>JAPQWV010000010.1:160000-2822500 GCA_027422505.1 Craterostigma plantagineum
TCCCATCCCATCCAATTCAATCCTTTCAATTCTGTGTTCATAACAGAGACTTCAAAATGTGATTTTTACTTAAAATACTAGTTTAACTTGTGCACCATTTAACCAGGAAATAAAATATATTACTCAACATCCCGCGAACGACAAGGGAAGAAAAAGAAGAAAAAAGGAAAACTAGAAAAACGGCTTCAAGATTCTGAAATCTACCTTGCACTTGGACTTGGAAAGGTCCGATGAAATGACGGTCTTACCCCTGGGCAGCATCCCTCGAATTCCGTCACAGTCGACCCTAATCCCAATCTTAGTCATCTTGAGCTTCTTCTCCATCTTCACACGCACCTTTGCCTCCATAACTATCTTCACAGGCAACCCAATTCTCCTCCACAGATCTGCTCTCAGAGACCTCACCGAGTCGGTGTCCAGCAACTGAGACGTCAGACTCATTGTCGCGTGTACCACGTTTATGCTGGTCGGCGTACTGTTGAATCTCGGAAACGACCCATTGGACAGCGCCACGCCGGACGGGGAGAAGAGCGTCGCCGCCATGGGGTCGTAGAAAAACGTGATCTTTCCGTTGGGATTTTTGGTAGAGATCGTGAGGTTGGCGTCGGCGGTGAGGCGCGTGGTTCCGTCGGACGGCGCGGTGGAGAGGTTGAAAGATGTGATTTTGAGGGATGTTGGGGCGAAGTGTGGGTGGCGAGGGCGGTAGACGATGTACATCGCAGTGGCTACGATGGTGGCGAGGAGGAGAGCGGATAGGACGGCGACGGCGGACCACAGACATATGATGCAAACGCGGCGGCGTCTTTGGGAGAGCCAGCTGGGGCGAGGGCTGTGCGGTTCGGCTTCGATGATAGCTGGACGGTATGGGTGGTGGCGGAGGGGTATAGGCTGGGGTTTTAATGACGGCGGCAGCGGTAGGTTGGGGTGAACTCTTTCTGTCATTTCGCCGTCGACAGTATGCGCCACTTTTGTTTGTGTTTTGTGTGCGTGTGTGTTCTCAAGTGTGAGTGAGGGAAGGGGAGATGAATGTGATGGGAGTTGAGTTACTCAGTCCAAGTGAGGACAAAGAAATGCCTTTACTACTACTGCACTGCACTGCCTTTCGTTTTGTCTTTACGCAGATAACGATGTGGACCTCATTAAATATATATATGTAATGATTTCAAAGTTAATCCGACTATTGCAGTTAATGAATGCGCAGCTAAAGATTTCTACTTTCAGAAAGAACGCAATTATTGGCTGGCTGGCAAGCGTGAGCACCTACGAAACCAAAGACTAGACTTGCCCCACTAAGACAAGAACAACGGTCGTCGTTGACCAAACCAAAGGAATATGTGTACTTTTTTGTCAGTGCATTTCATCAATGAATCTCGATCGGTCAGGCCGGGCCTACTTGTCAGGCCTAAAGAAATTGTTTTGGGCCTTATTTGGACCTATTCTATTGTAGATTTCAAGTCAACTAGATGGGTAAGGATCCGACCCGTTTGGTTTATTTCCGTAGTTCAACGCCTGCTTTCCTTCTATTTGCAGAATGTAAAGGCTTTTTTAATTAAATAATGCAAAAAAAAATTAATATTTAATGAAATAGGGTCGTTTTTGAAATAATTAACAAAATAAGGCAATTCGCGTGAAATACCCGCGACGTCGCACCCATTAGGGGAGGGGCGAGGTCGCATCCATTGGGGGCGATGCCCCTTTTATTATTTTTTGTTTTCTTATTTGAGTCGCCCCCATTAGGGGCGACATCTTCCTTTTTTTTACTTATTTTATATAATTATTAATTATATAATCCACCAAATCATTAAATCGTGGTTATTTCATGTGATATACATAATAAAAATTAATAAACGCATCTAATTAATTGTTTGTTTCACGACGATTAAAATGATATGGATATCTTATATTTTTCGATATTCAAAAATATTTTTTTTTTTTATTTTTGTAAATTAAAAAATACTTAAATTGGAATAAATTAAATAATTTTCGATATTCGAAAAATATAAGATAACATATCATTTTAATCGTCGTGAAACAAACAATAAACTAGATAGTTTATTAATTTAATTTAATTTTATCTTTTGGTATCCGGGGAAAGCCGATGGTGAAACCCGAGGCCGACCCACTACCTCCAAAACAGACCGACCAGGTCAATCACACATGTTTGGACCCATGTGGGCAGACCTAAATGTCACAAGGATGACCGTCGCTCCTCATCCAATTTCTATATGACCGTCGTTGAGGGGCGACGATCATTTCTAAATATCATGAAATACGATGTGGGGCGACACTCATTTAAAATCGTGCGAAATAACGATGAGGGGCGACACTCATATAGAAATTGGATGAGGGGCGACGCTCATGTGATTTACATAATAATAAAATTAATAAACGCATCTAATTTATTATTTGTTTCACGGCGATTAAAATGATATAATATCTTATATTTTCGAATATCGGAAATTATTTAATTTATTCCAATTTAAGTATTTTTTAATTAATAAAAATAAAAAAATATTTTCGAATATCGAAAAATATAAGATATGATATCATTTTAATCGTCGTGAAACAAACAATTAATTAGATGCATTTATTAATTTTTATTATGTATATCACATGAAATAACCACGATTTAATGATTTCGTGGATTATATGATTAATAAATATATAAAATAAGTAAAGATTAAAAAAAATAGAAAGAAGATGTCGCCCCTAATGGGGGCGACTCAAATAAGAAAATAAAAAAATAATAAAAGGGTCATCGCCCCCAATGGATGCGACGTCGCCCCTAATGGGTGCGACGTGGTCGCCGGTATTATACGCAAATTGCCCTATTTTATTAATTATTTCAAAAACGACCCTATTTCATTAAATATTAATTTTTTTCGCATTATTTAATTAAAAAAGCCGAATGTAAAGCTATGCTAAACTATGCTCGTATCCTCTCTTGCCGATGCAAGGATTGGAGCAGCTTGGTCTTTCCGTGAGCAATAATGAAAATCATATATCTGAGCACAAAAGGAAATAAGTGTCACCACTTATATAAAAAAATGTAATAACATAAGATAGTATGTTCCTCTTTTTGCTTTGATTTGAATGTTTTTTCATTATATTTTCCGAACTAATTGTTCCCACTCTCCACTGCTAGTGTTAATTGGTTATTAATTAGTGGGCGAATCTTTTCATCCTATGAATTGCTTTCTCTTTCTAGCACGTTTATTCAGTTCGATTTACTTCGTTAAAAAAAAACATAGATATTCACTACAACCATAAAAAACAAGAATGACAAAAAAGAAGAAGATATTATTAGTCAGTGCCCTCAATACCTATCCCATCTTTATACGATACACTACAAAATCTTGATTAGGTTTCTACTGTTATACGTATATGTTTATTTTTTGTATACATACGTACGTATAACTAACTCTTTCTTGTCAACACAACACGTCACCTTTCGGTTTCGTATGTATATTAATCGCCCAATCGTCATCTCCCTCGGAAAAGAAAGCTAAAGGAACCAACTTTCAGTTTCGAATTAAATTAAGTCCTTTCTTCTTCTTCTTCTTCTTCTTCTTCTTCTTCTTCTTCTTCTTCTTCTTACCATTACGAATACAAAATACAATTGACATACAATGAGCAGGGAAAGTATTACCTCTCGTTATGATGATGATCAAGAACGACGTTTAACTGAAGCAGAACACAGCCTACTCGAATCCACCATTATTACGCACCACACCTTCGAGACCTCTCCCAACACATGCACTTCCTTGATCAGCCAACGCATCGACGCTCCGGCGGATGCAGTTTGGAACATCGTTCGGCGATTTGACAACCCTCAGAGTTACAAGCACTTCGTCAAAAGCTGCAGATTGATCGTGGGAGACGGCGGCGTGGGGAGCATAAGGGAGGTGAACGTCGTGTCTGGATTGCCGGCGTCGACTTCGACCGAGAGGCTCGAGATTCTTGACGAAGAGAGGCGTATCCTCAGTTTTAGGGTCGTCGGCGGCGATCACAGGCTGAAGAATTACAGGTCGGTGACGTCGGTGAACGAAGTCAGGAGTAGATCAGAGGACGGTAATAGTAAAGCGTATACGATTGTTTTGGAGAGCTATGTCGTGGACATACCTGAGGGAAATACAGGCCAAGACACGACGATGTTTGCGGACACCGTCGTGAAGTTGAATCTGCAGAAGTTGGCTGTTGTTGCTTTGGCATATGTGCTCCATGGACGACTTGACTGATGGTGAGGTGAGCCAGACATATTCTCGGCCTGAAAAAAGGCTCTTATTTTGTCCAGTTTATTAAATTATCCGGTCCAAATTAAAATGGTCAGTAAACGCAGGCCTCAATGTATTGGGCCGATACTATACATGAAGGGCTTTTTTTGCGAGAATAAACTCAAAATATGAAGTTGGATCCACCTAGAACATCCCACCAAATCAAATGCACAATCGTACAAAAAATTTAAAGCCATAAGATCTGATATTTCGCAGAGAGCAGAAAAAGTTAGATATCTACCTATTGAAATTGCATTTGCATGCACGCATATACTAAAAATCCGTCAAAGATCTGTTTTTTAAACTCCGTTCCAATATTGCTTGCATCATCATTGCATAGTACTTACTCTCTCACTTTATTCAATGACTAAAAGTACACTGCTCGTGCAACAGTGTTACAGCCCCTTTATTTCATCTTTCCTTATCAACTTGCTTTAACCCTTTAGTTGTTCCTTTCAGGTAACAAAAGTATGTTGTTTTCTTACCTTCTTTACTCTCCTTTCTCGTCACCCCATTTACATTACATCTCCCTGTGGTTAAAAAAGTATAGTCTTTTTTTTTTTCCCTTTCCCCATAATAGAAATGGTGCTATGTCCGTGCACACAAGTCTCATCAGAAAGAAATCCCAGATATTTTCTTTCTCTTATTAAATGATCACTTTGTAAGTAATAGTTTGGTTTGCTATTAATCGATTTAGACTGTAATGTGGGTGCGAAAAGAGAGAGAAAAATGATGGGCCCTCAAAAGCTGCAACAGCAATGAGTGAATCTGCGTCGTATAATAAATATTTTTATTATTTGATTTTTCTACAAATTTACCCCGATTTTCTTCTCGTGTAGCTGCATGCAGAATACATTCACGATAATAAGCTAATAATAAATCTTTCTATCTGTTATTTGTCTATATATTACATATGTATGTATTTTGTATATTGTATATCATCTCTGCCCCGCCTAGTAGGGTCTACACATCTGCAGTACAGCGCATAGGCCCATTTATCCTGCTTTTACACAGTACTAATCTTTGCTTCTGATGATGGACTTGTGCATAAACGGATGTCCTTTAAATACCATGATCCATTGTGCTATGTATGATTGTTAAACAAACAACCCACTGGTTTATTAACCTGCTAATTTGTTAAACGTTAAAAAAAAAAAAAGAAAAGGAGTGGGGATCAGATCATGATACTTGATGGGGTTTCTCTGAAAGCTCTGAAATAATCAGTGTCTTGGGTTTTGAATTTCTTGGATGAAATCCCACTTTTCTTTCTTGTGCAAGTGAAACAAAACAGCTCACTTTATTCATTTTTTGGCCTTTTATTCTTTGGTTTGTAGTATTTTTGCAGAATGGTTTCTTTCAAGTACTATCATCATCATCAGTAGCAGAAGCAGCCGGGGTTTATAATTGCATGAGGGGCTTGTTCGTTTTTGGAATTATTATCCTTGCCCTTATTATTCTTTATCGTTGAAACTAAAAAGGTGAAAAAGAAAAAAAAAATCAATGCTCCTTCAACTTTTCATTTTATACAGTAAATGGGAAGAAAAGGGTAGGCAATGATTTCCTACACTACACATCGTTCTGATCAAATATAGGATCAACCAAAGCTTTCAGTTTCTTTTGCTAATAGGGCTACCAAACCCCCATTGCTCATCGCCAAAAAGTAATATTTTTTATCTCTAACATCTATTTCTCTTACTATGGCCTCAAGGTAAAATTTTGTCTTCTCAGGTCCGAGGACGATAACGAGGTTAGTTTGTTTTCAAAACTCATCCTTTGCACGTATTTCATCAATTTCGTCTGATACCGATGTGTTCCTGAAACATATGAAGATCCATACTATTTCATCTTGGTGCACATCTCCTTTGTTATGTCGATCGTTTTGCATTGTTACGCACGGGGCTGTTATGATTATACAGTTTCTTGAGCGATGAATACTTCATCATCATCCCAGGTCCCATTTACCACTATTTGTTGAGAAGAAGCGGTCGATAATAATGCAGCAAAACTTGGCTGAATCGCATTCCATTGTTACCACAGAGAACTCGTCGTCTCAGACAGTGGTCTTTGGATGTTCTGATTCGATCCACAGTCAAACTCAGAGATACGACGACGTAATGTCTCAACTTCCCGTAACATCAATAATCCATGGCGATTCTTTGTCTTACGGGCACGTTAATCCAAGCCGACCCTCCATGGCTGTCGTCGCTGAACCTCAAACGAACAACAATCAGTTCGTGGATGAACTTGCTCTTGCTGCATGTATGTCGACGGCAGGCAACCAAGGTTGTAATGTTGTGAATTCTTTGTTCAAGAGCTCAAGCTGCTACGGCTCCTCAGAAGGCTTGTCTTCCCAATGGGAACTGAGCAAATTCCTAACTCCCTCGCAAGAATTACTCGATAGGGCACTCGCGAGAACTGGGGTTATTCATTCGATTCCATGGACGACACGGCCAAGCTCTAGCAGCGGCAACTTAGGACATTTAAGTAACGAGCTGTCTCTTAGTCTCTCTATGTCTGAAGATCCTCCGAAGTTCGTGCAAGGACGACCACCAAACGTTCAAGAGCCGTGTTCGGAGATGAGTTCTTCCTCTGGAGATTATTCGTTGGAGAAAAGAATTGTGGTTGCAATGGACGGCCACACATCTTGCAGCAGTTATAATAATAATAACAATTTCGATGATAATTCTCGTAAAGTTTCTCCATTTATGGGAGGATCTAGGATGTTTCTGCAAGCGATGCAGGAGATTCTTGCTGAGCTTGCTTTCTATGCAGTTGAAAACCTCGAAGAAATGGCTTACTGTTATTCTTCATCTGTTAATGGAGGGGGCAGATCCATGCTTCAGAGCAATCCATTAGCAGCACAGAGGGATTCTGAAGAAAAGAAGAAGCTTCTTGTAGCTTTGTTACAACTGGTAGGTACTACACCGACCCATTGGTTATCTGTTCCAAGACTTCCTTTAATTCCTCTCATCTCATGTTATGTATTATCATTTGGTTCTTGTTCGTATCTTAGGTTGATGAACGTTACAGCCAATGCATAGACGAAATACACACTGTGGTGTCAGCATTTCACGCAGTAACAGAATTGGACCCTAACCTGCACGCTCGATTCGCACTCCCGACAATTTCTTTCATGTGCAAGAACCTTAGGGACAGGATAAGCAGTCAGATTCTTGCAATGGGTTGCGATAATCATTATGATGAAGCAGCAGCAAAACAAGACAATGGCGACAAGTCTTTCGAAGCTTCGTTTATTCAGAAGCAATGGGCTCTTCAGCAGCTTAAGAAGAGAGACCAACAGTTGTGGAGGCCTCAAAGAGGATTGCCCGAAAGATCAGTCTCCGTACTGAGGGCTTGGATGTTCCAAAACTTTCTTCACCCGTAAAACTCTCGCTAACCCTCTGATGATGATCTGAATTTGAAATGGAAGATTAATTGACGAACAACATGCATTGTGCAGGTATCCCAAGGATGCAGAGAAGCACTTGCTTGCGCTCAAGAGTGGCTTGACAAGGAGCCAGGTGCTGCTGCTTATTTGCTTAATAAATAATAATAAACTCATATGGTAGCTCTCTATCTGTGTATCTGCTCACTGCATGATAGTCTTGTTTTAGGTTTCGAATTGGTTTATAAATGCTCGCGTTCGATTGTGGAAGCCAATGATAGAGGAAATGTATGCCGAGATGAACAAGAGGAAAGCTGCTGCTGCTGATGCTATGAATGATGATAGTAATCCTCCAACTGAAGAAGAAGAAGAAGAAGCAGTAGCAGCCGCCGCTCATATGAGGAATGTTCAAAGACGATTTGGTGCTGCTGCTGCAGATGGGCGGCATTATGGCCGTTGATCAATCTATAAATAAACCTTAGCTATATGCTACACGTCTATTACATACTACTACCAAATGCTGCTGCATTAATATAAGCTTAATTTCTCTTGGTTTCATATTACCAGCTTGGGAAAGATCAAAGTATTTTGTTATGTATATCTATTCCTTGGGTGTTAAATGTCTATTTCTTGGCCCTCCTTCAAGGCTATTGAGTAGTAGTAGTAGTGCTTTGGCTTCATCTTAGCTTCACTTGTCCTCTTTTATTCAATTGCTTTGAAATTGAAAATGATCAATGGTTATAGTATTGGGTTTCAATATTATTCAGGCCCAAGTCCACTACAATTACACCGCACGCACAAACTCAAACTCGCTTACCTTTGTGCGCTTACAATATTATTGCAAGAGATTAGAGAGCATAAGAAGAGAATTCTTTCATTCACTTCTTATTATTCACTTCACAAGCACCTTTATTTATAGGCTTGAGGTTACATAATGTAAATAAATACATTTAAGAGGCCATAAACACGATGAGGTTATGGGTTAAGTATGGAGATAATGAGTTGATAATGGGGAGGCTATGAGTTGAATAGAATGTGAATGGACATCCACATAAAACACATATTTATAACACTCCCCCTTGGATGTCCATCTTTCGGTAAAGTGCCCCGTTAAAACACTACTAGGAAAAACACAAGGGGATAAAACCATAGTGAAGGAAAAAGATTACATTTTCCTATACAACGTTGCCTCGTTAAAAACCTTATCCGGAAAACCAAATGGGAAAAAATCGTGGTTAAGAAAAAAAGAGTACAACGTAGTATTTCTCCCCCTCTTGAGTACATCATTTGAAGCTCTTCATTCGGCGCATTCCGATCTTATAAACCAGCTTTTCAAAAGTTAAAGTGGGCATCAATTTTGTAAACAAATCCGCTAGATTGTCACACGAATGGATTTGTTGAACGGTAATTTCACCATTCTTTTGAAGAACGTGAGTGAAAAAGAACTTTGGTGAGATGTGTTTCGTCCGGTCACCACTTATGTAACCTTCCTTTAATTGAGCGATACATGTGTAGTTAGTTATCTTCGAATAATATCGTTGGAGCTCATTTGTCCAAATTTAAGCCGCATGTTCCTCGAATATGATGAATTACTGATCTCAACCAAAAACACTCTCGACTTGCTTCGTGTATTGCCAAAATTTCTGCATGGCTTGAGGAAATGGCGGCTATAGTTTGTTTCATTGAGCGCCAAGAAATAGTCGTACCACCACATGTAAAAATATAACCCATTTGGGATCGAGCATTATGCGGATCAGACAAATAACCAGCACCTACATAGCCTATAAGATCGGATTTTGTAGATTTAGGGCAGTAAAGACCCAAATCTATCGTACCTTGAAGGTATCAAAATATATGCTTAATGCCATTCCAATGCATTCGTGTAGGTGAAGAATTATACCTTGCTAGCAAAATTAACTGCAAATGATATATCAGGACGGGTATGGCTTGCAAGATACATTAGTGCTCCTATTGCACTTAGATATGGTACTTCCGGACCAACTAGTTCTTCGTTATTCTCACGAGGTCGAAATGGACCTTTATTCACATCAAGTGATCTCACTATCATAGGCGTGCTCAAGGGGTGTGCTTTATCCATATAAAAGCGTCTAAGCACTTTTGATAAGCGGACTGATGCAAGAATCCGCCATCATCAAGATGCTCAATTGACAAAATTTTGTCTTGCCAAGATCCTTCATTTTAGATACTTGTTTTAAATAATCAGCCGCTTTTTTTTGAGCTCTTCGGGAGTTCCAATTAGATTAAGGTCATCAACGCGCATACAACTATGATGATAAAATTCAACTCTGATCTCTTTATAAAAAAAAAAGGACATATTTGATCATTTATATACCCTTTTTAATAGGTATTCGCTAAGTCGATTATAACACATACGTCCGGCTTGCTTCAAACCGTAAAGAGATCTGCATAGTTTGATCGAGTAAAACATCACGAGAACTATAACTTATTCTTCAGGCAGTTTAAATCCTTTAGGGAGTTCCATATAAATGTCACTATCTAACGAGCCATATAAATATGTCGTGACAACATCCATCAACGCATTTCCAGTTTGTCATTTGATGCCATACTTATTAAATATCGAAAACTAGTCGCATCCACAACGAGGGAATATGTTTGGTCATAATCAATGCCGAGTTTTAAGAAAAACTTTGTGCTACAAGACGCGCCTTATATCGCACAATTTCATTTTTCTTATTTATTTTCCTCACAAAAAACCCATTTATCCCCTACGAGCTGCACATCTTCTGGTGTGCGCATTACTGGTCCAAAAACTTTACGTTTTGCCAGTGAGTTTAACTCAGCTTGAATTGCGTCTTTCCACTTTGACCAATAATCTCTAAGCTTACATTCATTCATAAACTTAGGTTCAAGATCCTCATTATCATTAACAATGTTTTTTGCGACTGCATACGCAAAAATATCGTCGACGTTTATTTCATTTCGATTCCATATCTTTCTACTCATGACATAATTTATTGAGATCTCATGATTATCAACATTTTTCAGGTACCTGTGTTTCTTCTAGAAACTTTTCAATAGTCATGTCAGTAGACTCTTCAGGAGTTTTAGTTTCCTCGGGACCACCTTGAATTATTGCTCCTTTTCTTTTACGAAGAACTTTATCTTTAGAACCGATCGGTCTACCACCTTTGGAATGTGCCGTAGACTCATTGGCAGTGGTTATTGGTCCTTCAGGGATACTAATTTTAATCGGAGCATTAACAGCCGGAATATGAGATTTAGTAACTCTTTTAGGGTCAGTAAACGCGACTAGTAATTGATTTGCTAAATTTTCCAAATTAATTATCTTTTGAACTTCCAGTTCACATTGCTTAGTACGAGGGTCATAATGAGATAATGATAATTCATTCCAACTAATTTTCGTTTCTGGTGTTTTTCATCTCCCCTAATGTTGGGAAAACTGATACATCAAAATGACAACTAGGAAATCTGGAATTAAATAAAATTTCCAGTTTTTGGCATTGAGATACTTAATTACAGATGGGGATTCAAAGCCAACATAAATTCCCAACATTCTTTGAGGCCCCATTCTTGTGCGTTTCGGTGAATTAATCGAAACATAGACCGCACACCTAAATATTTTAGGTGGGAAATATTTGGTTCCTGACCCTGAACCAATTGCATTGGGGAGACCTTACGGTAATGGTTGGCCAAATGCGAAATAGCGCTGCCGCATGTAAAATAGCCTGACCCCAAGCAGAAGTTGGGAGATTCGCACTCATAAGTAATGGCCGAGAAATTAATTGTAAGCAGCTTTATAAACGATTCTGCAAAACCGTTTTGTGTATGAACATCAGCTACTGGATGTTCGACAGTTATCCCAATTGACATGCAATAATCATTAAAAGCTTGTGAACAAAATTCACTAGCATTGTCAAGACGGATTGTCTTGATGGGATAATTGGGAAAATGAGCGCGTAATCGAATCAATTAACCTAATAATCTTGCAAACGCCAGGTTGCGAGTTGATAATAAGCATACATGCGACCATCTCGTCGATGCATCGATTAGAATCATAAAATAACGAAATGGTCCACACGGTGGGTGAAGTGGCCCACATATATCGCCATGCATGCGCTCCAAAAATTTAGTAGATTCGTTTCTTATTTTCAATTTCGAAGGCCGCCGCCAAAATAATTAATATGCCTTGAGAGCATGCAACACTAGAGAATTCATTAAATCGAAGTATTTTTCGATTTTAAAAGAATGACCACATGAATTCTCAATAATTCTTCGCATCATTATAGAACCGGGATGGCCGAGCCGGTTATGCCAAATAATAAACTCACTATCATTTGTAAACTTCTGGTTTAAAATTGTATATCATTCAAACGTAGAATATGCGTGTAGTACAATCCCGAGGAATAAGGTAATTTTTCCAATATAACTTTCTCTTTGGACATAATACTTGTAATATACAAGTATTCATTTTTACCTTCATCTTTAGTCTCAATATGATATCCATTTCAGCGGATATCTTAAAAACTCAATAAATTTCTATTGGACTTTGAAGAATATAATGCATCATCTACGCAAAATTTTGTTCCTCGGGGCAAAATTATTATTGCTCTTCCGGAGCCTTGGATAATATTTGTACTATCATATATAGTACTAACATGTGACTCTTTCATCACGAGAGATGAAAATATTTCTTTTCCTTAAATATCGAATGCGTTGTTGCGCTGTCTGCGAGACATAATTCTTTGCCATTCGTACAAGAAACGTCCATTTTCTTAAAAGCAGAAAAATAAAAATAATATAAGTATCATAAAGATTAAGAGAAATATCAAATACGGATAAATTAAAATATTATAAAATTCCATCAATATAATTGAACAGACTTCGTAGACATTTCTAGGATTATCACCTTCAAGGTGATTTACAATAGTTTCACCTTCGGAGTGGCTATCACCAATTTCATCTTTGGGGCGATAGAAATCAACGTTTAAAAAGTAAAATCAACAAAATCAATGTCTCTGAGATCAAGATATCTAAGAATGTTTATCTCGATATTTTCTCCTTCAAGGATGCCTGATAAAGGTCAACCAATGTTTTTACGTACGACAGGTACGTGGCCAATGGCCTTTCAAGCCGCAACAATCTTTTGCGTACTACAGGTACGTGATCAATGATCTTTCAAACCGCAATGGTGGCATTCCTTTTTCAATTTCCTTTTATTGTCTCAACGAGACCATTTGCGTCTAGATGAATTCCAGCATCTAGGATCCCTGACAAGTAATTCTTCCCCGTGATATCAAGAGCAAATGGATTCAATTTTGGCGAGGTTAGCCATAATGGAAATGTGTAGTAGATAAACGTAAAGTAGAACAAACTAAACTTAATCAAGTATAGAAACGACGGTCTTGGCTAGAGAGTCGTGCTGATAACGTGTTGTAGAATTATTGCAAGAGATTAAAGAGCACAAGAGAGAATTCACATTCACTTCTTAATTTTCACTTCACAAACATATTTATAGGCTTGCGGTAGCTTTCCCATTTGATGTTACATAATGTAAATAAATAAATTAAGAGGTCATAAACATGAGGAGGTTATGGGTTAAGTATGTAGATAATGGGTTGATAATGGGAAGGTTATGAGTTGAATAGAATGTGAACGGACATCCACATAAAACACATATTTATAACAATAATCAAGATGTTGCAATTACTTTAGTGAATCGTAAATATATGATATTAGAAAAATTCTAATATAGAAATAGTTAAATTCTTTAATTACACATTGATATTTATAAATTAAATTTAATTTTATTTATTTAAATAAAAACCTTTAATATCATATTGGGCCATAAAATATAGCCAATTATTATCTGGGCTGTAGCGGACGTTAGTTAAGGTTCACAGGGCGAAAATATAAAATAGGCCCAATACGAAATAATGCGTAAATATAAAATGTTAAATATAATTAAAATTACATCGCCTTCTACCTCCCGCCAACGCTCATCACTGTCCAAACCTCTGAAACCCTAAGATTTCAAACTCCGCAAAATGGCCGTTCTAGGGGATAAAAGACCGTTGCAACTCCGATCTGGCCTCTAAAACACGAGCATTCCAGGATTCGTTAACAGAGGGTATAAAACGTTGGTGGTAGTTTTGATTCTCCATAAAGGAAAAAGAGAGGTTGAATTCTAGGTACGGTAACATTTTTTCCATACCCATTTCTCCTTTTACGAGCTCTGCGTCACAATTTCGACTATTTTACATGTTAGCTGTCTGACCTATCGTGTTTAGTTTCAGTTTTAGTTCTAAGACCTTTCATTTAACTGTGCTGCTTTTCGTATTCAATTTGTGCATGTCCGCAGTGATGGGTAAAGATGAACTATTGCAAAGCGAGCGAAGAAGCACAAGGTCATCCTCCTCAGCTGTTACTACTCCCAATTCAAAAGCTCCAACCATTGTGTCAAAGGCTGCTAATAAATCGATTATGCCCTCAGTCGACATCAATGCCCTAGGATTTTGTAATGGTGGATCTTTGAGTCTCAACGAGTTACTAAATCTGTATCCGGGGAGGCGTGATCAGATTCTTGAACTGATTAATCTCATAGGGCCTTTGAATTCCCCCATGTTTCCACTATTTGTCTATGGAAGTTCCTCAACGGGAAAAACGCAAGTTGTACTCAATATATTCAAGCATTTGAGGCGCCCCTTTGTTTACCTCAGCTGTATTACTTGTTATAGGCCGAGGATACTGTTCGAATCTCTCCTCAATCAGCTCTTACTACACAGGAAGAGTGAAGGCAATGGTTATTCGAGTGCTAAGCGATGTGAGAAAACGTCCGATTTTGTTAATCTAATTCGAGAAGCGCTGACTGGTGTTCTAGACAGCTTAAAATGTACTTCAAGGAAATCTAGCAATCAGAACTCGGCTTCATCGCAAATGAATGGAAGGATGGTCTACTTGGTATTTGATGATATAGAGCGAGTTAGAGAATGGGAAAAGGGTGCAAATTGTCTTGCGGTTCTATTTAACTTGCATCATTTGTTGAAGATGCCCGATTTGGGCTTTATTTTCATTAGTAGAACGTCTCGAGATACATTCGAATTAGAAACGGTTTACGAAGATGATCCCTTCCCCGTTCGCTTTCCTGATTATGATGAGGATGATCTCAGGCAGATACTTGTGAAAAACCAACCAAACCCAAAGCTTTATTCCTCTTTCCTGAAGTATGTAGATTATTAATCTGTTATCGTTAACGTTCATGGTGCTCCTTTTTTATTTCTAAATTCTATTTCTTTAAATTAAACCTCTTTTCGTTTTATGTCGAACAGTTTGGTGCTAAGACCGTTCTGTAGAGTTACAAGAAGGGTTGATGAGTTATGTACGCTGTTTTCGCCATTGTTCGAGAAGTACTGTGAGCCACTTGACAATCTCAATGTTGTTCCTGGTGAAGACCTGAAAAGAAAGTTATACAGTCATGTTCAACGACATATGACACTTTTTCTGAATGAGACTTGGAACCGCCCATCTGCTAAACCTTCGCCAGACAGAGACGGCACTACAAAGGAAGTTGCGAAAAAGCAAGGATCGAGTGGAAATGTTGATGAAGCTGATTTTCATATGTCCACGTCTGCAAAATACCTTCTTATTTCGGCATTCCTTGCTTCAAGAAATCCAGCAACCCTGGACGCCTCGCTCTTTGATTCGACAGGAGGATCTGATAATCGAAAAAGAAAGAGGAAGTAAGTGATTAGCACAAAGATATTCCAGTTTAAGCATCATGTATAAATGTGTGTTCGCTAATGCTTTAGCGATCCCCTTCTTTATGTTCGGAATTATATGCTATTCCCTGCCTTGCTTAAAGTAGGTCATTGTATAATATTTGTTGGTGAAAAACAAGTATGAGTTAAGAGGTTAGGCATAGATAAGATTAGGTGTTGTGAACATGTTTAAAAAGACAGATAACTATCGGTTGTTGATCATGGAGTAGGAGCTCTGAGAAGTCCATGGAGAAAAAGGAGACGAAAGAACAAGAGTCGCTCATGAAAGGGCCCGGGACTTTCCCACTCGAGAGATTGTTGGCCATATTTCAATGCATTGCATCTCATGGGGACGATGATGAGAATATGATGTCTAATATTCTCTTGCAATTGTCAAGCTTGTGCAATGCCAACTTTATCAGCAGAGGAGCTAGCAGCTGCCCATTGGAAGGCTCCGTTCGCTATCGATCCACCGTGTCCGAAGAGATGGCTTTGAAGGTAATAAATATATACCATGTGTTTGCTTCTGCAATAAACATTGTAATTATTCAGTGCTCGAATTGTTTGCAGGTCGCAAAGAGTCTCAAGTTTCCGCTGTCCAAATACATATACAGATGATATGTAATATATTATCTTGAGATATTATAACTTCACTCTACTCGAATGATGTGAAAAAGGCGCGCAGGACTTTTGTATTGTGTGATTCGTTTCACTTTTTATTACCAAGAATCGAACGAATGTCTGTGTATGTATCTGATGTCCCAATGCAAGAGTTAATTTTAATACTTTCACACAATTATGTAGGACCAAAATACACATCCGTCCCGTTGTTGCCACGTTTGACTTGAGTGTGAGAGATTATCGAAGGACGATTACTGAAAAAAGGAGAAGAAAAGATCAGCTACGTTGTATGGTTTGTACGTAAAATATTTATAATATTAAGCTCATACGGAGGACACTGTAAACAGCGCAAGTTCAACTCTAATAACAGAACAACTCAAAGCCTCGAAGATCTGCATTGCATTGCATTACATTTGAAAAAAGACTCCTTTAAGGGGAGTGTGCTGCTGTTATACGTCGTCGTCCTCGAACAGATCATCATACGTCACTGGCATGCGCATGCGATCGTGAACCGACACATGCGACCGTTCAATCTGCGGTTGAATTTTCGACTCGCTGGGCTTAACCACGCGGTCAGCACTAGCAGTACCTTCAGAAGAAGCTTCTGCTGTCTTATCAGGTCCATGATATTGCTTCTTGAATTGACTCTGCACAAACAACGCAATGTCAAAATGATTACCCTCACATTAGAAGGAAAAAAAAAACATGGGAACACATTGTGGCGTCCATCCACTATAGAGCACGATGATGAGGAACCTCAAATTCTTTTCCTTTTCTCATGATTTCCTTGTAAGCATTCGGATCACGTGCCTTGATAATGTTCCATAATACCCCTCCGCCGTTACGTAGCCGCCTCCCATCTGCTGTCTTCTGCCCTCCACAAGCTTGAATCGCATCCACCTGCAAGGAGCACGTAATATATGATCCACCCATGAAAGAGGTGTAAATCGAAATGCAGAGAATTATGAACTCTAGTTATGAATTGGTTAATCAATCTGTAATGCGATTACACAATGATTGTGTATATTCAATGGGGACTTCTTACTTCTTTGACAAGATCACTCAGCGCCGAGATACCAAGAACCCCAGCAGCAGTCCACATAAGATAAGATTTCTTCTCTCTCAGACGCTTGCAGGTATCCAAAACGAACCTAAATTCGAGGAAAAAGGAAGAAAAATAGAGGATGCAGTCACGAGAACAAGAACGATGGGGAGATAAAAAGAAGGGATAAACAGCAATTATTCCTAACGAATGAACCTGTTAATATCAGTCACGTTCGGCCCAGCATCAGTGCTTCCGCTCCTTCTCCGTTTGCTGCGCTTTTTCTTCTTATTTTTCAATTTCCTCTTGTCAGATTCTTGATTTAATTGAGTCATTGATGTCTCATCAGCCAGCTCACCATCTTCGAGCTCCATCATCTCAACATCTTCGTCGCCTCCAACACTTTCCTCCAGCGACGGAATCAGAGGGGGCCCGGCGGCGAGCGCAACAAGGGTGGTGGTTGATGGCGTCGACATTGGGTTTTTTTTAGAAGATTCGTGTAAGAGGAAGCATAAACTGTCCTCTTAGTGGGCTGAATATTTGTTGGGCTTTATTTAAAAATATTAATAACTATTAAATAGGCCCATTTGAATTTTATTTTTATTCAACCAAAATATGTCCCATTACATTATAAATTTTATTTTCATACATAAAATATATGTTATGAAAAAGTTATTTTGAAAGCATTTTTTGACTCTTTTCAAGTTATAATTTCTGATTATGTCACTATTATAATTTGTTATTTCTTCTTATAAATCTAATATGTGTTATGAAAAACTTTTACAAAGAGCTTGTTGTTTTTATTATTTTTTGTTTAAAGGTTTTATTTATCTCTAAAGTTACAACTCACAATATTATATTTTTTATTACAATATGGAATTAATTTTCATATGTGTAATAAACATCTATGCAAAACGTATAAAAGACATTTTGAAGATTAGACCACAGGCTAGATGCTGCTTATTAGTTTTTAAATTTATTCTTCGATTTCTAAGTTACAATGCATCATTTTGTCATTAATAACAATATCTAATATATGCTAAAAATGTATTAAAAAACATTTTAACGATTATACGAAGAACTAGACGTTTATTATGATTTCAATGTATACTTTGATATAAAATGTTGTTTCTTCATTAATTACAATATGCAATTTATTATCAGGTATATAATAAACATATTATGTAAAACGTATATAAGATATCTTCACGATTTTACCACCACGGACCTAATCTTTCGTATTATTTTGTTTAAATACTTTTTGACCTCCAAGTTATAACTTCTGATTCCGCCTCGTCAAACAATGTGTCTAACAAGCTCACTCCTCCGTCCATGTTTGCTGAAGATCCACAAAGCGAGAACAAAAAGGAGCTAAAATCACCACCAAACGTAAAGCAACCGCGTTGGATACTTATAAATCGGTATTAAAAGACAGGTCTATCATAGCAAGCAAAGAGAAATAACTGGTTTGCTAACCGTGCATCTTTTATGTAGTAAAGCAACAATACAGAGAATATATGTAGCCGCGGAATAATCGAAATTTCCAAGAAAACTAAAGCAGCCGACGGTAACTCGAAATCTACCTAAATGATATCACCAACACAACACGGACTTTTACATCATCATATTAAAAGTTACAACATTTTTTCTTTACGAAAACGATTCGACAGCCAAGGCTCGCCACTCTCCGATCATGAAATTTTTCAATTGCCGTCAGCTCAAAATAGAACTAAAGGGGCTTATTACCATGCGAAGGAAAGTAAAGAAAGGCGAGTTTGGTCGGGTCGGATATCAACGTCAGGCCCATATACTTCTTTATTGGGCTTTTTCTTATCTGGCCCTTGTACTTTTCTGTTTAATTTCCCAACTACATACAGTAAATTAGTTTTTTTTTTGGTGTAATGAATTTCATTAACCACAACCAGACTGTTACAACCGATCAAGCCAATAAAGCAATTTAACTGATGCCGTCGAAAAATGACCTACCGCGAGAATAGGCTAACGAGCACTTCCCCACCTGATTTCCGCCGTGCGTCGTGGCTGAGAACGGTCGGACAAGGTAAATTTGGGGGGTCGTTTGCCCTCTTGCCTTAGTCAAGAGGGTAGCTCCGTTTTAAGGTAGTGTGTGAAAAAAAATTGGCAGAATAACGGTATGATTATCTGAAAAAACGTACCTGACGATAGGGGGCTACGGTGGTATTTATAGGGCCAGGAGGATCGTGGCCGACCCCTTGGCGGTTACCATCCACGTTTGACGAGCCTCGACGGTTTCTTCCGTATTTGGCGCGTCGTGACCTATTTGTCGGTGGTTTCCTCCGTATTGGGGTGATCACGTGTGCGGATACTAGGAGGGGTCACGACTTAGGGTAGCGAGGCATTTTCCCCTGGGGGCTTGTCTGAAATGGCTCCCTGCGGGCGACTTCGGCATGTGGGGCGACTTCGGCGAGTGAGGCGACTTCGGCGTGTGGGACCACTTCGGCGCGTGGCTTTCTCTAAGGGTTTCGGGCGTTTTCGCTTGGACTGACCTGAGGGCCTTTCTTCCCATGTGTCTACCCAAGGTGGTCGTGAGTTTCCGAGGGGATCGCAGATCGAGGTGCTTCGTCGGGAGTTCTACTTCGCACCAGTTCGGGACTTCGCGGCGTTACCCTCAGTGGGACCTTCACCGGCGCATCCCGAGGGAACAATATGCACAATCTGTTCGACGGGTTCGGGGAGCTCTTCCCGTCGGGGTATTTTGAGTAGGTGGGAAGGAGATGTTAAGCTAGTTATGGGCGGCTGGGTATTTTGTCGCGTTAGGGGTGAGAACCCGAGGTAACAATAGTCCCCCCTACGAATAGTCCAAAAGAGTATGTGAATTTTGGACGTAGTCTGGCAGCGGCAAAATGCCCGAGTTATTGGCAGGGGTTCGCCAAAAGTCCTTTAAACTCAGCAAGGGTTTTCTTCTACTGGTACGCCACCTCGTCTCGGGTGCTACTGTCACCTCGTCGTTGGTAGATGCTGATGGGACGTTTGGGCGGGAGCCCTGGCGCCCTTTCCTATGGTCGACGCGGGCCATCATGATCCGTCGATCTACCCGAAATCCAAAGGCCCAGATCTGTCACATGGGGCCTATATATACCCCACAGTTTCATTTTCTTCTTTACATTCTCCTGCTCCTGAAATCCGCCCGACCTCCCGGTCGCATCTAGCTTCCTGCTCCCGCTTTAAGCACTTGTAAGTTTTTCTTTCTCTATTCCTTTCCCCTTTCTTCCATTAAGCATGTCTTCGGGTAGCAATGTTAGCGCTAGGTCATATCCGGGTTCGGGTAGTTCCTCTAGTGGGTCTTCTTCTTCCGGTAGCTCTTCTGAGGGGGACTCGGGTAGAACAATTAGTGATGTCGATGCTGGGGGTGAGGGCACGTCGAGAAATAGGGAATAGTGATTCAGCCCGAACGGCAAGCTCCCTTAGGCGCCCCCTTCTCAACTTAGATCCCCCTCATTTAGAAAAAGATTTTCCCGATGTGCGATCCTTCCGAGTGGCGGTGAGGGAGTGGGTTAGGCATACCGAGGTGACTCGGGAAGGGGCTGGGTGTAAGGCAAGGGCCAAGGAAGAGGAAAAGGGAATTTCTCTGTTGGCACGAGATCAAAGTATCTTCTTTTACTGCAGCCCAAATCCCTTTACTTAAAGCCAAGTCGGGTGTGTCCGACCAGTTCGAGGTCATAGTACCCTTCCTAACTGATGTCGCCAGTGATCCCCCCGAAGGCTTGGGGACGTATTTTTTGGATCAGGTGGACATGGGTCTCCGGTTCCCTCTTCCCCAATTCCTCGTAGACCTCTTTAAATACTACGGTATTTCTCCCGGCCAATTGGCCCCTAACTCCTTTAGCCATATTCTTTCGTTAGCTGTTCTTTTGAGTAGCTTCGGTTACTCCCCACGGTTCCAATGATTAACTTCTTCCCGAGAATCAGCAGGAGGAAAGAGGGGAAGTTCTTCTTTTCCCCCTCGCTCGATACCCCGATCTAATTCAAGGCCACCCCTCATCCCATAAAGGCTGGATGAGCAAGTACTTCTTTCTTCGTTCTCCCGAAGGCGGCCCCGAAAACCAACTACTTCCTTTTTCATGGGAGGACGATACATCAATTGAGGGTCCTCTTTCTCCAAGTTCGGATCAGGCCGAATCCTTTTTGTCAAAAGTTGGTGAAAAGAAATTTCTAGCTCCCGAACTCATAAAGCACAACCTTCTCTTCCTCGTGGAGTTTACTTTAAAGGTGACTGAAGTGCCTCCCAACCTAGGTATATACCCTTACTACCCGAACCTCGTAGGCCTAAGTTTCCCTACGCGGGATGTTCTAACTTCTTGATTTTGCAGGTCAATGCATGGATATCGCCACAGTTGCCGCCCTCCTGACGGCCTCTGATGATGAGGAGGAGGTACAGGTTACCTCCCAGGTGCAAACCGTTCCTTTCTCCCGATCGAAGGGGAAAGGAAAGGCCCCCGCTTCCGCCTCGAGGGTCAAAAAGGCGACGAGCAAGAGGCCGGTGATGGCCTCGGCAGGGACTTCTTTGAAGAGCTCCAAGACGTCCCTCACGACACCTCCTCCCGCTTCGGGCGGACTGGTGGCACTGGGTAGGGCCAAGTAGCCACATTTCTTCGAGGAATCGGGCCAAGGTGTGTGCTGGAACTTCTTGAAGGAGTTCCTGAATGAGGAGAATAAGCGGAGCTCTCGCAGCATCTCCAACCCGCACATTCCGGATGCTATTTCCGCCACCATCGGGCACGTAACTTTGGGTGTTGCTTTTTCATTTCCGAAATCACAGCACTGTGACGACTTCATCCAATCCTTCTTTGTGCAGGGCCTCCTTCTCGTATCCGACGCCATGAAGCGTTGGGTCCATCTCTCTGGGAGTTACGAGACTTGGAGAAAAAGGACGAGGCCATGGAGGAGGAAAGGACTTCGGGCCTGCGTTGGGAGGAGCTCCTTCGGAAGCAATTAGCGGAGGTGAGGCAACAGCTCTCTCGAGCTGAAGATGAAAAGAAACGATCCGACGAACTTCGTGCCGACGTGGAGACTGTCCGTCGTGCCCTGGAGAAGCAGTTGGTCGAAGACCACTACTCGAAGAAGGACTTCGCGAAAGGGATGTGCCAGTTCTTCAAGTACGGTTCTATGGATGTCTCTCCCAGCTTCGGGAGAATGGGTACGATCGTTCTGCTCATCTCTTCAGCTTCCTCAATGCCAGCCACGCCCTACAGAGCGTTCCCGAAGGCGGCTATAAGCCAGAGCCCAGGATTGAGGTTCCTCCCCCCAAAGCGCCGACTCCGCCTCTTCTGGAAGAAATGGCCAAGGAGCCCGAAGCTGAAGAAACTAGGGGCGATGTGGATAAGGAGAATCCTGAGGGCGTGGACGAGGATACTGAGGCCGTCGAGACCCCGAGGAGAGATGTTGAGACTGAGGACGTCGATGGAGAGCCCGTGGAGGAGGACGAGATCGGGGAGGTTGTTGTTGAGGAGAAGGAGGCTAGCAAGGGAGGTGGTCAGGCCAAATCGGCCGAATGAAGATTTTCCTTTCTTTTTCTGTTTTGTGATGTAATGACCTAAGACCCTAGTATGCTTATACTTTTCTTTTATGTGCTGAACATAGCCCCTCGGGGCATAATATATGTAGGTTAAGCCTTCGGGCATTTCCTTTATACTTCTATTTTTTTCTTTTAACTCGCAATGCATGCCAAGAGTCACACGCCTTCGGGATCCTTAGCTTATGGCCTCTTCTTCTTCTCAAGTTCTTCTGGGTAACCTGCTGACTTGTTTTCGACTTATTTTTGTATTATTTGCCTCGAGTGAATTAGTAGGGTCCCCCCTTATCCTGACACTTCGTGACCTCACTATCCGAAGGTCTCTTCTCGCCCCGACCTCATTTGCTTCTATCTTCCCAACTTTGGTTAACTGGTTCCTGGTTTTACGAAGTTGGCGGGATTCGGTGGATCTAGCTTTGCCAGATGGACAAAACCTTCCCCCTTTCTTCGGGCGTCCCATGGCGCTAGCCCATTTAGCCATTTGATCCGCCTTTTCATTTTGAGCTCGGGAGATTAGGACGATCTTGAGCTCCTCGAAGTCTCCTTTGATTTCCTCGAAAGCCGTGACGTACCTTTCTAAATGCTCCCCTTTGACTGTGAAACTGCCCTCCAATTGTTGAACGACGAGTTGGGAATCTGAATGCAACGTTAAGTGGGTGATTCCCATTCTACTGGCCGCCCGAAGTCCCGCGAGTAGTGCTTCGTACTCCGTCTCGTTATTTGATGCTTTGAAGTCAAGCCTGAGGGCCAAGTTGGTTTCTTCTCCCCAAGGGGATATGATAGTATCCCGAATCCGTTCCCTGAGTTACATGAAGACCCATCTACAAACATTTTCCATATCTCATCCGAAAGTTCCCCGGCCGGTTCCACCATGAAGTCTGCTAGAGCCTGACCCTTGATCGCCGTCCAAGGTTTGTACTGGATGTCGTATCCCCTAGCTCCGTAGCCCATTTCACGGCCCTTCCCGAAATGTCAGGTCGGGTGGCAATCTTCCCCATCGGTTGATTGGTCAGTAATATTATGGGATGCAATAGGAAACATGGGCGTAGTTTTCGGGCCGTGATGAGTAGAGCTAGCAGCAATTTTTCGCATTTAGTGTACCGGGTCTAAGCACCCTTCAGGATATGACTTACGAAGTAGATCGACTTCTGCACTTTCCCTTCTTCTCGAACCAATACTGAGCTGACCGCCCGAGGTATGGCCGCCAGGTAGACTATCAGTTCCTCTCCGGGTAGGGGCTTGTTGAGTATCGACAGCTTCTTCAAGTATTCTTTCAAGTCTTGAAACGCCTTCTCGCATTCGGCTGTCCACTCAAAACTGTGGACCTTGCGTAGTACCTTGAAGAAGGGGAGGCTTCGGTTCGCAGATCGGGAGATGAAGCGCGAGAGAGCCGTGATGCGACCCGTCAACCTTTGTACCTTGTTTAGGCATTTCGGAGGAGCCATTTCCATCAATGCTTTAACCTTCTCGGGATTGGCTTCAATTCCTCTTCGCGGCCAAGAAGCAGCCGTGTTCTCGAGATTTTATCAGAATGTCATCCACGTATACTTCCGCGTTCCTCCCTATCTGGTCCTTAAATATTTTGTCCATTAGCCTCTGATACGTGGCTCCGGCATTTTTTAGCCCGAAGGGCATTACGGTGTAGCAGAAATCGCCCCGACTGTAATGAAGCTTGCTTCTCTTGATCTTCTTTCGCTAAGAGAATCTGAGTATACCCCTGGAAGGCGTCGAGGAAGCAGAGTAACTCGTGTCCCGAAGTGGAATCCACTGCTTGGTCAATCCAAGGTAGGGGGTAACAATCTTTCGGGCATGCTTCGTTCAAGTTTCTGAAGTCCACGCACATGCGCCATTTGCCCGAGGATTTTGGGACGAGAACCACGTTCGAGAGCCATGGGGAACTGGACTTCCCTAATGTGTCCCGCATCTAGCAGTTCTTCCACTTGCCACTTCACTTCGATGTCTTTTTCGGAGCTGAGATGCCTTCTTTTCTGGAAGATGAGCCTGGTGGTTCGGGAGACGTTCAACTTGTGTTTGATGATCCCTCTGTCGATTCCTGCCATGTCCTTAAATGCCCAAGCGAACACATCCGAGTTCCTTTTCAAAAGTTTGACAAGATTCTCTTTCAGGTCCCGAGGCAAAATCCTTGGCGATTTTGATTGTTCCCTCAGGCGGTTTGATCACTACCTCTTCAGTCTCTTCCTCGGCGACTTCCTTCTGAGTTGTTCGATGGTGTACAGAGTTTCCTTCCCTTCGGGTGGTCGTCTCTTCTGGCCTTAGACGATTTGATCTCCACTCTGACTTCATCCACATAACATTTACGGGCCATCTTACGATCTCTTAATACTTTTCCCACTTTGTCCCCCCACGGGGAATTTGATCTTTTGGTGTAATGCTGAGGCGATCGCGGTGAAGGAGGTTAGCGGCCTTTCGAGAATGATGTTGTATGGGCTTGAGCCATTGATGACCATGAAAGGCGTTATTTGAGTCTTCCTCAGATCTCCCTCCCCGAGGGTGAGGGGGAGGTGCAAGATCCCCATCGCTTCGATGCAATGCCCTGTGAAGCCGAAGAGGGCAGTTACCACTCTGTCCATGGGGTAAGACCCCAAGTCCATCTGGTCAAGTGCCCTCTTGTAGATTATGTTAACGGAGCTTCCGTTGTCGACAAAAACTCTCCCGACGTCATGGTTGGCGACTTCAGCCCTAATTACTAAGGCGTCTTCATGGGAATCATCCCCTCCGTGGAAATCCTCCAGTCCGAAGCTAATCAAGGGCCCCAACCTCTTACTTCCCGACTTGATTTCGTAGTTCTCAGGGCGACGAATCCCAGCCTTCCTCGCTCTATTAGAATCGCCTCATGTGGGTCCTCCCGAGATGTCATTAATCTGCCGAGGCGGTACTTTTCGTTCGGGTGATCTTCGTTGTTCTCTATTGTCCTGGTGCCGGCGTATTCCATCCTCATCTGGCCTCGGGCCTCTTCTTTCCTCCCTCTCAGGTGTTCTTCTCGGTCCTTCCCTGTGGTTGGCTGTTTGATGATCCGGTCGAGTGTTGGGGCGATTCTCGACCCCAGGGTATCGAGGTTTAGCCCCCAATCCACCGTGTCTGCCTTCTCCTCCTGTCAACTACGCTCGTGCTTCGGGGTTTAAGGCGATTAACTTGTCTAACTCCCGACCTAGCTTGAAACATCCTTCAGTCGTGTGTCCGTATTCGTGATGGTAGTTACAGTAGGTGTCGGATATTGACCTTCTAGGGTTGTTGTCGATATAAGGTGGTCTGCGAAGGAAGTCGTACTCGTCGCATATTTCCAGTGCTCGAACTTTGTTAACCCGTAGCCTAGAGTAATTCGCCCGCGGCATGGTCGGGATTGGTACGGGGCGATTATCTCTTCGAGGGGGAGGTTTGTAGCCCTGATCCTTGGGCGGGCTCCATTTCCGATCTCGGAGTGGGCTCTTCCCTTTTTTATACTCAGGCTCCCTGGCATGAAATTATTCCACTTGGACATATTTTTCAACTCGGGTTACCAATTCCTTCACTATCGTTGGATATTTCTTGACTAGGGATCTGAACAACTCCCCGTCTCGGAGACCGTGGTGGAATGCCCCAATGAGCAGTTCGGGTGCCGCGTTGGGTATCTTCATCTTTATCTGGTTGAAGCGCCGAAGATAATCTTGCAAGCTCTCTTCCTCGGCCTGTCGGATATTTAGCAACTTCACGGCTGAGGACGTGCGTCTCCGGCTGCTCGAGAAATGCTTCAGGAAATGGCTAGTGAGGTCTTGGAAACTTTTAATTCCTCCTGGGGGCAATAGCGCAAACCACTGCTGGGCCCCCTTGATTAACGTAGTGACGAAGAGACGACACTTGATGGCGTTGTCTAGCTGATAGAGGGCTGCATTCCCCTCTAAGGCAGCAAGATGGTCCTCAGGGCGTCCGGTTCCGTCATATTTCCCCATCTCGAAGCAGCGAAAGTGTCCTGGCAGGGGGGCTGTAAGTATGTCCGGCGATGCGACACCCGAGGAACTAATGGCGCTTCTGGTGGGTTTGCTAAGTCCTTGAGTTTGCGGATCTCCTCCTTCATGTCCTCCAGTTCGGCCGCTCGCTGCGCGGCGCGTCTCCTCTTGTTTTCGCGTACTTCCCTAAACTCCGAAGCTAATGTTCGATTTTCGCCTTCTTGCTCAACTGTATTAGACTGGGCATCGTGTTCTCCGTTGGGTCCTGGCTGGTGATTCTCTTCTTCAGTTTGCCAGGCTGACGGTTCTCCCTTCCATTGGGTCCAGGTCGGCGGTTTTCTCTTCCGTTGTGTTGTGCCCAGGTTGACGGTTTTCTCTTCTGTTCTGCCCAGGTCGGCGGTTTCCTCGATTCCTTTCCGCCATGAGTATCCCGACATCGGCTCCTATCCTCCTCATTTCTTGCATCGTTGCAGCCATCAAGACAGCGATTTCGGACAAGGTCTCCCCGTTACCATTGGGCGGTGCTTGGTCGTTTTCGACAGTCACCATATTAAATTTCTATTAGAGAAAAGCTAAACTTTCCCATAGACGGCACCAAATTGATGCCGTCGAAAAATGACCTACCGCGAGAATAGGCTAACGAGCTCTTCCCCACCTGATTTCCGCCGCGCATCCTGGCTGAGAACTATAGGACAAGGTAAATTTTGGGGGTCGTTTGCCCTCTTGCCTTAGTCAAGAGGGTAGCTCCGTTTTAAGGTAGTGTGTGGACAAAAATTGGCAGAATAACGGTGTGATTATAACGTACCTGACGATAGGGGGTTACGAGGATATTTATAGGGCCAGGAGGATCGTCGCCGACCCCTTGGCGGTTACCACCCACGTTTCAAGCCTCGACGGCTTCTTCCGTATCTGGCGCGTCATGACTGATAAACGTATTTTTAATACGTTTATTGTTATGTTTATTTGAGTTATAATAGGAAAGTTTTGATCATTCCATGTATTTATTAGCTCTATTTACACCCATTTATATATTGAAGGACCTTCGAATGATTATCGAGCGAAGAGGAACGAAAACGAGGCGAAAACGACGCGAAAATGGCGAAGTTTGAAGCTGCCAGAAACCAGTCACGGCCGTAAACAGACGTGCAAGAAGCCGTGAAGATGGGCAGTAAGCTTAAGGAGGAAAAGTCCCAAGTGTCACGGCCGTGAATCATATAGCACGAAGCCGTGACTGTGGGCAGTAGGTCGACCAACAAAGACTCACGGCCGTGAATCACCTAACACTAGGCCGTGACATCGGGCAGTAGCTCGAGGATGTCATATGCACGGCCGTGAGTCTTTGTGCGAGTGGCTGTGACTCGCGGCAGAAAAGGCACAATGCAACGTAGGGTCGATTCACGGCCGTGAATACCGATGCTAGTGGCCGTGAATACCGATGCTAGTGTCAATATTTAGGGTTTAAGCCGCCGTCACGGCCGTGAATGACCTTGCACGAGGCCGTGACTCGTGCCAGAAAGTCAAGAAATAGGTTTTTGAGCCGCCTTCACGGCCGTGAAGGCCCATTAAGAGGCCGTGAACGTGCCAAAATTCAGGGTTTTAGCCCATTTTTGAAGCATAAAAAGGGGAGGCTCCTTAGAACTGAAAAACAACGGGATAAGGAACGAAAACTTAGAGAGAATAAGAAGAGGAAGAGCACTAGAAGTAGCCGGCGATTCGGAGAAGCTCAAGGGACGATCCAACAACGAAGCTACGCTCATACGATCGAGGAACGAGAGCTCCACCTCAGAAACGCCATATTCACTTCTTAGGGAAGTTTTTATGAGTTCTCTATCCTCGTTTCCTTTAAATCTTGTTGTTGTGACCTCCGATATGAGTAGCTAATCCTCTTGTGTGTTTGGGAATAGATGAACGTTGGGTTATGTCGTAGTTAAAGCGTAGGATAATCGTGAACACGTGTATTCGACTATTTATCGTTCTATGATATTGCTTCTTTGTCTCAATATGTCTATGTGTTGATACGAATGTGTGGTACATCGTTTAGGGCGACAGCTAAATAACGATTAGGCCGTTCATAGACGTTAGGATTTGAGTATAGGGCGACAGCAAATACTCAAATCCTCGCCATCTAGTAATCGCTAAATTTAGATTCCCACGAACGTTTAGGGCGACAGCAAATCCGTAAGTGGGCAGGAAATTACTGCGACTTAGTCGATAATCACGTAGGAACGATATTCCGTAGCTTTAGACGACAGCACCTGGCGGGATTCGAATCCCGAACACATATTTGTCATCTTAAGTCACTCGCATCGTTTCTAGTTGTATTTCCGTAATTTTCCAATCCTTTAAGTTGCTCTGTTAAATTAGTTCGTAGTATAAATCAATCCCGTTATTCACATAGGCTAAATATCGGGTAGATAGGTCAGTACTAGTAATTAATTTATTCCCCGTGATCGATACTCGGATATTCACTATAACTATATTACGAACGATAGGTACACTACCTATCGCGCGTGATTTGAGTTATAATATATTCGTTTTAATTATTACTTGACGTACTCGCACAAACATCTATTTAAACATACACGCTAGCGATCAAGTTTTTGGCGCCGTTGCCGGGGATTAGATTGATATTAGGAACACCCTAGTTCGGTAATTTAGCTATTTTATTTTACATTTTCTCAGTTTGTTTTGTTAATTGCGTTATTTGTTTCCTACATCATTATTAGTATCGTTACCTTTTCGACGTATTTGTCTAGTTCTTCGCTAAATTTCACTTTCACTCATTGAAGGTACTGTTTGACAGTGGATGACCAGAAGCCACCCATCAGGCCCCATTGTTGAAGGAGATCCAGATTTCGAGCGGAAGTTACGAAGGCAGCTCAGATACAATTCAGAAGGCACGGCTAGTAATTATCAGGAAACGTTGGTCAGCTACTCAGAGGACAACTCCCAGGAGCCTGCTGAAAATTCTCGAACAGAGACGTCCAAAGACAATCGAGAGATAGAAGTTGAGATGGCAGACCGAAGAGTACCGACCCATCAAGACCAAGAAGAGGAAAAATCTTTACAAGATCTACTTAAGAACGCCTCCCTCGGCGGTACAGAATCGGCGATTGTTATCCCTCCGATCGCGAACAACGATTTTGAGCTGAAGCATGCTTGGCTTCAGATGATCTTTCAGACGGCTCAGTTTGAGGGGAATCCTGATGATGATCCTTACTCCCACCTGAAGGTCTTTCTGACAGTAACAGACACCATCAAGATCAATGGGGTCCCGAGTGACGCGATTAAGCTAATGTTGTTTCCATTTTCACTCAAGTACAGGGCGAAAGACTGGTTGGATATGCTGCCGCCCAGATCAATCACTACTTGGGAAGAACTGCGAACAGCATTCATCGGCTATTACTTCCCGCTGCAAAAGGTGTTAAGGTTGAAAACAGAAATATTCCTTTTTCACCAGAAGGATTCAGAGAATCTTTACGAGGTGTGGGAGAGGTACAAGTCCCTATTGAAGAAGTGCCCACGACACGGGATGTCAAAGGCCGCCATAATCAATCGATTTCACGAGGGCCTCAATGATCAAACCGTTCATATGCTAGACGGAGCTGCATGAGGAGGGCTCGTGAAGCTCAATGCCACAGAAGCCTGGAATTTAATCGAAGACTACTCGAGGAACAGCTTCATGAGAGGCAATACGAGAATAAAGACTCCAGGAGTGTTTGGGGTGAGTGAGGAGACTGCTACAAATGCCAAGTTTGAGGCGCTGCAACAACAGATTGCAACCACCAATTCCCAGCTTCAGACGGTAATCAACTCACTGCTTCCAAAGGCTGGGCAAACACAGCCTGTGCATGCCGTGATGACAACCACACCACCTCAGAAGCCGTACACGCCACAGTGCGAGATTTGTGGCGCAGCTCATGAGACATCAGAGTGCCAATTAGGGCAATCATTGGAGCACGTGGACTATATGGGGAATTACCAGGGCCAGCGGAGTTTTCAACCTCGAGCGCATCCAAATCTGGCGTACGGAAACCAGAACAACCATGGGCAAGGGCCACCGGGATTCCAACCTCGACCATCTGGTTTCTAAGGAGGGACATCACGTCCGTATCAGAACGCGTCTACAGGGTCGGGATCCGATGATATGCGGGAGATGAAGGATATGATGAAGACGCTCCTCACAAACTTCAGCAACACCACTCAAGCCCACGAGAGTCGGATGAATAAGATGGAGGAGTACATAGAAGTACGTGCCCAGAACACCGACGCCTCTATCAAGAAATTGGAGCAACAAGTGGGCCAAATGGCGAAGCAGTTGGCGGAGCGAACTCATGGATCACTTCCAAGTTACACCGAGCCAAACCCTAAGGAGTATTGCAAGGCGGTTACCCTGAGAAACGGAAGAGAGTTGCAAGAGGTACCTCCCAAAAAGAAAGCAAATGATAGAGCTGAGGTCGAGGTCCACGACGAGCCAGAACTGGAGGTAAGCAAGGACGACAATGTTGAGAAGGTTGAAGCTGAGAAGGAGAAGGCCGAGCCTCAAAAAGGAAAGGAAAGGGAGCTTGAGCGACCACCAGTGAAGCCGTACCAGCCGAAAATTCCCTACCCAGCTCGGCTGAAGAAAGACAGAGACGAGGCGCAGTTCGGTAAATTTATGAATATGTGTAAGGAATTACATATTAACTTACCGTTTGTTGAGGCTATTACGCAGATGCCCAGCTTCGCCAAGTTCTTGAGGACCTATTGACGAACAGGAGGAAGCTCGAACATGTTTCCACGGTATGTCTACGAGGGGAATGCTCAGGGATACTTCAGAACAAGATGCCGAAGAAGCTCAAAGACCCAGGGAGTTTTACGATTCCCTGTCTTATAGGAGACTTAGTTGTTGAACGTGCTTTAGCTGATCTAGGAGCTAGCATAAATTTAATGCCGTATTCCATGTTTAAGCACTTAGGCTTAGGTGAACCACGACCCACTAGGATGAGCCTCCAATTAGCTGATAGATCGTTAAAATACCCTAGAGGAGTGATTGAGGATGTCCTAGTTAAGGTAGGTAAATTCGTGATTCCTGCCGATTTTGTTATCTTAGATATGGAGGAGGATGATAACGTCCCATTGATCCTAGGTAGACCATTCTTAGCTACAGGCGAGACTATGATAGATGTTAGGAATGGGACGTTGACTCTGACGGTAGATGGCGAAAAAGTTACGTTCAATATGGCTGAATCGATGAAGAAAAGTAATGAGCATGATGATAAATGCTATTACTTAGATGCCTTTGAGCACGATTTTCTCTTTTCTGTGCAAGGTTTATCACAGGTGTTAAGCGAGGAGGACACCAGAATGATTATGGCAATCGATGAGTGTGGGGAGGAAGTTGATGAGCCCATCATAGCTATCGACGAGAGTAGCGAAGAAAACAAGGAAAAGAGCTCGGTCGAGGAACCACCGGTCCTAGATTTGAAGCCGCTGCCTGACCACCTCGAGTATGCATTCCTTGGCAGAAACGGAGGGCTACCGGTCATCATCTCATCGAGCCTCGACGACGAACAGAAGGACCAGCTCTTGGACGTGTTGAGAGCACATAAGAAGGCGATAGCGTGGAAGATATCCGACATCAGAGGAATTAGTCCAAGCTATTGTACGCACAAGATTCTGATGGAGGACGAGTTCAAGCCGATCGCCCAACGTCAACGGCGACTTAATCCCAACATGAAGGACGTCGTGAAGAAGGAGGTGATTAAGCTACTAGACGCGGGGATGATTTACCCTATCTCAGATAGCGCTTGGGTAAGTCCGGTCCAAGTGGTCCCGAAGAAGGGTGGAATGACGGTCGTCACTAACGATAAGAATGAATTGATTCCAACGAGGACGGTTACTGGTGGCGTGTGTGCATCGACTACAGAAAATTAAACGACGCCACGAGAAAGGACCATTTCCCTTTACCGTTCATTGACCAAATGCTAGAAAAATTATCTGGTCACTCATTTTATTGCTTTCTTGACGGTTTATCAGGATATTTGCAGATCCCTATTGCGCCTGAGGACCAGGAGAAGACCACATTCACATGCCCCTTCGGCACATTTGCGTATCGAAGGATGCCATTCGGTCTTTGCAATGCTCCAGCCACCTTCCAGCGATGTATGATGGCAATATTCGACGAGCTGGTAGGTGAGGTAATGGAGGTGTTTATGGATGATTTTTCTGTGTTTGGGTCGTCGTTTGATGTGTGCCTAGCTAATCTGAAGCTCGTCCTCGCACGTTGCGAAGATACGAACTTGGCACTTAATTGGGAGAAGTGTCATTTCATGGTTCGAGAGGGTATAGTTTTGGGCCATAAGATTTCCTCTAAAGGAATCGAAGTGGACCGGGCTAAATTAGAGACAATTGACAAATTACCTGTCCCCTCGAACGTGAGATCCATTAGGAGTTTTCTAGGACATGCTGGTTTCTATCGTAGGTTCATTAAGGATTTTTCTAAAATTGCTCGACCAATGTCTAGATTACTTGAGCAAGATGCTCCTTTTGATTTTAACGATGAATGCTTGCATGCCTTTAATTTGCTTAAGGAGCGACTGATCGCAGCACCTATTATGGTAGTCCCCGATTGGGGGTTGCCCTTTGAACTAATGTGCGATGCGAGTGATTACGCAGTGGGAGCCGTGCTAGGGCAGCGCAAAGACAACCATTTTAGGCCGATTTACTACGCCAGCAAGACGTTAGACGCAGCCCAAGCCAACTACACGACCACGGAAAAGGAGCTTTTAGCTGTCGTGTTCGCCTTCGATAAATTCAGGTCATACCTTATTTTATCGAAAGTTATTGTTTTCACTGACCACTCTGCCCTTAAGTATTTATTAGCAAAGCCGGACGCCAAGCCTCGGCTAATTAGATGGATCCTACTCCTTCAAGAGTTTGATTTAGAGATCCGAGACAAGAAAGGTGCGGAGAATCTGGCGGCGGATCACCTCTCCCGACTGGAGGAGTCCGAAATTCACAACAAGGACGACAAAGCAATTCAGGACACATTTCCAGACGAGCACTTGTACTCAATTCAAGTGGTAAGTGACGATACTCCCTGGTTTGCAGATTATGCTAATTATCTTGTTGCGAGGATTCTACCAAAGGGGTACTCAAGTCAGCAAAAGAAGAAATTCTTTTCTGACTTGAAGTATTACTTTTGGGAAGATCCGTATCTTTTTAGGCGATGTGCAGACCAGGTGATACGACGATGTGTTGCTTCCCCTGAGACGACAAAGATTCTAGGGCACTGCCACAGCGGACCAACTGGAGGGCATTATGCAGCTAATCGAACCGCCCAAAAGCTACTTGAATGTGGCTTCTATTGGCCAACGATTTTTAAGGATGCTAATAAGTACGTCAACACATGTGATCAATGTCAGCGCGCAGGTAATATCTCTAAACGCGATGAAATGCCTCAAAACTTTATCTTAGTTTGTGAGATTTTTGATGTTTGGGGTATAGACTTCATGGGCCCGTTTCCTAGCTCGTATAATAATAAGTACGTTCTGGTGGCTGTCGACTATGTATCTAAGTGGGCCGAGGCGCAAGCTTTACCCACTAACGATGCTAGGGTTGTTGTGCGATTTTTACGAGCATTATTTTCACGATTTGGAGCACCTAGATGCATCATTAGCGATAGAGGCACTCATTTCTGCAACACCCAATTTTCACGTACACTAGAGCGTTATGGTGTTAGGCACAGCTTATCCACTCCGTATCACCCTCAGGCTAGCGGTCAGGTAGAGGTAGTGAACCGCGAGTTAAAACGTATTCTTGAGAAAACTATAGATGGGAACCGTAAGGAGTGGGCGAATAAGCTTAATGACGCACTGTGGGCGTATAGGACTGCTTATAAGACACCAATAGGCACCACACCGTATAGATTGGTCTATGGGAAGGCATGCCACCTCCCCGTAGAAATCGAACATAAAGCCTATTGGGCAATCAAGTCTTTAGATATGGATTTGCGGAAAGCCGGCGGAAAGCGGCAGCTCCAAATTAATGAACTTGACGAATGGCGTTTATCAGCTTATGATAACGCCATAATGTATAAGGAGCGCTCAAAAGCCTACCATGATAGTAAAATCAGGAACAGACGAGAGTTTCAAGAAGGGGACCAAGTCCTCCTCTTTAATTCTCGACTTAGGCTTTTTCCAGGCAAGCTTAGATCACGTTGGTCAGGACCGTTCACTGTCACTCGTGTTTTTCCGTACGGTACTGTTGAGATTTCAGGTATGGGACAGGGCGTTTTCAAGGTGAACGGACATCGTTTGAAGCATTACCATGGAGGCGAGGAATATTTGAGCGACAAGGAGGTATTATACCTCGATTTTCAGCCAGCATAAGAGCATGTGAGGTACGTCAGGCTGAGACGTTAAAAGAAGCGCTTCTTGGGAGGCAACCCAGGTATTTTTAATTATGTTTTAGGTATTATATATATAAATAATCTCAAGATATATATTAAATTAAACAACAATAATAATAATAAAAATATTAAAATTTTAAATAATAGTCACTTTATTTCGAATATTGAGGATGGTTACAACACCATTACAACATGTGAAGGTCCAACACAAAAGCAAGTAAACTGCGAATAATATAACAGACAGAACAAGAGTTTATTTTGCTTCATAAGGGCGGTTACACACAAGTGCACCTTGTGAGAAACCAACCCATGAAAGCTAGTAAAATTCCAAACAAACCCACAAGAAGAGCAAGGTAGAGTGATAGCATATCTAAATTATGACGAATCCTCACATACTCTTCACTCTCATTCTCGTTCTCACGGTCTTGCTGCTGTCCCCAATACATAGTGGCTAGCTAATTCAGAAATTTCAAAAATAAGATTGTTAAGACGTGGGATGTATGGTAGATGATGTAATTGTGTTGTTCTACCAATGTCTATTTATAGGCATGAATGGCACAAAAATATCATTATCATACCCGGCAATCCATTAAATGATACAGACGAATTTTTGACTTGGAAGATTTGACGCCGCGCGAGAAAGTGATTTTTCTCTTGTCGATTATAAGATTTTTCCTCGCTCAAATCGTCCTCGAAAAAATTCGTCGATTGCGTATCAATCATATTTCAAATTTATATTAAATAAAAATAAAAAAAAAAAGAAATTTGACTGAAGTCACGGCCAATGATTTGTTAGTCACGGCCGCGACTAGGCCCAACCATTGCCACTGCCCAAATTCACGGCCAAGTGCTTAGCCACTCACGGCCGTGAATTGTTGAGCAACAATCCATGTCTCACACTGCCCACATTCACGGCCTTTGACCTACTTAGTCATAGCCGTGAACCCCGCATTAGCCATACACTGCCAGTAGTCACGGCTTGTGGATACCAACTCACGGTCGCGACTCGGACGGATTATATATATAAAAAAAAATATATATATAAATATAAAAAAAAAATCGGTTATCACGGCCCGTGTCTCAGGTGTCACGGCCGTGGCACTGGCGGGCTTAATTCACTGTCCGCAGTCACGGCCCATGACCCACGATTCACGGCCGTGACTTGACGAATGAGACCTTCTCTGCTCGTCTTCACGGCCTTCGTATGACAACTCACGGCCGTGAAGACTTCGATTTTCACGCATAAAAGCCCATTTTTATCACTCCATTCGTCTTCTTCACTCTAAACAACGACCCCAATCGAAAATATCATCTATTTCACTCCAAAATCATCGCATCTCGGGCCATTTCCGACGCTCGAATTTCTAAGGAGCACGCTCAAAACGATTTATCTCCGATTCAACTCAACTAAATCAAAGAGGTATGAGCTTTACATTGCAACTGCGGATATTTTTGACAATTTGGATCGTTTTCGTTTTTTACATTACTCTTTCAGTTCTAGTTGAATGCTATAAACGTGTTGGGCTTGGAGGATTTGTCGTTTTCATGCATAAATTTCGCATTTGGGTGAGGAACCCTAATTTTAAAATATTGGGACTTTTCGAATTTAGGCCAATGTGGTGTTGTCTTGCTCTTCTACGACTATGTTCTTACATTAAACACGATGGGTCAGATCAATTTCGTAATTTCGTCCTTTAATTTCAGTTTGGGACGATGAACCCTAAAATTCGAAATTGGGGTTTTCTAATTTGGGTTTAATTTGATGTTCGTTTTGTGCTTCTATGGTTGGACACATGATAATCATATCTTGGGAATGTTTATTTGTTAATTTCATGCGTTAATTTCGATCTGGTTTGATGAACCCTAATGTCGAAATTTCGGGATTTTGGGAAATTTGGACGGAATTGAGTGCTGTTGCGGGTGTATATAGCGTTGATTAATCGTTTGAAGTTGAAGAGTGCGCTTGATTAATCGATTATTGCGATTTGAAAGAGTATTTTAGTTGGTCTATTATGTGTTCGACAAAATGCCGCTTTGAATGTTCATATGTCGTTACGTTGGTCGAGTCGAGCTGTGTTGATTATCGTTTCTTTTCTTTTCTCGCCAACTCACATTTGGATTCTAGGTACCATAGGTAAAAGCCGAACCACTGCAGGACGTGCTAACGATTCGCGATCAACGAGTCGTCCACGTCGAGGCCAAAACACGCCGTCACTATTAGAGGCTATGGGGCAGTTTGGCGATGAGACACACCAAGCCCGTTACAACCGGCTAAAGAATACGGAATTCATTTTGACTGATCAGATTGATCACGAGACGCTGGCGAAGTATCACATAGACCAGCAAGTGGCGGGTTACACGTCCCTCAGCGGATGGCTCGACTTCTTCCACATTGACGAGCCGGCCTATAAGGAGCTAACCTTGGAGTTCTTATCCACCTACTCTTTCGATGACAACGGGCGGGACAGAATTAAGTTCAGGGTTTTTCATACGGAGCACACCGTCCATGAGGACGATATTTGCAAGGCGCTGGGATTGAGGGTACCATACTTTGGAGGCCAGGGCCGATTCGCAGACGCATATTACAAGGAGTACCTTAAGTATCCGACGGAGCGCCAGACCTATTGGGCTGAACTCGCGCGACCCGGCGAACCTGCCTTTAGTGTGAAGACCTCGAAGGCGTCTTCGCTCAGGAGTCCTGGTTTACGTTACATCCACCGGTTGCTTTCGACCTCGCTCGCACCAAGGGGCGACTCGCACGGCGCGATTGGACTGCGCGATCTGTATTACTTGACCAAGATGCAGCGTGGTCAACTGGTGCATTTAGGATTGGGCATGGCCTACGCCTTCAGTGCCCAGGCTGATGTTCGTAGCCACGGGAAGATCGCTGTGGGGCCTTTCATTACGAAGGTTATCAAGGGGCTTAACTTGTGGCCAGCAGATCCACCAGAGATGACAATTGTGGGTGGACGAAACATGGTGAACGAGGATATGATGCTCAAGATGAAGATGCTGATCAAGGCGCCGAATTGGTCCCGTTCGAACAAGGTCTACGTTTGGCACGAGGTTTACCGTGGGCATACGGACCTCGGCGACGCATCCCCGAGCCACTACAGATTGAGGGCGTGGGGCCTTTCCCAGTTCACCCAGATGCTGCTGGCACCTCTCATTCCTCCGGCTACCACGAAGGGGAATCATCAGGGGTCGCTTCTTACGCGTCAGCCGCAGACCTTCACACACTACGCGAGGACATGCTACGTTACCATGAGGAGGCCATACGGCGTGACGAGGAGACGCGGCGCCGCCAGGACGAGTATGAGCGTCGAAATGAAGAAGCCCATCGACGCTACCGCGAGGAGCAACAGCGCTATGAGCAGGCCCTTAAAGCCATGGAAGACGCGGTCAGGCGATCACAGGAGTCACTGGCGTTCCTTCGCCCGCGGCCACCATCACCCCCACCACCACCTTAGTGTCGTTTATGTTTTGTTATGTTTTTCTTTTAGTACTCTTTTAAGTTGGTTTAGTAATCATGTCACTTGTGATGATTATGACTTCGTTTGTTATCTTTTGTTATTTCCTATGTGCGTTTAATTCTCTTTTGAGTGTTTTCAGGAAACGTGTCACGAATTCAAACTCCGAGTCAAAATATTTCAAACTCAGGTGCAACAACCATGCCCAACAACATCAAATGTTCCAGGCCGAACCACGCCATTTTTTTTTCAGGGGAGTCACGTTCTTTTTATATTTTTTTACCTTTCTTTTCATTTATTTTACACGTTGAGGACAACGTGCATCTTAAGTGTGGGGAGGGGGAATTTTGTTGGAATTTTGTTGGAAATCTACGTGACAAATTTTTATGATGCGCTGTGGTTTACGAATTTAAAGAAATTTGGCATGATTGTTTGCGTTCATCTCGAAGTGGATTGCATATTAGGGAGTCTAGTGAGCGATAAAGACATGCATCAGTGATTTAATCTTTTCAGCATGAATAGATATAGTGTTACTTTGAGAGATTCACACACATAACCCATGTTCAGTTGTGAGAGTTTGAGCTGACGAGCTTTTGCTCATTTTTCTTGATTGTGTGAGTAGTGCATAATTTATGTCTGTCTAGAACTTGCTTGTTTGATACGCATTGAAATTGCTTATAGTATGTTTTGTATGAATATGACGAAGGCATTAGGAAATAAGTCCATGGCCAAAGTTCCCGACCACGACTGATCACCGTAGTTAGCCACTTTGTGCCTAAGCCTATTTATTTCTTACACCTCGTATATCATAACCCTCTGACCTAAATAAGCCTCCAGAGATCATCTGAACCCGAGTTAAGCGGAAGTGAAGGTTAAATGTCAAAGTCGTAAAGCGCAGAGATGACGGCCCGTCAGAAGCGAACACTTTGTCTCAAAAAAAAATTATTTTGAAGTGAAGCATGAGGAGAATAAGCTGCTGTAATGAAAAGAAAGAACCTTTCCTTCGATAATCTTCCAGTCTCGTGAATTCCACATCATTTCTCATGTCGAGACGTGGGAGAAGAAAGGCTTATTGGAACGCAGCAGAAATAAGAGGAAATGAAGACGGCGTAACCAGAAAGGCTAATTTGTAAGCGCGCTTTAGACAATGACATGAAGACCGACACGACTGCTACTCATATGTGATTCCGCTACCACCTTACCACCTCATTACTGTCTGAACCTATTTAACCCGAAAAAGACCTTTTGATTCATGCTAACTGCTTTAAGTAGTAGACGTGCGATTGACTTGCAAGCATATGGTTTAGACTAGATTATTGCATGAATTGAGTGATCCACCGATTTATTAGCCTATACACTGAGTGATCTGAGAGAATCCCTGCGAGGTGTGGATCTCGATTAGTAGTGCTAAGGAAATTCGTGTCGATAAGTGCTGATTATTGTTGCAGTGTCCATAATTGCTTGCTTGATTCCATTTTGTGTTTTCCATCTGCGTTGGTGAATTGTGAATGGTCGTGCCGCTATCTTGATAACGTTTTCTTACTCCTAATTTGCTTGAGGACAAGCAAAAGCTTAAGTGTGGGGAGGTTTGATAAACGTATTTTTAATACGTTTATTGTTATGTTTATTTGAGTTATAATAGGAAAGTTTTGATCATTCCATGTATTTATTAGCTCTATTTACACCCATTTATATATTGAAGGACCTTCGAATGATTACCGAGCGAAGAGGAACGAAAACGAGGCGAAAACGACGCGAAAATGGCGAAGTTTGAAGCTGCCAGAAACCAGTCACGGCCGTAAACAGACGTGCAAGAAGCCGTGAAGATGGGCAGTAAGCTTAAGGAGGAAAAGTCCCAAGTGTCACGGCCGTGAATCATATAGCACGAAGCCGTGACTGTGGCCAGTAGGTCGACCAACAAAGACTCACGGCCGTGAATCACCTAACACTAGGCCGTGACATCGGGCAGTAGCTCGAGGATGTCATATGCACGGCCGTGAGTCTTTGTGCGAGTGGCCGTGACTCGCGGCAGAAAAGGCACAATGCAACGTAGGGTCGATTCACGGCCGTGAATACCGATGCCAGTGGCCGTGAATACCGATACTAGTGTCAATATTTAGGGTTTAAGCCGCCGTCACGGCCGTGAATGACCTTGCACGAGGCCGTGACTCGTGCCAGAAAGTCAAGAAATAGGTTTTTGAGCCGCCTTCACGGCCGTGAAGGCCCATTAAGAGGCCGTGAACGTGCCAAGATTCAGGGTTTTAGCCCATTTTCGAAGCATAAAAAGGGGAGGCTCCTTAGAACTGAAAAACAACGGGATAAGGAACGAAAACTTAGAGAGAATAAGAAGAGGAAGAGCACTAGAAGTAGCCGGCGATTCGGAGAAGCTCAAGGGACGATCCAACAACGAAGCTACGCTCATACGATCGAGGAACGAGAGCTCCACCTCAGAAACGCCATATTCACTTCTTAGGGAAGTTTTTATGAGTTCTCTATCCTCGTTTCCTTTAAATCTTGTTGTTGTGACGTCCGATATGAGTAGCTAATCCTCTTGTGTGTTTGGGAATAGATGAACGTTGGGTTATGTCTTAGTTAAAGCGTAGGATAATCGTGAACACGTGTATTCGACTATTTATCGTTCTATGATATGGCTTCTTTGTCTCAATATGTCTATGTGTTGATACGAATGTGTGGTACATCGTTTAGGGCGACAGCTAAATAACGATTAGGCCGTTCATAGACGTTAGGATTTGAGTATAGGGCGACAGCAAATACTCAAATCCTCGCCATCTAGTAATCGCTAAATTTAGATTCCCACGAACGTTTAGGGCGACAGCAAATCCGTAAGTGGGCAGGAAATTACTGCGACTTAGTCGATAATCACGTAGGAACGATATTCCGTAGCTTTAGACGACAGCACCTGGCGGGATTCGAATCCCGAGCACATATTTGTCATCTTAAGTCACTCGCATCGTTTCTAGTTGTATTTCCGTAATTTTCCAATCCTTTAAGTTGCTCTGTTAAATTAGTTCGTAGTATAAATCAATCCCGTTATTCACATAGGCTAAATATCGAGTCGATAGGTCAGTACTAGTAATTAATTTATTCCCCGTGATCGATACTCGAATATTCACTATAACTATATTACAAACGATAGATACACTGCCTATCGCGCGTGATTTGAGTTATAATATATTCGTTTTAATTATTACTTGACGTACTCGCACAAACATCTATTTAAACATACACGCTAGCGATCAATGACCTATATGCCGGTGGTTTCCTCCGTATTGGGGTGATCACGTGCGCGGATACGAGGAGGGGTCACGACTTAGGGTAGCGAGGTATTTTCCCCTGGGGGCTTGTCTGAAATGGCTCCCTTCAGGCGACTTCGGCGAGTGAGGCGACTGCGGCGTGTGGGACGACTTCGGCGCTTGGCTTTCTCTAAGGGTTCCGGGAGTTTTCGCTTGGACAAGCCTGAGGGCCTTTCTTCCCCTGTGTCTACCCAAGGTGGTCGTGAGTTTCCGAGGGGATCGAAGATCGAGGTGCTTCGTCGAGAGTTCTACTTCGCACCAGTTCGGGACTTCGTGGCGTTACCCTCAGTGGGACCTCCACCGGCGCATCCCGGGGGACGATGTGCACAATCTGTTCGACGGGGTCTGGAAGCTCTTCCCGTCGGGGTATTTGAGTAGGTGGGAAGGAGATGTTAAGCTAGTTATGGGCGGCTGGGTATTTTGTCGCCTTAGGGGTGAAAACCCGGGGTAACATTCAGGGGCGGATCCAGTATAGGGCCCGAGGGGGCCACGGCCCCCCCGAAAATTTTCGACATTTTTGTACTATACGTAGTATAACTCTTTGTGCTGATAAATAACTAAAGAGATATCAATGTGTTCGTTGGCTTAGTGGTTAGATCCTCTAAGGATTAGCTTTTGGTCTTGGGTTCAATCCTTGCGCCCCTGTTTTTTTATTATTATTTTTTGAGTTACTTTTGACTTTATATTTTAATGGTTTTAACTATTCTTATTTACTTTTTAAAATATATCTTTAATGATTTTTGTTATTCTAGTTTTAACTAATAAATCATTCAACCTCTTTTAACTAAAAGATAACAGCAATTTCAATAATATTTAATTCAATTTGCGTTTTAACATATCTTTAATTAAGTCTTTATTTATTATTTAATTTAATTGCGTTTTAATTCTATTATATTAATATTTGGTTAAATTTTCTCCCTGTTATTTAATGATAAAAATAATTTTTTAAATATCTCCAAAAATATTTACAATAATATCGCAAATACGATAAATGTGTATATATTATAACCATTTTAAATTTTAACAAATTGGTGACATTTTGATGATTTTACATTAAACATCCAAAATAAGACGATTTTATCAAGGATGAACAATATTTACTATTTAGTATAAATATATATATTTTTACTTTTTAAAATAAAAATCTCGGTCTCCTCGCTCATTTTATACTATATGGTTGCTAAATATATTCTCATTCAAATTTTATCATGAACTTCTAATCTTCTATGTTGGTCGCCGTAAACCAAAGTATACAAATTTATATTACGGCACCTCTCCATCCTCGCTAAAAAAATATTACGGCCCCCCAAACACAAAATTTTGGATCCGCCCCCGGTAACATTAACAAAGATCAAGGACAAATAATATGGAACATAGGTGATTTAGAAAAACGCTTCAGGTGACTGAAACTTTGAAACCAGATTTGCAAGTCCCATTTGATCATGGTTACAGTAAATTAGTTTCCTCTGAAAGATATCAAGTTTATAGCAGCAGCAATTTTAAAATATCTGTTGATAAAGGATGAGTGGCATCATAAATGGAGTTGTCAAGTTGATAAACGTTCCAACCGCGACAAAGATTTTTTTTTTCTTTTGATGAGAGCAAAGCAATAATGCACCTTTCGTCTTTTCTCAATTGATTGAAGGAAGATTTCGTCCTTACGCAACATAACATTGGATATTATACATAAATGTAACTGTCATGTATGGCGTCATAGTTGACATAACGAAAATACTTCGCCATCATGTATTTAACTATTTCGCTTTCTTGGATAAAGGCACGTAGATGAATATTCCCAAAAATATTTCTGTTTTGTTCCAAGGAGATTCACATCCATATACAATCAATCCATGGATTCCAAGTTCGTATTTTTCTTTTAAAAAATAGATGGTTAAGTCTTGAATGATGATATGATTATCATGTACTCCAAGACAGATGTATGCTTGTGTGCTAGACAACGAAGAGTTCATCAACGACTATGATACATGTATCGCTAATAAGTCGACCATTACAACTTTTGCGAACTTTCCGAGAGATCATAATAGGAGGGACTGTAAATCAACTTTATCTTATCGATTATTATATAATTTAAAGGTTATAGTGGACCAGTGGTATAACATTGAATATTGTATTTTTGAAATTATAAAGTGGTAAATCGAATTTTGCGTAGCTTCATTATAGCGAATGAGTTTAGTAATCATCATTTATCGACCGAGCCGCGGACACGTGTCAATATCCGCGAAGCAGAGGATTCCAACTTCGGTGGACCTGCGATGCGATCTCTTTTATGAAAGCCTTTATAATCCACCACTCACTACTCAACACAGCTAAGATACTTTCCCCCGAAATCAGAAGTTAGATATAATCCGAGCACAGTAGGTTATGAAGATGGTGTACCCCGCCGGTGTTCTGTTTGTCCTTGCAGCACTCTCGATCGTGACCGTCGCCCACGGCCGCGAATTTTTCATTAAGCTTCCTTCCGAAGGAATAGACGACGACGGTGTTGTCGGGACTAGATGGGCCGTGCTGTTGGCTGGTTCTTCTGGCTACGGCAACTACAGGCACCAGGTAAAGTCCGATCATGTTATGAGAGCTTCGTCCACAGATGAACCCTTGAAATTCAGCTAATTTAAGTGTAAACTCTGCTCATTTCTCAATTTTTTTATGAATCGATGGTGCTATTTGTTTGTTTCCTGATAATTCGTGCGATGCTTCGTATGAAGTCTTTAGCTTTCGTTCATCCCTGGTGTGTGTGGACTACTTCAAATGGATGATTGAAATTCTTACATGATAATTATGCCAATTAACGCTTGCTTTCTTTGACGGATTGCTATGATTCTCGCGAGTTAGGTGGGCGACATGGTAGCTTGTAGTGGCACAGTTTCTTTTTGACAAAGTTGTGGAAGTGGTCCAGCCAAACACCTAAACATTTTAATGCTGATTTGACATCTTATGAATATTTTTCTTGACTAATTGCTCAGTTTTCTATTGTTTTATCATGAATATTCGTGTTGTTTACGTACCAAGCTGTAGTGACGTGCTGCACCTGTTTGGCGTTGAGTTATCTGATCATTGAATTCATGCGTCGACAACTTTATCCTATCTGCTACTAGGCCGATGTGTGCCATGCCTATCAAATCCTAAAAAGAGGCGGTTTGAAGGATGAGAATATCATCGTCTTTATGTACGATGATATCGCTTACAATGAAGAGAACCCTAGGCCTGGAGTCATCATCAATAAGCCGGACGGTGGTGATGTTTACAAAGGAGTTCCAAAGGTGAGTTGGCGTTTCTCAACGAGTTTCATTAAAGCAAAGCACTATGATTTCGTTACCTCATCATCAGGGTAATTCTTGTGCAGGACTATGTTGGCGATGACGTCACTGTCAACAACTTTTTGGCTGTGCTTCTCGGGAATAAATCTGCGTTAACAGGAGGAAGTGGAAAGGTTCTCAATAGTGGTCCTGAAGATCATGTCTTCATATATTATACTGATCATGGTGGACCTGGTGTGCTTGGTTAGTAACTAATCATATATCATCAGTTCACCACCGTTCATTTAACAAAGTGTTTGAATTCTTATCTTCATTGCTACATCTGCTGAATATAATTTTTGTTAACATGCTCAGGGATGCCTACCAGTCCAAATCTGTATGCGGATGACGTGAACAATGCCTTGATAAAGATGCATGCTTCTGGAGCATACAAGAGCTTGGTATAAACAATTCATAATCTTTACTATATATTTGCAGTTATATTTGTGTTTGCGAAGCAATATCTTATTGGAAATCCGTCGACTAGGTATTTTACTTGGAAGCGTGTGAATCTGGGAGCATATTTGAAGGTCTTTTACCTGAGGGCTTAAACATATATGCAACAACTGCTTCGAATGCAGAAGAGAGTAGCTGGGGAACGTACTGTCCTGGAGATTACCCCGGCCCTCCACCTGAGTACGACACATGCCTTGGCGACCTGTACAGCATAGCTTGGATGGAGGATAGGTATTTCATTTGCATTATTGCGTAGGAGTGACTTGGTTTTCAGTTGTTCAAACTAAATACTTCACTGAAGCTGATTGATCGATGCAGTTGACATTTCCCCCTAAAACTAACAGGCTAATGAGTGTTTGGTGTTCTATGTATCGCGGCGTTGTAGTTCTGCACTTAATTCTGAGATAAATGCCCTATACATACCATATTTTGATTACTACTCTGATTTTGTGTACAGTGACATACACAATCTACGAACCGAAACTTTGAGGCAACAGTACCAGCTGGTAAGAAATGGTCAATATTTCTTTACGTTGAGCCGCTTTGAAGGCTAGTTCGTATTGCAGTGAAGGACTGGACTTTTGTTTATTTTGCTTAGTGGATTATTTGTAAAAATATTCGCAGGTCAAGAAACGAACTGCTAATGAGAATTCTTACTATGGATCCCATGTCATGCAATACGGCGATATAAAACTTGACGTGGAGGATCTATTTCTATACATGGGTTCGGATCCTGCAAATGATAACTCTACTTTCGTGGAAGACAATTCTTTGCAGCCAGCTTCAAGAGCTGTTAACCAGCGCGATGCAGATCTCTTGCACTTTTGGCACAAGGTATATGCTTATTACAAAAGAAAGTTTTGCAGACTATCCAATTTAGAAAGAATATAGTAAAGCTTGGTATGCTTAACCACTGAAGATATCTCCACATAGTATTATACCATTGATTATAAACAAGTCAAATCAGGTCTCTGACCCCAAACTGCTTTGTCATCTATCACGTTAGTCCCGTATTCATCTCTAAATATATATAGTGATATACAATAGGTGAGTTCTAACTAGTAAATGCCTTACCTACATCCCTCTTCAGCGCTCCTAATCATGTTATTGTAATGATCTATCAACCTACCACTCGCAGTTCGTCAAGTCTCCTGAGGGATCTGTCAGGAAAGCTGAAGCGCAGAAGCAGCTTGCTGAAACCATGGGACACCGAGCTCACCTTGATAGCAGTATAAAGCTCGTTGCACAGCTTCTGTTTGGAATTGAGAAGGGTCCTAATGTGTTAAAATCCATTCGATCACCTGGAAAGCCTCTCGTGGATGATTGGAATCGTCTTAGATCACTGGTTAGTATGCCCCTGCCCTGTTGTTGAAGTACTACTTTCAGTGTCCTCTGTGTTTGAATCTTATCTTAGTTAGTAATAAAACAGTAGCGCTATTCAAGTATGATAAAGAGGATTGAGTTACATTACTTTTATTACAGGTTAGAACATTTGAGACGTATTGTGGATCGTTATCTCAATACGGAATGAAACACATGCGATCTATTGCAAATATATGCAATGCTGGTGTTACGATTGATCAGATGGCAGAGGCATCATCACAAGCCTGCCCTTCTTTCCCTTCAAATCCATTGAGTTCTCTCCACAGAGGCTTCAGTGCTTGATCATCGATCGCTCAGGCCAAGGTGTATCCATATCGTATGTATATATATACATAGTTGTCTATAAGCACGGTGTGGTGGTGTTGTATCTAATGTGAAAGAGTACTTACTGCTATATATGATGATATCATGTTATCTTGTACGCACCTACCAGCAGTTCAGAAGCATATTTACCTGCTGTATGTCTAATGTACATAAATGGCATTGGTCTGTCTACTCGTATTTCATTTGCTGTAATGTCAATTTTAGCCATACTATTGTTAATACTACTGTACTTCTCTAGATATTAGAAAGAAGACGTCTTCTTTGAATCTATATTTGATTTGATGCTAACGTCAAAGTTAACTAACCTAACCAAAGTTAATCCAGTCACATCCATCAGGAGCAGACGGAGTTAGCAAGAAAAAAAAGCTCACCTCAACTCCATCAATCATTAATAAAATATTTCAATAGTAGTTGCAATTTGCAAATTGCAATGCAATGGAGTCGTGCAATTTCAAGCAAATTAGATCTACGACTGCGTCCATAGTCCAGTATATATTAAAATGGGTAAATTTGCATTGAGTCCCTAGTTCGTAGTTTGGGAAATAGTTCAGTCCCTGTCAGAGATCACCTTAGTTTAAAGGACCTAATTATTGAAAATATTAGTTTGAAGGACCAACCTCATGATAAATGACCTTTCTATCCCTCACATTCGCCAAAATTACACCCATATGCCATCTTCTTCAACAAACGATTGAAGCAAAAACAACCTTCAACGAATACCAAAATTACGGTCTAAAGCCGGCTCAATCTCGACGTTAATGACCAAATAAGGTTAAATCGATGATAATTTCTCATGGGTGACAATAATCAATGAAAATTTTTGAAGTTTATATTGGAATAATGTATTAAAAGAAGTTCGAAAATTTCGTTGAAACAAGGGAAAATCTTGACTTTATGCTGAATAAGGTGCTTAATAATCAATGACAATATTGACGTTAATCGCGATGAAATTTGACGCAGCCCATGATTGAAGCTTTTGCTAATAAAACGCTCGCTAAGTAACAATTTTTGCATTCTGGGTAACAGTTTATGCATTCCGGGTAACGCTTTATGCATTCTGGGTAACAGTTCATGCATACTGGGTAACAATTTACGCATTCTGGGTAACACTATGCCGTCTCTTCCAAACGGTGAATGCACAAATCACGTTCAACGAAGACCAAAATTTACGAACCAAAAGCCGGCTCAATCTCGACGTTAATGACCGAATAAGGTGAAATCGGTGATAATTTCTCATGGTTGTCACTAATCAATGAAATTTTTTGAAGTTTATAATGGAATAATGTATTAAAAGTAATTCGAAAATCTCGTTGGAACAAGGGAAATTTTGGACTTTAATGACTGAATAAGGTGAAACTGATCGTGAGTCTTAATAATCAATGAAAATATTGATGTTAATCGCGAAGAAGTTTGACGCGGCCCATGATTGAAGCTTTTGCTAATAAAACGCTCGCCAAGTAACAACTTATGCATTCTGGGTAACAATTTATGCATTCCGAGTAACACTTTATGCATTATGTGTAACAATTTTTTTACTCTGGTTAACAATTCATGCAATCTGGGTAACAATTAATGTATCTGAGTACACTATGCATTCTGCATCGCCCAAAAATGGCATAAATCTGGGTAACAATTTATTTTCGATCTAGAATTCAAATGACCTTGATTCAAATTCCTGTGAATATCTAACTTCATTATGTATAACTTTTATTCTTTAAGTTCTTTTCGCTAATACCAAATCGATAACCCCCAAATTAATCGAAGAAATCGAAGACGAGCAGCGACGACGAGGATGTTACAATTTGGTGCTATATGTATCTGATACTTATGTGTAAGATGTTTCTTTTGAACAAACTTTGCTTCCGTTGCTGAAAATGTATGCATGATTCCTGCAGTAACAGTTTAACACTGATCAGAAACAATTAAAGAGGAGAAAAAAACAGAAAATGATACGTAGGTAACAAAGGAACACAACACGAGTAACCGAATACATAGTCAAATAATAATTTAATATGTACTTAGTTGACTTTATGATTTTCATTTTTTATATTGCAAACACGCTACATTCATTAAAGTATATAAAATTACGAAGTTTTAGATTAAACATACTACTTTAGGTTGTGATTTTCGTGGAGATTATGTTGGCATTGAAGAAGTTGAAGTATATAGTATGAAAACAAGTAGCACTCTTCTTGAAAGGATGATCATGCTCCTAAGAAATCGATTCTACTTACTCAAAACGTTGCGAATATAAACTATTAGTTGTTTATTACAATCCAGATGGTCGACCTAACATAAATGATTCAACAAAATTAATGACATCTTCGATTAATCTTAAATGTAAACTCTATGTTGTTTACTGATTTCATGCAGTAACAGTTTAAGAATGATCAGCAACAACTAAAGAGAAGAAAATAACAGAAATTGATATGTTGGTAACAGGGAAACACAATACGAGTAACAGAATACGAAATAACAATAACAATTTAATATGTAATTAGTTTACTTTATGATTTTCAAATTTTATACTTCAAACACGCTACATTCACTAAAATATATCAATTTACGAAGTTTTAGATAAAATATATTAGTTTAGGTTGCGATTTTCGTTGGAATTGAAGAAGGTGAAGTATATAGTTGGAAAACAAGTAGGACTCTTCTTGAAAAGGATGATCATGCTTCTACCAAATTGAGTACACTTAACAAAACGTTGTGGAAATGAACTATTAGATGTTTATTACAATCCAGATAGTCGACCTAACTCGACAAAATTAATCACATCTTCAATTAATCTTAATCACAAACCCTATGTTGTTTACTGATTTGCAGTAACAGTTTATCAGTGATCAGGAACAATTTGAAGAGGAAAAGATAACAGAAAGTAAGATGTCGGTAACAAGCAAACACAACATGAGTAATAGATTACATAGTCAAAATAACAATTTAATATGTAATTAGTTTAGTTTATGATTTTTAAATTTTATACCTCAAACTGGAACAATACACATGGTAACAATTAAGTTAAGTTTAATAACGGTCTTGACAAAACTAGTGACGATTTTGGCACAACGGGTAACAGATTTGACACTGCGAGTAACAGTTTGAACACGGTAAAACAATATCCAAATTATTGGGGTCAATCGTATTTTCGCGAAATTAAAAGATGAATGTCGGACGAACGACCAAACAATGTGCCGCTCCGAGCTTTGCATACTATGGGTACTTCGAATGTATAGCTATTACATGTAATCGTTGCCAAAAACGGCTTCAACTTCATCTTATTTGCGCAAATTCGAACACTATAATTGGTAACAATTAAGTTCAGTTTAATAACGATTTTCACAGACATAGTAACAAATTTCACGCAAAAGGTAACAGATTTGGCACTTTGAGTAACAATTTGGACACAGTAAAAAAATATACCCAAATATTGGGGACGTTCATATTTTCGCGAAATTGAAAGATGAAGGTCGGACGAAAGACCAAATAATAAGCCGCACCGTGCTGCCCATACTATGGGTACTTCAAATTTTGTACGTACTAGATGTAATCGGTGCCAAAAATTTCTTTGGTTTCATCTTATTTTCGCATATTAGAACCCTAAATAGAAAGATAAAAACTCATACATATCTTATTGCTTCGTCAATACCACAATACATCCTACATTACACGCCGAAATTGGTTGGTTAATGGGCATTCGAAATTTCGAACCTCGATTCACTGTAAAACGAGATTCGTAAATAAATACTCTGTCGATAACAATTTTCTGCATCGTAGTAACAGATAAGATATGGAAAATAACATTTTGTTGGACGTTCATAACAATATAATCTTAAAGTATAACAAAAAGTCGCTGGAAAATAACTATTAGTTCAGTATGTTGGGAGGGGTATTTTCGTCAATACATAGTTTTAATCCTTATCTCTGCAATTTTCGAAAAGTTGGTCCTTTAAACTAATTTCATCTCTGACATGGATTGAACCTTTTAGAAACTTACTAACTGGGGCCTTAATGCAAATTTCCCCTATTAAAATTTATATTAAAATGAGTCACACCACAAACGGTAGTAAAAAGATTCCGTCTGATATTTAACGTCCATCACCACCCATCACAAAGGCATTTGGCATGAAGCTTATTTAATAACAAGCTATCTAGGCCGTCGACTAAATATCAACGGTTGCGATTGGGATTTGGCGAAACTCGAGAGTATATCAATCGCTTGGTGGTTTGAATGAAGGGTAAATTCCCTTTCAGTACTTTTCAAAGATTCAAATTCCTCTTAAATACCCCTGAAGTTATTTATTCCTGATCAGTACCTATCTGCGAGAAGTTTCCTGTTTAATACCCCAAACCTTGAAATGTCGAAAATAACCTTTCTTTAAAATCGCAGAACAACTTTCATATTCTTGTACCATCAGACCGCATTATTATACCAATAAATGATGTTATCGTACCAATGAAGAAATACATGATTGTACTAGTAGACATTATTATTATACCAAAAGCAGGAATTATTAAACCTAGAGAAATTTTCATATTAATGTACCATCAGACCCGATTATTATACCAACAAAAGATGTAATCGTCCCACTAGAAAAATAAATGATTCTGTTAGTAGACATATTTATTATACCAAAAGCGGACACTATTTTACCTAGTTAAATTTTCTTACTATTGCACCATCGGATAAGATTATTATACCAACAAAAGATGTTATCGTACCACTGGAGAAATATATCATTCTACTAGTAGACATATTTATTATACCAAAAGAGGACACAATTAAATCAGTTAAGCCAAATAGTATTATACCACTAGTTTTCAAAATTATACTAAGAAATAATATATATATATATATAAATTTATTATACGAACTGACTGTCCACATTATTCCCGCAAAGTTGAAAATTATACCACGAAAAACCCGAATTTCGCCAACAAATATTCCCAAACAATTATCCCTAAAAAACTTCGCATTATGCCAATAATGATCGATCTTAATTTCACCAACTATTTCGAGTACGATAACAACACTTCAGTGATCGAATTATACCAAATGATATGTTTATTGTACCAGTAGTTCTAATTTGCCCATAATTTGACCAGTAAACGACCCAATTATACCAACAGTTTCGCACATTATACCAATAAATTTGAATGATTAGTTTATAGTTTTATACCAGCAAAGCGATTAATTGTACCAACTAGTTGGAGTATTATACCAATCTTTCATCAACACAATTATACCTTCCGACATGTTTATTATACCACCAGTTCTAATTTGCCCATAATTTCACCAGTAAACGACTCGATTATACCAACAGTATCGATGATTATACCAATAAATTTGAATGATTAGTTTATAGTTTTAAACCAACAAAGCGATTAATTGTACCAACTAGTTGGCGTATTATACCAAAGCGACGGTCGTTCTGAACTACCTCGTGCTCCTCGCATTCTCCTCCCACACGAACTTCACACGTATGATCTCCCGCACCTCCTTGCCCTCCAACACCTTCTTCGGGGCTTACGTCACGTCTACCTTGCCCTCCAACGCCTTCTTCGGCGCTCACGTCACAACCAAGTCGAACTCCAACACCTCTTTCGGCGCTCACGTCACGTCTACCTTGCCCTTCAACACCTTCTTCGGTGCTCACGTCACATCCAAGTCGAACTCCAACACCTACTTCGGCACTCACGTCACGGCTACCTTGTCCTCCAACACCTTCTTCGGTGATCCCGTCATATCTATCTTCCCCTCCCATATCTGGGGACATGGAAATGAATACTCCCTCAGACTCTATTCGAACATCAATTAAATTAGCTAAGTCGTGGTCCTCATGTTCTTCCTCGACCCAACTCTCGTCTTCGTCCATCACTCCATGCATCTTACTGACACTAGTTAACTCCTCGATTCTGCCCTCCAACTCTGCGTTCCTCGCCCTCAGATGTTCTATTTCTCGTAAATACACGGAAGCATCGGTGTGCCTTTGTGCAACTACGTCGTCCACAGTCAGTGGCATCGTCAAATAGACTTGTTCTTCGGTTAATGGATATATGTCGACGATTTGATGCGGCTCTATAGCATCAAACTGCTTTTGGACGTCCTCTACCTTCGGCCGGGTCAGGGGATCTTGCCACCGTATACAACGGGGCACCTCGTTCAGTCCGCATTTCTTCCCAAGCAATGGACAATGTTCGTATACCCAAATCTGCAATATTGATAATAAATCAACATAATTACCAACAACTTAATCTACATCTCTTCAATAAAAGTAAAAGCAACGCCCGTAACTTACCAACAAACCATACGTACATCCTTCCACGTACGTTTTATCTGACCGGAGGGACTTCAACAAAAACTGATGCACAGCAGCACCCCATGCAAAAACTCCAACCTCCCTCAAATTGTCGACATACGGGATGAGGAACGACGGCAAGTTGTACGTCGTCGTCGGAAATAAAATACAGCTAAATACATATAATATATACAGCCGAACGAAATCATCCACAATCAATCCTGAACCTTCAGACTTTCTACTTAATGCACGTTGTATGTCCGACCTACTAAGTGTGTATGCCTTCCTCTCCCCGAAACAACGTCTAAGGAAAGGCATACTCTTACTACACACTACATTATCTACGACAGGTTGTCCTTCGCATTTCAGTCCAAGAAACATCGAAAAAGCTTGTTTTTGAAATGGAATGGTATGATCCATTCCAAACCTAAAATCTGAAAAATCCTCACTAAACCTGCTTATCACCCCTTCTAAACGGCCATGGGGTATTTCCATACGCGGTACACTTAGAAATTGAGAAAACGGACACTGTCTTACAGCCCTTTCGTGTTCTTCAGTTGCTGTCTCGAGCACCTCCTCCATCTGGTCTCTAAAACAACCCACATGGCAGCGGGTACGTCTAGGAGCCTCGACGTTCTCCTCGTTGGAAGTCGCCGGCACCTTTTTCTTCCTAGGCATTTCGTGTCGAATCTGTACCCAAATAATCTACCAAATCGTCAATACATTAACTGAAATCAACAACAAATTAAACCAAAAGCAACACAATACCTAATCGACGCTTTCGCGCTCCAATGACAGTCGATTGTCGAGCTCTAAAATCGTGGGTCTTGGTATAATTTCTATTTTGTGATATGGGTAAATTAGGGTTGTGTCGTTTTAAATAAGTCCCTGTTGGTAAAATCGATCGAAGGATAAAATTAGAAGACCTGGTATAATTTTGGCCTTTGTTGGTAAAATAATTCCTTTTACTGGTATTATCGTTCGTGGTATGAAGTTCGAGTCAGCTGAAAATGTGGTATAAATTCGGTATTTATTAGTATAATATTTTATTTCATAGGTATAATATCTATTTCGTGGTATACTGTCGTTCCAGTGAAGAAATTGGATATAAATATATAATTATAATAAATGAGTTTATTGGTACAATAATTCCTTTTGTTAGTATAATAACAACCTTTCGTTGTATAATGCACTTCGAGTAGAATAACCAAAATAGTTGGTATAATGTCCGCGTTGGTTAGAATATAGATGGAAATATTAATTTAATAAATTACTTTGATGGTATAATAGATCCTTTAATTGGTATAATGTTTGTCTTTTGTGGTACAGTGATTCCCGTAGAATAACTCAAACTGTTGGTATAATGTCGGCGCTTATTGGTATAATGGTCAGAATTTGGATGGAAGTAATTATATAATAAATGATTTTGTTGGTACAGTACGTTCTTATGTTGGTATAATATTTGCCTTTTGTGGTATAATTATTCTAGTAGAATAACTGCAACTGTTGGTGTAATGTCGGCCTTTATTGGTCTAACGGTTAGAATTTGCTGGAAATAATTATTTAATAAATGATTTTGTTGGTACAATATTTCCTTTAGTTGGTATAATACCTGCCTTATGTGGTATAATAATTCCAGTAGAATAACTGAAACTGTTGGTATAATGTCGGCCTTTATTCGTATAACAGTTAGAATTTGGATGGCAGTAATTACATAATAAATGATTTTAATAGTATAATATTTCCTTTGTTGGTATTGTATTTGTCTTTGTGGTATCGTTATTCCAGTAGAATAATTGAAACTATTGGTATAATGTCGGCGTCTATTGGTAGAAGGGGTCAGAATTTGGATGAAAATAATTATACAAAAAATTATTTTGTTGGTACAATATGTCGTTTGATTGGTACAATATTTGTCTTTGGTGGTATAGCAATTCGAGTACAATAACGTCAACTGCTGGTATAATGTGGGCCTTTATCGGTATAACATTTTAAATTTGGATGGAAAATAATAATATAATAAATGACTTTGTTGGTATAATGTATTCTTTTCTTGGTATTATATTTCCCTTTCGTGGTATGGTAACTACAGTACAATAGCTGCAACTGTTGGTATAATGTCGGGGTATATTGGTATGACTTTTAGAAATTGGAAGAAAATCATAATATAATAAATCAATTTGTTGGTATAATATTTCCCTCTGCTGGTTTACTTTTTATCTTTCGTGGTATTTTTCTTCGAGAAGAATAACTAAGACAGTTGGTATAATGTCGAAGTTGACTGGAAAGTTGTTAATATAATAAGTGACTTTATTGGTATAATGTTTCTTTTTGTTGGCATAATTTTTGTCTTTAGTGGTTTACTGTTTATATCTTAATTCGTTAATAAAATAATAATATCACTATTCGTTGGTATAATACTGATAACAAATGGTATAATAATCTTAAATTTGACTTTGTATAATAAAGAGAATAATTGGTCTAATCTCCGTTTTTATTGGTAGAATTACATCTTTAACAGTGAGTATAATTACTGGTTGTTGTGGTACGATTTTAACGACATGTGATATAATAATCTGGAAGTTTTTTAAATCGTTGAAGAAGGGTTATTATCGTCATTTTACGCATTTGGGGTATTAAACAGGAAACTTTTCGCAGATGGATACTGATCAGGAATAAATAACTTCAGGGGTATTTAAGAGGAATTTGAATCTTTGAAAAGTACTGAAAGGGAATTTACCCTTGAATGAAAAACGAGCTTCCATTACATTTTTCCAACACCAACTACACAACGAAGCTCTCTCTCCTAATTATTTTCTCCTACGTAAATTGTCGAATTACGATTCTCAATTATTGGTGAAATGCGTTAGCATGTTTGAGATCAAAATAACCTCGAAGATTTCTTCGTCCTTGTTTGGTTGTTTAGTGCCATACGTTTCCATAGATTTGTATGTGTACCTATTCATCTTACAGTAACACGCATCTGATTTGGTTTATTACCTTATACTTTGCAGCTGTTTCTGAGAGGACATGGAAGCTTGTCTTGATCCCCACATCCTGGAAGTTCTCGCATCAGCTGATTCTATTTAGCAGGGGATAGGTAGTAGTAGCCTTCATCCGCATCCTTAGGTTTTTGATTTTTCTATGATACCGTTTTTCCGTCGGTCTATCTGAGCTCCTGTATGTATGTACCTTTTGTACAGGTATATCTGTAAAAGACGTCGCTCGCTTGTGGATTTATCTTTGCTGACTACAGAAGCCTGAATCTGAGCCTCCATTCCCTCTTGGGTATATGGTCTTTTCAGGCTCAAACGGAGATCCGGAGATTACTGTTGTGTGCGTCGCGATATTTGAAGTACATCTTAAGGTAATATCAGCGAGATGAAGATCAGAACATCAACATCTTGTACAATTTCTTTGGTGAAGAATTTTCTGATTTTTCATGGATTTGCAAGATTCAGGCGGATTTTGTTTACACCGATTTCCGAAAGAGTACCCGAACTGAGGTTTCAGGTAATCAAATGTAGAGTCAGCTTGTTTCTGTGTTCGTCTGTGTACTACCTCCGCTTTAAAATTGCTCAAAACCTATTTTGTTGTTCGCCGGACACCACCGGAAATATATCCGACCATTCCTTTTAGTTTACCACGATCTTCTGTGAGATGGGCGAGAATTGTATCCTTGACAGAGAGGTATATACAATAACCATTTTTTTTCTTCATTTTGTTGGCTTTACCACAGTTTCCTATCGACGTTTTCATCAAAGATCAGCTCAATATCCTCGAAACATTGAGCTGATGAAATTGGTCGATATTTAGTTTTTTGGTTTCTTTACTCGTTCTTCCGATCGATAATTGTGATGGTGCATATGCATTTTTTGTGTTTGATGATTACTTTTCTGATGGGTATATTACATGGGAATTATAGATCATCATTCTAAACAGGTGGTTTACGAGAAGTGTTTGAGATGAATCAGAACACCACCGCCGACAGCAACGGACTATCGCTGAGATCGTCGGATACTACTAGTGGAACAGCCCCAACGACGTCGTCCGACTTTATTTTGCGGTGGGGGAACCGGAAAAGGCTACGGTGCATGAAGGTCCAGGCTAAGGAGGGTGGAATTCAGAGTAATAAAGATAATACAAATTTTAAAGGTAATGATTCGAGACCCGGGCAGCGGGCAACTGCCCGTATCGACCGACGGGTAGTGAGGTCCGATCTTAATAAGGACTCCAAATTGAACAACACTGAGACCGACAATGGCCGTAAGACTAATGGTAGCGGATATGTAAATCTTCGTCAGCGGCCGCCTTCTCCATCTCGACGAGTTCTCAGGTAAAATATTTATTATTTTCAAGATAATATGTAGGTCTGGTTTTACGCGTGGATCTTGGATTCATGTTCTGCTTTCAATGGCGTCGTGAGCTGGAGATGCGAGATGATAAGTATTATTGTTGTTCTTATTACGACAGCAAAGTGTATTTTAATGTGTGACTATTAACTGATTATCTCCACAATCATCTCGCTTTAAGATCCCTTATTTACCACTGTATGATATAATAATATATTATTCGGGTAAGTTGGAACGGGAGAATCCTAGAAAATGAGTGGTGGGTGAGATATCTGCGTTATAGATTGATTTTTTACATTTCATAGATGTTAATTTTAAAGAGTCTAAATATATATACGTGAAATTTATTTATGAAAAATATTTGCTTGCGTCTCTGCTGTTGTGGTGCATTTTATTGAGTATATCTTTAGTATTATATTTTTTCATCTTTGATTGGTATCTCTGAACTGCTAGGAGGTTGTATTTGCGAGTCTCGCCATTCCGATTAGGATAGTAATTGAAACTAATGATCCTACCCAGTGGATGATTGATTATTTGGGGTTATTTGCTTATTATGCGGGGTTCTTTGCTTTTTAATTACTTGTTGCTTTCGCGTTCCGTTCCAGCCTCATCATCGCATGTAGAGCTTTATCAGTGGGTGGGTCACCATTGTTTAACCATGGTTACAATTCCACGGTTAGATTTTTAGATCCACAGCGTACATTTATTGGCTAGTGTGAAATCTGGACACGTAACACCATAGGCAGTGTGCCGTTGATTTTGGATCCAACGGTTTTGGTTCACCCAGATCTCAGTTGTATTCTTTCTTCGTTTCTCCATATTTAGTTAGTAGTATTCTCTCTGCACTTGTTTTCTGGTAAACGCGTACCTACAATTCCTGATATATCTTCGTTTAGAAAATATGGAGTAGCTTGCTGTCATTCGACATATATCACATCTTCGCTTAGCCTTTTCAGTATTTCTTGTATGTTTTCTGTACGCGACGGCACCGTTTACTCATTCTCTGATCCAGAATACGTGTACGACCTCACAAGGATATTTCTGTAATTTGAGTGCCTACCCGACCCCAACCCAGGAATTATTTTTCTCTTGGTATTTTTATTTTACACCTCACTTTCAAAATTAATATTTAACTGCTTACTTTTTCCTCTCGGTACCCTTTCTTTAGGGCCTAAAAATGAAGATGACGTCTTATTTGTAATTCTGATTCGTTTCTTGTCTGCCTCAATCTCAGGAATTCAGATAGTAGTTCAGTTGGCATGAGGGGACATAGCAATGGAGTTAGGGGATTGGCTTCCCCAGACAGGAAAAGCGGTGGCACTTCAACTTGTCATAATAATATCACCCACCTCCAAAATAATAAGAACATCCATAATAATACCAATGGTAATGATCAGAATGACCACCACCGCCACGCTTGTGGTTCTGGTTCATCGGAGACCACTCAAGAGGGCAGAGACTCAATCACCGCAATGTGGCCGCCTAAGTTCGTGGTTGCCTTGACTAATAAGGAGAAGGAAGAAGATTTTTTGGTGATCAAAGGATCAAAGCTACCTCAAAGGCCCAAGAAGAGGGCCAAGATAATTCAGCGCACTGTCAATGTGAGTTCCAAATACTCCCTCCAATATATCGTTTTATGTTTTGTCCCATCACGCATTTCGGTTGAAGTCATCGTTTGCTCGCAATAATCTGAAACGGTTTTTCTGCTGAATCTGAATTTAAATGATATTCTCTTGCCAGTTTATAAGCCCGTTCCCTTTCAAAATATCTAGCTGAGTTGCTAAGTTGGGCGATTTATTTGAAACCAATTGAATCAAGAATGTTACCTTCTCTTACATAAGAAGAGCGCTAGATATCGAGTTGCTTTGATTGATGTAATGCGGATTGAAAACAACTTACTTAGCGAAGGGTGTTTGGCGCTAGATATTGTTCCCTGGCTCCATATATGTGGAAATTTTATGCTGAGTGAAAAATACGTGCGATAGTAGAAACATGTTTGGTAATGTGGCACGGAGTTTTTATATTGAGAAAGACATGGCTTGGCCTGGCCTGGCCGGCGTAGATTATTTGAACTTTCGTAGACCAAAACACACCCAAGCTTGGATTGTCATTTTTTTGTGGTTTAGTTGGTTTGTCCAGGTACATGGTTATCCGATTTAACACTTGAAAGGTACGAAGTGAGAGAGAAGAAGGTCTCGTCCTCCTCCAAGAAAGTATGGTCTCTCTTTCTTACCATTTCATATCGAATTTGTATCATTTACTAATTTGCTATTTATTGGCAGAAACCTAGAGGATTGAAGGCTATGATGGGCAACATGGAAGACTCGGAGTCGTCGGAGTAGAAGACCCATTGTTTTGATGTATAAATTGTTGTTGTCTCCTAAAATAATTATTTTATTTGTATCAGTTTCTTCTTGTTCATTGAGTGAGGATAGGATATTAGTGGCACGAAACAACCACCCCCTCCCTTCCTCTGCAGATGAGTGAACACACAAAGGCAAGATCATGTTATCTATTTAATGTTTTATTTTTCTTTTTACTATTTTTTAACTTATCCCCGAGTCTAAAATATCATATGAATTGGGTTGTCGCATTTTTCAATTTATTTATTACAAAGAAAGAACATAAGACACCACCATACACGTCGCAACAACTCAAAGATTTGCTGATCTGCACCAATCGAAAGCAAGATAGATGTTCATTACTTGGATTTGGTCGCGCTTTCATTTCACTTAAAACTTCCATGAAAGACTATTGTAATAATCAGCTCTGATCGTTCTTCGACAAAAAATATTAAAACTCTTTCGTCTTTGGTCAAGCAAATGATAAATTAAATATCCCAATTATTTATTTATTATACACCGTCTCTTTTCTTTAGGACCCTTCTAGGCTATCTATACAATATCATAGTTCTCTCTATCTAATCTATCCACCCACAAATGGGTCCACCGCTTTTCTTCTCTCTTCACACACTTCTCTGCGTAGAATCTCCTTAGCCTTTTACTTTCCCAATACTTTCTATACACGATTGCACGGATTTCAGCTCAGGAGATAAAAAGGTTTGCTGCATCTACAGGCTTTCTTACTCAGATATTTTCTTGTGTTAGCCGATTTGTTGATTTTTTCAGAAACTTATCTGTCTGAGGTGGAGATCTTCATTTTCTCTTCATGTGCACATGAGCTTGATTTTTATGATTAGTATGTGATTAGGAAGGAGAGTTTTTATGCTTTTAGTCAATAAGATTCACTTTGGCTCATCTATTTGTTAATTTGCTACTAGGCTTTGTTTTTCTCCACAATCTAAAGTAATTATCGATGACGGGTTCCCAATCATTGTTTGCTCTTTACTAGCCGCGATGTGTGATTTCAGGTGCTTAGTCTGAATGTTTCTGTTGCCCCATCAGCAATCGGAGTCAAGAAATCAGTGTTAAGAAAATTTTGGAAGACAGAGTTTTTGGAAATCGGACACTTGACATGAAAAGAGGAAAAGATGATGAGAAGGTCACGGGGCCCATGTTTCCTCGGCTTCATGTAAACGATGCTGACAAGGGAGGGCCAAAAGCACCTCCCAGAAATAAGATGGCTCTCTATGAGCAACTCAGCATCCCATCTCAGAGATTTAGTCATTCGGTTGTCCCACGTAATTCAAACCGTGCAGGGCCAACTTCGAGCCAGGTGAACATTCTGATCATTCCACTGTTTTTGCAGCATTTGTTTCGACTCTTACCTGGTAGACTGCATCTTTTCCATTTTTCTGGCTTATTTTGAGGGGCATGTGAAGATGTTTCATGGATTCGGCCTTAGTTATATTACATGTGACTTTTGAGATTTTATCTGTTATCTATTCAATGGAAGAGTCAGTCTGAAAAGAACTTGTGCGCATGCAGGGAGGTGAAAGTGAAAGAGGTATGTTATTCTCCCATCAAGTTGCAAATTTCCATGAAGCTGAGAAGCATTATTCTCCTTATTCCGCTATGAAAATCCCGTTGCAACAAGTCGAACAGAGAAAGAAATTAGATGATGACGACTATACAGTTCCTACCTTTATACACTATGGCACGGGCAAAGAATTCGACAGATCCGGTATTGACATGGGTAGTGGAAGATTCTTATCTTCAAACGTGTCTTATTTAAATCACCGGTCGAAGTTTCAAAAGGCTAAAGATACTGATCACAGTAGCCAAGAAGGCAGAAATCAATCAGCTGAGAACACAAAAGATTTTGCAGGTGCAAAGGTAAAAACTTTCCCAGGTGCATCGCGGAAGATAGATGTACCAGGACGTAATCATTATACCGTTGTTGATAGAACAAAGGCGGGTGGTAATTTAAGGGCTGAGGTCGTCGATATGTCACAATTATCCGGTGATTCAGCAGTGGCAAAAAGAAACTCATTGGTTTTTGATACCGTTTCGCATTTAGAAAATCGGAGTAGTTTTACCGATCGCATGGATGACATGGAATACACGGAACCTCGTGAAGACGTGGGCTGTATGACATTGGAAAATGGCACCTTGGAGAGGGGTGATAGTGTTTCAGAAACTTCAATATTGGATTCTCTATCTGGGCACGATATAACAGCTGATGATATTGTTGCTATAATTGGCCAAAAACACTTTTGGAAAGCCAGAAAAGCTATTGCCAAGTAAGTTTTTTGTACGCCAACCATCTCTTCGTTTTGGTTATATAAAGGATTTTGTGCGAGCTTTCCTCATTTAAATTTTTTTGTATTATGTGGAGCTATATTCCACATAAATAGTGCTGCCTGCTTGACCAACTCAGATGCCTCTTTGTCTCTAGAATTTGAAAATGGTTGTTTTGAAATTGATTATACAGAAGTCTGGAGCATTATTTGTGAGCTGACATTGATATGGCTGCTTTTTACTATTATCATGTTTACACGTGACAAAGTAATGCCTTTTACGGTCTCATGCCTTGTACTGTTATATTCATGTCATCGAAGAATTTGGTGGAATTTCCATTCAATTACTGGATATCATAGATTCAGCCAACTCCACTGGACTTACATGTCTAGTTCTTGTTCTTCACACGTGTTATATATAGATGCATTCCCGATATGAAAAATACTTGAGATTCATTGCATGGGGTGGTTAACTGACAATTTGTATGGAGGATTATTTCTGACACGAGTAAAAGGGTCGGGTTTGTGACCGTGCTTCATCTTTATATTGCATGGTGGGACCGGTCCATCAAGGAAATTTCTTCAAGGTGAGTCGATGTGGCCCACATCCATTTTCTTCTTATTAGGGATACAATGCATTAGTTGATCTATTTATGATGCTAAGGAGCTTAGACGACTAACTAAATGCATTGCTGGTCAGGCAATTGGGATGGAGTGGCTCAAGCTAATAGTACCGTGGTTGCCTCTCTGATGAGAAAAACAAAGCATCTGACATTTTTTCGTATCATTTGAATGACTGGTGTGGTGTATTTGGGCAAATTATGGGCCTTTCTTGTGACATTACTACTTCGAATATATATCTGAGGTTTATTTGGTCAAAACACAAGTACCAGAGTGAGATCTTCTACTTATCAATTATGCTGCACTGTTCATATCTACTCCACTCCACCTTCCATTACTCCATTCTTATTTTTCGGTGTTTCTCACATTTGATGTTTTGGGATTCATAATTTTTCTATTATGACCTATTATTTATATTTCATTTACCTTCAGACACCTTATACATTGTCTCCATGCGATCTTTTTGTTACAGCCAACAACGTGCTTTTGCTGTTCAAGTATTCGAATTGCATAGACTGATAAAGGTAATCCAACTTCTTACACTCCTCATATCATCCAACCGACCACTGTTGTGTATTCACTTTTATTCGTTGATTTCAGGTGCAGAAATCGATAGCTGCATCACCACATCTTCTTCTAGAAGACGCAGCTTACTTAGGTGAAGCTCTGAAGCCTTCGCCTGCGAAAAAACTCCCACTCAACTACAACACCCCCGTAAAAGCACCTCCAACCATAGCCAAGCCAAAGGTCAACTTGGAGAAGACGAATCTCAGGAAGGAAGCCTGTGCCGAGAATTCAATAGAAAGAGCACATGCATTTTCAGGGCAAAATGTTTCACTCCCTCCAAGCCATCCACCGTCGAATATCAACAATATACCTTCGTCGGCGCCCACCTTGGACAGCGAAACAAACGCTAGACATTGGTACGTGAACCAACCACAAGGTCACCAATGGCTTATCCCCGTCATGTCCCCATCTGAGGGACTAGTATACAAGCCCTATCCAGCTCCTGGATTTCTGAACCAACATGACTGCAACAATAATAGCTATGGCTGCCCGTTCCCCTATGATGGGCAGTTTTCCCACGCCGGGCTATGGAATCCCAGCTCTGACACCCCCATCAATATCAGTTCCCGCCATATCCTCATGGTTATTATCATCCTTATGGGATGCCTGTCGTGAATGCGAACACCTTATCTGCTTCGTCCGTTGACCAGGTCAACCCTATCGGTATACCTAGCCATGTTACCCCCAACAAGGAGGTGGCTAACTGCAGCAACAGAAGGAATGAGGGCTTTCAAGATTCTTCTTCTAACCGGCCAACAATGGACATTGAAGTACAAGGCAGCACAGAGAGCAGCAGCAGCCCCGGCGAGAGGCAATGGTGTAGTGAAAGAGTAAATAGATCCATGGAAAACAGAGAGGTTCTCCCGCTGTTCCCTGCGAACCAAGTTGAAGAACAGCCCGAGCGGCCATCACAGCGAGTTATAAGGGTTGTGCCTCATAACGCTACCTCGGTTTCTGAATCAGTTGCGAGAATCATTCAGTCCATTGAGGAAGAAAGAAAGAAGACAGTTTGATCATTCAGCTCAAGTGTGGTTGTTTTTTCTTTGTACCAAATGGAGAAGACCTAACTGCATAACACTGCAGAGGTTCTTTCTGTTACGACTATTTGAACCTTTTTTTTCTTTTTGCTTGTGTTAATTCTAAGCCTGCAACTGAAATCTTTTTACAGGTATATATCGCAGCTTCTGTAGTAGTTGATGTATTTATATATGAACTCTGAGTTTATTGTGTATGCGATTGACATTGCTGGTATAATTTCCTACTTTAAAACAGCTTTATATATCAACTAGTAGAATTCGCACAGTCTACACCTGTGCAGCTATATATAAGTAATTAGATCGTCCGTAGCTGTTGATCCAGTCAACTGCAATTTAAAGTGTGTTTTTTTTTTCTTCCAAACTGCACAGCCGTTTTCTTTCACACGTTTAAATAAAAACAGTAATCAACAAAATTGGCTCAAATTTTTGATCTAATTGATACACCAAGTTGAAAGATAGTTTTTAACCAATTAATATAAGAGTATAGATTTGTATATTTTTACTGGCATGTCTTATGGGCCGTCACATGTTAGAGGGCCCAATTGGTTTGAATAATTGGCCCAATTGACTTGATAAGTAGCCCAATTAAGAGGCTGAGCCAAGCTGTTACTTCCTGAAGAGATTCTTCGGGGAAATTCAGCTCGGCGATTGCTTTGCTGCATCAGTCGAGCAGGATCGATCATCAAATCGCAGGTATTTCTTTGCTGTTTGATCTCCATCATACTAGTTTGTTTCAACTCTTGGACTATCTAACATCAGGCCGGAAAACTGTTCGATGAAACGCCTATGCAACGACTGACTTGTTCTTCCATGTTTCTGTTGTACAAACAACTAAAGTTTAGAAGCAAATTGTGAGCATTTAAGACGTTTTTTTCTTCTTTTCCTTTGAGAGATATGAAGAGCTTTAAAAGGCTGTGGTTGTGGTCTCTGATCACGATACTCAGTGGCAGTGGATACGGTAATGGATACATGTAAGTGAATGCTGACTTGAGGGATGCTTGGATTTTGGTGACCAGAGTTGAAGGCTACTTTTTGTAAACTTCTTTATAAATGCGAGAGTCATTTGGCAGGATTGATGATGAGAAGGTTCTGTATGTTGGTAAGGAGCTCTTGGAGGAAACGTTACCGCTGAAAAACGGGGCTCGAGCTTATCAATTGCAAGGACTGAAACCACTAGTGTGGTATGAAGTGAAGATTTCGTATCCTGCTTCTGTATGTCTCCCATTTTGTAGATAATTCAAGTTTTTATTTTTGTCTAAGCTTTGTCTGTATCAACACTTTTTGCCAATAATGTTAAAACAGATTCCGTCAAGTTTCTCTTTGCAACTTAAGAGAGGTCCCTTGGACTTGGGGTTGAACCACGGAAGGAAATTGCTCAACACGGAGAAGCTAATTTTCAAGGCCGATGAAATTGGCTCTTCGAGTGAGGTCAGTTTCTTGTTTCGTGGAATATTTTGCAAATATCCTTTTACGACAGAGGTTTCCATCAGGTCGGAATGCACGTTTTAGTACATGTGGAGCCTGAAGGGGTTGTCGCGTTACCTGGGAAACATGAAAGGGAATACGTCATCTTTAATATAGGTGGGTTTTAATATGATCTACTTTTGATGGATGGCACATTCTATAAGTCCCTTTTATTGGGTATATTTTTGTGCATTCGTGCCACATGCCTTATATGTTTTCCTATACAAAATAAAACCATTCATGTCCCCACTGAATTTCATTCATACACAAGCTTACACTTGATCACGCTTTCGGCTGTTGGCAAGTTCTATTTAACACCATGATGCGCAATCTCCGTGGCAGTTTGTGATGAGCTGTTGCTTGGCATTCCTCACAAGGCATGGTATGTGGTAGCTGCGGCGTTGTTGTGCTTGGTGTTGGCCTTTGTGATTCCATCCTTTCTTCCACCATCATTGCTGCCAAGAAATGGAAATACATCGATTGCAAAGGATACGTAGTAAAGTTGTTTGCTTCTCTACGATATGGTTTATGGAGATAGATTTGGTAGCTTAGTACCTCAGCCCGCTAGAAACACGTGCAATTGTTTATGTCGAAGCATCCCCTTGTTTCTTCTGGACCTTATAACTCCCAACTTTTTTGGGGCTTTATTATTCAAATGAAAGAAGTTTTCATCTGTCTATCCGTTGCTTTTTAGTTTTTGAACTTGTCATTGTCATTTATCATTCTTTGCGTTCAATCAAATTGTTGTCGTGATCGCTTTCAAACTTTTTACGTATGATTCTGTTCAAAGCTCGTCGTGTTTATCATAGCTAGCTGCATATTCTATGGAGAGTACTAAAGATACAGAGTATTGCAGACGCTGATGTTTAGTCGGGTGGAATTCAGTCGTGTTACAAACACAGTGTTGAAGTACAGGGAGGGAGGGAGGTTTCTCTTTTTATTACATCTACAATACGATACAACCCAACAAATCATGCACGTTCAATCCAAGAACCATAGTCAGTAAAAAAGACCGAACTGATTTTGCAATATTCATATAGAATCTACGTAACATTAAATCAAATGGTGCCATCCAATTGCACCCACATCTTTCATTATTGTATTCATCGTACATATTATCTCATATGATCAACATCAAAGCCGACGACTCATAGCAGCAAGAAGTGATCTTTTTGTTTTTTATTGTTGTTCGACTCCATTACTTGTTGCCTGGATTCGTTTCCGTATTAAGAAGCGGCTCCATCATCTAGTAATTGGGTAGGAGGCTCATCATCCTGGTCCTCCTTAAAATCCTCGATCTCTTTTGGGTTGAGGAAACTCGGTTGATTAGTAGACGAAAGGAGCCTTGCCCACATTCTGTCAGTTATCACCACCTTATTTTGCTGCTCTGTGATACGCTGCCAGAAAAAAGGCAAAAGGGACTTGCCACCATTAAATGCTTTACATTTGAGATTAATTTGAAGCATCGTATAACACGTATATAAAGTAACAAGTATAACACAAATCATACTTACATTGAAAGGAATGTAAGTCTGCCTTCCATTGACAAGGCCACTAGTAAAGCCTGTATAACCTGCCATTGCTCCGTGCACTGCACTTTGAGCCAGAAGTGTGCAGTACACATTGTCAGATGCGTTGCTCGGAATTGCGCGGATCATGTAAGTTGGATCTGCTACCAGCATTTGGTCAAGTTTCTTGTTGGAAGAAATTTAAGCATCATCACGAGTTTACTCACCAATATACTTGAGAGTGATTGGAACGTTCACCTTCGAAAAGTGATCCTGCAAAAGGAGTAAGTCCCAAACAAATTAATGAAGCCACTGTTGCTTCTATGCCAAGGCTTTACCTTTTCTGTGTATAATTTGGTCTTACATCACCACCACGTATACGTAAGGAGGAAAAACTACTTGCCCATACCTTTATACTTTGCGAAAGCCATAGCCCAACATCTTGCAGTAGCTTGTTGCCCGAGGCATCTTGTTCATTTTTTGCGGAAAGAAGCTCCTGTCCAGCTCCTTCAGCAATGACAATGACCATGTGCCCGTTCTCTTTTAGCCTTCTTTCAACGTATTCAAAGAGTCCACCTTTGCCTTCAAGGTAAAATGGTGATTCAGGTATCAAGCAGCAGTCCACATCTCGGCTAGCCAGGGTGGCATACATTGCAATGAATCCTGCAACAATCATTCCATTACGGTTTGAGGAGGTATTGACAACTGAGAAATTACATTTAACCTATAGCTTTGAACTTCAAATTTGTATTGGCCATGCTGTCTCAGATGGGTGCATGTTTCTGTTAATGCTCAAACATCATAGGCTTATTGCTTCCGTCCACTGGAAAGAGAAGATAGTGAATTCTAGGTCATTCTATTACTATCATTAAGATCACATTAGCACAGACTACCTATAGGCTTGGGGCAGGTATACTATACATCACTAATCTCCATAAAGGCTTCTTACCACAATAACGACCCATTAATTTCACAACTCCGATCCCATTTTCTGCACTTTCAGCTTCAACATGTGCTGCATTGATGGCACGCTGAGCTTCCTCAACAGCAGTATCAAAGCCGAACGACTTGTCAATAACCTGATGACATAATTCCAACAAAAAAAGCTACTTAGTGTTGCAGGGAGCGTACTTCTACATAGCTGATCAAAGGAAACTTATTCCTATTCAGAACTGAAACTTATCTATGCAGATACAAATAAATGTGATCTGATGCACAGTTGGTAATATAAAATATGTCTTTGGCGCCTACGTTCACTCAAGTTGATGATAAAATGCCATAACATAATGAACCTAGGAGGGCTCGATGATGATGTTGTACAAAAGGAGGATGAAAGATACCGGAATGTCATTGTCAATTGTCTTAGGAATCCCAGCAACAGCTACTTTCAAGCCGCGCTTTCGAATTTCCTGAGGAACAAAAATGGAAGGGCGATACTAAAGCAAGCACAAATTACGATAGTAATAATTAAGATGAATGTGCAGCCTGTAATTTCAGCCCATGCAGCAACACATGCGAGCACTTACGAGGGAATCAAAAACCAGATTGAATGCTATCATAATAAGTTTCCCGAAAACAACGTTAAAAGGAAAATAAATATCTTAATTTCATGCAATGGTTTCTATCAAGAACATGAGCTCTGCTCGTTGTGGCGCATGTGCCTTTCTAGTATTGTAAACTTTGGGTATATGTTCACGGCATTACAGGGTATTAGATACCAGAATTAAGAATACCTCAAATATCACAGCAGCTCCCCGTTGAGTGCCGTCTCCTCCAATTATGTAAACCTGACTACGAGTATTTCTCATCAGTGTCCACACATATAGTGTGTATATATATGTGTGTGTCTGTGTGCTAAAGGAGTATAAATATTAGGTCAATCCTTCGCTACACAAGTATGAAGTAACCCAACTCCATTGGATTGTAGCCACATTCGATTTTTTTAAGACATAATAGTATCCAATAAAGTTGGAATATGCTTACGTAAGAGAAGAACATTGCTTAAGATTCATTTGTCCAAGTAATTGGTAACACAAGATATGCTTGCCTGATTAATCCCACGATCCTGAATGCTGTCAACAATCTTCGTTGTATCGTGGCCCCCTCGTGAAGTTCCCAAGATGGTCCCACCACGCTTATGTATGTCATTCACAACCTTCGGTGTCAGAGCAATAGTATTTTTTGAATAGAAACCCCTATATCCTCCCTATAGGAAGATACGTAAATCATGGTCAGAAGCTAACACTCAATTCCAGTTCGTATGTGTTGGGATGTGTGATTTCAGACTATATAACTTTGACGTGGTAATTTACATATATTACGCGCTAAGATGCTTTACCGCGACTTACATCAATACCAAGAACAGTGTTGACACCATACATGTAATCAAGGCTGTGCACGATTTCCCTGATCACTGTGTTTAGCCCAGGGCAAAGACCTCCACAGGTCACTATACAAGCTTTAACCTCATCCGGAGCAAAATAGATCTGAGCACCATAGAGAGAGATGTTTGAAAATGCTAAATCAGTCAACTTTGTAACAAATAAATTGAGGAGGAAATAGGTATGCCTTTTGACGAGGTCCAGCTCGACGGAAATGTATCCCTCTTGGAGTGTCCTTGTGAACAACAACCTAGGAAAAGGATCGCAAAGCACAAAATTAGCTTGCGAACAATAAGAAGTACCAGTAAGTCACAATGAATTGAGAGCAAGACCCATTTCACATGACTGAATCAAGTCGAGTAATAGATTCACCTTTTGAGGGACACTATCATCCATATCAACAAAGTACTGCCTGAAATCATTACAAGCAACACAATCTAATTACCATGAAAAAATCATAGCAGAATAAAGTAAACCATGAAACAAACGCACTGAAAAGGGGGAAAGTAAGTTCAACTTACTTAACCACGGAATACGCAGGATTCGAGCGCAGGGGGTTGGGATATGTCTGCCACAAGAATGTGAAATCACGACATAAAAAAATAAAAAAAAAATAAATTACTTATTTCCCAAACGCGCGCGCGCATCGAACTGTCCTTACAGTTCCACATCCACGCTCTACAGCTAAATCATCACTTGTAACTCAGCAAATCACAACATCGAACATAAAAATTACAAACCACGCGGCGCGCACGCTCGCGCGCACGATGATCTTCACATCACACATCCAAAAAAGCAGCGGAAAAGCAAACCGCGAGGTAAATACAATATGATCGCGCATCACACGCATAAATTAGCAAACATATCATACGGAGAAGCATGTATTTGCGTATGCAAAGATGAACGGATCAAAAGAAAGGAAGAAGGAAAAAAAAAAACCTACGGGAAGATGAGGAATGTAATCGGCGAGGTGAGGCACATCTTGAAGAACATATCCGTAGTCTCCCGTGACTATCTTCATTTGACGATTGCTCTGATAATCCATTCCTATTCTATGTCCTCCTTCAACCTTTTCTTCTGCAGACAGATAAATGGACACGCAAATCTACGATATGGTGTTGTATTATTATATACGAGAAAAAATAATAAATAAACTACTACAACATACATAGAATAATAGAATATAATAGCTTTACGGTGTTCCCTTAGTGAAGCTTTTATTTTTTCTATGAGCAGTTGAGAGGAAAGATGGAGCTGCGAGATCCTCGTGCAGCATGCTCAAGGAAGGATTTAAAATCAGTCTTTTGGCTTTGGGTAGTGAGAGCTAAGAAGACGACTTTCAGATTCGATAACTACGAGTTTTTTGCCCGTGCAATGCACGGGTCTTAATATCATAGATAATTTAAATTACTATTATATGTTAATACAAAAAATTCAATGTTACAATATCATGATTTTAGGGGTTTTTACATAAAAATACCCATTAATATAAAAAACTTAGCAAATCAGTACCATGTCAGTATTTTTTTATATGCAGGTATCTGTCAGATTAATTTTTTGCACATTGGTACCGGCCCGCCGCAAGATACATCATATCACACATTTAGGTACCAGAGAAACGCATTATGGTACGTAATACAGCTAGAAAATGGTACCACCATATTACTTGCCGCAAGGTACCGTATGGATCATATATAGGTACCATATATGGGTATCATATAGATGCGTAACGGGTACACAATACACATAAAAAGGAACGTCAAGACTGGAAAATGGTACGCACCGTCGTATTTTCCAGTCTCCTTCACCATCGAATGCAAAGAGAATCTCCTAAAATCGCAATCGTCGAAAATTGATAGCGCCAATAAAGTAGAATCAAATCCGATCTCAGGCTCGACAAAGATAATAATAACGAAATTACCATGAAATAAAAACCGACCGTTCTATAAATAGCGGAATAGTCGAAGGCAGAACATGAATCGAGATCGATCCGTACCGCTATGCGATTCCAACCCGGGTAAGCAATGGGGAATAAGATATAGGAGTATCTCTCATAATATTCCCAGTCAAGAGACGATCGCCATGTGTAAGTTCATATGCAATGGAAAGTCTACATAAATGGGACTTGGTTAATAGAGCAAAACGTAGACAAGGGAAAAAATGCCAATGAATATCATAAATTCTGGAAGTCGTCGTATTCAGTGCACACCTACATGAAGGAAAAACAACGAATTTAAAATATGAGAATGCAAGCACCCATCTGATAGAATCTTCGAACAAAGTTTTATGTAGATCATCAAATCGAGACGCGCATATATTTTGGATTGATTTAATCGGCTTTTGATAATTAGGTGTCCGAACGGGTTTGTTAACTGATTAGGTATTTTTGGAAAGTGAGGGCGGTTTTCTATTTTGAAAAAGAAAAATGTATTAAAAATAATTATTTTTTCTACATTAAGAGACACGTGTCCTCTTATGAGGAACCCTACATTTCTATTTATATATAAGATTTAGAATGAATAAAATAGGCAAGCGTGGTATATGATGTGATGATATCACTTATGGACTAAATAAATAGAAAAGAAGTGTAACAAATATATTCAAAACCATGATAATGATACAAGGCTTTGTTTAACCATATATTCAAATCATCACTTTTGTAAAAATTTTTGTAAGAAGATCCTAAAAATGGTATCAGAGCCATGGTGGGGGTATTAAGAAGTTAAGGTGTAGTTTAACGCCTTTATCAAATGTTAAAGTTGATAAAACGAAAAGATACTGTTAAAAACAGTATTGAAGAGGAGTATAATATTCCTCAAGATATAGAAAAACTAAATCGTTGGACAATTCCAAAAATTGATCATAAAATAATTTATGAATTAGGAACCTTTGAAAAATTGGGTTTGAAACAGGTAGTCAAAACTACCGAAGAAACTATCTCTCTCAATAATGAAGAGATGGTTATTAGACTTCTAAGTAATAGAGACTTAGAAAAATATAGGATAAATCATAAATTTATCCATATAGGATTAGTTCAGGTTGCCTTTAAGCCGTTGACCTTAGAAGGTTTACCAGAGAGCTTTATAGCAGCTCTTAGAGACGGTAGAAATCTTGACTGGAAACAATCCCTTATGGGAATAATTCAGTCTAGTCTGGCACATGGTCCAGTTTATTTTAATGTTTATCCAAATCTCCAACTATCTTTGACTGATGTCAATATATTGGATGCTCTGACATTAAATGTCAAAACTCACGGATATAATTACGCTCCGGGTTCGGAAGTAATATGTATCTGTTATAGAATATATTATAAGCCTTTATATACGCTTAATCCTCAATGTAAAATCGTTGATAAACCTATCAACGAAACTATTCTTATAGAAACTAATTTTAGTAATCTAATATTACAACTCGAAGATCTATAAAATGGGAAGAAATACAATTCCCAGAAAATTGGATTATTGAAAGGGTTATGCCCCTAAAACCAAAAATTCGAAAAAATCCTACTCAAATCATACAGACAACAGATGGAACTGTTCAAATACAATTTGATCAGAATAGAAAATCTGTTGATGCCAGTACTCCAAGATCTAGAATTTCTAGATCAAGTTCTTCTCATTATCATATAGCACCATGTGACTATATGATAATATCTCCTTCTAGAGCTTCGACCTCTCAAATAAGAGAATCAAACTCCAGCGAGTACCTACAAAATAGGATAGAAGAATTAAGAATTAATTCTGAAAATATTGTTCATGGAGTTTCTAAAAATAAAGACGAGGAAATAACCGAGTCAGAAATGGAATTTTGTGTTTAATGGATTTAAATAAAAAAATTGATTTTAGTCCGGGATCCCCGGCAAGAAAAGAAATTCAAAAAGAATTTAATTTACCTAAATGGGAACCTTCTAGAAAATGGTTTTTCGCAAATTTTAATAATAACGATAAAACAATTATTCAAGAAAAATTCTATAATGATTTGTCAAAATTTAATGAAAAATTACCTTTTATTCCCTGGTTTTTGACAAAATATTTTAAAAACATGATTTCTGTACTTGAAAGAAATTATAAACTTTCAACGGGGAAAAGTTTAAATTCAGTTTATCCTCCCCAAACTAGTTTTCAAATAGAAAAGGATAATGAAATCAGATATTATAATGCTTTTCAAAAACTCTTTGAAAATGATACACTTGAAGTTACTATTAATCATATTAATTGTCTTTTGAAACAACAAAATTATACAAATATGTATGTTATTGTTTTAGGCGAACAAATTTCTTTATTAAAGAAAAATACAGAAGAAATAAAAGATACAAAAAATTATCTTTTCATGAATAAAGATAGAAATGAAATTAAAACAGTTAATATAGCTTCTCCTAGTATTCAACCGCCCCCTGAAATTGTTGACTTCAAATCAATTTCTCAAATCGAAAGTATGATTGAGAAAAAACTTAAGAATTTAAAGATTAATACTTTAAGTGAAGAATTTGAAGATCAGCTTGAAAATTCTGATAATTTTCATAATACATTTACTGAAGAAATAAATAAGTTAAGAAATTCTTCAAAATTTGCTAGTAAGCCAATTCAAACTAAATATTACTACCCTAGACCAACCCCTCAAGATGTTCTAATAGAAGAACATGATCTTACAATCAATAACTCATATAATGGTCATTGTATCTATGAATGGAACCTTGATGGTTATACTGAAAGACAAACTTTCGGTATGGTTCATAGAATGATGATGTATAGCACAGTTTGTAAAACTCAAGGTAATACCGATAAAACTATTGCTCAAATGTTAGTTGCTGGCTTTACCGGTCAGTTAAAAGGATGGTGGGATAACTATTTATCTCAATCTGATCGAGAAAATATTCTTCTTACTGTAAAGGAAGAAGAAAATACAATTATTGAAAATGCTGTTTATACACTATGTATAAACATAGTAGAACATTTTACAGGCCGATGGTCTGATAATTCCGAAAATGTTAGAACTCTTCTACAGAATCTTAGATGTAAAACCCTTACATCGTTTAGATGGTATAAAGATACATTCCTTAGTCGAGATATGGAACTTCCTGAGTCTAATAGTACTCATTGGAAATCAAAATTTATAGATGGTCTACCATTTTTCTTTGCAGAAAGAGTTAAGAAAATTCTTAGAAATGGAGAATCTAGTATAGATTATAATTCCTATACTTACGGGAGATTAATAGGAACCTGTATACAGGAAGGTTTAGCTTTATGCAATGAAATAAAGCTAAATAAACAACTTAAGAGACATTCTCTAGATGAGAAAAAACAATTAGGAGAATTCTGTAGTCAATTTGGTTTAGAAAATCCTTCTACGAGTAAACCTCGTAAAGAATATAAACCTAAAAAATATTCCCCTAAACAATATGAAAAAAGAAAATATCGAAAATCTAAAAGAAAAGAACAAAGACTCTCAAAAGATAATAAAAATTATCAATACAGAAAAAATTTTCCTCCATTAATCTGCAGAAAATGCGGAAAAATTGGTCATAAAGCAAAAACTTGCTGGACCAAAAAGAAAATTAATAATTTAGAAATTGATAACGAATTAAAAGAAACATTATCAAAAATTTTATTAGAATCTGATAAATCTGAAAGTGAATCAGAATCCTCTTCTGAAAATGAAAATAATTTTATAGAACAAATTTCTTCAGAAGAAACTGATGAATGCCAAAATTGTCAAATAGGACAACCATGTTCTAAAAAGTCTGATAATTCTGAATCAGAATTAGAAGATAATAATTTATATCAAATTTTATCTCGGTTTCAAGAAGTCAATGTCTTAGACAATAATCTTTTTGAAATATTAAAAGAAACAGAAGATCAAGATTTAAAAAATCATTATTAAAAAAATAATTCAAAAAGAAGAAACTTCAAAAGAAGTTATTCCAGTAAATCCTACAATATCTAAATCGGAACCTTATAATATGTCCGAAGTAATGAGATTACTTCGTAATAAACATCAAATAAATAAAACAGAATCAGCTGTTAATATTAAAGATTTAACAATAGAAATTTCAAATTTAAAAAATGAAATAAGAAACTTAAAATTAGGCCATATAGATCTAGAAAGAAGACTTTCTAAATTAGAAAAAGGAAAAGATCTTATTAGCAATGAATTTAAAGTTAATACATATTTTGCTAGTACTTCTAAAATTCAAGAAGAAAATTTTCTTTCAACATTAGAAGTAATAACTTCTCAAAAATGGTTAGTGAAAATATCACTATTAATCGACGGAAAGTTTCAAAAAAATCTTATCGCTTTAATAGATAGCGGTGCAGATTTAAACTGTATCCAAGAAGGAATAATTCCTACCCAATGTTTTCATAAAAGGACTCATTCTCTTAGCTCTGCAAGCGGAGAAAAATTGCAAATAAATTATAAAATTCCTAAAGCCTTTATTTGTAAAAATAAGGTCGGTATTCCTACTTCATTCTTGCTGGTCAAGAATATTACAAACCAAGTAATCCTTGGTACTCCGTTCCTTAGGAAAATATTTCCTATAAAAAATATAAATGAATATGGATTTAAAGGAAGCTTTGAAAACAAAGAAGTTTACTTTGAATTCATCACTGAACATTTTTCAAGAATTCTTAATGAAATTAAGGATTCTATTCTTATTAAAGCAAAAGAAAAACAGGTAAATTACCTGAAACAAGAAATTAATATACTTACGATTGAAGATAAACTTCAAAATCCTAAGTTACAGGAATTAAATTATTGCATAATGAATTTACGTTGCAAATATGTAACGACCTTCCTAATGCTTTTTGGAATAGAAAGAAACATATAGTTTCTTTGCCTTATGAAGATGATTTTAGTGAGAAAAATATTCCCACTAAAGCTCGTCCTTGTCAGATGAATTCTGAATTATTAGAATTATGTAAAAAAGAAATAGCTTCTCTTTTACAGAAGGGGTTAATAAAACCTTCGAAATCACCTTGGTCATGCACAGCCTTTTATGTCAATAATGCGGCAGAAAAGGAAAGGGGAGCACCTAGGTTAGTTATTAACTATAAACCCCTTAATAAGGTTTTAAAATGGATTAGGTATCCTATTCCTAATAAAAAAGATCTTTTAGATCGATTATTTAATGCTATTATATTTTCAAAGTTTGATTTAAAATCAGTATTTTGGCAAATTCAAATAGCCGAACAAGATAGATATAAAACAGCTTTTACTGTCCCAATTGGACAATTTGAATGGAATGTTATGCCTTTTGGGTTAAAAAACGCTCCTTCTGAATTTCAAAAAATTATGAATGATATTTTTATTCCTTTTAGTAATTTTATTATCGTTTATATAGATGATATTTTGATATTTTCAAAAGATATCGAAACACATTTTAAACATCTTGATATCTTTAAGAAAATTGTTATTCAAAATGGATTGGTTATATCAAGTCCGAAAATGGTTTTATTCCAAACTAAAATAAGATTTTTGGGTCATACCATTGAAAAGGGAAATATTAATCCAATTAATAGAAGTATTGAGTTTGCGTCAAAATTTCCAGACCAAATTATTGATAAAACTCAACTTCAAAGATTTTTAGGGAGTCTTAATTATATTTCTCCTTATTATAAAAATCTTGCTATTGATACATCTATCTTATACGATAGATTAAAAAAGATTCCTTGTCAGTGGACAAATAGTCACACTGAAGCAGTTAAGAAAATTAAAAATAAAGTTACGCATTTACCATGCTTAATGCTTGCTAATTCTAATTGGCAAAAAATTATTGAAACTGATGCGTCTGACTTAGGTTTTGGAGGAATCTTAAAACAAGTTTCTCCAGAAGATAAGAAAGAATATTTAGTTAGATTCCATTCGGGAAAATGGAATACTGCTCAGAAAAATTATGCTACTATAGCTAGAGAAGTACTTGCTATAGTTAAATGTGTTCTTAAATTTCAGGATGATTTATATAATCAAAAGTTTTTAATAAAAACTGATTGTCAAGCTGCTAAATTCATTGTGGCAGCCCCGCCTTCCACCACTACTTTCTTAACTAGTTTACGTAACTAGTGTCGTAGTAACGAAATAAACAGTATGAAATTTCGGATAAAATTTTTCCTTTCATAAAAAGGAATCCTAACGGTTCCTACAAAATCATCCTGGGTCCTATTTACATAGGAATGTGCGCAAGCGTGTCAAAATAAAACTATCTACTGGGCCTCCACCAGGTCGCATCCATGCACACACTTCTATCTCAAAAGCCCCCGGAAGCTTCAAAAGTTGGCCTCGCCTTGAAAATGATCACGTACCGTGATCGCGGGGTCCTACAACACATAAAAACGTGGAATGAGCTTATAAAGCTCAGTAAGTGAAAATCATGCATGCAATGCACGTGACCTAAATAGCGAAGGCATCCGCGCCAGTGCTATCTACTTCTCGCATTCTTCCTGACCTTTCTCACATCCTTCTTGACCTTTCATAACATATTTGGGCCCTCGGCTTTCAATCTTACTATGCACCATATAGAGCTCAAACCCCTAAGGGTACAAGTGGCAGTACACACACTGGGAGGCTAAACCCGAGTACTCCATCTGTGCGTAACCCTATGGTGCCTTTCAATCCCAATGCGGTACACACTGAGAGGCTACTAGTGCCTTTCAATCCCAATGTCGTCCCGTTGAGAGGCTAACCCGGGCACACAAATTTCGTTTAACCCTAAGGCGCCTTTCCATCCCAATGCGGTCTGACACGCGGGCGCTTCTCACTGGTAGCTTACTACGAGGTCGCCAACACTCGAGGTTCCCTCGGTGCCGCTCATACCCTCGAGTCGCATCCTCCAGGTTGCGTCTCCCGCTACGGGGTATTCCCCCTACCTTTCGTAAATCAGGTAATTCGGCTTCGTATCGCCGTGGTAGCATAGAAGAGCCGAGACTCATCATTGAGTCGACACAAATGCCCATATCGGCAAATATACATATCGCTTTCAAGCGATCTTATACTCATGCACGCTCCCTTACCTTGACTCTTATACTAGTCGTGCGTGCACGTGCTTATGCCATGAATCATATAAACATGCGTGCAATATTCATGAAATAATTTACGTCACATAAATCACGTAAATTTACGTCACATAGAAAATATCGAAGTCACATAAAATCATGAAAGGCACATAGACACATAATTTCATGCACATAAAAATTATGTGTTGTAGTTGCGATTTCCACTTACCTGGTATCCTTAGCTATATCGTACAGTAAATCGCTAACCTTCGAACCCTAATTATAGAAACATACAAAATTAGGGTGTTAGTCTAATTATAATTTCAGAAAATTGGCCTAGTTTGAAAACCCTAGTTTCGACTTGTAAATCCCGAAATCCTGAAATTCCGAATTTGACTTAAATTAAAAGTACCACTTTGAAATTTATAAAGATCTCGAAGCCTATTTCCCACCTATCTCGGATTCCTATTAGACTTAATTCTCGAGGTGTATCGCAAGAGTACAATTCTCGATATGTTCTCGACATTTTGTAGTATGCTCTAAAGATGAATCTCAACATTATATATATATATATATATATATATAGATATATATATAGATATAAGAACTCGACATGGAATAGATCTCGGCATTGTTACGAGCTAATTCCCAAAATAAATTTCGATATGTATGTACAAAGGTTCGACATTTTAAATGGCGCACGAAGATCTCGATAAAGAATAAATCTCGATATTATTATTAGATCGCGGCATTTATATGTATAAATAAAGATTTCGACATGTTCTTCGACTTGTTTCTCGAGATGATTTATAAAGTGAATCTCGAGCTTGCATCTTGAATTAAATCTCGATATATCAATCATCAAAATAGATCTCAAGTTTTTATACCAAATGTCGAGATGTACATTGCTATTATAATTAAGATGTCGGGCTTCAAACATGTCGTATACCTCCCATAGTGCTTAGTCAATTCATGAAGTCGTTACCTAGTATCAATTTGCCAAGTGCTCATTGGTTCTTGAAATACATCACTTCGTGAATCATCTAACACGTGTACTTTACTAACCTATTTGTCTCCTGATTTTCATTGGTTCCCCAATTGAAGCTCCCAACTCGTTAAGTTCGCAAAGTGGCTCAGATTCGCTAAGTTAATCAATTCGCATAGTTAGCGAAGCATCTCTTAATTCGCGATCCTAAGTGAAGTTACCAACAACTTTTTCATTTTAAATACTAAAAACCCTCGATCAAACTCTATTATTTATCAGGTATTTTACTATTTCATCTGATAACCCACATGATCATTACTATGCTTCTAAAGTTAGGGTTTCTACCCATAATAGGTTTCGAACCCTCATGTACCATCTTTATATTTAGAAAATCCTCAAAACCGATATCCAAACTTATACGGCTAAACATGAATTCAAACTTCAAGAATCTATATATGTTTGATACGTTCAAAACCTTACCTAATTCATAGGATCCTACAAGGTTTTAAAACATGTAATTCTATTAAGGATAAAAAGATGTAAATAAAGTTTTTACCTTCCTTTCGACTTGACAATCGTTCCTAAGCTGGCCACACTCGTTAAATTCTCCTAGTTAGGTTGTTGAGTTCTTAGTTTCAACATTTTTAGTTCGAAGTCTTAATGAGTTACAATGAGGTTTCTCTCACTATTGATCGTTGGTATTATATGTTAGATAAGCATCATCATTTTCTGTATTCATGATGGGACAAGTTAGTGATGTAGTACATACGTGGATTTCCTTTTTCACTAAGTTATCTTATTAAGTTTTGGGCTTCAATATTCGGCCACTTAATCATTTGGGCCATACCTCTACTTAAGCCCAAAATATTTATTATTTACTTGGATTAGTTATTAAATAAGGCTCGTTCAAATATCTTCTGGAATATTTTATTATTTTATTTTCATCCAAATTTTCGTTCATAAATATTTACTAGGAATTTTATTCCTAGTATTTCCTCCGCTAATTAACTTGAAATTTTCTGTCGTAATCCCGCTTTAAAATTTGCGGGTATTACATCCTCCCCCCCTTAAATGGAATTTCGCCCCCGAAATTCCGTCGGTTGGAACAATTCAGAATAACGATTGGTAGGGAGTTGAATTGGCATGGTTGGGTGATAGAAATTCACCCTAGGAAGTTATCATGGAACCTAAATAATTTTAAAGGATAGACAGTAATAGGATCCTGATAAAGGAAATACGAAGATTGTTCCAGTTAGTGGAACTTGTCTCACCTCGAAGAGGTAAGAATAATTCCTATAATTCTAACTTAGGCAGAGATTGAAAATCATTAGCGTCCATCACGCTTCCGCTGCGCTACTCTAATATCGAACGAACATATTTTCTCAAGATGATCAAAAGGTTGGGCATAGAATTATACCCCGGATATTGTTGGATCTTAGGTTTCAGGGATTCAGGTACGAATTCCTATTTCGAACGCCTATTTATTACGCTTACGATTCAGGTCGACACTCGAACTGGTATTAACCCGGTCAGCTAAAAGGAATTCTGAGTCTTACCACATAAGTGGTGGATGCACAAAGAAGTGTGGCTCCTAAGTCCACTAACATGCATGTTGAGGTTTTATCGGTTAGAAGGGTACCTTTCATCTCGGACTGATTGTTTTCAGCCTCTTTCGCTGTAAGCATGTATACTCGAGCAGGTGCTGTCGGCGGCTTGGTCCGGCTTGCTCCCTGACTTCCAGATGCATTTTCTGGGCAGGCTACGGAATAGTGGCCTGTCTTGCCACATTTAAAGCAGGTGGCGTTTTGGGAGAAACAGACGCCTAGATGACGTCGTGCACATTTTGGGCATACGGGTGCATTAAGTTGTTGTCTCCCCTGATTCGGGTTTGGTTGTTGAGGTGATCCGGGTCGATTTTGGAAGTTGGGTTTTACATTCTTAGGAACGAACGGTTTCTTCAGGTTGTTTCTGTCCTCTTTAGGTCCTTGTTCGAACTTCCTTTTAGCTTCATGTGCTCGTACAATTCGGATTTCGGCTTGCTCAGCCATCAGGGCTCGTTCCGCCATTTGGGCATAAGTAACCCCTCCAGCCATGCCAACATCACGGTAAAGTTCTGGCTTCAAACCCTCCATAAATCGTTCGATCTTCAGTGCATCTGTGCTCACCATGTGAGCAGCAAATCGGGAAAGCTGTTCGAATTTCCTAATATACTCCGCCACCGTCATTGTTCCCTGGCGGAGATTGATGAACTCGTTCATCCTCTGTACACGGACGGGAGCAGTGAAATACTTATTTCGGAAAAGTTCTTTGAAACGCTCCCAGGTCATTGTTATCGGATCTTCGAGAGTTAGGATCGTGTCCCACCAATGACCGGCGCTTCCCCTTAATAGGTACCCAGCACACAAGGCTTTTTCGGTTTCAGGGGTACGGCTATGCTGGAACATAGTTTCTAGGGTTCGGAGCCAATCCTCCGCAGAGGTTGGGTCAACAGCATCTTCAAAGGTTGGGGGGTTAAGTTTGCGAAATCTTTCCCCGACCATTTCGATTCTGTCGGTCTGAGGGGATCCGTTACTTGATTGCCCGCCAGCGTTTTGTTGCTGAATCAGTTGCTGGATTTGGGCGGACTGTTGGCGGACTAATTCCGCGAGCTGAAGGATAGTCTCATCCCGACTATCAGTAGAGGCTGCAGGTTCTTTACCTTTATCTGCTCCCCCACTATTTTCATTCCTTGTTCTACCCATCGTTCTTTTATCCTAAGGTTCCTAAGAGCAATCAGTCATGTAATACAAGAAATTCATAGAAACATAAAACTTACAGGCAAGACCGCTTCCGTGCTTTTGAGTGTGTGTACATGGACAGTCTGCAGAACCTATATCCTAAGCTCTGATACCACCTGTGGCAACCCGTCCCATACCGAGTGTCACGTAGCATTGGTCCCTACCGGGACCAGTGGGGTTGGGCCCACCACACTCCGACTGATAGTCTGGCCCCACTGTACCACCATTTAACCTTCCAGCGTGCTTCGTCCTCGCTCACACGCACCCTGGGCAAACTTCCCAGGGGGTCACCCATCCTAAGATTGCTTCAAGTCAAGCACGCTTAACTTCGAAGTTCTTTCGGATGGACTCCCGAAAAGGTAGGTCGACCTTGGTGATATGAGTAGTACTATCAATTCTTTCATACGATGCTTAGCCTGACACGCCCATACATTGTCAGTCTCAGGATCCCCTCTCATTCGGGTGTCGGATCGGTTCGTTCATGTACCCCTTCGCCTAGAAGCCTGCCAGGAGCCGCTCCTTGTCCGTGCACTTCTCTGGCACCGGCGATCACTCCCCGCCCTCATCGGCCCCGGGTGTCACATGCCCACCAGCTTCCGCCTGGTTCGTCCCCAAACCAGCACCGTATTGCGAGAGGTTGTGCTCTGATACCACCTGTAACATCCCGTCCCATACCGGGTGTCACTGTAGCATCCGTCCCTATCGGGACCAGTGGGGTTGGGCCCACCACACTCCGACTGATAGTCTGGTCCCACTGTACCACCATTTAACCTTCTAGCGTGCTTCGTCCTCGCTCACACGCACCCTGGGCAAACTTCCCAGGGGGTCACCCATCCTAAGATTGCTTCAAGTCAAGCACGCTTAACTTTGAAGTTCTTTCGGATGGACTCCCGAAAAGGTAGGTCGACCTTGGCGATATGAGTAGTACTATCAATTCTTTTATACGATTCTTAGCCTGACACGCCCATACATTGTCAGTCTCAGGATCCCCTCTCATTCGGGTGTCAGATCGGTTCGTTCATGTACCCCTTCGCCTAGAAGCCTGCCAGGAGCCGCTCCTTGTCCGTGCACCTCTCTGGCACCGGCTATCACTCCCCGCCCTCATCGGCCCCGGGCGTCACATGCCCACCAGCTTCCGCCTGGTTCGTCCCCGAACCAGCACCGTACTGCGAGAGGTGTGCTCTGATACCACCTGTGGCAGCCCCGCCTTCCACCACTACTTTCTTAACTAGTTTACGTAACTAGTGTCGTAGTAACGAAATAAACAGTATGAAATTTCGGATAAAATTTTTCCTTTCATAAAAAGGAATCCTAACGGTTCCTACAAAATCATCCTGGGTCCTATTTACATAGGAATGTGCGCAAGCGTGTCAAAATAAAACTATCTACTGGGCCTCCACCAGGTCGCATCCATGCACACACTTCTATCTCAAAAGCCCCCGGAAGCTTCAAAAGTTGGCCTCGCCTTGAAAATGATCACGTACCGTGATCGCGGGGTCCTACAACACATAAAAACGTGGAATGAGCTTATAAAGCTCAGTAAGTGAAAATCATGCATGCAATGCACGTGACCTAAATAGCGAAGGCATCCGCGCCAGTGCTATCTACTTCTCGCATTCTTCCTGACCTTTCTCACATCCTTCTTGACCTTTCATAACATATTTGGGCCCTCGGCTTTCAATCTTACTATGCACCATATAGAGCTCAACCCCTAAGGGTACAAGTGGCAGTACACACACTGGGAGGCTAAACCCGAGTACTCCATCTGTGCGTAACCCTATGGTGCCTTTCAATCCCAATGCGGTACACACTGAGAGGCTACTAGTGCCTTTCAATCCCAATGTCGTCCCGTTGAGAGGCTAACCCGGGCACACAAATTTCGTTTAACCCTAAGGCGCCTTTCCATCCCAATGCGGTCTGACACGCGGGCGCTTCTCACTGGTAGCTTACTACGAGGTCGCCAACACTCGAGGTTCCCTCGGTGCCGCTCATACCCTCGAGTCGCATCCTCCAGGTTGCGTCTCCCGCTACGGGGTATTCCCCCTACCTTTCGTAAATCAGGTAATTCGGCTTCGTATCGCCGTGGTAGCATAGAAGAGCCGAGACTCATCATTGAGTCGACACAAATGCCATATCGGCAAATATACATATCGCTTTCAAGCGATCTTATACTCATGCACGCTCCCTTACCTTGACTCTTATACTAGTCGTGCGTGCACGTGCTTATGCCATGAATCATATAAACATGCGTGCAATATTCATGAAATAATTTACGTCACATAAATCACGTAAATTTACGTCACATAGAAAATATCGAAGTCACATAAAATCATGAAAGGCACATAGACACATAATTTCATGCACATAAAAATTATGTGTTGTAGTTGCGATTTCCACTTACCTGGTATCCTTAGCTATATCGTACAGTAAATCGCTAACCTTCGAACCCTAATTATAGAAACATACAAAATTAGGGTGTTAGTCTAATTATAATTTCAGAAAATTGGCCTAGTTTGAAAACCCTAGTTTCGACTTGTAAATCCCGAAATCCTGAAATTCCGAATTTGACTTAAATTAAAAGTACCACTTTGAAATTTATAAAGATCTCGAAGCCTATTTCCCACCTATCTCGGATTCCTATTAGACTTAATTCTCGAGGTGTATCGCAAGAGTACAATTCTCGATATGTTCTCGACATTTTGTAGTATGCTCTAAAGATGAATCTCAACATTATATATATATATATATATATAGATATATATATAGATATAAGAACTCGACATGGAATAGATCTCGGCATTGTTACGAGCTAATTCCCAAAATAAATTTCGATATGTATGTACAAAGGTTCGACATTTTAAATGGCGCACGAAGATCTCGATAAAGAATAAATCTCGATATTATTATTAGATCGCGGCATTTATATGTATAAATAAAGATTTCGACATGTTCTTCGACTTGTTTCTCGAGATGATTTATAAAGTGAATCTCGAGCTTGCATCTTGAATTAAATCTCGATATATCAATCATCAAAATAGATCTCAAGTTTTTATACCAAATGTCGAGATGTACATTGCTATTATAATTAAGATGTCGGGCTTCAAACATGTCGTATACCTCCCATAGTGCTTAGTCAATTCATGAAGTCGTTACCTAGTATCAATTTGCCAAGTGCTCATTGGTTCTTGAAATACATCACTTCGTGAATCATCTAACACGTGTACTTTACTAACCTATTTGTCTCCTGATTTTCATTGGTTCCCAATTGAAGCTCCCAACTCGTTAAGTTCGCAAAGTGGCTCAGATTCGCTAAGTTAATCAATTCGCATAGTTAGCGAAGCATCTCTTAATTCGCGATCCTAAGTGAAGTTACCAACAACTTTTTCATTTTAAATACTAAAAACCCTCGATCAAACTCTATTATTTATCAGGTATTTTACTATTTCATCTGATAACCCACATGATCATTACTATGCTTCTAAAGTTAGGGTTCTACCCATAATAGGTTTCGAACCCTCATGTACCATCTTTATATTTAGAAAATCCTCAAAACCGATATCCAAACTTATACGGCTAAACATGAATTCAAACTTCAAGAATCTATATATGTTTGATACGTTCAAAACCTTACCTAATTCATAGGATCCTACAAGGTTTTAAAACATGTAATTCTATTAAGGATAAAAGATGTAAATAAAGTTTTTACCTTCCTTTCGACTTGACAATCGTTCCTAAGCTGGCCACACTCGTTAAATTCTCCTAGTTAGGTTGTTGAGTTCTTAGTTTCAACATTTTTAGTTCGAAGTCTTAATGAGTTACAATGAGGTTCTCTCACTATTGATCGTTGGTATTACATGTTAGATAAGCATCATCATTTTCTGTATTCATGATGGGACAAGTTAGTGATGTAGTACATACGTGGATTTCCTTTTTCACTAAGTTATCTTATTAAGTTTTGGGCTTCAATATTCGGCCACTTAATCATTTGGGCCATACCTCTACTTAAGCCCAAAATATTTATTATTTACTTGGATTAGTTATTAAATAAGGCTCGTTCAAATATCTTCTGGAATATTTTATTATTTTATTTTCATCCAAATTTTCGTTCATAAATATTTACTAGGAATTTTATTCCTAGTATTTCCTCCGCTAATTAACTTGAAATTTTCTGTCGTAATCCCGCTTTAAAATTTGCGGGTATTACATTCATGTTCCAGAAAGATTTAAAACATGATGTCTCCGAACAAATGTTTGCGAGATGGCAGGCTCATTTAGCCCCATTTGATTTTGAAATTATCTATAAAAAAGGAAGTGATAATAGTCTTCCTGATTATCTTACTCGTGAATATCTTTCATGAATTTTGCAGATATGTCCCAATATGGGAGAAATTTCCCCTCTAATAGAGGTGGAAGAGGTGGTAAAAATGTTATTGCTCAAATTGGCAATAAAAAAAGCTGGTAAAAGAAAACCTTTCAGCATCCTCAAGTAATATCTTGAGCAGCGATGAATTCAGATAATTCCTTGAATACAAAAAGCAAAAAGCAAAATCTGCTGAAGGAACTTCTTATGCAAAAATAATTGCAGAAGAAGAAGATGAAGTTGATTATGAGAAAATTTCTCATACTGAGGTAATTATATTACTCGAATTTAAAGATTTAAAATGGTCTGATGAACCTTGGACTTTAATGACAAGGTATTTAGACAGAGCATCATATGCTGCTACTTTTTATAAAAATCGTGATACTTATGAAAATATTCTTAAGTCTACGGGAACATGTGACATTGAACATTTCAATGCGGGAAATTCCCCAATTGCTTTGAAAAAAGGTTATACCTTTAGTAAAATTATTTTTAAGCAAATTATTTCACCCGAAAAATGGGCTATTCACCCATTAAAAGATAGAGAATATTTCCATCCTGAGTTAAAAACTCTTATTAAATTTAATTATTACGATTATATCGATGCTTTTTATAAAGTATTCTTATACCAGAATTAAAGTAAAAAACATTCTTGGTGGATAAAAATTTGTACGGATGTATATAAGTCCGAAATTCCAAATTGGTTTTATCAATGGTGGCTTTCTTATGGAGCTACAATTGAAATTCTTAAAGAACCCTTCTTTGGATTATATCAAGAATGGGTTAAAGTTTCTCCGATTCTTATAGAAACGGAACATAAAAAAGAATGTATTGAAGGAATGGCTTCTTTACATTTTTATATAGAATTTAGTATTCCTTGGATTTGGAGATGGACTCCAGAAGTGAGTTATACTCAACAAAAAATCCATGTTAAAAAAAAAACTTTTATATAAAGTTTTGGAAAAAAATGATAAGAAAAACAGCCACTGGTGAATATGAAAGCCAGCAGACGATCGATAAGATCGAAGAAAAAATTTCTCTTTATCAAAATGCGATTAATAATCGTGAACAACGAGAAGCTCCCAGTCCTTTTGAGATGATTTCTCAAAGGATTAACTTACAAAAGGGTAAAATCAAGCCCAATGAAATTATCGATGTCTACTTCGAAGAAATGAAGAAAGACATTGCAAAAAATTTTGGAATGGACATTGGAGATATTTCGATGGGGACATCTTCAAAATTCGATGAAGACGAAGACTTTTGCCTTGCTGGTGAAGGACAAGAACCGGAAAATCCGGATAATATAATTATTGAAGAAATTGGAGATAATGTGGTCGACCTCATGGGACAGGAAATTGCCATTATTAAAGAAAAGGTGGCAGAAATCGTCAAGACCCGTGAAGAAATCAAGGACAATAAAGCCAAAGAAGCACTCAAAATCAAAGCTGCTTTTAAACAAAGTTGATCGCGACGTCCACAATGGAAAATTAGTCATACTAAGCTTTTATAAAGCTAGGGATAAGAACAAAGACTTTTCTTTACTTTAATTATTGTACTTCACTTTTTCTTTCTATTTAATGTAACGAAGCTCATATGCTTCAAGGGTGTGCTTGAATTTACGTTCTCTTGTACTCTCTCTCACTTCTCTCTTGTAATTCCCCTCTACTGTAAAAGTATTCTAAGAAATAAAGATTGAAGTTTGCTGTACGGCTCTCCTCTCTTAAGTAAGTTTTTATCATTTTGTTTTTAAATATTTATCTTTTGTATCATTTAGCCTTAATGGAAGGCTAAAATATTCGTTAAACTACACCAAGATGACTTAATACCTTAAATCATGATTTTATATCATATATTCATATATATATATATATATTAATATGATGTATTTAATATTTTATAAAAATCTTTAAAAAAAAAAAATCGATCGAAAGAATTAAATTTTGGATAAAAGGTTATAATAAAATTTGATTTTGATTAATTCTTTGTCGGCTCTTGGCAAAGCCCGTGTTGCCGAAGATTGGCGTTTGAGGGCATATGGCTGTTACCGATTGAATTAATTGAATAAAAATTTTATTATATAAAATTCCTTGTATTCGATGATTTAATTCTGAAGATCACAAAAATAATTTTTAATGGTATATAGACTGGAATACCTTGGGTCCGAACGGGATCGAACTGTTTACAGTTTGATAAGTGGACTAATAGGTTTAACAACGCCACGTACCATTTTTCTTTTGATGATTGGTATTTTGGTCAAACTGCCTTTGAACAAAACTTTCTAATGAAAGTCTGATTTTGGTATTTTGGCTTGACTACCTCAGGTCCGATTGGACTAAACTGGTTAAACAAAGCCTTGTATCATTGTCATGGTTTGATAGGTTGTTTGTACCATATATCCAAATCATCACTTTTGTAAAAATTTTTGTAAGAAGATCCTAACTCAAGAATATTTTTTCTTTATTAAAGATACAATACAATACACTGCCCACTATTATGATGGTTGAGTTGTTGTGAAAGGGCTTGTAGGTGTGCAAAGCCTTGGCAAGTAAGTTCCTGAATGGGCAAAGCGACGAGCAAGCAATTAATTAGTCATCGTGAAGCAAGCCAGCCAGCCCCCACGATGAGATCAAGATTAAGGCTCCTTTCTCTCTCAAAATATATTGTTAGAAAATTTATAATATAGTTGATTTTATAAATTATTTATGTGAATGGGGAATTGGGCTTCGAAATTAAATATTATTGGTCTTTGAACTAGCCAAATAACGGCCCGACTTCTACAAGGCCCAACTTCTAGAAGACCCATGTCGGGGCAAACCACTCCTCAAGTTAATGGTTTTATGGTTCTATAAATAGATGATTAAACCTAAGAAAAAGAACTAGAAAAATAATAAGAAAAATAAGAGAAAGAAACATAGAAATATCTCTCAAAATTGGTTCTGCTATCGTCTTGCGTTCGCCGTCTGTGTCGTTTTTGTGCTAAGCGAACGTCGTGTTTTCGAAGTATCCTGGGAAACAGACGCTCGTTAAAATCTCTAGCGCATACGTGAGGGAGCGAATCTGTTTTAAGGAAATTGTGTACGATACAATTTCGAATATTTTCTTTCCGGTTCAATCTAATTTCGGGTGTATCGTTCGTGGATATTTGCGAGGCGAGGGTGCGTTACAACAATATTTTTCTTTCCGGCCAACATATATATATATATATATATTGTGTGAAAGGACTGATCCCTATATATTTACTCAAGTGAATGCAAAAAAAGTTGGCCACGCATTAGATTAAGTGCACGTATGTGTATATTTGACATAAAAATTCAAACGTAATGAAGCATATCATCAATCACGCCAAGCATTATTATTAATTATAAACCCGCACGAAGCATATTACGTAAGCTTGTGGCGGACGGCGGCAGTTTGATGCAACTAATAAATAGATTGTGCCTACACTCTTACGAGCCCTTACTACTACCACAGTGTTTCTTTAAGCCGAAAAAATAAAATAGGCGAAACTTAATTGGTGTGTTTCTCAAAGTTCAACAATATCTCTACTTGGTTTCTGTTTTACAGATTTTGGACAGCTTGCTTCAATCAACGGGGAGAGAGATAGTGAAATCAATACTGACGTAATAAGAGCATCTTCAACGCGTCTTTATTCCAATGAGACTCTATATAACACTAGTTGATTAACGTAAAAATTGTGTTGTACTTTTTATTTATTTATAATTTATTTGATAAAAAATATTTTATTTATTTTAATATTTGATATTCTTATAATAATAAAAGTAAAAATAATATTAATTTCCTATATTTATTTATATTTTCGTTTTAATTTAATTTATTGACTTTTTAATTACTATAATATAAAGTTTAATATAAGTTCTGATTTTAGAGTAAAAAATAGAGTTAATTGGTTGAATTAAAAATATTGTAGAAAATAGAGTTTATGGATTGTAGTAAAAGCACCATAGCAGCTGTAATATTGTGCAGAATTAACTGTATTTTAATATTGCGGGTTGGAGATGCTCTAATATAAACACAACAATACTGATAGGCATTCATCGGGTCAAAGTTACAAGCTCTTTGTTATCTCCATAATAATAGTACACATTATTATTGACACACACATTATATGGCGTCGTTGACTTCGGGCCTACGGAAGGAATAATGGTTCGTCAACGAGCTTATTCTCTTGTAAGCTGAAGAAAAGGGTACAAAACAAAGGATAGATTCAGTCCCACTCCCAATTATACAGATGTTTTGCCTGGTGATAGATATAAAAAGACTAGCCTAGTACTATTAATTGAGAATCTGAGAGAGTATGACCTGAAAATAGTGATCAAGCTTCATTCTCAACGTAGTGTGCTCTTTCTTCACATCTTGAAATGTCCGAATGCACCTGAGATGCAATTGCATGCCACCACCATATTATATTATATCAAAAAGCAGAAAAATTAAAAAGGCCATCATGGATATATCTATATCTAATAATGTGTTGATAATGTTATATATGGTTACCCATCTGAGTTGCGAACATTGCAATATTCTTGAAACTGTGTGCATTCCCTTTTCACCTTTCTCGCCCCAATGCTGATGAGATGCACAACCCATTAATTAAAAAGGTAATTATACGATCTTACTTTTTCATATGAAACATAATAGTATAAACAAATATAAATAAATACCTGGAGCTGCTGCCCTTGAACTGGTGCATGATATTATCCAGTTTCTCAAAGTCATAAGGATTGTTATCCCTGTAAATAAACGATATAAAACTAGTTTATTCAATCGAGTTAAAGGGATAAAAAAAATTCATATATCACTATCGAATTAACTCACAGCGTAGATTCTATGCTTCTGATCAAACGAGCCGAGTCGGCATAGAAGAGTTTCACCACCTCTTCCACAAAATTAGGATTAGCTTCATCTTGTAATTCTTCGAGTTGTATAAATTGCTCATCAAGGTATCCCTGAATTTATTAATATTATATATAAGCGTAATAATGTGAATATAATAATGGTTCTCTCACGGTACGGACGTGTAAGTCTAAACCTTAACCTGATCGAACAGGGCTTGCCTAACGTAAGCAGCTTGTCGTTGCATTTTGTTTACTCTTGTCTCCCACTAAACGTATATTATATTATTACTTAAGAACTTATAAAGAAACATATACGAGAGAAAAGCAAAGGCTGTGCAGGCACATATATATAGCCAGGTGTGGGGATTTACGTACGAGGGAAATTGAAAACAAAAAAATGAATGAAAATTAACGTTACTCATTTGTGATTCAGCAACGACCATCTAAAGGAAAACATAAAAAAAGGCAAAGTATTCTCATCTTAAGTTACAGCCGAGATTTTTCACAGCCAAATTACTGATGTCACGTATATGTGTAGCCCACTGATGTCCTTCGTCTCTCGTTACATTTATTCCGCACCAATCATTGTACAAGTTATTACACAAGTTGAGCCATAACCATTATACTTATTATTAGATTACATGTGTCAGATACGTAGCAAATACTACATATCATTCTGTCACTAAACCAAACTCATGACAAAAGGTGGAAAAGACAGGAGAATCTAATTTTTTTTTAGAGAAAGACGAATAATAAACAAAGAACGGCTACTTCAAGTTGGGCTAGATTCATACTTATTATTATTACACATGGAGTTCTTATCCTCGCCCTTTTACTGATTGATTTCGACAAGCACTTCCATAATGATTATTTAGGCCACACTTTTGATACCACTTTTTCCAGCAAAAAAAAAAAAGAAGGCTTACTCGTGGAGGCACTAGCTAGCTGCTGCAATGCAAATACATGGCCAATATTATTAAGAGCTTCTCCAATCGTGCGCTAAACTGAAACACATACACCAAAATCCTCTCCAATCTTTACGAATATTTATACCTAAAATGAGTTTTGATCATTCTCTCACCTCAAAACCTAAATATGCGTTTGTACGTTTCATCTACTTAAATGTTTTTAGCTCTTTCAAAAAGACCCGAGGTTAATAAATAATTTGTTTTAAACCCAAAATGCTTTAATTAGTCTATTATATTCTAGTTATTTATTCCTTTAAAATAGCATGATATGTAAATAATGTTAATATTGCAAAAGTTATCTTATTAAATGTTTTCTCATCTATTTTTATTATTGAATTTAAAATAATATTATTGTACTGATAATATTTCTGAATTAAACATAATATTATTGTACACTAAATATTATATTATTGCACTAATAATTATTGATTTTAAAGTAATATCATTGTTTTATTTTTTGGCGTAGTTGTGTCTAATTTGAAAAGTTATAAAATTATGGATAATATTGAAAAGTTGTAAAATTTAGTGTGGAAAAGAAAATTCTGAGAATATTCTTTTGAGTTTGAAATGCGTTTAATGGTTGGAGAAGAATTACTGTTGATGTGACATTTACTGTATCTTTGGTTTGAGAATAGGTTTTTCGGTGGAGATGGCCTAAGAACGCAAAATTGTGTTCGCCTTTGCTGAGGAAAGGCTTTGGGGATTTGATTAAGTGTTAATTTCAAGATGTAATCCTTTCTTGTGGAAGATAGATGACCTACGCGTATTGGGTTCTTACAACTCAAATATTAAAGGGAAAACTATACTCAATACAACTATTAGGCAAAATTATAAAAATGGGTCACTAAGTATACCATTTTTTTATTTTGGGTCACTAATATATGTTTACCAGTTCCAAAACTAGGTCACTAAGTATTGATTCTTACAACTCAAATATTAAAGGGAAAACTATAATCAATACAACTATTAGGGAAAATTATAAAAATGGGTCACTAAGTATACCATTTTTTTATTTCGAGTCACTAAATATATGTTTACCAGTTACAAAACTAGGTCACTAAGTATGTATATAGTAACAAAATTGGGTAGTTATAACACTAGGCACTAAGTATGTATATAATAACAAAATTGGGTCACTAATTACAACGCTAGGTAACTAAGTATGTACATAGTAACAAAACTAGGTCACTAAGTATGTATATATTTACAAAATTGGGTCACTAAGTATGTATATAAGAAGAAAAAAGAGGCTAGTGACCCAATTTCTTACTATATACATACTTAGTGGCCTGGTTTTGTAACTGCCAAACATAGTGATCCAAAATCGAAAATTAGCATACTTAGTGACCCATTTTTATAATTTTCCCTAACTATTATTATTCCTGCTATGCGGACATGAGATGGATGGTTCATCTTCTGTTGCGTTGCATCCACCATATAATTAGGTGGTGTGCACATATATATGATAGATCTTCATATTACTTTTGGAATACATGCATCAATAATGGAACTCCCATATCTATATTTCGTCCTAGCTTAATTAAACCCACACCATAAAATCTAAACCTTCAATTTAATCATGGAAACGACTTAACCCATCTGTATGAAACGAAGCTTTGTGGTGTAACTATTAAGAAAAGCAAAAAAATAATTATGGAGCTCACCGACCTATAGATTGGATGGACCATAGCAGTGCAGTGTTTTAGATATAATATAAAGCAGTTAAATTATATGGTTAGTGATGTATATCTGTCACACAGCACAGTACGGAAACAAACAACGTACATCTTTTATATCATCTCCAACTCTACGCTTCGTGTTGGTTTTGGTACCACAATAATAATGTCCAAAGTGAAATACAGCATGCATGCCTCCTTTATTCCTTCCTTATGCCACTCAGTTGATATATTAACTCTGAGGAGAACAGTCACTGTTTATTCTCACCCTCACTCTCATAGTTTTTCTTTCTTTGTTAATTGTGGTCACGGACTTGACCAGCTTTTTGTGAAAGAAAGAAAGAATAGATGGATTCGATCCATCTTTTTATTTTTTTTGGCTAATAATATAATAATAAGTTGGAGTGTACACATAACATATCATTTCGGAATCTCCTTGTTGATAAGGAACGGAACACACATCGGACATGACATGATCATAGACATGATAATAATCATCCTCTCACTAGTAGAGAATAATTAATAGGCCACGGCACTATCCACGACGGGTTTGGAAAAATCGTCGCCCATAATAGACACGTTGACATTATGGTTATTTTTTTTTTAAATTTTCGTCGTTACGGTGTCTTCTAAAAACCGCGCCCAAGTCTTTAATTTTTTTTAAAAAATTATATATATTTTTTAATGGCGACGGTTCTCATTGAAATAAAAACCCATCGCCAAAATTTTATTTATTTTTTTAACCGTGGGCGACGGTTGTTTACCTAGCAACCGTCGCCTATGTTTCATTAAAAAAATTATAATTTACGTGTCATGGGCGATGGTTACGGAAAATTCTTTCAACAACCGTCGCCCATGACTAATTAACAAACCCTAACTTCGTCCCCACTTCACAAATTCGACCGAACCAAAAAAACGAAGGCGACGGCTTTGGCGATTTCCGGCGAATTTCGACCCCTTTCCAACCTTTCCGGGCTTGGAGAACACGGTATCAAGTCTATTAAGTAATTCTCCTTTGTGTATTTCGCGATATACGGTTTATTAGTTTTCGAAATTAGTTGATTTTCGAAAATTAGGTTTTCGAATTTTGGGTTTTCCGGGCATGATTTATGCGATTGCATAGCTTATTCCTGTATTATATTTGATTTAAGGTTGATATTGAGCTTGATCTTTTGCGGAAATTTGGTTTTTTTGTGAAGTTTGGACAATTTGGGATGGTCGAATTTGGCCACGACCACTCCTCTCTCGGCGAATTTTTCCGACGACGACGACTCTTTTCCTACGATTCAGGCCACGAAAACACGGTAAGTCCCTTGTTTTTTGGTGAAGTTTGGACAATTTGGGAGTTTTGGTTGAATTCGTCGAAGATTGAAGCTTTTCATATTTCTGTATTCCGCAAATTTTGGGTATTACGTGCATAATTTTGGCTTAGTCTCCCTTGTTATATTCGATTTGAGGCTGATATTGAGCTAATATTTTGCGAAACGTAGGTTTTGGGTCAATTTGGGCTATCTGGCCGATTTTTGTGCGAATTTTGGGTGATATTCGTGCTTTGGACAGCTTCGTAAGTTTTCAAACCCGTATTTGATTTATATGTCTTTGTCCTTGTGAATTTAAGTTATTGTTTAAGCTTAGATACACGTTCAAGGTTTTTTCATTAGGAGAAAACCTTGAATGGTCCCCGTTCGGGACCGTTCCTAAACGTGCACTGTCGCTTTAGGATGTAAATGTGTCTTTGAGGGTCTGCTCGCTCAAATGGGCCTTCCTGTGCCCAACAGGGACCAAGACGAAGTGGCCTGCGGCAATGTTGGATTACCCTCCCAACCAGATACCGAGTTCTCGCGGTTCAGTAGGCGAAACCTTAGATCCATTTTCCTTGTCGATGAATGTGACGGTATGCATCTGTTCTTAATTATTGGTTAACATGCAACGGCTTAATGTCTTAGTAACATACAATTTATTCTTTTGAAATCATATAGTATCATAGGGTTTGATTGATGTTAGACATCGAAGGAATGTTAGAGGTTGTTGGTCTTGGCACCGTCACTGAGGGACGTTCCCAAATTCATGGAACATAGGTTACAGCAGATAACGTTGTTGTCTCCGTTGATACCATCGTTCTCAGCGAGGTCCAACTATGCATCTGATAACTATTGGAGATGCACTAGGCAGCTACGTTCAGTGGCCAAGAGAGTTTAACACGTTTGAATAATGTGGTAATAAAGTACTATTTATTAATTTCGAATAATAATGTTTAGTAACGTATTCTACTTGCAGACACGGAAAGGAAAGTCGCCAGCGAAAGCGCCAAATGTGTCTATTCATCCATATGACGACATCGCACGCCTCGATCAGAGTGTTGTGAATAGTTTGGGCTCGTAGTGTCACCAATTCTTCGACTACCTTGCGTCACGCGAAGATCGACATCTATCAGCTTTCCTCTCATTCTGTATGAGAGATGTTTATTACAATCCAACTAAAGAAGACTATTGATGTACATTGACAACAATGACTTCGTCGAACTGTTCAAGCTCGTGACTGTAGATTCCTCAGTTATTCAACTTTTTCTGAGGTATTACTAAATATTTTGTTTAAACAACAAATCATTAACAGTTTTGTTTTTCTCTTTTATACATTTTATTGAGTAATCATATTCTCAGGTATCTTAATAACGAGTCTGAGAACTTCAAAGTGTTGCTACCCGAGTCGTCTGACGGCTGTGAAACTTCATGAGACAGCAAATAGTGAAGTTGATTTTCTGGCTGATATTATCAAAGATGCGAATCGGGCCGCCACTTACTTGTTTGCGCCTTTTGTGATGGTAAGAAATAATATATATATATTTTCTTAACTCATAGCTTATATTTAAATAATCATTTTGTTTCGTTTGTTTTAGTGGCCATTGGATTCTATTGGTCATCGATTTTTCCTCGAACTCGGTATGTGTGTTCGATTCGCTCGCACCGACCATCGGCATAAGGAAGATAAGAGTTCGTCTGCGAATAGATGGTAAGTTTTTTATATACAATAAAGTTCATATATTAGTAACTATATTATAAAAGTAAATTATTTTATCTACTTTCGGGTTTCAGAGCAATTCTCACCGCGTCGCTGTTGGGTGCAGTTGGAAATCGGAATAGGAAATGACGGTTACTTGGAAGAGATGCAAAGTTTGCATGTGACATGAATTTTCAAAGTTATTTGGGTTAATTATTACCATTCGATATTGAATTACATGAAATCATTCTAAATTGGTGGCCACGACAACCGAGAGGGAGTGAGCTATGTGGATTTTACGTCATGAGATACATGTACGATATTATCTGCAATCGTATCGGTAAAGATGATACAATCAACTTGCCAACGGTATTGACTTTAAAATCATCAGCTTCTTTAAGTTTGAAGTTTAATATATGCTTATAAGTATGTTTTAATATTATCCTCTCGTTCAATGCTTTATGGATACTAGAGCGCTCCTCCTCTTACGGCGTCGAAGGGAACAGAAGTACGAGAGTTGTGGGCGGAACGTTTTATGCACTCCCTGATGTAGGTTAGAGTTTGGCCTTTGAGATTTGTTGGCTGATGATGACTAGTTATTGTTTAGATTATTTGTTATTGTTGAGATTGATTGTTGGGATAATGTTTCGATTTATTTTGTTTATTTGGATTTGATTGTTGGGGCATGATAAAATCAAAACAAATATTTAAAAAAAAGTTTATAGGCGACGCTTCCTAAGCAAGAAGCCGTCGCCCAAAGAGTATATAAAACAAATAAACAATCATGGGCGACGGTTTCTTACCTGGAAACCGTCGCCCACAAACATATTTTTTTAAAAAAAAATCATGGGCCCTACACAACAAAAACAGAAACCTGCGGCGTTTTAGGCCACGGTTGCTATACCAACCTATATTTTCTCCTGGGCGACGGGGCTCTGGGCGACGCGTAGAAACTGTCGCCCATGACCAATAACAAGAGTCGTCCATGTGCTTTTCTGCACTAGTGTCTTTCATCACCTTTTCTTTTCTTGTCCCCACGCCATGTCTAGTTGTCTTCAATTTGGAGGTTGTTAAAATTCACTAGAAATCTTGATTATTTTTTTTCAAGACATTGTCCCATCTCAGTTTGTGCGGCCTAAACTCGTAATCGATTGAGTGCGATAGAAAAGCAAAAGAGCATAAAAGGCGTTCCCTTCCTTTGCATCAAATTGGAGAATATATTTGTTTGAACATATTTGGAACTATGTTATAGTTGAGATAATATAGTAGCATTTCTTTTAGTATCTGTACTTTTTTTTTCTTTTTAACAGTAAGAACCTCTCCACCCACCACAGTAAAACCTCTATAAATTAATACTCTATAAATTGATAAACTCTCTAAAATAATAAAATCTTCCGGTCCCGACTCGGGCTTTGGAAAAAATCATCAGATTCGATAAGATAATAATTTTTCAGAAGATCCCTTTACAAACATTAAGTCCCATTAAAATTCTAAATTAATATTTCATAAATATTACAACTATAAATATTATGAATTTGCTAAATAGTACAATTATAAAATATTCATGAATTTTGCTATGACGACCATGTCAAATATTTAAAAGATCATTACAACACTTTTGTATATTCACACACTCTCGTATGAGTGATTTTTCTCTCTCGAATGAGTGTTCAGTTTTATCTCGTATGAGTGGTTTTGTTACTACAATTTCGATTATTTCCTCGACTACGTGGTCTTCGCCAGCAATCTGTACCATGTTGATTTTGCTTAGGGGATACTGCTCTTCGCTTTTCTTCTTCGTGCTTCTCTAGTCTTTTTTTCGATCTTGTCTATTTTTGTTTTATCACCTCTCTCTTTTTTTACTCTTTTAACCCACATATATTTTCAGTATAGCTAAAAGTCTGTTACGTTTCCTTGTCCCACGGTTACTGACGCGGCTTGAGATCTAGTTTTATACCATTCGTGCACGGGTGCAAGACAAGTCAGCTTTATCATTCGTATCATGGCACATGGAAACTGGGATCTCACTGCAGACGAGGTGGACGGGCTTACAATCTCGGGGTCTGATAAATGCTCGAAACAGCAAGGGGCAGGTTTTACAGTGTGGGTCGTATCCTTGCCCAAAATCTTTTAATTTCGAGGCTTTGAATAGAACAATCACAGCGTCGTTCAACCCACGCCGCGGGATGGAGAATATCAAGTGGGCGATAGACGCTTGGTGGTCCGATTTAATCATCACCTGGATCGCCAGAGAGTTCTGCAATCTGCTCCTTGGGCTTTCGAAAAACAGTTGATTGTTCTTCAAGAACTCGCAGAGGGTGTAGATCCATGTAGTGTAGACTTGAACTAGTGCCAATTTAACATCCAACTTCATGATTATCCTTTCTGGGCCCGAAATCAGAAAACAGTAGAAAATATTGGGAATAGACTTGGCAAGTTCGATGATACAGATATAGTGTGCGCTGCAACAATGGAGGCCATTCATCCGGCTTAAGGTTCTCATGGACATTGGTAAACCACTGAGAAGGGTAATGAAGCTTAAAGGCGATGGTCATGAGGAAACTATGATTTCCTTCCGCTACGAGCGATTGCCGAACTTCTGCTACCTCTGTGGAGCTCTTGATCACTCTTTAACATCTTGCTCGCAACAGTATGAGAATCCAAACCTAGGGCTCAGAGACCATTATCCGTACCCGCCTTCTTTACGGGCGACCCGTCCCGCTCCGATGATGCAAATGTTATACAGCTCTTCCTCCAAAGCGTCACAGGTGAACCCGAAATCTGCTATTGATCCAGACCAGACCCGTGAAACCCGCCCTTCCTCAGATTCCCAAACCCACCCCATAAATGCCCTTCCGAGAAAAACTGACATATCCCTCCAAAATCCCAATCAGACACAAATCATGCTACCTTCCGCTCATAACCCAGTAAATGACCCTCTAACTCAAAAGTCAACTACTCAACCCCCACAATTACTGCCTCCAAAGATATCACCTAATCCACCCCCTCCCCCCCCCCCCCCCCCCCCCCCAAAATCAGCCAAGCATAAAAACTAAGCCTATTTTATTCCCGTCATTGCCTCCTATATTTAAGGGGTGCGAATCCCCTAGGCCCCAAACTTTCACCGTTATACCCCAGAAAAATACCAGCTCCCATAAACAGCTTAAGCCACTGATGAACCTAGCCAGCCCATAAAAGATAGGTTTACCAAGCCCAATACCTCTCATACTCGAGAGCAAGTAATTGACCTCACAAAGGAAGCCACACCCACCTTTGGCTCTCTTCAATCCAAAAATATCACTATAAATTCTTCCCATGCAAGCCCCAGAAACGATAGAGTGATTAAGGAGGAACCCCGTCCAATCCATGCCCCCAAACTGAGTATCTCCCTTATGTCCCCTGGAAAGCTGAAAATGGAGCCTCATTGGCCAAAATCTCTTCGCGTTGTAAAATTGAAACTCTGACAGATTAAGAGAGAACCAAAATTCCAATGAAACCTCTATCAATCACCTAACTGAGCCAACTAATAACCTGAAGAAGCGTCGTCTTGAAGGAATAGAGGATGAAAGCGAGTATTATCTGAATTGGGCTTGTAAAACGACAATTGACTCCATGGATATTGTGGAGGACTCGGCGGGAACTGCTAGCCAGTCTCGCCGAGAGCCATGAATTGCCTAAGCTGAACTGTCGGGGCTTAGGGGGTGCCTCGACAGTTGAGGAAGTCGGGTATATTATCCGACGTTTTCGAGTTGATATTTATTTTTAATAGAGAAGAAGAGTGGTAATAGACGTTTTGAGACAGCAAAGAATGGTTTGAACATGCCTGGCGTGTGTGTTGAAGCAGTCGGTAAAAAAGGAGCTATTGGCATACTTTGGAGAAAATCAGTTAATATATCACTACTCTCATTCTCAAATTTCCATATTGATGCAGTGATAGATTATCAGCGCCCGCATGTCATGGAGATTGACGGGTTTCTATGGGGACCCGGTCACAAACCATAGATGGAATAGTTGGACTTTCGGAGACTTAGTGAGTGAAACTTTCCCCGATGGTTATGCTTGGGCGACTTCAACGAGATACTATCTCAAGAGGAGAAAAAGGGGGAAGGCCTCGCCCGCAAAGACTGATAGAAGATTTTAGGGGAGCGCTCGAGGATTGTGATTTGCATGACCGAGGGTTTGTTGGGTGTCCGTTTACCTGGAATGATAAAACACTACACCCGCTCACTATATTTGAAAGACTAGATCGAGCGTGCGCTACCTTAGGATGGTCGGCACAATTTCCAAATCATAAAGTGCTCGTTTGGTTGACAGGTTTATATTTAGGAGGGTTTAAATAAGTAAGGCTTTATCTAAAACAAATTAATGAGTATAAATAAAATGTGTGTTTGGTTAGTGGGTTTACATAAACACATGTGAGGGGGTGGGTTTATCTAAACCCGTTTGCATGGTTTAGAGTGGTTTTATATAAACCCATGGTTCAGATAAACCTGCAAACCAAACATACTAAAATATCATAAACCCACCTTTAAAATATTTAAACCCTCAAAGCAAACAACCACAAAGTTTCTAATGTGCCAATATCTTTTTCGGACCAGGCGATACTAGTTACATTGATACCAAGTGGTTCGGAGGATGGTGATCAAATAGGAGATTTCACTTTGAAGCAAAATGGACGAAAGAAGCCGATTGCGAGGATGTAATTACGACAAGCTGGACTATGGAAGATCAAGAGGATAATACTAATCTGTGGGGGAGGTTGGAAAGGTGCCAAAATATCTTACATGTATGGGAGAAGGAAAAAACGAAGAATGCAAAAAAGGAGAAAGATGAACTGATTGAATTTCTGGAAGGATTATCAAGGCTTCCCGTTACAGAAGAACGGCGTAGAAAGAAAGAAGATGCTCGGGGCAGATTGAGGAAAGTTCTTTGTCAATAGGAGCTACACTGGAAGCAAAGGTGCAAAATTGAATGGCTTAGAGAAGGGGATTACAATACACATTTCTTTCACTAATATGCTTCCGCAAGACGAGCCCATAATCGCATCTCACGTATCTAAGATCATAATGGTGTATGGTGTGATACACCATCTGAAATTGAGCATGTTGTCATCTCTTTCTTCTCTAATCTGTTTGAATCAAGAAACCCGTCACAAGTAGAAATGAAGCGAGCTGCGCGCGCTATCCCACCAAAGGTCACGAATGGTATGAACGAATTTCTCGGGCGCCAGTACACCGAGGGTGAGGTAAAACAAGCTGCTTTTGGTATGCTTCCTCTTAAATCTCCGGGTCCTGATGGCTTCCCCCCAATATCAAACATATTGGGATATTATTGGCTCTGACGGTCTGTAAGTTCGCCCTTGATTTTCTTAACCACGGTCACTTCTCATCGCCCTTGCATCATACTAACATTGTCCTTATCCCCAAACGAAAAGACCCGGAGATGTTAGTGCATTTTCGTCCAATTAGTCTTTGCAATGTTGTCTATCGCATTATATCAAAGTGCATTGCAAATAAACTAAAACGTATCATGAACTCGGTTATCTCACCAACTCAGTCAGCTTTTATACCTAATCGTCTTATAACGGATAATGTTCTTTTGGCCTTTGAACTATATCATTCCTTAAAGTAGAAAAGACGAGGTAGAGAGGGATTGTGCTCCCTTAAACTGGACATGAGCAAAGCGTATGATCGAGTGGAATGGTCATTCCTCGCTTTGGTAATGCGTTAACTTGGTTTTAATGATTCTTTTGTCTCTCTTGTTTTACGGTGTATCTCTTCGGTCTCTTATGATTTTGTTTTTAAATGGGAAGTCCTTTGTCATGTTACACCTTCACGAGGCCTCCGAAGGAGACCCTATATCACCTTACCTATTCCTTTCTGTATGGAGTCACTTTGCAGCTTACTAGCGGAAGCTGAGAGGGCGAGAGGCTTGAGTGGTTTCAAAATATGTCGGCGGGCACCATCAATATCACACCTCCTTTTTGCTGATGATACTGTGATCCTGTCAAGCAACGACAACAGCGATGGAAAAAGTTCAAGAGGTTTTGGTTGATTACGAGTTAGGCTCGGGCCAAAAGGTGAATTTTGAGAAATCGTCGGCCTCTTTTTCTCCTAACATGGCCTCCCATGTTTCGTGAACATTGCTGCCAAATACTTGGTGTATCTAACTCATCAAAAAGTAATTTTGTACCTTGGGCTGCCGATGGTTTTGGGACGGAGTAAAAGGGAGGCTTTTTCATACATCACAGATCGAATCTGGGACAAGTCTGAAGGTTGGTCGATGAAGTTACTATCACAAGCGGGCCGGGAGGTGTTACTAAAATCAGTTGTCCAGGCGATACCCACATACGCCATGAGTTGTTTTTTGCCACCGCGACAAATTATCCGTGACATACAAAGACGCATGTCTCGATATTGGTGGAGCTCCACAGATACACACAAACTACATTGGATTGCATGGAATAAAAGGACATCGACGAAACTGGAAGGTGGGATGTGTTTTCGAGATGTACGTTTATTCGACCTGGCGTTGTTAGCGAAGCAAGCGTGGAGAATCTTAGTGCAATCGAAAAATCTGCTAGGAAGAACCCTAAAGCTCGATACTTTTCGACCGTGCCTTTTATGAGTGCAAGCACTGGCCATCGTCCATCAGCGACTTGGCGGGGAATCTTAGAGGCTCGCCCCTTACTCTTAGCTGGTTTTCGATGGCAGATACATTCAGGTACGAATGTGGATATATGATGTGACCCATGGCTACCTCGACCAACGTTCTCCAGACCAGTAACATCACCTGATCCGGTTGTGGAATAACAAGAGTGGCGGAGATGCGTGTCCACGCAACCGGACCCTGGAATGAAAGCCTGATATCATCGATCTTTGCGGTTGTTGATGCGGAACTAATACTAGGTCTCCCACTTAGCTCGCCAATGCGCCCGAATGAGCTTATTTGGCATTATTCACAAAATGCGAATTTTAAGGTTAGGTCAGCATACCATCTGGCGAAGTCTCTGCAATCTATTGACCTCGCCGGCTCGAGCTCAAAAGTATCTTGGGAGTTTGAACGGAAAGCTCGAGTTTCCCCGAGGGTGAAAACATTTGTGTGGCGCTTGTGTCGTGAGGCTAGGCCAACGGCAATGAATCTGATAAAACGGGGTTGCTCGGTGAACCCAATATGTAGAAGGTGTGGTTGTTACAATGAGGATATCTTTCATGTGTTCCTCGGTTGTGCGAAGTCAAAGAAGACCTGGTGAACTGTTGTTGTTGGACAGAGGTGTGAGAACTCTGGAAGGATGACACAAAAGCATGGATCCGACACGCTTACCACGTCATACAAAACGATGAGTATTCACGTTTCTTAGCATTGTTGTGGGCAATATGGGACGCACGGAATGCATGGGTCACGAGGAAACAAAAAGGTGTAGCCTGATGTGATTGTATCGAGAGCGATGGATATGATACGAGATGTACGCGATGAATTGGGCGAGGTCCCTCAAGGAAATTCAACTGAGGAACGAGTGTGGGCGACCTCCTACTGATAATATTATAAAAATAAACTTTGATGGTGCTACACACGAATCACGAACGGGAGCTTCCGTCGGGGCTATTGCACGAGATCATACGGGAGGATGTTTAGGGTGGTGTTCGAACTTCTATAGGGGGAAGTTTGAAGCCTCAACTATCGAAGTATTAGCAGGATTGCGGGCGATTCAATTTGTTATTCAATGGAATTACCAAGTGTTATATTAGAAGGGGACTCTAAGATGGTTATCAATGAATTACTGAAGAATGGTTCAGAATCTTCTCATATGGCACCCATTATTCAAGATTGTGTGGCGCTCACCAGATATTTTTTCTACAGTATCTTTTGCTTTTGTTCGTCGATCGGGCAATGAAGCTGTCCATTATTTAGCAAAAATCTTACGGTAGAAGGGGGAGGGACGAACCCCACCTACGCAAGCATTGGCTTCTATCTTGTACTCGAACCTGCATTAATAATGTTATAAAGGTCGTTCTTTTTTTTTAAAAAAAAGATCATTACAACAAATAAAAAATAAAATAGTATTGATAAATTATCGTATAAGATTTAATTGTAGGTCATATGAAGATATATTATACCCATTTCTATTCTCGCGCAGTCCGCCATTAGCATGGACCGATAGATAGTTTAGTTCAGAATATCTTTTAATTAATAAAGTATTACTTAATCGATGTATTAATATCTCTTTAAATTAATAAAAATTTAGTGATCCCACCATTATTAATTTAAAGAGGTTTTACTGTACTAGACAATACCAAAGCCCAAAAGAAAAGAAAATATCAGTCCTCGGCCCATAACACCCCTATGGATCCGATACGGCCCAAAGAAAAATGGGAGAAAGACCTCTTACACTGAATAGCCCCATTTCGGAATAAAAATCTCACCTTTTTGCCAAACAAATAAGCATTAGGAATATATGGTCTATGCTTTACAAAAGCATGATATTTACCAGAATAATTTCCTGCCCGTCGTCGAATCATAGACCATAAATTTTACATCTATAACTAATGTCATGCTTGGAACTTATTCTCGGGCAATTCCATTAATATCTATTCATCAAACGCTGTCCTTCCTTCTTATGTAGATAGATAGAGAGAGAGGGAGAGCATCAAATCAAACATAGGCTCTTATTACGAAGCACCAAATAGTTATTAAATTACTACTGCATTCGCCAATCAGCAATGGCTTCTGAAGCTGCTGACAAGAACGACGACGACGGTAGGTGGCAAGGCAAAGTCACGGCCCAAATCAACAGCCTCACAGCGGAACAAGCCTGGGAAGTATTATTACAAGACTTCTGCGACTTCCACAAATATCTCCACACTATCGACACTTGCTTCAAGCTCGAAGGAAGGCCCGGCGTCGTCCGCCACTGCTCCGCCACCGTGACTCCGCCGGAAGGCGGCGGAGGGCCTGTTGTGAAATGGGTCAACGAGAAAATTGACGGATGTGGACTCGACCAACAAGAAGTTGAGCTATGAGATGTTGGAGAACAATATGGGGTTCGGCTTCTACAGCGCTGCGCTAAGGATATTATTGCTGACCAACATCAACAACGATGATGATGATGATGTGAAAGGTTGCGCGATTGAATGGTCGTTTATAGCTGATCCTGTTGATGGTTTTAGCTGCGACGATGAGTTTACTTCTTATCTCGATATTGCTCTTCAAGGCGTGGCACAGAATTTTGGACAAGGCGTTGCCGTCAATGGAATAAATCTGTTGATGGATTCTATGTCTCCTAGATATTATAGTGTATAAGTATTAAAAATCAAGTGTGTAAGAACTCAAAATAGAACTATATATGCATGAGATGAGAGTTGTAAGGAGCAACACACACATTGGCTTGTGCCTTTTATTATATGTAATGAGATTATCTGAAGATTTACACAAACGAAACACTGATATCATTCCAAATATACACACAGTGTGAACAAACTCATCAGCTACTAAAAAGTATACACCTTGGTGCATATATATATATAATATAATATATATGTATATTACAGCTGCTTTGTCTTTAAAAGTAGAAATGATGTATAGCTATAGCCATCACAACACACACACACACACATTTCTCTCTTTATAATTATCTCCTTGATTGGTTGTTGATCCTCATATCATATTGTCTTTGGCACCCAACATCCATGCAAGCCATAAGGGAGAGCATAGGGAAACTTGGCTCTGGCAATTTCTTCAAACGTCGAGCCATCAAGCAATACAGCGTATCCCTCGCCGTTCTTCCCACTTACAATCGAGATCACCACGCCTGCACTCAATTCATTACATTATTATTCTTGCAAATCAAAATCAATGCTATGTGTAGAGACAGGCTGCAATGACATTATATTGGATAATTATTAATATGAATTTTTACCATCATCTTCGTCGATTGCCCCAGGGCGAGGCACAAAGAAGGGTTCAGAAGGTACTGAACCCTCGTCGTGCCAGTTCTTTGCCTTCTTCTCAAACAAGTCTATCTGCAGTACATATATCTTTGATCAACGATTTAAGTTTGCAAAAAGTTATAGCTGCTTGGCTTCGTTCTTTGTCAAAATATAATTTATATTATTATTACCTTGGTGATTGTGTTTGGGAAGTTGGCAGGCCTTTGAGCACCACATGCGTAGGCATATCTGTATTTCTTTCCATAAAATTAGGGTATTGTGCACATGTCCATCCTCGCCCATGCTCATTCGGATCCAATGCTGAGTATAAACTACCATGTGGGCTCCCATCTAATGGAATTCTGAATCTTCCAACCCTATAAAATATATTTGATTTCGATATATTATAAGCATGAATGAAATAATAAAAGGGCAGGAACAAAAGCGGATGATGAATTATTGAATGAATAATAAATTATATCATGGATATGAGCGCAGTCATATGCCTGCCACTACGGAAGGGACATCGTCAAACCCCAACAAATCATGATGATCCAATGATCATATCATCACAACATAAATAATTCTAACAATTTCACGTTCAAGAGATAAGCAAAATAATTATTAAATATTTTATTTTATTAAGCGAGGTGCGAGTATAAACTGCTTCTTGGTCTGTCAATTTCACAAAAAAAAAAAATTAATAGTTAAATTAAAATATTGCCCACTATATCTAATTACTATTTTTAGTTAATTCATATACCTTTAGTTGTATAATTTATATGTATCCATAATTAAAGTTCAATTAGTATTTCAATCAATTTTAAATTAAAATTACTATATTATTATTATTATAACCTTGCATCAGGCAACACATCTTGCCCAGCAAGTGATCGGAGATGATCCAACTTGAGCTTCTGCAAAATGGTAGTATCCGCAAAGTGTTCGCAGCAATCTGCGATTATAGCCGTTAACCTCCCGTCTTCGTCTCTCTCTTCGTAAGCGTTGATAAAATGGAACGTCACGTACAGTGGAACTTCAACACTAGCCACCTTAATTATCAAGAAAATATTATTCAAGAAACCCTTATAATAAACAACATATATATTGCAACCCAACATATATAATTAATACACACAGTATATATATGGCCAAATTATTAAGATAGGTCGCTAACTATGCCTCTCGTGTTTTTTAGGTCACTAAGTTTCGTAATTGCAAACTTAGGTCACTAAGTATCGTTATCGATTTTTTTTAGGTCACTAAGTTTCGCAATTGCAAACTTAGGTCACTAAGTATCGTTATCGATTTTTTTTAGGTCACCAAGTTTCGTAATTGCAAATTTAGGTCACTAAGTATCGTTATCGATTTTTTTGGCCTAAACTTAGTGACCTAAATTTGCAATTACGAAACTTAGTGACCTAAAAAAAATCAATAACGATACTTAGTGACCTAAGTTTGCAATTGAAACTTAAAGTGACCTAAAAAAATCGATAACGATACTTAGTGACCTAAGTTTGCAATTACGAAACTTAGTGACCTAAAAAACACGAGAGGCATAGTTAGCGACCTATTTTAATAATTCGGCCTATATATATATATATATATTATTACTTACGATTTTTCCAGTTGCTTTGCACATAACATGCATGTACCCTTTAGACTCAGGCCTCCATTGAAACTTATACAGAGGCGTAGGCTCAGCCCTGAGCAAGTTCTGAGCACAGTACCTCAGAGGCATCTCAGGCACAACCACGTAATGCTCAGTCGCAGGAAAAGAATGAACCCATCCCGGCGATGGCCCGCCCCTACACTCAACCCTCCCAATAACCTTCCTTTCATTAGTCCCAGGTTCCATTCTTACAACTACATACCCAGGATTAATCAAGTCTGGCAATAAAGTCAAGAGCTCATCTTCTGTCACGATAGGATGTGCAGAGTGTATAAGCCCACCTAAGCCATCGCTGTACTCAAACTTCCCCAAAGTGTCCAGAGTGTTTGGGTCGACCACTATGGACCCTTTGACGGTTTCCGTGAGGCAAACGACCCTTCCGTCCCCAAGCTTTACGACGCCCGTGTTTGCGTTGTCGGTTAAGGAAACGCCCGAGAAAAGATTGGCTAAGTCGCCTATGTAGGCCAAGAGCTGTCGGGTTTTGGGACTTCTGAGAATTCGCGGTAGCATATCTTGTTGTTCTTCTTCGCTGCTTTGTAGGCTTCAGATTCGATCTGTCGATGTCCCATTGTTACACGGCCTTGTTCGAAGCAGAGGCGAACTAGGGTTGCGTAGCCGTCGAAGAGGTGCCTGAAGTTGTAGTCTCCGAGGTGCCATAGCCCTGGGCCGTTTCTTAGGTAAGTTCCATTCTGCATGTGGGACCAAAATTTATAAATTGTCTAGAAATACTACCTCTGTAAAAAAAAAACTTGTAATTTAGTACACTGTCAGCATATATGTAGGTACCTAACAGAATAAATTTTTTTTAGATAGATACCCGATCCACCGCAGGTACGCCATACAACACATTTGGGTACCCTATCAACGTATTATGGTATGTAATATATTTAGAAAATGGTAAGCCGTATTAGCACATTAGGTACGCCCTATTTACACATTAGGTACGCCTTACAAAACATTTAGGTATCCTATATCAACGTGTTATAGTACGCAATACACAAATAGGAAGGTATGGCGTGACTGAAAGAGACTATCGGGTACCTATCTGTAAAAAGTTCTGATATAGGTACTGATCTGTAAGTTTTTATTCCAATAGGTATTTATGTGTAGATACACGTTGTTGTTATTATTATTATTATTATTTATTATTAACTTTTAGTTATTTGGATTGCATGCTTTGTATTGGTAGATTTTTAAGATGGAATTGGGGTATAATAGGACGTCCTCTAAACATTGTTTAATCCGTGTGATATATAATGATTTATCTTGTATTGGCATCATCGCTCGCTGCTAATTCTCTGTTATGTGCGGTTGTTGATATGAAGAACATATGTATCAGATCCCTAATCACACACACACACACACACACACACACACACACACACATACACATATGTGTATATATATTTATATTTACCAGCCAAAGTGGGATTTCTCCTTGAACGTCAAGCTCTCCTTCCCATCGTTCTTGCTTTATACTTGTCCAAGCTAAGAGTTTTGGAGTATCGTCATCATCGTATCCTTGATTAGATGACGGAGGAGTTGTATTGACAAGTTCAGTTGAGGGTTTGCTTGCAACGTTTGTGATGGTTAGAGATCGTATAGTTTCACTTGGTTTTTTGTTTTCCAAGAAAAATGAAGAAGATTTACGTCGAGCAAAGAAAGAGTTGTTATTGAGGTGATTTCTTGGCGTAGTATAGGGTTTGATGGTGGTGGAAGCGGCTAAGGAATCCATTGATGTTTATTACTTTGCAATATACTACGGTGTATGTGTTTGTGTGACAATAACTATGAAATGAAGCTTCTCTATTTATAAGGACTGATACCGATCTGTATATATGCACATATAAATATACAAACATATGTATGGCTTGATGTACTTATTTGATTTATTTAGTATTTCTTGTTTTGTTTGCGGAATCTGGATTGGTTGAAATTCCTTATGCTAGAGGACACAATAATCACTATTTTTTGTTTAAGGGAAAGCTCTATTGGTAGAATCAATGAAGCGATGAAACCATCGTGACGCAATAAACTATCCATTTTTCGTACTTTTTTTTTTTGGACTCGTAGTGCGTCAATAAGCCAAATATCATAAAACATTTATTAATGATGATCAAAGACGGTTGACCAATAAGTCTAATACTGAGTGGCGATTCAAAATTAATGGCCATTTCAATTTGTGTCTCGATCAACTCCAACATTGCGAAACTTCAAGCAAATCAATGATGGCTTTCTTGATAATTATGTGCCATTCATTATGTTTCCTAGTCCCATACCTCTCTGGGCAAGTGGAACTTCACTAGTCATTAAGTAATAGGAATAATATAACTGTGTACCAAATGTGCATATGACTAATTAATGAATGAGAGATCAACAGACGCATTGCTTATGTCTTTATGTTTGGTAATAATATCAAGAATATGATGAAGTAAGTTGAGTGTATCATACACAACACGATTTGAACGAAGGAAACATAAGATCAACACACATCGTGTAAGGGAATTTGAAGAACGTTGCGGAGAAAAAATTTGTCAAAAATCAAAATGCCCACTTAGATCTCAACTAAAATTAATCTACGAGTAAATTAATAGTAGAACCAAGTAATAAATGACAAGTTTAACTATTAACCAATCAGCATTATGTGCTCAATAGCGATGGCTGGATCCCATTAAATTTTTAATAATAAATTAATAAGGGAAGGGCCAGTGTATAATTGAAATGATTTCTCTTTCAAAGATATGTAAATTGATATACAGGTTACACATATAATTTGGCCAAAACTACGCGGAATTTAAATATGTGGGAGAGACGCAATTGAAGCCTTATGGTTATTTGGTGTCATTTCATGTTTTCTTAGATTCCCACACATTATGTAACGTCGTGGTTTAAAAATGAAATTTTTTAACGTGGCAGACAAAATTAATCTTCACCCCACAAAAAACAAAAGAGCTTTTTTCAGTCACATTAAATATGTTTTAACTCCATTTAATTACATGTATGAATATTGTCCGATTCAGCTCATTACATCGACTTCAACAGTATTATGTATATACACTCGTTCTATCCTTGTTGAAATATTAAATTATTCTTTTTCAGATTAACATGAAAATACATACATGTATGATTGTGTCATTAATTAACCTCCTCTGATGAGGATCTTAATTGTCTTATATATTGTCATTCCTTAGAAAAGGCAATCAAGGAAAAACACAAGACATAGCACGTTGATAGTGATCGACACCTCATAAGTAAAAACAACATGATTGAGAAAAGCCAAAGGCTATAGATTTTCTTCTAACACAGAACTGCTACGGCAGGTATCTCACCATCCTTGTTATTAACCATCATTGATGTTTCCATTTCTTTTATTTATATTTTTATGGCTAAGCTCACGGAATCATGAGAATGTTTACACGGATGGGCGTACTATGTATGTCCACTGTCAATAAACTATAAGAAGACAGACATACTATTAAATTATCTTTTAAATAAGAGTTTAAGACAGCTAGGAAAGAAACAAGATAAAATGAATGAGGTATAGGAAGAGCAAAAACGCTTTTGATTTCTCCTCTTATTGGGCTGCTTTGGACCTTTTGTTCAAAATAAATTTGGGCCCAATTCCATCTTGCTACTGTCACCACACCAGTTAACACAATCTGCCCAAACTTTTCTTGATTCGTAAACGTGTCTATTAATATGTAATAATACTTGCATTAATATTTATTATATGGGCAAGTGATAAAATAATAACGATTGTATAATTTTTGTGGCCATTCAGGTCGGCAAGTCGATCGTGTGGTCCTAATGTAAACACTGTTCCTATGCTGATCAGATTTTTAATAATTTTCTTACACTGTTGATGTCTGAGAAAATTTTCTACGAACCGTACGAGAATAGGGTCGTTATTGGGGATTAATAAGTACTAGTTTTTCAAACATATAGAGATAGATCCGACAATAAGGTCATAGGCCATATGCCTTAGATGAAGACTTGCTCATTGATCGTCGCTTTCACTCGATGAAACATATATCTCATGATTCATTACATTGAATTTCCCCAGGCTGGCTCTCATATGTATTAATTATCAGGACTAGAAAAATTAATATTTCTGCTACGGAAACAGTCGACATCTTTACCTTGCGTACATTATTTTTTTTATATTCATCATCATATGTCCGTGTCTTGGACAACACCGTTTTTTTATTTTTTTCTAAACCCAAGTTTGGTTTATTCAAACCTTTCGTCATTTGTCTCGTAATTAATAAAATCATCCCGACCCCGACATATATGTGTGTGTCTTTTAGGTGCAATATATGGACGGTTTAACTCGAAAGTGAGTATAATATATGTCTGGGAGAATTGAGAAGAACATAAAAAAACGCCTCTTTCCACCTTTCCCAAGTTAATGATATAATCTGTTTTATAACCCATAAATACATTTGTTTTTAGTTTAGGAACGAATACATGATATGTTTTTGAGACACCAATAGGGTTTTCAAGCAAAAACGCGAAGATGACAAGTGACATTAATTTGTGACCTTAATGACAGAGAGAAGTGTGTCCGTACACGAGGCAGAACCTAATCAAGAAAGAGACGTGGCCACATCAATATCACATTATTTTTAATATTCTTAGAAGGAAAATATTTTATTTCTTTTGAAGATCTTAGCTTTATGTAAGGTTGTACGTCACTCTCTTTCAGCTCTTTCTCATGCCGACATGGCTTAGTCAATCGATTCGGTTCCATTTCTTCATCAAAATCAGACAACCTTTTTGTCCTAAAATCATTACAAATTAAAAAGTCGTCTTAGTGCAGATGAGGCTCTATCTATATCATTCATCATCTATTGACTCGAATGAATTAGGTGCCATGGATGTTATCTTTTAAGTTGGTGGAGACAGAATAAAAAAAAAGGAAAAAGGAAAGAAAACGAAGACTAAAGAAGCATATGCATAAATCAAATATGGAGGCTACTTTCTATACTTGGTATATTTACAGATTGACCATATGTAAATATTCGTTTAATCCCTGTTTAGGAGTCTTCTAACACTGCACTTGCCTCTCCTCCTCTTTTTAATTATATTTTAGCAACACTTGATAATATAAAAAATTACACGATTGAGGTCGGCTCACTGGGTTGCATTTCAATATTAAAAGGCAAAACGGTCCTACTCGTTGAAAAAATCTTAGCATGTCAAAATCAAGATTTCCAGAAATTTTGATTAATATGTGATTGGACTTGCCATAATTGGTAGATTAGGGTTTCCGTCAGCAATTAGCTCTACCGTTCATCTTTTAACTATTCTAAAACACCACATTAAACCCTATTTGAGACTCCTAATCATCATCAGGACGAAGACCAACCCCACCCCACCCTTGGAAAATAATATAATATATCTAAAGCTGTACTGCTACACAATTATTGATATTATTATTAGCATTGCTATTTAATTTAGATATAATTACTAGGCTAGCTAGGCACAAATTAAAGCGAATCACAGCAGAATCATAACGGGGCACACCTCAAATTTTGTTTATTTAACTGTCCACGTAGATCTTTTTGTTCTTATTCATGTAATTAGTACTTATGATAGTGCATTTAATTATCACCCATTGCTATAATGAGACAGCAGTCGTCACTAACTACGTAAGCGTCTAGCCATCATAATTCATATTTTTTACTGCTTCAGAGTTCAGGGTAGGGTAAATTAGTAGAAGAGACTGGGAAAAATTGATTGATTCTAAACATTTCTTGAACCCAAATAAAATAAAATAATGATAAAAAAAGCATTTCACTAGGCAACGAAAGTTTGAAGAAGCCAATCAAATAATTCGAACACTTCGACCCATCATTTTCGCACTCTGTATATCCCATTGTTGGTTGTACCAAAGCTATGTACTCTTTACTACTCTCAGTAATCGTAATGGTTCTTGCATTTAAGGATTTGTTTTCCTATGTATGTCCCGTTATTTATACTATTTTTTTCTATTATATATATAGAGGAATTTTATGGTACTCACCTTATGTACACGCCTTGTGCACCTGTCGATGTGGCACTGATTCTTGCAATGTCGACATGGCACATCGATATAAGATGATATGTGACATTAATTGACATATCTAGGTGCCATTGATCGATTCCTCGGACCTAATGGGTCCGAGGGGTCGGCCAATGATACCTAGAATGTGTCAACTAATGTCAAATATCATCTTATGTCGATATGGCATGTCGACATTGCACGAATCAGTGCAACATCGACAGGTGTCCACGTATCTGACCATCATAAAATTCCTCTATATATATATATATATATATATTAATTATTATTGACTTGTTATATGTGGATGGAACTTATCAATTTATTGATCATAATGTATCATCATATCGACCAGCTAACCAAAACAGAGCATTGTCTTCCATTGAGTCGTCCAACTTCGAAAACTGTACAACTTCATACTAATATTTATTATTGTCTGTTCCATTTCTAGAACATATAAATCAAGGGCAAAAACAATTGGGATGATATATTGTTTCACTTGATTAGGAATTTTCTGTTCTTTCCATTTATTAATAACGAGAATATTCATTTGGTGAATCATATTTTTCAGAGTTATTGCTCGACATATATTCTTCATCTGGTACCAAATAAATCATTGAAAATGTATCATATTCTTACCGTTATTCGATCAATGATATAGCGTAACGAGTCTTGTCAATGATTAACCTATTATTTTATAAACTAGTTGCCACGAATATATGCTTAATCATTCACACCTTTCGGACATGTTTCACATATCACGTGATTTAGGAGTAATTACTTGTAAAAATTAATTAAATACGATAAGTTAATTATTTGTCCTAAATCTTTGGTTATCCAAACGTTGTTATCAGAAGACGTATTCATTATTAACCTCTTGATTAAATCGCTTTCTTACATGATGTCATTAGTTAATCTGCTGATTTGATGAAATGACATTTCATGGTTGTTAATGGAATATGGAGTTGGTGAATAGGTTTACCATTTTAAGTAATCAATCTCTTGAGTGATTATTTTGCAACAAGTCACGTGACCAATAACGTTAGAGGGAAAAAAGAAGATAGAAATGGTGTAAACGGTTGAATAGTAAATGGCTCATATTATATTTATAATCGAGAAATGCGTTGACTAAAACTTTGAGAAGCATTTGATAGTAATGTATCAATATAGCTAATTTGCAATAGCATATTACATGTATGTGCATCCAGTTTCGTAACATATATGTTTAAATATATATTTTCTTGCACATTTTCCAATGCTGTATATGATATATTATTGCAGCCCTGCTGGATTATATGGGAGCCATAGGTCTCAAAATTAAATTTAATTAATTATTGTGCGAATCATCACTCTTAGCCATTCAATCCATTCAGTGTTTTAGGTTTCATTCAACTTCTCTGTCCGAATTTGCTCTTCCTTTTCACACTCACTCTCAGTTTGTAACCTTGCTGGAATATATATACTCTATCTTGCTTTTTAGAAAAATAATACTTAGTTGAAAGAAAATGATAGTCTTGAAATGTTTTTCAGATTGTTACAATAAATGATTTACATATGGTCGCAAAAAAGCTAACCACTAGGCTAGGCGGGCCGACATTCCAAATAAAAAACATATATACACAGAGAGAAACTTTTCAATGTAATATAAAGATTCAGAAGAAGATTTTATGGAAAATGTGCCTGTCTTAAGAAAAGACAACGGATTTTTCATTTTTAATTTGTCCAAAGTCAATGAAGTTTGGTTTGGTCTCATCTCATCTCATCTGCCATGATTTTTAATAGGGAAAATTATAAAAATGGATCGCTAAGTATGCCAGTTTTCAATTTTGGATCACTATGTTTGACAGTTACAAAACTGGAGCACTAAGTGTATGTAGTACAAAATTGGGTCACTGACCTCTTTTTTCTTATTATATACATACTCAGTGACCTAGTTTTGTTAACATATACATGCTTAATGACATAGTAACTAGTAACCCAATTTTGTTCATATATGAATACTTAGGGCTTCATAAATTGAGACATTATCCAACGCATACCACAAATATCAACCCGATGGACACCAAAACACATACCAGAAATGAGATTATGGCAGTTTCTCTCACCTCCAAACGCATAGATGCGTTTCAACTACGCACCAACGCAAAATCTTTTAACTATTATAAAAAGACCCATTTAAATTAATAATTTTTTTTGGAGGAATAAGAAGTTTTAATTATTATGTTCCCTCTATATAAAATAGAATCATGGAAATTGCATACTTATTTAATAACAATTAGGATTATTTATTACTATTATAATATTTTATATCTTATTTATATGTAATATTATAGTTGTAATATTTTTTGTAAGGTTGTAAAAATGTGGGTAGGATTGAAAAGTTATAAAAAGTTAGTGTGGATGATATTTTGAGAATATTCATTTGAGTTTGAGAATGAGTTTAATGGTTGGAGAAAAATTACTGCATTTTGAGTTTGGGAATGAGTTTGAGTTTGAGTTTGAGAATGCATTCCTCGATTGGAGATGATCTTAGTGACCTAGTTTTGTAACTGGCAAACATAGTGACCCAAATTAAAAAATGCTATACTTAATGACCCTTTTAATTTTGCCTTTTCAATACGATGCTATTTGAAAAAAAAAAATGCATATTTTAAATTATCTAAATTTTTTGGTATAATCTTAAATATGGTATTAAAGAAAAGGTTAGAATCCCTGAGTTCTGGCTTAACTACCAAAAGAACCGAAGTACCACCTATCATTAGCATCTTTCCAAAATTAAGCATGTACAAGGCTCAACTTTCAGACGAACCATTGCTCTCTTATAAGAAGTATTATGTATTCTTTCAAAGTATTTATTTGTCTATTTTGGACACATTACGACTGAAGTTTTATCTCAAAGTCTCTAACATGCAATAGATGAAATAACATTTATTTAGCCTTATCTAGGTTTTCCCAATATAGGTCTATTGTGACTGTACCTATATATTACATTGTTACAAGAAAATACTAAAAAAGATAAACCACTGTAAAAAATCAGATGAGCTTTTTTTTTATATTATTCTCTTTTATTACAAATATGGAAATGTTAGTGGTTTACATTCACGATGCTCGAAGAGTCTGCCAAAAAATCATCCGAAGCAAATCAAGGGAAATCTAGGTTTTTTTCTCCTCCTCCGGTAAGAAAAGTGTACAAAAAGAACAATAGGTTCCTCAATCTGGCAAAACTATAGGAAACAATATTTAAATTGCTGACATATTTCAGGTAAATAGATGACATTAACAATGAAAACAGAACCATTGAGGTCTAATGCTTTGCATTTAAACCCAATTAAGACAATTGATCACCACATAAGTAAGCAACTTGCTGCAATAAGGAGGACGATGACGATGATTAACACAAACATAAAAAAAAAAAAAAAAACATGTAGCCTGACAATAAAAGAGCTGGCTCACATGGAAATAAATAAAAACAAAAAAGAGAAAAGGAAAAGGCGAAGAAATGACGAAAGTACAATTGACACACACATACACACAGTTGCGAGGCTGATTCAATAATTCCACGACGGAGACTCGAATAAACAGCAAGAAACCCCTTCCTCGGCGCCTCCGCCGCCGACCCACGGCTGAGGTGGGTCCATCCACCCACCGTCAAGAACCGTCGCCCCATCGTCGACGACGTACAAAAACTCGTCGTTGTACAAACAATCCCAGCTGCAGTAGTTCAACGACGACGACCCTAAGCTCGGCAACTCCACAATCTCACTCAACTCGTCGGAATTCTCAACCGCCGCGTCATCCGCATTCTTCGAGGCCAGGCTGGTCTCCGACGAAGAATTAGACAGAGCCGTCGTCTCGGTCGACGACGGCGCCGGCGACGACGTAAGAACAACGTCAAACTTGTCCATGGCAGCTGCTTTTGCCGCAGCGGCTTGCACGTCGCGCGGGCTCAGGGACGCCGGGCGTGGAAGGGCGGAGGCTAGCTCGGGAAAGTTGAGGATGGCGGACGACCCTTTGATGCTCAGTGCAGCCACGTCGTGGGCACGCGCCGCCATCTCCGGCGTGGGGAAAGTGCCGAGCCATATGCGCGATTTCTTGCGCGGCTCACGGATTTCGGAGACCCATTTCCCCCAATTTCGCATCCTTACACCGCGGTAAACCTGGTGTCCGTTTTTAGTACTACTGCTTACGCCCTGCTTCACTTTCTTGACGATCGTCGTTTGCTGGGAACTTTCTTTAGCTGAGACTAACGATGATAAACCTTGATCATCACTCGTCGTCATATTTGTATCTATATATAATATAATAGCTCGCTCGCTCGCTCAGACGACGACTCAATCTAGGCACTCGTATTATAGCTTGTTGTAGTAATACATCAAGAATAAATATAATATATGAGTGGACTACTCTCACTTTTGTAAGAATCAATGGAGGAGACTTTAAAGAGAAATACAAAGGGAAGTGGTGATGCTAGTTATTACAGGCAAATGATCATGTGACGAGCGAGGGCGTACATATACATATATATAGCTCTGATTAATCATCAATGATTAGTCTTTTTATTATATATATATATATATATATTTTCCCCTCACTTTCTACTTAATCATACAACAACACTTTCCTGGACAACGAGAGAGAGAGAGAGAGAGAGAGAGAGAGAGAGAGAGAGAGAGAGGGGTAATTCTGCAGCAATACTGAATGGGGTCCCAGGGCCTTCTTCTATATGATATTATATACCACGCAACGCTACCCTTCATTTAATTTATTAAATTTTAACATCTTCCAAGGGTAAGTTATGTGACGCTGTGTACATATTTATACCCTATCGTTTCCGAATGCATAGCCAGAATATGTGAAGATGTGGTACAGTTAAATGTCTCAAAAGTTAGTGTTTAGGATGCTAAATTACACCTCCATATATGTATATTGGTTAACGGAGATATATATTGAACTAATAAAAATATGTAAGAGGCAGATGAGGTTATTATAAGGAGAAGCTAAAAGTAAGACTAGATCGAGTATTCATCATGGAGGGGATGAACAAGACTAAACACGTATTGCTAAATGATTAAATACATATACAGGAAAGACAGAAAATATCTAGGACAATTTTCAATTGCGTATTGGCATTTATATTTTTTTGAGAAATATGGGAAATGATTGATAGCATGTGGACTATGTTTGTGCAGGTCCCCTTGTTAGAACAAACAAAGTCGGAGATTTCAGCAATGTGTCCGTTTCCATGGAGGAGGAATTAAGAAGAAGATCAACTAATGTAATAACTGTTGGGTTCGCTAGGCCGCACAAGGCAGTCGCAGCGGAAACTTCGAAACAAAATTGTACATTTATCGTATAAATGTTCTCCCCGTCGGTTCCTCTAACGATTGTTGGGATCGTCATCTTTTAAAATCACGTAAGTGGCACGAATTTTGCTTGTCTAGGATTTAGTATATTACCTATTCCTTAGCTCTTTTTAGCGAAGAAGGAGAGGGAATCAATTCCCAGCTAGTGGCTACCACCGTCTTCATAAGTTCGTCGTAGACGTCACAGTACTCGTACTCGCCGTAGGGATTCAATGCCTCCCCTCTAACTGAGTCCACCTTTCGGATTATGACGCCGGAATAGTTCCTTCGCTAGTAGAAACAATCCGGTCCTTTAAATCAATTCAAGGAAAGGGATATCAAAAGAAACTCTTTTCTTTTCAAGCGCACGTCACAACGAGCGAGTATGATGGTTCGTCTCTCACACCTCTTCCATGGGCGTTACATGATTTATATAGACCTCCACACATAACGTTGGTGTATGGATAATTACAAAAAAAACGTGTAACATATATGCATTTATATTGGCATGTAAAACCATTTTACACACAAGCACACGTTAGCCATTTCAGTCAAAACATTAATTGTCCTTTAACTTTTCATTAATTCACATAAACCGTTTTGCATTATATATACATCATTGTATATGATAGTCCAAGACGTTACCCACTCAAAACCATTTTATAGTCTTTAAATTCAATATTTAAAAACTACAATGCCAAGACTTTGAAAAACCCTTTTTTTTTTCCTTTTTCTTGAATTGAGCTTGATTTATTAAGCGAACCCGCTTAAGGACTTAACTTGATTTTTAAAGTCCAACTTTAAAATTCAACTACCATTTAGGTAAAAGCCCAAATAATCAATCCTAGTGATTATGTTTATTCCTTTAATTTAAATAACCTAATTATTTAATATATTAATTCAACAGTTGAATTAAAGCTTAATCCAACTATTGGAAATATCAATCTCATATGTCATTCTCCAAAACTTCGTGTGACCCTTTTAGCTTCACGATCAATACTAGTAGTGGATTTACAACTCCTTGTAATTTATTGAGAATAACTCTTTAATCTCACGAATCCACAAATCACGATAACATCTAGCAAGTAGCGTGACTACCTAGTATTGAGTGAAATAGCGAGTAAACCTTTTCAATTGAAATTGCATACACGTAAAATCCTTTCGACGACTAATTTCCCGGTTAGACCTTGGGCATTGAGTTATAAGTCGAAACCCAATTGATCTAATTACTATGCTTCCATTTCATGTTTAAATGATTCATTTATGAATCTCAATTCATTCTCCCTTGGCCCAGGTCTTTGAATCATAAACTATGAAAAACATAGGAAATTCACTTATTAATATAAGTGTCGAATTCTATGTTGGCCACATAAAAATCTCCATACACACCGATACAATACCCAAAATATCCCTTTTGTGATTATCCAGCAAAGGATAAATCTAAGTAAAGCACAATGCGCACAAGACTACTATCTTGCCTCAAGTCAGAGGATTAGTCATGTACTATCGCAACACGGAAATTCTCATTCGAGAAATGTTTCCAATTAGAAATTTTCGTCGGGTCAGGTTCAATGAACTTTTCCCTAACAAGCATCTGCATATATGCATTTGCATCCTCACGCTAATGCTAATGGAACGTAACATCCTCGTCTAACAAGCATGCAATATATACACAAGTCTTTCCGGGTTATTCAATGTCCTGTCTTGATATACCCATCGACTTGGAACTTATTTAAGATCACAGCCTAAGACATATTCCATGACCACCATCAAATGCGTAATCATGTCCTTCGGCTTATAATGATCTAAGGACTTTATCATAATCAGCATAAGATAAAAAAACGCCTTTTATTTGATATAATTTCCAATAAATTACTTTTACAAGTAGAAAACATCCAATCAAGTTGGAACACTGGGCATTCTACTCTAACAATAACTAGTTACATGTACTCTTCAACGACATAATCCCATTATCTTGTGTTTAATTGAGTTAATATATACTCTTTTCTCTGAGAGAAAAAGTTATTATTTTTTTAGTTTTTACCTATTGAATATGGTTAATACAAAAAAAGAAATCTTTCCGAAAAAAGTTCATTGAATCGATCTTAAACTTTTAGCCAACCGTGTTTGTTATGTAATGTATGCATCATCAAATGTCAAATCTGAACTGGGTTTATGGTTCGTCGCCAGGTACGCCATGTTATTATGAATGAAATTCGGCAGTTTTGGAATAAAATAAATATTATTCGATATATGGTGTGCTCTGTTTTATGGTTTCAATATTAAATGGTGCTTTCCCTACCTACGTACGTAATACATAATACATTTGAGTGTCCTTCTACGTCGAATGATGCTCGAAAAATCAATCGTAATACGGATTCATTCTCCTAAGTAAGAAACATACTATTGCTGTGTTTAGTTTATAAGATGAGAAAAGGAGATCGTAATTTTTATCTAGTGTTGTAGTACTACGTAATCCCGTTCACTTGATATTTACACTTATTTGGATGAAACTAATAAATTGTTCACTTTCCTAGATAAAAGTAATCTTTTCCCAATCCAATACACTCGAAATGACCATTTTACCCCTGGATGGACCACATCAATTCAGCGCATCTGCTCACACCGTGAAGAGCACGACGACTCACGAGAGTACTGTGCGGCGGTCTGCTTCTAACAAGCCATCGAACTCTGATCGGTTTATTTCAGGTGCTCTTGAATAATTTCTACCTATTTCGATTTTTAAAATTACAGCTTTAGATTCTAGTTGTGTTGATTGGGCGTAATGAAAACGAGTATTTTAGGGTTGGCTTGCTTCACGCAAATTATGCTAGAATGTTTAGCCGATGCATACCAGTTTGATTCACTTGGTGTATGTTCTTTTATTTTCTCAGCAACGCATTATCAATTTCCTGTTTTTTGGACTGAACCGCGAAGGTACCGTGTTTGTTTTTAATTGGCATGATGAGAAATATGTGTATATTATGCAGGGTTACATGCTGTTGTGTTCTAGTACTGCAGAGCCGTTACTATATCGGATGTTTCCAATGGTGCTGTGGTTTACTATTTTGTGAGTCGTTTATAATCTTAAATGTTTCTACTGATGTGGTGTTCTATGATTTGATACCAATTGAATGTTTCATCTTCATGCTATGGTGCATCTTGAAGCCAATAATTGTTGAGCATAAACCTCATGCATGGTTAGGATGTCTTCGGAGACCGAATTTCGCCCAATGGATATACGGTATGAAGTTGAGAGGTGTCATTGCCGTGATGAAATGAAAGCCTCTGTCGAAGTAGTTGGTCCAAGTAAGCCTACATTTGGTAAGTTGTATGCCGTTTGTAGCCGTCGTTCATGTGGGTATTGGAAATGGTTGCACCCAAAAAGCATAACCTACTCCAAGATAATCGACCAAGCATCAAACAACGACGAGTCTTGTGACCAATCACCGGGAGAACTAAATGTTGACGCCACTACTATCTACAAGGAACTCGCCTTGTTAAAGTACGAACTTATGGAAAATCGAAGGATTGCAAAGGAAATTGTCATTAGTGTTGGTACAATACATACGACCGTCGTGATCACGGGGGTGCTCTATTCGAGGTCCATAAAATAAGCGGTGGCATTAAGAAGTGGATTGCATTTTTACTTCTACTCCACATTTACGTTGTACTTTTCAAGTAAACTGGACAATACCCTGTAAAACATGTTAGGCTGCATTGAGAATTTTTTGTATGGCTTCTATGTGTATTTCGTTGATCCTGTTGGTGTGTGTATTATCAATGTTCCGGTTCAATGTAAGATAATTATTTGTATGGTTTGTTTGTCTGTTTAGATCATGCTATCAGAACAACACATGTATTTTTTAACAGTTATATTTGCTTATCTTTGCTGTAATCAATCTCTATTTTCTCTTTGTCGAAGCAAGATAATGGTGTGTTTAGTCACTATTGGACCGTTTAACATGATAAATGGAAGCTTCATTTTCATTCTCAAAAGTATCATCATAAATGAGTATAAACACCTTCAGTTGTCAATCTTTAGTTGATATGAGGTAGACATTCCACTCGAGTGTTATCTCCATCTTCAGTTGTCAATCCTTTACGGTTGGAGGATAAACGACTGAACATTAAATGTATCTATAACATGTTGCTCTTGCTATAATTAGAAGTTTGGGCATGTGTACTAGTCAATATTAGGCAAGAGAGCATAGCATATCTAACAACAAAATGGTGAAAGAAGGTATATGCTTGGTGTTGACCTTTTTGGTCGTGCACTGTATTTGAGTTTTGATAATTCCATGTACTTAGGATGAGATAGGCGCTACAAATTTAGCAATTCAAAATGTGTATGTATCATGTATTTATATTTGAGTGAATTGCACTTTGACACTGTGATTCCATTGCAATGGGACTTATGTGATACCACTGTGATCGTTGATTCCAGCGTCATGATATCATTGTTACGTAAATTTGGAAAGTATGCATAAATCGAATGATAAGTGACTATGATCTTTGTGTAAAGTGATGATTAATCCTTAATGTGATGTGCCATGTTAATTAGAGTAAGGATTATGCGTTAATTTGAGAAAAGATCAATATGATATACATGGTAATGATATTACTGCTGGAATCTGTCTATATATGGAATGAGATCTTCTATATCCTTGAATGTGCTAAATATGAATATTATATACTGAGGATATAACTGCATGCATGGTATCCATTTTTAAGGTATGCTGAAATAGGAATTATATGATACGGATGCATTTAATTCGAGCTTATTCGTTTAAGTAATTGCACTTGTGCTATACATGGAAAGAATATGTGCTATACATGGAAAACACGTCATCCACTGAAACTTGTCTATCTTTACGAAGAAATCATGCAGATGTCATTAGAAATTGCATCTAAAATGTTAGAGTCAAACGAATTCTTTCCCTGTGCGAATATGGTATTCATGTAAATGGAAATTCGTGATTTATGTGCTGCATAATTGATAAGATGCTGAGTGGAACCATTTATGGTATCTTCGTAAGAACAACAGTGCTAATATGGATAAGATCTGCCTATATGGTAAGGAAAAGGTATTTAGAGTAAGTTTTCATGCAAATTAATGAATATGACCGTTGTGATACTTGTAGCTTAATTTGGCATGATAATGGAATGATGTGTTGAACTGGTGATTGCGATTGACATTCCATATGAAGTGTGTGATACTAACAGGATTATATAAGTCAACACTTCAACATCGGGTGCAGACAACGAACGAACATACACACGAAAAAGCAAGAACAGAGATCTGAGAATTAGAGCGTTTGATTTGCGAATTATTATTCCTGTTTGTGCTTTGTGCTTTCATTTGCGATTTGCGTGCACCCTAAGCTAGCAAAACTACCATCCCAATCTGAGCGTGAGTGAGCCTCACAAGGAGACAAGAGTGAAGCGTGCCTTTCGTGAAGGGAGGATTTGAGATCCAGCTGACCTTCGGGAGTGAGCTGTTTCCAGTCGGAGAATAGGGATTCTCAGGGAACGACGTTGAACGAAACTCGGCGTTCGGTCTAGTCTTCATCTTGGTCTTGATTGTGTTAGGGCGATCGGTCATTTGTGTAACCAACTACGGTAACATAGTGGATTGATCAAACTCTTGAGGAGCAAACCTCAAGGAGAGGACTAAACGCCACTTGGGGATATAACCTCTATAAATCCAGGTGTTATTTACTTTTCTGTTCATTCGCGCTCACGCAGATTCACTCGACCAACAGTTAAGGGAATAACCATCATAACATCTTTATTCCGCTGTTCTCATTTCAAAGATACATTTGATCAAAGAAGCAAAAAGTTTTTAGTAGCCTAATTCAACCCCCCCCCCCCCCCCCCCCCCCCTCTCTTAGGCACATATTTTACTTCACTTGGAATGATTATTTTTGAATTAATATTGTGTATGATCTGCACTTACATTTTAACATTTTTTTTAAGGTCATTACACTAGCAACATAAGGACGCAGGCGCAGCACCTCTTCGATCGGTATTGGACCGAGAATGTTGATGATTTCTTTATAAGGTGTCTGGCCCGGGAAAACAAACTTGGCAATTTCAAAGTTGGCGAACCGTATGGCCCGGTAATGGACAAAGTGCATGATAAGATCTTGAATGAGTTCGGTTCAACCATTACGTGCGAGACGATTGAACAACGTATCGATTTCCTCATGTATCGTTATCATACTTTCAAGATGGTGGATGACCCGCTTACGGCGTATGACAAACACTCCAACGTTGTTGATGCACCACCCTATAAGTGGAATGAATGGATTTAGGTGTGTCTTACAAAACTTTGTTTCTTTCATATAATACATTCGATCTCTCCAACATAATAAACTTTGTTATTTCGTAGACAAGCTCGTAGACAAACATATTAGGCTGCACTAAATAGTATGTTTGTTGTAGGAAGAAGCATTAGTTGAGGCTTTTGTGTTCAACGGCAAGAAGAACTGGGAAATTATCTCCAACATCTTCAAATGTCAGTTCGTCGAAGTTATTGAAATATGTATTGACCACGAGGTTGATGCCAGCGAGGAGGTTACGTCTCCAATGCCCTTCGAAATTCACAAATGGCAAAGCACCAACAAAAAAACTACAGCTCGATGAATGTACGATTAGTGACAAGGACATCACTAACGTTTAAGTGGCTATGCATATATGTGTGTGTATGTACTTAAATTATGTGTTTATGTTTGTTATCTGTGAGGCCAATCTTGATTTTTCATTTCCAACAGGCCTTATTTCCATATCGGCGAGATCTACTGTTAAGGATGTCGTATTTATATTTTGGGCTTGTATTATGCATCGACAATGTGTCTGCACAATAATTACCAATAATCTGGGTCAACTTTGTATCTGCATCATTCATCTTCCTTTTACGACCACGTCGCTGCGGCATGGTGGTTCATGCACCGCTAGAAGTATTGTGAGCCTCTAAATGCATGGACAAATCAACTTGGTTAAAACCACTACTCCTTAACATGTCCTCAATATCGTCAGCATGTTCACCCGTAGCTCGATCCTTCCCGAAATCTCGATGCAATCGTTATAGTATGGCCAAGATTCATGACGCATAGATTTAGCATTTGGATCCTTCTGTATAAAGCACAGACGAAGCACGACTATATTAAAGTAAAATGTATTTAGCATGAAGTTAATGACTCATAGTACATACCTTGACGTATTCGTCCCAGCACTGATTCTCGAACACATCAATTGTCTTCGTTGAATCATTCCATCCAATTCCAGACAAACTGAGCAACGTAGATAGACTATGGTACCATTTTTTCCATGTTTGTAGCCGAGAAGTGATATGGGGTGTCGCACGTATGTCCGTCCCGGGAAATGTACTTAGCATACGAGCTTCTAAGATCTTCAAATATCCCGCTTTGAACCCGTTCTCTTGTCTCCAACCGCTAGCAACAATCTCTTTCATTGCGTTAATTAGTGACATTTCCTCTTGTTGATTCCACCCACGACGGTTGCTTTTCTCCTTGTTTTGAGGAGGTACCCTAGAGTTCGTTTCTAATGTATCTTCCATGTTGTCTTGAGAGTAACTCCTGTAAAAATTAAGTGAAAATGGAGGCATTCCAGACAAAACAATTTAGTGTGCACGCAGATAACCATTCAAACTAGAAGCATATGTAAATATGAAGTCATAAAATATGGAGCAAGAGCAATGTCAAGTAGTTCAGCAATTCAAGTACAATCATGGCCAATATTAGCCAACAACAGTAACACATTAACCACACAAACAACAGTTCAATTGCGCATGCCACAATTTCTCCACTCATTAAAAGCCGTCGTCGCTAATGTGTCCCTCCAATTGGCCCATTCCACTGAAGCATCAACATTACTTATGTTCTCTACACCATCTATGTCATCATCTGTAATATCAATGGTATCATCCATAATTGTTCCAACTTCTTCATCAAGAGGATCTATTGGCATCTCTTTACGAACAAAGTTGTGGAGTATGCAACAAGCCATCACAATCCGGTTGTGTGTAACAATAGGGAAATACAGGTGAGCGTAGTATCGCCTAACGCTTCTTCAATAAGCCGAAGCACCGTCGATCACATTTCTAGCTCGACTGTGAATCAAGTTGAAGTACTCCTTTGGGTTTTGTTGTGCGTTTCTCCCCTGACCAAAGTCATCTAAATGATATCTTACTCCCCAAAACGGCGCTAAAAATCCTTCTGCATTCATATATCCACCGTCGCACAAGTAGTAGTTCCATGAGAAGGATGTTTTACATAATTAAGTGCTTTATTTGATACCGATTTTATATAATATTCAATAAGTTTTACCTTTTGGGATCTTAAGACCATTTCTTCTAGAAATGGCATCCCATAAGACTCTAGCGTCTGCTGCAGATCCTTTCCAACCACACAACATGTAAGTGAACATCGTGTTTGGATTACATGCAGCAAGTACATTAACCGTCACATCGCCTTTCCGATTGCGATACTTCGGTTTGTCACATTCGGGCACTACTACCTTCACATGCGTTCCATCTAATGCTCCGAGACAACCCTATGATGGAGTTACAAATTATTACAAGCCAAGATAATTAATTATAGATGCATGAAATAAGCAAAAGAGTACCTTAAAATGCTTCCATCTACAATCTGTGTTGTCTTCAGTTATTGGTTGGGGCGGCACGATTAGTAAACGCTGCAATTTCAACAACGCCATTAGAACTTCATTGAAGTATTTAGAAATAGTCGCCCCCGACTTTCTGAAGGTCTTTTGCACTACGCGATTCTTAGTGTTATGCGCTGTAATAATAAAAAACATGGCCACTTTGTCCCACACTGTCGTAAACTTAGAGTCCCGAAGACCACTGACATTTTCTAAAAGATACGAGTGCCAAAAGTTCTTCGATTCATCCTCAAATGATTATGGCATGTTATGTCGAACATCGATACTAACTCATTAAGGTTGTCCACCTGTTTGGGTATCTTACCAATCAAACTGTATTTTGTTTGCAAGCGTTTCCTCTTCTGACCATTCCTATTCTATAGACATCTTAAATAGGTCGAAACTTAGAGCAATATCAGAGTGTTCTGTTAAATAAATGTCTGCAAAACTACAAACATTTTAAGTTCCATCCTCAAGTGAGAATCCATGCTGCGTCTGAACTGGTCATTGAAGTGGTGTAATACATCAACTAGGATTGAAGCAATTGATTAAAGGAGTTGCACGATATTGCAATGCATATGTAAACCTTTACATCGTAAAGCCTAAATGAATGCCTGGAACAAATTGAAATCCTATTTCGCATAAACTGCCAATCGACAGTCATCTAAGGTATGGGCAAAATATAAGTTGAAGATGGTAGATAAACACGAAAATACACACAGTGAAACATAATCAAAGCCGAGGTACCTACAATGCGTTTGAACGAGTAGAATAGAAGTCAAAGATCATCAAAGACGACAAATCACACTCAAAGATAATCGACCACATGAATTGGAAGAGTTGCAGAAGACGATATTCTGCTACAGCCTAGGATGTGCCTTAGGTATCGAAAAGTAAAAATTACATTCAACAATCACGTAGAGGAAGAAAGCATGAATACCTGATGCTTGCTGCTTCTCAGAAGATTACCGCGCTTCTTTGATGGCGAAAATGAAGCCCCGCGGTGTAAATGGGGAAATATCAAGCGATAGGGGCAAGGGGTAATTTAGACAATTCAGCAATTGTAGTGGGTATGGACTAATTATATCACGTGGGTCTGTAGGGTGAATTATATGGTTATGATTGGATTATAAAAGCGGGCCAGCTCATTATCTCGGGCTTTAACATGTTTTCATATTTAGTTACTGAACGATATTAGGGATGATAAATGGGCTTTTAGCCCATGTAATCCAACGAACTACACGCAGCATATAGGTTTTAGTTGTATATCCCATAATCTCCTTTTAAAAAGCATTTACTTGAATGGATTTTATATCACTTCAATGATTTGATTATTCTTTTTTTTTTTTCAATCAATGATTTGATTATTCAAGCCATAGATAGATAGATAGATATTCAAGAATGTAGTTGATGCATGAAAAGGCCCATATTGAGGAGCATTTCAAGATGTAATGGAATATAGCTTACTTGGATATATAGAGAAGCCACCATAGCAGCAAAAGCATTACACGTAAAACTCCTCAAATAGTCGACTAATCTTACAAGAAGATAAAATTCTCTGACAGAACTTGTGGATCTGACAATAGTATACAAATAAATTAATGTCAACAAAAGAAGCTTTAAAAAGAAAGGCCTTAGTTTGACCTGTGCCCTCTTCAGCTTACAATATTTCCACTCTTGACAATGATCTTCCATAAGAATTATTATTAGTCCACTACTTAAACTCAAATAATAATCTTCTTCCCAATCCAAACCCTCAAAGAGGGAAAGAAAAAGCCTTTTAAAAAAGAATCAGAAATCAAAATTCAATTATTGCAGTGCAAAAAGCTGCCATTTCTTTTACCTTCTGGAGTTAATCTGTCGCAGTGTTATTTGTCTGCAGTGTTTCGCTTTCTGATATGTGAATGATATTCGTCCTTGTAATAATCTAAAATGTAAGGGGAAAGGATTGGTTTGTCCCTATTCAAGGACAAGCCATGGATGGCCTCTATTGGCTTGGCTTGGCTTGGCCTGGCCCCTACGTACGTACCAAATTATTGTATTGTATTCCCACCAAAAAAACTCTCTCTTCCTCATCTCATGTGCTGTCAAGCATTTATAGCTTCTCTCAGATATGTCATACTCATATCTTGAACTTGTGTTCATTTCATGAGATTAATGTTCTTGGTATTTGCATGCCATTCAATGGCCGCATGCTTAGGATTTCAACGCTAGTGAATGATATGTTTTCTGTTCAATCACATGTAACATCAAAGAGTCCCTTATATTATATGAGGAAGGAGATAACATATTTTTATTACAGTACTCGATACAAGAATGTCCCCAAACTCGCAATGCAACAACTTGATCTGCTTCTTATTATCACAGCCTATAATAGTTTATCATGGATTCAGAAAAATGCATTAATTTGTATTGGAAGTAAAGTTACAACAATGCGTCGAAATTAGGAGGTGTTTAATCTTACTTACCCCTTTCTTCTTTTATGGCTCAGTACAAAATCATCGTCATCATCGTCCTCATCGTTGCTCCTCTTCTTTACTTTTATCTCTCCGTTTTTATTATGATTATTAGGAAGCGTTTGAGGCCTTTTCGAGCTCTCGGGTTTACTACTTGCGATCTGCTGCTTGGCTGATTTTACGGGAGTGCCGCCGCCGGACCTTATTAGCTTTTGCTTCCTCTGCTTTTTCTCCAATGCCTTCTTCGCTCTTTCAGGCGGCAGCAATCCATGTTCCATCAACCTTAACACATTCGCAAAAAAGTCAGCGTTCTTAGGACAGTTTTTGTTCAAAGGAAAATCAGATTAGCTCAACATTGCACCTATGAGGATTGAACATTGATTTAACTGGTTTCGAAAATTTGGAACTAAGATCAAGGCACTTCAAAGGAACTCACCAGAATTCAGCCATTTCACTCGAAGGTATCTGTTTGGACAAGGATTCGTAGAATATTCTCAACGGGTCTCGCTGTGAACAACAAATGCTAGATTTACTCGGGATAGAGTTCATCTGAGAACTATATCATCGTAGAACTATATGGTGCGTACCTCTTCTGGGACATCAAACTTCTGACCGGGCAAGGAGAAAACTTTCTTTTCTCTGGTTCGAGACACCGTTTTCTTACCTTTCGATTGAACCGTCACTGTCTTTACCTTCGCTTAAACCATGGGAAAAATGTAATCAATTCTCAAGCGATGGCCAAAACTATGTCAATCAATACTCACATAAATGAAGGCGGAAATTAGAACTGGGGTGGAAAAGCAGTAATAGAAATGATCCTCCTTTTCTTCACATAAATCTTTGTTCGAAAACCAAGCCAACAGTTTGAAGAACATAGGAATCACAGTAATATATACTGCGACGTGGCATCATGATCAAGTACTACTCACTATCTACGGTGTTTGCTCTTGGAAATAAGATTGCCGAAACATGTAATAAAGACTGAAATTCAGCTGCATATCTATTTCCTACAACACTGTAGAGATGGAAAAAGGCGTAAAGCTTCCAAATTGAGTGCCTAGGAGAAGAAAAAATCTACCACTCTAAATGGGCATCATCTAATCGAGCCATTAAAGATCACCAATCTTTACAAAAATTCAGCCCATCAAGAGATGTAAGAGTAAGAGGCAAGGAAAACAACCCAACAAACACGATAAAGCTCAGATCTTTCAGGAGAGTAACCTCTAATACAATTGCAGAGCAATCTAAAAGGGACAATCTTTTTACTATTTCATAAAAAAGTGAGTAATTTTTGAGCTCAAAGATACCGTTTTAGAGTCGTGCGCGGCGGATCTGGACTTGGTTTCCACGGTAACAGAAGTCTTGATGGACTTTTCCACGACTTTCTTGGTCGAAGCAGATGAATCAATTTTGGCTTTTGATGACGACGGTTTTGCATCTGTGGCCATATTCTCTTTGCTGTTAATTTACCTTCTCTTTTCCCAGAAAAAACACGCTTGTATAGAAGAACCTGATATCGATCGGTAAGTTTCCGTGCGTGTTCAGACCTGTCCTGTCCAAGATTTATGAAATCTACGTAAAGAAATGAGAGAAATATGGCATGGCAAAATTACAAAAATGGATCACTAAGTATACCTTTTTTTATTTTAGTTCAATATGTTTGACTGTTACAAAATTAGGTCACTAAGCATGCGTATAGTAACAAAATTGGATCACTGCTGACAAACTAGGTCACTAAGTATGTATATAGTAACAAAACTAGGTCACTAAGTATGTAATGTATACAGTAACAAAACTAGGTCACTAAGTATGTATAGTTACAAATTTGGGTCGCTAAGTATATATAATAAGAAAAAAGAGGTCAGTGACCCAATTTTGTTACTATATACATACTTAGTGACCTAGTTTGATAACTGGCGAATATAATGACTCAAAATCGAAAATTGACGTACTTAGTAATCTATTTTTATAATTTTCCCTATAAATATTTTGGGGAAAAGAAATTAGAGCTAATTCGATTTCAGGCCCACTTAGCCTATTTTCATTAGATTTCAGGCCCCAGATAGGTTTAAGTTAAAGATACAAACCCATATGAAGTTTTATGTAGAGTTAAGGACCTAATCGCGCGGAAAAGACTTCTTTATCCTTCGATTGAATGACAATTACATTGATATGCCACTCCCTTCACAACGCAACTCTCCCATCGTCGGTACCCCGCTGTCGATCGGAAAATCATATTCCAATTTTGACAAAATGTGGACGATAATGGTTAAAAAGTACCTGAATCTTTATTTTTGATGATTATCAACGATAATCAGTGAAAATCAATAATGAAAACTGGCGCAAATGAAAAAAAAACTATCTCAAAATCGCGTTCACTGACGACGTTAATGTCCAAAAGGTGCCGATTTAGCGGATCTAACCCTGGGTATTGATGATCATCCTTAAACTACTGAAGTAAACACAGATAAATGCGTCAATTGGAAGTTCGAATAAGAACCGTTTGATATAACGTGTAACCAATAACACAACACATGGTACCCGAAACAGTTAATTCATTTTGAAGGTAAATATGAAGAACAACGATAACGCTTGTGCTTGTCAGAAAACCACAAGAAGCTCGATCAGAGACAATTCATACACGCAGTATTATAAATTTGTACACAACGTCATAACTCAACATATGCTAATCGAAACAGTTCATTGAGTCAGGAGGTAAATTTGTAAGCAGCCAGTAACGTATAAGATCCCAAGAATAACGGAGATGCGAAGGTAGAGACAGTACACTCACATACAGTATCACAAACGTGAAATCGAAGCAAAGTTATAAGAAGTACATCTAACGTCACGTTACCAGTACTAAATTGTTTTAAGCTCCAAAATAAATCGTATAATATCCGTATTTTCGGTTACGCGTGCGCCGTTAACTGTTTGGATTGTGCGTTCAAATTTTTTGCATTCCGTCAACCTAAATTTGGGAAAATCAATTGTGAATCGAATCCCGTTTTGCAAAACAAAATTGGAGCCACTATGTTAAAATTTTAGTGACCCATAGCCTGTAGATTGCGTAGCGCCACCGAGTTGCCTCCATCGTTCGTCGTTCCAGCTGAACGGGCCTGAAAATGAAGTCGTAATAGAAATTTTTGCTAAACAACAAGTGGTATGTAAGCTGATTTAACTGTTACTTCCGTTTGGTGAACAAGTATCAAGGTATACGTCCCTGAAAAGACATGGTACATTGGTGGCATGAAATGATATTTTTAGTCGTTTATTCGTTATTATGGTGAAGTATTTTCTGCGATTTTAAAGGTCAAATCGAAAGTTATCCGAATCACATCTAACGTCACATTAGCCGGAAGAACTAGTTTTAAGCTTCAATAAAAACGTATACTTCATGATTTTCAGTTATGTATGTGCCGTTAAATGTTAAGGATCCGTCATTCATATTTTTCACATTCCGTCGACCTAAATTTGGGAAAAACAATGAGAATCGAATCCCGTTCTCGGAAATAAAATTAGAGCCACCAGGTGGAAATTGTAGTGACCCATAGCCTGTAAATTGCGTATCGCCACCGCGTTGCCTCCATCGTGCGTCGTTCCAGGTGAACGGGCCTGAAAATTAAGTCGTAATAAAAATTTTTGCATCTCAGACAAGTGGTATATTATTTTGTTAATTGGTACTGATATCTGAGAACAAGTATTTGGCGGTATACGTCCCGAACAGGAAGAGGTACAGAGGAGGCATTAAAGGGTATTAGTAGCCACTTATCCGTTCTTATTTGAATATTTTATTTGGGCTCAACGACAATTGGTATGATTTCTGTTTTAATCGGTATAGTTTCCTTTTGAAAAAGTATGGACCTATATACGTCCCTGAACCTAGTCGAGGTACGTACGTGGCAGAAAATGGTATTGGCAGTAATTTATCCGTTTATTTTCTAATATCGTATTTTTTGCAGTTAAATCCAAGCAAGTGCTATTCGAAGAACATTTAACGTCACATTAGGTTGACGATTTTGTTTTACGCTTCTCTGTTTTAACCGTTACTATTGTCTTGTGAACAAGAATCAGACGCTGTACGTCCCTGAACATGATAAGTTACGTAGTAGGCATTGAAAGGTATTGTACGTCTTGTATCCGTTACCCAGTTGAATATAGTATTTAATGTGATTTTATAAGTTCATCTCGAAAGATAATCGAAGCACATCCAACGTCACGGCTATAAAATCTTAATTTTCAGTTACTCTTGTGCCGTTAACCGTTAATGATTCGTCGTCATATTTTTCGCATTCCGTCGACCTAAATTTGGGAACAACAAATCGAATCCCGTTCTCGGAAATAAAATTAGAGCCACCATGTTGTAATCGTAGTGACCCATCGAATGTAAATTGCGTAGCGCCACCGCGTTGCCTCCATCGTGCGTCGTTCCAGGTGAACGGGCCTAAAAATTAAGTCGTAATGAAAATTTTTGCATTTCAGACAAGTGGTATACTGTTTTGTTAATTGGTACTGATATCTGAGAACAAGTATTTGGCGACATACGTCCCGAACATGAAGAGGTAATGAGGCATTAAAGGGTATAAAAAGTCATTTATCCATTGTAAGTTGAATATAAGTATTTGGGCCAATATACGTCCCTGAACAAAGTCGAGGTACATACGTGACACTAAATGGTATTGGGTGTAATTTATCCGTTTTTAATATCGTATTTTCTCTAGTTAAATCCAAGCAAGTGTTATTCGAAGAACATTTAACGTCACATTAGGTTGACGATTTTGTTATATCCTTCAATGAAAAGGTACAACCCTATTATTTTCAGTTACTCATTTGCAGTTAAATATTTTGACACAGTTTTCCTAAACGGCGTTTTTAGGAAGTAATTTTTTAGCAGTTTTCAGCAGTTTTTACGCTTTAATGAAAAGGTATAACTATATCACTTTCAGTTACTCATTTGCAGTTAAATATTATTTTACCAGTTTTTACCAGTTTTCCTAAACGACGTTTTTAGCATATTTTAGCAGTTTTTACCAGTTTTCAGCATTTCTAACAGAACACGTTTTTGTAACACGTTTTTCAGCATTTTTAAACCAATTCAAATCTCTCACACACCTCAACACCCCTCTCTCATAACAAAACCCTAACACTTTCCCTTTGCAGATTTTTTACCAAACTGTAAAATTCCATCTTCACCGGCGAAATCAAGCAAGATGGCTTCGAAGAAGGGTGGCCCAGTGAGACGGCGAAGCGGGCGGATTGAAATGCAAGCAGTTTCGGACCTCGCAGTGGTCGAAGAAGCGACAGCCGGCGGCGGCCCTACGAGAACGCGATGTCAGCCTACATTTTTAGAGATACGATGGCAACCATTCTACACAAGGCAAGCGCGCGTCATATGGAAGCGGTAAGTAGAACACCATTTGCGTCCTTCTTGCGGATAAATCCTTGTCAGATCCCGGGGGGCTTGTTGGTTGGGCTGATGAAGCGGCTCTCTCCCGATGGTAGGACTTTCCGTTTTGGGGTGAACACTATGGTGCCATTCTCATATCACGAATTCTCGGCTTTAATGGGTCTTCGAGCGAGTGGAGAATGGGTAGATTTGAGCTTCAAAGCAGTGGATAAAATCCCCTTTCTAGAGAGGTGCTTTCCCAAAGACGAAAGAGGTGGAAGTCGATTAGGGCGGGATAACGTTATCGAGAAGATGAAAGAGTTGAAGACTAGGGATGACAGCGTAAGCTTGGATGATTTCAGTCGAATGTACATGCTTCTCGTTTGTATCTGCATTTTATTTCCGACATCGAATTATTGCTTCCCCGACTTCCTCTTTCCGTACGTTGAGGCGCTTGACGAAGTCGATAATTATGCATGGGGTCAGGCAGCTCATCAGTTTCTAGTGAGATCAATTCTTCAAAGGCCGAAATACATCGAAGGATGCACTATTGGTCTTTTGGTAAGTTTCTTTCGTGTTTTTGGCAGTATATTCCATTTGTGCCTTGTTCCGTATTTAACGTATTCGTACGTCGACTCAGGTATGGGTGTATGAGCACGTTCCATCTTTAGGTAAGAGGCGGTCCAACAATAGCATTCCTCGGTTCACTAGGTGGATTGACCCATCGAAGCGTCCAACGGAACAGAAAGTCGAAGAACTACTGGATTCATTGACGGTTGATCAAATTCCTCATCCATTTGCGCGGCGCCCCGAGGAGTACAAGTTCTTCATCGACCTCCCGCATAATCTTGTAACGGCGGAAAGCGAGTATAGAGTCGCGATGACGGTGCGTGAACTGCCACGAGTCAACGAGGACTCTTTACTGATGGGGGAAATCGAGGATGCGGGGATGAATGTTGTCGAGGAAAATTTTCAGAAGCAAATTGAAGACCGCGTTGAGGAAGGTGCTGAAAAGAACGCTGAGAAGGAAACTGTCGAAGAGAATGTCGGTATGGAAGTCCACATTTCAGACAGGAATGACTCAATCGATGTCGAAGCCGTGAGCATGCAAGAGATACCCGAGTCCGCATACGCCGGGACGATTGATAAGGAATATGCGGGGAAACAGTCTCTCTCAGAAGACGAGATAGCCATTATCGACCGCTTCATAGAGAAAGCTGATTATCCGTAAGTTATTATTCGCATAAAAAGTATTTGATAATATTTGTTTTGTATTTGACATGAAATAATAACTGTTCGATAACACGTTTCAGAAACTCGGTTGTTTGGAGTTCCCCGACGTGCACGTTGACCGGCAGACATCTGGTAGAGCTGATGCACGGTAAAGCTCTCATATCAGATGTAATCGACGCGTGGTTCAGCTATCTGGCGTCGCCATTTTACCGAGCCCGCTATCACCCGCAAACAGAGGCTTTCTTTTTCTCGACGGCTGCAGTAGTGAGTATTTTTGGTAAATCTCTGTTGGCTATTGTACGTTGGACTAACATAATTTATATTTGGTTATCCGCAGCAAAATATAATTGGCGTAATGACGAACAAGGATGTTCGTTTCAACTTGTCAACGGACATAGGGTTCTCAACATTTCTCCATGCTCTGCAGTCGAGTACGACAAAAGAGATGAGCAACCTACGTGAAGGCGTGTTGCAATCGTGTAAGTACGTGGTTATGCCGATTAATGGGGATTATCATTGGCATTTGCTTGCACTGGACGTCACAAGTAAATCGTTCGTCCATTATAATTCAATGACCGGTGCTCGATCTAACGGCCGCGCGAGAACTTGTGTAAGTCCTTATGTATGGTTCATTACTTGATCTAGTATATATTTTGTAATTAACGCTAAGTCGCATTTGTATTTTCCTATGCAAGGCCACTGCCATTAGGAATTATATTCGGCACTTTAAACTTGGAGATGTGCCGGGTGATAAGATTGTTCATCCTAGGTGTCGGCAGCAGTCAGCACATGGCGTAGACTGTGGTGTTTGGTTGTGCATGTTCGGGGAGGCTCTTATTCGCAACGATGATTTATTTTGGGATGAGGTTAACAAAACCCGGGACATCGTGGATGTTAGGGCTCGCACTGTTGCTGGCCTTTTGTATTTTGCTGAAAAGTCGAGCGAGGAGACGACCGATGATAGGACAGGGAATGTTGGTAGTGATGAGACGGCCGTGGCTGAGGAGACTTTGGCTGAGGGAATGAGGAAGAGTGTAGGCAGCGATGAGAAGGCTTCTAGCGAGGCGACATTGGCCGATGATGTGATGGTAACCGATGGTGCTGCCGTGGCTGAGGAGTATGCGGCCGATGATGTGACGGGAAGAGACATGGCCGAGGAGACATTGCCCGAGGATGTGATGCGAAGTGATGACAAGGCAGTGGCTGAGAACCCGGTAGAGGATCAGCGTCGGCATATTCAGACTGAGGAGGATGAAAACGACGGACAGCAGAGTGAAGGTAGTGGGGCTGTGGTCGTTGCGGGGCCTACGCCGGTGGTTGTTGCGGGGCCTACGCCGCTGGATAATGTGGCTGTCGGTGACATAGTGGACTCGATTCTACGATCGGTGCGCGGAAGTATTATGACGGTGGATCAAGAGTACCTTCATTATGTCGCTGCTGCCAATGCTGCGAGTGACACGACTGCCCCGTCGATTGCTCAAACTGTCAGAGAAAGGGTTGATAGGAACCGCAAGAGAGATGAAGATTTCGTCACACCGCCGGGATCGACCACCCCACCAAAAAAGAAGCCAAAGCGACTTCGTGTCGTGTCGAAAGGCGACAAATGTTTGCAAGCCAGAGAGCCTTATCAAGGCAGTTACGAGGAAACCCGAGTGATTACTAAAGACTTTGGCGGTAGATTGTCGCTCTCCGATGCTGAGAGAGAGCTCGTGGACCGTTTCATTGACAAAGGCGACTTCGTGTAAGTTATTTTTAACACGTTTCGAATTCATGCGATAAAAAAGTTAATGGTTGTAACTGTTGGTATTTCTAAACGCAGGTCTCTCATTTATGGAGACGGTTCGTTGAATTTGAAAGGATTTCATTTGTCGGAATTGTTGATTGGGCATTCCATCACACCGGACGTAGTCAATGTCTGGTTTAAATATCTTTCATCGCCAACTTACAAGGACCGTTATAATGACATTGCCACAGCCTACTTCGTTCCTACACATGTTTTGGTACGTCTATGCATAAATTTGGAATTAATATACATTTTCCGTTATGGTTTTGATATGATTCGCAGCACGATATCGACGCCGTCATGCGCAAGAAAAACTGTCCGAAGTTACGGACGGATAAAGGTAACGAGGCATTTATTGCTTCATTGCCGATGAAGACAAGAGCGGAGCTTGCCAAGTTACGTCCGGAGCTGTTGCCGGAGGCAAAGTACGTTGTGTTCCCTCTGTTGGATGGACTCAATTGGCATTTGCTTGTACTTGACTGCACGAAACAGTCATTCGTGGTTTACAATACGAAGCCAAGCATTCGAAGCAATGCCTACGCAAACCGCTGTGTAAGTGTCTGTTATGATTCATTTTATGTTGCTTGTTCTGAAAATTAATTTTTATTGCGTTTTCCTATATTAGGCCTCGACCATCCGAAATTACATGGTGCACCTCAAGCTTTCAAATGTGCCCCAGTCGAAAGTAGGACGTGCCGATTGTCGACAAGCGCCTAAGGATAGCTTTGAGAGTGGAACTCTAGTGTGCATGTTTGGGGAGGCCCTTATTCGCGATGATGCAGTGTTTTTGGAGGAGGTTAATCGAACCGGCGACATCAAGAACTTTAGGGCTCGTATATTTGCCGGAATATTGGAGTTCGCTTGGAAGCCGGGGGCTTGATGATATGTTTTAAGTTTGTTTAAGACGATTAGTATCTGTTTTTTTTTTTCATCAGACGAAAAATGATCATGTATTATCCTAGAAGCAGTATTTTCCTATGTGGTATTTGGACACTTTAATTTCGTGGCACGCTTATGCTTCTGATAGCTAGGTGATAAGAAATGTTATCAAGGTATCAACATGTGGTTTCGTATAAGGAAAATGTGGTAATCGACTTCAACTAGTTATGCTTTTGGCAAAAATGAACACATGTCAGGTAAAAGAAAACAATTAATTTGGAACATTCTAGAAACTCATCGACTTTATGAGTATTTTCAGATGAGTAACACTGTTTGTAAAAACTATAACACATGTACTGAAAACGAAACCACTTCTTAAGAACATTTCCACAAGGGGTATCGTAAAAGGTTTAAGTGTTACCTGCTTTCCTTTATTTGGTATGGTTTAGAGTTTGAAAATTGGCGGAATCTCGAAATTTTGATTGAAAATTTAGGCGGGATTTTCTAAATGAGCGGAAAACGGCAAGTGTCCAGGAATTTCTGGAATGTTCTGTATTGTCATGGAATATTATCACATGACTTGCCAATAATACCGAATTACCTCTAAAAAATAACATCACATAACCATTTTTAACACGATTGTACAGGGTGATACTACATAATATGTTCTTCGTACCACATTAATAAATTCATAAATTTTGCTCAAATCCACTTCTTTTCAATAGTTTAGGGGCTCAAATTTGAGTATATGGTCAATTAAACGTTGTTCATGCTTTAGTGCCGGAACATTGAAAACGTTTTTCATGAAATTCATCAAGTATTGTTGTTTCATTAGAAAACATAATAGTCCATCTTTGGCAAGAACCACCATGTGTTAACATGACTAACCAACTGAACTTTCGACATTACCATAATCGTTGGCATAAACGTGCTACTTTGAGATTTTTAGTGGTTCATCATCATCAGATATTATGTTTGAATCAATTGGAACACATACATCTCATAAAAAAACATGATTCATTAACAAAACTAATCGAATTAGTAACGTGGTATTGGGAGCCTCTTATCTTGTACAACGACCTCAACTACCGAGACTATATGGTTCTGAATCAGTTTATTCAATGCCAGATGTGGTATTTTTTTGATGGAAAGTGGTAACATGTCGACTAATAATTTTGAACAGCCGCCACAGCCGCCGGAACGTTCCAGAATGTTCTTCAACAAGTGTTTTATAAGCCAATTTATGAGGTATTAAGATTACATAAAGTGTCCCACCACTCGGAACCGATGCAATCACATTTGGACGACTCCGAACATTCTGGAAAATTCTTAATGAAGTGGTTCTCATCAGTCTATATGTGTTATAATAGTAACTTAATGTGGTACTCGGCGCTTTTAGGTTTCGACGAAATCTTCGATTTTGGTAATATCCTTTGAATAAAATTGGTAATTTCCTTGATTATACACGGCAATTTTCCTCGAGAAAAATAAGATAACTTCGCTTTAATTCGTGATTAATACCAAACAAAATATGTCGATTACTAAGACAACCTAATTTAATGAGATTTCTGAATGTCCACTAGGCTATAAACTTCAAAAATTTTCTTTCATTATGAAGACCCATGAGAAATTGAGTTCGACTTAACCTGATTCGGTAACTAACGTGACGAAGCTAGCGTCTTCAACGATGTATTAGTGTCATTGGTAACTAATGCGATATTTACAAATAATGAATTACAAGAAACAAGTGTTATACAGGAAGTATTAAGTGTTCATGAATGCGTGTTAATCGTATACGTTCAAGCGGATGGATGATGATTTATAACAATTAAACGTTTATATATACCTCTTCAATTTCCTGAGAAGTTTGACGACCCGTACCACTTCGTTGCTGTATTGTAACTATTCAGTCGCTGAATATACCGCATGAGGTTCAGGACAATCTGCGCGAACGACAATCTTTGTAAAAAAGCCCGGAGGACACAATAACTTCCTGGTAATGACAATCTTTGTACAAAAAATTTCGATTTTCAAATCCAATTTTTATTATGTTAATACCACTTATGTTCTATAAATTAACCAATACCATGTCTTTTGTAACAGTTTATAATAACAATAAATAGTTGGTCGATAAGTCTTTTTTCAACGTTATTGCAGTATTTTGGTAAATTTCAATGTTAGGCCTTTTGTACTATCAGGACCTTGATTATCAATACACAGGAGAAGATATTTCTGCGGACTTTGGGTGGAGTAGGAGGATATTACTCAATCGTTATCTTTCTTCTATTAATTGACCTTTTTAATCTAACATGTGTTTTAAACCCTATAAAACATGGTATGCAGGTATAGCTTACACTAAAAACCCTAAAAAATATCTTGTCAACGACTGTGTAATCTAGAAAATCACGCCCGAATCCCGCCAAAAACAGAAATGCGACTTATACATTTGTAACGTTTCATCCAGTAGTGGTACCATATTGTGTTTTGCCGAAAGTTAAGTGCAAATATTCCGCCACTAGTGGTATTAATATCAGTAATCCCCCCAATTAACATGTTTTATACCTCATAACAATCGAAATACCAGTTACTCGAAACCAAATCATGGCTGACCCCATTACAGACGAGAACGATGGAATATTGACTCTATGTCAGTATGAAACCGAATGTGTTTCCTTCGAAGTTAAGGAAACGAGCTTCATACCACATCTGCTTGTACAAGTTACAAAGAGGTTCCCAAGTTCGAATGCGGACAACCTTTCACTCAAATACAAGTCACCGTTAAACCAGACAACCGTCTCATTGATCATAGATGACGACGTCAAGTTCATGATGAGATTACATCGCGAGTTAAACATGAAGGTGATTGATATGGTTGCCTCAGAGAAGGGAGGGCGGTGATAACGGGATAGAGCTGGCAGAAGTTTCAGCTTTCATTTGCTCGTCCTCGACCAACTCTATCGACAGTTGGATTCGGGGCATCCATGGTTTAGGCCAAATATTTGAAGATGCTACCGAGTTTCGGAGCAAGCTAAAAAGGTTCGCAATTGCGAGCAGAAAGTCCTTTAAATATATAAAGAATGACCCAAATAAAATCATCGTTACATGCAACGTAGAAGATTGTGTTTGGAGGATATATGCTGCCCGAAGTAAATCCGATGGTATATTCAGGATTAAGAAAGCCAACATGACCCATATCTGCGGGGAATTAAATCTGCATGAGCGCGGCCACCCAAAGGCCGATTCTAAATTGGTGGCTGAGATAGTCCAGCCGAAACTGGCATGCGAGCCTTTCTACAAGCCTATGACAATCAAGAACGATTTTCTACGGGATTATGGAGTTGCAATTCCGTATCATCGCGCATGGGGAGGAAAAGAAATTGCACTGCAAAACATTCATGGGCTTCATAGAGGATCTTACGATAGATTGAGGTGGTATTGCAATGCGGTGCGTCTAACCAATCCAGGGAGTGTGGCAGATTGTGAACTTTATGCTGAAACGAGTAAATTCAAGAGATTGTTTCTATGCTTCGATGCTTGTGTAACTGGGTTTATTCGGGGTTGTAGACCGCTGATCTTCTTGGACGGTACGCACATCAAGAACAAGCACAAAGGCTGCTTGCTTAGTGCTGTTTCGAAAGATGGAGACGACGGGTTGTTTACGATCGCATTTGCTGGTAACATATTCACAACTCATTGTTTATCGACTATTATTAGAATGTAATTAAATACCTAAGTTGAAAATTGTTTCACAGTGGTTGACGGAGAGACTAACACTAGTTGGCGGTGGTTTCTCTTGAAGTTGAGAGATATATTGTGCTATCATGGCAGAAATGACTTCAGAGGCTATACATTTTTCTCTGACCGACATGAAGGTCTCCTTAACGGCATCCCCGAGGTATTTCCCGGATCTCACCACTCTTATTGTCTAAGGCATATTGTCGATAATTTCCGAAAATCTGTGTTGGGAAAAAACCCTTTCAAGAACAAAAAGTATTGGACGTCAGTGTTCAAGAAAGCGGCATATACACCTTATTGGCAGGATCACAAAAATTACATAGAAGAAATTGAGAAAGCTTATGGTGAACCTGCCGAAAGATTCCTTGTAGCGTCCGATCCAAATTGTTGGGCCAATTCCTTGTTTGCTGGCAAGAGATGGGGAATCATTGATAAAAATATTGCCGAAAGTTGGAATAGTTGGGTGCGTGAGGCTAGGACAATGCCCATTGTGGGAATGGCTGACGAAATTCGGCGAAAGATTATGATAATGTTGAATGACAAGAGAAATGAAGCACAAACAAGCCGGCCGCTTGTGTAAGAAGCCGGAGAAGAAACTGAATTACAACATCGAAGAATCTCGTACACTGGTAGTAGATACTTCGTGTGGATGGAAATTTGAGGTTTCGGATAAAGGACAGAAGTTTGCCGTGGACTTAACGAACAGGCTGTGTTCGTGTCGATTTTTTCAGTTGGACAGTATTCCGTGTAAGCATGCTTGTTCGTGCATCCTGACATTAGGTCTTTCGCCATACAGTTTTTGCGACGACTATTACAGTTTAGCGAAATATCGAGAGACATACTTGTCCTTTATAAACCCAATTCCTTCCAATATTGGCTTGGATAACCCAATACCTGAAGACGTAGTTGAACCGGATGTTCAACGACCTCCGGGACGTCCACGGAAAAAAAGAATTCCTTCCCAACTCGAAGATGTTCGCCGACTCAAGTGCGGAAGATGTAAGCGGATTGGGCACAATCGCAGGACATGCAAAGAAGCAATCTGATGTTTACATATTCCTTTTGTCTATTTTGTTGTCATATAATTTAGACCACCTTGGTAGCATTGTTTTGTCTTTCAGGCTTTTGTCCTTTTGGTGTTGGCAACGCTTCATTTGATAAATATACCATTTGAAATCGTGAACTTCCATTCAAATAATGGTTGATAATCGACCTATACCTGTTTATTCATCGAAAATAACTGTTGATACCTAAAATAGTTAACTGCAAAATTGTAACCGAATCCTCGCGGGCATAACCGTTTCTGCTAAAGATGAAAACGATTGATACTACTCTTGTGACATTTTAGACAATACCAGTTACGCAATACCAGTTATGGCAACTTTCGTAACGCTAAGTTTTCCGGGATGTACAACGCTGAACAACATTTCGAAATGCTCGTATAACATTTCACGCCCAACGCATACCTCATGTATTTCAGCAGAAATTTTCTCGGACGAGTTCATCTTCAGGCCCGTTCACCTGGAACGATGAAGGATGTTGCCAAAGCGGTGACGCTGCGCAATCTACGGGCTATGGGTCACTATGATTTCAACATAGTAGCTCCAATTTTGCTATTCGATTGACAAATGCATTTCCCGAAATTTGCGTCGATTGAATCCGAACTAAATCTTACGACGGATACAAAACAGTTAACTGCACAACTGTAACCGAATCCTTGTAAGCAATACCGTTTCTGCCAAACATAAAAACGTTTGATCCTTCTCTTGTGACATTAGACAATACCAGTTAGGTAATACCAGTTATGGCAACTATGGTAACGCTTAAGTTTACCGGGATGTACAACGTTCAATAACATTTCCAACCGTTCTTTTAACGTTACACGCCCACCGTATACCACTTGTTTTTCAGCAGAAATTTCTCGGACGAGTTCATCTTCAGGCCCGTTCACCTGCCACGATGAACGATGTTGCCAAAGAGGTGACGCTGCGCAATCTACGGGCTATGGGTCACCTCACTACCATTTCAACATAATAGCTCCAATTTTGGTATTCGATTGTGAAATGCTTTTCCCAAATTTGCTTCAATTGAATCCGAACTAACTTACGACGGATACAAAACCGTTAACCGCACAATCGTAACGGAATTCTTGTGGACAATACCTTCCTGCTAATTATAAAAACAATTGATACTTCTATTGTCACATTAGATGTGCACCTTATAACATTTGCTTAGGAATAAGTTTTCAAATCACATACTGAAATCCAATTCAAAAAAAAAGGGACGATTTGAATAAATTTGCACAAAAAAAAAGACTACTGTAATCATAGCAGTACACGGGTAGGTGAAAGGCAATACCAGTTATAGCAATAGCAGTAACTCAAGTTTTCCGGGATGTTTTTTTCTGTATAACATTTTCTGTCTTTCATATAACATTTCATTCCACTTCATACAACTTGTTTTCCAGCAGAAGTTTCTTCGAAATGCTCATTTTCAGGCCCGTTCACCTCGAACGATGAACGATGGAGCTAACTCGGTGGCGCTGCGCAGTGTACGGGCTGTGGGTCACAACAATTACAACGTAGTAGCTCCAATTTTGTTATTCAATTGTCAAATGGCTTTCCCTAATTTGCGTCGATAGAATCCGCAATAATTCCAACGACGGATTCAAAACAGTTAACGGCACAAAAGAACCGTATCTTTGTGGAAGATACCTTTTCCGATTAAGCTTATAACAAGTTCATACCGATATAGTGACGTTGGATGTGCATCGTATAACATTGGCTTAGGAGTAACTTTTCAAATGACATACTACTGTATTCATAGCAGTAACGTGTAGACAAAAAGAAAATACCAGTTATGTCCAAAAGCGTAACTCTTAATTGTTGATAACGCTATAATGACGTTAGATGTGCATCTTACAACGTTTGCTTAGGAATAACATTTATAATCAGACTATATTCAGATCTGTAACAAAAAAGTGAAACGTAATACCAGTTAACGACACTTGCGTACTGTTACAACGTATAATGTGACGGTAACGGATAGCTGAACCTCCCTACCATTTATGGCACCTCTTCGTATTTCAGGGATGTATTGCCGTGTATACCTTTTCATCTCTTACTTGTACCTATTAAACCCCAACTTATACCTTGTTATATTTCAGAAGAAATATATCGGACGAGCTCATTTTCAGGCCCGTCCACCAGGAACGATGAACGATGTTGCCAAAGCGTCTTGCTATGCAATCTACTGGCTTTGGGTCACAATAATTTCAACATAGTACTCCAATTTGGGTATTCGATTGACAAATGTTTTTCCCTAGTTTGCGTCGATTGAATACGAAAAAATTCCAACTATGGATCCAAAAAGTTAACGGCACAACAGTAACCGATTCTTTGCGAATGATACCTTCTCTGTGTAAGCTAAAAACAAGTTCATACTGCCAATATGACGTTAGATGTGAATCGTATAACGTTAGCTAAATTTTCAAATCACAATTATACTCAATTGTAACGGATATATGAAGAAGATACTAGTTATGGCCACTGGCATACCGCTTCATTTTTTCAGGGAGTTTGGCACGACGTATACCTTTTCCTTGACAGAAAATAACAAATGATTCCAAAGTTATACACCTTGTAATTCAGCAGAAATTTCTAGGACGAGGCCATTTTCAGGCCCGTTCACCTGGAACGATGAACGATGGAGCCAACGCGGTGGCTCTACGCAAGCTACGGGCTATGGGTCACTACTATTTCAGCATAGTAACACCATTCACAAATGCTTTTACCTAATTTGCGTCGATCGAATCCGAAAAAAATTAGTCTCAGACAAAAACAAATCACGGCACCTGAGTAACCGAAATATTACGACTTTATACGTTTTCCAACAAGTTGTTACTGCTACTGTGACGTTAGATGCGCTGCTTATAACGTTTGCTTAGTTATAACTTTCCAATCCCAAAGACAATATTCATTTTCTTAACGGATAGATGGATAAGGATACCCGTTACGGAATCTATGTACCTCTTCGTTATTCAGGGATTATCGTCAGATACATGATCCTTTCCTAGGAATAACGATTGGATCGCAATATATACGTCTTGTGTTTCAGCTGAAATTTCTCGGACGAGTTAATTTTCAGGCCCGTTCACCTGGAACGATAAGCGATGCCGCCAGCGCGGTGGCGCTACGCAATTTACGGGCTAATGGTCACTACAGTTTCTACATATTAGCTCGAGTTTGTTTCCCAAAAACGGGATTCGATTCACAATTGTTTTTCCCCAATTTGCGCCGACTGAATACTTAAAATTTCCTTGCTTTTCTGATATCATTTAATAACCTCCATATAACATAATGGTAATGTGTAGTAACAGTTCATATCACCAAAACTCCACTCAAATTGAAATCTCGCCATACACTCAGCTCAAGCTATACCACATAAATGACGAGTGATACCATTTAATCTCTTCCATGTACCTCTTCTTTAAGAAACGTCGTAACATATGTCTGACCAAAAATACCTCATATGTTTTTAGCGATAGCAATATCTTTGAACTCATACCACTTTTAAGGAACGATTATGTACTATATTTTTTCAGCGATTTCATTTTCAGTTCCCATAACCTTCAACGACGAACGATGGAGACAACACGATGGTGCAGCTTAATGTGCAGGTCATGGGTCGCTGGAATTTATACATATTAGCTGTCATTTTGGCAAAAAAAAAAAAGCGATTCGATCCGCAATTGTCTTTGCTTATTTGCGTCAAGAATTTCGAAAAAACATGTTGCTAATTGCACAATCGATGTCGTAAAGATCGTAGCAAACAATGAGAACATATCAAAATTGTGCAGGGCTTGTTCGTTAGAGTGTAAGTGAAATTTACGAGGAATTTCGATCGTCAACGATATGTTTCGGTTCCGCTCATACCACATATAAACTATACAGTGACGCATTACTGGCCTCCTAAAACAGCTTCTTGAAGAAAATAGCAGAAAAAGGTCTCGGATACCTCTTCTTTTAACGGTTTTGCAGGGGCATTTTGGTCAGATCAAATTTTAGGTCTTTTAGTCTAAATTTTCTACTGAACAGGTCCTTAAAACTATATTTATTCTGACTGGGTTCTGAATCCAAAAGTAAAGATTCATTGGGGCCTGAGCTCTAAAGGCCCCAAGAAATTACGGCAGGTAAAGAACAAGACAAAAGTAGTTAGTCCGCCCATACTTTTTTTACTTTGTGCTTTTACCGCTACATTGTTTCTTTGGGCTTGTGGCCAATAATAATACAACACTAAAAATTTACTGCTTTCAAGAAATGTAAGAAAACATACGAACACAGAGGAACAACCATGAATTAGTACAAGATATAACCATGATCCGAGCTATCGACATCGGAATAAACACTTCCATCCTGAGAATTATTCTTCATCTTCCTCAGCTGAAGGTCTTTATCTCCGAGGCCTCGAGGTTCGCGACGAGTATCTCCTCGATCACGTTGATTCTACCTTTGGTCACGGCGTGGTGAAGCGGCGTTCGCCCTTGACTGTCCTGTAATAAGCTGAGGTCGACGTCCAACTTCAAGAATTCCCTCGTCGCCTCTAATTGGCCTCTGCTGCACGATAGGTGCAGAGGCGTGCATCCGTGTACGTCCCTCTTTCGGGCCAAATCAGCTCTTGCCTGCAATATTTCCTTCACTATTTCTGCGCAGAGATAAAAAAGAAAAAAAAAAGGTGAGATCTTTTTTGTTATTACAAAGAGGGAATTCGAATAATGCTTAAAGTCCCCGACTGACCTGTGTTTCCCGATGAAGCTGCAAGATGAAGGGAAGTCGTCGTCCCCATGTCTGATTCCAGCAAGAACAGCGCCGGGAAATTCATCAGATACTTAACGACGTCGATGTTATTCCCTCTTTCGCAGGCCACGAAGAGAACAGTTTCGTTTCTTTCGTTCACCTTGTAAAGGATCCAAGGGTCTGCCTCGAGCAAAAGCTTCGCGATTTCTAAGTGGCCTTCTCTGCAAGCCACGTGGAGAGGAGTCTCGAGCTCTATGTTCTCTGCCGAAGCCATCTCAGGGCATAGTTTTAAGACCTCCCTAACGTAGTCGGGGTGTCCGAATCTTGCAGACAAGTGCAGTGCTGTGTTGAGGGAAGTTGGAACCGTCTGTTTGATGATCGTCTCCGAGTTTTGCTCGACGAGCTTTCGCAGGCTCGATACGTCGCCTCGAGATATAGATTCTTGGAGACGACGATCCATTCTTTTCTTTTCTCAGAGGAGATTTTTTTTTAAAATCACAATTAATTTAGTTTTGGAACAGAAAGTACATGTGTGTTCAGAGTTTATAATGTTCCATGCAAAGCATGAATTTTCAAACAAGGGGAAGTAGCCTGGAAATTGCTGGGTATAGAACACCACAGTTTCTTTTTTTTTTTTCTTTCTTAATCTCTATTGATGGTGATGGAAGAAATGCTATGAAGTCAATCTTGAAGGGTTAAATAACTAATAACCCAGTAATTTCACTGTCGTTCCAGCGATCGTGCTTCAAAGACGAGTCTACGAGTCAAACTCGAACAGTTTTTTACTTCTTCTATCAATCATTTATGATGTCGGAGGCAATGATGCGAAGAGTCGTGTCATGAGATGATGTCATGTCTTGACTCATAGTTGACTATTATATAGTTATTGGCCCATCATAGCAGCCCATATGTGATTTTACAGCCCAAATATTATAGGCTTCGGATCTCTCGTGGCTCCACTAATTTTTCTTCTTTTTCTTTCATTATTCCCCTGTGAGGCTTTGGAATCCACAAGTCACAACTCACATGCATGTTATCTTATTAGTACTGAACGTGTTGCTCATAATCCAAATCAGATGGCATAATATCGTTTTCAATTATTGCCCCATCGCCATTATAATATAACATTATATTCTTGCTAGCTATGTAGCTTCTTAATAACGTGACACGTATACTTTTTGTAACTGTATTTTCTATCTCTTAATTAACCCTAATAAATTGGAGAGGTGGTTGTTTGGTTAGCTGGGTTTACGTACATCAAGACATCAATTCTTGCTTTGTAATAGCATAGTAAGAAAACCTTTTGTATCCCTAAAAAAGGAATGTGGCTCCTTCATTCTCCACTTATTATATTCAGCTAAAAAGGAGGCTTTGTAGTCTTGAAATTATTAAATGGATAACGACTGTGTACTAACTAACCGTTTATTGTAGAACATTACGCGCCACTTATATAAGTAACACTTGCAGTTGGAGATGGGCAATTCTTTTCAGTAAAAAGACTTCAGTTTCCATCCGATCATGGAATTGATCAAGTTTCATCACGTTATTATAGCATTTCTTTCAGTGAGTAGTAGTTAGTGCAACAGTGTTGTTCATCCCTTGTTTTTTTTTTCTTTGAAATTGGCTATTTTTCTTATATTTTGATTTCAGGTGGCGTTTGTTGCCAGCCATGCAGCTTCTCCGACGTCGGAGGAGGAGTATTGGAACTCTGTTCTCCCTAATACTCAAATGCCTGAATCCGTGAAAGATCTATTACATCCTTATTCAGGTATATATATAGCTAGATTATTACGTATATTTCTGATTTCAGTTGTCAAAGATCAACAGTTCTGTATCTTTTCTCTGCCTCGCACTCACAGACGACGGCTCAACCAATTCCGGCGGGGACACCTCAGAAGGTGCCGGAACTGATGCCGGCGGCGGAGGACGCACCAACGTCGGCGTTGGTAAGGGCGGCGTAACTGTAGGAACACACACCAAAAGAGGCAAGCCAGTTTACGTCGGCGTCAAGCCTGGGCCCAACCCATTCGTGTACTTGTACGCCGCCTCCGATACACAGATACACGACGACCCCACCAAGGCGCTCTTCTTCCTGGAGAAAGATCTGAAAGTGGGCAACAGAATGAACCTCCAATTTCCCGAAAGGCCGAGCGAAATGGCTAGTTTTTTGCCTCGTGAGGTGGCTGATTCCATCCCCTTTTCGTCTGAAAAGTTGCCTGAGATTCTCTCGACCTTATCTGTAAAGCCAGGCTCGGCCGAAGCTGAGGCCATCGAGAAAACCATCAAAGAGTGCGAAGAGAAAGGCATGGGAGGAGAGGATAAGTTCTGCGCAACTTCCATGGAGTCCATGATCGATTTCAGCACTGCGAAGCTGGGTAAGAACGTGGAAGCCATCTCTACAAGTTCAGACAAGTCGTCGCCGTCGTCCCAATCGAAGGAGTTTGCCGTCGCGAAAGTGGAGAAGATGCCTCGAGCTGAGAAACCGCTGGTGGTGTGCCACAGGCAAGAGTACGCTTACGCCGTGTTCTACTGCCACAAGACGGAGAAGACAATCGCTTACAAGGTCAGTACGGCGGCGGTCGGCGATGGGTCGACGGTTGAAGCGGTTGCAGTCTGTCACAGAGACACGGCGGCGTGGAACCCGAAGCACTTGGCTTTTCAGGTGCTTAAGGTGAAGCCAGGGACCGTTCCCATCTGCCATTTTCTTCCTGAGGATCACATTGTGTGGATTCCAAAAAATTAGGGAGCTGTTATGTAATTTGCTTCGTCTGTGTGTATTGATGTTTAGCAGTGTCGTTTGATTCTATCTTCTGCAATCTGCATGGGATGGGATCAATGAGATAGTTGTGTGGTTATGTAACTCTTCGTCTTCGACAAAGAATAAATGGTTGATTAGGGGTGGGTGATTAAATTGGCGCCTAAATCGGCCCCCAATTGCTAAACCCTAAACCGCTCTCTACTATATTAGGTTTTAGCTGATCGCTTCTTCCATTTGAGCAAATCTAAATTAGGTTCTGCCTCGAGATGTCGCTGGGAGAAGAAACTGCGAAGGAAGTCATTCGACAGGCAATATAAAGACAGTCTTTTGTTCTCGTTACAAATCATTTGCTGCAAGACGAAGAAAGGACTGATCTTCCCCCCGTTTTGTTTCAGGTCGAATGTTATCTCAGTGATAGCATTCTTCCGATGGATGATTTTCTGATGAAAACAATTGGTGAGAGTGACGATGGAAGTATGTTTGGCTCCTATTTTCCTATTTTCTTTTAATTAGGTTTATGTTTCACATAAACAGGGTTGATTGTTGGGTTTTCTAGGAAATTTGCGATTATTTGGTGTCCAAGTGTGATATCGGCTGACTAATTGATTGAGTCATGAATGATGCTATAGCATCTTGGTCATATATGCCCCAACAGTCTTACTCCGCAAATGGAGTTTTTTTTTTCTTTTTGTGTGACAATTTTACGCATATTGTGAATTAACAGATTGAGTGTTTGGGGAAAAAACATATTCAGAATTTTAGCCATCTCTGCTGCCTTAACTGTAACTCTTAGTGATAAGTTTGGCTTTGATCTACTCGTTTTCTCAGATGAGCCGTCATTTAGGTCTGGGTGATGTAAAGCCAGAAGATGTATCAGAAGAGACTGTCAAAGCTGTGGCAGAAACTTTGAGGTCATCTAATTTTCTGAAGGTTTCTGAAGAGGTGAGTCATAAATTTTTCGAATTCCGATCACAAATTAGCTCATTAACTCCTGATTGTTTGTTTTGCTCCTTATTCAGGGAAGAAGGCTGGCAGAGCAACTGAGCTTGCAAAACCTGATGAGGTCATTGAGCAATTGGATGGCAGAACCATTGCCGCCTCACCTCTGGAATATGATGTAAAGTTTGAAGATGTAGAATCCTTTTTCAGCCAGTATGCAAAGGTCTCTCTTTACTTTTGGTCTGGCTCTATTGTTTCTGTGAGCATCTGACGGACGAGCAAACTTGAACCTATTATATGTACGTGACTATGTTAAGTAGTTCGGGCTGTATGTAAGATGAGATTTAACTTAGGCTGACTTAAGTTTCGGTAACCTTAAACGTACAATGTGGTAAACCTGCATACTTTTTGATGTCAGGTTAATAGTGTGAGGCTACCTCGACATGTTGCTGATAATAGGTTCTTCTGCGGAACTGCGCTGGTCAAATTTTCCAGCGAGGATGATGCTGCGAGCATTGTGAAGCAAACCTTAAATTATTCTGGGGTTGAGCTGGAACTGAAACCGAAGTAAGCACTTGTGCTGGTTGATGTGTACCTTAACTCTGTCAACTTCCTTGCTGTTGTTTTTTGCGGTTAGAATCATTGGATCTAGAGTCAATGGAACTATTATGTCATATTTTGAGAATAATATCCAAAAAAATTTTTAGCGGTTGTTATTTTGTATTAACCTTCTCTATTATTGTTCTCTCCGAAATGAGGAAGGAATTTGATGCGCACAGAGCTAAGCAAGAAGAAGTTATAAAAAAGCATCGCTCTACCTCAAATCAGAGAGACAAAGCTAATGCAGAAACTGAGTGAGTGCGTTTTTCGTTCTTAACTCTGTTCATGATTCAACATGGACCCTACGTTATACAGGTATCCCAAGGGTTTGGTTGTATCATTTAAGTTGAAGCGGATATCTGATGAAGATTCTGAGAAGCGCAATGAGAATCAGGAGTCGGCGAATTTTAACGCAGTCACACCAAGCGAAGATGGAGAACAGGATGTGGTGAAAGGAAATTCTGAAGAGACCAAAAGAAGCAGCCCCAGATAATGCTGGGGAAGGTGAAGAATTTGAAGCAGATAAGACTGCAACCGTGCAACCTGAAGTTATTGAGGAATCTCTAGATATTACAGTTTACATGGCCGACAAAAATGTTGTAATGAGGGAGGACTTAAAAAGCATTTTTCCAAAAGTTTGGCACTGTTAAGGTATTATCTGCTTTCCTTACCTTACCAACATATTGTTTTGTTATTACCACTACTGAGCAATTCGTGGCTGCAAGATAATTTCTTATGAGTTTCTGAAGTTTGTCACCGAATCATCTAATCATGATTCTTGATCGTATTGTTTTGATCGTATTGTTTGTTTGTTCTAGTTTATTGATTTCAAGATCGGATCGGAATCTGGATATGTAAGGTTTGAAGATGATGCAGCTTCTCAAAAAGCATGTGCTGCAGCTTTGCTCGCAGAGGAGGGTGGTCTGATTGTCAAGAATTTCATTGCCATGCTGGACCCTGTCACAGGTCATAATTCTTTTTTTTTTTTCTCTGAGGTTTCGAGTGTATTGCCGACCGTTAAGATCATAACCAATCCACTAGTACACAGACACACATTTCATCTATACATGGGTTTCCGTGGAGATGTTAACTTGTGACGTAGTATTTGCTGTAAAAGTTTCTGGTTTATCTCTATTCTCTTGAGTTTCATAGCCGTTACACGAGTTGGATTTATAGCTTCCTGGCCTTCTTCACGAACACCATTGCTTTATATATCTGAGAAATTCTTGTGAGAATGAGTACTTCTTCAAGTGCAGGTGAGGCCGAGAAGGAGTATTGGAGTTTGCTCCGCAACAATCAAAGGGAGCGCAGCCGCAATTTCAAGGGCAATCATGGAAGGTACTATCCTTTTAGTTAATACTCAATTTTTAAGTCCTCTTTCATGAAACTTTAGCATTATTGATAATGGATCTCTCCAACAAAGTCGTATTGAACATCATCGAAACTATAGATAAATAAAAATCGAGCCACATTGTTACGATTTAGATTTGTTCTTCGTTTTTGTAGGGGAGCTAAACACAATAAAGGTGGTAGGCGTTTCGGTGGGAAACATCCTCGTCCTAGAGGAAACGACTCTTCAAACCGCCCTAATAAATCTCGCAAAGTTGCAGCTGCCTAGTAACATGGTTTCTTGCTGGAAACACCATCAATTTTGTGCTCTTTGATTACCTTATAATACAGGTTATGTTTTTGTAGATTACGTTAGTGTCGCAATTTTGATTGCAGAGTGCATAGGTGGCTTTATTTCACATCTCTAAATTCCAAGACAGGTAAAATTGCAGTAAGAGCCGACTCCACCATGGATTAAAACTTGATGACAACCTTGAGACTGTCAGGCTCCTTCATGAGCTTCAGCCCTTTGTTGATTTCATCGATTGAAACCTCGTGAGTTGCCAGAAGATCAAGATCTATTTCCTGCTCCAATTCAACAAACAAAGAAATGGGCTTTTTTGCTTCTGTCTCAAAAACAAGAGAGAAAAAAGAAGGTACCTTGTGAAGACATTTGTGGACAATCTTAGGCAAGTCGGTCTTGGGCCTTACACCTCCATAGATGGAACCCTTCACGGTCCGACCACACAAGAGTGGCATGTAATTGATCTCACCACTCAAATTCAGGCCTGCACCTATATAAACCACTGTCCCAAGGCCCTGACAGCAAATGATCAGTTAGTTCAACACATTGGAGCAATAGTTAGAATGATACAAGGACGACGACGGGCGCCATACTATTTTTGAGGCTTCAATGGATTCATTGAGCAACGCAGGTACGCCAGTGCACTCAATGCAGTAGTCAACGCCAAGCCCACCAGTGGCTTCTTTGATCAAATCCGATATGGATTTGTTATCAGGATTGTTACTACTCTTTGGATTGATGAAATCAGTTACCCCAAAAGCTTTCGCTTTTTCGCGCTTCATATCGTTTATGTCTACCCCGAAAATCTTGCTAGCTCCTTGCAGATGAGCTCCTCTCACAGCCTAAAACATCGAAAAAATAAAATCTTGAATAAGAGCAAGACAAAATCCTTCCCAAGAAGATATGTAGTGTGGGGGTAGGGTAGATGACCGACCCCAAGCCCAACTGCGCCGAGGCCAAGAACAGCCACTGATGATCCCTTCTCAATGTTAACTTCTCTGAAGGTCGATCCAAAGCCAGTCGTGAAGCCACAGCAGAGAAAGCTAGCGTGTGGGAGGGAGATTCTTGGATCGATTTTGACGGCGTAAACTGCTTCTATAACTGCGTATTCTGACCAGGTTGAGCAGCTAATGTGGTGGTAGATCGTATCCCCTCCAACGGTCGACATTCTTGAAGTCCCATCGGACATTAAGCCGCTGAAACTGAGCGGATACTTGTGGCACAGATTGGTTCTCCCCGAGATACAATTCAGGCATTCTCCGCACTCTCCTATGTAGAGTGGCATCACTGTGTCCCCTACTTTCAGGTGTGTTACTTCGTCTCCTACGCTCTCCACGACTCTGAGGATGAAGTGAAAGAATTCTACTTTTGATCAGATTGAAAAGAAAGAGGCTTAAATGAAAAGAAAGTAACTAGAAAAAGATGGTGTTGTTTTTTACTCACCCAACTCCTTCATGTCCGGGAATCCGAGGAAAGAGAGGCTGCAAAAAACGGTCCTCAAATAAATGGTCAACGATGAAGACAAAACACTATAAGTTTAAATATGTATGTATATACTTACAGCAGGAAAACCATTTAAACACAAGGTATCTGTGTGGCACATGCTTGCATAGAGCATCTTTATCCTGACTTCAGTTGGCTTTGGTGGTTGGATTTGAATTTCTTCCACTTGAAGGGGTTCTCCAGACTTGTGCACGACAGCAGCTGCAATAAGCAAAGAGGTACACATCAGATTACTATGTAATGATGATATCCCTCTGTACAGAACAGAGGAAGAGATGATTCGTATATGTTCCTAACCTTTGCAAGTAATGACTCCCACGTTACTACTCATGATGATCGATGGCTTGTGGAAAGAGATGAACAAAAAAGCTTCTCGATCTACTTTGTTGGGGAAAGGCTTCTGCTGATGATCTCACTTCTTTGATGCAACTCTTTGTATATTATACAATACCCGACCCTTGTACTAATAATCAGTCAACTATAGCTTGTTAGATTTCTCTATCATGATTTAGTTTTTTGGGCGGCCAACAGTAGAAAAGTATTAAACCAACTTGCCAACTAGTGAGGTTGAATGATTAACTGCGTCGATAATAGTCTACCGTTAGTGGGCTTATCTTATTTTTTTTTTATGTTTGAAAAACCCTTGCATCATAAGACAATTTTCCAACATAAAATTGAAGACCAAAGTCGACGACAATAATACATATAAGTACTATTCAACTTTAATAATATATATATAATAAAAAGTGAAAGCATTGAATTCAAAGCTGTAATCTCAAACGACATTGTCTTCTTTTGAGCTAGGTCAGGTTCAAGAAAGGATGCCTATGCGTGACTGTGAGGGTAATTTATTCATCGTCGTCCCATTTGAATTCGTCGCAATAAAAAAGCCATACTAGGGTTGGTTCGGTACGGTATACCGTACCAAAACTATGATACCGTATACCGTACAGAAATTTCGGTATCGAAAAAAAAATCATATCGATACCATACCAAAATTTCGGTATACCTTAAATTTCGATATGGTATCATACCGAAATTTCGGTATGGTATCGGTATCATACCTTTATATCATTCACACGGAGAGTGTTTAATCATGCGTATCTCGTAACTCGTTAATTAGTTTTTTAGAATTTTTAGCCAATTCAAACTCCTTAGGCCCCAATAAGATAGATTACTAATATCAAATTTTCCAAAAAAAAGTTATTCATAGAATAACCTTAATAATTTACATATTTTAGTCAGTCTCCTAAGTAAGTCAAAGAACTTTACATAACCATAAAATACAATTTTATGGTGGGCCTCAATAATCTTAGAAAGTTGGGTATAATTAATAATGTATGCGCTAAATAAATTTATGAAGATATAACATTTTTACCATATTATATTTTTTTGAAATAATATAATATCTATTACTATTATAAAAGAGAGAATATGGCCGGTTTAACATCAGGTTGTCAGTTGTAAATTGTTCAATATCTTTTCTGTGGGAGACTTTTATTTCCCAGTTGCCGGCAAGTATTATCATTTCTAAGCGTTAGTGAGATAAAGGACTTCTTTTTTACCAAGTAATGTGGTGGTGGGGCAGACACGATAATTCAAAGAATAATTATGTCTTGTGCTACTCCCAAGTCCCAAGAATATTTATCGCTTGGATGCAAGTGTATAAATATAATTTTAAGTGTACAATAGCTTGCTGGCAAACACATAACCATAAACTTATCAAATATTACGTTAACAGTCTCTGACACTACAAAAATTTAATTAACATTCTTGTTCAAGCAATTGTATTTTCTTCCAGGGAAGCAGTGTCGCGCATAGCGCAACAAGTCACATTTTAGTTGAGATAGCGCGTAGCCTAAATAGCGTAGCGTATTGCGTGAGTATTTCGGACAAGCTACTTATTACGTTAAGATACATAATTTATAATAAAATTATTGATCATAAGCACATTATTTAGCTTTGGTTTCAGTAATATCCCAAACAATAAAAATATACATAAAATATATAAACAAAAAATTCATATACATCATATTTAATATTTTTTAAATTTAATTCTGGGGGAATTTAGAGATAAATACCTGTATGAAATTTGGTAGTAGGATTCAGTCCCTCCACGTTTAGTTTTAGAAATTAATACCTCAAACTTAGTTTTAACTCCCTAAATGATCAATTGATTATAATGCCCTTCCAATTATATAATACACCCCATTATAAATTCGTCCTCATTTTATATGGATTATATGCTATAACTAAATAAATACATCCAATTTATTATTTATTTCATGACGATCAAAATGATACCCATATGTAATATTTTTCAATATGCATAAGAACTGATGCAAGCTCATAAACGAGACGGTAGGATGGCGCTAATAGGGCTGGAAAAAAATACCGAAATACCGAAATACGGTCATTATCGTATCGAATCGTATCGAAAATATCGAAAATTTTGGTATACCGAAGTTTTTGGTAAGGTATGTTTTCGGTACGGTAATGGTATGGAAGTTTTTAAAATTAGGTATACCGATTATACCGAATACCGAAATACGAAAATTTTAATATGTTTTATATATATACACACACCTACATATATTATATTATTTCAAAAAATATAGAATGAAAAATTAAGGATCTTCATAAATTTATTTAGCCCATAAATTATTAACTTATACACAATTTTCTAAGATTAGGCCCATCATATTATACTTATGTAACTCAAGTAACGTTTAATTTTTGTCTTTTTAATGTGTTTTTTTTTTTCAGGATTTTGAAAGCGTGAAGATTGCAATGCAATTACTTTTGTTAATCTTTACTAATTTTTAAATATAGCCGCTTCGTTCTAATTAATCTGTATATGAAGTTGTATTCTGTGATTAAGTAAAGTTTTTATTAAGGATACTAGCTAAAATATGTAAATTATTTAAGGTTAAAAGATCTTTTTATTTTGAAAAATTTTGTATTAATAATCTATCTTATTGCGGCCTAAGGAGTTTGAATTGATTAAAAATACCAAAACAACGAATTAACGAGTTACGAGACATGCATGGTAAAAACCCTCCGTGTGAATGGTATAGAAGGTATGATACCGATACCATACCGAAATTTCGGTATGATACCGTATCGAAATTTAAGGTATATCGAAATTTTCGTATGGTATTGGCATGATTTTTTTGAATACCGAAATTTCGGTACGGTATACGGTATCACAGTTTTGGTACGGTATACCGTACCGAACCACCCCTAGGCGCTAATGCCAGGCGATCATTCGACTTCGGCTAGTGAAGTGAAGAGGAAAGAGAGCTATTCGCGCCTTTTTCAGTAGGAATAGCGGGAGCTAAAGCATCCGCCATAAGATAAGGCGGAGAAGGCTTATCTAATATTTGAAAATTTCGCAATATTGGACCTCAAATACTTGAATTTGGGTTTAAATACTCAAATTGAGATAAAAAGTACCAAAAATCATAAAGTAATACTGATATTTGCATAAAAGTACACGTAATGGTGCGTGTATTCCAATATAAAAAAGGATTCTCATACAACAAATACCTGAATTCGAGCAACAAATACTTTTATGACCAGAAATACTTGCTTTATCATATAAAATACCGATACACAAAAAATACTTCTGAAAGGGACGATGCATTCCACAAAAATTATTGTTTTAATGAACCATATCAAGTGTTAATGACATGAATCACCACAAACATGAAAAAACTAGTTTTTTTCTGCCCTACATAATCTGTCGAATACCTGAATTCGAACAAAAAATACTTAAATTATGAGCAGAAATACTTCATTTACCATATAAAATACCGATCCTCATACAAAAATACTCTTGAAAGGGGGCGAGATACATTCCACAAAAATTATTGCTTTAATGAACCATATCAAGTGTTAATGACATGAATCACCAAAAACATGAAAAACTAGTATTTTTTTTACTTGCCCTACATAATCTGTCGCATACCAGAATTCGAACAAAAACTACTTAAATTGTGAGTAGAAATACTTGATTTGTCATGTAAAATATCGATTCTCATACAAAAAATACTTTTGAAAGGGGACGAGATACATTCCACAAAAATTGTTGTTTTAATGAACCCTATCAAGTGATAATGACATGAATCACCGCAAACATGAAAAAACTATTTTTTTTCTACTTGCCCTACATAATCTGTCTAATACCTAAATTCGAACAATAAATACTCCGATTCTCATATAAAAATACTTTTGAAAGGTACGAGATACATTCCACAAAAATTGTTGTTTTAATGAACCATATCAAGTGTTAATGACATGAATCACCACAAACATGAAAAACTAGTTTTTTTCTACTTGCCCTACATAATCTGTCGAGTTCCTGAATTCGTATAGAAAATACTTAAAGTATGAGCACAAATACTTGATTTGTCATATAAAATACCGACTCTCATATAAAAAATACTTTTGAAAGGGGACGAGATACATTCCACAAAAATTGTTGTTTTAATGAACCATGTGAAGTGATAATGACATGAATCACCACAAACATGAAAAACTAGTTTTTTTTTCTACTTGCCCTACAAATCTGTGGAATACCTGAATTCGAACAATAAATACTTAATTATGACCAGAAATACTTGATTTGTCATATAAAATACCGATTCTCATACAAAAAAATATTTTTGGAAGGGGACGAGATACATTCCACAAAAATTGTTGTTTTAATGAACCATGTCAAGTGATAATGACATGATTCACCACAAACATGAAAATACTAGTTTTTTTCTACTTGCCCTACATAATCTGTCGAATACCTGAATTCGAACAATAAATACTTAAGTTATGAGCACAAATACTCGACTTGTCATATAAAATACCGATTCTCATACAAAAATACTTTTGAAAGGGGACGAGATACATTCCACAAAAATTGTTTGTTTACTGAACCATGTCAAGTGATAATGACATGTATCACCACAAACATGAAAAAAAACTAGTTTTTTCTACTTGCCCTACATAATCTGTCGAATACCTGAATTCGAACAAAAAATACTTAAATTATGAGCAGAAATACTATATAAATACCGATTCTCATACAAAAATACTCTTGAAAGGGGGCGAGATACATTGCACAAAAATTGTTGCTTTAATGAACCTTGTCAAGTGTTAATGACATGAATCACAAAAAACATGAAAAAACTAGTTTTTTTTTCTACTTGCCCTACATAATCTGTCGGATACCTGAATTCCAACAAAAAATACTTAAATTATGAGCATAAATACTCGATTAAGGTATTTTAACTATTAATTCATGTATTTGATTGAATTTATGCATCCTTTTTTATATGGGAATACACGCACCATTAAAGGTACTTTTTAAGCTAATATCACTATTACTTGATGAATCTTTGGTACTTTTTATCTCAATTTGAGTATTTTAACCCAAATTCAAGTATTTGATGTCCAATATTGCGAAATTTTCAAATATTAGATAATAATTCTTATGCATATCGAGAAATATTACATATGGGTGTCATTTTGATCCTCATGAAATAAATAATAAATTGGATATGTTTATTTGTTTATAGCATATAACCCATATAAAATAAGAAAGAATTTATAATGTGGTGTATTATATAATTGGAAGGGCATTATAGTCAATTGATCATTTAGGGAGTTAAAACTAATTTTAAGGTATTAATTTCCAAAACTAAACGTGGAGGGACTGAATCCTATTGCCAAACTTCATATAGGTATTTATCTCTAAATTCCCCTTAATTCTGCTCTCGCACAACATTAAAAATATTGAATAATTAATATTTTATGGAATTCAAAGCTAAAAAAAAATTTAATATTTAAAAATAAATCTTATGAATATAAAAAATATAAGATATGCATGTCATTTTGACCGTTGTTAAACAACGACTAAATTAGATAAATTTATTTATTTTTATCATGTAGATTACATTAATTAATCACTTCTTATTTTTTGGGGAAGTAACTAAGAAGTTAGAAATAAATTAGAAAATTAAAATAAAATAGTCAAATCATAGTACTTTACCACTTCACCCACAATAACATCTTCTCTGCCTCTGGTCGCAATATAAAGTAAGTAACGTTTTTTTTATTACGCCATGTTGCGTTTTCTGTCAGCTTTACGCTTAAACGCGCCTTATCGCGCGTCAATCACGCTTTTTAAACACTGCTGGGAAGGCATAAAAAAATTTAAATTATTCAGTCAAAGTAAACATGCTAGATTGGTTTTGGACATGGAAAAGTAGAGCATAAAAAGAGCTTTGTGAAATTAAATGACTATTTTTTTTTATCTACTAATAATCGTCTAAAAATCATAAAAGATCAGCATTAAAGTTTGGTATCTTCTAACAGATGATTCCATAAAAGAAAAATAATGATTTTCTGCTTTTAAAATCTAAATTCAGGATTAATATTACGTCTATAGTCCGATTATAATGATCAAATCTGACTATTTTACCTCGAGCATATTTCCATTTTTTTCGGCTTCTTTTCCTTGGTTAAAATATTAACATGGCAACACATTATAAATATTAATATGACTTCAGCCACATGCCTGCATCAAAACCTAACATATTAATATGGGAACAAATTACAAAATATAATCTTGCTCAATTTAGTATATATGCCAATTACTGTCTTTATCACTTAAACCCTATATATATAGGCGGCTTTACCGCCACAAGCACAACAATCGTACAAGAAATATTGTTTCATGAAATCCTCGCGACGGCAGAAATCGCCTAATTTTTGCTCATATTTACAATTGTCTCGGCAAATACTATAGTCAGAACAATTACATTCACGCTTGTGTTGTTCATAAAAATGTCGAATCGCACATCTCAGTTACATGCAACAAGGCTTGTGCAAGAAACACGATTAATGACTGGAATAGTCCCACACTTTTGATCAAATCGTTCAGCAAACATGTATGTTCGGTTGCAAACTTAATAATGAATTTTTTTTGCTATTTCAATGAGTTAACTCATTTTCTTAATATTTTTGCAGATATTGCTGGATATGATACTGCTTCAAATGTATTCTTCAACTTGGATAGTAGTGCAGTGTAGCTTGATTAAAAATCGTAAAACTAACGTTCATTAATCATTGTGTATTTCACTTTTACCTATAACGTACACGTCAATTTTTCTTTATATCAGTACACGATTTCTTCGATACATTAGTTTACACTGTATGTGGCAGGTCATCGATGGATTAGTTTACAAAATATAATCTTGCTCAATTTAAATAAATGTTACCATTGTGTCAATACTATTAATTATTTTCTTTTTTATTAATTCAGCTTTTAATTTAAATATGAACCGGACGGGACATGGCTGGATTTTTAACCAGTGTGGTCGGAACCAGACAACCCGTCCGGTTCCGGAAGCCATGTCACACACAGAGATGACTAGCAAATCTTGTTGTCAATCATGTCAAACTCCATTCTTGCAAACAAATGGTGATTTAAAAGCTTTAAATTTTTATATTTATTGAATTATGTGTAACATCTATAAAACTAAGTAACATTCATTTGAAACTCAAGCATCAAATTGCAACATCCATTTAATTTTATGTATATGTAAAATAACATCATTCCACTTTGTATATATTTATTAATTGTTTCAATAAGTTGGTTACAGGGTACGGTTAGGTAGAAGCCGCACAAAGTGCGGCCACGTCATCTAGTATGTAGTAAAATATTAAAAAAATTTATTATTTCGGTATTTCGGTATAATCGGTATACCTAATTTTTAAAATTTTCATACCATTAGCTACCAAAAATTTTCGGTACGGTATCATGCCTTACTAAAAACTTTGGTATACCAAAATTTTCGATATTTTCGATACGTTTCGATACGATAAGGACGGCATATCGGTATTTTGGTATATTTCCCCAGTTCTAAGCCAGACAGTGCAACGAAGAACGTATTGTTGAATTGAGGCGAGGCATGATGAATAAATGGCTGCTGCTATACAACAAAAATATATTTGTTACTCTTTTAGCAAAAGCTCTAGCTATTCCCCAAAACAAGTCCAGTTCTTTAGTTGCAGATATAATGCAATTTTTTTTTAAAAAAAATTATGTTCCAAAAAAGTCTTACAATTAATGGTGAAAGAACAACATGGATATAATATATAACAAGTACCTAAGAACTTATTAGATAACTCAAACGGAAGAAATGAAAGAGACAAACACCATACTCCTGCAAATAAGAAATGTGGTCGTATTAACTTCTTGATTGCAGGAAAAAAAACGATTCGAAAAACCTAAAACCGTAGTATTAATCTGTGCTCTTTTCTTATGTTTCCTTGAATCGACAGTTTTGCTGTTGGGATGCAGTTTTACGTGAGTGCCAAAGTGGGTGGTTATTAGATGGTAGGTTTACTTTTATTAATATTTAGATCGTATGTTTATTTTTAATATTATTTAATTTTTAAAACTTAAATAAAAAAATGAAACTTGTTGGACACGTGGCATCCTCACATCAAGACTACATGTATATTTATATATACTAGTTTTTATACCCGTGCAAATGCACGGTATTAATATATATAATTATTATTTAATGGTAAAATATTAAATTATATATTTAGAGTGTGTAGTTATTGTACAACATGGGATAATGGATAGTTTTTATTGTTTATATTTTATTTATTATAATTAATTATATTTGACACGTGTCGCAATGAGAGCACTCCTACATTTCTATTCTTATATAAGATATAATATATAATTCCTCATGGAATTAATATAACGACGAAGAAAGAGAAGGAATGGAATGGATAGTGAGATTGATCCATTGAATAGACGGGCTATGGCCCATACCCAATAAAATAGGATCCGAATAAGATCCGCTTCGGTCCGACAAAAATAAGGAAAATATAAAACAGATGGAATGGAGGCTTCGCATCCGATTCATTCATTCATATCGTCCGTCGCCAGCCATCGTTTAACCTTCATCTTCCTACACACACATAAAATTGTAAGCTTGGAGAATAAGAAGAATCGAGACTATCTGTCGCAATAGATAAAGCTTGATAAGATGGTGTTCTACTTCAAGGCGCGACCTGAGGCTGGAGACTACACCATATTCATGGGCCTCGACAAGTACGAGAACGAGGAGTTGATTAAATATGGCTTCCCCGAAGATGTTTGGTACTTGTTCATCCTTTTAGATTTCTTGTAATTTCAATTAGATTTATTGATTCGTTAATTGTTCTCGGGCTGTATAGGGTAGAGCACTTGCGCTAGCCAATCGACCCCTTTATTACACTCGGCCTTAAATTGATGGGTGTTTTATGTCTGCTTTGTTCCTTAGTTTTTCCCAAATATTGACTTTTAAGGATTCATCGTACTTCAGTGGCTGTTTTCCGATTTTGTAATTAAACTCTTGTACATTTTGGCTGAGGTAAATTCCCAGTGCAAGATGTTTTATCGGTGTGATTTGGATGATGGCATTGAATTTCCGTTTGTAGGAGTTATCCTCTGCCTTGGGATATGGAAATTTCCAGTTAATTGGTGTTATAGATAGTTAACTTCGTCTTCATACACGGAGCACTGCATTCTGTCGGGTTTAGCGCTAATGGTTTATGCTTTGTCTATGTGTTTTTTTTTGTTTGATCTTTGTCTAGTTACGATTTTTTTTATGATACGGCTTTTGACAGGTTCCACGTAGATAAGATGTCCTCGGCCCATGTCTATCTGAGATTGCAGAAGGGTCAGACCTTTGATGACATACCCGAAGGTGTCTTGGAAGATTGTGCTCAGCTAGTTAAAGCGAATTCTATTCAAGGCTAGTCATCTGTCACCGTGTAACTTTTTTTGTCCTATTTCAATTTGATTAGGTACTCAATCCTCCCCCTTGTAACCTTTCAGGCAACAAAGTGAACAATGTTGATATCGTATACACACCTTGGTCAAATTTGAAGAAGACTGCTTCCATGGATGTTGGACAAGTCGGTTTCCACAATACGAAAGTGGTGAGCTCAGTACTTGTTTATCATTCTGTGGTGACCGCAATCTAGACCTCGAACCCTCTATTCCATTCATAGTGAGAATGAAGTTGAAATTTTGTTTGCTTTTCTTGCTTAGGTTCGAACTGTAAGAGTGGAAAAGCGAATAAATGAGATAGTTAACCGTCTGAACAGGACAAAGGTTGAAAGAACGCCAGATCTGAAAGGTGAAGGATCCTCCGCATTTGTTCTTTTGTGCTTCGTGACTTCATACATTTTTTTGTCTTGCGTATCTATCTGAAGTCCTTATTAATCCGTGTTCTTGATCTTCTAGCCGAACGCGAGGCTGTTAATGCAGCTGAAAGGGCAGACAGGAAACAACAGCTGAGGGAAAAAGTAAGCCGTTGGCAGCATTGTAGAGAGCCATTGTGTCGATTTTTCGAGCAAGTTCTGTGTATGTACTTATATCCCCGTGGAATTGTTGTTAGCAAATTCGCTTTAATCAATTACAGAAAAGACGCGAAGACTTGGACAGACTTGAGAAAGAGAGGCAAGCCGAGCTTAGGAGCTATAAACATTTGATGGTTGCTGAGAAAATGACGTCTAACAAGGACATAGCTGCCACCAGCAAGAGCCTTCAGGAACTCGAAGAAGATTTCATGTGAAATCTTTGCATGATTGCAACTTCTTTTCTTTTTTTCCGTTGTGGAATTTGATTTTTATGTCAAATTGTTATATGCTTCAAGCACTGGAGACTGTGGTTATGCAATGCAACCAACGGTCACACTTCAGATTATTATCACTACATTTATGATGATCGAATTTAGCCATGTTGAAGATCAGGAAATAAAAGGAAGCTGCAAAAAGAGGCGAGGCCGTTATATCAAGGATAGAATCAACTACCATTAATTATGGAACTAAGATCATTAAATCGATTTTGTCCAAAGGCTACTTGCCGTGATTAGCCTTAAAAGTACATTGTATAAATAGCCATTATAGGAAGCACTCTCATTCGCATTCCAAGAAAATTTCAGCCATTAGACGAAATTATGTGAATTTTTACTCGTTTGACGAGTGAGATTATTATGACTTCTATGAGTTGACGAGCACAACTTTTGAGTGCGAAAGATTAGAAACGACATCTTCTTGACCCACGACTGCTCTAGAATTAATCCTTTTCTTTCTTTCGACTGTTTCTTTCAACTCTATAAACTCATGCACACCATCTCTCTCGGAAAATCGGTATTCCGACCATGGAAGAAGCAAGAGACCGAGACAAGGATGTGCAATTGCTATCAAAGGTCACCGCAAACCACTTGATTCTGGGTCAATTTGAACCGTTTCGGGCAACACTCCGCAGCCTCCGTGCGCGGGATCATGACCTCGCGCGAACTATTTTACAGACAGTTGTTGCCCGGGGCGGTCGATTGAGCCAGACAGAGGAGATCGCATGGTCCCATTCGTGCCCTAACCCTAACGTTCTGACCTTCATGTGCACGCTTGAATTGATTGAATTTGCGGAACCAACCGCGAATTTGTGGTCTTTCGATGGGGAGATGCTGAGATTGAGATCGGAGTTTTTGTTGTATGTTGATACTCTGAGGAGTAGGGTTTTGGAACGAGAGGGTTTTGAATCCGATGAGGGGTTGAAGGTTTTGGGGAGGATTGAGGAATTGGGATTAAGTCGATTGAGGCCGAATTTAATTGACTTGGATGACGGCTTTGAAGGAAGGGGCTTTGTGGGATTGAACGAAGGGGAGCTAATGAAGTTGAGTGATGTTATTTTGGTTAATTCTGATGTTTTTGAAGTGTTGTGTGCAAACATTGAAGGGCAATTAGGAGGTTGGACGGGGAAAAAGGAATTGGGAAGCTGGGCGATTGCATTGCCGAAAGAGGTCAGGCATCGTGAGGTGGAAGAAGAAGAGGAGAGGGTGCTTGGATTGGTGAAGAGGTGCGTCCAACTGTCTCATTTGGACGCAATTAGGAGGTGTTTGGAGGATGGTGATGTGGACAGTGCGGCTTCCCATGTTAGGTTTCTAAATTTGGACTGTGACATCGAAGAGGCTGAGTATCGGTATTATTGCTCTCTTAATTTCCTGTCTATTGACTTATCTTCTCAAGTTTCTTATTTTCTGTAGTGTGTTGAGATAATAGGGTTGTCTGTCCGACTCTGTCATGATTATGGAATAAAGCCTACATCTATTACTGCTGCTTTTGGCTCAGTGATGCCTTAGATTGCAAAAGATTCTGAATGTAAAACAACCTTTTCACTTATGCTTTCTCATCATTCCTTAGAATGGTTCTGCAAGATCTCCTGAAGTTGGTGCTAGGAAATCATGACTATGGAGAAATATCAGTTACTGTTCGAAATAAAGTACTATCAATATATGGAGAAGCGTTATCGTCTCGTTGCACTCGTCTTGTTCGGCTACTGCAGGTTGCCTTGATGGTTCCATCTTTATTGCTGCTATCATGTTGTTGAATTGAATGAACGTCTATTTTGGGAGTTCTCCTGTTGTTTTTGCCTGATGTGAGGTGAATGTATGTGAATACTTCCATTGAGGGATCTTCTCTGAAAAGCCTATCAATGCGAATCTCCATCTTTTTTATCCATTCATTATTGAAATGCCATTGGAAGGAGGTATACTAGAAAAGAAACAAAAAACTAATGACCAATGAGGAAGATGCTTGCGCGATTTTGGCGAAGAAACAGTTGATGTTGCTGGTGATCCTTTTATCGTGCTTGAAGATGCATTTGGGATGCTTTTTAGTCTGATTTATATCTCTTGTAGATCAGAGTATTTTTATAAATTATGACTTTTGTGTTTGTGAAATCAGATATTATGTCAAACTTATTGTTATGTTGCAGCTCATCCAGGATGACATATTGTCTAAAGAGATCGAAGAGGACAATTCCCGTGAAAGCAATCAGACTCCTTTCCCACTTAGCCGCCTTCAGAAATTCATTACACTATTGGGAACTGAAACGATTTCAAATGATGGACTATTGGGAACTGAAACTATTTCAAATGATAGACCTTTGTCTTTGAAAATGGCAACTGATATTTGTATGAGAGACTTGTATCATTATGCTCGGGTCCGTGGTTTGCACGTGATGGAAGTCGTTATCGATACTGCATTGTATCTTGTGCAAAATGAGCAGATTGAAGAAGCTTGCCAGGTGCTAGTGCTGTTTTGATTTTATGATAATTTTATTATCATACAAGTCTAGCGCTTCTTTCGATCCATCGACATTTTTTAGCTTGTATGTAGTTCACTCTAGATAAACCAAGTTTAGAGCCTTTTACCACACGGGCATGTTCATTTAAACTAAATCGTAGCTCATGTGGTTTGATGGGGAAAGAAATCCTTATGAATGCAGTTTACTTTTTCCATTCCTTTACCTTTAAGGAAGTCATCTTATCTTCGACTTCATGGCCAATAGTTTGATGTTTAAGTTAACTTGGTTTCCTCCGTTGCTTATATCCGGGTGTTTTATATCCACGCACCTTAGGTTCTGATGCTGTTTCCCCGTCTACAACCTCTTGTTGCTGCACTAGGATGGGATCTTTTGGCTGGAAAAACTAAAGCGAAAAAGAAGTTGATGCAGTCCTTATGGACAAGTAAATCTCAAGCTGTTCGGTATGAAGAGTCTTCGGCTTCTAATAAGCTAGATGAGGTAAATCCATATTTCTACTCTTACTCTAGTTATGTTGTATCTGTTTAGAAATTTGTACCCGTGATATAAGTTTCTGCACAATACTTTTTTTTTTGGCAGATGTCCTGCGTAGAACACCTTTGTGATACACTCTGCTACAAGCTTGATATTGCTTCTTTCGTTGCCTGTGTAAGTGCTGGTCAGTCATGGAGTCGTAAATCCTCAATATTGTTGTCCGGCAAAGCATTGGAAGGTTCCATAACTGAAGATACTCAGTTGGATCCATTTGTGGAAAATTTTGCACTTGAGAGGTTGTCTATCCAGAGTCCTCTTCGGGTAAGGCCTGGCTCATATTCATACAATGCAGAACTAGGCAAACTACACATATGGGCGCCAATCATATTCCTGGAGTTGTTCGTCATTGTATTTACTCGTGAATGAGTTAATCATTACAGTGCTCCTGCTGTGCCCCTTTCTTATCCCTCTCCTCTCTCGGACTCTCCGAGTTTAACTTGGTGTTATTTTTTCAGGTGATATTTGACTTAGTTCCCAACATAAAATTTCAAGACGCAATTGAGTTGCTGAGTATGCAGCCTATTACTTCGACTTCTGCAGCTTGGAAGAGGTGTTATACCTAGTCCATTGTTGTCGTATTCACCTTATGCATTTCATTACCGGGTCATATTGCCATGGGAATTATTAACTGAAAAGTAGATCAATCTTCTGTTTTCCCTGCATTTTTGTTGAATAATTTTTTTGTATGTATTATTTAGATCTCGATGCTTATTAGTCGTTGAAGTTTGAACAGTAGGAAGTGAATGAAGTTTGTCTATGAACTAGGCGATGTTGTTTAACTTGTTTTTTCATTTGGGAAACTTCTTGTAAAACCATCTTGAGGGTCTTAAAGGTTATTTACTGAATTCCTGTTATCCATTAACCTCAGTATCTTTCATCTGCAAGATATTCATGCTCATGGATTGACTTGTGCCCTACTTCACTTCCTTTTTATTCATATGTCCATATATTTCAGCATCACAATTTGTTTTCATTATTATTGTCAGAATGCAAGATATTGAGCTTATGCATATGCGATACGCTCTAGGATATGCTCTTCTCGCACTTGGTGCTATGGAAAAAAGTACTTCTGGAGGAGAATTAGATCAGGGAATGGCTCTATCATATTTGAAAGGACTGAAGAATCATTTGGACGCTATTACTGATATTCCCCGCAAGGTTCTGTAAGCTTTAACAGTCTTCTTTCAACTTTTTGACTTATTTCATCAATCATGCCCTGAATATCCTAGGAAACCTGATATCTATGCAATGGCTGTAACTAATAAAAAAATAGACTATTTAAGGAATTGCTTGCAGGTGGTTTGTAAGTAAGCTTTTTTAGTAATGAATGATCACATTTTTTATATGGTATAATGTTGAACCTTGCTTTTAATAAATCTTTCATTGTTGCCTATAAATGTCATTCCTTCGAGTCGATCTTACTTTGGTTTAAGTTGATCTTCTAGTCACAGCAGTCCCTTGTGAAAGTTGACTTCTTTCCTTTTGGTTGGTAAAATCCATTTTTCTTGTTAGTAAAAAGACTTGAAAGGTGCAAACAGGCAAGACTATGCTTTTCGTTATATTAAAGCACATTTTTTTTCTTCGTCTCTTTGAATGATATATAGATGAAGACTTATCTTCTACCAACGATCTGACGGTAAGGGATATCCGTGGGATAGAAGGAAAAAAAAATTGCTACAAATGTTAATAGGGTCTGAATGATTTTTATCAAATTTTTAGTTGAAAAGGCAATCAGTAGAAGGCCATAATGTTAATGGGCTCTGGGTATCTTACATAGTGTGACTATTGGAACATAAGTTTTATATGCATAATGTGACTTTTAGTAGGTTCTCATAATTCGGTTTATATATTTATTCAACATGCCGCGGTAACATATTTCAGACAAACAGTTTTGCTATTGATTCTTTGGTCTTTCCTGCATAGCTTACTGGCGGTTCATAACTTTGCAGATATACATGGTGAATATAATTGTATCGCTCTTACATATGGACAATCTCCATCTTGATTTTTGCATCGTATGATCTAATGAGAAGATCCTCCGAGTCACCCAATATTAACGAACCGGGGCAAGCCGATTCTGAAAGTCATGAAGAGGGAAATGAGATGGTTGTCGCATTTACAGGTCGAATACTTGATATTTTGCAGCGGCAACTTCCATTATCAACAGCTGACCTGGATAAATCCTTGGATGGTCTTATATATACTGGAAGCAAACAGGCGTTAGAATGGAGATTAATGAAAGTCCAACGTTTTCTTGAAGACTGGGAATGGCGCCTTTCAATTTTACAAAGGCTCCTTCCACTGTCTGAGCGTCAGTGGAAGTGGAAGGAGGCTTTAGCAGTTCTTCGTGCAGCTCCATCAAAGCTGCTTGATCTGTGAGTGTATTGTTATTGTATTTCAGTTCCACTATGCATATTTGAATACATTTGAACTTTTGGTGTACTTCATTGATTTCTGATGTTTGCTGGTATTAAAGTTGCATGCAGAGGGCAAAATATGACATAGGGGAGGAAGCCATCTCTCGTTTTTCCTTAACTCCTGAAGATAAAGCCACCTTAAAATTAGCTGAATGGGTTGATGGAGCTTTCAGAGAAGCTACTGTAAGATCTCAAGTCATTTTCATACTTTCTGTTTTAAATAATGCCCTAATATTCAAGTCCTAGGAAGCAAATTGTAACTTTCGAGATAATATAAATGTGTTCCGAAATTGGATTGATTTTCTGATTAGTTTCCTGTGATCTAGTAAAATCTTCTGTTGTGTTCCCATTGCTTGTAGCGATATCTTGGCTGATGATGGCTAGAAGTTGCCCGCCTATAAGACAATCATGGACCTCCATACCGGCTGTTTAAACCTCCACTCCACTAGAAAAACTATTAAAATGCAATTGAATTTATCTTTAAAATTTTCTAGAGTTTGGAAAATAAAGATGAAGACTTACGTTCAATTAAGATGCCTGGTTTTGTTCGAGATTTAGGTGGAGGAGGCGGTCTCTCGTGCTGCTGATAGCTCTTCTGTTCAGGAACTGGATTTTATGTCATTGCGCTCTCAGTTGGGTCCTTTGCCTGCGGTAGGTGCTCTTAACTAGTCTCACAGAATTTAAAGTCGTAGAAAGTCATTTCTTGTTATTTTGAATGATCATTATAGATATACATCTGTTTCTGCGACAGATTCTTCTCTGTGTGGATGTTGCTGCTGCTTGTTCAAAAGTGCCTAATCTGTCCATTAAGCTGCTGAATCAAGTGAAGAAGCCCAACCTTGCTACACATCACTATATGTTTTGTTTACTGATAAAAGCTTGAATCAATCACCACTATGTAAATGTAGGCACAAATCATGCTGTCCGAGATCTACCCTGGAACTGTTCCAAAGGCTGGACCAACCTATTGGGATCAGATTCGTGAAATGGCGATAATCTCTGTTGTAAAGCGTGTTCTCAGGCGTTTGTGTGAGTTGTTGGAACAGGTAACTTAGAGTGCAGTACTAGTGTATTGTTTTCTTTGTTTCTTACTATGGTTCGTTTGGTTCATATGATTCACATATACTGGAGAAATCCATGAATTTTCACACATGTTGGCTTGTCGCGTTGCCTATACTTTACGAATTGAATACACATGCTTATCTCGTGAAAGCCTAGCAGGTCTAGAACCTTATTAGTAAAAATATAGTTCCAAAGGCTTGGTGGTATAATATTTCAAATTCTGCCATCCAAAGTTACTGTATTCCTCAAACGTAGTTACATGCTTTTACTGCATCATGTCTGTAGTTGAAGATCCCCGTTCAATGTTGGAACAATAAGAGTCGAAATAGCGTGAAGGACCTAAAAGTCTTTCATCTGCATCTTCTGTTTTCATGGAAGAAGTTATATATGCATTTTCATGAAATGTCTCCAAATTTACTATTGTTAGTAAATGAAGTTCTGGTGGACTTCTCTGCGTTTGTCGGATCAGATGTTTGGCCAGTTAGGATCATCACCTTATTCGTACCTGCACATACCAGATGAATTCAAACACATATTTCCAAATTCTTAAATGTCTCCGAATTTACTATAGCCTCATGCCATTTCGTTTGTAATGCACTAAATTTTCGAGTAATACCTCCTTAGGACAAACCCCCAGCCCTTCAGTCATTCTTCTCTGGCGAAATGATCCTTTACTTGGCGAAAGATTTCCATGGACAAGGAAACAGGGATCGAGCACTTGTTATGCTGCATCAAATGATTGAAGATGCTCATAAGGTCAAACAGCAGTTCCTTAGTGGTAATATGCTTTTTCCCTAAATTTGCTGCATACTGGCTTTTGCTAACTTAATTAATTGGGTTTGTAGATTCATTAGTGAGGCACTTCTAGTGCTTATTATAATGTTTGACCTTCAGGTAAACTTCACAATTTAGCTAGAGCTATTGCTGATGAAGAAGCAGAAAGGGATCGTGCTGGTGTTGAGGGCCCACATTCTGATGGGAAAGGGCTTCCAGGCCTTGAAAAGAATGTTCTTCTTGGTCTTGGGTTGAGAGCATCGAAGCAGTCTGTTGTGACTCCAGAAACCGGTGAAAATGATTTGAATTTTGCAAGTTATGACGTCAAAGATTCGGAGAGAAGGCTTTTTGGTCCTTTTAACCCTAAAATCCCAACATTCCTTTCCCAATTCATTCTACATATTGCTGCAATTGGCGACATTGTTGATGGGACTGATACAACTCATGACTTCAACTATTTTTCACTTATTTACGAGTGGCCTAAAGATGTAAACTTTCTTCATCCTCTTTAATCTTTACCTTGTCGATATGTTTACTATAGATGCAAGCTAATGTTCATTATTCAGGCCCTTGACGTGTGTGGGGCATTACTAGTTTAGGATAACGCAATCTTGCAGCATTAATAACACTTCTATTTTAGGCCTTTGGTCTAAACTGTTGTTTAACTGTGCAAACAATTTGAAAACTGGCTTATCTAAGTTTTCGATGCAGCTTTTGATTCGTTTGGTATTTGAGCGAGGCAGTACTGATGCTGCTGCAAAGGTAGCCGAGATAATGAATCTGGACTTTGTACACGAGGTGATATCAGCGTGTGTTCCTCCAGTTTACCCTCCAAGGTCTGGGCATGGTTGGGCTTGCATCCCCGTGATTCCAAGTCTTCCAAAGGGTGACAATGTAAGCAAAGTTCAATCACCTTCTTCTCGGGAAGCCAAACCTAAGTTCTACACTCCATCTTCAGTGTTACCTGGAGTACCCTTGTTCCCGCTGAAATTGGACGTAGTAAAGCATCTTGTTAATTTGTCTGCTGTCAGGGCTACTCTGGCCTGTGTGTTTGGTAGTTCTATGTTGTACCATGGCCGTGATGGAGCAATCTCTAGTTCCTTGAATGATGGGTTATTAACAACGCCAGATCAAGATCGGGTTTTCTATGAATTTTCTCTTGATCAATCAGATAGGTTAGTGCATAACTCAATAAAAGGTGAGGGTACAGTTTTTTAACTCGATAGTAACATTATGATCATGTTCATATCTATGAGCAGGTTCCCAACTTTAAATAGATGGATCCAAATGCAAACCAATCTCCATCGAGTTTCTGAATTCGCAGCCAGGACAGATGTGAAGGACGATCCAGAAATAACACCTACTGTGAAGCGATATCGTGAGAATGACAGTGACAGTGAATCAGAGAGTGATGTAATTTCTGGGAGTAACATTCAATTGGAGCAAACCAAGCTCAAGGGTAATGGCAATGTGGGTTCTGATGCTTGGCACAAGGCTCCAAAAGCAGAAACTTCCGAACACGACAATACAGTTTTTCTTTCATTTGACTGGGAGAATGAAGGTCCCTATGAAAAAGCTGTTGAGAGGTAATAATATATATCGAAAACTTCTCTTGCACTTTGGCGTCAAAGCTCAACTTCTGTATGTTGGATCCTTTTTTATTATGCTTTCTCGACAGTGAATAAAAAGATTTTAATTTACTTTTATCATTTATAGATCGATGGACGAAGGAAAATTGCAGGATGCTCTAGCCCTTTCAGATCGCTTTCTACGTAAGGGAGCTTCAGATCGGTTGCTTCAAATGCTTGTTATAAATGATGATGAGGATACTTTATCGGAACAGCCTCAAGGTGGCTCTAATCTTCGTATCTGGAGTAATAGTTGGCAATACTGTATGCGCATGAAAGATAAACAGATGGCTTCCAAACTTGCTCTCAGGTCTGTTAAGCCCCATTCTATTATTAATTTGTTGTTGTAGTAAGTATAGATTACCAGAGCTTGCATAGTTTCATTGACATTCAAATGCGAATTCTTGATAGTTTTCCTTGTTAAATTGATCCCTTTGTTTCCGCTTGTTATAAAATGCTAATTTTGTTGTTTGATTCAGCACTAGTAGCATCTATCTTATTGGTTATGGCATTCACAGTACAATCGTGTTCAATTTGTACATTGTATTGCAGATATTTGCACAGGTGGGAATTAGAACCTGCTTTGGATGTTCTAGCAATGTGCACTTGTCACTTGTCTGATGGTGATCCACTGAAAATTGAGGTCTAACCTGAACTCTTTTTTTTTTAGCTGGGATAACTTTTCTGCACAAATTGATGCTTTGGATGCAGTCAAATGACTTGTCCTTTGGGTTCTTTTGTGTTCAAATAGGTTGTTCAAAGAAGACAAGATCTTCATAGATACAAACACATTTTATGTGCAGATGATCACTATAGTAGCTGGCAGGAGGTAAATATATAGACTGCTAACTTATCAAAATGATTAACTAATCGAAAACTAAGTATCTTCTTCCATGAAATTGTCATAATTCTTAACTAAGATTGACAATTTCCATATTTTTTTGGTAATCAGGTTGAGGCAGATTGTAAGGAAGATCCGGAGGGTCTTGCACTTAGATTGGCAGAAAAAGGAGCTGTGTCGGCTGCCCTACAAGTGGCCGAAAGTGCCGGACTTTCCATTGATCTACGCAGAGAACTCCAGGGGCGTCAGCTCGTCAAGCTTCTAAACGCAGACCCTGTAAATGGTGGAGGTCCTGCTGAAGCGTCACGATTTCTTTCTTCTCTTCGTGACTCTAATGATGCTTTGCCAGTTGCAATAAGTGCAATGCAGCTCTTGCCCAGTCTTCGATCCAAGCAGCTTCTTGTATGACGTTGCACCTCTATTTTGAACTGCACAGTTGATGCATGATTAATTTTGTTTTGACAGTAGAAATTTTATATGCTTCCATGCAGGTCCACTTTTTCCTGAACAGAAGAGATGGCAATCTGTCTGAGATTGAGGTATCCCGGTTGAACTCATGGGCTTTAGGTCTTCGTGTGTTAGCTTCCTTGCCATTACCGTGGCAACAAAGATGCTCATCACTACACGAGCACCCTCAGTTGATTCTAGAAGTTATGCTGATGAGGAAGCAACTTCAATCTGCTTCTCTGGTACAGTATTAGCAAGTTCCGCATCGTGTTTTTTGAACTTGGCAGTGTGAGTCATCAAGCGTAGTAACTTGCTTGCAGATTCTTAAAGAGTTCCCTTCATTGAGAGATAATGGTATGATTCTTGCGTATGCTGCCAAAGCTATTGCTGTAGACATGACTACCCCTCCTAGGGATTCCAGAATTTCGGTTATCGGTCCACGAGCTAAGCAGAGAATGAAGCCGAGCACTCCAACTAGGTCATCTTTAACCAGCAGCCTAAGTCATCTGCAAAAAGAGGCTCGTAGGGCATTTTCTTGGACCCCTCGTAACATGGTAGACAAAGGTGCACCAAAAGATAGTCAAAGAAAAAGAAAAAGTTCTGGCCTAACTCAGTCTGAAAAAGTTGATTTTGAGGCAATGACTGGCATTCAAGAAGACCGTGTTTCAGTCTTCACTTCTGACAGGCAAGAAAGGCATCCTTCTGCTTCTATTGCAGCTGAGTGGATGCTTACAGGTGATCCTGGAAAGGATGAAGTTGTCCGTGCTTCTCATCAATATGAAAGTGCCCCAGATATCACTCTTTTCAGGGTTAGCATTACCTAAAAACTTGCTCTACGCTAAATGATGGTCTATTCAATGTATATTACTTTGAGTACGGAATATAACTACCTGTTCGAGGATTTTACGAAAGTTGATTGATCTGGAGCATCTTAATTATCTTAATTTGTTGCCAATGTGTTCCCACGCAAGGCTGAATCTGATCACCCTGTCTTAAATACTTGTCTTAGATCAATTGTGCTTCCAGCTGCTACCATTCATTGTCTGCTTGTGAGTGATCATTGTCCATATTACGTTTTTGATGCAAGGCATTACTTTCACTATGCTCGGATGAAAGTGTTTCCGGAAAAGGTGCTCTAGATCTTTGCGTGCATCAAATGAAAAATGTAGTGAGCTCTCGGCAACTTCCAGAAGACGCATCTATGGAAACCCTTGGCAGAGTGTACCATGCAACTGAAACATTCGTGCAGGTATCTGTTTGGAGAATCATTTGTCTGCTTCAGTAGATTGCTTCATATGTTATCTGTTTTGTATCTTCAGGGCCTGCTTTTTGCTAAACAGCAGTTAAGGAAATTTTCCGGGGCCAGTGATTTGTCTAGTATTTCTGAAAAAGGGCGGGATGTGGATGATACATCCTCTGATGCTGGCAGCTCCAGCATGGGTAGCCAGTCAACTGATGAACTATCTGAAGCATTATCTCAGGCCGATCTATGGTTAGGACGCGCTGAATTGCTTCAAAGTCTTCTGGGATCTGGCATTTCTGCATCACTTGATGATATTGCTGATAGAGAATCGTCCGAACATCTTCGAGACCGACTGATCCAAGAGGAGAGATATAGCATGGCTGTCTATACTTCCAAGAAGTGTAAAGTATGAAGCTAGATGACCATTTCTCTTTCATTATTCCCAACAATCTTTTGTTGAGTGTTCGGTTTTACTTTTATCTACAGATTGAGGTTTTCCCTGTTTGGAACTCGTGGGGACATGCCCTTCTTAGGATGGAGCATTATGCTCAAGCAAGGGTAAAATTCAAGTAGGTGCTTGTCATGTTGGAGGTTTTTAAAGGATATGTATAAAAATACTTTATTTTCTTGATTTTGTGGTGTAAAATTGGATGTAATCTGCAGGCAAGCTCTTCAGTTACACAAGGGTGATGCTATCCCCGTTATACTAGATATCATTAATACTATTGAAGGCGGCCCCCCAGTAGATGTTGCATCAGTGCGGTCCATGTAAGCTTGCAATTCTGAAACCTGAATTTATACGCTACTGATTTCATCTATTCTTTGCCTTCTGGAATCTCTGAATAAAGAAGAGTTAGATGTGAGTTTGTATCATTATATAATTAAACTTGCTGATGTGCTGCATCAAAAATAAGCAGCGGATGTGCTGCATCTAAATAAGCAGGTGAACCTTAGAACATATATTCCATTTGGCATTTCTGCTTTTCTTTCCCTAGTTACAAAATTCGTGCTCTCCCGGTTGAGAAAGGAGACTGAATTTTGATAAAGGATACAAGAGGGTTGGTACACTGGAAGGATATCATGTTCTAACTAAAGTTCATCCAAAATCCACAATGGGAAGTTTTTCGTTGTTTTGAGGAATTACTGATAGAAGAAAAAATTAATACCTACCAAACCTCTTTTTGCCGTGTTGAACTTTTTTTGTTTTATTTGCTGCTCTTTAATTGTTAGAAACCGATCCTGGTCCATAATTTAAGCTCCATGAGGGTTCTAGTTCTATCTTACATATTTATTATATATTTGTATTTACATTGTAGATGTGCAGCTTCATAATACTCTGATTCTCTGAATATCCTATTATTCAATGCATCAAGTTGAAATGTAGATTCACCTCTTTTATTTGCTTGATGAAGTCTAACCTTGTACCCTCTTTGATCAAGTTTAACTAGAAGTCTATCTTTGTGACACTTGGTCGGTTTGTTTAGAAAGTTTATTTTCTGTGTGAGTGAAGTGTGAACTGTGAAAACTGATTAATGAGCCTGTTTGTTTGTCCTTTCAACATAGGTATGAGCATTTGGCTAAAAGTGCACCAGCTGTCTTGGATGATCCACTTTCGGCTGATTCCTATCTCAATGTTCTGTATATGCCTTCAACATTCCCTCGTTCTGAGAGATCAAGAAGGTATCAAGGAGCCATGAAGGATAATTCTCCACGTGGCTCAGATGTTGACGATGGTCCGCGCAGCAACTTAGACAATACCAGATACCTGGAATGTGTAAATTATTTACAGGAAGTAAGTGGTAGTTGATCAGATCTCCTTATTAACTCAGTTTTTAAAATGCTATACAGGTCTTACTAGATTGCATTAAATTCTTACCTGTCCTTAATATCCACCTTATTATGATTATCCTTACAATATCAATACTGAAGTTTACTTTCTTGTATTATGCTGCAAAAGACTAATGTTATCAATAAAACCAGCAGCCGTATTTAACTGTTATTTTCATCCTTTGTTAATATGTAATCTTCCGTGACGTGCTTTCATCTGATTTCCTTTCCAGCTTTATCCTCTGATTCTTTTCTTATTTCTGTAGCTTATCCGTAATTTTGTTCATCCGCCAACTTCATTTCGGTCATGTTTTATGCACTGTTCGCATGTTTCGTATTGCAGTACGCTCGCCAGCATCTGCTCGAGTTTATGTTTCGACATGGAAGATTTAAGGAGGCTTGCTTGCTGTTTTTTCCACCTAACTCCATCCCGACTCAACCTCAGCCATCTTCCTTGGGGTTGGGTGTAGTTGCTTCAAATTCGTCTCCTCAAAGACCTGATCCGTTGGCATCTGACTATGGAACAATTGATGATCTGTGTGATTTGTGTGTTGGCTACGGTGCGGTGCCTATCTTGGAGGAAGTGATATCATCTAGGATTGAATCAGCACATGATGATTCAGTTATTCAACACACTAAAGCTGCAGTTTCTCGCATTTGTCTCTACTTTGAAACTCATAAGAATTTTAATTATCTGTACAAGTTCCAGGTTGGTGCTCGCTTCATTATTTGTCACTCTCTTGTTTTGATTTCTTGCTTCTGATAAAAATTCTCTCACAAAGATATAGATCTTGCGTTTCTGGACCGGAATGCGTTAAATTCCGAAAATTGTAATATACAATTGTTGCTTGCCCAAGATGAGCAAGTGCCAATGCCAATGGGCCTTGCCGTGTATTTGAGATGGCCGTTTTTGCCTTGATAATCTGTGTAACATCTAAAAGTAGTTCATTGCCAAAGCTGTGGCCTCACTGAATATAACTGATGCTTTAGGTGATCAAGAAGGACCATGTAGCTGCGGGACTGTGCTGTATCCAGTTGTTTATGAACTCACCATCTCAAGAGGACGCTGTAAAGCACTTGGAGCATGCTAAGGTAATTGTTTGTTTCCATGCATTTGCATCTGGTAATTCTGGTTAACAATGGAAAAGAACGAGCTGATCTGTTCAAGGCTTTGATCATCAACTAAAATTAAGGTTTAAAGTAGTTAATCTATGTAAATAGTGCCATTGCTTCTCTGTATCAGATGCATTTGACTCTGAGTATGACATGCCAAATAATGATGCACTTAGATAACTGGTGTTCTTTGGTTGGCAAAATTCTGATGATTATTACTCAATTCGATGGAATTGTTTGATCTTAAAGGAAAGCATGTTCGCAGTTCAGTAGCTTTAACACTATTAATACCTTCTGTGCAGATGCACTTTGACGATGCATTATCGGCAAGGTTTAAAGTGTTGGACTCTACAAAACTTGTAACAAAAGGTATTCGAGGAAAATCAGCTTCAGAGAAGCTAACTGAAGAAGGACTTGTCAAATTTTCGGCTCGCATTGCCATACAGGTATACATGAAATATCTCCGCTTGCTGGAGTTGGAGTGTACTTTTTACAGGAGTGACGATGTCATTAGGGCAAGAGGTTTCGGATTTAAGCATATTCCATTAATCTATAAACAGTATACATGAAATATCTCCGCTTGCTGGAGATGGAGTGTATACAGGAGTGACGATGTCATTAGGGCAAGAGCTTTCGGATTTAAGCATATTTCATTAACTATAAACAGTAAAACAGCAATAGCACCATATTATCCAATATATTATCTCTGTTACGCAAGCAGCTGGTGGAAAACATTTGTACCAGTCCTACTTTAGTTTACCGCAGAATCCTATTAGGTGACATATTCGCCTTTGGAAATTGGAACAAATATATCACTTTAATCCATCAAATTGTATTAGCTTCTCTTGTCGTGTACTGGCTATTTCTCACTGAAAGTGTTGTGTCCTTTGCTTTCAATATCAATATGCATGAAAGTGTTACGCTATCAAGAAATGTCTTTTCTGAAATTTCATCACGAATAAATTGCTTTACAAGTGTAAGCTATTGTCTGGTTCAGATGGATGTTGTGAAAAGCTTTAACGACGCTGATGGACCGCAATGGAAACACTCTCTCTTTGGCAATCCAACAGACCAAGAAACATTCAGGTATGTGCTAATCTCCAACAATACGTTTTGGTCCAGGCCATGGTGATAACGATAAAAAAGATATAGCAATTGCTCTGTCTCGAAGAAAAAATTGTCAGTTCTGATTTGCTGTTGACACCTATGATCCTAGAAGAGGGAAGTTTGAGTTCTGAATTTGTTTGAGAGGTTCATGTCTATGTGGTTATATAGACATTCTTATTTATTGGCCATATGAACATGAACAACCCACATAAAACTGAGGTTATTTAGATCAATCCCAGAGGAGTCAGTCTATGTGGTTATTCATTATAGGAGTGCTCCAGCAATGGCATCTCCCAGCTTAATTATTCTTGTTTGCTTCATCCTTATAGCGTCCTATATTGCATACTATTTATAGAAGTGAGAATCTGTAGAAATATATATATCTATTTCACTGAATAATGATCTCCCTTTATAGGAGAGTACAATTCTATCTATGTACAATATACACCAAGATACAAACAATCGTATCCTAACATAATAACTACAAATAAGGAAAGATAAATCTAACTCAATAATATCCTATTCTGCAACACTCCCCCTCAAGCTGAGGAATAGATATTCTTCATTCCCAGCTTGGAAGTGAGATCATGAAATCTTGTGACATTCACTCCTTTCGTTAGAACATCTGCCAATTGATGTTGGGATGGAACGTATGTCAAACACACTTGACCGTCTTCAAGCTTCTCTTCGGTAAAATGTTTATCAATCTCAATGTGCTTGGTGCGGTCATGTTGTACAGGGTTATGTGCAATGTTGATAGCCGACTTGTTGTCACAGTAGAGTTTCATAGGACCTTCTCTAGTGATCTTCAAATCATTTAAAATGATATTCAGCCAAAGCATTTCGCATAATCCCTGTGCAAGAGCTCTGAATTCTGCTTCAGCCGATGATCTTGCCACCACATTTTGCTTCTTACTCCTCCATGTTACCAGGTTCCCGCCCAGAAAAGTGCAATACCCTGTTGTAGACCTTCGATCGATAGGTGACCCACCATAATCTGCATCAGTATATGCTTCTATAGCTGTCCTACTACCTCTTCTGAACAACAGTCCATTCCCAGGTGTTCCTTTTAGGTAATGTAACACCCTATATGCTGCTTGTAGATGAGGTTCTCTAGGATCATGCATAAATTGGCTGATCACACTAACAGGATAGGCTATATCAGGCCGAGTATGAGCCAAGTAGATGAGTCTTCCAACCAGCCTTTGATACATGTGTTTGTCCACAGCTGGTTCTTCTTTTGCAGCTCCTAGTTTCTGGTTTGTATCCACTGGACTTGAGACTGGTTTGCACCCAATCTTCCCTGTTTCGTTTAACAGATCAGCTACATACTTCTGTTGAGATATGAAGATGCCATGTGAAGAATAAGCAACTTCAATTCCAAGGAAGTACTTGAGCTTTCCTAGTTCTTTTATTTCAAACTCGCGCGCAAGTCTGTGCGTAAGTTCATTCCTTTCTTTGTGATCATTCCCGGTAACTATAATGTCATCCACATAAACTAGGAGCGCTGTAACCTTCCCATCGATCGAGTGTTTAATGAACAAAGTATGGTCTCCTTGACTTTGTTTATATCCCGACTTCTTCATCACATCAGTAAATCTCCCAAACCATGCTCGTGGAGATTGCTTCAGTCCGTATAGGGCTTTTCTCAATCTGCATACTTTCCCGTCAGTTTCTCTTGCAAATCCCGGTGGAATTCTCATAAATATCTCCTCTTTCAAATCCCCATGGAGAAAGGCATTCTTCACATCGTACTGCAAGAGGGGCCAGTCATAGTTAGCAGCTAAAGAAATTAGGACCCGTACCGTATTCATCTTGGCCACCGGTGCAAACGTTTCTTGGTAATCTACACCATACGTTTGAGTGTACCCTTTTGCGACCAATCTAGCTTTGTGTCTTTCAAGTGTTCCATCAGCTTTGTACTTCACAGTGAATATCCATTTGCAATCAACTATATTCTTCCCTTTTGGCATATCCACAATCTCCCATGTTTTGTTCTTCTCAAGTGCTGTTATTTCCTCCTTCATAGCATCCTTCCACTCTCTTTTTGTCATAGCCTCAGAAACAGTGTTAGGTATAACAATAGTGTTAAGGCTCATCATGAATTTTCTGTGGCTGGGGGAACAGGTTTTTAGACAAATATAGTGAGATAAAGGATAAACAGGATGTTTAGTACAATTTCGAGTACCTTTTCGAACAGCAATAGGAAGGTTTGAGTCATCTGGTTCTGTTATGTCAGAACTCAACAGGTTTTCTTCAGTTGGATCAGATTCCACAGGAGGTGCTGAGGTGGAGTCATGGACTTCTGTGTGAGCAGGGGCGGTCTTTCTTCTGGAATAAACTTGAGGAAACCTTGGAAATTGATCAGAAACCATAGGAGGCTGCTCAGTTTGGGTTGACTCAGTCTGGGGCTGCTCACTTTGGGTTGACTCAGTCTGGGGCTGCTCACTTTGGGCTGACTCAGTCTGGGGCTGCTCACTTTGGGCTGACTCAGTCTGAGGCTGCTCACTTTGGGCTGACTTAGGCTGTGGCTGAGATGCTTGTCTAGGCAAATATTGAGGTATATCAAGATCCTTTAAGGGTTCAATACTATCTTCATTGACAGCATTCTCCCCCTGAAGATAGGATTCTGAAAAATATGGTTTGTTTTCTGAGAATGTGACATCAGCTGAGATATATGTTCTCCTTAACTTAGGATTGTAGCATTTGTACCCCTTTTGTGTGTTCGAATACCCGATGAACACACACTTAATGGCTCTAGGATCTAGCTTCCCTCTTAGATGGCTATGAACATGAACAAAAGCAGTACATCCAAAGATTCGAGGAGTAAGGCCATTGGAAGTCTTAAAATGTGGATAAAAATCACTTAGAATTGCAACAGGACTCTTGTTGCCAAGAACTCTTGAAGGTAGCCTGTTTATCATATAAGCAGCATTCAAAACAGCTTCCCCCCAATAATTTTTTGGAACATTATTCTGAAGGAGTAATGTTCGGACAGTTTCAAGTAAATGCCTATTTTTTCTTTCAGCCACCCCATTTTGTTGGGGTGTGTAGACGCAAGATGATTCATGTATGATGCCATGCGACTGAAAGTAGGCGGACAAAGTATTATTGATATAGTCTTTGGCATTGTCGGTTCGGACCACTTTTATTTTGGCTCCAAATTGATTTTGCACCATGTTATGAAACTGAGGTATAATGAGGCTGACTTCGGATTTTTGTTTTAGAAGGAATATCCATGTGACCCGGGTGCAATCATCTATAAAACTGACAAACCATCTTGTTCCAGAGATGTTTGGGATGGAGGAGGGTCCCCAAATATCACTATGAATCAACTGAAAAGGTGAAGAAGATCTTTTATTGCTAATGGGAAATGACATACGAGTATGTTTAGCCATACTACATATTTCACACTGAAAATCAGCAATATCTAAACCATAAAAAAGCTTTGGAAACATGACTTTTAAAGAGGTAAAAGAGGGATGTCCTAGACGCTTATGATATAACCAAATGGAGTCTCTATTGGATATACTCAAATAAGAAGTAGGTAAGTTACTGTGAAGTGTATTAGGTGGCTTCATATGGTAGAGACCGTCCCTTTCTTCAGCAAGTCCAATCCTCCTCCTCGACCCCTGTTCCTGAATAGTACAATGAGAGGGAAAGAAAGTGGCATAACATTTGAGGTCATCGGTTAGTCTTTTTACAGAAATAAGACTAGTAGATAATTTTGGGACATGTAAGACATCTTTGAGTAGGAGGCCTGGTAAAAGTGATATATTTCCAATCCCTGCGACAGTGGCTAGAGACCCATTGGCAACAATAATTTTTCTGTTGCTAGGACAAGGAGTGTAAGAACGAAATAGGCTAAATGTAGGAGTCATATGGTCGGTGGCACCTGAGTCTAAAATCCAAGAGTGGTGGGGGACTGTTTCTGAGGCTTTTGAACATCTAGAGAATGAAAGATTACCTGACGGAGTCAATGAACAGTTTGCAGAAGCAGGCTTCCGGAGGGACTGAAGTAAGCTCCTCAGACAAGCAACTTCCTCACTATTGAATCTCCCGCCATCTTTTCTTTCCTCTATGTTGGAGCTTTCTGTTATATTCGCCTGAGACCTTAGTTGATTTCCTCGATTTCCCCATTCTCTGCTTGATGGTTTGCCATGTATTTTCCAGCAAGTTTCTCTAGTGTGTCTCGGCTTCCGGCAGTGATCACACCATAAATCATCCTTGTTTCCCTTTCCTCGAATTTCTTTGTTTGATACCTTTGGCAATTCTGACTTTGCAACCATGACAGACCCTTCGGTTGGCTGGGATTCAAGCATGACTGATCTTCTGCTTTCTTCACCTCGAATCAAGGCAATTGTTTCTTCCAAAGAAGGTATATCTTCTTTTCCCAATATTTGGACCCGTACTTGGTCGAACTCAGGATTTAGGCCTGCTAGAAAATCATATGTTCGATCCTTTTCAATGAACCTTTTTAAGATTTTGGCATCCTCCGTACACTTCATCTCAAATGTCCGATAGTGATCAAGTTCTTGCCATAAGTTCTGGAGTAAATTGGCATATTCAGTGACCGTTTTGTCCCCTTGCTTTGTAGCAGCCGTCTTGACCTTGATTTCGTATGCCTGTGCAGCATCACGTGCCTTTGAATAGGTTCGACTAACATATTCCCAGATCTCCTTGGAGCTGGACAGGAACATGCATGTATCACTTATCTGTGGATCCATGGATTCCCATAACCAAGACATAATCATGGAATCTTCTTCATCCCATGCCTCAAACTTAGGATCATCCGACTTAGGGCTTTCTTCAAGTAGATGTTTGAGTCTTCCTTTACCTTTAAGGTATGTGCGAATAAACTGAGACCACTTCAAGTAGTTTTTCCCATTGAGTCTGTAGGTTGATCGAAGGTTCTGTAAGTCTCCAATTTCTGAGGATTACTGGAGTATTCAGGGTTTTTCTGAGGATTACTGGAGTCTTCAGGGTTTTTGGGGCTGGTAACAATTGATTCAGTCGACATTGATGTACAGCAATTAAGGCTGTAAAATACCAAGGTTAACAACTATGAAGGTTGTTGATTTATTCGAGACCTTGCAAGAGGCTCTGATACCATATAGAAGTGAGAATCTGTAGAAATATATATATCTATTTCACTGAATAATGATCTCCCTTTATAGGAGAGTACAATTCTATCTATGTACAATATACACCAAGATACAAACAATCGTATCCTAACATAATAACTACAAATAAGGAAAGATAAATCTAACTCAATAATATCCTATTCTGCAACACTATTGATTGTGAATATCATCCTTTACAATGAAAAATGGTCTGCGTTGGTAGGTATGATCTTTTCCACCATCATTTATTAACTGCATGAAAGGGGCTTTGGATTATATTATAGCCGCTAAAGTGTATCAATTTTGATGACTTGATCCACTCTCCTTATAGAGTGGTGTATTACATTTTAGTTGGATGGTGATTCTGTTATGGAAACTTAAATTGGTTTTTTAATGCAGGAGAAGATGTGAAATTGCGGAAACACTTGCCGAGAAAAATTTTGACCTAGCTTTCCAAATAATCTACGAATTCAATCTTCCAGGTAATTTTCTGTCTTCATCAAGTACTACCTTTGTTTTCAGTTGCCATGATCAGTCTGGCTATGTCCTTTGCCACATCTTATGCCAGCGGTTGATATATATGCTGGAGTCGCTGCATCTCTTGCTGAAAGGAAGAAGGGAGGTCAACTAACTGAGTTTTTCAGAAACATTAAAGGAACCATAGACGATGATGATTGGGATCAGGTATGTTGACTTCCATGGACCAACTGTGTACTACATATGTTGTAGTTGATTGGGATCAGGTTTGGAGATTGACAAAAATGTGTTCGGCGGGTTATCAGGGGAATGTGATCTGGTGTATTTTGAAATGAGTTTAATAGCAATCAAAGATGATATCAGTTGATGAGTTAAACTCGGTTGCAGGTCTTGGGAGCAGCAATTAATGTCTATGCCAACAAACACAAAGAACGACCTGATCGCCTCATTGACATGCTGACTAGCAGTCACAGGTAAATTCACATGATGCTGTCAATGAATCTGCATTATGTGCATATTAAGATGTTTGCGCTAGTGACAAACAAACTTTGCTGTTGATCATGTGTAGTTCTCAACTATATATGAAATGATTCGCTCCAGTACGATATATATCATATTACCCATTAAGGAATAGATTGAGAAGCTTATAGAGGACTTTTGCAGTACTTGCTTGATAATCAAATAAATTCCAGCATACTCTTGTTTTGCCTTTTTGCAGGAAAGTCCTAGCCTGCGTTGTTTGTGGTCGTCTGAAAAGTGCATTTCAGATAGCATCTAGAAGTGGAAGTGTAGCTGATGTTCAGTATGTTGCGCATCAGGTTGGTAATTTCACTTTCTTTTTTCCCTAATGATTCTGAGACCGATGCAATGAATTGTTATGTTTGATGCATGCAGGCACTTCATGCTAATGCACTTCCAGTTCTTGATATGTGCAAACAGTGGTTGGCCCAATACATGTAGGTCAGTCCCATAAAACTTACTAGATACAAGTACATCTCCATACACAATAATTTCTTCATTACTTTGATGTTTTGGTAGCTATCTTGTTGTATGGGAATAAAGGCTTGCTCTAGGATGATTTTCATGCCTTAGCAGCCATTGTACTTAATTCATCTTTTGTTGTTGTATAGGAAAGTTGTAGTGTCTGAGACCTCTTAGTGTGCTTTTGCTGTAAGATTTTCTGGAAACTTCAACCATTATATCCATTGAAGGCTTTTTTCAAACTTGTGATGTGTATAATGATAATAAAGTTTTATTGCCTTTTCCCAGTTCTTGACTGATGCGGTAGTGCAAAGGCCAAGTGCCTAAAAGATAGGATGATCTTTATTGAAGAGATTGGACAAAGTTTCAACATACATATATGTAATGGAAGGCTTCTACAGGGAAATTACTTTAGTACAACACCATATAGTATAAGAGATCTATTGAGCATATAGACTCTTTATTAATCGTATCGTAGCGTGCCATGCAGGTCTTAGTTTCTCTGTGGGCTGCACAGATTTGTACAGTTGCCAATGCATTTCTCCATCTCCGCACCATCTGAGGAAGCAATATATAGAAAGAAAAAGAAAAGAAACAATCTATAACAAAACCAATCCTCTTTCAGACCACAAAAAAAAAAAAGGTTATAACATATGGAACAAATAAAGTAACTGAGTACCCGAACTAAGTTGGTAGCAGCGCTGAAGGGAACAACCGATCTTGCAATAGTAGGAAAAATCATCGTCAGTACGAGGAATGCAAGTGGTGAGGCACCGGTAATAACACGATAAATTTTCGGGTTGAGTTTTGCTGCTCCTCAGAAAGCACTCGTTGTAGCATCCTCCCCAGCACGTATATCTCTGCGAATCAACACCTTTCGCCAGTAACAAGAGAATTATCATCATCGTTTTTATCAAATGGATTGGTGGTTCTTCTTTAAGCTGGTTCCTCTCCATAACAGTAACAACATAATCGATTCGATCTGTTCTTTAAGGGAAAAGGTACCGTGCCACCGCGAATATATAAGTCAAAAAAGAGTCTTGAATTATGCATACGATATTCATTCAAATGCATTGATGAAAAGCATTGCACGGTGATGTCACTTGAGTTCAACTTGGTCCAACGTAGCGTAATGGCAAAAGGGTTATAATAAAGATATATTAGAAACAAACGAATACGTACATGAATTGAAGATCTCTTGTATTTTTTTCTTTACGAAAATTTTCCAACTAGAAGTCGTAGTTCGAGTGCATCTTCAGAGGGGCTCACCTCATCACTAGATTATATATGATACGACGACGAGTGCACGTTATGTTATGTTCTCCCGTAAAAGAACGCTAGTGGAGAATATTATTGCATTCTCAAATTTGCTTGTCGTATTGGGCCGTGTGATCCATTATTTCTTTTTGGGCCGCTTGGGCCCATTACAGAAACTCGGCTCGCAGGGATACGCACAGATGTATCAGGTTCGTTTCGTACTTGCGCTAAAAACAAAAAGTTTAATTCCTCAAGCAATCTTCACCATTCACGCACGTAATCTCTCTCAAAACTGTCATTGCAATTGCCGCTCGATTGATCCGAGGCACTGACAAATCTTCCAATTGTGGCTGTTCAAGAAGTTTGAGATGTGAGAGTGCTGGAAATTTTTCGGATTGCGAGTTTTCAAAGGCTCTTCTTTTTTTACGTGGGTTACAGTTTTTCGCTCTTCGCCTAGATTTGAACGGAGAAAATTTCAGAGTTATTAGTGGACTAGGGGACTAAGGGCTGGCCCTCGCTCTTGGTCCCCCCATACACGAGCTGTAGTACAAGCTTGAGTACGTCGGTTGGCAACAATGAGTTTGGAACTTCACAGCCCTTTCATTGGTTTTCCGCTCAGTTGCACTGTTTCTGGAAGGAACAAGTTAAAGTCTGCCCACCTAAAGGATGTTAAATTAAAATTCTCTAGAAGGGGTTCTAGTTTTCAATCGTGTAAATGTGCGAAGAGGCAGCATGAATGGATTTTCCAAGGAAATAAGTTAATGCATTTTTGCGGGAAGAATATTGAGTTACTATGGAAAAGGCTAGAAATGAGAAGCAGTTGGATGATCAATGCTGTGAAAGAACCTATCTCTCGGGGCAAGACTTTGGTCAAGTTTGCTAATCCTGTGTGGGAGGAGGGTCTATTTATTTTCAGGTGCTCTGTGTTTTTCTCCGTATTTTCTGGAGTGTGTTTACTGGTATGGTATGGGCAGTCAAAAGCAAAAAGTTACATAGAAGCTAAGCTGCTGCCTTCCATTTGTACGCTATTAAGTGATCATATTCAGCGAGAACTTGATTTTGGTAAAGTTCGACGGATTTCACCCTTAAGTATCACTTTGGAATCATGCTCTTTTGGTCCACATACGAAGAGTTCTCATGTGGCGAGGTGCCCACTATAAAGCTCAGAATCCGTCCTTTCGCGACCCTAAGAAGGGGAAAAATAGTTATCGATGCTGTTATGCATAATCCGAGTTTATTGGTTGTGCAAAAGAAGAATTACACTTGGCTGGGAATACCTTACTCGGATGGTACTCCCCAAAGGCATTTGTCTGCTGAAGAAGGGATTGATTATCGTACAAGAACTAGAAGAATCTCTAGAGAAGAAGCTGCACTACGATGGGATAACGAACGGGATGCTGCTGCTAGAGAATCTTCACAAAAGGGTTATAAAATATCTGGGCATGATAGTGGCATGTCTGAGGATAATCATTTGAAGGAAAATACTCTTCCTCCTCCTAGGTCTGGGGCTCCTGATCCATTTTTCTCGATGGACGAGAAACTTCAGTGGAGAGATCATCATTGCATGGATGCTGGTGCAGAATATGATTCCAAGCATGCTGATTTAGAGAAGTCGTTTGGCACGAAAGTTTCATCCCAGGACACTAATTTCTGGACCAGAATCATGCCCGGGCCTATAAGGCACAAATTCAAGAAGAAAGGCAACGGAAAAAGTCTATCTTCTGTGGGGTTTGAATCCAAAAGGAGACTTCTAGATCTCAGTGCATCTGCAGCTTGTTTATATTTTCAAGGACAATCGCAGAAAAAATCGGACTTTGCTGAGAGATTTGATGATTCGGGGAATGTGGAGAATTCTTCAAACCTTAAAACAGATTATCCCACCACTTCACCTACGGTGACCTGTCCTGAAGGAAATTTAAATCATGAGTTTAAAAGTGGGAAGGGCAGTTATGTTTTCGATGCAAGGAGACTTGAAATGACTGAGAATACCTCTACCCACGAGGCTATGTTGGAGGAAGAGATAAATACTAATTATTACCCCAGAGGAAATGCTGAAGTGCTGTCTGAGAATGAGATGGACATAGATTTTAGAAACCAGACCACTCAAATCGATGGGCTAGATGCTAGTGAGAATGTTGTAAAAGACATTGACGGTGGTCAAGACTCTTCGGGAACTTCACATTCAATTGACAATTTGAATAATGATCATCTTGTTGGATTTCAATCAGGTTCTTTATATTCCCTTAGAAACTTCACTGAAACATGGTCTCATCTACTTGTCAGTCCTTTCTGGAGGCTAAAATCTGAGATTGGCCAGAGATTTGAGGATATATCCACAGAGTTAGTTGACGAGATTGATGGTCAAACTGCTTCGGGCTTGGATAAGATAATTCCTGTTGTTCTCGATGGCGTGCATTTCAAAGGTGGATCACTGATGCTGCTCGCATATGGTGATAATGAACCAAGGTAGGTTTGTCTGTGACATATTAGAGATACCGATCCATTGCACAATTATTATTTTAGTTGTATTGATCTACTTATTATTTCTTATTATATACAGATCAAAATTGATTGATTCTTTTCCTTATGAATACTGTTTTAAACTTTAAGGGCCATTCTTACTAATCAAAAGCTAAACCGTTCTGAAGTTTTATGTCATTTTCTATTATGTTAATAGCTTCTTCTATCATTCCTTTTTGTTTGAAAATGGTCTTATTAGAATTTAGAAGAGGTTGATTCTGATATTGTGAGTGCAGCAGAAAAGTGGACATTTTGTTTTATCTATGAATAATATGATGCCGATGCCTTACATCAAGTAATTTGTTTTAATTTCTCTTTTGATAGAGAAATGGAAATTGCTAGCGGAAATGTAGAGTTGCAAAACCACTACGGACGTGTTCATGTGCAAATCAGCGGCAACTGTAAGATGTGGAGATCGGATGCCGTCTCTGAAGATGGAGGGTGGTTATCAACAGATGTTTTTGTTGACATTATTGAGCAAAAATGGCATGCAAATTTGAAAATCTCAAATCTCTTTGTTCCGGTAAAGTTCATATGGAGAATTCTCAGTGATATTTCCTATTATCATTCAGCAGGTATGCTACTCATACATAGCAAGATTTGAATTCTCCTCCTTTCTTGTGTAGCTTTTTGAGAGGATTTTAGACCTGCCAATCATGTGGTCAAAGGGAAGAGCTAGCGGTGAGGTGCTTAATCTAACTCCATAGTTTCTACAAAAGGACATTTCTGTTTGTCCTGTAATTCATTTAAACGACAAATTTATTTCTGTGCTTCATCACTTGTTTATGTTTATATACGTTGTTTTGTGCTTTTTTCTGCATGCAAATATTCTAATGATCTAGCTGCTAATCTATTGCGTTCTTGATTTAGACTTCAATTTTTCATGCAAAAAACTGTTGATACTTTCCTGCAATTTGAAGGTGTTGGCAAACTTCAAATTGTTCCATTTATGTAACTTTTTAGCTATCAAAGTTTCAAAATTTTGACTTTTGAGGCTATATAAAGATTCAATGTCATAGATAGGTGGTACATTAAAAAATGACATAGGTGTTTTTATATTAACAGGTTCACATATGCATGTCAAGGGGAGAAACATTTCCGAATCTTCATGGGCAGCTTGATGTAACGGGGTTAGCATTTCATGTTAATGATGCCCCATCGTGGTTTTCTGTAAGTCTGCATGTATTTGTATCTGGTGTATTATGTTCCTCTCATTATGAACCCATTGTTTCTTTAATGTCTTCAGGCCTGGCAGTTCCTGTATTTCGTTATTTATTTTCCCTTATTTACCTGAGGTTATTCTGGTTAAATGATTAAGGATGTGGTTTTGCAGGATATGTCTGTCAGTCTGTTCTTTCGTGCCCAGCGGATATTTGTGCACAATGCTAGAGGCTGGTTTGGTGATGTTCCTTTAGAAGCATCTGGAGATTTTGGGATTGATCCACAGGAAGGAGAATATCACCTTATGTGTCAGGTATATTCATTAGAAGGAAGGCTCGCTTTTTCAGTTTGAAATTTCCAATTAGAAAATTGTACCTTAGGGCCGTTTCCCAATCCGAGTGTATTCAGTTGTTTGCTTCTTTTCTATCAATCGAATCAAATAAAAAGTAGAATACATTTTTTTTTTAAATCCTTGGTCTGTGTTAGATAGAACCTTTTTGTTTGCCCTCCTATAGTTTGATTTGGGAACTTTTGATTCAGGTTCCGTCGGTGGAAGTAAACGCTTTGATGAAAACCTTCAAGATGAAGCCGCTGTTATTTCCGGTATTTTGTCTATATGAATTTGATACTGATTACTGAGATTTTCTGTGTTTGATGAAGATATTTCTCATGAGTTTTCGTAGCTCATCAAGCGCTTCTCTGACCATGCTAAGGCACCAATACCATCTGAAAATAACTGCCACTTGTTTGTGTCTCTACTGACCAAGAAGTGCGATTCTATAACGATAGTCCATGATAAACCATTGTGCAATATTCTCATGCATACTAGTCCTCTTTAAGTTTTTAGTTCAAGGTGGGCTCAACGGCTACTGTGGTGGTAGTGGGGTTAGGCGGCATAGGTGTAATCAGCAGTGCTTGATTGCTGAGGAACTGTTGATTTTGTAATATGTATTGACCTTAAACCTCATTTTATTTTTCCTGTTCCTGGTTCATAGTGTTTTAGTCTGCATATCATGCGTTTGCTCATATGCTTCTTCAGATGAATACTAATTAAGCTCCATAACTTGCTGCAGTTGGCGGGATCAGTTACAGCTGTTTTCAATTGCCAAGGGCCATTGGATGCTCCTGTATTCGTAGGGAGTGCGTTAGTCTCGAGGAAACTTATGCATCTTTCTTCTGATAATTCTTATTCGGCTGCTTACGAGGCGATGATGGGCAGTAAAGAGGCAGGTGCAGTGGCAGCCATCGACCATATCCCACTCTCATATGTTTCTGCGAACTTTACGTTTAACACGGACAATTGTGTAAGTATATCGTGGACAAATTTTAACTAGGACAAATCTCTACTAGATTGGGGTTTGTCATGCATGTCATTGCTTGCATTCATATGTCAGGTTGCCGATCTGTACGGTATCCGAGCTACACTTGTTGATGGTGGTGAAATCCGTGGAGCAGGAAATGCTTGGATTTGTCCTGAGGTGTTTATTTGACTTGACAACAGTACATATTTGAGTATGAATAACTAAATATTTATCCGCATGCTTTATTATGTCAGAAAATCCTTTGAATGTTCTTGCTAATTAGTTTGTCTACTACTCTGTTTAATTTAATATAGAGAATTGAAGATAACGCCATTAAGCTATGACTACACAGTGCAATGTGTAAATTAGGTTCTTATACTTAAAAGAGTCTTGATGTAAATATGTTTGATTTGGAGCATTGTTGGGGAAGACATCTACCTATAGAAAAATATTCAAGACATCCTACCTTGTGATAATTCTTTCAACGTGGCATCACACATATTATATATATAAATATAAATATATATAAATATATATATATATGTATATATATATATATATATTACAATATCCTGTTTCTTTGGCTTTGTGAATTATCTGAAGATTGATTTGATTGTACCTGTTTGTTAATCATCTGATCTATCTGACATCTGATGGCCTATAATTGTAGGGAGAAGTTGATGAATCTGCAATGGATGTAAACTTTTCAGGCAATTTATGTTTCGATAGGATTATGCAGCGGTATGTTCCTGGTTATCTTCAAAGGATGCCTCTTAAGTTAGGGGATTTAAATGGAGAGACAAAAGTTTCTGGATCATTGTTCAAACCGTAAGATTTATTTCCAGGCCTTTCTATGTATCATATGACTCCTTAGTCGTGATAATATTCCAAAGACAAAATTTCTCTATCTTTCAGTACTGAAACAGTTTGTACTGATGTAGGAGATTTGATATCAAATGGACAGCACCTAGAGCAGAGGGATCACTTTCTGATGCCCGTGGAGATGTCATAATTTGTCACGATTACATGTCTATCAATTCTGCGTCTGCTGCGTTTGAATTGTATTCGAAAATTTTAATAATGTATCCTTCAGAAAACTTGCTAAATTGGAGGGAGCGCAGTAAAGCTGTCTCAATGCCTTTCTCTGTAGAAGGGGTTGAGCTTGATCTGAAAATGCGAAATTTTTGAATTTTTTAACTTGGTTTCTTTCTCTACTTTTGACTCTCTGAGGCCTTTGCATCTCAAAGCAACTGGAAGAATAAAGTTCCATGGCAAGGTTGACAAAATTTCTCCCAGCTACATTGATAATGAAGCCATCGAACCAGTTAAGAATCTGGGAGTGCATATGGTGAAAAGTGATGAAGTTGGAAAGAGTATTTCTGGGGATGTTTCAGTTTCAGGATTGAAACTCAATCAATTGATGTTGGCTCCTCAGTTATCAGGAGTAGTGAACATAACACCTACGGGCATTAAGGTAACCACACTCTGTAGAGCTTTTTGTTATTTGGTATTCTTGAGGTGCTGCATAGAACTGGGACCTGTGCTGAAAATGGGTTGATCTAAGTTGTTCCTTGCCCTTCAATAATAACGGCATGAGTTTCCCATAGCATTCAAGAAGCCATTTATATTTGAACTATGTGCTTTTATGTGCATGAAGCTCAGGATTCTGAAATTGTTTGATATCTCTTTGTTTCCTTTGAACACGCAGTTAGATGCTACTGGGCGGCCAGATGAGAGTCTTGCAATAGAAATTTCAGGACCCTTACAATCAACTCCTGAAGAAAATGGGACTGGAAAGATTCTATCCTTTTCTTTGCAGAAAGGACACCTGAAAGTTGTTGTATGTTACCGGCCGTTTCATTCAGCTGACTTGGAGGTCCCCGTTAGATTTACTTAATTTATTTTTGTTATAGTTTTTGACCTTTATTGTTTCTGTTCTCATGAGCATTTCATCTATGCGAACAGGTGCGCCATTTGCCACTAGATGAACTGGAGCTAGCTTCACTGCGTGGTGCTATTTCAAGAGTAATATCTTTATAGTCTACTATCTGCACTTTGCTACCCAGATAAATTATTTTACATTCCCTCCCTTCAAATTATGATTCAATTATTCTGCTTTCAGGCTGAAGTACAGCTAAATTTCCAAAAAAGAAGAGGCCATGGTGTGTTATGTGTCCTACGGCCAAAAGTTCAGTGGGGTATTGGGTGAAGCTCTTGATGTTGCTGCTAGATGGAGCGGGGATGTGGTGAGTATCTAAATCAGAGTTCAAATTCAGCAGCATCTATCTTCCAATTGATTTTACACCACAACTTGGAAAGATTGTTTCGAATGATTGGTTGGTTGGATTCCAATTGTGTGATTGTAATGAATGACTATTGATCATTTCTATTTACTAAACAATTCTTTGGCATAGATAACTGTTGAAAGAGCTATTTTAGAACAAACCACTAGCAAATATGAACTACAAGGGGAGTATGTTTTGCCTGGATCCCGAGATCGAAGCCCTAGTGGGAAGGAAAAAGGTAGCTTGTTCCAGAAAGTAATGACTGGTCATATTGGCAGTATGATCTCTTCTATGGGGAGATGGCGAATGAGACTTGAGGTGCCCAATGCTGAGATCGCTGAGATGCTACCACTCGCTAGACTTCTTTCACGAAGTTCCGATCCTGCTGTTCAGTCGAGATCGAAGGTTTGTCGTTTGCATAAGTAATTTATTTCTATATCGTGTTAGTACTATACAGGTAGGTGGATGCATTTCTGATTCAAGCTTGCACTTGTTAGGGCTAGATTTAAGACCCTTTTGTGGCTTGCAGGATCTTTTCATTCAAAGCTTGCAGTCGGTTGGATTGTGTGCTGAAAGCATTCAAAAACTTCTGGAGGTTTTGTTCTTTTATATTACGTACTTATTTGGCTATCTTGACTCCTGATAATTGGCCATACTTCAAAGTTCTTTCCCTTTTGTTCTATTATGCCGTTAACCTTTTTATGTTGTAGGAAATCCGGGGTCATTGTGCAACATCGGATGAAATTGTCCTGGATGATTTCAACCTTCCAGGATTAGCCGAGCTTAAAGGCCGGTGGCAAGGCTCTTTAGATGCAAGTGGAGGTGGCAATGGAGACACAATGGTAGGCATCATTGATCTTCACACTGGACATTTGGGGATTGTGTAGATGTGGCCAAAAAAGCTCTCCATGTTAAAATTTGTCATCTGTTAATAGACAGCCTGAAGCATGCTCAATGCTTGTGCATCTATACAATGGGCTGTCTTATTGGGATGCCCTAAAATATCTTGCTGATTTTTTCCATCAAAAGTTTTTGTTATTGCAATTTCCTCTTAGCATGTGTAGCATATGTTCCTCGCATAAGATTTTCGAAGTTATTCAAAAATCTGATTTATTAGCTCTTCCCATGAGTAGTAAATCATCGAATTTTGTATTTGCATATGTACTAATTGTTTCGTTGTTGATTACTCTATGATTACTACAGGCAGAATTCGACTTCCGTGGCGAGGAATGGGAGTGGGGAACTTATACAACCCAGCGCATTTTAGCAGCTGGCATGTACAGCAACAATGACGGTTTACGTCTCGAGAAAATGTTCATCCAGAGGGATAATGCCACAGTTCATGCTGATGGGACAATACTGGGGCCAAAAACCAATCTTCATTTTGCTGTCCTTAATTTTCCAGTCAGTTTGGTTCCTACTCTGGTTCAGGTTATCGAAAATTCAGCCACTGAAGCTGTTCACTCTCTGAGGCAACTCTTGGCTCCAATCAAAGGCATATTGCACATGGAAGGTGATCTTAAAGGAAGTTTGGTCAAACCAGAATGCGACGTTCAAGTAAGGCTACTGGATGGGGTGGTTGGCGGAATTGAACTTGGTCGAGCTGAAGTTGTTGCATCTTTAACCCCTAGCAATCGTTTTCTGTTCAACGCAAAGTTTGTGCCCATCGTTCAAAATGGCCATGTACACATACAAGGAAGTGTTCCTTTGAGCCTCGTACCTAACAACGTTCCCGAGGAAGAAAGCAATGAAACTGATAGAAAAGAAGCAACGTGGGTTCGGGGTTGGGACACAGACAGAACTAAAGTGCCAGTTGAGGAGGCAGCCAGTGATAGAAAAGGTTCCAAAGAGAAAAATCAAGAGGTCTGGGACGCACAAATGGCGGAGAGCCTTAAGGGTTTGAACTGGAATATATTGGACGCGGGGGAAGTTAGAATTGATGCTGATGTCAAAGACGGTGGCATGATGCTGCTCACTGCATTATCTCCTTATGCAAACTGGGTCCATGGAAATGCTGATGTCATGCTTCAGGTTATTGTGTATTTCCTTTTCTTTGTTCTGTAAGCAATCGAAAAGAAAGCATAAACATTTATGATCTTTCCTTTGTCAGTTTCTTCTGTGCATGATTATCAACTCCGCCTTTTCATCTGTAGGTTAGGGGTACTGTTGAACAGCCTGTGCTAGATGGGTCTGCTTATATACATAGGGCAACTGTGTCCTCACCTGTCCTGAGGAAGCCAGTTACCAATATAGGAGGAACAATAATGATGAATTCAAATAGATTGAGGATTGGTGCATTAGAGGGTAGAGTAGGCAGAAAGGGGAAATTATCGGCGAAAGGGAATCTTCCCCTCCTTACGAGTGAAGCAACCCTTGGTGATAAACTTGACTTAAAATGTGAGGTCCTTGAAGTGCACAGTAGGAACGTCTTGCGGTATGTCATTTTTCTAATGCTGAATATGCTTTTCATTTTATTTTCAGGAATTGTTTTTTTTCTTTTTTTACAAAAACTTCTATTTTTCTGACAACTTGAAACATTGGTACTTAAAGTGGCCAGGTTGACAGTCAGTTGCAGATAACTGGGTCTATTATGCAACCAAACATCTCTGGGAAGATAAAGATCAGCCATGGTGAAGCTTATCTGCCACATGATAAAGGCAGTGGAGCTACTCCCTTTAACAGAGACTCTGCAACCGAACCAAGACTGGCCAATAGTTATGGTCGTTTGGTTGCTTCGAAATACGTTTCCCGTTTTTTGAACCTAATACCAGCATCATCAAGAAGCTTATTCCACTCCTCGAGTAAGTTTTGTCTTTTCTCTTTGTTGTTTTTAGTGGACATAATGGGGTTCTTTTTCTTGGTTCATCTAACCGGACCTCTTTGAAAGAAGATATATCAATAGAAGTTGAATGCAGACTCATGAGAATCGACTAAAAAACACAAGGGTTTATAAAGAAACAAAAGAATTCAGGAGATGTGGTTGCAGTAAAAGCACTTGTCAAAATCTGTTGGATCTGGTCCGTCGTTTGATATGTTCGGCCTTAATAACTGTTCAATTTTTTTACAGGTGAACATGATGAAGTGGAAAAGGATATGGTGCTTGTAAATAGTAAACCTAAGTTAGATGTCCGCCTTGCAGATTTGAGGGTTTCTCTTGGACCTGAACTTAAAATTGCTTATCCTTTGATACTCAACTTTGCTGTCACTGGGGAGCTAGAGCTGGATGGTCCAGCTCATCCCAAATACATAAGACCTAAAGGCCTTCTAACATTTGAGAATGGCGATGTGAATCTAGTAGCCACACAGGTATTCTTTATATGTGTTTTAACTAATTATTTGTTGAACACCTTACAAAATTAGCTGCATTTACTGTCTTTCCTGATGTACTTATCCGTGGTATGTACTTTCATCTCGCAAATTCAGGTGAGGCTTAAACGTGAACATCTGAATATGGCAAAGTTTGAACCTGAGAATGGGCTTGATCCAATGCTTGATTTAGCTCTGGTGGGATCAGAATGGCAATTTAGGATTCAAGGACGAGCCAGCAAATGGCAGGAAAAATTGTTGGTGACCTCCACGCGTTCTGTGGAACAAGATACTCTTTCAACTACCGAGGTAAGTACTAATCCCCATGGCCTGATTCAGCTAATTGCATGTCTCTATACCATTTGATGGAATATGTAAGGGTGTGCAATTATATGATTATAGGTGGTCGAGATTTGTGATCTAGCAATTCTAGAAACCGACGTTTTTCTAATGATTAAACAGGCTGCTCGAGTGTTTGAGAGTAAATTAGCAGAATCCATATTGGAGAGCGATGGCCAGCTAGCATTCAAGAAGCTTGCCACTTCGACGCTCGAAACATTGATGCCTAGAATAGAAGGCAAGGGAGAGTTTGGACATGCTCGATGGAGGTTGGTCTACGCTCCTCAGATCCCGAGTTTGCTTTCAGTGGACCCCACCAGTGATCCCCTCAAATCCCTAGCCAGCAACATTTCTTTCGGGACAGAAGTTGAGATCCAACTTGGGAAGCGTCTCCAGGTATATATATATATATCAGACCATTAGAATCTTTCATGATTTTATAGTTGAGCACATTTAGTTATATTGATTTTTTGTATGCAGGCCTCAGTAGTTAGGCAGATGAAGGATTCAGAGATGGCAATGCAGTGGACTTTGATTTATCAGCTCACTAGTCGTCTTCGGGTTTTGCTGCAGTCTGCTCCTTCGAAGCGTCTCTTGTTTGAGTATTCTACGTCTTCACAAGATTAACATTTTACATCTCCTGTATATCCATTAATCATTTTTCTGATCTGATAAGATCTGTGCATATATTCATACGCCTTAGTTACGTTTGATGTATCATCAAATGTATGTACATCAAAGTCGCCATTAGTGGTTTGCTTAATGGGAAATTTTTTTGTGTAAACCTATATTTATATATATATATATGCTGCTGTTGTTTGTTATGCATTTGAACGTGGTGATTATGATTCAAAATAATTATCAATCTTATCTAATCATCTGAGAAATACCAAACTGGATTTAAATTTTTTGGTTGATTTTTTACGTCCATGCATAACTAACTAATTGGATGGCCAGTGGAATTGAAGGCTATTTATTACCTATCACGTTATAACTACTGTGGAGCAGTACGTACCAGCTTGAGAAGATGAATTGTGAAAACTTTGAAGGTAATTCATTGAGAAGTTCCAAAGACAACTTTATTTCCAATGCTTAAGAAGCTCACTCACTCTACAGAAAGGAGGCAGAGTAGAGCGAACCTAACACTACCCATCCAGCAAGAAACTGGCTGTATGCATATGCATAATCAAATCTAGCTCCCAATAAAAATATGCTTATTTCTTATAATTAGACCAATGCCATGCTCACCTTTACCTCTTCCCGTTACATTCAAATTAAGGTGTAAGAATAATGAATTGAGAACGCAGACCGAAAATTAGTTCTTGCACTTGCTTCAGCTTTCTTTTATGCCCGTTTCACTAGCAAAGCTCCAACGAGGGCAAATCATGTTTGAAAAAGAGAGTTGACGGATAATGAAGAACATAGCGTTGAGACCCTCTTGAACTGTCACGGGAGAGATTATATTGATCAATGGAATTTCAACATGTAATATGATACCATAAGTTTGATGTTGTGGTAATAAGTCTTCACACACCTTTGGTTGCTTGTATTTTTCGCGAATGGCATTGAGGTGCATGCATCCATTTGTGCTCAGTTGTAAGCCTTGTAGCTTAAGAACAGAGAATTCAAGCTCAGAGGACTTACATCTTGTGTAATATTCCAGGGTTGGATTCTGCACGGATAAAATGTCACATCACTTATTTAGAAAAAAAAAAGTTGTGAATGATTGATTTATGAATGATGAAACAAACACGAACCCATGGATTTTGTGACTGATCAAGTGTCCACTTTGCTAGGAATACTGCAGATGCAGCAATTAGAGATGGAAGGAACTTGAGAAAACTGTAGTCAATTAGTGTTAGTTCTGCTAAATAGTTTGCCAGGAATTCCAGCTCAACCGATGGGACCTAAATATTGATCTGATTAAAAATATATTTCATTTGAAGGAAACTAAACGAAACTGTGTATTCCCATTCATTACTACCTCGTAAGAAACTTGTGCTGCTTGAATGAATCTCCTGTCATTGGCAAAGGAATCAAAATTCTTAAGTATGAGCAAAATATGGGATGAAAGATAGTATATAATGCTGGAAGAGGAAATATCAGGTACCTTAAGAACTTCTTCGTAGTGGGAACGGATAACCGAAAATCCAGAAACTTCAAAATTCGACTTTCCATCTTCAACACCTGCATTATATTGTCATGAAAAAACAGTTCTTTGGGTCGTATATGTGCACCCATTAAACACAAACCAAGAGCCATCTATCGAGCCTCCAAGTTGATAGTGCATAGTGCAGAAAAGAAATGAGCACATCGAGCTAGTGTGATGAGGCCATACCTCTTCTTTTGTGTAGGTATTATCGGTAACGTAGCAAAGCTCTTCTACACGAGGGGCACATATTTCTTCATACTTGCTTCAATGGGATAACCCAAACATGATAAAATATTAGCTATTAAAGACGTCCCACAGTATATCGACAGATAAGAAATGGGCACTCTTTATTGTTCATGACTTACGAAGCTATCAGCATGCATGTAACTCCAAGCAATTGCAGTTTTTGCTTCTCAACTTGATTCCCTGAAAGATATCTATCGATCATATTTACAGTAAGGTAGAGTGTGTCTGGAACCAACTTATATTCTTCGCAGACCTGGAAAAAAAAAAAGCAACAAGTCAATATACAGAACACCATGCGGAATGTTTTAAGGGAAAAGTATCACAGATTTGTAAAACAAGTTAACTAACCTCCACGAGCCAATCAATCAGAATGCCTCGCATGCCTTGGTTGATATCTTGCTGCAGTTGTTCCATGTAGTTACTTTTAGGCCTCCAATCCACCTGATGAAGAGAGACAATGGATAATCCTTATTAGAGGAGAGAATACGTTTACATGATTCTGAGAATATTTGTAAGATAATTCCACGAAAGATCAACGTATGTGGCATGGCAGCAGAACAAACCTCCAATGTATGCAAATCAGAATATATATCAGCAGCATACAAGCTGCAGAGTAATGGATCCTTGTGTGAGTCAATATTTGTGACACTCGGATCTTCCAAAGCTTGCCGTCTCACTATATTCTTGGGACGATCTGCATGCAATCCCCCACTAAAAGAATGTGCTCCGGGAATGTATCTGCAGGAATTTGTCCGAGGAATTTGAACTGCTGAATTTAACGCCATTGCATTGCTCGAATCAGTCTGTTCGATGGCCGAACTCGTAGTGCTACTTATTACTTGTGATTCCTCAACTTTAACTGTGAGACTCTCTTCCATGTCAGTTCTACCTTCTCTGATGTTAAAGGTGCTGCCTTTCCATTCTTCTGTAATGAGACTTTTCCCCTCTGCCCAAGAAACTGTGACCAGTAAGTTTGCGAATCCAAGAAAGTCGACAAAAGATCTTTTCCACTAACAAGTATTGGCCCCCATAAATAGGAAGCCAAGAATAATGACAGAAAATACTACATTCATTGAACATTAAAATTTGTGAAAGAAGTGCTTGAGCATTGGTCTGCCACGACCAATATGCGGTGATGCAAGACCATTACCTGACCCATTGAAGCACTACTAGACATCTTCGTGCAAGTGATGTTAGTTACATCCTTAAGAACAGCCCGTTTCTTGTTCTGCGGACAAGCAGCTGCAATCAGACCAGATCTTTTCGAGTTCGCTCGTGGGACCCGATCCTCATCGTATGCTGATGAAGAATGTAAGGGAGGCAATTCACCTGACATGCCTAATGATTTAGCGCGTGCTCGAGTGAGTCTGACAGAAGGCTCACTCGGGTTGGACGATCTATTTTCATCATTCATAATTGTGTGCTCCATTGGATAACAAGTTACGGTATTGATCTAACTTGCAACCTGATATTTCTGCAAACAAAAGAGATGCAGTGTTCAAATTTGCAGCAAAACTTAAGGGAGAGACAAGCACCTAAATTAAAAAGAAAGGTTATCAGGATCTGTAAAATATATCGAATGCTATGGGGTGGTGTTGCTGCAGAAATGATGGCCTAAGAGCAATCTTATCAGAATTAGAATTTAAGATTCCAAAGATGCTTAATTTCATCCTTCACATGAATCTTCAGGACAATTTTTTTTTCAGAAAGTACCTCTACAAGGCAATCTAGGAAATGAAAATAGAACTATTCTATGAATCTACAACATCTTGAACGTCATTGAAAAATTAGCTCTTTAAGCATTATCTGATCATCACGGAAAACGCAGGAAGACGCCTGAGGCGCTACTGTTACATTGAGTTCGAAACTTAAAAACATTCCATAAAAGCCTACAAATCCATACAAGAAACTTGTACTGAGTCAAACTGTCTTTGTTGTCATGTATGCAAGACATAGAGGACTCTGAAGTTCAAATCTCCTTCATCAGTTCCAAATACTAAAAATCTCAATAGCTTCTAATAAAGACGCTTAGACACTTCAATTTCTCCAACCCAAGGCTAAATATCACGGTATAAACACATCCCACATACTGCATTTTGGAACTTCCTCAAATAATCACTAAATATACTAATTTAAAACCATGTCAATGTCATCGCAGCTCAATAGATCTGCTAGCTTGAAAATCTCAGCTCAGCCAAAAAAGTCATAACAGCCACATTCTCTATCCCATCCCACAAAATGTTAGCATGAACACGAACGCAAGAAACAGCATAAATGTGAGAAGAAAACCATCACAATAACACTGAAACGCTTCCAAATCATGTTCGAGAGGAAAGCTGAGCTCACAGTTCATCCGTGAGGATCAGATTAACGCAGGTGAGGCCTCACTTCACACCGACCCATCATCCAATTAGATCCACAAAATGCAAAAATATATCTGCAGCTGAGTTGAGCTGCTGTCGACACTTTTAGTTGAGTTGGGTGGAGTGAGTGAGTGAGAGAGTGAAACGTGTACATCATGCGCTTTATATAATGATGAAAGAGCTGAGCTGTGGAGCGTAGTGGGCGGGACAAAGCCATCGTTTAAATCTCATGTAATAAAAACTCACTGCTTCCACTCCTGATATTTGCTATTTCCAGACCTCTCTAATTTGAACATGGTCAAAGCCATGTCCTGACTGAGCAAGGTAAATTTTTAATCATATAATAAAAACAAAGATGCAAACGAGGCAACAAATATAAATTCTTTTTAATGTAATTGAATATTAAAATCTTGAAACTAATTGGGTTTACCAAAAATAATGTGAGATTCTTAAATTTGAATTTAGAAAAAAAAAATGGTAATGCAGAGTCACACAAGCAGTATACGTATATGTTACGAACTATGTCATAGAACCTCAAATTTAATATTATGTATGTTTATATTAATAATATCATTGAAGCGCATTAAATTCGTTTTCAATTTTTATGAGTGAAGGTTCGTTTTCATTAGGTAGAGTATAGCTTAGTCTCGCGAGGCAATAAATATATTTCTTTCCTTAGCTGGACTTTCTGACAACAAAAGCAAGCATGTTCTATTTTTTTTTTAAAGATCTGGTCTTAAATTAATTTTTTTAGTCTGGTATGTACGCATGTAGCGTGGACCAAAGACCGTATTTAAATTTGAAACAAAAGAAGCACCTATTTTCAAATACCCTTCCTAACTTCAATTTAATTTTATAGGGGAATAAAAGTTATTTATTGGTTGGCCTTACCCTTCATTACTTGCATTTATTATTTTTTTCTTGATAATAATTATTTTTTCAAAATACAGGTTTTGTAAATGAACGAGTAAGCCCAATTCCAATGGACTTATGAGGCCCAATAGGATGGGCTTACGAGTATAAAACTAACCCAATACAACGAAGGTATTAAATTATATTTTGAATAGAAAAGAAGGCAATAATAAAAATAAATTAATGCACCGATTATTATGGTTTGGTGCGTAATAACTAGTACTACTATCGACAATAGCTTTCATTTATTATTCTTAAGAGAACGTCATTATTGATATCGATAATCACTCAAGTGGTTGCACAATTACTGAATTATCACGATTTCTTATATATTTATACATTATATTAACTGATAAAAATAGCACTCGATAATCCCGTATTCATTTTCATATTCAGGAAGCTTTAACGAAAATAATAAATTAAAGATTTATTACTGCGAATTCTTGGAGACGAGATTTCATTTTTATGGTATTTTTTCAAGCTAGACGACGCATGGGTAAATATTAATATAATATACATGCATAGCATACGTAAGTATGTTGGGATGCACTCGTTCCTCGCATTGTTTTCTTTCTAGAAAAGCAATCAAGATTGCATTTTTATTACCAGTGAGTTAACAATATTTCTTCAACCCCCATACCCACTAATCAACCACCACAGATCAGTTTTCTTACAACACCATGCAAATGCAACGTCGATGATTTTTCCTTTTTCTTGATGGTTTGTTTGCTTGTCGAATCGTCGTCACCAAGATTTATACATACGAAAGAAAATACAGGCTAAGCTTAAAAACGAGACCCCACAAGACGAGAAAAAAACAACGCATGAACACTAATAATAATAATAACCACAGAGAGCTGTTCGTGAAGGCATTTAATGCAAATCGGCTCAATAAACGCACCCAAAGTTGGCTGCATTTCACATCGTCAAACGCCTTACGCATTGGACCCCACATGTCATATTTCTCTTAGAAAAGGATATATTGACTGTTCTGTTCTGTAGGGGACAATTTCTGTGAGTTCGTAAGAATAATACTTGTAATGTCGGCAAGTAGCAGAAACCCATTCACGAATTGTAGTAATGGTAGCTTTCACGGAGACGATGATGATGATGACGAGGAAGACGAAGCTCTTGTCTTGGCTGCTTTGCAGAGGTCTCCCACTTACGATAGAGCGAAGATGGCTGTTTTTCGTAATATAGCTGGAGAGATTTCTTTGGTTGATGTTCGAAGTATTAATGAGGAAGAAAAGAAGCAAGCATTGGATAAGGTGGTTCACGCAATCAACGGAGATATTGAGTCGTTTTTCAAGAGAGTAAGGAGGAGATTTGACGAGTAAGGATATATATATGTGTATATTTCTGAGCTTTTGAACAATCTGAGGTTTTGAAGAACAGTCTTATTTTTATCTGTCCTATACACAGCGTGGGATTGGAATTTCCAAAGGTTGAGGTTCGATTCCAAAATCTGAAGGTTGATGCTTTAGTCCACGTCGGTAGTAGGGCTTTGCCAACCATTCCAAATTTTATTTTCGATATGTCAGAGGTAAACGTTGTTGGTTGATGGATAAGCATATGGACTATGAACGCAATCGACTTCTAACATCATTTGAGTTTGTTGTTGTCTGTAGGCACTTCTGAGACAACTGGGGATTTTCTCAGACAGAAAACAGAACTTGTCTATCCTAAACAACGTCAGTGGCATTTTAAGGCCTTCAAGGTAAGATTTTGTATCAAACTTCGAGTGCTTGTTCTTTCTTAAACTGATGATTAATAATGTAAATGTGTATTTCCAAGAATGACGTTGCTTCTTGGACCTCCAAGCTCGGGAAAGACGACGTTTCTCCTTGCTCTTGCTGGTAGGCTCTCCAATAGTTTGAAGGTAAAAAACCTCTGATAGATATGCAACAAGTTTAGGACAGAGCATTCTTACTCAAAATCTATCTTTAAAGGTCTCGGGGGAAGTTACGTATAACGGACATAAACTGAAGGAGTTTACTCCTCAGAGGACTTCAACCTATGCAAGCCAACAAGATTGGCACGTCGCAGATATGACCGTAAGGGAGGTTCTTGATTACGCTGGACGATGTCAAGGTTCGGGATTTAAGCATGGTATGATCATTCATCTCCCATACATCTTTCTTTCTTTCTTTCTTCTCCTTTTTTAACGGAAAACGAAAGAAGAAAAATCCTCACACGGTTGCATATGGGTGAGAAGAAATGCTCATGGAACTCCTTAGACGGGAGAAAGCCGCCGGAATAAGACCAGATAACGATCTTGACTTCTTCATAAAGGTAAGAAAAAAATAAGTTCTTCAAACGAAAAGCTCGACCCTTAGAATCATTGCAGAATTTGGTTTCATGTGCTTTGGTATCTCCTCGTTTTCTCCTAGGCAGTCGTGTTGGGAGAACACAGTAGTATCCTCGTCGAGTACATCATGAAGGTGTTGTATAAGCTTATGCAACTTTCATTACCTTTCTTGTCAATCAATACCTTTTAACACTCTTCTTACGTAACAATTCTGATATGTGGATGAAGATTTTAGGACTTGACGTATGCGCCGATACATTGGTGGGAGACGAAATGCTCAAAGGGATATCTGGCGGCCAAAAGAAGCGCCTTACGACTGGTATCTACCTACCCATTATTACCTTCCTCTCAGTCTTCTTCATATCATTTAACAAACAAATTTATTTGCAGCTGAGCTGCTCATGGGAGCTTCGAGGGTACTTCTCTTGGACGAAATATCGACGGGCTTAGATAGTTCGACGACCCATCAAATCATCAGATACCTCAGGCATGTGACTCATGCACTCGACTGCACGACGCTGGTCTCGTTATTACAGCCAGATCCCGAGACTTACGAAATGTTCGACGACGTAATCCTTCTGAGCGAGGGACGGATCGTATATCAGGGACCTCGCGTGTCTGCGGTGGAATTTTTCGCTAGCATGGGATTCAAATGCCCGTCTAGGAAAAACGTCGCCGATTTTCTACAAGAGGTATACGCACCGCCTTGATGTTTTTCTTCTTCGCCCTTGATCGAAAACTCATTTGTTGAAAGCTCATAACTTAGGTAATATCAGAGAAGGATCAAGGACAGTACTGGTTTCTCAATGCTCAGTACAGATACGTAACGGTCTCGAAGTTCGTGGAAGGATTTGAATCGTCAGGGGTCGGTAGTTTGCTAGCGAGGGATTTATCCATCCCATCCGATAGACGTAGTAATCATCCGCTCGCCCTCACTACCAACACTTACGGCGTATCGAGGCTTAAACTTCTGAGCATTATTTTCTCGTGGCATAAGCTGCTCATGAGGAGGAATTCTCCTGTATTTATTTTCAAGTTCATTCAGGTAATGCTCGATTTCCCGGCACACTGTCCTCATTCACTACAGAGAAAAAAGAAAAAAGAGAATTTTTTTTTTTTTTTTGAAGTTGGTTCAACTGTTGTTATAAACCTATGCAGCTTCTCCTAATCATTATGATCATGATGAGCGTGTTCTTTCACACGACAATGCACCACAATTCAATCTACGACGCTGGAGTTTACCTCGGCGCCCTCTACTTTGGGATAGTTATGATTCTCTTCAATGGATTCATGGAAGTTCCAATGTTGATAGCCAAGCTGCCTATCCTCTACAAGCACAGAGATTTACGTTTCTACCCCTGCTGGACGTACGCTCTTCCCTCATGGCTTCTGACCATTCCCCTTTCGCTCGTGGAGTCTTTTCTATGGGTTGCAGCCACGTACTACGCCATTGGCTTCGATCCCCAAATAACGAGGTAGTTGAGTCTTGATTGTCCAAATCCTTTCTTCGTCGAACTTTTGTATAACTGACGACGTTGAGCTGTGAATATTAACAGATGCCTGAAGCAGTTCTTGCTGTACTTCTCCTTGCACCAAATGTCTATAGGCCTTTTCCGCGTTATGGCTTCGTTGGGACGAAACATGATAGTCGCTAACACCTTTGGATCCTTCGCCTTGTTGGTCGTGATGATCCTCGGAGGATTTATACTTTCCAGGGGTACTTCATATATAGAGCTTCTCGACGTTAAGATTATGTACTTTCTTTTTTCCGCTCGTGCTTATAAGCAATAAGACGTGTCTTGTGTATAACAGATAGCATCCCCATTTGGTGGATATGGGGCTATTGGATTTCGCCTATGATGTACGCCCAAAATGCAGCTTCGGTCAACGAATTCCACGGGCATTCGTGGAGTAAGGTACGACACGATATATTCAGTAGCCAAGAACTTCCTCATCGCACATGTAATGAATGGAACTGAACTTCCCTTTTTCCCATCTTTAGGAAGTCGGAAACTCTTCGATGGGAGACATGTTGCTGAAGGTTCGCAGTTTGTTTCCTGAGAATTACTGGTATTGGATCGGCTTCGGAGCGTTAGTCGGCTATACTCTGCTGTTCAACACGCTTTTCGCCTTGTTCTTGACGTACCTAAACCGTAAGTTCCTTAAAAAACGATCGATCTCATCTTTCACTTTCTTGGCTTATTCAAACCTTTTCTCACAACAGCACTTGGGAATCAGCAAGCTATCGTACGCACTCAGGATAAAAGCCGGAAAAAGGAAGGACGAGAGGAGAGCGGGCCCAGCGTCATATCGTTCGGAGAGTTCTTGAAACATACCCACTCATTTACTGGTAATAAACTCAAAGAGCTTTGCACGTTTTCTTCGTCCTACTGATGTCGTTAGTTCTGATTCAGGCAATAGCATGAGGCAACAGAGAGGAATGGTCCTTCCCTTTCCACCTCTTTCCATGTGTTTCCTCAACATCAGCTATTACGTCGAAGTTCCTATGGTAGGCAGCAAGCATATCATCCTCAAAACTCCCCTTTGATCGCTGTTTTTTAAGTTACAAATACGCTCGGCTATCGTATCGTTATCAGGAATTAAAAGGCCAGCAGGGCCTCGTAGAAGACAAGCTGCAGCTGCTAAGTAGCATCACGGGCGCATTTCGACCGGGCGTACTCACTGCGTTAATAGGCGTAAGCGGGGCTGGAAAAACAACCCTCATGGATGTCTTAGCGGGTCGTAAGACGGGCGGGCAGATCGAGGGAGATATATACATTTCGGGGTATACGAAGAATCAAGAAACGTTTGCAAGAATCTCAGGCTACTGCGAGCAGAACGACGTCCATTCTCCTTGCCTCACCGTTCACGAATCCCTCTTGTTCTCCGCTTGGCTTAGGCTGTCTTCTCAGTGCAACTTAGCCACACAGCGAGTAAGAATCTTATTACCTCCTCGTTTCTATACGCAGTACAATGTTTTTTTTTTTTACGCCTTTTAACTGCAGGCATTTGTGGACGAAGTTATGGAACTAGTTGAGCTAACTCCACTCAAAAAAGCGCTGGTTGGGGTGCCCGGAGTTAACGGATTATCAGTCGAACAGAGAAAAAGGCTAACCATTGCGGTTGAGCTCGTCGCGAATCCTTCCATCGTTTTCATGGACGAACCTACCTCGGGCCTCGACGCCAGGTCAGCAGCCATCGTGATGCGAGCAGTGAGGAACATCGTAGACACTGGTCGAACCATCGTCTGCACTATTCATCAGCCAAGCATCGATATTTTCGAATCCTTCGACGAGGTTACACGATACGTAGTTTACTACGAGTTTTTGCTCGCGAACTTTTTAAGGAACAAACTTATGTATAATCTGGTCCTTTTTCTTCTTTCAACAGCTGTTGCTGATGAAACAAGGAGGAAAGCTGATCTACGCAGGTCCATTAGGCAGAAACTCAGGCAAGCTCATCAAGTATTTTGAGGTGACAATACTCACTCTATGCATCGCCACGTATGACCTTACACTCGTAATGCATATGTTCGAATGATTTTCTGAACTGTTCGAAGGCTGTCCCGGGAATTCGAAAAATAAGGGCTGGATATAACCCCGCAGCATGGATTCTTGAAGTTACGTCTCCAGGCGAAGAACATCGCCTCAGCGTCGACTTTGCAGAAATCTATCGCAGTTCAAACTTGTTTCAGTAAGCTGTTCTGATTCTCTACAAACAATCCTTGTCCCCTCAGAAATGTGCATGCTTTTTCCTTACATCTTCCTCTCCCTAAACTAAATCAAATCCTCAGGCAAAATCAAGACCTAGTGGAGAGGCTGAGAAAACCAGACAAGGACTCGAACGAACTGAGCTTCCCGAGCAAATACTCGCTCTCATTCTTCGGTCAGTTCACCGCATGCCTTTGGAAGCAGTACTTATCTTACTGGCGAAACCCACAGTACACCGCCGTACGCTTCTTCTATACGACGATCATCTCCTTAATGTTCGGTACAATATGCTGGAAATTCGGCTCAAAAAGGTCCCCCCTCCCCACCTCTCATCTACACAATACATAGCCCTTTTTCACATATCATAATCATAATCATCCTCGACAGGGAAACGCAGCAAGATATATTCAACGCAATGGGCTCGATGTACGCAGCAGTTCTGTTCATAGGGATTACGAACGCTACTTCAGTACAGCCAGTGGTATACGTTGAGAGATCGGTTTCTTACAGAGAGAGAGCTGCCGGGATGTACTCTGCCCTGCCGTTCGCCTTCGCCCAGGTGGCGGTCGAACTCCCATACGTATTCGTTCAGTCGATCATTTACAGCTCGATTTTCTACTTCATGGCCTCGTTCGAATGGAACCTTTGGAAATTTTTGTGGTACACTTACTTCATGTTCTTCACTCTGCTGTACTTCACCTTCTTCGGCATGATGACCATCTCCATCACGCCCAACCACAACGTAGCTGCGATCCTCGGCGCGCCTTTCTACATGATGTGGAATCTCTTCAGCGGTTTCATGATATCGCACATGGTAATGAGATGATCGAGGATCCACGTACGTGCATGGCGTCGTTTCTTTTCTTTTCTTTTTTTTTTTTCTGATTTTTCGATTTTCTCAGAGGATTCCGGTGTGGTGGAGATGGTACTACTGGGCTAATCCGATAGCGTGGAGCTTGTACGGTCTTCTGACGTCGCAGTATGGGGACGTGGACCAACTCGTGAAGCTCGGGGATGGTGGGGCCCACACGGTGCCCGTGAAACAGCTACTCGAAGATCAGTTTGGGTTCAGACATGAACTGTTGGAGTTTCTGGGATTGTAGTGGTTGGCTTTTGTCTGGTTTTTGCGGTTACCTTTGCTTTTGCCATCAAGTACTTCAACTTCCAAAGGAGATGAGGTAGAGAGATGCATTCATGTATGTATTTATGTATGTTCAAGGTGGTAATAAACAGATTTGAATTTTAATTTTTGGAGGGGATGAAAATGTAATTAACAGGGTGGTTGTATTGAAATACCATTTTTCACACAGATTCTTTTTCATTTTAAAGCATTAAGCATGGTTCAATTCAAACAATGAATTCAAAAGATTCTAACCAAATATCCCTAGGGGTGTTCATCGGTCGGTTCGGTTCGGTTTTTCAAATTTCGGTTCGGTTTTTCGGTTTTAGGTTTTACGTATGCTTAATCCGGTATCCGAACCGTTTTAATTTGGTTCGGTTCGATTTTTTTAATTCGCTTCGGTTTTTTCGGTTCGTTTCAGTTAGGAATTTAATATCAACAAAAAAAACATTATGAGCTGAAAATACATAAAACAATTTATGGTTATTAAAAATAAAGAAAATTTATGGAACGAGACATGTAGCAAAATAATTCAAAGGTCCGAAAAAACAACATGAAAAATGGAACAAAATATAACCAAAATATAAAAGCATTCAACTGAGGATACTATAAATTATTTGGGAGAAAAATAGTATTTGATTGGTGAGAAAAATATTCACCTCAAAAAGGAAAAAAGTATACCAGTGAAATTATATTTACTGTGTTGTTTACGTTATGGGAGATAAACAAATGATTATTGATATTTTTCTATTTTCTAATTTAGTATGATAATTTCAATTCGGTTTTTCAGTTTTTTCGGTTTTACGTATGCTTAATCCAATATCCGAACCATTTTAATTTGGTTCGGTTCGGTTTTTTAAAATTCAGTTCGGTTCGGTTCTGGTCTTTTCGGTTTGGTTCTTTACGGTTCGGTCGGTTTTTTCGGTTTTTCGGTTAATTTGAACACCCCTAAATATTCCTACAAAAAGAATGAATATATATGATTCTAAATCTTGTTGATCCAGTAAACTATGGAGTATTTTTCATGTAGTTCTTAAACAAGGACTAAAATTTCAAAGTCCAAATTCAAGATTCTATTGGACTTGATTTGATTGAACCCATTAACTCTATGGCCCGACCCATCATTCTTCATATGAACTGAAAAATGCTTGGAGATTGCGATTAACGAAGATGTGGTTATGTCTCTCTTCGTTCACTCCCTTACAAAAGGCCAAGAAGAGTTTCATTACGAAACAAACGATTCTCTCAATTCAGGTTTTTGCAGCTTCAAAAGCTACATTCCACTGAAAAAATCAGTTACTAAAATCTAAAAAATTGGACCCAATATTTGGTGTAAGAATAGCTAGGGGTGGATCGATCCGTAGCTGGCCTCCTATGTGGACCTTCATTTTTGTATCCTTAGTTATGTAAGAAGACAGAATGTACAAATAAATAACTAATAAATATACTAGCAGAAAAATATGGGACAGAGAGAATATTAACAATTTTGTCGTCTGATTAATGATAAGTATATAATGCATGGCAAAATGGCATGCATGCCAAAAACAACGATGGTACTACTACTGTTTTCTTGATGACTACATTTGCATGCCTCGTCATCACAATCTATACATTTTGCCCACTCCAAATTATATATTATCATTTACAGAGAGGCAATGGTTTTTTGTTTGTGTTTGTGAGTGTGTTTCTTGCTTGTGGAAAATAATATAACTTCGATCTGCATATTATAAGAAAAATAACAAAATCTTTTCTTCAGATAAAAAGAAAAGCTTCAACGAGAAACAACAACCGCGAGAAGGATCAGGACACTGCGTGTCATTGATTTCTATAATTTCTCTAGCCGATGAGAAGCGAAAAAGAAAAAGAGAATGAAATTGGTACTAGTGAAAGAAAAGGTGTCAGTCAGCATGTTACAATTTTAAAAATGGGTTAATTACTTATCAATCCCTTTCAAGCTTTTAACTTCCTTTTAAATACCCATCGACTTATTTCTTCCTTATAAGTACCTATTTGAAATTTTTTTCCTGTTTAATACCTACAATTGTCTTTTCATCATTAAAAGGACGAAAATACATCTGTCTCACACATCAAAAAAGTTGAATACTTATTTTCAAACGAATTATACCAAAAAAATTCGTTATTACACCAACAAAATTGGATATTATACCAGAAAAGTTGAAATCATACCATTTGTTTTCCTTATTGTACCAGTAAATAGCCTTATTAAACTTTTACAGCGAAATTGGACGTAATTATACCAACTGATTTTGCAATTATACCACAAATTATAGAAATTATACCATCTGTTGTCGTAATTATACCAACAGAATACCAGTTGGTATAATAATTATAACCGTTGATATAATGAGAATAACAGTTGTTATAATAATCAAAACAGTTGGTATGATGTCCAATTTAAATAGCGGTACTATAACTTACAGCGAAATGGACGTTATACCAACTGATTTTGATATTATACCAGAAATTGTAGAAATTATACCATTTGTATTCGTTATTATACCAATAAATAACTTTATTCGAATTTTATACAGCGAAATTGGGCGTTATACCAACTGATTTCGCTATTATACCACAAATTGTAGAAATTATACCATCTGTTGCCGTAATTATATAACAGAATTGTACACTTTATCATTTGATATAATAATGATAAACAGTTGGTATAATTAGAATAACAGTTGGTATAATAATCAAAACATTGGTATGATGCCCAATTTAATTTCAGAAAGGGGTATTTTCGTCCGTTCACTGGGTATTAAACACACAACTTTTTTGCAGATGAGTACTGAAAATGAATATTTTTTACTAGGGGTACTGATAAGGAAGTTCAAATTTCAAAAGGGTCTGATAAGGAATTTACCCGTAAAAAAAATAAGAGATAATAAAACTACTTGATTGTAATCTGCAATGTGAAAGATGATGACGGAATAATAAGTTTGATGTCATTTTTTTTTCTTATTTATATATATATTCTAACTTTAGTTTCCCTCGCTATTACGATGATCATAATTTGTAGTTGCAAATAACTTCTTGCATTTAAACAGCAACGATGCATCTTACTCACTGCACTGTATATTGGAAGATGAAAATAAAAACTTATACCGGAATTTTATTTTTTGATATAGAAAAATACCGTGTCTATATACGTGCAAAACTGCAATAACATTGATGAGCTGACATTTGCAGTGGTAATAAGAGAGTGACGTATGTATGTGTGTAAGTTACCGCGTGGCGCGTGCATCGGTGAAGAATTACGATGAAGCGTGTTATGTGAATCTCTGATAATAATTCACTTCCACATTAATGCATGCAATAAATGGTAACTTAACAATACTTATTTAATTTCAGGTTACCGTACATTAAATTTAGATACTTTTTTAATAAGTCCGATACACAGAGACTAGAGAGGTATGGCATGGTACAACGTACGTAGAGAATGATGCGTGAGAATATATAGATAGCATTACTACTGACTTGTACGAACATGGCATGGGAAGAGGGCGTATGTAAGTTGCCATAGCTATATCAAGAATATAGTAAGGAAAATATAAAATAATGATTAATACTAGAAAGCATTTTAATTTGGGAATAATTGACATTAGTTAGGTTAGCAGGGAATAGATAAAGAATGATCCGCCAAAAGTGTCACATTCAGTCTCCAAACTGACAAAGATACGTTAGGAACAAAGAAGATCTTATAGTAGATTCGAATTTTCATTTATTCATTAAAATATCTAAGATTGATTACCATCGGAAAAATCGAGAGTGCTTTGAGATTACAGTTGAGAGATATAAATGCTTGGCAGTTCTTACTTAACTTCCTGTACGCACGTGAGATCATCAAGATTTTAGTCTATTATAGGCTAATTAAATACTATCGTCAATGAAGAAGAAACTCAATAAAAAATTAACTCATTAGATCCTGATGATGTAATGGTGTTGCAATCATTATTATAACTTATCCAAAGATTCCCTTATCTGCGCGTAAGAACGTACCTTACGACCGAACTAACTTAAAGTGTTATTAGGCAAAATTGCTTAAAATGGCTTTCTTTGGATAAAGAAAACTACATCTTGCTTGGGCAAAGGCTAATGAAAATGTATAACGCGCCTTCACATAAATAATTCACTCGTCTTATGTTTCACTAATCAGACTCTTTATCTTGTTTGAGTTAGATGCGTAAACTCTCTATCCTAGATGTAATAATTTTATTTTAACTTTTTTTTTTTTTCTGGAAAAAGGAAAAATTCAGAAAGAAGCAAAGCAAAACTAAATTCATTTACAAATTCAACAAGACAAATGTTACAAAAGAAAATGAAGCTAGAAAACCACACATCATTGACCTAACATTCTCCCTCATCATCTTTTCCCCGACCCACTTAACTATAACTATTTATTTAATTTTTTTTCAAATATGATATTATGAAAGAGCAATATTCGAATATATGACTGTTGATGTTCTTCTCCACTGATGAGCAATATCCATTGCAATGGTAACTGCGTCTGAAGATGTTCCCAAGAGCCCTCTTCTTGCAAACCCAACTGCATACAATCCCTTCTCTCCTTTACAAACATTAGGGACCTTAGGCATTCCTTCTTTACTGAAAAACTCACTTCCCTGCCAAAAGTAATTAAGAAACAAAAAAAAAGAATTTTAATAATTGTAATTTTCATATACATAAAAAGGAAGGCTCCAACTTGACAATCAATATAGAGTTACTATTTCAAGAATGTATGTTGACCAACCTCATGCTCGTTTCTAAAGTTTTAATTATACCCGTCAGCGTCGGTCTAATTATTTATATATTAGGTTATGTGCATGCAATTAGCATCCTATTAAAAACAACAATCTACTTGGCATTTGGACCTACCCTCGATCGAATCCAATCTTCCTAACCTAAATTATCACTAATTATATAGATATATACTTATTACATTCTTATTCTTTCTGCATCAGCGTAAAGAACACTTTGTAGCCTACTGCATAATGTAAGAAGGGGCAGATAACGATATGTGACTGCAAATGGAAATATAGAAGAAAATAAAATATGATAAAAAGCTTAAAATGTATATTACCTTTAGCCAACTCGGCACATTGCTCTTGTACCCAGTTGCCAAGATTATGGCATCGAATTCTTTCTCTTGGCCATTCATGAACTTGGCCCCGGTTTTAGTAATCTCCTTTACGCCTTCCATGACCTTTAATATTACCATAACATAATACTTATTTATCATCAAAGTATTACACAACAGCCGTGAATCATAACTTAAATATATACGTCGTATTAATTTACCTTAATCTTTCCCGATTTAATCTGTGACAGTGCTCCGACGTCGAGCACCGGCGTTTTCCCGGTGACGTTCTTCAGTTCGAGCGGGCCGGTTTTGGGCCTCTTAAGGCCCAAATTATCAGTGTTGCCTAATGAGAGATTAGCAGCAAGTAGTAGTAACTTGTCTACTAATCTCAAAGGTAGCCATTTTAGGAGTGCCATGGCTACAGAAAATGTGGAGATACCTAACATTTCCCTTGGAAGTACATGTACCTGAAAATTACAAAAGAGATAAACATATAAGTAATTAAAAGAAGGAGAAGTCCTTTTTTTTATTATTATTTATAGAAAAGTATAGGTGAAAAAGGTGAAGATAGAAGAAAACAAAGTACATATAGTACTACAGCTATTACTATTTACTACTCACAGAGTTTCGGACCACCATGTGTGGGCTTGCGTTATGCCTAGAGAGATCTAAGCTCACTTCCATGCCAGAATTACCACAGCCCACAACCAAAACCCTTTGCTTTTCAAACTCAGAGCCCGACTTGTAAACGCTGGTGTGAAGCAAAGTGCCTTGGAACTTGTCTAGTCCTTGAATCTCCGGTAAGAACGGATCAGCATTTTCGCCGCTAGCGACGATCAACCACTTCGAGAAGTAACGAGAATCTTGAGTCTTCACCTCCCACAAGCCTCTGTCCGAATCGTATTCGGCTGAGAGCACAGTTTGCCTGAACTTGGGATGGATAGAGAAGTGTTCGGCGTAGGCTTCCATGTAAGAAACGAACTGACGCTTAGTCGGGTACTTTGGGAAGTGTTTGGGGAAGTTTTTTTTTTTTTTTGGAAATTTTCACTAAATAAAAATAAAAGAGTACAGCCGCGTACATGAGCAATATCATGACGCTCCAACCCGCTAACATGCTACCACCAGACACAAGCAATATACCACAAGCGGCATATGCACCCTACTCTAAAGCAAAACAAAAGGCAGCAAAGACAAATACAAAGCATTAAAGATCATATAGGATCAAGAACCAATGTCATCGCTCGGCATATCTTGAAGGACAGCGAAGGAATTGTTGGACTTCACCAGATGGGAACCAGTGGTCGCAAGTCGACTTTGCATTAAATTCACAGCGCTTGAGGGCTCAGTAGCTTTAGAATTCCTTTGATCCATACCCTCATCACGCCCCTCCTTATCAATCTTACCTTGCACCTCATGCACTCTAGAGGACGAAGGGTCATCACTCAGACCTGAAGATGGTGGCAGATTGCGCGACGCATTTGCGACATGCACATCACGAGAAGTCGTATCGACCGCTATCGCCTTGCCTTTCGCCACTACTCGCTTCCAAGATCGTTTATCCTTCACAATATGCCTTGAAGTGGCCTGAGAAATAGTCCGAGAAAATGGTTGTGTCCGATATATTACTGTTGGTAGTGCAGTCTGCTCCTTCGACTTGATTTTGGTTGGACATTCTGAATTATTATGTCCAATGCCAGAACAAATAGAACACCAAGAAGGCCGCCACTCATATTCCACCTTAATATTAATAACATCCACCTGATCTCTATTCTTGACAGGAAGCCGGAGATTAAAACTATCAATATAAGGTTCATTGAGGTTCTTCAAGACATAAACCCTAGCGTAGTCAATACGCTCCATAGTAGTGGTAAATGCATCTGGGAAAAGTGGACGACCAACTGCACTAGCCACAATACCTAAGCCCTCCTTCGTCCAGTACTCCGAAGGAAGATGCCGAAGACGAACCCATATTGGGACCTCATGATGGTTTTTCTTCTCAAATGTCATGCCCTGACGCCATTCTTCCAGAGTGAGTGGCTGACCATTAAGTGACCATGGTCCACCTTCTAACACTTCGCACATCGCCTCTGCTGACTCAAAACGAAATTTGAAGAATCCGTTGGATGTCGATCGCACTTCCACCAGATGCGTCCACAATGACCTGAAGTATTTTTCCACACTAGGAAAATAAGGCTTACGGCCAAGAAAGTATCCAACAAGAGTGTGTTTCCAGCGGGGACACCCCTTAACTACCACATGCAAAGGCGGCCTAACTTCAAGAGTGCCCTCTACCATCTCTGGTGGAGTAAAGTCAAGCTGAAGCCTCTCTTGATGAGTTTTCCTTAATGGGGCAGTTTCAGTATAACGACCCCGAAGAACATCAGCAAACGAAGGCGGTGGGCTCTGCGATACCGTGGGGGAAACTTGATGGCTTGTAGTCCCTCCAGCAACAATGGAAACAGTAGACGTTTGCATCTCATGCACCACCGCATCCAACGCAGTGATTACCTGGGCCTGTAATGGAGACGTGATAGGATGTCCCCCGGGCGACGGATTCATAGCATCACTTGTGCCCATCGCCAAACAAGTTTTATCACATCCATTTTCGACTACCGCTGAATTCACCCCATCATCATTATCCAATCTCATCCCCTTCAACGGGGGAGGAGTACATATTCGTCGTTGAAACACCTCGCTACTAATCTCGTTAGCACCCTTTAAGGGTTTGAGAATCATGGAACCCACGCCCGCATCTGAATGATTTTTAGCTAGAACTGTATTCAGCTGCGGCAGGCCCTCCAACAGCAAAGGCCCATCCCCCATTAAGGCTTGAGGGGCTGGCGGTTTCTGCTGCATAGCTTCGCCTTTGCCCCCCCTATCAACACCTTTCACCTCTTCATTCGATATTTGCCTAGAACTCGCCCCATTCTTAAAGTCAAGAAATCCCCGCCGAAACAGTTCTTTTCCTTGTGAGCGGGTCAGATGAGACTCCTCTTGAATCATCATGACGTTATTATCAGAACTAGCCTCGAGAGTCAAATCTGTCAAATTGTTCCCCTGATCCATAGCTCCAGTACGCCACATGTCCTTGCCAACAACACGATTCAACAATTCCGTAAATCCTTCACCGTCAAATTTTGCACCAAACGATGGGTAATCTCTACCCAATTTCTCGAGATCTGGAAGATTTAAAACATTTCCTGTCGTTGAAGAAGTTCCACTCATCATCGATCCGCACATCAGAGACAATGTCGCCATATCAAAGTTCAGCAAGAAAACAACGAGCACAATCGAGGAAATCGAAAAAACATGGGCTGCTCAAGACGAAAGGGGCCGTGGTGGGTAGGCAGTGTGTAGCGACTGATGCAAGTTTCGCAGGTGGAGGCTGTAAGATGAACGGTCCCGAATTAGAAACGTCGATGGCGGTGAAGGATGCGCAACTCTCCAAATTTAATGGGCTCTGCAGATTTAACTGGCACACTCGGTCGTTGTCGGGTGAGGATGGTCTTGGGCGGCGGTATGAGAGCGCGACTGAGGTGGATGATGGTGCGGCGACGACGACGGAAATCTGCAGGTGTTGGATCTGAGGCGCCGCGGGTCTTTGGGCTGCGACGACGGGAAACTAGGTGGCCCGCACCCACCGGCCGGCCAGATGGCGGCCGGAGACGGCGGTGGGTGACCGGGTGAGGTAGGAGAGAAAGCTAACTGCTGGCGGCTGGTTTTCGTTTCTGTAGGGTTTTACTTTTTTTCGTTTTTAGATTTTTTATTTTTTATTTTTTATTTTTTTTTTTAGCTAGAGAGAAGGAGGAGAGAAATCGCAAGGGGAGTTCGCAGAACTGCTTGGGCAAGTGAAGTTTGAGGCGATCGTAGGTTCTTTTCTGCCATAGCGAAGCTATGCAGTCGCTTCTTTCGAGGACTAGCGAAGGAACGCCGTGTTCTCTCAGGCAAGCTGCTACGGCGAGGCCTGAAGGACCCGCGCCTACTATGATAGGGCCTTTAGACAGCATTTTCGTCTCTGTGCTAATTTGATGATGATGACGATGATGATAGTCTTTTTCTTGTTTATAGCAAGTCATGTTTAGTAGTACGAAGGACAGTAGTAATAAAAGGAAGAGGAGATCGATCAAGAACTATGAAAGAGAGAAGTTTGGAGATGGAGTGATGATGTTGTTAGTTGCTTGTGATTTTTCGTATAGTGGGCTTTGCATTATTTATAAAGAAAAGAGATCGGTGTGCGCGCGTGTGTGTGTGAGTGTGTGTGTTCTTGGTTCGAGTAAAAAAATGGTGATGGTAATAAATGGTTTATTGTGGAACAGAGAGTGTAACAGGGTTTTTTATGTGTAAGAGAGTGATTGATAATGGAAGCAGAAAGGCGTGAATGTTAAGGAAAGGATTTCGTTTTTTATCTATCTCATCTCTTCTCTTCTCAAGGCATTTCTTCACAAGATACATACAAACACATTTTTACATAGAATATTTATTTTACATATATACACGTATATATTGGGAAATAGATGGAGTGTGTAAACTGTATGTAAGTATTGATTGATATATACATTGCTCGCAGATTTGGTCGTAATTAGCGTGTTCGTTCGTTAATATGCATTCTAATAGTTTATTGTTGCGTCGCAGGAAACAGCTATTATTCTAATGGACTTTGTTAACCTCTTTACAAGACCCACTTTACATTGGACACGTGTAATAACACTAAACCAATCTTTGGTTTGATTTGTGAAAGACTACTGTTTGTTATTTGCTTGACATGTCTTCATTACGCCACACATTTCTATTTTGATTAGTACTAGTAGTAATATGTTAAATTGCTGCCCGTTGAAAACCATAATCAATTCAATAGTATAACATATTCAATTGCAGTCTTTGACAAGTCAACTTAGGCATATATATGTAGTAATATTTGATTCCGACGATCTAAGAAGATTACGCTTAGAGAGACAATATATAAAGTAGAAACACAAGATCTAGGCTCTATAGCATAGATAGAGTAACGTCTTTAATTATTTATTTGTATAATATCGCTGGCTCCAACTCAAGAAATATATTTGTATTTGTATATGCCGTCTGCGTCTATCATGTCACGGTTATTATCTTCTTTAATTATTTATTAGATATACCTCGAGTAAGCCTTTAATTAATTTCGGAGTGGATTGTAGTCAACTATTCTTTGGTTGGCTGGATTTATATTTGATTGACTGGGAAAGTGTGGGATTTATGACTCTCTTAATTAATAGGGGCTGGCTGCTGATATTTATTTCTGTCTGTTTTCTTCATTAATAAAATCCGTATCAAATTGAAAGAAAAATAAACAAAATTAAGTGGCATAGCAAAGCATGGCGATTTGTATTATTGCGGAGTACAATTTCTCATTATTAGCTACTTATTTTTAATAATCATTGCATATAATCACGATGCCACTCTATTATCTCTGGCAAAAAGTACAGACACGTGAATTTGATTAATTTTAATCAAATTAAATTTCGACTACAAAATGTAACGTGTTTATGGATAGTAGTTGGCAGGTGATAATGAAGTGTTATTAGTACGGATGGACTGCGTTACAAATTGGCGTCAGTTGTTTTGGGCTCTGGCGCACACCAACATATTAACATATCATATTTACTTATATCATATTCATATCATAGTGAAATTTGATTAATTAAATTATCTTCTGATGTCACGTGACCTCAGCAGACGTCATCAGCCTGCACGTCACGTGTGAAATTTAATGGCTCTTTCACTTATTTGACGGGCCCCCAACCACACCACCTTTGCTTCTCTAACTGTGAAAGCCCAGATTTCGATTTCTTCAAAATTACAAAACAGCCCCCCAACGCATCTTCAAATCCTCGATGTTATTTCAGTTTAGAAAAACTTATATCAAACTATTATGTTAAGGGGAAATTTCATTTCAGGCCCCGTTTTAAAATTTGGTTTCAGGCCCTATCGGAAAAAATTAGTTTTAAGGACTGGATTTCTGCAGTAACATTTCATTGTTCGTAGTACCACAACATTGTTATGCAGTACCACTTCGTTGTTCTGCAGTACCACTTCTAGTTATTACATAAAAAATGAAGTGGTGCTACAGAAAAATAAAGTGGTACTGCAGAATAATGAAGAGGTACTGTAAAACAATGACGTGGTCCTGCAGAAATCATGTCCTTAAAACTAATTTTTTTATCTTACAGGTACTAAAGCCTATTTTAAAGCATTTTTGGGGCCTGAATCATAATTAACCCTTCTATTAATCTAACTCTAATAGTCAGTCAGTCAATACTTTGTCCTGCGTACCAAAGGCGATCCTTATTTAATTTCCCTTGTACAAATGAATGGCTAGTGCTAGTAGATCGAATTTCCAAGCACATAGGATATAGGTTCCCACGCAATATGAGGTGACGTTCAACTATATATGTCAACTTATCAAATTAATTTTAATAATAGAAAAAGCTATATCATCACTCAATAAAAAATGATGCTGAGTGCAGTAAATGTTAATTCTGGGAGTTGACAATTTCTTACCGTAGTGGGTTTTCATCAAATTCGACACGTGTCGCAACCCCCTTAGTTCTTTGTTTCAGTTACCAGTTTGGGAAACAGTATGTTGCTACCCCAAAAATGTCTAAATTCAAGCAAACCTATCGTCTTCTGAGCCGTCGGATTTCGAAAATCTTACGTACATCCGACGGCTGTGGACTGCACGCAGAATATAGTAGGCGGTGAAGTCGACTTAATGTAAAGAATGGTCTTTTTTTGGTGGCAATTGAAGAGCAGGTTAATAACGAGACATAATCGTAAATTAAGTTCGACTGCATGGGTTCTTGATATATAACAACGTGCCATGCCATCCATGATGACAAAATCTAGGAAATATATGCACCAGCCAATAATCATCAACCAATAAAACCCATCAAATCGTGACATACTGCACTTTATGTTATTTTGTTTTGTTTTTTTATAACAGTCGTGATTCGAATCATGTATGTAGTGGGGACGTAAGAATATCATGAAACCCCACCCCGGAATTATACTAATACATATATAGTTCGCTGACGAGAGAATCAAGTGATCGAATCTTATATAAGATGCTCCATTTATGGGACAATGTAAGTGCAGTAAGTAAACATTCTTATGATTCTCGGTACATGTTGGAAAGAACACATACAAAACAAGTGGCTTGCGAATTGAATGACAGCACAAGAGGAAAACTATATGATATATGTAAACCCCACATGATAACCCAACACTTTCTTCTGTGTAATAATTAAAAGCGTGTCCTTCGTTATCGATGCTCGAAGATTGAGGCCCTACCCACCATCATCATAGCAAGCTTTTTTATGCTGTGGGAGATCTCCTCGATCGGTAAGAATATTAATATCTATACTATATCTATTCTATTTTATTAGGTGCGAGGGCTTTGGTTAAACTATCAATTGAAATTCAAGATTGCTCTGTAAAATTTTGCATTATCTACTCTATTTTGGTCAGCACATTCAGTCACGGGGTACTTTTTTTTTGAATCATCACGGGGTTACTTGATCGTAGGAACTATTGCATCAATCCACTTATATTACTGCCCCACCATTCGATGTTCTATATAATATAAATGCTCATGTTCTTTATAAATGTATGATAATATTTGACCCAATCAATTTGTAGTCGCCGTTTTAGCATTTTTTAGTCAATTCGTTGTTGCGCCCACATCGGGGGCGCACTGTGACTAGTGTTATATTAATGGTGAGGGGTGGCTAGTAACTGCTAATTTGGTCTGTAAAATATTTACAATTTAGCTTTTCTATTTCTAATTTATTAATTAAATTATTATCACATTTAACCCCTTCAATTTTTAGTTACTATACTTATACTCCTAATCATTATTTTCCTTTTATATATATCAAAATTATATTTCATCTACTAAACATTATTTATAAATTTCAAAACCAAAATTAAAACAATTATATTTTAAGCACACGCATGGAGTGCATATAGTACTAGTATACATTATGTATGATGTATATATTTTGTTTTTTTTTTGTTTATAATGTATATATTTAGATTTTTTGTATATAAAATATGTGTGGATGTATTGTGTTGTCATCTATAGCTTTATAAGAGTGTTGGCCCATTTAGTTTCGGGGCAAGCCCGTAAGACCAAATACAAGCAATTTCTTGGCGAATATTGAAAATATCCCGATATTCGGTTACTGGCATTAGTTACGTTTTGATTGGGAATCGACCGTTAGATTTTGACCGTTACTATTGGAAAATTTTATTACATGCGCATATGTACAACAGACAATATGGTCTAGATCCCTTGAGTAACGAATAACGAACCAAAACTATATATAATACTCATTTGCGCGCAACACCTCTTCATTACAGAATACGCACACTCGCTAGCTCGTCATTTATCATAAAGCACACATTATTATAATTTTCGCTCTTCTTTAATATGGAGTCGTCGTCTTCGGAAGTCTATAGCGTTGAAGAACAAGATTTTGGCAGATTAGTCAGAATTCTGTCGATCGATGGGGGTGGAGTTAGAGGAATAATCCCAGCGGTCATCCTTACTTTTCTTGAATCTGAGCTACATGTATTTTTGCACTATGTCGTCATCCTATTTGATTGAATGAATGAATGAATACGAGCAGTTTTATCTCCCATAGCAGCCAATAATCTTACCTTTTTGATGTTAAAAATGGTGATGATCAGAAGTTAGACGGTGAAGAAGCTAGGATTGCAGATTACTTCGATGTAATAGCTGGGACGAGCACAGGTGGACTTATTACAGCCATGCTCACTGCACCAGACAAAACCAGCAATAATCGTCCTCTGTTCTCGGCCAAGGATATTAAAGAATTCTATATTCAACACAGTCCAAAAATATTTCCACACTCAAGGTAAACATTAACATTTCATAATTCGTATATTAATAGCTTGCACTGCATCTATAACAAATTTGTTCTTTCCGTAGGATCAAAGGTTTTCTAGGCCATGCACTGACTCAACTAAAGTGCTTGTCGAGGCCAAAGTACAACGGCAAATATCTTCATTCTCTTCTAAGGGAGAAACTCGGCAATTTAAGACTAAGGGACGCCGTGACGAACATAGTCATCCCAAGCTTCGATATCAACAACCTCAAACCCACTATATTCTCAACCTTCGAGGTACGATAGACAAGGATGAAATGTATTAGTTTTCCTTCTCCCAATCGAGATTATTAACATATTTGATATTATTCTTAATTACAACACGAGTTTAATTATATAGGTTAAGAATAATTCGTGCCTGAACGCAACACTCTCAGACATATGCATAGCAACATCAGCAGCTCCCACTTATTTCCCGCCCCACTACTTTGAGACCGAAGGTTCGAGAGGAAGGGTACAGCAGTTTCATCTTATCGACGGAGGCGTTGCAGCTAATAACCCGGTATTTATTTTATATATAGAACAAGTTAGGCTTTTGGTTTTCTTCTCTTTATCTTTCTAGATAGATTATTCTGAGTAATTTCATCGTCATTTGCCTGATGATCGATAATAACATAGGCCTTGACTGCGATAATCAAGTGACGAAAGAGATGATATCGAGACAAGAGATGGATGTTTTCCCACACGATCCTAAAGAACGAGGTAGATTCATCATCTTGTCCCTAGGGACGGGATTGGCCCTTCGTAAGGAGGGTTACAGCGCTAAGAAAGCGAGGAAGTGGGGAGTTCTTGCATGGCTTATGAGCGGTGGTTCGAATCCTATATTCGATGTCCTCACTTATAGTGGTACTTCTACTGCTGATTATCACCAGCCTACTGTTCTTCAAGCCCTTCACTGCCGCCATAATTTTCTCAGGATTCAGGTTGGTTGATTCTCTCTCTCTCTCTCTCTCTCTCTCTCTCTCTCTCTCTCTCTCTCTCCTGATAACTTATATTTTTATTTATTTCAGGAAGATACCTTAACTGGATCTGTGTCTTCTCTGGACTGCACAAAAAGGGACAACTTGGAACATCTTGTAAGAATTGGAGAGAATGTGTTTAAAGAAGGCTGTCTCAAGAATTGACTTTAGGACTGGGGATGATGAGCCCTTGAGTCAACAAGTCAACGAGGATGCACTAATAAGGTAGGATGTTTTGTTAATGTCTAAACTTCTATTTTATAAAAGAAGATTGAAAAATTCTTCATATATATTTATTGTTCTAATTAGTTGTTCTGAAATAAATTAACAGGTTAGCAAGAATACTCTCCAAGGATAAGAGGCTTCGCGGTCAAGCCAGGACTCTATGATCAGATCTGCAAACAAGTTAATGATCAAGATCGCTGTATATATAGTAATGTATATAGAGAGAGGGTTTCGGAATTATGTATGTGAGAATCAAGATTGTACATAATTCATTTTCTACTTTGCTATTCATTATTTCAATCATATTTAGATAGATCGTGTGGGTGTTGAGAGTGAGTTTTCGATTTATGTAATATGGGGAATCAAAATTGTACATAATTCGTAGCCCTTGCTAGTTATTATATCATTCAAGATTTATTTGAATTACCGCGCTTTTGTTGCAGATAGAGTAAACGACACATTTATAATCTATAACGACTCGAGGGGAAGTTACGCCGCCACGGCTTTGCGAAATCTCTCTTGATCACTGATCCAACTTCGTACTTACCATAAATTAACTAACGCCTTCGACTTTGTCCTTAATAATTCGCTAGATCTTCAATATTGCGAGAATATTTTTTCTTGACCGACGCCTAACAACGGAAAACTGATTCTAATACAATCATCGCACATACTTACCCTATTAGCAAAACATTAATTCTTCCAGGCAAATAACTCAAAATTTGAAACGAAATTAATCAATAACGAGATATTTTAAAAGATTTTAAATAACAAAAAAGCAACGACCATTCTTTTGTTTAATGTACATATGAAAAAATAACACCGCAAATAGTTCCTTAAAGTTTTTTTCTCCTTTGACATCAGTCGATAAGTATTTGAATACCTAGCTACCACGCCGTACCAATGATTGTTGATAAATTCCTGAATTATATAATAATAATAACTGTAAATGATGATAATGGTGATGAATAGAATTTATTTTCCGTGTTGCACCGCTTTGACGAAACGAGGCAAAAGATTTGTTCTTCATGGTGCATGTTGTACTCACATTCACATGTTTTCCTCTTACACATTCGTTGATACATATGAACATTTTTTCGTTTTATTAGGCCATTTCCAACCCTTCTCCTATGTTTCGAGTTGAAGCAGTCTAATTATTCCATACATATAGTTTAAACAATGCTGTTGAAGTCCAACAATTCCCTCTATATTTCCTCTATACTAATAATTAAGTATTTTTCATGTGCATCAACATGAACTAAAAATGATAACTATTCAGTGTAAATTACATAATGGATAAATTTTGCAATTTTGATTGTTTTATGTGTATAATTGTCAAGTCCGATTATTAATTTATGCAACTTTATATAATTTTTCCAAACCGTGAGACAAAATTTAAAACTGAAAAAAAAACTAAAAACTTGTATTATTTATCAAATCGAAGACTGAAAGAGCAAAAACAAAAAAGGGTGAACAGTGCCCTGCAATAGGTAGCGGTGCACTGTATCGCCCGCTGCGAATGGCGTGGAGTTTGGAGTGCTGTTGGAGCTCCTCCAACACCATATATGGTGTTTAGGTGGGGGAAAACCCCTCATTGGAGATGCTCTTAGATATTCGAGAACTTCTGCTGATTCGTCTATTTCGTGTATGCACGTTATGGTTTCAGTATAGATTTCCTAGATGTTCCTCTGAAGCACAGGCGAATTGTTTTAGTAAATACTCTTACAATAAAAAAGAACGAAAAGTAACTCATAACGATCGGACGACATATAAAAATAAGCGTAGCGCAAGTAGCACTAAAAGCATCGAACGATCGATCAAGCTGTTCCAAGCACACAGTAGAGGTCTGCTATATGGTATCATATGGTTCCTCATTCTCCTTTTATTTATTACCATGAATGTGAGTGCAGCTCATGACCCAACAGCCTTTAATTGTCACAACAAAAAAGCCAATGAACAAAGCCAAGCAAAGCCCGACATAGACCGTACGCCAGTGTCTCATACATCTCACACCGATTGGATCTCCCTGAGCCACGTGTTTATCCATGTCATCAAGAATTGTCTTATAGTCCCATGCGATCTTCGAGAGGGCAGCCATGTTGAGAACTCCCGCTATGGTCGATAGAGTAACAGGAATCCAACGGTGCTCGCACTTAGCATCTGAGGGAACGTTGTAGAATGCGGCAAATATTACTCCTTGAAAGAGAAAATAGTAGTTTGCCAGTTGAAATCCTTCCTTTTGGAGGTGTTGAGCTTTTCCGTATCTATCTTTCTGTAGGTTAGGGTTTGGATATCTATCTGCGTCCATCGCAATGAATGATTTGTTAGAATGTGATCGTGATGTCGGAATATACTATACTGCTGGCGGGGTACTATATAAACTATATATTTACTGCATGCAATCGTGAGCAATCTTCAGTAATTATCTGTAGAGGAGTACATCAGTAATATTGTAATATTTGGAAGTTGTCTTACCGTTGAAATTTACAAAACAAGCATGGTAATGTTTATAATCGTTCCAAAACGATGTGCGCTGAACTTCGAATACCCGTGTATATTAGATCACATTAATTCTAAATTAATCATAAGAGTTGCATTCTACATACGCAAGCTGCCGATGTATGCAAGTGATGGGTGGGGCAACATTATTGGTTTTACCATTTCAATGTCCAATTTAGAAAATTTAAAAACAAATTGACTTTTGTAATCGCACCTTTCTTTCTGAGTTTGTTTGACTTTGTTTTGCTTTGTGTTTGTTTCTAGTTTCCTTGGCTCCGCAACCGTTGAATGTTACCAGATGGTGCATTTGGATTCTTTTAGTCCCCTAAATTTTCATGTTTTAATGATCTATAACTTCGAAAAAAAAAGTAATCACACACGGTGTAGTAAGTAACTACCCAAACTTATATATTGCGAGCTTAGTTGTCTTTACAAATAAACCATGGACATAATTCTGTCGTCATTAACACGATCATAATCGATAAGCAATCATCACACACAGGGGCAGCTACTACTAAGGTCTGTATGCATATACAATGCTTATAACCAAAATCCTTATAATAGACCTATATGTTATACAAGGCATGTCTGACTATACACAAAAAAAAAGCAGGAGATAACTTATTCATGCACCCCATAACTATCTATACTCACTTATACCCACATACCAAACAACCCCTAAAGTGAGTTCAAACAAGAACCCCAGTACATCAGGAAACTTGGTCGTCTGAGGGTGTTGATTTCTTGATTTTCCTCCTGTTCTGAAGCAATAACCCTACAATATAGTCAACGACATTAGCTGAATATACAACACAATAACCTTGCTATTCGAAAACTCTATTTTCTATCGTTTTAATTTTATTTTTGATTTAGAAATAAAGATAACTTCAAATTAAAATATACAGATGAAACTATTATCATTTTTTAGAAAACAACTAATAAACTTTTTTGTACACTAAATTCTGATTGTTTAATTGATACTGAATCGAACAAAAACAGTTGTAGTGTTATAGTTATTGAATAAACAGAATTAAACTACTATTAGCATGCCAGAATAATTTTATTTTAATTGCTTCAGAAATGAAAATATAAATAATATAAAGAACAACGGCTTAATTTTACTATAATAATAGAACATGCTTTTTAAATATAATTAAAATAAGTATACAAAAATGAAAATAATTTTTTGGTTGATGAATACTCTAAAGTCTAAAATAAGATTATATTTTTACTCGGCCTAATAAAGCTGAGACAATTCATCATTTTGGGAAACAAGCAATTGATTAGGGTTTTCATATTGTAAGTTGCCGGTTGATTAACCTCAAATTTGATGAGTCTTCTGTTGCTGATTCGGAGGCAACTATCATGGAGCATCTCTTGCTCCAAGCCTTGTTTCTACCGAAGATTTCACCAAAGATACTGTCGTGTAAAAGACAATAATCAAATTCATTAGAAGTGGAATCTCCAAAAAATTATAGGAATAAGCAGTGACAAAGAGTAATCAAGTAGTTGTATAAAATTTCTTTTTCATCACTAAAGTTTCCCATTTTCGTGAGAGAAAGGTAGTTTGAGATAACAACTTGAGGCGAAGAAGGTAATCAGAATCTCTCTCGGGAATTCCTTGGATGCTTAGAAGATAGTTTCCTTGCTCGTCATGCATATACTTGAATACGAAACGCGGGCAATACAACATGACTTCTTTGGCCAAAAACATCTGTGTAGGCCTCTGATCAACAATCACTTGTATCTTCCAATCAATATCATCAGACGCAGAATATTCACACTCCTTGTAATACTTCATGATTCGAGAATACTTTACGCTTCTTTTTTTGCCACGAGGCAAACTTTTGAGTGGGCAGATTGTTCCTGCCTGAAATTGAATCAAGTGAACCGTTTGGTTGTCAAACCGAACTGTGTGGTGTACGAGCAAATCCATTGAAGTTATGGAGGATTTGAAGAAAACAGGAATACTATATTTGACCTTTGCATAATTCTCCCAAATATTGATGAGATTTCCAGCCCACAGACATTGAAAGAAAAAAAATAAAAAATATTATTTTTAATATTTTATTAAATTAATGAACGACTCATATTGACGGGCGATGCGGCTGATTCCTGGGCACCCATTTCAAGCGGTCCTAAAGAGCTGAAGACATCTAAAATAGGCTGAGGATTCTTCGGTTATTATCATCACAAGCTCATTCGAGTTTTACTAAATAGAGAGAAGTAGTTTGAGTGAATTGTGAGGTTATCAGTTCAGGTAGAAACTGATAGGGTTCCACATCCATAGAGAGGCGTGAGGTAAACACGAGTGGTAATAGTGAGATAGTAAAAATTCGAGGGTTGTAATTTTTACTATAGTGAAGATTTTGCCGACTCGGCTTTGGTTTTTCCATCTTCGTTAACAAAGGGGTTTCCACGTTAAAGTTCTGGTGTTCTTTCTTACCTTACCGTAATTTTTATTTTTACCGTGGTAGTTATTGTGCGGGTCCCACCAAATTTACCTTGTGGGTCCCACTTCTCCCGATCGTTTCTACCGAGCCAAACCGGAACCTATTCCGCTGCGGGACCCACTGACCACCGCGGCGTCCACCACCATTCCCAACAAGTGGTATCAGAGCATGATAGTATTCTGAGTATGCTCTGTGGTTCGACTGATCTTCCACATCAGAAAAGATACTAGTAGGTTGCTGGTAGATTTTGACGTTCATGGAGAACGACGGAGGAATGACCAAGCTGACAGTAACGAATTACTCCATATGGAGATCAAGGATGGATGATTACCTTTATTGCAAAGAACTCCACAATCCGATCGAAAATGCAGCAAGATGCCGAAGGCGGGAATGCTGACCTATGCTAGGTGTGATCCGTCAATGGATGGACATAAGCCTCTACAACCACGTCCGAAATGATACAGACCCCTACAAACTCTGGACAAAATTGGAGGGTATGTGAGGTGACAAATGCGCTGAGCAAGGTATTCATGATGCGGAAACTCATGAATGTGAAACTGAATGAGGGACGATCAGTTGCTGAACATCTGAATAACTTTGAAGGACTGGTAACTCAACTCACAAGCGCCGTTCTAATCCTTGATGATGAGCTACAAGCATGTCTGCTACTGGGTTCTCTACCTGATAGTTGGGATACGTTGGTGGTATCGCTCACTAACTCGACACCAAGCGGTAAAGTTACGATGGAGATGGTGAAAAACAGACTCTACAATGAAGAGCTCCGATGAAATGATACTGCCAGCATCAGTACGAGAAACAAGGCCCTTTTCACGGACAATAGGGGTCGGAGCAAGAATAGATGACCAAAAAGATACGACAAGTCGAAAGATAGGTCCAAGTCCAGGGAGATGAGAAAGTGCTACCATTGTGGAAAAATTGGTCACTTACAGAGAAACTGTAGGCTTCTCAATAGAAACCAGCAACAAGATGATGACAAGAACACGTCTGCAATCACCTCCAACGATGGATGAGAGGTCACTCTGGTGAATTAAGCAGACTGCTGTCATGTTGAGGATGCAAGCACCGAATGGATAGTGGACTCTGGTGCCTCTTACCATTGTGTTCCAAGGCGAGAATACTTCTCCACATACAAGCTGGGAAACTTTGGCACTACCAAGATGGGTAACCAAAGTGTTTCTAAAATAGTGGGGATCGGTGATATCTGTATCCAGACGAGCGTAGGGTGCACACTACGGCTGAAAGATGTGCGACACATTCCAGACCTGCGTCTCAACCTGATTTCTGTGAAGGTGCTGGACAATGAAGGATACTATAACCAGATGGCGAATAGCAATTGGAAAACTCACCAGGGAATCGTTGGTGGTAGCGAGAGGAAAGCTATGCTGCTCGATGTACAAGATGCACGCAACGATATGTGCTAACCAACTGAATGCAGTTGAAGATGATGCTTCTCCAATTTGTGGCACAGACGGCTGGCGCACGTAGGAGAGAAGGGGTTGAATGTCTTGGCTAGAAAAACTCCCTCATACCAATAGCCAAGGAAAAAATGCTGAACTCCTGCGTTATTGCTTATTTGGGAAGCAACATAGAGTTTCATTGGCGAAGACTCAACCAGGCGAATGAAGAAGTTGGAGTTGGTACACTCTGACGTATGCGGACCATGGAAGTCGAATCTTTGTGAGGCAGTAAATATTTTCTGACTTTCATTGATGATGCGTCTCGTAAGACCTGGGTATACTGTTGCGTATGAAGGACCAGTTGTTCTATTATTTTAAGAAATTCCATGCCATGGTGGAAAAGGAAACGGGAATGCCACTAAAATGTCTACACACAGATAATGGTGGTGAATACATCTCTTGGGAGTTCAGAGACTATTCCACAAAGCAGGGCTTTAGGCATGAGAAGATAGTTCTGACACTCCTCAGCAAAATGGTGTCGCAGAGAGAATGAACCGGACCATTATGAAGAGAGTCCGAGCGATGCTCAAGATGGCTAATCTATCTAAGTCATTTTGGGGGGAAGCTGTCAACACTGTAGTCTATCTTATCAACCGATAACCTTCATCGGTGTTGGATTTCGATATACCAGAGAAGGTATGGATCGGTAGAGACATCTCATATTCACATTTGAGAGTGTTTGGCTGCAAGGCGTTCATGCACGTACCGAAGGAACAAAGACCGAAGCTCGATGATAAATAGAACTTGCATCTTTGTTGGGTATGGACACGAGGAGTTCGGCTACAGATTTGGGATCCAAAGAAGAAGAAGACTGTTCGAAGTTGCAACGTAGTATTCCATGAGCACGAGATAATGGGAGACTCAGACGTGGATGTGATGAAATCCACAAGCGGCGGTGTTGTCGGTTATACACCAATCAGTATTCCATATGACGGTGCCAGGGAGGAAGGAATGCAACAATCAGAACCTGAACTAGAAGAGCCAAGCTATTGATGATGATGATGAACCTGTCGTAGATGAACACATTGAAGACGCTGAGCAGGGGGGGCCTTCAGATGTGCAAGAAGCAGTTGAAAGGTCAAGTAGGGAATGCCAACTATCTACGAGTTATCCGAATTCTGATTATATTTTGATTACTGACGAGGGGGAGCCGGAGAGCTTCCAAGAAGTACAATCTTGTAGGGACAAAGATTGTTGGATAAAGGTCATGCAAGAGGAGATGGATTCTCTGAAAAAGAATGATACGTACGAGTTAGTTCGATTGCCAAAAGGAAAGAAGACACTAAAGAACAAATGGTGTGTACAAATTAAAGAAGGATGATGACAAGCTAGTCAGATACAAGGCTCGATTAGTGGTCGAAGGTCTCACTCAGAGGAAGGGGATCGACTTTGACGAGATATTTTCACTTGTCGTGAAGATGAGTTCAATCAGAGTCATACTGGGACTAGCTGCTACCATGGATCTTCACTTGGAGCAACTCGACGTGAAAACCGCATTTTTGCATGGTGATCTTGATGAGGAGATATATATGGAACAACCAGAAGGGTTCGAGGTTAAGAGGACATGGTCTGCCGACTGAAAAAAAGCTTGTACGGTCTGAAACAAGCTCTGCGGCAGTGATACAAGAAGTTTGGTTCTTCATGGTGCATCAGGGGTTCAAGAGAATAGATGCAGATCCATGCGTTTACGTCCGGAGATAATCTAACGGTAAATTTATCGTTCTTCTTCTGTATGTTGATGATATGCTAATCGCCGGACAAGATGCAGAGATGATTAGCAGGCTTAAGAAATATTTGTCAAAGACGTTTGACATGAAGAATTTGGGTTCGGCAAAGCGGATTCTCGGAATGGAGATTACCCGAGATCGGAAAGCTGGGAAATTGTGGTTATCCCATGAGCGCTATATTGAACGAGTTCTTCAATATGAAGGATGCTAAGCCAGTTAGCAAGCCACTTGCCGCACACTTTCAGTTGCGAAAGAAATCCGGTCCATCAACTAGCGAAGACGGAGAAGATGTCCCAGATGTTCGATATTCATCGGCGGTCGGAAGTTTGATGTGTGTACGAGGCCAGATATCGCTCACGCAGTTGGCGTTGTGAGTCAATTTCTATCGAATTCCGAGAAGTCACTTTGGGAAGCAGTGAAGTGGTCATCAGGTACCTGAGAGAAACTTCCAAATTGTGCCTGAAGATATAAATGTGCCTAAGAGGGGGTTGGGGGGTGAATTCCGCTTACAAAAATTTTACGCTTATTTTCACAAATCCAAAGTATAGTGACTTAGATATGCCTATTGATGCTGATGACGAGTATGCCTGATATATCCTAGTACGACGGATGTGTGTCGGGTCTTTCTCACAGCGAAAAGGAAATACCGATAAAGTAAATGCGAGACAGGATTTTATAGAGGTTATATCCCCAACTGGGGTTTACTCCTCTCCTTGGATTTTGCTCCCCAAGAGTTTAACCAATCACTATAATGCACCATAAATGGTACAAAATTGATTGATTAGCCCAATACACAACCGAAACAAGTCGAACACTAGACAGTACTAGGTTACCATACGCCGAGTTTCGTTCCTCGCAATCTTCTGATCCCGACAGACACAGCTCGCTACCGAAGGGCCCTCGGAACTCGTCCTTCCCTTCACGTGTGCGTGAACGTCGACCTTGCCTCCTTGGTATTGCTCACCTCCGAAGACAACACATCCGAAGATAGAATATATGGTGAGAGGTAGGAATAACAGGATTGATCACTCACTAAGTGATGGAATCTCAAGTTAAAGCTCAGATTGGCAGAAAGCTATCGCAAGTGAAAGGCTCAGGAATCTCTCAGTATCTTTCTGCTCAATAATCTCTCTAAAAAAGTACTCCATCCAACCCTCCCCCCTTAGGCTTATGTTCGCAAAATTCTTGGTCTCGAAATTATGAAGTGTAGCTTATATATAAACCCTTTTCAATCAGCACTTCACATGGAAAATCATATCATATAATAATCACCAAATCAAGCATAGTTTCCATGCAATTTTTGAGAGTCAACATGCCATATAAAATCATGCTTTTTAATAAATCATCACAACGGTCATAGCACATTAAAGCATGATTATCTTCCATATAAGAGCTCATTTAAGCATGAATAATTCCACATAAAGACTCAAATTCGTTCTCATGCATATTCAATCATTTCGCACATATTTTCCATGCAGGACTTTCCATAAGTGATTCTCTGCTATCTGTTTCTAGTTTAAATCAATCCAGATTAACTTTCCAAATATTGCACACAAGATAGCATCATATCAGCACATTTTCCATGAACAGCTCATAGTATTAGATCAATATATTTACCATGTTTAGCACGCAAATCAGATCAGAGCATACTTCATTGATTTATCATATCATGGCAGAACTTTCCTTATTTCAGAGATCACGTCCGTTATAGCACATACCGTATAATAGCACTTTATCCACAAAGTCAATCAAATCGAATCTTTCCTAAATATAATATTCCAATCAGCATAAGGAAGGATATTAATTCAGTATTGCACATTAAATTCAGTGGAAAGCATGCAAACGATTTTCTACTCGATTTCATTCAGGAATAAGCAAGTAACAACGGATATATCACTTTTCATATATAAACAACATATTTTCCTTTTATAACTCAGTAGGATATCTCATGCATTATTTCCATATATAACACAGAACGATATATCCAATCTCATGGACTGTCTATAACATGCGATTACCTAGTTTCACCAAATCATCACAGAATCACATGGAAATCAAATATTCAACACTTTAACGATTTATAGCTCATAATCAATGCGTGGTCGAATATTTTCATGTTCTTAGACATCAGATTGATCACAAATCGAATTGCTTAATTTATAGAACTAATGTAATTACAATTACATTGTTCATCAGAACTCTCTTACACTCATGGACCAAAAAGGTCAACAATGCCTAACATTTGGAAGTGGTAAATGTTTTCTTTCAGGCTATACGGATGTTGATATGGCCGGCGATCTCGACAGCAGAAAGTCAACGCCGGGATACATATTACATTCTCAGGGCGAGCTATCTCATGGCAGTCGAGATTACAGAAATGTTTTTCTTTATCAACTACAGAAGCAGAGTATATTGCAGCAACGGAAGCTGGCAACGAGATGCTCTGGTTGAAGAGATTTCTTCAGGAGTTGGGCATTCAGCAGGAGGAGTACATAATATTTTGCGACAGTCAATTTGGACTTGAGCAAGAATAGTATGTATCATTCGAGGAGAAAACACATTGACGTTCGTTATCATTGGCTCAGACTAGCTATTGAGAAGAAAGCGTTCAAGCTGCAGAAGATCCACATAGACAAGAATATTACGGACTGACGAAAGTTATCCCCAAGGAGAAGACTGAGTTCCGCGCCGGGCAAGCCGATTCGCTGAAGCGGTAGGAAATCTTCCACGCAAATAATGGAGACTGGAGAGGGAGAATTGATGAGATTTTTCCAGCCCACCAACATTGAAAGAAAAAATAATAAAATATTATTCTTAATATTTTATTAAATTAATGAATGGCTCATATTGAAGGGCGACGCGGCTATTCCTGGCCACCCATTTCGAGCGGTCCAAAAGAGCTGAAGACATCTAAAATAGGCTGAGGATTCTTCAGTTATTATCATCACAAACTCGTTCGAGTTTTACTAAACAGAGAGAAGTAGTTCGAGTAAATTGTGGGGTTATCAGTTCAGGTAGAAACTGATAGGGTTCCACATCCATAGAGAGGTGTGAGGTAAACACGAGCGGTAACAGTGAGATAGTAAATTCGAGGGTCGTAATTTTTACTATAGTGAAGATTTTGCCGACTCGGCTTTGGTTTTTCCATCTTCGTTAACAGAGGGTTTTCCACGTTAAAGTTCTGGTGTTCTTTCATACCTTACGGTAATTTTTATTTTCACCGTGGTAGTTACTGTGCGGGTCCCACCAACTTTACCACGTGGGTCCCACTTCTCCCGATCGTCGTACCGAGCCAATCCGCTGCGGGGCCCACAGACCACCGCGGGGCCCACCACCATTCCCAACAAATATTACCTACTATATGTTAGGCAGCCGCCCATTTATTGAAACAATACAGACGGAGGACGTCCACTGGTTTATGTAACACAACCCCTAAACAAAACTTTACGGATTTACATAAACACACCTGTGTTTATCTAAATTTACTAAATAAACACACGTATACATTAGATAGACAAACTGTTATGTAGTTGACGGATCTTGACCGTTGACCTCGGTCAACGGCGGCCGAGCAGTACTCGGCCGGGCTCGGTGGTGCTTAGACCCCGAGATATGTTCTGCAGAAATGATCTGTCGGGCAGTGGCCAGATGGGTAGGTCTGGCCACACACGAACTTGACCCATGAGGTGGCCGAAAGGCAGATGGGCAGTTCGCTCGATCATGAGCACATACACGACCCTAGACGGATATAGCCTTGGCGCTCATAGCTCGTGGCAAGCGCCGGCTTGATGGACTTGAGTGGGCATTCGGTGAAGGACGCGCGCAGCCGTGTCCAACATGCGGGGCACAATGAGTGCACAGCAGGCCAACACGCACGCGCGGACTTGTGCCTGATTGCGGAACAAGATAACACACGAATGTGGAGCCTGGCGGAAGCCACTTGCGCGCGCGCCCGACTTGACCAGCGACGTTGCTCGCAGCATGATGGCATCGGGCAGGCTAGCATGGCATGAAGGCTTTTGACAGACTGGCATGACTTTGGCATCGGCCAGGCTGGCAGTACATGGGCGGATTAATTATGCCAGGCTGGCACAGCATGGGCAAAAGATGGCTTTAACAGGTTGGCATCACATGGCTACTTGAGGATCCAACCAAGCACATGGGCGAAAGTGCCTTGTCCCACCAAGAACATGGGCGAAAGTAGTTTTGTCCCACCAGGCATGGGCGAGATTCCTTGTGTCCAAGCCAACACCTCACATGGGCGAGATTCCATCAAGGCACATGGGAGGATGGCTTGGCCAAGTCTATAAAAAGGCCTTGTGAAGCATTTTGCCAAGGAGGGGGATTGAAGTATGAGAAATTGTCTAAACGTGTATACTTTCGATAGCTTTAAGGCTGTAGCTTCGATTGTTGTGCGAGTGTTCGTATAAGCTAGGCGAGTTCTGTAAACGAGCAGCTTATTGTGCGAGTCTTTTAAGCTCGTGCCGGTTTTTTTCCCCACTCTGAGTTTGGAGTGGGTTTTCCCGTAAATCTTGTGTCATCTGTCTTATTCGTTTCTTGTTGGTGTGAGATCGAGTGAGGCAAACACGAGAGCTTTAAGTCCGAGGCCAAACTTTATCAAACGGGCCGAGTATGTTGGGTTTGGGGCGAGCGAAATGATCTCTTGACGCTTATTTCCGCACGCAAGCATAAGAAAGTGAAAGGCTGAGTAGCTAGGCTTTGGGCCGAGCCAAGCTATTGCCGGTCTCGAACCTCAAATTTGACGCAAAAAATTCTAAGTTAAAAAGGGTCGTGACAAAGTTGGTATCAGAGCGTAGTCCGTGAAGGGAGGAGACGTTTGCTACACCAACCCCCAAAATCTTGATTACACTTAAAGCAATGGATAGCAGCAGCGAGGACACACCCGTTAGCTTCTCATCGTCGCTACGAAGGAGGATAAATGAGTTAGAGAGAAAGCTCTCAGCATGCGAGCAAATCGTCCAGGAAATTCATGCTGCTGTGCCTGACGATTTGGAAACTCAATTGCAGACTGTGCATCAAACCGTGAATGACGGAGCTGCACTTATCGGTGAGCTGGCCACAAAGTGCGATCGCACCATTGGAGCGTCCGCACATGCCGCCGAAGTCAATGATAGGCGCTTAGCCGAGCTCGATGCGGCCAATGAACGTCGAGTTACTGAAATCATCGCAGCCAACGATCGCAGGTTTGCGGAAGTTGATGCTGAGCTGCGATACATACGTAATCAGTTTGTCCACATCGAAGCACCTAAAAGCTCAGGGCCGAAGTTGCCCGAGCCAGATACCTACAATGGCGTACGCGACGCGAAGAAGCTGGAAAACTTTCTATATGACATTGAGGGATATTTCCAAGCAGCTCAAGTGGCTGAAAATAATAAAGTGGCAGTGGCATCTAGATTTCTTACCGACGATGCCAAGATTTGGTGGCGGACCCGACAACGTGAGGCAGATGAGAATCCGCAGGCACGGATCGAAACTTGGGAAGCCCTGAAGGCCGAACTTAAGACCCATTTCGCGCCGCAAAATAATGCTTGGTTGGCCCGAGATGCTTTGCGAAGGCACAAACAGACGGGCACGATCCATGAATATGTCCAGAAGTTCCATTCTTTGATTCTCGATGTCCGTGATATGTCCGATGCTGATAAGTTGTACAATTTCATGGCTGGGCTCAAACCATATCCACAAAGTGAGCTAGCCCGACGGAATGTCCAAGACGTCAACACGGCTATAGCTGAGGCCGAAAGGTTGAGGGACCTTACGAAGCCGGACTACGAGAATCCTAAGAAGGGGCAGAACCATGGGCAGCGGCCGAATGGATCTCAAGTAAAGGTGGGCAAAAAGAGGAAGTACAATGGTGCTCCTAACAACAATGGGTCAAAACACGTGCAGAAGCGACCGGATAGACAAGCTGAGAAACAGCCGGTGACTGACCCAACCAAGAAGTGGACGTGTTATATATGCAATGGTTCTCACAAGTGGTATCAATATCCACAACGATCTGCTGTTAACGCTGTCGCAGCCCAGATGAGGGGCGAAGCTGGACCGTCGGGTGCAAACAAAGATGAGCCGCAGGCCAACCAATTGAGAGTGTTGGCCACACTTCGGCAGGACAAGTCAGGTAAAAATAAGCTCATGTATGTTTCTTGCCTTGTAGAAAAATTGCCCACTATGGCGATGGTGGACTCGGGAGCGACGCACAATTTCATGTCTCTCGAAATGGCGAAGAAGGCCGGACTTGCGTTGCTCAACCGACCTGCCACCATCAAATTAGCAAATGCCGCATCTTTGCATGTGGAAGGTAACGTTAAGGCCAACGTGAAGATCGGTCATTGGGAAGGCTCGGTGACATTTATCATTGCTCCACTCGACTTTGAAGTCATTCTTGGGAACGAATTCTTGGTGGATGCAAAGGCCATAACGATACCCTTCCTGAGCGGCATGAGGATAGCTGACGAAGCACAGCCGGGCTTCATCCAGGGCACTTTACAATATGGCGAGACAAAGAACGGGCCAAGGTGCTCGGCTATACAGCTCAAGCGTGGCCTTGGCCGAGGCGAGCAAGCTTTCCTTACTGTTGTGCGTGAGAATGAATCTGCAACTCCGCACGTCCCGCCAGTTGAAATACAGGCCATTCTTGAAAAGTTCGAAGATGTTATGCCCAACGAACTGCCTAAATAACTCCCACCGAGGAGGCCCACTGATCACCGAATTGAGTTGGAGCCTGGAACGAGACCTCCAGCGCAGGCGCCTTATCGCATGAATCCAGCTGAACTGGAAGAATTGCGGCGCCAGCTCGACGAGCTATTGGATGCGGGGCTGGTCAGACCCTCGAAGGCACCCTTTGGCTCGCCGGTATTATTCCAACGCAAGAAGGATGGCTCGTTGCGATTTTGTGTTGACTATCGGGCGCTCAACAAGGTGACGGTGAAGAACAAGTATCCGATCCCGAATGCATTAGACCTCTTCGACAAGTTAGCCAAGGGGAGGTACTTCTCAAAGTTGGATCTACGATCGGGATATTGGCAAGTTCGGATTGCTGAAGGCGATGAGGCAAAGACCACGTGCGAGACAAGGTACGGGTCATATGAATTCTTAGTTATGCCTTTCGGGTTAACTAATGCCCCTGCTACATTTTGCAATTTGATGAATGATGTTCTATATGAGTTTTTGGACAAGTTTGTGGTCGTCTATCTTGATGACATCGTCGTGTATTCGGCGAGTCTGGAGGAACATGCGAAACACCTGAAGGTTGTGTTGGAGACCTTAAGGAAAAATCGACTCTACGTCAAAAGGGAGAAATGCGAGTTCGGTAGCACCAGGATCAATTTCTTAGGCCACATGATTGAAAATGGCCAGATCGAGATGGATAAAGCCAAGGTTCGTGCAGTGATGGAATGGCCACGACCGAGCACCGTTACGGAGCTGCGGTCCTTCCTGGGTGTTGCGAACTACTATCGACGCTTCATAAAGGGGTATTCAAAGATTGCTCTGCCCCTGACGGACCTCTTGAAGAAGGACATGAAGTGGGATTGGAGTCGTAGCTGCGAAGAAGCCTTCGAACGACTCAAAGCTGCATTGGCCAGCGAACCCGTCCTGAAACTGCCTGATTTCGAGCAGCCATTCGAAGTCCACACTGATGCGTCTGGTAAGGCACTTGGCGGTGTACTTGTGCAAGGGAGACACCCCATCGCCTACGAGAGCCGAAAGCTCAAAGATGCTGAAACGCGCTATAGCACGCACGAGAAAGAGATGACCGCGGTGATTCATTGCCTCGGAGCGTGGCGCCATTATCTTCTCGGCTCTAAATTTGTGATTGTCACTGACAATGTGGCAAACACTTATTTCAAAACTCAAAAGAAACTAACCCCTAAACAGGCACGATGGCAAGAGTTTCTTGGGGAGTTCGATTTCGATTGGGTTCACAGGCCTGGGCGGCAGAATGAAGTTGCTGATGCACTAAGCCGTCATAAGCAATGTCGCGAGCCGCTTTGCAAGCCGCATTCGGCGAAAGTGAGAACGATCCGACTTACGCAAAGCTCAAGGACCAGGTGAAAGAAGGGCTTCTGAAACGCTACTGGCTTGAAGATGGGCTGTTGGTCACGCATGGCAAACGATTTTATGTACCTGCCGGGAGACTGCGGAATGAACTCTTGAAAGAGCACCATGAGCCGCAGTGGGCAGGTCATCCAGGAGTTAGGCGCATGATGGCACTAATTTCTCGCAAGTTCTACTGGCCAAAACTCGAGCAGGATGTCGAGGCCTTTGTTCGTACTTGCACCATTTGCCAGCGAGACAAGCCCGAGCGTACTAAGCCAGCAGGTTTGTTACAGCCGTTACCTATTCCGGCTAACCCATGGCGTTCCATTTCCATGGACTTCATTGTAGGGTTACCAAAAAGCGAAGGAAATAATTCCATCCTAGTAGTGGTGGATTGATTCTCCAAAATGGCGATATTTATGGCTGCCCCTATTCAGTGCAATGCTGACGTTGCTGCGGACTTGTTCTTCCGAAATGTGGTGAAGTATTTTGGCATGCCAGAAGAAATCATTAGTGATCGAGACGTAAGGTTCACAAGCCGATTCTGGACGATTCTATTCCGAAGGCTTGGCCCAAAACAGCGATTTTCTTCAGGCTATCACCCACAAACGGATGGACAGACCGAGCGAGTCAATCAACTCCTTGAGGAGTATCTTCGGCACTACATCTCGGCCAGCCAACACAACTGGACGAGCTTACTTGACCCGGCGCAATTCTGCTACAATCTCCACAAGTCATCGGCGACGGAAAAGAGTCCATTCGAGGTAGTTTATGGTTTTCAACCCTTAACACCTCAAAATCTTTCTATGTGGAAAGCTGCAGGAGATTGTCCACCGGCATACAAGTTTGCTCGGGGGCGACAATTGTTGTGGGCTGAAGCTCGAGATAGCCTTGCCAAAGCTGGTAGGCGCATGAAGAAGTATTACGACCAAGGACACCGGGCGGTAACCTTTGATGTGGGAGACAAAGTTTGGGTAAAACTGTCGCCTCAAATGAAGGCTAAGTGGAAAGCTCAATCACTCGCATGGAACTTGATGCCAAAGTACGATGGGCCCTTCGAGATCGTGAATCGAGTCGGCCAAGTGGGGTACAAGTTGTTGCTTCCACCAAAGTATCGAATCCACCCAGTGTTCCATGTAAGCTTCTTGAAGAAATTCCATGAAAACCAGCTCCCGGGATCGTCGACGAGGGCGTCGTTGATTCAGGCGGGGGAGAACTGTTATGTAGTTGACGGATCTTGACCGTTGACCTCGGTCAACGGCGGCCGAGCAGTACTCGGCCGGGCTCGGTGGTGCTTAGACCCCGAGATATGTTCTGCAGAAATGATCTGTCGGGCAGTGGCCAGATGGGTAGGTCTGGCCACACACGAACTTGACCCATGAGGTGGCCGAAAGGCAGATGGGCAGTTCGCTCGAACATGAGCACATACACGACCCTAGACGGATATAGCCTTGGCGCTCATAGCTCGTGGCAAGCGCCGGCTTGATGGACTTGAGTGGGCATTCGGTGAAGGACGCGCGCAGCCGTGTCCAACATGCGGGGCACAATGAGTGCACAGCAGGCCAACACGCACGCGCGGACTTGTGCCTGATTGCGGAACAAGATAACACACGAATGTGGAGCCTGGCGGAAGCCACTTGCGCGCGCGCCCGACTTGACCAGCGACGTTGCTCGCAGCATGATGGCATCGGGCAGGCTAGCATGGCATGAAGGCTTTTGACAGACTGGCATGACTTTGGCATCGGCCAGGCTGGCAGTACATGGGCGGATTAATTATGCCAGGCTGGCACAGCATGGGCAAAAGATGGCTTTAACAGGTTGGCATCACATGGCTACTTGAGGATCCAACCAAGCACATGGGCGAAAGTGCCTTGTCCCACCAAGAACATGGGCGAAAGTAGTTTTGTCCCACCAGGCATGGGCGAGATTCCTTGTGTCCAAGCCAACACCTCACATGGGCGAGATTCCATCAAGGCACATGGGAGGATGGCTTGGCCAAGTCTATAAAAAGGCCTTGTGAAGCATTTTGCCAAGGAGGGGGATTGAAGTATGAGAAATTGTCTAAACGTGTATACTTTCGATAGCTTTAAGGCTGTAGCTTCGATTGTTGTGCGAGTGTTCGTATAAGCTAGGCGAGTTCTGTAAACGAGCAGCTTATTGTGCGAGTCTTTTAAGCTCGTGCCGGTTTTTTTCCCCACTCTGAGTTTGGAGTGGGTTTTCCCGTAAATCTTGTGTCATCTGTCTTATTCGTTTCTTGTTGGTGTGAGATCGAGTGAGGCAAACACGAGAGCTTTAAGTCCGAGGCCAAACTTTATCAAACGGGCCGAGTATGTTGGGTTTGGGGCGAGCGAAATGATCTCTTGACGCTTATTTCCGCACGCAAGCATAAGAAAGTGAAAGGCTGAGTAGCTAGGCTTTGGGCCGAGCCAAGCTATTGCCGGTCTCGAACCTCAAATTTGACGCGAAAAATTCTAAGTTAGAAAGGGTCGTGACACAAACAAATACTAAAACTAGTGTAGACAACTAACTTTTATATATATATATATATATATATGTTATATATGGAGGGAGAGGAAGGTGAAGCGATACGGTGTTCGCCTTCTCTGAGCACCATGAGTGATTAAATACCTTATATTAAAGATAATAATAAACATAATTTAACTAAACTTTAAAAATAGAAAAATTAGTTTTCCATCTCTAGTCGCCTAACCGGCGAGGGGCGACATCTGAGATCTGCAACGGTCGGCCAAAGCTGAGGAGGCGGCGACGATCGGTAATGAGCGAAGAGGAGCGGCAAAGGCCGGAGATGGAAAATTAAATTTATGTTTTAAAATTTGGCTTATTAGAATTATTATTATATTTAATTAAATATAATTAATGACGTGCTACTACACGAGGGGTGCATGCCCATACAAGTTGAGCAGAGGAACTAAAAAAGGAAAGATGTTGCTAACGCTATAATTATCCGACCCCCAAAACCTAACACTAATCACCTCCAATTTGGTGGGGCGGTCGGGCCACGAGCTGCTGCCCATTTGACAACTTTAACACTACTAGTTACGGAACTCTGGAGGACCGAAAAAATTGTCAAATAATAACTATATATTAACTTATATATTTAATAATCAATCTACTTTTTCATTTCTTTTCTGTTTTTCCACTTGAATTGAATCAGACTAGGATCAAACCAAAACATTGACCAGTTTGATGTTTACCGGTCCGAATCATCGGTTTGGTTCTGTTTACCGATGTAATAAACCGAATCGGAATTGAAATTTTACGGTTATAAAAATAAAAGTGAAACTAATCACAGCCGAAATAATATTAGGCCCACCTCCGCATCCTCCGCTCCGCTTTGGGGGAGGCTGCGGGCTGCGGCCCTTGACAGCTTTAACTGTAGAGTAGGTACAAAATTATTTAGGAGTAGTGAGGAATCCAACTAAAGCCAAAAAATTGTCAAAGAATAACTGTATATTAACTTAACATATTTACTAGTCAATTATTTTCATGTTTTTTGTTTAGTTGAACCGGACTAGGATCGACATAGTTATCTTCTAGAAAGATCCAAAGGTACGTTGGTTTAATATAACTGCCTTATTCTGACGCTGGATATAAGTAGGAGCCGGGGACTTCCGAACATCAACTAAGACCTTTAAATTTTGAATAATTGTAACTCGACCACCTAGACGTATCTTATTGATCAAATACACATAAACTTCTGTTTAACTGTTAGAACTGGACTTCCTCTCTACGGGCCATAACTATATCCGGTCTCTCGAAATGCCAGTACGGACTAGTTCATTATTTCTATTTTCATTACAAAAAATTAGAGTTATATAGTATTTATTTATTATATTACTTGTTTTACATCTTCAAAGTTGGGTGGTGTGTTCTTCTTTATCTTTTCTTAGTTACGAAAGAGAGAAAGAGAGCATTACACAGTCTCAGACGATGCGTGGTTTGAATGTATAAGATTTTCATGATATTTTATACATATCAAAATCAAACAAACTATTGAAAAAATGAATCTTTTCCGCCAACACACTGATAAGAGATCGAAATTGCCACCGAATATATTTTGCCAAAACAACTGTAACCTCTATACGCCAAGTTCATACCTTTTTTGCTTAGTATTCACATTCAGCGAAGCAAAGCTCCCTGCTCCACGCGTGTACGCAAATGTAACGATCGCCCTCGAGAAACTATTGTTTTGTAAAAGTCCGAGTATTTGTTCTACTAATTTGTAAGTAGGCTTGTAGTTGTAGTGGTCATGGGCATCATTATGTCTATATAAAACTTTTTAAAATATTCAGGTCCAGCGCCGGCAGTTACGTAGTGCTACGTTTTCCACGCGAACATCCAAATCCGATAGCTGACTTTGAATTAGTCGAGTGACAGCTGAACAATCCTTCATCGACCCCGCTAAATATAATAATGACAACTAAAGTTTCTGCTGATGTCGGTTGGGTTTACTTTTTGAAGAAACGTAACTGTGACGAATCTTATTGAAACGTAACCTGAACAATTCAAATAAAAAATTGGGGTAAAACCACGCAACTCGTTCACATTTGAGTTGAGTGAAGGTTGGAACTTAGAATGCATCATTGATAATGGGAACTAATTACAAATCCAGTTGAATAAGGGTCCACCACAAATGTAGGCACTGTGTGGAGACCAATGTTTAAAAAGCGCAAAGCCTCGCGTTTTAGTGAAGGTAGCGCGTAGCGTAAATAGCATAGCGCATTGCGTGAGTATTCCGGATAAGCTAGATATGTAATACAATAATTATATATAATATATAATAAATATAAATATGATCACTTTTTATGTCATTATTGTAGGTATGAGACTAAATAATCAATATTTTCTCTTGAAATCCAATTAAATAAAAAAATAAGGTACAAATAATTGATTAAAATAATCCCAAATAATAAAATAGAGACCCATATCAATTAAAAAATCATTCCTGTTTCGATTTACTATCAGTCCAACTAAAATAATCCTATTAAAATGATTCTATCATCGAAAAGCATATTGATATCAGAAAATATATGATATGCATGCCATTATGATCGTCATGAAATAAGGAACAAGTTGGATATACTTATGTATTTTTATCATATAAACTACTCAAAATAACAAATCTTCACACAAAATACCACATCCTCCATTAGAAATAACAACTCATATTGTTAATAACACAACTTGTAGACAAGCAAGAAATGGATATTATATTTTCCTAAATTGTGTAAAAAGAAATAATTATAACATAGCAAAATAACAAATGTTTTATGGTTAATAACAAATGTTGACTTAGACGTAACACATCACTGAAAGGTAATAACACTTTGTTTGTCGTCAATAACACATTCTGTATACAAGCAATGGATCGGGAGGAATAGAAAGAAAATCACTACAAAACATATGAAAACTGCATAAATCTCGGCGTATTGACTCAATAAGGTAAAATATACCTCGATTTCTCATGGGTATTAATAATAAAATATTGATGCTTATATTAGATTAATACTCAAGCAATAGATGTCGGAGATTTTATAGGAAACGATAAATGACAATCAAAAATGCCGAAAATTCGTTCAAATCTCGACGTTAGTAGCAACTGGTAGACGTCCAAACAATGAGTATATTTATACCGATTACTTGCAATTTATGTCGAAATCTAGATTCTTACCATTATGTTCTCAAATTTGCACCCAAATTAGACAAGCAAATTCTACCTCGTGCATCTTCAATATCATAAGGAATCCAACATGACATGTCGAAATCGGTTGGATGGGACAGTCGAATTTTTTTGTGCTTGATTCAGTGTAAGAAGAATGAGTTCGATCATTAAATAAAAACAATTTCTATTGATAATGTTTTCAATACTGAAAAATAGCGTGTCTGTTTCCTAAAGTAACAATATTCTGTAACTGAGTAACATAAAATAAAGTAAAAGTACTTCATATAAGACCACGAACACGTACAAACTTTCACCGGGAAAAATGAGCATTCTAGTAAGGGTATTTCGTCAAATCATATTTTTGGGTCCTTTATTCTAATTTTACATAAAGTAGGTCCTTTAAGCTTATTCCTTTTGTGATAGGCCCGAGTAAATTAAAACATTAGGGGGGCCTGACTAAAGTTCCCCCTTAAAAATTATCAAAATATATACCAGCAACAAAAATAAGTATGAAATATAATATAAAAAGAAGTTATGCCTATATTTGTAGGGGTTTAGGCACAGTGCTTACTTTTGTAAACTGCATAAATGTAAATCACCCTTTTATCCTTATTTAAATAGAGATCTCCCTTTACATAATTATGAGCATAAAAGGTCGTGTTAATAGCCAATGTTGCAAAATGCGCTAGGCGCTAGTCGGGCGCCCGGAGGGGCGCCTAGACGGCCTAGCCGGTTTCTAGGCGGAAATTAGACGTCTGTGTGCTATCTTTTGAAGATTCCAGCGACTTTTGAGGTGGTGTGTACATGAATGTGACCCGTTGGACCGAAGTTAGAATTTCTTTTGTTGCAGTTAGGGCACCATCCTATGTAGCAGCACAACGTATTGTGCACTGATAAGTGTTGGTCCGTTTATATCCAACTAAAGCATAATTCAAGCAATTATACCACTAAATTAAATGGAAGAATTCACTTAGCGTGGGGTGTGTGCGCGCGTGCTTGAGGAGGGTTGAGAGGCTCCTTCTCTGAAAGTTCTCTTCTTATTAATTATCACGCACAAGAACACTAACTGTGTGTTAGGGTTTTAATATTTATACCACATGCTGGTATACAATACTTGGGCCCTTGCAAGCCCATTACAAGAATAAGATCACTGGGCCGTAAAACATAAAAGTCCAGTTCACTTAAATAAATTACAAGATTAAGATTAAATAATTAATTGAACACAATAGATAATTCCTAACAATCTCCCCCTTTTGTTCAGTTTGCAATTCAGCGCTGGTTATCTTCGTCTTATAATCGTCCTGAGTCCTCAAAGAACACGTATCGTTCTTCTTCAGTCGCATCCCCCGTCGTCTTGTCTTGTGTCATCTTCTTTAAAAGATCTTCAAGCTCTCCGTCTCTTGAATTTTTCTTCTCTGAAGTGTTCAAGGCTGCTTGTTGGATCGTCTCTCTTGTGTTCGATCTCTCTCACGAGTCGAATCTTCTCTTTAGGTGTTCCGACTCTTCCTTCACTTGTCGCAACTCCCCCTACATTTGGTCAACCTTGTGTTGGGATTGAGAGTTTTCTTTAAACTCGAAAAGCTGTACAGGAGTCAGCAACTTTGATTCTTGAAGTCCATACTGAAGTTGTTGGTCGTATATTGTCATTTGAGTTCGATCTCTCCGTTCGGTTGTAGCTCAACTCCCCCTACGTTTGTTCAACGTTGCGTTGTGATTGGGGTGTCTCTTTAAAATCGGAGAGTCGTACATAAGGCGACAACTTCAATCGTTGGACTCTATGGTCTTCGCTTGATTCTTTGACGACGCTTGAGATTTGGCATTTTCTGATCTATATTGCACTTTCGTCGTGGTGTTGCTCCCATTTTGCTTTAATGCTCCTCCCCCTCATGAAGATCGAGCTAGGGAGATCGTCATGCGATGGTCAAAATGGGGCATCGTCTTTGGCAAGAAGATCGCGTCGTCGGGACAAGATGATGGAGTTCCTTTTCCAAAATGTGCTTGGGCTCCTTCAGATGTATCCATCAATTACATGAGAGCCCGTCTTCAGAGTGGTACGCGCGGCGGAAATGGTGGGTGCTCAGGTTGGGTAATAACCTGACGGAGCCACAAAGGCAGTCCGTCGACACGACTTCAGAGTTATACACTGAGACTTGGCCTGTGGGAACAAGGCATTATAAACCGGGGCCACATAGGCGTCCCTTAACATCGATATAGGTAGGGGTGGTTCGGTACGGTATACCGTACCGAACCTGTGATACCGTATACTGTACCGAAACTTCAGTATCCAAAAAAATCATACCAATACCATACCAAAATTTCGGTATACCTTTAATTTCGATACGGTATCATACCTTAGATTTCGGTATGGTATCGGTATCATACCTTCTATACCGTTCACACGGAGTACCATGCATGTCTCGTAACTCGTTAATTCGTTGTTTTGAATTTTTAGTCAATTCAAACTTCTTAGGCCCAAATAAGATAGATTATTAATACCAAATTTTCCAAACTAAAATGGTTTTGTGCATCCACATCATCAAACAATTCATCCCAAAGACCACACCATCGCCATTAGTATTGCCACTATCTCCAATATCACATTCTGAATGCATACTTTGAGTCTCGATGTCCAGCGCATCATTTTTATACTCTTGTATTCCGTCCATAAGGTTACCAAGTATAGCTTGACCTTATTAACTAACTCTTGGATCCTTGTAGCTGTAGCTCCAATTTTTTTCATGCTAACTTTGATCATTTGAAGCTTGTTCCTTGGATCCAAAACATTAGCAACTAATATCGAAGGGTATATTGTCCCAATTGCCCCAATACTTGTCAACTTTAACTTCATTGCATGTGCCACCTTGTTGAGTGTGGGATCCGAATCATGAAGTCGCTTTTTCTCAATCTCAACTTGTAAAGCAATCATTGATTGATAAATCAATTGGGAGGTAGGATTTTTTGATGCACTTAGCTCTAAAGTCGCATCGTAGAACTTCTTCAAAAAGTGCACAAAAGCCTTTGCATTCTCCCAGTCATTAGCATTAGGAGGGCCCAACCTTCTTTTTCCCTTCTCATCTGCTTCATGAAAATAATTTATAAAAGGGAACCCTTCTTCCGCCATCCTTTCAAATACTCTTCTATACTTCAATGCAACATCAAGAATTTTATAAGTTGCATTCCACCTTGTTTTGACATCCATCGGTACCGTTGACATGCTAGAAGACTTCGCTAGAACTGCAAACTCCCTGAATTTATTCAACCTCGAAGATGAAGAATGAATAAAAACAACCGAGTTCCTTATGGCTTTGATTGAACCATCAAGCTCTTTCAATCCATCTTTCACAATTAAGTTGAGCATATGACACGGACATCTCATATTTAAGTATTTCCCTTCAAACAACAATGCATTTTCGCTCTTCATTCTTCTTTTCAAGTAATCAACTGCTGTGTCATTTGAAGAAGCATCGTCAACCACAACTGAGAAGACTTTTTCTATCCCCCACTCTCGTAGACAAACCTCAACCATCCTACCAATTTCTTCTCCGGAATGACTTGTGATTTTTGTGAAGTTGATAATTCTTTTCTGCAACTTCCAATCATCATCCAAAAAGTGAGCTGTTACAACCATGTAGTTTATATTTTGTATAGATGTCCACGTATCAGTCGTGATGCTTACCCTTCGATCACCAATCACCCTTTGTATCTTAGCTTTCTCCACTAAAAAAAGATCATAAACCATACTGGCAACTTTTTTCCGATCAGGAACTCTGAATCTTGGTTGTAATTCATGCAATAATTCCACGAATCCTTTCCCTTCGACAGCCCTAAATGACATTTCGTCCACAATTATACACCTTGTCAATTTCACTTCACATCTTTTTTGACTGAAACTATGTGGAACCAACACACTTCCTTGCCCCATAGTCTCACTTGTCAATATAGGCTGTCTTATCTTCAATGTTCCTATCATAGAGGGGACTTGACTGGCACCTTCTGATTAAGTGATTTTTCAACCCACTGGTACTTCCAGAAACTGTTGGGATCTCAACCTTACAATACTTGCATATTCCTATTTGTTGTATGCTTTCGTCACTTAATTTTCTTGTTCCTTTTTCACAATGCCCCCAAAATATACTCCTCGGTTTTTTCCGATCTACAGGGGGCTTCGAACATTTACGTTTTCGGGCCGTAGATTCCTGTTTTCCAGATTCTTTTACATTTGATGTTCGGGTTGAACTCGACGACATATTTTCAACCTGCTAGAAAAACTATATTTTGGTAAATATAACACAGTAGCTACAAAGCATTAACCAAGAGTATTTCAAACACACGTAATATCTTAGCCTAGATGCAAAAAAATTAAAACTGAGATGAAGAAAACAAGAGTTAAACTATAATACCTTAGCAAAAACAGCGCCTAAAATGAGATGATTCTTGTATTTGTTGAATGTAGAAAGTAATAGACGTACAATGACTTGGGTATGTAAGCAATCGACGAACGACGTCAATTTGGGGAGGAGCCGAGTGAATGTCCTCGATGTGATTTGGCGGGTTTTTGTTATTTTGTATTTCCTTTTGTGTTTTTTTAATGTAAGTAAAATACGGTGGGCCTAATATTAGAAAGTTGTGTATAGTTAATAATTTATGGGCTAAATATATTTATGAAGATCCTTAACTTTTCTTTTATATTTTTTGAAATAATATAATATATATAGGTATGTATATATATAAAATATATTAAAAATTTTAGTATTTCGGTATTCGGTATAATCGGTATACCTTATTTTAAAAAATTTCATACCGTTACCGTACCGAAAATTTTCGATACGGTATCATACCTTACCAAAAACTTCGGTATACCAAAATTTTCCATATTTTCGATACGATTCGATACGATAAGGACGGTATTTCGATATTTCGGTATATTTCCCCAGCCCTAGATATAGGAGCGTAGCTCGTAGGCGATGGCCTGAAACCTGCTTTGATGTTGCAACGGGACTTCCTTCCGATCATCGAAGTATGTCTTAGAATGACATGTCTACGAAAGTTCTGATCTGGTCACAAAGTCCAGATGAGGAAAAGTGTATGTGTAAGAATATAAAACTTTTAGGTAGTGAGTACACCTAGACTCGATGTGTTCAAGAAAGTTCAGTGGTGTGGGGCTGACTACTACTTAGTTCAATATCTCCTGTTTCCAAGTGAAGCAGTGATAAATTACGTGGCTCCCCGTGATTTAATGAAACATCGGTATGTTGGGAGATCGATGAGTGGGTAAGGCTCGGTTGTGCATGAGCCGTTGGACCAAATGAGGCGACTTCTACCCGGGAGCTGATAAAAATCAGCTCCTGCACCTATATGGGATGACCCGAATGTTTTGTGAGGCGAGGGATTTTTGTATCTTCCGCTCTTCGGTTTTGTCAAGAATTGCCAATGTGAATTTTATGAACTTGTAATCGTCACTAACACTCGGCTACGTTCCGGGGTTAGGTTCAGTTTGGTCTGACTGAACCATTGGAACTTAGAATCCATGCGTCCGTCAACTTTGGTGAGTGCTACTTGATCAGCAAGTCGGAGCAGGTCGGTTGATATCATCTTCGTGATAGTGTATGATTGTCTCTCCTTTGGAATTCTTGAACTCTTGACAGTTGAAGTCCGTCTAAACACCTGAGAGGATTTTTCTTCTTTTTTTTTTGCCTTTCTTTTTTTTTTTGCTTTTTTTTGTTGCTTTTCTTTTCCTTTCCCTTTTTATTTTATATATATATATATATATAGATATATAATAATAATGTTTTTAATATATATGTATTATCTTATTAATAATGTAATAGTAACTATATATTATATTATTTATATGTATATATATAGATATAGATATATAAATTTTTTTAATTTTTTTTTATTCCTCCCCCTCAAATGATGCACCTAAGATGTACTCCCCTAAAATTTTACTTTCCCTCGTAAATATGAAGCGATACTCCACCTCAATGCATGCACGTTTAAACATAAGTTCTCTCCCAATTAATTAAGCGTGAACATATTTATTTATTTTCAAAGCAGATGCAAAACAAAGAATTATTGTTCTTTCAAATTGCATTAGAATGTAAGGTTTTTTTTTTCGCTCTAAGTTAGAATAGGTATTTTGTGCTTCAACTCATATGCATACATAAAATTTAAGCTCGAATTTTTTTTAAGATGCATGCATAATAAAATGTACCTATAACATGGTATTTAATGCATTTCAGCTCATGTATGCATGCACAAATTTGGATATTAAAGTCTTTTTGAAGCAAGCATAACTATAATGTACCCTTTAGTTTCAAAGTAGGTATATAGTCTTTTCACTTCGATACGCATGCCAAAAGTTTAACTATGGAATGCATATATAGAATTTACCTATGTTTGGTTGCTCGCATCGCTAACCAGTCGTGTCTGTGGAGCAACCCGGGATGCCATACACGCTGGGATGTTTGGCTGCGGACGTCGCATACCAGTCATGAGTGTGGAGCAGCTCTCTTAGTACCTACCCATGCTAGAAATCTGCAAACTTTATCGGGACTTTGGTACCCATTTTTGGATGGGTCCTCCCTTATTAGCAGAAAACGAGTTAAGCACATAAGGTGTAAAATTTGTCCTAAATCATTTATTAATGTAGCTTTAGGTACCCATTTAGGACTAATTTGACACGGGTATGACATGTTAACACAGGTAAACGTGTTATTCGAAGAAGATTTAAAAAATTTCTCCGAAGGCAGTCGCATAAGATGTTTCTCAGACTTAACATGGACTGAATATTTCAGGAAGGCATAAGAACATATAGAATTATTGGCATTGTTAGTACATGAAATGTTCTTCCTACGTGAAGTGTTCACACGATTCACATAAAAATGATGATTTTTCTTAGAAGTTTGCTTACTAGAAAGATTAACATTTTTGAATGGGTAACCAATTCCACATCTATCATTCTTTAAAGAATGAGATGTTTTGGGGGCTTGAGAACTTCGCTTGCTTGAGCTTGGAACTTCTTCTTTGTAAGCGTAATTTTTAATGTGGATAGGAATGAAAAATCTTGACCTTTTGCAACTTTGTCTTTGGAAGATAATATTGATTTTCCTTTCTCTATTTCTTTATTTGTTCCTTAGCAATTATTAGAGCTCTACTTTTACTTAACTTTTCAGCTTCAGTCAATATTGAGTTAGAATCATTCGTAAAAGTTTTCTCTGTTTTAATTTTAGGAACAAAAGCGTCAACTTGAGTTCCCTTATCCTGCTTAGACAATGATATTTATATAGAAGGATTATTAGGGACAGGTAAGGGCGGGGGATTTTTGAGATTTGATATCTCCTCTAAAAGTTTTTGCTTTTCTGCTTGAAAACCTACTCTTTCTGATTCCAAAGTTGCGTTCAAATTAGAAATTTTATCAGCAACCTCTGGAATTTCCCACAAGAAGTAGTTAGCTCACTAATTTTCGCTTTCAGTCTTTCTATTTCTTTGTCACGATCATCGACTCTCATTTGCATTGCTTCAAGCTTGCAATAGAGAGATGCTCTTTACTTAAGCTGACAAGGAGACATTTATGATTATTCTTTAAGCGAGCTTCTCATTCCTCAATTTCTTTAGCTTGTTTGTTCACTTTCTGTTCCCAATGATACGGCATATATGACATATTGAAAGTGGATATTGAAAGTTCAGTTCTGAAATTATTTGGATTTTACTGAGGGATACCGCGAAGTTTCGAAAAATTATGAGCGTCGAAAATTTTTTGGCGTTGACCTAAAATTTTTGAGATGATGTCGAAAATTGTATGAAAACTACCATAACCTCTTCTATAATTGCCAAATATGTCGCAAGTCGATCGTTGGATATATGATCGTTGACGCGCTTTATACATTTGAGAATTTTGGCTTTTGAAAAAATATGTACCGAAAGGCTTTAGTATTTCGTGAAATACGGTGAAGTTTCTAAAATTTAAGCATCGAAACCTTTTTGGTGCACACCGAAAAGTTTTAAAGTAATGTGGAAAACTTCAAAAAAGATACTAAAAACTTTTTCTAATGTGCCAAAATATAATGTTTTGGGTACGAAAATGCGAAAATCTGTTTATGTGTGTGCGAAAATATGAGGTTTTGAAATTATGTAGTTTCGAAAATGGGGTTTCGAAAACTTGTCCCTTCGGAAATCCTTTCGTTTTAGATATATATATATATATAAATATATATATTGTTAGGCCAGCCGCCGGGGCTGAAAAAAAAAAAAAAAATAACAATAAAATAATATTAATATAACATTATAATATTATTTTATATATACAAAAGAAAAAGAAAAATCTTAAAGATAAAGAATGAGCGACCCCTATCAACTTGCGACGCGGCGGATTCTTGGCCACCGGTTTCAAGCGGTCCAGAACTGTGCAACGCGGCGCATTCCTGGCCACTGATGTTGAGTGGTCCAGAAGAGCTGAAGACATCTATAAATAGGCTGAGGATTCTTCAGTTATTATCATCTCAAAATCAAGTGAGAAGTTCAGGTAGAGAGTAATAGTAAGAGGCAAACTTGTTCGGGTGGATAAGGGTGAGAGCAGGTTTTAGTTTTACTGGGGTAGTTGGGAATATGTACAAATTATATTACCCGGGTGGGTAAGGGATCTCGCGTTTTGGTTTAAACACGAGTGTTAATTTGTACGGTATAATATTCTCAATATAGTACAGCTGGTGCTCTCCGTGGAGGTAGGCGGTATTGGCCGAACCACGTAAAAAATCTCGTATTCTCTTTTGGCGTCATTTCGGTTTCTACACTATCCCAAGAAAATTGTCGCGGGTCCAAAATCAATCAATATTCAAAATAAACCTTCCGCTGGGTCCGAAATATTACCGCTCAACCCCAACAAGTGGTATCAGAGCCAGGCCTAATTGATATTCTGAGTATGCTCTGTGGTTGCAGCTTTGTCTGATCTTCCACATCAGAAAATATATCAAGAAGGATCCTTACGGGGGAGCCAGTGTCGGGCCAAAGCTGTTGAATCTCTGCAAGGATAATGGCGACGGAGAGCAGTTTCCAAGTGCGGCAATTTGATGGTACGGGGAGTTTCACTCTGTGGCAGAGACGGGTGAACGATATTCTTGTTCATCATAGTCTGGCCAAAGCTTTGAAAGGGGACACGGCAAAGTCGGAGAAAATGACGAAAGAAGACTGGGAGGATTTGGGATCAGGATGTGTCAGCACAATCCGTTTATACATTGCGGATAACATTATTAATAATGTTGTTAATGAGGATTCTGCACCAGACTTGTGGGCGAAGTTGGAGGAGTTACATCTCGAGAAAAACTTAACCACAAAGTTATATCTGAAGCGGGAGCTGTACCGGCTGAAGATGGAGGAAGGTGGAAATCCCATGGATCACATTAGCGTGTTCAATGGACTTGTGGATCAACATATAAAAGTTGACGTAAAGTTGGAGGAAGAAGATAAAGCCCTTTTACTTCTTACCTCGCTTCCTGATTCTTATGATAATTTGGTCACAACCATCTTGTACGGAAAGACGACGGTGAAGATGGTGGATGTGCAGTCTTGGCGCATGAAAAGAGGAGACGATCAGATTATGGCGATAGCCCAAATTCGGCGTTGGCTATACACGGAGAGAATCGTAGATGAAGGTTCCACGCCAGGGAATTTGGAGGTAGCGGCAGGTCCAAATCAAAGAATGGCAGGAAGGGCACCGTGTGCTACAAGTGTGGTTAGCCGGGACACATCAAGAGGAACTGTCCGACTTGGAGGAAGGACAGGAACGGCGAGAAAAAATCCACAACCATGATAACACATGATACAGATGATGTTGTAGATGTTCTCACAGTCTACATTGATGACGTTTTTTCTCAGGATGAATGGATATTTGATTCGGGGTCGAAGTACCATATTTGCTCCGAAAGAAAATATTTTGATACGTTCCAGAAGATACGAAGATGTTCGGTTTCCATCGCTGATGGATACCGTCATGCGGTTCGTGGTGTTGGAACTGTGAAGATCAAAATGACTGACGGAGCGGTGCGACCTTTGGGTGGTGTGATCTTTGTCCCAAATTTACGGAAGAATTTAATATCCTTGAGCCAGTTAGATTCCAAGGGCTATGGGAGTTTCATAGCAGGGGGAGTCTGTAAAATCACACATGGCGGAAAAGTCCTACTGAAGGGAGAAGAGCGTGGAGGTTTATATCGTCTGGACGGGAGTGTGGTACAAAACACTAGGACTTCGATGGGTTCACGAAAATCGCGCACACGTGGTGGAAAGGCAGACGATCGTGAGAAGGGAAGTCCTGTTGGAGAAGGGGTTGCGTCGAAGTCCCTCTTCAGAACCGACGGGTAGAGTCGGTTCGGCAGCTGCACATAGGATTGGCCGCTGTGAATCAAGTTGGTAGGACCTGAATTCTTAATTCGGATATGTGTAGCTGGTACAAGAAAGGCCAATGGACGTTCGTGGCAATTACGAACGGGTTATTCTCAGACACTCGCTGGGATGAGTGCTTGACGGTGCTGAAGACGATGTTCGGATAGGTGTCAAATGCGGCTGGCAGGGGAGAATTGTTAGGCCAGCCGCCAGGGCTGAAAAAAAAAAAGAAAAAAATAACAATAAAATAATATTAATATAATATTATAATATTATTTTTTATATATAAAAGAAAAAGAAAAATCTTAAAGATAAAGAATGAGCGGCCCATATCAACTGGCGACGCGGCGGATTCCTGTCCACCGGTTTCAAGAGATCCAGAACTGAGCGACGCGGTGCATTGGCCACCGGTTTTGAGTGGTCCAGGAGAGCTGAATACATCTATAAATAGGCTGAGGATTCTTCTGTTATTATCATCCCAAAATCAAGTGAGAAGTTCAGTTAGAGAGTAATAGTGAGAGGCAAACGTATCCTTGTCGATAAGGGTGAGGACGGCTTTTAGTTTTACTGGGGTAGTTGGGAATAGATACAAATATTACCCGGGTGGGTAAGGGGTCTCGAGTTTTGGTTTAAACACGAGTGTTAATTTGTACGGTGTAATATTCTCAATATAGTAAAGTTGGTGCTCTCCGTGGAGGTAGGAGGTAGAACCACGTAAAAATCTCGTATTCTCTTTCGGCGTCCGGTTTATACTATCCTAAGAAAATTGTCGCAGGTCCAAAATCAATCAATATTTAAAATAAACCTTCCGCTGGGTCCGAAATATTACCGCTCAACCCAACATATATAAGTAATGATTATGTAATGATGAGGTGTGACGATGAATGAGGTTGATGAGGAGTGACCTAATGAACACGTGGATGATTGTTGATGAGTTTGTGCATGAGTTGGCATCTAGTGTATATGAACGTGTAGCTTTGCAAATGGGATTTCGAATTATTTTTATAGTTGTAGGATCTCGTAAGTATTAGGATTTGCCAAATTGTAGGATCTCGAGAACTGGGAATTTAAGGATATTTTGAAAGGGATGTCGAGAAAAGTAGAAATGGAAAATGTAGAATTGGAATTAAAGCGAGAAGATTATCGAGATTATTAAGCTGCAGAATTAAGTTCTCGAGATTCCTATGATATCAGGATTAATATCGAGAAATTGAGATGTATTTTAAGAAATATGTCGAGAAGCTTAAAATCGAAATTAAGAGAAGATTTCGATAGAGATGTCGAGAAGCTTAAAATAGAGTTTAACGGCATATTTCGATAGGACTCCCGAGAAGCAAGAAATTGAACTTAAAAACGGATTTCGAGCCGGATATCGAGAAGAGCAAAATAGGAATTAATGCCGATCTCGAGAAGAATGTCAAGAAGCTCCAAATTGAAATTAACTGCAGATTTCGAGCAATTGAGGGGCAAAATTGAACGCAGATTTCGAGCAATTGGAATTGCCAGAAATCGATAAGCATCTCCTCTTCGAAAAGGCTCCTGTTCGTTGTCAAATTCAGATCTGCAGCTGAATTCACTGAAAAAAAAAAACTTAGATGATTTTGATCAGGTTCTTGTGAAGTCAAAGTTGCAAATCTAAGATATCGCAAACACTCGATTAAGCACAGAAGGATCAAAACATATCAAAATAAATGAAAATCTGTGAAGAACACGAACACCCTAAAATATTATTTCAAAAATTTCTCAAATCTGAGCGCGTTTGCTTTGATACCAATTGTTGGTCCGTTTATATCCAAATAAAGCATAATTCAAGCAATTATACCACGAAAATAAATGGAAGAATTCACTTAGCATGGGGTGAGTGCGCGCGTTCTTGAGGAGGGTTGGGAGGCTCCTTCTCTGAAATTTCTCTTCTTATTAATTATCACGCATAAGAACACTAACTGTGTGTTAGGTTTTAGTGTTTATACCACAGGCTGATATATAATAATTGGGCCCTTGCAAGCCCATTACAAGAATAAGATCACTGGGCCCTAAAACATAAAAGCCCAATTCACTTAAATAAATTACAAAGATTAAATAATTAATTGAACACAGTAAATAATTTCCTAAGAATAAGGATGCAAAACCATCTACTGAAGCAACGTGCGACAAACTTAACATGAAAGTTATTCAAGTCCACTTCTGATTCATTCACAAAAGTAGCTGATGAGTTGGGGAAGCGTTATTGTTCGACAAATTTAACATGAAAGTTATTCAATTCCACTTCTGATTCATTCACAAAAGTAGCTGATGAGTTGGGGGAGCGTTATTGTTCGCAGTAAGAATAATTAGTTACATCGATGATTTGAGAACGTTGAATCTATTCAGACACCAACTAATCCTCTGTTATCACAAGAATACTAAAACGATAACAAGATGGATTTTTTTTTTTTTCTTTCTGGAGATTTTACATAATGGCATGTGTCTGCTTGTAGTCTATCTCTTTTGGAAGTTGAATGCTCTGATAGAGAATCCAAAAATGAAGCCGAAGAGCACAGGCGTTCCCACGATTATCAGAGCTACGCATCCCAAGAAATCATGTCTGAACCCAAAGTAACTTCTCACAAACTCTTCCACCGTTTGGTCACCGTCGATCTTGCTCCGCACATCTCCAAACTGAGACGCCACCAGTCCGTACAGCGTCCACGAAACAGGGCATATGTAATAGTACCACCTCCACCAAACTGGAATCCTCTGTTTTTTTCCACAACGAAACTTCAACTTCAATCCTCTGTTTTTGGTATACTTTTTGCAGGGTATATATATATGGTAAGGTTTTTAATCACATACCGTTTTGGGAACGATGAACCCAGAGAAGAGGTTCCACAATGCGTAGAAAGCAGACGAAACGATGGCAGCTATGTTGTGGTTGGGCGTCACGGCTACAGTCATCATCCCATAGAAGGTGAAGTAGAGCAAGGTGAAATACATGAAGAAGATGTACCAGAAGAACTTCACCGCCGTCCACTCGAACCCTATCATTGCGTAGACTATCAGGCCGTAGATCACCGTCTGAATGAACAGGTTGGGCAGCTCGACAACGACCTGCCCGAAGGCGTAGGGCAGAGACGAGTACATCCCAGCTGCCCTTTCTCTGTAGAACACCGTTCTTTCGACGGCGACGACTGGTTGCACGGAGGAAGCGTTTTGTACTCCGAGGAACAGAACAGCTGCGTACATCGATCCCATGGCGTTGAAGATATCTTGCGATTTGCCCCTAATAACGGTAGCTGTTTGCTTAGGTTTGTTTCGATGAATAGAGGAAATGTTCAGTTTTTTTTTTTATCTGACCTTTTCGAGCCAATGTTCCAGAAAATAGTTCCGAAGAGCAGAGCGATGAATATTGTGAATAACAACCTCACGGCTGTGTACGGAGGATTTCTCCAATACGACCAGTGTTGTTTCCATAGGCAAGCCATGCATTGCATCCAAAAAGGTTGGGCGTAACGTGTCGGGAAAGATAGGTCTTTCGAGCCCGGCGCAGGTACGCTCAGTTCCTTGATCAGTGCTTTGTTTCTCCTGCATATTACGTGTAACGAAAAATCTCAGCTCAGCTGCAATTTTGTGTGTGTTTGAGTGTGAATTATCTCATTTTTTCGCACCTGTGAAGTTCTGAGTTCTTGTATATTTCACCAAAATCGACGCCAAGAACTGCTTCTTGATTGGTCGAAGTTATCTCCAACATCCATGTGGCTGGATTGTACCCGTCTTTGATCTTGGGGACTCCTTGAATTCCCTGGGATATATGATTCAGTAATAATACGTGTATATCATCAGCATGCGATGCATAGATAGATTCGAGAATTTAACGGATGCATATTTTCTTCAACCTCGAAATATTTGATCAGCTCGCAAGAATTATGACCCAAAGGCCCTACATATATCTCCGCGCCTCCTCGTTTTAGTAGTAGAAGCTGTAGTGGTTTGATGTCAAGTTTTCGATCACACAGTTCATTTTCTGCAGAGGATGAATAGAGGAACAGAGCTCGAAAGCTTACCTCGTCGAACGCATCGAATATATCAATGCTTGGCTGATGAATGGTGCAGACCACAGTTCGACCCGTGTCGACCGTGTTTCTCACCGTTCTCATGACGATTGCAGCTGCTCGCGCATCGAGGCCAGACGTTGGCTCATCCATGAATATAATCGAAGGATTGGCAACGAGTTCCACTGCTATGGTTAACCTCTTTCGTTGCTCGGTGGAAAGACCGTTCACGCCAGGCAAGCCCACGAGCGCTTCTCTTAACGGAGTTAGTTCTACTAGTTCCATAATTTCCTCCACAAACATCTGTACTAGTTATTGAGCTTCATGTCAGAAAATCCAATTTTTTTTGTATCCCTTTTGACGTAGTTCTGCGATAGTAAATATACCTTCTGTGTTGCAGCGTCCACCTCAGGAGGCAGACGAAGCCATGCTGAAAACTGTAAGGATTCGAACACCGTGATATGAGGCGAGTGAATGTCTGTTTGCTCGCAGTAACCTGCTATTCTTGCAAAAGTTTCTTGTTTCTTCGGATGCCCCGATATGGTTATCGTCCCATTGATGTATCCGCCCGTTTTACGCCCGGCCAATACGTCCATTAGAGTTGTTTTTCCCGCCCCGCTAACTCCCATCAAAGCTGTCAATACTCCAGGCCTAAACGCACCACTCACGCCCCTCAATAGCTCTAGTTTGTCCCCTTCAACGCCGTGATTTTTCATTTCCTTCATGTATATTCCAAGTGATTTAGGTACGCACATAGATACATCGAATGTTACTTCTCCATGATTTTAGGTAAGAACCTGTGGCATGTCGACTGCATAGCAGATCTCGTCGAATGTAATGGAAAGCGGTTGGAAGGGTAAGATCATTCCTCTCTTTCTGTTGGGATCAGCTATGCGTCTTGAAGAAGACATGGATCTCGATGAGATGCTTCTTCGGACATTTTCTCGTCTCTCTGTACGAGTTAGAATAGGATCTTCGTCGGGCTAAATTTTCGACGAACTAAACGATGAGAAATGGTTCTTTATCGACTAACCAGAGTTGTTGTTGTTCTTCTGTCCCACGAGCGAAAGTTCGACGGGCTTGTCTGTTTTGATCGCATTTCTCTCTTCTAGTGTTTCTTCCGATAGAATGGCTTGAGGTTTGCCGAACGCTGTACGTACATTCAGCGGTTTTCTGTCATTTTTCGTTGGTAAGAAAAATGTTTGAGTTCGTTCGATGAAAATACTTACGGTTGAGGTACATTAGGGCCAAGATCACCAAGAGATTGAATAGCAAAAGATATCCTGTACTTGCACCTATGCCTATCCAATACCACTTCTCTTCTGTAAACAAGCCTCGCGACTTTAAGACTTGTATACCCACCGATTCCGTCGAGTTTGGAGGAATCTGCGTCGTAATAATCAAATTTTCGGTCGAAATCAGCTTTCTCTTGCGTCTAAAACAAACAGAAAAAAAGGGGGTAGATTTCTTCTTACATGACTCCAACTCTTTCCGAGATACTCATTCACGGTTATTGCGTTCTGCCCGTACATCAACGGCGAGAACCAATATCCCCATATCCACCACTTCTTTATATCGTCTGTGTGAAGAAAGAAATCATATAAATACATTCCATTATCTGTTGCACTGTATTTGAAACGTGAATAACAATGTTTTGATGTTTCGTTCATTACCTTTCGATATGATGAATCCTCCCAGGACAAAAATCCCGAGCAGCGCGCAGGAGCCGAAGGTATTTGCGATGATTATGTTTCTTCCTAAAGCAGCCATTAAACGGAAAAGCCCAGAAGCCAGTTGGTTTTGGAGAACTAACAGAAAAAACTGCTTGAAAAATCTGCCTACGTTGGGATCGTATCCCGTCCCATAATAAGTGATGACTTCCCAGACGAGCACTTCGACCAGCGTTATCGGGATTTTCAGGATCCACGTGGGCAACGAATACGCCCACGGTGGGAAAAAGAGAAGGTCTCTCTGCTTGTAAAAGACGGGAAGCTTCAGTATGCTGAGCGCAAGTTCTGAGAAGCCGTTGAACATAACCATGACAAGGCCGAAGAAGAGAGCTCCCATGTAGATTCCACCATCTGTTACGTTATCCTTGTGCATCTTCGTTCGAAGGAATACAGTAACCGATACGAAAGCCATGAAGATGAGCTGAACATAGATAAGATAGACAATGCCGTTAGATTCAGCATCATTATACATATCGATAAGTCTGTCTATATCTTACTTGGATCATCTTAAAGACGTAGACAAATGAATTCCTCTTCATCAACAAGTACTCTCTGGACACACAAGCTCTTACGAGTTCTTTCGTGCTTACGCCGTATCTCTCAGTGGTTAGAGCGGCGGGGTGGCTCTTTTCCTTGTCAAAGGGTAAGGCGAGTTCGTCGCCGAGCCTTTGTCCAATATGGAAAGATTGAAAAGCTTCGGAGAATTCTTTGACGGATATGTAATTGTAAGGCTCGTCTTTGTCTTTCCAGTACTGTTCTTGATCTTTCTTCGAAGTCACCTGAGATTACATACCACCATCTCTTTGAGGAGGAGAAGGAGAAGAAAAAAATTTTCATACGAAACAATGGATAAGAAAGTATAAAGTTTACTTCTTGTAAGAAATCTGCTACTCCCTTTCTTTCAGGACATCTGAAGCCCATGAATTCGAAAAATTCGAGCACGTTTTCTCGGGGGCCTTGGTAAACGATCAGTCCATCCGATAATAGGATTATGTCGTCGAACAAATCGTATGTTTCTGGGGCGGGCTGCAATAGCGAGACGAGGGCCGTTCCTTGAAGAATGTGGATGGACTGTTTTATCGAATTAACTATCTGGTAAGTCGTCGAACTATCTAATCCCGTCGATATTTCGTCCATAAAAAGCGCTCGGGCTGGTCCAACCAGCATTTCACCTGAATCACCTCAATCAAAACTTAGTTAAGACTTCCCCGTAATATCCTTAAAAAACTGCTTAGTATGTGTTTCATTACCAGTTGTTAGCCTCTTTCTTTGTCCTCCTGAAATCCCTCGAATCATTTCGTCGCCAACCAAAGTATCAGCACATGGTTCGAGCCCCAATATCTGCGATGGATAGTAAAAGCCAACTGAGTCTAATTTTCTTGCATATTGTAAGATCATCGCCGTAGATTTCGATCTTACCTTGATGATATAATCAGTCACAACGCTTGCTTCCTGCCCCTCGATCGATGCAGCCTGTTAGAAACATGATTGCAGATTACTAAGCATAATTCCCAGATATTTACGTTACTTTCTCGTTTTCTCGAATAGCATCATCACCTTCATGAATATATCAAGATCAGGGTCAGGCTTAATATTAGCTTCTTTCTCCCTTCTCGACAGTTCCGCGAGCATTTCTGCAACACATCGAACTCTGTAAATCTATTTATTTATTTTTTTAATTTTGCATAACTGTAAGTAAAGATACGATATATTATCTTCGTCCTCACCGTAACGAGGCCCAACTCCTTGACATCTTGCTGAAAAGGCAAGCGTCTCCCTAACGGTTAATTCTCCTATATGAAGGTCGCGCTGGCTTATATAAGCCGACGATCTTTGCGGTACAAATTCGCTCATCTCACGGCCGTTGTAAGTCACTCTCCCCGATACCTACGAACCCATAGAAAATCATTGAAACAAATCAAACATTGCAGTTTCATACTGGTTTTCCAGACCAGAAACATTTGCAGTGGTATTTGGTGTTCTTACTTTCAAGTTTTGATCGAGTTTTCCCGCCAAAGCTAGCAGCAACGTTGTCTTGCCAGAGCTCGGCGGCCCTAAAAGCAGAGTCATTCTGCCAAAACAGAGAAATCAGATTCAATTACATCAAGAAAACGAACTAACTGAGTTTTTTTTTATCGAACAGTTACCGATCAGCAGCGCTCACCTTCCAGGTTTAATGATTCCACTAACATCATGTAGAATCGGCAATGGCTTCTTTCTACTTGGAAGAATACGAAGCTTACTCAACAAGTCCTAAAACGAACGACGTACAAAGGCAAGGCAAGGCACATTTTTTCAAGCTAGTCAACATTTTTAACTTCATGAGCTGTGTACAATAATGAATAATAATCAATCACCTCAAGTATATTAACGGTGAAGTTGAACATAGTGGGCAGAGCTCTCCCACCAACGTAAGCTTCAGCGTCGACGCTCACATGCTCGAATCGTACTTCAATAGTTGGAAGATCAAGGCCAACCCTTTTTTTTTTCCAAGTTCAAACACACAACCAACCTAGTCATATATACGCATGCAGACAACTTACTAATAGAAAGAAGAGCTTTTTCTTTCACTACCTACCTCTGTATGCGATTCTTGAGCTTCAACAGAAACTTCTCATTGTCTTCCTCGGCAGTCTTCAGCAGCCTATCGAGAAGGTTCTTCCTCTCAACGAGCCCGAGGTTTTGGATATCGATTTCGCGCGACTGACCTTCTTCTTCGGTATATAAGCCCCTTCTGATGCGAAGGTTGGTGGGCAGCTTCTCCAACGCCGCCCATTTCAGAGCTTCTTCGTCGTCCATCTCCCTCGAGGATCTCGAGAAAGCTTCCATGCCCGTGCTTCTCCATATGTTTGAACTGCTTAGTCTCGCGCTACTGACTCTGAAAATGCCGCCACCTTCCATGGATTCTACTCTTTCTTTCAGATCATGTGAATATAATAATAAAGCACGGCGACCGTGGGCGGGCGGCGAAGTATTTCAACGGCTGGCTGGCTATATTCGCTTGATTTTCATGCCATTGCTCTCTTTTTTATAGGAAGATTAGTTAAATGCAGCAACTTTGTAGTAATAATATTAAAATTCTTTTTTTTTTTTCTATCGATATGTTGATTATTGGAACCATGATGCAATAAGTATGCGTGATTTAAAGGTCAACCCAACTGTTAAAAATGATATTTTAAATGGGTGATGTAAGGGTTGAGGTCATTTCGACGAAACGATAATATAATTATATGATCTCCTCTAATAAGCTGTTATATATACAATTTGTTATTCTTTTTCCAGCAAATCATTTCTATTACATATTATGCTTCTTTGGTTCCGTCTTCAACATTATAATCTCTGGAAAAGATTGGTTTTATATTGCGGACACTAATTTCATACAGAGAGGGTCAAAGAATAGAACATATGCTTACAATAGCATGTATAATAATGTCCTAAAATCGTGTGAGAATCTACCTTAGTTTCTTGGAAATATGAATACAGACATGTGAGGAGTATCGGATTAGTAGGGATATGCTTGCTGCCTTGAAGATCACACAAAACTGTAATAGATAGTGTAGCTGTAGTTCACATGCTAATTGAAAAAATAAAATAAAATAAAGAAACTGTATGAACTATGATATATTGTTATAAAAAATTGAAATTCTTGGGGACTACACACCAGATTATATAACTTCATGGGCTTTTTCTAATAAAATAATTAAAAAAAATATAAATCATTAAAAAAATAAACATGAAATCAAAACCATTAATAAAATAGAGATACTCGTAAAGAGATTGTACGAGTTAGTAACTCGTATAAAAATTATACGAGTTAGTAGTCCTCGCTGGTGAGTGTCCGAAAGACGTGGCATAACTAGTATACTTTTTATACAGGTTACTAACTCTTATGTTATTCATACATGTTAGGTGTCCTTTTTAATTTTTTTATTTTCTTCTTTGTTTGATGGGGTGATGTTCTTTGTTTTTTTTTTTACTTTTTTATTTTATTTATTAATTATGTAATCCACTAAAATCATAAAATCATCATTATTTCATGTGATTTACGTAAAAAAATAATAAATGCATCTAATTTGTTATGTGTTTCACGACGATCAAAATGATATACATATCTTATATCTTTAGTTCAAAAAATATTTTTTGAATATTATAAGTTTTCCAAAGTAAATTAAAAATACTAATTTATAAAAATAAAACAAATATATTTTTTGAATATTGAAGAATATAAGATATACATATCATTTTAATCGTCGTGAAACGAACAATAACTTAGACGTATTTATTGATTTTTTTTACGTAAATCACATGAAATAACGATGATTTTATGATTTTTTGTCACTGTTTTTTCGTGCCATAATTTCATATATGAAAGTCATTAGAAATGGCTAAATAGCCACGAGCAGCCAGATCCTTTTTGCACAGTTATGTAATGGTTTTGATGCTAAATTTAAAGATGAAAACTTTTTAATCAAGTCCTATTTCTTATATACATATCCCTATAAAGTATGCATTAATTCACAAAAAAGAAAAGTTAAACTATTTCCCTGCAGATACAGAAGAAGAAACAAAAAACCCATAACGTGAATTTAACGATAGCAATTAACAGTTGAAAGATGAATCTAATTAATACCTACACGAAAATCATTCGTAGATACTAGATAAGAGATGATAGATAGATACGTGTGTTTTATATATGTATGCCTTATAGGTTACCATCTAATATCACTGTTCTACTACTTTTGACTTTTGAGTGGAGTGGATTACTTTGATTGATACGTGTTGGGTTTTATTAGTTCCAGTATATCTTAAGAAAAACTGGCATTACAAGTGGCGATCAAATAATAAGACACAGACATCGTAATAATAGCGCCAGAGATAACTCGTAACAAAAAAGAAAAATGAAAAGCATAAAGAACATCTAACTCGTAAGAATAACATAGAGTTAGTAAGTGGTATAAAAAAAGTGTAGAGTTACGCAGCACACCCGACAGAGAGAACTAGTAACTAACTCGTATAAATACTCAGTGCGGTTTTGATTTCATGTTTATTTTGTTAATGGTTTATATTTTATTAGTTATTTTATTGAAAAAGCCTTTCGTGTGATGTCTCCCTTTCTAAACCTATTCATAGATTAATTAATTTAATTACGGGCTTGAGATGCCAAGAACTTGTCAGTTAGCTAAATAGGATCTATTTTCAATACAAATAGCAAGGGCTACGATATGGTGCCAAAAAACACTATAATAATAATTATATAAAAAGGTATGATTAAGAAACAAACAGCATCATCGTTTTATTATTCTCAGATGCTACGACACAAATGTCTCGAAAGGTTCTTTCAGTGCATGAATAAAATACACGACAAATACGCTCCAAGACTTATTATTCTGCACAAGAATTTGTCCTCTTCTATTCGCAAATTACTTATCTTACGGTTGGAACTAATAGTCGTTAATCTTGTATAGTTTTAATAATTAAAACGAAACTATTCTTTCAAGGAGAAAATGGAGATTCTCTATGATATGAGCAACTGTACCTGGACGGCTACTGCGACAACTAAGATGCATAAATGTGAGGGAGGAAAGTCGTATTATTTAAATAAAAACTTAATCAATTGCTATTAATTATGGTACTTTAAGTTGAATTTGGACCGACATATCTTCCAAGGATTTTTCAGAATTAGGACACTGCTCATTAGGTTGGAGTCACGATCCTAAGTGAAAATCGTCCATAGGTTTATCATATTATCTATCCTCTTATGTTAATGGAGAGGGCATCGGATAAACTGTCATTAATCAATCAATTTGGTCTGTCAATTTTTGAGTTAAAAAAAAAGTTTAACTATCCACGTTGGACAGCATGCTACTCGAAACCACCCAAATAAATTTAACTAACTTGACCCACGTTCAAATAGTAAAACCCTTGGAATTCGTTCCCTACTTTTTAATTTTGGTAAACATTTACTTAATCATTTAGACAGATTAAAGCCATATTGCATATTTTATTTAGGTTATATTTTTAGTTGTTGAACACACATTGGGTGTGTAGGGGTACTACATTAAAACCTCTATAAATTAATACTCTATAAATTAATAAACTCTCTATAATAAAATCTTCGGGTCCCGACTTGGGCCTTTGTGAAAAATCATCAAATTCAATAAGATAATAATATAATAATTTTTTGGAAAATCCCTTTATAAATATGAGGTCCCATTAAAACTCTAAATTGATAATTTTTAAAAAGTACAATTATAAATTATGGTAATTTGCTAAAATAAGGATCTATTTACTGCTAGATTTTCTTAAATTTAATCTAATTGGATTTCATCCTTAATTGTTTTAATTGCAGCCAATAGTTCCGATGTCGAGTTCTCTAGCTACAACAAAAAATTGTGAAGTGTTATTGTCGCTTAATATCTTCACCTTATGAAAGTTGGCTGAACGATGCTCCAATGATCCTATGAGCATTGATACATTGACTAATTAACATAATTAAAATGGAAAACAATGAAATCAACGCGACGATTTACGTGGTTCAGATCTTGAAGATCCTACATCCACGGGCGAAAAGCCATCTTCATTGATAGTATGTTCTTGGTGAGCTCTATAGAGTTCCAATCGACTTCAAATTGATAAAAACAGGAAAAAGGAAAAATGATCTATGTTTTAAAGGGACTAAAAGCGCGCCAAAATTACTAAACGCCCTTTCTCTATCTTTTCTTCTTGAATGAGTCGTCGCCAGTGAGTGCAACTTTATATGTAGGAAACGCGCTCTTTTTTCTTCCTTCCTTTTTGTTTTTCTCCAACGCTTTTAAAGTCCTCTTTTCTATTCCTGAACCTGTATAGGAAATTCGAGCTTCATGAGATAACTTCAGCTCTTCTTTTCCTTGCTTCTTCAATACCTCCCCACAAGATGGACGGAATAAGTTAATTACTGCCATCTTGCCAATGAGTTCTTGCAGTCTAGGTCCTGTAAGTGGTTTTGTAAACAAGTCTGCAAGCTGTTTTTCCGAGCTGATAGAAGCAGTTTTATGTTCCCTCTTGATACATGATCCTTATGAAGTGACAATCGATCTCAATATGCTTTGATCTTTCATGAAACTTCGGATTTGATGACAGCTTTAATGTAGAATGATTATCACAGAAAACAACCGGTGTCTGCCTTAAGCAAATTCCAAGCTCTCTTAACAGATTCTTGATCCATAGCATTTCTGCCACCACAGAGCCCAAAGCTCTGTATTCTGCCTCGGTAGATGATCTGGATACAGTGGCTTGTCTCTTAGCCTTCCACGTTATCAAGGAGTCCCCCAAGAACGTGCAAAAACCTGTCACAGACTTCCTGGTATCCTTACATGCAGCCCAATCTGCATCTGAAAATCCTTTTAGTTCAAAATCTGGTTTAGAACTGAAGTGAATGCCCTGCCCTGGTGCAGCTTTGATGTACCTTAATAGGTGATGTGCAGCCATCAAGTGGGATGTCCTAGGAGCTGAAATGTACTGACTCAGCTTGTGAACCACGAAGGTTATATCTGGTCTCGTGAAGGTAAGGTAAATGAGCCTTCCATAGTTAAAGGGATCCCTCAGCAGCTCTCCTTCATCTTCAGTCAGATTTCCTCCTGGATTCTTTGGTGTTGTCAGGCTTCTAGCTGCTAAATACCCTGTGTCTTCGAGCAGCTGGATAGCATACTGCCTTTGGGAGATATATATCCCACTCTCTCCTCGAGCAATTTCTATCCCAAGGAAAAACCTCAGCTGTCCTAAGTCCCTGACCTTGAATTTGATCTGTAAGAAGTCTTTTACCTCCTGAATGGCCGTGTGAGAGGGTCCACCTACTATTATGTCATCCACATATACAAGCAGCACAACCAAGTTATCACCCTCTCCCTTTATAAACAATGTATGATCAGATTGCATTTGCTTAAAACCAGACTCCCTCATAGCATCTGTAAATTTTCTATTCCATTGCCGGGAAGCTTGTTTGAGGCCGTACAAAGACTTACGCAGCCTGCACACCTTCCTTGTGGATCCAGATCTTACATGTTCAGTGTAGAAACCTTGAGGGAGTTCCATATAAACTTCCTCATCCAGTTCTCCATTAAGGAATGCATTACTCACATCTAGCTGTTCCAAACTCCAATCTAGCTTGGCAGCCAATGATAGGATCAGTTTGATTGTGCTTGGTTTCGCCACGGGAGCAAAAGTGTCCAAGTAATCCACCCCTTCCCTTTGATCGTACCCTTTAGCCACAAGCCGAGCCTTGTACCTTTCTACATGTCCCAAAGAGTCAAATTTGATATACCCACCTACATCCTATTGCCTTCTTTCCTGTTGGTAACTGTACTATTGACCAGGTTTTATTTGCCTCAAGTGCTCTGAATTCTTCTTCCATGGCATTCTGCCATTCCTTGGTACAGGCAGCTTGAGCAAAACTCTTGGGTTCTTGAACAGCTGAGACACTGCAGATAAAGTCTTGATAGTCACTTGACAGGTTCTTGTATGAAAGTACCTGTGAAATGGGATGCAAGACTTTGAACTTGTTGCAGTGATAGTCTTTTAGGTAGGATGGTCTTGAGGCGTGTCTCCCAGATCTTCTTGAGCCCTCTTGTGCCTGAGGCTGCAAGCTCACTTCTTCTGATGTTTGTTCTGGTATGTCTTCAAGGTCATCAGATTCAGCATCAGAAATATCCTCTAGATTCAGGGTCTGAGAGTTTTCAGGCAGAATTCCTTGTTCAGGCTTTGCCTCTGCACCTGAAATTGACTCCATGTGTGTTGCCTCTCCTTCAGGTGGATCCGTGTCCCCATCAGATGAATAGGAAAGCCTTGGCAAGACATGATCAGGGAAGGGATCTGCCACTGTGGCAGTTTCCTGCAACTTTAGGAATGGAAACTCATGTTCCTGAAAAATGACATCTCTTGAGATAAGTACTTGTCTGGTCTGCAAATCCTTCACTTTGTAGCCCTTCACTCCATTGGGATACCCAAGGAAAATACATTCCCGAGCCCTTGCATCAAACTTTTTCCTCCCTGCAACTAAAGTGGAGCAAAAGCAAAGACAACCAAAAGCTCGAAGAGCATTATAATTAACTGGTTTTCCAAAAAGCAGTGTATATGGGCTTTGGTTTCCTAGCAGTACTGAGGGTGTCCTATTTATTAAGAATGCTGCTGTAAGCACACACTCAGACCAATATTGAATTGGTACCTTAGACTGAAAAAGCAAAGATCTAGCAATGTTTAGGAGATGTTGGTGTTTTCTTTCCACCACGGAGTTTTGTTGCGGAGTTTGTACGCATGATAATTGGTGTATGATCCCTTTACCTCTGAACAGCTCCACCAGCTCAAATTCTTTTGCATTATCAGACCTCACAGTTTTCACTCGTCTACTGAAAAGATTCTCTACTAAGGCTAAAAAATAGGAGCTTTGACCTCTGGTTTATATTTGATCATAAATACCCAAGTAAACATTGTGTGATCATCCATTATTGTAACGAAATATTGGTGTCCAAGGTGTGAGGGAACACTGAAAGGTCCCCAGACATCACTGTGCACAAGATCAAAGGGTGAACATGCAACATTATTATCATTAGGAAAGGGTAGCTTTCTTTGCTTAGCTTGCGGGCAGATCTTGCAATAAGTCTGCTTATCACTAGAATCATGCTTTAAGATCCCCTTAAGTGTATCTAAAACCTTACAAGATGGGTGGCCTAATCTATTATGCCAGACATCCATGGAAACATTATTAAGAAATGCATCATTATTCTCAAGATAAGCTTCAGCAGGTGAATCTGACTTGAGCATGTAGAGTCCCTCCTTTTGATCACCCTTGCCAATCATATGTTGGAAAAGATCCTGTATCATAAACTCATTAGGGGCAAATATAAACCTGCAATTCAGGGTGCTAGTCAATCCACTCACAGACATCAAGTTAAAGTGGAACTCTGGTACAAACAAGACCTCATCTAGAGTAATGAGCTTATTTATGGCTACTGACCCTGCCTGCCTTACCTTGACTACTGATCTATTTGGTAAAATCACATTGGTTTCATGTATTTTATGCAAGTTATGCATCAATGCCTTGTCTCCAACAAACATGCCTACTAGCACCAGAATCTACAATCCATGTTGCACTACCTGATGATCTTGGCATATTAAAGGACAGAATGATACCTGCTCCTTTGTCAATGTGAGGCCCAGCAGCCTCACCATCCTGTAGAGGAGACCCCACTGATTGGTTAATCAGTGCTTTGAGGCTTTGAAGCTGGTAAGGTGTCACTTGCAGCTGAACCATAGCATCTGCTGTGTGTACAGAATCTGCTGCAGACTGATGATCACCTTGTCTCCTTTCTTTGCTATATCCACCATGGTTTGGTTGACCCTAGCGCTTCTGAATTTCTGATTTTGCTTGAACCCCGGGGGGTACCCATGGAGTTGATAACATGTGTCAGTGGTGTGGCCTCTTGTGCCACAATGAGTACACACTGGCTTGGATGCCTCCTTCCTCTGATTATAACTGATTTTCCTCCCTTGTTCCATGTCATTTCTGGAAGCCATCATTGCCATGCTGTTGGCCTGGTCATCAATGTGGCGAGGCTGTCCTACCTGCATAGCTCTCTGCCTCTCCTCTTGAACCAGCAGAGCAAATGCCTTGTTAATGCTTGGAAGGGGTTCCATGAGCAAGATTTGCCCCCTTGTCTGTGAGTACGTGTCATTCAACCCCATCAAGAAGGCTAACACATACTCCTCACCATGGTAGTTCTTCAGTTGGTTCAGGCCACCACAAACACAATTGCAGACTGGTCTATAACTAGCTAGTTCATCCCAGAGTGTTTTGAGCCTAGTAAAGTACACTGATACACTGTTCGTGCCTTGTGTGAGGTTGATCAAATCCTTTTTCAGCTGAAAGATTCTTGGTCTATTTGTCTGACCAAACCTTTCTTGTAGGTCCAACCAAATTTCTCTTGCAGAGGCAGCATAGAGCACACTGGCAAAAATATCCTTTGTGACTGAATTGATCAACCAAGACATCACAACATTGTCAACTCTCTTCCAATTGGCCACCTGATTCTTGGTAGCTGCTTTGTTGGTCTGATCAACAACTGGTGGCAGAAGATCGCCATTCACGAATCCCTGCTTATTCCTACCTATGAGCGCAATCATCATCGTGCGATTCCAAGTGGAGTAATTGTCGCCGTTGAGGGGCTCATGAACTAGAATCTGCCCCGAACTATCATTGCTTCCCAAGAAGTATAGATCATTCACAAGAACCTCAGAGGAACTCGAGACAATCGAAGCGTTTGTGGAGCTCGGGCGTACGTTCTCAGTCCTCGCAATTGCAGTGGCTAAATCGTAATCGTAAAATTGCAGAACAATCGCAGCTTAAGTGCTTCAGCGCTCTGATACCATAACAGAATTAAAATGGAAAAGATTAAATCAACGCGACGATTTACATGGTTCAGATCTTGAAGATCCTACATCCACGGGCGAAAAGCCATCTTCATTGATAGTATGTTCTTGGTGAGCTCTATAGAGTTACAATCGACTTCAAATTGATAAAAACAGGAAAAAGGAAAAATGATCTATGTTTTAAAGGGACTAAAAGCGCGCCAAAATTACTCAACGCCCTTTCTCTATCTTTTCTTCTTGAATGAGTCGTCGCCAGTGAGTGCAACTTTATAAGAAGGAAACGCGCTCTTTTTTCTTCCTTCCTTTTTGTTTTTCTCCAAGGCTTTTAAAGTCCTCTTTTCTATTCCTGAACCTGTATAGGAAATTCGAGCTTCATGAGATAACTTCAGCTCTTCTTTTCCTTGCTTCTTCAATACTAATTTTCAAACCATATTTTTTAATTCACACTTGTAAATCGTTTTGAGTACATGAACATAATCAAACATATTTGAATTTATTTATCGTCAATACATTCTAAATTTGTTGAACTTAAAGAGTCTTTCTTTAATTAAAATATTTTTTATCGATATAGTAATATTCCTCTAATTAATAAAATTACATTGTTTCAATGTTATTAATTTATAGAGGTTTTACTGTAGTATATAATTAGTATTTAATTACGAATAATGAATAATTTATTAGTTGACGTTCCCATTCTCGACTCGATATAACTTGTATATTGAACTGCGGGCTTTGACGGGTTGTGGGCCGGACCTGCCAGGCCCGGACTGACAAATTGACAGCTTAGTGTGTGTGTGTGCCGTGTGGGTTTATGAATAGGGTTAGATGGGCTATCAATGGCTTTGAGTCTGACGAATAAGGCCCAATAGGTACGGGAGTTTTGTATATTTAATGGCCCAACAAGCTTTTCGGTGAAATAAAGGATAATAAAATTAAAAATTCAAGGTCGTTACTTTTGACTATATTTTCGAGGAAGTTAAATGCAAGCTGAAAAGTCAATACGTACGTTTCTAGAAGTCGAAGTTTCTCCGTTGAGAATTGATATTCTAGACAGAGGGAGAAGAAAAGGAAAACCAATTATTACGACATATCAAAACTAATAAAGAGGCATTTGCTTTGTACATACGTTTTCGAACGGTATAACATCATCCGAAAAGGGACTGAATTCAAGTTTAATTTTAGAGGCAAACGTTTCAACGTCAGCTATCTTTGACAAAAAAATACTTGAGAAAAACAATAAAGCTTCTAGATAATATGAAATCAAGAGTCGTGCAAATGACGACGATGTATTAGTTGCATGATGTACGAAAAATAGTGAGATATATTACTTCTAGACTTCAGTAAATATCCGGCGGTTTGATGTCCTAACCACTAGCAATGACTAGTCAGATATGATGATGTTAGTTTTGGAACATATGAATATGTATGTATGTTACATATTTTTTTTTTCTTATGCATGTTTAGTTTTATCGTTCAACCAGTTGTTGCCGCTCGAAGTTCAACCACTTTTATTGCACAATATTCCTATCTTCTAGTAGGAAGACGACTACCAGATAAAGCCGCAAGCGTGAAAGGTGGTGCTCGTAATTTTATCATATCTCAAAATCAGAAATTTTTCTTTCCCATTGACTTCCTTATTAGAATAATATGAGTAAAATGCGCCGTTTGTTTGAAACATTAAAAAACCATGCATATGGCATATTCTTAATAAGGTCAATGATTGCAAATAATATAAATACACTTTTTTTCCTGTTTGCCGGCGGGATTGATACATCGATCGTACTAGAATAATGCATTTCTTATTTGTGTAGAACTTGCCAATGTATTTGCAAAAGAAAGACATGACGAAGACGATATATATAGATGAAATATGATATTCATTATCATAATAATGGTAGATATATCAGCTCTACAAGGAATAACAATCCATTAATTTCTCCTAAAATTTAGCTCTTCCTCCGATCGCCTCGTACTTGAGAAAATGTAAAATTCAAGCCCTGCAATGCACAAATTCGGTCATCATAAACACACACACACACGCATATATGCATATATATATATATATATATATATATTGATAAACCTAGTTTTCATTAAATCTGAAGCATTATACGTTCAAATGTTGCATGAAAAAACCCTTATATAGCCATTATTCAACTTGTTTCACACAACATGATATATCCATATGTATATCGATCGTCCTAATCATAGACGACCCACCCACGCATCATATTATATTCTAGTCAGCATTTAGGGTTTGTTTGGTTCAAGAAATTTAGTGAAGAAAGGAAAATGAAACGGAAATGGCAAATCATTTTTGTGTTTGGTTGACTATAGAAATAGGCGAGGAAAAGAAAAGAAAAGAAAACTTAAGTTGGTTTTGAAGCAAAAACCATGGAAAAATCATTTTCTTCACCAAATGGCGAGGAAAATGAGGGAAAAGCTAACATAAATCAACTTTCTCTAGTTTTCTTTTCCTAGCCACTGCGTTAGTATGAAAACACAGAAAGGAAATAAAATAGTGTTACTACTTACTCTCGAAATTCGACGCTGACGAAGCTCACGGCAGGGTTCTTAACGACGATGGCCTGAAACGCAGTGTTCGACAAAACAAGGCTTGTCCCGCCTCTGCTCGGCCTAGACACAGACGTTTGTGCCCTGTCGACGATTTTCACTCGGATAATTTGGGCGGGCAAGCAAATGTTGGGCACCTCTGCGCTTATGCACCTCACTAAATATTCACGACCGCAAGCCGCACCGTTGTCCCATATGCTCTCACCCGCAGCTGCAAACATGTTGCTTATCGGGAATTCGGATAGATCGCTCCCATAGCACGCCGTAGCTATTATTATTGTTATACAAAAGTGTGTGTATGAAACACGTTAATAGTTTTTTTTTCTTTGTAATAACAATTACGTTATTGCAAAATGAGATCACTTACGTATGTATGGAGGAATATATTGGCTCGCAGTTCCTATATCTGCGAGTGTAAATTGAAGGTGCAGCAGCAACATGGAAAGGGACACGAGGCATAAGAGGGGAGATTGGAGCTTTAACATATCGTCTTTATCCTTCCTAGGAAATAAGCAGCAAGAAAATAGATATTTGACCGTGGGTTTTTGTGTACCCGTGCTCAATATTTATATATGTATCCTTCTTTTTTTTCCATGTGAAAAAGTATCTTTTGACGGAACTATGTCGTCTGCATAGAAAAAGAAAAGTCGAAAAAGATAATATGTTTATGATTACGAGAGTTACCTGCTGGGGATTTATGGTAGAAGAAGGTTCTGAGAAACTTTGTTCTGCAACTGAGAGTCGAAGAACTAATATTTATGCTGATGACTAAAATATCTCCACTATCGAGGTTACATATATTGTATTGAGAGCATATGAGATCCTAGTGTTTAGAGAAAGAAATCAATTCTGTTTAATTTATTATCGCAATAATATGACCAGATTAAAATATGCGAGAATAAGGCGACCCTGAATATTTCCTTTGTAATCCACAGTAAATAAAATGTAGTAAACATTAAAAGCACGCACAATAGCTTTTGTAAACGGAAAAAGATTTCATGGAGTGTCAAATAAATTGTTGTCCTTTTTTTTTTAATTCATAAAGAGGAAAGTTGACGTAAATTAGGAAATGGATCGCTCTGTATTAATTGTGGAGAGATAACAAGCCAACACTCACAAACTCATCCATCCATCCAATCACTCTACACGTGTCGTCTTCCAAATCTTCACCTCGAATAGATATAGAATAGATAGGCGACAGAACTAAGCACCAGCGCCGCCGCCGCCCCCGCCGCCGCCGTCTTCTTGACTAGCGAAAACGATATGATCGATCAACGCTCCTCCATCCTTACATAGAATCATCATCGCCGGCGCATGCAAACCGAACTTCCGACGCCCCAAATCGTAAAGCTCCTGCAACGAATCGGGCAACAGCACTAGTTTTCCCACTTCCACGCCTTTCTCCGGGCAGCTCACCGTGATCCTCGTACGATTTACCGCCCTCGAGTTACTCCTAGGCGAAAACATAGCTACGAACAAAAAAAAAGACACAAACTCTTCAAAAAAGAAAAGAAAAGAAGCGCAAGCAAATTCCAAACTGAAAACTTCTCCCTCTCACCTTCGTTATGCTCGCGCCTGGCCGTAAGAATCCCGGCGAGAGAATTCTGAAAGTTGAGCGACTGCTGCCTCGAGCTAGACAGCCCCGACTCCCTCACGCTCGATGATATTACTTCCTCGGGGTTCATAATCAGCTGCGCCATGATGGCCGACTCGCTCGTGTACTTTTTAAGGTAAGGCGCCGCTTCTTGACAACCATCCGCGCCGGCGCTCCTTGTGTTGTCAGCGTTCTCCGCCGCCGACTTTAATAATATGCTCCCAATGAAGGCCCTTATCTCGTCGTGGCCTTGGTATTCGGCCACGGCCCGCGGGGTCCACCCGTGGACGTCGGGCTTGTCCACGTCGGCTCCTTGTTCGATCAAGAACCTCACCATCTCTATGTTCTCTTCGGAGATGGCCATGTGCAGGGCCGTCGTCCCGGCCGAGTCGAGCAGCGTTACGTCTCCGCCCAACCTTACGATTTCCTTTAATAATTCTACGTCGTTCTGCTCCGCCGCATAGCTCGCGAATTGCCCCACGTCGCCCGCTGCTAAGGAAGCGCCGTTCTCGGCCAGCAACTTTACTACGGCGTCGTGCTTCCCCGTCAGGGCGTACCACAGCGGCACGTTCCCGTCTGAATCTGTACTAAGAGAGATATAGAGAAATCCGCGCCTCAAAAACAAACCCAAGAGTTTTTGTACATTTTACTAATCAGGTGTCCCGTTATTTTTTTACATTTTCTATTTGCAAAAAAACTATCACAAAATACTCTTAAACGACGTGTCAAAATATACACTTTTTTACCTTTTAATTGTGCTATTAAAATATTCGGTTTCTTAAAAACCGTGCCATACCCCAAATGCCCAAAAAGAAATGGGACAGAGGGAGTATGTTAATTGAGTTGGGGTTTTTCTTTACCTCTTCTGTTGGGGTCGGCGCCGAAGTCCAAAAGCAGAAGAACACATTCCAAAGATCCGTTCGCCGACGCAACGTGCTGTTTGTTTACGAGGCGCAAGAAGTTTACAAACGGTGCATTTTTTTAAGGAACTACTTAAGTAGAACAGAATCGGGCGAGAAAATTTTCTCACCAAAGCGTTACGCCCGCTGCTGTCCAACTCGTTGGGATTCAAACCTCGTCTGAGCAAATGGTGCAACAAGGCGTCGTCGCCTCTGGCGGCTGGAAAGCACAAGCTCATAGGCATGTCCATCCTCCCCTGAGCCAACATGTGCTCCGTGTACAGTAATATCTCGTGCATCTTAGGATCTTTCTGTTCCTTAAGATGCTGCGATGAAAAGCAACGATAAGGCGTGCGGCGAAGGAAAGATTTAAAATGGTTCTTTTTTTGTTTTCTTTACCTTGAGGAGATTGTTCATGATTATCGTACCATCTCCAACGTTGGTCTGTAGGAGATTCAAAAGCGACGTGCGGTTCATGCGAAGAAGCTGGCTCAAACGCTTCGTACGAACGGTGAAGAGCTGAGGTTGGTAGCAGAGTACGCCTATTTCGCCGCACACGTCGCCTGTCGTAAGCTCTTCAATGACCTACTAAGGATAAGATGATCAGACAACTTGAAAAAGGACTAGACAAGAAAAAAGATCTAAAAGTACCTGCTCCATGTTTCCTTTCGTCTCCGAGGTAACTTCCTGCAATAATGAAATTGGAAATCAGAGAGAGCATAGCTATGAAAAATCATCGCTAGTTACCATTACCACTGCCCCAGTGACGAGTATGTAGAAATCAGTTGGCGCTTCATTTCGTAAGATTATGTCTTCCCTCGGAGGAAAGTACTCGGGCTTCATTTCTGTAACCTGCCAAGTTGAGGCCATACACAGATCTTGAGAAGAAGAAAGAGTGAACTAACGGTGGAGTGGAGCAAAAGAGAGTTATTACCAGCTGAAAGAGTAGATCTTTGGACACCCCACTAAAGAGATACGCATTCTCAATATGCTGGTAGAAGAGGAAATGCGAAATGCTTGAACGAATCGCTTTGGGGAGAGACTCGAGAATCTCTTGATGCTGAACCCCTTCTACTTTCGTCCTGTACCGTAGACTCAAGTGGGATAACATCTGATCTTCCAAGCGTGGAGGCAAACGGTTCCTCTTCGAGAAACTCGTCGCCCCTTGAATGGTTTCTCTCTGTAGAAACGCAAATGCGTAAGTTTAGAATAGAACCATCATATCACTACACATGCTTCTGTAATCTCAACAACTCACGAATTTCCTAGTCCTCAACGTTGCCTGAACTGTGAGGTTCGTCATGTTTCCAATGATGTAAGAAGAAAGCGCGAGGTTGAACAGCAAATAGAACACGTCGAAGATCATCTCCCCCGTGTTCACTGGATGAAGATCTCCATAGCCCGTGGTCGTGGCGGTGACCATGGCCCAATATATGGATATTACGTATCTATCCCATAAAGGGAGCTCGTGGAAATTTTCCCAAGATAAAGCGATCCATGTTTTCTTCGGGTCCTTATACCTATCGGCTAGAAGGTAAAAGAAGCAACCAGCCAAATGAACCGAGAACACCGTAACCTAATATTACAAGCAGGAAAAAGAACAGTAATAAAATGATCATGTGCTATTACTATAGCTAGAATGATGTTTTATATGGTAAGACCCTTACACAAGCAAGCTTTGCGATTCGAACGAGGTAATAGTTATACTCCCTCTCCTTCTCCATCCTATTAAGTTTATCTGCTTAATGTCTAGAGACAATATGAGGAGAAAATCGTCGAATAGTCTGTAAGCGTTCGTACCTCTTAAACATGGCGCTGACTCTTCTGATACGCCACAGTCGAAGCATGCTGAAGTAACCATAGGACTCAACGTTAGAAGGCAATGCCTTGTGCACGAACTCGGAGGGTATTGTAGAGACGACGTCGAAGATAAACCACGTCTTTAGATATCTCAGAGCGATCAGCTTCCTATCGTCTACGACGAGATAGGTCAGCTTGTCCACGTAAGCGACGAAGAACGTAAGCACAATGTCGACTGCGAAGAAGGCGTTCACCACATTGTCCGTTATCGCAAGGCATCCCTTTGGTCCCTTTAGGAAGCCAAACTCGAAAGGGGGACACCCAAGCCGTGTAGAAGACGAGCACTATCAAGAATGTCTCCCAAGCTCTGCCAATCAAATAAATAAATAATCAAATATATATGTACGAATACTTTTGGCGACCATGGAAATGAACGAGATGAAGCACCGACCTGTAGCGTTGATCAAAGGGGAAGATGGTGAAGCGACGTAGTTTGATCCTACGGTTGCTGCGAGCTCCGAGGGAGGGAAGAACGTTGCGTGAGATTGAATTGTTGTTGTTGAAGGAACTGCTCCTTTCAGATGACATCCTACGAATCTCACGCTGTATGTCTTGCATCTTGTTGTTCATCTCATTGATGATGAACCTTTGACGATAATAATGCTGCTAAATTCTTGATTTGTTATTAAGGTAATGATGATCAAATCCTTGACCCAACGTACCCATGAACGAAAGCTTGATTTGTTGATACCAAGCCAAGTGTGGTTTGTTTGTGTGTTCACCTGCAATGAACACAAACAAACAAACAAACAAACAACCATGAGAAAACAATGGGGAAGGAAATGACGCGTCTTACTAAAATTAGATACAGAATACACTTGGAAGAGTTTCACTGTTTTGTGTGCTGAAGAATAGGAATTAATGTAGCACCTTTTATTCAGCCGTAAGCGCTTCTAAAAGTCGCTGTTCCTCGCCAATCGAATCGATTGGTGGTTGAAAAGTCAAACCACAAACTGGTCAGCTCATTCAAATAAAATAAGCACTCCTGTTCTACTTCAGCTCTACCACGAATCATCGAAGCTTCTCGAGCGAGGGGAGAGGGAACAGTTTCGCGAATGGCTTCGGTCCTAACGAAATGGATTGTAGATCCCAAGCGCAATCCTTTAGCTGCGATGCACATGAAAGCCCTATCTAAGCGACTCCGAAAATATGGTAGGTTGCAATTTTTTTTTTCTTTTTCCTGTTATGAATTAGGACTTGGGGGTTTGTGAGAGTATGTTGATGTTAGGACTTCGATACGATGATTTGTACGACCCGTATTACGATTTGGATGTGAAGGAGGCATTGAATCGGCTTCCGAGAGAGATCGTGGATGCCAGGAATCAGCGACTGAAGCGCGCCATGGATTTGTCTCTCAAGCACCAGTACCTTCCTGAAGATCTCCAGGTATCGAGGCTTCTCACTGATTTTCTTTTTATTATGCTGGCTGGCTTTCTATGTGTCGTATGATTCATTCATGTACATAGACTTATTTGTTCTTTCAATCAACCGCAGGCCATGCAGACGCCGTTTAGGAGCTATCTGCAGGATATGTTGGCTCTTGTAAGTATCTCATATTCATGTCACCATATTACCACCGTCCTTTGTATTGCTAGTGATGATGAAGATCCATAGGAATAATATATATGTTAAAGCTCATCTCTTCGCTGTGTTTTACATACAAGAACCATAATTCCTACGTTTTCTAGCTGTTTCCAACTCAGTTGTTAACTTGATTAATCTTGAAATTAACCAGCTGATCGTTCAATCGATCGCCAAACACAACCGGACTGAGTGCGAATCAATGTCTCTCCATTTGATTGACTTCTCTGATGTTTATGTTAACTACTTCAGGTTAAGAGGGAGAGAGCTGAACGTGAAGCACTTGGTGCATTGCCTCTTTATCAGCGCACCATTCCCTGAGTGGATGGATTTCTTGGAACCAAATATTTAGTTAGCGAATCAATAAGCACGACGAACAAAGGCGGATTGTGTATAGAAAACTCAAAAGCCGTGTCTGCGTCCTCTTGTTGTATATTGTACCTTACGAGTCTAGTTTATTGTTATTGTCCGTCCTTTTATTACCCGAGCTTAGATACTACATACATTGGGTGTTTGGTTCAAATTCTAATTAGCATTACTAGCAATCAACATCAGATCGGGAAAAACAAATCGATAAATCTCTTAACTGGAAACAAACATCACAAATTCATCATACGATCTCATCTTAAACTCCTCTTACACACCAACTACATAGAGGAGATAGAGCATAAACCATAGTCGTTGGAATTGGAAGGAAACAAAAGGAAGAAACCATACATGCCAAGTGAACTTCTCCTGATCACAGCACAACCATTAACCAAATCTTCAGTCGAAAGACTCATCATCATCATCGGGAAGAGGCTGATTAGCTGCATTCATCAACTCAGCTTCATGCCTGCAAATATAAACAACACAATTTTAGTCATCGATTTGTATATGCCCTCGTGAATGGAAACGAGGCAGGCATTGAAATCTTCTCTTCATCGCTAAAGCAGAACTATTTAAAAGGTAGCTTACTGTTGTTGTTGGGCCAAGTCAATCTGAACTTCTGGTGGGGCAAGGGCTGGCATCTCAACGAAGTGTAGATTAGGATCCCTAAACCCAAAGAAGAAAGGTGATGTGGAATGTGAGTGCTAAGAAAGTAGCTTAATATCTCGTGAAGTATGAAAAGAATCTTTTCAGTATATACCCGGATAGTTTTCTGGCAAGGTAAAGGAACGGCTTCTCAAAGTTGTAGTTACTCTTGGCAGAAATTTCATAGTACTGCAAATTCTTTTTCCTGTGGAAGGTAACTTGCTTGGCCTTCACCTGCCTGTTCTTGACATCAACCTTGTTACCACAGAGCACAATTGGAATGTTCTCACAGACCCTGAAATTCACAGTCGAACGAAATACACTTCATACTGTTTGACTCATTTGCAATCCAAGTTTTTTAAAGTTAGACTGATCTCATTTCAATTATATACCGGCAAAGATCGCGATGCCACGTGGGGACATTCTTGTAAGTCAACCGCGCTGTTACGTCAAACATAATGATTGCACATTGCCCATGTATGCTGCACCAGATTATGATCTCAGTTAAAACATGTCGTAATTAGTATATAGCATGGTCAGACACAAAGAAATCGTTTAACACATTGTCAAATCAGGTTCCAACATCACAGACATAATATAAGATTCACTTACTAATATCCATCCCTAAGCCCACCGAATTTTTCCTGACCAGCTGTGTCCCAGCAATAAAATCTAATCTTTCCACAGTTGGTGAAGAAATCCAGAGGATGAACTTCAACACCAATAGTAGCTGTAAAACGAAATATCCCATTCCATCAACTGATTCTACAATATGTGGAGTAGATCTAAACAACTCACAATAAAAAAAAATAAACTGTACTCACGCTCATATTTCTTCTCAAATTCACCGGTAAGATGCCTCTTCACGAAAGTGGTTTTTCCTGCAGAAAAAAGGATCATCTTTACTCACCACTAACTATCAATTGCAAACCTCATGAATAACGAAAACATCTAGAGAAACCATAGAACGATGAAGGAGTAAACCCAGGACTCAGCTTCAATAGGGCTATACATAAGTAGAAAAAAAAAAAAATAGAAGACATACCAGTGCCGCCATCACCAACAATCACAAGCTTGAAGCTCGGATAATCCACAGTCTGCTGATTCGGCAAAGCCTGAAAATACCCCGAGAAAAAAGAGAGTAAATCATAAATTGCACTCGTAACTAGAGGACGAGCAGCGTCTAGCAAATCAAAACACAGATAAAAACACCTGCTAAAGAAACCAAAATAAAAACATAAAAGATAATTACCATCCGATCTTGATTGTTGCCCGAGAGAAAATATCAGATCCAAGAGAGAAACTTCAAGATGATAACCCTGATTGAGCGTGGGCGAGTGTATATATAGTGGCAACCCTAAAAACTCTTAACGCTACCTTAGCGTAGCTTAGCTTAGCTTAGGTCTGACGCTACTTTTATTACTATAGCTCGCTCGTTGATAATCAGTCTTCAATACACGTGTTTTGTTTATTGGTCCTTGAAGTAATCATATTGGGCTTTGGCTCATTAATCGATTGCCTACTGTAAGAGCTGAGGCAAGTCGTTTATGGGTTTGGGCCTATATGGGCCAAACTAACCAAATCAGATCATTGCAACTCTTTGGGCCGAAGAAATGATTTGTCAAGTGAATATAGAATTATTTTAAGTTCACAGCATCATAAATTATACTTCCTCTGTCCCGGCTATTTCTTCCCAAAGGTTAGTGGGCACGGAGACTAAGAAACCACATTATTTTAATATTATAGTACACCTTTTGAGGTATTGAGAGAGAAAAGTTATTAGTAGACAGGCAAATCAAAAAGATTTTTTTTTAATATTAATGGTGTAATTAGTTTAATTAGTGGGATAATTTTTTATCAAAAATGGAAATGAGATGAATTATGTGGGGCGCCCGAAATAGAAAGATGGGAAGAAATAAGTGGGACGGAGGTAGTAATATAGATAGGGGTTGCCGCACGATGTGCGACTACGAGTAAAAATTTAACCAGGAAAAAGAGTCGACAGATAATATTTGGGTCATCGCTACAACCATTTTCTAAGCATTCGTCTACGAAAGCAAGCAGTTGGTCATGGCTAATTCGACCTCAAACAAAAAGCTAATTATCTACAAAGCACTTATCCAAATCACATACCTAAACCTAATCATATTGATTCACCACAAATCAATACGGCTAAAATTGTGAAGGTGAGAGAGAACCTGCCGAAGCAGACAACATATCATAACGATTTGGCTCCTTGTGTGCGCACCGGAGCAAAATCACCCGTAGATAGGTCTTTCAAGGTGCGATCCACTAATACCTTTAGTATGGCGTTTGACACGGACGCCAAACCTCACTAAGTTCAGAAGCTAAGATTCCTATATAGGCCCCCACCTTGAGAGTGCTATGGAGATTCCGACGCACTCCTCAGTCGAGCTGTCTTCCGTTCCGTGTTGGGGACGGATGTGCACGGTCAAACCTGACAGTCCCGCTTCAGTTCTTGTTGTGGACTACTACAATGTTCTTTTATTCAATTAAAATTGTTGATGACGAAGATGACGATGATGAGCGTACTTTTTCTGATCATTGTAGGAACAATGTCCACATACCAAGCATAAAAAAAACGATGATTGAAAGTAACATACTCGACCAAGCATTAAAGTAAAAAACTGCAGCATTATGGTGAAACTGACAGGTACAAAAATCTAACTTCTATGAGGAAAAAAAAGTGGTAGGGCCTCAGGGGTTCCGAGAGCACACAATTCCATCAAAGGGGCGCAACATACTTTCTCTACTCATGAACGAGTTTTCAGCTACGATCACTATCAACGTTCTAACGGCCTGCATACAAAAAGCGAGAGAAATAGAGGCGGTTTGAGATAGATTTAAAACATATTATAGACAGTTATGAAATTTTAGAACAGTGGTACAAAGTGATCAGTTAAGTTGACGAATCTTTACAGCTACAAACATGTTTAAAAATGGAACTCAGCTGTTTCCCCACTTCACAACACTCTAAATACAAGGTCAATGTTTCAGCTGAAAGAAATTCGAGCGAAACCACGAAATCGAAATACCAAAAAACATTTTGTCAACACAAAGAAGTGTGCCGACTGATCGTCAATAAATTTCCTGAGACGGGCATTGACGTACAGTCAGCGTGCCGTGGTTCGCGCCTGCTGTGGCCGATTCAATGAGCAGAAGCATTTATATTTTCACATCTTTATTTCACACTTACAAATGGAACATACACGAGAGTTGGGCTACCATGTTACTCACCCGAGGAACAAACAGATGCCAAAAGTTACTTGCTTCGCAAACAACACACATGTAATTCCCTCTGTGGCATTTTATCCAACATCCTATTGAAATAGCAATGCCCTAAATCAGCTACTGTTACCTGCTAATCTTGTTTTTCATGGCTTGGACTTTGTGGCGGAGTAGATAATAGCTTATAGCATAGTTTTCGTTTCACATCACATCAAATTGTCAGATTTTGCGCTCTACCAACGACATAGAAGAACTTAAGTGTCGGTTTTATTTTTCTGGATATGTGAGGAGAAACGAATTTATAACAGACGAACAAAGTATTCTTTTCTTTTCAATCTGCAGCACACACACGATCTCTCCGTTTTCACTCTTACCACACATGGCACTTTGTGCGTTTTCCTTTTCTTTACTTACCACTCACCCACACTTTCGTTCTTCATCCACGTACATATTTATGGATATATATCACGTGAGAGGATAACTACTCATTTAACATTACACCTAATGCCATCACGCGTATCAAATATTGTGGCTGGTCTTGTTCAACATTGGTGGCTATCACATGCATTTGTTGACTTGGTTTTCTTTGCTTTAATGTTTTTCGTTGTCTCCCTGCTTTTTCTTGTTGAATGTTTGTGTTATGTTCCTTTTTGTTTTTCTGATTGAGATTAGCCAAAAAATTCCCCCCTCAATCTCAAAGTGTTTGGGTCTTTCATCGCTCTTTAATTTGACCCGCTTTCGTCTGTCATACGTCGCGGCTCGCCACTTGCCGTCAACAAACGTCTTCGAGCACTTTACTTCAATGCTCACTTCTCGAGCTGATTTATATGCCCTTTTCAACGTCGATACGTTCCTTCGTAGTACGTCTGTTTTTCAGTTTTTGCTCGACCACCAGTTTCCCGTCTTGGACAGCCTTCGCCTTCGACTCGCTTCTTCTAACACGTTCTTCAATTCCGACATCTACTCAACATCTGAACTCGTACAATGAATATTAACTTCGGCACCATTATCGGGCATGTCGAATCCTTCATACTCCTTCTCGTTAATCTCCTCGATGGTGACGACCATGTACTTCTCCGTTCCGTTGTTCACGAGCGCATCGCTTTTATTAGTCACCTCCTCTGCGACTTTTCTGCAGTTCTCGTCGTTTTCTTTTTCTTTCAGATTTTGGTTATCGTCTACCGCTTCGAGGGTCTCCTTGGTCGCCGTCTTGACCTCGTCCTTCTCGTCCGAATCCAATTTATCGGCGAGCTTATCCCTTTCATTAATTCGTTTCCTCAAGTTGTTCATATAAGTCTCGAGGGAGTTTCTCGCGACGATTTGTTCCTTCACCTTCTTGTTTTTCTCGCGTGGTTTTCTTCGTCAACGCGTTCTTTCTCGTTAAGACTGGCCTTCGTAGGTTCTCCATTCTTCTGTGTCGTGACCTTACCGACAACATGTCGCATGGCCTCCGTCATGGCTGTGGCGGTCGTCTTTTTCACGCCGCACTCCTGGTTCTCTCCTCGCATGGCTTCTTCAGCCTGCTGGGTTATTTCTTCAACAGCCTCACCGCTGTGTGTCTCTATGGCTTTTACGTTCGCCTCGTGGAAGTTATCTTTAGCTCCCGACGACGTGTGCATGGCGTCGTCGACCTTGTTCTTCATCTCCCGGGCATTCACGGATGTGTTCATGCCGCTTTTCTCGACTTTCTCAGAAGGTTGTGGTGGCGGCATTTCCTCGCATGCCTCGTCTTTCTAGAGCTCTTCTTCGTTTGGAGCTCCTTTTTTCTTTTGTTCGTTCACGGGTTCCTCGACCTTTGGATATTTGCCTTCCTCTTCATCATCATCGGCTTTCATCTTTGATAATTCGCCTTCTTCTTTTCCCGTCTCGGGTTTTAGTGGTGGTTTGACTTTTTTCTTTTCCACCACCGACTCAGCGTGATCTTTATCACGCTCGGTCTCGGCATCACCATCTTCTCGTACGTGTTCGCCTTCAACGTTCTTGTCGTCCTCCTTTGTCGTCTCAAGTTCGTCCTGTTTTTGTGGCTGAACTTGGTTGCTGCAATCAACGTCTTTATACGCTTTCTCCAACAGTTCCCAGGCTTACTTTGGCGTTTATCGTTGCGCCTATCACCACGGTAAATTCTACCGCTTCTCGGATGGCGAGGAGCGCGAGACTATTTTCTATGGAGACAGCTCGCAACGTCTTCCGTTGCGATCTTGTATACCCCGTCGTATTGGGTGAATATCTAAAACACCTATCATAAATTCAAGAAGCCCAATAAATTAGATCTTCAGCCCAAGTTAAGTTTTCAGCCCAAAGACAATTGCCCAAACTCATTCATTAAATCCATCCTTATCATCTTACTTTCTTCATTAGCAAGTAAAGCAAGAGGCGAACACAGAGAAAGGAAAATCTTGCAACTGAGGCCAGCGCTTTCCAAACTCCATTTTGTTCAACTGTTCTGGGGTAATCTAGGCTAATTTTTAAGGTAAGCAAGGTCGAATGGGTTGTAGAATCGAAATAGCTTTTGTGTGCATGTTTATTTTGAAATCCAGTTCTGCGGACCCTTCGTTTTTAGCATTTTTGACCTATTTACAGCCTCGGATTCTTATAAAACTTGTTTCTACGGAAAGATAACTTCTTCAGCTGTTCACTGCCTCTGGATTCGGTTCAATCCGATTATTCTTCAATTTTCTATGAATTTCTGAAGTTGAGAGTCAAAACTGGAATATTTGCTGTTTTTGGGGAAATTTGGCTGGCGAAGCTGTTGTATTTCTGAATTTTGACCCACCTATGCTTCTTCGATTTCTTTGAAGCTGGTCCCTATCGAAAGTTGATTTCATAAGCTGTTCACAGCTAACAAACTCATCTCAATCGGACAGTCCTACAATTTTATATGATTATTTAAAGTAGCTGCTGTGAATCTGAAAATAACCTATAATTCTTGAAGGAGTTTCCATGTTAGCTGTCCATGTATCCATTGTAATGTTTGTTAAGCATTCTCGGACTAGTTTTGACATTGGGACACTTGTTGTATATATGAATATTGTCGGCTATATCGTCTAAGGTTGAATTGAATCGTTTTATCTTCTTAGGGGACGATACATCGAGTAAGGGCGCTTAAGGAGCTCCACATCTTGGAGAAAGCTAGAGATTGACACGGTGAGTTGATAATATGGGGACACCTTCCCTTCGCGGGAGGTGTGAACCTCGCGATGGGTCGTTTTACTTTGTCGTTTTATGATAGGATGTGATATTCGTGATAGTGAGCCTTGCCGGTTATAGGATGTGCATATTTGTTATGATTGACGAGTACGTGGTTTGTGCGTGTTGTGTTATGAGTTGAGTTGATGATTACACTGATATTTATGTGTTGTACATTGGTATTGTGGTTGTTATGTGCTAGTGAGCTGCTTAGATTAGCAGCTGTGATATCTGATATTGATGTTGCATTTACTCGGTACCGAGGTTTAGTAACCCGAATTGCCACGGTTCGGGTGAGTGAGAGTGGCATATGTGTATCAGTAGCCCGAATAGCCATGATTCGGGTGAGCGAGAGTGGCATATATCTATCAGTAGCCCGAATGGCCACGATTCGGGTGAGTGAGAGTGGCACATATATCGATTAGTAGCCCGAACGGCCATGGTTCGGGTGAGTGAGAGTGGCATATTGAGTACTAGCTCGGCCAACGTCACCAGTGTGGGATGTGCATGTGATGTATGATTGAGATTATATTCATGGTACATTATTTAGAGTATGGTGACGGGTTCGTCTGACTCTCGACGGGGTGTTCAGTTTGATGTAATTATGGTTACCCACGCGTCTATATGTGATTAATTGCATTATCCTTGATATGTTGTGTCTTTGGGATTTTCTTATATTTGTTTGTGCATCTGGGATTCTTTCTACGATAATCGAATGTAAGGTTGTATCTAAGGATGAAATATACTTGGTCAGTGGGATGCTTGGTTTGTTGTGGTGGAATCAACGTTGATGACGCACCTTCTGTGAGGAAAAGGTGTGTCTGTATTATCATCTCACTGAGCTTGTGGTTTGCTCACCCCATATATATATTTCCTTCTTCTAGGTTGATATCGCTTTTGATAGGAGGTTGGCTTTTTACATCATCAGTTCCGCGGTTGTTTCTTCCGTTTTGGGTACGACATCGTCATTCTACATTGGACCATTGGCAGGGGTACTTTTGGAAGAGTATTTTGTTTGTACATTCATTCCTTCAGGTCGAGATCTTTGAAATTTTGTAAAACCTCCTTTGATATATATATATATATATATATTAGTATATACGATCGGCTTATTTTTCATCGAGTGCTCTTGCTTGCGACGTATGAGTTGCTATCGAGCCTTGCGTTTATTGAGAAATGCGGCGTCTGTCTCGCCCTCTGACGCGGGTCGGGGTGTGACAATATACTATTTCCCATAAGCCTTACGATTTGAGCAAAGCTTTCGTTTCGGCGCTCCACCGTACGTAATTACTTTCTGTGATTTTTGGCGGGAGTGGCATTCCGACACCTGGTAATTTTAGCATCACCATCAGCTCTTCCGGCTCTAACGGCTCCATTGACACCATCGGCTCTGATACCATTTTGTTGTTTTATGTTTCTGTATATGTGAGGAGAAACGAATTTATAACAGACAAACAAAGAATTCTTTTCTTTTCAATCTGTAATACATGCACACACACGATCTCTCCTTCTTCACTCTTACCTCACATGGCACTTTGTGCCTTTTCCTTTTCTTTACTTACCAAATCACCCACACTTTCGTGCTTCATCCACGTACATATTTATAGATATATCACGTGAGAGGATAACTACTCATTTAACACTACACCTAATGCCATCACGCGCATCAAATATTGTGGCTGGTCTTGTTCAACATTGGTGGCTATCACATGCATTTGTTGACTTGGTTTTCTTTGCTTTAATGTTTTTCGTTGTCTCCCTGCTTTTTCTTGTTGAATGTTTGTGTTATGTTCCTTTGTGTTTTTCTGACTTTGAGATTAGCCAACATTAACAACATCGTATCAACTCAAAGTTCAATCAATACTTAATTGGCGTAAGCACCTGCGGCCGCCTCGTCGGAGACCCCGCGGTTTCAGCTGAAGGCATCGACTGCGCGTCGCTTCACGTACTCCCTCACGTTGTGGTCCTCGAATTCATGAACGGTACAAAGAAAAGAATGGAAACAATAGAAGAATGTTAGCAACATGTTATAATTAGATTACAGTTTTGTCCTTTCCAGATGGCATAATTACAATTTTAGTAAAACTGACTGGCTACCCGAGGGAAACTGGCTACTATCAGGTGGCTTCATCCTTTTATATATGTACTAGCATACCGTGGTCGCACGTTGTGCGGCTATGAGAAAACTTCAACCCGGTGAAAAAACCTTACAGAGTGGAAATTGAACAAACAAAGGGCATAACATCCGCAATGTTAATTGAGCATAGGGACAAGTCGGAGTTTTTTTTACTATGTTGAAGCTTCACCAGCATGGCCCTGAAGACCTAGTGGCACGTTTAATGAAGAAATGATCATTCAACTTTCCGCCTTGGTGAAGGTATATGATCAATATCCGATCTTGACATGGAGGAGATGTCGTAGGCATTCGCGTAAACGATGATTTCTCATGTTTTAAAAAATATTGAAACAGTGGTTGCAATTGCAACGGGCCCTTCTCTGTACCAAATTAACCAGTAAATCGTATCTTATGATGCTAAGATAACATGTTGCATGACAATGAGTGCCTTCATTCAACGAACACATGGTATGCGATTCGACTATTCCTTACATTCACCCAATTCATCAAACACATTCTGTGCCACTTGAGTATTTCCTTCATTCACCCAGTTCTTGTGTATGACAAGTGTATTCCCACAACGCTTTCAAAAGTTAAGGGTATTCTTGCCATTGGAAACAATTCCCACCGATGCTTCAAGATCAAGACACAAATCCAACCACCTCAGTCGCTCTTGTCGTACTCTTATCGGTATTGTTAGCTCTTCTAGTACAACCGTTCCATCGACAAACAAATGCCCGCAACTTACAAGTTTTTCACTGAATGCAATATAAGATAAGTGAGGTTTGGTAAACAATATCAGCAAAAAACAATCAAGATGAAAGCATCAATGGATGTCTTGAACTCAACAAGCTGGATATTCGCAAGTATATGATCACGTTGTTCACAAAGATTTACACTAAAAATTCAAGAATTTGGTGAATTGACACGTTCAAATACTAGCAAGTGTACTAGGTCGTGCAAGTAGTAAAACGGACGAAGTCCGAGTATCGATCCACGAAGATAGCATGATTAATTATATGATATTAAACCTATTTCTAATTTTGACTAAGAGAATTTTTATAGTTTGATGATTTAATTAAACGAGATAAAAGCACAAATAATAAAATACACGCAAATAAAATAGATGAGATAAAGATCAATTAACGGCGAGTGACCAAGGCACATGTTCAGCACAAATAATTCCTACGTCTTCATAAAATCTATCATATCTAACCATCATGAATCTCAGTCAAGGTAAAATTTCCTAAGACAATCGCTACTCGTTTGTCCCGCAATAGCGATCTTATGCGATAGAGAACCAACCCGTATATGTCTATAGGATTGTAGTTTCTACGCACGCATTAAATCTCTATGAAATTCCCCGAGCTTAAACGCTTTCAGCGCTTAAGGATTCGGAAATCACACATACGGAACCGAATTCCATCTCTGGTCGGTTTTACGTAGTGATGTTCGATGTTTATTGTTCTAACCGGTCTAATCAATTTGTCTGTCTCATAAACCAATCAAATAAATATGCATATGTTGATCAGGCATACACAAGCATTAAGCGCAAACAAGGAAAACGTGACTCGATTCACACGATGAAATAGGATAAGAAAAATATTAATACGTAATCATTATTCAGCCTAGCCTTAATCATAAAAGAATCTAAGCTATCATAATAAAATAAAACATAAAAGATTCAATGTCGATAATAGAGAAATAAGAATAAAACTTCACTTATCAGGGAAGGCCGTCGATAATCTTCGCTAGTTGGCGCCCTCTTTTTCCGTCGCTGTCTTTTTTATTTTTCTCTGTCGCTCAGCTATCTTTATTCACTGGCTCCAGCTTTCGTCCTTTTTTTCAGCCGCCAGTTCGATCCTTTTTTCTTTCGCTGTGCAAAGTCTCCTTTTTATAGAATAATCAGCCAACTTCAAAGATATTAATTTCCATCGATATTCTCGCATGATCCTTGATATATTCTTTCCTTAATTTGCTCCTCACGTGACCTTATATTGCTTATTCAAATCTTCATGTTTGACCTTTTCTCCTCCTTTGAAAAAGGCGCATCTCTTAGGGGATTTTATAAGCAACTTTGACTTTTTCCTTCTTTGGTGCGTATATCTTGGAGTCTAGGGGATACACGTGACTTCTTTTAGTTGCAATTGCATGCCTGTGTAGGCTTTTCTTTGAGGGGCTAGAATTAAACTAAAAGTCCATAGACCATTTTCTCACAATTGTAGCCCAAACTTCCATAATTGCACCCAATGTCCGTAGTTCCTCAACTTTGATTCTTTTTCTCCGATACCTACAAAATATGAAATATAAATGCAAGCATAGGATATCCGAATATTATTTATAGACAGTGGCCGAAAGTATGCTATTATGAGGTATCAAATGACGTAAAATCCTAACTTACCATGAATTGAGATAGATTGTATAAATTACAACTACCACCGAGGCGTCCACCTCCTCTCACACATCGCCGTTCGAGCACATTCAGATAACCACCACCATGCCTTCGCCACCCAAAGTGCTCTTGGCTCAGCTTGTGTCTTCATCTCTTGCAAGAAATCAAAGAAATGATTTCTATCTTCATATCTTGCAAGAAATCAAATATATGATTATGGTAATAATTGATACTGTTACTCTTTATCTCAGTAATTTTCAACCTTATCATCGTTAGACGATGTCTGATTACTGCTTGCGGGGGAAGCTGTACAGGGGTTTCCAACACAAGATTTAGACTTAACACGTTGCTAAAGACAGTTGGAGATCGACAAGCATTTCTAACGAACTCTTCATCAAATGTGGAGGGTAAAGCTTTGGAACCCTAATAATGAGAATCCTCCTATTTGTATTTGCAAACAAAATCTAGAATGGGGAGAGGTGAGATTCAAATATGTAATTTGGAAATGGGTGTGGTTATGACCCGTCCGACCCGAAGCTGCCCTCACTGCCGCCTCTCTTCGCTGAAGTTGCGGCGCTGGAACTCGGATTTGCGGTGCCAGAGCTGCAATGGACATTAATTGAGCATAGGTGACTGACTCTCTGCTCTCCTGGGTCGATGGATCGATAATGCGGACAATCTCTATCTGTTAGGCTATTTGATTTCTGCTGCGTTGGTGGTTTGTGATGAGTGATTTGCTTGATTGAGATGAAAATTAGGACCTGCATCAATCGAGCCATCAGAAGCTTTACTTTGCCACAAGCGACTCAAACTTTCTTCTTCGAATTGCCGACGACCTTCGAGAAGTACCGCGATGTAACGATAAGCGTGGGTTTGGACAATTGATTAAATGTGTTCACGCTCGTCATCAGTGAAATGTAAGACTTTGATTATTTACAGCATTCTCCTTTTTAAAAAGGTATAATTACGAGATTGGTGATGGGTAACTTACTGGAAACTGGCTATGAACCAGTGGCTTCGGATTATAGTAGATAAATAGATAATAGATGTATTTCATAAATCTTGTTAAATATTTCCTTTCAAGTGTACGTATTTTCTTCGTAACGAAGTAATTTAAAGTTACACCACGAAATGAAAGTAAGGTTCTTTCCGACGTTTTACGATCATATAGCGTGCAGTGCTGTATGTTTTTGACAAAGCGACGTAGAATAAATTAATTAATATGTTTAATTTATTAATATATATAAATTAATTTGGTTTTGGTATTTTTTCCCCAAATTTATTTTTTTATTTTCGGTCTTTCGGTCGGTAAATGAAAAAACCAAAAAAAATTGGTTTTTACCGCACCGAACCGATTAAGTTCGGTTCGGAATCGGTTCGGTATTCGGTTACAAAATTGTTCGAATTTTCGGCTCGCTTCGGTTTTTTACCGAATGAACATCCCTAGTGTTCCACTCATTCAGTTTTCATAATTCCCAAAATTAGGGTTGACACATACGAACAAAATTTCAAACTAACATTCGGTCTGGGCAGTTGAGGTGATTCTTATTTCTTACAACTCCCGATCTGCAATTGGTTCTACAGTGCCGATATGAAGATTGGACTTGGAGCATGGATTTACTTATGAAATGAATAGTTTTTTCGTTTTCGTAATTCTTAAACATCAAACTTTGCAACATTTCTTATTTACAGCTTAATGACTATTGCTGTCATTGTTATTGTTATATTAGTTGATAATACAAAGTACTTATTGGCTTATTTCGTTAATTTTCTTTTAAAAGTTAAAGATTTCGTTCAATACCCAATTAAGACCCGTTTACCCGTTGGATTTGGGTCCATACCTAATTAATTGGACCCATCAAAGATTCGATAGGGTCTATATCCATTTATTTAATTGGGTTTGGGTATGAGTCTAAGTGGGTCTACCCATACTCTACCCATTGTCATCCCTACTAAAAGCACATAAAGCACTATGATAATAGTACTACTACAAAGGATTATTGATTTCGTGGAGTATTTAGATGCATTCCATAAATCTTGTTAAATATTTCCTTTCAAGTGTACGCATTAAAAAATCTTCGTAATGAAGTAATTTAAAGTTACCCCGCGAAATGAAAGTAAGCTTCTTTCGGACGTTTTACGATCATATAGCGTGCAGTGCAGTATGGTTTTTGACAAAGCGACGTAGAATCTGAAAAGCACATAAAGCACTATGATAATAGTACTACTACCAAGTATTATTGATATCGTGGAGTATTTCACGAAATATATGGTTGTCTTGAAGAGATGATGAATAAAATCCCTTCATTTCGCTCCCCAATAAAGACGGTGGGTGATGATAGTTGATGTGGGGCAAACCCAATCAACGAAATTTATAAGTGTGTGGGTAAAGGAATTTATATAGCAGGGGAAATGATATTATGAAGATTAAGACATGTGGAAGGTGCTTATTTGTGAGAAACTGGAGGGGACGTGTTCGGAACGTATTTGGGACTTGTGGAGGGCGTATTTGTGGCATTGGGACGTAATGGGGAAGTCAGGACGTGTTTAAGGACCTGTTTGGGGCATGTTGAGATAGGTTAGGGACGCGGGGGACCTATCTGGGGCATGTTGAGATAGGTTAGGGACGCTGGGGACCTGTTTGGAGCATGTTGAGATAGGTTAGGGACGTTGGGGACCTGTTTGGACGTGTTTGGAATGCGGGGGACCTGTTTGGGACATAAACGAAATGACACAAAGAATTACGTGGTTCGGATCTTTGCAGATCCTACGTCCACGGGCGCTCTAAAACTGTTCTCACTATACTTTGATGAATTACACACTCAGACAACTCACCCTCTCTTCTTGATATCAAGAACACCTACTAGAACACTTAATAAAATAGCTACTGGGACGTTGAAGATATGGTGTATAAGGTAGAGAGAGAATATTATATGTTAAGAAGCGTGGAATGAGAATTGTCTGTGAAAATAACCAAGTCTTCCTTTTATAGGCAGGAGCTTTTGGTTATTGCCTGGAGGTACGTCCCCCAGCCCTTGGATATTGCATGGCAGTAGGTCCCTGGAATCCTGGAGATGGGACGCATTCCATCGCCTCAGGGAGCTGCAAGCAGTCTGGTCTTTGTCACGTCCCAGAATTCCTGTTGATAGGGCCTTTTCGTGTCAGTATAGGCTGTCAGGACAGCAGTGTGCAGTCTGCAGTCCTTTCAGTGAACAGTGGTCGCAGCTTTTGCAAGGGTGCTGCCCTCTCTCCATCAGACACGTGGCGTTTTTCATTGGATTCCCTTTTTGTAATATCTTTTCACTTGTAACGTATAAAGGAAGCTTCGTTCGTCCTCGGGAGCTGCCAGGTGGTTCCTCAGGTCCCTAGTTCCTTCACCTCCTGTTGTTAGTTCCTCAGGCCTGTTGGAGGTCCCCGCAGGCCCTATTTGTTTTTTTCTACAAAGTGTCAATTTCCCAATTTATGGGCCTACTGGGCCTTTATTTATTAATTTCTCGGGCCCATCTATTTTAGTCCACATCAACCACTCCCCTACTCTAATTTAGTTTTTGGGACAAAAGGTGAATTAGAGTAAAATATTAAGATGGGCCTTACCTCCCTACCGTAATTACCTCTTGAAGGTTTTGGGGAGCTTAATTCCCCTATGCATGTCTAGTGGAGACCCGATGGCAGAGTTCCTCTTTGAACCTTACATTCTTGAAGGAGATCCCCAGGTTCTGTTGTACGTTGCTCCTAGCTCCCTTGCTCCCTCCTTTTGCATGGGACGACTGACCTCCCCGTGGTTCCTTCTCCTATTAGGGTAGCTCAAGTATCACAGCCCCTGTTTCTGGTGTTAACATGAAAACAACTTCATCAAAGGGCAAGAAAGAAAAACAAAAAGAAAGTTATGTCCTTCTTCCCCTCGGGGTGAATATGCTGAGCCTCCCTTGGGACCTATGGGGAGCTGAGCTCCCTACTTCTGTGGACCATCTGAACAGAGGTGAAAAGATGAGCTTGTTAGGTCGTTGGGTGCTCCCAGACGTTCAGAGATCATCTCCCAGGTGGTGGGTAGCTACCGATCCGTTCGTCAAGTCGTCAACCCGGGACCTGGGGATAGCTGGTTAGACAAAGACAATGGATTAGTACGAGAGGGAACTGCGAAGCTCCCTAGAGAAAGAAAGACAAAAATGCAGCTCTTATGAAATAGCGCAAGGAAGATTTCTAGAGCCCCTTCTCTAAGGAGAAGGGAGAGTGGGACGTCGATTTTGCACGTGTGATGGAGGTGCATTTGGCTTATCTTCAAGGGCCGTCATCTTTGATTGCTTTGAATGAGGTCCCCAAGCTCCCGAGAGTCCTCGTTTTTGGGTTGGCGTCTCCAAGGAGCATGTAAGTCCTGGCCCATGCTATGATCTCCCAGACGTCGTCTCCAGCTCCTTAGGGGACTTAGTGAAAGGCCTTTCCGGACATCCTAGGACCTGATGGGGGAGCTCCTCTTCGAGCCTTGGAGGAGATCCTCAGGTCCTGCTGCATATTGCTTCTAGCTACCTGGGGCATCCTAGGACCTGCGATGTTTTAGGGGAGCTTAACTCCCCTGGCGGGGACCTGATGGGGGAGCTCCTCTTTGAGCCTTTGCACTAGTAAGGAGATCCCTAGGTCCTGCTGTACGTATCACCGAGCTCCCTGGGACATTCTCCTTTTTTCCTTTTTCAGGGTGGTGATGGCCTGTAAGAAATACGTTTCTTGTTTCGAGATATGATGGTAAGGACTCGGGGAGCTTAACTCCCCATGTTCGTGAGTTTCGTCGGAGTTCCCTTTCTCCTCGTATTATATTTTCTTTTACGGGACCTGATGGATGTTTCTGGGAACATCATTGCTGTGTCAAGGCTAATAGCGTTAGCTATTCAATTCGGAAGCCAAGTACGAATTGACGCCCTTGGTTGCAATGACCGTCGTCATTGTCCTCGGGTGTCGCTTTGCGCTAGGCTCTCTTTGTCCTTAGCGAGTTCAGTAATGTAGGCCCGAAGGTCATAGATATAAAGTGGGGATTTTCTCCCACTGTTTTACCCTGGTTATAGCGCTAGCTACGCTGAGGTACCTATTCACGTCGCAGGCCTTACTGAGAGCCTTTGATGTCCTGTACACCGCAGCCCGTCAGCGGCGGCATCTTGTACGCCCTCATGGGCATCTTTCACGTCGCAGACCTGTGGCCTTTGATGTCGGGTACACCGCCGACCCGTCGGTCTTTGGCATCATTTCACGTCGCAGGCTATCAGCCTTTGATGTCTTTGTACGCCGCAGGTCCGTCGACCTTTGGAATCGATTATATTTACGGTGCACCGTTTATAGAATATCTATATTCCGACAAGGCGGTATTTGCTTAGGGACATCACTAGTTTACCCTGGTTATAGCGCCAGCTTCGCTTAAATGCGTGGATATAGCGCCCGCTCGCTTAATGCGTGGATATAGCGTCAGCTCGCTTAGTGCGTGGTTATAGCGCCAGCTTGCTTAGTGCGTGGATATAGCGCCAGCTCGCTTAGTGCATGGTTATAGCGCCCTCTCGCTTAGTATCAGTGCTCCTTGTTGGAGGCCTTGTGATTTGAAAGTGATGGCGAAATGGAGCGCCTTCTCTTCTCAGTTGATAACGAGGTCCCTGGCCCCAGACTCCCGAAGTTCGGATGCTATCATGAAGCTATCTGCTAGGACTTCGTGTGTTAGCGCGGAGCTTGGCTTATTTGCCTTTATCCAGCACGGAGCTGCTCTTCAGCTGGTTTGGAGATCCCTTATAATGAATTTTGCATGCTGGTGAGGAGCTCAGCATGGAGATCGGTTCATGTCCTCATTTTCAGCAAGGAGCTTGTCTTTAGGTCCCCAGGAGTTAGGGCCTTCACGTCAGCACGGAGCTGGACTGTAGGTCTTCGTGCCCGTGGGGAGCTAGGCTTTTAAATACCTGTGGCTTTCATACGCCAGTGTAGAGGAGGACTTCAACCTTCCGGGGATCTCCGGATGCCAGCACAAAGCTGGGCTTTGAGGTCCTGCGGACCTTTGCCAGCGCGGAGCTTGGCTTGAGGCTGAGCCTTACATGGAGCTGGTTCTTCGTAGGAGGCGGGGGTTGTCTGCCTTTTGTCGGCACAGATCCCCCAAACACCTCGACCTTGGTTGATGCCACGGTCAAGGAACTTCCCCAATTGTCCCACTGGGGGCACTTTGATTTCATCCTTCAAATAACAACAGCTGTTAGTATGATGCATTTATTCATTATAGTATCTATGATATAAATGAGAATAAGGTTTAGAGGGCCCTGTAATTCTGGCTAAGAGCCTTATCAATGCGGAATGTCTCCCGTGGATCAGCGTTGTCGCGGAATTGGCAACTGTGGTAACTAGGTTTCTCAGACCAGCGTCGAGTTGAATTCGCAGGTCCCAAATATGAAGATTCGGGTCTGCATGCTAGCACGGAGCTGTTTCTTAGGTCCCCTGGATATTACCAACGGGGAGCTGGGCTCTGAGGTCCTGCAGCAGAGCTTTATGTGCCAGCATGGAGCTCAGGCTCTATCTCCCTCAGGTTTTCAGGTGTTGCAGCCCTTTGGATCCTTAAGTGGAGCTGGCTTCTATCTGGAAGACGCGGGGGTTGTCTGCCTTTAATCGGCATAGATCACCCGAGCTCCTTCTTGGCTGCCTTCCGACCTTGGTCGAAGCTACGCCCAACGGACCTCTCCAGACGTCATGCAAGGATGGGTCCTTCCAACAATAAAAGTTGTTAGTGTGACGTATATACTTATGATAATATTGATGAAGTAAATAAAAATGAGATTTAGAGGGTCTCGGAGTTTCGGCTAAGAGCCTTCTTATCGCGGGATGTCTCCCGGATAATGTCAGGATTTCCACCATGTGGTTGCGTAATGGTGGGAGTTCCGTAGCACCCTAAGGAGAGATCTCGACAGCTCCCTGTTGCGGAGGTCATTTGTTGGCGCACTCGTATTTGACGGAGGAAATGGTGGTAGGTGCTCCCAGGGACACAATAGGGGACCTGCTAATGCACGCACGGAGGTCCTCGTATGCCAGTACTGAGTTGGGCTTTGACTTCCTGTGGAGCTTCATGTACCAGCACGGAGCTGGGAGGTCCCGGATGCGGAGCTTCGGAGCTTCCTGCCAGCGCAGAGCTGGGAGGTCCTGAATACGGAGCTTCAGATCTTTGTGCCAACACGGAGCTGGGAGGTCCGGGATGCGGAGCTTTGGGGGCTTCCTGCCAGCGCAGAGCTGGGAGGTCCCGAATACGGAGCTTCAGGTGTTCTTGCCAGTGCGGAGCTGGGATTTGAGGTCCCTCTGGCCTCGGTACACCATCGTGGAGCTGGACCTCTAAGTCCTTCAAATGTTCAGGTGCATGATTCGGGCTCTGTTGGCCATTGGAGTCCCTAGTGCCTCACGCTCCTACTATGACGGGGACATGAGTCCTGAGTGGAGCTGACCCCTATCTGGAGGAGGTGGACGGCGTCTGCCTTTATTAGGCACATTTTCTACAGACTCCTTTAGGGCAACTGCCTGGATGAGCCTCTTTATCTCGTCCTTCAAACAATAACACTTGTTAGTGTGGTCACATATTTATTATGATAACAATATTATATAATTGAGAAGGGATGTAGAGGGCCCTGGAATTCTGGCCAAGGGCCTTATCAGCATGGGATGTCTTCTGTGGATCCTGCCCTCATGGAGCTGGGCTTTTATCTCCCACTGGTCTTCGAGTGTCGGCGCTGAGCTGACTTCTAGGTCCACGGACCTTCGTATGCTCGCGTGGAGCTGGACTCTGATCTCCTGCGGCACTTCGTACATCAGCGCGGGAATTGGCTCCTAGATCCCGAATATAGGAGCTCAGGTCTTTGTGCCAGCACGGAGCTGGGAGGTCCTGAGCGTGGAGCTACGGATCTTCTCACCAGCGGGGAGCTGGGGAGCTTCGGGTCTTCTCGCCAGCGGGGAGCTGGAGAGCTTCGGGTCTTCTCGCCAGCGCGGAGCTGGGAGGTGCGGAGCTTCGGATTTTCTTACCAGCGTGAAGCTTGGCTTCTAGTCCCGCAGACCTTCTCGTACTGGCGAGGAGCTTGGCTCTTAGATCCCCAATATAGGAGCTGGGGTCTTCATGGAGCGGGGCCTTTTAAGCCTTCTGCCAGCATGGAGCTGGGAGGTCCCGAATGCGGAACTTCGGGTCTTTGTGCCAGTGCGGAGCTGGGCTCTTAGGTCCCGAAGGGGGAGCTTCGGGTCTTCATCCTTTCTGGCCCGTGTTTCACTTGGACGTTCCTCACCACGTTGTGCAGTTTCTGGAGGTCCTCCCTCGCAAATTTTGGGTCTAGGTTCTTCGATATGGACAAATCTTCCTCCACTGACGTCTCGTGCGTTTCGTTTTGTCCCAACAGAACAGAAGAAAGATAAAACAGTAAATCCTCGCACGACTTCATACTCTAGCAATGAAAAAAGTTACTCATGTCTTCAACTCGGATTTCCCACAGACGGCGCCATTTGATGTGGGGCAAACCCAATCAACGAAATTTATAAGTGTGTGGGTAAAGGAATTTATATAGCCGGGGAAATGATATTATGAAGATTAAGACATGTGGAAGGTGCTTATTTGTGAGAAACTGGAGGGGACGTGTTCGGAACGTATTTGGGACTTGTGGAGGGCATATTTGTGGCATTGGGACGTAATGGGGAAGTCAGGACGTGTTTAAGGACCTGTTTGGGGCATGTTGAGATAGGTTAGGGACGCGGGGACCTATCTGGGGCATGTTGAGATAGGTTAGGGACGCTGGGGACCTGTTTGGAGCATGTTGAGATAGGTTAGGGACGTTGGGGACCTGTTTGGACGTGTTTGGAATGCGGGGGACCTGTTTGGGACATAAACGAAATGACACAAAGAATTACGTGGTTCGGATCTTTGCAGATCCTACGTCCACGGGCGCTCTAAAACTGTTCTCACTATACTTTGATGAATTACACACTCAGACAACTCACCCTCTCTTCTTGATATCAAGAACACCTACTAGAACACTTAATAAAATAGCTACTGGGACGTTGAAGATATGGTGTATAAGGTAGAGAGAGAATATTATATGTTAAGAAGCGTGGAATGAGAATTGTCTGTGAAAATAACCAAGTCTTCCTTTTATAGGCAGGAGCTTTTGGTTATTGCCTGGAGGTACGTCCCCCAGCCCTTGGATATTGCATGGCAGTAGGTCCCTGGAATCCTGGAGATGGGACGCATTCCATCGCCTCAGGGAGCTGCAAGCAGTCTGGTCTTTGTCACGTCCCAGAATTCCTGTTGATAGGGCTTTTCGTGTCAGTATAGGCTGTCAGGACAGCAGTGTGCAGTCTGCAGTCCTTTCAGTGAACAGTGGTCGCAGCTTTTGCAGGGGTGCTGCCCTCTCTCCATCAGACACGTGGCGTTTTTCATTGGATTCCCTTTTTGTAATATCTTTTCACTTGTAACGTATAAAGGAAGCTTCGTTCGTCCTCGGGAGCTGCCAGGTGGTTCCTCAGGTCCCTAGTTCCTTCACCTCCTGTTGTTAGTTCCTCAGGCCTGTTGGAGGTCCCCGCGGGCCCTATTTGTTTTTTTCTACAAAGTGTCAATTTCCCAATTTATGGGCCTACTGGGCCTTTATTTATTAATTTCTCGGGCCCATCTATTTTAGTCCGCATCAATAGTGATATGAATAGTCATGCATATCTTCGTCGGCTTTTCCCTTTATTTTTGCTTTATATTTTATCTGATTATTATAGAAGATACATATATATAATATAACCTATAGAAGTGAGAAGGAAAAAGATTGCGAACCCTAAACGTGCTCATGCCAAAATGTCGGCAATTTAGTGTGAAAAAGAAACGATGAAAAAGTAAAGATGATAGTGGTAAATGGAAACCGAAGACTACCTCGAAAATGAATGAATAATTCGGGATCAAATATCTGAGCGGATTCACTCTCAATACCGACATGATTTGATAATTCTTCAAGATTATATGTTAATCCTTGTGTGGCTAGTAGAAAAATCTTATAGCCTTTTGCGCTCGAAACTTCAATGATAATTATTTATTTATTTTGAACCAATATGATCACATGGTTAGATATTATGATAGTACACTGTACACCTCAAGTCTATGCCATAAACTAATATTATTTAAAAAGAGAAAGGAAAAAAAAAAGAAAAGGAGATCCCATTTTTAACTTAGGTATACACATACATGTAATGACTGGTGAATAGTGGGTGTCGGGAATATTATCGAAAGTGAGATACACAATGGCCCTTCCAACCTATTCCAATACATAGATATCTATACTTCACATATTAGTAGGGTCATTCAGAAAAAAAAAAGAATAAAAACCTAGACTTCAGAGAATATTCAATCAAGAAAATTTATATGTTCTTACTTATCCACCCTACCCCCACTCACGAGCTATAGCTTTCGTGGCATGCGTATGTTATTATATGGTCAGATTATTAATTTTTTTGAAGTATTAACTGTTACTCAGAAAATATTATTCAAAAAGCAAAGAAGGGAACCTACACTGGCCCTTACAATATCTTACTTTTACCTGTAGTATATAAACCCTAAATCTCACCACCAAATTCTGCTCATACTTCGTTCGGACAGTTCAATAACACAATATTCGCTGCTCTCTCACTGAGGTAATCGATTACTACATGTCCCCCAATGTTGATAATGACCTTGATAGATGGCATAATAAATTGAAAGAAAAACTTGCACAATCCTTCACGTGGTGCAGCTAGTCAAACAAATGATATAATATGGACGATTTGATCGGATTTCTTCGCACGCGAGCTGCAATAAGATTTCTTCCGCCCACACATATCAAGTGCTTTATTGACGTGAATTTTGGCTGTTAGCATTAAGGCTTCCTCTATAAAAGGGCAGCGAGGGATCGAAGATAAACCATCACAACCAACTGATCTTATCCGCTCATTATATTTCTAGCCTTTTTTTTCTCCTTGTTGTTGTAGCTTTTGTATCACGTCAGTTGTCTGTAATCTCCACATAATAAAGAAGTTATACCCTCCGGCCCGTGGACGTAGGTCATTCTGACCGAACCACGTAAATCTCGTGTCACTGTCCAAATTTATTTTTCGTCTCATTTATTATTATCGTCATTTTTCGGGCAAAATAATTATCGGGAATTTTCGCATATCCTATCAAATTGGTATCAGAGCCAACCCGATTTATTTTTAGCCACCATGACGATAACAAAAATGTCAATTGAAAAGTTCGACAGAAATGTCAACTTTGCAATGTGGAGTCTCAAGATGGATGCCATACTCATTCAAGACGGTTGCGAGGTGGCGCTTGAAGGTGCAAAGAAGAAACCAACCGAAATGAAGGACGATCAATTTAATGAATTGGACAAGAAAGCCAGGTCGGCTATTATATTAAATCTCTCTTACGAGGTTTTACAAGAAGTTGCCACGGAGACGACGGCCATGGGTATGTGGGATGCGTTAAAAGCGATCTACATGAAGAAGACTAAGGAGAACCGGCTTTATTTAAAGCAGAAGCTATACAGTATGAAAATGACGGAAGGCACTTCTATTCTTTCGCATCTCGATAAATTCGATTCTATTATTATTGATTTGGCGAACGTAGAAGCAAAAGTGACGGACGAAGATCAGGCCATAATATTGTTGTGTTCCCTTCCCTCGTCTTTAAAGCATTTTCGTGACACTATAATCTATGGAAAAGATACGATATCGTATGCTAGTGTCAAATCTGCGTTACAATCGAAAGAACAGATAGACAGGGATATTACGGGAGAAACAAGTGGTAGCCAGGCAGAAGGCCTGTTTGCACGGGGAAGACCAGAACTTAGAGACGCTGAGAGTAGCAGATCTAAAGAAAGGTCGAAATCCAGGTACAGAAATAAAGTCTGTAATTTTTGCAAGAAAAAGGGCCACATTAAAGCTGATTGTTTTAAATTAAAAAATAAGGAGAAAAATAATCAGCAATTTAATAAACCCGCCGAAGCTAGTTTAGCTGCTGATGAGAGCGATGGAACTATTTTTGTAGCAACTGCAAATATTGTTAGGTCTGATAATGAGTTGATCTTAGATTCGGGTTGTTCTTACCACATAAGTCGGAGTCGGGACTGTTTTTCCACATATGAAAAATTCGATGGTGGATATGTTTTAATGGGAAATGATGCTCCGTGTAAAGTTGTTGGTAAAGGCACAGTTATGATCAAGATGTTCGACGGAATCATCCGAACGCTCACAGAAGTCAGACATGTTCCAGATATGAAGAGAAATTTGATCTCTTTAGGCACACTTGAATCTCAAGGGTGCAGGTTCTCAGGTGAAGGTGGAGTTTTAAAGATTGCCAGAGGTGCCCTTGTCGTGATGAAAGCTTGCAGGTCTGGGAATTTATATATTTTGCAGGGAACTTCTGTTACAGGTTCCGCTGCAGTTTCGACATCCCCGGAGGTTGATACCACGCGATTATGGCATATGCGACTTGGACACATGGGAGAAAAAGGCTTAACGATTTTAAGCAAGCGGGGCCTACTTTGCGGCCAAAGTACTGGTAAGATGGACTTTTGCGAACATTGTATTTTTGGGAAGCAGAAACGAGTCAGCTTCAATTCGCCAGCAGTCCACAGGACGAAAGGTACTTTAGACTATATTCATTCTGATGTATGGGGTCCTTCTCGTGTTCCGTCCAAAGGTGGTGCAAGATATATGTTGACTTTCATTGATGATTTTTCAAGGAAAGTCTGGGTCTATTTTCTTAAGCAGAAAAGTGATGTTTTCCTAACATTTAAACAATGGAAAGCTTTGATTGAAAAGCAGACAGGAAAACAGATCAAGCGGTTGCGGACAGATAATGGCTTAGAATTTTGCGGAGCGAGTTCAACTAGTTCTGCAGAAATGAAGGAATTGCTCGACATCACACTGTTCGAATGACGCCTCAACAAAATGGTGTTGCCGAGCGCATGAACCGGACACTTTTGGAGAGAGCTCGATGTATGATCTCCAATGCTGGGTTGACAAATGATTTTTGGGCGAAAGCTATCGCCGCAGCATGTTATATTGTCAACCGCTCACCGTGTTCACCGATCAACTTCAAGACTCCTGAGGAAGTATGGTCAGGTACTCCTGCTGATTACTCCAACTTAAGAATATTTGGGTGCCCAGCTTATATGCACGTAAACGAGGGAAAGTTAGAGCCTAGAGCTAGGAAATGTATTTTTCTCGGTTATGCTTCAGGGGTGAAAGGATATAGACTATATAATCCTGATCCCAAGTCACCCAAATTTATAATTAGCAGAGATGTTACTTTTGACGAGTCTTCTATGTTACATCCTTCAAAAGAGTCTACTAATCCCTCTAATCAAGAAAGGAAGGATAGTGTACACAGCGAGGTGGAGCTCGAGATCAACAAAGATCTTTCATATGATCCTTCGACGAGTTCAACAGATCAGAATGAGCCAGAACCTGATTCAGATCCTGTTGAGGATGAAAGCGTCGAGCAGGAATATTCTATAGCCAGAGATAGACAGAGACGGGAGATTCGACTACCACAGCGGTATGTAAATTTAGTTTCGTACGCTTTATCAGTGGCGCAAGAAACAGGTGGAGGTGGCGAACCTTCTACCTATTCGGAGGCAATTAGCGATGTTAATTCTGATAAGTGGCTGGTAGCGATGAATGAAGAAATGGAGTCTCTGCACAAGAACAGTACTTCGATTCTTGTGCCGCCGCCGCAGAAAAAGGAAATAGTCGGATGTAAATGGGTCTTCAAGAAGAAAGAAGGTTTATCTGGTTCTGACGATGCAAGGTATAAGGCACGATTAGTCGCGAAAGGCTATAGTCAGGTACAAGGTGTTGATTTTAATGACGTATTCTCACCTGTCGTTAGACATAGCTCTATTCATGTATTACTTGCATTCGTTGCCATGTATGATTTGGAGTTAGAACAGCTTGACGTCAAGACGGCGTTCCTACATGGCGATTTAGATGAACAGATTTATATGAAGCAACCTGAAGGCTTCATAGTTGAAGGCAAGGAAGACCAAGTTTGCTTATTGAAGAAATCCTTATACGGATTAAAGCAGTCTCCAAGACAGTGGTATAAACGGTTTGATTCTTTCATGTTGGGTCATGGTTTCTCCAGGAGCAAGTATGATAGTTGTGTTTACTTCCGGAAGTTAAATGACAGTTCGTTCATTTATCTGTTGTTATATGTTGATGACATGCTTATTGCGGCTAAGAATCTTGCAGAAATTCACCAGTTGAAGGCCTTATTGAATGGTGAATTTGAAATGAAGGATTTAGGAGCAGCTAAGAAGATTCTTGGTATGGAGATTAGACGTGATAGAGGAGCTGGTAAGTTACACCTGACCCAGGAAAGTTACATCAAGAAGGTTTTGGAGAGATTTGGCATGAACGATGCCAAACCAGTCAGCACTCCTCTTGCTAGCCATTTTAGGCTAAGCGCTGCTCAGTCACCATCATCAGATGAGGAAGAAGCGTATATGGCACGAGTTCCGTACTCGAGTGCAGTCGGCAGTATTATGTATGCAATGGTATGTACACGTCCTGATATTTCACAGGCTGTTAGTGTTGTTAGCAGGTATATGGCTAATCCAGGGAAAGAACACTGGCAAGCAGTGAAGTGGATTCTCAGATACTTGAAGGGTACTCTAAGCTTTTGTATGGAGTTTGGCAGAATCAGTGATACTCTCGTGGGCTTCGTCGATTCAGACTACGCAGGTGATCTCGATAAACGACGATCTCTTACTGGTTATGTATTTTCTATTGGAGGTTGTGCAGTTAGCTGGAAAGCTACTCTACAGCATGTAGTGGCGTTGTCTACTACTGAAGCAGAATACATGGCGGTTACTGATGCAATAAAAGAAGCTTTATGGTTGACAGGGTTATTCAGCGAATTAACTCAGAATCAGGGAGTTATTACTATTTTCTGTGATAGTCAAAGTGCAATTCATTTGACCAAGGATCAGATGTATCACGAAAGGACTAAGCATATTGATGTCAAGTATCATTTTATTCGTGATATCATTGCAGATAAGAAGGTGTTTATCAAGAAGATTAACACGAAGGATAATCCTGCGGATTTGTTTACGAAGGCTCTTCCAGTTTCCAAGTTCAAGCATTGCTTGGACTTGATCGGTGTTTCAGAAAGGGTGAACTAGCCCGTCAGGGCTAAGGTCGGAGGGAGAAAAAGGTATTACTAAGGCAAGGTGGAGTAAATTTTCGCAATCAAGGTCAAGGTGGAGATTTGTTGATAATGACCTTGATAGATGGCATAATAAATTCAAAGAAAATCTTGCACAATCCTTCACGTGGTGCAGCTAGTCAAACAAATGATATAATATGGAAGATTTGATCGGATTTCTTCGCATGCGAGCTGCAATAAGATTTCTTCCGCCCACACATATCAAGTGCTTTATTGACGTGAGTTTTGGCTGTTAGCATTAAGGCTTCCTCTATAAAAGGGCAGCGAGGGATCGAAGATTAAACCATCACAACCAACTGATCTTATCCGCTCATTATATTTCTAGCCTTTTTTTTCTCCTTGTTGTTGTAGCTTTTGTATCACGTCAGTTGTCTGTAATCTCCACATAATAAAGAAGTTATACCCTCCGGCCCGTGGACGTAGGTCATTCTGACCGAACCACGTAAATCTCGTGTCACTGTCCAAATTTATTTTTCGTCTCATTTATTATTATCGTCATTTTTCGGGCAAAATAATTATCGGGGATTTTCGCATATCCTATCACCCAAGTTATAATTAGAACAAATTACTTACTACATATAAGAATATTTCTGTATTTATTTCTCTCTTCTATAGGGAGGAAAAATATATACATAGGAAAATGAAGAGACCAGGAGATTGGAACTGCAAATCATGTCAGCACCTAAACTTTCAGAGAAGAGAGTCGTGCGGCAAATGTGGTGAGCCGAGGCACAGCGCCGGTGAATTCTTGGGCGGCTTTGGATATGGATCATCGTCGTCGTCGTCTCCTCTCAGCGTGGGCCCAGACGTTAGGCCGGGAGATTGGTATTGCTCGGCGGGGATATGATGATGAGTTGTGGGACCCACAACTTTGCTAGCCGCTCTAGCTGCTTCAACTGCGGTGCGATTAAGGAGGACCACGGAGCTCTAGCCAGGGACTAGAATATAATGGGTCGACCCGCCGACGGTGGGTTTGGATCATTATTCGGAGCAGCTGGGATAACAAGGTCAGGCTGGAAATCTGGTGATTGGATTTGCACTAGGTACACTTTTTTATTTTCATTGCATAAAGTCATGAAAAAATAAAATGAGTTGAAATATATACTTTATTGAGAGTCGCAATGAAAGAATCTAATATTGTGGGAATTCATCGTCAGATTGGGTTGTAATGAGCACAACTTCGCGAGTAGGATGGAGTGCTTTAGGTGCAATGCACCTCGACAATTGGGAACAATAAAAATCTACCGACAATTACTCTCTTTTTTGGTATAAACTTCAATTTTAATTAGCTTGTGCAATATATAGTGTTTCACGAATTCTGATCTTGGATTATTGCTTCTTTCAAGATGAACGTACGATTGACTAGAAAGCTGCAGTTATGATGGAAAGGCCTTCGAAGCTAACAAGTTTCGGGATGATTTATACCGCGCAGATCGATGATGATGTTGATGAAGCAATTCCCCTATACATTAACAAGACACTAAACTACCTTTTGAGTGTTCTTGATGTATTTTTTGTTGTTTTGTATTTCCAAGCCTTTTTTATGCTGAAAATCCTAATTATAGTGTTGTGCGACTTTTTGTTGATGATCGAGCTTGGATGAGGCGAGAAGAAACGTGTCATGCATATATCATCACCACCGTAAAAAAACTGATTGATGCGGAACAATAATTAGGCAGGCTAATTAAGAAAATAATTAGCTTGTGATAATTATTAAGAGAACTTAGTAAAAATATGAGTTCCCTTGAAAAATATAAGGTTAGATTGTGAAGGGAGACTTTTAGGACCTCCGACAGGTTTTAAGGACCTCCAGCACACTTTAGGGATCTAACAACAGAAAATAATAGTTTTAGGGACCTCCAAGAGACTTTAAGGACCTAACGCCCATACTAGGGAACTATTTTGGGACCTATTGTGCTAAGCAGGTCATCCCGAGGAAGCGTCGTGAGGAAGCTTCACCAAATGGTCAGAAGTCTGAAAGGACGTCTGAGTTGACAGTACATGAAAAGCTGACAGCCGCCTGCTGTCCCTGCAGACCCTGTCCCATCTCCAGTCGCATGATGTCCCTGACAGCACAGAAAAGCTGATGCCAGCTCCCTGCTCCCGACAGACAGCTACACTGCACCTCACGTTGTCCCAGAAGGTCAAGTCCCAGTCTGATGTCCCTGAAATGACTGAACGCATCCCATCTCCTAAGCTGGCCGTTGGGAGCTCCTATATAAGGAGGACTTCATCATTTTTGCAAGATCATCCATTCAACACACGAAAATACTCCATATTCTCTCTCTTTCGATGTATTAAGTATTTTCTTTCCACTTTTAGTATTCATGAGTGAGAGTGAGCTTAGTTGAGTGTGTAATTTATCAAAGTATAGCGAAAGAGAGTTCTCGAGCGCCCGTGGACGTAGATCTGCAAAGATCCGAACCACATACATCTTGTGTCCTTTCTGTTACGTCCCTTTCACGTCCCAGGCAGGTCCCGAGCACTTCCCAACATCCCAGACACGTCCCTTCAAGTCCCACTACATCCCTTTAAGTCCCACTACATCCCTTTAAGTCCCAATACGTCCCTTGATGCCCCACACGTCCCAATACGTATCCAGACGTCCCAATACATCTCCAGTCCCGACACGTCCCAATATATCCCGACACGTCCCAATACCTCTTAACACGTCCAACAGTCCCTAATACGTCGCAACACGTCCCAGATACATCTCTTTCAGTTCCCTTACAAATAAGCACCTTACGCACGTCCTTAAACTTTGAGATATATTCGATTCTCCGGCTATATAAATTTCCCCGAACCTTATAAATTTCTTTGATTGAGATAGCCCCATATCAAATGGCGCCGTCTCTGGGAAACTTCAGAGTTGAAGGCGCGAGTGATTTTGCCTATATTGTGCGAAGTTGTGCTCAACATTCCTTATTCCTTTTTTCTTTTCTTTATTTCCACTGGGATGAGATGAAAGACGCAAAGAACTGATGGAAGACCCTCCATGACGAAGAATTTGGACCCACAACTCGCAGGAGCTGCCAAAGCGCAACTGAAGCTCCTCCTTCGGGACCTAAAAACCCAGCTCCGAGTTGGCAAGAAGATCCGAAGCCCCACATTCGGGATCTTCCAGCTCCTCGCCAGCACCCGAAGGTCTGTGGAACCTAGAAGGAATCTTCATGCTGGCACATGAAGATCCAACTCCACATGGTAGGACATGTGGGGGGTTCACTGATCAGGGCCTCGAACAAGGCTGAAGGTACCTCCTCCAGATATGGGCAAGATCCACCCAGAACAGTTGAAGTCAGAAAGTGACCGCGGGGGAGGAGGACCTCCGAAAAATGCCAAACTGAGGAAAGGTCAGGACCTGAAACACAAGTCCGAGATGATGAAGATAAGCAAGACGGTACAGATAAGTTATAAAAGGATCCCAGAACATCCAGGCGGACCTCCACGAGTTTCGAAGGGAGGTGGGAGCTCCAGAAAGAACTGAGTCATGCTCGAGAAAAAGGAAAGACACTAGGGCCAAAAAGGAGATGAACTCTGAGACCAACTCACGGACCTCAAAAGAAGGAAAGGCAAGTTGTCCCGCAAAGAAGGAGGGAGCCTTGGGGACCTCTTTCGAGGGCCCCGCAAAGGTTCACGCCACTGTGCAATAATCCATGAGAGATCCTAACATCAGTCGAGAGACATCCCGTGTTGAAAAGGATCTTAGCCAGAACTCCAGGGCCCTCTAAATATCATTCTCATCTATATTATTAATATTATAATTAATACATATTTATCACACAAACAATTGCTATCGTTTGAAGGACGGAACATGGAGGCTCATCCAGGTAGTTGCCTCAAAATAGTATGGCCGCCAAGGTCCCATTCCAGGCCCCGGAGCAAAATCCATTGGACCTGCCCAGTAGCAAACATGATTCGAAGATGATCGAAAATGAGTCCTCGGAAGAACTTAAAAGCCAGCTCCACGCTGGCGTTTGAAGATTTGGGGGGCCTAAAGCTCAGGGCCGCGCTGGCACAAAGACTCGAAGCTCCATATTCGGGATCTCCCCAGCTCCGCACCCAATGGCTGAAGATCTGCGGGAGATAAACATGAAGATTCACAGGAGATATCCCGTGATGGGAAGGCTCCTAGCCGGAATCCCAGGGCCTTCCGAATCTCATTTTTATTTACATTATTGATATCGTACTATATATATTCATCCTACTAACAACTACTATCATTTAAAGGATGAATCGAAGAACCACCCAAATGGGACATCTGTGGAAGTTCATTGACCATGGCCTCGACGAAGGTCTGGAGGTAGCCCAAAAAAAAGTCTGGGGGGTCTGTGCCGGCTGAAGGCAGACAACCCCCGCATCTTCCAGATAGGAGCTATCTCCATTTAAGGATCATATCCTTGTCATATTAGGAGCTCCAGGCAAAGGAGATTCCAACTTCCAGCAGGTCTAAAATCATACACCTGGAGCAGTCAAAGATCCGCGGGACTTTAATGCCCAGCTCCGAATTGGCACGCGAAGGTCCATTGGACCTCGGAGCAAACTCCACACTGACACGCGAAGGTCCCGGTGGCCTAGAAGATAGCTCGAGGCTGACATCCGAACCTCCGGAGATCCAGATCCCGGGACCTTATCATTAACCGAGAAGAAAGGAGCTCCATTTTGCTATTACTTCAAATTCAGGCCTCCGACAAGGAGCTCGGATACTAAGCGAGCTGGCGCTATAACCACGCATTTAAGCGAGCTGGCGCTATAACCACGCACTTAAGCGAGCGGACGCTATAACCACGCACTTAAGCGAGCGGGCGCTATAACCACGCATGTAAGCGAGCGGGCGTTATAACCACGCATGTAAGTGAGCGGGCGCTATAACCACGCATTTAAGCGAAGCTGGCGCTATAACCATGGTAAACTAATGACGTTCCTAAGGAAATACCGCCTTGTCGGAATATAAATATTTTATTATAAACGGTGCACCGGATATATAATTGATGCCAAAGGTCGACGGACCTGCGGTGTACAGGACGCCAAAGATAATATATCTGCGGTGTGAATTGATGCCAAAGGTCGACGGACCTGCGGTGTACAGGACGTCAAAGATAATCCATCTGCGATGTGAATGATGCCCATAAGGGTGTACAAGATGCCGCCGCTGACGGGCTGCGGTGTACAGGACATCAAAGGCTCTCAGTAAGCCTGCGACGTGAATGGTACCAAAGCGAAGCTGGCGCTATAACCAGGGTAAAAAAATGAGTGGGGATCCCCGGAATTAAAATTATAGACCTAAGGGTCCACACAAATACTGAAATCGCTAAGGACATAGAGAGCCTAGCGCAAATGACATCTGAGGACAATGACGACGGTCATTGCAACCCAGGCGTGAATTCGTACTTGGCTTACGAATTACTAAGCGAGCTGGTGCTATAACCATGCATCTAAGCGAGCTGGTGCTATAACCATGCCATGATAATGATGTTCCCAGGAACTTTCATCAGGTCCCGAAAGAATGCAAAGCAGAAAAACATGAAATACAGGAGACCGGGAACTCCGATGAAACATGCAAACATGGGGAGTTAAGCTCCCCATACCACTATGTCCAAAAAAAATAAAATAAAAATAAAATGACAAAGTATTTTTCACAGGCTATCACCATGATGAAAAAGGAGAGCTCTATACAAATAGAATGTCCCAGGAGCTAGGAGGAATGCGCAGTAGGACTTGGGGATTTCCTTCAAAAGTGTGAGGCTCGAAGAGGAGCTCCGCTATCAGGTCCCTGCCAGGTCCCTTCCAGATCCCAAGACGGCGGATACAACATACGAAGCGTGCATGGCGCAGGGAAAAATCCCCCGGTGGAGACAAGTGAACATAGGGGAGTTAAGCCCCCGTAAAACATTGCAGGTCCTAGGATGTTCGAAAACAGCAATGAGAAATCAAGGGGCAGGCCTTCCTGAGGAACTAGAGGTGGCTTCGGGGAGATCATAAATGTTAGCGTGGGCCAAGACACCTGCGTATTTATCCGCAGCAGGAATCCAGAACTTAGGAGGAGCTCAAGGATCTCCTTTGAAGAAATCACGGAAGTACAAGGCTTCGACATCAGCTCCCTCCGGGTGGCAGAAAGTCAACTTCTTCCAAGTAGGTACTAACCTAGCATTTTAGAGTATCCAGGTATGTGCCAGGTCCATTTAAGGTCCGTTCCGGGGTCCCTTCCAAGTCCGTGCCAGCATCGTGCCATGCACGTCCCAAGATGTCAAGCTGCCTCGATTCAACTGGTCCACAGAAGAGGGGGGACTTGTCCGTTGAGGTCCCTATAGGTCCCGGAAGAGGCCCAACACTTTACCTCTTGGGAAGAATGACGGAATTTCTTTTTTGGTTTCCTTCTAACCATTTTGGGTGAAGTTATTTTCCTTCTAACACCAGAGGCAGGGGCTATGACGGGAACTTCTTTAGCTCCCATAACAGGAGAAGGAATTGAGGGAACATCCTCCGTTCATTCAGAAGGACGAATCTCCTCGCGAACGTCCCTAGCCACCAGGACATAAAGGAGCAAGGGAGCTACAGAGGGTGCGCTGAGGAACTTGGGAACTGTTGACGCTTATAAAACACATCTTTCCAGAAACAGAGTAAGGGTTTTGGGTGAGTCCTGGTAAGATCTACCTTGCGATTATTTATTTTAATTATAGCCTGCCTTATGATTTTTTACTCTAATTCACTTTTCCCAAATGCAAATTAGAGTAGGGGAGTGGTTGATGTGGAACAATAATTAGGCAGGCTAACTAAGAAAATAATTAGCTTGTGATAATTATTAAGAGAACTTAGTAAAAATATGAGTTCCCTTGAAAAATATAAGGTTAGATTGTGAAGGGAGACTTTTAGGACCTCCGACAGGTTTTAAGGCCCTCCAGCACACTTTAGGGATCTAAAAACAGGAAATAATGGTTTTAGGGACCTTCAAGAGACTTTAAGGACCTAACGCCCATACTAGGGAACTATTTTGGGACCAATTGTGCTAAGCAGGTCATCCCGAAGAAGCGTCGTGAGGAAGCTTCACCAAATGGTCAGAAGTCTGAAAGGACGTCTGAGTTGACAGTACATGAAAAGCTGACAGCGCAGACCCTGTCCCATCTCCAGTCGCATGATGTCCCTGACAGCACAGAAAAGCTGCTGCCAGCTCCCTGCTCCCGACAGACAGCTACACTGCACCTCACGTTGTCCCAGAAGGTCAAGTCCCAGTCTGATGTCCCTGAAATGACTGAACGCGTCCCATCTCCTAAGTTGGCCGTTGGGAGCTCCTATATAAGGAGGACTTCATCATTTTTGCAAGATCATCCATTCAACACACGAAAAATACTCCACATTCTCTCTCTTTCGATGTATTAAGTATTTTCTTTCCACTTTTAGTATTCATGAGTGAGAGTGAGCTTAGTTGAGTATGTAATTTATCAAAGTATAGTGAAAGAGAGTTCTCGAGCGTCCCTGGACGTAGGATCTGCAAAGATCCGAACCACGTACATCTTGTGTCCTTTCTGTTACGTCCCTTTCACGTCCCAGGCAGGTCCCGAGCACTTCCCAACATCCCAGACACGTCCCTTCAAGTCTCACTACATCCCTTTAAGTCCCACTACATCCCTTTAATTCCCAATACGTTCCTTGATGCCCCACACGTTCCAATACGTATCCAGACGTCCCAATACGTCTCCAGTCCCGACACGTCCCAATACCTCTTAACACGTCCAAACAGTCCCAAATACGTCCCAACACGTCCCAAATACATCTCTTTCAGTTCCCTTACAAATAAGCACCTTACGCACGTCCTTAAACTTTGAGATATATTCGACTCTCCGGCTATATAAATTTCCCCGAACCTTATAAATTTCTTTGATTGGGATAGCCACATATCACTGATCATTAGACAATGAGTGTCGTCAAGGCAAACACAATTAATTAGTGCCAAACCCTACGTAGTTCATTCAAAGTAAGCACACGTTTCCAAAGAACGATGACATATATAAAAGTAAGCACACGTTGATATTACTGTAGTAATGTGTAAACATACTCCCCGTTATCATAATTTAGCTCCATAGAAAGAGATTGCGTTGCTTTAAGCAGGGGCTTACACTACATCGTGATTTATTGTAGGTACACGTCATATGTCATGCCGCTCGAGTTGCCAGAATTATTATCGAATTAAACAGTCTACTCTACTAACTTATTTTGTGCAATTCATTATGCAAATGAACCGCATATCTCTTAGCCACCATCTAATTTCTAAAACACGTATTTATGATTAATTTCATAGAAAAGACAAAGGTCATAATCATGGCATGGCAAGTTACACCAAGATCTTCCTTTTAATAAAATCTCTTCTTGTTATATATGATATCATGTCTGTGGCTTCAATGGGCTAAGAAATTACGACTCTCAAAGTTTAGCTTCTTTAATAGGCTTAGAGAGAGAGAGAGAGAGAGAGAGAGGGAGAAGGATACTAATTCCACATATAAAAGCCGGTTTATCAAGCACAACATAGAAAACCACAGAGACAAGTCTACAACGTGGAGCACATCAGCACAGACAAATTTATTTAAATAAATAATATGTGATGACGCAATTAAGTCTCAATCTAACTTTCTCTCTCTAGGTTTTTTCTCTCGAACCAAACCCTCCGTGACCTACCATCACCCCACACCCTTCTCATCCGCCGACCCACTCCACCACACTGCTGATCGGCGACGACCAATCCCCAATCCTCCATCGTGGGGCTCAGACGGCGACGAGAGGAGGCTGAAGCACCTCCCCCCGACTTTTCATCTTCCTCTCCCCCACTTCGGACCTTTCGTCTTCGTTTTTTTGGTTTTTAGCTCCTATGGCTTCTTCCTCAGCCATATGTGGATCCACCCTTTCATCTTCTTCTGAGGGTCTCGTCGCTGCCGCATCTTCGGTTGATTTTGATTCGTTGAAACGAGACTACCCTTCGTTCGGCAATCGATTTGACTCGCTGTCCTTTACCGAACTGATGAACCGCGTGCAAGGTCTTTCCGAGACGGCGCCCAAGACCGCCGATGGAGATTCTCTCGGACCCATACCGGATTATGATAGCCTTCGGAGCAATATTGTGGATTTCTCTGATCGATTCGACACGGTTAGCTTTGAAGCTCTTCTTGGGCGTGTTTGTGGCGGGCCTAGAGAACAACGGCCACCAGATTCACCTCTGAACGGGCCTGAATCTGTTTCTGCCCTACCGGTGCCACGACAAACTCCTGCGCTGCCGTGGAAACCTAGCCGTCGTGACTGACATGTGACAGAACTTGTCCCGCTTCGCGATCCGAATAATCGCCCTCCATTACGCCGTGGTACACCACCGCCGCCACCCAATTCGGTTCGGACCGAAGAGGACGTCTCCGCTGACGAGTACCAGCCGCCATGGGTCCCTGATCGCTGTTCCCCTGTTTCTCGGGCCACGCATCAACCGGCATACTCAGCGCCCATCACAGCCGACGCTGTTATCGAGAAACAACCTACTCCGTCGACGATGTTGATGAATTTGGAACAGTCGCCTAGGGTTTTCTCTGCTGGGCCTAGGGCTCCTAGTGACGGGCCTCGATCCTTACCTGAGGCTACGGCAAACGCTAACCCATTTGGGTCGAAACCTCAGCGAATGTATGATAAGGAGGCAAATCCTTCTTTCGCTGCTGGGCGCCATTACTAACCGTGAGTAGAAGCGACACACCTCCCCGATGCGCCTTGATATATCCTTTACGGCGTCGACAATGATTGATGGTGTGGTCGAGGCCTGCCCTTCATGGGATGTCATCCAAAAAGGGACGGCGAGATGGGATCATACCCTGGTTGGGTATTTTATTGGGAAGAAACCGTACTTCCCACGGTTTGCTAGGGCTATGTGGAGGGATGTCATCGAAATTTGAACGCCGATAAATGGTTTTTTTCAAATTTCGGTTTGCGACGGCCGATGCTGCTGCTGCGATTTTGGAAGGTGGGCCTTGGCTCATGCAAGGGCAGCCCTTTTTCTTGAAGCTTGGAGATTGGCATGTCGTTCGAGAAAAAACAGCACTTGGCTGTCCCACTATGGGTCAAGTTGCGTAATGTGCCATTCGGAATTATGGACCCAAGAGGGGCTTGGAATTGTTGCGAGCGTTCTAGGCAAGCCATTATTTGCAGACGTCATGACGACTAAGCTCGAAAGACTCGAATATGCGAGGATATGCGTCGAGAAATCACTGGAGGAGCCTTTCGTCGAACGATTCAATGTTAGAATTCCAGTATAGATGGAGGACTTTCGGCTGTAGTGCCTATAAGAGTTGAATATGAACGGCGCCCCAGGAAATGCGCTACGTGTAACTCTTGGAACCATGGCGAGGGGGGCTTCCCCCAAAACACGGCTAATCAGCCAGGAAATGACTTGCCAAAACCGCCTAGTAGGAACATGAGGCAAGCTACCGCCCCAGCACCAAAACACACTAATGCGACAGTCCCGCGGCATACATGGCGACGTGCGTAGGAAAAAGGGAAGGCGAAGATGCATGATGAGCCTAATACTACTACACCTGATGTGGTGCATCGGCAGGGGGGACACCACTTGAGTATTACCCACTCTGGGAGGATAAGTCGATCATCTAATGATGGTTGTTCGACTAGCAACGTCAATCATCAAAGTGCAGACACAGCATTACATAATACATTTGGTGTTCTCGCTGGTATTGAGGAAGCGGACATTCTCACCAAGGGTCCTAAAGCAGCCCTTTTAATGGGTGATTTATGATGCCTATTGCCGTATTTCAGATCTATGCACTTATGTGTGCATGGCGTATTGCTTGGTAGTTATCATTCTTGAACAGTTTTGCTGATTTTTTATTGGTTGTTTACTGGTAGCCTGTTACCAGTTAGTGTTATGCCGGGCCACGGCTTTTGTACTCTTTTCCATTTTTATTTAGTGACGTTTTCCCCAAAAAACAAATTATTTAGAAGGTTGTAATACATTTTCAAGAAAAGAAAGGCCGCGGAGCAGCAAGTGATTTATGATCAGAAACGCTCTTGGATACTAGGTTGCATTGCCTGAACTTGGAAAGCAAAAGGCATTTGTGCTTCATATTCTTCTGCAACAACAACAGCACTATTATCCTCAGCCCCTGCATGAGGATGATGATATTGATTATGAGTTTGCAGTTGCATCATATTTTGATCAGCCATTATATTGGATCCAAATGCAGCTGTCTCTGCGCATGAAATTCGAAAAAAAAAATTCAATATAGGAGAGAGAGCAACATTTTAAGTAACTCTTACCAGCAACTTGAACATGAGGTTCTGATTCTCTCCCTCTATCATTTCATCCTGCAATATATAGGCATATATACCAAGTGGTCTGGCAATATCTTTTTCCGACTTTGAATAAGTCGAACACAAGTTTTAAAAGAAGAAAACAAGCACAGAGGAAGCTGCTCATATACGCGCTTTCTCATCACTCCATAAACTCTATCTATCGGAAGATAAAATGTCTGGTAGAAAATGAGTATTTTCTACCAAAAAAAAAGCCTCAGCAAAATGTGGAGGACCTGTTTGACTTTGAGTGCCGACATTCCATTTTGCAGGACTAGGTTGTAGCAGCGTAGTAATATTCTTGAATTAGTTTTTCAGTAGGAGACGGGCCGATTATCCAATTGCTCACAAACCAAAAGAAAAGGGCCTATTGGATTTCATGCCCTGTTAACAAGCTTAAGTAGGAATCAGACCCTTTTGATATTTTAAAAAGGGAGAAGGACCCAAATTATTTTTATGGTAAGGATAAGGACCCATTCAGACTGAAAAGACTTTGACCCCTTTTTAGGGAATTACATAAAACTTTTTAGACCTAAATATTCACGTGTTATAAAGTGGAATAGAGATCTATTTTACCGGTAATTTATTAAGATTGAAGTGTTGTTATTAAATGATCTGTAAATTTTACGGTATATACCAGTTAAGACACGAACTAAGACAAAAAATCGATTTTCAGTACCACAAACCCTAAAATTAGATTTCTCCCTTCTTCGAGAAAACCCGACGAATTTTCTACCGATTTGAACCCTTAATCGATGAAGCCCGACCAATTTCGACACTCATCGACGAATCTTGCAATGGCTCCGAAGAAGAACCCCGCCAATCGCCAAGAAAGTGGCCGGAGGTTGCTGGGAAGAAGAACGGCGTCGATCGCCGAGTTAGTGGCCGGAAGAAGGAGAAGAAAGTTGTTGGCAAGACGAAAGTCGATGAATCGAGTGAACGGCGTCCAGCAGGCAGTCGATGCCAACCCATGTTCTTCCTGAAGAGTATGAGAGAGATTCTGGAAGGAGCAAGCGAAGACCATTTACAGGCAGTGAGCGCCTTTCGCGGCATTCCAGCGCCAAACCGATGTGAAATCCCCGGCGGTAGTTTAAAAGCTGTGCTTAATCGACTAAGTGGAGATGCCACGACTTTCAGGTTCGCAGAAGATAATTTGGTTCCATTCTCTGTAAAAGAGTTTTCGGTGTTTACGGGTCTTAGAGCGGAAGGGCTGTTTTTGATTTGTCACATAAGTCTGGGACTGAAGTAGGATTTGTGAAGCGTTGTTTTCCCAATCGAGTCTTTAGTCGATTATGTCGGGATGATGTCATTAAGAAAATGATAGAATTAAAAGGTGGGGGTGATACGATCAGTTTGGAGGATTTCAGTCGGATGTATATCCTCTTAGTGTGTATTTTTATTTTGTTTCCCACACAGAGCTACTTTTTCCCCGAATTTCTTGCTTCTTACGTTGAGCGTCTGGACTGGATTGATAATTTAGCGTGGGGGCCGGCAGTTCATTGGTTTTTTGTACGGTCGATTCTGCAAAGGCCTGCTTACATTGAAGGGTGCACACTTGGCTTGTTAGTATGTCTTCTTCTCTGCTTTTCAGTAATGCTATTCTATTTCTTTTATATTCATCGCTTGATGTACTTCTTTGCTCCTTTCAGGTATGGGTGTACGAGCATGCACCCTCGTTAGGTAAGTGGCAGTCGGTGGACGGTGTTCCTCGGTTCACTAGGTGGGTGAACCCATCATGTCGACCCAATGAAGAAAATTCTTGGAACTGGAGAAGTTGAAGCATAATGAAGTTGCTCACCTCCTTCTACTTCTCAAGGAAGAGGTTAACATGTACCTCTCTTTGCCCGCAAGCCTAACGTGGGTCGATGGAGTTGATGTTGATGAGAAGACAATGGATGAGGAACTTGATAAGGCAGAGGATGCATCTGAGAAGGCGGTCGATGTGAAGGTGGACGATGCATCTGAGAAGGTGGCTGATGCATCTGATGGGTTGTTGGATGATGAGAAGGTGGCTGATGCATCTGATGGGTTGTTGGATGATGAGAAGCTCAACGAAACTGAGAAGGTTAATGAGCAGGTCAATGAGAATTAGAAGGTTGATGAGAAGGTGGTTGATGCGAATGAGAAAGAAGATATTGCTAGGGCTGATGAGAGTGAGAAGGGTGATGAGGATGATGATGTTAAGGCTGATGAGAAGCGAGTTGATAAGGCTGATGAGAAGTCTGATGATGACAAGGCTGAGGAGAGTGAGAAGGTTGATCCAGACGACATGATTTCCAACTTACTGAAGTCGTTTTCTGTTTCGATGGTGGATTTGGAGTACAAGAAATATGTAGCTTCAAGAATAAAGAGGTGGTTTGCACACCACAGATAAAGGCGTAGGCGGATGTGTCGAGGAACCCCGGGTGTCCCGAGATCTAACCTCGGACGCAATGGAAGTTTAAAATTTTTTCCAGAGCTCCCCGTAAGGAGCCCCGGATCGCTTGGTTATGTAAAGAAAATATGCATGACACGTAATAAGGGTTTTCGTAGTTTACCCTCGTAGCGAAGATCCTAGCTCTTGCCTTGCCGTCCCGCTTGTCGTAGTTCGCTCCAAGCAACGTCGTGACCTCTCCGAGCTCCAACGCCTTGGCAAGATCGTCACGCCGACCCCGGGACTTATCCAAATTCCACCACCTCCCAAGGATGGCTAGAGAGGTGGGGAAAATGTTTTAGAAGAGATGTGTTTGTGTTTGTAATTGTGTGTTTGATTTACTAAAAACTCAAACACACTTAAGTTTTTCTCAAAGAACAAACTCATGTGCTCTCAACTCTCTCTAAGCTCAAAGTTAGAGTGAGAAATAAGCTTAAAACTCTCATGGACGAAATTGACATGCCAAAACATAAAGATCATCTTCAACCTTTGAAAATGACTTTTAATTGAATCATGTCCTACATGACTCATTTCTTGTTTAGTTCCTTTGTATAAAGTCATCAAATGACTAGACAATGTCTCATATGTCTCACACAAGAACAAGGAATGAATTTGTACTTGATTTGGATTAAATTTGGCCAAACCGACGCCCGTCACGGCCTGAAACAAGCCTATTCACGGCCGTGACAACACCCTTCACGGCCTGGGTCATAATGGTCACGGCCGTGACCATGTGTGCGTCACAGCCACGGCACGCATGTGTCACGGCCGTGACTTGCAACAGCTTTGCGACAGTTTCGTTTTTCCATCCGTTCAAGGTGTAAACGATGTCCGATTGACCTGAAATTTTAACCACAGATAGAAGACTCACCAATCTTGATTCTGACCAAAGTGATTCTCAATCCGAGGTCTAGATTGTGAGAAGTGAATTTTGGAATCTGTTGCTACTTTTCAGGCGGGCTTCACGACCTTGACGAGCCTTGCTCATGGTTGTGAACCCTATTTTCGGTCCATTCTTTGTTGTTTCATTCCGGAATCTTATTTCAAATAAATATAGTTTCTAAAACCAATATTTAATGTTTTATTAACGTCTCCAAGACCGTTATGTAATAACACATCTCACTTTAGTAGATACTGTCTCGGTGATCCTTCTTAAGCCCGACTCTCTTGGTTCGTCTCAACCTGGCAAGGGAGGAATCCAAGAATTCGGTAAGCACCTTGCCAATCCCGTGGTACCGAATAGATCCCGTGTTGAGTACGATCTTCGTATTTTACGAACCGACTATAGATTGTCGTAATACGTATAGACCCTTCACTTATGTCCCGGTCGAGTGAGAGCCATGGTAATGTCAAACTCACTAACCCAACACTATGTCTAATTCGTGACGGTGAAATTACTAAACTACACTCCACGTCCCACGTGAGTTAATTTTTATACTTTGCAAAGATTCCGTAATTCCTCGTCCCCGAATACGCATAGGACATATACCTCGATTACTTGCAAGGTTGTGAATCCCTCACGACTGTCAATGCCCAGCAGTTGCACTTCTTTGTCAAGACCGCATGTTGCCGCTGACCCATGTTCAGCCTTGAACAAGCCGGGCCTAGCAAACTAGTGACAAGTCAGGACCCCGAAGCCAACTCTGTCAATGACCCTTCGGTCTAAGGTCCACGTATACTACTATAGTCAATCGATCGATCATTGACACTCAACGGTAATTATCCATGTGATCGTCGATTACGAGTCGTGTCCAAATACAAGTTAATCCCCTGATTCAACTCATACCAATGTTACGACTCCCGCTTCCCAAGTGAATGGTTGGCACAACCATTTAGAGTCGTCAATAAATAAGTCATGATCGACACTCAGTCACCCTACTGATGTCTGAGACTTATGGACTAATTTAATATACGAGAATAATAGCTCACCGGTGCCCCCTCTCTCATCCCATGATAATCGGTGACTAAACTCGTATATATGGGATTTATTTATTTACCGTCTCACCGGATGCCTAGTAAGACTATAGGTAAATAAATAATATGCCTTTTGTAAATTTTCCATAAATAAATATTTGAATACAATATCCAAATATTAAAGTGTGAATAACAGGTTCATGTTTATGCCCTATTCATTACATCCTCGAATGGCATTCCGAGGGCATATCCCCAACAGGATGATAGAGATTCTGGAAGGAGCAAGCGAAGACTATTTACAGGCGGTGGAGAGAGCGCCGTTCGCGGCATTCCAGCGCTAAAAACCGATGTGAAATCCCCGGCGGTAGAAAGCTGTGCTTAATCGACTAAGTGGAGATGCCACGACTTTCAGGTTCGGAGAAGATAATTTGGTTCCATTTTCTGTAAAAGAGTTTTCGGTGTTTACGGGTCTTAGAGCGGAAGGACTATTTTTGATTTGTCACATAAATCTGGGACTGAAGTAGGATTTGTGAAGCGTTGTTTTCCCAATCGAGTCTTTAGTCGATTATGTCGGGATGATGTCATTAAGAAAATGATAGAATTAAAAGGTCGGGGTCTTTAATCAACTTAATATATATAGGCATATATACCAAGTGGTCTGGCATATTCTTTTCCTACTTTGAATAAGTCGAACACAAGTTGTAAAAGAAGAAAACAAGGGCAGAGGAAAGTGTCCGTACGCACTTTTTCATCTTCTCCACAAACTCCATCTATCGGAAGATAAAATGTCTATTAGAAAATGAGTATTTTCTACCAAAAAAAGCCTCAGAAAAATGTGGAGGACCTGTTTGACTTTGAGTGCCGACATTCCATTTTCCAGGACTATGTGTAGCAGAAGTAGTAATATTCTTGAATTACGTTTTTCTGTGGAGACGGGCCAATTATCAAATCGCTCACAAACCAAAAGAAATTGTTTGTTCATCAGGACATATTGCAGATCTGGTATTGAAATCCAAAATCCATCAAATCAATTTAATTCTGAAGAGCGTCTATCAGTTGGAAAAGACTAAGTTTGTACAGAAGACAAAAAAAAAAAGAAAAGAAAATTGGATTAGATAAGAAGTACTGAAAACATGAAAAAACACTAGAAAGAACAGCTTTGGTAAAATTATAGTCAAAATGTCAAATCTCTTGGACAAGAAAACACTAGAAATTCTCTCTTCTCTTTGACTTTCCTTCTACGAGCAGAAGAAAGCATGGAGATTCTAAGCCTTACAAAGAACGGAAATTACTATTCACTGCCCCTTTTTCTAGTCACCGCCCCCTCAACTCTTCTCCCCTTCTCCCTCACCTCCATTAATGGAGGTGGGGGAGCTTCGAGTTTCTTTTTTCGTTAGTTTTCTTTGTGTCTTTTTATTTAAAAAAAAAAAAAAAAAATAATTGTTTTTGGCTTCTCTCCTCCGCCGCTTCCGCCACCATCTCCGCCGCTTCCACCACCACCACCACATCCTGTCGACATCTTCGACAGCTGCAGGCAAAGGTTGGGGTGAATCAACGAATCTGCCCATGCATAGCAGCTGTTCGACGAAATGCTCCAAAGAGGTTTCAAAGCATATTTGGTCATCTGAACAGCATTGTGGACTCCCACGGTCCCGCCGACTGCTGCCCGCCTTTCGCCGCGCATCCTCGCAGTTTCCGCCTTTCACCCTCGCTCGCCGCCACTGCCGTTCACCCACCGGGTGTCTCTCGATCTTCGGATCGGGAGCTCTTTCTCCCGCCTCCGAGCCGGGAGCTCTTTCTCCATTTGTTGGAGCCCCTTCTCCTTTTGTGGAGCCTTTTCCGATGAAGGCAAGATTCAGAGTCGATGACCCGTGCAAAATGAAGAGTGTTGTGGATTAGGCTTAACAGCCTTTTTTGTAATACGTTCTTTAGTTGTCGTGTTTTAGATCATGAATCTTAGTTTTCTGTCGGCTTTTCGTTTTGTTTGGGTGTTTGATGCTCCGTGTGAGCCTTGTTTTCTCTACCAGGTTGATATCACTGGAGAGACCTCTTGGGTTATTTAGCCCTGTATTTTTGTTTATGATAATGAAGCTATCGTTTCTGGTAAAAAAAAAAAAAAAAAAAAAACACCCGAGCCTCTAAGCACCTTAACATGAATTACAGATTAAAATATTTAATTGAAAAAGATGAATCTACATAAAATAACCATTTATATACAAAATTGTAAATCAGTACCCTCTCAGATAAGTTTTTTATATAGTACCCATTTGACCGTGTACCATTTTTTCAGTCTTAACGTACCTTTTCATATGTGTATTATGTACCACGTCACGCGTTTATATGTTACCTATATACGTTTCTAAGTGTTATCTTAATGTGTTACATGATGTACCATTTTCTCACTGTATTATGTACCACAACACGTTTCTATATGGTACCTAAATGTGTTATATAATCTAACTTCAGCGGATCAGGTACAGGTACCAATATGTAAAATGTTTAATCTTATTTGTACCTACATATAAAACAACAATAATAGGAACCGACTTGCAAGTTTTTATATAATATGTATCTATATGTAGATTCCCCATTAAAGAAATCATATTTTAACGTGATATCGATATACACACCTCGTATAAATAAATAAATCTCACCTCACCTCACACTATCGCTTATACTATATATTTTTTCTCTTCATTTCTAACAAGAAGACATTGAATCTCTTACACCAAGCCTCGCATCCCTTCAAGGGATTACACAGCAGTAGAAATGGACACAGGCGACTTGATAAGAGCGAGCAACAGCTTAAGAGCAGGCAGTACACGTGGCGGAAGCGGAAGAATCGACAGCTCAAACATATGGAGAAACACGGGCATGGAAGTGTTTTCGCGCTCTTCTAGGGAAGAAGACGACGAGGAAGCTCTAAAATGGGCTGCCCTAGAAAAGCTGCCTACCTTCGATCGTCTCAGAAAGGGGCATACTGTTCGGATCTCAAGGCGCGAGCGAAGTGGACATTAACAACCTTGGGTTCGAAGACAAGAAGAACTTAATCGAAAGGCTGGTCAACACCGTCGAAGAAGATAACGAAAGGTTCTTGACCAGGCTCAGAAACAGAATCGACAGGTGTGTTTGTATTGTAGCAGTTTTCCCCTAAAGAAAAAAAGATTCGATTTTTCTTTCTGGGCTTCCTAAAAAATGCCATCTTGGTGTGTGTTTTCAGGGTTGGGATTGATATTCCGACGATTGAGGTGAGGTATGAGCATCTCAACATTGATGCAGAAGCTTACAGCGCCAGCCGTGCTCTTCCTACTTTTCTCAACTTCATGATCAACATAGTAGAGGTATGACTACACAGTAATAACCAATTAGGCATGAAAAGTTGATGTAATCAAATATATGGTCTTCTTCTTCTTCAGGGATATTTGAATACTCTGCGCATACTACCAAGCAGAAAGAAGCCGTTTACCATACTGAAAGACGTGAGTGGAATCATCAAACCATGTAGGATGACTCTTCTCTTGGGCCCACCGAGTTCTGGGAAAACCTCTCTTCTCCTTGCTTTGTCTGGGAAGCTTGATCCATCTCTAAAAGTAATTCCTCTGCTATATTTAGTATTTTAATTTCGGCAAAAGAAAATATATTCTTCTGATCTGTTGCAGGTGAGTGGGAGGATAACATACAACGGCCACACACTCGACGAATTCGTGCCGAAGAGAACCTCTGCGTATATCAGCCAACATGATCTTCACATCGGAGAGATGACCGTTAGAGAGACGCTCGCCTTCTCTGCGAGGATGCAAGGCGTTGGCTCACGCTACGGTTCGTTCGTTCAGCCATTTTTCATCCTTCTCAAACTTAATATTATGGTACCGTGTTTTTACTTGGTCGTCGTCGTCATTACTTAATTAATTCAGTTGTGTTTGTTGTTTTGTTCCTTTCTTTCTCTCGACGACAGAGATGTTGGCGGAGTTGTCGAGGAGAGAGAAAGCTGCTAACATAAAACCTGATCCAGACATTGATATCTACATGAAGGTAACTAACTAACATAACATCGCATCGCATGATCAAACTGAAGTACATTTCTTTCTTTCGTTGTTACAAGTCTTATCTGGCGGCTGTGTTTATTTCTTGTATTATATAGTGTTAGTTAGTAGTGTATTACCAATATATATTTTATATTGTCTAAAGTCTTTCTAGATGCCTTTATGACATAGTCTTCTTCGATGGCTATATATAAATATTTTAACAAGAATAGGATTATTTGAAATTATGAGGCGGGAATTAATTTGCTAATAAAATAAACGCGCTGCTACTGCTGCTGCTATACTACTACGCAAGGTGACAAGTCAACAACAATCGTCACTTTCATCTATGATCCTAAATGAAAGATCAGGCCTGGAGATTAACATGAAATAAGACAGTAACGTGTGACTTGTGATACGTTGTAACTAAACTAATATTGTATGCAAATGCAATATTATATTATTAGGCTGCTGCAACAGAAGGAGACGAAGCAAATGTGGTGACGGACTATGTCCTCAAAGTTCTTGGGCTCGACGTATGCGCCGACACTTTGGTGGGCGATGAAATGATCAGAGGAATTTCCGGCGGACAAAAGAAGCGTGTCACGACTGGTAATAAATCAAGAACACAAAACAAGAGAGGACCCAATAGAGCTAAATCAAATCCCGTAATTTTTTTTTTTAAAAAAAAAACAGGTGAAATGATCGTGGGGCCAGCGAAAGCGCTCTTCATGGACGAAATATCGACGGGTTTGGACAGCTCCACCACTTTCCAAATCGTCAACATGCTAAAGCAGTACGTCCACATCATGAAGGGGACAGCCTTCATCTCTCTATTACAGCCCGCGCCCGAAACCTACGACCTCTTCGACGACATCGTTCTCTTGTCCGACGGCCAAATCGTCTACCAAGGCCCAAGGGAAGAAGTCCTCGGCTTCTTCGCCTCCATGGGCTTCAGATGCCCCGAGAGAAAAGGCGTAGCAGATTTCTTACAAGAAGTAATTAATCATCATCTCCCTTCTCTTCTCTTCTCTTCTCTTCCCCGTACTAGGGGCATATACAGTCGGACTCATTAAAGACTCGTTGAATCTTCGAAAGGGTCTGAGTCTAAGTGTGTCTGGATTCAGACCGACTAGAAGATCCGATTAGTTTTTTTTAATGCCATTCTTTTCAGTTTCTCATGCTCGTGTTTAACCGGAAAACAAAAAAAATGAATGAAGGTGACGTCGAAGAAGGATCAGAAGCAATACTGGGCTCGTAGGGACGAGCCGTACCGATTCATAACGGTGAGCGAATTCGCAGAGGCGTTTGAGTCGTACCACGTAGGACGAAGGGTCGGGGACGAGCTCGCCGTGCCCTTCGATAAGACGAAAAGCCACCCAGCGGCACTAACGACCGAAAAGTACGGCCTGAGCAGTAAGGAGCTTCTCAAGGCGTGTTCGGACAGGGAACTCCTATTGATGAAGAGGAATTCGTTCGTCTACTTCTTCAAGATATTCCAGATAGTCGTCATGTCGTTCATAGCCATGACGGTGTTCTTCAGGACGGAGATGAAGAAGGACGATCTTTACTACGGCGGAATTTACATCGGCGCGCTTTTTTACAGCACCGTAATGGTCATGTTCAACGGTTTGTCCGAGCTGGCAATGACGATATACAAGCTCCCCGTCTTCTACAAGCAGAGGGATATGCTCTTCTTTCCGCCGTGGGCTTATGCGATTCCTTCGTGGGTTCTGAAGATTCCCGTCACCTTCATAGAGGTCGCCATTTGGACGTTCATAACTTATTACGTCATGGGATTCGATCCTAATTTCGGGAGGTACTTAATTACTTTGCTACTTGCTTTGCTTTAGCATCGCTTCCTCGTGCTAATTATTCTTATGTTACTACAGGTTTATGAAGCAATACATGCTGCTTTTGCTTGTCCACCAATTCGCCGGAGGGTTGTTTCGATTCATCGGAGCGGCTGGCAGGACAATGGTCATTGCGAATACGTACGGTTTGTTTGCGCTTCTCTTGCTTTTCGCCTTGGGTGGCTTCGTTCTTTCGAGAGGTAAGCAGCGTGCGAAGAATAGTTTTTCTTTTCTTCTGAAAAATTCGTATCTTGTATGGTTCTCAAGTCATCGTCTCGTTTCTTTAATATCGTAATTGCAGAGGATGTGAAGAAATGGTGGTTATGGGGCTACTGGTCCTCTCCACTGATGTATGCGCAGAACGCAATTCTAGTAAACGAATTCCAAGGCCACAGTTGGAACAAAGTAAGCGCGATTTGTTCGGGCATAAAATTGTTATTATGGATTTGCATTTGCGTAGTTATAACTCATATTATCGTCGGGCTCGATCCTTTTTTTTTTCGAGACAGATTGTAAACGGAGAAAGATTGGGAGACACCGTAACGAAATCTCGTGGATTCTTTCCTCAAGCTTACTGGTATTGGATAGGCGTGGGGGCGTGCTTTGGATTCGTATGGCTGTTCAACATTCTCTACCTCTTAGCCCTAACGTTCTTGGATCGTAAGTCTTCTTCTCAGCGCCTTTTTCGACTCGTTTTGTTTTCGGTCTTAAAAAGCGCATTAATGAAAAAAATGCTCTGCAGCTGCCGACAAGCCTCAGGCAGTTTTGCCCGAGACGGCGGATGACGATGTGCAAAACGGAGAATACGTTTCGACTTCTGGCAATACGAGCAGAAGAAGGAGCAAATCGTCGTCCTCAAGATCGATGAGAGCAGACGCCATCGAAGCCGACGAGAATCGTAAGAGGGGAATGATTCTTCCCTTCGAACCACACTCCATCACCTTCGACAACATCAAATACTCCGTCGATATGCCCGCGGTAAATTTTTTATGTACTTAAAAAAAAAATCTTACGATCGATGGGCCCTTTCTTCTGCTGATTCGTTTCTTTTGTTAAAAACAACGCCAGGAAATGAAGGCGCAAGGTGCGACGGAAGACAAGCTTGAGCTACTAAAGGGTATCAGCGGAGCTTTCAGGCCGGGCGTTCTTACAGCTCTGATGGGCGTAAGTGGCGCTGGAAAGACAACGCTAATGGACGTCTTGGCGGGAAGAAAGACGGGCGGCTACATCGAGGGAAGTATTACAATCTCGGGCTATCCTAAGAACCAAGAGACTTTCGCCAGAATCTCAGGATACTGCGAGCAAAACGACATCCATTCGCCCAACGTCACCGTTTACGAATCCCTCGTTTACTCCGCATGGCTGCGTCTGCCTCGTGAAGTCGAAGCAGAAACGAGAAGGGTTCGTAAAAATCAATCCTTGGTTTAAACTAAGAATAAGAATCGAAAAAATAAAATGATATGATCCTTTTATATTTTCGCTCGTCGTTAATTTACAGACGTTCATCGAGGAGGTAATGGAACTTGTAGAACTGAACCCTATTAGGGGAGCCTTAGTAGGGTTGCCTGGCGTTAATGGTTTATCGACAGAACAAAGAAAGAGGCTCACCATAGCCGTCGAGTTAGTTGCTAACCCTTCGATCATCTTCATGGACGAGCCCACCTCGGGCTTGGACGCCAGGGCAGCGGCTATTGTGATGAGGACGGTTCGAAACACGGTCAACACGGGGAGGACCGTGGTCTGCACCATCCATCAACCTAGTATCGATATCTTCGAAGCGTTCGACGAGGTAATAAATTCGAAGCATTTGCATGTTACTCAAACGAAGCATTTTTATCGCATATTTGCATGTTATTCAACGAAAAAAGTGGCCCTTTTTCTGTAGCTTTTCTTGATGAAAAGAGGAGGCGACGAGATATACGTAGGGCCATTGGGTCGACACTCGACTCATTTGATCAAGTATTTCGAAGCAATAGAAGGAGTTCCGAAGATCAAAGATGGTTACAATCCAGCGACGTGGATGTTGGAGATTACTACGTCGGCGCAAGAAATGCTTTTGGGGGTCGATTTTGCTCAGCGCTACAAGAACTCTGATCTTTACCAGTGAGTAGTAGTAGTTGAAGAGAAAAACTTCGCATGTGAATTCTTTCGTTTCGATCGTCTGAAAAAAAATCTTATTATCGCAGGAGGAACAAAGCGCTGATCAAGGAACTAAGTGTTCCTCGTCCAGGCACGAAAGACCTGTATTTCCCTACTCAATACTCCACGTCGTTCCTCACGCAGTGCATCGCATGCCTATGGAAGCAGAATTTATCCTACTGGCGAAACCCTCCTTACACCGCCGTGCGATTCTTGTTTACGACCTTTATCGCGCTTATCTTCGGCACAATGTTCTGGGATCTTGGCTCAAAATGGTAAGCAAGCTTCAGAAAAAAGATGAAAAGAACATATACTCTGATAAACAGTAGTTCAGAAGCTAATAATGCTACTGAAAATTTTGCAGGAAAACTCAGCAAGATCTGTTCAATGCCATGGGTTCTATGTTTGCTGCAATAAACTTCTTGGGTTTCCAATACGGGTCGACGGTTCAGCCCGTGGTAGCCGTCGAACGAACGGTTTTCTACAGGGAAAGAGCAGCTGGGATGTACTCTGCTTTACCATATGCATTCTCACAGGTGAGTTTCTTTCCCTTTTCCTACAAAAAAAAAGGGTATCAATCGAATAACTTAGTCGATCTTGTGCTTCAGATCTTGATCGAAATCCCTTACGTATTCGTCCAATCCATAGTATACGGTTTGATCGTATACTCGATGATGAACCTCGATTGGACAGCAGAGAAATTTTTCTGGTTCATATACTTCCTATACTTTTCTCTGCTGTTCTTCGTGCTCTATGGTATGATGGCAGTTGCAGTGACGCCCAACCACAACGTTGCGGCCATTATCTCTTCCTTCTTCTACGCAGTTTGGAATCTTTTCTCGGGATTCATCATCCCAAGACCCGTAAGTTTTTTTTTTTTTTTCAATTGCATGTAACAGCAAATAACCTAGTATATAGCAAACTGAAAGGTTTCTTTTCATATTTTGTTTAAATAACAAACAGCAAATCCCTGTTTGGTGGAGATGGTACTACTGGGCGACGCCGATGTCTTATACGCTTTACGGATTCATAGTGACTCAGTTTGGGGAGATTAAGGATGTAATGACCGATAGAGATCAGACCGTAGAAGAGTTCTTAAAGAGCTATTTTGGGTTCAGGCACGACATGCTCGGCGTAGTAGCTGCCGTGCTCGTCATTTTTCATCGCCGTTTTCACCTTCACTTTTGCCTACGCAATCAAGACGTTTAACTTCCAAAGGAGATGAAGAAAAGAAGAAAAAAATCACCCTAGAAAACCCTCCTTATTCAGAAGCTTTTTTTCTTGTCATCTTTGTTTATGTTGGCACGTTCGTATGGGTCTATCCTTGATGCTTTTCCCTTTTCCTTGTAATATATTACGTTGTGTTGTTCCTTGTTTCTCTATTGTACGGTCGTCGGCATCGTCATCATCATCATCATCAATGTGTGTAGTTTCATTGAGTGAGTCCAATGGTTTTTGTATGTTCTTCAGTGCTTCTCAAACCCTCCAACGGTGATGGGCGGCTCCGCCTCCTTTGCCGCCACAAGCTCCGCCGTGGTTCAACGATATACTTTCAGTCGAGAAATATAGTACGAAATTAAGAGCTATACAACGGCGTAACTATATATATATAATATATATATATATATGTATCTTGTAATGAGTGATCACTTAACCACTAATAACTATCGAATTAAATGCAGAATCAAACAGTATATTTGACCATTGGCCAACCTATGTATATCGGTAGTTAGGTAGGGTCAAATGTGAAAGGAAGGAAATAGCTTATAAAATTCATGACCGAAGTGGAATATACCTTCCTAAGACAATAACCCTAGCCAGTTCCATTCACCCACCACAGGAACCTACCAACAAATATTCCTTCACAGCCACAGGTTCCTGTAAGATCCCGGCCAAATTTGTGCAGTTTCTTACGGGTATTTTATCAAATAGTTTAGATGCAAGCTGTTTATATCCGAGAATGTTAGATCGAAGGGAAAAGATAGAGAATTAGAGAGAGATTGATAGGGAAGAACTTATAGAGAAGAAGAAGAACTGAGATTTGAGGAGATAGAGAGATTGAGAGAGATGAAGCTAGATCGAAGGGAGACGAGAGACGAGAGACGAGCTGAAGGATTAGAAATACAGTTTTTTGCTTAATTCTCAATACATCTCAAATGGTCTATTTAAATGCATAATAATTGGGCTAAATTAACTAAATATGATATATATAAGTAGTTGGGCCAAGCCAAATACCAGGGATCCTAACATTTCCCTCCCGTTGAAGACATCCTCGTCCTCGAGGATGATAATGTGAAACGCCGGCGTAGTTGATATCATATCCAAGCAAGCAACCACGATCATCTTCTACGGTCGACGAACCTTTTCCGCTATCGAAAGGAAAAAGTGAACTAGCAATCGTAGGAGTTGAGGTGGCAGAAGCCCAAGGCAGCGGCCTAACAATTGCCTGATCATCTATAGATGTAGGAGATAGTTTGGAAGTAGCGAATCCGGTCTCGCGAAGATGATGTCCGTGAAAGAGACCACGGATACCGCTTGCTATCATCGCTGTACTTTTCCCGCGATCGAAAGGGAAACTCTCGAGTAAGAGCACGACACCATCTCGAGCAAGCTTAAAACCACTAAACAGGTACCATATTCGGTCGTGCAACAGCTTCACTCTCATAAAACGAACTTGTGATTCCCCAACGCCCATGACATAAGCGCCTAAAAGAGCTTCCACCTTTTCCCACTTGATAGAGCTAGCATCACAAATTCCATATCGACCTCGATCAAATGGTAAATCCGAGTCCCCGCTAACAAGATTTAGTTTGACATATCTCCGTCCCCGATCAAACGGAAGGTTAGGGCCCCCTTCCACAAGTAGCTGTTAGCCCTTCCACCGTCCTCGGTCGAACACCACATTTTGAAATGATAATAATCTTCCACGCTCTTCAAGAACGTCAACTCGTACAAACTCCTCGTCCCCCACAAGCAATTCAACTTCAGCCAACACTAACGAGTCGTCATCACCTACGACTAGCTTCTCAGTGCCGCCATCAACCAATACCGAACCAATCCCAACTAACAACAACGACTCATCATCCACTCCCGACAGTACGAACTCATCACCAATAAGGATAGATTCATCATCATCACTCAACTTCATAGGATCAAATCGTTTAAGCAATGCTTCGGTAAAATCATTCCAAGGTAAGTCCTTACCTTCAACGTATTCGTCGTACCATTCGAGAGCCTCGCCTTCGACGTAGAGCCAGGCGCGCTGCGTTCGCTCGACGTCAGTGATCGTCTTCGATGCGAAGTATTGAGTGCTCTCCTCCACCCAAGCTATTGCATCAGTTCCATCGAAGGTGGAAAGCATCCTATTCCAAGTAATGGCCATTGTTGAATGTCCGAGAATCGATACGCTCTGATACCACGTTGTAAGATCCCGGCCAAATTCGCGCAGTTTCTTACGGGTATTTTATCAAATAGTTTAGATGCAAGCTGTTTATATCCGAGAATGTTAGTTCGAAGGGAAAAGATAGAGAATTAGAGAGAGATTGATAGGGAAGAACTTATAGAGAAGGAGAGGAACTGAGATTTGAGGAGATAGAGAGATTGAGAGAGATGAAGCTAGATCGAAGGGAGACGAGAGACGAGCTGAAGGATTAGAAATACTGTTTTTTTCTTAATTCTCAGTACATCTCAAATGGTCTATTTAAATGCATAATAATTGGGCTAAATTAACTAAATATGATATATATAAGTAGTTGGGCCAAGCCCAATACCAGGGATCCTAACAGTTCCCCTCTGAAAGATATCAGAAATAAAGTCAAATGGTACAGAAAATCCCGCACCAGAAAACGAACCAATTCAGCCAGCTATGAAAAGAATTAAGCCAGTAACGTACCGCTCTTGAAAACGAATGGAAAAAGAAAAGTGATTAATGACAGCAATGATCTGGTAGAGGACATCATCAACAAAGAGAACAAAAAACTGAAGATGACTCAAGACTATGAAACAAACAGCATGGTGGAGGTGGTCAGCCAAAAGTGGGCCCACCCTGAATCATGAAAGCTGCGGTGTGGAACTGCAGAGGTTTGGGAGGACCCTCTACAGTTCCCAACTTAAGGAGTCTGTTAGATCCCACCTTCCAGATTTTATGTTTGTTAGTGAAATAAAGAAGAAGAAAACTTTCGTGGAGACTGTTTGCAGACAGCTTAAAATGTTTTGTCAGTGGCATTGTGTCGAGCCTCAGGGGTTGAGAGGAGGATTACTTGCTTGCTGGTCCAACAATATTGAGGTGCTGGATATTATCAGTTCCAGCTTCTGCGTGGAGCTGCAATGTATTTCGTAAGAGCCTCGGGTTCAGTTTTGGGCCATTTTCATCTATGCTAGCACTGATCAACGGGTACGGAACGATCAATTTAATTATTTGCTTCAATCTAAAGCTAAATGGGGGCGACCTTTGGTTCATAGGAGGGGATTGATCTTAGACACATGGGGGAGAAAGGAGGAGGTAGAACCAAAGTAGAATCGAGCTTCACACCCTTTAACTCTTTCATTGATAATATGGAAATGGTGGAAATTAATGGACCTACCATTCAGTTTACCTGGGCGAACAACAGAGAAGGCGAAGGGTATGTCGAGGAAAGACTTGATCGTTTTTTTACCTCCCCGCAATGGATTCTTAAATACCCTAAGGGCTGCGTTTGGATTCATGTATTTGAAGGAAATCACGTGATTTCAAATTATGAATTTCAAAATCCGAATTTCAAATCCAAATCTATTGTTTGGCAAACTTTAGGATTTCGATTTGGATTACGAGAGTAAGTGCGCATTGGGTGAAAGATGAACAACCGAGTCAGCTCATGAGTCGATGAGTCAGCTGTTGAGCCGGTCCGAAATCGTGAAAAGTGAACGGGGACTCATATTAGTTGAGCCGAGCTCATATTAATCGAACTCGAGCTCAAGCTCATGTTTGCCAAGCTCGAGCTCATGAGCTTTGCTCACAAGCTTTCTATTAATATTTATTTATTTTAATTATTTTTACGGACGCGGCTTTGGATTTCGAAAACGGGCCAAGTGTCATCGCAAATCCAAATAATAACAAAGGTTCAAATCATCCCCGGATTTGGATGAAATCCAAATCCAAATCCGATGGATTGCCAAACGGGTGATTTGGATGAAATTCGGATTTCAAATCAAAATTCGGAATCCAAACGTAGCATAATACAATTGTATCTCATGAAGAGCGACATGCATCTGATCACGATATGGTGATACTCGATTCTAGAGACAAGCAGCAGTTAATTAAGAGGAGATTTTGGTTGAGAAAAGGTGGATTTTTTAGAGAGGGTGTTAAGGAGATTATTACTAAAGCCCGGTGCCTTCCGCATGGTAGTACACCACTATTTCAGCTCCTTAACAAAATCAAGAGATGCCGAAAATTGAACTGCTGCCCAACAGATTGCTTCTTTGAAAAAGGAAATGCATCTACTCAAAACATTGAAAGGAGATAGAGATTGGGATAGATGGAAGCAGCTTAGGAGCAATCTTCATCATGCATATAAACATGAGGAAATGTTCCGGTCGCAAAAGTCAAGAGTACAATGGCTTAGAGAATGAGATAAAAACACAAGTTTCTTTCATGCCTCAACAGTGCATAGAAGAAAAATGAACTCAATTGAATCACTTGTGAAGAGTAATGGAGAAAGGTGTTTTTCAATGGAAGAAATTGAGAAGGAAATCATAGAACACTACCATGACTTGTTCTCCACATCTTCCCCTTCAAGTCTTGATGAAAGCTTAAATGGGATCCCTCAGTCCATTTCAGAGAGAGAGAACGTGAGACTGACCAGCCAGGTAGATGACACCGAGATCAAGAATGCTCTTTTCAACATGCATCCCTGTAAAGCACCTCGGCCCGATGGTATGACGCCTCTTTTCTTCCAACATTTTTGGTCAATCATTAAATCTGATTTATGTTCTGCAGTTAAATATTTCTTCAACTCTAGGAATATGCCAAAGGCTGTCAACCATACCATGATCACCCTTATTCCTAAAATTAAAAATCCCACCCATATCACTCATTATAGACCAATTAGCCTATGCAATGTCATATATAAAGTCATCTAAAAAATCCTTGCTGATCGAATGAAACCATGCTTTCCCGCTTTGTATTAATGAATGTCAATCAGCTTTTATCCAAGGCCGTTTGATTACTGATAATATTGCCATTGCCCACGAGTGTCTCCACTACATTAAAAGCCTTAGGAGGGGTAAGAAGAGTGTCATGGCTTTGAAGCTTGATATGACAAAAGCTTTTGATAGGGTCGAATGGGCCTTTTCTGTAATATCATGAAAAGATGGGCTTTCATTCTACTTTTATAGGCTGGATTCTCTCATGCATTAAGACTGCATAATTCTCTTTTAACCTTAACGAAAAATCCTGTGGATTTGTTCTTCCCATTCGGGGCATTCGGCAAGGAGATCCCCTTTCCACTTACGTGTTTATTATCCTTTCAGAAGCATTCTCAAACATCATAAAACAATCAAGCTCATTTGGATTTTATCAGGGCATCAGAATTTGTAGGAATGGACCTCTCATTACTCACTTATTCTTTGACTATGGCTCAGTTTTGTTTTGTGAAGCTAATGCCTCTCATGATCGAATTGTCAAAGACCTCATCGACCAATATTGTAGTGCTTCAGGACAACAAATTAATCTTGAAAAATCATCGGTGTTCTTTAGTGCAAATACAAAGATTGAAAGCAAAGAGAGCATCACTAACATTTTTGCAGGGGATTAAGGAACAAAGAAGTGCTCGCTATCTGGGACTGCCCCTGGTCATTGGAAGAACAAAGAAAGAAACTTTCAACTTTGTGATCGAAGCGATTAAAAGAAGAATTGGGAGTTGGAAAGCTGCTCTCAATCCAGCTAGTAGAGGAACCCTAATCTAAGCTGTCATTAATGCACTTCCTACATTTGTTATGTCTTGTTTCAAGATCCCCAGCAATATTTGCAAAATCATAGCGCGGGAAACAGCAAACTTTTGGTGGGGTGAAAAAGGAGATGGCGGAATGAGAATTCATTGGAAAGCTTGGCCAAAGATTGCTACTACTAAGCAAGACGGGGGGGCTTGGCTTTCAGGACATTCAAAGTTTCAATGACGCCATGCTTGTTAAGCAACTTTGGAGAATTCTCACCCAACCGAATCTGCTTGTAGGTAAGTTACTAAAAGCAAAATATTTTCCAGCAGAGAATCTCTTTAAGGCAAGAATTCCAACAAATTGTTCATGGATGTGGCGATGTTGGCTTCAAGTTAGACATGTGTTGCAAATGGGTATGATGTTTAAGGTAGGGAATGGGCATTCTATCCATATCTGGGAACATCCATGGGTCCCGGATATTCCAGGTTACATACCTACTGTTGTGAATCAAGAAGGTTCGAGATATTCTTTGGTTTGTGAGCTCATTGAGGTAAATCATGGATGCTGGAATTTCGATTTAATCAGATCACTTTTTCCTTCTGAAGTGGCTGAAAATATTATTGGTATCAAAATTTCTCACGAAGAAGCAGAGACAGGATGCTTTGGCAGCTTGATAAATCAGGGAGGTTTACCGTTAAATCTGCATATGATGCTCTCTTTGGATTTTAAAAAAATCTCTAACGGACTTGTGGAAGGAAGTGATAGAGGTGCTAATGTTGGGAAGATGTGGACGACTCTTTGGAAAATGAAACTAAAACAAAAGATAAAACATTTCATCTGGAGATGTTTCCATAATATCTTGCCTACAAAAGTTAATTTGGCTAGGTGTCTCTTTGGACACCATTTGTATTTGGTGTGGAGATGAACAAGAAGATACGAATCACCTGTTTTTCAAATGCCACAGAGCACAATTGATTTGGAAGATCGCCCCCATTCATCGGGATGACTTACAACAAAACTCGGTTCGGTTTCAAGATTGGTGGATGAAGATTTGCTCAGCTAAACAAACAGAGGTCTTTCAAAAGCGAGTCCAACTTTCGTCTTATACTTTGGATGCTTTGGAAGACTCGGAATCTATGGATCTTCAAAGAAATCAAAAGAGATGAGAAAGCAATAGTAGACCTTGCTGTTCAAGAGTGGATGGAGTACACGAATCTTCAAGCCTAATTTTTGTCAAACTCTTTGTCTCATTTTTTGTCGCCCTTGGACTCGAAGGATCCCAAGTTACAGTAGGCCATGTCGTTGGCAGTGCTATATCTTGATTTCTTCTTAGTTCTTACTAAGGTGTAGTTCTAAAAGACAACTGTTCTTTTTTTGGCAACCAATGCTAGGGACCTTCAGTAGTTCAGTGGCCATGTTGCAGTGTTTTAATGTCTTTGTGTTGGCAACTGAGATCTCCTTTTGCTTTGCACTTTTATCTCAGTATGCAGTTCTTTTTGTGTGGTTTGGTTGCAGTTTGTGTGATTCTTGGCTCACATCAAAGAGCTCTTGCCTTACTTTGGAAATATTGTAACCAAAGAAGGCCTCCCGACTACTTAGTCGCATGTACTTATCATTTTGAAGTTAATGGAAAATCATCGTTTCGAAAAAAAAGTGGAATACATATTTTACGGTGATGTCATGCCCAACATAAGTTTTATTTAGGTTTCAGGCCCCTTTCAGAAAATTTCTATTTTTAAGGACTCGATTTCTGCAGTACCACTTCATTGTTCTGCAGTATCGCTTCATTTTTCTGCAGTAACAATAAGTGGTACTGCAGAACAATGAAGTGGTATTGAAGAACAATAAAGTGGTACTGCATAAAAATAAAATGGTACTGCAGAACAATGAAGTGGTACTGCAGAAATCGGGTCCTTAAAACTAAAAATTTTCTGACAAGGGCCCTGAATCTGAATCCGATTTTAAAAATGGGTCCTGAATCATAATTAACACGATTTTATATCAAGTTGTATCTTGCTATTGAAATTTGAAACATAAGCGTATTTTGCTATTTTGTACCGGCGGAAATAATACGGTATGATTATTATATAATACTTGAGCAAACAAATTAAGCAACTATTGAGAATTGATCGTCTCCAGCAGCCGTAGTATGGAAGCAAGAAAACCATAATTTCACGACAAACGAGTGAGAATATATGACAATAGCGATATAGAGTAAGCTAACAGCTCCATTAAATTAATATAATAGTCAGCCCTCTCATCATTAGTTTAGTATAAACCAAATGATGATCATGATAATAGTAATAGATGGAATATAATTTTTTTTCCTCGAGTAGACATGGTGCCTGACAAGGTCCTTCCACAATTTTCTTTTCTTTTTTTTTTTTTGAATATCTATACTATGAATAACCGGACTAAGTCAAGCAGAGTAGTTACGGTCGATATATTTGTTTTCGGCCGGTTGGTGAATCAATAATAATAAAGAAGTATTATTATTTATTATAATATTTACTGTTAGATGTATTCTTGTCATTATATCTTTTACGGTCAATAGAGATAGCTTATAGTTGTAAACACCAAACACGTACATTCCATTGACTCAATCGTCCAATCAACATCACAAACCATATCTACTATATTCACAGTCAATTTTGATCAGTCATATAAATCGGCAGGCCAAAGTATAGCACGCCATTCGTAATTTAATAACTATACGTTGTTCCTATTCTTGTTTATTAAACTTAATGTCAACTATTCAATTAGTGAACGTGAAACTTGGTTGTTCAGTCACGTAATCATTTGCAATAAATTATCCCAGTTTAACCGTGATGAATATATGTTTTACATAGACTACTCATTTAATACCAATATTACCTTTGTACTAGAATAGAGGCGACTCCATTCTTCACGTACGACTTTGTTGCTGAGAAAGTGTGGAATTTATGTTCTTATCGAAGATCATCTCAACCGGACTCAATATATAAAATAAACAATTGTACTCTCGAATATTTGATTTGAGCGTATTTACATATATATATATATATATATATCATATAACTATTTGTTGAAAAACATAACGACTAATAAATTACATGCAGCTTTCACCCTCATCAATAGCTACGCGACTATTTCCACAGTTGATCAATTTTCTTTCATAGACCAACTATGGCACATGTAATTCATATTACATACAGCACAAAGTTGACTTTCCACGTCCAAGGTTGTCTATATAAACCAACCCATGCAAGGAAAACACACAGAAAACAAAAACAAAAGAGCGAAAAACACTCGAGAGATACACAGCATAGATATAGCCTTTGAAGCATCATCTCTTTTCCTCTACATATTCAATTCCCTTTCCCCCCAAAAGAAAAAAACATGGAATTAGGGTTTTCCCTCAACTTCTTCACAAACCCTAGCCCTTCTACATGTACTGCCTTTAGCCCTCTTCATATTCAGGAAATGGATCAAACCAAACCCCAACGAACGCTCAATCAACTTACCGCCCGGCCCAAAGAAACTACCCATGATCGGCGATTTGCACCGCATGAGCATACTTCCCTTTCGTACTTTCCGAGACTTGTCCAAACAGTACGGCCCGCTCATGTACTTAAAGCTCGGGGAAGCAACGACCATCGTAGTTTCCTCGCCAGAAGTCGCAAAGCTCGTCTTAAAAGACCACGACCCGAGTTTCGCAGACAGACCTCAGTCCGTCGCCATAAAGATCTTATGGTACAACTACAGCGACCTCGCCTTCAGCCCGTACGGCGATTTCTGGCGACAGATGCGCAAAATATGCGTCGTCGAGCTCTTGAGCGCGAAAAACGTTCGTTCCTTCGGCTCCATTCGCAAGAACGAGGTGGGCCGCCTCGTCGAGTCGATCGACTCCAACGCTGGGAGAGTCCTGAACATGACCGACTTGATATTCACCGTGATGAGCTCGGTGGCTTGCAGGACTATGTTCGGCAACGTCGAGAGAGAAAGGCAGGACATGATGATCAAGCTGATGAAGGAGGTCAACAAAATGGCGGGAGGGTTCGAGGTCGGCGACCTATTTCCTTCTTCCAAGTTTCTCAACTTCTTCAGCAAGAACAAGAGGAAGCTGATGGTGATGAGGCGCAAGGCTGACGTTCTTTTAGATCAGATGATCGAAGAACACAGAGTCAACCTCGCTAAGATTACCGAAGATGGAGCGAAGACGAAGAGGGGAAACGGCGATTCCGGCGAAGAGGATTTAGTGGACGTCTTCTTGAGGCTCCAAGCTAGTGGTGAGATGGAATTTCCGATACTCAACGACAACATCAAAGCTGTCATCTTTGTAAGTGGGCTTTTTTATCCATTCTTGAATTCTCTATTCTATTAGAGTTGATTATGACTCAAGAACAAGAACTAATAAAGAAAAATTCTGCAATTACAGGACATGTTTGCAGCTGGGACAGAGACGTCATCGACATCCCTAGACTGGACAGTGACGGAACTCATCAGACACCCTCGCGTGATGGCCAAGGCGCAAGCCGAAGTACGCCAAGTGCTCAAAAATGGAATCGCAGAAGACATCGAAGAAGCAGACCTGCAAAAGCTGAAGTACCTCAAGTTAGTTCTCAAGGAATCGCTCAGACTACACCCGCCAGTTCCCATCCTGCCAAGAGCATCAAGGGAAGAACGCGTGGTGAATGGGTACACCATACCTGCCAACGTTAAGGTTTTGATCAACAACTGGGCTATACAGAGAGATCCCAAGTACTGGAAGGAACCAGAGAGTTTCTTGCCCGAGAGATTCGAGGACAACTCCATGGATTTCGTCGGCGGTGATTTTCAGTACTTGCCCTTTGGTTCTGGTCGGAGAATATGCCCTGGGATATCTTTTGGCATGGCGAGCCTTGAGCTTCCCTTGGCTCTGTTGCTGTATAACTTCAACTGGAAATTGCCGGATGGCGTGAGGGGCGAGGAATTGGACATGACTGAAAGTCCTGGGCTGTCCGCTACGAGGAAGACCAACTTGTTCTTGGTGGCCACACCATACGATAAGTCAGCTTGAGATCTCAGTTGTTTATGTGTTGTTTTTATATCGATTGCTTGTGTTCTGCGTCTCCCGAGTTCGTGTCTTGAAACTGTCTTTTTTTTTTTTTTTACCTTGTTATGACTCGCTTTGAGCATGGAAGGATTGGTGTGTACCAGCGTTTGAAATAAACCGATGTTGTAATATTCTCCCTTAGTAATGCTATTTCGGGAGCGATTGAATGTTAATAATATTATAAGTAGACTCCTTGAATGGAATACAAGAATCCTGTAAAATTGAAGTAGTAAATTGAAGCCTCAGCACATAACGAGCAGTTAAAATGAAAATGTAAAGTCTATTTTTCATTGCATTTTACCGTTGAACTGCTAATCCAACGGCTACTTTTCTACCCTCAGTCCTATATATACAACATACGCTGTCTTGTCTCATCATTCACCAACGCAAGCCTCAATTTCGCTCTGCCTCAGCTGTGTGTGATTATCTAACTCTATATATTTTGCTTTAGCTAAAAAAATTTCGTTTCTTCAAAGAAAAATGGCAAGAACAGCAGAAGCTACGCTGTTACTACTCGGTTGCTTGTTGTTGGTTAGCTTGGCCGAGGCCAGAGAATACTTGGTCGGCGGCAAACCAAACGCCTGGAAAATCCCTTCATCAGAATCACTGGGCTGAGAAATCTCGCTTTCAAATAGGAGATTCTCTAGGTAATAATTTGCAGTCTTCTTTACGGAGCTTCCCTCATTTTCTTTTTACTGAAAAGTGTACTGTTTTCTTTTTTGGGGAAAAAAAACCGTTTGCAGTGTGGGAATACGATGCTTCCCAAGATTCTGTGCTTCAAGTGAGCAAAAGAGATTACATAACGTGCAACACTTCGAGTCCCATCGAGACTTACACGGGCGGGCGGACAAAGGTGAAGCTGGAAAACTCAGGCCCTTACTACTACATTAGTGGGGCCAATGGGCACTGCGCCAAAGGTCAGAGGCTGATTGTGGTGGTCATGTCGGAGAAGCACCGCCGGAGCTACGTGTCCCCGGCGCCGGCTCCGGCGCCTGCAGTGGAGGCTCCGGCGCCGGCGAGTGGCGGCTGGATGCTGAGGGGTGGTGGTGTGGTGCTGGTGGCTCTCCTCTGTTCTTGGTTGTTATGATGTATCCGTTCACATATGTTTCTTTATTCTTTCTTTTGGGGTTAGGATCATATTACTTGGACTTATTCCTGTCCCTCTGTAAGTTATTTATTGAGTGATATTTAACATTTATTGATCCACTTCGAAACGATGCGAAAAAATACATGATAAACTGAACAAATCTCCAATCCAACGATTCCTTTCTCTAAAAAGGAAAAAAAAAAAAACAGAAGCAGTAAACATACTACAGGTACACAACTCACTAGAAGCAAGAGAAAGGTTCAATAATTTCAAAAAGCTGCTGATTTTATAACATTATTCCAACAGAGAATGGCGGGGAAAAAGGCAAGAAATGTGATGTAGTAGTAGTTCCATGGTGACAAGAAAAATGGCATGATGAAATCTTGATATCCAACCATGACCAATGAGAAGCAAGATCTGCATGGAATCCAACTATGAGCTGAATTTATTGATTAAACTTCAGATAAATTTGTACCGCATTTGACCCCAAAAAAACAGAGAGAAAGAACACGAAAAGAAACTGAAGCATTGAACTCTACCAGAAGAATCAGTCGAGAATGATGACACCATCATCTGATTCGGCGTGTCTAAGAGGCCCTTTCACACCACTACTACTACCACCGAGTAATTCAGAAGCTGCTTTCTCGAGAAATTCCTGAGCAGCAACACGAACGGGTTTGTTCTCCAACGACTGGTGATGCTTTCTCTTCTTACTCATATTGCTTTCGATGTATTTAAGCCTGTGCGTCTCTCCCTGGCTGATTTTTCGCAACCTTTGCTTCTGTTCTGCAGATCCAGGATTTCGCAAAAAGGGATACACAAAACAGGGAAGTAAGATAAAAGTTAGGACAAAGCATTTGCACCTTTGGAAAGATCAGGGAGAGAATGGTCGATGAAACGGGCTGCTGCCGGGGAATTTATGGTTGCTGAAGGTCGTAGTGGAGCTGCAAATTACAGTAAGTTATCTCTTAGGGACTTAGCGGTATCATAGCTTGATATACTAACAAGATGATGTGTTACTCCTTAATCTGATAGAAAATTTTTATCAACAATGAACCAAAAAGTAGCCACCTCTGTTCAAATCTAGGGAATGCTGCAGTTTCTCTTGGTACAACCTCAATCTCTCCTGCACCAACAAAATATCTCAACCTTATTATCCTTTATTAATCCCTACAATAATAAGATAACCAAGGAAGATTCACTGATGGCATATCATATGCCGACGCCGAGTCCAGTCGACACACAAAGAAGTTTATGTGGCAGCTCGGGAAAGAATACGTCCATGAATACAAAAGAGCAAGAACAAGTTTGGTTAACAAACATCAATATCTGGAAAGCAACTTGAGCTAATAACATTTGGATGTTAAAAGCAAGGAGCGGACAAAGACCTTCTAAACATAATTTTCGAAAAGACCAAAAGGAATTAATGAAAAACTTACAAGCTCCTTACTAACAGGATGTTCATCTGGGTTAATACCCTTGCATCGCAGCCTCACTGTAGAACCACACAAAACACAACATAACAGATATCAAAAGCAGAATTTCAAGACCTATGGATAAGTATCGCAAAATGGGAAAACAAAATACGACAAGACAAACAGATCTCAAGCAAGCACTTCGAAACGCGATGATCTGAATACATACAAGGAATACTTGAGGTTTAGGAAACATAAAAAGCCCGGAATTAGTCATCAATAACAAAATGGTTGTAAAAAACTCAATAAATAAAACGTTCAAAAATTCGCCACAACTTAAAATGCCCAAAATTCAAACCCAGTTTAAAGAATCACAAGTAGCAAGTAACAAAAGAAAACATAGGTAAAAAGGAAATACGTATATACGCGTATGTGTGTTCAATCAAGACTGCATTTTTAAACTTGGGTAATTCCCAAACATCGAAGAAACCTCCAAATATAATACATACATGCAAAGAGAGTAGTTGAGGCCTGCGCAATCAAGCACAGCGCTTGAGCCCTATTGATAGGTTCCATTTCCGAGAGTGTCTCCGCATCACAGTGGGCCAAGAACTCTCTTAAATTGGTTTGAACTTCATCAATGTTGTTGCTTGTCCTCTTTAATGCCTCCATAATTGATTTGGGTACCACTGTACTACTACTAGTACTACCGCTTTCCATCGCTTTTTCTTCTCAACCTCAGTACTGAGTTTCAGTTTTCTCAAGGGTTTTGGTCACCACGATTAGCTCAGTGAAGAGTTAGACTGAATGAATAAATTAGGCGGCTTGTCGCGGAATAAGATTGGGAGGGTTTACACTTTGGGCTGCGTACGAACAGAGCAGCTGAATTCGAGGGCTTGACGAATCGATGTGGGGCTCAGTGAAAATATCAAGCTTTAGTTGGGGCATTGTGCAATTAAAGACAACGATTTTTGTTACAGCAATAGCGACTTTAGTTGAGAGGTCACAGGCAAACAAATCTATTATCTATCTATGGAGCTCTTCTCATTTGGGAAATATCCATATAATATCTTGGGCTGATAACAGTCATTGTACCCTTTCGTCTACCTCAGTTGTTTGATCTGCATACCCACTCGCAAGCTTAAAGATTCCACCCTTTCTCAAGCAATAATCAATGCTGAGTTGTGATACTTGTTGCTAATGCACGTTTGCGATGATGCTGAGTTCTCCTCATTCGTGCTACTGCAGCTTCGGTGGCACTTCTTTGAAGAATGACGGCAGCACGGCTTGCGTGGGGAATTACGGCGTCGCATCTGCGAAAAGGAGAAAGGTAGAATTTTCAAGTGTCTTACCGTGCAGGTCGTCTTTGGAATGGAAGAGAAACAAGAAGAAAGATGTGAAATTCTGTGGGTTCGTCATGAGAAGCTCGGACGATGAAGCTGTTTTGTTAGACGGCAGTAGATTGAAGAAAGACTGGTCCCCTGAGGAAATAATTGGACACTTGAAGTCAATTACTGACTTGGATGATTCTTTGTTGTTCTTTAGAAGTCTCGCCGAGGCACCTTACGTGGTGCACACCACGGAAACTTGTAATTATATGCTTGAACGTTTGAGGGTGCACGAAAGGTTAGATGGCATGCTTTTGGTGTTCGAAACAATGCAGAAACAGATTATTTATCGGAATTTGGACACTTATTTGATCATATTTAAGGGTTTGAGTGTTCGGGGAGGTATACGGCAGGCTGCGTTTGCACTTGAAAGAATGAGGAGGTTTGGGTTTAGGTTGAATGCCTATTCATACAATGGGTTGATTCATTTGCTTCTTCAGGCAGGGTTTTGTACGGAGGCGTTGTTGATTTATAAAAGAATGGTATCCGAAGATTTGAAACCTAGTCTTAAGACTTACTCTGCACTAATGGTAGCAAATGGAAAGAAAAGAGACATTGAGACTGTAATGAGCTTGTTAGAGGAGATGGAAGGTTTGGGATTGAGGCCAAATGTGTATACTTTCACCATTTGCATTAGGGTTCTTGGGCGAGCGGGAAAGATTAAAGAGGCTCACGATTTGCTGAAGAGAATGGATGATGAAGGATGTGCCCCTGATGTAGTTACGTATACCGTCCTAATCGATGCGCTTTGCAATGCAGGGAAACTCGATGCTGCAAAACAAGTTTTCAAGAAGATGAAAGGCGGCAGTCACAAACCTGATCGGGTGACTTATATCACCATGTTGGATAAGCTGAGTGATTGTGGAGATTTGGACTCTGTAATGGAGTTTGCAGATATGATGGAGGCTGATGGTTATTGCGCAGACGTAGTTACTTTTACCATACTCGTCAATGCTTTTTGCAAAGTAGGGAAAGTTGAAGAAGCATTTGTGGTCTTAGACGAAATGAAGGAGAAAAGTGTCTTGCCAAACCTTCATACTTACAATACTTTGATTTCTGGGCTTTTGCGCCAGCAAAGGTTGGACGAAGCATTGCAACTGTGTACTGACATGGAGTCTCTTGGTGTCCAGCAAAATGTCTACACGTACATCATGTTTATCGACTACTATGGAAAATTGGGTGAAGCCGACAAAGCTATAGAAAGCTTTGAGAAGATGAAAGCTCGTGGCATTGCACCAAATATTGTTGCGTGCAATGCATCACTGTATAGCCTGGCTGAAGTCGGAAGGCTTGGAGAAGCAAAAAGGATCTTCGACGGGATAAAACAGAGTGGGCTTCTGCCTGATTCGATCACCTATAATATGATGATGAAGTGCTATAGCAAAGCAGGGAAAATAGACGAAGCTGTTCAATTACTCAATGAAATGGTAGATAATGCGTCTTGCCCTGATGTTATTGTTTTCAATTCTTTGATCGACTCGCTATATAAGGCTGATCGTTCGAAAGAGGCATGGGAAATGTACAGAAAGATCAAGGAGTTGAAGCTTGTCCCAACCGTGGTGACTTACAACACGCTATTGTCAGGACTGGGAAAGGAAGGTAAAGTGCAAGAAGCCTATCAGCTATTTGAGAGCATGGTTACCGAATATGACTGCCCTCCGAACACTATAACCTTTAATACGCTTATGGATTGTCTCTGTAAGAATGATGAGGTCGATGTAGCCTTAAAGATGCTCTACTCGATGACGGAAATGGATTGTGTTCCCGACCATTTTACCTATAACACGGTTATCTACGGTTTGGTGAAGGATAATAGAATTAGAGAAGCCTTTTGGCTTTTCCATCAGATGAAAAAGTCAGTGCATCCTGACCGTGTAACGCTCTACACTCTGCTTCCTGGCATTGTCAAAACTGGTTCGATCAAGGATGCAGTTAAGGTTGTTCAGGACTGTCACAACCGTGATATATGCTCCTTAAACAAATCATCTTTCTGGGATAATCTGATGGGTGGAGTTCTGAAAGAGGCTGAACTGAACGATGCTGTTCATTTTGCTGAAACATTAGTATCTGTTGGCCTTTGCAGGAACGGCTCGATCATGGAACCTCTTATACTGACTATGTGCAAGCAAAAGAAATCCCTCGATGCACACAAGTTATTCAAAAAATTCACGAAACATTTCGGGGTTGTTCCAACTTCAGAAGCATACTATCATTTGATAAGTGGGCTTCTAGATATCCATCTCACAGAACTGGCATGGGATACTTATGAGGACATGAAGAACACTAGCTGGCCCGTTGATGTGCGCACCTACAATTTGTTGCTTGATGATCACGGAAAATCTGGAAAGATTGATGAACTGTTTGGCCTTTATAACGAGATGCTTGCTAGGGGATGTAAACCTGACACAATAACTCACAATGTACTCATTTCTGGTCTTGTGAAGTCCAACAGGTTGGAGAATGCATTGGACTTGTACTATGATCTGGTGAGTGAAGGCTTTTCTCCAACTCCTTGCACATATGGTCCTCTTATCGATGGTCTTTTGAAGCTTAAAAAGTTAGATGAGGCAAAGAGTTTATTTGATGAGATGATAGGTTATGGATGCAAACCTAATTGTGCTGTCTACAACATTCTCATTAATGGGCTAGGTAAAGCTGGTGATGTTGAAACAGCTCGAGGATTGTTCAACAGAATGATCGAGGAAGGAATAAGACCTGATCTAAAATCTTACAGCATTTTAGTGGATTGCTTTTGCTTGGTGGGTAAAGTTGAAGATGCTCTTTTCTATTTCGAAGAGATTAAATCGGCTGGGCTCGACCCAGATTTGATATGTTACAACATCATGATAAATGGACTTGGAAAGTCAGGGAAAGTCGTGGAAGCTCTCGCGCTTCTTGATGAGATGAAGTGCAGAGGAATGTGCCCCAACCTCTACACTTTTAATTCCCTAATCTTTAATCTTGGAAAATCTGGAATGTGCGAAGAAGCTGAGAATCTGTTCAAGGAGCTTCGACTTATGGGTCTTAAACCAGACGTATCGACCTATAATGCTCTGATCAGAGCTTATAGGATATCTGGGAAATCAGACGATGCTTACGCAGTTTATGAATCGATGATGATCGGTGGTTGTAGTCCTAATACTGCTACATTCGCCCAACTTCCAAACTAAACAAAGCTTTTCCAATCCATGTTTCTACAATGTATAGATTGGTTGGTGTAAAGTGTAAGAAAATACCTGTGATTACAATGTGAACTTCGTGTTTCCAGCTTACAGAAAGAAAAGACATTGCTGTATACCATTCCTTCCTCGTCTGATATAAAGAAATATCTGTAAGTGTGAGTACAACACATCCATCGAGTGGAACATTAGTTTCACGTCATGAACTCTGCTACGGGGAAAAAGAATGTTGTGGTATTACATCAAACTGACTTCTTTATCTGTCTACACTGTCATCAACGCTGTCAACAAGTGCAACAAGCTCGACACTATCCAGACCTCGAGTTCCGCTTGCCTCTTTCGAATCACCCTGAGAAACCTCTTCGGTAAGAATCGAAGACGCGGGGTCGGTCTTTGGAATCAAGAACAGCAGAAAAAGTGGAGTTAATCTGAGGACATTCCTTATCAAAACAGCCAGCCACATGTTGTCGAAGGTTGTCCTCGTAACGTTAAGCAGATGCAGCAATAACCCTCCTAACCAAGACGAAGTTAGAAGCCCAGCGTTGTCAATAGACATGAGCAGGGCGAAAAAAGTGCCTTCGATGCCCGGCGGGCACAGCTTCGAACTGAGAACCAGGAGTGGCATCCATTTGAGGCGTCCGATCAATTGGGAAACGCTGGCATCAACTACGACGAATAGATAATCTGGGATTCCTAGTCTTAGGTTCCAACGAAGAACTAAAGCCAGGTCTAGCATGCCAGAGAGGAAAGACAGTATCTGAACCCAGAAAAGTATATCACGAAAAGGGTGGTTTTTGAATCCGTATTGGTATAGTATCGTGCCGAGCAGAGAGCCAACCGATCCAATGGCCATAACGTAGCCAATCATTTGCTGTTTAGAACACGAAATGACATCAAGATAACCTTACGAAATCCAAGAAAAAAAGCTCCAGCTGTGGTGAAATTAATGCGTGAAATATCTTTTCTTCTTACCTTAGAAAACGAAGGACCGGCCTCTGAATCAGTGACCCAGTAGAAACAAGGTCTCCAAACATATGGGCTTTTCAGTGTCTTCCACATAGCTTTACCAGCACTGACAAATCTCTGGTTGATCTGTTTATTGCAGTAAATGTTTGTGAAGTATAAGAGGTTGTCTCATGAATCCAACCATGGAGAAAGCGCACTGTTACCTGTTCGTAAGCAATAGCAGACGGTCGTGATTCCTTGAGCAAAATACCGACGGAAAACACAAGCACGGCTGGTAGTGTCAACAATCCATATACTCCCTATTATCCAAGAAAAGGATGTCGTGTGAAAACTTGTCCAGAATTCTTGATTATTCATAACATGTCCAGCCAAATAATAGGTTTCAGGGCTAACCTGGGGACCAATTAAATGCACAAAGATACCGCTCACAGAAAATCCAACGAGTGCACCGATTGAAGAGCTCAAGCTGCAGAGCGTTTGCATATCGGGCGCTAAAGAAGGATGATTGCCACTGTTCTGCGCCACACATGCGTCTACAGTGACATCAGCGATTGCAACGCTAGCACTAGCTGCTGTCAGCGAAAGCAATGCGAAGACTATATGCAGGTTTGGGTGCAGAGATAAGAACATCATGGATATAATTCCAAGCACACCTGGAAAAAGGAAAAAGTTCATCCTCAATTTGAAGTTCATTACAGTGGCAAGTTCCAAGAAATAGCACAGATTTAGGAAGGGAACAAATTCAATAGACATAGAGAAGCTATTCAGATTCCTCAGTACCACCGTTGCTAAGCTTATCATTCCAATATCTAGTGCTTGCCAAGTGTCCACCAAGAGGGCAAACCTTTTATCCAATCGCCCTCAAATTGGGAAAAGGAATTTAAAGCAAAGCTTTTTAAATTCGTTATAGCCATCCGACTAATCTCACTACATGAAACGTTATCTCTGAGTGTTCGCATATATCTATGCCTCAAGAGGAGATGATGCAACAACTCATGTATGTAGCTAGGAGAACATCAGCATAACATGAAAAAGATCTCAGCTTGATATGAAAAAGCAAAAAAAGAAGAAGCAGCTTTGTTTTACCTGCAAAAAGGAAATAAGGCCTCCGTTGATACCCCATAAGAGGGACAACATCGGTGAGAAGACCCCAAAGTGGCTTGACAATCCAAGGAATCGAAGTGATCCCAGAATAAACCTGAGCCTCGGAGGGCTGAACTCTTTGAACATCCTTCATGTAATACTCCGTCCCAACTCTTGCAAGGGCTCCACCAAGACCTTGACTCACACCGTAGACTATCATAACTCCAAACACAAAACTCCAATGCAATTCATCGGCGAGCATTTTGAACCACCGTAGCGGCGCCCGAACCCAGCCTCGGATCTCTTTGTGGGGAGCTTCTTGTACTGCATCGTCGCTGTGGATTGGGAGTTTGTCTTCTTCGCCCATGGTGAGTATCGCCTATTCTTTGCAGCTGGAATCTAGAATTTCAGCGAATAGATTTTATGAAGGTTGTTGACTAGAAAAGTCAACTTGAGAGGCGAACGAAGCACACTGGATCTAGGATTTACATAGTCAAACAAAGGTCTGAAAGCTCAAGTGGGTTTGGATAGATCATTCCCAAGATCTGGAAAATTATTTAGACCAAAAGAGTAGGTAAGTTTCATCCATGGAAATTTTTATGTTCGATGTTTGTTCGTTACATGTTTCGGTATTATGCGTTCAAATGCTTGTAGCTGCACTATTGGCTATTGCTGTAAAAAATTGTAAGTGTATAACTATAAAAAGAAAAGAATTATTTAATATTGATTTTTAAAAAGTGTCTCAAAATCGCATGAGCTTGGCTTGAACAGGGTAACCACAATGGTGGTTTATAGGTGTGTCATATTTGCTTATTTGGCACTTTATATGACACACCACCATTGTGGATGTGTCATGAGTATGACATTGTGTCATATTTATGACACATTGTTATAGGAATTAAAGGAGAGAGAAGGTTTGAGAAAGAAAAAGAAATTATTTATTTATAGTTGTGGGTCCGTGTTATAGTAGTGTTATTATTGTGAAAAAAGTAGAATAAAAGTGTTATAGAATAAAAATATAGAAAAATATGGCGGTATTATGGATGTGTTATTGTTGTGGACACCCTGAACTTCAATTAGCTCCGAAGTTCACTCGACATTTCGACACTCGTCCTACGAAGGATAGTAAGAAGTCTATGGTAACAATATAGACGCACGAGTTCTTGCCAATATTACAAGCTTATATTATTTTGGAGATAATATATTCAAGCGCATGGTCCTATACTTTGCTTGCATTAGTGAATGATCTTCCTCATATGATGATGACAACCTATATTTACGGAAAGGAAGAGAAAGATTCTTCACCCTTTACTCAGCTGACTCCCGGGCGATGATCTCCGCGGAGATATGAAGATAAAAACTTCTATCAAGAAAAATAATTAAAAAATACAACTTTAAACTAATTGTTGATAATCTCAAGGAGTGTGCTTGGTGCGGTTTTCGGCAGTTTTCGGCCAATTCGCATCAAACCACTATATGCGATTTTTTGAAAAATAATTCTCAAACCACGATTTTGAAAAATAAAACCACTCTTACGGTTTGGTGCGGTTGCGGTAGGGTTTCGCGGTTTTTAACCGAATAAAGAAAATACTTATATTTTATCGAATGAGAAAATTGTTTTTAAAAGTGTTGGGCGCAAAATGTGATGAGACATCGCCTTGCCTCAGAAAACAAGGCGCAAGTCGACATATTTGCCTCATATATCAAAGCGTCACCATGTCCAAAAAAATTAGTATGTTATCTTCTTTTATATTAGGCTTTAGTATATTAGATGTCAATTTTTTAATATATCGGTTTAGATTTGTGGTCCGATTGGAAACTCAAAATATAAATAGTAGGTCAAGAAAAAGTTAAATGTTCGTGTCGTATCTATTTTAATCCTACATGTTCGGACGTTTATTCTTATAGAAATATGTTTAACATAAAAATTAAAATTAAGTGTGTTAGTAATGATATCACTTTCATATGATCAACAAATTAGTATTAAAAGACTTATTAGTAAATAAAAATAATTAAACTAAAAATAAATTTCAAAATATGACTAGGGTAAGATTACCATAAACAAAAAATAGATATAATTAATAAAAAATATATAAAACTAAAATGCGGTTCGGTGCTGTGCGGTTTGTACCAAAAATTCACACCGCGCCATTATTACGGTGCGGTTTTGTAAAATAAATTAAACCTCGGTTTTGGCGGTTAATTGTATTATACGGTGCGGTGCGGTGCGGATGGTTCCGGCAGTTTTCTAAAACCATTGCACACCCCTAATCATCTCATTGTTTCGACAGTTTGATTTTTTTTTTTGGTACCAAGAAGTTGGAACATTCAACTGTAGAGGGTTTATAAATATATAATATCATGATACATAATACATACTAGTAATTTTTGCACATTTGATGCATGTGCTACCATCATAAAAATATTAAATAAATTTGTGAATATTTGATTTAAATAAGGGGTCTTTGCACATAAGTACCTATTTGGATAAAAACTTGTAATTTAGTACCCTGTCAGGATTGTTTTATATGTAGGTACCTAACAGGATAAATTTTTGCACATAGGTACCCGATCCCCGAAAGTACACCATACAACACATTTGGGTACCCTATATAACAGAAAATGGTACGACGTATGCTATATTTAGGTACGCATTATGTAACACATGTATGTCGTAGGTACGACGTATGCTATATTTAGTACCCTATATCAACGTGTTTATGGTATGTAATATACACACAGGAAGGTACGACATGACTAAAGAAACTGTTAAAAATTAAACGGGTGCCTATCTGTAAACTTTTCTGACAGGGATACCTATGTGTAAAAATTTTATCCAATTGGGTATTTTTCTATAGATTCACCTTTAAATAATAATAATTTTAATTTTGTTTAGTATTTTAACGGCATAAGATGACTTTGTGGTGTCATATTTAATATAATAGTATTTAAATGCTATTTTTAATTTTATTCAATAATGGCAAAATTCTAATTAATAAGGGACCACATTTAAATGACATTAGAGGTGAACGTGGGTATTACTTTATTCATTTAGAGTTGAACGTCTCTATTTTTTTTCCTTTATTAATCTTTATTTGAGAAAAAAAAAATAGAACGTGACGTGAGTTTCTTAAAACGTGGTTTGAGTTATATTTTTTTGATTATAATTAATCTGGAAATTGACACACCAAAATTTCTAATTGATGGTTTCTATTAGACTCTCTCCCACTTAATAAAATAGGATATACGTAAATGCTCTCACAAATTACACGGCACGTGAGCTTGCGTAAAAAAAAAAAAAAAAAAAGTCAAACATTTCGAGAGGGAAAACGTTCTAAGTAATCAACATATCATTTAATGACCCGGCGCATCATCAGCACCGATGAAAACTGTTATATAAATGATTGTTTTAATCGGCGTGTAATTGCGGACATACGATTGATTATAGATATCAAGCACGCGAGAAGAAACCACGTATACTTTCATCATCTCTCCAACTCCCGCCATGGATACCATCGCTCTGATTCTTGATCTTCTTCTCCTCCTCGTGCTGATGATCATATCAGTTCGAATCTTGAAAAAACCTGCAAATCACAAGCTTCTTCCGCCTGGGCCGAGGCCTTTCCCGATCATCGGAAACATTCAGCAGATCGGCGCACAAGCCCACCGTTCGCTGCACAAGCTATCTCAAACCTACGGTCCCATAATGTCCATCTACTTCGGCAACACTTTGGCCGTCGTCGTCTCCTCGCCGGAGGCCGCCAAGGAAGTGGTCAGAACCCACGACCGCGAGTTCACGGGTCGGTTCATACCCGCAGCCATGCAAGTCCACGACCACGATAAGTACAGCATCGGCTTCTTACCAGCGAACGGTCAGTGGAGAAAGCTGCGCAAGATATGCAAAGAACACATGTTCTCCACTCAGTGCCTCGATTCCGGCGAAGGGCTCAGGCAAGAGATGCTGAAGAAGCTCTGTGAGTACGTCGGAAAGCGTGCCGCCGCAGGCCGCGTGATCAACGTCGGGGAAGCTGCTTACGTCACCACTCTGAATCTGACGTCAGCCACCCTCTTTTCAGCCGTCGTAACGGACTACGAATCTGGGGAACTGCAAGAATTCAGACGGATTATCGATGGGGTGACGAACTCCGTGAGCGCGCCTAACGTTGCGGATCTTTTCCCCATCCTCAAACCTTTCGATCCTCAGGGCATTAAGAAGGCTGCTGAGATGAACTTTGGGAAGTTGCTCGATATGTTCGATGATATGATCAATCGAAGATTAGAGGAAAGGTCTAGCCCAGATTTTGCTCGTAATAAGAAGTCCGACATGCTCGAAGCACTCGTTGACGCCATGGAGAAAGGCGGCGAGGAGGAGCTCACCGTCGACGAAATCAAGCATTTGCTTGTGGTTGGTTAAAAAAGATATATAACTCTTCTTACGCTTATGTTATACTATTGTCTGAATTACTACTTGTGTGTTGATTATTTTCTTGGAAAAATAATTGACAGGCGTTGTACGTTGCTGGCGCAGAGTCAACGTCGTCGACAGTAGAATGGATCCTCACGGAGTTATTACGACACCCCAAAATGATGTCGAGGATCCGAGAAGAGATCGAAGCAGCGGTCGGCGAGGGCAACCAAGTTCAAGAATCAGACATATCGAAGCTCCCATACTTGAGAGCATTCATCAAAGAATCCCTGAGGTACCATCCACCTGGGATTTTCTTACTTCCTCGTACTTCCCAAATCGACCTGGAGATCGGCGGCTATACAATACCCAAGGGCTCGCAGGTCATGGTCAACATCTACTCGGTCAACAGAGACCCGCGGGCATGGACCGACCCGGAGACCTTCGACCCGGAGAGGTTCATGGGTCCCAAGAGCGACGTGGACTTCAAGGGACAAGACTTCGAGCTTCTGCCTTTTGGTTCGGGCAGGAGGATCTGCCCCGGGTTGCCTTTCGCTAACCGTTTAATGCATTTGATGGTGGCGACTCTCGTCCGACACTTCGACTGGAAGCTCGAGCCCGAGATGAAGCCCGAGGATTTGGACACGATGGAGATTGTGAAGCTTGCGCTGAAGAAAAGAGTTCCTCTCATGGCTATCCCCGTACAAAAACCCTAATCGATCTTTGAATTATTATCACGTAGTTTGGAGAATAAATATCATTCGTTTTCGATCTGTGGCTGTTCGTTCCTACATGTTGTATAATGTAATGCACTCGTATGATTCCGTGTCTAATGTGTAATCGTAAGATGATGCTAAATATCAGTAATTTCTCGTCTTAATTTATCATCAAGTACTTTTTTTTTTCAAAACCAGAAGTTGACTACGTAACCACATTACATTATTAGTGTGTATGGATATTGGTTAAATCAAAGCATTTAAAGCTTTAGTCGGACCCTTAAAAACAAACAAACCAATCATTGACGATAGTTCCAAGTTTTGTGGTTCAGTTTATTACAGACAGACACTTGCAAATTGATCACTTCTGTTGAGCGCCTTTATTGCCGTAAACAGATGATACCATATCTTTTTATGATCCCAAACCCAATTGCCACGTACTGTAATGGGCTTACCAAGAATGTATGTACTATTATTACATGGGAAAGAAACTACTGAACTGCAGGCAAGTGTAGAGAAAGTGCATAGCACGTAAGCTGTTGTCAAATTGTATATAATTATGGTTCGTTAGATTGATGTAATGCTCCACGAAATGCTTTTCTCAGCACTACTTTAACTTACAGTACGACGAAGCATTTAGAACCTTGAATGTCGGAACGAAGTCAGGCCATTGATCAATGAGCTCGTCCATGATAGGAACTGAATCTATCGAGCATTCCACCTCAATTCAACGCCAGTCCTAAATAAGAACTTCCTATTTTTTCCTGATCATTATTACTTTGATGTCTAGCTTGACATTTAGTCTTTTTACTATTTTTTATTTTATTAAAATTTTATTAATCATTATTGCGAGCTCCCCAACATCCAATTTCTTCTCTGTTTTTATTTCTCTCACCTTGACTTTCTTTCTCATTTTCGTACTTCGGTCTTCCTTCAGGTTCTTCTTGCCCCTTCCCCCTCTTTTCTTTTTCGTACGTGTAAAATATTGTGTTTGCGAAAAAAAAAGGTAATACCATATTTTTTTACAATAATCTTCAGCTCGTATCATTCCCTTTTCCTATAAAAAAAATTACTTGATGCATGATAGATCTTTCGAAGGAGTCCCTTTATGTGGTCAGTCAAGATGGGATCTTTTTAAATCCAGGAGGATGGAGCTTTAAAAGGATCGTGTTTCTTGATTATTTCAAAGAGCTGTTGTAGATTCTTGCCATATTTTGTTGTTTGGTTAATTGGATTTTTGGAACTCGTAGTATTTATTGTAGCAATTGTATGTTCGTCCCTATCAGATCTATGCTCGAACAATATTGTTTTGTTGGTATGTAAAGTTTATTCTTTTACCATATTTATTTTGCTTTTGCAGGTTGGATTACGAATGCTGTGGCGGTTCCTCTTAGGTTATATAGCAGGAAATGCTAATTTGGAAAAATTTTAGGTCTTCTGATTTATTTCTTACCTTTAGGAATATTTTAGGAATTTAGGGTTTGATTAAGAAAAAAGGGTCAAAAGTGATTGGTTTCATGGGTTATTTAGACTCTGTATTGTCTGAAACAAGCCAATCCCACGTCGATAATGCTCCGGTCAGCGGCGGTGGACTCAGGTGATTTCTAACAAACGATTGATTTCCTTTCTTGACGGCTGTGTTTGAAATAGTCTTTTGTCAATCGTTAATTTTGAGGAATTATCGATGTGAATTATGTGTAGTCATTGTTTACCGCCATAATGACGCACGTTCTTTCTCAGTTTGCTGATCAGTGGTTAAATTCTTTGTTCGTTGAAGTCATTGATGTACTCGATTGGTTGTTTCAAAGTACTATGTTGCATCGTAGTCTGCAGTTTTTCTCCTTCTCGAATGCTATATTTGCCGAACTATATGCCACGAAACTCGACAGAGTTGTAAGAATTTCCATTTGATGCTTCTGATGGTGTGTAAATGGCGGCGTTTTTTGTCGTATACGGTGCATCGTACTTCATGTGAAGAAAATAAATGGGATTTGTTGTTCGAATTAACCTTATCTTTGTCATCAAGATATAATATAGCTTCTTGTGCATATTACAGTCACAATGGAAAGTTCAGTTATGGATATGCGAGTTCCCTGGGTAAAAGATCTTCGATGGAAGATTTCTATGAAACAAGAGTCGACGGTGTAGATGGTGAAATAGTCGGTCTCTTTGGCGTCTTCGATGGTCTCTCTCTCTCTCTCTCTCTCTCTCTCTCTCTCTCTCTCTCTCTCTCTCTCTCTCTCTTTCTCTCTATGTACACATATATATCATATATGATATGATATTTCAACGTTTAATCTTCTTTCTATCAGGTCATGGAGGAGCTCGAGCTGCAGAGTACGTAAAGAAGAATCTCTTCAGCAATCTGATCAAGCATCCGAAGTTCATTTCCGACACAAAATCTGCTATAGGTATATCCCCGTTATAAACACCACGTTTTTTTTACGTTCTACGCATCTCTTAAAGATTCGTTTTATGTATTTTCTTTTCTTCAGCTGATGCGTACAGCCACACAGACTCTGAATTTCTTAAATCTGAGAATAACCAAAATAGAGACGCTGGTTCAACTGCTTCTACTGCTATACTCGTCGGCGATCGCTTGATCGTGGCAAATGTTGGGGATTCAAGAGCTGTCATCTGCAGGGGTGGCAATGGTAGGTCTAAACAATTTTCGTAAAGGAGTTAATGTCTTCAAATTGCTTCAACTTTCACACTCTTCTTTTGTTTTTTTTAAGCTATTGCTGTGTCTCGAGATCACAAACCTGATCAAACCGACGAAAGGCAACGAATCGAAGATGCTGGTGGCTTCGTGATGTGGGCTGGTATACTTCCAATGCTTTAATCGATGGTACTTAACGATCAAAAATGATAAAAAAAAAACGCTTTAATTCTTTGGTTCTTACAAAAAAGGGACTTGGAGGGTCGGGGGCGTGCTTGCTGTATCACGTGCTTTTGGAGATAGATTGCTGAAGCAATACGTCGTGGCTGACCCTGAAATCCAGGTGAGAATAACTATTCGAAGGAACTCCAAAAAAAAAGAAGTATTTTCTCATTCATTTTATGTGTAAAATTAGCTGAGGGTCTAATTATTGAAATTTGCAGGAGGAAAAAGTGGACGATAGCCTGGAGTTTCTTATCCTGGCAAGCGATGGGCTATGGGATGTGGTGACGAATGAGGTGAGAAGTACACAGAGATTTTCATCGGCGTATTTATATGAGAGATTTTTTTTGCTGCTACGATGATGGACGTATTATCATTAGGAAGCCGTGTCGATGGTGAAACCAATCAAAGATCCCGAAGAAGCAGCGAAGCGGCTTTTGCAGGAAGCTCAGCAGAGAGGAACTGCTGATAATACCACCATTGTTATCGTCCGTTTTATTATTACCGATGACGATGATGTGTCTGAAGCTCCAAGCAGCTCAAACAAGAACGATGATCATACATAGAACAAACACTAAGAATGTTGTTGTACTCTCTATTTCTATCGACTTCTCTTTTCTTTTGTAGCTTTGGATCTAAACAAATATCACTTACCAACTTGACTTGAGATGGATCTTTATTAGTTCGTAATGAGTTGCTCAATTCTATGTCATCTTCTTCCAAATGTCGGTTTGTTTGCATTGTCTGCGAGCATTTAAACGCATAACATATACAGATATTATTCACATCCCACACGGTATTACTACCATTAATGTTCAAAAGGATCAGCTAGGACTATTTTCATTAGTATATATTAAGCAGAAGGAGAGGTCGTCATACTATTTTTTTAGTCAATTTCTTCATCGAAAGAAAGGAAAAACCATGTGAGCCCTGCTGCATGGGTATGCATGTATGTATGTCCTGAACGCATTGATGTCGTCTTCACAGCTCAAAAGCAAAGAAAGTAAGTAATGACTTCCAAAACAGTACTTAAGACGTGCCTTTTCTTGTGAGATTATTCATCATGCCCCACTTCTTTATTCTCTCCCTTGAAGCTATCCTTGCTTTTGTTTTACATCCTATTAAACCCGAATTTGAATCATGTATGCATGTGTATGTATATATGTATGTGTGTGTTTTGACGTAAACCGAAGGAAAAAAAATCATCTCTTACGCATTCCAAGATCACAAAACTGTGTACATAGATGGACTTTAAGAAAAACTCAGTTTTTAATTTGTAGAATTGTACTATATTTAGATGAGATATTTATATTTATACATAAAACTTCTTCTTCTAGATGGCTGGCTAGGCTTATATTCGTTCTTGGCGCTGCTCTCCGCGCCGTCTTCACGTCTCGAAACTTGCTCTCGACGATCATCACCATTATCCATCACTCTCACTTCAATCGTCAGTTCCTCTTTATTAATACAAGCTTCTACGACTTCGTCATGACGATATTCATCATCATTATTCTTACAGCTTCCCCTTAAATTACTGTTCGAAGAAGGCGTTGCCAAGAAAGTGGGATTCACCTCTCCCGCCATGATGACAAGATACCTCTCTTCCAAAATCGCAGGCACCTCCTCCTCCGAACAATCCTCACGGCCCTTGATCTCCGACGCTTCTGATCGACCGCCGCCCACTTCTTCATCTTCTTCTCCAGTCGCTCCCGAGAATTTCCAGTAGGAGCAGGCGAGGATTAGCAGAGAAAAGGCTATAAGCCCAAGCATGGCGGCGAGCCCACCGAAGAGGTAAGGAACTGGCGAGTGCCATGGAGAGCGTTGGACGACTACTGTGGACGACGGTGGCCGAATACTGAAGGTGGCCTTTGCTGTGGTTATGGCTTCGGCGGCTGTGGCTTTCATCGATGAAGACGACTTATTGGAGGAGATCAGTGGTCGCATTTCTTTCTCAGTCACTTTCTGGGGAAAAGAAGTGTAGTACTTCGATATGCAATGTTATGTTGCCTTCTTTTTTTTTGGGTTGGTTTTGAGTTTGAGATATAAAGAGAGGAAGTTGTGATTTTATAGGCAGAACAGAACCCTAAAAATGTTTTCTCTCACACACACAAATAGATCTCTTTCGTTTCATCTGTAATTTTTTTCAGGGTTTTCTAATATGAGATCATCAATAAAATAAATATTCCCATTTAGAAGTTGCTTGTGGAAAATATTTCAAAGAGATATTCTGTAGGCATTGGATAGAGAATAGAGAGATGTGCATTGTTGTGAAAGGAAAATAAATAAATAGCACTAGAACCATCTGCAGTGGAAACGCACTAAATATACACATACATTTTAGTATGATTAGATGGATAAGATGTGTCCATCATTAAAGGCACCATAATCATCATTATTCTATATATGAACGTATAACGAAATAATTGCGGATAAAATTAAAGCAATGAACAAATCCACATAGCGGGTATACGTTTGGGTCGGGTTCGGATATCGAGCAAATACACAATCCGAATCAGACGTTCGGACAAACATCATGCATGTTTGTTACTGTCCAAGTATTTCGATATTAGTTTGTGTGACAAACTATGTATTCGACAGATAATAATTAAATTATGAACACTATATCAAGAATTATTAGCGGCACTGTTAGTTAGCTCTTGAGATGCATCAACAGACATACAATGAAGAACGTATCATAAAGTCAAGAGAAAAAAACGATCATATCATTTTACACATTAAAATATACTTAGTGCCGAGAGCACTCGGGTCGGGCAAGGTTAACCACATTAAAATAACAATACATTATTCTACTTTACGTGAGTGTTTAAATTATCTGTGTGAAAATCAATCAATATATATATATATATATATATATATATATATATAGAATCTTTACTTATACACGCCACAAATAATGAAGTAAAAGATAACATGGGTGCATTTGTTCCCAAAGGAGGGTTATTACATGACATAAAGCAATGTTAAGCGGATAAGAAAGCACCTAACTACAAAACCATGGGCACCCACCCCCCACTAGATTAAAGGTTCCAATGAACGCAGGTTTGATCAAATGTAGTTATTAGTTTAACTTTTGTTAGTGTTAGTTATCTATTTATTTATATAGAAAAAATATATGTATGTACTTTCTATTTCGTTTACAAGGTGCTCAAAAGGAGAACTCCGTTTACAATTCAATCAAGAGATTATTAGGCTCGACCCAACCAATGTTTGGTCCGTATAAATTTGTGTGGCCCAAAGTAAGTTAATGGGCCATTAAATAAGAATTGCGTTGGAAGATATGTTTTTCCTTTCCACTACAAAATTTTATCCTCAATTCCATAATTGATGTTGCAAAATCATATATGTTTTTTCATGCTTGACCACTTAAATTTAGTATTCGGTGTTATTAAACAAATTATTGGTCAAACACTAAATTTTGAGTGAATAAGAGAGCATTCCATTTTGACAATAATGAGATGCGACAGCAGTTTCCCAGAAATTCACCGTCGTTTGACTTTAAATCTTCTCTAAGGCACAGACCATGTAATAAATACAAACATATTTATATTTCTTTACATACATAAATATTGTGTTTCACGTAAATAAAGTCAAAGTAAATTGTTTTTTTATATTCATTGGTGACAGCACGACTTTGACTGGAATATCTTAACTGCAATTTATGTGAGAATAAGAACCTAGTTGCGTAGTTGAGAATATTCAACGTTTGAGCAGAGAAATTAGAGTGCATCTTCGGAGCAAGACCGAGTAAAAGCATGTGTAATAATATGGCACACAATTAATATCTCTTGAAAAAAATCGGAAAACTTCAAAGTCAAGTTCGTTGCTTACATAGATTCCCAGAGAGCGACAAGCAATCTTAGCTCGGTTCGGGTCGGGTCGGGTCCTACATCCATAGCTTTAACTTTCTCCCCCATCGGCATGAATGATGACTTACTACTACTATAAAGCAACATATGACTACTGACTTGTCCAAGCGCGAATCGACAGAGACGTAGTAATAACGGCGATGGAGAAGAAGAAACCCTCTCATCTTCTTGCCGTCACAATAGCATTCCTCCTCTTCAAGAACGTTGGCTTATTATCAGCGCAGAATATTCCGACCATCGTCCCAGTAAATGTCGGGCTCGTCCTCGACTTGAATGATCACGTAGGTCAAATGGCTTCGAACTGCATAGACATGGCGCTGTCCGATTTCTACGCCACGCACAATCAATACAAAACTCGCCTCGTCATCCACTCAAGGGACTCAAAAGGAGACGTCGTCGGCGCAGCTTCCGCAAGTAAGTAGTACTTACTTAGTATAGAACTGTGATATACATAGTAAAGATTCTTGAATTTGATTGAGCCATTCTTTTCGAACATATGTTACAGCCTTGGACCTGCTCAAGAATGTCCAAGTCCACGCCATCATAGGCCCCTTATTCTCATCGCAGGCAAATTTCCTCATCAGCCTCGGAGACAAAGCTCGTGTCCCCATCATCACCTTCTCAGCCACGAGCCCTTCCCTCTCGTCGATTCGAAGCCCACATTTCATACGAGCCACTCTAAACGACTCGTCCCAAGTCCGCGCCATAAGCTCCATCGTCGAGGCCTTCGGCTGGGGAGAAGTCGTCCCAATCTACGTAGACAACGAATTCGGCGAAGGGATCATTCCATACCTAAACGACGCGTTGGAAAGAGTCAACGCCGACGTGCCTTACAGGAGCGTCATTTCGCCGTCCGCCGATAAGGATGAGATCGCAGAGGAGCTCTACAAGTTGATGACGATGAGGACGAGGGTTTTCGTCGTCCACATGCTGAGGGACCTCGGCGCTCGACTGTTTACGGTCGCCGAAGAGATTGGAATGATGGGCCGAGGTTACGTGTGGATAGTAACGGATGGATTGGCGAATGAGCTGAGCTTCCTCGACCGCTCCCTCGTCGAGTCCATGTTGGGAGTCGTAGGCGTGAGGCCTTACGTTCCCTATTCGCAGGCGCTGAAGAATTTTACCGCTCGATACGAGTCGACGATTCGAAGGAGGAAGAACGGTTCGGAACTCAGCGTTTTTGGTCTGTGGGCTTACGACGCAGCCACCGCGCTGGCCTTGGCCGTGGAAAGCGCAGCGTTAGCAAATCCTTCGCTAACGTTCGCTTTCGCAGCTTCGAACGTGTCGAAAAAATCGACGTACCTCGAAGACTTCGGCGTCTCCATGGCCGGGGCGGAGGTGGTTAGGGCTTTACGGAGTACGTCGTTCGAAGGGCTAGCGGGAAAATTCAGCTTAGCAAACGGTCAGCTGCAACCGCCTCTTTACGATATAACCAACTTGGTGGGCCCGGGCGCTCGAGTGGTTGGGTATTGGACGCAAGAGAACGGCATCACAAGGGATTTAAACCCGACGAAGGATGATGACGTGGCGGCGGGCCCCGACTCGAGGAGGTCCGGGCTTGGGTCCGTTATATGGCCCGGGGACACAACGGTTCCTCCGAGGGGTTGGGTGATCCCCACGAACGGGAAGAAGCTAAGAATAGGCGTGCCGTTGAAGTCGGGATTCACCGAGTTTCTAAACGCCACTTGGAACCGCGACAATTCTACGCATGTCGAGGGATACAGCGTAGACGTCTTCGACGCCGTTATCAGAAAATTGCCGTACGGCGTGGAGTACGAGTACGTTCCATTCGCTAACGCCAGCCACGTCACGACGAGCTACAACGACTTGGTTTATCAAGTGTACCTCGGCGTAATAAGCGTTAAGAACAAAATCGTTCGAGGCGCTCGGTTACGTCTTGATCTAATATCCCGCTCTTTGTCTTTTTTTTTTTTTCCGACAGAATTTTGACGCGGCGGTAGCGGATATAACCATCGTGGCAAACAGATCGAATTACGTGGACTTCACCCTTCCCTACGCCGAGTCTGGTGTCTACATGGTTGTGCCGATAAAGGACGATAACAGCCGTAACGCTTGGGCGTTTCTGAAGCCGCTGACTTGGCAGCTTTGGTTGACGAGCTTCAGTTCGTTCGTCTTGATCGGAGTTGCGGTTTGGGTTCTTGAGCATAGAATCAACGACGAGTTTAGGGGTTCGGTTTGGCATCAAGTGGGCATGATATTCTGGTTCGCCTTCTCGACCATGGTCTTCGCCCACAGTAAGTAATACCGTATTACACTCCTTGACATTGCGCCGAGTATTTATATAATCCTCGCTGGCCGATCTTTTTCTGCAGAGGAGAAGGTAATAAGCAACTCGGCGAGATTCGTGCTCATCGTGTGGTTCCTGCTTGTCCTAATACTGACGCAGAGCTACACGGCAAGCCTCACCTCGATGCTAACGATTCAGAAGCTACGGCCCACCATCACGAGCATAGACGACCTTCTGAAGAACGACCAATACGTGGCATACGAAACTGGCTCGTTCGTTTTCGGGCTACTAACCAACATGGGCTTCTCAGAGTCGAGGCTCGTGGCCTTCGAATCGCCAGAGATGCTTCACGAACTCTTCTCAAAAGGCACCATAGCTGCAGCGTTCGACGAAATCCCGTACATGAAGATCTTCATCGCCAAGCACTGCTCCAAGTACACCGCCGTGGATCCAATTTATAAGACCGACGGATTTGGCTTCGTACGTCTCTCTCTCTCTCTCTATATATATATATATATATACATATATATGTATGATCACATTATCTGAGCACCTTATGTGGGCACTGCGGCATTGATTGGCGCCACATCAACATGCCAAATCAGCATATGAGGCGTCAATTAATTCCACGTGAAAAGCGCTAATTAATACTACACCACTTTCTATGTTGACTTGGCATGTTGATGCGACATCCATCAATGTCTGTCACATCAAAGGTGCTCACCTCATGTGAGCACCATAAGATTTCTCTATATTTATGCGTCTTTATTTGTATGTTTCTCTTTAACCAGCTGGTCGACGTATATATTTGCAGGCGTTCCCTATAGGGTCTCCGCTCGTGGCGGACGTTTCGAGGGCGATACTAAATGTGACGCAGGGCAAAGAGATGACGCACATCGAGAAAAAATGGCTCGGTAATAATAACAATGATGCATGTCCGAATTCTAACGGCGAACTTATGCCGTCAGATAATAGTCTCGGCCTGGAGAGTTTCTGGGGCCTTTTCATCATCGTTGCTATTGCTGCTTTTCTAGCCGTCGCAATCGATGTGATTAGGTTTTTACGTCAAAATTGGAACCTAAGGTCGCACAGAAGGGAGATGCTCCAAAGGTTCGTCGATAGAGGTCCGAAGAAGCAAAACGACGACGGAGATTATTATTATTATTATTGCTGCGATTGCATGAGGAGAGCCGTCGTAATAAGAGCCCTTTTCGATAACAATCCTAACCCTTCTTCGTCAGCTACTAATACACTGACAACGGCTCTTCGAACTGTCGATAGTTCGCCGAGGTCAGCTTTCTCGAGCCCTGACCACATAATAGACGTGCAAGAAGATTATAATGCATCGAATGCAATAACACAGCAAGAAATAGAATCCATTGATCATCAACAAGGAGAAGAAGCTTCGCTCGCTCGCTCGCTCGCCTGAATGAACAACGGTCCCTCGAACAGATGGTAGGTTAGGCTAAGACACGAGTTGGAGATAGACGCGTACGAAAGCACTGGCAATATACAAATACATACATAGACGTGTATACTATCAAAACTTTTTATCTAGATCACGATTTATCATCTGTATACACAGAGGTTATGTGCTACTACTGTGGCAAAAACTGCTGTAGGCAATGTTTCAGGTTCTGAAAAGTAACGGGTTTAGACACAAACGAGTCCATCCCATTCGCATAACAATCCTCGGCACTCTCCGACAATGCGTTGGCTGTCATCTGCATAATGCATGTAAAAGAGAATTATTACGGAAAATAACCAGTTGTAATGGACTGGTATCTACTACAGTTGAAACGAGAACTTACAGCTATGATGGGTATCCTTTTTCGCATATTTGAAGATGGATTTTGAGGAGGCGAGAGCTGCAATTCGACGCCTGCTTCGATCGCCTCGGCCCACGAACCCGTTTCTTCGAACGATCGAATTAATCTCGTGGCTTGAAGACCGTCCATCACAGGCATGCACACGTCCTACCAGCGAAAAAATTCTCATTTTTCTAAGGAAACAGAGCATGACAAACAATTAAAGAAAAAGAAAGCCCCGAAGCTTTATAGATGTGGTATATGAGTACCATGAAAACAAGGTCGTAGCTATTGCACTGGACGGCGCTTACAGCTTCGGCTCCATTCATAACGACGTCTACGCTGTGCCCTAGCTGCTTCATCATTGACTTTGCGACCACTATGTTGATCTTGTTATCTTCCACAAGAAGAATCTTGGGCTTTGCTGCTTCTTCTCGGGCTTTAGAAGTTTCTGGACTATTACTAGAAGAAGAAGACTCCAAGGTTCTGTCGTCTTGTGCATGTTTTTCTGGGCAAACACTAGTTTCTGAAGCTCCATTTGAAATCCTAGAACTTGAACTTGTGCTCTGATCATTCGTATACTGATCAGCTGAACTCAAGCTGTGACTGAGAGGATCCATTTGTTTGCTGGATGAAGAGCCATCTTCTTCTGAATCGAACTCTTTGTGCGTAACGATACTAGACGAAGATGGAGATTCATCCATCATATTAAATTCAAATTCTGATGGAGACATCTTCTGAATTCTTCCTTGACTAACTTGAGGCGAAATCAAAGCACGTGGATGGAACGTAAAAACGCCAGAACGGAGATCCTCTTCTTTCTCGTCGTCAACTGATTCGTGGTTTTCCATATCAGATAGTTCCTCGGAATCATCTGATGTATCGTCGATGGACGAGATCTTGTAAGGCAACACAAACGTAAAGGTAGACCCTTTCTGCTCTAAGCTTGATACTGTTAAATGACCTCCCATTAGTTCAACCTATGAGTTGATAACCATCAGATAACGGTGTAAGAAACGATGCTTGTGCTATTAATTTTTTTCTGTACGCATAATCATTACCAATTGTTTGCATATTGCTAAGCCGAGGCCTGTGCCACCGTACTTTCGAGCAGTATCAGCAGCAGCTTGCATGTACTTCTTGAACAGAGTAGGAATTGCATTTTCTGTTGCATGAGAATCATGTATTTAAGACAGTATATATATATGTACATGCACACACACACAAGTATTAAAAAAATACCTGGTATTCCAATTCCTGTGTCATAAACATCACAACGCATCCACACAACTTGCTCTTCAGAATTATTGCCATTCTGTTCGTCTGCTTCTATTGAAGATTCGGGCGGCTTAGGGACAACATAGAGTTTAATTCCAACCTTCCCCTCGTGAGTAAACTTGATAGCATTGCTGTTAACGAAAAAAACATCTTCATATTTATACTCACTCATTCATGTGCAAGGAATAGATCATCGGACAGACTTTGTGTAATGAAAAAGCTTAAGATGTACCTGACTAAGTTTGTGAGTATCTGTCGAATCCTCAATACATCTCCGACAACCTAGAACATGAAGATTCGTTTTTCACGTATGAAATTACGGGCCTTTGTCAAATTTCGATGAGACTTAGTAATTACCTCTATGGGAACATCGTCGCCTATATTTCCTTCCAAGATTAATGATTTCTGTAGGGATGCAGCAGCTGTCTGAAGCACATGTTTTACTACCTCTCTCGGTCTAAATTTAGCAGCTTCCAATCTCATAACTCCTACAAGGTTTATCACGATTCAAAACTCAATCTACAGATTTATAATATAGAAGTGATCTGAAGAAAATAAGTACTACCTGATTCAACTTTGGAAAGATCGAGGATGTCGTTTATCAGTTGAAGGACCAAATCCCCAGAAGATAGCATCACACTCAGCAGTTGGCGCTGCTCTTTATCGAGCTTAGTCGTCGAGAGTATCTCAGCCATACTTACAACACCAGACAAAGGAGATCTTATCTCGTGAGACATAGTCGCCAGCATTTGCTTTGCACGCATCGATTCCTCTGTTAGAACAAATACTTTGTAAGAAGGAGAAGGAAATACAATTTATAAACCTGCGATGAACTGTCAAAGTAATCTATTTTACCTGTGATGTGGATCGTCTTGTTCAGCTCTGTTTCCTTAGCTTTTTGCACAGCCATTTCCTCTCTAATCCTCGCCATCTTCTCTCTTTTCCTCACCTACAGACAGACTCCATCGGAAACATCTCCAGTCTTAAGAGGCAATCAAGATGATCTTAAAGAGTAATCAGCATTCAGAAAAAGAGATGACACTTTTTTACCTGATCGGTTACTTCCATGCCCATGTAATTGACACCGATAGTCTCTCCCGCTTTGCTGAAAACGGGCTCCACATATATCAAGAACGTCTTCGCACCAAAAAGCTCCGTTTCGAATGTGATTTCTCTCTTTGCTGGTCGTCCTTTTTCGAGGACTTCTCTTTTGAAATCTTGGGATTCTTTCACGCCCGCACCAGTAAAGATCTCGACATCCGTTTTGCCTATAATATCCTGCAAAAAAAAAAATCATTCCTTTCAAAAACTCTATCCATGCAAACAAATTATCACAATACGACAAGATAAAATCTCTATGCGTTAGCATACCTCTTCCCTCAGGCTCGGAAAATGGTTAAAGATGAACCTATATCTAAGCTCTTTATCCTGCAAATGAAGATAAAAGCTTACACTCATAAGAATCGAATCATTCCCTATTAATCAAGATGCAATTCACACACTCACACACATATATCGAAGTACCTGATGGCCTATGACAACAGGCGCATTTTGCAGTACGAAATGCAAGAAATTATCGGCCCTCTTCAAGACCTGCGATAATTCCTCGACGGGCGAAGACTGCTTCTCAAGATTCTCTATACTCTCCTGCAATTTCGCCAGCAGAACATCTTCCCTCTGCATGCTCACCTCTAAAAGCTTCTCCATATCCATAGCTCTCTTCTTCCAATACATAAGGCTATCGTATTCCCCGTCCATTTCAACCCTCTCGCCCCGACATACAACGTCCCTCTTCCTCTGAGGAGCGTCCTCATACAGATACTTCATGTTCTCATCGAGGATCGAAATAGGACGCTTATCTCCCCCATAACCGTCCTTCTCAAACCTATGCTCCTCCAAAATCTCGAGCTTCTTGAGCTCGACTTCCCTCTGCTGTTTGCTGAGGTTGTCGAGCTCTTCCCTGAGGAGACGAACTGCGTTCGCTTGCTTGTACTCCCAATTCTTTACCAGGTTAGCCAGTTGCCAGTTGCCCTTTTCGCTGTGGTTTGTGAGCTCCATTAGGCGCTTGAAATCGACGACGTTGGGTTCTTTCTTGATTTCAACAACGTCTTCCAACATGTCTTGATCGGCGGTTGGCGGGTTTTCGATGTTGAATTGTCGGCCAGCCTCGTTTATGTCTTCGGGCCACATTGAAGATAGGACTATATCCATGTCTTCGGGCGGGTCGATTTGAACCTCGCAACCCATGTTTGTGTTCAATCAAATGGCTTGTTATCTATAAACTCGTCCCGGGCGAGGACTAAATAAGCATCTCGGGTTCGTTGCAAAGCTTAAATGATTTGGGTTTCGAGTGAGTTTTTCTCGCAGTAATTAAGATTGTCTGTGAAACATTGGATTTGAAAACATCAGCGATAGAAACCAGGAAGGAAAAGAATACGATGAATTGTCGTCAATGTCATTTAATCAAACAGCTTCCATCGATTCAAAATTAAGAGGACGTTTATCATCAGTCAGAGTTTCATTCCACTTATATATATAGACATGCAATACAAATCAAACTAAGATAGTTACTACTATGATGAATCAAGACGAACCAATCAAACAAAGAGCTGAAGACCTGAAGTTGACGAGTCCAAGAACACGTGGCAGGTGCAATCTCTGCTCTTCCAACAAGGCTAGAGCCTACAGTTTCATCGGATCGCTTTCAGGTTTTCACTGTAGATCTGATGGAATCTCTTTGTGAGTGCAGAAACGAAAAAAAAAAATATTAGTTTGAGGGAGATAGAGAGAGAGAGAGAGAATATAAGCTAGGGTGAGAGAGGTGTGCATGTGCTGGTTGAGGAAACAAAATATATTACAAGTAAATGGCTTTCTTTTATAGTATTTTTCCATAGTTCAACGTGTTCACTGTGTGTTTCTGTGTGTTCTTGGTTGGATTCACCGCACTGCTGTATGCATTGCATCTCCGCAAATTAATATATTCATATATGTATGTATATATGTGTGTGTGTGGGTGAGAGAGAGAGAGAGGAGATACTATGAGGGAGAAGCTTTGTGGTGTAAGCTTTGTGTACATCGATCACAATGTGCGTGTAACTGTGTGAGAAACTGAAAGAAGGCTAATACTTAAATAATTCCCAGAATCTGCTCCTCGCTTTACGAGGTTGACGTATAGGCTTTGTTTGGGCATTGCGGAGGAGAGGGGATGCGCGTGATGGAGACGCGCATGGCCGAGCGTTGAGTCTTTTACTCCTTTCTACTTCATACATATATATATATATATAATATGTATATATATAATATGGTATATATATTATAAATCTAAACCTAGAAAAAAAGGTTAAAGGATAAAACCTAGCATGTCTTCCGAGCTATTATATTGAGTTGTCAAATATATATATATATATATATACGGAAAATGCTATAATTGTTGACAGCATATAAATTAAATAAATATCCATGTCTGTCGCCGTCCATTTCTTGATCGTTTTCTATTATAATCTGTGTCGATCCTTATTTGCTATATATATTTATTTGTGTCGATCCGAAGTATTCTACGTGTATATGCACGGAATTTCGTGCTCTTTAATTAAATGCTATCGACGTAGGTCGTTGGATCGCAAGGTGTTATGATTGTTACGTGATTATTTCATGGTCTGCAATGTAGGAAATAATAAGAAAACTTATTTTTTTTATTAACAAAAAATGGATGTATAACTAACTAAGCTATAGTCTGTCTCGTTTCTTCTATTTGGCCTTTTTGGCATAAATAATGTCGTCGCCCCATGTGACATATCATTGCATAATAACCTTTGATTACAGAACAACCACCTTTTAGGGAAAATGTAATTTAGTCAATTATGTGTCCAAAAGGTTTCATTTTATTGTATTATAACAGTAGTTAAACTAGTTCATAAATCTTAGATCAATTTCACATGTCAACTTGGAAGAAAGAGACCACGGTATTATATAAAGAAGTCTGGCGTTCCATATGCCCCAATTGATTATACTTGAATTTGTTAGATTGGTTGTCCATTTCCATTTATCTATTTAATATCTAAAGTTCATACACACCACGTATAATAAAGATAATATGGAAAAATTAATCCGATGGGTAGTGCATAACATGTAAGATGGTTATGATTGGATCCATTACTAGTTATTGATTAAGAAATCTTATATATTGAAAGAAAAAGAGTATCAATGTGTCTTGCCATTTTGTTTTGCGAAAGATGACAGCGTGCTTTCACATTAATTATCCTAATTCAATTTCTTTCTTTAAGAATAAAAAATATAGAATTAGAATAATTAATATGAAATCTTCGTCTTTTTGCATTAGTAACACGATAGCGCAGTGTGTATTATTTATTGCAAATTACTATAGCATTGTCAATCATAAGTTATTGGTATTAAAAATGGCGATGATGGTCCCCTTGATCCCTTCTGTGAAGTCTTTAAACCAGGAAAGTTAAAGATAAGAATTTAACTGTCGCGTTCTAGAATATGGCCGTTTCATTTCGAAGAGCCGTAATTACGATCAGTTTAAAATCGAATGAAAAATAATAAAAAGAAAAGAAACATGCAAGATGTAACAAAAGATTGCTAAGGAGAAAATAACGAGTGAAGAGTGGGATCCGACAAAATCCTTAATACTCGGATTAAAAAAACAAGAAGTTATTACGGGGAAAGTTGATTAACTGATTGTCTTTGATTAATCAATTTGACCATATTTTTAAGAGTTAAAAATTTAAGTAATTTCCACTTAAGAGCGCAAGGACAATGAGCAAATCTCTTTTGATCGTACTCTCTATTGAACGCATAATAAAAACATCAAAAGCATAAACTAAGGACGGACGGAGACAACCTTATTCATGATGATGTGATAGTATAGTAGTGAAAATCTTTGTTCAAGCATATTCTTGCTATGATATAGTGCTTATGAAGGATATATGGTTAGTGTTGTTTATATGAAGAATGTCTCATCACTTGCTTGCGCATTATATTATAATATATGTCATAAATCACATTGAATTGGTACTTGAAAGCGATATTTCCCATTAATGCCAAAAGTCGAGGCTTTGCATGCAACACCACTCCGGAAATTCTTGTTTGCTCCCCACCAATCTTCATTCCAATATTCATTTAAAAAACTTATAACTGTTAGAAACAATATGGATATATCTCAATCATATCTATAGTTGCACGCAACACTATCTATATATTTATATTTTGTTTTCCCGATGCAGAATAGAGGAAAATTGGGGGTATTTTAGATATATATTGAAACATTAAAAGTCCCACTAGTAATAACTTCCAACTTTAGGCGGCTAAGGAAGGTTGCCTTGCGCATTTTGCTTAGACATATAGGGCCTGAAACAAGGGGTGCTTAGCCCCATTAGATGCAACTTTTTGCTTAGTGACATTCTACTATTTTCTATATTTGAATTCTGGCCTTATGGTTGGTAAGATATGAAGGAATTTGTTTTTTTAATTTTCCATTTATTGTACGAACTTTTGCTTGTACGTTTCTGGGCCTTTTGAACCATCACCTAGGCCCAATAAAGGCAGAGGAAAAAGCAATAGCCCAAGCCCATAAATCTATTATCTTAGTTAAAGAATATATATATATATATTTATATATTTATATAGTAGTGACATTGCTCAAATTAAGAAATAAGCTAGCCGATTACAACCCTTGTCGTATAATATGTACGTCACTGGATTTTATTATCAAACACCTCAGCACTTTGTCCTGTGTTCTTACAATCTATTATACATATGGAGTAGTTGCATCTTTAGTCCTACGACGGATTAAACTAACTGAAAAAGAAAACACTTTGTCGTCGTGCATGGTGAATATCATGTTGGGAATGGTGGTGGGCCCCTGCGGTGGTCAGTGGGTCCCGCAGCGGAACAGGTCCCGGTTTGGCTCGACGATGGGGAGAAGTGGGACCCACAAGGTAAATTTGGTGGGACCCGCACAGTAACTACTACAATAAAAATAAAATTATCGTAAGATAAGAAAGAACACCAAAATTTTAACGTGGAAAACCCTCTGTTAACGAAGAGGGAAAAACCACGACAGAGTCGGGAAAATCTTCACTATAGTACAAATAACAACCCTCGAATTTTTACTATCTCAATTTTACCACTCGTGTTTACCTCACACCTCTCTATGAATGTCGAGCCCTATCAGTTTGTACCTGAACTGATAACTTCACAATTCATTCGAATTACTTCTCTCTGTATAGTAAAACTCGAATGAAATTGTGATGATAATAACTGAAGAATCCCCAGCCTATTTATAGATGTCCTGCAGCTCCTCTGGACCGCTCGAAACGGGTGGCCAGAAATCGCATCGCCGTTCAATATAAACATTCATTATTTTATTATATATATAAAATAATATTATAATATAATATTAATAATATTATTTTATATATTTTTGTCTTCGTTGGTGGGCTACGCAAGTGGCTGGAAACCAACATACCCAATCATAATATCTCTTCACAAATATAAAGAGGAAAAAAAACAGAATTTTCAAACGCAGGAATTCGGCTATGTAGGTTTGCTTCCAACTTGCGCACACTATTGACAAAATATCACCAAAACAAGAAGGAAAGGAAAAAATAAAATAAAGGAAACAAGAGAGAATGGATAGCACACAAGAAGCTAAAAAGACTAGGAAGCACTGCTTAATCCTTCCATTCCCAGTTCAAGGCCACATAAATCCCATGCTTCAGTTCTCCAAAAGGTTATTACATAAGGGCATCGACATCACCTTCGCTGCGAGTAAGTACGTCCTCAAGACAACCCAAAACATCCCAGATTCAATCTGTCTCGAAGCATACTCCGATGGCTTCGACGATGGACGAGGATCAGTAGCTTTAGTGCCTTACATAGACAAGTTTCGAGAAATTGGGACCCACACGTTGACCGAACTCTTGGAGAAGCTTCAGAGCTCGAACTCTCCTATTGATTGCTTGATATACGATCCTTTCTTGCCTTGGAGCCTCGACGTTGCAAAGAAGTTTGGGATACTTGGGGCTGCTTTCTTCACTCAGACTACTGCTGTGAATTGTGTATACTATCATCTCTACAAAGGGTGGCTGGAATTTCCCATTTCGGCAGACAAAGATAGGATCTTTATCCCAGGTTTGCCTGAACTCATATCCTCGGACTTGCCTTCTTTTGTAGTCGATCAAGAATCTCACCCTGGAGCTTTGGAGCTGCATCTGAGCCAGTTTCAGAACATTGACAGTGCTGATTTCGTGTTGGTCAACTCCATATATGAGCTGGAAAATGAGGTAACATAAAGAGATGTAGTAATTCAAATCGGGCGGAAATTATACGGTATATATATTTTTATTATTTATTTTCTATACATCAAATATGACAACACTGTATCAGTTAAATGTGCATCAAATTTATCTAGACATTTTAATAACTATTCACACAATGCAACTACATAATATTAATACAAAAATATGTTTTAAAATTGATGTGGGACTAAGTTTTCCTAATTTTTTTTAGTTTATATGTATTTATTTAATATTAGCCACATATAATAAGCTCTCTTAGTTAAATAAAAAAGATCTATATGCTTTAAATTTTAATAGATATAGTTTTCTTTGTTAAATATTTAATAACTGTTCAATAATAATCTATCTTTTTCTTTTTCTTTTTTTAATTCCAAAGGAGTTATCGATTAGATAATTTATTATTGATATTTTGCCTACTTATCGTTGTCCCACACCGGTTACCTAACAGAAAAGAAGCTTTTTGCTATAAACATATGCATTCCTTAACTTAATTATCTACGGCTTTGCCCCTTAGTGGGCTCGAAATGGGCTTTTTAGTATAAATTTTCCGTGGGGCTAGTGATTATAAAAGCTAATAGGCTGATTAATCAGCTGAGTAGTCCAATTAATTGGCCGATTAGGCCGAGTAATCGTCCGTTTAGTCGCTTCTCCGATTAACGGGGCCATTTAGGCTATATTCGCCACGGTAGGGGCCCGACTAGCGTCTAGCCGGCGCCTAGGCGGGCGCCTAGTCCGAATTGCCTATAACTCGCATCACTTTAGGGTTTAGAAGCATCAGTTATAATATGATTCTATATAAGAATTTCTGCTATTGGATCTTATGATTTCCTATTTGATAATAATTTCAATATACTAGGTTACGGATGCGATGTCAAGCATATACCAATCAAGACAATAGGGCCAACCATACCATCCATGTACTTGGACAAAACCCTAACACAAGACAAAGAATACGAGCTAAGCCTCTTCAACCCCGTCAACGCATGCATGGAATGGCTCAAACTCCATGCAAACAAATCTGTAATATACGCTTCCTTCGGTAGCATGGCAGAGCTGGAAACGAGTCAAATGATCGAAATCGCAGAAGCCCTAAAGATTACCAAAAGACCCTTCCTTTGGGTCGTTCGATCTTCCGAAGAACCAAAGCTACCCAAGGATTTCTCTTCAGACAAAGGGCTCATAGTCTCATGGTCTCCTCAGTTAGAAGTTCTAGCGCACGGTGCAATAGGGTGTTTCGTCACACACTGCGGGTGGAATTCGACCTTAGAAGCTTCGTGTTTCGGCGTTCCCATCATTGCAATGCCTTGGTGGAGTGATCAATTCATGAACACAAAGTTCGTGGAGGACGTTTGGAGATTTGGGATTAGGGCTTGCGTCGATTCGAAGACCAATGTTGTGATGAGGGAAGAGATTTTGAGATGTGTGGACTGTGTTATGGAGGGAGAAAGAGGTGAGGAAATGAGGGAAAATGCGAGGAGAATGGGAGATTTTGTGATAGGAGCCCTGAAGGATGGAGGTAGCTCTCAAGCAAACATTGATGAGTTTGTTGCTAAACTTGTATGAATTATTTATCACCTTACATCTTGGATTGTATGTAAGGAATAAAGATTGTTGTTTCAAATTCAAAGTTCATGCACTGAGTATGGCAGTGTCAGGAAATATTTTTTGTATTCAACTAATTATTTTATCTTAGCTTTGTAATTTTATTTAAGTGAGTTGGGCTTTATTTGTAAAGCTCAGTGAGCTTAATTGTAATGGGCTTACAAGGGCCCACGTATTATATACCAACACGTGGTATAAAATCGTAACACATAGTTATGTGTCTTGTGCGTCATAATCAATACAAAGAGAATTTTTTTGAGAAGGAGCCACCAACCCCTCCTCAAGAACGCACGCACACCCCACGCTAAGTGAATTCTTCCATTTCTTTCCGTGGTATAATTAATTGATATAAACGAACCAACAATTGATATCATAGTCAAACGCACTCGGAGATAACATTTTCGAAATTTCATATTTGGGTGTTCTTCGTGTTCTTCACTAATTTCGGAATTTTTTATTTGTTTTTGGTGTTTTTGATGATGCTTGAGTGTTTAGGGTTGAAGATATAAGTGTTAATATCATTACCCAGATGTTTTTTGTACAATTTTTCTAGGTTTTGGGGGTAGATTTTATATATTCGTGCATGAGAAACCTTTCGCAGGTACTGTAGCAATTCGTGACACTGTAGCAGTAAATAGTTTGCAAAAAACAAATCGTGAAACCACTGTAGCGTTCTCGAAATCACTGCAGCAACTCGCGAAATTCTCGCGGAGTCACTGTAGCAAAAATTAAGCAACTGAGCTAAGTCGTCTTGAACACAAAGCAACGTGGAATGCCAACCCCAAAACGCGCCCGTGACCGGCTTCCCCTTTGAGCCGCGTCTCGCCCCTACGATACACGCTCAAATTGGAACACGCCTCTCACGCCTTGCCTCACTTTGCGGAAGCCTAAATAAGACAAGACTTAATCGAAGGGGACCAACGGAGATAAGCCTCTCCGATTGGCCGTTCTTTATTAACAAAGATTACACAATAGGAAACACGGTACCGAACAACCCTCGGCCTCGCGTCTAGTCTTGATCGAACACAAGCCTAAACTACCCGCCTCACTTTCCTAATGTCCCTTCTTTGCGGGATCTTAATCACTAGCCTACGCGCTCGTGAAAACCTCAACGCGACCCCTTTGTCGAATTCTATCCTCGGCGAAGAACCCGACTCACCTCACCTTGCTCTCGCTCGCTATGAAGTGGACTCGAAATTGCTCTCAATTTCGTGGTTGTCCCTTAGCTTGGGCGAATGAGGTCTATTTATAGGCCTCAAGCTTCCTTTTGTGACTTGGTAAAGATCTCCTCAAAAGATCTTCCAAAGAGATCTTCCATATCTTGTTTTCATATCTTCTAAATATAGTAAATATTCAAACAAGATCCTCCTCAAAGATCTCAAACCTTTAACCTAGTCAAAACCTCCTTGGAAGCTTCCATGGACTTAGCGTGCCGCGCCCGCATCGTCCTCGCCCCAGCCCATCGCGGCGCCGCGCGTCCTCGTCGCGCGCAGCCTGGCCCGCGCGCCGCCGCGCGCGCCCAGTCGCACACCTGGTCCGGCCCGCCTGGCCCGACCCGACCCGATCCGATCCGACCCGCTCCGTCCTGACCCGGTCCGACCCGCTCCGATCCGACCCGACCCGACCCGATCCGGCCCGACCCATGGTTTGACCCATTTTGCGCCCAAGTGAGCCGCGCCGTACCCGGCTCGGCCTCGTCGTTCCGATGATCACCGTCTTGAACCTCAGCGTCCTAAGCGGCCTCCTGAACATCGAACCTCGTCTAAGTGTTGAAAGATCAACTCCGTGCCTTAGACTCGCACGCCTTCGCCCGTCGGACCACTGTCCGCCGATGCTGCCGTCGCTGGACCTCAGCGTCCGCGCCAGCCCGCATGCGCGCGCGCCTCCTGCGCGCGCTGGCCCGCCTTGGTGCCGCACCGCGTGCCGCACATGTGCGCGCGCTGCCCCCGCTTCGCGCGCCAAGCCTCGCACAGGCCCTGCCGAGAAGTCCCGCACATCGCCTAAGTCCCATGCGCGCTAGCTCTCGCACACCCTGCCAAGAACTCCCGCACGCCCTTAGCCCAATGTGCCCATGCTGCGCGCGCGCTGCCCCCGCAGCCTCGCGCATGCGTGCGCGCGCGCTGCTCGCGCGGCCCGCGCCCAGTGTAGGCGCGCGGCCCGGCCAGGCCGCCTGCCTGGCCGGCCACCGTGGCTGACCTCCCCGGCTCCGGCCGAGTCCCTTGTTACCTCGCCGGCTCCGCCCATGCGTCGTTGGGTGGAAAACCGTCCAAGTGTTGTCCCCCGTCAACTAATGCACCTTGGACCCGCACATCATCGCTACTTCTATAGCCCGACCATGAACGGGCTGATGACGTGGCACTCAAGGGTGTAACAATTCTCCCCCCTTGAAGAAAGTCGGCGCCCTCGTCGACGCACTCTCCTCGTCGCCAAGCCAATTCGCATCGCATGCGATGTCCGTAGCTTGCCCCTCGAAGCTCCGAACGTTCCCAAGCCTTGCTCGCCCCGATCGTCTCGCGCGCCTTCCTCTGAAGTCCGAGTCGACCGCGCTCACGAACTTAAAAGACCTCAGCGTCTTTGCGACTTGATGGCAGCCTCATGTCGCCTACTTCCGTGCGCCCGCCATGGCTAGCTAGCACGCAACCTGTCCTGGTCACTTGGCCGAGTTCCTCGAGTAACTCGCCTGAACTTCTCAGTAAGTCCGCCAACATGCCTGCGTCGTCGTCGCACGTACTCGCATTGCGCCCCCGCGCAATGTTTCGGCACCACGTGTGTCGGCCTGCACTCCGCTGCATGGGCCCGCTCCGCACGTGTTCGTCCCTGCGCCCCTGCACAGAGACCCTTGCGCCGCGTGTGTCGGCCTGCGCCCCCTGCGCCGGCCCGCTCCACCCGCGTCGGCTCGTCGCACGCCTCAGCGCGCGCGACGATCGTCTGGCTCCTTCGCCTCCAAGACCCCTCGCAAATACCCAACATGCTCAGCCCCATGCTTTGCGAGTGGATCGCGATGTCGCCAAGAAAATTTGGCAACTCGTCAGCGCCCCTGACCCCGTGGAACGTGTCCGACTTGCGCGCAGAATTGCGGCCCGCGGCCGCGGTCGGCGTGCCCATGCCGCCCGCCCCTGAGACCCGAAGCGCTGCATGCTTGGCTTCGATCTTGGCTGTCCGCGCCTCAACCGCCAGTCGTACTTCCATCAGACAATTATTACGAAGCTAGTCGACCAAAATTCTTTTTCAGCGCTTGACGGGGAAAACAATTTATATTGTAATAAACCTATCTCGTGGTTGGAAATTTCGATGGTTGCTAGTAAAATTTCCGAATTGAAAGTAACCTTGGAATCGGAAAGAGTAGGTTTTCAAGCGGAAAAGCAACAACTTTTAGAGGAGATTTCAAATGTTAAAAATTCTCCGTTCTTACCCGTTCTCAATGATTCTTCAAAAGATACATCTTCCTCAAAACATGTCAAGACAACTAAAACTAAAAGCATCCATGTTCCCAAATCTGAGAAAGCTTTTACTGTACATTCTAAGTCACCCGTGACAACTTCCACGGTTACCCAAACAAAAAAGATAAGTAAAAGCCTTAAGCCTGAACCGGGTCTGGGAGGACCCGGGACCCGGCCCATTTATTTTATCTTGGACCCGTTACCCGACCCGACCCGGCTCAGAGAAACCCCGACCCGCCCCGACCCGAGACCCGAAATAATCGGGTAAGACCCGCCAGACCCGGCTAAATAGACTTTCTCAAACATTAACATTTTTTGCCCACTTCAAATACATAACAAAATCCAAGTATTTGAGAAATCATTCATCAACAATCAAACCCAAAACATTGACGAAATAGATATAAATTTCAAGGTCTTCAACAAAATAGGAAAGGTTAATATCAATCGAACCAACAAGTACTAGACCGTAGTCTCACTAGCACTTCCTTCTTCAATATCATCTTCTTCATCTAATACGACGGGGCACGTCAACTTAGCATCTTTTTCTGTAATGCCTAAAAAATAGATATTAGATATATTGATTTGAAAATTATTCTGAAAATAGTAAAAATTAAATATCATCTTACCATTCGTCTCGTGCAACAACCAACGACGAGTGCACATCAATGCTTCCAATGTGTCCGGTTGGAGTCTACTACGATGAGGGCTAAGCAATCTTCCACTAATACTAAATGCAGATTCAGAAGCAACAGTTGATACTGGAATTGCTAATATGTCCCTCGCCATGTTTTGTAGAATAGGATACTTGACCCCGTTAGTCTTCCACCAACTCAACACATCGAAGTTTTCCGTTCTTGGCAAAACAGTTTCTTCTAAATACATATCCATTTCCGATGTCAATGATTGTCTAACTTCATTGCTTGAGCTCGCGACATATTGATCATATAATTCCAAAGTATCACTCTCGAATGCATTGAAACTATAAACGCTAGAAGACGATGCACCTCCACTACTTGAGCCACTTCCTTTCGAACTTGCACTTCTAGATTGGTAATCAATCAACAAATCATAACAATTTTGACGAATTTCATCTATTTTCAATCTTGCTCTTTCACCATAAATCAACGGGTAATAAAACTCAACCAACTTCAATTTATATCGCGGATCCAACACTGCGGCTACCCCCATCATCACATGGCAAGAATCCCAATACTTCTCATATTTCAACATCTTTTCGGCCATATCACGAATCATCATACTTGGACTCTTTATCCACTCATCCAATTTCATTCTAATAGCACATATATTTGGAAAATAAACATTAGATGTGGGATAGAGCGCACCTGAAAACATCTCAGTCACTTGGTAAAATATTCGCAACTTCCCACATATTTCAATGGCGTTCATCCAATCTTCATTCGTCGGTACATTCTTATATTTCTTCTCTCGATATTGAGCTCGTGAGAACACGTCTCTATATGATATAGCAACCTCCAACATCAAATACATCGAATTCCAACGAGTTGGACAATCAAGAGCTAACTTCTTCGAACAATTAACGTCCAACTGACGAGCAACATCTTCAAAACATTCAACTCTACCAGGTGAAGCAGTCCAAAAGACAACACTATCACGTATTCTCTCAATTGCTCCACTAATCAACTCTAGGCCATCTTTCACAATCAAATTCAAAATATGAGCGCAACAACGCATATGAAGTACCTTCCCATGCAGTGGTAAGTCGTTTCTTGGGAGCTTGTCTTGAAGGAGTTGAAGCATGGCATCGTTGGTCGAACAATTATCTACAGTAATAGTAGATACTTTTCGATCAATATTCCAATCCATTAACGCCTTAACAAGTTGCTCCGAAAGCTCATGAGCCGTGTGTGGAGCGGGAACATACAAAAACCTACACATTACTTTGATAATTAGAATATTCTGTTAAGCAAATAAATCAAACTTAAGTAAATCAATGAAATACCTCAAAATGCAACTCCGTAGTGTCCACGAGTCATCAATGTAGTGAGCAGTGATTGCCATAAAGCCTCTTTTCTTGTTGCTTGATGTCCACATGTCAGTTGTAATAGCAACACGGCATTTAAGCTTTTCCAGAGTTTGGTAACACTTGGTCCTCTCTTCTCCATAAATCTTTAGGATGTCCATTTTGAGCGTGTTCCTAGTTATATTCTTAAAACATGGTTGGAGGCTTGCGGCAAATCTTCGAAATCCAAGATGCTCTACCATACTTAGTGGATAATCATGCAAAATAACCATGATAGCTAGCTCATGTCTCGACTTTTCCTGATTGACAATATGCGTCGAGAGTTCTTGACCTCCACTTAACTTGTTATTTGCGGTTATCAGACACTGACGAATGTCCATCTTCCTCGGTCGCTTTTTGCATGTTCTCTCGTAGTGCTTAAGTAAATGAGTCGTTCCATAGTCACTTGGAGCTTTGAGACGGGATTTGCAATATTTGCACTCCGCCCACCACATCTCCTTAACTTTGATTCTATTAAAGTGTTCCCATGCCGATGACGTACGCTTTCTCTTGCCATTAATATTGTCTTCATTATTTTCCAAATTATTCCTCTCCGAATTGCTTTCAATGGGCTGATTGCTGTCCGGCAGATTAACGGACGGTTGAGACTGAGAATTATCTCCTCCTTCGGCTTCCATCTAGGAAAGAAAATAACATATTTTGTTTTGTATGAACAAACCCACGAAGAAATTACAAAAAGATCTATAAAATTAACCAATGCCCAGACAACTAAAGAGATAAAGGAGCAGTGTCGAATTAAAATAAACACAAAACGAAGCAGTTTATGTATAAAAATTAGAATCGAGAAAAGCCATTTGCGTCTAAAAAATTGAGCAGAGAATTACCTGTCCCAAATCGCAGGAGCTGGTCCGTTAACTGATGTGTAAAGTGGTGGCTGAGGCTGCCGGCTTCGATGGCAGGTCGGGGGTGGTGACGTCGCAGCTCGCAGGTGGTGGCGTCGCAGCTCGCAGATGGTGGCTGTCGCTGATGATGGCGCAGCTCGCAGGCGGTGGTGGTGGCGATCGCTGATGGTGTCGCAGCCGCAGGTGGTGGCTGAGGGTGGTCGCAGGTGGTGGCTGAGGGTGGTCGCAGGTGGTGGCGTCTGATGGTGTGGCGTCGTGAGTGAAATGAGGGCTGTGGAAGAAATGAAAATTAAAACATCCAAAACCGTAATCTATCATAACTTATAAGTATATATAAAAATTAAATTAATAATATAACCGGGTCGGGTCCCGGGTCGGGGTTCGGGCCGGGTCCGCCTAAACCCGCGACCCGACCCAGACCCGGCCGGGTATAAAAAATGAAAACCATTACCCGGCCCATAACCCGAATACTTATAAAATACCCGGCCCATTAGGGTCGGGTCCAAGCGGGTCCGGGTCTGGACCCGACCCAATTGCCATCCCTACTCATGTCGCCTACTTCCGTGCGCCCGCCATGGCTAGCTAGCACGCAACCTGTCCTGGTCACTTGGCCGAGTTCCTCGAGTAACTCGCCTGAACTTCTCAGTAAGTCCGCCAACATGCCTGCGTCGTCGACGCACGTACTCGCATTGCGCCCCCGCGCAATGTTTCGGCACCACGTGTGTCGGCCTGCACTCCGCTGCATGGGCCCGCTCCGCACGTGTTCGTCCCTGCGCCCCTGCACAGAGACCCTTGCGCCGCGTGTGTCGGCCTGCGCCCCCTGCGCCGGCCCGCTCCACCCGCGTCGCCTCGTCGCACGCCTCAGCGCGCGCGACGATCGTCTGGCTCCTTCGCCTCCAAGACCCCTCGCAAATACCCAACGTGCTCAGCCCCATGCTTTGCGAGTGGATCGCGATGTCGCCAAGAAAATTTGGCAACTCGTCATCGCCCCTGACCCCGTGGAACGTGTCCGACTTGCGCGGAGAATTGCGGCCCGCGGCCGCGGCCGGCGTGCCCATGCCGCCCGCCCCCGAGACCCGAAGCGCTGCATGCTTGGCTTCGATCTTGGCTGTCCGCGCCTCATCCGCCAGTCGTACTTCCATCAGACAATTATTACGAAGCTAGTCGACCAAAATTCTTTTTCAGCGCTTGACGGGGAAAACAATTTATATTGTAATAAACCTATCTCGTGGTTGGAAATTTCGATGGTTGCTAGTAAAATTTCCGAATTGAAAAGTAACCTTGGAATCGGAAAGAGTAGGTTTTCAAGCGGAAAAGCAACAACTTTTAGAGGAGATTTCAAATGTTAAAAATTCTCCGTTCTTACCCGTTCTCAATGATTCTTCAAAAGATACATCTTCCTCAAAACATGTCAAGACAACTAAAACTAAAAGCATCCATGTTCCCAAATCTGAGAAAGCTTTTACTGTACATTCTAAGTCACCCGTGACAACTTCCACGGTTACCCAAACAAAAAAGATAAGTAAAAGCCTTAAGCCTAATACTTCCAAAGAACAGAAGATAATTAGGGAGAAAAAGGAAAATTCCGCAATCGTTCCTCGATCTAAAACAGAGAAAGCTACTACTAATAATTCTAATAGCTGAAACGTTAAGTAAAAGTCGAGCTTTAAAGATAGCTAAGGAACAAATGAAAATTAGGAAGGAGAAAGAAAAACAAAATTTTCTTCGAAAATTAAAGTCGAAAATGTTCAAGAGCTTTCCTCTCCCATTCCTATGAAAAGGGAAGCATGCAAAGAAGAAGTTCCAAGCTTAAGCAAACGAACTTCTCAAATCCCGCATATTTATCATTATGATGTGAATGATGTGCGTTATTATCGTAGGAATACTAGTTTTCATGTTATTGCAATACCCGTAAAAATTTAATACGGGGTTTACTATAATTAGCTGTGTAATAGGATAAATTAGAAATTTTTTTTTTAAAGGAAGAATTGGGAATGTTGAAATCTTAAAGACAATGAGTAGTTGGTATGTATATTTGAACTTAGAGAATATTTGTTCAAACTATTCATTAGAATATTAGAATCAATTTATCATTGTAATTATTAATATGATAATATGAAATAACATAAAGAGTATCATAGTAAATATATTACCTATACACATGCAAGTATTTCATAATAAACCCATTATTAGCCATATGTGGGATTATTAGAATGTAATCCTTATAATCAAAATTAATAATAATAAATAGCAATACACGTCTTAATGCATGCCCTAAGACTTATATGTTTACTTCTTAACTACATGTGTTCTCGTGATATGAATTAAGTAATGATAAAATAAAATAATAATATAAGCTAAATTATAGAAGAAATCAAGCTATATAAACGATGAGGCGTTATATTCATATATATTAATTATCTCCATTCTAATGATAGCATTAGGATATAATAATATATAATGAGTGTTAATTAAGAAGGGATCATTGTCATTGAATAATTTATACACGTAAGATATAGATATGGATAAGCACAATAGGACAAGCAAATGGAAGTGTTTTATCTTATAGCATATGGAAATAACTTTAAGGAAAAATAATTCATATTATATGCAAAAGTTTCGAAAACTTGGTCAATGGTGAAATTATATTATAACTACAATGATATGTGCTACCTATCATTATCACCACATCGATCAATCATTCATCAATCTTAATATCTATCTTATATGCATATATATCCAAAGAATCCAAAGAATGAAACGTTAAAACCAAGGACTAAGGACAAGAACTAAGAAAGAAGGAGGTTCTAGCTAAGCTCAACAAACCCTTAATTAATTCAAAGAATTCGAAGTGGAGAAGGTAAACAACTCATACTTGTTTCGAAACTTCTTATAGTGAATATATGATTTCATATTCTCCTAGCTTACGTAATTAAGAGATAAGATAAAGGGAGAGCTTTGCTTAACTCGTGAGGAAACTTATCCCATGTCAAATCATTTTCACGAATTCCTAAGTTCTCAAATATATATACACATGTAAGTTAAAGATCAAAACCCTCATATATATAATATCGAACAAGGGATATTCAAAACAAGAAGCTCACGGGAATCTTATCAATTCGAAGGTCTGATTTTGGAAGTGAGGTAGATCTTATTATCAATATATTATTATTGGATGACTAACGTACTTATGCAATAACCATTTTTCGGAAACTATAGTATTTAGAACAATTCAGATCTTTGAGTTTAATCCTACGTGAATATAATGTGGTATGTGAGTTTTTGATGATTGATTATATGTTTAAGGTATTCGATGTTTATAGTTTTGCATAATTTATATCATTGTGATATTATCGTGTTATGTGTTAGGATTAAATCTCAGATATTTGAAATAGCTATGATAAATATGTGTAGTGTTTTTATGAATAGTTTTCGGTCCATGAGTGATAAGTTTAGTACATGCTTTGGTGCTATCTAGTTTTTTGGCATGTTTTTCCAAACTGTTTTTGGGGTTATGTGATTAACGTGAATTCTAATAGGTGGTTATGGTGAAATATGTGAAGTTTTTGAACCATATGTTAGGGTTAGATATAGACTTGTTAGATAATTACTAGGTGTGTAGTGCGTTGTGTTTACATGATTAGATTTTAGTATTAGAACCTTAGATAAAATAGGTTGAGTTGTTTTCGAGATGTGACATATTCTGTTAGGTGTATGATAAATTTCCGCTATTTGAGTGGTTAACAATATAATGTTTTCGCCAATTCATTACTTTAGGAAATAACATGTTTTTGGCACCTTTTATCAAGAGTTCTCAGTATTATAATTACTTTTGGTATTAAGAGAATTTGTTATATTTTACATAGGTTTTCGATATTTAGTATGTTTACTGTAGTTTTAGGATTTTCGACAATTAGGGTCCGAAACGTTCTTACTGATCTGACTAAGCAGATATACTTATTTGATAATATTTCTATGTCTAAAAGGTTTAGAGGTCCAGAATACTAAGGATGTACCGGTTGCTAATTTAAGGACGACAGGTAGGTGAAACTCACCTACAGCACGTAAACGTTATGTGAATTTTATGTGACTTGGTGTGTAGGTGAAACTCACCTACGGCACGCAAACATTATGTGCATTTATGTGACACGGTGTGTAGGTGAAGTCCACCTATGACATGTAAACGGTTGTGTGAATTATATGTGATACTTATGTTTTATATGATTATGTGGTTTAGTGATTTACGTGATTTATATGTATTAAATATTCTGCATGTTATTATGTATATCTATGATTTGCACTTCACTTGCATACCACGTCAGTTCGTGGGAGTCGGGTACCGTGCGGAACGGTAATGTTTAGGATGTCGATGGGAGGTGTAGGTTATTACGTTGTGTAGAGGGGAACATTTGGGTGAGTGCCACTCTATCGAGATCTGAGTTGGCCGCCCGAGTCTAGGAGGTGTCGAGTGACGGGACGTGTTGCGACTAGGACATTTCGAGTATAGGGCAACTCTAACGAGACCTGTGTATATTGAGAATCAAGTAAATAGTTAGGGTATACTTGTAATTTTATGTGTTATATAGGGTACTGATGTATTTTACTTTCGGTTAATCCTCTTGAGCTAGATATGTATAAATATGGTCGATCATCAATTGTATTAGTAGAGAGGAGTACTGTAAATCAAGATTTATCTGAGTAATAATAGTAATAATCTTTATTTGCTTAACATGGTATCAGAGCCACTTAATGAAAGGGTGAAGCACACTTGAAGTTACGAAGCCACTGCCCTGATTTTCTTCTCTCAAAAACATGTCGACCTCAGATGGAGGTGGCGACGACCAGAGTTCTCCATCCAAAATATCAAAATTAAACCAAAATCAAGAAACAAGAAAGCTATCTCGGTCAAGCGCTATTCAATTTCAAGATCCACTCTACCTACATCCATTTGACACCCCCAATTTGGACTTGGTGACCGCGGTATTGAAAGGAGCGGAAAACTATAAGGTGTGGAGTCGAGAAATGATCGTGGCGCTAGAGGCAAAGAACAAGATCGGTTTTATCGATGGAACGTGTAAAGCGTGCGAAGACGATCTATTTCTATTTCAACAACGGCGTAGATGCAATGCTTTGGTTAGGTCATGGATCCACCGATCCATATCAAGAGAGCTAATCCACGGTGTTGTCTACTGCGACTCAGCTGAGATGGTGTGGAAGGATTTGAAAGAGCGCTTCGATAAAGTGAATGGAGCAAGATTGTATGCGTTATATCGACAAATTAACACGATCACTCAGGCAAACTCGATAACAGACTATTACTCGAAGTTATTGCAGCTCTGGGATGAATATGACAGCCTTACGCTGTCTCCAGCCCTTAAAGTTTCGAAAGAATACACTGACTTTTGCGGGCAATTGAAGATAATGCAGTTTTTGATGGGGTTAAACGAGTGCTACGAAACGATTAGGTCGCAAATATTGATGATGTTTCCTTACCAACACACGGACAAGTATTTGCAATGGTGACCAATGAAGAGACTCAAAGATCAATCGGTGACACAGGGTCTAATTATGGTAATTTGATAGCGCTCATGACAAATGCTCCGCAAGGTAAACCTAGGCAGCAACAAGTTCATAAAAGTCAGATGTTCTGTGATTTTTGTAACATGAAGGGGCACACAAGAGAAGTGTGTTTTAAAATACATGGATACCCGGCCAAATTTAATAAAGGTGAAATCAGAAGTTTTATGGGAAGAAGGGGCGGAAGGTTCAGTGGTCAAGGCCAAGGAAGATTTAATGGACTGCAAGAGCTTAATGCAAATTCGAGTACTGCTACAAATAATCAAATAACCGAGCAGAATGCAAATCCAGCACATGAGAAACGAGCACTACCTCATCTAACCCCTTAACAATATCAACAAATCATAGCCTTGCTTGGAGGTGCTGCAGCAAACTCATGGAATGACTCCACAATTGCAGCTTCCACATTTGCAGGTAATGGCTCAGGTATAATCTATCGCTAGACCTTTCAATGGATTATTGGATAATCGATAGTGGTGCAAACATGCATATGACATCAAATGATTCATTTTATGATCATCGTGTAGATAATTCTGTGGTTAATACATCTGTAAAATTACCAAATGGGATCTTGAGTCACGCTGTTAGCTCAGGAACGTTACATGTAGCCGATAAGTTGAAACTATTAGATGTGCTTTACATTCCTGATTTTGAACACAACCTTCTTTCAGTTTCTAGACTAACAAATGACTCTAATGTTTGTGTTGTATGTTATCCTCATTTCTGTCTGATTCAGGAAATGTGGACCGGTAGTTTAAGAAATGGACTTTATTGCTTACAGCATGTTAGTAGTGATAAAAATAATAGGTTGAAGTATTCTTGTAATAATGACAGTTAGAATAAGCATGTATTGTCAAATGCTGCAAATTCAGATATAGTCATTTGTGGCACCAAAGATTTGGCCACAATCATTTTCTAGATTAAGTCTCTTGTCTGATCTGAAATTAACTGTTCTGAGTGATCACAAATATTGCCCTGTTTGTCCTCTAGCTAAGCATGTTAGATCAGAATTTCCCCTACAAATCAACTGTAACAAATTCTATAATGGAATTGATCCATGTTGATGTGTGGGGGCCATATAAAGAATTGACTTTCAACAATGAAAAATATTTTCTTACAATTGTTGATGATTACTCTAGGGCAACGTGGATATTTCTTATGAAAAACAAATCAGAAGTACACGATCTGTTGGATAAGTTTCTGAAGTATGTGCATACGCAGTTTGAGTGAAAGGTAAAAATATTACGAACAGATAATGCACTGGACTTTTTTAGCTTTCAGTGTAAGAGATTATTTGAGACTCTCGGGATAGTGCATCAAAGCTCTTGTCCGTATACTCCGCAGCAAAATGGTGTTGTGGAACGAAAACATAGACATATTTTGAATGTGGCAAGAGCCTTGAAATTCCAATCTCATATCCCAATTCAATATTGGGGAGAATGTGTTAAAACAGCGGTGTACCTGATAAATAGGACCCCAACTCCTTTACTTAAAGGAAAAAGCCCTTTTTCTGTATTATATGGTGTGAAACCAAGCATACTGCACCTAAGGGTGTTTGGATGCTTATGTTTTGCTAAAATAATTCCGCAAGGGGATAAATTTAATGAAAGATCGAAGCCCTGTGTTTTAGTTGGATATGCAGCAAGCCAAAAGGCTTATAAGTTGCTTGAGTTGAAAAATAAGACATTTATAGTGTCTAGAGATGTTATCTTTTATGAAAATATATTTCCATTTGCGCATTCAAATAGGGATGAATCTGTTAGGCACACATTTCCTGAGCATGATAATCAATTATATTATGATGAGTTTATTGCTCCTTATGTGTCAAACAATGATCTTGGTCAAATAGATATATCTGAAAGTGAAAATAATATCTCTGAGATTGATAATATAGAGTCTGCAGAGCCAGGTAAGGGATGTTGCAGGCCCTAGAAGATCAGGAAGAGTTGTCAAACCTCCTGTCTGGACAAAGGATTATATTACATCAGTGAATAATCATTCTAACAATGTACATAGTATTAAATATCCTATATCAGATTATGTGAATTATGGCAGGATTAAGGCCGCATGTAAATCATACTTGGCTGCCACTTCAAATGAGACCATACCAAACTGTTATGGGGAAGCAGCCGCATCAAAAAAATGCAGGGAAGCCATGGCCTCGGAAATTTCAGCACTTGAGGTAAATAAAACTTGGCGAATAGTCGACTTGCCAAGGGGTAAGAAACCTATTGGATGTAGATGGATCTATACTATTAAGTATAGATCTGATGGTTCAATTGAAAGGTATAAATGGAGACTTGTGGCTAAAGGTTATACACAAGTTGAAGGAATAGATTATGGTGACACCTTTTCACCCGTGGCAAAACACGTCACAGTTAGATTGGCCATTTCTTTAGTTGCGATTAATAACTGGCCATTTTGGCAAATGGATGTTACTAACGCCTTTTTGCAGGGGGGATTTACATGAGGAAGTTTATATGATCATTCCCCTGGATTAAAACAAGCGTCTAGACAGTGGAATCATAAATTTACATTGGTTGTTAGTTGATCGCGTGCGTGTACTTTAATATATTAAACAGATTTCATGCAAATACGTCAAGTAATAATTAAAACGAATATGTTATAACTAGTACCACGCGCGATAGGCAGTGTACCTATCGTTTGTAGAATAGCTATAGCGAGTATCCGAGTATCGAACACGAGGAATAACTTGACTACTAGTAATAAGCTATCACTCGATATTTAGCCTATGTAAATAACGGGATTGATTTATGCTATGATTATTTTAACGGATTAATCTAATCAAATAAAAGTAACTAAGAGAGCACAACTAGAAAATGTATGAGTAAGTGAAGATAATAAATATGTGTTCGGGATTCGAATCCATAAGGGTGTTGTCGGCTAAGGCTACGGATTATCGTTCCTACGTGAATATCGACTAAATCGCGGTAACTTTCTACCCACTCACGAGTTTGCTGTCGCCCTAAACATTCGTGGGAATCTAAGATCATTAATTATCAAACGGCGAGGATCGAGTATTTGCTGTCGCCCTATACTCGAATCCTAACGTCTACCAACGGCCTAATCGTTATTTAGCTGTCGCCCTAAACGAGGTACCATACATTCACATCAACACATAGACATATTGATGTAAAGAAGCAATATCATAGAATGATAAGTAGTCGAATACACGTGTTCACGATTATCCTACGCCTTAACTACGACATAACCCAACGTTCGTCTACTCCCAAACACACAAGAGATTTAGCTACCCATATTAGGCAAAACAACAACGAGATTTAAGGGAAACGAGGATAGAGAACTCATATAATCTTCCCTAATAAGTGAGTATGGCGGTTCTGAGGTGGAGCTCTCGTTCCTCGATCAAATGAGCGTGGCTTCGTTGTTGGAACGTCCCTTACGTGTCTCCGAATGAAAGAGCAGCTTCTGTGTTCTTCTTCCTCTCCTTTTCTCTAAGTTTTCGTCTTTATGGGGTTGTCCCTGAGTTCTGGGAAGAACTCCCCTTTCATGCTTCGAATTTGGGATTTAACCTTGAAATTTGGCACGTTCACGGCCACTTAACGGGCCCTCACGGCCGTGACAGATGAAATTAGGCTGACTTTTCGTCTTTCTTAAACCCTTCACGGCCTCTTGCAAAAGGAGTCGCGGCCGTGACAGCGGCTTAAACCCTAAATGTGGCGACCCTCATTTTCTAAGTAAGGTTATTAGCGGATTTTCGCAACGTAACTCGCGGAAGACCCGTCTAATAAAAACTTTTTCGTAAAAGATAATATAATATAATAAAATATTATTTTACATAGTAGTATCTGTACAACGGGCGTAGCCCCAAAAATGTCAAAAGAACAAAATCGCTCCACAGGTCTTCATCTATCTACCGCCCCGCCCTCAAAAGTCCGTGGAGCACCGCCACCAGCAGCCTCAGTCTTGACGCGCATCGGCGTCAGACTCAGTACCTACAACACGTAAACACTGAGCGATTTGCCCAGTAGGTGAATAAAAATGCATGTATGCACGTGAACGCTCATTCCCGATCCCAATATCTCGCATGCAATGTTCACTCTTTCTTTTTCCACATTCCTATCTCAAATCACACAACACAGGGCTCTAGGTCAGACTCGACACCTCGCGCGCCCATAATAATAATATACGGAAGCTTACACTAGCAGCGTTTTGACGATCACGCAACTGCCCTGCTAGGCCGCTCTTCCGTAAGCGGTAGCCTACGCCGACAGCGTTTTGACGATCACGCAACTGCCCTGTCAGGTCGCTCCCTCCGCTAAAAATAAAATCACGACGGTTTTGCACCTCGGGACGTTCACGCCCGAGTAGACAGATCGATCACGCCTGTCTGCCGTCAAGTGTCATATGAGTACCAACCTCGACTCCTCAACGAGTCAACAACAAAATCACAAACATCTCATTCTACCCCGCTCGACAATATCTCAAGTCAACCGTCTCAATACGGTGTAAATATCTCACCCCTGTGATATGGTATGCATATGCCATGCATAACATATTTTCACGTGAGACGTACGTAAAACACGTAATTCATTTAACCACATAGAAGCACGTAAATATCACATAGGTGTTTACGCATTGTAGATGAATAATTCACCTACCTGCCCTCCTGATAACATCTGTCGACAATCCTGGTGGATTCCCTACAGTTCGAATCTCTGAGCATAAAATATTATTATGTCAGTATATTTACTAAGTCGCCTAATTTCGAATTTCCAAACTCTAAGTCTCGAAACCCTAAAATTATCAAAACTCTAAAAATCACGAAACCCTAAAATATGCAGAAAACTTTTGTTAAATGCCTTATGCCTATGTCGAAATCGTTAATGAGATACCGAAATCTTTATAAAATTGTGAAGAAACGATTATATGTTGAAGTGTTTTATGAAGAATGTCGAGATGTTTAAATGTTGAAGTATTTTATTAAGTATGTCGAGATTTTGGTATATCATGAAATATAAATCTCGAGAAGCTTAAAGGTTAAATATCGACATCTTTTCATACTACATCTCGAGATCTTATATTATTATGTCTCGAATTCCTCTATGATACATATCGAGATTTTACTTTATTATACCCGTTTATAAAATGTCGAAGTGTTTATAGCATGTCGAGATCTTGATAATAAAGTTTGTCGAGATTGGTTAAATGTCGAAATGCTTTCCAGAAAAAGTCGAGATCTTATTGTCCCAGATATGTCGAAATCTTCTTGTATTGGGATTGTAGCACCTAACTTTTATAATAATAAACTATTAACTGAGAGTCATGAAAACTCGTGAAGACATGATTACATCTCGAGTTTGTTAGTGGAGTTAAATGTCGAAACTTTTGCATGACACATCTCGAATTCGATCTCATACATCTCGACATCCTTATGTTATACCACTCGAAATCTTTGTAATATTCCTAATGTGCCGACATCTATTAATTTCATAATGGTATTGTTACGACATTGTATAGTTCTCGAGAGTACTCTTACGGGATTTTATATTTCTCGAGATCATATTTTGCAAAACTCGTCATAATTCTTTCGGAGACCTTCCTCATCACTAAACTCTATTTCGACATTCAAACTAAACCCAGAAATTCATATATCACCAGAATCATTTTCAAAAACTATGATAAGTCTAGAAAATGATACGCCTTAAAGCATCAAAGCATCGAATTCTTAGGGCTACCTATATTACGAAAATCATAAGAATCTAGACCTCTCGTATAACTTTCATGACATGAATTCTAGCTAAAATCCTAAGTTCCATGTGTAGTACCCTTCGAACCCTTCCTAGGGTTAGTATTAAATTCACTTAACAACATGTAACTATCGAAACAAGTCTAAGTGTAAAAGGTTAATTATATACCTCACTTTGAAGATTGGTTTTCCAAAATTGCTAAGCTCCTTTTCGTTGTGAAATTTCCTGTTTTCTACTCACACCTTCAGCTCCTTTTTGCTTCGTTCATGAGGGTTTTCTCTTACTAATGACCAATGATCTTTGTTATATGGTATATATATTAGATAAGTATTACATCATCGAGAGTATCATTGATGGGACAAGTTAATGATCTCATTTTTTTCTTCATGGCCTAAGCAATTTCCTTAGTTATCTTTATCCCTAACATTTGGGCCTAATAATAATAATAGTCCAATTTCTATTTCTTATTAATATCATTATCTTATGTTTTGGATTACTTATATTTAGCCCTTACTAATTATTTCTTTCACCCAAAAATCTTGGACTTTATACGGAACTATTTCTAACCCCAACTTGAATTTCCTACTCTGAAAAATAATTATACAGATAGTTACAACAAAATCCCGTATTAATTTTACGGGTATTACACTAAATATTGACTTTCTGGCGTGAGTCACGGCCTCTAGCTTCGACATTCACGGCCGTGACATCGTGAAATTTCCTTCGTTGAGCTCTCTGCCTCAGTTCACGGCCTCTCGCAAGGGAACTCACGGCCGTGACGTTGTGAAATTTCCTTTTCTGCCTTGGTTCACGGTCTCGTGCAAGGAACCCACGGCCGTGACTGAAGTCAGAGCATGTTTGCTACGTCTCTACCGGGTCTCAAGGGCACGTACACGTTATTCACGGCCTTGAACACGTTGAGTGAGGAATTGGTTCGTTTCTGCCTCGATTCACGGGTACGCGCACGGCGTCACGGCCGTGAACCCTGAGGTTCATGATTCTTGAGCTTGCTGCCGTCGTTCACGGCTTCTTGCGAGCTGGTTCACGGCCGTGACGGGTGACTGGCAGCTCATACTTGATCCTTTTCGCACCGTTTTTGCCTCGTTTTCGTTCCTTTTCGCTCAATAACCATTCGAAGGTCCTACAATATTTAAATGAGTGTAAGTAGAGCCAAGAAATGCATGGAATGACCAAAATTATCCTATTATAACCTAATAAATACAACAATAAGCGTATTAAAATACGTTTATCAAACCTTCCTACACTTAAGCTTTTGCTTGTACTCAAGCAAATTAGAAGCAAGAAAAGGTAACAAGATAGTGGCACGACCATTCACAATTCACCAATGCAGATGGAAAACACAAAATGGAATCAAGCAAGCAATTATGGACACTGCAACAACAATCAGCACTTATCGACACAAATTTCCTTAGCACTACTAATTGAGATCCACACCTCACAGGGATTCACTCAAATCACTCAGTGTATAGGCTAATAAATCGGTGAATCACTCAATTTATGCAATAATCTAATCTATACCATATGCTTGCAAGTCAATCGCACGTCTACTTCTTAAAGCAGTTAGCATGAATCAGAAGGTCTTTTTCGGGTTAAATGGGTTCAGATAGTAATGAGGTGGTAGTGGAATCAACATATGAGTAGCAGTCGTGTCACTCTTCATCATTGTCTAAAGCGCGCCAAGAATTAGCCTTTCTGGTTACGCCGTCTTCATATTCCTCTTATTTCTGCTGCGTTCCACTAAGCCTTTCTTCTCCCACGTCTCAAAATGAGAGATGATGTGGAATTCACGAGACTGGAAGATTATCGAAGGAAAGGTTCTTTTCTTTTCTTCACAGCAGCTTATTCTCCTCATGCTTCACTTCCATAGAAATATAAATATATATATATTTTTTCTTTTCTTTTCTTCTTCTTCTTTTTTTTCTTCAACAAACTGTTCACATTCCGGTGGGCCTCATCTCTTGCGCTTTTCGACTTTGACATTTGACCTTCACTTCCGCTAAACTCGGGTCCAAATGATCTCTGGAGGCTTAAATAAGGTTAGCGGCTTATGACAATATGAGGTTTAAGTAATAAAAAGGATTAGGCTCAAAGTGGCTAACTACGGTGATCAGTCGTGGTCGGGAACTTTGGCCATGGACTTATTTCCTAATGCCTTCGTCATATTCATGCAAAAACACTCTCTAAAGCAATTTCAATGCGTATCAAACGAGCAAGTTCTAGAGAGACGTAAATTATGCACTACTCACACAACCAAGAAAAATGAGCAAAAGTTCGTCAGCTCAAACTCTCACAACGGAACATGGGTTATATGTGTGAATCTCTCAAAGTGACACTATATCTATTCATGCTGAAAAGATTAAATCACTGATGCATATCTTTATCGCTCACTAGACTCCCTAGTATGCAATCCAACTTCGAGATGAACGCAAACAATCATGCCAGACTTCTACAGATTTAATAGCCACAGCACATCATAAAAAAATTTCACGTAAATTTTCAACATAATTCCCAACAAAATTCCCCCTCCCCACACTTAAGATGCACGTTGTCCCCAACGTGTAAAATAAATAGAAGGAAGGTAAAAGAAGTTGAAAAGAACGTGACTCCCCTGAAAAAAAGGCGTGGTCCTGCCTCGAGCATTTGATGAAGTTGAACATGGTTGTCTCAACTAATTTTGAAATATTTTTGAGTCGTAGTCTGATTTCGTGTCACGCTTTCTAAAAACACTAAAAAGAAAATTAACCGCACGGAGGAAAAAATAAAAGATAACAAAATGAGTCATAGTCATCACAAGTACATGATTACTAGACCAACACAAAAGAAGTACTAAAAGAAACACATAACAAATTAAAAGACACTAAGATGGTGGTGGGGGCGATGGGTGGGCGCGGCCGGAGGTGAGCCATCGATTCTTGAGCAAGCCAAACGGACTCCTGTGTATGCTTCATCGCGTTCTCCATGGCGTGAAGGGCCAGTTCATATCGCTGTTGCTCTTCGCGGTAGCGTCGGTGGCCTTCCTCGTTTCGACGCTCATACTCATCCTGGAGGTGCCGAGTCTCCTCATCGCGTCGTAGGGCCTCCTCATTGTAGTGCATCATTTCCTGGCGTAATGTCTGAAGATCTGCAGCTGACGCGTAACGAGCTACACCTGACGACTCGCCCTCGTGATAGCCGGAGGAATGGGAAGGTCCGACAGTGTCGGGGCGAACTGGAAATGGCCCCACGCCCTCGATTTCTAGTGGCTCTGGGAATGCGTCGCTGAGGTCCGTCTGCCCACGGTAAACCTCGTGCCAGACGTAAACTTTGTTCGTGCGCGACCAGGTAGGGGCTTTGATCAACATCTTCATCTTTGGCATCATCTCCTCGTTGACCAGATTACGCCCACCCTCGATCTCCATCTCTGGTGGATTTGCTGGCCAGAAGTTTAGTCCTTTGACAACCTTCGTAACAAATGGCCCAACTGCGAGCTTCCCGTGACTACGCACGTCTGCCTGAGCGCTAAAGGCGTGGGCCATAGCTACCCCTAAGTGCACCTCTTGACCTCGCTGCATCTTGGCTAAGTAGAACAAATCCCGCAGGCCAATTGCACCGTGCGAGTCACCACTTGGTGTGAGCGAGGTCGCCAGAAGGCGGTGGAGGTAGCGCAATCCTGGGCTCCTTAGCGACGATGCTTTCGATGTTTTGACGCTGAATTGTGGCTCGCCGGGTCGGGTAATCTCAGCCCAACAGGCCTGCCGGACCAACGGGCTTGCGAGGTAATCTTTATAGTGCTTATCTAGAAAAGGTCCTTGGCTCCCGAAATATGGTACTGGCACTCCAATCGCCCGACAGATCTCTTTTACATCCACTATCTGGGCCACGTTAAATGCGCGGAACTTAACTCCGTTCATCTCGTATTCGTCGAAAGAGAAGATAGATAGGAATTCCAAGGTCAACTCCTTGAATGCTGGCTCCTCGATTTGAAAGAATTCAAGCCATCCGCTTAGGGACACGTAACCGGCCACTTGCTGGTCGATGTGATACTTTGCCAGCGTGTCATGATCAATCTCATCTGTCGGAATGAACTGCATACCCTTTAGCCGATTATATTTGGCCTGATGCGTCTCATCGTCAAACTGCCACATCGAATCTAGCAGTGACGTCGACGTGGACGATTCGGTGATCGCGAATCGTTATCACGTCCTGCAGCGGAGCGGCTTTTACCCATAGTACCTAAAAGTCCAAATGTCAGTTGGCGAGAAGAAGATAATCAACACAGCTCGACTCGACCAATCGTAGCGACAAAATGAATAATTCTAAAGCAAGAACAAATGAACATTCAAAGCGGCATTTTGTCGACACTTAATAGACAATTTTGAATACTCCTTCTGATTGCGATAATCTATTAACCAAGCACCTTCTTCAACTTCAAACGAGTAATCAACGCTAAATAAACCAGTAAGAGTAACCAATTCCATCAAAAATTCCGAAAATCCCTAATTTTAAAATTAGGGTTTATCATTTTCAAATCAAAATTAACGGACGAAATCAAGAAATTAATCAAACCAAGGCGTCCATAGCATATATCTAACCATAAAGAGCAATCCAAACACCAAATTAGACTCAATTTTGGAAATCTCCAATTCCGAAATTAGGGTACATCGTAGCAAAAGTTCCAAATTCATGGTTAAATTCACAAATTAAGAATGCCCATCACCATTCTAGCACGTCGTAACAACTACAATCATAAAAGCTTATCCCAATTTAACAACAATCGACGAAATCTCCAAATTGAAACTAATTAGGGTGAAGCAATAATCATACCTTTGGAGCTTAATAGATGTTGGATTGTGGGTGAGATTCGGTTTTGGATCTCGCCGGAGTTTGACACGTGGAGGGCGGCACGGTGGTGTTAGAGGTGGAAGAAGAAAAGAAATTTTCGATTTGTTGTTTTGTGTTTCGGTGTGAAAGAGACGAAAAGTGGCGAAATGTGGTTTTTGAAGCTTTACATTCGCGCGTTTCACGGCCGTGAATGTCAATTCACAGGCCGTGAATATGGGCAGAGGGTTCCTTCCGCCAAAATCAAGGCCGTGACTATTAAGTCATGCGCCGTGAATAGGAGCAGCGTGCTCCTCTCGTCCGAGTCACGGCCGTGACATCTGAGTCATGGGCCGTGACTCCGGGCAGTGAGTTGAGTTCGGCTATGTCACGGCCGTGGCTCTTGTGACACGGGCCGTGACAACGTAAGTATTTTAATTATTATTTTATTTATTTTATTTTTTATTTTTTTATTTTTTTCATTTTTATTTTAATTTTAATTTTTTTGTAAGATTGATACGTAAACGACGAGGTTTTCGAGAACGATTTGCGCGAGGAAAAATCTGATAATCGACAAAGGAAATATCACTTTCTCACGCGGCGTGAAATCCGCAAGTCAAAAACTCGTCTGTATCATTTAATGGATTTGCCGGGTATGATAATGATATTTTTGTGCCATTCATGCCTCTAAATAGACATTGGTAGAACAACACAATAGCATCATCTACCATAAATCTGACGTCTTCAACAATCTTATTTTCGAAATTCTGTGTTAGCTAGCCACTATGAATTGGGGACAGCAGCAAAGTCGTGAGAATGGGAGTGAAGAATATGCAAGGATTCATCATAATTTAGATATGCTATCACTCTGCCTTGCTCTTCTTTTGGGTTTGTTTGGAGTTTTACTTGCTTTCGTGTGTTGGGTTATCACAAGGTGCACTTGTGTGTAACCGCCCTTACGAAGCAAAATAAACTATTGTTCTGTCTTTTGTGTTATTCGCAGTTTAGTTGCTTTTGTGTTGGACCTTCACACGTTGTAATGGTATTGTAACCATCTTCTATGAAGTAAAACTATCGTTCCTATCTCGTCTCTAGACTCTGTGTTGTGACCATCCTCAATATTCGCAAAAACTTTATTACTATTTAAAAATTTTTAATGTTCTTATTATTGTTGTTTTATTTAATTTAATATATATAGTTTTAGATTAATTTTTTTTATAATGCCTAAAACATAAATAGAAATACCTGGGTTGCCTTCCAAGAAGCGCTTCTTTTAACGTCTCAGCCTGACGTACCTCATATGCTCTTATGCTGGCTGGAAGTCGAGGTATAATACCTCCTTGTCGCTCAAGTCTTCCTCGCCTCCATGGTAATGCTTCAACCGATGCCTGTTCACCTTGAAACTACCCTGTCCCATACTTGAAATCTCAACAGTAACGTATGAGAAAACACGGGTATAAGTGAGCAGTCCCGACCAACGTGATCTAAGTTTACCGGAAAAAAGTCTAAGTCGAGAATTAAATAGAAGGACTTGGTCTCCTTCTTGAAATTCTCGTCTAAGCCTAATTTTGCTGTCATGATAGGCTTTTGAACGCTCTTTATACATTCTAGCATTATCATAAGCTGATAAACGCCACTCGTCTAGCTCATTAATTTGGAGTTGCCGCTTTCCGCCGGCTTTCCCCAAATCCATGTCCAATGACTTGATTGCCCAACAGGCTTTATGTTCGATTTCTACGGGGAGGTGGCATGCCTTCCGTAGACCAATCTATGGTGGAGTGCCTATTTGTGTCTTATACGCAGTCCTATACGCCCAAAGTGCGTCATTAAGCTTATTCGCCCACTCCTTACGGTTCCCGTCTATAGTTTTCTCTAGGATACGTATTAAGTCGAGGTTCACTACCTCTACCTGACCGCTAGCCTGAGGGTGATACGGGGTGGATAAGCTGTGTCTAACACCATAACGCTCTAATGTTCGTGAAAATTGAGTGTTACAAAAATGAGTGCCTCTATCGCTAACGATGCATCTAGGTGCTCCAAATCGTGAAACAGTGCTTGTAAAAATCGAACAACAACCCTAGCATCGTTTGTGGGTAAAGCTTGCGTATTACTAAAATAGGATAATTAAACGAGCTAGGAAACGTCTATACCCCAAACATCAAAAATCTCACAAACTAAAATAAAGTTTTGAGGCATTTCATCGCGTTTAGAGATATTACCTGCGTGCTGACATTGATCACAAATGTCAACGTACCGTTGGGCGTCTCTGAAAATCGTAGGCCAATAAAAACCGCTTTCTAGTACCTTCTGAGCTGTTCAATTGGCAGCGTAGTGCCCTCGAGTTGGTCCGCTATGGCAATGCCCGAGAATCTTCGTCGTCTCGGGGGAAGAAGCGCATCGTCTTATCACCTGGTCTGCGCATCGCCTGAAAAGATACGGATCTTCCCAAAAATAGTACTTCAAGTCAGAAAAGAATTTCTTCTTTTGCTGACTTGTGTACCCCTTTGGTAGAATCCTCGCAACAAGATAATTAGCAAAATCTGCAAACCAAGGAGTATCATCACTTACCACTTGTATTGAGTACAAGTGCTCGTCTGGGAAGGTGTCCTGAATTTCCTTGGCGTCCTTGTTATAAATTTCGGACTCCTCTAATCGAGAGAGGTGATCCGCCGCCAGATTCTCTACGCCTTTCTTGGCTCGGATCTCTATATCAAACTCTTGAAGGAGCAGGATCCATCTGATTAGCCGAGGCTTGGCGTCCGGCTTCGCTAGTAGATACTTAAGGGCAGAGTGGTCAGTGAAAACAATAACTTCCGATAAAATAATGTATGACCTGAATTTATCGAAGGCGAACACGACAGATAAAAGTTCCTTTTCCGTGGTTGTGTAGTTAGCTTGGGCTGCGTCTAACGTCTTACTGGCGTAGTACATCGGCCTGAAATGGTTGTCTTTGCGCTGCCCTAACACGGCCCCAACTGCATAATAACTAGCATCGCACATTAGTTGCTTCTCTTTTTTGCTTTGAATGGAATTTTTGGGAAGTTTAATCTCCATTGTTAATTAAGACACCATTCGAGGTGAATGAACTTACGATGAGGTTTGATCCCACCGTTATCTTAGTCTTCGTTTAAGTTTCCTCTACGAAATACATTAGTTACAAACTCATGCGCACCTTTAACCCCTTGATTTGCCATTGTTCATTTTAATTTTTCCTATTATGTTAAGTTCACTGACCTGCAAAATGTGGTAAAGAAAAAACATTTGGCACTCATAAACCATGAAAGGCCATATCGATATGCCATATCACAAGGAAGGAAGCTGGCTGAGCATAACATATAGTGCATTAAATGAATAAACATGATTCCAAAAATTTAGCTGAGCATGATATATAGCGATTGAGATGGGTGTCAAAACATAATAAGATTTCGGGCCTCAATATATTCAAAGCATAGTGGCAACAGTAACATAATAAAAAAACAATATAAAGGTACAAGTATCATAGCAAAATACTTTTACTCGAGAAGTTCTTATGAAGTTTATTATTGAATGTGAATCAATGGATAAGTGTTTTATGTATTTTATTAAAATATTTATTTTTATGTTTTAACTAACTTTTTCTAATCATATATTACTTTCTTAAGACGATCAAAGAATGTGGGGACAAAATAGAGCGGCGCACTGTAGCACCCCCGAGCTTTGGTGTGGTGTTTGGAGGCGGGTTGGAGAACCCAAAACACCATACCGCAAGTGGAACGCCAACAATGAGGTTCCTTTGGAGGTGTCCTAAGAACAAAGTTGATGAAATGATGATATTGCCAGTGCAACAATGGCTATTTTTGCCAAAGAAGAAATTACAGTACCTGTCTTCAATAATCCATAGCATGGGTGGGGAATGAGGTCGCCAAAGAAATATAGTTATTGATTTTGAGATTTCGTTGTTTCACAAAAAAAAATAAAAAATAATTTAAGTTAATAAGGTGAGGATACCATATAAATTGAGGTTGAGTTTGCCCAATTTCAATTCTCACTTTTCTTCATGTCAATTCTCAATATCTCGATAGGGATACAAATACTACATTTTAGAAATTTGTTCATAGATCGAAGTGACGTTGTACTTGTATATATCAAATGCATATTAAGGTTTGAATCATATACATATCTATATGGAAAATTTAACAGAGTTTAAGATGAAGAGCAACGTGTTGGTTTTTGTTGCAAACGGTTTTGATTATCTTGGCGAACTAATTATACATAATTTAGACCCGTGCATCGCACGGGAAAAAAAAATAATAAAAATAAAGGAAATCTACACATAAATACCCAATAGGAAAAAAATCAGCCACTTAGTTACCTTGTCAGAACAATTTTATAGCTAGGTACACAGTTGAATAAAATTTTTACACTTAGGTACCTAATCACCTAAGATTACGAAAATACCCTTATTAAATGATTTAGAATTTCATTTCAGCTTTTTTTTTTCTTTGCAAAATCCGACCTTCAGCTCGCCGTCGACGATTTCTTCTTGCCGACCAACTCCTTCTGCTCGTGCCCGTGCCGGACAAGGATCGAAGACCCTATTGAACGTTGCGTTCTCGATTTTGGGGGTTGATTTTGTCAGGTAAGTTTTTCTTTTGGTTTGGGTTAGGTTAATCGATTTTGGGCATTTGTTCAAGGTTTATCCCAAATCCGGGAGCTCAATGCTATCCAAGAGCTCCATACAAGAGTGGAATGTTAGGATTTGATAGTTATGAAGCTAATCCATCGAGATTTCGGTTTTCTTTTATGTAACTGTTACGACGTACCATTTCCTATGAATATTACGTACCACTGTATGTTGTGTTACCGTACCTAAATACATTATGCGACACAGTCCGATTGGACATTAATTTTATGTAGTATCTTTGTGTATTTCTATTACGTACCAAGTAACATGTCTATACGTTACCAAAATGTCCAGTTATGCAGTACCAATCTAAACTATACACCGTAGCATTTTAACAGGTTGCCATATTATCTGAAAATATGGCGTCTGCAAATTCGTTTGATGGCAGGACGTTATTTGCAATGTGTGAGTATAAAGGGCAGTCTTCCTTACTATTAATCAATGAAGCAACGACGCTTATCGATATATACGTATCCCTCCAAAGAAGGTGGTCGGATATCGATTCCCGGCATGACTCAATAAAGTATCAAGTTCCGTTCCAAAGTTTGTACTCGACATTGAAAGAAAATACGGATGTTTTCAATATGTATCAGTTGTTTATGCGATACAAATTTTCAGTGATAGCGATGAAAGTGGAACGTGCCGATGAATGTGGTACAAATGGCCCGGCGAACAGGTTTGTTTTCATTTTAAGTTGTTAAACTTTAAATTTTGGGTTTTCATATTGATGATTGATAAAATTACTTGTAGTACGGAAGAGAACGAAGAATCCGTGGAGTTTGATTTTGAAAGAAACACAGTAGATGCATGGAGTCATTGCATTCGGGGAGATGGACAAATCTTTAGGGATGCAGATGAATTTAGACGGAATTTGAAGAACTACTCCATTGCGATCCGGAGAAACTTTGTATATGCAAAGAACGAGCGTAAGAAAATCATTGCCGTTTGTAAGGATGAGACGTGCAAGTGGCGGATATATGCTTCGCGTTATAAATATGACAATTTGTTTGCGATTCGGAGATCCAATCTACAACACAGTTGTGGTGAAGATACTCTTAGGAGTCGTGATCATCCGCGAACGGACGCGCCGTGGGTAGGGAACATAGTGAAAGAGAGGGTCCGAGACGAGCCATCTTATCGTCCCGGTGCCATGGTTAAAGACATCCTAAGGGACTATGGAGTTGAAGTGGGGTACCATAAGGCGTATAGAGGCAAAGAAAGTGCCATTCGTAACATATATGGGTTGGATAATGGTACGTTTGATCAGTTAAGGTGGTATTGTAATGCCGTTAGAGAAACCAATCCGGGTAGCGTGGCTGAGTACGATGTATACCTCACGACAACAAGTTTCGTCGGCTCTTTATCTGCTTCCACGCGTGTCTCGTGGGTTTTGTTCGTGGATGTCGGCCGCTCATATTTGTTGATGGTACTCACATTAAGACCAAGTTTAAAGGAGTGCTCGTTATGGCCGTCGCAAAGGATGCAAACGAAGATTTGTTCACGGTTGCCTTTGGCGTTGTAAGCGTCGAAAATGATGAAAACTGGGAGTGGTTCTTTGCTAAGTTGAGGAGCATGTTTCATCATTACCCGTCAACATTGAGGGAGCTGACGTTCTTCTCAGATCGGCATCCGAGTATTCATTTCCAGGAAGTCGTCATGCATATTGCTTGCGCCATTTGGTTGACAACTTCAAGAAAGAGGTACTTTTTAGTAATGTGCTCACTTCATTAAACAGTTAGAAACAAAGCAAATAATACCTAAAAGAGTAGGGAATTTTATACCTCCGGCAGCAAATTTATCGGATGCACGGACTTCACTTCCTTCTTTGTTGGGTATATTGGGACGACAGATGCAATTGCAGCCAATTCAGCCTCCGCAGCGATTACGTCACTCGGAACTCTACTTTCTTCCCAATTGAACATTCGGGGAAACATATAGATCTCCCGCTTCTGCGCCAACGAGGGCACGTGCTCATACACCCAAATTTGAAAGTTTCCAAAGCATTATATTCATCAATAAACTCATAATAAAAAAGAAAAACTCACAATGTAATGGAGTGTTACCATCAGCCCAATAGTGCACCCGTTCAACATTAGGCTGGACGAGTTGAACCGCATCGAATTCGCAGCCATTTGCTTTATCTCGGCGACCAAAAACTCGTGTACCGCCCTTCCCCATGCGCACTCCCCCATCATGTCGACATCGTTGACGTACGCATTCACGAACTTTGGGTTTTTCGAATTCCCCATCGGGAATAATACAGAGTTAAACAAGAAAAGAACAAACAAGCTAAGGAACTCATCCGTGTTCTCCCCCCAAGCTTTCCTACAAACTCATTCAACAACTCTAAGTTTTTTTACGGGTTGCATTGCCATTTTTCTTACCGAAAAGCCGTTCAACGGTTTTCGATTTCATCTTCGAATTTAGGTTCACGGGCATCTACGTTATGCAAGGCCATTACAACACTAAATTCCTGTTGGGAGAATACCACATTCGTATTCTCCGCCAACCTAAACGTGTTCGCCTCTACACTATAACGCTTTATCAATGCCATGATTCGAGCAAACGAATGCGACATCTTAGGCATATCTAAAAAAAAAATGAAACGGGGACCTTCTTATAGCTTCTTTTTTATCAGGGGTCATGCTACCCTTCAAATTGCTAATGGTAGATTGAAAGAGCGTAGGATGGCACCTGGAAGACAGCTCAAATCCCTTCCGCGGAGGCATTTCTGCAAAAAAAGCAAAACTGTTAACAAGCAGTACCATTTTATTCACACAAGGGGTATCAATTTGACCAAACAGAGGGTACCAAATGCACTGATATTGTAGTACCAAAAAAATTGACAACATTTTCGAAAAACCCAATGTTAACAAGCAGTACTATTTTGTTCACACAAGGAGTACCAATTTCCCTAACAGAGGGTACCAAATGAATGATAATGTAGTACAAAAAAAAATTGACACCATTTTCGGAAAACCCACTGCTAACAAGCAGTACCATTTTATTCACACAAGTAGTACCAGTTTTCCAACACAGAGGGTACCAAATTCAGTCATAATGTAGTACCAAAACAGATTGACCCCATTCAAGGTAACCACTAACAAGTAGTACCATTTTATACACAAAAGGGGACCAATTTGGCCAAACAGAGGGTACCAAATTCAGTGACAATGTCGTAGCAAAAAATTAACCCCATTTTCGAAAAACCCACTGTTAACAAGCAGTACTATTTTGTTCACACAAGGGGTACCAATTTACCCTAACAGAGGGTACCAAAAGCATGGATAATGTAGTACCAAACAAATTGACCCCAGTCGATGAAACCAAAGTTTACCATTTTACTCACATAAGGGGTATCAATTTGCCTAAACAGAGAGGACCTAATGCAGTGATAATACAAAAAAATTGACCCCATTCGAACACTTTTGCCAAGTAGTACCATTTTATTCACACAAGGGGTACTAAAATGCCAAAACAGAGGGTACTAAATGCAGTTAAAATGTAGTACCACAATAAAGGAACCCCATTCGAAAAACAAAAATCGACCCATTCCAAAAAAACCCCAAACGAAGCAGCCACGACAAAATGCACGCAAAAAAAACCGTAATCGACCAACAAATCACGCACATTTCAAAAACACGCACAAAAAAACCCTGATTTTGACGAAATGCGACCACTTTACGGTAATACTGTGAAAGACTTACCAATCGATTTCAGAAGCTAATACAACGACGAACGACTGGAGTGACGACGTAGAATCTGAAGCCAAAAACACCCGGGTCGAATTCTGCCAAGGAATCGCGCGATTTGGTTTGGGGTGTGCGGTTTTTTCTTTTTTTTTTTATGAGCGATCGTGAAATAAGAAACAAGGTAAGAGATGTAAAAAAGCAGTTCTAGTAGGGGTAAATCCGTCAGTTAGGTACCTATCAGTAAAATAAAATTCAACTAGGTACCTAGGTTAAAATTACACTGACTAGGGACTCTGTCTAATTTTTTGGATGTAGGTATTTAAGTGTTGAATCCCCTAATAATAATAATAATAATAATAATAATTTTGGTAGACCTTAGATAATGCTTGCCCTGACGTAAAAATAACCAAAACATAATAGGAAGTTCCATTAATTATCAAGAGACTCACGAGAGTATATGCATTACAACACACTTAGACATGAATATTAAACCAACGTCATCTCACAGTGGTCGGAAGCACGGAGATAGCAGACTGAATCAAATCTGGGAGATCATCCCACAAACTAGTAAGAGCATTCGACAAAGTTTCGCCAAATCCTGTCACGTCCCTCGACTCCCTTTGTTTCACGTCTTGTAATCGTGTTTCTAGAAATCTCCGAAGGATGGCCTCTGTGATATTGATCAAACCAATCGAAACGTTTGCATGCATTAATTTTGTGACCATAAATCCAGCAAGGACGTGCTGGTGTGCCTTCACAAGCTCAGCTATGAAGCAAGGGAAAAGAATCTTCACAAAGAGCAAATCCAGGTTTCGATCGTTTTCGTCAGAGCTGACATTCTTACTCGTTGACGCTTGGAGCCGACGACAGAAGTTACCAACCAAAAGGCAGATGTAAGAAAATGCCATACCATAAGAGTCTTTTGTGATGATGGTTGATAAAACTCGAGACGATAAAAGGAGAACAAATAGCAGATGGTCGTTGGTAATATCATCTGTTACGCCACTTTCCTTCAGCTTGTTTTCGAAGGCATCCAAGCACTGCAACTGTATTGCCTCGTAAGGAAGCAACAATGTAACCTTAAGAGCTAGAAGACAATTGGATTCTTGTATGAGCGTAAGAGTATCCTCTTCATCCATAAGAACTCCGTGTCTGCTCGCTGAGTTTGAATCAAGAAGTTTAAGCACGTCGTCAATTCGCGAAAATGCTATAAGTTTTCTGATAATCACCGTCCAACAACTATGGAGAGGATGTAGAGATGCGGTGGCTGCGGTTTTATTCGTCTCTTCTTTCTCATTTGATTCTTCTTGAAAGCTTTCCCATCCTTCATCCCAATCATCACTGTTCCAGTTGTTCTCAGTATCAAGTAACTCTTCCTTAGCTGATGCATTCTCTACATTACTATTTAAAAAGAGACCCGCCCATTCAGCCAACAAGGCAATCAGAATGTCTATGTGGGAATCAGAGTTGGCCATTTCTGATACTCTTATAAAGCATGAAGTGGCTGAATCCACAGTGAGGATATCATCTGGGGTAATTTCGAGGCTTGGCGAAATGGACATAACAAATTGAGAAGACTTAAGGGCCACCAGTGTATTTGTAAAGTTACTCGAAGAGTGTTTGGTAACCGAGTCATTAGCTAAATTATCACGATTTGCGGTTTCGTCACGAGTATATTTCCATCCGTCCCAAGGCAGAAGATGGAGATGTTCCTCAGATGTAAATTTCTCCAAATTCATCCGCTCGCCGGAGATAAATTGCATAAGCTCTAAGATGTAAACACGGGTCTGATTTGGAAGAGCCAAATCGTTGGAAAACTTCGACATTCTGTTCCAGACAGAAAGTCTCACTTCTTTTAGATCCTCAAGGTTTCCCTCAAGTTTGCTCAAAGAAGACAAAATGTAGTGTAAACTCTGGTGTTGAGGCGACCCATGAGCTATTTCTTGGAGGATAGGTTCTAGCATACTTAAATATAGGTTCTGAATATCATGGATATTAACAGAAGACTGATTAGTGTCCTGAACGAACTCTGATTCGGCAGGGAAGATAGATGAGACTTTCGAGAAAACATAATCTATAGCCTCAAACCCACAACCACCAAATACCATCGCTGTAATGAAATTAATGGTCTCAGTGACGCTACTATATTTCATACCACACTCCACGTATTTAACAAGTGTGTTCCAACCTTGGTTAGGTGATAGTGTTCCCTTACTGAGCAAATCACATAGAGCCTGAAGACACATCACCGAACATTTGGAAGAGAACCTTTCTTCTAAAATATGCAGTCTAACCAGCTCCTCCATATCATTCATAAGTCTGATCCAGATTCTTATAAGTTTCAGTGGGCACTCTTTCCCAGCAGAGTCCAAGTGAGCGTGCTTCAATGACCTATTGACGGGTAAGATGATAGAGAAGAAACGCATGAGTATGCCCGAGAGACCTGTAGGTTCCATGAGTCTGATGTACTTCTTGCAAGTATCATACATCTGCTCAACCTCACCGATGAAAGAGAGTAAATCTTCACAGCTTTGGAAAATAGTTCCACTCTCAGCTTTACTTACTAGAATTGCCATTGAGTCTAACATGTAATGCGTGTAGACATCCTTCGACGACAATATACTCTTGGGTAGCAAACCACCATTTACTAGAGCAAGGTTCTGAACCATTTCCGCCAGTGCCTCAACACTAGTTTCATCAATACGAGCACAAATTTCACTGTTGAAGCAATCAAAGTTCAAATCTTGTAACCTGGCAATGTTTTTAAAGTCAAGGCCTCTTATAAAGGAAACCCTACTGCATTCCGCTCCGACAAGTTTACAAATCTCGGCAAGCCTAGAGGGAGGTTTCTCATCTAGAAGCTCATCAATCAACTGCGATGATTCTTTAGATCCTTCAAGCTGCATGTAGCATTCAGAAAGTAGATTATATAAAAATGCAAGCCTCTGTTTATCATGTCCATCAATTGCGGGGTAAACAGAAGTAGTAAGGCACTTTATAGCTTCTTGAGCACAAGAAAGAATTTCCTTCTTTGGTATTTCATCCATGATATCCTCAACACTCCAAGCCTCAGATACAAGTACGACACTCAGATAATGCAGAAGCACCTAAGAAAATGGAGACACAAAAAATATATTATCAATATGCCGAATTGGGTAAAGCCAATACGCTCATGATGAAGCAAAAATGCAGACCCTGGTGCGTTCCAAGCCATATGTTTGTGCAAGAGTGACGACATCCTTCAAGATTCGCTTCTTCTCCATTTTGACTGATTCAATAAGAGAGTGCACAACAGTCTCTATGTACTCCATATCTTTGGATATAAACCGAGAAGTTTGCACTCCAGGAATCAGCTTCTCCAAGACTCTTGACTTGTCTGCTACATGCTTCTGCTGTTCTAATTTGAATTTCCACTCGCTCCAAAAAGATGACTGCGACTCTTGTACTTTATTGTATTCGTCTGTTTCGAAGAAAAAAAAAAAAAACGAGCCAGTAAGTTTCACAGTAAGCACACACCATAGTTTCAAAAGAACCAACAGTCCTGATATAATAGAGTAGTAATATATAACCTGAACTTAGGATCCTGTGTTTCTCCTTGAATTTAGTTTGTAGAAGCTCCCTCCTTTGAGCAGGATTGCCACAATCAATGTCATGACTGTGCAACAAACTATATATCATCCCAGCATTCATGAGGCTTGAAAACTCACGGTAATCACCCCTCATTTTCAGTTGATCTTCAATTATTTCCGCTCCGTGAAATGCATCTGTTAAATTTAAGAGAACTGAACAACCTACAACATCTTCTTCATCAGAAACCGGGGGTTCCATGATTGACCTAGCCAAGGAGGCGATCACGTCATCGCTTGGGCAGAAACCATTTTGGGTCAACCATGCCAGAGCGGTCATCACTGCTCTGATTCTAAAACTGAAGTGCCGGATACCCAACACTGAACCCATATGTCTCTTCCCAATACCCAAATCTTCACTCAATTCGAGCAACCATGGGAGTCGTGAAGCAGCAAAAGAAAAAATTTTCGAGTTTTCCTGAAGAAGGGTTTCCCAATTATAACCATTTTCGGAGGGCAGACATTGGACAGTACGAGAGAGTAACGATTTTATCTTGGCAATTTGCGTTTCATGATCGTCAGTATTTGAATCAGACCTTTCAGAAAAGTGTCCAGTGTTGGGGAAGTGCTGTTCTGATAACCCTGAAGGTTCTCTTCCAGTCAGTAGAGATAGAGTAATACAATGGTCCTTTATGTCAAGATCTTTCCATTCATGAAGCAGCTCAACCATCGACTCTTCATCACAATGACTCAGAGCAAAACCTAAAAGCAATTTTTGGGATGTTGGATCCAAGTTCTCAAGCGCTTGGCTTCTGGCAAGTGCAGCACACAAGTCCCAAATAGAGCCATGGCCCTTTTTGGCCAACACAAGGCATAAATCAAATGCAAATTGTACATCACCGGCGAACGCAGCTTCTCTTGCAACAGCTTCTTGAACAGTCGCTATATCTTCTTTTGAGCTTAAACCAAGAAGCTTAGCAATTTCAATGATCTCATCGACCTTTAGGTATGATCCAGTTTGACTTGTAATAGCCAATTTAACTATCTCCATCGGCTCTTTGACTTGTCTAAATTCCATCGGAAGAAGATTGACTCCAAGATTGGGAAGTCTAACTGTAACAGCATCAATTACGTCAGCCTCTGCCCGGACAATTCTGCTGCTGGGAAGTATATCTAAGCACTCCTTCGCTTTCCAGATCTGGATGAAAATCCGATATATCAATCAACTATTAAGCATGTGCACATAAAAATTTAGATATAATGCTGAACAGCCCAACACTAAGGCATCAGCATTCATAGTCAAGAAGTCATGCCTTCAAGTTGATTTCACAGTCAATGGGGGTGAACCTCTGATATTTATTTCAGTTTCAAAAACCCAAGACAACATCCATCTTTTACGTTGCACAAAACTAATATTAAAATATACATTTTATTGAAAAATAACATATAATTCTTTCTATACCATGTATTACACTAAAGAATTACAGAAGTTAAAAGTACCTCTGGGCAGGCTACACTTGGTGCCGAGTAAAAATACTCTCTCGCAGCCTGAATGACAAGATTTTCAGCCTTATTTGTTGCCAGAGTTATTGAACTCGTACCTTTCAGATAATTTCTTGCAAGAGAGCATTTTCCAGCCTTGAGAAGACCTCGGCAGAACTCAAGTAACAAGAACTCCAACTCCAGAAAAGGAAATGCCTTTTCTCGAAGAGACTGCAAGTCACGCCACATGTTTGCCCAATCGTGATCTGTACGACCTGCTTTGCTTCGAATAAATTTCGAGAGAAAAAGACGAATTATATGCTTTACACCCTTTTCATCAGCATGTGCATCCATGATGAAACTAATGGGTTTTGGCACCTGATCAAACAATACAATCATATAGATATCTTAGAACTAGCACATGTACTCAACGTAAACGTGCCGTTCTTGAAAGAAGACAGCCAAAAGATTTTTTTTTTTCTTAACAGGTATCAAGCTTACTTGATAATGCGATAAAAGATTCCCAGCTTCAACGTGGCCTTCTGCAAGTTTGAGTCTCTGTTTGATATCATTGGCTTCAGGTTCTGCCAAATTTCATGAATCCAAAAATAAGTTCAAGGGCCAGCCAACAGTTTTCGAGATATGATATAGGGAAACCATCATGAGAAAATTTACCTTGTAACTGCTGAAGTTTAGACAAAATAGTAGACATTGTGCTCCAGCTATCAACATCAGTGCAAAGATATATACATTGGAGACCGCAATCCATAAGTTCAATTTCATTTTTGAAGAACTGATTACCCAAGTTCCTACACCCTTCATCAACAATAATCATGCACAAGTCTAATCTATTCTGAGAAGCAATTTCTTTCATCCACCTGACCAGAAATGAGTCAATATTCTTATCTGTTCTGGGATAGGCCAACGCGATTTCATCGCTACATGATGCATGAAGCCGTTTCTGCATAAACGGGATAGCAAATTTCTGTAATCTAGGGATCACATTATAATCCATCACGTCCATCATTATCAACTTGAACTTTTCATAATCTGGAAGCTGTGTCCAAGAAGCAAGGCTCATTGAAAAATTGATATCAACTTCACTGACATCAGAATATACGAGCTGGTGCAGGTAAAATATGTCCTCTTGGAATCCCTGCAACTCACAGATTCCCTTACGAACAGCCAAGTCAATCAAACACATTGAGTTATCTAGCTGACCAGTAAAGGAATCAATATCTGTAGCTCGTTTCTTATACCAAGAAGAAAGCTCAGACGCAGATGGCCATTCAAATTCCATGTGATTCATTATACTTGGTTCCGTCATGAGCTCAATACTGCTTTGACGATCCCCATAGGAATTGTTGAGAAATAGTAGCATCCTTTCATATTCCACCCAATCTTCATCCCTGAGTACAATACCCGAGGGGGCAGAAACTGGAGGAAGCAACTGTTCGTAAGTTTGAACGGGTATAGTCTCCGGTATAGCATCTAAAACTTCGAACATGCAATGAATCAAAGAACGAGGATGACGCTTAAACAAGAGGTTTAAGGCCCCAATCTTTCCATTTTCTGCAAGTGCTAAAGCGGCTTCCCTGATGGGTATACGAAATCGTTTATACTCCTGCATTGAATATCTGCAAAACGAAGTCATTAAGCTGCAAGCCAGCAAAGAAACAAGGCGAGTATAGGAAGCAAAAATGCATGCGGTATATTTATATTTGCTGTCCAATCGGCCTGTAAAATAGTTGTAGTTGACAACATATTCCATCAATGAAAAACTTACTACGATCAAGGCAAACCCACACAGCAATTCACATCCTAACATAAAACAGAATGAGCATATTACTTCCGAATTGGCGTCACTGAAGGCGCGGGACTGGCAGATGATTGTGCAGAAGTGTTTGAAGTCGGAGGAATTGTGTAGAACTCGGGAGTTCTTTAAGAAATTGACGCCTCCGAAAATGAGGACGAAGGGTTGAAGAGTTTCTGCTGCGGTGGCGTCTATTGGGATCCGCCGGCGACTTCTTCGTAGGACGGTATCTTAATAACGAACGAGGTCTTGCTATTATCGCTATTGCCGGCGTTCTTCTCGGCCATTTATGTTACTTCTCACCCTCCGACGCCGTCGTAGGACGAAGGATGATTGTGCAGAAGTGCTATTATCGTTGTTTGGTGGAATTAATTGCACGATAAGCCCTTTAGATAGTATCAATTTGCTGAGGTACAGTAAAACGTCTTTTAATTAAGGGTAAATTCCTTATCAGACCCTGTCAGAAACTAAACTTCCTTATCAGTACCCCTACGAAAATTTTTTCCAGTTCAGTACCCATCTGCAAAAAGTTGTGTGTTTAATCCCCAAACATTGATCGGACGGAAATACCCTTCCTGAAATTAAGTTGGACATCATACCAACCGATTTGATTATTATATCAACTGTTATCCTAATTATACCATTCTGTTATCATTATTATACCAAATGGTATAGTGTACAATTCTGTTGGTATAATTACGACAACAGTTGGTATAATTTCTACAATTTCTGGTATAATTTCAAAATCAGTTAGTATAAATGTCCAATTTCGCTGTATAAAATTATAAAACGTTATTTTTTTGTACGATAAGCAAAACAGATGGTATAATGTCTACAATTTCTGGTATAATTTCAAAATCACTCGGTATAAGTGTCCAATTTCACTGTGTAAAATTATAATAACGTTAATTAACCAACTGCTTCGATTATTATACCAACTGTCATTCTAATTATACCAACTGTTATCATTATTATACCAACTGGTATAGTGTTCAATTATGTTGGTATAATTACGACAACAGTTGGTATAATTTCTATAATTTCTGGTATAATTTCAAAATCAGTTGGTATAATGTCTAATTTCACTGTATAAAATTATAATAACGTTATTTACTGGTACGATAACCACAACATATGGTATAATTTTGGTAATTTCGGGTATAATTTCAAAATCAGTTGGTATAAATGTCCAATTTCGCTGTATAAAATCATAATAACGTAATTTACTGGTACCATACCAAAAAGATGGTATAATTTTTATAATTTTTTGTATAATTTCAAAATCAGTTGGTAGAAATGTCCAATTTGAAGTGTGAGACAGGGGTATTTTCGACTTTTTAACCCTGAAAAGACCTTTTTAGGTACTGAACAGGAAGAAATTTTCAAATGGATAGTTATAAGGAAGAAATAATTCGAGGGGTATTTAAGAGGAATTTGAAAATTCAGAAGGTACTGATAAGGAATTAACCCTTTAATTAATAACTCCGGGACCACTGAATTTTATTAATTTAACGAGATATTAATATATCGATAATTTAATAATGTATTAATTAAAAGAAAAAAATTTAGATTCAAATGATTTAGTATTTAAATATGTTTAATTGACAATATTCGTGAATAAACCAATTCTTTATAATTTAATATATTAATGTATGTACACATTTTTGCAGTAGATAACTCGACATTGGAACTTTTGGTTGCAATTAAAAAAGTTAGTGGATGAAATTATATGAGATTTACGATTTAACAACAAAACAAGTGACAATAGATTCATATTTAGCAAATGCCATAATATTTATAAATGTAATATATGAAATATTAATTTAGATTTTTAGTGGGACATATTATTTACAATGGAATTTTCAGAATAATTATTATCTTATTATCTTATCGAATTTAATGATTTTTTACAAAGGCCCAAGCCGGGACCGGAAAGTTTTATTATTTTAGAGAGGTTATTAATTTATCGAGTATTAATTTATAGAGGTTTTACTGTATTGAGAATCTTATAATAACTAATTAGAAAAAAAGGGCGAATACGGGTTACGTCCCTCAAAATAATATTGAGTGTTTAATTAACCGCTTCAAATATTAATCATAAAAATACCCCCAAGTATTAAATATTAACAACAATATACCAGTGAGATCCTTTTATTCGATTTAACCATGTATCTTTGTTGATTAATACAAGCTGCCGTTTCCAAAAAAATATTAACAACTATTTTAACAATAAATAGTATATAAGCAAATTGTATGCATATGCAACATACATGTGTGTATATATATATATATATATATATTATATGTAAATTAAATTAAATTATAAGTTTAATATTATTAACTTTATAAGAAAATTTATTGAGGATATAATTGTAATTATTAACAACGCTATGGATAAAGTTATAATTAAAGTTGACACAACAAATTAATTAAGAGGTTGTTACTATAAGCATCTCTCACTAATAAACTAGAAAAATTATAATTACTAATATTTTTATCACCATGTGAATGTACAATAAAATAAAATTAATTATTACATGATGGTTTTAATAAGATTTTATCTTTTAATAGTAGCTATTGTCGAAGAAATTTGATTGGTCAGTTTTAATTCATCCTATGCTATTTATAAAAGTGTATAGAAGTTATTTAAATAACGACTAGATGATAGATTCGTACCTAAGTAGAGAATGATGCTTGATTATGTTACACGTAGAAATGATGTAATAATTTTGTAGATGTACGAAATATTTGCTCGTAAATAGGTCATTTGTGTTTGATAAAATAATATTAATGTATCGAGAAAAAAGAATGATTGATTTGTCTAGGTTTCTCTATTGCAATAGTTCATATCATAACAACGCCTTTTGGATTTGGTTGGAACAATCACGGAAAAAAAATTCTAACATTCGCATACGTTTTCCTAATTTCGAGCACTTATTCATTCTGTATTACAAATAAATTAATCAAATATCTGAACAACAAAAATTCATATGCAGTGAACAGTAAACTACTAGCAAAAAGGTTGGTGGTAATTTAGTGCATGGAAAGCTACAGATCTCTTTTTCTCTGCTTAGAAGCATTTCTTGTGAACAATAGATCGCCCAGACTCATCATACTCGGCCTTGGCAATCCACACCTTCACATAAACCAAAAATCACCATTGTTGAACTTCGAACAATTATTACGTACGTAAAAGCCGAGCAACGATGTCTATCGAAATCCCAAATTATGCATTCTAAGTTCTAACACAACATATCAAATCCCTTCCGATACCTCGTCTAAACTTCGAGCATTCATCGTTAAATCGATCAGCAGTAGATATAGTAGTCTGACCTTTGGTCACGCTATTTCCCAAGAACGAAACCACAATCATGACAAGACTATATTAAGAAGAGATGATAAGTCCCAAATTGGAAATGCAACCTAGGATTCAATCCCATGCAGGAAAAAGTGGGACGAAAGTGGATTTTCGAATATCTTGGGGTATCAAAGTGCAAGGAATTGAAAACCATGGTAGTGATCATGGTACTAATGATCAATTCCAACGAAAATTATCTTTATTTACAATATTTCCCGAGAGTCAAATCACAATCTCAACAATAATATGTCAAAAAGGGATAATAATGCAGGTCCCAAATCGAAAAAGAAACTTAGAATTCAATTCCTCGTAAGAAAAATTTGTTTGGAAGTGAATTTTCAAATATCTCTCAGGGTATCAAGGCACAAGAAATTGGACCCGGGTAGTAAATCATGCACAAAACTTCACGTTGGAACTGAAACACAGTTGCCCAATATATTTATTTGTAAGAAGAGGTAAAGTTTGTATCTTAATAAAAGCTTTTTTCAGTCACTTTTTGTCATTCGTTACCAAGTAACCAGCGACTTTAATTATCTCTAAATTTACAGCAGGAAATCAAGTAGAGTCCCAGCAATCAGTTCAAAAGTGGCTGATATACCTCAATCAAGGGCTCACCATTTCCTCGGCAAATAGATACTGTTGTGCTGTTTACAAGTAACTCTACAAAGCTCTAGCTCATAAAAAAATGTCATCAGACAATAATTACATCTCGGGTCCCGTTTTCAGGGGTTATTACAGGTGCAGCACGGTGTTGAAATAATAAACTTGATTTGGGCTTAGAATTATTAAGAGGTGGATTTAGCAAATTGGGCTTAGGAGATATATTGGCCCAATATCTAGAATATGTAGGAATTATCTAGAGATATATAGAATTCTATGGAACCTTATAGAACATAGATATTATTAGGGAGAATTCTAGAGATGTGATGTGTTGGCTAAATCTTAGTCACACCTTAAGGAGGTTCTACTAGTATAAATGGGGGATGAGAGCTTAAGAGTTGTATCAAGCAATCAAGCAAGTGAAAAACAATATCAAGTGTTGTAATATAAAGCCTCTTCCTCTAAACACTATCTTTCGATATCAAGTTCCTCTCTTCCGATATAACTCCTAATTTCCAGCAAAGTGGTATCAGAGCACTTCTATTTCCAACAAAGTGGTATCAGAGCACTTCTATTTCCAACAAAGTGGTATCAGAGCACTTCTATTTCCAACAAAGTGGTATCAGAGCTAGAAGATCCTAAGGCGATGGCGAGCGGCATGGTTCCCTTCCAAGTTCCGACACTCAACAAGAGCAACTACGACAATTGGAGTATCAAGATGAGGGCGCTCCTTGGATCACAAGACGTATGGGATATCGTGGAGAAAGGCTACGTCGAGCCGAAGAACGAAGAAACCGAATCTCAAACTCAAAAGGATAGTTTGAGAGAATTGCGAAAGAGAGACAAGAAAGCTCTCTACCTAATCTATCAAGGATTAGATGACGACGCTTTCGAGAAGATTTCGGAAGCAAAGACCGCCAAGGAAGCATGGGAGAAGCTTCAAACGTCGTACAAAGGAGCGGATCCGGTAAAGAAGGTACGTCTTCAAACTTTAAGAGCCGAGTTTGAAGCCTTGCATATGAAACAAGATGAAGTAGTGTCGGACTACTTCTCGAGGGTATTAGCAATAACCAATCAACTAAAGAGGAATGGCGAGAAAATTGATGATGTTAGAATCATGGAGAAAATTCTTCGCTCGTTAGATCCGAAATTCGAGCATATCGTAGCCATCATAAAAGAAACTAAGGATCTAGAAGAAATGACGATGGAGCAACTATTGGGCTCGTTGCAAGCTCATGAAGAGAAGAAAAGGAAGAAGGAAGGGATTGTAGAGCAACTACTCAAGCTGCAAGTTGATCCTGCAAAAGAAAGGGATAATGATGAAAATCATCAAGGACGAGGCCGCGGACAAGGTCAAAGAAGAGAACGAGGAGGAGGCCGTGGACACGGATACGGACGAGGTTGGAGGCCCAACGATGACAACAACAACCATCAAAGAAAGGATAACTCAACGAGAGGTCGTGGGAGAAGTAACCCAAGATCGAGGTATGATAAATCAAAAGTTAGGTGTTACAATTGTGAGAGATTTGGGCACTATTCTTCCGAGTGTAGAGTTCCTAAACATAAAGTTGAGGAGAAGGCCAACTACGTCGAAGAGAAAATGAAGAAGATATTCTACTACTAGCCCATAAGGATGATGAAAGAGGCGAGAGTAACAAGTGGTATCTAGACACCGGCGCAAGCAATCACATGTGCGGGAAAAGGAACATGTTCGTAGAGCTTGATGAATCGGTGAGCGGCAATGTTGCATTGGGGGACGAATCAAAGGTCGCGGTGAAAGGCAAATGTAACATTCTTATTCGCTTAAAGAATGGTGGGCATCAATTCATCTCCAATGTCTACTATGTGCCGGAGATGAAGAGTAACATCTCAAGTCTTGGACAACTCTTAGAGAAAGGATATGATATTCGCCTAAGAGATAATAACCTTTCTATAAGAGATGGTTCAAATAAACTAATCGCTAAGGTACAAATGCAAAGGAATAGAATGTTCGTCCTCAACATCATGAACGATGTTGCGAAATGTCTCAAGACATGCTATAAAGATCCATCATGGATTTGGCATCTTCGATATGGGCATCTAAACTTCGGCGGACTAGAACTGCTATCAAAGAAGGACATGGTGAAAGGATTGCCATCCATCAACCACCCCAATCAAGTATGCGAAGGATGCTTAGTCGGAAAGCAGTTCAAGAAGAGTTTTCCAAATGAGTCGAGCTCGAGAGCTAAAAGACCCTTGGAGCTAATTCATACTGACGTGTGCGGACCGATCAAGTCGAGCTCATTTGGTAACAGTAACTACTTCCTCCTCTTCATCGATGACTTTTCAAGAAAGACATGGGTATACTTCTTAAAGCACAAGTCGGAAGTATTCGAGAACTTCAAGAAGTTCAAAGCCCTCGTTGAGAAAGAAAGTGGCCTCAAGATAAAAGCAATGCGATCCGACCGTGGAGGAGAGTTCACTTCGACGGAATTTCAGAAGTATTGTGAGGAGCACGGAATTAGACGACCCCTGACGGTACCGAGATCCCCCCAACAGAATGGAGTAGCAGAGAGGAAGAACAGAACAATCCTCGACATGTCTAGAAGCATGCTCAAGAGTAAGAAGCTACCTAAGGAGTTTTGGGCAGAAGCAGTCGCATGTGCAGTCTACCTCTCTAATCGATCTCCAACAAGGAGTGTCTGGGGAATGACACCGCAAGAAGCATGGAGTGGTAGGAAACCTGGCATCTCCCATCTAAGGGTCCGTTTGGTTGAGGGTATTAGGAGGGATTAGAGGGGTTAGCATTACTTAAAGAAGCGTTTGGTTGGAGGGTTTATTTAATGGTAGGATTAGTTAATAACTTGTTAATACTCTCAATAAGGTATTAAATAAATCAGCCTCCCACCCTACCTTTATCTAATCCCAAGCTTTTTGGACAAGTTTATCCTTATTTACATATTTATTTCCTAATTACACTTTTTATATAGAAAATCTGTTAACATCTATTTTCGATCAAAATCCACTCACCCATAACGAAAGACGATGCATTCAATCGCTAAATTGTACATGTTAATCTGAAAATTAAAAACAAATAAACAATCGATATGAACATATAAAGGCCAATGGTAAACATAATATGCTGAATTGCAATAATTCGATTGAATATCTTGATATGCAGTAACTCGATTATTGAATCGAAGCAAATAGATTTTCTTGTATTGATAAGAAAGACACAACACACTAGAGCAAATCAACATAATTAAAACATAATCAAACAAAGAACTGAGTTGATATGGAGGAAGAACTAGGCTGATGAATTCGACGATGGAATAAAACCCTAATCGAGATTTATAAGATGTAAATTGAATTTATGGGTAAAACTGTAATTGGATTTAATTAGACCTAATACCATGTAAATTTATCTACCAAACACCTTCGAAATTATTATTTAAATCCATCAACCAAACACCCCAAATAACTCTATCCAACATTATTTAAACCCAACTAAAATTAATCCCGTCTAAACCCATCCTCCCAACCAAACGGGCCCTAAGAGTATTCGGAAGCATAGCCCATGTGCACATTCCAGACGAGAAAAGAAGCAAATTGGATGACAAAAGTGAGAAGTACATCTTCATAGGCTATGATAACAACACCAAGGCATACAAACTCTACAATCCGAAGAAAAAAACTATCATAAGCCGAGACGTAATATTCGACGAAGAAGGAGAATGGGATTGGAACGCATGCAGAGGTGAGTACAATTATACTCCATTCTTTGAAGAAAGTAACAAAGAACAGTCAACAATGGAGCAAGCGGAAGATGAGCCCACTACTCCAATAGCATCGTCACATGCGAGTTCAGAAGACGGAAGCTCAAGCGAGAGAACCCCACGCTTCAGAAGCCTAAAAGAGATATGTGGAGTACCAGAAGATCAAGATAACGTAACCGTCTTCTGCCTCTTCGCGGACAGTGAGCCAATGAGCTTTCAAGAAGCCGTGAGAAATAAGAACTGGAAAGACGCCATGGATGAGGAAATTAAGGCGATCGAGAAGAACGACACTTGGGAGCTAACAACACTTCCAAAGGGACATAAAGCGATTGGCGTAAAGTGGGTGTATAAAGCAAAGAAAAACACCAAAGGAGAAGTTGAAAGATACAAGGCAAGATTGGTGGCTAAAGGCTACAGTCAAAGAGCGGGGATCGACTATGACGAGGTATTTGCTCCAGTCGCCCGACTAGAAACCGTTCGACTAATAATATCCTTGGCAGCTCAAAACAATTGGAGAATTCATCAAATAGATGTGAAGTCCGCCTTTCCGAATGGAGTTCTTGAGGAGGAAGTTTATATAGAACAACCACAAGGATGTAAAGTAGCTGGAGAAGAAGACAAGGTCCTAAGATTGAAGAAGACTCTTTACGGGTTGAAGCAAGCACCGAGAGCATGGAACTCACGGATCGACAAGTACCTTCAAGGGAGAAACTGTTAGTATTGTGATCAAGAAGCCAATATTTATATTGTTGCGCTTTCTTTATTTTCACGAATTGAATGATTTATATCATTTTGTTCCTTGAGTAAATTAATTATTTATGGGTCATTTAAGTCGATGACTTAGATTGCAGAATTCCATATTGAGTTAAGTAATATTTACTCTAAATTATCCGTAATCTTGATTTTAGCATGGAACACTAATTATCAGTTTAAGATTAATGTGTGGATTAAATGATAGTTATATTCTGCAAACTATTTGATAAAGAGTTATCAATTTAATCACACAGATATATAATGGAGATTATGATATCGGATAGACCCGAAATGAAACATATTATGGATTGTGTTTGTGTCATTAATGTTTCATACGTGTCTTGAATTCTATAATATGAGGTGTTCATTTTTCAACACTAGAAATGCTTGTCTGTTAGTATCGCTCAACGTTAGCCGTAAAAGGTAACTATACGGGTGGTATTACGACAGGCGTGACCAGTGTAGTGGATTATGTTCATCAAGAATATTTTGTCCCTCATTTTATGAGTGATAATATCCGCGGGGCCCCTTGATAAAGGTGATATCGTAATGCATGCAATGTGATTAAGAGTAATCATATTTACGATAGAACTTTTGGAATCAAGAAATAAATAAGTTGCGAGGATGACACATTCCTATCTCGAACTTATTTAGGGTATTATGCGACAAGGAATTGACACGGGCAGTTACTGCTTAAGGATGATGATTCGTATTTGAGATACTTATTATCTATGTCACTTGGGTAATCTTAATACATTTGCTAGGTGCTAATTATGATTTATAGATTTAGAACGGGTTCTAATTCTATTGCCAATGTGACATGGATCCTACTGGGTCACACCGAAAAGAAAAGATCAAAGAGATTAAATTTTGTATGTTACATGGAGATGTAAATATGATGACAAATTAATTATAAGATAATTTATTTGATCATCATATGATACAAAATAAATAAGATTCATGTGACATATGATGTGAGCTCATTTATATTTGATATATATTTAGCATTTAAATACTCATGCATAGATGGAAATGATTTGATCGGCATCCATAATTATGCAATGGTACATATAAGGAATATTGCCCATTATTTGAATGTGATCTTGATCAATGAATATATAATTGATATAATCATGGCAATATAATGGTATAAGTATCACGTTACCATTGATTGTGGTAATTAGCTCCAATAGTAGTATGATACTTTATTAATATAAAAGATTTGTCCAATGAAAAGTAAGTATGCATAAATAGGGCAGTCGAGACCCTTAAATCGCAGTACCTTTTCTTTGAGATCGATGTGCATTTGAGTATCATACGCAAAGAAGGAAAAGGCGTTTTCGGTTCTTGGCGTATCAGTGAACTAAACTACATCGTCCGAGTATTTTCTAGCCGGAGAAAGGACGATTCTTTGATCGAGTTCTTGGTGGATACCGGTAGAGATACCATACTTTTGGTATTCAATTACGTACGCCATCTCGGAGAAAGAACAGGTATATCTCTACGAACGAGTTAAGTTTAATTCGCATGGATCTTGGTGGAATCGGTTTGATATGTTGATATAAAATTTTAAATTTCCGCTGCGTGTAATACGTGATTATGTGCACCGATTCCTAACAGTGGTATCAGAGCCTTCTTGCGTTGCTTAATTTGGTATGGGATAAGCATGTTTAGATTAATCTGATTGCGTGTTGCGAGTATTCTAAGGAAGATATATGCATAATATATTTGTATATAGATGCAATCATATGGCACCAGTGTAATACCATATGATGGTCGATGCTGATTTGCTTAAAATATTCAGATATGCCTAGATAACATGATGCTGTTTCGATGCATATAGTCTTTTAAAATTGTTTGGTTCGATGTGTAATCAGTGGAACAAAAGTGCATATGTACAATAATTGAAATCTCATGACTCAACGTGATCTATGGATGATTGATGATTTTAATATTATAGAAATCGCCCATGTGCCTTAGGTTGGCTACGGATTGCTTACTTGATAGGTATATCATGTGATGGAATATCATTTGGCTTTTAGCATGCTATCTGATAGTTTTATAATAATAAATATTGGTTGCTTTATGCAATATCATATGATGATTGGTAGTTGAGATTTATCTATCTCATATATTATGCAAGATTATTTGATAATTTGCATATTTGCGTTAAGATATTATCAGGATAATATTGCAAAAAAAAAAAAAATTTTAAATTTGGAAATGTTTTAAAGGTTCGTTAATACGATTAATGAATCTGAGCTCCTTTTAAAATTAAGTCTACTCCCTTACTATTCTATCCGCGCCGATTTAGAAAGAATATTGGTGGGACCTACTCAGTAGGCACCGTATTTAATCCTTAAGAGTCGTGGGGTATGTCCGACATGCCGTATCAAATAGAATGAGTTTGCTTATCAAGAGACCAAAACCGTTTTGGGTCTTGGGGAGAAGTTTTGTTAATATACAATGTTGACAAAACCAAGAGTCAAATATGATTTGATTAGCAAGGTGTTGCTTACCTAAAATAACTGAGATAAGTTTCATGCCGCCGCTGGCTTATTCTTAGTGAAAATATGGATCTTGGACCTACTACTATGGGGCATTAAATTGTAGTGGGAGTTTTATTATGTGAATAAAACATTTACGTGAAAATAACTGAAACCTTTTTCCTCTGTGACGTAGATAATGGCAGCACAAGCATTGTCGTTGCGTTCGCTTTTGGACAAGGACAAATTGAGCTCTAATGGGACCAATTTTATTGATTGGTACCGTAACCTAAGAATCGTTCTTAGGCAAGAGCGCAAGGAATATGTAATTAATACGCCTATTCCCAAAGATCCCAATGCTAATTCAAGTGTTGAAGAGGTCGATGAGTACGATCGACATTGTTCCGATGAGATCGATGTACAATGTCTGATTGTGGCGACGATGGCACCCGAATTGCAGAAGCGATTCGAGTTGAGCACGTCGTACGATATCATGGAGCAGCTCAAGAAAATGTTTCAAGAGCATGCACGTGCTGAAAGGTATAATGTGACTAGAGCTTTGCTGGCATGTAAGATGTCTGAGGGAACTCTGTTGGTGATCACATGCTCAAGATGTTGAGTTATGTGGAACAGTTGGAGAAACTTGAAGCTCCTGTGGGCAAAGAGTTGGCCACAGACATTATTTTCAACTCTCTACCTCCCAGCTATTCATCGTTCATCATGAACTATCATATGCATGGAATGGATAAGAGCTTGGATGAGATCCATGGGATGCTGAAAACTGCTGAGCTTGACATGAAGAAAGGAGTTTCTCATGTGCTTGCAATTAATGCAGGTGGGAAAAAGATTAAGAAAGACAAATTCAAGCGCCAAATAAAAGGCAAACCAAATGTTGGTAAAAATAAGGCTAAGGTTGTCGCTTCGAGCGCTCCCAAAGTCAAGGTTGCTGCTAATGCTGAATGCTTTTACTGTAAAGGCATTGGGCACTGGAAGAGAAATTGTCCCAAGTATCTTGATGACTTGAAAAATGGAAAGGTTCCAACCGTTTCAGGTATATTTGTTATTGAAGTTAACATAGCTACTTCTGATTCTGAATGGGTATTTGATACCGGATCGTGCGCTCATATTTGTTCGAATATGCAGGCACTAAAGAATAAGAGGATGCTAAGAAAAGGCGAAGTACAACTACGTGTCGGGAATGGTGCAAGTGTTGCAGCTGTTGCTATTGGATGCATAGATGTGTCTTTGCCAAGTGGACTTGTTTTAGAACTGAAAAATGTTCATTATGTTCCATCTATCTCTAGAAATATTATTTCTATTTCATGTTTGGACATGGATGAATTTTATTTCACCATTAAGAATGGTTGCTTTTCATTTTATAAAAATAATTTATTTTATGGATGTTCTTATGAGAAGAATGGTCTATATTTGCTTGAGATGAAAAAACAAGTTTTAAATATCAATAACAAAAGATCCAAGATTTCTCATGAGAGTATGACTCTTATGTGGCATTGTCGCCTAGGTCATATAAATGAGAGAGGCATTAAGAAATTACAAGAAGTGGGACTTCTTGGTCAGTTTGATTTAGAATCAATTGAGACATGCGAATCTTGTTTGCTCGGGAAGATGGTTAAAGCGCCTTTCACCAAGAGAGGCGAAAGGGTAAATGACCTACTAGGACTGATACATAGTGATGTATGTGGTCCGATGACGACTAATGCTCGGGGAGGTTATCAATACTTCATTACATTTACTGATGATTTCAGTAGATACGGTTATGTCTACTTGATGAGACACAAATCTGAATCATTTGAAAAGTTCAAAGAATTCAAGAATGAAGTTGAGAACCAGCTCAATAAGAAAATAAAAGCCTTACGGTCAGACCGTGGGGGTGAATATTTGAGCATAGAGTTTGGTGCTTATCTTAAAGAATGTGGAATTGTTTCACAGTTGACTCCTCCTGGAACGCCGCAATGGAATGGTGTTTCTGAAAGGCGGAACAGAACCTTGTTAGACATGGTTCGATCTATGATGAGTCAAACTGAACTTTCTCTTTCCTTTTGGGGTTATGCGCTTGAAACTGCAGCATTCACACTGAACCGAGTTCCCTCCAGTCTGTAGAAAAGACACCATATGAGATATGGTTTGGTAAGGTACCAAATATGACTTTTCTGAAAATTTGGGGTTGCGAAGTTTACGTCAAAAGGTTGATGGTTGATAAACTTGGCCCTAGATCAGATAAATGCTTCTTCGTAGGATATCCTAAAGAAACCAAAGGATATTATTTTTATCATAAGTCGGAGAACAAAGTGTTTGTCGCTCGACATGGCGTTTTCTTGGAGAAAGAGTTTCTAACACGAAAAGGCAACGATAGTAGCGTTAGACTTGAAGAAATTCAAGCGACACTACAAGATGATACGGTTATGGGTTATCATATGTCCCAACCCATGATAACTTCCACCAGCGCGAGTCAAGAAGAGCCAATTTCGCAACAAGTTGCGGAAGAGGCTCAAGTTTTGCCTCAAGCTGATACGACATCAGTCGAAGTTGAACAACCACAAATTGTTGTGGAGGAGGTTCAGCCGGAGGAACAACCTTTACGTAGGTCAGCACGGATAGTCCGAATGCCTGCGAGGTTCATGGGACTACATGAGATGTTGGTATTAGATACCGATGACCCAATGACTTATAAAGAAGCATTAGACAGATCTGACTTTGATGAGTGGCTGGGAGCCATGAAATCCGAGATGCAGTCCATGTACGACAATCAAGTTTGGAACTTAGTCGACCTTCCTGATGGTGTAAAAGCCATTGAAAACAAATGGGTTTTCAAAAGGAAGACAGACATGGACGGTAATCTGACTACATACAAGGCACGACTGGTAGCGAAAGGTTTCAAACAAGTTCAAGGAGTTGACTATGACGAAACTTTCTCACCAGTAGTTATGTTTAAGTCGATTCGGATCCTTTTAGCAATTGCCGCATTTCACGACTATGAAATATGGCAAATGGATGTTAAGACTGCATTTCTAAATGGTGATTTAGAGGAAGATGTGTACATGACACAACCAGAAGGTTTGTAGATCCATTGAATGCTAGGAAGGTATGCAAGCTTCAGAAATCCATTTATGGGTTGAAGCAAGCATCACGAAGTTGGAACAAACGCTTCGATAAAGAGATCAAAATGTTTGATTTTATCAAATGCGAAGAGGAACCTTGTGTATACAAGAGAACTAGTGGGAGCGCAATAGTTTTTCTAGTACTGTATGTAGATGACATACTTCTTATCGGCAATGATATTCCATCACTGGAGTTTGTCAAATCCTCGTTAATGAAAGTGTTCTCGATGAAGGATTTGGGCGATGCTGCTTATATTTTGGGCATCAAGATCTATAGAGATAGATCCAAGAGACTCATAGGATTGAGTCAAAGTGCATATATTGAAAAGGTCTTGAAACGGTTTTCTATGCAAGATTGCAAGAAAGGTTTCATACCTATGTCACATGGCATACATTTAAGCAAGAATCAGTGTCCTAAAACGCCTGATGAGCTGAATGAGATGAGTAGGGTTCCATATGCTTCGGCAATTGGATCTATCATGTACGCCATGATATGCACTCTCCCTGACGTGTCATACGCGCTAAGTGTGACAAGTAGATATCAGGCAACTCCGGGCATAGCACATTGGCGTGCAGTTAAAAATATCCTCAAGTACCTGAAAAGGACTAAGGATATGTTCCTTGTTTATGGTGGTGAAACTGAGCTCGTTGTAAAAGGTTACACTGATGCTAGTTTTCAAACTGACCATGATGATATGAGATCGCAATCAGGATATGTATTTCTGCTCAATGGAGGTGCTGTTAGTTGGAAGAGTTCCAAACAGGAAACAACAGCAGATTCCACTACTGAGGCAGAATACATAGCTGCTTCTGAAGCGGCTAAAGAGGGATGTTGGATAAGAAAGTTCGTAACTGAGCTTGGTGTAGTTCCTAGTATTGATGGCCCAGTTGAGTTGTATTGTGACAACAATGGAGCTATTGCTCAAGCGAAAGAGCCTAGGTCACACCAAAGATCCAAACATGTTCTACGTCGTTATCACTTGATACGAGAAATCGTTGATAGAGGTGATGTGAAGGTTTGCAGAGTTGATTCCGCCGGCAACACAGCCGACCCACTGACAAAACCTTTACCTCAAGCCAAGCACACTTCTCATAGTGAATCTATGGGTATTAGATACGATGGAAATTGGCTTTGAAATATATGATTATTCTGAGGACTCTTATTTATAGCTACATGCATAGAGATGCTTGGTTTTGGCTTTAGATCAAGTGGGAGATTGTTAGTATTGTGATCAAGAAGCCAATATTTATATTGTTGCGCTTTCTTTATTTTCACGAATTGAATGATTTATATCATTTTGTTCCTTGAGTAAATTAATTATTTATGGGTCATTTAAGTCGATGACTTAGATTGCAGAATTCCATATTGAATTAAGTAATATTTACTCTAAATTATCCGTAATCTTGATTTTAGCATGGAACACTAATTATCAGTTTAAGATTAATGTGTGGATTAAATGATAGTTATATTCTGCAAACTATTTGATAAAGAGTTATCAATTTAATCACACAGATATATAATGGAGATTATGATATCGGATAGACCCGAAATGAAACATATTATGGATTGTGTTTGTGTCATTAATGTTTCATACGTGTCTTGAATTCTATAATATGAGGTGTTCATTTTTCAACACTAGAAATGCTTGTCTGTTAGTATCGCTCAACGTTAGCCGTAAAAGGTAACTATACGGGTGGTATTACGACAGGCGTGACCAGTGTAGTGGATTATGTTCATCAAGAATATTTTGTCCCTCATTTTATGAGTGATAATATCCGCGGGGCCCCTTGATAAAGGTGATATCGTAATGCATGCAATGTGATTAAGAGTAATCATATTTACGATAGAACTTTTGGAATCAAGAAATAAATAAGTTGCGAGGATGACACATTCCTATCTCGAACTTATTTAGGGTATTATGCGACAAGGAATTGACACGGGCAGTTACTGCTTAAGGATGATGATTCGTATTTGAGGTACTTATTATCTATGTCACTTGGGTAATCTTAATACATTTGCTAGGTGCTAATTATGATTTATAGATTTAGAACGGGTTCTAATTCTATTGCCAATGTGACATGGATCCTACTGGGTCACACCGAAAAGAAAAGATCAAAGAGATTAAATTTTGTATGTTACATGGAGATGTAAATATGATGACAAATTAATTATAAGATAATTTATTTGATCATCATATGATACAAAATAAATAAGATTCATGTGACATATGATGTGAGCTCATTTATATTTGATATATATTTAGCATTTAAATACTCATGCATAGATGGAAATGATTTGATCGGCATCCATAATTATGCAATGGTACATATAAGGAATATTGCCCATTATTTGAATGTGTCTTGATCAATGAATATATAATTGATATAATCATGGCAATATAATGGTATAAGTATCACGTTACCATTGATTGTGGTAATTAGCTCCAATAGTAGTATGATACTTTATTAATATAAAAGATTTGTCCAATGAAAAGTAAGTATGCATAAATAGGGCAGTCGAGACCCTTAAATCGCAGTACCTTTTCTTTGAGATCGATGTGCATTTGAGTATCATACGCAAAGAAGGAAAAGGCGTTTTCGGTTCTTGGCGTATCAGTGAACTAAACTACATCGTCCGAGTATTTTCTAGCCGGAGAAAGGACGATTCTTTGATCGAGTTCTTGGTGGATACCGGTAGAGATACCATACTTTTGGTATTCAATTACGTACGCTCATCTCGGAGAAAGAACAGGTATATCTCTACGAACGAGTTAAGTTTAATTCGCATGGATCTTGGTGGAATCGGTTTGATATGTTGATATAAAATTTTAAATTTCCGCTGCGTGTAATACGTGATTATGTGCACCGATTCCTAACAGAAACTTCATCAAGCGTCCACACGAACATGCACTCTACATCAAACTACAAGGTAACGATATCTTAATCGTATGCTTGTATGTAGATGATTTAATCTTCACAGGCAGCAACCCAAGCATGTACAAGGACTTTAAAAGAGAGATGGCCAGAGAGTTCGAGATGACCGACATCGGGCTCATGGCGTACTATCTTGGAATCGAAGTGATGCAAGGTGACAAGGGGATTCTCATAACCCAAGAAGGTTATGCTAAGGAGATACTCAAGAAATTCAAGATGGATGATGCAAATCCCGTCGATACGCCAATGGAGTGTGGTACTAAGCTAACTAAGCATGAAGAAGGTGAAAAGTGGACCCAACATTCTTTAAGAGCTTGGTTGGAAGTCTAAGGTACTTGACGTGCACAAGACCCGGTATTTTATATGCGGTTGGAGTCGTCAGTCGACATATGGAAACTCCAACAACGACTCACTTGAAGGCGGCTAAGAGAATTCTTCGGTACATCAAAGGTACAACTAACTATGGCTTGCACTATACAAGTTCTAATGATTTCAAGCTTGGTGGATATAGCGATAGCGACTGGGGAGGAGATGTCGATGATCGCAAAAGCACAAATGGATTCGTGTTCTACATGGGAGACACTGCCTTCACATGGATGCCAAAGAAGCAACCGATCGTTACCCTCTCTACATGTGAAGCGGAGTATGTAGCGGCTACCTCACGTGTATGTCATGCAGTTTGGCTACGGAATCTGCTTAAGGGGCTGGGAATTCCTCAAGACGAGCCAACTAAGATTCATGTGGATAATAAGTCAGCAATAGCGTTGGCTAAGAACCCAGTCTTCCATGATCGGAGCAAGCACATTGACACGCGTTACCACTACATAAGAGAGTGCATCACAAGGAAGGATGTTGAAATGGAGTACGTGAAGTCCAAAGATCAAGTAGCCGATATTTTCACTAAACCACTCAAGAAGGAAGACATCGTACGACTACGAAGTATGCTCGGAATGACAAATCAAGTTTAAGGGGGGGTGTTGAAATAATAAACTTGATTTGGGCTTAGAATTATTAAGAGGTGGATTTAGCAAATTGGGCTTAGGAGATATATTGGCCCAATATCTAGAATATGTAGGAATTATCTAGAGATATATAGAATTCTATGGAACCTTATAGAACATAGATATTATTAGGGAGAATTCTAGAGATGTGATGTGTTGGCTAAATCTTAGCCACACCTTAAGGAGGTTCTACGAGTATAAATAGGGGATGAGAGCTTAAGAGTTGTATCAAGCAATCAAGCAAGTGAAAAACAATATCAAGTGTTGTAATATAAAGCCTCTTCCTCTAAATACTATCTTTCGATATCAAGTTCCTCCCTTCCATATAACTCCTAATTTCCAACAAAGTGGTATCAGAGCACTTCTATTTCCAACAAAGTGGTATCAGAGCACTTCTATTTCCAACACACGGTTCGAGGGTGGCCGGCGAGGAAACACGTGGAGCGAGCAACCGATGATCCATTTATGTTGATCGTGACATACGCCGGCGAGCATAAGCACACTGCTCAATTAACAATCTGTTTTGAGCCCAAGTGAAAGCAAAACAAGTGTTTATTTGCATGTAATTCATCAGTCGTCGAAGTAGGATCGGATTGAAAAAGAAAATGGGCTGGTTTTGTAAGTTTTCAGGAGTACAGGGACAGATTGGTGATTGAATAACTAGGTGGTGATATTGCTCAGCTAGGAGTAAATTATAATAGTCGTGAAATTCCGTGTCATTGTACGTAGATAAAAGGAAAGGAGGTGCTTTTCTGAAAAATTTCAGGCCCAAAAATGAAAATCGTTAATATTCGTTCGAAACGCTCAATTTCCCGCATTTTCCCTTCCCTAATCAACCGCTTCGTTTATATACAACCGTCCCCAACTCTCAGAGAACAAGAAGAAGAGCATCACTTTTCACAGAATCCACACGAAAAAGAAAGGCTAGAAGCTTGAAGATTCAATGGATCTTGGCGGAGAAGACAAGGGCAAGAAGCCTGCCGATTCGACGGAGAAGCGAAATCCTTCAGAAGATTCTTCTCCTTTCGTGAGTGTGAACACTACTAGCAGTGAAGAAGATGATCAGGGCGATAAAGCTGAGAGCAAAGATACTCTCAGTTCTTTAGCTTCTTCGCTGGAGTCAAGTCTTCCTACCAAGTGAGTGTAATGCGTAGTTCTTGATTTGGGTACCATCTTTCTTGTCTGTGTCTTTTTAGCAACACCTTTCTTACGTAGGAGGGGACTTTCGAGCCATTACACAGGGCATTCGAAATCATTCGAGAATCTTCTTGATCTGGGAACTGAAACTGCTAAGGATATGGGAAAAGAAGAGAATCTGACTAACAAGAAACAGAGGTTGATTATAGCGAGCAAGAGTCATACCACAGGGAAATCATCGCCTTTTGAGATTAGCTGCAGTTCTGCTGATGCACTTGAAGCTTCCTCGGATCCTAAGAGCGATGATGCTGAAGACGGTGATGGTTCAGAAATGAAGGCTAAAGATGATGACAAGAATGGAGGAGATGATCAAGAAAAAGCTAGTAGAACAAGCTGATTCAGGCGCAGCAAAGGAATGCTCGTAGGCTGTAGCTGGTGAATTCAAAGTTGTTTCAAAGACTTGTTTCGTTCGATCTATATTTCATGCCTTGTTCGAACTGTGAAGATATAAAAAACTTCTTTTAACGAACAACTATTCGCACATACCATACAGCAGTCATTAATCGGAATATTCGAGATTGGAAATGATAGTCTACTTCGACCACTATCTGCCGTAAAAGGTCTTTTACTTATTCATCTAATAGTTATCATACAGGAAATTCTTGGAGGTGTATAGTAAATATATATCAAATTGGTATATGTTCTATAAAGAAACAGAAATTCCGAAGTTGGCATCCATCAGTTAATCAAAGGCGGCGCGCCGACGCTCGTCCCATCATCAGTTAACCTCTCAGTAAACCTGTAAAAATCTGCTGGCAAAGGAATGTTGAGCTCCGAGCAAACTAACTCTATAACCTTAGCAGTCACACCGCCAAAGTTCATCTTGTTAAGAGTCACAGCAATGGCGAATCTGTTTTCTACATCACAGTAACCCGTCGACCCGCCCATACCCGAATGGCCAAACCCGATAAGCCTCCCATCGCCAGAATACGATCGCTTAAAACCAAGACCAAACTGCCCCCCTCGAACCGTTAAATCCTCGTACTCTCCAATTCCCATGAAAGCGTCGTGGATTCTGCTGTTAGAGAAGAGTTTCTTCGAAGTGTTCTGCTCGTTAGCGATTCCACCATCATCATCGATCTGCAGTTTCACGTATTTCTTACCCTTATCGTCCTTTGTGTTCTCAACGCTGTTACCATCTCTTTCATCTGTTTTCTTCGAACCCTTCTTTTTCTTGGATGTTTTTGGATCGGGAAACTTGGGAATGTGTACATGGCTTCCCAACTGTGGTTGGATCGAAGAAGTGTGCTTTGGGGGGATTGTACCGTGATCCACTAAAGAAGCGTAGTACCTTGCTAAAGCACGAGCAGAGCAGTGTAAATTGGCTGCAGGCATTATGGCACGACGTGTGAAGAGCGCGTTGAACATAGCTGGGAGAGTAGAAGCCATTTGAGTAACGTCTTGTAACTGCGATTGGAAGCTCGAAGGCAATACTGGGCTTTTTGTGACCTCCGAGAGTTTTTTGATGTCATCAAGATCAGATGTGAGTGTGGCTAGTCGAGCTTCGACCCCTGAATTGATATTAGCAAAAACTGAATTAGGTTGAAAAGTGAAGAAAATCGGGCACTTCTAAACGATATTAAAAAGGGAAAGTATCCCTATGGATAACTATGTTGGCCACGGTCAAAACTTGCCTGGAGGAATTCCAATGTATAGCTCGCCATCGATATTAAGAGGGCGAATAAATGCTTCTTCGAGAATATCTTGAAACTTCTTCTTCGATGCATGCTGTACATGAGAAGTAACATGACTCACAAGGAATCTCTTAAAACCAAAACGAAGTTTTTCGAGTAGTTTCTACTTAGTTTGCTATCTTGAAAATGTGATCTCTAAAGTCGAAGAACCACTGATTTTTCTCATGAAATCATGAAAATGCCATGATGAGGATAAAAAAAGATATGCAATTCATTTAGGTCATTTCCACTAAAGATTAAGATGGCACCTCAATAATGCCACCACATAACCAGCCAAAGGACTTATAGTGGTACAACTGCTGTTGACCAGGTTCAGTCTCAGGCTCAGCATCGGCAATGCAATTCAAACATTCTTCCCAATCAGTCATTAGTAGAGGATTCTCGCGCACAAGACTGGCCAATGCATTGTGCAGACCAGATGTGTGGTTAAGCACATGATGAACCTGAGACAGAGAATCAATCGAAACCATTGGGGAGTTAGTCAGTTTATTTAATTCGTTATATTTGAATGAGGAAAGTATACTAATAGTTTCGAAAAAACAGTAATGTAATCTAATAGTTTCTAAGAAACAGTAATGTAATCTAATAGCGAAATCTAAAAGACTCAGAGGCTCAATGTCTTACCCTTATTTTATCTTTCCCATTGGATCCAAATCCTGGCCAAATATCTTCAACTTTGTCCTCAAGCTTCAGTTTCCTGATGCATAAAAATAAAGTTTGTCTCACATCACAATTCAACTGTCCACCAAATCAATCTTCCAAGTTTGTGTACTCTGAATACGATAATAGTAGCTTATCGAAAGTTAGGTTTTGTGTTTTCATACCCTTTATCGACAAGCCAATGAACCATTCCTGCAGTAATTCCTTTCGAGACGGAGAACACGGGGAACAAACTATCTGGCTGAACGGGTCTTGGATCATATCGTCCAAGTACCCCTGCTGCAGTGTCAATAATTACCTGGCCATCTTTATATGCACACACCTGCAATTTTGGTTATTATGCAGAGTGTTAAGCATTTAAGTGAAAAGAACTACTCATCAAACAAAACAACATTTAGTTAAAAAGAATGCTTGAATATGTACCTGAATGCCGAGTACTTTATCAGCATTCCCCAGTTCAATTAAGAGGTGCCTGAGCTTATCTTCAACGTTGGACAAGGAAGGAGAGTCGAAGATCCAGCGTGGATTGTATGATGGTCCTGTGTTCACATTGCTGGAAAAAGTTTGTGAGAACAAATGAGGTGAGCATAACTGTAAATGCAGGGAAGAAGATAAGCTCACCTTTGTAACACATATTCAGCAAATGGCCTCATTATATCCACATAAACTATGCGAACATTCATCGTTGATGATAGACCTGAAATCGTTGTCATAATTAACAATCCAAGCAAAATACTACAACAGTGTAAAGAAACGAGCATTTTGGAGTTCTCATTGGATACCTCTTAGAAGATTAATAACCCTGCTAAATATGATTATATCACCGGGAAAAGCATCAACCTGAAGAAACATAATTGCATCATCCTTTTTACGTCAAGCAAAGCAAATCTATAAGGCACGTCAAGAGCGTCTGAACTTACAGGATTGAAACGTTTTACTTCTTTGTCATTTAGCTTCATCTTCTCTTTCAGAACCTTCATGTTTTTATTCCTTTGTTCGGCCAAAGATTTCATATTTTGCTTCACCAGACAACATCAGTACATGCATAGATGAAAGCCTTGCCAGTATAAATGAAACGGAATGCATACTTACAAGAGCTTCATTTGCTGGAGTTGAAGTCCGAAAGAAGACATTTGATATCTCCATAACTTGATCTGGAATGTCTACTCGGAGCTTAAGTCCCATCTCAGTGAAAGACGATAGAAGTGCCACATGATCACCCTGTATATAACAGTGATATAAGTTCCTCTAAAATCTATGAATATGGGCACGTAAATCATTTATGACTGGCGATGATCTACAACTGAGTAATAGGCATTACAGCACAAACCTCTGCAGATGCTAAAAACATTTTCGCTAAAGCTTGTTTCAGAGAAGGTGACAGCTCCTTTGTGAGCCCAAAATCAAGTAAAACAGGACGATGTGGAGGGGCTCTGCTCACAAGGAAATTTCCTAGTGGAAGCAGATCCAAAAAAGAACTACTAAATAATCAGAGGAACATATTTAGATATAGTCAAACAGAGTAAGCAATGAACAAAGAAACAAGATACAGATCATACAAGAACACACACACATATATATATACATGCAATACAAACAATAGAGAAACAACAAGATGGTACCAGGGTGAGGGTCCCCATTGAAGAATCCATCAACATAAATTTGGTGAGCATATGAACGTGTTATTTCCTCAACAAGTTTTTGTCTATCAACACCCAGTTCTTCAAGAGCTTTGGAGTCATTTAGTCGTACTCCATCCATGTACTCCAACAAGAGCACTTTCTCAGTCGACTGCACAACAATACAGCTACTGATGGAAATCAAGAGAAAAAATGAAAGAAATCATTAAGGTGAAAACTTAGGAGCTAGGAAAGAATCATACCATAATTACTTCTGGGATTAACACGTCGACACGATTAATGTTGTTATCATCATGTGTGTTTTTGCAGCCCAGATTCCTAGAGACTTTCCGAGTATTTTCTAAATAGACCAAGAGAAGTCTTTTTAAAGGTAAATAATTAAGACAACTTGAAATGATAAACCAACTTACGAAATTGTCAAAGCATACCAGCCTCATTATTGAAGTCAAGCTCCTTGGGTGCTTCTTTACACCATTCATCTATCATTGGGTTGAAATTGTATTGAGGCTCTGCCCAAGCTATCCAATCAACTATGGACTTGGCATTTTTCAGGTCCTGCAGAAGAACCCAGAATAATGATATAGGTATATGGATTTCATCCAAACTATATGACAACGGCCCCGACACTGTATCCAACAACAACCTCCAATATAATCTTCTTTATGCCCTCATGTTGAACTTTTACAACAACTTCCTGACCATCACGGAGAGTTGCCCGATGAACTTGAGCAATCTGAACCGCACCACAAAGAAGTTAAAAGGGGAAAACATACACCATTGGTATCAAAAGGATTCTTAATGAAAGGATTTTACCGATGCTGTAGCAAGAGGCACATTGTCAAAATTCAAGAAGAGATCATCCATGGATTTTAGCAACTCTCTTTCGATATTCGAACAAACCTGGGGGTGGGGGGGTGGATTGTTACATCTTTTAACAAAAATGTTCATGATAGTAGCTAATATTTTCATTGTTGTTCAGCTATGGAACTTAAGACCAGAAGCAAAACAACTAATTCTAAAGTTCAAATAAAACAAGAAAAAGTTTGTGGATTTTAAATACTTGGATGTTATATATAGTGAAGTCACCTCCTTCAAAGGTCGTGGAGGAAGAGAATCCTGCAGCTGCTGAAGACGGCGTATATAGGCTGGAGGAAGCACATCAGCACGTGTAGAAAGGTATTGCCCGAGTTTCACCCATAAACCTTCAAGCTCGACTACTAAATTTAGAACACGTCTCGCATTGCGTTCATGAGCTTTTTCCCAAAGCTCATCCCTTTTTGTCTTCTTCGTCCATTTCTCTCTCTGTTGCAGAGTCTGTATGTAACACGTAGAAAAATAGTAACATATTCCACAAATTTGAAAACAGTCAAGCATTGCATTGCAAGAACAAAAGGGAACACTTCAAGCCCGAAGTGGTACTTACCTTATAATCCAAGTAGATCACCAAAGCCAATGTGAAAACTTTAACCCGACGCTTGTAGATGCTTCCCCATCCCATTGAAAAGCAGCTTTCTTTCAATTTGTGTATTCTAATTAAGAAACTGCCAAGAAAACTTCAAGTATTATGTGGCAAGCTCCTGCAGTTACTCGAAATAAACTCTAACACAGATAGTCGGAGACTAAATCAAGACAATCAGAGGTTTCATAGATAACAAATATACCAAATGCCTTATAAAAGCTATCATCATCGCTCTGATTTCTGATCATGATTTTGCTTGGGGTGGGAGTCAATACTCACAATCTAAAAACCATGGAACTAAGTAACGCAAGACAAGACCCTATCCGTTCACCAATCACTTAGGCAAAGCACTAATTGTTCCCATAATTTTACTGCAAAAATATATAACCTTCACTGAGAAAACTAAAGTGTAAGGTTCAGAAATTAATATCAAGAAGAACCCACTATAATCATTTCAAAATATTCAACACGAGATCACCCAAATAGACAAGAAGAGGACGAAATCCATTTACCATTAAAAAAAATCCATGCATATGAGAACACGACATAGCTAGCTAAAAACAAAACTTAGCACAATCATATGATCGGCTACACCTATATCACGAGAGATGTTCTACTTTCCACCAACTCACCCTCAGGAAAAAGGCCCGATAAGCTGCGACTGAGCCCTGAGCTGAGGGAGAAACAAGGGAGCGTTAAATGAAAAAAATGAATCCGTCCTCTATCTATCTACGTCGATATGATCGGTGGTGGTCTCAATAACACGGTGTCGTTTGTTTGTTCTAGATGTGAAGATTTGTCTCTCTTGAGGACTTTTCCTTGCGGTCGACGTTTTGATTTGTCATGCCAAATTTTATTAAATAAAATAATCGTTCTTGGGCAACTTCAATTTGTTCCTTGTAGATTGCATTTTATTCCAGGTTCTCCATTAAAAAGATTCACTAGTCAAATGTTTGCGTTTTTTTTTTTTATAGAAAATCATGTGGAAGTGCTACAACCACAACATAGGGAGTGGTGTGGAATTACTATATTTTTATTTTGTCAAAATTGTTACAATATCCATCCATGTGATCTTGACTATATAGAGAGAGTGTTTATTTAGGGAAGAAAATAGAATAGTCTTTGCATGAAGTAAATATGATGACGTTCTCAAATCCTCGAGGCCTTACTAACTCATTGTTAATTAATTGATTGCATGAGCTACCACACCGAACTATTAGTAATTAAGTACACCTGTTTATTAAGTTATCATGGTTCAAGGGAAATGTTGATTTGTTAGGCCCGAAATCCGTTCTGTGTAGTGAGTTAATGTTGAGTATTTGAAAATCAAAATGGAATCACTATCGAAAAATCTATATCCATGAATATATTATCCTAACTAATTTCACGCATATTTTGATAATCAAGATTACCATATAATAAAGGGAGCTTTAGAGTTCAGGCCCCAACGAATTTTTTACTTTTAGGAATCAGAACCCAGTCAGAATAACTATAGTTTTAAGGACCTATTCGGTAGAAAGTTTAGAGTAAAAGACCTAAAATTTGATCTGACCAAAATACCCCTGCAAAACCGTTAAAAGAAGAGGTATCCGATACCTTTTTCTGCTATTTTTTTACAAGAAAGTGTTATAGGAAGCCAATATTGTGTCACTGTAGGATTTATGTGTGGTACTAGAGAACCAAAAAATATCGTTGACGATCGTACATTTTACTTACATGGGTAACGAACAACCCCTGCACAATTTTGGTATGTTCTCGTTGTTTGCTACGATCTTTATGTCATCAATTGTGAGATTAGCAATATGATTTTTCGAAATTCTTGACGCAAATAAGCAAAAACAATTGCGGGTCGAATCGCATTTCTTGCCAAAATTACAGCTAATATGTATAAATTCCAGCGACCCATAACCTGCACATTACGCTACACCATCGGGTTGTCTCCATCGTTCGTCGTTGAATGTTATGGTAACTGAAAATGAAATCGCTGAAAAAATATTGAGTACATAATCGTTCCTTAGAAGTGGTATAATTTCAAAGATTTTGCTATCACTAAACACATATGAGGTATTTGTGGTCAGACATATGTTACACTGTTTGTGAAAGAAGAGGTAACAGAAGAGTTTAAATGGTATTACTAGTGATTTATTTGGTATAGCTTGACCTGAGCGTATGGCGGGATTTCCAATTCCGACTGTAGTTTTGCCCGTGATTTTCTCCAATATTTGGTGATATTAACTGTTACTATACATTAATATTTTGTTTACGTAGGTGTTATTAAATGATATCAGTAAAGCAACGAGATTTTTAGTATTCAGTCGGCGAAATTGTGAATCGAATCCCGTTTTCGGGAAACAAATTGGAGCTAATATGTAGAAATTGTAGTGACCCATAGCCCCTAAATTGCGTAGCGCCACCGCTGGAGGCATCGTTCATCGTTCCAGGTGACGGGCCTGAAAATGAACTCGTCCGAGAAATTTCTGCTAAAAAACAAGACGTATATTGCTATCCAGTCGTTATTCTTAGGAGAGGAACATGTATCTGACGATAATCCCTGAATAATGAAGAGGTACACAGATTCGGTAACGGGTATCCTTATTCATCTTCCGTTGCGAAAATGTATATTCTAGTCTATGTTATTGGAAAGTAATAAGCAAACGTTATAAGCATCGCATCTAACGTCACTATCAGTATCAAAATGTTTTTAGCTTTAAGGGAAAGTTATAAATTGTAATCTATTCCAGTTACTCAGGTGCCGTTTATGTTTTTATCTGAAAGTATTTTCGGATTCGATCGACGCAAATTAGGTAAAACCATTTGTTAATCGAATACCAAATTTGGTGCTACTATGTTGAAATCGTAGTGACCCAGAGGTCGTAGATTGCGTAGCGCCACCGCGTTGGCTCCATCGTTCATCGTTCCAGGTGAACGAGCCTGAAAATGGCCTCGTCCGCGAAATTTCTGCTGATTTACAAGATGTATAACTCGGGTATCAATTGTTATTTCCAGTTGTGGAAAAGGTATATATCCGTAAAGTATGAGGAGGTATCGCGGTGGCCTTAACTAGTATCATATTTAAATATACCGTTACGGACATGAGTAGTGATTTGCAAACTTAGCAAACGTTATATGATGCAACATCTAACGTCACATTCGCAGTATGAACTTGTTTTCAGAGTAAACAGAAAAGGTATCATACGCAAAGATTCGGTTATTATTGTGTCGTTAACTGTTTGGATCCGTCGTTTGAATTTTTTCGTATTCAATCGACGCAAATTGGGGAAAAGCATTTGACGATTGAATACCATAATTGGAGGTTGTATGCTGAAAATGTTGTGACCCAAAGCCCGTATATTGCGTAGCACCACCGCTTTGGTAACATCGTTCATCGTTCCAGGTGAACGGGCCTGAAATTGTGCTCGTCCGATATATTTCTTCTGAAATATAAAGAGGTATACAGAAGACATCAATAGTTACTAAAAAGCCAGGAAAGGTTTCCACCGTCATATATTCCTGAAAGACGAAGAGGTGCCATAACTGGTATGGAGGTTCAGCTGTCCGTTACGGTTATGAATATAATTGTGATTTGTAAGCTTTCCTAAGTAAATGTTATACGTTGCACATCTAACGTCACATTAGCATTGTCAATTTGTTTAAGTTAACCGATGTGTCGTACACAAATATTCGGGAAAAGGTTCGTAGACAAATACTGCTGAAAACCAAGAGGTTATGCAAATGCCTTAACTGGTTTTTTGTTCATCTATCCGTTATAAGATGAAAAGGTTCGTAGTCTCTGATTTGAAAAGTTATTCCTAAGCAAACGTTATAAGATGCACCTCTAACGTCATTGTATCAATTTGTTTTAGTCTTAAGAGGAAAAGGTATCATCCACAATCGGTTACGGTTGTGCAGTTAACTGTTTTGAGTCCGTCGTTGGAGTTACTTCGGATTCAATCGACGCAAATTAGGGAAAATCATTTGACAATCGAATATGACAATTGGTACTACTACGTTGAAATTGTTGTGACCCACAGCCCGTAAATTACGTAGCGCCACCGAGTTGGCTCCATCGTTCATCGGTCCAGGTGAACGGGCCTGAAATGAGCATTTCAATGAAACTTCTGCTAAAAACGAAGAGGTATGGAGAGGTCATGAAATGTTATAGGTGGGGCAGGAAAAGGTAATTTTCCTTAGACATCCACGAACACTTTAAGAGTACGCATATGGACATAACTGGAACGATGCCAGAATGATACGGTTCTTTTTAGCCGTTAACTGTTTTGAATCCTTCGTTGGAATTATTTCGGATTCAATCATTTGTGAAACGAATACCGAAATTGATGCAACTATATTTGGAATTGTAGTGACCCATAGCCTGTAGATTGCGTAGCGCAACCGCGTTGGCTCCATCGTTCATCGTTCCAGGTGAACGGGCCTGAAAATGGCCTCGTCCAAGAAATTTCTTCTGAAATATAAAGAGGTGTGGTTTGGGTATCAAATGTTATGAGAAAGTTAGGAAATGTTATGCGTCGTTGTACATCCCTGAAAATTTAACTGTTACATAAGTAGCCAAAATAGGTATTATTTTTCATCTACCCATTACTGCTGTCAATTCAGTAGTCTGATTTGAAAAGATTCCTAAGCAAATGCTAAAAGATGCACATCTAACGTCACAACAGAAAATTAACTGTTTTTAGTCTTAGCGGTAGAGGTATATCCAACAGCGATTCGGTTATAGTTGTGCAGTTAACTGCTTTGAATCCGTCGATGGAGTTACTTCGGATTCATCCAACGCAAATTAGGGAAAAGCATTTGACAATCGAAATCAAAAACTGGAGCTACTACGTTGAGATTGTTGTGACCCACAACCCGTACGTTACGTAGCGCCACCGAGTTGGCTCCACCATGAATCGTTCCAGGTGAACGGGCCTAAAAATGAGCTCGTCCGAGAAATTTCTGCTGTATTACAAATGGTACGGGTCGGGCTTTAAATGTTTTAAAAAAGGCAGGAATGTTATACTCTTTGTACATCCCTGAAAACTTACGTGTCACAATAGTTGCTATAACTGGTATTGTCTTTGGTCTACCCGTTACTGCTATGAATACAGTAGTCTGATTTGAAAAGTTATTCCTAAGAAAAGATGCACATCTGTCACCGCTGAAGAATTAACTGTCTTTGGCCTTCGCGGAAGAGGTATATTTCTCAAGGTTTCAGTTACGTTTGTGAAGTTAACTGTTTTGAATCCGTCGTTGGAGTTACTGCGGATTCAATCAACGCAAATTAGGGAAAAGCATTTGTGAAACGAATACCAAAGTTGGAGCTACTTCGTTGAAATTGTTGTGACCCACCACCCGCACATTGCGTAGCGCCCCGAGTTGGCTCCACCGTTCATCGTTCCAGGTGAACGGGCCTGAAAACGAGCTCGTCCGAGAAATTTCTACGGATTTACAAAGGTATTTGCCGTCATCAATTGTTATATAGTAGGGTGGAAATGTTATATATCGAAATACATCCCTGAAATCATATGAGTTACACACGTTGCCATAACTCGTATTGTTTTTCATCAAGAGGTATAGTTAGGTGTTAACCGTAATTTTCGATGAATAAACAGGTATCGGTCGATAATTATCCCTGATGAAGAGGTACAGGAGAGGCCATATTGGTATCAGGAATCATCTATCCATTTATCATCAAACATTACTCATTTGAATGGAAGTTCATGGCTTGAAATGGTATATTTATCAAATGAAGCGTTGCCAACACCAAAACGACAAAAGACTGAAAGACTAACAAATGTTACCAAGGTTTTCTAACCACATAGACAAAACGGCTATATGTAAACATCAGATTGCTTCTTTGCATGTTCTCCGATTGTGCCCATTCCTCTTACATCTTCCGCACTTGAGTCGGCGAACATCTTCGAGTTGGGAAGGAATTCTCTTTTTTCGTGGACGTCCGGGAGGTCGTTGAACATCTGGTTCTACTACGTCTTCAGGTATTGGGTTATCCAAGCCAATATTGGAAGGAATTGGGTTTATAAAGGACAAGTAGGTCTCTCGATATTTTGCTAAACTGTAATAGTCGTCGCAAAAACTGTATGGCGAAAGACCTAATGTCATGATGCACGAACAAGCATGCTTACACGGAATACTGTCCAACTGAAATAATCGGCACGAACACAGCCTGTTCGTTAAGTCCACGGCAAATTTTTGCCCTTTATCCGAAACCTCAAATTTCCATCCACACGAAGTATCTACTGACAGTGTACGAGATTCTTCGATGTTGTAGTTCAGTTTCTTCTCGGGCTTCTTACACAAGCGCCCGGCTTGTTTGTGTGCTTCATTTCTCTTGTCATTCAACATTATCATAATCTTTCGCCGAATTTCGTCAGCCATTCCCACAATGGGCATTGTCCTAGCCTCACGCACCCAACTATTCCAACTTTCGGCAATATTGTTATCAATGATTCCCCATCTCTTGCCAGCAAACAAGGAATTGGCCCAACAATTTGGATCGGACGCTACAAGGAATCTTTCGGCAGGTTCACCATAAGCTTTCTGAATTTCCTCTATGTAATTTTTGTGATCCTGCGAATAAGGTGTATATGCTGCTTTCTTGAACACGGACGTCCAATACTTTTTGTTCTTGGAAGGGTTTTTTCCCAACACCGATTTTCGGAAGTTATCAACAATATGCCTTAGACAATACGAGTGGTAAGATCCGGGAAATACCTCTGGGATGCCGTTAAGGAGACCTTCATGTCGGTCGGAGAAAAATGTATAGCCTCTGAAGTCATTTCTGCCATGATAGCATAATATATCTCTCAACTTCAAGAGGAACCATCGCCAACTCGTGTTACTCTCTCCATCAACCACTGTGACACAATTTTATCATCAGTATTTAATTACATTCCAATAATAGTCAATAAACAATGAGTTATGAATATGTTACCGGCAAATGCGATCGTAAACAACCCATCGTCTCCATCTTTCGAAACAGCGCTGAGCAAGCAGCCTTTGTGCTTGTTCTTGACGTGCGTACCATCCAAGAAAATCAACGGTCTACAACCCCGAATAAACCCAATAATACAAGCATGGAAGCATATAAACAATCTCTTGAATTTACTCGTATCATCATAAAGTTCACAATCTGCCACACTTCCCGGATTGCTTAGACGAACTGCATTGCAATACCACCTCAATCGATCGTAAGATCCTCTATGAAGCCCATGAATGTTTTGCAGTGCAATTTCTTTCCCTCCCCATGCGCGATGGTACGGAATTGCTACTCCATAATCCCGCAAAAAATCATTCTTGATTGTCATAGGCTTGTAGAAAGGCTCACATGCCAGTTTCGGCTGGAGTATCTCAGCGACCAATTTAGAATCGGCCTTTGGGTGGCCGCGCTCATGCAGATTTAATTCCCCACAGGTATGGTTCATGTTGGCTTTCTTAATCCTGAATATACCATCGGATTTACTTCGGGCAGCATATGTCCTCCAAACGCAATCTTCCACGTTGCATGTAACAATGATTTTATTTGGGTCATTCTTTATATGTTTGAATGACTTTCGGCTCGCAATTGCGAACCTTTTCAGCTTGCTCCGAAACTCAGTAGCATCCTCAAATATTTGGCCTACACCATGGATGCCCCGAAGCCAACTGTCGATAGAGTTGGTCGAGGAGGAGCAAATGAAAGCTGAAACTTCTGCCAGCGCTATCCCGGTATCATCGCCCTCCCTTCTCTCCGAGGCAACCATATCAATCACCTTCATGTTTAACTCACGATGTAATCTCACCATGAACTTGACGTCGTCATCTATGATCAATGAGACGATTGCCTGGTTTAACGGTGACTTGTATTTGAGTGAAAGGCTGTCCTCATTCGAACTTGGGAACCTCTTTGTAACTTGTACAAGCAGATGTGGTATGGAGCTCGTTTCTTTAACTTCGAATGAAACACATTCGGTATCAAACTGACATAGAGTCAATATTCCATCGTTATCGTCTGTAATGGGGTCAGCCATGGTTTGGTTTTGAGTAACTGGTATTTCGATTGTTATGAGGTATGAAACACGTTAAATGGAGGGATTAATGATATTAATACCACTAGTGGCGGAATATTTGCACCAAAACACAATCTGGTACCTCTACTAGGTGAAACGTTACAGTTAATATATGTAAGTCGCGTTTCTGTTTTTCGCGGGATAATGATGACTTTCGGGCGTGATTTTCTAGAGTGTACAGTCGTTGACAAGATATTTTTTAGGGTTTTTAGTGTAAGCTATACCTGCTACTTGTTGTACCATGTTTTCTATTATTTAAAACACTTGTTTGGTAGAAAAGGACAATTAATACAAGAAAGATAACGATTGAGTAATACCTCCTACTCCACCCAAAGTCCCGCAGAAATATCTCGCTTGCGTACCTACTGATAATCAAGGGAACGATAGTACAAAAGGCCTAAAATTTGTTCTGACCAAAATACCCATGCAATAACGTTGAAAAAAGTGTTATCGACGAACTATTTATTGTTATTATAAACTGTTACAAAGACATGTAACTGGTTAATTAAGAACTTGAAGAGGTATATATAAAGGTGTAGTTGTTATAAATCATCATCGTTTGAAACGTATGCGATTAACACATATGCGATTATCATGTCTTAGTAATCGAAGTTGATTAGTGGTGTCGACAAATTTTTTTATGTCAAGCAAGTTTGAAACGTATACGATTAACACGCATTCTCGACACCAAAACATCGTTGAAAACGCTAGCTTCGTCACGTTAGTTACCGAATAAGGTTAATTCGACCTCAATTTCTCATGGGTCTTCATAATCAAAGAAATTTTTTGAAGTTACTGCGGATAGGGTGAATACGGTCAATTTGATTGATATTAATCATGAATTAAAGCGAATTTATCTTATTTTTTCGAGGAAAATTGCCTTCTATTATCAATGAAGATACCAATTTTAATCGAGGGATATTACCAAATTCGAAGATTTTCGTTAAAACCTAAATGCGCCGTGTACCACATTCAGTTACTACTGTGACACATATTGTCTGATCAGAACCACTTCATTTTGAATGTTCCAGAATCTTCGGACTCGTCCAAATATGATTGCGTCGTTTTCGAGAGGCGTGAAAATTTGTGTAATCTTAATACCTCATAATTTGGTACATAAAACACTTGTTAAAGAATATTCTGGAACGTTCTGGCGGCTGTTCTGGCGGCTGTTGAAAATCATGTATTTCAAGATATCTTACCACTTTGCATCAAACAAATACCACATCTGGCATGGAATAAACAGAATCAGACCCATATGGTATCAGTAGTGGAGGTCGTTGTACAAAGATAAGAGGCTCCCAATACCACGTTACTAATTCGATTAGTTTTGTTAATGAATCGTGTTTTTTTATGAGATGTATGTGTTCCAATTGATTCCAACATAATATCTGATGATGATGAACCACTAAAAATCTCAAAGTAGCATGTTTATGCCAACGATCATGGTAATGTCGAAAGTTGAGTTGGCTAGTCATGTAACATATGGTGGTTCTTGCCAAAGATGGACAATTATGTTTTCTAATGAAACAATACTTGATGAATTCCATGACAAACGTTTTCAATGTTCCGGCACTAAAGCACCAACAACGTTTAATTGACCATATACTCATATTGGATCCCTTAAACGGTTGAAAAGAATTGGATTTGAGCAAAATTTATGAATTTATTAATGTGGTATATTATGTAGTATCACCATGTACAATCGTGTTAAAATTGGTTATGTAATGTTATTTTGTACAGGTAATTCGGTATTATTGGCAAGTCATGTGGTAATATTCCATGACAATACAGAACATTCCGGAAATTCCTGGACACTTGCCTTTTTCCGCTCATTTATATCCCGCCTAAATTTTCAATCAAAATTTAGATTCCGCCAATTTTGAAACTCAAAACTGTACCAAATAAAGCAAAGAAGGTAACAATTAAACCTTTTACGATACCCCTTGTAGAAATGTTTTTAAGGAAGTGGTTTCGTTTTCAGCACATGTGTTATACTTTTTACAAACTGTCCTACGTATCTGAAAATACTCATAAAGTCGATGAGTTTCTAGAATGTTCCAAATGAAATGTTTTCTGTTACCTGACATGTGTTATCATTTTTGCCAAAAGTGTGACGAATCTTGAAATTAAAGTGTCCAAATACCACATTACTAATTCCATTACTTCTAGGATAATACATGATCATTTTTCGTCTGATGCACAAAACAAAAAAGATACAAATCGTCTTAAACAAACTTAAAACATATCATCGAGCCCCCGGCTTCCAAGCGAACTCCAATATTCCGGCAAATATACGAGCCCTAAAGTTCTTGATGTCGCCGGTTCGGTTAACCTCCTCGAAAAACACTGCCTCGTTGCGAATAAGGGCCTCCCCAAACATGCACACTAGAGTTCCACTCTCAAAGCTATCCTTAGGCGCTTGTCGACAATCGGCACGTCCTACTTTCGACTGGGGCACATTTGAACTTCCGAGGTGCACCATGTAATTTCGGATGGCGAGGCCTAATATAGGAAAACACAATAAGTAATCATTTTTAGAACAAGCAACGTAAAATGAATCACAACCGTGACTTACACAGCGGTTTGCGTAGGCATTGCTTCGAATGCTTGGCTTCGTATTATAAACCACGAATGACTGTTTGGTCCAGTCAAGTACAAGCATATGCCAACCGAGTCCATCCAACAGAGGGAACACAACGTACTGCGCCTCCGGCAACAGCTCCGGACGTAACTTGGCAAGCTCGGCTCTCGTCTTCATCGGCAATGAAGCAGTAAATGCCTCGTTACCTTTATCCGTCCCTAACTTCGGACAGTTTTTCTTGCGCATGACGGCGTCGATATCTTGCTGCGAATCATATCAAAACCATAAGGGAAAATGTATATGAATGCCAAATTTATGCATACACGTACCGTAACATGTGTGGGAACGAAGTAGGCTGTTGCACCGAGATTATAATGGTCCTTGTAAGATGCCGATGAAAGATATTTAAACCAGACATCGACTACGTCCGGTGTGATGGAATGCCCAATCAACAATTCCGACAAATGAAATCCTTTCAAGTTCAACGAACCGTCTCCATAAATGAGAGCCCTGCGTTTAGAAATACCAACAATTACAACCATTAATTTTTTATAACATGAATTCGAAACATGTTAAAAAATAACTTACACAAAGTCGCCTTGGTCAATGAAACGGTCCACCAGATCTCTTTCAGCGTCGGAGAGCGACAGTCTACCGGCAAATTCTTTAGTGATCTCTCGGGTTTCCTCGTAACTGCCTTCATAAGGCTCTCTCGCTTGCAAACATTTGTCGCCTTTCGACACGACACGAAGTCGCTTTGGCTTCTTCTTCGGTGGGGTGGTCGATCCCGGCGGTGTGACGAAATTTTCATCTCTCTTGCGGTTCCTGTCAGCCCTTCCTCTGACAGTTTGAGCAATCGACGGGGCAGTCGTGTCACGCGTAGCATTGGCAGCAGAGACATATTGAAGGTACTCTTGATCCACAGTCATAATACTTCCGCGCACCGCTCGTAGAACCGAGCCCACTATGTCGTTGACAGCCGCATTATCCATCGGCTTAGGCCCCGAAACAACCACCGCATCCTCATTCCGAACTTCCCGATGCTGCTCCTCTAACGGGTTCTCAGCCACCGTCTCCTCGGGCTTGTCTCTTCCCGTCACATCATCGGCCGCGGTTACCTCAGCCACGGCCCTGCCATCTCTTCCCGTCACATCATCGGCCAATGTCTCCTCGCTCGAACCGTTATCATCACTGCCAGTTTCGGCTGCAGGCTCCTCAGCCACGGCCGGCTCATCCCTTCCCACATTCCCCGTCCTATCATCGGTCTCGGTCTCCTCAGCCACGGCCATCTCATCCCTTCCATCACTCCTCGGCCTATCATCGGTCAACGTCTCCTCGTTCGATTTTTCAGCGAAATACAAAAGCCCCGCAACGGTGCGAGCCCTAAAATCCACGATGTCCCCGGTTTTGTTAACCTCATCCCAAAATGAATCTTCGTTGCGAATAAGAGCCTCCCCGAACATGCACAACCAAACACCACAATCTACGCCATGTGCTGACTGCTGCCGACACCTTGGATGAACAACCTTATCTCCCGGCACGTCTCCAAGTTTAAAGTGCCGAATATAATTCCGAATGGCAGCGGCCTTAAATAGAAAAAGACAATAGCGACTTAGCATTAATTAAAAATTATACTAGATCAAGTAGTGAACCCAACATAAGGACTTACACAAGTTCTCGCGCGGCCGTTAGAACGAGCACCGGTCATTGAATTATAGTGGAAGAACGAATTACTTGCGACGTCCAGTGCAAGAAGATGCCAATGGTAATCCCCATGAATAGGCATAACCACGTACTTACATGATTGCAACACGCCTTTACGTAGGTTGCTCATCTCTTTGCTCGTACTTGATTGCAAAGCATGGAGAAATGTTGAGAACCCTATGTCCGTTGACAAGTTGAAGCGAACATCCTTGTTCGTCATTACGCCAATTATATTTTGCTGCGGATAACCAAATACAAATTATGTTAGTCCAACGTACAATAACCAACAGAGATTCATATGCAAAACTCACTATTGCAGCCGTCGAAATAAAGAAAGCCTCTGCCGGAGGGTGATAGCGGGCTCGGTAAAATGGCGACGCCAGATAGTTGAACCACGCATCGATTACATCTGATATGAGAGCTTTCCCTAGCATCAGCTCTACCAGATGTCTGCCAGTCAACGTACACGTAGGGGAACTCCAAACAACTGAGTTTCTGAAATGTGTTATCGAACAGTTATTATGTGATATCAAATATAAAACAAATATTATCAAATACGGTTTATACGAATAATAACTTACTGATAGTCAGCTTTGTCTAAGAACCGGTCGATAATGGCTCTCTCTTCTTTTGAAAGAGATTGTTTCCACGCATATTCCTTATCGATCGTCCCGGCGTATGCGGACTCGGGTATCTCTTCAATTCTCACGGCGTCGACATCGATTGCATCATTCCTGCCGGGACTGTAGGGCTCCACACCGACATTCTCTTCGACATTTTCCTTCTCAGCATTCTTTTCAGCACCTTCCTCATCGCCCTTTTCGATTAGCTTCTGAGATTCTTCCCCGGCAGCATTCATCCCCACATCCTCGACTGCCCCCATCACTAAGTTATCCTCGTTGACTTGTGGCAGTTCACGCATCGGCATCTCGACTCTGTACTCGCTTTCTGCTGTTACTAGATTATGCGGGAGGTCGACGAACGACTTGTACTCTTCGGGTCGTAGCGCAAGGGGATGAGGAATTTGATCGCACGTCAACGAATCCAGTAGTTCTTCGACTTTGTGTTCTGTTGGACGCTTTGATGGGTCGATCCACCTAGTGAACCGAGGAATGCTATTGTTGGACCGCCTCTTACCAAAAGCTGGAACGTGCTCGTACACCCATACCTGAGTCGACGTACGAATACATTAAATGCGGAACAGAGCACAAACATATTATACTACCAAAATCACGAAAGAAACTTACCAAAAGACCAATAGTGCATCCTTCGATGTATTTCGGCCTTTGAAGAATTGATCTCACTAGAAACTGATGAGCAGCCTGACCCCATGCATAATTATCGACTTCGTCAAGCGCCTCAACGTACGGAAAGAGGAAGTCGGGGAAGCAATAATTTGATGTCGGAAATAAAATGCAGATACAAACGAGAAGCATGTACATTCGACTGAAATCATCCAAGCTTACACTGTCGTCCCTAGTCTTCAACTCTTCATCTTCTCGATAACGTTATCCCGCCCTAATCGACTTCCACCTCTTTCATCTTTGGGAAAGCACCTCTCCAGAAAGGGGATTTCATCCACTGCTTTGAAACTCAAGTCTACCCATTCACCACTCGCTCGAAGACCCATTACAGCTGAGAATTCGCGATATGAAAATGGCACCATAGTGTTCACCCCAAAACGAAAAGTCCTACCATCAGGAGAGAGCCGCTTCATCAACCCAACCAACAGCCCCCCCCGGGATCTGACAAGGGTTTATCCGCAAGAAGGAAGCAAATGGTGTTCTATTTACCGCTTCCATATGACGTGCGCTTGCCTTGTCTAGAATGGTTTCCATCGTATCTCTAAAAAATGTAGGCTGACATCGCGTTCTCGTAGGGCCTCCGCCTACCGTCGTTTCTTCGACCACAATGAGGTCCGAAACTGCATTCTCCGCAGTTCGCCCGCTTCGCCGCCTCGCTGGGCCACCCTTCTTTGAAGACATCGTGCTTGATTTCGCCGGTGAAGTTGGAATTTTACCGTTCGGTAAAAAAATCAGCAAAGGGAAAAAGTTTTAGGGTTCGGTTATGAGAGAGAGGAGTTGAGGTCTGTGAGAGATTTGAACTGGTTTAAACAATGCTTAAAACGAGTTACAAAAACGTCATTGTGTTAAAAACTGCTGAAAACTTGCTAAAAGATGCTAAAAACGCCGTTTAGGAAGTGCTTCTGACAAAATATATTTAACTGCAAAAGAGTAACTGAAAATAGTAAAGTAATACCTTTTAGTGAAGCTTGAAACCAGTTCGTCCACTTAATGTGACGTTAAATATTCACCCAATAACACTTGCTTGGATTTAACTTTACATAAAATACAATAAAAAATTAACGCATAAAGGACAGAAAATACCAGTTAGTGCCAGATATGTACCTCAACTTAGTTCAGGGACGTATATCGTCCCATACTCGTTCATTAGATATATGTAATGATTAAAACACAGAAAATACCAATTGTTGTTGAGCCCAAATTTCTATTGTGACTTCATTTTCAGTCCAGTAAACCTGGAACGACGCATGATGACTCAACGCGGTGGCGCTTAATCTGTACAAATTTGTAACGGATAAGTGACTACTGATACCATTTAAAGCAAACCCAGTACCTTATCAGTTTCAGGGACGTAACGTGTCTAATACTTGTTCACCATACATCTGTAACGGTTGAGACAGACATCATACCTCTTACTGTTTAGCAAAATTTCTACCACGTCTTCATTTCCAGGCCAATTAACCTGGAACTACAAACGATGGAGGCAACGAGGTGGCGCAACGCAATATACAGGCTATGGGTCTACAATTCCAACATTGTGGCTCCAATTTTATCTCCCAAAACGGGATTCGATTCACAATTGTTTTTCCAAAATTTTGGTCGACGGAATGCGAAAAATTTGAAAAACGGATCGTTAACATGTAACGGCACTTGAGTAACAGAAAATTGTTGTGTTATACCTATTGATTTAATGTTACAACTAGTTCTTCCTGCTAACATGACGTTAGATGTGCTTCGACTAACTTTCGAGTTAACTTTTAAAATAAAAAAATACTATATTCAACATAGTAACGGATAATTTACACATTATACCGTTTAATGCCTTACCCGTACCTTATCATGTTCTGGGACGTATACCGCATGATACTTGTTCATCAGACATAAGTCACAATTAATACAGAAACTATACCACTTGTTGTTGACCAAAAATTTCTATTACGACTTCATTTTCAGGCCCGTTCACCTGGTTCGACGAGCGATGGAGCCACCGCGGTGGCGCAATTTTAACACAGTGGCTCCAATTTGTTTCCCAAAACGGGTTTCGATTCACAATGGTTTTTCCCAAACGCCTCTTCTGTACTTTGTCATGTCCCGGGACGTATAACGTCTGATACTTGTTCAGTAGTTAACTGTAACGATAAATGAAGTCACCATACCTGTTGTTTTTGAGCAAAAATTTCTATTACGACTCAATTTTCAGGCCCGATCACCTGGAACGACGCACGATGGAGGCAACGCGGTGGCCATACGTAATTTAAAGGCTATGGGTAGCCACAATTTCAACATGGTGGCTCCAATTTTGTTTCCGAAAGCTGGATTCGTTCACAATTGTTTTTCCAAAATTTAGGTAGATGGAATGCGAATAATTTGAAATACGGATTGAGTAACATTAACCGAACATGTGTAACTGAAAACCAAGAGAATAAACCTTTTGATTCAAGCTTGAAATTGGTTCTTTCGGCTAACGTGACGTTAGATGAGATTCCAATAGCTTTCGATTAGACTCTTTTAAAATCGCATAAAATGCTTCAACTTAGTAACGCATAAACGACGTCTGATACCAATTAAGGCCTCTCATGTACCTTGTCTGTTCAGCGACGTATGCCAACTATACTTGTTCAGCAGACAACTGTAACTGTTAATGAAGCAACCATACCACTTGTTGTTGAGCAAAATTTTCACCTGGAACGACGAATGATGGAGGCACTACAATTTCAACATAGTGGCTCCAATTTTATTTCCCAAAACGATAGTCGATTCACAATTTTTTCCCCAAATTTAGGTCGACGGAATGCAAAAATTTGAATGACTAATCGAAACAGTTAACGGCGCACGCGTAACCGGAAACGGAGATTGTACGTTTTATTTTGAAGCTTAAAACAACTTCATACTGGTAACGTGACGTTATATGTGCTTCGTATAACTTTTGCTTAGATTTAACGTTTGTGATACTGCGTGTACATGTACCGTCTCTATCTTGGCATCTTCCGTTATTATTTGTATCTTATACGTTACTACCAAGTTATAAATATACCTCCAGAATCAATGAACTGTTTCTTTTAGCATATGTTCAGTTATCACGTTGTGTCCAAATTTATAATGCGTGTATGAATCGTTTCTGATCGGGCTTGTTATGGTTTTCCACGAAGCACATGCGTTATCATTGTTTTTCAAATTTACCTTCAAAATGAATTAACTGTTTCGGGTACCATGTGTTGTGTTATTGGTTTACACGTTCTATCAAACGTTGCTTATTTGAAGTTCAAATTGACGCATTTTCCTGTGCTTACTTCAGTAGTTTAAGGATGATCATCAATACCCAGTGTTAGATCGGCTAAATCGGCACCTTCGACATTAACGTCGTGATTGAACTCGATTTGGAGATAGATATTTTTTTTAATTTGCGCTAATTTTCGTCATTGATTTTCACTGATTATCGTTTATAATTATCAAAATTGAAGAGGGAATGCAGGTACTTTTTAACCATTATCGTCCAGATTTTGTCAAAACTGGAATATCATTTTTCGATCGATCGCGTGGGAACGACGATGGGAGTTGCGTCGTGAAAGGAATGGCATTTCAATGTAGTTTTCGCTCAATCGAAGGATAAAGAAGTCTTTTCCACGCGATTAGGTCCTTAACTCTATATAGAACTTCTTATGGGTCTGTGTCTTTAACTTAAACCTATTTGGGGCCTGAAATCTAATGAAAATATGCTAAGTGGGCCTGAAATCGAATTAACTCTATAATAAGGGAAATAAAAGGCAATTTCTTGTTAATTTGAGTGACAAGCCCGCATCCTACAGTCCACGATTCTCGCGCCAGATTTGGTAAAATATGTACTCTTTTTCAATTTTCACAGTCGCAGCACTTCTTTAACTAAGCGTCGTTATTTTCGAGATACGAGCGTGACATCTGATCATCGCCTAATCTTTTGGCTTACGGTATAAAAAAGCACTCTTCCGCTGTTAATCTTAGCTTACTGGTTTGTTTTTGCTGAAAAGGTATGATTTTTCTAGGGATTTGTCTGCGTTTTAGGGTTCTGCGGAAGTGGGCTTGTTTACGAATTACACTGTCAGCAAGAAGATTCGATCTTGTTGGGTTTTTTTTTTTTTTTGAATCTGAATTTGGGTTTTTTCTCTTTCGATTCTTATGAAACGCTGTTTCCAGGTTAATTCTAAAAGAGATGGCTTTGAGTATGAAGCATATGTCTCTGATTGTGGGATCTCTTGGTGTTCTATCCTTCATATTCGGAGTTATTGCCGAGAACAAAAAGGTATGGCGATTAGCCCATCATTGCTTGCACGTTTCGAGTAAAGCTAAGCTGATTTCAGACGTATGGAAATAACTGGAATCAATCGAGTCTGAATAATGCATCTTTCTTTGATGATTTACTTATACAGCCTCAATTTGGAACCACCATAACTGGTAAAGGCGTTGTAATATGCAAGTATCCATATGATCCAACGGTTGCTTTGGGATGCTTGTCGTTTGTGTTTCTTGCAATCTCCACAGTTGCAGGCTACTTCTCCTTGTTCTATCCTTACAAGGGAATATCCGTTCCTAAGGCAGCTCTATTCCAAAGCAAAGCGTTTCTTGCCTTCTTCAATATTGCAGTGTGAGTATATGCTTACATACAATACAGCTATCTTGGTTTGCTTATGATTTAACATAGTCAAAGTTCACTGTTGGTTAACGATTATAACATTTGTGAAAAATGAAGGTTCACGACTGGTTTAGCAGCAGCGATGCTTCTGTGGCCTACGATCCAAGAACAACAGCACAGATCCAACAACGTTCATCACAATCTTGATGCTAACTGCCCTACGGCCAAGACTGGTCTCTTAGGTGGCGGGGCATTTCTATCGCTCGATTCTTGTCTCTTTTGGCTGGTCGCGCTGATGCTAGCAGACAATGCTCGTCGCGATTACTTGGACCAATCTGATGTTAAAATTGCACAAGGTTCTGATTCAACTTTTAGGGCTACTGCTTGATTGAGTAGTAGGATGGGTGAAGACTCTACGCTTGCAATGTGTAGATAATTTTCCTCTTTAATAATTGTTTCTATGACTTGGTTGGGGAATGCATCAAACTTTAATTTGAACGATTCCATGACTGTAAATAAAGAATATTTGCGAGCGCGATTTACATAGTTTCAGTATTCTCTCCTCTCTTTCCTAAAGAGCTATCTATATTTTGCATTGGCTTGCACAGTCACAGCCTTAAAATCCCTATGGCATATGCTATTCAGCATCTGTCAAGCACCAAAATGCAACACCCTAACAGAAGAAATTGAGACATAGGAGGAGGAGAAGATCAAAATAGTTAAATAATAATAAAAAAAAACACGAATTAACTCAGTTAAGTGCCACCAAAAATGGAGCTGCAACTTGAAGAATATACACAAATGCTTTTTACGAGCAGCATCACAATGGCTTGAGTGTAGCGTTGTTCTTGAGTTAGCCATTCAGCTTCGACAGGAATTGATTTAGATTGTATTCTTCGGTGTATTGTGACTGGTCCCATAGCTCCTCTAGTCCACCAAGAATCGATTTTAGTCCCTTTCCCCTGCTTTGTGCCTTTTCGGGATCTGATGAAGATTTTGACATCCTACCACCCTATAAAATTATCACATGCAAACATCAAAATTATATATTTATCTTCAGTTGGTGCATCAGCCTTAGGCTCAATATGAAGTGACGGTATGCTATGTCGTACCTTTTTTGTCTTGTGCAGGAGTAAAAAGATCGAGTAACTGGTCTGTGTTCATCGTATTCATGCTGGAATTATCAGCATTGATAACAGCATTAGCTACTGAGACTTTGAACTTTTGGAGACTCATCACTTTCTCTTCCAAGGTGCCTCTCATGATAAGACGATGGACATTGACTACTTTGCGCTGACCCAATCTGTGTGCTCTATCCATGGCCTGTAAGTCGAGTGGTAGAAAAATTATGCGAAGAAATGATATCAGTGAGGCGACTATTTCATCCTCGAAAGGGTAATAAACGTTTTTCACTTCTGCATAGGGAACAACTCAAAGTCTCAATTGAGTATCAAGAATGAATACCTGATGATCTCTCATGGGATTCCAGTCATGCTCCATAAAAACAAGGGTGTCAGCTGATGTCAAATTCAAACCAAGCCCACCAACTGCAAGTGGCCAACAAGTTTAGTTTAAGGCATGAAATGGTTATTTGATTGTGGCGAGACAACTATTTGTCAAAATAAACGAGTAGTACCATGCGTCGTAAGCAACAAAACATCGATTGTCGGGTCTGAATTGAAAGCTTTGACAATGTCAAAGCGTTTTTCTGATTCGACTGATCCATCCAACCGCAAATATGTAACACTGCATTAAAAGAAGTGTGAATTGAAAAACAAGTCAATTGTCCTTCCTCAGAAAGTGCCACCATAAATGCATGCTTAAAGAAAAGGTATATTCTAAAGCAAAGGACCCCACATACTTTTTCATATGAGTTTGGAACAGGTCCTTCTCGATAATGTCCAATAAGGCCTGCACAGGCATTCACGGTAAAAAACAATAGCATATCGCAAGCCAAAAAAGAAAATTATTTTCAGTTATTAGAAATCGCAATGCCATTACTTTATGTTGAGCAAATATCAGAAGTCGGTGCTGCCCAAAACTAATACCACCACCTTCGGCATTTGAAGCATCCACGCCAATCCCGCACTCCTCCATTATTTCCTGAAGGGCAATAAGTTTTGGCGAGTGGTGTAACTTGTGTAGCTCCGAAATAAGGTCAGAACCCTCTCCAACAAGTTCGGATAATACAGGTACGATGGTATCCGGGATCCTTTGGCCAAGAACAAGTAAAGGATGGCTACAAAGCTTCAATAAGTATTGAAGAGCCTGAAATGCAAAACAAAGTACCACAAAATTATGTTAACTATATCATACGTTTGGATATATGGGATTCAGGTTAGAGTTGTTAGGAGTTTATGTATGTCTCATAAATTAAGTCCATTGTTAAATTTTAAATTTCTATATGTGTAGGGATATGCATCTTGTTCAATAATACTGGATTCCACCTTCATTTGTTTTTACAACCATAAACATTTTTGGGTTACCTGGAAAACATGAGAAGATGCTTTGGGCATGCTTCCTGTATCATCACTCTTCTTCACTATGTTTGAGATTTCATCCCTTACATGCGAACCTGAAAACCGTTCGTATAACTTCATCTGTACGGGGCTTAAGTCACAATATCTATCCTGAATAATCTTCTCGGGCAGATCGGACAAAACTTCATCTTTTGTCCGGCGTAGAAGGAAAGGCATAACCTGTTAAAAAGAGCATTTGACAGCTATTAATAGGCGAGACACTGAAAGAAAATGTTAAGCCTCTGCTTCCACATTGAAGATTTGTACAAGAACTAACCTGTTTGTGCAATGCTTCCATGGCAAGTACACCTGCTTCTGCCTCTTTCGCTGAACATTTTGGGTCGCGTGCTGCTATCAAAGGTTTTCCATAAGAGGCTTGAAACTGTATAATCACCAAGGAACAACTGTCAGCATCTTGATGTGAGACGAACTATGTTCATAAAAGGACCATAAAATTGAGTTTATAACACGAGACCCCATTAAATTAGAACATCTTCGAAGCATAAAACGCCTGATAAGCGAAATAAAAGTCTAGAATATTTTTCATTAATGGATGGCGTACTTGTCTGTCTGTTCCAAGAAATCCTGGCATGAGGAAGTCAAAAAGTGACCAAAGATCCAACACGTTGTTCTGCAATCAGAAGTAGAGTTTGCTAATAAGCTATGAAAATGCTTGCAAGTGAAACTTGAACTAAATTAATCAAAATACCTGTATTGGCGTCCCACTCAATATGAGACGGTGCTGCGCTTTAAGTTGTTTCACTGCAACAGTAACTTTGGACTTCGAGTTCTTTATGATATGTCCTTCATCAAGGATGCAGTAATTCCAGAAAAACTGACTCAAATAATCTATATCCTTGCGGACAACATCATATGATGTTACGATTGCATTATGCTGGCCAAATTGCAGCCTCAAAGACGAGCGCTCTTGCGCAGATCCAATGTATTGAAGGGGTGATAATAGAGAAGGATCTATAAACTTCTCTATCTCATACACCCAATGCCCAACAAGGGTTGAGGGACAAATGATTAACGAGGGGGGTAAGTCCTTATCATTGTCCGCACCCATGTGTTCTACTATATCAGATGCCACAATTGCCGATGCTTGAAGTGTCTTACCAAGACCCATATCATCACATAAAATGCCATGAAGATTAAACCGCTTTAAAAACGCGAGCCAGTTTATGCCTTCCTGTTGATACCTGAAAGTGGGAGGAAAAAATAGAAGATCAATAAACATAACACGAAAAAGTGGAAGACAAAATCAGTCAAGCAACCACATTGAAAGAGAATATTACAGTCACATGGCAAGAGAGTACAAGAAATAGAAAATGATAAAACAGAACAGCGAGTTGATACAAAAAACTCTAGATTAATGAAAATAAGTTAGTCAAGTGTGACATAAAATGAGTTTGGTTGGCAAATGAAAGGATTGTCAACGACGATACTTCAGATTGTACAGTGTTTTAACTATTACCTCCTCAGTGTTACATTTAGTTCAAATGGGAGCTTGTAATCCTCTATATGGGAATTGTCAACTAGTTGCTCCAGGAACTGTGCATCTTCTTTGCTTCTAGACAAGCGCTCAGTCAAGCCAATAGGCGGAGAGACCCCACGTGCTAGTGGAAGAAGGGGTACAAGTGTGGCGAAGCTATGTGTGACACTCTGTCTCACAGAAGGGTCACAGTCGCTCATGCACCTCAAAAGAGGAACAACCAACAAAGGAGCATAAGGGACAAGTTCCAAGCCCAGTCCCTGTACAAGCAAACTAACAAGCATGCCAGCTCCTTGTCTAGCGTGTACAGATGAAGAATCACCCAGCATCGGGACGGCATTTTCTATAACCGCACCCATAACATCCAAGGTCATTGATTTTGCCATCGCTGTGATACATCTAGATGCAGACAATCTCACAGCAATATGAGGATGTCGCACGCATCTGAAGATACATGGTAAAAGAGTGAGCAGCTTCTGTCGAAGCGATTCATCCAGAGAGGGGGCAACAGAACGCACCATCTGTAACAAACAAATGGTAATATAACAAATGACGTAAAATTTGTGTTTGAAAAGTTCTGCTGTGCATAGGTATGTTTATGGTAAAGAATTTGTAAGTACGTCTCCACTGAAAACAATAAAGCCACGCAATATATCCCATCATGCTAATGGGTCCATGCCATTAAAAAAGAAAATCATGATGCAACAGATGACCCTAATTCATCTTCAGTATTGAGATAGCAGACAGAAAGAAACAAGATCGAACCACGAATCTATTGTTCAACAGATACTATCATTGCATGAGAATGTGAAGATATTTTCATAAACCAGAATACTTACTTGAATATTGTTGATTAAAACTTGAGGATCATTGATACTATTAATAGTGTGATCAATGAACTTCTCCTCGTCTGGGGTTAAGGCTTCAAGATTACAGGGCTTAAGGATCTCTACGAGACATTGCCAGATCCTGGGGAGCTTATCAAACAATGAACCCCCAAATTGCAAGCATAAAAATTTCAATGCAAGTTCCGCTCCACGCCTGCTAATGAATCCTTCAAGCTTTGATCGATCTTCGCCAGAATACATATGAACTTTTGATTTTTGTCGGCCACCAGTGCTTCCAAAGGATAGAAGATATTGATCTTCAACTATTTCAATGGAGTTTATGTCTCCAGCCTGTGGAGTTTCACGAGGATCCATGCATACTAAAGAAAAAAGATTCTTGATCAACTTGTCATTGGGACAAGGTTTTCGTTCAATACAATGTTTGATAAGCTCTGCAAGAGATTCAGCTGCCTTATTTTGCAGTATCTCCTCCTACGCCAAGTACAAAAAACATTTCAGGAGTGAACACGGAAACATTAAAAAAAAATTTGGGAAACTGTGAAAAAAGGCTCGATACCTGTTCTTTTCTAATGGATGCCATGAGCGGCAAGATAACCGGGTTAAGCTTTGCAGGAAGCTCCGACATCCAAACCACTGAAGCAGCTAGTAAAGCCAAGACGGTGATATGCATATTGTTCTGAAATATAACAGAGAGGTAAATGTCGTCAAACTTTCTCTTAAGTCTTAAACTTCTCCACATGGCTCCATTGTTGACTTAAAGTGATGGAACTCAATAATCTCCACAAATTGATAGAAAATAGGTTAAGTAGCAACAGATCCGCTGGGTTTGACACACAAACATGTGAGCCCAACCTAATTTAAACTTTTTATTAGTATTTTTATACATGTCCAAAATTGGTGCATATAATTACCCTAGAAACAGATGCAAGCAGCAATGAGTCTACTATAATGGAATTTACAGCTGACAAAAAAGCATACCTGAACACATTTCAGATATCCAGCAGTAGTCAGAAGCTTTTGCTTTAATGACTCCAAATCCTCAAATGAATGCACCTCTTCGGATTCCTCCCCTGGATTACTCACAATACCCATATACACAAACTGTGATGCGAAATTCACAGCATCGTCTGCTGTAAGATTCTCAATATCAATGTTAACTGATGACAACAGATCGCTGTGCAAGCCTAACTCTGATGTTGCATTAATCAACTGACTGGCCTCATTGCGCATCTTACCATAGGTTCTCGATAGTTCCGCATAAGGTAGAAGAGAATCTTTTGTAGGATATGCCGGATTACTGCAAGCGAGCAACTCTAGCAAACACGTCCTAAAGTTACTTGTAATGCCAGTAATAACTTCATCAGACTTTGAAGTGTCTTTCAGTTCTTTAAACCAAGCTATAAGAACCATAGCAACCACCTGATGTAATCAATGAAAAACAAATTGAACTTGCATATAAACTAAGACAATATTTAAGGTCAGAATATTTTATGTCGGATAGGATTACCTGCCGCTGAACTCCAGATACAGAAGTCAATCCCTTCCATAACGGACCAACCACAAACTGCAAGGATGGACCAGACAACTTCGAAGCAAGGACACCAAGAGCTGTTGCTGTAACTACTCTTGTACAAGTTACTGAGATATCAAGATCGACACCAACAACAATCTTACCGGAGCTTGCAGATGCATAGCCATTCTGCTCTACTGAAGCATTTTCTGCAGATTCTGAGGACATGCTTAGGTGAGTTTCACTTTCAACTTTAACTGCTCTCATTTTTGCAGCAGCTTTGAAGTGACTTTTACGTGGTACGGTTACAGGCCAAAACATTTTAGCAGAATCCAATGAAGAGCCATATGGAGTGGTTGCAAGCTCAATCCATGAAGAGAAGTATGATTTTGCAGCACTTTCTAAGTCCTCTACTCCGCACTAGGAAAATATGAAATGATCAATCAGGATAAAGAAGGAAATAAAGAACAAGTTCTATCTCTGCGACCAATATAATATAAATAAATAATCTAACAGATCAAACCACACGGAAATACAAATAGTACCAGAGAATTTCAATTTCAACTACCATTCTATAATAAACATGTCGCCGAAAAAGATAACGAAATCAGGAGGAAAACAACAGAAAACTTACTTTGAGTAATAGAACCCAAACCCTCTCTGAACACTGCAAAATCTCCTCATTTGACTCAAGAAGCAAATTCTGGAAAACAATTCGTAAGGTGTCACCAACAATGAAAGAAGGCCATAGCGAAGTAGATTCATCAGTAACACTTCTCCTATAACCAGCTTCAAGCAGGCGTTCCTACATACATGTCACACACAGTAAGTAAGTAAAATTCAATCATTCTCAGATAACGGTGAGCAAATTAAGTACCTTATTCAGTTAACAAAGTGGAATTAGAACGATACATGTATACAAAAGAAAAGTGCAATACCAAGGTGCGAATTGCTGACAACCGAACTGAAGTAATGCTATGCCTCATAAAAGGCCAGAGTCTCGGTGCAAGAGTTGATAGCATATAGGGGTTCTCGAAAGAACCAACTCCTCCATCAATGTCATCTGTCGGACCAATGTCATTAAGGTCAAGGTCCTCCTTTACTGTGGAGCCCATAATTCCAAAAGTCTTAGGAATCATCTCCTCCTGGGAATAAATTTCTGCTAGTAGATTCATTACACTGCATTAACAGCACACAAATATCAAGAAAAATTGAAAAACCTATAGAGCGTTACAACATTTAGCTTTGCAAGAAAAAATAAAAATACAAAACTTCTAATACAAGCTTTGCAGTTCAAGGATGAAAAACTTACCAGGCAAAGGTTGAGAAAAAAGGAAAAAAGAAGATAGATTCACACAACTTCATATTTGGTGATTAATGGACTACAATCTTGCGACTTTCAAAGTATAGTAATAATACTTTTTCGTCCTCCCATCATTTAGGCCAAAAACGGGATTAACTCAAGGCCAATAATGGTATTGCAACATAGAGCCCATTGCGTAACAAGTTTTTTTGACCAGCAAACTATCATGAATCAAGTTATAACATAGAACTCATAGGCTTCTTATGAAACTAAAAAAAGGGTCGCGACAAATGACATACATACGCAAGTTGGCAATGGAACAATAGATCATTTGAAAGGACAGGAAGACAAAATCACTACAAATTACAGAGTACTGAAATTAGAAGCAAGTGATTGACAAATTATTACATGTGACAAAACAGGTTCGAGCTGGTCGAGGAGCCAAAGATCATACAGATAGAATGAATGGCTTTAAGGTCAAGCCTCAAGGTACAATGTGATGGAAAATATACGGGACAGACAGAAGTTTACATCGTGATGACTGAACAAACAGAGTTGGGATGTAGAGATAAGCCTAGTGATCGCAGGTCGAACTGTGCCGGTTACTTGAACAAAAATAGAGTATTATATAGCATGGGAAATAGTTTACTTGGAAATTTACGAATTTAACAATACACTTCGTTGAAAAGGAAAAACTAACGTTAAACTGACAAAGCATAAAATAATAAGAGCCAATGAGCGAAAATAACATGACCGAGATTCGGAGATTCGAGATAGCACCTGCTGGTTGAGGGACTCAAATCGTCCAGGTCAAGCAAGATGTCCCACAGAAGCATAATAACACTATGCAACATTGGACTTTTTAGAGAAACTATGGCAGTTGATGTTGGTATGAGAGCCTCCGCAGCAACTGCTCTTACATCGTCATCGGGATCCTCAAGCCCACCTTTGCAAGCAGGAAGGACATAACCAAGTATGTTATGGAGCATATCCTGGAGTTATGTTTGTGTGAGAATCTTAAACAAAGCTAAATTGCAGATGATAAATAAAATCAAAAGCAAAGAAACAGTCAAAAGAACCAAGGTAGAATTGCATGGTCTAACTCCATGGATGCGTACTGGCTTAGTAATATACTTATTACAAACAGACCCTACCACATCAAGTTATGTGAGAAAATTAAATATGCATCCGCAACATTTTGTTAGGTTTATAAGGTGATACATGGACATAGGCCAACAAATGAAACCAGATTTCAGATTTTGAATAGGAAGCTAAGGTACAGCCTACGGGGGCACGAGGCAAGCCACATTTCTTAACAGACAAGATATTATAATTATTATGTAAACGTCTATCAAGTGATAAAGATGAAGTGATAACAATCAACGAAGACTACTCACTACATCTAACTTCCCACCAATATCACGAAGCCATGGCCAAAACCAAGGTAGCAAAATTGCAAAGTCCATAGGAAAAACTCCTCAATGGCACAGGAAGATACCTGCCGCACAGCAACTAGATACTTAATGCCCAAAAGACTGCCATGTCGAATCTCCCATTCTGATCTACGCTGAAAGAGATGAAAGGATAATTAGAAAACGAATATCACAGATAAATAACAATGAGTTAGACCAACAACGACAAGATCGCATAAAGTTAAAGTAAAAGAACTCTAACGCTCAGTTTTTTACCTGCATCTGTAACAAAATGTGCAAGGTCCCTCGGACTGAAGTTGGATGCATGTACTTGAGCACAGCACCTAAAGCTTGAGCACAAGTTTCTCTCACTGGTGCAACAACTTGATCTGAGACATAATCTCCAAACCTGATAAGAGAAAAGTAACATGCATGATCTTGAAAGAAGCAACACACCATAATGCTAAATGTAGGTGTAAGTATTATAGGATGACAACTTCCTGATGACTGCAATAAGATAGATCGTGCAATCAAAGAAGAGAAACCAAAAGAACTGATTCAAAATGAAACATCATTTTAGTTTCAAACATAGTTCTAGTATGAGTGGTAAGAATTAATAAACAGTACCGATCCAGCGCCAAAACACACAAGAAGCGAATTGCGCAATCTTGCAAAAATTCACAATTCCTCAGCCAAGATGTCCTTGCATCTTTGATCAAGGTCGCCAGTTCGGGTTGTAGAGAATCACTTTTAAGTGCATCCAACTTCTCCACTGACTCCTTGACTTCGTCCTTTACTTCTGCAGAAGAATCAGGTAAACGAGGTTCCATTTGCACATGACTGGCATCACCTGCTCCGTTTCCACACATTGGAAGAACAGTGCCTCCATCATATTCAGCTTGCATGCATAATTGTTGATCACCATCACTTGAGCCAATACCTGGATATGCTTCCAGTTCAACCTTTTGCCTTTTCAGAAGTGGCTCACGTTCAACAGGCGAATAATCCGTATTCAAATCAATTTTCCTCTCCCTATTCATGATGGATCCATCTTCTTCTTTCAAATGAGAAGTTGATGCGCCATGTTTACCAATATCCGGCATAAAGACCCCAGCGCAAGCTCCTTGATAGGTTAATATCTCTCTGAGAGCCATGATACTTCCATGACGAACCTCCCAAACTAACACATGGCAAATCGTATGTTTGTTACATATGCTAGCAAAAAACTCAAAATATTGGGCCTAATAAAGTCAATTACCAGGATCAAACATGTCGACTAGGAGTTGATCAACAAAGCCCTGGAAGGGCCACCCACCATCTCCATCATTTTCAGGACTCTCATCGTCGGAAATTGCATCTACAATTTGCTGCATTTGGAAACCAGTGGTAATATTACAATTGACATGGACTGAGAGGATATGTGACAAACGAATTGTGGGAAAAAAGATAATATTGAATAAAAGACAAAAGTACGTATAAAAACGGGAAATCCATAAATTAAATTTGAACCACAAAGACAAAAATAAACTAGAAAAAAAAAAATCCAATTACCCCACAAAAATGGATGGTTTCCAGTAGAACATAGATATCGGTTCAGAACTATATCAGCTGGAAGGACTCAGTTATATAATACCACTTGACTCTATCAAAATAAAATTATGTTCTTTAGCTTGGGGCAGTTTATTTCAACATCTATATCATACTAACCTTGTATGAATTTGATGACTCTGCAGAACTGTTTTTCACTGAAACAATATCATGTGATTGCTTAGCCACTTCATTTTCACCATCTTTAGCCCAAACTTTGTGTTGGTCTTTTGAATTATTTTTTGCCTTCCGCTTCAAGAGATTTAGTTCTCTAGCACTGGGCCTCCTAGATCTGGAATTTGGCACCATCCTTGTTACAAACTGCTGTATATTATGTGAAGGTTGAACTGGAAAATACTGAGATCCAACTCCATTTCCAGGAAAATGAGATCTTGGCATCATAAGGTCCTCATCTCGTATCACTTCATTAACATCCATGAACTGCTCACATACATCCAAACCTGAATCGAGAGTAGGTACAACAATTTAGCATAAATGGCCATTTGGACCATTATAAGTCATTGACGAAGGGAATTGGCCATAAAACTATGGCAATAGAATAACGATACTAATCAGACAACACGACGAAAAGAGAAGTACAGCAACAGGGGTAAACAATAAGAATTACAGTGCCTCGTGTTACGACATTAGCAACCATACAAAGTAACTGACCAAGGGAATTGGCCATAAAACTATTGGAATCAAATAGCAATACTAAAGAGACAATTTTTCAAGACGAAAAAAGAGAAGTGTGGAAGCAGGGGTAAAGAAGAACAACAATTACAACAATAATGAAAATCAACATCAACATTGTGGCAGCACTGACCTAAACGACGCTTAAGATTTTGCTTCTGGCGGGCCAACCGTTCCTTGGGATTCTTACAATTATCAATTGCAATATCATATTCCTGAAATTTATTCAACAAAGTTCGACGACTATCTTACCCGTAAATATATAGATAAAAGTATTTGGATTGTAATACACTGGCTATTTATACCACTATTCTGACAACTTAAGATAAAACTATTGCAACTGAGTTTAACAGTAACGAATCAACAAAGAAACAACTTTATTTTCTACTTAAACTGATCAACACTACATGTTATTTCTAACTGAGTAAAATGATCTCTAGAATCACAGGATGAAGCCTATATGCATATCATAATCACTGCTTCGCCCTGATTGACAGCATAGCTATTCCAATTCTGACAAAACTTACAGATGACATCATAAAACAACCCAATAATGCCCCATATGAGCTTAAGCTGGCCAAATTGATATTTTGCACCTCTAAATGGAAAATAAGGGAGTAGTACCTGGCCCCAAGATGCCACCAGCGCCCCAAATTCCAAAACCTTGTTTAGATCAAAACTGCAATGTGGAAAGCTTTTATTACAAGAACAAAACACAAGCTACATAAAGTATCTGATAAGGTACAGGATCAGATACGTAACGCATTACAAACTCTAATGACATATTAGAACACATTTAGAAGTAAAGGGAAAGAGAACCTTCGGAATGACGTGTCTGACTCATTACCAGCGAAGTTGAGCAAAGCTAGAACATCATCAGAGGCAACAGATGTCTGATGTTCCAACAACTTAATCTTAACAGAACTAGAAAGTTCATTCACAGATATATGTTTCAAATTCTCTGCAATAGCTCCGACAGCATGAGCTGCAGCAACCCGTGTATCCCACTTTTTGCTGTGTAGATATTGTGCTACCTAGACAAACATGCAAACCAGACAGAATTATCCATGCATGCTACAATACCAGGTTGGAAACAAGGTGTAGAAACTAGTAGAAACCAAAAAGAAGCAACATCCAGATAGTGGCGGCACGAGCCACCCACACAGGTATGAAAATGAAAACTGGCGTTGAATATAAGATATTGCAACAAAATATAGAAATCAAACACACGCAAGATAAATGTAAAACAATCATACCGAGATTATAAATCACTCAATATTTACTTCTGGCATATTAGCTTCTACATTATTAAATCATTCTGCATCTCCAACACAAAGTGGTTGCAGTGACAAATTAAATTAAACAATACAACGATGATACGAAGGGCCTAGTGGTTTACGAGAACAGAGTTATCCTAAAAAGCTTAAACACACCTTATTTAAAAGAGCATTCAGGTCCTGCGGGTGGGATTTGGAAATTTCGCCTATCTGCCTAGCAGCAGAAAATCGCGTCCCTTGGGTTGAACCAGCTTAGCATTTGTTAAAGAGATAACAGAAAATGCAACAGAAATGTAATTCGAAAGAGGTAAATTAGGAAATAGTACAGAAACAAGAACATCAGGCGGAAGCATTTGTTTCATCGCATAGCAAAGGAAATCAAAATGATAAGGATACAGTCCAACAAAGTGAGAAGCCGCTGAAGTCGAGATGACTGTTGAGCCATATGTCACATCTGAGCCAATGAGGGAACGAGGGATTTAGCTACGTTTAAGGGTCGATACTTCGTCCGAAATTTTGGCTGACGATGGAAGCTCGCTCTGCAAATGAAGGAAGGCCCCTGTGTCTGGATTTTGTTTTGGGGATCGTCGAAGAAGAGATCAATTAGGAAGCTGCGAAGGGAACAAATTACAAGCGAGGTAATTGGGCTTTGGCCTGTTTCGAGAAATTAAAAGTTTAATCAAAACCCATTGAGTACTTTACTTAAGGACCGGTTTTGCTTAAATTATTTGCTTTATTAGCTAAATTAGAGAATATAAATGAGGCTTTTATAATAATAATGCAATTTTAATCAAAATTTAATAAATTGAAGTTATTTTGTTTGAAATTAATAAAATAGGGCAAAACACGTTCATTAAATCGCGTCTATTAGCAGCGACGATAACGTGGCATGAATATAGAAGAGCTTTTTTTTTTATTAAAAAACGTGTTGGGCCCAGTAAAGGCCCAAAAAAGTCCGTCGCGCCTAACAGACACGACGCCGCGTCTAATAGATCCAGCGATGCTTGTTTTTATTTTCTTTACTTCTTTTATTGAGTCGCCCCCAATAGGGGCGACATTCACTTTTTTTTTTTTTGGGAAGTAATAAAATTTTATGTATCCCAACGATTATCCATATTACACCATAAGACCAAAGCACCGAGAGATGTCATACAGTAACTAGGCTCATACACTTCCGATACAATGGAAACCTCACTATTTTAGTATTATGTCTGCCGCACACTTGTAGTCTGGTCCTGACTTCACTTTGAATGCTACAAAACACCATCCGCATATCTTGGGTCCTCCCACCATGCATTCTAGTATTTCGCTCACGCCAAATGTTGTAAGTAAGCACAGTCATAATCATACCCATAATTCGATTTTGCCCACTCTTTCCTTTGCCCAGCCTAATCATCCATGTATACCACTGATGAAACCTTCTTGGAATCCATAAACCAGCAAGCCAATATGATATATGCTCCACCACTCGGTTGCTGTAGTTGCACTCAAAAAACAAATGACTTATAGTTTCATTGGCAGCTTGACATAGTATGCAAATAGCCAGATTAGATGAGCCCCATACTTTCATTCGGTCCATTGTGCTCAATCTCTTATGCATGATCAGCCACATTATGAATGATTGCTTAGGGATATTCAGTCGGTTCCAGATAATCTGACTTGGATGAAACACATTCTGTTCCCCGATAAACCATCTGTAAGCCGAGCTTATCGTGTAACCTTTAGGATCAGCCAGCCAAATACCTGTCGCTGAATGTACTCCGGCTTTCATCGCTTTTTTTACCTTGTTAATTTTCTTCCAATACCAGCTGCTGTCTCTATTTGGTTCGTATTCCCCACCAGTTTGTGTTCTTTATGTAGTTCTCATGGATCCACTTGACCCACAACACATCCTCCTTCATAGCTATGCACCACACTTGTTTTCCAATAGCCGCCAGGTTCCATTTTTCAGCATGTATGATGTTCAGCCCGCCATGTTTTTTTTGCAAACATACGGTATCCCAGTTTATCAATGCCGTCGGTCTCCCCATTCTGAGTTGTCCCCCACAGATACTCCCTGCATTTTGCATCCACTGCTTTGACCACATTCTTCGGTAGAACAAATATTGACCCCCAATACCCATGTAGAGACCCCAACACAGAGTTGATTAAACAACATCGAGCAGCGTAAGACAAGTTTCTTGATGACCAACAAGTAATTCTCCTCGTAATTCTATCTATGAGGTCTTGGCATACTATTTTGTTCCAGTTAGTTGGAGACAATGGCACCCCTAGATACTTCATCGGAAATACCCCTTGCTGAAACCCCGTTATATCACATAATTCGGCAGCCTTGACTGATGACACACCAGCAATATATATTTGATTTTTGGGGATTAGCTACCTCACCAGAAGTCGCCTGAAAGTGATCAAGACCTTCAATGACTTTTTGCACAGCCTGTTTCGTTGCCTTGCAATATATCATTAGATCGTCGGCTAAACATAAACTGACCAGATTGAGGTTTTTGCAAAAAGGGTGATATCCAAATGAGAGATGATCAGCCGCCCGCAGTAGCACTCTCGTCAGGTATTCCATGATGATAACGAATAGCAATGGAGAAATTGGATCGCCTTGTCTAAGGCCTCGACTACCTCTAAAATTTTCAGCCAGCTCTCCATTAATAGATAACTGATACTGCACAGTTGTGACGCATTCTACAATCCAGCCTATAAATCTTGTAGGGAGATTCAGTTTATGGAGCAGCGCATCAAGAAATTCCCAGCTAACCATATCATACGCCTTTCGAAGATCGATTTTCATAAGGCATCGTCTCGAGGCATTTTTCCTATTATAGGACCGTAGCAATTCTTGGCTCATCAGAATGTTGTGTATTATCGACCTCCCAGTGACAAAGGCTCCCTGGTTGCCATGGATTATTTCAGGAAGAACAGATCTTAACCGAGTGCATAATATTTTAGAGATGCATTTATAGAATGTTGTACAACAGGAGATTGTTCAATAGTCTTGTGCATAATTCGGCGTCTCTACCTTAGGAATCAGCGTGATTGTTGTTCTGTTGAAAGTTTTGAGGAGTTTCCCACTCTCAAAGAACTCAAGTACAGCAGCAGTGACGTCCCCACCAATAATCTCCCATGTCGGCTTGAAAAAGCCACTACCATATCCATCTGGACCAGGTGCTTTATTGTGATGTATTGAGAACATAGCCTCTTGAACCTCGGTTGGGGTCACAGGTTTTAGGAGATGAAGTTGTTGTTGCAGTGTCAACCTCTTGCCTTTCTGTATTGCATTATCATCGATTGCCTCCCTTTGTCGACATGACATCCCTAAAATCCCTTGGTAATAGTTAGTAAAGTGCTCTGCAATCTCCTTAGGATCTGTGATGGTAGTCCTGTGGTGCTGTTGATACTTCCAATTTTATTTTTATACGTTCGCCGCTTAAGAGCCGCATGAAAATATGCCGTGTTCTGATCACCCTCAGCTAGCCAGTGAATTTTTGCTTTTTGAGAAAGGTACTTTGCTGCTGCCGTAGATAGGAATTGAAACTCTGCTTTTACCATTCTCTCTTCATTCTGCAGAACCAAATCTTGAGGATGTTGATCAAGCCTTGCTTGTATAGCACACAACTCATTTCGCTTTCGATCAGTCTGATTGATAATATTATCAAACAGTTCTTTGTTTAGTTCCCGAAGAGGTTTTGAAGCCGCTTGAGTTTCTGAGCAAGCTGCCACATTTTAGTCCCCCGAGGTCCCCCCTGCCAATTATCCTTGACAATTGCGAGAAAGCGTGGTGCCATCGCCCACATATTATAGTACTTGAACGCTCTATTGCACGGCTTAGTTTGTGTACTACTAATCAATATTGGGGAGTGGTCTGATATTCCAGCAGGGAGGAACCTGGCTTCACCATCCACCATATTTAGAAACCATGCCTGATTGACGAACGCCCAATCCAATTTACACCAGATTCGGCATTCCGAGCTCTGGTTATTATTCCATGTATATTTTAGACCAGTTTTCCTCATTTCTTCCAAGTTACAATGGCTAAGGCATTGCTGAAATTCTGCCACTTCGCTAACATGCACAGGGGTACCCCCTAGTCTATCATCCATTCGAAGCACGTTGTTAAAGTCTCCCCATACTAGCCAAGGATCAGAAACATTCTGGTTTATCCGTATTAAATCTTGCCACAATGAGATGCGGTGTGAAGCAGCATTATGAGCATAAATGCTGGTGACCAGCATTACGTGAGTAGCGGTACTTATTCTACTATGTATAAGCTGATCCGTCATTTCCAAAACCTCAACGTGATACTCTTCAGGTTTCCAAGCAATCATCATTCTTCCATTGGGATGGTGGTCTAAGTTATGACAAGTCCTCCAACCCCGAAATAGGTTATTGATCAGGTTATCCATCTTATTCCTTTTTATTTTTGTTTCCACTAAGCAGATGAGGTTCAATTTCTGTTGTGAGCACAACAATCGCACCTCTCTCTGCTTTGCAGGGGTGTTCAACCCCCTAATATTCCATAGGGCAGCTTTATCCATGTGGCAGAGTCTCAACCCTCTGCTTGGAAGGGTGTGACCCAATTCTCCGTTGTATTTGCCATTCACTTGGTAGATGAGCTGCCACGCTATCTCCCGGGGATCGTTCTCCTAAATTCATAGGTTCAAAGCACCTCACAACTTCCTCCCTTTCCTGCCTCTCACTTGCCACGATGGTACTCTGTGCTCCAATAGGTGAGCAGCGCTTTACTGTTGCCACTTTCTCCGGACATTGTTGCATAGAGCATTCATTAACTACGTTGTTTGCCTTAACCTCCTCATTTGCCGTGCTTTTAGGAATCCACACTTGTTTCCCCAAGGCATGTTTACACACCTCCACAGTATGACCAAAGTTCTCGCAATGTGTGCAGCGCACAGGCTTCCATTCATACCGTACCTTTTGCTCTTGAATCTGCCCCTTCTCATTCATAAACTGTATAGAATCTTTGAGCTCTTTGTTGAGATCAATCTCGACCAGCACCCTTGCATACTGAATGTGTTCCTTATTGATTGTACATGAATCAGCCATTATAGGAGTTCCAATCAGACTGGTAAGTCTACTGAGAGTGCGTACTCCCCAATATTTAAGATCTAACTGAGGTAGTTGAACCCACAGCGGAACACTGGCAACATTAGTTTTACTGAACTGGGTACTCTCTGTCCATGGGCTGAGGATTACTGGCTTTTTATCAAAGTGCAACATCTCGCTCTGTAGAATTTGGTCTCTGATGGTTTGCGACTCCACTTTAATCAAGAAGAGCCCTGGCCTAACCTGAAGAAATTTCTGTATATGGTAATTCTTCCATACTCTACTTAGGAAACCTTTCATGACTAGATATGGTGGATTAGCTCCCAGCACATAGCACAAAAGGGCCGAGTTCCAATACTCCACTTCATGTCGCAGCTCGTCATTATCAATTTCCCCAATTTTTTGACCATTACACTCTATAGGCTCAACAAATTCCAATCTACTCCCTGCATTCCGCAGCTTTGAGATATCGAACGATAGCCACGGATTCACCGGAATCTGCACAGATCCTTCTGTACGCTTCACTTGCTCATCGATCGAATTGTTTTGAGTTGGAGTGTTACCATTGCTTGGTTTAGGTGAAACGGACGTCATTAGCTTCTCTGTTGAGTCACTAGCTTGGGGCGACGTGTGGGATGAGGGTGGTGTCTGTACCTGGGGTTGCTGTTGTGTAGGCGTGTATCGTATGGCAGCCTTCCTCTTTCTCGCCATGGCTGGGCGTACAGTCGCCTAGAGAGAGAAAGTCGCCTGCATTGCAATTTGTTAAAATGTTTCACTTTTTTTTTAACTTATTTTATATTTATTATTTATAAAACCTACCAAATCATAAAATCATCATTATTTCACGTGGTTATATAACAAAAATCAATAAATACATCTAGTTTATTGTTTATTTCGCGACGATTAAAATGATATGCATATCTTATTATTTTTCGCTAATCAAAAATATTTTTTATTTTATAAATTAAAAAATAATTAAATTGGAATAAATTAAAAAAATAAATATAAAGCTTCAATTTTTATCAATAACCAACTGCATTACTCTATGGGCCAACACAAAAGGCAATGATTTTCAGAAACAGTAGCTACAAAATTTCTACAGCTGTAAGAACAATCGGTGGCATATCATGTCAAGTATTTTTTAAGTATTTTTAATTTATAATAATAAAAAAATATTTTTGATTGTCGAAAAATATAAGATATGCATATCGTTTTAATCGTCGCAAAACAAACAATAAATTAGATGCGTTTATTAATTTTTATTATGTAGATCACATGAAATAACGATTATTTTGTAATTTGATGGATTTTACAAATAATAAATATAAAATAAGTTAAACTAAAAAAAAGAAAAAAAAAAAAGAAGTGAACTCGCCCCTAATGGGCGACTCATAAAAGAAATAAAAAAATAAGAAAGGAAGCATCGCCGCGTCTATTAGGCGTGACTGCATTTGTTGGGGCTTTAACTGGCCCAACACGTCTTTAATAAAAATGGCTCTTCTTCATTCATGCCAATTGCCAGCCGTGAAGTCGCATTTAACGAACGCGTTTTGCCCTATTTTATTAATTTCGAACGAAATAACCCAATTTTTTTATTAATTTTGATAAAATTGCATTATTTTGTTCAAAAGGCCTATAAATGAGGAGAAAATTCGTTACCAGGCCCTGTCAGAAACTAAACTTCCTACAAAAAATCTTCCTGTTAAGTACACCATTTGCAAAAGGTTGTGTGTTAATACCCCTAAACAATGAACGGACGGAAATACCCTTTCCTGATATTAAATTGGGCATCATACCAACTGTTTTGATTATTATACCAACTGTTAGGGGTGGGCATCGGGTCGGGTAGTCGGGTATCGGGTAGTTCGGGTTCGGGTTAAGATTGTCAATACCCGAACCCGACCCGATTTACGGCGGGTACCCGCTTGTCGGGTATATATCGGGTTCAGGTACTCGACGTCGGGTAGTCGGGTACCCGATTTTTTAACTGGAATATGACTAAAAATATTATAATTCAATAATATTAAAATATCTATGTTATATATTAGTATCACTTACAATATTTGGATATTTTATTTTCAATAAATATAATATATACATTTTATATGTTTATTTATAAAATTTTGAAAATATAGTTTAAATTTTTATGATGATTTATGTATTGATATAAAATATCAGTTGTTAACTATACACTTAAAATAAGAAACTAGTCGAAATACTATTTACAACTTACATCACTCAAGTTATATATTGATATCTAAATATGTATTCTATATGTTTTTAGTGTATGTACAAAACTAATAATTTTAAAAAATATATATATATTGGGTACCCGGATAACCCGATCGGGTAGTAAATTACTACCCGATACCCGATCCGATTAACAACTATCGGCCCGATACCCGACAAATAACCCGAACTACCCGACCCGAACTACCCGAATCCGATCGGTTCGGGTAAAACCCGAATACCCGAACCCGAACGCCCACCCCTACCAACTTTTTTTCTCATTATACCAACAGAATAATGTTAAATTGAAAATTATACCAACTGTTATCGTTATTATACCAGCAGAATTGAACATAATAAACAGATGGTATAATTTACTCAGTTTCTGGTATAAATAAACAAAATTAGTGGTAATCTCCAATTTTGCTGTATAAAATTAATATAACTATATTTATTGGTATAATAACGAAGAAAGATGGTATAATAACGAATATATATGGTATAATTTTCACAATTTCTGGTATAATTGCAAAATTAGTGGTATCTTATTCAATTTCGCTGTAAAAAAATTAAAATAACAATATTTACTGGTATAATAACGGAACTAGATGGTATAATTTCCTCAATTTATGGTATAATAGCAAAATCAGTTGGTATAATGCCTAATTTTTTTGTATAAATTATAATACCTTTATTTATTGGGTATAATACGAAAACATGGTACAATTTCCATAATTTCTAGTATAATAGCATAATCAGTTGGTATAGTTTCATTTTATAAAATTCGAATTATAATAACATAGTATAATGTTCGAACATTTGGTATAATTTCTACAAATTTCTGGTATAATTTCAATTTATTGGTATAATAACAAGTTTTGTTGGTATAATTCATGTGAAATAATTTATTCAACTTCAATGGAATATGGAAGACAGGGTAATTTCCTTTTAACGCTGAAAAATCCTCTTTAGGTACTGAACAGGAATAAATTTTCAGATAGATACTTATAAGGAAGAAATAATTCGATTCGTATTTAAGAGGAATTTTAAACTTTGAGAGAGCCTGATAAGGAATTAACCCATAAATGAGGGCGTTTATTGCATGGAGTTGACGTGCATGAGAAAACCCTCAAAAGTTCGCACTAATAATAAGGGAAGTAACATTCGAAGTTGTAATAATAATACACTACACTAACCAAACTCACACCAAGACCAAGCACAGCAAGCTAAAACCAACACTCTTTTTTTTATATTAGTATGGAAGGAAAAATTCACAAACGAAATCATCCCTACAAAGAAAGCCACAGATTGCAGTACGATGAGGAAGATCAAAAGTCGGCCAAGCTTGCATGGAAGTTAAATCAAATCGGCCACATTCATTGGCATCTCATCTATCTGTGTACTATAATACTGTTCGATATCTCGAAGGATTTTGATGTCGTCACTTTTCACGAAATTTATGGCAACACCCTGCGAATCATCACACAAGGAAACATTACACTGTGTCGACCACTCTTACCATAATTATAAAGAAAAGAAAGAGTAGCGAAGAGAACGCAAGACCTAAAAGGTGTACATTACCTTCCTCCCCAAAGCGGCCAGAACGTCCGATGCGATGGATGTAAAGTTCTCGGTTGTTGGGTAGATCATAATTGATCACCAGCGAAACCTATAAGATTAATTAAGACAGTGACTACGCCATTGTAAATGTATAAACGGCAATAAAAGGTGTTCAGGTGAAGGACGAAAAGGAAAAGAATGAAATAAGTTGAAAAAAAGAGACTAGTTAACCAACTTAGTGATGCAATGGGATAGGATATAAGCTGAAATACCTGCTGGACATCCAATCCTCGAGCCCAGACATCAGTTGTGATAAGAACACGGGTCTGGCCTGACCGGAATTCTCCCATAATAGCATCTCGCTCCTTCTGAGGCATATCTCCATGCATAGATGAGACTGTAAAGTTATTTTCTCTCATTTTTGCAGTTAGCCAATCAACCTGGAACATTCAAAGGAAAATTACGTAGGTGCCATATAGCATCCTATTGCTTTGGACACTGACAATTTACCAATAAGATTAAAGGATGGCATACTAAAACGTTAAGAGAGTTGAAATGATCGAGAAAAACAAGCTTGCAAGAAGCAGCAATTGGGCGGTGGAGAAATTATATTTGTTTTCAGTATAGTTACCTTTCTTTTCGTGTTACAGAAAATAACAGCCTGGGTAATAGTGAGGGTATCATATAAATCACACAGAGTATCGAATTTCCATTCCTCTCTTTCAACAGCAACAAAGAACTGTTTGATGCCCTGTCAACATAAGAAAATACCGAGCCAAATCATTAGAGTCTACACCAAAATAAGATGCTTCAAGTTTGTGATGGGAAGTCGAAAGAAGTAAATAAAGAAATATGGCATCAATGGAGACACCGTTTATATGTCATTTTGACTAGTAAGTTCTCATTAATATTTTCTCTATGCACCTAAATACAAGAGATCAACCAAACCTAGGAAGCCAAGACTATGTGGACACCTACCTCAAGGGTCAACTCATCGCGCTTGACTAGAATCCGAACAGGATCCGTCATGAATTTGCTAGTCATCTCCAATATTTCATTTGGAAGGGTAGCAGATATCAACACAACCTAGAATCACATTTTCATATATAAAAACTATGATGATAGGCTATCAGCACAAAAAAAAAGTCCGCAAAACTAGTAGAAAGAGATGTACCTGAAGCTCTGGTGGAAGGTATCTGTAGACATCATAAATCTGGTCCTTAAATCCTCTGCTCAACATTTCATCAGATTCATCCTGTTATAAAAGAGAGAGAAAATGTTCAAGAAGCAGAAGCGTTTGAGCCAAAATAAAGCTACTGCATATAAAAATAGAAATGTAAAACTGACCAATATTAGCAACTTGATTGCTCTAGTTCGTAAAGTTCTCCTCTTAATCATATCACAAACTCTACCAGGAGTACCAGACACCACATGGACTCCATGTTCTAGTTTCCTTATATCTTCACCCACACTTTTCCCTCCAATGCAAGCGTGCGCCTGCACGTTGATGAAGTCACCAATCGCCAGTATTACCTTCTCGGTCTGGGCAGCCAGCTCCCTTGTGGGTGACAAAATCAAGGCTTGGACTCTGATGTTTTATAATAAAGAAACAATTATTTTCGAATCAAGAAGCCACCCTATTTTTATTAAATAACAACTATAAAAGCAAATACAGGGAAAACCAACACCACTAAATAGAGCAGCATTCAACAACCATTGCACACAAATCCTAGAAAGAAAACTTAAACGACTAACTCTGAAGATTTCGTATCCACAATCTGGCACACAGCGAGCGCAATCATCGACGTTTTTCCCGTCCCGCTCTGCGCCTGGGCAATCACATCGCGTCCGGAAATAATTGGAAGAACGGCACGCTGTTGAATCGCTGAAGGCTTCTCAAAACCGTAATTGTAAATGCCCCTCAAGAGATCGTCTTTGATTCCCATCTCGTCGAAACTCAATATAGGCTCGACGCCTTTAGATGTCTCGAACACGAGCTTAGAGTCGTCTAAATCCATTGAGCGACCACCTCGTTGGACGCCACTGTTCGAAGCCGCCATCGTGATGATTGAATGTGCTCGCTTGAGGAGGAAGAATATTGGGGGAAAGTGACTAGCCCTAGGTATCGATTTTTAGCCCTAATTTATGCGAAAATTATCTTCCGTATTTAAAGTCACCCTCTTATCTTCAGTCCTTAACGCGACTTTCAGTTGTATTTATACCATGAATTGATAACGCTGACCGACTTATCATTAAATTAAAATTAACCGTTGTATATCTTCAACTACCATCCTAAAAAAAAATTAATTATCAAACGTTATATATTTAGATCACAAAAAATTATTAAAAGGACCAACTCATCGAATTCATCCTACCAAATCCTAGACACACTTAATTAATAGCATGTAGACGAGACAGATAAAATAGAAAACATCATTCAAGATGTATAATATTCATCGCACAGAAAGCAGCGTACCACAATAAACGCACATAGTGAAATACAGAACAAAACACAGGCACACACATGAAGCGATCGAAACAAAGAGAAACACTGAGCAGCACACTTGGGCAGGGGAGGGCTGATGGGTGATGCCCACAAGGCAAATAACCTTCGACTTATTCTCCATTGGATAATATGTGAGGGTGTGGAAGACCATAAAACCTCAATCAATTATCAGAGCTGCAAGAAGTTTCAGCAGAGGAAGTGGTCTCGATTTGCAGACGTTTCATCTCTTCATAAGCCCCATTCGAGTCCATGACAGTAGTGGACGGGTGGATTGAACCTTGTATCGTTAATGTTGTCCGGCAAAAAAGCACCATTTTCCACCAAGAACTTGATCGCCTTCTTGTTCCTCTCCTTTGCAGCTGTGTGAAGAGGGGTCCCTGAATCCAGAAAAAAAGGATAAAAATAGGATTTTAGCGGGAAAAAAAGGAGATAGAAACAATGCTTCTAGTCTGGTCTCAAATAGGAACAATTTTGAGTTGAAAGACTTTATACGTACAGCCACATGCGCCTTTGGTTCGGGCATCAATGTTTGCGCCGCGCTCCAGTAATTCATCCATTACTTTAAGATGGCCTTCTTTAGCAGCGAGATGGAGGGGGGTCACACCGTGCGATTTAGGTCCCCATGCAGTAATGTTAACATCCATGCCCTCATCAAGAAGACGTCTGACCTGCAAAATAGTGGAAAAGGGTTAAAATGGACAGATTAAACAATCCACCCATTGTCGGATTAGCATAGCAGTGTTAAGGGCTGAACCGTGAGAACCAGTGAGTAAGAGTGAATATGACTATCAGAAAGCTTCGAAGCACAAGAGAGACATCATCACAATTTAACTTATGACGAAAAACATCAACTCAAACAAGAATCCATACAGCAGATATGTAAGCGCCGATCAAAAAAGAACCAAACCATAAACAACACATATACACTACCAATATAATCAATACCAAAACAATAAGACCAGTACCTCTTTGAGGTCACCTTTCCGGGCAAAGATATGAAGCAGAGTCCAGCCACGGTCATCCCTATCCCCTCCAGACCTACGAAGCCTCCGACTCCTCCTAGTCCAATCCACATCAGCCTCCAGCATAGTGCAAGGTCAACAAAGGAGATTTATCCAGCAATACCACAGAAGAAATTACGAAAGTAATTAATGAAGATTTATCTTCTTTTTCACAAAGGAGAAACGTTTCTGGGCATAAAAGAAAAGACAAGACTTTCCCCGGAATTTCTTCTTCAGCAAAGAAACTCTTTTACATGCTTCGGAATTCAACGATAAAAACAACAATCGAAAGTAAATCTAGCGAGAGGAATGATTGGCCATGTTGTAGGGGGAGAAGGGATTCAAACCGGGACCGAAAGCACGAAGATTGTTGAGTTTCACATATGATGATCGGAGATTGATGAATATAACCATAATTAAAGCCCTGATCATGAAATTAAACCAAAACGTCGAATCGGAAAAGAAAATGTTCAGAGATCTAATGGTGGCGGCATAAGCGATCTCTGTTGATCTGTATATCTCTGGAGATTGGATTCGGAGAAAACCCTAGGATGAGGAGAAAGAAGAGATCGGATGCCTTATCTATTTTCCCCCGGCACGCTTACTCGCGTTAGAATAGAACTCAACGCAAAGTCGCTATTCAAGATACAACGTTTTCAATCTAAAATTTCGCTCTTCCTCAAAATTTGCTCTGTATTTCACTTCGTACTGAAGTAGGTAGCAGACCATAAAAAATCTGATTTACTTTCTTGAGATGTTCTCACAAGATTATATAGTCAACATCGCATTTTATCTAAAATTTTGCTCTTCCTCAAAACATGCTCTCTATTTCACTTCATACTAAAGTAGCAAAGATCTCGTTTCATAGTAAAGTAGCAAAGATCTGGTTTTTTAAATTCTTGAAAATGTTCTTACAAAGATTATGTAGTCAACATTGCATTTATCTTTCTTGAAATAACAACGCCGTCTCTCCATTTGTGCTTTCACACAAACAAAAATACCTCTCTCTTAACGATAATGGTACAGAACTCGTTCGTTCATATACAGTGATATCACACTACTTACTGACAAAACATTTCAATAAAAGAGAAGGAACAAACCGAAAGAAGAAAAGGAACTTTAGCATTAATTCGCGATGAACTAATTAGCTTCTCGGGATATATTTTCTGCTGGAACTGCTTCTTGTTTTTCTACATACGCCGAAGGAAACCAACCGCACTTGCCTTTGCATTCTCCTTCAGACCATCCACTCGAAGATTCCTTAACGATGAAATCAGACGAGTTAGAACTGTGGTAAAGCGTTATGTTGTGCAGATTCAGGAGACGTGAGATTAAATCATGTAAAAGTTGTGTAAAATTCCGCGAAATGGAAAGTTCAAACCACGGCTGACAAAATTGCTAGATAGAAAAACGCAAACTTTAGCCTAACAGAGAGAGAGAGAGAGAGAGAGAGAGAGAGAGAGAGAGAGAGAGAGAGAGAGAGCAGAACTTAGGTACCTGTCGAACAACAACATAATCGTCGACTTGAAGACCAAGCTCGCCATCTGCTTGAGCATCGAACGAATGAACGACCTGAAAGAAGAACAAAACATATGGTCAAAAAACATTAGACGTAAACGTCGTGCCAACACAAAACCTAAACTAACAGAGAGAGGAAGTGTTACCCTCGCAATAAAGTAGTTATCACTTCTATTGCCATCACCTTTACCGTTGGATCTACTAGCAACAGTTTCGTTATCAACCGTGGGGATGTTCTCTTCCGTTGGCAAAGCTTGCGATTGCGGAGGTCTAGGTTCGTCCTTCTGCTCCTCCAGCATCATCTAAACAGTAAAATAATCGTCACATAGATATGCGAAAAATAAATAGGCTGGAAACTTAGTTGTGTGTGTGTGTGTGTATGTGTGTGTTTTTTACAAACCTCCGAATGTAGGTTCTCCAGGATAGCAACTACAGTCCGATGATAAGATCTCTCTGCATCTACCTGCAAAATAACAGAGCAAGCTCTCCACAGTTAAATCTCCTAAGCATATAGGGAAAAAAATTGAAAAAAAAAAGGCAATCTTTGGTGCTCCACCATGGTAATAAGCCTCTGTAAAGTCGCTTCTTGTTGCTGGTCCTGTACGGAGGACATCGCCGAAGTCGCTTCTCTTCCAAGGGCCACCATTGAAGACTTGAGTTCAGACAACCTCTTTTCGGCGTTCTTAAGCTTCAAAGCGCTTTCACCTGATGTATCTCTCGCCTTTGATTGTCTTCGTATCACTTCAGCTGCCTATTGACATATAAATAGGTTCGGACATCTTAGGATGACCAAATTCATTGAACTCCCATCACTGAGACTTCGCCCAAAAACATGAAGGGATCTGCTAAACCTGAGATTCAAAACTCTTGACGAGCTCTATCATAGCGATGGGTCAGATGTCGAGCATCTTCTAGAGGAGCACTGTTGATCATCGCACGAAGTGGCTCCGAAACCTTAAGAGACCAAGAAATAAGTCAAGGCGATTTGGTTAGCTCATGAAACAACAGTGTATTGAGAGCACGTTTGCTTCATAAATAGTTATAAAACCATGATAACATACCTAAAATGGCTATAGTAACTTATAATATTCAGCCATAAGAACGTAACGAAGAGACATTTTCAGAAAAGAACTAACTAATTCACCTGAAATCCTAAGATTCCAAGCAAAGTCTCTCTGTGATCCTCCATCGAGGCATGTGAGGTTCCAAAATCTGAGGCCGCCTTTGCGAGGGGTGTTGCAGAATCTTGATTTTCAATGCCATACTTGCAACAGTCTTCAGCCAATCTCCGAACTATCAATGCAACAAGGAAAAATGCCTTTCCATTTATGAACACAGAGAAGTTTTTAAAAAGGATAATCTACGGATCTATGCCCACCGATCTCCATTTGTTTTCTGCTGGTCGAAACGTATCCTTCCAACCCACGAACGATATCCCTCTGGAAATGCTGTGCAACAAAAACCTCCTTAAATGTGACAGCTGAAGTTGTGATGAAACAATACTCATCAGATTCAGAAACGAACTCCGAGAAGATGGTGAAGTACATTATAGGTGCCTTCAAGAATCGTACCTTTGCAGATTTCGTAGATTTGTATAAGTTTTGTAGGTGTTCGTGGCGCTGTACGTCAGATTCCTCAAACATAATCCCATCATGGCCCAATTGTCCCAGGTGCCTGAGAATGGCCTGCAAGAACAATGTACTTAAGTGAAGAAATAGTTCAAAATCACGGCGTAGAAACCCTACATAGAGTTTCATACAACACCTCACAAAGACAGAAAAATGAACCAAACAACGTCGAGCCATCGACCCTTTCGAAAAGAACCAATTTTTATTGACAACATGTTCAAATAGAATAGCTGCACTGACACCCTTTTCCCAATAATCAATCATCTCCGTTAAAAAGGCGCGAGTGATAGACAAGATCGCAACTTTTGCAGCTCAGATTCTGAGTTCAAAAGATCAACAACCATAAACTTGGAGCAAAAACAGAGGAAAAAACTCCCACCTGCTGCTGTCTCGCCACTTGTTCCCTTAGTTTACTCGCCTGCTTCTTTATAGCCTCCATATATGCCAGCAACGAAACACAAGTATCAAACTTCCATCGATAACTTAGCTAGAGAGAAGAAGAAATCGTAACAAAATACTTGGACGAGTCAATAATTGAATATTAGTGGCCAGTCGGCCGTTTGTAATTGGTGATTTGGAATATTGTAAAAAGTTCTGGACTCGCAAAAAGGAAGCGGTGATGTGTCGGTGATACTGAGGGACGACAGGTAAGAAAGGAAACTAAACTAAGCCATAGCCAGCCCAATTCACTTCAACGATGATGAAGCCAACGTTGAGAGAATCCATTGATGATAATTAGAAAAAGGGTTAATTCCTTATCAATCCCTTTCAACATTTCAACTTATTCTTAAATACCCCTCGAATTATATATTCCTTATAAGTACCCATTTGAAAATTTATTCCTGTTCAGTACCTAAAAAACCCTTTTTAGCATTAAATGGACGAAAATAGCCCTGTCTCACAAAGCTGAATAACTATCTTAACGTGATTATACCAAAAAAAAAATAGTTATTATACCAACAAAATTAGACATTGTACCAGAAAATGTTGAAATTATACCATATGTTTTCGTTATTATACCAGTAAATAGCATTATTATAAATTATAGCGAAATTGGAGGTAATTATACCAACTGATTTTTTGAAATTATTCCAGAAACTGTAGAAATTACACCACATGTTTTGGTAATTATACCAGTAAATAACGTTATTTGAATTTTATACAGTGAAATTGGACGATATGCGAACTGATTTTGAAATTATACCAGAAACTGTAGATATTATACCAACTGTTGACGTAATTATACCAACAAAATTGTACACTATATCATTTGGTATAATAATGATAACAGTTGGTATAATTAGAATAACAGTTGGTATAATAATCAAAACAGTTGGTATGATGTCCAATTTAAATAGCGTTATTATAATTTACAGCGAAATTGGATGTTATACCAACTGATTTTGATATTATACCAGAAATTGTAGAAATTATACCACATGTTTTGGTTATTATACCAGTAAATAACGTTATTTGGATTTTATACAGTGAAATTGGACGATATGCGAACTGATTTTGAAATTATACCAGAAACTGTGGAAATTATACCAACTGTTGACATAATTATACCAACAAAAATTGTACACTATATCATTTGGTATAATAATGATCAGTTGATATAATTAGAATAACAGTTGGTATAATAATCAAAACAGTTGGTATGATGTCCAATTTAATATCAGAAAAGGGTATTTCCGTCCATTCACTGTTTAGGGGTATTAAACACACAACTTTTTGCAGATGGATACTTAACAGGAAGAATTTTTCGTAGGGATACTGATAAGGAAGTTTAGTTGCTGACAGGATCTGATATGGAATTTACGCTCAGAAAAAAGGGTCAAAAAGGTTGTTTTTTCTCTACAGTTCGTGTCAAGCTGGATGTGGCAACTGGCACGTGCCATGTGTTACCGAGTTACTCTTAATGGGCTGATAATATTGGGCTTGAAAGCCCCCATTAACATTGCACTAACCGTTCATAATAACTAAAGATGAAAACCCAATTGGGCCCAATGAATATCCTATATTGGTGAGTTTATAGGCCGTTGACTATATTTTTCTACTGTATAGTCTTTCTCAATTATTTTAAAAATTGCAATAGATTCATGGCATGTTTGACGTATTCTGAAATTATAACTAAGGAAACTAATACATATAAAGGACATACATGGTTTTTTATATACCCATGTTGTGTAGCGTACATCGTGAGCTTTTTGGACAGACTATTTTTAATATAAGTTATATATATGATATATTCATAAAGGCAACCGGTCAAGTTTCAATCACTAAAAATAAACATTAATCATAGAAAATAACATCTAGAAATTAATTGTCACAAACAACTCAAGACATAAAAACGTAGATATAACATCTAAATAATCGGTGTCATTCAATTTTATCTGAACCCAACATAGTCAAGTGTTCAATTATTATGTCAATCGTGATGGGTGAATTTGAGACATACTACTTGCTTCTGAGAATTAGTCTCACCATGAGAGAGTATGGTGTAAGTTGTCGATTGTGTGTGGTGATGATAGCTCAGGTCGTAAAACGTACAAAAAGATAACGCGATACGCTATATGATTAAATTAAATTTAAATAAATTAGAGGATTACTAATACCTACGGACGTTTTGGCGTAGCTCGGGAATAATTCACAAGACAATTAAACAAAGGGTAAATTCCTTACCCGTCCCATTTCAAGTTTAAACTTCCTCATAAATACCCCTCGAATTTTTTCTTCCTCATCAGTACCCATCAATGGAAAGTTTCCTGTTTAATACCCCAAACATTGAAATGACGGAAATAACCTTTCTTTACAATTGCAAAACAATTTTCAGATTGTTATACCATAAGACAGCGAGTATGCCACCACCAAAAGATGTTATTATACCACAAAAGAAATACACTATTATACTAATAGACATAGTTATTATACCAACTGCGGACATCACCATACCTAGTTAAATTTAAGAGTATTACACCAATAGATGCCAAAATTATCCTAAGAATAATATAATTATAGATTTATCATACGAATTGATCTTTCCACATTATACCCACAAAGACGACAATTATACCATCAAAATACGAAAATTTCACCAACAAAATATTAAAAATATTATACCTAAAAATAGTTAATTATACCACATGTTATCAACATTATACCAGTAAATAATGTAATTTAAATTTATTGTTAAATCTGAAATGCGCAAATTATACCACAAAGACCGCCATTATACCAACAAACTCGAAATTTCACCATAAAATTATTCTGAAAATTATACCAGTAGAGCGTAATATTATACCAACAAACCAGTTTATTACATTATGATTTTTTCAATCCAATTTCTGACAATTATACTAAGAGAAGCTGATATTATACCAACTGTTTCAGGTATTGTACTTAAAAACACTATATATGGAATTATACTAATAGAGATCAACATTATACCAAAAAATCAACTAATTATACCGAAGAAGAATTACGGAATTTTACGATTATAGGTGGAAATCGTACCGAAATACCAACTAATTATACCACGAAAACCTCAATAAAATTATACGACATGTTATCAGCATTATACCAGTAAAAATATATTTAAATTTATTGTTAAATCTGAAATGCACGAATTATACCACAAAGACAGACAATTATACCAACAAACTCGAAAATTTCACCATAAAATATTCTGAAAATTATACTAGTAGAGCGTAATATTATACCAACAAACCAATTTATTACATTATGATTTTTAATCCAATTTATGACAATTATACTAACAGAAGATGATATTATACCAACTATTTCAGCTATTGTATTTAAACACTATATATGGAATTATACTAACAGAGATCATCGTTATACCAACAAATCAACTAATTATACCGGAAAAAAGAATTACAGAATTTTTCCATTACAGGTAGAAAATCGTACCGAAATACAATCTAATTATACCACGAAAACCTCTATGAAATTATACCACATGTTATTAACATTATACCACTGAATAATGTAATTTTAATTTATTGTTAAATATCGAAGGCACAAATTATACCACAAAGACCGACAATTATACCAACAAACTCACCAATTTATTACATTATGATTTTTCAACCCAAAAACTGACAATTATACTAACGGAAGCTGATATTATACCAATTGTTTCATATATTGTACTTAAAAACACTACGTATGGAATTATACTAACAGACATTAATATTGTACCATTAAAGCCGATTATTGTACCAACAAAAGCAATTATTACCAAACAAATATTCGATTAAATACCTACTGATTTCACTATATTGGATGCACAATTTATCATATTATTATAACATAATGTTCTTAAAAAAAGAATTGATGGACTAATGTTTAATATTTATAATATTATGAACCACGATAAGCATGATAAGAATGATAATACCATCAAATCGAGACTGTAAATAAACAGTTCTAATATCATTATGTTTTTCCACACATTCCTCCAAAGAACATCTTATAACTCCTATCATCAAAGGATTGATATATAGGTATGTAATGTTCACTGAAAAAGGTTTCGAAGAAATTGGTTGAAGTAAGATCATCACCAGGCATAAGGAACATGAACACTATTAACCATTAGAGTCTCTATATCCGTATAAAACCAGTAATTCTTAAAATTTATCATATAACAATTTTTTAATCTAGTCTACTTCCTTTATCATCAAGTAAAGGGATCGCATAACTTGAAGTATATGATATCATATATCATTTTTTATCTAGTCTATTCCTTTATCACCAAATAAAGGGATCGCAAGACCTCAAAAATATAGAAATGGAATTTTAAGTATTATGCTAATCGTGATTTATAATATTAGAAATATTACACATTAGTCCATCATAATTCTTTTTTAAGAAATGAACATTATGTTATACTATGATAAATTGTTCATCCAGTATAGCGAAATAAGTAGGTATTTATCGAACATTTGTTTGGTAATAATCGCCTTTGTTGGTGCAATAATTGGCTTTATTCGTACAATATTGATGTCTGTTAGTATAATTTCATATATAATGTTTTTAAGTATGATAGCTGAAACAGTTAGTATAATATCAGCTTCCGTTAGTATTATTGTCAGAATTGGATTGAAAAAGCATAGTGTAATAAATTGATTTGTTGGTATAATATTACGCTCTACTATAATTTTCAGAATATTTTTATCGTGAAATTTACGAGTTTGTTGGTACAACTGGAGGTCTTTGTGGTATTATTTGAGTATTTCAGATTTAACAATGAATTAAACTTACATTATTTACCGGTATAATGTTGATAACATGTGGTATAATTTTTTCAGTGTGCACAAGTATAAACGTTTTACTTTTGGGAAATTCTTATCTTCGAGTAAGAATAACTAAAACATTTGGTATAATGTCAGACAGTACTGGTATAATAGTTGGAAATTGGACGGAAAAATAATGTTACCGATTATTGGTAAATTTCTAAGAATACTTGATGGTATAGTGTATCCCTTTACTGGTATATGATTTGTTTTTCGTTGGATAATTTGGGAACATTTGGTAAATTTATGTGCAAAATTGATCGAATTTTTGTGGTAAAATAAACAAGTTTGTTGGTACCATGTTAAACATACTTCCAGTAGAATACCTAATACAACTTAAATGATGCCGGCCTTTATTGGTATAATAGTGAGAAAGTGGATGAAAAATAATAATAAAATAAATAAGTTTGTTGGTATAATAAAACTTATTACTGGTATATTTTTATGACTATTTGATGGTATAATATATCTATTTACTGGTATAGAGTTTGTCTTTCGTGGTATAATTTGCAAATGTTTTGGTAAATTTATGTGCAAATTTGATCGAATTTTTATGGTAAAATAAAGAAGTTTGTTGGTACCATGTTACACACATAGAGTAGAAGACCTAATACAACTAGTATAATGTCGGCCTTTATTGGTATAATAGTGAGAGATTGGAGGGAAATAATAATACAGTAAATGAGTTTGTTGGTATAATAAAACCGAGTGCTGGTATTATTGCATGAATATTTCATGGTATAACATATTAATTTACTGCTATAGGATTTGATTTTCGTGGTATAATTTGGCAAACACTTGGTAAAGTATGTGCAAATTGGATCGAATTTTTCTGGTACAATAAACATGTTGGGTTGATACGATGTTATACAGCGTCATACAAGTACAATAACTAGAACATTTGGTATAGTTTCGGCCTTTACTGGTATAATAGTTAGAAATTGGCTGGAAAAATAATAACAATAAATGGGTTTGTTGGTATAATTAGAACAGATTATTGGTATACATGTATAAATATTTCGTGGTATAGTATATCCCTTTGTTGGTATGGAATTATTCTTCTGTGTATAATGTGAAAACTTTAATTCGTATAATAAATAATAATAACACTATTTGTTGGTATAATAGTGATAACAATTGGTAAGATAGTGTTAATTTTGACTTTGTATAATAATGATAACGACTGGTATAATATCTGTTTTTGGTAGCATTATATCTTTTAAGATTGGGTATAATTACTTGTTGGGATGGTATAATACTTGCGAGATGTGATATAATAATCTGGAAGTTTTTAAATCATTGAAGAAGGGTTATTTTCGTCATTTCAAGCGTTTGAGGTATTAAACAGGAAACTTTTCACAGAATGGTACTGATCAGGAAGAAAAAATTGGAGGGATATTTACGAAGAATTTTAAACTTTTAAGGGGGACCGATAAGGAATTTACTCTCAAACAAAAGAGTATTGGGTTTGACTTTTCTTTTAAATAGTACATTTAACAAATAAAATTAAGATATTCAGTTCGTTCTTAATCCATAATCCACTTGTCTCCGTTGACAGACAAAAACGAATCGGTCCACCTTTTTGCTGTGTATAGGGTGAAATATCCAGATTATTGTTTAAAGCCAAGTTCTAATTTGCTGCTTTTTATTTCTTCGAAGTGTAAGATATCCCTCCATCACGTTAATTGAGTTCAAATCAGCTAAAAGATTCAGTCTTGGTAAGCATCATTTATGCATATTTTGTTTGTTCTTGTGCTTATTATGGTCTGGTTTACCTGCAATTATGTGCTGCATAGATTTTTCTTTGTATAATTCCTCGAACACAGAATGATCGAATTTCCCTGTTTGAAACATTGATCTTCGTGGTAACTTTTTTAGGTCAATGTTTGATCGAGCTGATCTTCTGACCAAGAAGTTATCTTCCACCAACTTAGCAGGCAATGCTTTCAAACTGTTCGATAAAATTCCCGTGATTTCTTGACATCTCTCGAGTTCGATAAAAGTAGAACTCGTCCTTAAGGTAATTGTCTTGGAAGTGTGTGTGTGAGCAGTAAGCACGTGTGAATCGATCGGCTTTCTTTGTCTGCCCTCTTCTATTCAGTGGTCTTTTCCTCGCCTTGCAAATCATCTAACGTTTCAAGAAATTTTATTTCTGCGTTGTACCTCTAATTGATTGTCGAAATGGGCTGTATATTTGATTGTAAGAGTTAGTTGAGATTTTGACATCGCATTATTTCCTGATATGTGTATTAACGCTATACTTCCTTTGCAAACGAAAAATCAAGAAACATGAGCAAAAAAAAAACTGGTAAGAGTAAGTTTTATGAGTATCTTTGAGATCTTCTCGGTAGCTGGAAATTTTTTATTTTGCAGCCAAAGTATTGGTATGAGTTTTCTTTGTTTCTTGAGGTCCTACCTAATACTCTTCTTCACCAAACTTGGAAACATCTGATATGTTGTAGGTTCTCTAATTGCCTTTCTCTTGCTTGTTCCTTGTACATAAGAGACCATCTCCTAAAACTGTTCTTTATTGTTTTCTTTCGTGTACTTAAAGATGGAGTTTTTTATGAGATCTGATGCCGATTATATCACCAATCTGCCAAACAACATCGTAGACAACATCCTCGGATGCTTACCCCTTCGAGACACCATTCGAACAAGCATTCTGTCGAGAGAATGGAGGTACAAATGGCGGTCTTGCCCAGAACTCATATTCGATTTCTGGTTCGATCAAATGTTTCTCGGAGAACACAAATTGGAGCCACTGGTTCGCCAAATCTTGAAACTCCACAAGGGACCTTTGCTTAAGCTTGCACTTCAAGTCCCCGATCTAAAAAGCAGCCCTGAGATCGATCGGTGGGTTCAAATGCTACCGAAAAACACATTACAAGATTTGACTCTTCACGTTTCGAGGGGAGAGATTCACAAGCTAACTTCTCATATCTTCGCTCTCCAGCAACTTAGAAACGTGAAGCTTTACAACTGTTCGTTGGACAGTGCCCAGGGATTCAATGGTTTCAGCAAACTTGTAAACCTCGATCTCCAAAACGTCTCCCTTGGCTGCGAATTTCTCGCAGAGTTTATTGCTTGTTGCCCTTCTTTGGAAAGACTGAGGTTGATTCATTGTACGAGCTTTGATTGTCTCCAAATCAGTGGTCTGAAACTGAAGTGTTTCGAGTTCCATGGCGTATTCAAATCAGTTTCTTTTCTGTGCTGCCCTTTTCTGAAAGATGTGAAGCTAACATTCTCCTCCATGGATTTTAAGGGCGGAAACAGATTTTCCTTCGATCTTATCAGTTCCCTAAGCTCTCTTCCCTCGCTCGAGGAGTTGCAGTTGCAAGCTTACGCCTTGGAGGTAAAAGTTGAAGACAGTATTACTACGGAATTCAACGTACTTCATTGATTATTTTTTTTTTTGCAGGACCTTGCTGAACATGGCGCGCCGAACCAACTACCCATCTCTTTGAACACGCTCAAACACCTCCATCTTTCGGACATGTACTTTGAGAAGATCGAGGAGACTTCATGTGCCATTTCCTTAATCAGAAGCTGTCCCAATCTGCAGAGGCTTAAGATCACAGTAAGTTCTTCTCCCCACATACATGGACATTTTCCAATCAAGAATCGTTATTAATCAACTCAAATCTTCAACTCTCACATCTCAGGCCTTCGCCTTGGACGTAGTGGACTCAGTAGCAGATTTCCTACGATCCCAATCATCCTCGGGATCTTTAGCCCACCTCAGAACAGTTAAGATGCAGCTGTTTTCTGGGATCGAACCCGAAATGGAGTTTGTGAAGTACTTGTTAGCATCCTCTGTCGCCCTCGAAGAAATGGAAATTACGCCTCACGCGGGTCGTTTCAGCGACGGCGGCGAATCGATACTCGACGAACTTCAACGGTATCCACGGGCATCTGCTAGAGCTGCTATTATAAGCGCCGATGGGAAAGAGTATACAATATAGTTATAGAATCTTTGGTTTGATGGGCTGTAATTGTTTCTTCTTGCGAATCAAATCAACCCGTAAAACCCGGCCCATTTGCCAGGAGTCCAGCACACATAATGGGGCCCACCCAAGCAGAAGGTGGGTCCCTCAAATTTGACGTTTTTGAGTCATGAAATAATGGGCAAGCGCCGACTTCATGAGTTAGCCGTTGGAAATCCAACTCCACTAACCTCTCCTCAGTGGGAGCGTACAGAGACGATCTTTGAAGAAGACGACAAAATAAATAAGCCCTCAATTTCTCCCAGAAAAAACCCCACCTTCAAGAAAAGAGAGGAAATAAAATGGCTGATTTCTTTACGGACAGCGACGATGATAAAGCGGTGGAAGAAATTCTGTCTCAGGCCAAAGACATGATCGTCCTCGAACAAGTTGCGGCGATTAACGTTGCCGGCTTGGAAGAAGCAGTCCTCCCATCTCACGTCGAGCGACGCTTTCAAAAGCTCAAATCTTTACCAACTACAGCTGCGAAGAAAGCTTCTTCCTTCTCCAAAGAAAGCCCCGAAAAAAAACCTTCGCCTGGCGAAGAACGGCAAAAGAAATCAGCCGATTCTGAAACGTTCGAGAAAAGCCCACAGTTTGCCCGCTAAGTGCCAATCTCCGTTAAAGTCAGCTGGCAAAGGGAGGAGCATACTTTCGCCGCGCAAGAAAAGTGAGAAATACCCTTGGGATGATCTGTCAAGTAGGTCAGTTTCGCCGCCGGCGAAGAGCGGTTGTTTTCTGTGCTCGCCGAAGAATGCTTCTCGAAAGAAGGGGAACAGAACAAGCTGGGTTTTGATTTAGGTGCTGATATGGGAAAGAATGATGGGTTTTTGTCCGATCTGAGCAATTTCTCGTCCAAGAACCATACGAGGATGATGAAGAAGGCTATGAAGGAAGAGGAAGAGATTTGCAAAGAGGCTGAGAAGATTGTCAGGTGGGCTAAGCAAGCTTCGGCTCGGTTCGATGTTTCTGGAATCGAAGAAGACGATTTGGATCTTGATGTTGATGAGAATTTGGCTAAGTTTTAGGTGATGTTCCTGTTATGGTTAAAATCTTCGTATACTTTCTTCTCCATCGAACTGTTGTTTTATGGGATAGTAGTGTTTGGTCTTATACGATTTTATTTCTTTCACAGCATCATTTCTCTGAATAAACAAGCTATAATAGAGCAAGATATATCCACATTCATTCATATGGATAGAAATAGAACAGTCTCAAAATGCATCCTCTAACAGAGCAGTTGATCAGTTTCCTTCATATTTCGGATCTGCCATCACATAATGATAAGCAATCACGAGGACGAATGTAAAGATGCCGAGAAAATTGGCGAAGAAGCCCAAGTCCTGATCATCTATCATCTGAAAAAGTAAAACATGGCACCCCAAAAAAAAGGAGAAATGAAACTGAGATTGGTCATTCAATAACGGAACAGCACAAAGCCAAAGATGTAGTACTACTCTATGTAATCAATCAAGATATGCAGGAAATGATAAATCTTTAGGAGTATCACCAACGCCCTAATTCTTCCCAATTGCCCGTTCTATACATCGAAAAATTCATACAGCGATGGAAGACAATCACGTTAGCATGTACGAGAAAATTTGAAAAAAAACAATTAAAAAAATCATCGTTTGACAAAATCGGGACTGACTCCAGCCATACGAAGATCGTCAAAAGAAGATTCCCACAAATCCAACGGAGATAAAAAGAAAATATCGATTTGAGAATGCGATAACAGGCATCTTACGGTGATAATCGGAGGAGAATAATCTACGATCGAAGGTGCCACTTAGATCTGCAGACCTGCAAGAGAATATTATGCAGCAAGAAGCAGTGCTAGCTCGCCGGTAAAAAAGGGCGGAATCATCCAAACGGCGCCGTTTTGGAGATACGAAACAGCGGCCCAATACTTTTTTGGGGTCGGACAAAAAAAGTAATTATTGCAATTTAATCCCTCTAATTTTTAGTTAATTTCTTTAAGAATTTTCATGTTGCTTTTATATTTTTTATTTATTATACTTATACGCCTAAACATTATTTTTCTTTTATATAGTTATAAATTATATTTCATCAATTTCACAATAAATAATAAATCTAAAAATTAAGAGCAACATAAAATATTAAATCATTGCACACACATTGCGCGAAAAAGTACTAGTTAGAAGAACTCCTCAAGTCATGGGTTCAAATTTCAACAATTATCATATTTCCTATTTTATATCTATACTATCTATATTATCTATACTATTATATAATTGGTTTGGGGTGGATATAAACTGCCATAATTTGGTCCATAACTTATTTACAATTTAGTCCTCGTTTGTAATTTAATAAATTAAGTATTTTCACATCACTCCTAATTTTTATTTACTGCCTCTACAACTAAGTTTCTTTTTATATATTTAAATTATATTTCATCTTAAACACTTAAAATTATCATTTCTTCAAAATTTAAAATAATTTCAATATAAAGCACACACGTCAAGTGTGCAAAAAGTACTAGTATATTATATAAAGAGCCTAGGGTGGGCATAAACTGTCCAATTTGGTCTGACATTTAAAATGATGATTATTTACAATTTTACCGTTAATTGTTAAATTACAATTTCATCATTGATTTTTTCATTTATTACAGAATTATCCCAAGTTAAACTTTTATTGTTTAAAGTACTTTATTAATGATATGAAATGTTCGAGCATAAAAAAATTTAGCATGTTTGCACACACATTGGATTGGGTGTGCTACACATACTAGTTATAACAATTGCCACTGCAGAATAGAATGGTTTTTAAATAGGATGATGACATGCAATTATTTATATGTATGTATTGATCGAGAGAAATATTTTATAGCTTTGCCCCACCATAAACTTCCATTTCTTATATCATTGATACACACTCACTTAAGAGCCCAAAGTGAGACTACAATTCACTGGGTGATCTATGACAGTGTCCACTAAATGGACGACTTTCCGATCAAAGTACCAATCACCAATTGCCTCGGAAACAGTCTGCAAATGAGAAATAACACAAAAATACATATAGTTATGTTAAATATAAAGAACAACAACGACAGTGTGTAATATTATTAATATAATAATAGTCTTATAACCTTATTATCCACTCTTGGAGAATCATCCACGTTGAATCTTTTAGTATTGTAAAGGTAATCATGAAGGTAGCAACCGTTGATGAACTGTCCTCTTGATGGAGGAGGTACCCCAAGCCCTTGAAATGTTTCCATAAACGTTGCATGAAAATCTGCCACATATTTATATTATTTAGACGACGGTCAAATATATAACATATAACTAAAGATGCATAATGTAGATAGATATATTATACCATTCATTAATTGAATTTGACTGTCCGTGCACTCTGTCAAGTGCTCGGTGCAATTTTTCCAGTTGACTACGTCGGGGGATTCGCCACGAGGCTTAAAGGGATATGTGATCTGAAATTATCGAACATGATATATAAAATTAGGCGATGGATCATAATCTTGCATTATAAATTAATTATATATACCTGATAAGTGTCGAACGCAGTGTTTAGGAGAAACATCGGTGTTTTGACATCATTAACAAGATACTCGGGGAAGAAGCACTACAAAAAGAATTACATCCGCAGTAAATATTTTGATCAAAGAGATGATTCATTAATTGTGTTTATTACCAAACCAGGATCCATCTTGGACGTGCATGATGCTGGCAGATTCTTTGCTATTCCCTGCAACAGATAAAAAAAATGTATAATTATGTATATCTAGGTTACACATATTAAAGAATTCGCAAAAGCTAAGATTTATGTTACATGCAATGACACCACTTGTGAGTAATGGTATTCTCTTTCCTTAGCTCCTGGGCGGTTTTGCCTGGTAAAAAATATCTCAACGGTCGGCCGAGAATTTTAAGTAATAATGTCTTGCAAGCAAGATTTGAATGTTTTTTTCTATTTATAAAAAGCAAAAATTATAAAATGGGTTACTAAGTATATCAATTTTTTATTTTGGGTCACTATGTTTGCCAGTTATAAAACTAGGTCACTAAATATGTATCTACTAATAAAATTGGGTCACTAGTTATAGAACTAGGTCACTAAGTATGCATATATTAAGAAAACTAGGTCGTTACGTATGTATATAGTTATAAATTTGGGTCACAAAGTATGTATATAATAAGGAAAAAGAGGTCACCCAATTTTGTTACTATATACATACTTAGTGACGTAGTTTTGTAACTGGTAAATATAGTGATCCAAAATCGAAACTTAGCATATTAGTAACCCATTTTTATAATTTTCCCTTATAAAAATGCCCAATAATTTTATATATATCTTACCCACGAATGAAGAAGCCTGAATCAGAGACGCACTTGACTACCTTAGCGTTGGGTAAGAATCCTCGAAAGCGATCGCAGTTCAAAATTGTCGCTAATCCACCAGCTGATGTACCCGAGAGCATGGCCTATATATATAAATATATATATATATATATATATTATCAGTTCCACCAAATAATTAAATAGAATCTATGGTAGTAGCAAGTGTAAAAATTTCATATATTTATTACATTCTCGGCATGCTCCATTCCTTTGGACAGCAGGTCTTGTACAACGGCCTTGAAAATCCTGGCACCTCTGTAATGTAGATTTGTTTCCTGAATTTATATGTTTAAAAATGGGGTCATGTAATAATAATGACATACGTTATTTCATGTCATTAGATATACTCGGCTCTTAATTAATTGAGAGAATCCATGCACTAGTATTATTATTCGGAGAATTTACTGGATCGACTTCTTCGACGTCGCCCGTAAACGATCCACCGTCGCAGTAAACAACAGCAGCTTTATTCCAATTGTAGAAATCTGAAAATAACGCATAATTTGAGAAAGACTAAATAATATATAATCTTAATCCTTTAATTAGTTATATTAAATATAACAACCTGGGTTAATTTGTTGGTCTTGGCTTAGTAGTCCTCCGAATATAATAGTTGTATTAATCTTATTGATGGTCCCATAATAGTCTTTGGACCTTGAAAGGCAATCTGACTTTGAGCGACACCATCCGCCACCCTAATATAAGCGCCACCCAAAAAAAAAAAAATTATTATTATTTTATGATCAATGGATTATATAAGTTACCAAATAATACAAATTCACACCCATAAGTAAACGATCCAATTCTTGGCACCATCTCCGAATCCCTCAGTAAAGTGATAGCCCGGAGGAGTACCGTCCAGGCAAACTGCAGATCATAGACATTATTATTGTTATTATACAAAATATAAATAAATATATGAAATTGTTATATAATGTTCATATACTCATACATATATATATATATATTAAAAATATACCTGCGCCTTCAGAAACGGCACTATGAAGAACTGTTAGATTGGCGAACGTCGTTATAGTTGTTCCATTGCTTGTGCATTGGGCTTGTTGAGTTTTCACTAAGAGAAGAAGGACATTAACGACCACAAAGAGAAAAAGCCACCTCAAAGATATGCTGCTGGGATAATCGGCCGCCATGGCTGTATGCGTTTTTCCTGCGTATTTTTAAAATGTATAATAAATTTAAAAAATATATATTTTGTTTAAAGAATGAAGAGAAAGGGGTATCTGCAGAAGAGTTTGCGAATAGATTACCTTGTTGCGATAAGAAGATAATATCTCCCCTCCCCCCAAGAAAATGTTTTATATATATATAATATTGATTATGTAAGATCTGTTGTGATGAGTTAATGGCTCTTTGTTTTTGTCATGAAGCTTATTTCAGAACTATATAGGAAATCATCCTATGGCTCTCCGCCATTTTCTGACGAGGAAAGGCAGTGAAATCATATGGCCTACATTTCCTCATTGGACTTGCGCTATAACTATATAGGTACATGATTAGTTTCCGTATATAATATGAATGGCCCTGATTTTTTAAGAATTAAAGATATCGATAATTCATTAAAAAATAGTAACATTCACATCGTCCTTCAACAATTGTCGTTAGTGGAAAATTGTCTTTGTCACCTACGTAGAATTCTAAATTTAATTGATTATCAAAGATTGCCTCTCGTGACTTTGACATGACGTTTACTGTTCATGTCAGTAGCACGCAGGCATGTGACTTCATCAATACAATATATTAGCACACAAATACACGTGTGATATGGATGATATGTATTATGGTACATCTTTTGCGGTGGTTATTCTTTTGTCATGGGAGGGAAAATTGATGGATGTCTTGATGGTAGTTTATGTATATATATATTTTCTGTTATGTTAAGAATAGTTGTTGAACAATGACCACTATTTTTGATATTTTTCTGTTTAAGGTACAATGAAAAGTACTTCATATTGTAAATTTGTGTATTTCATTCCAACACTAACTAAAAAGAATATTATTTTCTTTCCTTCTCTATTTTAAAATATAGTTCGAGGGCGATGGCGAGGCATTTTGCGTTTGCACTGAAAAATAAAATACATAATAATATAGCGGGTCTAGCTCTTTTTTTTTTCTTTATGCCATTTCCATCTTTTTCTTGCAATATATGAAGAATCATAACCGACTATTGATCAACCGACTTAATCTCTAGAAGCATGAGTGATCATTCTATGTTACTAGCCATATGTGTTGTTAATAAATAATCTAAGCAATCTTTTACACGTAGCACTATCTAGAATGATTAAACCGACATAGGAATAATATATACATGTGATGTATGTAACCTTATGAATGTGTGTGAATACATAAAGAATATTGAGTGCTTGTGAGTGCATGTGCGTGTGTGTATATATTAAAAACAAAGTGTGTGGGTCTTCTGTTGTCAATTAGTGTCCATCAAAGTCCTTGTGAGTGTGATTATAATAAAATAAATGGTGAGTTTGAGTGATTGTATACGTGAGGTGTCTATCAATAAAACATAGTTCATTATAATTATTACTTGTGCCATTCAATTATTCAACAATATATGTTTTATATAGTATTCGACTGACGTTGTAGTGTAAGACCTAGATCAACGGAATGACAATTCGTCCGTGAAAGAGGAGAATATTGACAGACAGAAATTATATATTATATATATCATTTTAGTCATACATTGGAACGCTGTATTGCTGCAGTACAATTCAACGGACAGTCATTGACAGTATCTATCAAATGGACATCGCACCTATCACAGTACCAATCGCCAATGGACTGAGCAATCGTCTGCAAAGAAGAAGAAAATATTTTATAAATGAAAATTTTCATTTGGAAATAAAAGAATAGATATATACCAAATTTTTCAGAGTAGGTGATCCCTTCCAATTATATAATTGATTCCAGTAAATGAAATCATGGCCGTGGCAAGATTCTAGTGCAAGTGCCGATTTGGATGCGAGGAAGGGTCAGAAGAAAGTGTTTTCTAGCCGAGAAAGAGTCTGTGAGGTGGCTCAAGTGGCTAGGATGGAAGGATCTTCGAGCCGATTGAAGAAAATGAGCTCAAGTGTTTGAGTCGATTCCAAGTGGGAAATCTCAATCCTACTTGGGGTCGGCAAGTTCACTCTTGAGGCTCGCAGCTCCTAGGAGAGCTGGTTGATCAACTGAGCATGAGCGTATTGATCGAGGTGGAGCTTTGATGGGGTTTCGAAGCTTGACAACATGATTCTCAGCAACAGAAAACGGAGGTGAAACTTTTTTTTGGTGAACTTTGGGCGACTGTAGAGGGCGAGTTTGGGCTGCGATGACGATTCCAGGAGTTGGGATTGCGGGTCTGCAGTCTCGAGGTGAAGGTTGTTGGGAATGGCGAGCCTGAGTGGAAGACGAACTGAGTGGAAGAACTGAAGCTGGAGATGATATTTACTGAAGAGAAGCTGTGACGTCCAGGAGCCGTCGGATCAAGATTGGCGCGCAATCGGGTGGCTCAAGTTTAAAGTCAGACAATTTAATATGGGCTGATGGATGACGCGCGAACGAGATCGACGGATAGGGATGAAGTGTGATGAGGCGGATAAAGAATCTCGGCCGTGAGATCAAGATCTAACGGCTCACGTTAGAAGTGACATTTCACTTAAAAGAAACGTCACACGTTTCTCACTGGGTCACGCGTTTAGCACTGTCTACGTGGGAAACTATGGAGTGTTGGATCAGATCGAATGGAAGGCTGAGATGGATCGCGAAACACACCTTACACATTATCTGAAGCTTATAAATATCAGATTCTGTATTTTGACTTAGCATCTTTGAGAGCTCCTAGCATTTCGTACAGTGAGAATACCGGTGAGTGTTAAACGCAAAGTTATAAAGGGCACTGCAGTGTACAATTCTTGTGTTGTGATTAATACGAAAGGGGGGGCCCGGTTGATCCGTGGACGTAGGCCAAAGTTACGCCGAAACACGTTAAATCTTTCTTTACAAAGTGTGTGTGTGTGTTTGCTGATTTTGGGTACGGTTGAGTTTCCGATTGCTCTGATCGACTCAAGACATTAGCATACATTGAGATACATTGAAAGCTCTATCTAAAGGTGGCCATTTCCCAACATAACGAGGGAGAATACACTTCAAGGGAATTCTCCAAATTTCTGAAGGAACACAAAATACATCATCAATTGACGTGTCCAAGTACACCTCAGTAGAATGGTGTGGCAGAGAGGAAAAATCGACATTTGGCTGAAACATGTCGAAATATGATACATGCAAATAATATACCACCAAGATTTGCTGAATGTATGAAGACAACAGCGCACGTAATAAATAGGCTAACACAAGCAAAGCTGGGATTCATATCACCATTCGAGAAGTTATGGAAACTCAAACCAATCGTTGGCCACTTCAGGGTTTTCGGATGCGTCTGTTATGTTTTCGTACCAAGTCATTTACGAACCAAATTTGACTGGAAGGCAATCAAGTGTATATTTGTGGGGTTCGACAGCCAAAGGAAAGGGTGGAGGTTGTGGTCCAACTACCGGACGGTGTTCTACGTCTCGCCATGTAGTATTTAACGAAGCATCCTCCTGGTGGACACCACAAAAATCGGAGCTACTTGATTCAAAAGAAACTTAGGAACAGTTCGATAAATTAGTCAAACTTCCGGATGAAAATCAGACTACGCAGGAGCCAGAAGAGGACGTATAATCTCTGAGAACACCTCAAAGTCCCTGGCGAACGGGTGTGCACCAAACAACTCCATAAGTTTTGAGGCCAAGTCAGCTTGAAGAGACCGAGCCAACAGGGGAGGAACAGGAACATGATGAAGTATCACCATTTCAACTGTAACTACGAAGATCCTCTAGGCAAATAAGGCCAAACCCCAGGTACGCCAATTTGCCTTAGAAGAAGAAAACAAAAGAATCAGAATTATTTGAAGAAGTAGTTAAATATACTGATGGAGAAAAGCAATGAGCGAGAAAATTATGGCACTAAAACAAAATGAGACATGGGATGTAGTACCTAAACCAGATGAATTAAACGCATATCTTGTAAATGGGTTTATAAAATTAAAAGGCGGTCAGATGGATCTATTGAAAGATATAAGGCTCGACTAGTAGCATGAGGATTTTCACAGCAGTATGGGTTGGACTACGATGAGACGTTTTGTTCAGTGGCAAAAATTACTACTGTTCGAGTACCAATCGCACTAGCAGCTAGCAAGTCTTGGAAGTTGTGGCAAATGGACGTGAAGAACGTATTTTTGCATGGAGAGCTCGAAAAAGAAATATACATGACCCAACCTGCAGGATTCGAAGATAAGAATAATCCAAGCTACATGTGCAAATTAAAGGAAGTCTTGTACGGGTTAAAGCAGGCACCACGGGCATGGTATGGTAAGATTGCCGAATTCTTAGTACAATGCGAATACTCGGTAGCACCACCGGACTCGAGTCTATTCGTCAAGGCAACAGGAGGAAAACTAGTAATAGTGCTAGTATACGTCGATGATATTACTATAACTGGAGACGACGAAGACATATTCATCAAACAAGGAGGAATTTATTAGTGAGATTCCAAATGAAAGAACTTGGAGAACTTAAACATTTTCTAGGGTTCGAGCTCAAAGAGACAGGTGATGGATTATTACTGCACCAGTTAAAATATGCAAAAGATCTGCTCAGAAAATTCGGCATGATTGACTGCAAGCCAATATCAACCCCAATTGAAGCAAACGTCAAGATATGTGCGGAAGATGGCAAAGAATTGGAAAACGCAACTCAGGCAGCTTGTTGGGAGTCTAATTTATTTAATGCTGACTCGTCTAGATCTTTCATACGGAGGGGGGATCGCTAGTCAATTTATGGAGAAGCCAAAGAAGTCACATCTTGACCTAGCTCGACATATACTGAGATACATAAAAGGAACAATAAATTATGGAATATTGTCTGAAAAGAATAAAGTTGAATTGGCTATTGCGACGCGGACTACACTGGATGTCGTGTCGTAAGAAGGTCTACTACTGGTTATGTATTCAAGTTTGGATCAACTGCAATATCATGGTGTAGCACGAGACAGCCTGCGGTATCCCTGTCAACCGCAGAAGCTGAATATCGAGCAGCAGCGATGGCAGCTCAAGAAAGCACTTGGCTAGTGCAGTTATTGAACGACTTAGTCACAAAATTCCACGAATTTCGAACACGGGAATGGTTCAAACAGAAGATAAAATCAGAGTGAATGTCGGTGCTGAAGGGGAGAATTGAAGGATCATCACCGACTATTGATCAATCGACTTAATCTCTAGAAGCATGAGTCATCATTCCATGTTACTAGCCATATGTGTTGTAAATAAATAATCTAAGCAATCTTTTAAACGTAGCACTATCTAGAATGATTAAACCGACATAGGAATACTATATATGTATATGATGTATGTAACATTATGAATGTGTGTGAAGATATAAAGAATATTGACTGCTTGTGAGTGCATGTGCGTGTCTGTATATATTAAAATCAAAGTGTGTGGGTCTTGTGTTGTCATCTAGTGTCCATCAAAGTCTTTGTGAGTGTGGTTATAATAAAACAAAGGGTGAGTTTGAGTGATTGTATACGTGAGGTGTCTATCATAATAATTGAGTGGTGCAATAGTTATAAAACATAATTTATTATAATAATTACCTGTGCCATTCAATTATTCAACAATATATGTTTTATATAGTATTCAACTGACGTTGTAGTGTAAGACCTTGATTAAAGCAATGGCAATTTGTCCGTGAAGGAGGAGAATATAGACAGACAGAAAATATATATTATGTATATCATTTTTGTCATACATTCGAACGTTGTATTGCTGCAGTACAATTCAACGGACAGTCATTGACAGTATCTATCAAATGTACAGCGCACCGATCAAAGTACCAATCGCCAATGGCCTGAGCAATCGTCAGCAAAGAAGAAGAAAATATTTTTATAAATGAAAATTTTCATTTGGAAATAAAAGAATATATATATATATATATATATACACCAAATTTTCCAGAGTAGGTGATCCCTTCCAATTATATAATTGATTCCAGTAAATGAAATCATGGCCGTAGCAATATTCTAGTGCAAGTGCCGGTTTGGATGCGAGGAAGGGCAAGAAGAAAGTGTTTTCTAGCCAAGGAAGAGTCTGTGAGGTGGCTCAAGTGGCTAGGATGGAAGGATCTTCGAAACGAACGAAGGAAATGATCTCAAGTGTTCGAGTCGATTTCAAGTGGGAAATTTCAATCCTACTTGGGGTCTGCAAGTTCACTCTTGAGGCTCGCAGCTCCTAGGGGAGCTAGTTGATCAACCGAGCAAGAGCGTATTGATCGAGGTGGAGCTTTGTTGGGTTTCGAAGCTTGACAATGTGATTCTCAGCAACAGAAAACGGAGGTGAAGCTTTTTTGTGGTGAACTTTGGGCGACTGTAGAGGGCGAGTTTGGGCTGCGATGACGATTCCAGGAGTTGGGATTGCGAGTCTGCAGCCTCGAGGTGGAGGTTGTTGGGAATGGCGAGCCTGAGATCGCCGGAGACCGCCGGAATAGGCCGGAGAAGATGGCAAGACGAACTGAGTGGAAGAACTGAAGCTGAAGATGATATTTACTGAAGAGAAGCCGTGATGTTCAGGAGCCGTCGGATCAAGACTGGAGCGCAATCGGGTGGCTCAAGTTTAAAGTCGGGCGATTTAATATGGGCCGATGGATGACGCGCGAAGGAGATCGACAGATAGGATTAGATGAAGTGTGATGAGGCGGATAATGAATCTCGGCTGCGAGATCAAGATCTAAGGGCTCACAAAGTGACATTTCACTTTTCTTACTGGGTCACGCGTTTAGCTCTGTCTACGTGGCGAAGTATGGAGCATTGGATCAGATCGAGTGGAAGGCTGAGATGGACGCGAAACACACCTTACACATGACCTGAAGCTAATAAATATCAGATTCTGTGTTTCGATTTAGCATTTTTGAGAGCTCGTAGCGTTTCGTAGAGTGAGAATCACGTTGAGTGTTAAACACAAAAGTTGAAGAGGGCACGGCAATGTACAATTCTTATGTTGTGATTAATACGAAAGGGGGGGCTCGGTTGATCTGTGGACGTAGGCCAAAGTTCGGCTGAACCACGTTAAATCTGTCTTTACAAAGTGTGATGTGTTTGCTGATTTAGGGTATGATTGAGCTTCCGATTGCTCTGATCGACTCAAGACATTAGCATACAAGCTCTATCTAAGGGTGGTCATTTCCCAACATAACGGGGGAGAATACACTTCAAGGGAATTTTCCAAATTTCTGAAGGAACACAAAATATCATCAATTGACGTGTCCAAACACACCTCAGTAGAATGGTGTGGCAGAGAAGGAAAATCGACATTTGGCTGAAACATGTCGAAGTATGATACGTGCGAAGAATGTACCACCGAGATTTTGGGCTGAATGTATGAAGACAGCAGCGCACGTAATAAATAGGCTAGCACAAGCAAAGCTGGGATTCATATCAACATTCGAGAAGCTGTGGAAAATCAAACCAACTGTTGGCCACTTCAAGGTTTTCGGATGCGTCTGCTACGTTTTCGTACCAAGTCATTTATGAACCAAATTTGACTGGAAGGCGGTGTTTATTTGTGGGGTACGACAGCCGAAGGAAAGTTGAAGATGTTGTGATCCAACCACCGGACGGTGTTATACGTCCCGCCATGTAGTGTTTGACGAAGCATCCTCTTGGTGGTTATTAGCACACAAATACGCATGTGATATAGATGATATGTATTATGGCACATCTTTTGCGGTGGTTATTCTTTTGTCATGGGAGGGAAAATTGATCAATCATCTAAAGATGGTAGTTCATGTATATATAGTTTCTGTTAATGCGTTTTATGTTAAGAATAGTTGTTGAACAATGAGTGACCATTATTTTTTATATTTTTCTTTTAAATCGTTCATCATCTACAAGTTTAAGGTACAATGAGAGTACTTCATATTGTAAATTTGTGTATTTCATTCCAACACTAACTAAAAAAAATATTATTTTCTTTCCTTTTTTTATATTAAAATATAGTTCGAGGGCGATGGCGAGGCATTTTGCGTTTGCACTGAAAAATAAATATATGAAATAATATAGTGGGTCTCGCTCTTTTTTTTTTCTTTATGCCATTTCCATCTTTTTATTGCAATGTATGAAGAATCATCACCGACTATTGATCAACCAACTTAATCTCTAGAAGCATAAGTCATCATTCCACGTTACTAGCCATATGTGTTGTAAATAAATAATCTAAGCAATCTTTTACACATAGCACTATCTAGAATGATTAAACAGACATAGGAATACTATATTTATGTGATGTATGTAACCTTATGAATGTGTGTGAAGATATAAAGAATATTGAGTGCTTGTGAGTGCATGTGCGTGTGTGTAAATATTAAAAACAAAGTTTGTGGGTCTTGTGTTGTCATCTAGTGTCCATCAAAGTCCTTGTGAGTGTGATTATAATAAAACAAAGGGTGAGTTCGAGTGATTGTATACGTGAAGTGTCTATCATAATAATTGAGTGGTGCAATAGTTATAAAACATAGTTTATTATAATTACTAGTGCAAGCCCGTGCCTTGCACGGGTCTATTTCTTGAATTGAGTTATTTAACTGATGCATAATATTGTATTTCAGAAATGATGCAATTTTTGCACCTGAGATTTTGCACTGTCGATGTTTGCACTACAGAGGTTTTGCACGACCAATGTTTGCACTACCGAGGGGCTTGTATGACTGCAGCTTTCCAATGTATGACTGCTCACAGAAACGACTGAAGGGATTCTTCCATTTTAAATGGTTTAAATTTCAGGTTATGGTAAACAATTTAAATTGTTTACGGAAAGTTGTTGACATGCATCGCAAGAGTTTTCACCCCCGGACGTTTTTTGAAATCAAACGGTGTCCCTCCAACATGCCTGTTTTTCTAATGGATCCTCTCTTGGCTGACTGGAAATATTAGAGTGCTTCTTTTTGCCAGCAGTTTGTCTCCTTAGTTGGAGGGATGTTGGATGTTATGTGAAAAGATATGTGATTAAAAAACAGAATTACTATTCAATGCAGCAATAATTACTTATTTAACATCGAAGTAGCTAAGACCAAATATTGAAAAACACTGCTACGGCGAGGAACTCTCTGAATTCCTGGATCAGTTGTGGTGAAACATCGTTCACGTCTCCTCACCAAACATGAATGAAAATGCTGATCGCAGACGTATACTCCACATCCGCCGCTGATTCATACATGAAAAGAGACAAACAATTTACATTAGAAATCGTTATTCTACAAAATAAATAGTGTCAGGGTTTTGCATTACCTTATAGTCTGATGGAGGAAGTAAGGATCTCTAAAAACAGTGAAGTCTACGATTGAGTCAGTTATGCGCAATCTCGAAGAATATATAGGATCATAAGTCGTGTCAAAGAATCTCATATCCCTATCAACCGAAGGTTCAGAGTCATGTACTATTATTGACTGTTTTTTATAATCAATAATGCACAGTATCCAGTGACATTGATTTATATTGACTGGGATAACTATAAGATTTGTTTCCTCCCAAGGAAGAGACGGCCAATCCTCAACAATTCCTTGTACATATGGTCGAATGACAGATAGGTCCATACGTCCATCGCTCGTATACTCTGCTGCAACTATTCGGTTGAATGCTGCAGGCATAAAAGAAACCCTTGATTTTGGGAAACTTGCATGTGATTGCTTCTCGATAAATCCTCTTAAGCATTCATCTATATGCTGTTGGATAATAGAATACATAATAAGAATATATGCTATTGGACATTTTTTGAAATCAAACGGTGTCCTTCCAAGGTGTCTGTATTTTTGGTCTTAGATCGTTTTTCTAATGGATCTTCTCTTGGCTGACTGGAAATATTAGAGTGCTTTCGTGTTGCCGGCAGTTTCGTCTCCTTAGTTGAAGGGATGTTAGTTGTGAGTGTTCCCTTCCGTTCTCCATTAGTTGTAGGGCTTCTCTTTCCTGTAAAAAATCGGACGTGGAATTATAAGTTGTAACAATGTGTTCAATTTTGCTAAATAATGTTTCACATACCAAGTGTTTGTTCTATACACGATAGCCTCTATTTTCGTTAATCTTCACATACTAAATAATTTTCGTTAATCTTCACTGTCAGATCGTCGAACCTTTCAATAACAGTTCGACATAGCCATCTATTTTACGTTCAATACGATCAACAAATTCTCTAGCTTTCTGATGAAATCCCGCAACAATGCTGTTTAAATAATCTCTTATTCATCATTTTATGGAACCTTTTTTTGTGTATTTAATGGTGGTAAAATTATGAAAATGATTTGATTTATATATAGTATAAGTCGATGTTAAGGAACTGAAAAGACACTACTCTCTACTCATAACTTCTCAATAGAATGTATCAGTTTGCTTTGTTTAAATCAGTTCTATGATTATATGTACTTAGTGTGTATTCATAATGTCTTAATTGTTTAGATAATATTTCAGTGTGTCTTTCATTTCAACGCTTATCATAATTACGCAGTAATTAGTGAGCGGTTATATTGTTTAAGTAATAGATCGATGCGTCTTTTGAGTCCAATGGTTATCATGATTACAGAGTAATTACTGAATGGTTATATTAGTCCACTCTGTCGTGTTAAATTCAGTAGTGTCTAGATGATTAATAACGTAGTTATGTCTAGATTAAGTGTAACAGTAATATAGTGAGTCTTGTAATGTAGTTATATCTAGATGAAGTGTAACAGTAATACGTTTAGTCTTGTTAATTTTAGTAGTGTAATTTGCTAAAAACGTTTGGTGTGTTTCGTGAATGTTACTGGATTGATAAATATAGGTACATTAATGAATGATCTGAAACCGTGCGACTGAACAGATTTCTGCACTACTGTACTATAGTTGTTGATAGCGTGCTTTTCGTTTACACTACTGTATACCAGTCGTGCATAATAGGCCGTCTCTTGTAATTACACGACTGTTTGATTCGCAGTCGTGCAAAATATAGCATATCGTCTTATTACACTGCAGCCAATTGTTGCTTGACGCGTCAACAATATTTACAACTTTTTCCTATTTCGAACAATAACATTTGAAAAATAAAATGGTCAGTAGTGTGCAAGTCGGTAGTGCATTATGCAAAAGTTACTTATTTAGTTTAGTTTGATGTGCAACTGTTCCTGACATGCTTATCAAGATTACGCCTAACATTTATTAAGTTAACATTATTTTCAACATTTTTCCTACTTCGAACAATAACATTTGAAAAATAAGATGGTCTGTAGTGTGGAAGTTGGTACTGCAGTTATGAGAGGTTAAGCTTATTCACTTCAGGATAACGTGCAACTGTTCCCGAGTACTTTGAAATGAGATGCTGTAATATGTTGTATTGTTTTGGTAATATATTAGTAATATATATACGTTAATGATAAAAGGGAAAACCACAATAAAACGGTCATTAATGTGCAATTCGGTAGTGCATTATGCAAAAGTGAACTTATTCAGTTATGTTCATTCAGTAGTGTAACTTATAGGCGATTCCCTTTTTGGAACAATAACATTTGAATATAAAAATGATAATATGTCCGATCGCTGTCATAATTAATATCTGTTTTAATTTCTAATAAAATGGCTAGTAGTGTGCAATTTGATAGTGCATCATGGAGAAGTATGCTGTAATATATGTACATGTTTTCAATTGCAACAATGATTCTCCCATGCTTTCGAAAAACTATAAAGTTAATAATCAGTAATTTTCATTCTGGGGAGGGAACTACCATTAACTGAAAATTACAGAAGTCATTACACAATTCTGCATCAATGTGTCTGTCATGCATTATAGACAAAGTAGAAAGGCAGCAACTACTAATCTTCATTCTGTGGCGATCAATGCCAATATTGGAAAAATACGGAAGCCGTTAGATATTTCCTGAATTCATCAACGTGTGATGGCATTATCCTGTGGAGCTTGTCGTTTCGAACAAATGATGCAAACGCATTCCGTAGCACATGTATTCCGCCGTCTCCGCTTTAAGAGCACATGCATAAAATTGGAAAATGTCATATGCAATAATTTAAATGTAACACTCAATTATATTATGTATACACAATTATGTTACTTGTTAAGCTGTTGCAGAATATTTCTATCCCTTTTTACGCCAAATTGCTCTCCACAGTCTTTTACGCCTATCCTTTTCAGTACATACGGTATGATGAATTGCGCATCACCCAAGGCTTCTCTTGTCTTCCGCTAAGTCCTCATCCGATGTTGTGTCTGAATCCAAGAACACAATGGTTTTTGCTGCTGGGGAAGCAAAGCAAAGCACCCAATGTCTCTGATCAATTTTCACCGGAAATACTATAGCCTTAGCTTCGAACCAGCTGCATGATGGCCATTCTGCAAATTTGCCCAGAACGTAAGGGATGACATTCTTTAGATTCAACTTTCCATCACCAAATGCACTCCTTGTGAGGAATAGGCTGAAATCTGTATTTGCGAAAGCAACGACTTTGATAGCAGCCTTGCACAGATGCTGCATCTGAACAAAACCTCGCAGGCATTCATCTATATGCTGCAATATATGTCAGACGATTTCCATTAATGTTTACCTATATATATTATGTATAGTTTCTTATGCAATATATATTTATATTGAATATGCTGCAATATATGTCAGGCAATTTCCATTAATGTTTACTTATATATATTCTGTACAGTTTCTTATGCAATGGTATATATTTATATCGAATAAAATTTCTTACAGCATCGTTTAGTTGCCTTTTTTCTGCTTTGAATTCATTAAAGAATAGTTGGCGAAGAGTTCCTCCCCGGAGACTTTCTCTGCAGTCGTCTGGGTTCATCGTCCTTATCATTCTTTTAGCTTTTGGCCACATCTGCAGCTTGTATAGTATATGTTCGTCAATCTTCGGGGAGAAGTAAGGCACTCGAGCTGGAATTTCATAGGTTGTAGCCCTTGTTGCAGAACTGTTGTTGCCACGTACTGAAGACTCTGCTGCTATAAAATTCAATTAATTAATTTATGAACGTTAAGTTCTTATCAAATTCACAGGTGTGTACCTTGCATATCAACCTTGGCATTTATGTGGTCGGTCTTTTTTGTATGATGTTGATCATAGACTCTAATGGCTTCAGTTCCTGTCCTAGCCATTCTCGCTGCTTCATGTTGGCAATCTCTCACTGATGTGATGCAGAGCAGCTTCAGTATTGTTTTTCATTTGGTATGTCTGCTCTGAATTCCAATCAACGTTGTACGTCACATCATTTACTCCAGCTAGGACTTCAGAAACTTTTAATTGCATGCTTTCCAAAAGTTTTCATTCCTTAACTGGCTGAGAGTGCCCATGCTCTGCTTGTTCTGCACCTGCAAGTATAACATAATAATGACGGTTATATAACATATTTTGGTCATAACGTAATGGCATTATGTCATAACTATTTGTCTCTTTTACCTGTATTCGCTTGGACATAATTTGGACCAGATTCTTGTCTGTTTTCTAAAGGTACGTACGGGTTTTGTATTTCCGCATCGTTGTCCGTAGAAGGCAACTCTTCGGTCTTTTCATGTGAATCATCAACTTGACTGTTGCAGTTCCGTTTATCACCTCTCATTTCTTGCAACATTTCTGCCATGGTTTTGTTCCTTGGTTCGTGACGTTGAATGTCATCGCCATCGCTCTCCAGAATTCCATGTTCTCCGACGAAGTCATTAGTTGTGTTCGATGGCTCTAATGCTTTCTCCCTCTCCTCAGTTTCTTCTCGAGACTTCTCGGGTTAAATAGGTTGTTCGTTTGTGTCAGCTGTTGAATTAATCTCTGAGATTTCATGCCTTATCTTTTTTCTTAATTCCGTATTTGCTGTATTCATATTGGCGATTTCGCGCCTCTTCTTTGTTCTTATCTCCAAAGCTGGCGTGTCACTGCAATCATCAGGCGCCGATGATGAATCGGAAGTGCTGGAATGTTGATAAGAACTTTCACTCTCATCTGATAATGATTTCATGTCTGGAGATTTTGTATTTTGTAACGACATCCGGCACACTGTACAACCCTGTCTCACATAAGCATAGAATGTGTGTATCTGTAAGTTGATGTTACTTGCTGGAAATTGGCTTTCACGGAAAAATGACTCAGCCAGATCTTCTGCAGTTGGTTGTAGCAGATTGCTGATTATCTATGTTTCGCCCACTGCTTCAATAATCTGCTCCATCCTTGGTGCATTTTTGGCATTCCAATCGTTGCTTTTCCATAAACACATCAGCGGTCCATTGAATTCCAGATTTTCAATTCTTCTAGCAAACTTATGTGTATTCCAGGTATGCATTCATAAGACAGAACCTGTTTTGCGCAAAGTAAAGAAATCTATCAATACCATGTTAAATCTGGTTCAATATAAAGATTTAGACAACATGATCTGTAAAGTGAACGTGACTATTATATGTATGCTGTAAAAACAAACCTGAAGAGGATGTACGAAGCCCCCAAAGTCAACGTCAAAGATCTTTTGCCTCCCTTGTTGTCGACAGCTTCCCCATTTGATTGAATATTTCTCTTCATCGATGAAAGCGCCTCTCTATATCCGACGGTTCCCCATGGGTAACTGTTAAACGTGTCTAAATCACTTACTAAATAGAGAAATTATTTCTCTATAGTACTGTTCTTCGTGTAGTTCGCTGTTTCAGTACACCTCCAACAAATAACACGCTGGCTAACTTCAGTTTTTCTATATTACATCCGGTTGACGCTGATCCGGGCATATAGAGAATTTATCGATTTCTTCCCAGGAAATTCTAGTTCGGATTTATTGTAGGTGGGGTTCCAGATTTCAGCCCTGTTAATATAGAGAATTTCGTTTGCGAGAAACATATTGGATTTTTTTTATTATCATCCATAGGTCTTCAGAATCATCCACCTCTACCTGTGACTTCATCAAAAACCAAATTATATGGTTGGATATATTGAATTGCTCCGCAGAAATTATCAACTTGGCGAATGGCGATTTTTCGAGAAACTGTTGCCGTTCCTCTTCGTTGAGCTGATTGATTATTAGATTTCTGAAGTACTTATATGTTGGGGATGTGCCCTCGGACATTCGAGGATGTAATGAATAGGGCACGTATTGTATATTCGATGTATTTTCGCCTGTATTGAATATTGTATTCTTATACTTGATAATGGAATTTATATTTTTGTATTAATTCTTTAAAGGCATATTATTTATTTACCTATTAAGTCTCATTAGGCATCCGGTGAGATGGTAAATAAATAAAACCCATATATCGTAAGTATAGTCACTGATTCTCATGGGATGAGAGAGGGGCACCAGTGAGCTATTATTCTTCGATATTAAATTAGTCCATAAGTCTTAGACCTCAGTAGGGTGACTGAGCGTCAATTACGACTTATTTATTGACGACTCTTAAATGGTTGTGCCAACCATTCGCTTGGGAAGCGGGAGGTCATAACATTGGTATGAGTTGAATCAGGGGATTAACTTGTACTTAGACACGACTCGTAATCGACAATCACATGGGCCTTATCGTTACTCTGGGTAGCGTCAATGATTGATTGATTAACTATAGTAGTGTGCGTGGATCTTAGACTGAAAGGTCTTTGACGGAGTTGACTTCGGGGTCTTGACTTGTCACTAGTTTGCTAGGCCCGCCTTGTTCGGTGATGAACATGGGTCGGCGGCGACATGCGGTCTTGACAACGATCGAGATATATGTCTTATGCATATTTGGGGACGGGAAATTACAAAGTCTTCGGCCGAAGAAATAAACTGACTCATGTGGGACGTGGAGAACAGTTTAGTAATTTCGCCAGTCACGAATTCGTCATAGTGTCGAGTCTAGTGAGTTTGACGTAACCATGACTCTCACTCGACCGGGACATTAGTGAAGGGTCTATACGTACGACGATAATCTATAGACGGTTCGTAGATTGAAGATCGTACTCAACACGGGATCTATTCGGTGCCGCGGGATTGGCTAGGCGCTTACCGAATTCTTGGATTCCTCCCTTGCCGGGTTGAGACGAACCAAGAGAGTCGGGCTTAAAAATGATCACTGTGATAGTGCCTAACTAATATAGAGATGTAATTAATTTAACGGTCTTAGAGACGTTAATAAAATATTAAATATATGTTTTAGAAACTATATTTACATGGACGGATATTTACGGAAAGAAAATGGTAATAGTTGAAGCGTAAATAGGGTTCACAATGACAGGCAAGGCCTGTCACGGTTGTGAAGCCCATCTGCAAAGTTGCAGTAGCTTCAAAGATTCATATCTCACAATATAGACCTTGGATTGAGAATCCCTTTGGTCATAATCAAGCTTGATGAGTCTTTTAACTATGGTTAAAATTTCAGGTCAATCGGACATCGTTTACCCCTCGATCCGATCGAAATACGAATCTGCCGCAAAGCTGTCAAAGTGTCACGGCCGTGAACACATTGCACGTGGCCGTGACGCACAGCAGAGGCTGAGTTTTGGCCTCGACATGGTCACGGCCGTGACCATTATGACCCAGGCCGTGAAGGGTGTTGTCACGGCCGTGAATAGGCTTGTTTCAGGCCGTGACGGGCGTCGGTTTGGCCAAATTTAATCCAAATCAAGTCCAAATTCATTCCTTGTTCTTATGTTAGACATATGGGACATTATTAGGTCATTTAGTGACATAATAAAAGGGAATCTAACACCTCTTGAGTCATGTAGGACATGATCTCATTTGGATTAAGTTAAAAGTCATTTTCTTGGTTTGGAAATGGACTTTTAATATATTTTCTTAGAGAATTTCGTCCATAACTTGAATTAAGCTCTTTCTCACTCTATCTTTGAGTTTTAGAGAGAAGTGAGAGCATTTAGGGTGATCTTTGAGAAATCCCTAAGTGTTTGTGAGTTTTAGAAATCACACACATACATATACATCTCTACACAACACTCCACACCATCTCTAGCCATCCTTGGGGTGGTGTTGGTTTGTGGTACTTCACGGGGTCGGCGTGACTCTCTTTGGCGCAGTTCGTGAGCTAGGGAGCTAAGGATCTTCGCGACGAGGGTAATGTTCTAAACCTTAATACGTGTATACATGCGTGTTTTTCTTTATACCGAGTTTGGTCTTGTGGCGGGAACGAGAAAATTTTTGAAATTCACTCGTTCCAACGGGGAACCTGGGAGACCCTTTCAATACTTCCGCTGTGTCCGGGGAGAGGCCTCGGGTCACCCGGGGTTACCCAACAGTGGTATCAGAGCAATAGGCTCGGTTCTAAGAAACGACATAAACGAGTCCGAAACGAACTTGGTTGTGCAAGTCACTAAGTCGCTCGAGCGTCGTAGCATGAGTTGTACTTAGTTCGAGTTTGTAAACCGAGCGCTCGCTTGGTCGAAAGTCGCGTAGTTGCGAACGGTCTGACGTAGCGAAGCAACGTGAGGAGAAAACCCTAGTGGAGTCTCCTCACGGTTCGTCATTGACACTGGGTCCGTAAGTCTAGGACTAGCCCAAATTTCGTTTTGGTTTCTTTGAGTGTTTTGTTGTCGTGAACGTGTTTATGTTGTATGTATATATATGTATGACACGTATTAAGAATTCGGCGTGGACTTAGGCTCTATTTCCGGGTGATATGTTAAGGGTGACAAGGTCCCCCCCGGTTTGTAATTTATTCGTTAACATACGGGTTGTTTGGGACAGCTGATCCCCCCGTCTTGTACCTTATTAATTTTTAGAAAATTAGTTTAGCACGATGGCTGTACGAGTATGAGGAGGAATCATGAGATGGCCGTTCGAAGCCTTGGAGGTCGTTCGAGAACACGGTTTGAAGCCGACGGCGTAGAGATGTGTATTTTTTATCAATATAAATGTAGTAGAGTAGAAATAGTCCATGCAGACGGTCTTATAGGCAAACTAGGTTTATTGCAATTACGTGCATGTTTGTTTGACGTTACATGCGTGTATTTAAGTGCTTTTGTGTGTGAGACGTATTCTCCCGTTGGACAAAATACTAAGTGGGTAAAGGACTGGGTCCTGTCTTCTATCAAGCTCGAAACCATTGCGCTTGAGTGTCATGTGCGGTTTGTTCCGAGTTATCGGCGCCAATCATCTCGCTCTTGTCGTAGTTGCTCGGGTGCGTTAAGACAATAAAGTCAAGCTCGTTATTGAAACGACTTGGGTATATGTGCGGTTTGTTCTGATTTATCGGCGCCAAACATTTCGCTCTCGTTGTTGATATTTCGGGTGACTGTCTAAACGCCGCTCTCCGAAACATATTCACGTCCTATAAAGAGTTATCCTACGGGCGGAATTTCTAAATGTTAGGATTGAGCCAGACGTTGATAGGTTACACTTAGACGGTTATTTCCCAATTACTCATGTTAGGGTGAGGGTTCCAGACCGGAGACAAAGTAGTTGAAATACTCATGAGATGGATTCATGTTGGACACGGGTACGTCTATGGGTTCGTGTGGGACACGGCGCCGCCCGAGTAATGGGCCAACAAACTGTTAGGTTGAGGTTCATTTCTGCGGAGCGGGGAAATCAACTCCACTATGAAACTATCAACGAGGTTTCCGAAATCTCTATTGGGAGAATGAGATTTTGAGAAAAATAGTGGGAGCAAGCCAAATTGTTAAAGTCCTTATTTGTGCTTGTAGAATAATACGCTGGCCCCTTCAATGCTTTATTTTCTGCAGATTGTTTTCTTTCTTGTTATTCGAAATGACGTCACCATTCAATTTACTGATCACGCAAAATCGTTTGGAGGGTCCAAACCTTGCGGACTGGCTCCGTAACTTGAGGATAGTCCTCACTCTGGAACGCCTAGAGTATGTCCTTGAGGGACCTATACCACTCGAACCCCAAGAGGGTGCGAATGATGATGACAGGGAATATTATGCCAAATGGATGGCTGATAGTGCCCGTGTCAAGGCTTATATGTTAGCTGGGATGAATAATGATCTGCAGCGCCAGCCTGAGGGTATGCAAATGCGCGAGATATTGATTCATCTGAAGGAGTTGTACGGCGAGCAGTCAAGATCGTCTCGATACCGTGCTGCCGACAATCTCTTTCATACCAAGATGCCTGAGGGTGCAGATGTTGCGGCACATGTGCGTAAGCTCATTGGGTACATCGAGGAACTAAGTTCTCTCGGTTGTCCCATTCATAACGAGCTTCAGAATGACCTGATCCTTCAGTCACTCCCAGCTTCATTTGCTCAGTTTATTATAAACTATAATCTGAGCGATAGGCGATTTTCGCTTCCTGAACTCATGAACACGCTGGTTTAGACTCAGCGTGAGCTAAAGAAAGGAAAGGGAAAAGAGGTTGTGCTTGTTGTGACTACAAGGTCTAAGAGATCTAAGTCGAACAAGCCCAATGTAATACCCGGGTCCCGTAAGTAAGCCGGCCAATAAATTTGCATGCATATTATGTGCTTATATGATTGCACATTTGATATTTATTTAATTATGTGCATATGTGATATTTAACATTATGTGTAAGTTAGATATGGAAGTAGAGGAAATTCGAGATGGGTATGAGAGGGTGAATTTGCGAGTTAGGAAAGTTTGGTTATCATGAGTTCGTGGAATAGGTTCGCGAATTGAAAGGAATTAGAACCTTGCACGGTTTGAAATTCGCGAACTAGGGGGAGATTTAGTTTCACGAATTGAGAAAATTATGAGCATGTGAAGTATACTTCGCGAATTATAAGGATTCGTGAAGTGTGGAAGTGCAAAGTGTTTTTTTTACGAATGGAACTTTGACCCTTGAAGTTAGGAAATATTGTAATAATAAACTAATTATAATTAAGTAGGAAAGACAAGTGGGAGACAATGCTTTTCGGATTAGGTAAATATCAACGTTGGGTTTTGTCCTTTGTTGTCTAAAGCACTAATGGAGAAGTAAGATTAATCATTTATTCAATCATAAGAAAAATAAATCTAGAGAGAAGACGAAGAACTCAAACTGTAGAGATTGAATTTAAGCTTGGAGAGGGTATATCTTTCTTATTTTCATCTTTACGTTTTTATTTTGATTTAGTATGTTTTAAGTGTGTTAGATACGAGAGGCTAGATCTGTGTAAGTTTTATAAAGTTTTTTAATTTTTGAAGGTTCAAATGTGATTTGAAGTTTTAAAGAAGTTCGTTGTGTTCTTGAGAAAATAATATGTTGATCGAAGGTTTTCAGATTTTAAGTGTTAGATAGAGTTTTTGGTGATAATGGGGTCGTGAAATATGAGTTTCACGAACTCTAGTTCGCGAATCATTAGAGAAGTAAGAATTCGCGGATTGAGAAAGTTTTGCGAATTGTGTTTGTTGATTTCGCGAATTGAATGAGTTCGCAAAATGAGAGTGTGAAATGATTAGTTTGCGAATTTTTAGAGGTTTGTAAATTGAGGATTTCGAACTGAAGATATGTGATGTGAGTTTTGTGGGTCGGTTGAGATTCGCGAACTGCTAGACGTTCAGTTCGCGAATTGATTTCGCGGGTGATACTTTGCGAATTCGATCCACTGTACAAAGTTTCGCGAATCCATGAGATTTCGCGAGTTTTATTTTGAGAGTCATGTTTTGCGAATTCCATTTTGCGAACTGAGTTTTGCGGGCTAAGTGAATTTTGCGAATTTAGTTTCGCGAACTGGTGCGAATTGAGTTTTGCGAATTGGGACTATCACTTCGCGAATTGCTTTTGTGAACTATAACAACTTTGCGAATTGTTTTTGTAAATTAGAGACTTTGCGAATAGTATTAGAGTTTGCGAATTTGGTTACTGTGTAGAATTTCGCGGGTTCATGTAATGCACTTCGCGAATCAGGTCACTTTGAATAAAACGTTTTAAGTTTAATGGGCATAGTCTCTTTTTAGGAAAATTATTTTTACACTATTTAATCAGAAAAATATTCTGAGTCTAATGGGCATAGTCTCTCGTAACGCCCGATCATAATTTGTCTCTCGGTGTCTTCATGGTCAATTTACGGTATAGGCAAATGTCCTTTTTGATGGAATTTCCGAACGAAAATTTACGTAGTCAACTAATATAATATATAAACTGATTTTATCGTCTTTTTCGTAGTTAAAGGACGATATTTTAGGAAACTCACCAGACCTGCTAGTGATTAGCTTAAGGACGTCAGGTAAGTGGGAATCTCACCTACAACACATAATTTGTGTTATATGTATTTGTCTTACGTGACTATGTGCTTTGATGAGAATATGTGGTTACGAATTATGACATGAAATGTTTCGATATGCTTTCGCATGGTAAACATTTATTGCATTATTACGTGACATGAGCATGTGCATACACATACAAGTGAGAATTAGAAGTATGAGTATGCACAGAATAAGATCATCTGAGAACAAAATATGTTTGACGATATCGGTAATTGATGTCAAGATGTAAAGGAATGATAGCTACTTCTACAAAGGCACCATGACGGGGGTAAAACCGTCGAATGTATGTACCTAAATTATTTAGGTAACGGACGAGGGTCACCTGGACGAGACACATGGCGTCAGAGTGCCAGGAAAGGGCAACCGCAGTAGAAAAAGGATCATCAGATAGAGGGGCGACCTGGTGAATGGAAAAACTGGAGATAAACCCTAGTTTTGTCCTAGCCAGAGTGGGCCAACTATCGTACTTTTATCCGTATAGGATTTGAGCTCATGTTATGTGGTGCGCGTAGTAAGTTAGCTATGGGCCCAGATAGAAATGAAAAAAAAATGAGAAAGAAATAAGAATGATATGTATATGTGAGTATTAGAAAGCACTGGCGCGGATGCTTTTGCTAGTTGGCACCTGCATACATGCATATTTCCACTTACTGAGCTTTATAGCTCATCCCATGTTTTATGTGTTGTAGACGCAGTGAACACGGTACGTGAACCTGTGAAAGGCGAGGCTGGTCCTTCTGGAACTTCCGGTGACTTTTGAGGGTGGTGTGTACATGGATGCGACCTGTGTGGCGGGTGTTATGTTAATTACGTTGTGTTTGTAAAATGTTTGTATTGTATGTAAAACATTCGAATAATGTTTGTATTGTAAAATAGCAGTGTATGGTTTGCTATGTAAAATCGAAAAATTATATCGGTATTTCGTATGTAATATATTTATATTTCTATTTAGTCACGTAAGTTAGCGTAAGATAATAGTAGTAGATGGCGGAGCGCCACACCCAAGCCCAAGCCTAATAAGCCAAAAGGAGGAATTAAGAAAAAGGGCAAGGCCAAAATGAACGTGCCTAATGTTCCGAAGGCAACTGATCGGTGCCTTCACTGTCAAGAGCTGGGCCTTTGGAAAAGGGACTGCCCCAAGCTTTGAGCTTCTGGGGCTTCAGGTAAAGTTTCAGAAACTTATTGTTCATTTACTGTATTTTCCACTTCGTGGATTCTTGACTCGGGAGCTAGTGCTCACATTTGTGTTTTGAACCAGGGTCTGGAACGAAGTAGGAAGCTGGCGGAACGAGAAGTCTTGATTAACGTTGGTAGCGGACATTGTGTGCCTGCTAGTCATGTTGGATCGAAAACTCTTGTACTAAGTTCTGGACATGTATTATATCTATCCGATGTACTTGTGTTGCCCATGGGGTTGAAAAATATTATTTCTATTCCTGCTTTGAGTAAGAATGGTTATGAATTTCGATTCAATAATAATATTTGTGAGATTTATTTTGGAAATAAATGCGTCGGAAATGCAACGTTAATAAATGGTTTATATTACGTTAACGTCCAAGAACATGCGAATGTAGTTACCGACAAACATAACTTAGAGTTAAACAAAAAGTATTTGTGGCATCTTAGACTAGGTCATGCCGGAGTGCGAAAGATTCAAGAGTTGGAGAAACATGGCATAATTAAGCCAACTGAATCAGATTCCTATCCAACGTGCGAGTCTTGTATCTTAGGCAAAATGACTAAGTCTCCCTTTACAGGATTTTTCAAAGAGCCGCAAACATTTTGGATTTGATCCATACAGATGTTTGTGGACCGTTTAGTGTAGCGGTCCGAGGTAACTTGCACTATTTCGTGACTTTTACAGATGATCACTCTCGCTATGGCTTGGTGTATCTGTTAAAGCACAAGTATGAAACGCTTGAAAAGTTCAAGGAATTCAAAACAATGGTGGAAAATCAAACTGGGAGACAAATTAAAGTCGTTCGATCAGATAGAGGCGGCGAATTTATGAGTCTTGAGTTTGATGATTTCATGAAAGACAATGGAATCATTTCGCAGTTTACACCGCCCGGAACACCACAGTTGAATGGTGTTGCCGAACGCAGAAATCGAACATTATTAGATAAAGTTCGATCTATGCTAAGCTATACAGATCTTCCCATATCGTTATGGGGATATGCTTTGCAAACTGCAGTCCATGTTTTGAACAGAACTCCTTCAAAGTCTGTTGATAGGGTACCTTACAAAATTTGGAACGGTAAGAAACCCAGCTTGAATCACTTAAAGGTTTGGGGTTGACCCGCCTATGTGAAAAAGCTTATGACAGACAAACTTGAATCAAGGTCCACGAAAGGACGTTTCGTAGGATATCCCAATGATAGCATGGGATATTATTTCTACTTTCATGATGATCAGAGGATGATCGTAGCTGTACATGCTCACTTTCTCGAGGAACAGTTCATTCGAGAGGGTGGAGCTGGCAGAGAAGTAACTCTTGGAGAGTTAGAAGAAATGCCTCCAGAGCCATCAGTGCCTAGGGTCACAGATGAGCAGTCCGAGACGCGCCCAGAATTGTGCAGGTCGGGTAGAGTATCTCGCGAGCCTGAGAGATGTGGTATGGTACACGTCGAGCACGGGGTTGCTGCGACGGAGGGAATCATTGGTGATGATCCCACTACCTATGACCAGGCAATGATGGATGTCGACTCAAAGAAATGGGTCGAAGCTATGAAAGCAGAGATAGACTCTATGCACAGCAACCAAGTCTGGACTCTAGTAGATTTGCCCCAAGGTTTTAGACCGATAGGGTGCAAATGGATCTACAAGAGAAAGATTGGATCTGACGGACAGGTTGAAACCTACAAAGCTAGGCTAGTAGCGAAAGGGTATAATCAGAAAGAGGGCATTGATTATGAGGAAACCTTTTCACCTGTAGCAATGATTAAGTCTATCAGGATTCTGCTTGCCATAGCCGCATACTATGATTTCGAGATCTGGCAGATGGATGTGAAAACTGCTTTCCTAAATGGATTCCTCCAGGAGGAAATCTATATGGAGCAGCCCAAGGTTTTACATCGCAAGCAGATGCTCACAAAGTGTGCAAGCTTAATAGGTCAATTTATGGACTTAAGCAAGCGTCTAGAAGCTGGAATCTTCGATTTGATGAAGTAGTTAGGAACTACGGATTCTTAAAGAATGAAGATGAGCCTTGCGTTTACAAGAAGGTCAGTGGGAGTAAGATATCGTTCCTCGTATTGTACGTGGATGACATCCTTTTGATGGGAAACGATATCGGGATGTCGGAGGTGAAAGCTTGGCTTTCAACCGAATTCTCCATGAAAGACCTGGGAGAAGCAACCTATATTCTTGGAATTCGCCTTTTTAGAGATCGAGCGAATCGAATGATAGGTTTATCTCAGGCCTTTTACTTAGAAAAGATTCTGAAACGGTTTCGAATGGATGAATCTAAGAAAGGGTTCTTGCCAATTCGACATGGGATTCATCTCTCGAAATCCATGTGTCCTCAAAATGAGGAAGCAAGGAAGGAAATGAGTGAAATTCCTTATGCATCTAATGTATGCGATGCTATGTACGCGGCCTGACATTGCGTATGCTTTGAGCATAGTAAGTCGGTACCAGTCTAATCCTGGTAAAGAACATTGGAATGCAGTAAAGAATATCTTTAAGTACCTTAGAAGGACTAAAGATATGATATTGATTTATGGAAATGGAGAATTAGAGGTGGATGGTTATACTGATTCGGATTTCCAGTCAGACGTGGATGACCGAAAATCTACTTCTGGTTTCGTCTATACGCTCAATGGTGGAGCAGTGTCTTGGAAAAGTTCCAAGCAAAGCACTACTGCCGATTCCACCACTGAGACGGAGTATATTGCGGCCTCTGAGGCAGCAAAGGAAGGTGTTTGGATGAGGAAGTTCTTAGAAGAACTTCAAGTAGTTCCAGGCATAGTGGACCGCGCACTGCCATTGTGGTGCGACAATAGTGGGGCAGTCGCACAAGCCAAGGAACCTAGGTCTCACTCAAAGTCCAAACATATAGAAAGAAAATACCACGTGTTGCGTGGGTTCGTTGAGAATGGCTACATAGCTGTGCAGAAAATAGCTACTGCGGATAACGTGGCGGACCCGTTCACCAAACCTCTCTCACAGGCAGTGCTTGATCGACACCTCTATAAAATGGGGTTACGATATCATAGCGCATGGCATTGAGTGCAAGTGGGAGATTGTTGGGGATGTGCCCTCGGAATGCCATTCGAGAATGTAATGAATAGGGCACGTATTGTATATTCGATGTATTTTCGCCTGTATTGAATATTGTATTCTTATACTTGATAATGGGATTTATATTTTTATATTAATTCTTTAAAGGCATATTATTTATTTACCTATTAAGTCTCATTAGGCATCCGGTGAGATGGTAAATAAATAAAACCCATATATCGTAAGTATAGTCACTGATTCTCATGGGATGAGAGAGGGGGCACCAGTGAGCTATTATTCTTCAATATTAAATTAGTCCATAAGTCTTAGACCTCAGTAGGGTGACTGAGCGTCAATTACGACTTATTTGTTGACGACTCTTAAATGGTTGTGCCAACCATTCGCTTGGGAAGCGGGAGGTCATAACATTGGTATGAGTTGAATCAGGGGATTAACATGTACTTGGACACGACTCGTAATCGACAATCACATGGGCCTTATCGTTACTCTGGGTAGCGTCAATGATTGATTGATTGACTATAGTAGTGTGCGTGGACCTTAGACTGAAAGGTCTTTGACGGAGTTGACTTCGGGGTCTTGACTTGTCACTAGTTTGCTAGGCCCGCCTTGTTCGGTGATGAACATGGGTCGGCGGCGACATGCGGTCTTGACAACGAAGGGTAACTGCCGTGCTTAGACTAACGTGAGGGATTCACTGTCTCGTTAGTAACCGAGATATATGTCTTATGCATATTTGGGGACGGGAAAAGTTACAAAGTCTTCGGCCGAAGCAATAAACTGACTCATGTGGGACGTGGAGAACAGTTTAGTAATTTCGCCAGTCACGAATTCGTCATAGTGTCGAGTCTAGTGAGTTTGACGTAACCATGACTCTCACTCGACCGGGACATTAGTGAAGGGTCTATACGTACGATGATAATCTATAGTCGGTTCGTAGATTGAAGATCGTACTCAACACGGGATCTATTCGGTGCCGCGGGATTGGCTAGGCGCTTACGGAATTCTTGGATTCCTCCCTTGCCGGGTTGAGACGAACCAAGAGAGTCGGGCTTAAAAATGATCACTGTGATAGTGCCTAACTAATATGAGATGTAAATTAATTTAACGGTCTTAGAGACGTTAATAAAATATTAAATATATGTTTTAGAAACTATATTTACATGGACGGATATTTACGGAAAGAAAATGGTAATAGTTGAAGCGTAAATAGGGTTCACAATGACAAGCAAGGCTTGTCACGGTTGTGAAGCCCATCTGCAAAGTTGCAGTAGCTTCAAAGATTCATATCTCACAATCTAGACCTTGGATTGAGAATCCTTTTGTCATAATCAAGCTTGATGAGTCTTTTAACTATGGTTAAAATTTCAGGTCAATCGGACATCGTTTACCCCTCGATCCGATCGAAATACGAATCTGCCGCAAAGCTGTCAAAGTGTCACGGCCGTGAACACATTGCACGTGGCCGTGACGCATAGCAGAGGCTGAATTTTGGCCTCGACATGATCACGGCCGTGACCATTATGACCCAGGCCGTGAAGGGTGTTGTCACGGCCGTGAATCGGCTTGTTTCAGGACGTGACGGGCGTCGGTTTGGCCAAATTTAATCCAAATCAAGTCCAAATTCATTCCTTGTTCTTATGTTAGACATATGGGACATTATTAGGTCACTTAGTGACATAATAAAAGGGAATCTAACACCTTTTGAGTCATGTAGGACATGATCTCATTTGGATTAAGTTAAAAGTCATTTTCTTGGTTTGGAAATGGACTTTTAATATATTTTCTTAGAGAATTTCGTCCATAACTTGAATTAAGCTCTTTCTCACTCTATCTTTGAGTTTTAGAGAGAAGTGAGAGCATTTAGGGTGATCTTTGAGAAATCCCTAAGTGTTTGTGAGTTTTAGAAATCACACACATACATATACATCTCTACACAACACTCCACACCATCTCTAGCCATCCTTGGGGTGGTGTTCGTTTGTGGTACTTCATGGGGTCGGCGTGACTCTCTTTGGCGCAGTTCGTGAGCTAGGGAGCTAAGGATCTTCGCGACGAGGGTAATGTTCTAAACCTTAATACGTGTATGCATGCGTGTTTTTCTTTATACCGAGTTTGGTCTTGTGGCGGGAACGAGGAAATTTTTGAAATTCACTCGTTCCAACGGGGAACCTGGGAGACCCTTTCAATACTTCCGCTGTGTCCGGGAGAGGCCTCTGGTCACCCGGGGTTACCCAACATTATAGTCAGCACTGAGGTTTAATTTGCAAGGAACAACAGCCTGTTCAGAGATTTGTGCCCTAAGTGTCACCTGTATGCGAAATAAATTTCAGTTAGAGTGATTTTTTAAAGAATACAACCTACAGTTACACAGCAGGAACTTATCTGTTAGAAAATTACTGACTCAGGATTTCACACTGCTCAGGAAGTAATCAACAGTTCAAAGTGCCACGCAGTAAAAGCTGCACCAATATAAAAACATTCACTGTGTTACAGCAATAACACGAATTTCTCATACGTGATAGTGAATTTCTTGCTACCACCATAGTATAACAAACAAAGTAAGATATGATATTTTGCAAAACAAAATGACAACACAGGAAGAAAAGACATGGGCCATTCAATTTCAAGCACACATTGGGAACTTATTCAGAAATGTAAAAAAAGTATCGTATTGAAAAGCGCTGCACGGGTCATCGTAGGAATTCCATACCTGCTTCGTTGCTGGATTCATTGGCGTGTTGCATAATTTTTTTCCCTTTCTTTCGTGGTTTACTGTAGTGTGGTTTATTATAAGTTTCCCTCTCCAATTTTCCCTCTTCAATATTAGGTTAAAATTTGGATTGATTGATTTCGGGCTTATGTAATTACACGTTTTTTCATTTCGATTTATGATTACCATTTATGTTTTGGTATTTGTTCTGACGATTTTGACTGGGTAAATCGCATAACTATATCATATCTCGCAGTTGCGACTGATACCTAGACAGTAGTGTAAACGATATGACTTAAATTGCACTACTGATAACAATAGTGTAAGTAATGACTTAAATTGCACTACTAATAACAGTAGTGTAAGTAACGACTTAAATTGCACTACTGATAATAGTAGTGTAAGTAACTTGTTATAACATTCTTTTGCATAATACACTACCGAGTTTTTAGTAGTGTAAGTAAATTGTTTCTATTTGGCTTAAGCTTAATATAGTTTCATTTATTTTTGGATGATGGTATTTACTCTATTTGACACACCTGTTAACAGTAGTGTAATTAAATGGCTTAATATGTCCTGAACTCAATATAGATTATGGTTTTTCACACGCCTCCTCAATGTTATGTAAAAAGATATGTGATTAAATTTCCGATTATGGTTATTATACACGTTTTCATTCGGAATCAATGATTTTTATTGCGGTTTTGGTCTGTGTTTCCACAATTACGTTTAACATTTAAAATCGGAAAATCCCTTAAGCCGTTTCGGTAGTGCAAACATCGGTCGTGCAAAAACTCGGTAGTGCAAACATCAGTCGTGCAAAACCTCAGTAGTGCAACGTCGCACTTTTTCTTAAATACAATATATTGATGCAGTGAATAATAACTCTGGAATTAATCACATATCTTTTTACATAACATTGAGGAGCATAAAATAACACAAACCTGCATAACCCACGGCAAAACTACCTGCAAAACAGAAAATCAATAAAATCATGCAAAAACTCGTCAAGCAATAGTAATGCGATGAAATTGTAGTAGCCGACACGGAAGAGTAGACGAAGATTAAAATTTTGGCGTACGGGGAGATGCAGTAAAACTGTACGCTGAACTGTTTGTTGTTTTTTGGGCTGTTGTTGTTGCTTCTTTGGTGGATGCACATCAGTACCTGTCGATCGGAGCGGATTATGTAGTTCTGTAGGGAATGTGTTTCCTGAACATTGATGACTAAGAAGGTTAATAGCAAAATAAACATGATGTTACTATATATTGTAGGAAACAGTCGTATACCGATTTTTTTCTCTATTGTCAACAACTTGTGATTCATTTGTTGAAAATGTTGATCAATCATTGTCCCCATACTCTTCAGCATAGCGGCATGCACATCGTATCTTGTCTGTAACGCATCAAACCTCTGCGAAGCATGTTGTGCATAATCATCTATCTTCCTGTCAATACGGCCAATCATCTGGCTTATTGCACTCTGAAATTCCCCAAAAGTTCTTTGTAAAAAATTCGAATCTCATTCATCATCGCGAGTTCAGTAAAAGTTACTATGATTATTTTTCTCCTACAACAATGAGATATTTATATGCAAAAGGTAACCTACATAGATTGGATAACAATAAATGTTACCTCTACAAACACGTCCATATGAAATTATTAATGAAGAGAAGCTAATACGTTCAACCCAATGCTGAAAAGTTTCCAAATGGAAAAATTAGTGCATGAATTAATGAAAGACTGGAAGCCTAACGGTTTCTCCACCCCACTCCCCCCTGAGAATAAATTCATTTCTACAATAACTAATTAGGTAGTTATGCATGGAATTTTAACGGCTGGATGAACTTATACAAATACAACAGTTCATTGTCTAATAATGAGATATACGTTATCCAAATAAAGTGCTGGAAATCTGATCCATGAATAAGCTCATAACACGTAATTTTATAAAATACTGGCGTCTTAATCTGCAAAAAATATTTGACAATAACCATATACTCATAAACCCTAAACTGGAAATAATCAATCGATGAACCAATTGTTTCGTACTCTCTCGTGTTGCTCGTTTCCTCAATTACATCGACCCTGAGGAAGCAACTATTGATTGAAAGAGTGGTGGGTTGTTTTCACGTGAGGTAAAAGGGACAACCACAATAAAATGGTCAGTAGTGTGTAATTCGGTAGTGCAGTATGCAAAAGTTCAACCTATTCATTAGTGTATAATTCGGTAGTGTGTAATTCAGTAGTGCATTACGGCTAACATTTATTCAGTTAACATTATTTTACAACGTTTTCCCTATTTCGAACAATATCAATTGAAATATGAAAAAGTTAATTTGTCCGATCGCCGTAATAATTAATATCTGTTTTAATTTCTAAGAAAAATGGTCAATAGTGTGCAATTCGGTAGTGCATTATGGAGAAGTAACTCGTAAGGCTTGAAATTGCAAGAGCGAGACCGTAAGCGTCCAATTCGCACGACGGCTGTTTTGCACGACTATATTGCTGAAATTATTGCTGTAAGTTGCACTACTGCAGCTTCATCGGCGTATGACTGCTCACAGAAACACACCATTATTGTCCCATATATTGATCAGACATCACGTTAGGATTTAAACACCAAGAAGTGATACGCTGGAAGGTAAAGACATGCAACATCAATAAAATAACATCTCCATCTTGCAGGATTCTCAATGATAACATTTAACGAACATCACCACAATGGTCTCCAATCTAAAAACTACTTCAACTTCTAACTCTTTTCCTTCTTTATCTTCTTACTTCTGACATATGGAATGTGATCGGTGTCAACACGCTTAGCTTTTTTAAACGTTGACAGAACTATATCGAAATCCTCCGAGGCATTTTCTGGTAAAATGAGATCTTTTGGACCAACAGCAGACTCAACAGTGCTTTTATGAACAGCGTCCTTAGGCATTTCTATACAGTATCTCGATTCTTCCGGGAGGACGCATTCAATTGGGGATACCACTTCCGGTAGAGCCTGTGAAACCTGAAGAGAACTTATCAATCCACTAAGCTTGATATAATACACCGACACATTAGACCACAATTATTAGTAATAAATGTTATCTACGCTGTGTACCTCAACAGAATTCTCCTCATCAGGCACGCCTTTGATAGGATGAAGCTCGACCATACGGGTCACCATCAAGCTTTTATAAGAACTTCGAAATCAAAAGGTTTGATCCTCAAATAAAAGTTGAAAATTTTCCCGACCAATGAACGAATACATTCAGGAAGTTCTTCATCAACGTTTTCGCCATCTATCACATTTTTCTGAGACAGTTGAAACACTGATTATGATACCTCTATTCACATAATATTGTCAAGAATTCTCGCTTACCAAGCCATTCTTCAAATCTTCAGCTGTTGTGTTTGTGTGTTTTTTGGCTGGCCCATCAAATATAACGAATGTACCGGTATCAGTTCCATCATCAACGATTGTCTCAATACGGAACCTACACAAAGTAAGAAAGCAAAAAATGAATATTCACAATATGTCACTTTAATAGAAATTATAATTTCCTCCATTACAGTGCACAATACCGCAAAACACCCAAAGCATTCATATTGTCGCATTTGTTGCAGATAAGTGCGCTTTCGGACTTTCTCAACTTTGACGAACACTTCGAGCAAGAAATATAGTTCCAACCACTCCGGCTAACGACATCGGTTATCTTTGCTTGACACAAAAAATAACGGTCCTGTGGAACAAAAAACCTTTAAACAACGGAAAGGCGATTCATGAGACCATACATGAATAGTACCTGCTCGACTTCCGTACGGAGAATCATGTATATATCGGACAGATTGCTTTTTGTTACTTGCCTCACACTGCTAAATGACGTATAGCTGTGGAAAGTAACATGTACGTTCATCCTAGAAAGATTAACTATTACTTATCAGAGCATCGCACAGTTTGATGTACGAATTTATTGAATACAACAGTGTTCTAAATACTGTTAAATGACATGTCACCGTTTGCGGAAATCCGAGACGAATGCACTATCACCATTAATATAAAGAGTAGTTGCAGAAGTTGTATTCAGATACAAACCGCCTATGGGAAAAATATAGTCAGAAAATATTCGTTGAAGAAAGAATCACGTACAGATGGGAATAACCTGAAAATATATTTGGATTGATATTCGTCACGATAACCACAATAGCATCCCCAAAAGTTCCTTTCAACCTCTTATAAAACTCAAGCGCTTTATCATCCCAAGCTGTAATAGTTGCATGGTGCCCACTGCAAAGAAAAATATTGTCATATCATTATAACCCACACAACAAAGACAATCAATGCCAAGGGTAAAAACATCGGAAACTAAAATGCACCCTTCCAAAATTACATTCACCATCGTACGTGCTGAATTACTATTGTCATCTAGCTCAACAATGGACGAAACCATCGCAATTACATCTATTCAAATATAAATTAAAATATTAACTAATAAACCACATGAGGGCTACATTAAAAAATAAAGCAGATACACATATTTTATAGAGATAAAGATGCAAACCTGGTAAATAATCACGCCCACCAGCGTTTGATTCTAAATATTCAAAAGAACGAAACTGAACTTTCTCGTTTTTTATGATGACACCATCACCAATACTGCGAACCATTGTTGTACGGTTACTATAACGTATCATATAATGATGCTCAGTTGTGCGATATGTCTGCGGAGCATTGACAACATCAAAGTTTGATATGGGAAAACGCAGCCTTCCTCAAGTAGGCCTTCAAATTTTGGAATGACCGAACTATTGATTGTAGCTTGCATATGAGTATCCTATAACAAAAAAAAAAATAAACTTAATTTCTTGCACCTCTTCATCGAGTAACATATACCCAACTAATATCAGCTCTCCATTTCTTCTAAAATTTGTAGCTCTCCAATAACAAAGCAGCCTAACAATGATTGTATTGTTCCCCATCCCAGGACTCAAAACACTAAGTACGGAATGATTATTCGGTGCAGCCATCATGAAACAACTTATATGTATTTAATAATAGCCGAGAATAATATAAACTGTGTTAACAAAATAGTTATACAATTCTATATATATAATGGCAACATTTAACAATTTATTGTTATAATTATAAGCCAAACCCTTGAACTATCATAGGATAAGATTCACCGAATGTTCAATAATAGAACATTCATTTCTTCAAACGTTTTAGTTCGCTACAATACATGTATAACGCTACAATATCATATATTGCGTTATATGAATCGGTTTTGTGGCATACATTAAAGGCGAACCTTTGAGTTGCAGTAAGATAAGATTCCTCGAAGAAATTTTAAACGGTTATAGAACTCTATCACAAACCAATCACTAACATTTAATTCTACAAAACTTTTCAAATTCAATATACTTTTAATAAGTAAAGACCACTACCCTCAGACCCAAAATGGTGTCATTGTACTTTAGAGCGCTGACGTGTCACACAGCTATGGGCTATAGGGGTCAATGAGAAGTCAAACAATTTAGTTTTAATAAGTATATAATTTCTCATAGCAGGTAAATTTCACGGACTTCCACAACTGCAACAAACAGCTACAAAGTCAATCTACGAAATCGATTGCATAGAACTTAGGCCCACAAAAAATTAACGAATCGAATTGCAGAAGACAACAGCTCAGAAAAATAAATTGAAATGACCAACCTAAAAAGATAACCCCATAATTCTAAGCAGAAACCTCCATTTTGTTTTCTCGTAATATAGCTCGAAATTCGAGACCGTTCCCATAATTAGTCCTGGATATTCAGAACTGGAGCCGGAGAATAAAGAAAATAAGGGAAAAAAGAACAGAGAGTGTCATCTCTTAATCTCAGAGCTGTGGATGGAAGTGAAGAAACTATAAGTACATCGTTCGCCAACACGTTCTTGAAGTGTCCCAAATCGAATATATCACCAATTCATTGCAATGTTCGCAGAAAAAGCATTTCAATCAGCTAATTCAATCACACTTGAGAAATAAAGAAGGAAAAAACGAACCTTTCATCACCCCAAATCACATTGACCTGTAAAATTGGAACAACCAAGCTCGCCCCAAGAATCCTCGCAAAATCAACGGCGTGTACAATCTGATTTCTCTGTTGATTCATACAACCCGAAACAACCACCATCAGATACTTACTCCTATCATTCACAATCTCAGCGCTCTCTTTCTGATACTTTAAGCCGAAATCCAAACACGGCCTATAGTTCACGGCGTTGGGTTGCTTTCAAAACCCATCGTTATTCTCTTCAACAGAAGCCGCCATGCAACCTATAGCTAACTGCTGATGATCACTGTTGTAATGAGATGCTGTTGAGCCATGGGTAGAAGAAGACTGATGGCGGCTCAGAAACAGAAAGCAAATCGGCTCATGGCTCGAACCTGCAAAATACGATTGTTCGTAGAACTTGTAAATCTTTATATCCCGGAAATAGCTATTGTAAGACAAAAAGATTAAACGTTATATGCCCACTTCAAAAATTGAAATAAAATCATTCAATTTTTGTTTATTTTTTAACCTGCATTTCAAGGGCGACTATGTAATCAGAAGCTTCTTCTAACACAACGTCTAATGGCTGTTTCCGACCTGGGACCAACCCGCCCAAAACCTTACCCTTACTCTGAACCGCTGGTAAATCCATGCCCTTCAGCCTCACGCCACCGGCCTTGGACCTCCGCTGCAGTCGGATATTGCCGGTCACCGTCGTGTTCATCATCACCCTCCTATGTTGCTTCTTGTGGGGCATGTCTTGCTGCTCTTGAGCCAAAGAAAAGAATCGAGCGATGACCGTGAGATTTCTCTTCAACAGAAGCCGAATCCGCCATCTCGGTAAAACTCAACGACAAAGGCCTTTGCTTTTCTTGAGGAGCAGCGAAGCATGGGGTTTTTTAGAGGGTAAAGGCGAGCGCAACCATATCATACACAGAAACACGAAAGATAGGGCCATTCTTGGGTGGTTGAGCAGAGCCCTAAGCTTCGAGCTCGTTTCTGCCGCCAAAGAATATTTCTTGTGGGGCGTCTTGCTGCTCTTGAGCCAAAGAATCGAGCGGTGACCGTGAGATTGTCGTTATTACGTGCGATGCGACGGAGATGGCGACTCTGCGTTTTCCGTATAATGTTTAATGTACATTAATCCATTAATTTCTAAACACAACGTAATTTTAATGTGATGCCATCATGTAATTTTACTCACCTATATACCCAAAATGGTAATTGTACTTTTGGACGCTGACGTGTCGCACAGCGATTGGCTATAGGGGGTCAATGAGAGGTCAACCATTTTACTTTTAATAAGTATATGATTACTTGTGCCATTCAATTATTCAACAATATATGTTTTATATAGTATTCGACTGACGTTGTAGTGTAAGACCTTGATCAACGCAGTGACAATTCATCCGTGAAAGAGGAGAATATAGACAGACAGAAATTATATATTATATATATCATTTTTGTCATACATTCAATCGCTGTATTGCTGCAGTACAATTCAACGGACAGTCATTGACAGTATCTATCAAATGGACAGTGCACCGATCAAAGTACCAATCGCCAATGGCCTGAGCAATCGTCTGCAAAGAAGAAGAAAATATTTTTATAAATGAAAATTTTCATTTGGAAATAAAAGAATATATATATACCAAATTTTCCAGAGTAGGTGATCCCTTCCAATTATATAATTGATTCCAGTAAATGAAATCATGGCCGTAGCAAGAGTTGATGAACTCTCCCCTCGATGAACAGTCCCCACCAAGTGCTTTCAACGTTTCTATTAGTGCACTTTGGAAACCTGAACCATCATCAAATTAAACAAATCGATCAAGTGTTGATTTTTTACATAATACATAAATATTAGGCAAAACTATAAAACGGGTGACTAAGTACGCCATTTTTTCTATTTTGTGTCACTATGTTTGCCAGATACAAAACTAGGTCACTAAGTATGTATATGGTAACAAAACTGGATCACTAGTTACAAAAATAGGTCACTAAGTGTGTACATAGTAACAAAATTAGGTCACGAAGTATGTATATATTTACAAATTTGGGTCACTTAATAAGAAAAAAGAGGTCAGTCGACAATTCCGATCAAAAAATCCTTTTGGTTCCTGTTCAATTTTCGCTCGTCAGTACAAGAGCAAAAATTAACCCAAATTTGTTACTATGGACATACTTAGTGATCCAGTTTTGTAACTGGCAAACATAGTGACCCAAAATCGAAAATTTGCATACTTAGTAATTCAGTTTTATAATTTTCCCTAAATATTATACATTTATTTAAAGTTGTATTTATACCTTGCATTCTCTGAATACTGCTGGGTTCGCACATGTTCAGATTACGAGTGCAGTTTACCCAATGGGAGTCAGCTTCTTGAGGCTTGAAATTTGCTCTTAGCTGAAATAACAACGACATCAAAATTATAATCAAGATTTCGAAGCCTTGTTCAATATTTCAGTTGCGATTAATGGGCAAGAATCTATACCTGATATTCATCAAACGCGGAATGGTGAATAAATAGCGGCGTTTTCATGTCGCCGACAACGTTTTCTGGGAAGAAGCACAGAAAAGAAATTGTACGTTGGGTATTTAGCTAAGACTAACCTTTTTTTCTTATATAAAACATATGGATTTTAGTTTATTGACATTACCAACTTAGGATCCATCTTCGAGCTGAACGAAGGAAATGAGCTCAAGTGTTCGAGTCGATTCCAAAATCTCAATCCTACTTGGGGTCGGCAAGTTCACTCTTGAGGCTCGCAGCTCCTAGGAGAGCTGGTTGATCAACCGAGCAAGAGCGTATTGACCGAGGTGGAGCTTTGATGGGGTTTCGAAGCTTGACAACATGATTCTCAGCAACAGAAAAGGGAGGTGAAGCTTTTTTTTGGTGAACTTTGGGCGACTGTAGAGGGCGAGTTTGGGCTGTGATGACGATTCCAGGAGTTGGGATTGCGGGTCTGGAGTCTCGAGGTGGAGGTTGTTGGGAATGGCGAGCCTGAGAGGAAGACGAACTGAGTGGAAGAACTGAAGCTGAAGATGATATTTATTGAAGAGAAGCTGTGACGTTCAGGAGGCGGATAGGGATAGGGATGAAGTGTGATGAGGCGGATAGAGAATCTCGGCCGCGAGATCAAGATCTAACGGCTCATGTTAAAAGTGACATTTCACTTAAAGAAACGTCACATGTTTCTCACTGAGGTCACGCGTTTAGCACTGTCTACGTGGGAAAGTATGGAGCGTTGGATCAGATGGAATGGAAGGCTGAGATGGATCGCGAAACACACTTAGGCTGAGATGGATCGCGAAACACACTTTACACATTATCTGAAGCTTATAAATATCAGATTTTGTATTTTGACTTAGCATCTTTGAGAGCTCGTAGCATTTCGTAGAGTGAGAATCCCGGTGAATGTTAAACACAAAAGTTGTAGAGGGCACGGCAGTGTACAATTCTTGTGTTGTGATTAATACGAAAGGGGGCTCGGTTGATCCGTGGACGTAGGCCAAAGTTCGTCCGAACCACGTTAAATCTTTCTTTACAAAGTGTGTGTGTGTGTGTGTGTTTGCTGATTTTGGGTGCGATTGAGCTTCCGATTGCTCTGATCGACTCAAGACATTAGCATACATTGAAATACATTGAAAGCTCTATCTAAAGGTCGCCATTTCCCAACATAACGGGGGAGAATACACTTCAAGGGAATTCTGCAAATTTCTGAAGGAAAACAAATACATCATCAATTGACGTGTCCAAATACACCTCAGTAGAATGGTGTGGCCGAGAGGAAAAATCGACATTTGGCTGAAACATGTCGAAATATGATACATGCGAAGAATGTACCACCAAGATTTGTTGAATGTATGAAGACAGCAGCGCACGTAATAAATAGGCTAGCACAAGCAAAGCTGGGATTCATATCACCATTCGAGAAGTTATGGAAACTCAAACCAACTGTTGGCCACTTCAGGATTTTCGGATGCGTCTGTTATGTTTTCGTACCAAGTTATTTACGAACCAAATTTGACTAGAAGGCAATAAAGTGTATATTTGTGGGGTACGACAGCCAAAGGAAAGGGTGGAGGTTGCGATCCAACTACCGGACGGTGTTCTACCTCTCGCCATGTAGTATTTAACCGAAGCATCCTCCTGGTGGACACCACAAAAATCGGAGCTACCTGATTCAAAAGAAACTCAGGAATAGTTCGATAAATTAGTCAAAATTCCGGATGAAAATCAGACTACGCAGGAGCCAGAAGAGGACGTTGAAGCATAAATCATCATTCCACGTTACTAGCCATATGTGTTGTAAATAAATAATCTAAGCAATCTTTTACACATAGCACTATCTAGAATGATTAAACCGACATAGGAATACTATATATATGTGATGTATGTAACCTTATGAATGTTTGTGAAGATATAAAGAATATTGAGTGCTTGTGAGTGCATGTGCGTGTGTGTATATATTAAAAACAAAGTGTGTGGGTCTTGTGTTGTCATCTAGTGTCCATCAAAGTCCTTGTGAGTGTGATTATAATAAAACAAAGGGTGAGTTTGAGTGATGGTATAAGTGAGGTGTCTATCATAATAATTGACTGGTGCAATAGTTTTAAAACATAGTTTATTATAATTATTACTTGTGTCATTCAATTATTCAACAATATATGTTTTATATAGTATTCGACTGACGTTGCAGTGTAAGACCTTGATCAACGCAATGACAATTCGTCCGTGAAAGAGGAGAATATAGACAGACAGAAATTATATATTATATATATCATTTTTGTCATACATTCGAATGCTACATTGCTGCAGTACAATTCAATGGACAGTCATTGACAGTATCTATCAAATGGACAGCGCACCGATCAAAGTACCAATCGCCAATGGCCTGAGCAATCGTCTGCAAAGAAGAAGAAAATTATTTTATAAATGAAAATTTTCATTTGGAAATAAAAGAATATATATATAGATATATATATACCAAATTTTCCAGAGTAGGTGATCCCTTCCAATTATATAATTGATTCCAGTAAATGAAATCATGGCCGTAGCAAGAGTTGATGAACTCTCCCCTCGATGAACAGTCCCCACCAAGTGCTTTCAACGTTCCTATTAGTGCCCTTCGAAAACCTGAACCATCATCAAATTAAACAAATCGATCAAGTGTTGATTTTTGTCGTAATACAAAATTATAAAATATACATAGTAACAAAACTAGGTCACAAAGTATGTATATGGTAACAAAACTGGATCACTAGTTACAAAACTAGGTCACTAAGTATGTACATAGTAACAAAACTATGTCACAAAGTATGTATAAAGTTACGACTTTGGGTCACTTAATAAGAAAAAGATGTCAGTGACCCAATTTTGTTACTATGGACATACTTAGTGTCTAGTTTTTGTAACTGGCAATCATAGTAACCCAAAATCCAAAATTTGCATACTTAGTAACTCAGTTTATAATTTTCCCTAAATATTATACATTTATTTAAAGTTGTATTTATACCTTGCATTCTCTGAATACTGCTGGGTTCGCACATGTTCAGATTACGAGTGCAGTTTACCCAATGGGAGTCAGCTTCTTGAGGCTTGAAATTTGCTCTTAGCTGAAATAACAACGACATCAAAATTATAATCAAGATTTCGAAGCCTTGTTCAAAATTTCAGTTACGCTTAATGGGCAAGAATCTATACCTGATATTCATCAAACGCGGAATGGTGAATAAATAGCGGCGTTTTCATGTCGCCGACAACGTTTTCTGGGAAGAAGCACTGAAAAGAAATTGTACGTTGGGTATTTAGCTAAAGACTACCCTTTTTTTCTTATATAAAACGTATGGATTTTAGTTTATTGACATTACCAACTTAGGATCCATTTTCGACGTGCATGATTTCGGCAGATTCTTGGCCATTCCCTGCAACATAATTCCATAGGCATGTGCAATCTTATGAATAAATATGCACCACAATGATTCTTAATATTGACTTAAAGAGTTGATAATATTTGTTAATAAATTAGTACGTGCAAGGAAATCAATTTTGCATTATAGTCTTGTCTGAAGTCAACTCCAGGAAGGTCTTTTCTGTATTATCAATGAAAAAGAGTTAATATTATATACATATACATATATATATATAGACACACACGGACATTACACATTAAATAAATAAATAAGTACCCCCAAAGAAAGAAACCAGAATCTGATACGCATTTGACTCTCTTAGCGTTTGGTAAGTAATCTCGAAAACGATCACAGTGCATTATCGTTGCTACCCCACCTGCTGAATTCCCGGCGAGCATCGCCTGTATATTTATATATATATATATATATATATATATATATATACATATATTTATTATTGAAAGAAACGGAAATAGTTGGGTATCTATCGATTGCCATAAATATGAGAAATATTACATTTTCTGCATTCGTCATTCCTTTAGCTAGCAAGTCCTCAATGACTGCCTTGAAAATCCTTGCACCTCTGTAATATATCTTTGTCGTCTAAAAAGAGAGAAAAAAAAAAAAAAAAAAAAACAAGAATGCAAATCAAAAATATATTTTTTTGCGTGCCAATTAATAGAATTTGTTTGTGTTCTTACAGGATCGACTTCTTCGACGTCTCCCAGAAACGATCCACCGTCGCAGTATGGAACCGAGACTATATTCCAGTTGTAGAAATCTGATAGATATATATGTCAGCATTATGGGGTTACGAAGAATATGGCATAGCGTAACATAATGATAAAATTTATTACCAGGATTTACGGTTTGGTCATTGAGTTGAATCCCATTAAAATTCTGTGACGTGTAGTTGACAGTGCTGCCGACTATCGTATTGAATCTTTCTTGGCACTTCTTCGGTGATGTACACCATCCACCACCCTATACATACATACATATTATATCGAATTATCAAATAATCAAATTAAGATGGGAGGAATTAAATCGAAAATAGTATATTATACCCATAAATAAACCATCCAGCTGTTCGCACCCTCTCCAAATCCCTTGGCATGAAAATAACCTCCTGGGCTCCCATCCAAGCAAACTGCAATTGCAAAATAATAAAATAATTAATTATTCATAATTTCGTCATATGATGATTATGTATTAGGCGCAATGCATGTTGATATATATATTATTCTCTGTACGAAAAATATATATATATACATATATATATATACCTGCTCCTTCGGAGGCGGCTTTCTCGTGAAGAAGTGTAATATTTACCTTTTCCTCTCTTAGGGCTTCGGCGTTGACGAGGAAGAAGACGGCAATGATAAATAAACAAACCCTTGAATAAGGGCATGCGTAGTAGCAATAGTGTTGATGACGATCAGCCATGGCCTGCGTTAACAAACATTTAAATGATGAGGTAAAACTATATTGTTAATAATTGAAACAAACAATAATTTTATCACCAGAATATATATATATATATATATAATTTCTGAACCACGCCAAGGATTGGGAGTTCTTTATTTCGGGGGGGGTGATCCTTGTGTGCAGACAAACATATATATATATATATATATATGTATATAATAGGTAGCCTTTCTATATTGTCCGAACGATCAGCCGGCATTTTCTCTTTCGACGATATATTGGTCCGAACATTTTTTATAATGTTACGTTAATTCTTGCATGAGTGGTTAATTTCAATTGTATCCAATGAGTGATTAGTTAGATCAAGTAATTAAGCCATGAAATTCTCCAGTCCACAGAGAAGTTGGGTCCAAGTTATATGGGGCAATAAAAAGGGGGACATATGGAGGTAAATAGGTCGGAGTTGGACGTGGAGTCTATTTGAAGAAATTTGGAAAGCAGTTGACAAAAAAAAAGTCTCATGCTTGTTTATTATATATGCTATGTCAACGATTTGGTTAGATAGAGCTTGTCCTAACTAAAACTATTTGACTTTGTTATTATTTTCCAGTCCATTGAATCTATGCCCTAAACCTAATCAAAACAACATCCATCCATGTGGTAAACCTAATTCCAATTACCTCTGTTAATCGCCACGTGTTAACACAGCTTCTGACTTTGAGAAAAAAAAAAAACCATTTTTTGTTAGTTAGTTGCCGTCTTAAAGAGCATCATTTGACCTGTCTTTAGCATCTGATCTCATTGATACCTTAATTAAATTAGTTCGAAACTTAGGATGATATCTACTACTAGTTTCATTCCAGCCATTAGAATATTGAACAGAGACTATACATTGAACCTTCCTTATGAGTTCTGACAGCTTTTACTTGAGTTTTTTTTTAGAGTGAGGTATGTAAGAGTTCTGTTCATTGATATATTTCTATAGAGAATGATGTCCCTTTCTTTCAACTTTCAAGTGGCTCAACTGACTCCACTACCGTGGTTGGTTTTAATCAACTTCATGTACCTTAGCATTGACAAACTGTTGTTACTTGCTATTCTTAGCCATATTAGAAGAAGCCCATCCAACATTTGACAGATGTGAAATTTAGATTCATTAATCATATGGGAGCTAAAAGCTTGTTGCATTACCCAAACCTAACTGCTTAGGAACTCTATCTAATGTACCTTTGTACGTAAGATCTCATGGGCAACGGTCACTGTCTACACTCATTCAAGCACCATGTGCAGATTGTCTGAAATTATAGATAGTACTTCACATGTCCCTTAGATTTAACGATCAAAACTGAACGAAGGTACTTCCATTAGATTTTGCCTTGCGGACTTTACATAAGAAAAAACAATATGCAAAAAATAAATAATAAATAAAAAAGAATTGCCTAAGTTCATCCATGTATTCCCCTCCCCTGTTCTTGGACTTGAACTCTGCCTCCTTTCGTTTGGAGACTCTTTACATACCAAATTGGCGTTTCCTCTCCCACCAGAACTCTTTACTATTCTGGGTTTTTTTTGTGCCGAAGCAGCTCTTCGATTTCTCAAGAGTTCTCTTGGAAATAATCTCTGTCTTTTCTTTAGGACAGAAAGCTGGTTTCTTTCTTGACGGACAACAATGGTAATACTATTTTGCTGTGTGTCTGAGAGCGACGTTGATGGGCAAACCATTGTGGGGAAGTGGGAAAGGCGCGTATTGAATTGAAGAATTGTGTGGACCCATCAAAGACCATTTGCATTTGGTGGTTAAATGGTGGAGCAGCACCAATATCTCTACCTTAGCCAGCTCATTCCCAGGACATGCGTGTGTCCCATTGCCAAATGGGATGAATGTGTTGGGCTTTGGGGCGACCTGTCAGTTTCAAGATTTCATTTTTTTTTTTTTTAGACAGTCAATGATTGAGCAACAAAAAAAAAATATCTACAGTGGGAATGATTGATTGTTGCATGGCGCAAGTATTCACCTCAAATCTTGAAGGATCGAATCTCTGGGGATCTGAGAAATTCTCTGGGCTGTGGTGAATATTTCTGAAGAGGGGTAACACCTTCCATCCTTTCGGAATTAAATATCCTGTTGAAAACAAAATCAAGAAAAAGCATTTCTTTTTCAGTCGTAGAAAAGAAAGGATAAAAATCCAATCTTTATCTTATATTTCTTACCATTGAATTCAACATCTTCAACAGCTTCTCTGAAGGTAAAGGACAAGATAGATGCAACTCTGAGTGTTTCTTGAATAACCCTTGTGGTAATTGGCATCTTCTTTGTATCAGCCCAGTTCAGACCCTTTCCCTCACCTTTAGACTTCAGTATAGCCTCTTGCTCTTCCTGGAAAATTCCAATAGAAAGAAAGGGATTATTATTATATGATCGCCTGCTGAGTTATTATTCTGTCGGGAATTTAAAAGCAAGTTAGGTTCTTACAGTGACAGCTTGTAAAACGCTTGGATTTTCTGCTAGGTACTTAAGAATCCATGTCATGATACTAGCTGTAGTATCACGGGCAGCGAAGATCACACCAATGATGTTGTCTGCAATTTGTTCGTCTGTTAATCCTTCGGAATCGCCCATGAAAGATCCCAGCAAATCACTGTGGTTCTGCTTTGTCTGTCTCCTTAGAGACAGAATCTTGGCCAAGATCTGCGCCAACTCTTTCCTAGCCTTCATCGCCTTGTGGAAAAGGGTTCCCGGCAAATTAATTGGCATCGAATTGTATCCTTTTTCGAGAACGTAGTAGCACCTCTTCAGATCTTCTCTGTACAAAACTTCTTCTTTTCCGAATATGGAGAGCAATGCCACGTTGAAGGCGTACTGCGTTGAGGAGGACAGAGTTTATCAGTTTCGAGTGGAAAACAGGGTGCTCTGTTTTTTTTTTTTTTTTGCTCTGTTTCTAATAACAAGCAGAACGTACCGTTTTCATTTCTTGAAAAGCGGTGATCGTTTTCCCTTCCCAAGATTGGATCGAGCCGAGAGCCACCGACTCCACGTCCGACACGATGTTCTTGATTGCTTCGGGCATGAAAGCTCGAAGCACGAGCTTCCTTAGCTTGGCGTGGTATTCTCCTTGGTGGAAGAATATGGCCTGCTTTCCCAGCATTCTCTCTTTGCTCGCTGGATAAGTGGGCTTAAATAGGTGTGCTTTAGACACTAGCACGGCCTTAGCAGCTTCTGGGCTAGCGATCATCACGCAGGGACATCCCAGTATGTGACTCTTGAAGATAGAACCATACCTACGGTGAAGAAAAAGCAACACTTTTTTAGCTCAGCTATACAGCTAGAGAAAAGAAAAACAGGGGAGGTTGCTTGACTTGAACAGAGCTTTGCTTACTTCTTGACTTTGGAAGCGAAGAAAGTGTTTGGGTTCTGAGAGTATAGTTGGAATGTTTCGCCGACGTAAGGCCAGCCCATGGTGCCCGGCGGCAGCGGAAGCTTCACTTGGCCTGAGGAGATGAGCTTGAAGATGATTTTTACGGATACGATCGAAGAGATTAAGGTGAGCAAGAAGATGCAGATAGAGATGAACTCCATGTTTCTTTTTTGTTTTCTTGATCTTTGAGTGACGATTTGCTGGTGTAGGAAATCGAAGTTTGAAAGGGGTATTTATAGGTGCAAGATAATGGGCATGGCCCTCCTCATTTACAACTTGAGGATGATGATGTACAACGAATCTTCCTACAGCTCATCTCATCTACTTGAGAGAGAGAGAGAGAGAGAGAGACTCTTAATCAATATTATTAATGTCATTATTAGTTTATGATATAATCTGTGTGTGTGTGTGTGTTTTGTCTGAAGATGGGCGTGTGGGGGAGTCTTTAGGTTGACTAACAATGGCCAAGTTGAGTCTGAGTGACCATAATTCTCGCCTTTTCGCTATTATTAGTATTTAAAATAGAATAATATTAGTAACATGAATAATAATAGTAATATCTTTTTTTTGTTTATCCTGACATATCATGTAGAAAAAATAAAAGTATATCATTTTATTTAATTATAGTAACGGGACGACAAATGCTCTCAGTCTCAGTACTTGCTATGCTACACATCAGTTACCAGGAACATGCTCTGTTGAATAGGATGGACCAATTTCATGTTTTTAACTAAATTTAGAAAATATATTATTTTATTGATATCCCATATTTCTACACAAAAGCTTAGTCTATTACACATTTACACTACACCTAACAACGTATGCGAACTATATAAGTGTAGGAAGATTCGCACGCACCGTTGATATTATAGGTAAGAAGCATTTAATTTTAATGGGAAAAAAGGCCCTTGTGCTTATATTTTCAAGATTACAATTTCAAGATTACACTCACAACGTTATAAATCAATACCTATATATAGAACGAGTACGTGCACTTTCATCTTTTACGAGTTTCTGCACATCATCGATCTATATGTATAATAGATTACTGAAAAGGGTCGTACTTCTAACTTAAAATTAAACTACATCATCGGACAAAAAGGAACTTCGAGGTGAAGCTTTCATGATCGTGAGCCAAGTTTGTTTATGTCGATTTCAATCGTAAAGTAAATAAATAAACAATCTAGTGCTATCTTTATATGAACAAAAACAATTATATTTTGTGAATACTGAAAAACAAAACAGAGAAAGAACATTTTTTTGTTGTATTTATTATATCTGTCAACGCATCTATTATTGAGCAACTTTACACATTAATGAACGTAGGTCCGTTGGTAGCTAAGTTAGATAATAGACAATGAGAGGACTAATACATATCTCTTTACGAGTCACGTTTCATTAACTTCCCCGCGCTTCAGACACAACATTTCTAGTTCGCAAAAGCAATTCAATTAATTAGTATGATTGCATTTATTAAGATCCATCGACTTAAGTCATGTTATAATCGAGATATATTATACACATAGAGGCAAGATACAACAATCTGAGGTAATAGTAACAACAATATAAACAACATACACACGGTTTGGACACAGAATAATTAGGAGATATATCGGTTGCTAAGACAAATAAATGATGTTTATGTTTAGGGATGTCGTCTTTCAAAAACAACTGGGTAGGTCCTTATGCAGTTAATAATAGCTTTTTGAAGCATTGAATCCAATTACATATTTCTTCTCGTCATTAAAGCGACAATATCTAAACATATGGTCCAAAATGCTAATAATAGAGATGCATTATTAAGTGTCAAAGCATTCTATAAATATATGTATAGAACGTTAAGGACAGTTGTAATAGATTATTTAGTGTATGAACTTGAACATATCTCAATCATGTATTAAAGGCATCATGCCCTTTTCTTTACAAAAACACAAACGTTACCTTTTTAGGATTGGTTCTGAATACAAAATAAATCAGACGCGGATGTATGACTACTTGTATTATTTTTCTATATCATACATAAGAACGAATGCTTATTAAATTAGAAGTAATGACATGGTGTCCAAACGTAGAACTTTATATCAAGGTTCTTAAACCGGATTTTCAAACCCGATCGGAAATTTTAATGCTTTAAGGTTTAGTGGTTTAGCCGGTATAGAACGGAATCAAACCGGAGTAAAACCGGTATCTTAAATATAACAAATATATATTTTATATACGAATTAATCAAATAATATGAAAAATATTACATGTTTATATGAATGTTTTTCAAACTATAATTATATATATTAAGGGGTAAAATTAAATAAAAGTAAATTGTGTTTTGGTTGGTATAAATTAATCGTATGTCAAGTATTAAATCTATGAGTTGGTGTCAAATTTGAATAAAAATAAAATAGCGAGCTAATAGGTTAATTATAAAATATAAAAGTTAGGGTGTTGAGTGGATTCGAACCCAAGTCCATTAAGTAAAATATCAACAACTTAACCACTAGACTAACTTATTGGTTTTTCTATTTTGTATAATTTATTCAAACTAATTTTTCTATTTTTTAAATTAAAAAAAATACCTATTCGGAACCGGACGGTCCGGTCCGGTTTTATCAACCATGCTTTATATATCAAACCTATATAGAGTATATCTCGTACTCGATGCCTCGTCACGGAAACTTGTAAACTTGTCATAAATTAGACCCTTTTTTTATAATCAATACTTTTGAGTTTTGACATAAAATGTCTGTAAAGCACACATGAATAGGAAAACGGCTTTTGCTGTTCTAGTTTTTCTATTGATATTATTTACCTGATATAACTTTTAATAGGAACGTGTTTACAGCTATTAGATTTGATATTCATGTTACTACAAGCATGAAACTGTAATTTCATTGGCACTTAGTTACGTACTTAGGCCACAAACGACCACTTGTCCTTTTTTTGTGAGACGGGCTCGCAATAATATTATATATATATATATATATATATTAGATTATATACGAGATGTGAGGCTATAAATTCATAACTTTTTGTTTTTGCCGAAAGCTTTGTAATACTTTGCTAAATGCACAACTATATCTGAAATCAGATATGACTTTTATGGATATCCAGTAAGATTGGTAAGTAAATATGAAAAACCTGCGTCCGTATTATTATGATATAGATAAGGGAGTTACTATTTACCGCCCCCTTTTTACTTGTTACCGCCCCCGTAAGGGCTAGAAAAAGACGATTTTGCCCTTATGATATTTAAATTAATTTAAAAAGAGAAAATTATAATAAACAAGAAAAAATATCTATTTAAAGCTCTGTCCGGACAGCACTTTTCAAATCGCATATCGAAATCAGACAAAAAAAAAAAAAAACTGAAATCGCAATGGATCGCCGACGAGGACTAGAAAGGGAAAGGGCTTTTTTTCACGACTGGTAAGCCAAATTAACGTAAAACATCGTTCGTATTTCCGTTCGGCGAAAAAAAAACGACCGAAATGAAATTTCGGTCACTGCAGTACTGACCGAAACATAATTTCGGTCAGTACTGTAACCGACCGAAAATTGATTTCGGTCGGTACAGTACCGACCGAAATCATGCTTCGGTCGGTACAGTACCGACCGAAATCTGATTTCGGTCGATACAGTACCGACCGAAATCAATTTTCGATCGGTACAGTATTGACCGAAATCTGATTTCGGTCAATATTTTTTTTTAATTACAGTATATTTTATTTATATTATTTATTTATATTATTTATTTATATTATTTATTTATATTATTTATTTAGATTATTTTTATTTGGATTATTTATTTGTATTATTTGGATTATGTATTTGTATTATTTATTTGGATTATTTATTTGTAATATTTATTTGTATATTTTATTTATATTATTTATTTGGGTTATTTATGTGTATTACTTATTTGTATATTTTATTTATATTATTTATTTGTATTATTTATTTGTATATTTAATTTGTATATTTTATTTATATTATTTATTTGGTTTATTTTATTTGTATTATTTATTTGTATTATTATTATTTTTAAAAAAAATCTTTTTAATTACAGACCAAGGGTGGAAAGACCCTACCGGAGGAAGCAGTAGTAGACCCCCTCCGTTTGATTCATCCGGCGACGATCTGCCACCGGCCTCCTCAGGTAATTCCATTCTCCTCGAGAGTGTTGCGCCAGCTGGGGTACGTGCAGGTCATCCCGCCGCCGATGAAACCGCCACGGAAGGCGGTCATGCCAGCAGACCCGGCGAGGTATAAGGTGCATCATTCTATGGATGCAGCAGAACATGCTTGGCGTCAGTTCCCGTACGCCTCCATCCTCAACCTCTCGTACCTCAATCGTGCTACCGTCGAGCACCTTGGTGAAACCGTTGGAGGGTACATGGACTGGTATGAGATGCATTCTCATCCTCGCCTGCTTTCGACGGAGCAGGGATCCTCATCGGCATGCATACCCCTGCGCAGCCACGCCGACTACGTATGTAATTAAATCTTATGTCGATTTTTTTATATTTATATGTGTAATCGTACGTATTATTGCTATGTGCAGTGGTACAGCACGATGTACAGCGTGAGTATGGACATGCTAGCCAGTCTGCATCGTGGTGAAACGACGCGTACGGACGAGTTCCGAGCCAGGCTGAATGAGATCAACGACCGGTGGCGCCAGGCCCCTTGACGCTGTTGCTATTGTTTTTTTTGTCTTTTATTGTATCGGACGGATTTTCTATATGTTTTCAATATTTGTTTGCATATTTATTCGTTTTGAATATAAATATACAAATAAATAATCCAAATAAATAATATAAATAAAATATACAAATAAATAATACAAATAAATAATACGAATAAATAACCCAAATAAATAATATAGATACATAATCCAGATAAATAATATAAATAAAATATACAATAAATAATCCAAATAAATAATCTAAATAAATAATATAAATAAATAATATAAATAAAATATACTGTAATTAAAAAAAAATATTGACCGAAATCAGATTTCGGTCAATACTGTACCGACCGAAAATTGATTTCGGTCGGTACTGTATCGACCGAAATCAGATTACGGTCGATATTGTACCGACCGAAGCATGATTTCGGTCGGTACTGTACCGGCCGAAGCATGATTTCGGTCGGTACAGTTACCGACCGAAATCAATTTTCGGTCGGTTACAGTACCGACCGAAATTATGTTTCGGTCAGTACTGCAGTGACCGAAATTTCATTTCGGTCGTTTTTTTTTTTTTAAATCATGTTCGGTCGAGCCGAAATTCGTACGATATTATTATAGATATTTTTTTGTCCCTGTCGACTATCCATTGCGATTTCAGTATTTTTTTTGTTTTTGTCTGATTTTCGATATGCGATTTGAAAAGTGTTGTTTGGACAGAGCTTTAAATAGATATTTTTATTGTTTATTATAATTTTCTCTTTTTAAATTAATTTAAATATCATAAGGGCAAAAAAAGTCATTTTCAAGTCCTTTAGGGGGCGGTGACTAGGAAAAAGGGGGCGGTGAATAGCAATCCAGTATAAATAAATATATGTCCCCTTGTTGATTTTTATTATTATTAATGTTAGTATTAGTCAAATGATATTAACAATTGGTCACATATTAAACCTATTGAGATTATATGTCTGACGTACGATTAATTAATATCGTGCACGACTTTTGTAAAAACTATAATAAAATTTTACCACTAAGTCAATACCATGTGCTCCCAAACCAGAGACCTTCGAAGTCAGCTGTTTAAGAAAACCAGTTTCTCTAATATTAGTAAATCGATTTCGAAAAAGAAAATACAAATTGTTGCAATAAGAAAACCAAGATATTTTTCTCCCTCTAATCAGGACACTTATTTTTTACTCAAATATAAGAAATATATAATAGATGATTGTTATGGCACAGGGAAAAGAGGAATATGAAAACGCCACGCACTTCAGAGGACATATTACATCATGTCACCTCTTTTTTGCCTTATAATGCACACTGTGTCTATTTATCATGTCCGCAAATATCAGTATATGAATATATCCTACAATTTATTTATTTGTTATTTTTTAGGCTGTCCAAGTTGCGCGCTGGAAAGTGGAAACCACTAATGATCATGTATAAAATTAAACTTTTTCCCCTAATAATGCTATCAAATCCAATGCACCATGAATATAATATATTTATGATTGAGTTAGCTAATGCACCTTGGCCGTAGGTTGCTCGCAAGAGCTATCTAATCCCATTTGTATATTTTAGTTAAAGTAATTCTTAATCAAACTGATATAATCCATTAAGTGTTGCTAGTGTTTTCTGACAAATATATGACCATTGCAATAATTTGGTCATAATATGTTGGATTTGAAAGTGCTACATATATGTGATTATGTCTTTAGATTGAAGGGTTTTGATTTATTATCTTAATTGGCTTTTTGTTTTTCATTCCATCTGATTAAGAGTCACTTGTTTAACTTCTCTCCTCCAATTCATTATTCAACTTTACAGATATGACATTTGGGTGTTAATGTATATCCCATATCATATCATATGGCAACTCTCCCTACCTACCTTAACTCAATACACCTATTCTGATTTAAATATTCGTTAGTTGAAATAAATAATAAAGTATGTAGATTAAATATTAATGATGGTAGACATGCAAATGCAGACACGTGCATGCTCTCTCGTATATAAGTTTGGAACTATATTCAGTAGCGCCATTAAGTAATTAATCTGAAATTTATCTAAAGAAGTATTCGTATTTTAGATTTAAAAACTTGGAATGCCAGTGCAGATGCAAATTCACCAGCCACAGGGGCACTGATATGTACGTACATGTGACATGTCCATGTACGATATATATATATATATATGATAACTTAATAAATACATATTTTTTAGAGAGATTAAGTGAAAAATAATATTAGCTTCTGGCATGGAGCTTTCATGGAAGGAACCTTAAAGTAAAAACAATTATTTAAGGCTAGCCAGTTGTCTTATTTAGACCTTAACGGATGGCAAAAATAGTATTTATTGCTGCTAAAGTCAACCTAATCAAAATTCAAAACCCAGTTGGCTAAATTAGTTAATTTATTATTGACCATTATTATATTCTTTTAACGTTTTCCTTTTTCCAAAGTAAATATATATATATCTATTTAATAATTTAACTCGCTGTCCTTCCCAATTTTCACATCCAAATTTCAATTCCAAAATAGGGGCGTTTTCCCCAAGAAATTCATTGATGGAGCTGATGATAAATATTACTAGTAATAAAAAATAATAAATGCATGTTCATGTCTATTACGTAACTTATTGTTCTCCACAAGGCAAAAGTAAATTCAACTTTACGGAAAATAAAAGATTGCTTGGATGGAACATGCGCAAATAGACATGCATGCGCAAATTAAATTTTTATGTACACTTATAATAATATACTTTAGTCTTTAACTACGGGACTGATGCTTTGAATCAAGTCGACAAAACGTAAATGAAATATAATTATCAATTAAGAAAGAACCAATACTAATTAATACATAATACATATCCACGTCGGTATCAATACGATACTATTATTAGTAAAGGACTTGAACCAGATCTCGAGTAACCTTAAAATATATATATATATATATATATATATATATGCGTGTGTGTGTGTGAATTGACTGAATTTGGTATTATCTATTCTATTATATTAAGGATTAGTATAAATTGTCAGCTGGTCTGTCTGAGAGTGAAAAAGTTAGTTAATAAAATTAAAAAAAACACTAACTACTTGTAATTACTATATTTTGTTTAGTACTATTTTTAGTTAATTACTCTCTCTGTCCCGAGCAACTTTATCACGTAAGTTGCTGGACACGCAAATTAAGTTGTCATTATTATAATAATATAATACAAGGATTAGATATAAACGACTTGTTTAAATTTATAACTTTTTCCTAATTATTCCCACCATTTAATTTTCCCTCCAGTTACATTTAAATGATGTTTAATTTTTTACCGAAAAAGAAAGGTGATAAAATTATTGGACGCCCTGCGGAGGGAGTTCTATTTTTAGTTAATTAACTGTCCTACTTTAAATTTAGTACACATAAGTACCTATTTGGATAAAAACTTGTAATTTAGTACCCTGTCAGGATTTTTTTATATGTATCTACCTAACAAAATAATTTGTTTGCACATAAGTACCCGATCCCCGAAAGTACACCATACAACACATTTGGATACCATATGTCAACACATTTGGGTATCCTATATAACAGAAAATGGTACGACCTATGCTATATTTAGGCACGCCCTACGTAACACACAGGTATGCCGTAGGTACGACGTATGCTGTATTTAGGTACCCTATATCAATGTGTTATGGTACGCAATATACACACATGAAGGTACGACATGACTAAAGAAACTGGTAAAAATTAAATAGGGTACCCATCTGTAAAATTTTCTGACATGGGTACCTACGTGTAAAATTTTATCCAATTGGGTATTTTTCTATAGATTCATCTTAAATTTAATATAAATTTAATTTTCCATGTTACATATTTAAAACAAACATTATTTAAATTATGATTTCAATGAAATATTTCACACTAAAATAAATTTAATAAAAAAATATTTAATATAAATAGCACACGCATTTGAGCATGTATAAGTTACTAGTAATTATGGACGACCCAGAATAATTAATTATTTCCAGTTACTGAAGTCACATATTTAGAGTCTGGAAATTTAATCTGAAACTGGGTTAAAAAGGAATTTTAATAATGTATGAATATTACAAACTTCTTTTTTGGAGAAATATAATATATATATATATATATATATATTTAAGAATTTCTCCAAACACCACCCTAATGGACCTACAGCTCAAGAAGAAATTATGAAGGCGCTTTTAAGCCCACAAACATTTGTATCCTCCGTCACCTAAAACCCGCTTTCCTTCTAATTTGCAGTTTTTATATATTTTTTCTTTTTATATAATTACATTTTACATGTGGGAATGGCTGGCAATGGTACTAGTATTTTCCTTACCGTATGATCGCTCGCAGTAATAATGTAGAGTACAAATCTTGTTTGCTAACGTAAGCTTAGCAGTAGGCTATGTTTAGTCGCAAGTATCAGGCAAAATTCGCAGAAACAATTCGATCATCACGAGCCTCCATTGTTTCCGAAAAGCTATTCCATCTCTCTTCTTCAAGAAAAAGCTATCAGCTCTATCTCGCTTGCCGCTCGACGTGGACGACGGCCTCTCTTTATGATTGGAAGCTTCCCTCCTTTTCATCGATACAAAGGTTGCCGTTCATATCAAGAAGCCACGGAAAACATCCTCATGCATCCCAGTTACTCGCTGAAATGCCTCAGAGGCTTAAAAAACAGAGCAGGCCTCGCCACATTCTTTTGTGCGATGTGTTCAAGGCCGTACAATCTCTTGTGCCTATATCGAACTCGAGAAATGCAGGAATGGTGCACGCTTTGGCAGTTAAAAGTGGGGCTCTAACTGATTTACATACGGCGACTTTGCTACTCACTCTTTACTCGAGGGCTGGCGAGTTTGAATCTTCGATGGCGCTGTTTGATGAAGTCCTCGATAGAGACGTCGTGTTTTGGAACGCAACGCTGAGTGCCTGCGTTGAGCATAAGAGTTTGGGGGAAGCGATTGTTTTGTTTAATGGAATGGTTTTTGAAGGTAATGAATTCGATGCCATCAGCCTTGTAATCATGGTTTCGGCGTCATCAAATTCTAAGAGTGTCTGCCTAGGTCGGTGTGTTCATGGATTGAGTGTAAGGGCGGGGACTGTTAGAGACACCATGTTGGGTAATGCTTTGATTGATATGTATGCCAAATGTGGTGATTTGAACTCGTCGGATAGTATATTTTCGGAGTTAGAATGCAAAGATATCATTTCTTGGAATTCTATAATCACTGGTTGTTTCTATAATGGATATCCAGAGAAGTCGCTGAGTTACTTCAAACGATTGCCTTGCAGCGAAAATAAGGTTGACCATGTGAGCATCTCTTGCGCAATATCAGCTTGCAGTACTCTGCAAGAGTTTGATCTCGGTTTTGCAATTCATGGTCTAGGAATCAAACTAGGTTACGCAGAGAGAAGCTATGCATGTGTTGACAACTCTCTTATTTCGTTATATTCTCAATCCCATGATACTTTTGCTGCCGAACGTGTCTTTGCAGGTATGTTTTCCAAGAATGTGATTTCTTGGAATGCCATGATTAAGGGTCTTCTCCTAAACGGAGAAACAGTGCAGGCATTTCGTCTCCTCCGCGATATGCAGTTTGCGCAGAAAATCGAGCCCGATATTGCCACTTTAGTTACTCTGATCCCATTCTGTGCTGAGCTAACGCTGCTGCGTGAAGGAAAAGCTGCTCATGGTTTTACGATTAGGAGAGAGATGTCATCAGAATTATCAGTTACCAGCAGCCTCCTTAACATGTATTTAAAATGCGGTAAGGTTGATACAGCTGAATGTTTATTCTTTAGCTTTCGAAACAGAGATTTGATTGCGTGGAATACTATGATAGCTGGATATTCTCAGAATGGGCTATCATGGGAAGCTCAATCACTATTCAAGAAGATGATGGTCTGTTTCTCGTCATGGAGCTTATCGACACTTTTGGCTATTGCGCAGTCTTCTGATTTCCCAGAGTCACTTCAGTTTGGAAAATCGATTCATGGCTGGGGCATCAAATTGGGATTCTCGTGCCATACATACGCTTCGAACGCACTGATTCACATGTATATGAACTGTGAAGCTCTGCTCGACGCCTTCCGATTGTTTGGTGCTATCTCCACTAGTAGGGCTGATGTCACTTCTTGGAACACGCTCATCAATGGTTGCACACAGAAAGGTCATTTTGCAGAAACGTTACAGTATTTCGACTCAATGAGGAAATCATCCAAAGTCTTCTGTAACCCCATTACCATAACCAGCGTTATGTCAGCTTGTGGGAATCTTGGCTTGAATTTACAAGGAAAGGTACTTCACTGCCTAGCTCTGAAAAACGGGACAGCTACGAATTTACAAGTACAGAACTCAATAGTAACAATGTACGGAAGGTCAAGCGATGCCAAGAGTGCTAGCTTGGCGTTCGATCTCAACGAAGATCACAATCTATGCTCATGGAACTGCGTCATATCTGCAATGTCTCAGAACGAAGATGCTAAACGAGCTTTGGAGCTTTTTCGCTCGCTTGAATTCGAACCCAACGAGGTCACCGTTTCCACGATTCTCACAGCTTGTACACAACTCGGGGCTATGACCTATGGGAAACAAATTCATGGCCGCATCTTCAGGTTCCATTTACGCAAAAACCCTTTCATATCAGCAGCTCTAATCGATTTGTACAGCCACTGTGGAAGCTTAGACATTGCAGAACGAGTTTTCATTACATCCCAAGCCAAGTCGGTCACTTCTTGGAATTCCTTAATATCAGCGTACGGCTTCCATAACTTAGGTCAGAAAGCCGTAAAGACGTTCCAAGAGATGATCGAATATGGAATCAGCCCTACGAATGGGTCCTTCACTAGCCTTCTCCAAGCCTGCAGCCACGCAGGGATGGTCGAGGAAGGACTCAGTCATTACAACGACATATCCGAGAAATTTCACACTCAACCAAGCTTAGAGCATCGAGTCTGCATCGTGGACATGCTTGGAAGGTCGGGAAAGTTAGCAGATGCTTACGAATTCATCCACAAACTTCCCTGTAAAAACGAAGCGGAGGTATGGGGCGCGTTGTTGAGCTCTTGCGGTTACCACGCAGATCTCGAGTTGGGAAGAAGAGTCGCGGGGATTCTGTTTCGGTTAGAACCCGAAAACGTCAGCTATTACGTCTGTTTGTTCAACATGTACGTCGCTGCCGAGAGATGGGAGGAAGCCGTGGAGCTGAGAAGTGTGATTGAGGAGAAGCAGATGAGGAAACAAGCTGGTTATAGTTTTCTCGACGTTGGCTTCAGATAAAGGTACTTATTTCATGTGTTGTAGCAGTTTCTAAATGTTCAAACCACTCTCATACATTCATGTAAACAAACGCATAACAACCACATTGGTTATACTTATACTAGCTCGTCAGCTATGGTAACAGTCCAGTAATAACCATAGTCATTCATTATTGTGATCTTAATATGTAATCACTTCCACTTCTTGAACTTGCCTCCACCATAACCATACATTCCATGGCCCTTATGCTTCCCAAACTTGCCGTGCTTACCATGGCCGTAATGGCCCATACCAGCACCACCATAGCCATGGCCATGGCCATAGTGTGCACCGCCGTGAGCCAAATGGGACGCACCGTAGCCAGCAGCTGCACCGCCCAGCATGGCTCCTAAGCCAGAAACTCCTTCAGAGTTTAAAAAACGAACAGATATTGATTGTTTCAACATCAGTTCAGACGAAGTAACAACGAAAGAGATAGAAAGAATCATTCATTATGAAAAGAAATAAAGGGGGGTTCGGCGCTTCGTATACCTGCGTGGTGCATACCAGATGATCCTGGATATCCCGAGGGAGGGTATCCGTGCTGGGGGTACGATCCGGCAGGTGGATATCCACCGTAAGGAGGCTGGTGGTGGTGGTGGTTGTAATCGCCGGTGGGCGGCGGAGGATAATATTGTCCCTGATAAGGAGGAGGATATCCACCGCCATAGTAGCCAAAGCCTTTCTCTTGATGTGCGTCTTTTTCCTTACCACCTCCCATCTTTTTTCTCAGATTTGTGTATATTGATTACCTTGCCCCTGATAAAATTAACTGCCTCAAAGATGAAACAAGAACTTGTACAGCTTTGGCGAATATATCGAAGGAGCGATGCTTATATAGCTTTGTTTGGCAGTCGGCGTCTTTTATGTATTATCTCGTCTGCTAGTATCGACCATCTTAGATTCGACGCGTTGCTCGGACGCATCTTTGTACCTTTTTTTGTACAGCAAGCTTTTGGCATACATTAGGAATTAAAACACGCAAGATGAGACAGAAAGAATCCTCTTGGGAAAGATAAGTTAGTTATCTCGTGAGAATGAATATATTCTGTCTTGACAATGGTGGAAAATTGACTTTAAGCTGCGGCATCACTTTATATCTGGAATTGGATTCTCCTCTTCATATTCTTCTTATCGATTCGATGATACAGTAGTAGTACAGAAGAGTATGATATCTAAAATCCTATTATCAAAGATAAAACGTAACCTTAGCTGACATAACTACTATTTTAAGATCAAAGGCTGGCTTGGATTGTTCAATATTTGGAAGAAAGTATTGAAACTTGCCAGCCTAGCAGAACCTTAGAGCGGCTTCAAGCTCCTTCTCATCCTGGCAATTATATCCAAGTAGATACGCTCTAGCTGTTGTTACACAAACAAGATTATTACACTTCGAAGTACGTATGCACTTTACTGCAAACGAGACAAAAACGTAGTTCTTACCAAAACGTCCAGATCCCATGAAAGGCTCTGGTTCGTCGGTAGCACCACCTTGCTGTTCTTGGATCTTCGATTAAAAAAAAGAAAAAAACGGAACATTTTCAGACAAAATGATAGAAGAAGTAGAGGACAAAGAGATAAAGGATAAAAAAGAAGTTCTTACAGCATCAGCTTCCTCAGAGGGTGAGAGCAATCTATCGAAACATCGTCCTGATATGGTGCAGACCAAGAGTTCGTTTGCAGGATCCATTATGACTTCTTTACATGTGTCGTCACACACTGCATAACGTTGGGGTTCTCATTTTTAGTATCGATTACGATCTTGCGTGCCAGGAAAAGAAAAAATGTGATGCTTACCGTGAACATTCCCAGTGTTTTCGCAAACGAAAACGTCACCGATTTGATAATAAGTGCAGCTTTCTCCAGAACATGCGTGATTGATCACCATTGTATCAGAAAGGCCTCTGCTACTCTTCCATATGGAGACTTGATCAGCCAATGTCTTGTCAAGAATTATGCTATCATCATTCACCTAAGCATCGTAAATAGAATCATATTTTAGAAACATTAGCATCACCACTTTTAACTTGTTAACTAATAATCAGTACACCATCCTAAACGATAACCTGAGAAGGAATAGGCGCTTGGCTTCTCTTTGCAACCTGCATTTGGATGTAATACTCTTTAAATTCTCGAGGGCAGTTGCGCACAAACTCCGCCATATCTTCTTCGTCACGCTGAGATAGATAAGCAAACTTTCAAGAAATTTACACAAAGAAAGATGTAATTACGAGAAATACATACATGAGAACAGGCAAGACCTGAACTGCGATGAGTGACGACATTGCCATTTCATACCAAAATAGTAATTATGCAACTATTAAATCACCTGGATATAGAGCTTCTTCCAAGCACATTCTCGCGGCTTCTTAGGAGACACCAGGCCCCAGCGCATACAATATCTAGAAGAATCATTGCAGATAACTATCATATATACAGTACAGCCACAAGATGGATCTGTTTCACCAATTAAACTAGGCTTGCATATCTAAATACAAGGATTCAAAGAACATTTAGACCGCAAGAATCAGATGTCAAGAGTGATCAGTCACGTGTATTAAGTAACAAAAAATTTGATTACCAAGTCCCACCAAGGACAAGGCTCTGTTTTCCTTTAGGTGGGGGGCTTGGTGTTAGAAGACAAAGATGAAAGAGGTACTAACAGGCGGCGCCACAATGATTCATCTGATGCAGCAAAACTCAAGAATCTACATACTGCCGAGCACGAAGTTAGATCCTGCAGTACCAGAAACAATAAAAACGTCTAGCGTTAATAAAAAAACAACCAAACAAAATAAAAAAGCAATTTGAAACAACACCACAGACAAAAAGGCGACACCTCAGAAGAGAGAAATTTCAGGATGTGAAACAACAGTTCAGGAGGGATCTGACTGAAAGCCCCTGTCTCAATCCTCCTAGGCATAGGCCTACTTCCAACAATATGTTTCCCTTTGTCATTATTGTTGCACGCGACAACCTCGCTTCTCTCAACTTCTATTTCAGCTTCAAGAACTGGCATGGGTGAAGAGGTTGCAATAGATTTAACAGCCCTTGGCCAATCATCATTAGTTCGAATTTTCTTAGCTTCATGTTGTTGTTGTTGTTGTTGTCCCTTTTCATCAAGGTCGCTTAGCTCACCGTCACCAACATGTGATCTCTTTCCATTAGCTTTCTTCCCGGCCTCTTGGCTTCCAAAAACTTCCAGTTTCTGCTCCTCATCGTCCTGAAACAAACCATTATCAGGAAGAATTCACATATAACTACTTTCAAGTAAGAGAAAATAGACATCTGTTAATTTTGAGTAACAACAATTAGAAAAGAAGATCAGGAGGATAACATAGATAATGATCTTAAACCGATGATCGCTCAAGCTCGCAGCTTCAGATGATTTAAGAAACAGACATGCTGCTCGGGAAAAAAAAAACCTCAAATACACGCACACAGAAAAAAAAAAAAAGAATTTTCAAGAAAACGCATATACCCGTTTGCCGTCTTCGGCGAGGACCTCCGATTCGAGGAATTGAGCAAGCTGTTCATCTTCATCATCGGAAGCCATATTTCACCTAAAAACTACGAAGATATAAAAAAGCAAACCTAAAGGATAATCAAACAGTCATACGGAATACGTCCAACTACCGATGAGTATGGTACCAGAAGAGCTCCAATCGACGGCGATTTAATCTGGAGGACGTCGGTGAATCTTAGCCGTTGATTTATTTGCGGAAGACGAGAGGAAGATGGGAGAGATGAGAATATTTCTCGGAGAGGGGCCCCACTTTGCTTCCGGGTCGGGCCAAAGATGCTCCGTAAGGACGCGAATATCGGGCCGATTGATCCGTAAATGAAGGGTCGTCGTTTCCATTTTTCACGCAAAATATTATCCAACCCGATTGGGCTACCATTTTTAGTTGATATTTGCAAAAAAGCCCATCTTAAAGGAAATTATAGGCATTGAGCCCAAACTATACAATCAAAAACTTTTACATCCCCCGTCTTTCTTTTCACTTCACTGTGTTGAAGGGGGGTGGCGACACTTCCATTCAAGCTCAGGTAATATTGTCGTTTACTTTCCTTTGCACGGTGGCTGGCTATTGCTCGAAAGCTCTGTTTCTCGGATTTCACTGTTTTAGCGTTGATCGAAGATCGAATTTTACTCAAAGTACTTCACTTCTCTTGAGTTGTCACGTTTGTGTGCACTACTGACAACTGTTTCACTCAATTCAGACAGTGGTGTAAAGAAAAGAATGGTGAATCGTCCACCTCATAATCCGTTTGTGTTACTGCTCGTCCCCATCAAGACAAAGATACATCCATCCATCCAAACAGTAGCAGCCAATTTTCTTTTCTACATCTGTTTCCTATGCGTAAAACCGAAAGGTGATAGAGACATCGTTTACCATGCGCCTGTCGCTTTCTGTTTATTCTTGATCGAAAGTGTCCCAATCGTGGATGCACCATCATTGCAAGTAGGAAAGTGACAAGGATTTTCACGGATGTTATTTCCCTTTCATGCCTACAGTGGTTGGTAACAGTATCTTGATTCTTGAATATTGCAGGTGAGGTGAGGGAGCTGGTCTTTTTAGTTTTGATTTTTTAGTTCTCTTTTGTTTTAAGTTGACCCTGAGAATCTCCGAGCTTTAGGACTGAAAAGGTTTGATCTTTAAGATTGGTTTTGCCATGATTAATTGTGCATTAGGAGTGGATTTACTCGTGATTTTCAAGAATTGAATTGATTGCTTGTACTTCGCGTCATTGTTGTGCAACTTTCGATCATTCGCTTTCATGGCTCTTTGTAGGCGCATTTTCAGGCAGGCAGGATTGCTTTATATGGAGGGAGGTGATGTTACATTTCAATGGTGTCCCACATCAAAGGATCGATCACATGCGTACTTATCCTTCTGCATAAAGCTATTTGCTTTGAGAACTAAGGTCTTTTCGATCCTCTGAAAGTTGCATAGGTTCTCCATATATATCCATTGCTTATTTAACACAGTAGAACACGTGCCCATTTTACCTTATTGGTCGTTTACGAAATATCTTACGTCTTTACCGAACCCTACGCAGAGCTAAATATGCGATAAAACGGTATGCCACAAGCATCAGCATCATGGCCAACATGTCCATCCACAGATGTCTTAATCCCACGGACTTAATCGGTGTGTAATCTACGACTTTGCAATAGACTCTTTCCCCGCACTCGTAGAAGTCATTTTCGCTGTATTGTACTCCGAGAAGAAGTTTGTAGCAGTAGTAGCTATAGCTCAGATACTTCATCCATGCGATGAAAGGTGGGATGTGCCTAACATAGTATCCTCCTGCAATAAGGAAGACCATAGTAGTGACCGAGGCTAAGGTAGCAGCTTGTTTGACGTCCATTAGTATCGCTCCGAATGCCATTCCAAGCCCTTGCGAAACGAGGACGCTTAGGAGAACGATGAGAAGGGAGAAAGTAAATGTGATAGGGTCTGATTTGAGCCCGCCCATCCAATAAAAGATGAACGTGAATGCTGTGGGCAGTGCCAATTCGAGGGGAAGATCGCCGACCATTCTTGCAAGGAAGTACGAGGATAGACGGTACATGCCCGAAGATCTCTCTTTGATCAGCATTCGCCTCTCCTGGGGAAATGTGAAAACCGCGTTGTATAGCGGGTAGAATCCCCAGAAAACCGAGAAAAAGAATAGCATGGCAGTCTGCATTTGAACTTGAAAGTCTTAGCGAAGTGCATCTTATAAGTAGTTTGTTTCTATTGGTGAACCTTGGAATGAAATGGCTAGAAAAGTTACTTACTCTGTCGTCGATGTGGGATGCTGGAGTGTGCCACCATAAAAGCCCCCCAAGAAAAGCTACGCTTATGACCTGGAAAATTCTCAACTTGTTAAAGGCTTCGAATCTACGCTCACGAAGGCCCCTTATGAGTAGGATCTTAAACTGATACCACCAAGTCGTGCACCATTGCTCTGTTGTAGGGTTGTTTCCTGCCATCATTGGGGGACAGAAAAAAAGAAACCTTTACGTTTGCGACTGGGAGATTATCGTGATTGTTAGAAAATGTACTTACTGGCAGAGGTTTCCTTTGCGTGATTATAGCTGTTAGCTTCTGAGCTGTACAGCTCAGCTTTTAGCTTCGTCGAGATGCTCTTGTCATAGCAAGAGATGAGAAATTCTCTTACAGACTCTGGTTTTTGTTGAGGATCGTTGCTATTGTCAGTATCATGGAGGCAATCTGGTCTAATCCCTGCAAATAGTTGTACAAGCTAGCTTAGCAAGTGTTTCAATTGCATTAGGACATTGATATGGATATCAACTGGGAATGATGATGATCTTATGGATAAAGTGCAGAGCAATAAGAGAGGTGGGGTCATGCAAAAGCAATGCAAACTCCATTAACATTGTGATGATGACCATCACTTATTACAAGCAATGCCCAGTGAAATCCCTGTGTAAGAAGAAAAGGTTAATTTTTCGTTCTTTCAACTTACCGTTAGCCAGATCAAGTAACAGATCGGCAGGATTCACGGTAAGGGAAGTGGAAAATCCAATGGAAGAGAAGTACTCCAAAGCCGTCGTTCCAAGACCGTAATAGATGGGACAACCTTCGGAGAGCAAAACAACCTTATCGAACATATGGTAAAGCCTGCTAGAAGGCTGGTGTATCGTTGTGATGACCGTTCGACCACCACTGGCCAGCCTCTTAACCGTGGTCAAGATCCTCTGAGCTGTAGTCGAATCGAGCCCCGAGGTGGGCTCGTCTAATAGCAGAAGGCTAGGATTCACGAGCATTTCTTGACCTATGCTGACCCTTTTCTTCTCCCCGCCTGAGATCCCTCTGAAAAGTGGACCGCCGATCATACTGCTGCGGACCCTATTCAGCCCCAACTCTGCCATGACATTTTCGACGTGGTTGGCCTTTTCCTCTCTAGTCAGTGTCTTGGGGAGCCTAAGCAGAGCTGTGAATAGGAGAGTTTCGAACACGGTGAGATGGGGATATAGAACATCTTCTTGGGCTACGAACCCAGTTTTTCGTTTGATGGTTCCCGAGAACGGTTGGCCATTGTAAGTGATCTTTCCCGATAGTTTACCGAAAAGACGGCCTCCAAGGGCAGTGAGTAGGGTGGTTTTTCCGCTGCCCGACGGGCCCAACATGGCTAGTATTTCGCCTGGGCAGACCATACCTGTTATACCATTGAGTATGGTCTTTTCTTGAGAGTTTGATGATGTCTCTGCGCTGCAGCTTACTTTGTAGACTATTTCTTCGAACTGAAACAAAAGACAACATACATAAGAAATAGAATCATATGATCGTAAGTAAACTTTGATATTTTTCATGGAAACAGAGAAAGTGAACCTTTATAGTGATGGGGAGCAAAACCCTCTGCAGATATGGCTGGGAATCTGAAGGCGTATTCGACATCTCCGTGCCTTCGTTGTCGGGCTTGGGCGCTACAGAGCAGAAAGGCATGGCCGAGGTATGTATGTTCGTTCGATTATAGAGTTTGTGGCTGGGAAGTTTAAGTTGTGCTTTCTTTCTTTCTTTTTTTCTCAGTGATGGTTTAAAGTGATCTTTGGTATTGCAATATTTATAAGCAAGAAGGAAGTGCAAAGATTTCTCACACCATACTATAAAGTTCTCCATGATGTCGTCTTTGCCTCTCTTAGTGGGATCTCTCAACCTTTGTAATAATCTCAAACTAAGATCAAGAATTAGTCTTTTATTACTTACTACTCTCTCTCTCTCTCTCTGTGTGTGTGGGTGTGCAAGTGGGAAAAGTGGGAAATTGGGAGGGCCACTCAAAATAAATGTGGTGATTTGGCAAAGGAAAAGGGATTAAAATACAGGAGGGGTTCTATGAAATGAAACAGCTTGATGTCTTATGTTTGATTTTTAGTGCACATTGATTGTATGGTAGTAAAAGAAAGAAGTAAGAAATAAGACTGATCATGAATATTAAGATTTTGAAACTATTGATGGATGGTAAGAGTTTTGTAGGGATTTTTCATGCCCAAATCAAGCCCAAGTCCGTATAAGCTTGTGGGGTTCCTCTCTAAAACCAATTGGCAATAGAGGGAGTGAGCCCACAAGCTTATAAGCCACTCAATTTTTCCTTAATTTATCGGCGTGGGACTTTGAGATTGCACACCCGACAATCCTCCCCTCAAACTCAAGACCACACAACAGGCCTCCCTTACGATGATTATCTGCGCCAAACGCTTCCCCGCAATCACTGCACCAAGCACATTTTTTTCATCGCTGTTCACCAATCGTCTTACAAGGGCCAGGGACACACCACCCACACCGTATCCGGGTTAGAATTTCTCCATCTGAAGGCACCTCACGTGTTCGTCAACGCTCACCGCACCATGTAGGGATTTTTCAGGTCCAATTTTAGCTTAAGTCCAAGCCCAAGCCCATATAATCTTTTGGGGTTCCTCTCTAAAACCAATAGAGGGAGTGAGCCCACAAGATTATAAGCCACTCAATTTTTCCTTAATCTATCGGTGTGGGACTTTGAGATTGCACACCTTACGAGTTTGAAAGTATTGATGGATTGTGAGATGTGAGAGCTGATTAATCATTCAATTTTTCTTCACGTTGGTAATGATGTGTTTCCCAACTAAAACTTGAATCAAAATGGTATGTTTTTTAAATGATGATTTCTTGTACGGAGAACGTAACAAGCATCCGTCGTATCTAAAGAGAAAATAACATCTTGACATGAAATTGCATTAAGAAAAGGAAGAATTTTCTCTGAGTACTTTGTGCTTTTTCTCCTCGATGAATACCTCGTGCTTAAGATTCTAAACAAAGTAGAAAAAGTTGCATAAAAGCACATATCTAAGAGACATAAACCAAAAAGCAAATTCAAAGACGGACGAACACCGTATTAAAAAATAATATTTAAAGTTAATGGTTCCTTTCCTTTCAAAGCTAACTGAGATGCCTCCTCTGATTTTATGAATTCGTATCGCTAGAGATTAGATCTGACCTTGCATGATTGCATGCAACGAGATATTGTCTAATATTTATTCTTTTTAAAGATAAAGTGATTATGAATTATTATATTAAATTATGAAATTTTTTCCAATCATCTCGTTTCTCATCAGATTGAGCATATTCAATTTGGATTATATTATGACTACTATTAATATAATAAATATTATACAATATATATAGCTTGACAATGGAATCGCATTATCAATGTGTGATGATGATGCTACTCAACTATTAGCACTTCGAATCTAAACTCTTTCTTTTGCAAATCCTCGTAATACCAACATGATATATTAATTCATATATAACCTTTCCCTCCACTTGCAGAATATTAAATTTCAGCATTTTACATATCTAATCGAATATTATTAGCTTAAAAGCTTTTGTTATACACATGTATACACACACACACAAACTATTAGAAACTGAGGTCCTTCCTAAAACCAATTGGTAGTAGGAGGAGAAAGCCTCACATATATATACTGACTCAAAGAGCTTGAATTAGTCGATGTGGGACGACACCCACTTTTAAAATCTCAACACGCCCCCTCGCGTGTGGCATGACTGGCCTAACACGTGGACATATGAATCGGGCGGCGAGCGGAAGAATTGCTCCGATACCATATTAGAAACTGAGGGTCCTTCCTAAAACTAATTGGTAGTAGGAGGAGAAAGCCTCACATATATATACTGACTCAAAGAGCTTGAATTAGTCGATGTGGGACGACACCCAATTTAAAATCTCAACAAAAACTATATCCCTATATTTATTAGATGTTGTAGCCTCGTGCTACATATCTTCAGCCGCTCCACTAAACCTAATAACTTAGTCCGTTGATGGTTAGCTATTCTTTAAATTGATTCTAGACAAATATAACTTAACCATAAGTATTGGAAGTTGTAATAAAAAAAAAAAAAGCTTTTACTTAGGTTATGAGAGTATATTTTTTGTCATAAGTGGATGCTTAACCTCGAATGTTAGGTTTCACTATTATATTATGGTTTGGTTAATGACTTAGCTAACAAATAATTATGACGGTATGTTGTCGTTTTGAGTTTTAAGTAATGCAGTTCGGAAACAGCCACGTGGTAAGCACTCAAATTTAAATATATTATTTACCGACTAATCTATGAGCTTTTTCATGTAATGCTATTTTTATTATATTTATTACGAAATGTAGAAAACTCGCTTTTCATAGAGATTGTGGGGTGTCCCTACTCACTCGTTTAATTATTTAACAGATGTAACTTGAAGACTCCTTTTACTACAATCTGTTTTCTTTCCTAATCTCCTCTTTCATTAGAGTGACGCTTAATGACCATATTAATGCGACTGCTTTTTATCTTTTTTTTTTAATAATGCGGCTCCTCTTAAAATATGTATAAGATTATGCAATATGATTTGGACACTAAACTTGGCTTGGGAGCTTCAATGTCATCATGCTAATTGAAACTATTGTTTTTTTTTTAATTTTCTTTCCTGTCAATCTCACCTAAATATCAAAACATTCATTTATTGTTTGTTTTGAATATAATTTGATGCGACATAAGGAAATTCGATCTATACGGCGTAGTATGATAGACGTGCGTGCATGCAATGCATGGCTTGCGGGAGACACGACGTGATACTTATTTATTTGACATGTTAGAATTCCACAAAAAAAAAAAATAATAATAATTTGACTCTATATATGTATATATATATGGTGGTGGCATTGCTGGCTCTATATTATGTGCGTTGAAGCGATTGAATGATCTTCACTACTCCACTACAATACAACATTGTGCGATCCTAGCGTAATTTTGTAATATCTTCAACTGCCTTGAAGCAATTTTTAGAATCATCGTTGTCAATGACCCAAGTTACATCAAACACTTCAATTATTTTTCCTTTAATTATATCAATGGGGACTGTGTAGATTTATTAAGCCTTCTTTGCTTTGCATTGCCTAGGGCGTGAAGTTATCATGTACATAACTGTATCGGCTCGTTTGATTCGCATGTATGGATGGGTAATGAGTGGTTATGAGATGGGTATGGTAAAATGGTACTGTGTTTGTTATATGGGCTTAGTTATACAAGGCTTGTAAACTCATACACGTCTATTACACACAAATCCATTATAACTGATGTATAAACATACCCATCATTGAGGTGGGTATCTCAATACACATGTTCTTAATCGCAAATTTACCCCTCGTTAAATTCTATCCAGCCCTAATTCCATCTTCTCCATCGTGATTCTTTCTTCATCCCTCGAAACTCACTTTCCCTACATACATGGACAACACATACACACACACACACGAGCACCGAACTGTCCCTCCCAAGCTCCGCCGTCGCCGTCGCCGCCGCAAATGGTTCGCCGGAAATGCACTCCCACACGGAAGAACAAGGCGAGGCTAGCCCAACGAGTCTTCTGAATGTTCTTTTGCCATGTTTTCTACAGCGAAGAAGGGCAGCGCGACTCTGGGCGGATGCGGGCAGAGCGGTGGCGGATCTGAGCACTGGCGGATCTAGCGATGGAGGTGGCGGATCTGGGCAGCGCGGTGGCGGATCTGAGCACTGGCGGATCTAGCGATGGAGGTGGCGGATCTGGGCAGCGCGGTGGCGGATCTGGCGATGGAGGTGGCGGATCTGGGCAGCGCGGCGGTGGCGGATCTGGGTGACGACTGCGCGGATCTAGCTGTGGAGGTGGCTGATTCCGGCGAAGATGGCTCGCCGGTGCTCCGGCGAGCTACTTTTTTTTTTATTTTTTATCCCAGATTTTCCGACGGATATTCCGTCGCAAAACTCTTTTCAGCGACTTTGAGTTTCCGTCGCAGAACTACGTCGCTAATTTTGTGACGGCGAAGAGGTCGCTTGCCCGTGCTAAGATTGTGGATCACAGATTTGTTGGAGAAGATTAAGAACGACAGCCGCTTTATTTTATTTGAGGGCAAAAAAGTCATTTAAGTATATTTAACAAATTCTTCGCCCAAATCAAGCCTACGTATCAAACACTATCATATCTCTTTACCCAAATAATTAATGCACACATATCAAACATAAAAACTTTTCTATCAACAAAATCCGTGTATAGTCATACACAAATAACTTATACCCACCAAATCCAAATACATTGATATCAAACGAGCCCTATATATGTACATATTAATTAATTCCATTGGTTATCTAAACAAAAACAGTAAATGGATCAATCGACTAATTCTATCTTTACAAAATCTTATCTAAATAGAGATTTCTCACATCCTCGAATAGATTCTGAATATGCATTCGATCAAATTCCCTATAAATGAGCATGTAATTACCAGACAAGCATATACAAGTGGAATGCTTTCCTCACTAAGTAATGATTTTGCTCCATGCATACGTAATTCACCTCAATAATCAGGTCACTAGACACCGTTTACAAAAATCGCCATCCAGGCAAGAATTTGTGGTAATAATAATCCAACTTCCAAGTAGATGAAAGGTTAGATATTTATTAATTACAATAATTAAATGATTATAAGTTGCATTACCAATTCATTCACAGAAAATATTAGTAAAAGCTAGAAATTATTCCTGCTCGTAGGTTGTAGTGAGTGGCATAGGCATGATTCTGGGTCTGGGAATAAATAATAAGAGTATCCCTCTTATTTTTTATATGCTTCATATATTGTTAATTGATTAAGTTTCTCTTTAAGTATATAATATATTTTGTATTTGTATGGTTGTCATATGGTTGGTGTTAAATCATTCAAGGAACATGGCAATGGTTTGTCCTTATGTAATAATGTCATGTAATAATTATGGTGTGGTGTGTATGTGTAATGATATGTTTTGAGCAATGTTTTCCGGCGCATGAGCTCTCTCTATTTTTCATCTTCTTCTTTGATCTCTTCTATGTCTATGAAATCATATCAAATGGTATCAGAGCTTAGATCTTAAAGGACCAAAAGCTTCAACAAGATCAAGATCAAGATGTCTTCAAGCAAATAAGATCAGGTTGCTTGGGGAGAATGTTGCGGAGCTAGAGTGGTGTAGAAGATAATGGTTAGCCTCCCGGAAAAATACGAAGCAAAAGTGATGGCAATTGAGGAGTCGTGCGATCTTTCGAAATTGAGCGTGGCGGAAATTATAAGCAAGCTACAAGTGTTGGTTCCGCTGTTGGCGTCCGGTCAGTGGCGCTCGTAAAGCTCGAATAGAGTTTCGCTTACTACGTCGAATCGAGGCACGTCATCGTACGCTTTCCGTAAGACGTTATTGCCCCGTATTTCAGTGCCTCGGGTTGTCGCAATACGTCCCGAAGATACAACGACTTCAGGAATTTCGAAACGCCGCACACCGTATCGAAATTATCGGGCGAATTTACTAAAGACTCGTGCCTTTCTTGCTTTATTACTAATAAGGGAGATGCTGTCAACTTATTCTAAAATGCTGGGAGTAAATTGAATGAATTTCTATTCTGCCAGGGGACCTATATATAGTTTCTGAAAAGCTGCAGGGGTCAATACGCGAAAAGTTATAACTTTTCAGGTTGACCACCTTTGACTGGCCGAATTGTAAATAGACGCAACCTTTGACCAGGGTCAATCTGAGAATAGTCACAACTCTTGGACTGAAACCCAATACCCCTTCAAACAGCCACATCAGCACGCCCAGTCAGCGCCAGATCAGTGCCACGTCAGTCCGCGTGTCAGTGACACGTCATCAAGCCGCCACGTCATCATTTTTTTAAAAAATTTTTTTCCGTTTTTTTTATTTCTTTGGGCTGGCTTTATTAATTAATTTCTCATTCACCCCCTATCGGTTTTGAGCAAATTAATATTCGTTAGATTCGTCTCGAAATGTAGATTCGTAATCTTTCAACGATTTCTCGTTTCGGTGACCGACGTCTTCTCGATTTAATCAAATCGTTTCAGCTCTTCTCTTAGTGGGCCAATTACCCACACTTGGGCCCAAGGCCCATTGGGCTTAACACCCAACAATCCCCCACATGAATGGAAATTAATGTAAATGCAATGCGTGCTGACTCTTGCAAGAAAGTCCCGACGACCCATCACTGCATCGGGATAGGTAGCTTGTGGCTTTGAACCTTCCCCAGTGAAATACTATCGGATTTACTCATTGCTCAGTGAACGTGATGTCTTGAACTGGCGGCTTTTTGTGTAAACCAAGACAACAGTATACACACAGTGATGAATCTGATCTCTTTTTGATTCTCACTTTGTGTCCGTTTCGGCCGTGGACCATATTTCCGATTCATAAGTGTTTTCCATTGAAGCGGCCCCACTTCACACTTATATAGGTGACCGACTATTAGGACTTAATCCTGGAGTAGCCCGAAATACTCCACCACTTTGGTATAGTCATCATTAAAAGCATAAGTGCTTACCCTAACCACACGTCATCGGGAAATTACTTGGGCAGCTGTCGAGAATGGACTTTATTAGTTTCCGAGTATACTACTGAACTAATCACAGCTTAGTTGTCTCATTGAACCAAGTTCGTGGGATCTCCACTCATCGAGGTTGAGTTACCACTGTTTTTGTTCTTTGGTGTGTGGATTTTTAGTCCCATTCCCCTTACTGCGTTTTCTAACTGATATCTAGCTATGCCTTTTGTCAGCGGATCCGCAATATTTTCCTTTGACTTTACATAGTCAGTGGAAATTATTCCGCTAGAGATAAGCTGTCTTAAGGTATTATGTCTCCGACGAATGTGCCGAGACTTACCGTTATACATACAATTCTGTGCCCTGCCGATAGCTGTCATGCTATCGCAGTGAATCATAATTGGTGGCACAGGTTTGTTCCAACACGGAATATCCTCCAGGAAATTTCGAAGCCATTCTGCTTCTTCGCCGGCTTTATTAGTGCGATGAACTCCGACTCCATCGTGGATCGAGCTATGCACGTTTGTTTGGAGGACTTCCAAGAAACTTCTCCTCCACCGATGGTAAATATATGACCACTTGTGGATTTGGAGTCTTTACTATCAGACATCCAATTCGCATCGCAGTATCATTCTAGTACCTCGAGTATAGTATGCCGTGATTAATAGTGTGCTTCAAATATCTAAGCACTCTTCTTAGTGCTACCCAGTGGCTACTACCCGGATTACTCGTAAACCTACTTAGTTTACTAATTGAGTACGCTATGTCAGGTCGAGTGCAGTTAGACAGATACATCAGACTGCCAATCACCCGAGCGTATTCGGGTTGCGATACGGGCTCTCCTCTATTTTTGGCTAAGTGTACATTAGTGTCCACAGGTGTCTTTGCCGGAGGATCATCGAAGGCGTTAAATCTTTTTAACACGCTCTCAACATAGTGAGATTGTGTAATCACAATTCCTTCGGATGTCTTAGAGACATTTATTCCCAAAATGACGTCAGCCAAACCCATATCCTTCACTGAAATAATTTTTCAGATATTCTTTGTATTCACGATTATTTTGTGACTGCTTCCCATGATTAACATGTCGTCTACGTAAAGACAGACAATCACAAACTCATCGGGTGTGCCTTTTATGTAAACGGATTTATCACACTCATTAATCTTAAATCCATTCGATAACATTGTCATGTCGAACTTCTCGTGCCACTGTTTTGGTGCTTGCTTAAGCCCGTAAAGTGATTTCGCGAGTCTGCACACTTTATTTTCCTGCCCGGGTACAATAAACCCTTCGGGCTGTCTCATATATATTTCTTCCCCGAGTTCCCTATTTAGGAAGGCCGTTTTGACGTCCATCTGGTGTATCTCGAGGTCATACAACGCTGCTATAGCGATCAAGACCCGTATGGATGTAATCCTTGTCACGGGTGAGTAGGTATCGAAGAAATCGTACCTTTCCTTTCGGTTAAATCCTTTAGCTACTAAACGAGCTTTATATTATTCGATTGACCCATCGGTCTTAAGTTTCCTTTTAAGGACCCATTTGCATCCTAAAGGCTTACTCCCCTTTGGGAGGTCTACCAGCTCCCATGTATGGTTTTGCATAATGGACTCAATCTCGCTGTTCACAGCTTCTTTCAGAACGGAGCTTCTGGACTAGACAATGCCACTTGCAAAGTCCGTGGTTCATCATCTAACATATACGTTAGGAAGTCAGGCCCAAACGATTTGGCCGTTCTCTACGTTTGCTTTGCCGTGATTCCTCGTTTTCTTGAGGTGAACTCTCCACGGCATCGTAAGTTCGCTTATTATAGCTTATTTCTTTCTTTTCCTTATTTGGAAAAGTGTTCTCGAAGAATACTGCATTCCTCGATTCAAAATATCATCCCTGTATTCATTTCAGGATTTTCTGATTTGTGCACTAGAAATCTATATGCACTACTGTTATTAGCATATCCGATGAAAATGCAATCAACAGTTTTGGGTCCTATCTTAACCGTTTAGGTTTAGGTACTTCGACCTTTGCTAGGCACCCCCACACTTTCAGGTAATTGTAGGACAGAGCCCCACCTTTCCATAGCTCGTATGGAGTCTTTTCTTTTTTTTTTTGTGTGGCACCATATTCAGAATGCGATTTGCCGAGAGGATTGCTTCCCCTCACAAGTTCTGAGGTTGCCCAGAATTGATCAACATAGCATTCATCATCTCCTTAAGAGACCTATTTTTGCGTTCAGCAACGCCGTTTGACTGAGGTGAATAAGGCGCGGTTGTTTGATGAATAATGCCGTGCTCTTGGCAAAATTCTTCGAATGGCGCCACGTATTCTCCTCCTCTATCACTTCGAATTATTTTTATTCGCGAGTTTAGTTGATTCTCAACTTCACTCTTATATCTTTTGAAGGCATCAAGAGCCTCGTCCTTGCCACTTAACAAATATACGTAGCAAAATCTCGTGCAATCATCGATAAAAGTAATAAAGTACTTTTTTCCACCTCTAGTCTGCACGAACTTCAGATCAAATATATCTGTATGGATTAGTTCTAAAGGCGCACTACTTCTCTCAACAGAGAAGAATGGTGCCTTGGCCATTTTTGCTTCGACACAGACTTCACATTTTTGTTGTGAGTCGACTTCCATTTGTGGAAGCAGGTTTAAACTTATTAACTTTTTTATTTTTTAAACCCACGTGTCCTAATCTATGATGCCATAAATTGGAACACTCAACCAAGTAAGATGAACTTTCTTTATTATTATTAGCGAGCTCAATCTCGCGTATTAGAGGCATTACATTCATCTTAAAGAGCCCCTTCTCGAGGTAGCTCTTTCCTACAAAATGACCGTTTTTTGTCAGTACATATTTATCACTTTCAAACACCTGTCTAAATCCGGCTTTGCTCAACAGGGAGCCGGACACCAAGTTCTTGCGGATGTCTGGCACGTGCAGCACGTCCAAAAGAGTGAGTTCCTTGCCCGAGGTCATCTTCAGCACTACCCTCCCTAATCCGACGATGTCAGAGGTGGCTGTGTTGCCCATAAACAGCTTCATGCCTGAGATAAGGATGTAAGTTGAAAACATCTCCTTATCAGAGCAGATGTGGCGAGTCGCTCCAGAGTCGATATACCACGACCTAGGATTGTCTACCACGTGGGCCTCGTATACGACGGCGGCTAGGTCAATCTCCGTCAGATCTGTCCCCGGCTTTGCCTCGGTCAAGTGAGCTTGGTTCTTTTTGCTCTTTTTCTTCAGCCGACAATCCTTGGCCATATGCCCAGGTTTGTCGCAATTGTAGCAGTTGCCCCTTATTTTGTTGGGCTTCTGCTGCGTCGTATTAGGCCTCTTGCGCTTTTTGCCGGTGCTCGATTCGGCCAGGTTTACACGTACCTCCACGCTGCCCTTTTGTTCTTGGCCTCGATTCTTCGGTTATCTTCTTCGATTCGAAGCCTCACGATCAGGCCCTCAAGCCCCATTTCCTTACGCTTGTGCTTGAGGTAGTTCTTGAAGTCCTTCCACGGTGGCGGCAGCTTCTCTATTATAGCAGCTACCTGGAAGGATTCGCTGATCTGCATATTCTCCGCGTGTATATCGTGGATTATCAGTTGCAGATCACGGACCTGGTCCAACACTGGTTTGGAGTCGGTCATCTTATAGTCCAAAAACCTGCCGACAATGAAGTTCTTCAGTCCGGCGTCATCGGTTTTGTACTTTTTGTCCGACGAGTCCCACAACTCGTTAGCAGTTTTACCGGCTGTGTAGACGTTGTATAGGGAGTCGTCCAAGGCGTTCAAAATATAATTACGACACATGAAATCATTGTGATTCCAAGCGTCCAACGCCGCCTGTTGTTGTTCGTCAACTCTGGTGCGACGTCGTCAACAACGTCGTTGGCGTTCACCTGGGGCGGGAGCTCTTTCAGAAAGCGCACCAGGTTCAGGTCGTGAGATAAAACAACATCTTTTGTTGCCAGAAGTCCGCCCCGTTGAATTTCGCCGGCCTTTCGGCGTGGTTGCTACCCGTCAGCGGTACGGCGGTGGGAATATTTGCTATTGTCGCCATCGATCAGACAGGATAACGTCTTACGATTGTTGGTTCCGGTGTTGGCGTCCGGTCGGTGGCGCTCGTAAAGCTCGAACAGAGTTTCGGCTTACTACGTCGAAGTAGAGGCACGTACGTCATACGCTTTCCGTAAGACGTTATTGCCCCGTATTTCAGTGCCTCGGGTTATTGCAATACGTCCCGAAGATACAACGACTTCAGGAATTTCGAAACGTCGCACACCCCGTATCGAAATTATCGGGCGAATCTACTAAAGACTCGAGCCTTTCTTGCTTTATTACTAATAAGGGAGATGCTGTCAACTTATTCTAAAATGCTGGGAGTAAATTGAATGAATTTCTATTCTGCCAGGGGACCTATATATAGTTTCTGAAAAGTTGCAGGGTCAATTCGCAAAAAGTTATAAGTTTTCAGGTTGACCACCTTTGACTGGGCCGAATTGTAAATAGACGCAACATTTGACCAGTGGTCAATCAGAGAATAGTCACAACTCTTGGACTAAAACCCAATACCCCTTCAAACAGCCACATCAGCACGCCCAGTCAGCGCCAGATCAGCGCCACGTCAGTCCACGACAGTCCGCGCGTCAGTGACACGTCATCAAGCCGCCACATCATCATTTTTTTTAGAATTTTTTTTCCCTTTTTTATTTCTTTGGGCTGGCTTTATTAATTAATTTCTCATTCACCCGGTATCGGTTTTGAGCAAATTAATATTCGTTAGATTCGTCTCGAAACGCAGATTCGTAATCTTTCAACGATTTCTCTTTTCGGTGACTGACGTCTTCTCGATTTAATCAAATCGTTTCCGCTCTTCTCTTAGTGGGCCAATTACCCACACTTGGGCCCAAGGCCCATTGGGCTTAACACCCAACAACAAGCGCATGAGCAAGGATGTGGCGCCCCGCCATCTACCACTAATTTCTTACACTAACTTATGTGACTAAGTAAAATATAAAATATATTACATATGAAACATCGATAGAATTTTTCTTTTTACAAAGCACACACACCCAACTATATTACAATACAAACATTATCCAAATTTTACATATTATGCAAACTTATTTTACAAAAACACAACTTAATTAAACATAACGCCCGCCGCACAGGTCGCATCCATGTACACACCACCCTCAAAAGTCACCGGAAGTTCCAGAAGGACCAGCCTCGTCATGTAAACATTTACGTACCGGATTCGCTACTTCTACAACACATAAAACATGGGATGAGCTACGAAGCTCAGTAAGTGGAAATATGCATGTATGCACGTGCCAAAATAGCAAAGGCATCCGCGCCAATGCTTTCAATACTATCCTCACATCATACTCATTCGTTTCTCATTTTCATCAGGGCCCATAGCTACTTACTAACGGCACCATCATATCATGAGCTCAAATCCTTTACGGATACAAATACGATAGTGGCCCACTCCGGCTAAGATAAAATTAGGGTTTATCTCCAATCTTATCATTCACCAGGTCGCCCCTCTATCACGTTACTTTCCTGGCACTATAGTTCATTCTATGTGCCTTCCCATTACCTAAATAATTAGGTAAATATATTCGACGGTCTTACCCCCGTCATGGTGCCTTTGTAGTAATAGCTACATTCTCATCTACCTACATTACATATAACTCGCTTTCCACTCGAGTAATACAATGCACGCTCATTCCTCAAAAATACTTCATATAATTCGTGCGTGCACATGATCATGATGCATAAATAATGCAACAATAAATATTCCAAACAATCATATATAGCAGATAATTCACATACCACGTATTCATCGAGACATCTAGTCACGTAGCAATGCACATAACAAATTTATGTGTTGTAGGTGAAATTCCCACTTACCTGATATCCTTAGCTTATCGCACGGTTAAATCGCTAACCTTCGAATCCTAATTATAAAAACATATAAAATTATAGTTCGTTAATTTAATTACGATTTCATGAAATTGGCTTAATTTAGAAAACCCTAGTTTCAACTTTTATAAATTTCGAAACCCTAAAATTTAAAACTTTAACCTAAACTGAAAAATACTATTTATATAAATCTCGGCATTATTAAAGAAGTTTCAGTATAGACCTCGATATCAATCATCAAATAGATCTCGACATTCCATGATAATCTCGACATTTTATATCATCATCATATCGACATTTATATGTATATAGATCTCGATATTCATTGTTGGATAGCTTTCGACATTTTCCTAACAACACTCGACATTTCATAACAATCTCAATATCCTATATCGATATTTATATATATATATATATATATCCATCGAGATTATAACTTCTCAAGACATGTCGACATTTAAAAATTCTAAAGACACATATCGACATTATTCAACCACTCGACATTATTCAAGATCTTCTTAAAAATTCACTTTCACAATTTATAAGAAAAATGTCGAGACACTTCACCTAAGACACATGTCGATATCCTCTTACAATATTTATAAAACTCGAAATACCCTCACAACAATATCAACACCAAACTAAGTCTCGACATTTTTTAAAAACTCGAAACAATCGATACCCCACAAAACAAAATGTCGATATCTCATGTAGCACTTTTATAAATGTCAAACCAACCTCACACACATATCGACATTTTAATTTATTTCGACATCTTGTTTCCAAATTTCATCATGACCAATCTCGACATCTTATCAAAATTTCACCTGAGTATGTCGACATCTTTAGTAACTTATCTCGACATTTTATTCGACATTCATAACAATTTTCGAGACAACATCACACCACCATCTCGACATTTATATAAATCTCAATCTTTCGAAAATCATAAACACTATTTATTTCAAAACCCATATAAACTTTCGATCAAAACTAATTTTCTCAAGAACACTATAAACATCATATCAATTCTAAATGATGTTCTTCCTTTTTTAAAAAAAATCAAAAACCCTAAAGAACATAAACTTACATGAATTCCATGCTTAATAAACTCCTAATTAAACCAAAACCTAATTAGAAATATAAAAATTTTAACAATAAATCTTACCAAATCCAAGTTGCGTTATGGTTCCAAGCTATGTTCTTCACTGCCTTCCTAAACGTTTTCTTATCTCCTAATAACCCTTTTCTTTCTATATTAATCTATCAACTTGAATTCAATAATAACTAAATGACAAAGAACTTTTAACCTAAACTTATCTTTAATCACGCAAGAAGTTCTATTATATTTCTAAAGTAGTTTTCCTTCTTTGACCTTATACTTATAGATGTCGACATTGTAAGTAAATGTCGAGGTACATTATATAAAAATTTCAGTACCAATATACCTAAGACAAATCTCGACATTTTCACTAATGATTTTGACATTTACACAATAGAAGTCTCGACATCATTCTTCATCATTCAAGGTTTCGACATTTATCAAATTATACAATGAATCTCGACATCTTTCCTTCAACATTAAAAAAATTGATACAACCTATCGACATTTTAAGTAAACTTTCATAAACTCTCGACATTTTCTAAAGTGGATCTCGGCATTCTTAAATACATACCATGCTTAAATTTCGAAGTTCTCCTAATTCATTTGTTTCGAAATTTATCCAAAAGAAACCCTAAATTTCTAAATATCATGTTTCGAAATTATCTTTACCCACATAACCTAATTTCAAAATTCCTCAAACTCGATATCTCATTTCTAAATAATGTTAGTTATCATAAAATCACAAAATTAATAAATACCAAATATGAAATCATGTAATCACATAGTATGCATGCAAATTTATTGGCCAACTTACTCACGGGACTCGGGTATTACATTCTCCCCCCTTAAAAAGGATTTCGCCCCCGAAATCAAGTTAGTTGAAACAATTCGGGATAACGACTTCGCATATCATCTTCACGTTCCCATGTAGATTCTTCAGTTGACTGATTCTGCCACAGTACTTTCACCAACGGAATCTCTTTATTTCGAAGTCTTTTCACTTCATACATTAAAATCTCCACCGACTTCTCTTCATAACTTAAATCCGGCTTGAGTTGTTGGTATAGAAATTCGTTTCTCAAAACATGATTCGGGTCAGCGACATATTTTCGCAAGGTCGAAACATGAAAAACATCATGAACTTGTGCCAATGAGGCTGGTAGTTCCAGTTGGTAAGCTACTTCACCGACTCTTTTAATAATTCTAAAAGGTCCAATGTATCTTGGGGTCAATTTACCCTTTCGCCCAAACCGTTTCACGCCGTTCATCGGAGATACTTTGATAAACACCCAGTCATCTATTTCAAATTCCAACGGCCTACGTCTTTTATCTGCATAACTCTTTTGTCGACTTTGAGCCGTTTGCATTCTTTCTCGTATCTTTGCTATTGCCTCAGTCATCTCTTGAACCATGTCAGGTCCTAACATCGCACGTTCACCAACTTCATCCCAGTGTATGGGAGATCGACATTTGCGTCCATACAATGCTTCATAAGGTGCCATCCCACTAGTCGCATGATAACTATTGTTGTAAGAGAACTCGATCAATGGCAAATATTTACTCCAGTTTCCTTTAAAATCCAAAATACATGCTCGCAACATGTCTTCTAAAGTCTGGATAGTTCGTTCTGATTGACCATCCGTTTGAGGATGATAAGCCGTACTAAAAGACAATTTAGTTCCCATCGCTTTCTGCAGACTCTTCCAAAAATTTGATAAGAATCGCGAATCTCGATCCGAAATAATTGATAATGGGATCCCGTGGAGTCGAACAATTTCTTGTATATATAATTCTGCGTATCGCGCCAGAGAAAATATTGAACTTATGGGCAGAAAATGAGCAGACTTGGTCAATCGATCGACTATAACCCAAATAGCATCATAACCCTTTACAGTCTTTGGTAGGCCAACAACGAAATCCATTGTAATATGATCCCACTTCCACTCAGGTATTGGCAAAGGCTGTAATGTCCCTGCCGGTCTTTGATGTTCCGCCTTTATTTGTTGACATGTTAGACATTGACTTACAAATGCCGCAATGTCTCTTTTCATTCCCGGCCACCAATAATTTATTCGAAGATCTCGATACATTTTTGTAGCTCCTGGATGTACTGAGTATGCCGTCGCATGTGCTTCCGTCATTACTATTCTTCGAATTTCCGCATCATCATGTACATATAACCGGTCCTTGTAATATAGACTTCCGTCTTCTTGAATTTTGAAATCAGTTGAAGTTTGCTCCGTCTGTGCATCTTTGATTTTTAAATATAATTCATCATTTTCTTGCACCCGTTTGATTTGTTCCAGTATTGTAGGTTGCAAAGTCAGAGCTGCAAATTTTGCTTCAACTTCTCCCAACTGCACTACCTCCACCTCCATAGTTGTAACTCTGCACTTACAGCTTTTCGGCTTAATGCATCAGCCACCACATTTGCTTTGCCTGGATGGTAACTAATTACACAATCGTAGTCTTTAACAAGTTCTAACCACCGTCTCTGCCTCATATTTAATTCCTTCTGAGTGAAGAAATATTTCAAGCTCTTGTGATCCGTAAAAATTTCGCATCGTTCCCCATATAAATAATGCCTCCAAATTTTTAGAGCAAAAACCACAGCCGCTAGCTCCAAGTCATGAGTCGGATAATTCTTTTCATACTCCTTCAATTGCCGAGAAGCATAAGCTATCACATTTCCATGTTGCATTAATACACAGCCCAAACCATTCCTTGACGCGTCACTATAAACTGAAAATCCTCCAGTCCCTGATGGTATTGTAAGAACTGGAGCTGAAGTGAGTCGCTTCTTTAACTCTTGAAAACTTGCACTCCTCGCTCCACTGGAATGGAACATTCTTCCTTGTTAACTTTGTCAATGTTGATGCAACCTTTGAGAAATCCTTAACAAACTTCCTGTAGTATCCAGCTAAGCCAAGAAAACTTCGTACTTCTGTAACATTGGTTGGTTGAGGCCAATTGTTAATCGCTTCAATTTTGCTAGGATCCACAGAAATTCCCTCTCCAGAAACAATGTGGCCCAAAAATGCGACTTGATTCAACCAGAACTCACATTTCTTAAACTTGGCATATAATTTATTTTCTCGTAATATCTCGAGAACTATCTTCAAATGTTGCTCATGTTCCTCCTTCGTTTTCGAGTAAATAAGAATGTCATCAATGAACACAATGACAAACTTGTCCAAAAATCGTTTGAACACTCGATTCATTAGGTCCATAAATGCTGCTGGCGCATTAGTTACCCCGAAAGGCATAACTAAAATTCGTAGTGTCCATATCGGGTACTGAATGCCGTCTTTGGAATGTCTTCTTTTCGAACCTTCAATTGATGATATCCCGATCGTAGATCTATTTTTGAGAACACAGTTGCACCTTGAAGTTGATCAAATAAATCATCTATTCTTGGTAAAGGGTATTTGTTCTTGATTGTTATCTTGTTCAGCTCTCTGTAGTCGATACATAATCGCATCGACCCATCCTTCTTCCGCACGAACAGAACTTGCGCTCCCCAAGGAGAAAAACTGGGTTGGATAAATCCCTTCTGTAATAGATCATCCAACTGTTCCTTTAACTCTTTTAATTCATTCAGAGCTAACCGATAAGGAGTTTTAGAGATTGGAGCAGATCCTGGTATTAAGTCAATTGTAAATTCAATTACCCGATCTGGTGGTAGTCCTGGTAAATCCTCAGGAAAGACATCCGGAAAATCTCGAACCGCTGGTACATCCTCTAATCTCGGAGATGAATGTTCCTCTGATTTTACTGCGAAAACTAAATAAGCTTCGCATCCCACCTTAATCAAACGTTGTGCCTTTACTGCTGAAATTCTAGAAACATTCCTTTCTTTTGTTCCCACAAAAGTAAAAGGCTCACTCTTCTCTGTTTTAAATGTAACTGTCTAGCGATTGAAATCAATAACAGCTCCGTATTTTGAGAGCCAGTCCATTCCAAGAATCACCTCATAATCGTTCATTGGAATGATTATTAAATCAACGAACAGTTCTCTTTCGTTGACTAATACAGGACAATTCCTTAAAACCAGATTGGTTCGCATCGCAACTCCGTGTGGAACAGTCACATTATATTCACAATCAGACAGGGTAGGTGTAATCCCGAGTCTCGCCATATATTTAGTGGATGCAAATGAATGCGTGGCTCCTGAATCTACTAAAATGCATGTCGGAAGTTTGTGAATAAGTAGAATACCTGCTACCACGGACGGATTAGCTTTTGCTTCCTCTGTAGTCAAAGTATACACGCGTGCTGGCACAGTTGGTGGTTTCGCTTGAGCCATAGCTTGATTTCCTGGTGTCTTTTCTGAACATGATCTTGCGTAATGCCCCGTCTTCCCGCATTTAAAACAAATAGCATTCTGTGAGAAACAGATACCCGAATGATGTCGTCCACATCTTGGGCAAGCTGGCATTGGGGCTGGGGGTCTCCACTGATTAGGGTTTTGTTGCTGAGGTGGTCCAGGCCTATTCTGAAAATTTGGCTTTCCTCCTTTTTGAAAGAACTGCCTTTTCTGATTACCCCCCTCCAGTTTGCTCCCTGCACAAATTTTCGCTTTGCCTCGCGAGCACGAATAATTCGCGTCTCGGCCTGTTCTGCCACCATCGCTCGCTCCGCCACTTGAGCATATGAGATTCCTTGTAGTCCAGCCATGTTAACATCACGGTACAGCTCCGGCTTTAGACCCTCGAGGAATCTTTCAATCTTTAGGGAATCAGTGCTAACCATATGAGTCGCGAACCTTGACAGTTGTTCAAATTTTCTGATGTACTCCGCCACAGTCATTGCCCCTTTGTTTGAGATTGATAAACTCATTCATGCGTTGGGCTCGCACAGGTGCAGTGAAATACTTATTTCGGAACAGTTCCTTGAAACGTTCCCAACTCATGTTGATTGGATCCTCGATCACCACAATAGTGTCCCACCAATGTCCTGCACTTCCTCGCAGTAGAAATGCAGCACACAGAACTTTCTCATTCTCAGGAATTCTGCTATATTGGAACATACTCTCTAATGTTCTGAGCCAATCCTCAGCAGATGTTGGATCAATAGCATCCTCAAAAGTCGGTGGGTTCAGTTTGCGAAATCTTTCACCCACGGCTTCAACCCTATCCGCCCTGAGAAATTCCGTTATTCCTTGTCCCCTCAGAGTTTTGCTGCTGAATCAATTCCCGAATCTGTTGAGACTGCTGACGTACTAATTCGGTAAGCTGAAGGATAGCCGAATCACGATTGTCGGTCGGGTTTACATTTTCGCCTTCATGATTGTTTCCTCCGCTACCTTCACCTCTAGTTCTAACCATGTTGTCTCTTGTACCCTAACAGTCCCTTAGGCCAATAAATTATGCAATGCAAGAAATTATAATATCACATAACTTACAATCAAGGCTGTCTTCCGCGCTTTTGAGTGTGTGTACATGAACAGTCTACAGAAACTGCAACCGAAGCTCTGATACCAACCTGTGGCGCCCCGCCATCTACCACTAATTTCTTACACTAACTTATGTGACTAAGTAAAATATAAAATATATTACATATGAAACATCGATAGAATTTTTCTTTTTACAAAGCACACCACACCCAACTATATTACAATACAAACACTATCCAAATTTACATATTATGCAAACTTATTTTACAAAAACACAACTTAATTAAACATAACGCCCGCCGCACAGGTCGCATCCATGTACACACCACCCTCAAAAGTCACCGGAAGTTCCAGAAGGACCAGCCTCGTCATGTAAACATTTACGTACCGGATTCGCTACTTCTACAACACATAAAACATGGGATGAGCTACGAAGCTCAGTAAGTGGAAATATGCATGTATGCACGTGCCAAAATAGCAAAGGCATCCGCGCCAATGCTTTCAATACTATCCTCACATCATACTCATTCGTTTCTCATTTTCATCAGGGCCCATAGCTACTTACTAACGGCACCATCATATCATGAGCTCAAATCCTTTACGGATACAAATACGATAGTGGCCCACTCCGGCTAAGATAAAATTAGGGTTTATCTCCAATCTTATCATTCACCAGGTCGCCCCTCTATCACGTTACTTTCCTGGCACTATAGTTCATTCTATGTGCCTTCCCATTACCTAAATAATTTAGGTAAATATATTCGACGGTCTTACCCCCGTCATGGTGCCTTTGTAGTAATAGCTACATTCTCATCTACCTACATTACATATAACTCGCTTTCCACTCGAGTAATACAATGCACGCTCATTCCTCAAAATACTTCATATAATTCGTGCGTGCACATGATCATGATGCATAAATAATGCAACAATAAATATTCCAAACAATCATATATAGCAGATAATTCACATACCACGTATTCATCGAGACATCTAGTCACGTAGCAATGCACATAACAATTAATTTATGTGTTGTAGGTGAAATTCCCACTTACCTGATATCCTTAGCTTATCGCACGGTTAAATCGCTAACCTTCGAATCCTAATTATAAAAACATATAAAATTATAGTTCGTTAATTTAATTACGATTTCATGAAATTGGCTTAATTTAGAAAACCCTAGTTTCAACTTTTATAAATTTCGAAACCCTAAAATTTAAAACTTTAACCTAAACTGAAAAATACTATTTATATAAATCTCGTCATTATTAAAGAAGTTTCAGTATAGACCTCGATATCAATCATCAATAGATCTCGACATTCCATGATAATCTCGACATTTTATATCATCATCATATCGACATTTATATGTATATAGATCTCGATATTCATTGTTGGATAGCTTTCGACATTTTCCTAACAACACTCGACATTTCATAACAATCTCAATATCCTATATCGATATTTATATATATATATATATATTATATATATCCATCGAGATTATAACTTCTCAAGACATGTCGACATTTAAAAATTCTAAAGACACATATCGACATTATTCAACCACTCGACATTATTCAAGATCTTCTTAAAAATTCACTTTCACAATTTATAAGAAAAATGTCGAGACACTTCACCTAAGACACATGTCGATATCCTCTTACAATATTTATAAAACTCGAAATACCCTCACAACAATATCAACACCAAACTAAGTCTCGACATTTTTTAAAAAACTCGAAACAATCGATACCCCACAAAACAAAATGTCGATATCTCATGTAGCACTTTTATAAATGTCAAAACAACCTCACACACATATCGACATTTTAATTTATTTCGACATCTTGTTTCCAAATTTCATCATGACCAATCTCGACATCTTATCAAAATTTCACCTGAGTATGTCGACATCTTTAGTAACTTATCTCGACATTTTATTCGACATTCATAACAATTTTCGAGACAACATCACACCACCATCTCGACATTTATATAAATCTCAATCTTTCGAAAATCATAACACTATTTATTTCAAAACCATATAAACTTTCGATCAAAACTAATTTTCTCAAGAACACTATAAACATCATATCAATTCTAAATGATGTTCTTCCTTTTTTAAAAAAAAATCAAAAACCCTAAAGAACATAAACTTACATGAATTCCATGCTTAATAAACTCCTAATTAACCAAAACCTAATTAGAAATATAAAATTTTAACAATAAATCTTACCAAATCCAAGTTGCGTTATGGTTCCAAGCTATGTTCTTCACTGCCTTCCTAAACGTTTTCTTATCTCCTAATAACCCTTTTCTTTCTATATTAATCTATCAACTTGAATTCAATAATAACTAATGACAAAGAACTTTTAACCTAAACTTATCTTTAATCACGCAAGAAGTTCTATTATATTTCTAAAGTAGTTTTCCTTCTTTGACCTTATACTTATAGATGTCGACATTGTAAGTAAATGTCGAGGTACATTATATAAAAATTTCAGTACCAATATACCTAAGACAAATCTCGACATTTTCACTAATGATTTTGACATTTACACAATAGAAGTCTCGACATCATTCTTCATCATTCAAGGTTTCGACATTTATCAAATTATACAATGAATCTCGACATCTTTCCTTCAACATTAAAAAAATTGATACAACCTATCGACATTTTAAGTAAACTTTCATAAAACTCTCGACATTTTCTAAAGTGGATCTCGGCATTCTTAAATACATACCATGCTTAAATTTCGAAGTTCTCCTAATTCATTTGTTTCGAAATTTATCCAAAAGAAACCCTAAATTTCTAAATATAATGTTTCGAAATTATCTTTACCCACATAACCTAATTTCAAAATTCCTCAAACTCAATATCTCATTTCTAAATAATGTTAGTTATCATAAAATCACAAAATTAATAAATACCAAATATGAAATCATGTAATCACATAGTATGCATGCAAATTTATTGGCCAACTTACTCACGGGACTCGGGTATTACAAAGGATCACTCATGAGACTCGATGATGGAGTATCCACGGAAGGAGCTGCAAGCAAGACACATAGGAAACTTCTCGAAGAAATATGACGAGAAGAATTCGAAGCAAAAAATCGACAAAGGAAAATCTCCGATGACTTCGAAAGTTTCTGAAAATTGGCACAAAGGAAGAAATTTATTTTGATCAACCTCCGGGATTCGAAGTGAAAGATAAAGAAGATCGAGTCTACAAGCTAAAGAAGGCGCTCTACGGCTTGAAGCAAGCTCCGAGGGCGTGGTATTGCAAGGTAGATACTTACTTGATTAATTCTGGTTTCAGGAGGAGTGATGTTGAAGCTACTCTTTATACAAGGATGATCGGAGATGGGAAAATATTGATTATTTCTTTATACGTTGATGACTTACTCGTAACTGGGAGTAACGTCGAGAAAATGAGTACCTTCAAGGCTGAGATGGAAAAAATGTTCGAGATGTCTGATTTGGGAGAGACGCATTATTTTCTCGGGATGGAAATTCAGCAGAGTACGAGTGGTATTTTTATTTTTCAGCAGAAGTACGCTATGGAGCTATTAAGAAGTTCAAGATGGAGAATTGCAAACCTGTTTCAACGCCTTTAGTTGCTCATGAGAAATTAACTAAAGAAGATGCAGGTGATGATGTTGATTTTACCACTTATCGAAGTTTGGTAGGAAGTCTTTTATATCTGATGACTACAAGGCCGGACTTGATGTTTGCGAGCAGTTTCTTTATCCAGATTAATGCAAGAACCGAAGGAGAAGCATATGGCCGCAGCAAAACGCGTTCTCAGGTATGTCAAAGGTACTATTGATTATGGCGTTCAGTTTAAACCTGTGAAAAATGGAGTGCTGCAAGGATTTTCGGATAGTGATTGGGCTAGCAGTTATGATGACTCGAAGAGCACTTCGGGCTACGTATTTAATCTTGGTTATGGCGTGTTCTCTTGGAGCTCAAAGAAGCAGGAAGTAGTAGCTCAATAATCCGCCGAAGCTGAATATATTGCAGCTGCTAGTGCGGCAAATCAAGCAATTTGGCTACGAAACTCGATGGAAGATTTGAGCATGAAACAATCCGAGGCGACAGTGATATGGGTCGATAACAAATCTGCGATTTCGATGGAAATCCTGTTTTCCATGGCCAATCTAAGCACATAAAGGTTAAGTTTCATGCATTGCGAGAAGCTGAAGCGAGCAACGAGATCAAGCTACTTCACTGTAACTCTAACGAGCAAGCTGCTGATGTTTTAACCAAGCTATTGCAGAAAGGAACATTCGAAGATCAAAGGTGCATGCTTGGTGTATCAAAGAAGAAGAAACTTAAGGAGGAGCGTTAATTGATTAAGTTTCTCTTTAAGTATATAATATATTTTGTATTTGTATGCTTGTCATATGGTTGGTGTTAAATCATTCAAGGAACATGTCAATGGTTTGTCCTTCTGTAATAATGTCATGTAATAATTATGGTGTGGTGTGTATGTGGAATGATATGTCCTGAGCAATGTTTTTCAACGTATGAGCTCTCTCTATCTATTTCATCTTCTTCTTTTATATCTTCTATGTCTATGAAATCATATCAGATTTGATAAAGCACGCGCACACAGAATCACCACTCAATACACATCAAATGGAAAGCAAATAAAACTGACGGCGGCTAAAACTTTGAGTACTTCATTATAGAAGATGATGATGTATATGAAATGAACAATGATTAATGACTATATATCTCGGCGTTGTTCTTTCTTGGGGTAAAAAAATGCCGTTTAGAGTTGTATATTTCTACACTGTGCTTTGCTTTTAACTTTGGAGTATTCATCCAAGTCCTCTTCTTTGGTACTGTATTAGCATTCTCTCCAGACCAAATAACCCAATGTTCCAAAGCTTTGATGGCGCCCATGATCTTGACGAATCGACTTTCAGATTGATGGGTGCATGAGCACGGACAACATGTTAATGAGACCGTCCATAGATGATGCTTCACATCTTTTCAAACTACGGACTACTTTAATTGAACCCGTTTTAATTAAGCTATTAATGATTCTAATCAAACATTAATGGCGAATTAACCAAAATCCTTACTTCTCCTCCAATCGCCGGCCGTCACTTTTTCTTTACCAATTGACTGCAGTAATTCCGACAAGATCGCAAGTAACCATCCATTACATGGGACGAAAGCAGACGTAAAAAGAAAGCCTTTTTTGAGTCAAATCCTTTTACCCACTTTCCTCAACTGCCTCGCTTAGCTCACACGACATCAACCTCTGTCCCCAGCGACGCCGACGCCACATCACCATCCCACGCTTCCTCAAAAGAGACATTAGTTGGTGATTTTCAATGATCCCGTGAGCTGAGTTTCCTCTGCAATGGCTAATGGCGCTGAACCGTACAAGGCCCACGTGGCATTGGTGGCCGTACAGCTGCTCAACGGCGGATACCACGTCATCACCAAGGTGGCACTCAACGTTGGCGTCAATCAGCTCGTCTTCTGTGTGTTTCGTGATCTTCTCGCGCTATCGATCCTCGCGCCAGTCGCCTATTTTCGGGAAAAGTTGGTGTCTTTGTTTGACCCTTCTCTCTATTCATTGCTTCATGTTTCTCTTTGGGTTTTTTTATTAATTGATGCCTCCCGATGAATGAATATGTGCGTTGAGCGAAGGTCTTGATTTGGCTTTTTGGGCTGATTTGGGGTCAAATGTATGTGTGAAATGTCTGGTCCTGCCATGGAGATTGAGCTCTTTGGTTAGATCTCAAAGTCTTGTGACGTGAAATCGTTGGATCTTTATGACAAACAGGGATTTGATTGGCAAGTAGAGTAATAATCTTTTCTGTCAATAGAAAAAGATGGAGATGAACTTGTCCGATTAACGTACGACGATCCTAATGCTCGTAGACTTTCCAGTGACAAATAATCTTGGATCGTGTATGCAAAGTGAGGCACTTGATGTTCTTCGAATGATACCTTCATTGAGTAACATAACAGCGTAGTTTCATGTAGTTATGGAAGCTAATGAAGATTACTCGAAACAGTGCAATGAACCTTACGTTGTTTTAATTGCGTAACGATCTCACGTTTTTGTACCAATCTATCGATTCGCTCTCATTTTTTACAGAAGGGTAAGAGTGCCGTTGAACCGACAGTTGGTAATAGGGTTCTTCTTTCTTGGGTTAACGGGGTAATTGTGTTTTCATTTCTTTTAGCCAGAGTTTATTTCTCAATTTTCTCAACCTAACAATCGGTTTACTCAGAATTTTTGGCAACCAGCTTCTGTTTCTGCTCGGCCTCGGCTGCACAAGTCCAACTTATGCTGCTGCTATACAACCTGCTATTCCAGTCTTCACTTTCATACTGGCTCTCTCTCTCTCTCTCTCTCTCTCTCTCTCTCTCTCCTCTCTCTCTCTCTCTCTCATCTCTCTCCCTCTCTCTCTCTCTCTCTCTCTCTCTCTCTCTCTATCTCTCTCTCTCTCTCTCTCCTCTCTCTCTCTCTCTCTCTCTCCCTCCCTCCCTCTCTCTCTCTCTCTCTCTCTCTCTCTCTCTCTCTATCTATCACACACACGCACGCACGCACAAGCACCTGAACTTCTATATATATGTGTTTCTTTTTTGCAGCACAGAAACAGTGAATCTAAGAAAAACAGAAGGCCAAACAAAGATAGGAGGTACACTTGTTTGTGTTTCAGGTGCCATTCTGATGGCAATGTTCCGTGGTCCATCTATCTTAGGTTACAAGGAATCAGATTTTGCAGACCATAATGAGATAAGCGCCACGGGCCAGCCCGAGCCCGTTGGCTGGTTGACCACTGCTTTTTTCGACTTGGGACTCGATAATTGGCATTTGGGAATCTTATGCCTCGTCGGAAATTGCATGTGCATGGCGACTTATCTCGCCATTCAGGTACAATACACAACAGATAATATCATCCTTGATATGTCTACTTTTCATGCATGACTGTTTCGAAGTAATTCTATGCGTATTTCAGGCTCCAATTTTAGCTAAATATCCAGCGAGCATATCAGTGACGGCGTATTCGTACTCATTTGGCGCTTCTTGTATGCTTATAGCTGCGTTTTTCATGACAAATGATTCTACAGATTGGAATCTCACACAATCTGAGGCTTTTGCCGTATTATATGCTGTAAGACGACTGACTGTCTTTCACTTTACTCTCAGTTTTCTTTCCTTAATCTTATATGTTGAGATGGAAATGTCTGAAAAATTCACTGATTCTGTTCCTTTTTTAGGGCATTGTAGCATCTGCACTAAACTATGGGCTTCTTACATGGTCGAATAAGATTCTCGGGCCTTCCTTGGTTGCTTTATAACAATCCACTCCAACCTGCTGCTTCGGCTTTTTTATCGAGAGCTTTCCTTGGAAGCCCCCATATACCTTGGAAGGTTAAATCTCTATTCTCTTATTACACATTCCATGTAATACTTTGTACCAACTTCAGATCAATATATTGCTGATATTATAATTCTGTGAAATTCGAAACAGTGTTGTGGGAGGACTTCTCATTATAGCTGGGCTTTATCTGGTAACTTGGGCATCACACAGAGAAAGCAAGCCTCGACCACTCGGTCATCTGAGCCGTTCAACAGCATTGATTCTTCGATAAGTAAGATTCCTTACCATCAGCTAGGGCAGATTTACTCAAGCTCTTCGACTTCCTTAACGAAGATCGTGGACTAATGGTAGAAAACGATTCATGTCTTATGTTTTTTACATGGGAATGGAGAGGTTCATTATGTTATGACTTCCTTTAGGCACAAAATGTTTAATGTGACTGATTATATATGAAAGCAAGTCTTTCTCTATGTGGCTGTTAATAGCAAGAATGGCATCAAAGTCAAACTATGGTTAAATCTATTATATTCCCTCTTGCTTGCCTGATATGTTTGCATAGATCAACTCAACTACTACACAGTTGCAATAAAAGAAAACTCATTTCGCCATCTGCAAGTTTCAACGAGTTGAAGTTTCCTAAATTAGAAGCTCAATCTTCTTTCGGATTAAAAAAAAGAAGGGAAGAATCTCTATCAAGCCAAGTACTGAAGTAGAATAAAACTGCAAAATATCTTCTTCACATATTTTGACCATTCTGGGCAGTGATGTCATGTGTGAAGGAAGTCATTCGAGAGTTTTTTATATCTTCAACTTGGTTGTGAATTCGTGATGGGATGTGACAACGTGTTATGGAATAAGACAGATTTGATGTAATAAATTACATACAAATATCTCGATTACTGAATCCTTGCGTGATGATGGTATGGTATCCTCAAAGCTCTACAGAAGGGCGACTTCGAATATACTAAAGTCAAAGGATGAGCCAAAACGCTGTTGATTGGTTAGACAAATTCCCAACTCCAAAAGGTCTACGCAGTAATACATGATTAAGATCAATTACCACCACCATCTAAGAGAGAGATGCATCCATTATTATAATCATCTAATGAGCTTGAGAAGAGCTGTGCATAGTCTGACTTTGCGATTTACATTTATAGTATATTCCGTCCAAGAAAGCCCCCCCCCCCCCCCCCCCCCCCCCCCCCCCCTTACTATAAATTCCCACAAACTATTAACAGTTTTTGCAGAAAGGGAAGGATAACACCAATGGCCTCTTCTCTGACAAGCTGCCCGCCATTTGAGTTCTCAGCCAAGTATTATAACCATGGAGATGGCGACACTTGCGTGAGACAGAGCAGTTTCTTCGGTGGCAAACCAGTGCTCAACCAAGGAGTTGGGTACTCCGTGATTCTTGGGTTTGGGGCGTTTTTTGCTGTGTTCACTTCTTTTCTGGTAAAAATTTGAATTTGCTCATCCGTTGTAAAAGCTTCAGTTTTCCTTTTTTCCTCACTACCTTGAATGGTCTTCGGCGGGCTTTTTCTGTTACAGGTTTGGCTCGAGAAGAGATACGTGGGCTCTCGTCACACTTCAGAATGGTTCAACACTGCGGGTCGAAACGTGAAAACAGGGCTGATCGCCAGCGTTATCGTTTCGCAGGTTCGATCATTCAGGATCATCTGTTTCTTGATTTAGCTCTTACGGATTATAACCGTTGTAAGTAAACTGAACAGTGGACTTGGGCTGCGACGATCTTGCAAAGTTCTAACGTAGCCTGGGAATATGGAATCAGCGGGCCTTTCTGGTATGCAAGTGGAGCTACGATACAGGCATGTTCTCTCCTTACATCGACTCGAATGTCATAACATCATTTGCTGTTGACAAGTTTCTGAGTTAAGCTGTGTTAAACAGGTGCTATTGTTTGGCGTCATGGCCATCGAGATCAAAAGAAAAGCTCCCCACGCTCACACCCTCTGCGAAATCGTGAAAGCAAGGCATGCCATCGATACGATTCATAATTCTTGCAACTACGTTCGCTTTTCTCGAAATATCTGCAGAAGAACTGAGCCCTTTTTCCCGTTTTACCCAGGTGGGGTACGCCAGCCCATATCGTTTTTCTCATTTTCTGCTTCATGACAAACATTATCGTGACTGCTATGCTGCTCCTCGGAGGATCTGCTGTGGTAAATGCACTGACTGGAGTGAACATTTACGCTGCAAGCTTTCTCATACCTCTCGGCGTCATAGTCTACACATTAGCAGGCGGACTCAAAGCCACCTTCCTAGCTAGCTACATTCATTCGGCAATAGGTCAGTGAGTTCAAAATTTTAATAGGAACTGGTAAAAGATCGAAGCTATTGATTTTCTTACGACAGAAAAAAGTTAACGACCGCTGTTCTTCGCTGCAGTACATGTGGCGCTAGTCATTTTCGTGTTCTTGGTGTATGTGGCTAGCAGCAAATTGGGGAGCCCAAGCGTAGTTTACGGACATCTGTTGGAAATTGCCAGCAAAACGAGGACTTGCCGAGATCCCATTTCTCATACGGGGCAATCTTGTGGACCTGTGAGTGGCAACTACAAAGGATCTTACGTAACGATGCTGAGCTCGGGCGGTCTTATCTTCGGCATCATCAACATCGTTGGCAATTTTGGGACAGTTTTCGTCGATAACGTAAGTACCAACGATGCAAACAGATTTATCCCTATTAGGATCGACTTTATCTCGTTGAATAGTTCAATTTCAACTTAGGGATATTGGATGAGTGCTATAGCTGCAAGGCCCTCATCAACACACAAGGGGTATTTACTCGGAGGATTAGTTTGGTTTGCCGTGCCGTTTTCTTTGGCCACGTCCCTTGGCTTAGGAGCTTTAGCCCTCGATTTGCCTATCACAGCGAGCGAGGCGAGCCATGGACTCGTCCCGCCAGCTACAGCTATAGCTTTGATGGGAAAAGGAGGATCAGTTCTTCTTCTTACAATGCTTTTCATGTAAGCAAGCCATATATACAGACACTATTTCTTTTATCTTCTAATCTGATAAAGATCTGATGATGAAAACATGCATGGATCAGGGCTGTGACATCAGCAGGCTCCTCAGAGCTAATAGCAGTTTCATCTTTGTGCACATACGACATCTACCGAACATATATCAACCCACAAGCCACGGGAAAACAGATCCTAAAAGTGTCGAGGAGCGTCGTTCTAGGGTTTGGATGCTTCATGGGGATCTTAGCAGTGATCCTAAACAAGGCTGGGGTTTCACTAGGTTGGATGTACTTAGCCATGGGAGTCTTCATTGGCTCAGCTGTTCTTCCCATAGCTTTCATGCTTCTGTGGAAGAAAGCCAATTCCATGGGGGCAATTCTCGGGGCAGTCGTGGGTTGTGTCTTGGGGATCATAACATGGCTGACCGTAACTAAAGTCGAGTATGGGCGGGTCAATCTAGACACCACGGGTCGAAACGCACCTATGCTGGCGGGAAACCTAGTTTCGATCCTAGTTGGTGGGGCCGTACATGCGATATGCAGCTTTAAGTGGCCTCAGAACTACGATTGGGAGACAACTAGGCAGATCACAGTTGTCGAGAAAGAACAGAGCGATGTTTCGGCGGAGGAGTACAAAGAGGAAAAGCTGAAAAATGCGAGGAGATGGATAATTAAATGGGGCGTTGGATTTACTCTCCTAATTGTGGTGTTATGGCCTATTCTCACACTCCCTGCAGGTGACTAAATGAAGTAGTAATGATGAAAAAACTGTTATGATTTTTGGTTTCGTTGAATGCTTTTTTCTGGGCTGGTGCAGGGCAATTTAGCAAGGGATATTTCACATTCTGGGCTGCAATAGCTATTGCATGGGGTACGGTTGGTTCAGCTGTTATCATAGCTTTACCGTTATACGAAAGCTGGGAGACAATCCAAGATGTCCTACTTGGAATGTTCACCAACGATAGATTGATGGAGAAGATTGAAGAGTTGAACTCCAAGCTTCAGACCATCATGTCTGCGATGCCTGAAGCTGACAGAATCTACTTGCTCGAGAAAGAAAAGGCGAAGAAGAGAGAAGCATCAGAGATCGAAGTCCAAACAGTTCATGAATAAAAACAGACGCATGTTTCGAAAAGAGTTGCTATCTTTACCCATTCAGAGACTCGCTAGAAAGATTGCGATTATGCATGTGCGTGTGTGTGTGTGTGTGTGCAAATCGTGCATATGAATCGAAACTTGAAAATCACTAACATATGTATGGAACGATGTTTATATTATAACTTTTCATGTCTTCAAACCATGTAAATTCCAAAGCCAGAAACAAGAAGTAAATGATTATTAAGACAACCAAGAAAGGCTTAAAAGCTACGCAATGCTATGGAACTTCAAAAGTCAAGGCCCAACCATTTCTTGTAATAAACACAAGTGCTTGGAGAGATGATCCCATCAGGCGCACACATGCTAATCCTAGGACAAGCACCGCAAGGTATCGAAGCAAACGCACCTGCCCTCGCGGCCTTTGCAACGCTATAACAGACCGCCCCGACGGGAATCGAACGATAATCTCCCAAACCCGTGCTCCTCGCCTCAACGATGTCATTGTCCAAAATCATACAATTGAGTATCTCACTCATCTGTCTGCTGGTCAAGTCATTAGGCAAGGCCCCCGACCTATTGAGCCAGTTGCGAATGCCTTCTGCAGTAGCCACCTTGGCTTTCCTTATATACTGCAAGCTCAGCATTTTAATCGAATTAATGAACGGTTCGTCTAGTTCTCCATTGGAGTACCAATCTCCTCCCGTTAATTCCGTACAAGGTTCGAACTCAGCGGCCATGTAGTGCTTCTTGCCCTTGTTGTTGACGTTGACGACTTCTTTGATTAGATTCTTAGAAGTCAACGACTTGAGTGACTTCTGCATCAAAGCGTCGAGCAGCTCCGTCTCCGCCCTGATGTCTCGTAACCATATGCCTGAATCTCCTCTGCTCTTAATGGCGTTGAGCACTTTGCGCTCCGCGTCATTCAGACCCGATGGATCTGAATCGGGTCTTTTCCGTTTAATGCCTGGGCCTTTTACCGATCGACTCATACCTACTACGCACGAATCAGAACCAACGGAAGATGAACGATAATTAAGAAAGCGAGATACCAAAAAAATACGATCTTCGACGCCGATTTACTCTGATTCGTAACTGCTGCTATGGAATCTCCGATGACGGCGGAGGAGGACCGGCGGCGATGGCTCACGTTACAGTGGCGTTTGCGTCTTAGCTTTTAGGTTTCTAATTGATTGGGAGTTTCATAATACATGCGCTTCTTTTTTGCATTTATAGCCTTATTTTTCTTTGGAATTAGAATTTACCCGACAAATAAATACATGGAAAGAAAAATGTCCGAACTCAAAGTAAGAAAGAACGAAATTCAATTCAAAAGGAAAGGGTGCTATACTACTCTGCTTACAATACAAGTGCAATAAAAATATCACAATTTCCCAAAAGCCAAAAAAACCCACTCAAGTCAAACCCCCATACTATGACCCCACCAATATTATCATATCATAATAAACCTATTTAACAACACCTTGATCTTGTGTATTGTATACATCTATGTATACATCATCGACAACACAATCTCTCTCCTCTCTCTTGTGTGGCCTAAATAACTAAGTTGCTAAAAAAAGATTTTGGTAACAAGAACAAGACTAACATGAGTAAGTCAGAAATACAACCCTCATCATCCTCCATGGAGATGATATCCAGCGAAGTGAGTAATGTAAGCTCAACTCCCACAGCGAAAGCCGAAGAAAGGCGAGAGACAGAAGAACAAGACGAGGAGGTATATTAAACATTCATCATTTCTTCTTGTGTTAGTTTGTAAAATATATATATTCCTACAACTTGAGTCATTAAATCGTGAATAAACTAATACTGCTTCTGGTCAAGGCGTTGATGTGGTCTGGTAATGAAGGAAGCATCTAATTTCAAGATTAGGTTAAGCTTGTATAGATAGTGTAATGGAGAACTTCATCCACAACTTGGAAGAATTATATTTATTTATTTTATATTAATATGTTACATATAGGAATTGGTAATATGGCTCCTATCCTAATATAATATTTCTCTTGATTGGCTCCCTGATTTTATATAGCCATATTAATTTCATAATATCTTTTGTTGGGTCGTGTAAAATTAGCCAGACGACGGGCTCATATATGGTAAGCCCAATATCTGTAGGCCCAAATATCTCGATCCAACTTCTGAAAGGCCCATAATGGAATATATACGTGGGCTGGCCTTAGCGGTGCCGGTAACTTTTTACATTTTCCTCAACTTCTCTTTCTTTTTTTTTTTTATTTACTTTTTTTATTTACTTTTTTTTCCCGGGTAATAAAAGGAGTTTGGTTGACTCCAAAAGCTCTTACTTCTTTTGTACCCTGCATATTGATGATGTAAATGCGTAGCAAGTCAGTCAATATGCGTTTCCCTGATTAAAATCCTCAATTTATCTGATTCCATTAACAATGAACCGATCCATCCATAGTTGAATCGATTGCTGCTGTGAAATCAAAATGCAGAGGCTCAGAGAATCATCAATGAGCTCCAACAAGCAAGCTTCTATTTCAATGGGAGTCCTCAGCCCTTCTCAGTACACAGCAGTCGTCAGCGAAGCTGAATCACCTACTACAGCAAGAAGCAGCGGTAAGAAGATATCATTCCTACCCCTCATCTTCCTCATATACTACGAAGTCTCTGGGGGACCGTTCGGCATCGAAGACAGCGTCAGAGCCGCCGGCCCACTGTTCGCCCTCGCCGGCTTTCTGCTATTCCCATTGCTGTGGAGCGTCCCAGAAGCTCTAATCACGGCAGAACTGAGCACGATGTTCCCAGAAAACGGCGGCTACGTTGTTTGGGTTTCTTCTGCTCTCGGCCCGTCTTTGGGATTCCTCCTCGGCTGGACCAAGTGGCTGGGCGGGGTCGTCGACAATGCCCTTTACCCTGTTCTCTTCCTCGATTACCTGAAATCGAGCTTGCCTTCATTAGGCGGCGGTGCGCCGCGTATCTTGGCCGTGCTGGCGTTGACCGTCGCTTTGACTTTCCTGAACTACAGAGGTCTGACCATCGTGGGTTGGGCGTCGGTGTTCCTCGGCGTCTTCTCCATCCTTCCTTTCTTGGTAATGGGATTCATCTCCATCCCCAAGATAAGGCCCAGACGGTGGCTGGTCGCCGACGCACGCAGCATAGACTGGAGCCTATACCTCAACACCCTTTTCTGGAACCTCAACTACTGGGACTCCATAAGCACGCTCGCCGGCGAGGTAGAAAACCCTAAGAAAACCCTACCCAAAGCCCTCTTCTACGCTCTGTTCCTCGTCGTTCTTGGGTACTTCTTCCCCTTGCTCACCGGCACGGGTTCGACCCCCTTGGACCGTGCGTCTTGGACCGACGGCTACTTCTCCGACCTAGCCAAGATCTTAGGCGGCGTGTGGCTGAGGACGTGGGTCCAAGGAGCCGCCGCCGTGTCCAACATGGGCATGTTCTTGGCCGAGATGAGCGGAGATTCTTTCCAGCTCCTGGGAATGGCAGAGAGGGGAATGATCCCCGAGATCTTCGCTAGGAGGTCCGAGCACGGAACGCCCCTCGTCGGAATACTGTTTTCTGCCTCGGGGGTTTTGGTCCTGTCGTGGCTGAGCTTCCAGGAAATCGTGGCCGCCGAGAACTTCATGTACTGTTTCGGGATGGTGCTCGAGTTTGCGGCTTTCGTGAGGCTGAGGGTGAAGGAGCCCGACGCTCCTCGGCCTTATAAGGTGCCGGTCGGGACGGCCGGCGCCGTCTTGATGTGCGTGCCGCCGACGGTGACGTTGTGCGGTGTTTTGGCTTTTTCGTCCCTTAAAGTTTTGGGTATTAGCGTTGTTGCTGCTTCGCTTGGGCTGTTATTGCAGCCTTGTCTCAGATATTGCGAGAGGAAGGAGTGGCTTAGGTTCTCTGTTAATTCTCATCTTGTAAGTTAATAATAATAATATCATTCATTAGTTAATCGATCATTGAACAGCTCCATTGTTGTCTTGTTAAGTTTCAATATCATTCAAATCAATACTCTCTTTGTTGTTTGAGTCGCTCGCTCTCTGCTCTACTCAGCTCTGCTCCTCATATCTCTAATCTCTTGACAAGCTTCCTATGAATGCCACGTGTCATTCAAATATCCAAACTTCAGCAATTGAGCACCAGGAATTTCCCCATGCTTCTATCTATCACAAACATCATCTCATCGGCGTTCTTCTCATTCATGTAAATAACAATAAACTAAAATAACGGAAAATTGAGCAAGAAAATCCATTCCCTGTAAGAAGTAAGAACACCACCACTCCCCACACTCTTTCTTCCTCCTCTAACCCAAAGAGTGTAAGAGAGAGTGAAAGACAGAGAGACCGAAATGGCAGTCTCAATTTCAACAGTCTACACAGTCCAATCCCTAAGCTCAACCTCCACCCCATCTTTAGGGTTCAACCAAAACAACAAGCTCGTCTTCTTCAGAAAAACCACAGCAGCAGCCAAGAAGCACTCGGCGGCCCACATCACTTGCTCGGCCGACGGCACCAAAACTGTGGTCATAGGCCTGGCCGCCGACTCGGGCTGTGGAAAGAGCACCTTCATGAGGAGGCTGACGAGCGTCTTCGGCGGAGCCGCCGAGCCTCCCAAGGGAGGAAACCCCGACTCGAACACTTTGATAAGCGACATGACTACTGTGATATGCTTGGACGATTACCATTCCTTGGATAGGACTGGGAGGAAAGAGAAGGGCGTCACTGCCCTCGACCCAAGGGCCAACGATTTCGACCTTATGTATGAGCAGGTGAAGGCGCTCAAGGAAGGGAAAGCCGTCGATAAGCCTATTTATAACCATGTCACTGGCTTGCTTGACCCGCCGGAGCTGATTAAGCCGCCGAAGATTCTTGTCATTGAAGGGTTGCATCCGATGTAAGTATAAAAAAGATGAGCTTTTTTTTCAAATGTATGGTCGCGTTGCGTATGGGCCCATGCAGTCCTTATATCGTCTCTCTATCTCTCTCTCTTCTGCTGCTTACTCGTAATCTTTTTCTTGCAACGTTGACTAAGGTACGACGAACGTGTTAGAGATCTCTTGGATTTCAGTATCTACCTTGACATCAGCAATGAAGTCAAGTTCGCATGGAAAATCCAGGTTTGGTTACCAGCTATTCTATTAGTATATCATAAATATCTGAATATATTATCTGATTTTTTTTTTTTTCTTGTTTCATGGTTGATTAGAGAGACATGGCTGAAAGAGGGCACAGCCTTGAGAGCATCAAAGCGAGTATCGAGGCCCGCAAACCAGATTTCGATGCTTACATTGGTAAAAAAAATGTCACCTTTCACTGATAATTCATGTCTTGAAAGTACATTAACCATTAGCGTCTGAGAAAAAAAATGCTTCCTCTGTTACTACATCAGATCCTCAGAAGCAATACGCAGATGCGGTGATCGAAGTCTTGCCTACACAGCTCATACCAGACGACAACGAAGGAAAGGTTTTGAGAGTGAGGTTGATCATGAAAGAAGGCGTCAAGCATTTCAGCCCAGTTTACTTATTCGACGAAGGCTCGACTATCTCGTGGATACCATGTGGAAGGAAACTGACTTGTTCTTACCCTGGCATCAAGTTCGCCTATGGTCCCGACACATATTATGACCACGAGGTAAGGCTCGCATCACCACCTAAAACAATATACTATACTTCTCGACAAATATATATATATACAAGGAATGGAATGACAGATGATTTTGCATGTAGGTGTCAGTGGTGGAAATGGATGGGCAGTTTGATAGATTAGACGAGCTTATCTACGTGGAGAGCCATTTGAGCAGCCTTTCGACCAAGTTCTATGGCGAAGTTACGCAGCAGATGTTGAAGCATGCAGATTTCCCAGGTAGCAACAATGGAACTGGTCTGTTTCAGACCATCGTTGGTCTCAAGATAAGGGACCTCTACGAGCAGATCGTCGCGAGCAGAGCTGGTGCTTCCTTGGAAGCTGCAAAGGCCTGAAAATTTAAGGGAAAGAAAAGAAAGATGGCTCATTCTTCTTTTTCTTTTTTCACGTGGCTGTGTTTTAATTGTTTGAGGTCTCAGCCGGGGAAATATGTTGTAATACATACTAAACTTGGACGACAAATGTATTCATCCATCTATATCTTTGTCTTGCACCAATAGTCAAGATTACGTCGATGCATTCTTCCAAGTTCAAAAAACATAATTAAGAGGGGAGGCTTGATAGATAAAGTTTTGAACTTTCTCTTTGTGGTAAAGTACCCAACACCAAATAATATTATAAACTTTATCCTTTTTCCTTACTTTATCATCAATTTTTCGTGGGAAGGGAACCGATTAATTTCACCGCCTGCAGCTTACCTGATGCTGCCCACTCAAGATTGATGAGCAGTGGTCAGCGATTTTAGCTGGGTTTTTGTTTTTTGGGTTATTTACAGCACTTGGTCAGAATTCAGATAGGTCGGCTTTGAGTGGATATTATGCCTTCATAATTTAGAGAACGCTATTCATGAATTTACAATCATATCTTCCTTCCCCATTTTCCTTCATAGAGCAAAGTAATCTTTCGTCGATTGTAGTTAGCCTGCTGTTTTCGGACACGTGGAGGGAGAAAAGAGCCCTGCTTTCGATGAGTTTCTGTCGTCTTTCCTCATTTATAGCTGTTCTTCCTCGGATGGTGGCAAGTTAACCAATACGCAATTAAGGGCAATGCTTCTTTACTCTGCATGGTAAGGGTGCTCTGCTTTCGCTATTAGTTCCTTTCACCTCACCAGCCAAGCCAACCTTCTCTGTAGATAAGATAACCATGGAAGCATTCTTGAAAGGCCATGCAGTTCTGAAAGACTCTGAGACAGAATCAACTCAAGGAGAAATCATGCCTTGGTACTCTCCTGAAACAGGAATATACCACAGCAAATACCCCAAAATCGACCTTCCTCGCGACCGTTTCCTCGACGTCGTTTCGTTTGTTTTCTCCAAGAATCACGACGGGCTTAATAACGCTCTAATCGATGCTTCGACTGGGTCTTCGATTACGCACTCTCAGCTATTCGCCTTGGTCAAATCCATGGCTGCTGGCCTTCACCTCAGAGGCGTGAGGCAAGGCGATGTGATACTGATTCTGCTGCATAATTCGATATACTTCCCAATAGTTTTCTTGGGCGCTCTAAGCGTTGGTGCAGTAGTTACTCCCATGAATCCTCTGAGCAGTTTCACGGAGATAAAAAAACAGTTTCTTGACACAAAAGCAAGCCTTGTCTTTGCTAGCTGTGATAGAGCTGATGACTTGGCCAGTGCCTTGGGAGATTGTCGAATAATCTGCGTGCCCGAGGAATTCAATTCAGCGCCCAGCAACGATTCTAACAACATCGATAGGGTCATTTCTAGCAATCCCAGTTTTGCGCCGAGCCCTAAAATCGCCCAAGAAGACACAGCAGCGATACTGTATTCGTCGGGCACCACTGGGAAGTCCAAGGGAGTCATGCTCACACACGGGAACTTCATAGCCATGATGGAGCTCTTCGTCAGATTCGAAGCATCCCTTTACGACTACCCAAGCGCAGGGAACGTATACTTAGCTGCGGTGCCTATGTTCCATGTTTACGGCCTCTCACTATTCGTCATGGGACTGCTATCTCTGGGCAGCACTGTCGTGGCGATGAAGAGATTCCATGCTGATGAGATGGCGAGAGCCATCGATACGTATGGAGTCACTCACATACCAGCCGTGCCGCCTATAGTGATGGCCTTGACGAGGAAAGCCAAGGAATTCGCTGGCCTAGGTCGCTTTAAGAGCCTGAAGCAGGTTTCCTGCGGGGCCGCTCCTCTGAGGGAGAGCTGCATAAAAGACTTCGTCGATTCATTCCAACACGTCGACCTCATTCAGGTGTATGCACTTCTGCTATCATCTGATATCTTTCTTGATCTGCATAAACGCCATAGAATCGGTAAAAGAAGGCTGATTTTTTCAGGGTTATGGGATGACAGAATCGACTGCAGTAGCAGCTCGAGGATACAATACTGCAAAATTTCGCAGGTATACGTCGGTGGGACTCCTCTCGCCTAACGTTCAGGCCAAAGTGGTTGACCCAATTAAGGGTTTATGTATGCCTCCGTGCTCTAAGGGTGAGCTGTGGCTGCGAACGCCTGGCAACATGAAAGGTATTATCGAAGTTCTTGCATCCAAGATTCGATTTTTCCCTTGGAAATTCGTAGGTAGCATCGAATCGTTTGTGATGTATAGGATACTTGAACGATACCGAGGCAACTATGGCTGCAATAGACAAGGAAGGGTGGCTTCACACAGGGGACATTGTCAAGTTCGATAAAGATGGATACTTGTACGTAATCGATCGCCTGAAAGAGGTGATCAAGTACAAGGGCTTTCAGGTACTTACTAGTTTCAAGATTCGTCGTTCTTCTTTACGCAGTTCTTTGTCGAACAAAAAGGCGTAAATTCTTCCGTCCTTTCTAGATTTCGCCAGCCGATTTAGACGCGGTGCTCGTTAGTCATCCCGAGGTTATCGACGCTGCAGTGACTAGGTAAATCCTGCATGGAAAAAAAAAAACATTATCGAATGTGCAATCGAAAAGTTAAGAGTTCATCGAATGTGAAATCGAAACAGCGAGAAAGATGAAGAAGCTGGAGATATTCCAGTGGCATTCGTAGTTAGGAAGGATAAGAGTACAGTGGCTGAGGCTGCAATCATGGAGTTTGTAGCTAACCAGGTCTTTTTGTTCTTTCTCTCTTAACTTTACTTTTCATGCATGTTTATTATTACATGATTGTGTATATATATGTGCTTACGCACATATGTGAAATCTTCAGGTTGCACCTTACAAGAAGTTGAGAAAGGTTTACTTTTGCAGCTCCATTCCAAGATCACCATCTGGGAAATTACTCAGAAGGGAGCTTAGGAACATCATCTCATCAGTTTCCAAGCTTTAAGCCCATCTTTGTTCTTAAAAAGCTATCAAACGATACGATGATTTTGTCTGCTAAATACCAAATCTGAGTTGTTTGTCTCTTTGAATCAACATCCCGACAACTCTCAGAAAACTGCTATGAATCTCATCGATTGGCCATCGCCCTTAAACCTCTTCCACGCCCTTAACACCTACGTTCTCGACGGCCGCTGCCGTTGGTGGACGGCCACATGCGGCGTTCATGGCGGCGGTCGCGTGGACTTTGTGATGTGGGCTTTGGAAATAAGAGATGGCTTATCTCTATGGGCCGTATTGGGCATTTGTTAAATTATTGGCTCTCGAAAAATTTTCCTTTTTTTTTGGCAGAAAAGGTCATGTTCTTGGACGTTAGGGTAACCACAATGGTGGTTTATAGGTGTATCATATGTGCTTATTTGGCACTTTATATGACACACCACCATTGTGGATGTGTCATGAGTATGACATTGTGTCATATTTATGACACAATGTTATAGGAATTAAAAGGAGAGAGAAGGGTGAGAGAAAGAAAAAGAAATTATTTATTTATTGTTGTGGGTCCGTGTTATAGTAGTGTTATTATTGTGAAAAAAGTAGAATAAAAGTGTTATAGAATAAAATATAGAAAAATATAGTGAAAAGCTGATGTGGCAGTATTATGGGTGTGTTATTGTTGTGGACACCCTTACTCTATTTTATTTTGTATTGCTTTTATTATAAGTGGAGGTATCTTTCGTATTTTACAAATCATATTTTTTTCCCCTTAAATGATTTATTAGAAAGAAAGAAAAAATGCCAAAACAGGGAATAATATAAGGCAATTAATGGATTCAACGATGATTTTGGTGGAGAGAGTACGCTAAGAAAGAATATTTTTTTTGCTTGCAACTGTTGTACTGTAGGTGATATTTTGAATGAAATTGATTTTTTACCCATATTAGGGGTGGGCCTTCGGGATCGGGTATTAAGGTTTTACCCGAATTTGATCGGGTTCGGGTAGTTCGGGTCGGATAATTCGGGTTCTTTGTCGGGTATCGGGTAGTAATTTACTACCCGATCGGGTTATTCGGGTACCCGACAAATTAATTTTTTTTTAAAAATGGTTTTTATACATAAACATTAAAAAAAATATAATTACATATCTAGATATCAATATCTAACGTCATTTGTGTTAAAGTTTTAAATAATATTTCGATTAATTTTTTATTTTAATTGCATAATTAACAAGTGATATTTTATTATCAATGAATAAATCATTATGAAAATAGAAAATATATTCTCAAAATTTTATAAATATACATATAAAAATTTGTTTATATTATATTACTGAAAATAAAACATCCAAAATATTATAAGTGACATTCAATATATAACATGGATATTTTGATACATTATAATATTTTTAGTCATATTTTTTCAATTCAAAATCGGGTACCCGACGTCAGGTACCCGAACCCGATATATACCCGAAAAGCGGGTACCTGACGTAGATCGGGTCGGGTTCGGGTAATGCGAACCGGACTACCTGAACCCGAATTACGCGATACCCAACTACCCGACCCGATGCCCACCCCATACCGACTGGCTAATATCCCCATACCCACTGGTTAATATCCCACTCTTACGACACGTGTCTTTACCTCTCATGTGGACCGTCGATTGTAACAAGAATGATCCAACGGTTTCAATGTCATCAGGTCAAATTTGATTCTTTTGTTCGGCAATCAAGCTGCTTCTGATTCGTCGCCGATTCTTCCTCCCATCAAATTAACATCATGAAAACGAAACTTTATATAATCATAATAAACTTTTTGTCCAGGTTGAGCGGTAATATTTCGGGCCCAGCGGAAGATTGATTTCGGACCCGCGACAATTTTGTTGGGATAGTATATAAACCAAAATGACGCCAAAAGAGAACACGAGATTTTTACGTGGTTCGGCCAATACCACCTACCTCCACGGAGAGAATAGTTTCACTATATTTGAGAATATTACACCGTACAAAATAACGCTCGCGTTTAAACCCAAACCCGAGACCCCTTACCCACCCGGGTAATGTTTTTGTACCTATTCCCAATTACCCCAATAAAACTAAAATAATATTATATATAAAATAATATTATAATATTATAAACTAATATTATAATATTATATTAATATTATTTTATTATTATTTTTTCTTTTTTTTCAGCCATGGCCGCTGGCCTAACACTTTTGTCTTTTTATCAATGTTGTAATTATTACTATAATAATTCTACTTACTCTTCAATTTTTACATCCATGGTCTCAATGCTCGCTTGTAATGTAATGTAATGATCGTGACAATGTGACATGAAGTTGAACTGCTCAAAAAGTTCGGAATGGAGAATTGCTTTCAAGCAACAACACCGATGAGCTCATCAATCAAGTTAGACAATGATGAAAATGGAACTCCAGTTGAAGTTACTAAATACAGGGGTCTAATTTGTTCATTACTCTATCTCACGGCCAGTTGACCGGACATGATGTATAGTGTTTGCCTGTGTGCCCGGTTTCTGTCTGATCCAAAAGAAAGTCACTTCACAGTAACCGAATACTGAAATATCTAAAAGGGACCATCAATGTAGGTCTATGGTATCCTAAAGACTCAAATGTTATCCCTTTCCTCGTACGACACCATTGGAGGGAGATAGAAATATAAGTAGTTTTAACTTTACAACCAACGAACCAATTATTTTTATTCAACGAATCAGATGATAACAAGAATCACAAGACTCCTTATAAGCATGGTTCGCCATTGCGGATGCGGACGTCGATACGGACTAGCGATACGGATACATTGCATTATCGCGGCGCGGTCGCTGGCGATACGCAATTTTTGCAAAAACAATATCTATAAGTAATTAGAGATTTCTTATATGTTGTCCAACCAATACAATAAATTCACCTTGTAATATATTATTTGAAAAAAAATATAGAGTAAAAACGCTATAAGTACTACAACGTAATAAATTCTCTAAAATAATACAATCGTTTGGTCCCGACTTGGGCCTTTCTAAAAAATGTAAGTCGATAAGATAATAATGTAATAATTTTTTTAAAAATCCCTTTATAAATCATGGTCCCATTAAAACTTTAAATTAATAATATATAAGTATTACGATTATTTATTTATAATGATTTGCTAAACTATTAGAATGTTAAATACTCATAGTTTTGCTATGGCCACCATATCATATGTATAAAAAATCATGACAACAAATAAAATGATAAATATTATTGTTGATAAGTGTAATGTAATATGATATAGGAAAAATTGGTATTATTAATCCATCCTATTCTCCATCTGCTCATATTAGACCGTAGTATTCATTAACTCAAATCAAATTCAACTATAAAGGTTATCTTCTGAAATTGTACATGACGACTTGTTACCTAAACATTCGGTTTTGTCTATACTTTTTGCATTCTCTACCATTTTCCCGGCCTTATTCTTTTCTCTTTCGCTACTATCAACATAATGCTTCTTCCTCCAAATATTAAAAGCATGACAACATCTCACCATCAATAATTACATGGCAATTATCTTTTTACGATGCGATAGAAAGTAAAAAAAAAAAAAAGCGTTGCTGTAATCATCAATTAGGATTACAAAAGGAAAGATACTCTGGTATGAACAAAGAGTGCGTTATTATTTATATTTTAATTTTATCAATATAATGTTTATATCTATTCAATTATAATTTCGTATAACATATTTACGTAATTTACAAAATTAGTTTTTGAATAATATTTTTACGTAATTTATAAAGTTAGTTTTTGAGAATGCAATGAAATGAAATAGTATGTATTTATCATTTTATCCATGTTAAAATAAACAAAAAATTAACGGATCAAAAAGTGGACAATTTATATCTTTAGCTTGGACCTAAAAAACATTTATTGTTTTACATAAAAAAAATATGATTGCTTGAATTGAACACCAATTTGATTTGACGATTTTATGATGCTCTCTCCCATAATAAGGAAAGACCATACATGATCATTTATTGTTCGATGTCGCTATTTGCGTCTTATCAAGAGGACTTCTGCTACTTTCTATTTGGAGTCGGCTTTCGGTCGTAATCTTTACCCGGTTGAGATCACCTATTCTACTCTTTGTATTCCATTCCGTATTCCAACGAACAAAAATCGTTACACCTTGCCACGACAAGTGTTAAAACACCCGTAAACATCATTACACCTATGAATTTCATTACAACAAATGTTTAAACAGGAAAAAAAAACCCACTATGACGTATTTTTCTAATATGGTGTAGAACAAAATCAGTATTATATATTAAAATAAAAAAATAGGTAATAATGAGTTTTTTCTTGTTTAAACACTTATTGTAATGAAATTCATATGTGTAATGATGTTTACGGGTGTTTTAACACTTGACGGGGCGAGGTGTAACGATTTTCGTTCGTTGAAATACGGAGTGGAATACAAAGAATGGAATAGATGATCTCAACCGAATCTTTACCATGCACAATTTCAGGTCATAATAATACAAGAATTACATAAATACAGAGTCAACAGGTTTGTCTAAATTAGTTTGTTTTCTTAAGGTTCCATATTTTGTACAAAATCAATTAATTGAGTTTGTATCCAAATAAAATAATTAATAATGTGAAACATTTAAGAACTTGTGGACTAATTTGTAGCTACAGGGATCAATGAGGTGGCATGCATGTGCGAGCGAGCGAAAGGGGTCACCTGCATTTTTTGTTTTTAAGTTTCAGATTTATTTTGTACTTTCGCTGCAAAATCACAATAACTAAATGGTTTAGTCAATAAAACTTTTGTGGCAAGGAAACCTACAATAACAAGTTTCAAATTTATCGAGTCTAATTTGAGAAGGAACTCCTAATACTTAGGCATATTTAGAATTAATCAATAGTATGGTTTAATAAGAGCAAATGGACATTGGCATGATTATTAATACCGGTTTTGCCTATGATAATATATATTCATTCTTATTTTAATTTGATTCGGTTGACATTGGTATAAGAGATATGTGAATTGAAAAGTTTCGCTTTTAGTTAACAAAATATTAATTTATCAATATTTAATAACTCTTTAAATTAATAAAACTTAATGGTTCCAATGTTACTTAGCATGAAATTATGGTAGAAATTTGTATTTAATATTACTTAAAAATGCATTGGGCTTCATAATCTATTATTAAATAAGATAATTTCGTTAATACTGTACCCAAATAAAAAGACAAGCCCAGTTAAATAAGCCCAACATGATTAAACCCTTTATTTTTGTAAATGCCACCTCATCGTCTTCTTCCCCACCACATCATCTTCTTTCCCACATTTTTGTCCCTGACGCCCGATTTTCCGCCGCGACGACCGGTATTTCGGCCGCACCGAGCCGCGACAACCGATATCTCGCCGCGATGCCCGATATCGTGCCGCAGCAAACTTGTCGCGGATGTAACCCGTCTTTCCAGCACGGTGGAAGGCGATTCGCGCGGCCGATACGGCCGATTCGCGCCGAGACGGGCGAACCATGCTTATAACCTTATTCCTTGCTGCAAAGTAAAGAAAGAGCCTAGGCGCATAAAAAGAGGCGGGAGACAAAATTCTTTGCTCTTTTTTCTGTGCTGCAAAAGGAATAGGATAGAATCTTCGGCAGAGGAGATAGTGTGGCAGAGGCAAGGCGGCGATGCTGAGGTGGATGTACATGATTCGTCGATGCTGTCGCTAAGGAAGGTGGTCCTGAGTACTTTCTTTCTAATTTTGGGCTAAAACAAAAATCTGATCATATTTCTTTCTAACCACACGAATATGAGCGAGCACAAAAGCTAAATACCAACCAATGCACTTAAGTTTTTTTTTTTTTTTTTTAATTATGTTATGAGTCATCCCTGAAAAGTAAGAGCACAATCATAACATCTATAAAACTGTAAATTTGTCAGTAATATTTTATTATATTTAATCTTTTTTGAGAGATTACGGTACTGATAGTTATCAGATATGCAAAGCTATTATGTTTAAACAGTCTTCATGCGATTCCAATAACTATATAAGATAATAAAGAGTGGTCCCAAGGTATCTCCAAGAACCTAGCTATCGATAGTACTAAAATCTTCGTTATATAATTTAATATAAGCCCAGGTTAAAGTTAAAGTAAAATAACAGAAGAACAATAGTAAGTGAAATTAGAATTGAGATGCCATGTTGCAGGTGTATTGATCGAGCCTATCTGTATATGAACGTACATGATCAGCTTTAATGTTGACTCTGTAATAATCCATTCCAATGATTTCTAATTTTGTTTGAATTTATGGGGTCTAATATATCTCTGCCCTTCGAGAAGGTGTTGAACTAATTTTGGTAACTTAGATTTCTGACATCTTAATGCAGGCCACCGTTTTATAGTGGCTTCAAAGGTTATTCTAGTACCATAATGCGGCCCTCACTACTATTTGCATTCATAATCAAGTTCAGAAATGTATACAAACTCATGTTATTATATATTAGTTATTGTTTATCAAGTGATTAAGATTAAAACTCATAATATGTTTGATTGTATTTTATTTTTCTTTTATATTCAATTGATGCGATTATTCAAATAATTAATCATATAGAAGTGATGCCAGTTATATTGGCTTCTTCACCAATATTTAAGAGAAAGAGGGATAACCCATTAGCAGGAGTTGATATTTGAAGATAAAGTTAAATTTACGTCAAGATTTAAGGAATGATATATGTTTCTAATATTCTAGAATTCTTCTGATTGAATTATTTTGGTCAAATAAAAAAATCTGAGTCCCCCTCCACAACACACCAAAACCAACAAACATTCTTGTAGTAAATCTCTTAGTAGGCTTTTCAAGTTCGGCCCCTTTAAAGCCCGTTATCACAGCCGTTAAAAATTATTGATTCTGCATTATTCCCATCCTTCCACCACCCCACCCTTTATATATATTGTCTATTCATCATCAAAATATACGTCTTACTTGCTTACACAGTGGAATCGTCTGAAAACATTCACCATGGGTTCTTCATTTCTCAGTTCTTCATTTCTCACTTCTCAGATTACAGTTAGAAAATATTCACACAACATCATGGCTCAGATTACAGTTAGAAAATATTCACACAACATCATGGCTGCATTTCCCAGAAGACATGCGTCTCCAAACATATGCAAGACGTCTCCAAGCTCACGGATGCTCTCTTTATCTTTAAGGGCTCATGATCGGAAAAGAGCTGCTGGTGCTGAGGGTGCTGAGAGCGCTGAGGGTGCTGAGGATGCCGAGAGTGCGGATGGTGCTGAGAGTGCTGAGGGTGCTGAGGAGGATGCTGAGGGTGCGGATGGTGCTGAGAGTGCTGAGGGTGCGGATGGTGCTGAGGGTGCTGAGGGTGCTGAGGGTGCTGAGAGCGCTGAGGGTGCTGAGGATGCCGAGAGTGCGGATGGTGCTGAGAGTGCTGAGGGTGCTGAGGAGGATGCTGAGGGTGCGGATGGTGCTGAGAGTGCTGAGGGTGCGGATGGTGCTGAGGGTGCTGAGGATGCTGAGGGTGCGGATGGTGCTGAGGGTGCGGATGGTGCTGAGAGTGCCGAAGATGCTGAGGGTGCTGAGGATGCTGAAGATGCTGAGGATGCGGATGGTGCTGAGAGTGCTGAGGGTGCGGATGGTGCTGAGGGTGCTGAGGGTGCGGATGGTGCTGAGGGTGCGGATGGTGCTGAGGGTGCCGAGGGTGCGGGTGCTGAGGGTGCGGATGGTGCTGAGAGTGCTGAGGGTGCTGAGGATGCTGAAGTTTATCTTGGTTGGTGGCCCGACTCTGATGAAGATTGGGAGGACAGGCCAAAGGTAAAAAACCGTACTAGAAAGCGCCGAAATCGGAAGAGTTATGAAAGAAGGCAAGCTGACAAAGCGAAGAAAGTACCCATAAGGAAGAAAAGGCAACAAAAAGAGAAGATGAGGAACTACTGGTGGAAATATTGAAGACGATGGCTTTGGTTTTTTTTTTTTTTCACGTGTTTTGTTGCGACTTCAGCTTGATGTCGTCTGGTTCGTATCTAGCTTTTGGGTGTATTTTGAATTAGTATTCCGTGGTCTTGAATGTACCATTTAAACTGGGATGGAATTCTGTGGTATTCTATGGTATTTTGAACAAAAACAGAAGCTTACTTTATTTTTGAAGTGACCAACCGAACGTACCATTTAAATCAGGGGTTGAATCTCCGATTCTTGTTTTCATCGAAGTTGATAAACTGGGATGGGTTGTCGCTGTTCGAAGTTTTCCTTGTGTTGTTTTAGCTCAGAGCATAATCGTCCTGTTCGCGAATCCAATACTGTTGGTTTGTATTACGTGTTTGCCTTCTACATTCATCATCAGGTTGTTTTTGGTTTGAAATTTAAGTGTGTTTCGTTATTACAGCAAATGAGGAGAAAGGTGAACTCAGCGAAACACCTGCATTTCGCGAATTTTCGATTGAACAACTCAGATGGCCGCGTTTGGATTTTCAGTAGAAAATATTGTGTCTGAACATGGAGAAAAAGCTCCAAATGTGGTTTATAAGGGGAAGTTGGAGAATCAAAGGAGGATAGCTGTTAAACGCTTTAACGGATCTGCTTGGCCCGATTCACGTCAGTTCGTGGTAAGAACTATCCTGCTTATGAGCTGAGTGTTGGAGCTAAAAGAGAGAAATTGGAGATTTGCAATGCTACGGCACTTGCTTGAATATTTTTGTATTGCTTATTCAATCATATAGAATACATCCCAATATATAGAGATAAATTTCAACAACAAAGCATGATAATATTGACAACAAGAAAACATGTTTAGTAGCTTTAGGTTTTCTTGTTTTCTTGTCTAATAAAGATTTGTCTTGATAATGTTTTTGGTGGCTTGTCTAATTGTCTTGTTCACATGCATATGAAGTTGCAAAGTATGACTTTTAACACTCCCTCTTAATTTGCAATCTTCAGCTCATCCTTGATCTTCTGAAATTTCTCCGTAGGAATTGCTTTTGTAAGAAAATCTGCAGCTTGATCATTTGTGCCGATGAACTCCAAACTGATCTCTCCTTTGCTCACCATATCTCTTATGAAATGATGTCGCATCTCAATATGTTTTGCCCTTGAATGGAACACCGGATTTTTAGTCATAGCAATGGTCGACATATTGTCACAATAGATTATTGTAGGTTGTTCCTGAACTTGCTGTAAATCTGCTAGAAGTCTACGCAACCATATCGCCTCGCAAGTAGCGTCAGTGGCAGCGATATATTCAGCTTCCGCAGTAGAGAGTGCGACCGTCTTTTGCTTTTTCGAACTCCAGGTAATTATATTAGTGCCCATGCAAAATAAGTATCCCGAAGTACTCTTTCGATCATCTAAAGAACCTGCCCAATCACTGTCAGTAAATCCGATCAGATTATTTTTGCTCTCTTTCACATACCTGATGCCCTGATTTTTGCTTCCTTGAAGATAACGAAGAATTCTTTTAGCCACTGAAAAATGAATTTGACTTGGCTCGTTCATGAATCTGGAGATCAAACTAACAGCATGCACAATGTCTGGCCTTGTGTTTGTGAGATAGATCAGAGAGCCAACAAGACTTCGAAAAATTTTACCATCAACCTTCGCAGCTCCATCAGATTTCGAAAATTTATCGTTGACAGATAATGAGAGATTCAATCTTACATTTTTATTGTTTTCATGGTAAATCTGAGCTCTGAAGCTTTCAATGAGTAGTTGGAATTCATTTGATTGGCTGTTATGATGCTGATCGAAGCCCGTCAAATATCCGAGCAGGTAGGTTTGAGTATGTTTAACATGACTAAGTCGATTAATATACTAAAGCTGTTGACCAGGTAGGTTTTATACTTGGGATTTGTCAAAAGCACGTCCATATATTTGGCGTCTGGAAAAATATACGACTCAGAAAGGTATATGTCGCGGGTTTTGGAAAATTTCCCTTGATAATCCAAACCTTGGGTGGGTGATTGTTTTTGTTATTACCGTATCTTTTTAATACGTTTGTTGTAGCCTGTCTTGAATTCAACTTTGGTTTTTCTAAAATCGACTGGATTCTTGGAACAATAGGTCGGAAAGCTTCAAGAGGCAAATGCTGAGTCTGAGAGAACATTGTGATCCGAAAAATTCATATATTCGTTTCTCTGCCCCGATTGCATGTGCAAAGGAAATAGGACTGTAGGTTCGAAGTCATCATGATTGAGGCTTTGTTTGTTATTACAATTATTGTGCAAATGTAGTAGTTGCTAACCCGCGAATCTTGATTGATAGCGATTCTTTCATTTTTTTTCCTTCTGCTTCTTTTTCGGGTTCGATGCTTAGGGCTTTTCGGGTTTTTTATTAGGAGGTTAAAGCTGTGATTAAAGTCGAAAAAGAACATTCGTCTCTTAGTTTTACTATGTTGTCCAACCTTGAGATCAATGTTGTGTTTACGAGTTGTGCTTCAAGTTGCATGGTTGTTAGATCTAAGATGGTGAACCATTCATTGGTTGTTAGAACTAACGATTGGCATAGACTTCTCGTAGGTTGGGGCGGCCCGCTCCATATCGGGGAAAACCCGGCCCTACCCGCCACGAACATAAAGCAATATTCGTTTCTAGTTCCATTTCCTATTTTCTTGCCGCCAGCAATAGGGGCTCGTGGTAAGCTGTATGCGTGCGTACATGTAATGTTTAGAGGCACCTAAACTAGTTGAGACGTGGGATACTCAACGTGGACAAATCTATATTAATGCGAATAGAAATCTCTATGCACAACCCATATCACAGCCTCTTCTGCTAAGATAATTTGCTGGTAATTCATGTCAAGATTCCAAATTTTCTTTGCTGTTCTCATAAAGAATCGATATTTTCTGTGTTCTATCGCTGCATGACGGAGAAATTTATAATCTTTGTGGTTTGCTTGTGGGCAGCTCAAAGGTCATGGCGAGCCAAGTTTATGTTTGTGTTGTGTATCTGAGTTTATTTTGTGACATTAGGTATTCTCGGGATATTGCTTTTCTGGTTGTATTGTTCTCTAAATCATTCATGAATTTGAGCTTATATGAACCTAATGATTTTACATTGGTGAAGGCCCTGGATTTGATAAAGGATCGTAACCTTCAGATGTTAACCGATTCTTGCTTGGAGGGTCAGTTTTCCACAGACGATGGCACTGAGTTAGTACGCCTTGCTTCGAGATGTTTACAGTATGAGCCTCGTGAGAGGCCAAATACGAAATCGTTGGTGGCTTCCTTGCTTCCTCTTCAGAAGGAGACCGAGGTTATTGTTTTTGTTCCTATATATTTCTGATTCAGAGATTTGTTTCTTCTTTTCTTTTTTTCTTTTTCCTTACATTTCGTATGTGCAGGTTCCGTCTCATGTGTTGATGGGAATACCTCGAGGTGGAGATACCATGTCTCTATCGCCCCTCGGTGAAGCATGCCTGAGAATGGATTTAACTGTCATACTCGAAATACTAGAAAAGCTTGCATACAAAGATGACGAGGGTGCTGCAACTGAATGGAGAAGTACACAAACTACAACCGCGATCAAGAGTATGTTTCTTGTTGGAACAAGCTAAGGGATGCACTAATGACTCTTATAGATAATAACCAGAATGGGAAACAAGCTATGTTGACTATTGAGGGGTTAGGTGAAGTTAGCGTTAACCATCTACGCAGTAAGAAGGGCCAAGTTCAAGAAGCTTTCGACCAGAAGATAAGGATGGTTGCTTACTGGGAGATTGTGCTGAAGAGAATGGTCGATAACATGGCTTTGCATCTGATGTTTAGTATTCAGAAGCTTGTGAATCATATAGATAGCAGAGCGAGATTATCGAAGAGCTGATCGGCCCGCAAGGGAACGGAATGGAGAGGATGCTCGAAGAGCCACCTTCAGTTGCAGAGAAGAAGCAGAAGCTGAAGATGAGTATTAGTTTGCTTCTCAGCCAAGATGTACTACTAATACCTTACTTTATATCCTAGTAACGCTGTCGCTGTTTAAGGCTGTCGTAGTTCTAAAAATGATACCTTTTTTCTCCACATTTTCTTACGATTCAGTTACTGTGAAAGAGGTCAAGCAGCTGCATGAGCTATTCAGTAAGCTGGGCAGCACCATAATTGATGATGGTTTCATAAGCAGAGTATTATTGAACTGCAAAGATTATCCGTAACAATCAGACCGTTAATTGAGGTTTTCTTTCTTTCTTGTTCTCCAGGAGGAGTTCAAACTGGGCTTGTTGGGGGATAGCAAGAGGAAGTCCCTATTCGCCGATCGGGTCAGTCTTCTTTCAGCAGACAAGTAACTAAAAAAATCATCTCATAATCTTTTCGGTCATTCGTTCGCTTGACATCAGATGTTTGATCTGTTCGATCTGAGACGCGATTGAGTGCTCGATTTTGGCGAGCACGTGAGATCGCTACACGTATTCCATCCCCAAACACCTCAAGCAGAGAAAATCACCGGTACGTAGTACGAACCTATTTTCTTCTCTGGCGCAATTTCCGTGAAAATAAAATATTCATGTTTCGAATTTGTGCAGTCGCATTTAAACTGCACAACAGATACCAAAGGGGCTTCATCGAAAAAGAAGAGGTAAGATTTTTATAATTCCATTGTCGATGTACGCCTTGAAGAGCTGCTGATCAATCAATGATGTTCTTTTCAAGGTGAAGGAGATGATTGCAGAGCTTCTTAAAGAATCAGATTTGAACTTGCCCAACGAAATCATTGACATGATCATCGATAAGTTCGGGTAAATAAATATATATTGTTCGATTGTTGAACCTGACTTTTGGTATAAGAAGACAAATCAAACATGTGTAATAGAATAAGCAAAGTGGGCGCGTGAAACGAGGACTGAAATGCTTGATTTATATAATTTTGGTCACCTTATTGCTTTGTATGTGGGCCAATAGATGAAGAGGAGACCATTTCTCCTTGTTTATTTCGGCTGCCGTGATCATCAGTCAAAAAGGGGCAAAGGTGTTTACATGATACATTAAGGTAAACTTTTGCCTATAAATACAGGAGTTCGACGAAGGAAGAGAACAGACCACAGCAGATAAAATCTTCTCCTCTCTGGTTATTTTCTTGTATAGCCCACTCCTTATATTTTGTAGCTGTTTTTATATCACGTCAGTGTACGTGTCTGTAATATCTCCACATAATAAAGAAGTTCTACCCTCCGGCCCGTGGACGTAGGTCATTCTGACCGAACCACGTAAATCTCGTGTCACTGTCCAAATTTATTTTTCGTCTCTTTTATTTATTATCGTCATTTTATCGGGCAAATAATTATCGGGATTTCCGCATATCCTAACAAATTGGTATCAGAGCCAACCCGATTTATTTTTTAGCCACCATGACGATAACAAAGATGTCAATTGAAAAGTTCGACAGAAATGTCAACTTTGCAATGTGGAGTCTCAAGATGGAGGCCATACTCATTCAAGACGGTTGCGAGGTGGCGCTTGAAGGCGCAAAGAAGAAACCAACCGAAATGAAGGACGATCAATTTAATGAATTGGACAAGAAAGCCAGATCGGCTATTATCTTAAATCTCTCGTACGAGGTTTTACAAGAAGTTGCCACGGAGACGACGGCCATGGGTATGTGGGATGCGTTAAAAGCTATCTACATGAAGAAGACTAAGGAGAACCGGCTATATCTAAAGCAGAAGCTTTACAGTTTGAAAATGACGGAAGGTACTTCTATACTCTCGCATCTCGATAAATTCGATTCTATCATTATTGATTTGGCGAACGTAGAAGTCAAAGTGACGGACGAAGATCAGGCCATAATATTGTTGTGTTCCCTTCCCTCGTCTTTAAAGCATTTTCGTGACACTATAATATATGGAAAAGATACGATATCGTATTCTAGTGTCAAATCTGCTTTACAATCGAAAAAACAGATAGACAGGGATATTACGGGAGAAACAAGTGGTAGCCAGGCAGAAGGCCTGTTTGCACGGGGAAGACCAGAACGTAGAGACGCTGAAAGTAGCAGATCTAAAGAAGGGTCGAAATCCAGGTACAGAAATAAAGTCTGTAATTTTTGCAAGAAAAAGGGCCACATTAAAGCTGATTGTTTTAAATTAAAAAATAAGGAGAAAAAATCAGCAAAATAATAAACCCGCCGAAGCTGGTTTAGCTGCTGATGAGAGCGATGGAACCATTTTTGTAGCAACTGCAAATATTGTTAGGTCTGATAATGAGTGGATCTTAGATTCGGGTTGTTCTTACCACATAAGTCGGAGTAGAGATTGTTTTTCCACATATGAAAAATTTGATGGCGGATATGTCTTAATGGGAAATGATGCTCCGTGTAAAGTTGTTGGTAAAGGCACAGTTAGGATCAAGATGTTCGACGGAATCATCCGAACGCTCACAGAAGTCAGACACGTTCCAGATATGAAGAGAAATCTTGTCTCTTTAGGCGCACTTGAATCTCAAGGGTGCAGGTTCTCAGGTGAAGGTGGAGTTTTGAAGATTGCCAGAGGTGCCCTTGTCGTGATGAAAGCTTGCAGGTCTGGAAATTTATATATTTTGCAGGGAACTACTGTTACAGGTTCCGCTGCAGTTTCGACATCCCCGGAGGTTGATACCACGAGATTATGGCATATGCGACTTGGACACATGGGAGAAAAAGGCTTGACGATTTTAAGCAAGCGGGGCCTACTTTGCGGTCAGAGTACTGGTAAGATGGACTTTTGCGAACACTGTGTTTTTGGAAAGCAGAAACGAGTCAGCTTCAATTCACCAGCTGTCCACAGGACGAAAGGTACTTTGGACTATATTCATTCTGATGTACGGGGTCCTTCTCGTGTTCCGTCAAAAGGTGGTGCAAGATACATGTTGACTTTCATCGATGATTTTCAAGGAAAGTCTGGGTCTATTTTCTTAAACAGAAAAGTGATGTTTTCCTAACATTTAAACAATGGAAAGCTTTGATTGAAAAGCAGACAGGAAAACAGATCAAGCGGTTGCGGACAGATAATGGTTTAGAATTTTGCGGAAGCGAGTTCAATGAGTTTTGCAAGAATGAAGGAATTGCTCGACATCACACTGTTCGAATGACGCCTCAACAAAATGGTGTTGCCGAGTGCATGAACCGAAAGCTTTTAGAGAGAGCTCGATGTATGATCTCCAACGCTGGGTTGACAAATGATTTTTGGGCTGAAGCTATCGCCGCAGCATGTTATATTGTCAACCGCTCACCGTGTTCACCGATCAATTTCAAGACTCCTGAGGAAGTTTGGTCAGGTACTCCTGCTGATTACTCCAACTTAAGAATATTTGGGTGCCCAGCTTATATGCACGTAAACGAGGGGAAGTTAGAGCCTAGAGCTAAGAAATGTATTTTCCTTGGTTACGCTTCAGGGGTGAAAGGATATAGACTATATAATCCTGATCCCAAGTCACCCAAATTTATAATTAGCAGAGATGTTACGTTTGACGAGTCTTCTATGTTACATCCTTCAAAAGAGTCTACTAAGCCCTCTAATCAAGAAAGGAAGGATGGTGTACAGAACGAGGTGGAGCTCGAGATCAACAAAGATCCTTCAGATGATCCTGCTACGAGTTCAACAGATCAGAATGAACCAGAACCTGATTCAGATCTCGTTGAAGATGAAAGCACCGGGCAGGAATACTCTATAGCCAGAGATAGACAGAGACGGGAGATTCGACTACCACAGCGGTATGTGAATTTAGTTTCGTACGCTTTATCAGTGGCGCAAGACAGGTGGAGGCGACGAACCTTCTACCTATTCGGAGGCAATAAGCGATGATGATTCTGATAAGTGGTTGGTAGCGATGAATGAAGAAATGGAGTCTCTGCACAAGAATGGTACGTGGATTCTTGTGCCGCCGCCAAAGAAAAAGAAAATAGTCGGATGTAAGTGGGTCTTCAAGAAGAAAGAAGGTTTATCTGGTTCTGACGATGCAAGGTATAAAGCACGATTAGTCGCGAAAGACTATAGTCAGGTACAAGGTGTTGATTTTAATGACGTATTCTCACCTGTCGTTAGACATAGCTCTATTCGTGTATTACTTGCATTCGTTGCCATGTATGATTTGGAGTTAGAACAGCTTGACGTCAAGACGGCATTCTTACATGGTGATTTAGATGAACAGATTTATATGAAGCAACCTGAAGGCTTCATAGTTGAAGGCAAGGAAGACCAAGTTTGTCTACTGAAGAAATCCTTATATGGATTAAAGCAGTCTCCAAGACAGTGGTACAAACGGTTTGATTCTTTCATGTTGGGTCATGGTTTTTCCAGGAGCAAGTATGATAGTTGTGTTTACTTCCGGAAGTTAAATGACAGTTCGTTCATTTATCTATTGTTATATGTTGATGACATGCTCATTGCGGCTAAGAATCTTGCAGAAATTCACCAGTTGAAGGCCTTATTGAATGGTGAATTTGAAATGAAGGATTTAGGAGCAGCTAAGAAGATTCTTGGTATGGAGATTAGACGTGATAGAGGAGCTGGTATGTTATACCTGACCCAGGAAAGTTACCTCAAGAAGGTTTTGGAGCGTTTTGGCATGAACGATGCCAAACCAGTCAGCACTCCTCTTGCTAGCCATTTTAGGCTAAGCGCTGCTCAGTCACCATCATCAGATGAGGAAGAAGCGTACATGGCACGGGTTCCTTACTCGAGTGCAGTCGGCAGTATTATGTATGCAATGGTATGTACACGTCCTGATATTTCACAGGCTGTTAGTGTTGTTAGCAGGTATATGGCTAATCAAGGAAAAGAACACTGGCAAGCAGTGAAGTGGATTCTCAGATACTTGAAGGGTACTCTAAGCTTTTGTTTGGAGTTTGGCAGAAACAGTGATACTCTCGTTGGCTTCGTCGATTCAGACTACGCAGGTGATCTCGATAAACGACGATCTCTTACTGGTTATGTATTTTCTATTGGAGGTTGTGCAGTTAGCTGGAAAGCTACTCTACAGCATGTAGTGGCGTTATCTACTACTGAAGCGGAATACATGGCGATTACTGACGCGATCAAGGAAGCATTATGGTTGACAGGGTTATACAGCGAATTAACCCAGAATCAGGGAGTCATTACTATTTTCTGTGATAGTCAAAGTGCGATTCATTTGACTAAGGATCAGATGTATCACGAAAGGACTAAACATATTGATGTTAAGTATCATTTTATTCGTGAGATCATTGCAGATAAGAAGGTGTTTATCAAAAAGATCAACACGAAGGATAATCCTGCAGATTTGTTTGCGAAGGCTCTTCCAGTTTCCAAGTTCAAGAATTGCTTGGACTTGATTGGTGTTTCAAAAATGGTGAAGTAGCCCGTCAGGGGCTAAGGTCGGAGGGAGATAAAGGTATTCTAAATTAAGGTGGAGTAATTTATGGAACCAAAAGTCAAGGTGGAGATTTGTTGAACGTGACTTTTGGTATAAGAAGACAAATCAAACATGTGTAATAGAATAATCAAAGTGGGCGCGTGAAACGAGGACTGAAATGCTTGATTTATATAATTTTGGTCACCTTATTGCTTTGTACGTGGGCCAATAGATGAAGAGGAGACCATTTATCCTTGTTTATTTCGGCTGCCGTGATCATCAGTCAAAAAGGGGCAAAGGTGTTTACATGATACATTAAGGTAAACTTTTGCCTATAAATACAGGAGTTCGACGAAGGAAGAGAACAGACCACAGCAGATAAAATCTTCTCCTCTCTGGTTATTTTCTTGTATAGCCCACTCCTTATATTTTGTAGCTGTTTTTATATCACGTCAGTGTACGTGTCTGTAATATCTCCACATAATAAAGAAGTTCTACCCTCCGGCCCGTGGACGTAGGTCATTCTGACCGAACCACGTAAATCTCGTGTCACTGTCCAAATTTATTTTTCGTCTCTTTTATTTATTATCGTCATTTTATCGGGCAAATAATTATCGGGGATTTCCGCATATCCTAACACGATTAAGATCATGTTCATTGATCGCTATTAAAAATCATATTCTTGCATGCGATCGGCAAGACATTCGGAGAAGCAGATTCAAGAAAAGACGGAAAGATCGACATGGAAGAGTGGAAAGAATTTGCAGACAATAATTCATCAGTTTTAAGGAACATGACCATCCCTCAACTCAAGGAGTAACTAACTAACATTCTTTTTTTTTTCCTCCACTCAACACACTTATTTCTCAGAAAACAGAGCAGAACAGAACGTAAATCCTACGCTTATTTCCTGCCTTGCAGGGACATGACGTCCTTCCCGAGCTTTAAGATCAGATCAGAAAAAGACGAAATCGCGCTATAGAACATCAAATCAGATCACCCGCTTTGTGTAGTACTACTCTCTGTTAACAATGCCAAACAAGAAATAATATCATTACAAAATAACACAACACTTGGCGGCCTTCAATCATAATTCCTGGAAATCATATCCTTGACATTCATGGGATAACACATCGTGTGCAAATCAGACCAAACGTTGTCCGCTAGAATCTCATTCATAGCGTCCGTAGGATGAAACTGATACCATATCTGATTCGAAGATTTCTGGAGAAATGCACATAATCCATCCCCGATAGTGTCCCAATCCACAGCAAGCATCAGTCGTGAAATCCTACGAGCCCATAAAGAAAAGATATCTTTTTTTGTTTGGAAAATAGTATCCTCAAGAAAACAGAGCGAGAAATTCCCACCGTAACGATTGTGATTCTTGATAATATCCATCGACCCTTCGTATGCATCGCAGAAGATCAAATTGGCCTCGGACAATTGGCGGTTGAGCTCCTCGACCATGAATCTCATGGCCTAGTTGAACTCGAGAATCATGTCGGTTATGTCCTCTATGCGTTCTCCTTCGGCGCTTTGGTACAACCAAAGGTAATAAGGCGCACATCCCAAAGGCGCAAGTCCGATCACCACCACGTTCCTTACGTTTGTATTGTACAAGTTCTGCGAATGCGTAGACAATCATACAGTGAAAAGTGTAAAATATGACTAGGTGGGGTCAATTAGGCCATAAAAATTGACTTGTTATTCTTTGAAAAATATTTTTCTTTAAGAAGATATTTGCAGAGTATGTTATTTCCCAGAAAGCTGTACGAGTATAAACGTTATCTCCCTAATCCTGTTTCAAAATATCATGTTATTTTCAGAAATCGTTTCGCAGATATCACCTAGCTATTTGCACGCGTTCCGGGTTTGTCTCACAGAAAATAAACAGCAGAAAGTAAAGTGAGATGGGATTTTATGCAGGTTATATCCCCAACTGGGGTTTAATCCTGTCCATGGGGTGTGATCTCCCCAAGAGTTCCAATCAATCACTAGGTATTACCGGTTCTGGTTACAAAATGATTGACCCTTACACAACCGAAGCACTTTGGAAACTAGACCTCCACCTAGGCTGTCGCACGCCAAGTTTCAATCCAAGTCGTTAACCCAGGAAACCAATTCCCCGACTGGATGCAGCTTGCTACCGAAGGGCCACTGAATCCACCAAATTCGTCCCTCTACGTGCGAAAGACTCCAACCGTGCTCCTTTGTGCTTTCAACACGTCCGAAGATACAACACTTCCGAAGACAAGGGTTTATGGTAGGGTGTTGCTAAAGATCGCTCAAAAGGTACAGAATTCGCAAATGAAAGCTCAGCACAAACTACGAATGAATCGCAAATTTCGCTCAAAAACTCTAAGGGATTCGTTTGCTTGTGTGTTCATTGTCTACCCTTCAATAGTGAAGTGTTTATCTTCTATATAGGCCCAGAATAGCTTCTACACTTCACAAGAAAATTTAAGCACAAAAATATGCAAGAGACAACTCAATTATCACGTGCATTAACTCAAGAAATCATGCCAATGCATGATCACTTACCATAAATACCACAGATTTAACTTTCATTCCACTGTAATCTCATCCGTTTGTTAGCATATTCCATATATAATTCCACTCAGCATATTATCAATGGTAAGCTCCATCAACTGATTTCTTTCCCAAAATATGATAGCCAATTCGCACAGAGAAAGATTTGATCTACTGAGTATAATGCAAAGCATACTTTCCATGCATGGTGATCTCATACGATTTCAGTACATTCCATAAATAGACTCAATCGACAACTTACCACATATAAGCCTAATCAATTAATCACTTTCCAAAATATAAATCCTAAGTCGCAGAAGGAAAGATTAATCATGATTCACTGATTTAAGAGTCAAATAAGATAGCACTGAAACGGATATATCATTGATATTTTTTCCTAAAATAAATCAATCACAAGTAAGCACTCAACCAGAATATCTTTTCCATATATGCAGCATAGTCATTCATATCGGGGTGATCACATCGATATTCTTTCCTAAAATAACTCAATCATGTTTTCAGCTCAATCGGAATATCTCTTTTAAATATACAGCATAGTCATTCATATCAGGGTGATCACTGCGATATTCTTTCCTAAAATAACTCAATCACGTTTCAGTTTACATATCGCTCAACATGATATATTTTCCATATATAGCACGAAATGAGATTCCATTCATACGAAAACGTTCATAACCAGGTGATCACATAAGTATTCCAGTTAAGCACAAGATCACTCAAATTCGATTTTCTTAACAGCTTAATCACATTTAAGCGCTTAATCTAACATTTTCACGTACTTAAACATCATATAACATGCATATCGAGTTTTCTAATTTGTAACCCCCAATTTACTTAGTTACTTGGAATAATCAAAACTCTCAGTCATTTGGACCAAAAAGGTCTACAGTCTCCCCCTTTTTGATGATGACAAGTAATTAATGCATATCTTAAGCATATGAGTACACTTGATATGAAGGCATTTACGTACGTAGCATGTTTAAGTATCAAAGCATGTGACATATGATCAGAGTAAGTAAATTTATCAAATTTTAAAGCATGCTCCCCCTGTCTAATTGCTAATAAGCCTATGTTAAGCACAGTCGCAAAGTTTTAGCAATTACCAGGTTATATCGTATGGAACATCTCAAGTTACCATGGAATGTCTCAAGTTATCACATCACATCACATCAGTTTGTTCCCCCTGCTTATGTGCGGAAATCCTTAATCCTTAACAAATCATCAAACTAAAGCACAGAGGATTAAGACATAAGCATATAAAAGCAAGCAAGCTGATTATATTATATCATTTCAAAATAACATAAGGGGACACAAGTAAACTACCCGATACATAACGACCTAAGGCATTAATTGCCTAAACTTCTCCCCTTCAGCATAAAAAAGGAGGGACCCAAACACCACCAACCTACCTAAACCTGCAACCAACCACGACCCTTCAAACCCAAATACCAACGAAGGAAAAGAACTGAGCAGACTAGAGATAATCCAATTAGAGCTAGGGAATCACTAAGGAATCAAGAACTAAGGGCTTGAATCGCTATCGGATGAGGCAGATGAGGATTCGGCTATATTCAGAGCCGTGGAGATCTCCTTCAGATGCTTGTTAACCCTTTTGAAGTTCCATGAGATCTCTTTGAATTTCTTCCGGTTCTCATCCTTAAGGCCCTTGATACTCCTTTTCAAATCAGCGATCGTTCCCTGATCGGAGTCGCTATCGTCATCCCTTTTTTCTTGATCAGACTCTTTGAAGAGGTCTTCAGATCCCTTGTCTTGAACCATCCTTTCCGCTCATCATAGCGTATACCAACACGCTTCAGTGTGACCATATCTACTGCATGCTTTGAGCTATCTTCCCAAGCCTTGGGCAGAGAGATTCCCTCGAATTCAAGCATGTGCGTAAGTGTTGGGTTTTAAGCCCAATAGGCCTTAGGCCCAAGTGTGGGTAATTGGCCCACTAAGAGAAGAGCTGAAACGATTTTATTAATCGAGAAGACGTCGGTCGCCGAAACGAGAAATCGTTGAAAGATTACGAATCTACGTTTGGAGACGAATCTAACGAATATTAATTTGCTCAAAACCGATATCGGGTGAATGATAAATTAATTATTAAATTAAAACAATTAAAAAAAACGGGAAAAAAATTAAAAAAAGATGACGTGGCGGGTTGATGACGTGTCAGTGACACGTGGACTGACGAGGACGACGTGGCGCTGATCTGGCGCTGACTGGGCATGGTGATGTGGCTGATTGAGGGGTATTGGGTATCAGTCCAAGAGTTGTGACTTTTCCCAGATTGACCCCTGGCCAAAAGTTACACCTATTTACGAATTCGGCCCAGTCAAAGGAGGTCAAACTGAAAAGTTATGACTTTTCGCGAATTGACCCCTGCAGCTTTTCGGACAGTATAAATAGGTCCCCTGGCAGAATAGAAATTCATTCAATTTACTCCCAGCACTTTAGAGAAAGTTGACAGCACATCCCCTAGGCATAATAAAGCACTAATAAAGCAAGAAAGGCTCGAGTCTTGAGTAGATTCGCCCGATCATTTCGTTACGGAGTGCGACGTTTCGAAATTCCTGAAGTCGTTGTATCTTCGGGACGTATTGCGACAACCCGAGGCACTGAAATACGGGGCAATAACGTCTTACGGAAAGCGTACGACGTACGTGCCTCGACTTCGACGTAGTAAGCCGAAACTCTGTCCGAGTTTACGAGCGCCACCGACCAGACGCCAAACACCAGAAACAACAATCGTAAGACGTTATTCTGTCTGATCGATGGCAACGATAGCGACTATTCCCACCGCCGTTTCGCTAACGAGAAATAGCCACGCCGAAAGACCGGCGAAATTCAGCGGAGCCGACTTCAAGAGATGGCAACAAAAGATGTTGTTTTATCTCACGACCCTGAACCTGGTGTGCTTTCTGAAAGAGCTCCCGCCCCAGGTGGATGCCAACGACGCTGCTCACGATGTCGTACCCGAAGAGGACGCACAACAACAGGCGGCGTTGGACGCGTGGAATCACAACGATTTCATGTGTCGTAATTACATTTTGAACGCCCTAGACGACTCCCTATACAACGTCTACGCAGTGGCCAAGACTGCTAAAGAGTTGTGGGACTCGTTAGATAAGAAATACAAGACCGACGATGCTGGACTGGAAAAGTTCATAGTCGCCAGATTCTTGGACTATAAGATGACCGACTCCAAACCAGTGTTGGACCAGGTCCGTGATCTACAACTGATAATCCACGATATACATGCGGAGAATATGCAGATCAACGAATCCTTCCAGGTAGCTGCTATAATAGAGAAGCTGCCGCCCCTGTGGAAGGACTTCAAGAACTACCTCAAGCACAAGCGTAAGGAAATGAGGCTTGAGGACCTGATCGTGAGGCTTCGAATCGAAGAAGATAATCGAAGAATCGAGGCCAAGAACAAAAGGGGCAGTGTCGAGGTACGTGCGAACCTGGCCGAGTCTAACACCGGCAAAATGCGCAAGAGGCCTAATACGACGCAGCAGAAGCAGAACAAAATTAGGGGCAACTGCTACAATTGCGACAAACCTGGGCATATGGCCAAGGACTGTCGGCTGAAGAAAAAGAGCAAAAAGAACCAAGCTCACTTGACCGAGGCAAAGCTGGGGACAGATCTGACAGAGATGGACCTAGCCGCCGTCGTGTACGAGGCCAACGTGGTAGACAATCCTAGGTCGTGGTATATCGACTCTGGAGCGACTCGCCACATCTGCTCTGATAAGGAGATGTTTTCGACCTACATCCCTATCTCAGGCAGGAAGCTGTTTATGGGCAACGCAGCCACCCCTGACATCGTCAGATTAGGGAGGGTAGTGCTGAGGATGACCTCGGGCAAGGAACTCACTCTTGTGGACGTGTTGCATGTGCCAGACATCCGCAAGAATTTGGTGTCCGGCTCCCTATTGAGCAAAGCTGGATTTAGACAGGTGTTTGAGAGTGATAAATATGTATTGACCAAAAACGGTCATTTCGTAGGAAAGGGCTACCTCGAGAAGGGGCTCTTTAAGATGAATGTAATGCCTGTAATAGGCGAGATTGAGCTTGCTGATAATAATAAAGAAAGTTCATCTTATTTGATTGAGTGTTCCAATTTATGGCATCATAGATTAGGACACGTGGGTTTAAATAAAATAAAAAAGTTAATAAGTTTAAACCTGCTTCCACAAATGGTAGTCGACACACAACAAAAGTGTGAAGTCTGTGTCGAGGCAAAAATGGCCAAGGCACCGTTCTTCTCTGTTGAGAGAAGTAGTGTGCCTCTAGAATTGACCCATACTGATATATGTGATCTGAAGTTCGTGCAGACTAGAGGTGGAAAAAAGTACTTTATTACTTTTATCGATGATAGCACGAGATTTTGCTACGTATATTTGTTAAGTGGCAAGGACGAGGCTCTTGACGCCTTCAAAAGATATAAGAGTGAAGTTGAAAATCAACTAAACTCACGAATCTGCCAAGAGCACGACATTATTCATCAAACAACTGCGCCTTATTCACCTCAGTCAAATGGCGTTGCTGAACGCAAAAATAGGTCTCTTAAGGAGATGATGAATGCTATGTTGATCAGTTCGGGGCAACCTCAGAACTTGTGGGGGGAAGCAATCCTCTCAGCAAACCGCATTCTAAATATGGTGCCACACAAAAAGAAAGGGAAGACTCCATACGAACTATGGAAAGGTAGGACTCCGTCCTACAATTACCTGAAAGTGTGGGGGTACCTAGCAAAGGTCGAAGTACCTAAACCTAAACAGGTTAAGATAGGACCCAAGACTGTTGATTGCATTTTCATCGGATATGCTAATAACAGTAGTGCATATAGATTTCTAGTGCACAAATCAGAAAACCCTGAAATGAATGCAGGGATGATATTTGAGTCGAGGAACGCTGTATTCTTCGAGAATATTTTTCCAAATAAGGAAAAGAAAGAAATAAGCTATAATAAGCGAACTTATGATGCCGTGGAGAGTTCACCTCAAGAAAACGAGGAACCACGGCAAAGCAAACGTAAAAGGGTGGCCAAATCATTTGGGCCTTACTTCCTAACTTATATGTTAGATGATGAACCACGGACTTTGCAAGAGGCATTGTCTAGTCCAGAAGCTCCGTTCTGGAAAGAAGCTGTGAACAGCGAGATCGAGTCCATTATGCAAAACCATACGTGGGAGCTGGTAGACCTCCCAAAGGGGTGCAAGCCTTTAGGATGCAAATGGGTCCTTAAAAGGAAGCTTAAGACTAATGGATCAATCGAAAAATATAAAGCTCGTTTAGTAGCTAAAAGGTTTAACCAAAAGGAGGGGTACGATTTCTTCGATACCTACTCACCCGTGACAAGAATTACATCTATACGGGTCTTGATCGCTATAGCAGCGTTGCATGACCTCGAGATACACCAGATGGACGTGAAAACGGCCTTTCTAAATGGGGAACTCGAGGAAGAAATATATATGAGGCAGCCCGAGGGGTTTATTGTACCCGGGCAGGAAAATAAAGTGTGCCGACTCGTGAAGTCACTTTACGGGCTTAAGCAAGCGCCAAAACAGTGGCACGAGAAGTTCGACATGACGATGTTGTCGAATGGGTTTAAGATTAATGAGTGTGATAAATGCATTTATATAAAAGGCACACCCGATGAGTTTGTGATTGTCTGTCTCTACGTAGACGACATGTTAATAATGGGAAGCAATCACAAAATAATCGTGAATACAAAGAATATGCTGAAAAAACATTTTAGTATAAGGATATGGGTTTGGCTGACGTCATTTTGGGGATAAATGTCTCTAAGACGTCCGAAGGAATTGTGATTACACAATCTCACTATGTTGAGAGCGTGTTAAAGAAATTTAACGCCTTCGATGATCCTCCGGCTAAGACACCTGTGGATAGTAACGTACACTTAGCCAAAAATAGAGGAGAGCCTGTATCGCAACTCGAATACGCTCGGGTGATTGGCAGTCTGTTGTATTGGTCTAACTGCACTCGACCTGACATAGCGTATTCAATTAGTAAACTGAGCCGGTTTACGAGTAACCCGGGTAGTAGCCCCTAGGTAGCACTAAGAAGAGTGTTAAGATATCTGAAGCACACAATTAATCACGGCATACTATACTCGAGATATCCCGCGGTACTAGAAGGGTATTGCGATGCGAATTGGATATCTGATAGTAAAGACTCCAAATCCACAAGTGGTTATATATTTACCATCGGTGGAGGAGCAGTTCTTGGAAGTCCTCCAAACAAACGTGCATAGCTCGATCCACGATGGAGTCGGAATTCATCGCACTAGATAAAGCCGGTGAAGAAGCAGAATGGCTTCGAAATTTCCTGGAGGACATTCCGTGTTGGAACAAACCTGTGCCACCAATTATGATTCACTGCGATAGCATGGCAGCTATCGGCAGGGCAGAGAACTGTATGTATAACGGTAAGTCTCGGCACATTCGTCGGAGACATAACATCGTAAGACAGCTTATCTCTAGCGGAATAATTTCCACCGACTATGTAAAGTCAAAGGAAAATACTGCGGATCCGCTGACAAAAGGCATAGCTAGAGATCAGTTAGAAAACGCAGTAAGGGGAATGGGACTAAAAATCCACACAGCAAAGATCAAAAACAGTGGTAACTCAACCTCGATGAGTGGAGATCCCACGAACTTGGTTCAATGAGACAACTAAGCTGTGAAACTTGGAAACTAATAAAGTTCATTCTCGACAGCTGCCCAAGTGATTTCTCGATGAAGTGTGGTTAGGGTAAGCACTTATGCTTTTAATGATGACTATACCAAAGTGGTGGAGTATTTCGGGCTGCTCCAGGATTAAGTCCTAATAGTCGGTCACCTATATAAGTGTGAAGTGGGGCCGCTTCAATGGAAACACTTATGAACCGGAGATATGGTCCACGGCCGAAATGGACACAATGTGAGAAATCGAAAAGAGATCAGATTCATCATTGTGTGTATACTGTTGTATTGGTTTACACAAAAAGCCGCCAGTTCAAGATATCACGTTCACTGAGCAGCGAGTAAATCCGATAGTATTTCACTAAGGAAGGTTCAAAGCCACAAGCTACCTATCCTGATGCAGTGATGGGTCGTCGGGACTTTCTTGCAAGAGTCAGCATGCATTGCATTTACATTAATTTCCATTCATGTGGGGGATTGTTGGGTTTTAAGCCCAATAGGCCTTAGGCCCAAGTGTGGGTAATTGGCCCACTAAGAGAAGACTTCGGTCGCCAAAACGAGAAATCGTTGAAAGATTACGAATCTACGTTTGGAGACGAATCTAACGAATATTAATTTGCTCAAAACCGATATCGGGTGAATGAGAAATTAATTATTAAAGTCAACCCAAATTAAAAAAATTAAAAAAAACGGAAAAAAAGTAAAAAAAGATGACGTGGCGGGTTGATGACGTGTCACTGACACGTGGACTGACGAGGACGACGTGGCGCTGACTGGGCATGGTGATGTGGCTGATTGAGGGGTATTGGGTATCAGTCCAAGAGTTGTGACAATTTCATGATTGACCCCTGGCCAAAAGTTACACCTATTTACGAATTCGGCCCAGTCAAAGGAGGTCAAACTGAAAAGTTATGACTTTTCGCGAATTGACCCCTGCAGCTTTTCGGACAGTATAAATAGGTCCCCTGGCAGAATAGAAATTCATTCAATTTACTCCCAGCACTTTAGAGAAAGTTGACAGCACATCCCCTAGGCATAATAAAGCACTAATAAAGCAAGAAAGGCTCGAGTCTTGAGTAGATTCGCCCGATAATTTCGTTAATGCGACGTTTCGAAATTCCTGAAGTCGTTGTATCTTCGGGGCGTATTGCGACAACCCGAGGCACTGAAATACGGGGCAATAACGTCTTACGGAAAGCGTACGACGTACGTGCCTCGACTTCGACGTAGTAAGCCGAAACTCTGTCCGAGTTTACGAGCGCCACCGACCAGACGCCAAACACCGGAAACAACAGTAAGTAGCATTCCATATTGAAGTTCCTTATCAGAGCTCTTAATGGCATGGACCATGTACTTAAGAACAAAATAACCTAGATTGAGCAGCCTATTTTGGGATACCACATAGAGAGTCAACATGCTCATGTTGTTCATGGTGGTGGAATGGCCTCCACTCCAACGCGGGCACTCCAAAGCGTGAAGTGCAGAACTCTGTAAAGGAAGAACAAATCGACAGGAAGTTTGTTCAGTGCTTCTCCTTCAGAGAACTTAGGCTTATAAGGGGAATTCCATAGAGCTTTCAAACAGTCACGGAGGGGCACCTCAGACGTACACCAGTGGACAAAGTCGAAGTAGCATAACCCTTCGTTCTCAACTCCCAACATCTCGTTCATCTTTGCGCTATTCCATTCTATGTTTGTCCCAAGCACATAAGACTTCACTGTAATCTCAGTTTCGTCTTCAACGAAAGTGAGATTGGCGTAGAACAGCTTCACCGCCTCCACATACACAGACTTGTCTATTCCCAAAATGTTTTCCCCAGCCGTACTCAGTCAGCCACGTTGCTACTTGGCTCTCAGCCAGTTTGTCAAAGTTGACGCTCCTTCCTCGTGCAACTCGCCGTTTCTGAAGTTTCTCGTGAAGTTCCTTGGCGATCTCAGTCAGAAATTTGATTTCGTCGGTGAATTCCTCCAGATTATCAGGGTTGAACAACTTTTGCCCTTCAGTATCATGGCTGGAATCTCGTGGAGGTGACTCGATCTGAGCAGAGACAGATTTTTCTGGAGAGGCAGATTTCTCGAGAGGAGCAGACTCATCATGGGAAGAAGCAGGAGAGGAAATAGGGATTTTATCGATCTTAGCCTTTTTCTTCTGCTGTTTCGTAGGCGATTTTGTGTATTTAGGAATGCTCTTTGACTTGGAATGGGTGGCTTTTGGAGAGAGCGGGGTTTCGATTAGGGCAGCCTCTCGCTTTTTGTCGGACTTAGATCCGGCGCCTTTAGTTTTCACCATGGTTGGGATCGAAGGAGAGGGAAGTTATGAAGTGAGGAATTTAGGGTTTGAATAAGTTTGACGAAGAAAGGAGGCATTTGATTGATAAGGCTGAAAGCTTCTGGATAAGGATGAAAAAAGAAGTTATTAAGGGATGTGATCTCGACAGGACATGTGTCAGATAAGGAAGGTGTAGATCTTTTTGGTCCAAATGGCTATGAGAGTTTTGATTATTCCAAGTAATTATGTAAATTGGGGGTACAAATTAGAAAACTCGATATGCATGTTATGTGATGTTTAAGTATGTGAAATGTTCGATTAAGCGCTTGAATGTGATTAAAATGTTAAGAAAACGAATTTGTGTGATCTTATGCTTAAGTGGAATATTTATGTGATTACCTGGTTATGGACGTCTTCGTACGAATGGAATCTCATTGCGTGCTATATATGTAAAATATATCATGTTGAGTTATTTTGGGAAAGAATATCGCAGTGATCACCCTGATATGAATGACTATGCTATATATATGGAAAAGATAGTCTGATTGAGCTGAAAAAATGTGATTGAGTTATTTTAGGAAAGAATATCGATGTGATCACCCGAATATGAATGACTATGCTGCATATATGGAAAGGATATTCTGATTAAGAGCTTACATGTGATTGATCTATTTTAGGAAAGAATATCAATGATATATCCACTGAGTGCGATATTATGTGACTCTTAAATCAGTGAATGATCTATCTTTCCTTATGCGACTTAGTATTTATATTTTGGAAAGTGATTAATTGATTGAGCTTATATGTGATAAGATGTTGATTGAGTCTATTTATGCAATGTGCTGGAGTCGGATGAGATCACAACACATGGAAAATATGCTTTGCATTATACTCAGTAAATCAAATCTTTCTCTGTGCGAATTGGCTATCATATTTTGGGAAAGAAATCGGTTGATTGGGCTTACTATTGATAATATGCTGAGTGGAATTATATATGGAATATACTGACAAACGGATGAGATTGCAGTGGAATGAAAGTTAATCTGTGGTATTTATGGTAAGAATTCATGCATGACCGTTGAGCTTAATTGGTTTATTCTTGGCATGATTCTTTGAGTTAATGCACGTAATTATTGAGCTTTCTCTTGCATATTCCGTGCTTAACTTTCCTTGTAAAGTGTAGAATCGAGTCTTAGGTCTATATAGAAGAAAAAACGCTTCACTTCGAAGGGTACGAAACATACTCACAAGCAAACGAATCCCTTATAGTTTTTGAGCTGAAATTTGCGATTCATTCGTAGTTTGTGTTGAGCTTTCATTTGCGAATTCTGTACCCTTTGAGCGATCTTTAGCAACACCCTACCCTAAATCCTTGTCTTCGGACGTGTTGTGTCTTCGGATGTGTTGAACGCACAAAGGAGCAATGTTGGAGTCTTTCGCACGTGGAGGGACGAATTTGGTGGATTTGGTGGCCCTTCGGTAGCAAGCTGCATCCAGTCGGGGAATTGGTTTCCTGGGTTAACGACAATGATCTATACTTGGCGTGCGACAACCTAGGTGGAGGTCTAGTATCCAAAGTGCTTCGGTTGTGTAAGGGTTAATCATGCGACCTGTGGAGTGATGTAAGGAGGTCAGCATCAAGGTAGAAGCTGCTTGCCCTGATGACTATGTCGACGATGGGCAGCGAGCAGCCATAGTGGCAGAAGGCAAGAGCGCGACCCGTATACCTCCTCCATTCTCCTTGCCTTCCTACACACCGTCGCCCATACATCTCCGTTCTAGATTAAAATATTTGATCTATATTGAACATAAGACATGATAGATTCTTGTTCGTCTTTGAGGGTTTCTTTGGCCATAGCAATCTTGTTAGATGGCATTTTCCACAAAACTGTTGGACAATTCGAAGTTATTGTCTTCCGAGCCGAGCTTCCGAGGATTACGCAAGACTTGGTTGCGATCCGCATTCGTCGCCGCTCAGTAAACATTTCTTCCAATAAGAGGTCCTCTCCACCTTTGCCCTCGATTTACGCATTAGTATTATTTTTGCAGCTCAGCTTCACGGTAGTTACCTTTCTCTGCACAAAATCGATGCCTACACCAAATCACGGATAAAAAAACGAAAGAATAAAAATCATAAATAAATTACAAAAAAAAAAAACAAAACACGTTTTGAAGGGAATCTTATATGCTGTAATAACGAACATACATTTGATGTCGAGGCTAAGCAGCGCGCAAGAAGGAGGAATACATAAATCTATTATATACCTCAGCTACATGGTTGCAAATTCTGACATATTTATCAAGAATCTTATGCATAGTATACCTCTCCGTTTCATGATATGCCTCACTTTCTTGCCTGCCTGTTCATTAGGCTAATAAAAAATTTACCACCCACTGCAAAATGAGAAAAGAGAGAGGAGTAAGACGATTGTTGTCGATGAGTGTCATGTCATACAAAAGAAAGGTAACCATTACATAAACCTTCGTTTTCTAAAAGGTAAACTGTTGTGTCGGCTTAAAAATCAGCAGTGTTCATTACGCCAATCTGTAAAATAATAAATTGGCGTCCATTTGAACAAGATTCCACTTTAACTTGGCGGCCAATGACAGAATTAACTTGATAGTGTTAGGCTTTGCGACGGGCGCAAAGGTGTCGAACATAATCCACCCCCTCACGTTGGTCATAACCCTTGGCGACAAAGCGTGCCTTGTATTTCTCAATCTCCCCACTGGAATTGAACTTAAGCCTATAAACCCAACGATTCCCTATGGACTTTTTCCCGGGTGGTAATGGAACAATGGACCAAGTGGTGTTCTCTTCAACGGCCTGCAGCTCTTCTGCCATAGCCTTCGACCACTGTTCTGAGCTGGCAGCTTGTGAGAAAGTCTTAGGCTCCTTCACAGTGTCGACTGCATTGATGAGAGTTTGAAACTGGCTTGAGAAGTTCTTGTAGTGAGGAACTGTGATAGAGATATAAGACTTCTCTTTCTCTCAAGTTGTTGCAGTGGTAGTCCTTGAGGTATGGAGGTCTTCTCAGCTGCCTACCTGATCTTCTGAATGGGCCATTGGCCTCTTGCTGGGACTCTGCAACCTGCTGCAATGGGCCTTCATGAGGAACTAACTCAGACTGACCTGAAGCAGAAGGAAATGTCTGATCTGAGATAGCAGAATGGGATGGTTGTTCAGGGGATGTAGATGTTTGTTCAGGGGCTATAGAAATATCCTGTGAAGGGGCTGCAGCTCCCTCAATGTGTTCTGATGAAAGATGCTCCATGAGGTATGGTCGAGGCAGTACATAGGGAAAGGATCATAAGCCTCCTGTGAATGCAACAGTTTCTGGAAAGGAAATTCACTCTCAATGAATCTGACATCTCTGGAAATGGTGACTTCTCTGGTGTCCCGGTCCAACACTTTAAACCTTTAATGCCATTTGGATAGCCAATAAACACGCACTCCTTGGCCCTGGGGTCGAACTTTCTCCTACCTGCACTGAGGGTTGAACAGAAACACAGACATCCAAAGGCACGAAGAGAGGCATAGTCAAATGTCCTCTGAAACAGCAACTGGTAAGGGGAGTTATTTCCTGATGAGACTGAAGGTGTTCTATTAATTAAATATGCAGCTGTTAGAATACACTCTGACCAATATTCTATGGGCAGCATGGACTGAAAATACAATGCTCGAGCCACATTGAGTAAATGCTGGTGCTTCCTCTCAACAACAGAATTCTGTTGAGGGGTCTGCACACATGAATGATGGTGCAGGATTCCCTTGCTTTCATACAGGCTAGACAAGTCAAATTTCCTTGCATTATAAGTTCTTATGGTTTTCACTTGGGTCTTGAACTGTGTTTCCACAAATGTTAAGAAAAAGGACATGACTCGGCTGACTTCAGATTTAAGTTTGATCATAGAAATCCAGGTAAAGCGAGAATAGTCTTCCACAATGGTAGCAAAATATTGATGGTTGAGGTGAGAAGGAACATGAAAGGGACCCCACACATCACAATGGATTAGATCGAACATGGTACAAGTGCGTCTACTGTCATTAGGAAACACAAGTTTCTTTTGTTTTGCCTTTGGACAGATCTTGCAGTATGTGTGCAAGGAATGGTCTGAGGGCCTTAAAGTGTCTTTCAATATATCTAAAACCTTGTTCGAGGGGTGGCCTAATCTACTATGCCACAAGTCACTTGACAGCTTATTTAAAAACACAGAGCCAATACTAGAAACAGACAGAGAATTAGAGACATGATCTGCCTGAAAGATGTATAAGCCTGCTATCTGATTACCCCTGCCAATCACTAGGTGGTATGGATCCTGTATCAAAAATCCATTAGTCTAAAAAATGCACCTACATCCATTAGTGTTAACAAGACAACTAACAGAAATTAAGTTGAAATGAAATTCAGGGACATAAAGAACCTCAGTGAGCTCAATGCTCTGATTAAGTTTGAAAGTACCAGCTTGGTCTACTTTAATAATCGAGTTGTCTGGCAAAATGACTTTAGTCCCTCTTATTTTATGCAGGTTATGTAAAAGTTTTATGTTGCCACAGACATGCCTAGTGTCCTCTGAGTCAATCAACCAATAATTTGAATCAGCAAAAACAGGTAATTGAAGGTGAAGCAGGTACCTCCTACTCTTTCTGCTGAGATTGCCAAATCTGGACCATTCTGCTGGTGCAGGTTACTTCCTTGTTGGTTCAGCAAGTTCTTCAAGTTTTCTAACTGTAAGGGAGTTAGCTGAAGGTGCACCATTGTGTCACCAACTGTTGGACCAATCTGAGCAGGCACACTGGCAAGGGATGGTGCAGAAACACTGCTGTATGGCCCTCACCTGCTTGCAGATTCTGCGGTTGCTTGATTAACTCTGGGTGCCTTGAATGCAGCCTGTCTATACCCTGGTGGGAAGCCATGAACCTAGTAACAGGTCTCAATGGTATGCCCTTTCTTGCCACAATGAGTACAAACTGCTTTGCTGAAATCCTTCCTGGTATTACTGAGGCTTTTCCTGGCAGTTTCTTGACCCCCTTTCACTGCAAACATTGCCATATTGCTTGTAGAATCTTCTCCCATTCTGGCAGGTGCCATTGACCTCTGTTTTTCCTCTTGAGCAAGAAGAGAGAACACCCTTTAATGGAGGGCAAGGGATCCACAAGAAGAATTTGCCCTCTCACCTGGGCATACGACTCATTGAGTCCCATTAAGAATGTCAACATGTATTCCTCATTCTGGCATGCGCGCAGATCATTCAATCCCCCACAAGTACATGACCAACAGGCCTATAATTGACTAATTCATCCCATAAGGTTTTGAGTCGGGTGAAGTAAGCTGCCACGCTGAGAGATCCCTGTGAGAGATTCATCAAATCCCTCTTGACTTGGAAGACTCTAGGCTTGTTTGTCGGTCCAAACCTCTCTTGCAGACAGTGTTTTAAAACGCGCAAAGCGCAACGCGTCGCGTTTCAGTTCACATAGCGCGTAGCGTAAATAGCGTAGCGTATTGCGTGAGTATTTCGGACAAGCCACTTATTACATTAAGAAACATAATTTATAACAAATTATTAATATAAGCACATTATTCAGTAAGTTTTATATAAAATTTGGGTTCAGTAATATGTGTAAAAACAAGTAGAATATATTGGAAATAATAAAAATATATTAAACAATTTATGTAAAAAATATTTAATAGAATTTTAAATTTAATTTCACATCCAATGGATTGAACCACTAAAAATATTGAAAAAGATAACTGATAAAATTTTAGAAATCTAAACTAAAAAAATATAGTATTTGATATCGAAAAATGTAAGATATGCATGTCATTTTGATTGTTGTTAAACAAAGAATTAATTAGATGAATTTATTTATTTTTATCATGTATATTACATTAAAATTATCGCTTTTTATGTTGTAAATTTAAAAGTTAGAAAATAACTGGAAAACTAAAATAAGAATACATTGCCAAAACATTAATGGCCACGTCACAATCAATCACATCTGCATTTCAATTAATTATGTCCTCTTAAAAAGAAAAGAATTAGTCAGTCACACTGTCGCACCTCTGACACAGTAACACTAACTCTCTGTCGCATTAATTGTCCACTTAGCGACGGAAGGAAACGTTTTGTTTATCCTCTTTAGCGACGGATAGTCCGTCGCAAATATCCGTCGTACAGAACGCTATTTTTTTTACGCGTTGTCGCGTTTTGACGTTGAACTACGCGAAAGCGCGCGTTCACGCGCGCGAAATTTCGCTTTTTAAAACACTGCTTGCAGATCAACCCAGACATCTCTAGCTGTTGAATTATACAGGATACTCGCTGAAATCTCTTTTGAGGCAGAGTTCGAGATCCAAGATATCACAACGTTGTTATTTCTCTTCGATGCATTGACAGTGTCTTGATTGGATCCCGCGGGTAACACCAGTTCACCATTAACAAATCCCTCCTCATAGCCCTACTCCATGTTGCGTAATTATCACCTGTCAGTTGTTCATGTACCAATAATTGACCCGATATATCGCCGGCGTTCAAGAAGTAAGGATTGCTCAGAAATGAAGGAAGCGATGTAGAATTTGAATTGGATGCAGATGCTGAAGATTCTGAAAAAGGTGGGGGAGGAGGTGGCACCTCTGATTGCATTTCCACGGATGCTATGAACAAGAATCGAATCGCAGCGCAGTGAAATGGATAATTGCTCTGATACCATATGAAAAAACAAAAACTGGAAATCGATGTAAGAAAATAATCCTTGTGATCCCATTTTCCTTATTTAGATTAGGAAAAGATTATATATAGATTAGGAGAAAATTTTGTTTCCTTTATAGAGTAGGCTAAATTAGTAGCTTGATTTTAGGCATTGATTCCTTGTAAACTATTATTTAAGGAGTACAGAGGCTACAGAAACAGTAGTCGATTCAGCTTCACAAATCAATATCGTGTTTTTCACTGTGTTAGCGTGAGTTCATCTCCAACAACTGGTATCAGAACTATGGGTGATAAAAGCAACAAAGCCGATGCATCTGGCAAGCGAGTGATTCGTGAGGTGGGGGGCGGGAATAGCTATCCCGTTCTCACTAAGACCATTTACTCCGATTGGGCACTCATGATGAAGGTGAAGTTGAAGGCAAGAGGGCTATGGAACGCATCGAGAAGGGCACTACCGATGAGCAGGAAGACATGATGGCGCTCGATGCTCTGGTGAGTGCGGTCCCACCCGAGATGGTGTCGATGATCGGCTCAAAGGAGACGTCCAAGGAGGCTTAGGGCGCGATCGCGACCATGCGGATCGGAGACGATCGTGTGAAGAAGGCAACGGCACAGCAGTTGCATCGCAAATTCGACCTCGCCACGTTCAACGACGACGAGACCGTTGAGGAGTTCGCGTTACGCCTCAATGGCATGGCGGCGCACCTCACCACGTTGGGGGAGGAGATGGAAGAAAAGGAAATCGTAGCCAAGATGCTACAAAGTCTGCCTCCCCGCTTCAAGCAGATCACGATTGCGATCAAGACCCTGCTCGATCCATCCACCATGACGGTCGCCGATCTCACCGGACGATTGCAAGAGGCGGAGGAGTTGAATGGACCCCCGCTGTCACTAAAGCACGAGGGCAAGCTATATCTCACTGAGGAGCAGTGGGACGCGCAACGAAAGAAGCGAGAGGCGGAGAACCACTCACGCGGTCGTGGCATGAACAGGGGAGGCGGCCGACGCGGGCGCGGTCGTGGGCGAGCTGGCGAGTCGTCAAGTGGGCCGGCGCGCACATGCGACGAGTACCGAAATTGTGGGAAGCTGGGCCACTGGGCTCGGGAGTGCTGGTCAAAGCCCAAGAAGGCGCAGGCCCATGCAGTCCACGAAGAGGAAGAGGCATCACTTTGTCTTGCAAAGTGCTCCCCCATTCTCTCCCCACCGACGCTGTAATCGACGTCGACGATCGCCGTCGACGTCGTCCGTGGCCCAGATCGAGATCCGCGAAGAAAAGTAGTTCGCGCATCTCGGGAAAGAAGAAGAGGAACGGGAGGCGGAGACGTGGGTCCTGGACTCGGGGGCAACCAATCACATGTCCGGCTCTAGGACCGCCTTCTCGAAGCTCGACGTGGCGGTACGAGGCACCGTGCATTTTAGCAACGACTCGGTGGCACGCATTGAAGGGCGGGGCACCGTCATCTTTGTGTGCAAGAACGGGGAGCTCCGTTCATTCGATGGCGTCTACTTCATTCCACGGTTGACGACGAACATCGTGAGTCTTGGCCAGCTCGACGAGGTCCGCTACAAGATCGAGATCGAAGATGGCGTGATGCGGATTCGGGAGCTCGGTGGTCAAATGTTGGCAAGGGTGAAGCGCGAGGCGAACCGTCTATACCTTCTTCGGATCAAGATAGCACCGCCGATGTGCTTAGCGGTGCACGGGCGCGGTGACGAGGTGGCATGATCGCTTCGGCCATGTCAACATGGCGGCGCTCCGGAAGATAGCTCGGGAGGAGCTAGTGCACGGACTGCCGGAGATCGGACAGGTGGACCAGCTGCGCGATGCATGTCTGGCTGGGAAGCAGAAGCGCACCCCATTCCCGGCGAAAGCGGAGTATCGTGCGAAGCAGCGACTTGAGCTTGTGCATGGCGATCTGTGCGGGCCAATCACACCAGCAACCCCAAGCGGCAACAGGTACTTCTTGTTGCTCGTCGATGACATTAGCCGTTATATGTGGGTAGCCACCATTCCTACAAAGGATCGTGCCGCGGCCGCCATCAAGGAACTCCAAGCGCGGGCAGAAGGGGAGTCCGGGCTGAAATTGGGGCTCTCCGGACCGATCGTGGTGGCGAATTCACATCGATTGAATTCGCGGAGTATTGCGCCAGAGAAGGAATACATCGCCAGCACACTGCACCATACAGCCCGCAGCAGAACAGCGTGGTCGAGCGACGGAATGGGACGGTGGTGGCGACAGCGAGGAGTATGCTCAAGGCGAAAGGGCTGCCGGGGTGGTTGTGGGGCGAGGCCATGACCACCGCGATATACATCCTCAACCGATGCCCAACGAAGAGCATGGACGGCATGACGCCGTTCGAAGCGTGGCATGGGAAGAAGCCGGCAGTGCATAACCTGAGAACGTTCGGCTGCATCGTCTACGTACGGGACACGACGCCGCATTTGAAGAAGCTCAAGGATCGTGGCTATAAGATGATATTCATCGGCTACGAGCGCGGCTCTAAAGCGTACCGCGCTTACGATCCTGTCACGAAGTGTGTCCACGTGACGCGTGACGTGGTGTTCGACGAGGGAGCGCAGTGGGATTGGGGCTCTGTAGAGGTTGACGGCAAGCCGAACGGCGACGACGACGTGTTCACGGTGGAGTACTCGATCGCAAACCAGGGACGTTCGGTGGCCGATGGCACTGAGGAGGCACCTAGAACTGCAACTAAGGAGGGCGAGCTGACGCCGCGAGCATCGCCTCATGGTGGTGGAGGAGTTGTACCTGCGGGATCCAGCGGGGCACAGGAGGTGGAGTTCGCCTCACCGCCGAGCGAGGCCGGCAAGCACCTAGACGCCGAACGACGACGACGCTCCCCTCCGGTTTCGGAGAATCGACAACATCATTGGGCCGGCTTCGCGCCTCGGGCACTGGTGGCGGAGGAGCTCTACGCCATGAGCTCCGACGAACCTGCATCGTTCGCCGAGGCGGAACGCAGCCCCAGCTGGAGGAAGGCGATGATAGAGGAGATGGAGTCGATTGAGGACAACCGGACGTGGTCCCTCGCCGATCTTCCGCCGGACCGTCGAGCAATTATCTTGAAGTGGGTCTTCAAGGTGAAAAGAGACGAGCACGGGGCTGTGACGAAACATAAGGCTCGCCTCGTGGTAAAGGGCTACGCACAGCAGCACGACATCGACTACGACGAAGTGTTCGCGCCGGTGGCGCGGGTGGACCCAGTGCGCCTGATCATCGCTCTCGCGGCGCACGAAGGATGGGAGGTGCACCACATGGACGTCAAGTCGGCATTCTTGAACGGAGACCTGGAGGAGGAGGTCTACGTTGAGCAGCCGCCGGATTTTGTCATCACCGGCAAGGAGCACAAGGTTCTCAATCTCCGAAAGGCGCTTACGGGCTGCACCAAGCACCGCGCGCATGGAACGCGAAGCTTGAAAGTACACTGGTGTCGTTCGGCTTCAGGAAGAGCCCGTCCGAACACTCCATCTATATCAGGTAGAACGACGGCAAGCGGCTAGTGATCGGGGTCTATGTCGATGACCTCGTGATCACCGGCTCGAACGGCGGCGACATCAAGTCATTCAAGGAGGAGATGGCGGCCGCATTCAAGATGAGTGACCTCGGCCTACTCCACTACTACCTAGGCATTGAAGTGAAGTAGGGCGTGAGGGGGATCTCGCTGAGCCAGAGCTCATACGCCGGCAAGATCTTGGAGAAGAGAGCATGGCAGGGTGTAACCCTTGTTACGTACCCATGGAACCACGGTTGAAGTTGAGCAAATACAGCATGGAGCCACATGTCGATGCTACGGCTTACAGGAGCGTCGTCGGAAGCTTGAGGTACTTGGTAAACAATCGTCCTGATTTGGCGTTTGCAGTTGGCTATGTGAGTCGCTTCTGGAGGATCCACGCGAGGATCACCTCGCAGTGGTGAAACGCATCCTTCGCTATGTGGCTGGGACCCAAGATTGGGGACTGTGGTTCGGCAGGAGGGAGAAGGAGGAGCTTCATCTCACAGCTTCAGCGACAGTGATTACGCCGGGGATGTTGATGCAAGTAAAAGCACAACTGGCGTGATTTTCTTCCTTAACGGCAGCCCGATCACCTGGCAATCCATGAAGCAGAAGGTGGTGACTCAGTCGAGCAGTGAGGCTGAGTATATAGCGGCTGCTAATGCTGCTTGTCAAGCATTGTGGCTCGCTCGTGTGTTGTCTGAGGTGCAGGGAACAACAGCAAGAGCGTCAATACTGAGGGTGGACAATAAGTCTGCCATTGCTTTGATCAAGAATCCTGTACTCCACGGACAGAGTGAAATATCACGAGGCTGCAGAAGAAGGCTTGATCGGTGTTGAGTTCATCAGAAGCGAGGATCAACTGGGCGACATTCTGACGAAGCCGCTTGGAAGGATCAAGTTTCTTGAACTACGGGATAAGATCGGCCTAATCGACACCAACGACGGACACAAGGCTTAGGAGGAGATTGTAAGAAAATAATCCTTGTGATCCCGTTTTCCTTATTTAGATTAGGAAAAGATTATATTTAGATTAGGAGAAAATTTTGTTATCCTTTATAGAGTAGGCTAAATCAGTAGCTTGATTTTAGGCATTGATTCCTTGTAAACTATTATTTAAGGAGTACAGAGGCTACAGAAACAGTAGTCGATTCAGCTTCACAAATCAATATCGTGTTTTTCACTGTGTTAGCGTATGTTCATTTCCAACAATCGACACAAGACTTAATGTGGTTCGGATTCAATCGATCCTACGTCCACAGTGCAGAAAGAATCGTATTATGATCATGAATTTTTACAGATTACAGAGAAGATTGCCAATCTACGCTCTCTGAATCATACGCTCTTCAAGAACACACACACACGGTGTATTTACATGCACATCACGCTTTAGGTACAAAAGTTATTATTTTACCGTTGGCGCCAATCACAGTTTTAAAGCCAACTAATAGAATCGTCACTGTGGTAGGCGTTTTGTTAACGTTACTTAACAGAAGACCCGCAAGTCTTTAAACGTGTAATGCTTCTTTTCTTTGATAAATGATTTGGCGCCCTTTTTATCAACCAATGCTGATGATCAAACGCGAGCTATGCTCAGAAGCTGTTTGAAATGCTAATGTGATTTCAACAGGCGCTTAGGAGGTCGATTTCTCACCTTAGCTCTTTCTTCCGGACACTCTTCTTCATCACTATCAGAGTAGACAACATCAGCAGGATAACCTTCATCCTCCTCTGCACCATCTTCGCCTTCATCCTCGCCTCTGCACCATCTTCGCCTTCATCCGCAGCATGGTCTTCCTCACCACCAGATCTTTTCCCATAAGCTTGAACCTTCAAAGAGAAGGTGAGAGGTATCATTGTGGAGTTGGGACCTTGGAGACTTCATCATCATCAGCTTTGTGGGAAATGAAGCTCTGGGAAATGAAGCTTCAGAAGCTCTGGGAAATGAAGCTTTGTGGAAAGTTAACGGAAATGAAAGAGTCATGGCTCGATGATGTTTTGTCAGACATGTATATCTATGATATTTTCAGAAGAAACGATATATATAAAGGGTGTTGGCGTGGAGGGACCTTGGAGACTTCATCATCATCAGCTTTGTGGGAAATGAAGCTTCAGAAGCTCTGGGAAATGAAGCTTTGTGGAAAGTTAACGGAAATGAAAGAGTCATGGCTCGATGATGTTTTCTCAGACGTGTATGTGAATGATATTTTCAGAAGAAACGATATATATAAAGGGTGGTGGCGTGGAAGCAGTTTGGATAGGATGAAACGGGCTTAAAGGGGCCGAACTTGCAGAAGCCCACTAATTAAATTGTTTCAGACTGCGAAAAATGTTTGTTTAGGCTTCCGTATGTCGTGCATGGAGTGGATTAAGATTTTTTATCTGACCAAAATAATTGAATCAGAAGAATTATAGAATTAGAAAATATATCATTGCTTTATTCTTTACGTAAAAATTTAACTATCTTCAAATATCAACTCTCAAACATATTATGAGTTTTAATCTTAATCACTTGATAAACAATAACTTAATATATAATAACATGAGTTTGTATTCATTTCTGAATACATACTATTTCATTTCATTTGATTCTCAAAAACTAACTTTATAAATTACGTAAAAATATTATTCACTTTCTATCGTATTGTAAAAGATGATTGCCATGTAATTATTGATGGTGAGATGTTGTCATGCTTTTAATATTTGGAGGAAGAAGCATTATGTTAATAGTAGCGAAAGAGAATAAGGCCGGGAAAATGGTAGAGCATGCAAAAGGCATAGAGAAAACCGAATGCTTAGGTAACAAGTCGTCGTGTACAATTTCAGAAGATAACCTTTATAGTTGGATTTAATTTGAGTTAATGAATACTACGGTCTAATATGAGCAGATGGAGAATAGGATGGATTAATAATACCAATTTTCCTATCATCGTATTACATATATTAGCATACACTTATCAACAATAATATTTATCATTTTATTTGTTGTCATGATTTTTTATACATATGATATGGTGGATGTTGACCTTTTCGGTCCTTGAGCATTAGAGAGTTTTGATGAACAATGTAATTGTAATAACGTTAGGTCTATAAATTAAACAATTCGATTTGTGATCTACAAATGTCTAAGTACATGAAAATATTCACACATGCATTGATTATGAGCTATTGATTAATTAAAGTGTTGAATATTTGATCCGTATGTGATTCCGTGATTACTGAGTGAAACTAAGTGATCGCAGTTATAGGTAGTCCATGAGATAGGATATATCGTTCTGTGCTATATATGGAAATGATACATGAGATATCCTACTGAGTTATAAAAGGAAAATATGCTGTTTATATATGGAAAGTGATATATCTTTTGAAAATCAGTTATTCCTGGACGAAAATCACATCTATGATTCTTTGCTTTCTTTCCACTGAATTAAATATGCAAAATCAATTTAATATCTTTCCTTATGCTGATCGGAATATTATATTTAGGAAAGATTTGATTTGATTGACTTTGTGGATAAGGTGCTATTTTATGGTATGTGCTATAACGGATGTGATCTCTGAAACAAGGAAAGTTCTGCCATGATATGATAAATCGAATTAAGTATGCTCTGATCTGATTTGTGTGCTAAACATGGTAAATATATTGATCTAATAAAATGAGCTTTACATGGAAAACGTGCTGATATGATGCTATCTCGTGTGCTATATTTGGGAAGTCAATCTGGATTGATTTACACTAGAAACAGATAGCAGGGAATCACTTATGGAAATTTCTGATATGGTAAATATATGCAAAGTGAGTGATAATGCTTGGGGACGAATTTGAGCCTTTATATGGAATATATTCATGCTTAAATGAGCTTTTTATATGGAATATAACTATGCATTAACGTGCTATATGACCGTTGTGATGATTTGTTAAAGTGCATGATTTATATGGTATGATTGACTCGAAAATTGCATGGAAACTTTGCTTGATTTGGTGATTATTATATGATATGATTTTCCATGTGAAGTGCTGATTGAAAAGGATTATATATGAGCTACACTTCAGAATTTCGAGTAACTAAGCATTTGCGAACATAAGCCTACGAGAGATTCTTGAGCAGAAAGATACTAAGAGATTCCTGAGCCTTTGACTTGCGATAGCTTTCTACCACACTGAGCGTTAATTTGCGATTCCATCACTGAGCGAGTGGTTCATCAGTTATTCCATCCTCCCACATCATATATTCTGCCTTCGGACGTGTTGTCTTCGGACCTGAGCAATACCAAGGAGGCAAGGTCGACGTTTACGCACACGTGAATGGAAGGACAAGTTCGGGGGCCCTTCGGTAGTGAGCTGTGTCTGTCGGGATCAAGGAGATTCCGAGGAACGAAACTCGGCGAGTGGTAACCTAGTAGTGGCTAGTGTTCGACTTGTTTCGGTTGTGTATTGGGCTAACCAATCAGTTTTGTATCCAGCTACGGTGCATTATAGTGATTGGTTAAACTCTTGGGAAGCAAATCCCAAGGAGAGGAGTAAACCCAAGTTGGGGATATAACCTCTATAAAAATCTGTCTTGCATTTACTTCTCAGTTATTCCTTTATCGCAGTGAGACAGACCCGATACACAAACAACGGTACTAGGATATATCAGGCATACTCGTCACAAATATCAGTAGGCATACCTAAGTCACTACACTTAGGATTTGTGGAAAGAAGCATAAAATTTCTATAAGCCTTATTCACCACCCCTCTTAGGCACATTTATATCTTCATTTGGTATCAGAGCCAGGTTACTCAAACGACGGGCCTAACAAGCCTGAGTTAAAGATCTAATGGCTTCTTCGAGTTTTGATGTTTTTGCAGAGGTACAATCCCATTCTAGGCCACCACTCTTCGATGGAACAAACTATGCTATATGGAAAAACCGTTTGAAGGAATTCCTGCTTGCTACTGATTGTGACCTGTGGGATATCATCATGACTGGACCTTACAACCCTAAGAAGGCGGATGGAACTCCGAAGAAAGGCTCTGACTATGATGCAACAGACAAGCGTGGAATCTCCTTGAATGCCAAAGCAAAAAACATGATCGCCTGCGCGCTTACAAGAGAAGAATACAATCGTGTGAGTTCATGCGAATCTGCCAAGGATATGTGGGACATGCTTCAAGTCACGCATGAGGGAACCACTCGAGTTGTACAAGAAAGAATAGCCCTCTTAACTCATCAATACGAGCTGTTCAAAATGGAGGACAACGAGAGCAGAAGCCACATGTACGCGAGATTCACGAACATCATCAATCAAATGTTCTCGTTGGGAAAGAAAATACCGGACGGTGAGAAGGTGCGGAAAATACTGAGATCTCTTCCAAGAGAATGGAATCCCAAAGTAACTGCCATCTACGAAGCGAAGGACTTGGACGAACTTTCCGTGTCAGAACTGATTGGATCTCTTACCACCTACGAGATGACCCAGATCTCCATCAAAGAGAATCCAACAGTCCGAAATCAACCAAACATGCCTTTAACACCGAACAAGAAAACGACTCTGAAGGTGAAGAAGAAACTGAGGAGGACCTAATGGAGCAGATCGCCATGCTGACCAGAAAGTTTGAAAAGTTTCGGATGAGAAGAAAGTTCAAGGGAAACTCCAAGTTCCAACCTAGGAACAAGGGAATATCATCATCCGGGAACAACGTGCCGAAATGTTTCAAGTGCAACAAGCCGGGCCACTTTGCCTCAAACTGCACGATGGAAAATGGTGACAAAAAGGTAAAGAAGCAGAAAGCCATGGTCACTAACTGGGAAGAAGCTGGAAGTGAAGAGGAAGAAGATCTCGCTTATATGGCTGATGACGATGATCAGGTATCTTCTTCATCCACTATTAAGAAAATACTCTTTCTGAATGAATTATATGCTAGGCAAGATGAATCTCATGATAATACTTCCTCAGTCCCTGAAGTAGATGAAAAGGAAGAGATGTTTGAAATTATCCAAAACGCAGAAAAGAGGATTAAGTCGCTCAACTCACAAGTTAGGAGTTTGGTTAGGCAACGAGATGACGTAGCTAGAGAGAAGCACCAAACGGATCTAGAAAATGAACGCTTGAGAGCTGAGTTAGAAATCCTTAAGGAAGAAAAAGCCTTGTGTGATTGTGAGGAGGTTAGGAAGCAAAATAATGATATATCTAGAGACATAGGGAATCCTTAGCTGAAAAGGAACGGACTGTTAAATTTTTTTTTTGTAGGAACAAAGAATCTTGATTTGTTACTCAGTATTCCTAAACAGGTTGGAAAATCAGGCATAGGATATTCCACAACACGTGAACATACTGCACCTCCACAAAATATTAGAAAACCCAAATGTTTTTCATGCGGCCGTCACGGTCATTATGCTAACAACTGCTTTATGAAGAGAGCTGATAAGTCTAGATTTGTCTGGAGACCAAAGAAGGTTCCTGAGAATCAAGCATCCAACACTGGCCCACCTGTATTTAGGAAATCTCAGTCTGGGACACTTGATATAACAAGCTTTTTTGCTACTAACCTTTTAGGACCCAATCAACATTGGGGACCTCAGAAACAAATTGATTCATGCAGGTACAAAGAAGAAAACTCAGCAAGAAAAACAAGTGGTATCTCGACAGTGGGTGTTCCCACCATATGACAGGTGATATCAGTATTTGTGTCGGTGAAAGCGTATGATGGAGGATATGTCTCTTACGCCGACAACACAAAAGCTAAGATTATTGGAGTTGGAACTGTCGTCACATTACATACTACTATAGATGACGTATGGCTAGTTAAGAATCTAGAGCATAACCTCATTAGCATTAGTCAGTTATGTGATAAAGGTCATACGGTAACCTCCGAAAATGATAAGTGCGTTGTTAGAAATAATAATAAGGTGTTATTTAGTGCATCTAGGGATAGATATATATACTGCATTACTCTTGATGATATCACTGACCAGAATCAAGTGCTTAGCAGTTACACAGGATAACACCTGGTTATGGCACAGACGCTTAGCACATGCCAACATGGAATTACTGTCTAACATCACGAGCAATGCACTGGTACGAGGTGTTCCAGATATAAAGTTCATCAAGGACAAAACATGCAAGGCATGCCAAATGGGGAAGCAGACCAAAACATCGTTCAAAACCAAGAATGTAATATCCACATCCAGACCACTGGAACTGCTTCATCTCGACCTTTTTGGTCCTGTTCAGGCGATGTCTCTGCGAGGTAAAAGATATGCCTTTGTAATCGTCGATGACTACTCCAGGTATACTTGGGTGATATTCCTTGCAAATATAAAAGGGGCATTAGATAACTTTGCATCGCTAGTAAAGAGGCTTGAAAATGAAAAAGAGATGAATCTATGTAGGATACGCAGTGATAACGGGTTGGAATTCGACAGTAAGTCATTTGCATCATTCTGTGATCAATATGGATATAGTCATAACTTCTCTGCTCCTATAACTCCCCAGCAGAATGGCGTAGTTGAACGGAAAAATAGGGTTTTACAGGAAATGGCTAGATCTATGTTGCATGAGTATGATATTCCTAAACAGTTCTGGGGGAAACCTGTTAGTACAGCTTGTTATGTGTCTAATCGTATTTTCCTTAGGCCAATTTTAAAGAAACTCCCTATGAAATCTGGCATGGTAGAACTCCAAATATAGACTACTTTCGTGTGTTTGGATGTAAGTGTTTTATCTTGAACGATAGAGATAAGAGAGGAAAGTTTGATTCTAAGGTAGATGAAGGGATATTCCTTGGGTACAGTCTGCATTCTAAGGCATATCGTGTTTATACTAAAAGGAAACTGACTGTTCAGGAATCCATACATGTTACCTTCGATGAGATTCCTAATGCAGATGCTACTGATGAGGAAGGTATAGATTTGCCTTGTGCAGAATTACAGGATACTAAAGACAGTGAGGAAGATATTCCAAAAGACAAAAATGTTGACACTGGAACCGGAAGCTGATGAACAGCAATGGAGAAAATGGAAACATGCTTCCAGTCATCCAATAGATCAAGTGATAGGAAATATCACATCTGGAATCAAAACTCGAGCAACTGCCCGAAATCAGGATAAGGAGGAATCCCATGATGTACTGCTCTCAATGCTGGAACCAAAGACAGTCCATGAAGCTCTGGAGGATATATCTTGGATCCGTGCCATGGAAGATGAGTTATCTCAGTTCGGTAAGAGCCAAGTATGGACACTCGTAGAGAGACCAGACAACAAATCCATCGTAGGAACCAAGTGGGTCTTTCGCAACAAACTCAACGAACACGGTAATGTCACTAGAAACAAAGCGAGGTTAGTTGCCAAAGGATATTCCCAGGAGGAAGGTATTGATTTCGATGAAACTTTTGCTTCGGTAGCTAGATTAGAGTCTATACGTGTCTTACTTGCATATGCATGCTTTAAACGCTTTAAACTTTTTCAAATGGACGTAAAAAGTGCATTTTTAAATGGCTTTATAAATGAGGAGGTCTATGTAGAACAACCACACGGGTTTTGCTAGGGAAGATTTTCCAAACCATGTTTTAAATTGACAAGGCATTATATGGTTTAAAACAGGCTCCTAGGGCATGGTATGAAAGGTTAAGCAAGTTTTTGATTGACATAGGTTTTTCGACTGGAACTATTGATAATACACTGTTTATTAAGTACGAAGGTGATCACATGATACTGATCCAAATCTACGTTGATGATATCATATTTGGAAGTACTAATATCCTTCTTTGCGAGGAATTCTCTAAGTCTATGCAGAAGGAATTTGAGATGAGCCTGATGGGTGAGCTGAACTACTTTCTCGGATTGCAAATAAAGCAGCTTGACAATGGAACAAAATTCGGGATGAGCGATTCCAAAGAAATGTCCACCCCTATGCATCAGACCACCAAAATAGACTGCGACGAATCAGGTACACCAGTTGATCAAACAGAATATCGAGGTATGATCGGAAGCCTTCTTTACTTAACTGCTAGTCGTCCTGATATCATGTTTGCTGTGGGTATGTGTTCGAGATATCAGTCTGACCCTAGGGAATCTCACTTGACAGCAGTCAAGCGTATACTTAGATATATCAAGGGTACTGTTACTTTTGGTCTGTGGTACTCTCATACGGATGACTTTCCATTAATGGGATATTCCGATGCCGACTATGCCGGCTGTAGGGAAGATAGGAAAAGTACTAGTGGAACTTGCCAATAACTTGGAAATTCCCTGGTAACTTGGTCTAGTAGAAAGCAAAATGCTGTCGCCATCTCCACAACCGAAACTGAATATATGGCCTTAGGAAATTGTTGTCAACAAGTTCTTTGGATGAAACAAACCCTTAGTGATTTTGGGTTAGGTTATGACAAAATTCCTATTCTGTGTGATAGCACTAGCGTCATTAGCATTACTAAGAATCCCGTGCATCATTCTCGTACTAAGCACATTGAGGTCAAACACCATTTTATACGAGACCATGTTCAGAAGGGGAATATCAGTGTGGAATTCGTCGGAACAAATGATCAGCTTGCTGATATCTTCACAAAACCCCTAGTTGAGGCAAGATTCTGCGACATTCGTGATCGATTGGGAATCATTGAGCTAAATAAGGTAAGTAATCTGTCTGATTCCGCCATTTACTCTTGATTACTCTATTTTAGGTAGAAATTCGAAATTATCCTATCTTAAGATAATTCAGCCATTAGAATATTTCCGTGGATCTTATAGATATTTCCTTAAGTGTCAATTTTCGTATTTTAGGACTAAATTGGTTATCCTATTCCAAGACATTCTCTCAGCCATCTAAATTATTTTAGGAATGTCCGATCTTCTGGATCTGCTCCTTGAATGTGATCAGGTTATTTTAAGAAGGAATTCGTAGATATCATTCCAGCTGATCAGATAGTATAGGGAACTCATAGAATATTTTTTGGATCTTATACATCTTATCCTTAAGTGCGATCTTATTCATAGTTATCCAATTTTAAGATCTTTCTTAGCCATCTATATTATTTTCGAAATTCCAGATCTCCAAATCTTTCCTTAGAACTGTAATTATGTTATTTTTGGAAGAAATTCCCAATAATCCTATTTTGAGATCTTATTTTAGGAATTTCAGATGTTATCCTTAAGTGTGATTATATTAGGAAGAAATTCGTAATTATCCTACATTGCGATCTCTTTTTCGCCGATAATTATCTTAGGAAATTCGGATATCCAAAATATCTCATATTCAGCCTTCAATAATATTTTCCTTATTTAGAATGAGATCACATCAGAACAGTCTGCAATCTCTGACCGACGGCTTGACAAACAAATCTTCTTAATTCTATTTAAGCCGAGTTTATCCTCTCTCATCTTTGGAAAACTATATCTCTTGGACAACTGCCCATTTTTTAGATCCCTCGATACTTCTTCCTTCATTATCTCAGAATTCGAACTCCACAACTCCTCTTCTTGAAAATCATCTAATTTATACTCCAACTTTTAAGAGTTCTGATAAGATCACAGGGAGCTGAACAAATCTGCGATATCTGCCAGATCTAATAGTGATTCCAGCCTTGAGAACGTTTTCTAATAAGTTATTCCTTCCTTCATTCTCATTCTTCTTAGTCATCTCGTGCTAAGTTTTCAGCCTTAAAGTCTTAGTATATCCCTTTTTTATGCTGAAGGGGGAGAAGTATGAGTAATTAATGAAGGCGTCTAAGAACTGTCCTGTGAGTATCTTAGTGCTTATGTGATATATCTTAGTGCTTATGTGTGCTGACTGAATTTGCATGAAATATCTGCACATATGCAAAGGACATTAAATGTATGTGAACTCTGATATATCTTAGTGCTTATGTGTGCTGACTGAATTTGCATGAAATATCTGCACATATGCAAAGGACATTAAATGCATGTGAACTCTGATTTTTGCCTATATGATATCTATCTATTCTCTAAGTGGAACTTTGAATTTATGCTCTGGATAGTTGGAATAACCTCATTTAGATAGGGGGAGCAAACTAATGTAGCTTGGTAAAAATTCTGAACTTCACTAATATGTTTGCTCTGATGCTTGAACGCTTTACATGGAATATCTGCATAAATGATATGGAATATGTGCACTCACGAATGGTATAGCTGCACTTTGATATATCTGTGACGCTCTTATGCAATGCTTGATATTTTGCTCTGATCTCATGATATATCTGTGATGCTTTTATACTACGATGCATGATCTTATGCTCTGCTACAGTGATGATCTGATACTTATCTCCGCTAATTAACGTTTGTGAGATTTCTTGATAAGTGATAAGTGCCTGCGCGATGATTATCTGCTGCTTGAATTATGTTTGGAAAATGCGCACTTAGGCAGGGGAGCACACTTACGGGTAACTTAAAATTTTGCAATCACGATATATCATCAAGTATGACATGAGATATCTGCACTTAGACAGGGGGAGCAAATTCATTCATGATATATCTCTGCATGTCATATAGATAACTGCACTTAGGCAGGGGGAGCAAATATGTATCATATGTGATTAGGAAATATCATATGCTCTGCTTAGTGATGATGGAACACTTAGACATATGCGCTAGGACTTGCGTGATCGAATATGCTTACATGCTTCTGTGATGCATCAATTACATGTCATCATCAAAAAGGGGGAGAATGTTGACCTTTTTGGTCCATGAGCGTTAGAGAGTTTTGATGAACAATGTAATTGTAACAACGTTAGGTCTATAAATTAAGCAATTCGATTTGTGATCTATAAATGTCTAAGTACATGAAAATATTCACACATGCATTGATTATGAGCTATTGATTAATTAAAGTGTTGAAAATATTTGATCCGTATGTGATTCCGTGATTACTGAGTGAAACTAAGTGATCGCATGTTATAGGCAGTCCATGAGATAGGATATATCGTTCTGTGCTATATATGGAAATGATACATGAGATATCCTACTGAGTTATAAAAGGAAAATATGCTGTTTATACATGGAAAGTGATATATCTTTTGAAAATCAGTTATTCCTGGACGAAAATCACATCTATGATTCTTTGCTTTCTTTCCGCTGAATTAAATGTGCAAAATCAATTTAATATCTTTCCTTATGCTGATTGGAATATTATATTTAGGAAAGATTTGATTTGATTGACTTTGTGGATAAGGTGCTATTTTATGGTATGTGCTATAACGGGTGTGATCTCTGAAATAAGGAAAGTTCTGCCATGATATGATAAATCGAATTAAGTATGCTCTGATCTGATTTGTGTGCTAAACATGGTAAATATATTGATCTAATAATATGAGCTGTACATGGAAAACGTGCTGATATGATGCTATCTCGTGTGCTATATTTGGGAAGTCAATCTGGATTGATTTACACTAGAAACAGATAGCAGGGAATCACTTATGGAAAGTTGGTATGGTAAATATATGCAAAGTGAGTGATAATGCTTGGGGACGAATTTGAGCCTTTATATGGAATATATTCATGCTTAAATGAGCTTTTTATATGGAATATAATTATGCATTAACGTGTTATATGACCGTTGTGATGATTTGTTAAAGTGCATGATTTATATGGTATGATTGACTCGAAAATTGCATGGAAACTTTGCTTGATTTGGTGATTATTATATGATATGATTTTCCATGTGAAGTGCTGATTGAAAAGGATTATATATGAGCTTTTCAGAATTTCGAGTAACTAAGCATTTGCGAACATAAGCCTACGAGAGATTCTTGAGCAGAAAGATACTAAGAGATTCCTGAGCCTTTGACTTGCGATAGCTTTCTGCCACACTGAGCGTTAATTTGCGATTCCATCACTGAGCGAGTGGTTCATCAGTTATTCCATCCTCCCACATCATATATTCTGCCTTCGGACGTGTTGTCTTCGGACCTGAGCAATACCAAGGAGGCAAGGTCGACGTTTACGCACACGTGAAGGGAAGGACAAGTCCGGGGCCCTTCGGTAGCGAGCTGTGTCTGTCGGGATCAAGGAGATTCCGAGGAACGAAACTCGGCGAGTGGTAACCTAGTAGTGGCTAGTGTTCGACTTGTTTCGGTTGTGTATTGGGCTAACCAATCAGTTTTGTATCCAGCTACGGTGCATTACAGTGATTGGTTAAAACTCTTGGGAAGCAAATCCCAAGGAGAGGAGTAAACCCCAGTTGGGGATATAACCTCTATAAAAATCCTGTTTTGCATTTACTTTTCAGTTATTCCTTTATCGCTGTGAGACAGACCCGATACACAAACGACGGTACTAGAATATATCAGGCATACTCGTCACAAACATCAATAGGCATACCTAAGTCACTACACTTAGGATTTGTGAAAAGAAGCATAAAATTTCTATAAGCCTAATTCACCCCCCCCCCCTCCCCCGCTTAGGCACATTTATATCTTCAGTGGCCATAGTAAACTATGAGTGTTTAACATTCTAATAGTTTAGCAAATCATTATAAATAAATAATCGTAATATTTATATATTATTAATTTAAAGTTTTAATGGAACCATAATTTATAAAGGGATTTCTAAAAATTATTACATTATTATCTTACCGATTTATATTTTTTAGAGAGGCCCAAGTCGGGACCAAACGATTGTATTATTTTAGAGAATTTATTACTTTGTAGTACTTATAGAGTTTTTACTCTAAAATTTTTTCAAATAATATATTACAAGGTGAATTTATTGTATATTCCCTAAATATTGGTTGGACAACATATAAGAAATCTCTAATTACTTATAGATATTGTTTTTGCAAAAATTGCGTATCGCCAGCCGCGATAATGCAACGTATCTGTGTCGCTAGTCCGCATCGACGTCCGCATCCGCAATGACGAACCATGGTTATAAGGAGTCTTGTGATTCTTGTTATTATCTGAATGGTTGAATAAAGATAATTGGTTCGTTGGTTTCAAGTTAAAACTACTTATATTTCTATCTCCCTTCATAGTGTCGTACGAGGAAAGCGATAAAAAGAGTTTTACTTAATGTCACATTGTCACGATCATTACATTACATTACAAGCAAGCATTGAGACCATGGAAGTAAAAATTGAAGAGTAAGTAGAGTGATTATAGTAATAACTACAACATTGATAAAAGACAGTTTATTATGATTATATAAAGTTTCGTTTTCATGATTGCCGAACAAAAGAATCAAATTGACCTGATGAGATTGAAACCGTTGGATCATTCTTGTTACGATCGACGGTCCACATGAGAGGTAAAGACACGTGTCGGTAAGAATGGGGATATTAGCCAGTCGGTATGGGGTGGGCATCGGGTCAGGTAGTCGGGTGTCATGTAATTCGGGTTCGGTGGTCCGGGTTCGGGTTAAGATTTCACTACCCGAACCCGACCCGATCTACGTCGGGTACCCGCTTTTCGGGTATATATCGGGTCCGAAAACCCGATTTTGAATTGAAAAAATATGACTAAAAATATTACAACATATCAAAATATCTAGTTATATATTAAATGTCACTTACAATATTTAGGATGTTTTATTTTTAATAAATATAACATAAACATATTTTTATATGTATTGAGAATATATTTTCAATTTTCATAATGATATATGCATTGATAACAAAAAAATCACTTGTTAATTATGCAATTAAAATAAACATTAATCGAAATATTATTTTAAACTTTAACACAACCCATGTTAGATATAGATATCTAGATATGTAATTATATTTTTTTAATGTTTATGTATAAAAACTAATATATTTTTCTAAATATAATTTGTGGGGTACCCGAATAACCCGATCGGGCAGTAAATTACTTCCCGATACCCAACCCGATAAATAATTATCGGATAACCCGATACCCTACAAATAACTCGAATTACCCGACCCGAACTACACGAACCCGAGCGCCCACCCCTAGTATGGTGTAAAGAATTCGGGTAAAACCTGAATACCCGAACCCGAACGCCCGCCCTAGTATGGGTAGAAAATCAATTATCATTCAAAATACCAGCTACACTACAACAGTTGCAAACTTGCAATCCAAAAAAAATTCTTTCTTAGCGTACTCTCTCCACCAAAATCCTCGTTGAATCCATCAAATTGCCTTCTATTATTCCCTGTTTTGGCATCTTTTTCTTTCTTTTTTTTTTTTTGGTAGAATGAAATTTCATTTACCACAACTCGCAATGAGTTTTTACATCACCCTCAGCTACTTTCAAGTGAATGAACAAATATGTCTAAATAGACCAGAGTTAGCTACTTTCTCTACATTGCTAAAGTTCCTCAATCTCCCTTTCATTTCTCGAATGATCAGTGCGACGATCTGTTCCTCTGTCTTCCATCCGTCCTCAGAGTGCCTTCTGTGATTCTTTTCGCGCCAGATGTGATATAACATTGCAGATAATCCTGCCATGCGAAGCCCTTGCTGAATATTACGCTTGTCTCCCTCACTTTTCATCCATTCTGTCAACTCCTCAAACTTGTTGAATTGTTCCTTAATGCAAAGCCACTCAGTGAGTTTTCCAACAATGCGTTGACTGAATGTGCATTCAAGAAATAGGTGCTCCACTGATTCCTCTGTTACTCCACAGAGGCAACATTTAGCATTAGTGACATTGAGCCCCCAGCTGATTAGTCTATCGGTGGTTAGTAACCTTTTTTGGACCAGTAACCAGATGAAGAAAGAATGCTTAGGTATGTTGAACTTATTCCAAGTGGCTCGACAGAACAGAAATGAAGGTTGATCTCCCTTGAGCCATTGATAGCCAGATTTAACAGAGTATACTCCATCTGCTGTGCATATCCACCTTCGATTCATGTATCCGCCCCTGAATTTTTCCTTTAAGCTATGGAGTTTTTTCCAGTACCAGAGTCAACTGCTGGCTTGTATTCCCAGAAATCAATTCCCTTCAAGTAGATCGCGTTTATCCATTTAATCCATAGCGAGTCTGCTTTCCTATTGATGTCCCATATCTGTTTTCCTGCTAATGCTTTATTCCATGTTACACAATCCCTCAAGTTCAGCCCACCTTTGATCCGTGGCAAACAAACTTTTTCCCAGCAAACCAAAGGTAAGCATCTGCCCTGTTCCTTTGCTCCCCACAGAAAGGCTTTACATACTTGATCCACCATCTTGGCAACAGCTTTGGGCAGCATGAAAACTGAGCCCCAATAGCCATGAGTAGCTAGTCGAACTGAGTTGATCAAGCAGAGTCGGGCTGCGTAAGACAGATTTCTGGTGGTCCAACACCTTATCCTAGCTACGATTTTCTCAACGAGGATTTGGCATGATGTATTAGACCATCTGGTAGGGGAGATAGGGACTCACAGATATCTCATGGGGAATGATCCAAGCTGAAAACCAGTAACTTCAACCAACTGTGCAGCTGCAGTGGCCTTTACCCCAGCTAGAAGCAGATTAGATTTCTGTTGATTTGCCTCTAGCCCAGAGACAAGATAAAACTGCTCCATAGTTTCTTTGATTACATATATTGTGGCAGCTTTCCCTTTACAGAATATCATCAAGTCATCTGCAAAACACAGATTCACCAATTGAATTTGTTTGCATAATGGATGATACCTAAACTGGGGATCCTTGGTGGAACTGCATAGCTGCCACGTTAGATATTCCATGGCGATGACAAATAGCAAGGGCGAAAGCGGATCTCCTTGTCTTAATCCTCTAGCTCCCTTGAACCATCCAGCATGTGTCCCATTAAAAGATATACTGTATGAGGCACTTGAAACGCAAGCCATTATCCAATCTACAAATTTCTGCGGGAACTTCAGTAAGCACAACCATCTTCTCAGGAATTCCCAATCCAAGGTGTCATATGCTTTCCTTATATCTACCTTTAACAGCGCTCTAGCCGATGCATTTTTCCTTCCATACAGTCTGATTAGTTCCTGACATAGAAGGATGTTGTGCACTATATATCTATCTTGCACGAATGCACTCTGGTTTGCTTGAACGATTTTGGGCAGAATTGGTTTGAGTCTTGATCATATCATCTTGGAGATGCATTTATAGATTGTATTGCAACAAGATATAGGCCTGAACTCTTGAGCATTTCTTGGGCTAGCAGTTTTTGGGATGAGACATAGCACAGTCTTGTTCAGCTGGGGGGGGGGGGGGGCATACTGCCTGTGTCAAAGAAGTCTAAAACTGCCGATGTAAGTTGCTCACCCACAACAGGCCATGATTTCTTGAAGAACCCACTGCCATAACCATCCGGCCCAGGCGCCACATCATCATGGATAGAGTTCAGGGCCTCCCAAACTGCTTTGCTGTCAAATGGTTGGACAAGTTGCATCTGCTCTGATAGAGATAAGGTGTATCCCGCTTCAGCAACCAAGTTCTCAGGATAATGTTGTCTCCTCATTTTTCTCCCCAACATACCTTGAAAGAATTCCGTGAGATGGTTCTGGATGGCTTCCTGATCTTCTAAAAGCTTTCCTTCAGAGTCAATGATAGAATTAACTCTATTAGTGTAAGCTCTTTTCCTGATTACAGCATGGAAATAAGCTGAATTTTTATCTCCCTTGTCCAGCCAACGAGTTTTTGCTTTTTGCCTCAAAAACTTTTCATTAGCCTCACTTAAAAAACTGTATTCTCGTCTGAGTTCCCCTTCTTTTTGTAGTAGTTCAGCATTCATTAAGTCCTGGTGAATTTCAAGCTGACATTCCTCAAGCTGTTTTTGCACCACTTCAGTCCTGTTTTCAATGTCAGAAAATAGTTCTCTGTTCAAAGCTTTTAGTGGCTGCTGTAGCCTTAACAGATTACAGCATACTGCTTTCATTGTTGAACCAGAGCGCCTTTCCCAGTGATTGTCGACAGTGGCCAGAAAGGAGGGTGCAAGCTGCCACATATTGAAATACTTGAAGGGCTTCCTAGCTCTTGTCCCCTTAGTACCATTTCTCAGAATAATTGGTGAGTGGTCAGACACACCTTCATTAAGGAATACGGTGGAATATGCATAAAATTTGGTAATCCAGGCAAGATTACCAAATGCCCAATCGATTTTGCACCAAATCCTCTTATCAGGGCCTTGCTTGTTAGACCATGAGTATTGGCATCCACTTCTCTTTATTTCTTCAAGCTGGCAGTCCTGAAGACATTGGTTAAACTCTAAAAAACTCAGTGGCTTGGACAGGAGCTCCTCCCACCCTATCCGCAAATCCCCTGATGTTATTGAAGTCGCCCCAAATCATCCATGGTTCCTGTAGGGAACATCCTATCTGCTTTAGAATATCCCATAGGCTGGTCCTATCCACACTGTCATTATGCCCATAGACAACAGTGAGGAGAGTTAGTATGTTCTTGTCTTTAAGTACTTTAAAGTGCATATGTTGCGCTGATTGAGATAGCAGTTCCAGCTCGTAACCCCCTCTCCATATTACCATGATCCTACCATTTGGGTGAGAATTTAGATTGTGGCATCCATCCCATCCTCTGAAAGTGTTGTTTAAGACACGGTTCACAGTTTCAGTCTTCAGTTTATTTTCCAGCAGACATATTATATTAAGTCTATATCTATTGCAGAAGAGGGAGACCTCTCTCTGCTTTGCAGGGCCGTTCAGGCCCCGAATATTCCACACTGCCCAACTATCCATGACCACTGTCATGGACCCTCTGCTTGGAGGGAGATCTGTCATCCACATCCATTTTCCCTTCTATCTCATTTTGCACCATCTCTGCCCAGGACTTCCTGCTATTGGTCTTGGTAGGTATTTGTTGCATCTCAGTTTCTATTCTTAGGGAGCTATCCACCTTTGCCGCAGAGATCTTCTCCTTAGTAGGATCATTTGCTTCTGAGGCAGAGGATTGCATAGGTTCAACAGTTTGTTCCCCTGTTTCTGCAGTTTTCTTGGGTACAGGTTGCCACATTCTAATTGTACCTTGTCTGCAAACCAGTTCCTCATGTCCATATTTCTTGCATTTGGTACATAGTACTGGTTTCCATTCATATGAGATCCTCTGTTCAGTAAGCTGTCCCTTCTCATTAAGGAATTAAATTTTGTCGGGTAGCTTTTTATCCAGCTCAACAGCTACAAGAATTCTAGCATAGTGAATTCTTTCTCTTTTCCTGGTAACATCATCCATCATTATAGGTCGACCAATCAGGCTTGCTAATTTGCTAAGAGTTTTAGTTCCCCAGTATTTAAGCTCGAGCTGCGGCATTTGAGTCCAGATTGGCACACTGTCAACCCCGATCTTACTGATTTCTGTATCTTCTGACCAAGGAGCTAGGATGACAGGTTTCTTATCAAAATGAACAATCTCAGTTTGCATGATTCTATCTCTCTGTTCCACAGTACCAAACCGAGCTAGGAATAATCCTTGCTTCAGCTGCCACACATTCACCAACCCCAATTTTGACCATTTGCATTTCAGGAAGCCCGACATTACTCCAAAAGGAGGGTTTGCACCCATAACATAGCATATCAACGCTGAATTCCAATGATCCACTTCCTCTCTGATTTCCTCAGTCTCAATCATCCCAATTTTCTGTCCTTCTTCAATTTTAGGTTCGATAAATTCAAGTCGCCTGTCTAGGTTTTGCACCATATTCACATTGAATTTTTGCCAGGGATTATTCACAGTCTCACCAATGCTCTTCCTAGCATCATCGCGTCCAGTCGGCGCCGCTAGTGTTGGCCACTCCTCGCCATAAACCGATTGGATTATCGGTGATTTAGTCACACAGTCATCCAATGGAACAGTGCTAGCTGCCGATCTATCATGTTTCGACCCCGTACTCTTCGAATTAGCCTGAGAATCTGCATCAGTAGGAGGCGGCGTTGTCACCGTGACCGGCGCCGTCCGCTGTTTCACGATCGTCCTCTTTTTCGCCATCGCCGATAGAGAGGATAATCGCGCTTCTGCGTACTCTTTCTTTTTCTTTCTTTCTAATAATTCATTTAAGGGGAAAAAAATAGGGGCATTTCTAAATCAGGCACCATCGTAAGTTTTCTTTTAAGTTCAGACCCCCTTCACATTAAATATAGTTTTAAGGACCAAGTTGAAATAATATTCAAACTAAAGAACATAAACAATGATTTGACGAAAATGCCCCTTGTATGTGTTATATAAAGAGGTATGAATTGCTATTATTATGTTACCAAATGTTATTCAAATGGTATCAATCGAAAAACTATTTCAACGATCGATTTGCCCTAAATTTTCGAGCATATTGGGCACAAAATCAATTTTGATGAGTACTCGACTATCTCAATGATATTTACGTCGTCAGATTTAAGACCTGTGAGGAATAATTTGTAGAAATTCATTTACGCAAATACGATAAATCGAGCATATTTTTGGTCGAAATTAAAGCTAATATGCATAAATTCGAGAGACTCAAAGCTTGGGAATTACGTCGGGCCTTAGTGGTGATTCAATCTTTCGTCCCTCAAGATTACGAACGGAAAGTGAAATCGCCAGAAAAATATAGTTTAAATGAGTGTTCGCCATGTGGTATCAGAATGGTGTAAGTAGTATATTTTCCATAAGATTCGGTACAATAGAGACGTAAAGTGGTATAGTTACGATAAGAAGCGTTACTCGAACTCGTACGAGATATTATTCTAATTTGGTATTAATTTTATATGATGAGGTACCAAAACAAAGTAAAGTGGTATACAAGAGGCGTAACGTGGTATAGAAATGATAAGAAGCGTTACTCGAACTGGTACGAGATATTGCTTATTCTCATTTGGTATTATTTTTATAATATGTGGTACAAGAAAAGCGTTAAGTGGTATAACAGAGGCTTAAAGTGGTATAACAGAGAATATATGTCATTCTCATTTTGGCAGGTTATGGTATCCCTTGGGGAGGAAGTGGTACAGAATAAGCAAGACAGGCTGTTTGGGCGGGAAAGCTAAATGTGCGTATTATTTTCGGCGGGAACTTTTATGTAGTATATGTTCATGTAATAATGTGGTACCAGAAACGCTTTATGTGTTATAGATTACGGTTTACGCGCTAGGGTTTCTCGTTTTATGTTTTTGAGTATCGGGTCTTAGGGTAAACGTCTTCGGGGTTACGATAAAGGGTTTATCATCATAAGATTTGATGTATAATTAACGTACTAATGTTGGTTTGGATACATTTGTTGTAATTCATAAAGGTAAATATCAATATGATGTAAATATAGTTGTCTACACGATGCATTGGTGTACATTTTACATGATAAAAACCTCATCACTTGACTACTTACATCATATGTGCATAAACGTGACAAAATGAAGGAACTTGGTTGTTAAATACATCAAATCATATATTTCCATAATTTTTATTCTTCTACGACCGAAAAAACAACTTTATTTACGAAATTATTCGAGCCATTAATATGGTAAAGATAATATATTATCTAGTATAAATACGACTTAATGTGGTATCATTTCGTAGTGTATTGTTACCAGGATAATATAAATGGTTACCAAAATATATTAAGTGGTATGACTTACAAGTGATGTGGTATCATATAAAGATGGAGAGACCATATTCACTGACGGCCCATGAAGCTTCTGGAATGTTCTTATTTTTTGTTATGACTGGAGTATAAATTGGTATCAAATTATGCTAAAGTGGTATAATTTTCATGTGTTGTGGTATGATATAAATATGAGATCCGGTTTGACGGATCATGAAGCTTCTGGAATGTTCCTTTTTTTTGTACGAGTGCAGTATAAATTGGTACCAAATTATCCTTAAGTGGTACAGTTTACATGTGATGTGGTATTGTATAAATATGAGAGCCGATTTGACGGATCATGAAGCTTCTGGAATGTTCTTAATTTTTAGTATGAATGGAGTATAAATTGGTACAAAACTACACTGAAGTGGTATAATTTACATGTGATGTGGTATTGTATAAAGATGGAGATGATGACCTATGAAGTTTTTGGAATGTTCCTATTTTCTGTTACGAGTGGAGTATAAATTGCTACCAGAATATACTTAAGTGGTATAATTTACATGTGATGTGGTATTTTATAAGATGGAGACTGTAATAGGCCCATGGAGCTTCTGGAATGTTCTTATTTTTTGTTATGAATGGAGTATATAAATTGGTACCAGACTATGCTTAAGTGGTATAATTTATATGTGATGTGGTATTATATGAAGATGGAGACGGTAATAGGCCCAAGACGCTTCTGTAATGTTCTTATTTTTTGTTACGTGTGGAGTATAAATTGTTACCAGAATATTATTAAGTGGTATAATTTACATGTGATGTGGTATGAAAATAGAACTAGTTCAAAACGCAAAATACAGTAAAAAAAAACAGAAGCAGAGCCATCATTCAAAACACCAAAAGTGCTAAACACTGTCAAAACACAAGTAGAGCCATCATTCGATGCCGTTCTTCTTCCCAGCAACTTTCTTCTCCTTTTTCCGGGCACTTTCTTGGCGATCGACGGGGTTCTTCTTCGGAGCCATCTCAAGATTCATCGATGAAGTGTCGAAATCGGTCGGGTTTCGTCGATTAAGGGTTCAGATCGGTAGAAAATTCTTGGGGTTTTCTTGATTAAGGCTGGAAAGCTAATATTAGGTTTTGTGGTACTGAAAATCGATTTTTAGTATCATCGTGTCTTATTACAGTTTTTTTAAATACCACTTCAATCTTAATAAATACTACTAAATAAGATTTATATACCACTTTATAACACGTGAAGATAGTCTAAAAGGTTTGATGTAATTTCTGGAAAAAATAAGGATAAATATGTCTTTTCAGCCTGAATGGGTCCTTTTTCCTAACTTAAATATTAGATGGGTCCTTCTTCCTATTTAAAATATTAAAAGGGCCTGAAACCTACTTAAACATGTTAGGAGGGCCTGAAATCAATTTAGCCCAAAAAAATATTATTTGTAAAATATTAAGGGTACCTCCACTTATAATAAAAGCAATCTTATCTTATCTTATATATCTTATCTTATATATATATATATATATATATAGAAATGTAGTTTCTTTCTCCCTTTGCCACGTGTCCTATCCTATAATTAAATATAATTAATATAAAAATTTCAAAATTCTCCACTACCTCATAAAAAACAAACACGTATGGTAGGGAAAAAAATAAAAACTGAAATGCACCTGCTGAATCTGATTGTTCCAGTTCCAAATGGTAAACTGATCCCAAAATGTCAAATGGATTCCCAAGGGTAAATCGACTCCTCACTTTCATCTCTATTGTTTTGTGGTTACGAATGGTGTGTGTTCGAGATACTTGATATTTGTGAATATGCTTAACGATGGAAGGAATCGCATATTCTGTTTTTTTTCTCATGTCTTGCTCTCCTTGATCGATCATCAAACGATGGGTGATTCCCTCCAAAATTTCTGCTTTACAGAGTTAGATTTGAGTTGGACTATTTAAATACCATTACGTTGAACTGTTTAACAACCATTACGACTATTTTAAGACGGGTTGATGTGATTTCTGGGGATAGAAGATAGGTTTTCATTCCTTCAAGGCGGTCTAATTTGGTTTTTCGTTCAAATTTCTCTAATGGGCGATTATGGTTCCTTCGATTGACAATTTAATTTCGACTAAACTGACGTACACTTGCTGATCATCTTCTTCAGGTATGGCCATCTCAGAAATACCGCTATGTGTTATTCAAGGTCGAAGAGGGAAAAAACAAGGTTGTGGTCGAGAACACGGACGGAATCGCCGAAAGCTACTAAGATTTCGCTGAAAACTTGAAGACGGCTGCAGATACGCATTTTACAATTTCGACGTCATCAATTTCGATAACTGCCAGAAGAGCAAGATGTTCTTCATCGTTTCCGCGCACCGTATGCCAAAGAGTTACTCAATAAACACGTTTCTCACTACAATTGTATGTCTCTGTTCTTGCATTGTTATAGCTCATCTTGATTGTTGGTACGTGCAACGTTTGAAGATAGAAGACTTCCTTTAATTCATATTTTTCCATCACTTCCAGAATTACATGTGAAGTTTCATTCTCTCTTTTTTTATAAGGTGTATATTGTCTAACTGTTAAATACTGTAAAGTTCAATCAATGGCGCCCTATCCCACAAGGTGCTGAAGCAACGTTTGCAGACCAATCTCTTAGATGACGATGTGGAACACGATTTTCGGAACTTGGCATTGAGACGGTGTCAAAGGTTTCTTTCCTGGGACCGGCACTGCTCAAGGTCCCTTTCTATGTCGATGGGATGAGCCTTGACGCTGAATCCAAGAGGGTATAAATCAGATTATGCATCCCCCCCCCCCCCCCCCCCCCCCCCCCCGCACGATGAATTGATTGAGTTGAGTCTGTAGTAGCATATGTTTGTCATTTATTTTTCTGGTCGATTTGCATAAGGATATGCTGATCCTTGGGAGACGGTAGCGGCCAGTGCTTTATCAGTGGTTTGGTTGTCGTCTTAATGACTCCTACACTTGGTGCCATGAATTTTGAGGGTTAAGAACTTGCTAAGAAGAAGATGGAAAGTAGAAGGCAGTGGTGACCTATTGCAACATCATAACAATTTTTTACTTTTCATGCAATCTGTTGAACAGAATTTCCTTTTGTTTCCCTTTTCTGATGGATATTTGGTATGCCCATCTGAGTTTTTGTCATGATGTTTGAGGTTGGCGAATGATTTTGTACGTTTTATTTTAAGAACCAATGAAGTGAAAATCCGTTGAAATTAAAGCACTTTAACCCAAAAAGTTAAAATGGGTATATACATACCTTCTACACTACGATGGAGGAAATTAAAAATTGCAGCGTCGACTTTTTCGTTTATAGAATAATCATTTGAATTATTTTAACATATATACAAATTTGTATTAATGATCGAACTCTCATCATCACTCATCCAAATGCTATTTACAGTTTCGTCCACTCTCCTTCAAACTTTGTATCCTACAAGTTATCTTATAAAGACCATCTCCAAACCAAAAAGTCATTAAAAACCTCAAAAAGCAATAATGAGCACATCAAATAAATGTGTCAAAGGCGGGCCGCCCTAAATATTTAGGCCTGCCAGGTAGAGGGCATGAGCAAGCATGCCCGCACGGACCTCGGGGGCCGCGGGGAGGTCCGCCAAAAAATAAAATAATTTATGTTTATATTAACTTGAAATCTTCAATTTTTTTTTTAATTTTTCCTATGTTTTTTTTTTTTTCTATTTATTATTATTTTTTTTATTTTTTTATTTCTTTATTTTTTAAATGGGCAGGCCTTCATTTCGTAGGGCGGGCCCGCGCGTGCCTTGCCAATGGCGGGCTATGGGCCTGCTCGGCCGCTGGCCAGTTTCAACAGCTCTTAACATCAAACTATAATTCTTCTCCATCTTTAAATCCATTCTTAAAATCAAAATAATGTTCCAAGAAAGTTATCTTTCGCACCATCTTTTACGACTTTTTATTGTTATCCACAAATTTTAGAACTTTAAAATTATAGAATATTATTTAAATTTGTCGAATGAAATATTTAATAAAATTAATAACAAAATTACTTATGCACATTTAAACATAAAAATTTATTAAAAGCACGAGGCCTATATTTTTAGTTTCTATATGATTGATTTGTTAATTCAAAATAAATAAAAAGGTATGTATTGCAGTTTCAAACCTTAAACCCAATTTGGAAAAAACAAACTCTAAGTGTTAGACAAAATAAAAATCCATTTTGAACTTGTTAGAGTGATAATACGCGATTTTTCGAAATTTAGGATTTATTTATGAATGCCATAACTTGCATTTTAGTTATAAATAATTATAACCCGTGCATTGCACGGGCAAAAAACTAGTACAAAATAAAGTAGAGTGACGTCCAAGAACATGACCTTTTCTACAGAAAAAAAAATGAAAATTTTTCGAGAGCCCAATAATTTAACAGAGGCCCAATTCGGCCATAGAGATAAGCCATCTCTTATTTCCTAAGCCCACATCACAAAGGCCACGCGACCGCCGCCATGAACGCCGCATGTGACCATCCACCGACCCGACGGCAGCGGCCGTCGAGAACGCAGGTGTTGAGGGTGGACTTGGCGTGGAAGATGTTTAATTACGTTCATTCTTGGCGATGGCCAATCGATGAGTTTCGTAGTTGTTTTCTGAGAGTTGTCAGGATGTTGATTTCAAAGAGATAAACAACTCAGATTTGGTATTTAGCAGACAAAATCATCGTTATCGTATCGTTTGATAGCTTTGTAGGAACAAAGATGGGCTTAAAGCTTGGAAACTGGTGAGATGATGTTCCTAAGCTCCCTTCTGAGTAATTTCCCAGATGGTGATCTTGGAATTGAGCTGCAAAAGTAAACCTTTCTCAACTTCTTGTAAGGTGCAACCTACAGATTCAGCATACATGCGTAAGCAATATATATACAATCACGTAATATTAATGAACATATATATATACACAATCATGTAACAATAAAAGTAAAGTTAAGAAAGAAAGAAGTAAAAGACCTGATTAGCTACAAACTCCATGATTGCAGCCTCAGCCACTGTACTATTATCCTTCCTAACTACGAATGCCACTGGAATATCTCCAGCTTCTTCATCTTTCTCGCTGTTTCGATTTCACATTCGATGAACTCTTAACTTTTTGATTGCACATTCGATAATTTTTTTTGCAGAATTTTACCTAGTCACTGCAGCGTCGAGAACCTCGGGATGACTAACGAGCACCGCGTCTAAATCGGCTGGCGAAATCTACAAAAGGACGGAAGAATTTACGCCTTTTTGTTCGACGAAGAACTGAGTAACGAAGAACGACAGAATCTTGAAACTAGTAAGTACCTGAAAGCCCTTGTACTTGATCACCTCTTTCAGGCGATCGATTACGTACAAGTATCCATCTTTATCGAACTTGACAATGTCCCCCGTGTGAAGCCACCCTTCTTCGTCCATTGCAGCCATAGTTGCCTCGGTATCGTTCAAGTATCCTACACATCACAAACGATTCGATGCTACCTACGAATTTCCAAGGGAAAAATCGAATCTTGGAGGCAAGAACTTCGATAATACCTTTCATGTTGCCAGGCGTTCGCAGCCACAGCTGGCCCTTAGAGCACGGGGGCATACATAAACCCTTAATGGGGTCAACCACTTTGGCCTGAACGTTCGGCGAGAGGAGTCCCACCGACGCATACTTGCGAAATTTTGCAGTATTGTATCCTCGAGCTGCTATTGCAGTCGATTCTGTCATCCCATAACCCTGAAAAAAACAGCCTTCTTTTATCGATTCTATGGCGTTTATGCAGATCAAGAAAGATATCAGATCATACCTGAATGAGGTCGACGTGTTGGAAGGAATCGACGAAGTCTTTTATGCAGCTCTCCCTCAGAGGAGCGGCCCCGCAAGAAACCTGCTTCAGGCTTTTAAAGCGACCAAGGCCAGCGAATTCCTTGGCTTTCCTCGTCAAGGCCGTCACTATAGGCGGGACGGCTGGTATGTGAGTGACTCCATACGAATCGATGGCTCTCGCCATCTCATCAGCACGGAATCTCTTCATCGCCACGACTGTGCTGCCCAGAGATAGCAGTCCCATGACGAATAGCGAGAGGCCGTATACGTGGAACATAGGCACGGCGGCTAAGTATACGTTCCCTGCGCTTGGGTAGTCGTAAAGGGATGCTTCGAATCTGACGAAGAGCTCCACCGTGGCTATGAAGTTCCCGTGCGTTAGCATGACTCCTTTCGACTTCCCAGTTGTGCCCGACGTATACAGTATCGCTGCTGTGTCTTCTTGGGCGATTTTAGGGCTCGGTGCAAAACTGGGATTGCTAGAAATGAGCCTATCGATGCTGTTAGAATCGTTGCTGGGCGCTGAATTGAATTCCTCGGGCACGCAGATTATACGATTCACAAGTTGCACAGGTTCTCACGACATAATTTCAAAGTTGAGTACTTTTTCTTTTCCTGAGTACCTTTCATCGAAAATTCGGCGCGGGATACCATTTCGAAGTATTATCATCGCTAATTGTCCATTGCCCACCGAATTGAAACACAATGTTTATTAATGTCATAAATTCTTTATATTATTCGTAACGAGCGATTCCTTCCATTATACTATTTGGGGGCATAAAATCGTAGTCAAATTCGTTTGACTAAACGAGTCCTTAGACATTACACAGGTTCTCCCAAAATGATCCAACTCTGAGTACCCTTCGTTTCCTGAGTACCACAAAACCTTGGAAATTATACAGCTGAGAACGTAGAGGTTCTCAGATATATAACGGGTACTCAGGAATCATTTCATACCTGGGTATTCGTTATAAAACTGAGAACCCGTATTAAAGAAGACGGTATGATATCCCTACCAAGAGATATAACTACGATTTTGGTTCACCGCTTCATATCAAACGGTGGAAAAAGGTTTCTCTACTCTTAACATCCGCGAAAGAGGGCCCAACACTATAGTTCCCAGTGAATGTAACAGCAAGAACCCAAAACTAACCGAATTTGATTATGAAATTCATCAAGACGGCAATGGTTTCATTTAAATTAACTAAACAAATAGCAAACCCACCCAAAGTTATAGTTGGCGGACGAAAACCCGGAAAAAATGACTTACTTTCAAGAATAATGTGATAAATTTCATGGTTGACCACGCAACTTCAACAAACCGTAAACTTTTCTTGATTTTGTTTCTCCAATCGATGGTTGTTGGGGCCATAAATGGTCGTTTGCATCATTAGTACTGATTAGTGCTGTGGTGGTTGTAGCGTCGTAAATGTCGTTGTGTTTTCTTTTTCTTCAATTTTTTATTTTTTACCCTGAATGTCGTTGGGTTTTCTTTTTCTTTTTTCATTCTTTTTATTTATATATTTAATCGATGATTAGTGTTCACCTAATTAAATTATTTAAATGGAGGTCACTTGACCAAAAACTTATAGTTAACGAGGTCATTTTACAAAAACTCATTCAGCGTTCATTTAGCTAAAGTACCCCTAATTGGTGCGAACTGGGAACATTGACAGAAAAAAAAGTAACATTCAGATCCTTTCACGTAAATTACGTAAATTACAAATTACGAATTGGTGCTTCTTGGAGAGGATAAATCCGAATATGCACCATAAATTTTTATTTAAAAAAAGTGATAATGAATCTGAACCTTATCCTTAGTTTCTGAAAGTATGGCGCTGTCATTGGTCCACTATTCTCTTGGAGTGCAGAATTAGTAAATGTCTCTGACAATATTTTAAGCACGTTTATTTATTTTCATTGGAGGGATACGTGGGTCCGATCGGGTCGGGCAGGGTCTGCTCTGACTTTATGAAACTTATTTGGGCTAACATCCACCGAAAGGCCCAATAGTTCATTATTATTTAGGCTGCTATCCTCACGAGGCATAATTGAAGTATGACTTGAATTAATTAAGTCAACTTATGAATCGTTGACCCTTCTTTTTCCCCGTAACAAAGTTCAGATTTTTTCGCGTTCTTTGATTCTTCAGATCGAAATACTATCAGCTCTCCGCAATCGGCACCTCGCTTGCTTCTTACCCTTTTGCTTGATTAATTATATTATTTTCTGCGTAAGGTGTTTTCTTTTTTTTTTCTTTTTTTTTTTTCTGAGGGAGATGCTGCTGAGATATGCGTCTATGATTTTAACTGTACTGTCACTCATCGCCTATTTGGCGTCGTAACAGAAAACGAAATTGAATTGATGATAAGAGTTTTAACGTGGTTCGGATCTTGAATAATCCTACGTCCACGGAGGGAATTTGTAATCCTTTATTCACAATCTGCAGATTACAAGATCAAGAAGATGAACAACAATCTTCTTGCTAAGAACTCATCAATTTACAGTGAGCTAAAAAATGGGTAAAGGTGAATAGTGTTGTTCTGTTCAATCGCTCAAACGGTCTATATGAAGAACTCCCGCCAAGTTGATTTCACTTATCTCTTGCTGAAGCCGTCGCTTTGATCAGCGATTTAATAAGTTCCCTTAATGATTTGAAAAATGCGCCAACTAATACGTGTTTCTCATATTTAAAACTTCAGCTTCTCTTGTGATTTATCATCAGACTTAAACTTCGAATCTCCTTGGCTATACTCTTAGTTTGCAGCTTGCCTTTGCTCCTGAATTTCCAATAGCCCCCGCAAGATGGACTGTAAAGATTTATGACAGACATCTTGAGTAGGAATTCCCGTAAGACTGGGGCTGGTAATGCCTTAGTAAAGACATCAGCAAGCTGGTTGTCTGTCCTATATGATAAGAGTTTAATATCTCCTGCTGCAAATAATGTCGAATGAAATGACAGTCTACTTCTATGTGTTTAGACCGCTCATGGAACTTTGGATTCGAAGCTAACTGGGCTGCTGATTGGTTATCACAATAAAGGACTGGTTTCTGTTCCAATGGAATGCTCATATCTTCCAACAGGTGCTTAATCTAGAGCACCTCAGCAACAGCAGCTGCAAGTGCTCTATACTCCGCTTCAGTGGATGATCTAGAGACCGTGGCTTGCTTCTTTGCTTTCCAAGTTATCAAGGAACCGCCTATAAAAGTGCAATAACCTGTAACTGATCTTCTTGTATCTTTACAGGCTGCCCAATCTGCATCCGAGAAGGCTTTAAGCTGGAAGTCTTGATCTGATGATAATTCCCTGTCCAGGCGAACCCTTCAGGTATCTAAGCAAGTGATGCACAGCTGTGAGGGGAGTGGTCCTTGGCATTGCTATATATGGCTTAGCTTATGCACTGTAAATGCAATATCAGGCCGAGTGAATGTTAAGTAGAGAAGTCTGCCCACTAGCCTCCTATACTGAAAGGGGTCTGGCAGTAAATCTCCTCCATCCCCTGTAATTGTCTGATTTGGGTTCATAGGAGTTCCAAGGGGTTTAGCACTTATATAACCACTGTCTTCTAGTAGCTGCATTGTATATTTGATTCTGTGACAAGTATATTCCCTTTTCATTGCGGGCCACCTCCACGCCAAGGAAATATTTGAGGTAAGTCTTTAATTCTGAAACAGGCGCTGAGAAAGGATTTAGCTTCTGCAATGGCCGTGATTGATGGACCTGCTAGCAGTATGTCATCAACATATACTAGAAGTACTAATAACTGATCTCTCTTGCCCTTTAGGAAAAGTGTGTGGTTTGATTGAGTTTGGGCAAAGCCAAACTCCTTGACAGCATTTGTAAAGGTCTTATTCCATTCTCGAGAAGCTTGCTTCAATCCATACAGGGATTTGTTCAGTTTGCAAACAACTTTGTGCTTCCCCTCCTCCTTATATGAGTTGTAGAACCCTTGTGGAAGATCCATGTACACCTCCTCTGCCAATTCTCCACTGAGGAAGGCATTATTGACATCCATTTGGACTATATGCCATTGCAGTTTTGCAGCTAAACTGAGAATAATTTTTATGGTGCTAGGCTTTGCTACGGAGGCAAATGTCTCTATATAGTCTATTCCTTCTCTTTGTTTGTAACCTTTAGCAACCAATCTAGCCTTATATTTCTCTACTTCTCCAAGTGAGTTATGCTTGATTCTATATACCCATCAGCTTCCAATAGCCTGTTTGCCCTTTGATAATTTCATGAGTGACCAAGTCCCATTCTCCTCTACTTTCAGCTCCTCTTGCCTGGCTTCCACCCATTTCTTAGATTGTGAAGCTTGTGCATATGTCCTTGGTTCCCGATCAGTGGAAATGCTATTGATCAGTCCTTGATACTGCCTTGAGAATCTCTGGTCTGAAACCATTTCTGATATTGGGTACAAAATCTTCCTTTGCACTAAACTATTGCACTGGTAGTCTCCCAAGTAAGCAGGCCTTTTTGTTTGTCTTCTTGATCTGGTATTGACCATTGGGACAGCTTGGGAACTTGTTGTCTCAGACTGATAATTTTCCTGCTGAGTTCCAATGTCAGAACTGCCCTGATTATTCATTAGGTTTTGAGTCTGGTCCTCTGTGTTCTTTGGTCCAGCGGTCTTGGTGTTCAACTAGAACATTAGATTCCTCCAGTAAATGCTGTTGATCAGTAGAATGAAGTGGTGTCAATAATTCACTTTCTGGCAGATTCCTTGGCAGCACCATTTCTGAAAAAGGATCCTCAGCTGCTGAATTAGAGTTATGCTGCTCTTTAGTGAGAAAGTGTTTTCCATGAACTTCACATCCCTTGAGATAAACATCTTCCTAGTTGACAGTTCCATTACTTTATATCCTTTTACTCCTTGTGGATATCCAAGAAAGATGCAGTCTAGTGCTCTCGGATCAAACTTCTTTCTGGCACCTACAAGAGTTGAACTAAAGCATAGGCACCCAAAAGCACGCAATATATTATAATCAAAAGGTCTCTGGTATAACATCTCATAGGGACTTTTACCATTTAAAATAGGTGATGGTGTTCTATTGATAAGATAAGTAGCTGTTAAGGTGCATTCAGACCAGAAATCAGCAGACAATCCAGATTGAAAGAAACGTGCCCTTGCCACATTTAGCAAGTGTTGATGCTTCCTCTCCACAACAGCATTCTGTTGTGGAGTCTCAACACAAGTCAAATGGTGCAAAATTCCTTTTCTTTGAAACAATTCTGCCATGTTGAGTTCCCGTGCATTGTCTGATCTAATAGTCTTAACTCTACTTCCAAACTGTGTCTCTACAAATGCTCTAAAGTAAGGCAAAACTGTCTGTGCTTCTGATTTATGTTTAAGCATGAACAACCATGTAAATCTTGAGTAATCATCTACTATGGTTATGAAATATTGATGTCCTAAGTATGATGGCACATGGAATGCCCCCCCCAAATGTCACAGTGAATCAAATCAAACGGAGAACATACTGTTTTGCTGTCATTTGGAAAGACATTCCTTTTCTGTTTTGCTAATGGACAGATCTTACAGAAACTGTGTAAATTCTTGCTGTCATGCCTTAAGGAACCTTTCAACATGTCTAACACTTTGTTTGATGGGTGTCCTAATCTATTGTGCCAAAGTTCAGCTGGCATCTTATTCAAGAAAACAGAGACATCATTAAAAAGAGAAGCATTATTTCTGCTGGCAGATTGCCTAGGGGCTTAAATTGCTTGCATCAGATATAAGCCAGCTACTTCTCTACCCTTGCCAATCACTCTCTGTGAATGGTCCTGTATCAAGAAAAATTAGATTCAAAAAGAACTTCGCAATGCAGGTTAGTGGCAAGTGAGCTGACTGAGATCAGGCTAAAGTGGAATTGAGGCACATACAGCACTTCTGTGAGTGTTATGTGCTGATTTATCCTGCATGAACCTGCTTGATTGACCTCAATTACTGTGTTGTTAGGCAGTATCACTTTTGACCTTTCAATTTTATGAACATCATATAACAAATCTATGTGTCCAGTAACATGCACTGTGGCCCTGAATCAAGCAACCACACATTAATACCTGTTAATTCTGGCTGAGGAAGAGTAAGGCAGATACATGTTCTTTTGTCTGCCTGATGAGTGATCATTTCCTCTGCTGGCTGAGTGATTCCTAATTGGCTCATCAAGGTTCTCAGGCTCTCTAATTGCAAAGGTGTCAATTGGAGCTGAATAAGTGAGCTGCTGTGTGGCAACTCTTGATTTCTACCCTGCTGTTGTGGCATTTCTTGGGTTCTGCCCAGCTGTGCAGTGTTTTGCATCATGTCCACCGCTGATTGGTTTATCCTAGCTGATTTATATTTCAAAATTTGTCTAAGACCGGGTGGATACCCATGTATTTGATAGCAGTTATCCACAGTATATCGCCTTTTACTGCAGTGAGTACAGATTGGCCTTTGCGAGTCCTTTTTTCTGCCCTAAGTATCCCTTCTTTCCCTGATCTTGGTCTCTCCTCGCAGCTAGCATTGCCAAGCTGTTGATCTGATCATCATAGCTCCTGACAGGTCCAAGAATCATTGACCTCTGCTTTTCCTCTTGAGCTATCAGTGAGAATGTCTTGGTGATTGAAGGAAGTGGATCCATGGTTAATATCTGTCCTCTAATCTGTGAGTAGGAATCATTTAGTCCCATCAAGAAAACCATCACATACTCCTCATTGTGTTGGGTCTTCATGAGCTTCATTCACCCACAAGTACATTGACATGTTGGGAGATAACTCGTTAATTCATCCCACAAAGTTTTCAATCTTGTATAGTAGACTGAAGTACTGCTGCCTTGGGACAAATTTACCAGTTCTCTTTTAAGCTGAAACACCCTTGGCCCATTAGTCTGTCCAAACCTCTCGTCTAAGTCTACCAACACGTCTCTTGCGAGTGAGCTATACAATATACTTGCTGAGATTTCCCTACTTACTGAATTCAGAATCCAGGAAATAACAATATTGTTATTCCTCTTCCAAGCGGCGAGCTTGTCTTTTTCTATAGCTGGGGGTGGTTGAAGATCACCATTGACAAACCCCTCCTTGTTTCGCCCAATGAGAGCAATCATCATGGATCTGCTCCAAGTACCATAGTTGTCTCCATTCAGCTGTTCTTGGACCAGAAGTTGCCCAGAAGTATCGTTGGCACTGAGGTAATAAGGATCATTTACCTGTTGCGATCCCATAGTATTAACAGTTGATGAATTCGATGAAATGGATTGCAATGGATTCGCTTCCATCATCCGACTTCACAAGACTGATTGAGTACCTCTGAATCGTTCAATTGACACAGCTAATGAGCTGATTGTGCTCTGATACCATAACAGAAAATGAAATTGAATTGAAGACAAGAGTTTTAACGTGGTTCGGATCTTGAATTATCCTACGTCCACGGAGGGAATTTGTAATCCTTTATTCACAATCTGCAGATTACAAGATCAAGAAGATGAACAACAATCTTCTTGCTAAGAACTCATCAATTTACAGTGAGCTAAAAAATGGGGTAAAGATAAACAGTGTTGCTCTGTTGTTCAATCGCTCAAACGGTCTATATGAAGATCGCCCGCCAAGTTGATTTCACTTCTCTCTTGCTGAAGCCGTCGCTTTGATCAGCGATTTAATAAGTTCCTTTAATGATTTGAAAAACGCGCCAACTTATAGAACCGTGTTTCTCATATTTAAAACTTCAGCTTCTCTTGTGATTTATCATCAGACTTAAACTTCGAATCTCCAATACGTCGACAGAAGAAGCGTTCAAGAATGGTGAAAACAGTGAGCCGCAGAATGAGATATCATAACAAAAAAGTCATCCTCATCATTAATATGTTTGCTCGCGGAAATTTTGAACTCTCGGGAGAATCGATGACTGCATCTAAGAATTCTTAATTGGCTAGTTGTAAATAGTCCCAGGGATATGGAGCTAAGGATTATCCAGGACCTATACGAGGTATTGACTATCTCAAATCTCGGAACAGAATGAGATATGATGAGATTAGAAACAAAGATAGGGAACCCTCGAGGGTCAATCTCCGTCCGACCCGAGGAAACATTTGCACGGCTCCATTACCTTTTTGGGAGACCTACGCCCGTAGAAACTGTCTACCTGATACTGTCCTTTGGCCCATAAGTCTTGATACAAGGTTAAATACCTAGCTCTTCGGGAGTGGTATCTCACTTATGGCTCTTACACCAATTAAATATACTAGTACTTTGTTGCACACCAGATGTGTGTGCTTAAAATATAATTATATTGAAATTATTTTAAATTTTGAATTATAATTTTAGTTTTTAAGATGAAATATAATTTTTTAATATATAAAAACAAACGTAGTTGTAGAGACCTAAGCACATTAAAAAAAAATTAGGAGTGATATGAAAATATGTAACTTATTAAACTACAAATGAGGGACTAAATTGAAAATAAGTTACATACCAAATTGATTCATTTTATTTAAATCAATTATATAATAGTATAGATTATTAAACTGTTATTTTGGTATGTTAATTTTAAAAAATAATACTAAAAATCATCCACTAACTCTATTTATATATTTAGTTTCTTAATATGTGTAGTTACTGTTAATGTTGACTAGCTCAGCATTGATTATGTCGAGCTAACATTCCAGCCAACATTGTTGTCTGTGAATTGGTCAACATTCGATATTATCTTTCATGCCCATTTAACCTTTCTTCTTGGCTATTTTTAGTGATGTGCAGGATGTATTTAAGTGCTGGAACGGGTCTAAATCGGATGGAAAGCGTGTGGAGCTGCTTGAACGAATTTAGGAAGTGCAATTACTATAAATAGAAGATTTGAAGATCAAAAGAGAATTAGTCAAGCGACAACCAAGATTATAAAATCTGAATATAAAAAGATTTCAACCAGTTACCATAATTAGGAGATAAGTGATCGACCAATTATATGAGAAGATTCTAACTAAATATATACTATAGTTAGGGAGATCTTCGAGGAGATATTTGAAGAGATATTCAAGGGATCTGATACTAATTCAAGAGGGGGAGCCAATGCCTATAAATATGAGGAGATTTCGAGCTGCAACTTACACCTTTGGACGAGAAACTTTTGAGAGCTATGAGCGAAAATTATCGAGTGTCGTTCAGAGAATTTGAGCGAGCCAAAGTGTCTTTTTAGCCTAGTATTTGTTTTCAGAAGTCTTAGTACTTCGTAGGTTTTTCAGAATCGTTTAGATTCGTAGTTTTTCTAGGCTTGTTTTTACTATCTTCGGATAGTTATTTTGCCATCCATTGCTGTTAGTGGAATTTCGCCTTGAGCCATGCAGCAAGTTTTTATAACTTGCTGCACAGATTTACATCTTGTGTTATTTCAGTTTCGCCACTAAGTTATCTTATATTCCGCTGCGCGCTTTGATTGTTAGGCTGAGTGTGACCCCGACATTTCACCAAACATCAGTTTTACAACTTAGTATTTTACATCCATATCTTATCGGGACCACCTCAAAGTGGTATCAGAGCCTACGCTTGACGCTACTAAGCGCAAAGATTCATCTACAATGAATGTTACAAGTAGGGGTGGGATCGGGTCGGGTATTTCGGGTATCAGGTTTTTCGGGTTGGGTACCCGATTTTGTCGGGTAGTTATTTTCAAACCCGATCCCGACCCGATCAAATTTCGGGTACCCGACAGTCGGGTACCCGAAACCCGTCGGGTACCCGCGGGTCGGGTCGGGTATTCTGTTTTCTTTTTTACCAAAAATTCACCCCTTTCAAAGCTGAAAGAAAAACGTTAAACCCTGATGCTCAACTGCTCTACAGGCGCGAGTGATGTAATAATAATACGTTTGCAGATTATCGAGTTTCGTCGTCTCTAATATCCTTCAGCAGACCTTGGTTCGCGCATCACAGAAAACGCAATTATTATTCGATGCTTGATCTCCGTTTCTCCTTTGTTTTATGAAAAAAAAGTCAAGCACGACAGAAAGGTATGGCTCAAACACCAGTGTTTGAAGCCAGCGAAGTCTGGAGTAGGAAAGCGAAAGAAGAAGGTTCGTCCGTCGATTTTGGTTTTATTTTGTCTTGGTTGTGGGATTGGCAAAAGGACGCAAGAGGTGTTCTTTTTGTAATTGGTGCAGAAGTGGAGCAAGAGAACGCAAAAGGAGAAGGTGATTCATTACATTAGTGATCTGTTACGCATATGTGTTGATAGTTGAAAGGCAAGTCACTAAGAAACAAATCTTTATATTATGTAAAAAGCCCATACTGGACCCTAGTCATGTGATATCTACGACTGTCCCATATTTTATTTTTTTTTTAAGTTGTGCGGGTACCCGGCGGGTAATTCGGGTAGCAAAGTGCTACCAGAAACCCGACCCAAAGTAATTAATGATTAAAATCCGAATTTTCAGACCGTTCGGGTAAAACCCGATCGGGTCGGGTCGGGTACCCGAAACCCGACCCCGAATGCCCACCCCTAGTTACAAGCTCAAACCATCTCGGCAAAGTCCTGTGTTAGACGGTTCCAATTATGCCTATTGGAAGGTTCGTGCGCGCCAATGTATCAAGTCCATAGATGTGCGAGCGTGGGCAGCTGTGCTCAACGGATACATCCACCTCGATCTCCTCCAGATGCTGATGGCGAACTTGTTGACAAGCCGATTGAAGAGTGGTCTATTGCTGAAAAGAATGCGACTGAGTATAACGACAAAGCCCTTAATGCCATCTTCTCTTCGGTAGACATTTTCATGTTCAAGATCATTCAGAATTGCTCGACTGCAAAGAACGCGTGGGATCTACTCCAGAGGTACTGCGAAGATGATGCAAGTGTGAGGGAAACCAAACTGCGATACCTCCTCAATTAGTTTGAAAATCTAATAACGAAGGAAGGTGAGGATATCACCACGTACTTCGGGAAGATCCTGACGATTTTGAGCGAGTGTGCTAGCCTCGGAGATCCAATTTCTAATAAGGTACTCGTCTCTAAAGCTTTACGTACTCTAACTGAAAAGTTTAATGTGAAGGTTGCAGCCGTCGAGGAAGCACATAATCTGGGCATGATGGAATTCAACACATTGATGAACATCATGAAGAACTACGAGACCAACCTCGAAGTCCAAAAGAGAGCTTCAGGGCGAAAGCATTGCTCTAGTCAGTCAGTCATCCAAGGTGACTGAAGTTGACCCTGACAATGATGAGGATATGGCTATGTTCCTGAAGAAATTCACAAAGTTCCTTCAGAAGAAGATGTCGAGCAGAATGTTGGCCCAACATTCAGGAAGGGCCAGAATGCCAAAGCAGAACCTTCGTCGGCGCCTCCATACTTCAAATGCAATACTGATGGAAAGAAAAGATTGACTGGGATTCAGTGAGATGCCATGCATGCACGGGTTGGGGTCATTATGCCAACGAATGTGCGAACACCCTTCGCAAGCGTGGGAAATCACTTTGGGTCGATCTTTCCGATGATGAAGAGGAAGAATAGTGTGCAAAGGAGACTAAGCAATCATCAGTGACCATTCAATCCTTCTCGGACGACGAAGATCATCAAATCGGCTTCACTGCGGTAACTGATGTTGAGCCAACATCTGACTCAACATCTCGAAAACAGATTATTTTTTATTATGATGACTTTAACTGTATTGATGGGTTTTTGAGTTCTGATGATGTAGATTTAAAAATACAGATGATTGTGCAGCCAATAAGCTAATGTCCGCACAATATGAAATAGAGAAGGCAAAAAATGCGCAACTCAAAGCCGCAGTGAAAGTGCTGTCTGAGGAGAATGAAAAGAACGAAAAAGTGATCGAAGGCCTCCTTGAAGGGATAAACAAAATGGAAGTTGCGCTAACACGTAAGGACAAGGAGATTGACATACTTCAAAAGCAAGTCGACGAGGCCAACGAAACTTTCACGAAGTTAAACAAGGGTAAATCGACCCTTGATGAGGTATTATCTTTAGGTATTTTTTATAAGCAAGGTTTAGGATTTAACTCTCAGCCTACTAATGCTTCAGATTCTGTTATACATGATAAACCTAAGATAGTCTTTGTTAAAGAGAAAGCCGAGCATGTTGCGAACAAAAGTAGTGAGATGTTAGTAGTTAAAAAAGGTCCTAAGCATGTTGCCAGTAATGATAGACAATTTAAATGTAAGCATTGCATGCAACCTGGTCATATTAAGCCATACTGCTGGAAGTTGAAGGGGGAGATTTCTACCAAGAAATCGATGTCGGGTGAAATGTCATCCAACATCATGCCCAACATTGAGAAATCAGTGCTGAAAGGAATGTGTGGAGGAAGTTCAGCTGGCTCACCTTCAAATTCTGGTAACATGCTATTTTATCATCTAAGAAAGTTTGGAAAGAGAAGTCCGTGCACAAGTGCAATGTTGTGTATACCTCTTTGCGAGCTAACATGACAGGTTCTTGGTACTTCGATAGCGGGTGTTCCCGACATATGACGGGTACCAAAGAGTATCTAAGTGATTACATACCTTTAAGGAGTGGATCTGTGACGTTCCGAGGGGGTGATATAGGGCGGATCCTCGGTCGAGGCAGATTGAGCGTGCCCGATTTCCCGAAGCTGAGCAACGTCCTACACGTCGACGGACTTGTGGCTAATGTAGCATAAGTCAGTTATGCGACGACAACCTTGAGGTAAGATTTAATAAGGGATGTTGTGATGTTTTTAACAGCAACGGTGTTCGAGTTATGGCATGAAAAAGATCGAGTGACAACTGCTATCCAGTTGGTGAAAATCCGGTGTGAAGGACATGTGCCAACTCTCTAAGGCCGAGGACGAAGTGATGCTGTGGCATTACAAGCTAGGCCACGTCAATTACAGAACCTGGAACAACTTATCAAGCATGAAGCCATCAGAGGCATCCCAAAGTTAAAGGAGTTTGGTAAGGTTGTATGTGAGTCATGTTTGAAGGGCAAGCAAGTGCATGCTAACCATAATGTTGATCAACATGCTGCCCAACATTTTAAAACTGCTCATTGTTTTCAGCTTATTCACATGGATTTAATGGGTCTGGTGGAAGTAGATAGCTTAGGTGGTAGGAAATATGCTTATGTGCTCGTGGATAATTACTCTAATGCATGGATATTTTTTCTTCGCGAAAAATATGAGTCGTTTGATTTTTTCAAAAAATTGTTTGCTATGGTTAAGAATAATTTCAGTGCTCCTATATTTCGTATTAGGTCTGATCATGGTAGGGAATTTGAGAATCAATCGTTCGATGAATTCTGTGATAGGAAATGCATTATTCATGAGTATTTATCTCCTAAGACACCCCAACAAAATGGGGTGACCGAAAGGAAGAATAGGACTTTACAAGAAATGGCACGTGTTATGTTGCATTCTACGAGTCTTTCTAAGAGGTTTTGGGCTGAAGCGTTGCATACCGTATGTCATATATCAAATCGTGTCTTCTTTCGTCATGGTACTAAAATGACTTCGTATAAATTGTTGAATGGGAAAAAGCCGACTGTCAAGTATTTCCATGTTTTTGGGTGTGCTTGCTACATGTTAAATGATCGTGAGTATTTGACCAAGTTTGATTCGAAAAGTGACAAGTGTATTTTTCTTGGATACTCGCCCAATAGTCGTGCTTATCGTGTGTCTTGAAGTCCGTTCAGGAGTCGGTGAATATAGTATTTGATGATGCTACTGATCTTGGCAAAGTGTCTCCACAAGTTGATATTTCAGATGTTATACAAGCTGCGGATGAAGCAGAGGAGAATGCGGGTGACAATATTGATCCAACATCTGACCCAACATCTGAGCCAGAACAGAACACTGAGGCCGGACCCAGTGAAGTTCGTCGAGATCCGCCAGCTAAGATTCAGAAAGATCATCCAACAGACCTAATTATTGGAGATGTGATAAGTTAGGAATTTATATTGTTTTATACCCCGTAAAAGCGTGTTTTCGATCGTTATTTACCTTAAATTTCCTCAATATCTTATATTTATTTTCAGATTTAATTTTCGACAGATATCCGAGCAAACAATATCACTTGTGGAACAATTTGAATCTTCAGGGATCTTCTTGCAATTTACTACATGACTTGGGGCAAATCTGCAATTTGACCAGATTTTACTATTTTGTAGATAAGGCCACGTAGAGACCAATTGAAGGAAGGTGGATCCAATCTTTTGCAGAGATCACGCATAGGAGAGAGAGAAGGGATGAAATATCAAATACAATACTCACGTGAAAGAAGCAATTCAAACTGGGAGAGATTTGCGAGAATACCGAATCATAATAAAATAAAGTCGGCAACCCTTTCTTTATATATGGAGGAGCCGAGACGCTGAAATAGGAAGAGGTGGGGGGGGGGGGGGGGGGCGACAGCGAAGCTTTGAGCAGCGAATAATACAAGGAGGCGACGGCTGAAATTAGGAGGAGACGAACGGCGGCTACGAGCGAGACAAGTCGAGCACCGAAAAAGGGCGAAGTTTCTTACCTTTTTAATATTTCGTTTTCGACAATGTTTTCTTTGGATTTATTGTCGTCTTCGTTTATTAATATGCTAGCGTAATTCCTTTTGTGATTGAGGCCGTGTGAGGCCGGATTATGACTACGTATTAATGCAATTATTATTTTATTTAATCATATGATTTGAGTTACGTATTCTTTGTTTGTGCTTCATATGCGTACGTGTGATTGGCCTCCATGCGTATGATTATTGATTGGTTTATGAGACGGACTAAGTGATTAGACCAATTGGAACAAAACATTGAATACCACTACGTAAAACTGACCAGAGATGGAATTCGGTTTCGTAGGTGTGGTTTCCGATAATTTAGGCGCCGAAAGCGTCTAAACTCGGGGAATTTCATAAAGATCGAATGCACGTATAGGAACTACAGTCATATAGACATATAGTTGATTGGTTCTCTATTTACGTAGGGTTGCTATTGCGGGACAAACGAGTAGCACATATGTTAGGAAATTCTACCTTGACTATGATTGATATTGATTAGATAGATTAGATTGCATGAGGACGTAGGAATAATTCGTGCCGAGCATGTGTCTTAATCACGTCGTCGTCTGCTGTTCTATCCTCATCTGCTTTATTTGCATTTATTTTATTATTTGCGTCTTTTATTTCTTTTAATCAAATCATTAAAACCATAAAAATTCCCCTAGTCTAAATTAGAATTAAGAATGTTTTCTTAGAATTAATCGAGCTGTCTTCGTGGATCGATACTCGGACTTCGTCCGTTTTACTACTTGCACGACCTAGTACACTTGCTAGTATTTGAGCGTGTCAAGTTTTTGGCGCCGTTGCCGGGACATCAGTATTATTAGTTTTAGGATTTATTCTAGTTTTAATCTAGATTTATTATTATTTTTATTATTAATTATTATTCTTATTATTATTATTTTTTATTATTATTATTATTATTATTATTATTTTCACTTACTTTGATTGTTATTTTCTTTTGCAGGAATAATGGAGAATCAAGAACGCGAAGAGGTTCCTCCACGAACTACTTTACTAAGTCGAGCACTTCCAGGTCCCTTCGACGATAATGACCCGATAGTGATCCCCGAAGGACCTAACAATCAATTCGAAATCAAGCCGGTGACTTTGCATATGGTGACAGGAGCGGTGCAATTCCATGGGTTAACTAATGAGGACGCCAGTGCTCACATCACCAAATTTCAACAAATTTGTAGAACTATTAAGTATCCTGGGGTATCTACTACGGTTATAAGGCTTATATTTTTTCCATTCTCTCTTGTAGGAAAAGCGTCAGAGTGGTTTTCGTCACTGCCACACGCATCCATCACTAGTTGGGAACAGATGGTGGAGTGTTTCTTGGGCAAGTACTACCCACTCTCGAGGACTAGCGAGATAAGGAGCGAGCTTGTGAACTTCAAACAAGAAGGAGGCGAGACGTTGAGCGATGCATGGAGTCGATACAAGAGCCTTCTCAGACAATGTCCGAACCACAGCATACCCTTGAGCGTTCAAATGCAGTCGTTCTTCTTAGGACTTAGCACGCAGAACAAGCGCATCATCGACGGAGGATGCAGCACGAACTTTATGGAGCTCGACGATGAGGACGCACTTGCAGCCATCGAGAGGATCGTCGGCCTACCCTGCAAGATATACTGAGCAAGATTTGGACCGTCGGACGGCTGGGGTACATGAGATTAGTAGCTCACTGGAGGCGCAATTTGAAGCTATACACCGGAGACTAGACATGATGCAGCCAAGAACCCCGAGGAAGTGAAACAAATCCAGTCGAGGCAAAAGAACTTTTACTCGAACACATACGACCCGAGCTGGAAAGGTCATCCTAATTTATCTTATGGCAACTCGCACTACGTGAAGCCTCCAGAAATTCAAAGTCAGCATAGCGCGCCACCACCAAAACAAAAGGCCGATTGGGAGATAGCATTTGAGAAATTAACGGACTATCAAGGCAGTCAGAATCGTAAGACAGACGAACGGCTTAACAAGATAGAGGATACAATGCATAGCCTGGTGACTACAATTGGACATTTAACAAGTTCAATGGCCGAGCGCAAGCCTGGTACACTTCCGAGCGACACCGAAAAGAACCCTCGAGAGTACGCGAATGCCATCGAACTAAGAAGTGGAAAGAAGCTTGAATCTCTCCAAGAGACCAAGGAGGTGGAGGAAGCAAAAGAGACAGAGGCATCCGAACAGAGCGAATTCACGGCCACAAACACTATGGTTCATGGCCTCGAAAAGGACAAGCGGGCCGAGAAAGTCGAGGACGGGCAAGATTCACTCTTGGAGAAAAAGAAGGTCAACCCACTCCCAGCGATAAAAATCCGACCTCCATCCAGCGGCTTTACGAAAAGGGAAGAATCATGAAGATTTTGATCGTTTCATTAATATTTTTAGAAAACTGGAAGTTAATATCCCTTTTATTGAGGCTTTGTTGCAGATGCCTAAGTACGCCAAATGCCTTAAGGAACTACTATTCAAGAGAAACAAGTTAGAAGAAGACGAAACAATAGCCCTCACCGAGGAATGTTCAGCGGTGTTACAGAAGAAGCTTCCGCCGAAGCTTAAGGATCGAGGGAGTTTCTCTATTCCTTGTTCTATTAGATCTCTTTCATTTAATAATGTATGATGTGATCTTGGTGCCAGTATTAATTTGATGCCATTTTCATTATTTAGGAAATTGGGACTTGGCGAGCCGAAACCCACATCGACGATCCTTCAGCTCGCCGATAGATCAATCACGTATCCACGAGGAAAAATGGAAGACGTACTTGTGAAAGTAGGAGAGCACTACTTCCCGGCTGATTTTATTGTGTTGGATATGGAAGAAGACGACGACCTCCCATTGATACTCGGACGCCCGTTCCTAAACACGGCAAGAGCTATCATTGATGTCGGTAACGGTAAACTTATTTTGCAAGTAGGGGACGAGAAAGTTGAATTCGATGTTTATAAATCTATGAAACGCCCTACTGATGATTCTTGTTCCTTTATCGATATTTTTGACCCTTGTGCTTTTAAGTGTTCTTAGTCTTCCAGGTACAACTTGTCTGGAGAGAATACCAGCAAGCTGAAGGACCGCCAGAACACTAAGGCTGATGCTCGAATAGATGCGCCGAACGGGAACGCGACTAAATCTAACTATAACCTAGTTTCTTCTGTGTTGAATTTTAACAGATGGACGCCGTGGACTAAAAAGAGCAGTGGCTCTAAATCTAAGAAGAAGGTGGTCCCACCAAAGAAAAAGAAGAAGCCCCGTCCGAAAACTACACAGAGGGTAGCATCTACATATGGCGAAAAAAGGAGAACCATCGACCCCACTCAATGCAGACAGTATCATTGGGAAGAGGGGTGCCCAAGGTGTACAATGATCGAGATATTTGGAAAGAAGACTTGATCAACCTCGATCATCCATTGGAATAAGCGGTTTGTGAGTCGAGCTAACGACTATAAAAACAGCGCTTCTTGGGAGGCAACCCAAGGCCTATCGATGCATATATATTATTTTATTAAGTACTATTTACTTTATAGCCTATTTTTTTTCTAATAAAAATTCGCTCTCACGGTGCCGCCTAGTCACGTTTTCTCGCAGGCTCATAACCAGTTTGGGGGTTGCTCGTTCGCGATGGTGCTTCTGCGGATCAACCAAGTCTTCTACATCGATCGACTTAAAAATTCAGGGCAGTGTCACTTTTACTCTCTATTTGTTTTTATTTTACACATTGAGGACAATGTGCTATTTAGTTTGGGGGTGGGATGTGACACATGCTATATATAATATGCTTACATGTTTAGGTATCGATGATTTTGGTTATTTTAGTGGGTATAACTGATGAAAGTTGCGATTTGAACGTCATCTGTGAAATCTCCTGTGTATGATGAAAAATTTTAAAAAAATTTATCGTGTCCTGATATGATTCGATGAATTCAGTGAGATAGTCTTACATGTTGCATTGTCGTGATATTAGCATGACTATATGGCTATATTGACTGCTTTAGGAGAGTATTGCGTATCATGAAGCACAAACTCAGCTATATATGTGAGTTTTTGAGCCTTCAGAGATTAATTCAGAGCAACTCATTATGCTCGGTGTTTATTCTTGTGTGACACGCATGGACTGAATATTTTCGAACTTGCTCTGTTATGCATGTCAATGGTTACTAAGTGGATTTTTATGGGCGAAAATGAGAAGGGCATTAGGATTGAGTCATTGGCCTAAATATTTCCCTACCTTACGTATTTACCACTTAGCGAGCCCCTTTGAGCCTTATTTGACTTATTTGTTGATTTGGAGCCCAGATATTTAGCCTGATTGCCTCAAATGTAGCCTATACGACCCCGTATCAACGTGCTAATTTATCGATGTCGTGATAAGTGGTTTGTTGGTTGAGAAGGAGCTAATCGTCGATGCATGTTAGTTATGAACTCATGCTATGATATAGATCTCTCGTCGTAATATTGCAGCGGACTAGAAACCTCTTCATTCAATAAGACGTAAAAAAAAAAGAGAGATAGGAGGGGCTGGTTCAGAAAAAAAAAAGAAAAGAAAAAGAAGAAAAAGAAAAAGAAAAAAAAGAAAAAAAAGTAAAAAAAAAAAAAAAGAAGCGAGCGAGAAGAGCTAGAAAAGGAAAAAAGGATGAGTCGAGTGAAAAATAGGCACGACGTTAGAAGAGCGAAATAAGTGGTTAGAAGAGCGATTCGATGATTTACACGTGTGATATTTTTTTTAGCTCACTTTCCCATATGACGCACCTTCCGATACCCGAGCCCCATTACAACCTTTGATGAAAGACCCTTTGATTCGTGCATGACTTCTACTATGTGACTATGATGTGATATATTTGCAAGCATAGAGTAATCTCTTTTCATGTCGTGAATTGAGCGTCTTTATACAGATCCCTTTGAAAACACACCCGAGCGACTTGAGCGATCCTTGTGAGAGTTGTGAACTGATGCGTAGTACGATTCTAGAAATGTCTTTTATGCCATGATAAGATTGCGACTTATTACCTCATGCCTCGTGTTTTGACTAGATCGTTCATTAGTTGATGATTATCTCGACTTTATATTCTTTTACGTTTCTTGAGATGAAATAGGAGAAATTCACATGATGATATTCTATAATCCTAACTTGATTTGCTTTTACTTCACTTTTATGATCGAGGACGATCAGAGCTAGTTTGGGGGTTGTGGAGATGTGAACGAAGGAAGGAAAACCAGAGACAAGCCACACAAGGATTACAAGTCTATGGTAAGAAACGTATGCATGAACACAGTATATGCTGAGAAAGCTTTGTATGGACTAAAGCAAGCGCCCCGAGCTTGGTATGGTAGGTTAACTACATTTTTACTTGAGTTTGGCTTCGTACGAGGTGAGGCAGACCGAACCCTTTCCGTGAAAAGGGTCGGTTCTGATGTTTTAATTGCTCAAGTATATGTAGATGATATTGTGTTTGGCTCGAGCTCACAGTCTATGCTAGATCAGTTTGTGCAGGCGATGAACACTACCTTTGAAATGAGCATGATCGGGGAGCTAACTTATTTTTAGGATTGCAGATTAAGCAAAACAGTGACGGGATCTTTATGTCCCAGGAGAAATACGCAAAGAACATGGTGAAAAAGTTCTGGCTCGACACGGCTAAGGTAATGAAAACTCCCATGGGGTCCACACAGAAGGTAAGTAAAGACAATGTGGGACAGAATGTTGACCCAACATTATATCGATCCATGATAGGCAGTTTGCTTTATCTTTCAGCGAGTAGACCTGATATTATGTATAGCGTATGTGTCTGTGCTAGATATCAATATGAGCCTAAGGATTCTCATCTAAATGCTGTTAAGCGTATTCTTCGTTATGTGAGTGGTACTTGTAGCCTAGGGTTGTGGTTCTCCAAAGATACTAATATGAGTCTTGTAGGCTATAGTGATGCTGATGGGCAGGTTAAGAGGATGATCGCAAGAGTACAAGTGGCGGTTGTTTCTTCTTAGGTAACAATTTAGTTGCATGGCATAGTAAGAAGCAAAATTGTGTTTTTATCTACTGTTGAGTCTGAGTAAGTTGCAGCGGGTAGTTGCTGTACGCAATTAATGTGGTTGAATAGCATGTTGTGTGACTATGGTTTAGAGTGCGAATTTGTTCTCATGTATTGTGATAACCTTAGTGCCATCAACATCTCTAGGAACCCGATCCAGCATTCACGTAGAAAGCATATAGATATAAGGCATCATTTTCTGAGAGATATGGTTGAAAAGAGTTAGTCCGCATTGAGCATATAGACACGAAACATCAGTTAGCAGACATATTCACGAAAGCATTGGATTCTGAAAGGTTCTCGAAACTGAAGAAATCCATAGGTTTGCACATGTTAGCTGAATGTTGGTCCAACATTTGGATCAACATAGCATATGTCAAATTCGATGGTTACGGCTTTAATGTTTGGTTAGATATTTTATTCTGTTTTCCTGTGAAATGACTTGATTCTTCTTGACTGTTCCCTGAATGAACCGATCCAAAAAAAGGGATCTTGGTAATAAGTCCCTAGGCACACGGCATTCGCTGGAACGATGTGCTCTTTGCGACGAAAAGCCAATCCTTATTGCGTATAAGCATGCTCATAAACTCTGTGATAGATATAGGCAATTAGTAATAAGCTTCCTTAGGTGCACGGCATTCTATGCGACAAATAGCCAATCCTTGAGGCTTGGGGTATAAGGGCAGTGCATAATTTCAGTTGGTTATATAAGGTGAAAGGGTAATAAATGGAACTGGTTTTGAGAAGAGTTAAGCAGAAAAGTCTAGGATTACGGAATTAGAATGTTGAGTCAAATGTTGGGGCAACAAGTATGACTGTCAGTTTGATGTTGCTATAGTTTTGTGCTTTCGTCTTTATGTGTCTGTTTTTAGTCTTGCATGTGTCAGTTTGTGTGTTTACTTTAGTTATCTTTCAGAATTGCATTAGAACTCTCGAAGGACAGCTCGCTACGCTTGTCTCTATGTGCTCATCGAAGTCACTCAAACGGTTAGTCTTGCTTGATTCTACCTTGACTTTTGACTTGGTGTTTTTGGGTTGAATCATGATTTGATGTGCTCCTGTTTACTCGCATGACTAATTCGTCCACATTGGTACTTCTTTTTTAGGGTTGCATTGATCAATCGTTATAATCTCACATACCCTATTTGCATAATTCGGAACTGCTCACCTAGAATCTATCTCTCTGTTCTTGATTGAAGGTTGATATAATAGAGGGTTACTCATTCTGTTCTCACTTTATTTTTTTGGATTTATCTTTGATTTCTTTATGGCGAACTAACTTGTTTCTGAGCCTCAGAATGTTGGCCCAGATGTTAGTCCCACATTTACCTCGACATCTGCAAGATTGGCTAACAGAGAAGTTCTCTGAGTTTTTTTCTTTCTTCCCAAAAAGGGGGAGAAGGTTGTGCAGATAAAAAGGGGGAGATAAGGAAATTCAGGGGGAGCAGAATAAAAAGCCGAACAAATAGGGGGAGCTGACCAAGAAGGAGAAGCAACCGAGAAAGCATCAGAAGGAAACTCCATACTCCATTGAGAGTGAAGCTCTGATCCTTTCTATTTTCGCAGCAATAGGGGAAGCTAACCAAGAAGGAGAAGCAACCGAGAAAGCATCAGAAGGAAACTCCATACTTCATTGAGAGTGAAGCTCTGATCCTTTCTACTTTTCATGCATAATTGATTCTCTGATTTTTATTTTTACCTGATTGATTTGTGTGCATGCTGATTTGCTTCTCCGATATGTTTACATGATTGCCTGCTTACTTGCCGAATATATTTATTTTGCTGATGTTTAAGTTAAGACCTTGGTATTTTCGTAGTACTTTGAATAGTTTAATCACTATTCTGGTTGCGTTTATTCTATCCATCTTTTAATGTCTTGCGGTTGAGTAGATTTTGCCTTTAGGGGGAGTTTTGAAACTTTCTATTCTGCACGGGTTTTGGGAAGAAAGATAAAAAGGAGGAGATTGTTAATGTTGACTGGCTCAGCATTGACAGTGTCGAGCTAACATTCCAGCCAACATTGTTGTCTAGAATTGGTCAACATTCGATTTTATCTTTTATGCCCAAAAACCATTTACCGTTCTTCTTGGCTATTTTAGTGATGTGCAGGATGTATTTAAGTGCTGGAACGAGTCTAAATCGGATGGAAAGCGTGTGATACTGCTTGAACGAATTTAGGAAGTGCAATTACTATAAATACAAGATTTGAAGATCAAAAGAGAATTAGTCAAGCGACAACCAAGATTAGAAGATCTGAGTATAAAAAGAGAAACATTCAACCAGCTACCGTAATTAGGAGATAAGTAATCGACCAATTATATGAGAAGATTCGAACTAAATCTACTATATTTAGGGAGATCTTCGAGGAAAGATTTGAAGAGATATTCAAGGGATCTCATACCAATTCAAGATGGAGCCAAGGCCTATAAATATGAGGAGATTTTGAGCTGCAGTTACACCTTTGGACGAGAAACTTTTGAGAGCTATGAGCGAAAATTATCGAGTGTCGTTGAGAGAATTTGAGCTAGCCAAAGTGTCTTTTTAGCCTAGTATTTGTTTTGCAGAAGTCTTAGTACTTCGTAGGTTTTTCAGAATCGTTAGATTCGTAGTTTGCAGAATCGTTTAGATTCGTAGTTTTTCTAGGCTTGTTTTTACTATCTTCGGATAGTTATTTTGCCATCCATTGCTGTTAGTGGAATTTCGCCTTGAGGCATGCAGCAAGTTTTATAACTTGCTGCACAAATTTACATCTTGTGTTATTTCAGTTTCATCACTAAGTTAATTCCGCCGTGCGCTTTGATTGTTAGGCTGGGTGTTACCCCGACATTTCACCCAACATCAGTTTACAACTTAGTCTTTTACATCCATATCTTACCGGGACCACTTCAGTTACTATTGTATCCTTAAGCTTGCAACTTATATTATAACTACACCAGTTAAATTAAAATAAATTTAATATTATAGCACAATTGGATGTGCAAGGAGTAGTAGTTCTATTTAAGGAAAAAAGAGAAAAAGAAAAACGAAATTGGGAAGATCATTCTATTTAAGGAAATATAAGGACTTTTACTGCAAACCCTCAGAAACTAAAGCAACGTTGCTACACCATACATTCATGCCCTGGCGCTACTGATTGTACAGTGGTTTTTGTCCTAATTAGATTTAAACAAACTTTGATTTAATGTGATATGAGGCTATCTCAATTAAAGAAATTCATGATTCGGGAAATTTATATAGCGGTAGAATCGATTATCACATAATTTTAGTGTGTGTGAAGGTGGCTTGTTTGGAAAGGATGTAAATGGAACGTAAAAGAAAGACCAAGATGTACGTGGCTCGAATCCTTGCAGATTCTACGTCCACGGGCACTATGGAACTGTTTTCACTATACTTTCGAAGATTACACACTCAAAAAGTAATTCATCACGTTTTCTCTCATATATCTTTGATAAAACTAGTAAAAGTGCTCATAACAGTGAAAGAGAGAAGTTTCTAACTGTTTTTCATGTATTGATTTGATGATTATTATCGTTGGCTTGTAAAATGAATGAAGTTCCCCTCATATATGAGCTTCCTACATTTGCATACGTCAAAGGATTCCCGGAGATGGGATGTATTCCATCATGTCATGAGCTTCAAGCAGTCTGATAGGTTACATCACATAATTCCTGGTGACAGGACCTTCTCGTACCATGTACAGTGGAGGCTGTCTGTCAGGAGCAGATTCGTACAGAGTCTTGTACTCTTTTCAACAGTGCCAGTGGCACTGCCATATCTCTAGTGAACTCAAGTCCCTGCACAGTTATATTCATTTATGGGATTTTTTCACCAGCAGCGTGTCAACAGGAGCGTACAAGTGGTTCATCAGGATTACAGGACCTGCTTAGCATAATAGGTCACAAAACACTTCCTAATATGAGTAGTTCCCTAAATTCCGTCGGAGGTCCTATGAGTCTCCCTTCATAATCTAACTTCCTATGTTTCAAGGGAACTCCTATTTTTTTACTGAGTTCTCTTAATAATTATCACAAGCTTATTATTTACTTAATTTCTTTTTAACCTGCCTAACTATCGTTCCACATCATAATGTATCTGTGTTGTGCTGCTGCTTAGTTTTAATATGGTCTTTCAAATATTTGGAGAATAGCAATAAACTAAAACGCTCTCCTCTCATCACCATCGTTAAAATCCAGCACCAAGTACTAAAACTAAAATAAACGACGGCCATGCAACAGGAAAAAAAGAAAAAAGAAAAAACAATTGGAAGCTCTTATTCAATAGCAACGACCACACGCACGCACACACACATATATATGTATATATATATATATATATCAATTAAAGAAGAGGGATAGTTGGAGTGAACCACATAGGCGCGGGCACCATCCTCCCGTAGTCCTTGGCTTCGCAAGGATAATAACAAGGCGAGAAAGTGCCGTCTTCGTAGCTGTAGACGCCGTTGTCGTGCCCGCCGTACTCATTGGGCACGGATAGCTTAGGCTCGTCTTGAGGCCATGAATCAGTGAAGTAAATGGAGTTGGGTTTCAACCCATCAAAATTGCCCGCCCTCAGAGCGAATGAGTGATTCTTCCCCACGAAAAAGGCCAGCCCATCGAGGGTACGGTCCATGTAGACGAGCTCCCTCTTCTTCGCGTCGAACTTGTGCACGTCAAACGCCAGAGTCTGCAGAGGGCAATTGTAGGTATATTCGTCCCAGCCTTGGTCGTCCATATAAACGCCGTCCATGAGCCTAACCTTATGCCTCATCACGAGAAACAGCTCGCCATTACAACGAGGGCCGTCAGCCACCACGAGATACGTCTCGCGGTATCTGCAGAGGCGACTCTTCATGTGAAACTCCCTCTCGCCACGCCTAGGCCACGGGTAGTGATCGTACTGCTTAAGAAAGTAGTCTTTCATAGATATGGGCATATCGTCCGACAGCAAATCCAACGAGTCCCAAGCTTCGAGCTCGTCCTTGGTGAGGGCGAAGAACAAGCCCTCGCTCGCAGAGTAGGCTATGTCCAGGTAAGACCTCGGTGATCTCTTAGGGCCATTTTTGTCGTCCCAAGTCCAGTGAAGAGAGCTGAGGGGATGCCACATGGCCTCAGCCCCTCGTGATGGGTGGCAATAGGCTAGCCTGGAATCCGATCCGTAGAGCATAAAGGCTACGCAGCTCTCGTCTTTCTCTGGCTCGGGAGAGGAGAGGATCACTTTTTTCACTATGCAATCTTCTTCTGATTCGTCGAAGTTTATTGGTGGGAGGCGTTCTCCGCCGCCTCGGAGGGTTAAGGTTTCCATGGAAGGAAGCTTCAGATGGCGGCGGGAGATGGGGTTGCAGAGGAACAAGTCGTGGGTCGAAGAATCGAAGACGACGAGCCAACCGTGAGATGAGCCCTTGAACTCATCGACGTCGTCTTCTTTGCCGATGCTTCGATTGTGGAGTTGGAGGTGCGGGCCGTCGTCGCCATCGAAGCTGATCACTCTTTCGTCTCTGATGCTGTAGAATTTGTAAACAATTTTAGAAACTGTCGTTGTTGTACCTTTGTTGTCCTCGAAGGATATTTCTGGAGTCAGCATCAGCCATGGCGAGACCTGCTGCTGCAGCGGTGATGATGATGATGGGCTCTCTTTCAAAACCCTTTGCATACGACGGCGTTCAAAGCAGCAGTCGATATTCCGTAGCACTGATCGTCGTCGCGGATAGGAGGCCGCCAAGTCGTCAGAGGCCTTTCTGGGAAAGACGATAAGGGGTCGTCGGCCACAAGTCAACGAATCATGGATCACTGATGATTTGGGGAGAGGAGGAGAGTAACGGCCGATGAGGAAGATGGAAGAAGCAGCTGCCATGGACGACGCCATACCTGCTAGCTCGATGTGCTAGCTAGCTAGGGTTTTAAATATATACTGTTTTCATTTTTTTTTGGCAAGTAAATAACTGGAATTACTGCGCGGATTTTTGTAATTCGGAGATTCGGTCAAGGAAATCAATATAATAATCTGCCGAGATTTTTGTTACTATTTTTCATTTATATCCTATAATAAATGGTGATAAAAAAAAAAAAAAAAAAAAAGAAGGGACCGTTTTCTCTTCTTCACTGCTCGATAAATAACCTACGTATAGCCCTAGCTAGCTAACTAGAATCTCGTCTGTCGTCTAAACTCAAAATAATTGAAATAATAATCATGGCAAGTTTTCTTTATTCGATGTCGTCGCCGGCAGTACATCGCCGTCAGGAATACGACCACGTGCCGTCTCTTTCTTCACCGCATATCAACAAAAAGGCGATGATCATGAAACCCTCGACGGTGGGATTTCCGATGGGGAGACGACAACTGTCGGTCAGATCTTCCTCGACGACGACGAAATCGTCTGATCCGACGCTAGCACTAGCGAAGAAGATTAAAGCTGATGACGACGATGATGCTTGTAATAATTCCTCAACAAAATCTGCTGCTAGTCGTCGTCTTCCATGGCTGATGCTTACTCCAGAGATTAAATTACCATTTGGCGACCCAGTTTTCAAGTTCTACTCCTTGGCAGACGAAAAAGTTATAACTATCGATAGGAAAAACTTGAAACGCCAGCTAGGGTATTCGGAATCCCAAGATGGCGACGTCTACTTGGAGTGCGTGGGCTCTTCTCATGGGTGGCTCGCTATCATCAACGCCTGTGGCTCCGACTTGTTCCTCTACAATCCCCTCTCTAATCGCCACCTCAAGCTCCCAACTCTCACCACCAAATTACAGTTCCTTAAAGAGGACGACCTGAGATGGTCGAGCATCTGCGTTAGAAAGTTAATCATTTCCAGCCCCAATCCCGAGGAAGACGTCGATTGCCGCGCTCTGATGATCTACGGCAACCGCAAAAACCTGGCATTCTGCCGTACATGTCCAGACAGCAGCAACAATGAATGGATAGGGACGCACTACAGTTACGATGACATCGTGTGTGGAGATGAGGATAAGATGCTCTTCTTCGGCGTTAACGACACAAAGTTTCAGGGAGAATTGCATTGGCCTTACCCCGAGTTCGAGGGCTGGGATCTCAAAGACCTTTGCCGCCCCAAGTTAATCACTCTGGAAGACCGTCTTTCAAAGGAATACGGGAAGACATTCCCTTGGAAGAGGTACGATTCCAAGGGACCGTTGATGTATCGACAGGCAAACTTCCTCGTGGCTGCTCCTAATAATAATACCGAGCAGAAGAATCATCATCGAAAGTTCCAACTGTACTACGTTTGCCTTCAAGAAGGCCGCGATTGGGACAAGTGGGATATGGATTTTCGTTTTCACGTTCACAAGTTTGACTTTGAAGAGGGAAAGTTGGTTTACATGGATCGTTCCTTGGATGGATTGGTACTCTTCGTCGGTTTGAACCATTCGTTTGCTTTGCCTGCTGCTGCTGGCGAGTATGGATCGCTCGTAAAGCCCAATTCGATTTACTTTACTCGCCCCGAAGAGGATTACGTCGGCTATGAACCGCCCTTGGGAAGGCAGCATATAAAGATATACGACTACGAAGAAGCTACTTTCTCGCCTCTCTATTACGTGGGTAATGGCTCTAGATTTTGTGCTGAAACTCCGCCGTTGTGGTACACTCCCATGGTCGTCGTCTAAGTCTTTGCTGGTTTGGTTTTGGTGACTCGTTTGTGTTTCCTACTTGCATGTTTTACTTTTTGCCTTCTTTTTTTTATTTGGTAAGTCTGATGGCAGTACTTTTGATTGCTTGCAGCCATCATCCTTCGCTGTACTCATTCTTATCGTTACGAGTCCCGTTTTCACTTGATTGCGATAATTGTTAATCATTTCGATTGCAAGCCGGAAAACTCTGCTCGTAAGATTGAACCGAACTTACATAGATCAAGTAAATTTGGGCTTTCATTTTCTTATAAAAATTAGATTCTTACTACAATCACGATTGTTTCGACAAAGAATGGACCAAAAAATTATCTGAATCTGCTCAAATCACACTGCCATGGGTTGTGATGGGCTCCCTCCCCCCCCCCCCCCCTATATATATATATATGTGTGTGTGTGTAATATATCTATCCAAAGAGTATTGGAATGAGCATTGTCAGGCTACAGAAGACGAGGATTAAAATCCATCCCTTACTACTTGATGAAGAAGAAACATCTCCAAGTTCGGGGGTGCGAAAGAATCTTAGGATCTTGTTTAGGACTAACATGCAAATGGCGAAGCAACCGAAGCAGATGCTCAATGAAAGCACAGCGATCTCATTGTTTTCCAGCTGGAGTTGATCCTGCGAAACCTTCTCTACTTCTAATCTGCAGACAAGTTCATAGCCCAATACAAAAAAAAAAAACGTGTGTGAAGAAGTGAGGATACTGTTTGTTAGAGGACTTAAGAAGACAATGGTATAACGCAGATAGTAGTAGTTGCTATCTATAGTATGTGGCTTATACGAACCTCAGTAAGTTGTTTTGATTGACTAAGAGATCCATCTTTGACGATTCAACGGCTCTGTAAGACTCGAGTTCAGAAATCCCTTTTTCCTGGTAGAGACGAAGGCCAATGCAAATCAAGGATTATACGTAGTCAGAAAACGGGAAAAAAAAAAAGTAGTTTATACAAACCGTTAGTTCCTTCCATTCCAAGAGATTATACATTTCGAGTTTCCTCTTCTCCAAAAGATCAGAAAACTTGGATAATTCTTTCTCAAGCTCTGGCAAAGCATCTCCTTGTCTCTTGTTAAGTTCTTTGATGTACTCCTCCAGCACAGATAAATTCAACTCGAGTGATCTGATCTTTTGTAAGACTACTTTCAGGGCAGCATCTGCATGCACCCTACTACTAGGTTGCTTTCTGGGTTTAGACTCTGGCTCCTTATTACTACTCTTAGGCACGGACCTATGTGAAGAATCAGACACTTGCTTTTGCGTCTCCTCGCTCACACCACCGACCTCCTTAGACACAGTCTCAACAAAACTATGAGCAACATCGTCTATGTCAGATTTTTGCACAAACTGTTCTGACATTACTACTGGCACTGCAGTTGTGTTGGGGCTTGGCAATGCATTAGCAGAAGACTCCCCAGAAGTGACGATAAGATCCTCAAGCATCTGTTCGATGGCATCAACTCCAAAAACCTCCACAACACTTAACGTACAGTAGAACTCCGAACCATAATGGCTTAGTAGGTTCACTTTCAAGTACCGAACCCATTTTGGCTCGGGCAACTTAAAGCACTGTTTGTGCTTTACGTTTAGAGCGACAAAAGAGCCAAGAAAATCCCAGGACTCTGTTGGATAGACCAAGCTACCATACAGTTCGAAATCTTTAAAATTAGAGGAGTAGTGCTCGAAATTAGCAATCTTGACAGCATCAATCAAAGTTTCATCGAGAAGCTCGATGATAACAAACTTTCCATTAACAGAGCAAGGATTCCTCAGATACTTATCGTGATCCTTTCCGAGTACGTTGCTAGCTCCCTTCGCTTCCTTATTGTGAGCGATCAATTTAGCACCTTTTTCAGCTGAGGCGTAGTTATAAGGAGTTCCATCAGGTTCAAGCCTGTGTGTGATATTAGCAAGTTGGGTAGGCGGGCTCACAACTTGACCCAGCCTGGAAATATTCTTGAAATCTTCCAAATTGGGATAAGAAGACAACTGGATTTTCCCATTCTGTTTCTGTTCTGGTTCGGTTTCTCTGTTATATTCTTCTTCTCGAACATGACACACGGAAGGATCATAAACTAACACAGGAAACACTAAATCTTCATCTAACCGACAAATTCCTCTAGACGAATCTTCAACTTTTGGATAGCGTATGCCTTGAGCGTAATCGTTCTCGATCACAAGCACATTTGGTTCTTCAGCCAAAACGTCCCTCGTCTCATATGCATTGGGAATTACAAGAACAGTTTGGCTGTGAATATTCTCATCATGTGGTTTGGAATCATTTTCGTTCCCTTCATAGACATTAAAATCCCCTGGAAATAAGTTACAGCCAAATTCATCATCATTCTATACCAATCGTAGCAGAACAAATTATCAGATACTGAAAGTTACTTACTTGAATCTAACTATGGTAACCTATTTACCCAACATACTTAATGGATAAGAATCCATCAGTTTTGCATAAATTAAACGAGTTAATACGCGATCGCTAACAATAATTACTTGAAAAACAGCAGTATAAATGAACTGATTTATTCATCTCATCATAAACAGAACGGATAATGAAAGGCCACCATCAACATACTGCAAACAAAACAGCTGGAACTCATACGTTTATCACAAACCTAACAAGGCAACATGAAAAGAAAAGAAGCGCGTACCTTCACTAACTCCACGTGTCGGAAGAACATGAAACAGAAGAATAACACACCAAATTGACAACCAAAAACGGAAAGGCAGCACACGAAAGCTTCTGCTGGATAATTTCCCGCCACAGCTAGCCTTTTTTCGGCTGTTCCGATTTAATTTGAGCTCTGGCTCACCGTTGTCGGGTTTATTCATTTCTCAGACATCTGTGTATTTCTCTCGAGGAATTTATTTCTCAATACCAAATTAACGATTCTTGTGCGTGCGCGCTGTGCGTGGGATCGTCGTCTTCAAGCAAGCTAACATATCAGGAAATCGTTTTCTCAAACTGCAGAGCCTCGAACACTCCCCACGTGCATCATGGGATTTTTTTTTCTTTTCTTTTTTAAATTTATTTCTCGTACCTTTATAATTAGATTTGGGCCTATTGACGGATCAAAGGCCCATTATGAAACGTAATTGAAATACCTTAGGCCTAAATCGTTAGCCCAAGTCATAGTTTTCTTATTGTTCATTTTTTATATTATCATCAGAAATGAAATACTCTGTGTCGATCCACTCGGACAACGTCATCTCATCACCTTTTCCATAATTTCTTCAGGTAAAAATCAAGTCATCTTGTAGTTAATGCAAGGGGAAATTTGCATTCAGGCCCCAGTTTGTAAGTTTGTAAAGTGTTCAGTCCCTGTCAGAGTGAAATTAGTTTAAAGGACCAACTTTTTGAAAATTGCAGAGATAAGGATTAAAACTATGTATTGACGAAAATACCCCTTCCAACATACTGAATAGTTATTTTTCGGCGACTTTCTGTTATGCTTTTAGACTATACTGTTATAAACGTCCAGTGAAATGTTATTTTCCATACATTATCTGTTACTACGATGCAGAAAATTGTTATCGACAGAGTATTTATTTACGAATCTCGTTTTTACAGTGAATCGAGGTTCGAAATTTCTAATCCCATTAACCAACCAATTTCGGCGTGTAATGTAGGATGTATTGTGGTATTGACGAAGCAACCTGTAAGATGTGTATGAGTTTTTATCTTTTTATTTAGGGTTCTAATATGCGAAAATAAGACGAAATCAAAGAAATTTTTGGCACCGATTACATCTAGTACGTACAAATTCGAAGTACCCATAGTATGGGCAGCTTGGTGCGGCTCATTATTTGCTCTTTCGCCCGACCGTCATCTTTCAATTTCGCGAAAATACGAACGACCCCATATTTGGGTATATTTTTACGGTGTCCAAATTGTTACTCGAAGTGCCAAATCTGTTACCTGTTGCGTGAAATTTGTTACTATATCTGTGAAAACCGTTATTAGACTGAACTTAATTGTTACCAATTATAGTGTTCGAATTTGCGCGAATAAGATGAAGTTGAAGCCGTTTTTGGCAACGATTACATGTAATATCTATAAATTCGAAGTACCCATAGTATGGAAAGCTCAGAGCGGCACATTGTTTGGTCGTTCGTCCGACGTTCATCTTTTAATTTCGCGAAAAATACGATCGACCCCAATAATTTGGATATTTTTTTACTGTGTTCAAACTGTTACTCGCAGTTTCAAATCTGTTACCCGTTGTGCCAAAATCGGTACTATTTTTGTCAAGACCGTTATTAAACTTAACTTAATTGTTACCATGTATAGTGTTCCAATTTGCGGGAATAAGATGAAATCAAAGCCGTTTTTGGCAGCGATTACATCTAATATGTATCAATTCGAAGTACCCATAGTATGGGAAGCTCGATGCGGCACATTTTTTGCTCGTTCGTCCGACGTTTACCTTTAAATTTCGCAAAAATATGGTCGATCCTGATAATTTGGGTATATTTTTACTGTCATCAAAGTTGTTACTCAGTCTGCGAAACTCGTTACTGTTTGTCAAACCTGTTATTTAACTGTAATTAATTGCTGGGTGTATTTTTTCCGTTTTGGTTGATTTGTAAAATTCTCGGGATCTGTTACTAGTATATGCACTTCCGTTACTATGTTGACTAAATTTGTTACTAAATTATCGGTGAAATTTCGGCCGGGAAAACCAGAATAAGATGAATTTTGGGCGGGAGTCTAAATAAAATCAAACGTAGATTATCTGTTACCCGATATGTGTAAAATTGTTACTAGTTATCTGTTTATATGTTACCAGAATTATTATAGTTGTAAATTAGGGTTTTTGATCAAAATCATAACCTAAACTTATATATTTTTATGTAAAATTTCGTAAATTGACATATCTTAGTGAACATAGCGTGTTTGAAGTATAAAATTTAAAAATCATAAAGTAAAACTAATTACAAATTAAATTGTTATTTTGACTATGTGTTCTGTTACTCGTGTTGTGTTTGCTTGTTACCGACATATCAATTTCTGTTATATTCTCCTCTTCAATTGTTGCTGATCGTTCATAAAACTGTTATTGAATGAAATCAGAAAATAATATAGGGTTTGTGATTAAGATTAATTGAAGATGTCATTAATTTTATCGAGTCATTTATGTTAGGTCGACATCTGAATTATAATAAACATCTAATAGTTCATTTCCGCAACGTTTTGTGTAAGTAGAATCGATTTGGTAGAAGCATGATCATCCTTTCAAGAAGAGTGCTACTTGCTTTCCATACTATATACTCCAACTTCTTCAATTCCAACATAATCTCCACGAAAATCACAACCTAAACTAATATATTTTTATCTAAAACTTCGTAAATTGATATATTTTAGTGAATGTAGCGTGTTTGAAGTATAAAATTTTAAAATCATAAAGTAAACTAATTACATATTAAATTGTTATTTTGACTATGTATTATGTTACTCGTGTTGTGTTTGCTTGTTACCGGCATATCAATTTCTGTTATCTTCTCATCTTCAAATTGTTGCTGATCACTGATAAACTGTTAGTGCATGAAATCAGTAAACAACATAGGGTTTGTGATTAAGATTAATTGAAGATGTCATTAATTTTGTCGAGTCATTTATGTTAGATCGACCATCTGGATTGTAATAAACATCTAATACTTCATTTCCACAACGTTTTGTGTAAGTATAATCAATTTGGTAGAAGCATGATCATCCTTTCAAGAAGAGTGCTACTTGTTTTCCAACTATATACTTCACCTTCTTCAATTCCAACGAAAATCACAACCTAAACTAATATGTTTCTATCTAAAACTTCGTAATTGATATATTTTAGTGAATGTAGCGTGTTTGAAGTATAAAATTTGAAAATCATAAAGTAAACTAATTACATATTAAATTGTTATTGTTATCATGTATTCTGTTACTCGTGTTGTGTTCCCTTGTTACCTACATATCATTTTCTGTTTTTTTCTCCTCTTTAATTGTTTCTGATCAGTGCTAAACTGTTACTGCAGGAAATTAGTAAATAACATAGGGCTTTACCAGAATCATGCGTACATTTTCAGCCACAGAAGCGATGTTTGTTCAAAGAAACATCTTACACATAAGTATCAGATACACATAACACCAAATTGTAACATCCTCGTTGTCGCTGCTCGTGCCCGTCGTTGCTCGTCTTCGATTTCTTCGATTAACTTGGGGGTTATCGATTTGGTATTAGCGAAAGAACTTAAAGAATAAAAGTTATACATAATTAAGTTAGATATTCACAGGAATTTGTATCTCATTTGAATTCTAAATCGTAATTTATACTACAAAAGGTCCAGGTTGCCATGGGCAATGCAGAATGCATAGTGTTACCCAGAATGCATAAATTGTTATCCAGATTGCATGAACTGTTGCCCAGAATGCATAAATTGTTACCCGAAATGCATAAATTGTTACCCAGAATGCATAAATTGTTACTTAGCGAGCGTTTTATTAGAAAATGCTTCAATCACAGGCCGCGTCAAATTTCTTCGCGATTAACATCAATATTTCCATTGATTATTAATACCACGATCATTTTCACCTTATTCAGTCATTAAAGTCCAGATTTTCCCTTGTTTCAACGAGATTTTCGAATTACTTTTAATACAATATTCCATTATAAACTTCAAAAAATTTCATTGATTATTGACACCCATGGGAAATTATCATCGATTTAACCTTATTCGGTCATTAGAGCCGGCTTTTAGATCGTAAATTTTGGTCTTCGTTGAACGTGGTTTGTGCATTCATCGTTTGGAAGAGACGCATGCATAGTGTTACCCAGAATGCATAAATTGTTACCCAGAATGCATAAACTGTTACCCAGAGTGCATAAAGCGTTACCCGGAATGCATAAATTGTTACCTAGAATGCATAAATAGTTACCCAGAATGCATAAATTGTTACTTATCGAGCGTTTTATTAGCAAAAGCTTCAATAATGGGCCGCGTCAAATTTCTTCGCGATTAACATCAATATTTTCATTGTTTATTAGGACACACTATCAATTTCACCTTATTCAGCATTAAAGTCAAGATTTTCCCTTGTTTCAACGAGATTTTCGAACTACTTTTAATACATTATTCCAATATAAACTTCGAAAATTTTCATTGATTATTGACACCCATGAGAAATTATCATCGATTTGACCTTATTTGGTCATTAACGTAGAGATTGAGAAGGCTTTAGATCGTAAATTTTGGTATCGTTGAAGGTTGTTTTTGCTTCAATCGTTTGTTGAAGAAGATGGCACATGGGTGTAATTTTGGCGAATGTGAGGGATAGAAAGGTCATTTACAATGAGCTTCGTCCTTGAAACTAATATTTTCAATAATTAGGTCCTTGGGTCTAAGTTAAACTGCTATGGGGCCCTGAACTATTTTATGAAAATCGATAATGGGGACTGAACCCAAAATTTACCCTTAATGCAAAGTCATATGATGCAATGTCAACCTTAATCACGTCTCTATAATAATACATGGCATCATTACACTTGCTTTCAATTATCTGAAAAAGCAACAACCTTTTTAGCTTCAGTGTGTAATAACTAATAAGAGAGATCATAATAATAACTCAGTGGAGGAACGCCACAATGTTATATCAACCATATGAGCTCGTTGAGATGAGAGCTGATATTAAGAAACAAACAGAAGAACTGTTTTTTCTTGCTATCTACTATGTATCAGTTGCTGTATGTACTAAGTGTTGTCAACTTTGACGAAATACTCAAATAATAAAATCGAGAGGCGCGATACGCTGCCCTAAGAAGTTGTTTCCACGGGCGTGGCAACTTCCAGGGTTCAACTCGACCTTCAACAATGTTGGAGCAGGAAGAAAAGATATAAATAATGAAGTTGCTAAGTGTCCCTTCAAGGCAAAGAACCACTCCCTATTTATAGGGTTTAGTTTAAGCAATGCATATATATACTTTAATGCATGCATAACGTCTAAACTCTTAAGGCCATCAAGGCGTTATAATACACCCTTTCAACTCCCCAATGAATGTGAGCAATTAATTCAATGTACCACATGAACTATACATAATATATTGCCTACAATCTTAATTCTTATCTTAATGAATGATAAGGACCATAATATAATATATTATCCTTAGCAAGTTACATCAGTCTTGCATCTATATTAAAGTATCTCATAAGGCCTAATATTATATATTAAACCATCCCGTACATTGCTCTCTAGTTAGCCTTTGCCTTTTTAATACTAATGTTGTTGATGAACTATATAATATAGTCCAACATTCCCCCACACAGCAACAACATTTTCCTCGAGAGAAATAATCACATGAGACTTAGTGTTTAACAATAAACTATGAACTGAGTCCTAGTTCTCATGACTTAGGTTGCAAGATACAGGTGAAGTTGTACTTCTATGAACCTTGTACCTTAAATGTAAAGTAGAGGTCAATAGAACATGACTATTTTAATACACCTTTTCTTCAACGCGGTTGTGCGCCCATTTCAGGCCATGCGCAAACCCTTTTTATTCGAAGAGTTTCTTTAGAGACGTTTTGCCATGCATCTCATAAAGGCGGCACCACCTTTAAACTCTTTATAGGTGATCGTAGCTCGAGTTGTTTGCAAGTTCCTTGCCTTCACCAATTGAGCTACATCATTAAGAATGAACACATTCAACCGTAACAATTAAAGTTTATTTATGGCATCTCTACCTCCGAGTATGAGAGTCTAGGATAAATGCTACATAATTAAAGTCGACTTCGTTATTACCTGTATGAACTCACTTCAAGAGATCACTCCATCACATGAGTCAGGTTTCTATCAACTCTAAAATTCCGTTGGCATCAAACCCATACCCCTCGAGGTTTTTTTCAATTAACTGCCTTCCTAGAGGCTTAGTCAGAGGGTCGGCCAGATTTACCTCTGATCTCACAAAATCTAAGGACACTACACCATTTTTGAGCAGCTGCTTTATAACATTGTGCCTTAGTCTTATATGACGATTTTTGCCATTATAAATTTGATTTCTTGCTATAGCTAGTGCGGCTTGACAATCACTGTGCATGGACACAGAGGTGATCAATCTCTGATCCATGACTACATCACTGAGGAAGTTTCTCAGCCACTCTGCTTCCACACAAGCAAGCTCAAGAGCGATAAACTCGACTCCATAGTTGACCTAGCAATTAGGGTTTGCTTGGATGATCTCCAAGCTATAGCGCCACCTCCCAAAGTAAACACGTATCCACTCGTAGATTTAGTGTCACTGGAGTCGGAGATCCAATTAGCATCGCTGAACCCTTCCAAAATATTTGGAAAACCACTATACATAATCCCATAATTAATTGTGCTTTTGACATATCCAAGAACTCGGGTTAGGCCTATCCAATGACTCTCGTTGGGACTCTTTGTATATCTTCCTAACCTTGCTACCGCATATGCCAAATCAGGTCTAGTAAAATTTGCTAAGTGAAGCAAACTCCCAATGATTTGTGAATACTTTAATTGATTCACTTCTTCACCTCTATTTTTTGTTAGGTGAACGCTAGCATCATAAGGTGTAGAGAATGATTTCACATTAGTATAACTAAAATCTATCCAATACCTTTTGTGCATAATGATCTTGTGTGATCATAATGCCGTCATGCCTTCTATGAATTTTGACACCAAGAATTACTTTTGCTTCGCCCATGTCTTTCATGTCAAACTTAGAAGACAAGAAGTCTTTTGTGTTTCTAACAACATCTAGACATGTCCCAAAAATTAACATGTCGTCAACATATAGTGCTACAATCACACTATTTCCATTTTCTCTCTTTATATAGATGCATCGATCTACAGTTGATGATGTGTACCCATCTTCTTCTACCAACGTGTGATCTAATTTTTCATGCCACTGCTTCGGAGCCTGTTTTAATCCATATAGAGACTTTTTGAGCCTACAAACTTTTGTTTCTTGACCCTTCACCATACAGCCATCTGGTTGTTTCATATTTATTTCTTCTTCTAAATCTCCATTTAGAAATGCTGTTTTTACATCCATCTGATGTATTATTAAATTATCTGAAGCAGCTAGGGCTATCAAAACCCTAATTGAGGCAATCCTCGTCACAGGAGAAAACGTGTCAAAATAGTCTATATTTTCTTTTTGTGTATACCCTTTGGCAACTAGTCGTGCCTTGAATTTTTCCACCTCTCCATTAGGTAGCAATTTCCTTTTAAAAACCCATTTACTTGTGATTGGTTTTGCACCTCTTGGCAAGTCTACCAATTCCCAAGTTTTGTTTTTCAAAATAGAGTCTAGCTCAACTTGAATACTTTCTTTCCACTTGGAGGATTCTTTTGAGGTTATTGCCTCATCATATGACTTTGGTTCTTGCTCAACCAAATACATATAATAATCACCGCCGAAAGTATTTTTAATTCTTCTTCTCTTTAGTCCATGAGTAATTTGATTATCTTGATCCAAATTTTCGGATTCAAGAGGTTCTTTTCTCATAGACTCGATTTCTTCCTCTAAGTCCTTAATATTTGCAGGTTCTTGAATATTAAACTTGCCTTCAAAGAACTCAGCATTTTTGGATTCAATTATTGTATCTTTCTCATATTCATCACTATTAATCACCATAAAACGATATGCAGCTGAATTTTGTGCATATCCGACAAAGACACAATCCACTGTTTTTGAGCCGATTTTCCTTTTCTTTGGCTCGGTGATTAGCACTTTTGCTAAACACCCCCACACTTTTAAATATTTTAGATTTGGCGAATAGCCCTTCCAATACTCATAGGGTGTTTTTCCAATTATTCTGTGTGGGATGCGGTTTTGCAGATGACATGCTGATAAAATTGCTTCTCCCCAAAGATCTTGAGGAGCTCGAGCGGTTAAAAGCATAGCATTCATCATTTCCTTTAAAGTACGATTTTTTCTTTCTGCGATCCCATTAGATCCGGTGAATAAGGAGGAGTACGTTCATGGATAATTCCATTTTCTTCACAGAAATTATTAATTGCAAGATACTCTCCTCCTCTATCGGATTTAAGTCTCTTGATTTTCCGATCTAATTGATTTTCTACCTCCTTTTTGTAGATAATGAATTTTTCAAGAGCTTCACTCTTGTTTTTGAGGAGGAAAACCCTTGTGTATCTCGAGAAATCATCGATAAATGTTATATAATATTTGTTTCCTCCCTCTTGATTCACAGGTTCGCATTTCTCCAATATCACTGTGAATTAACTCCAATAATTGAGTTTTTCTTTGTACGTTGTAGCAAGTCTTTTTTGTCATTTTTGACTCCACACATACTTCGCATTTATTTATCTCAATATTGTGTATGTTTTCTAACAGTCCAATCTTGGTCATCTTTTTTAAATATGACTCATTCACATGACCAAGCCTCAAGTGCCATAGTTTGTGAGAGTCCAACAAATAAACCGAAGAAGTACTTTCATTCATTATGGAATTAGCATTGAGTACATAGAGGTTATTCTGACGATAACCTTTTCCAACAAAGACATTTTTTTTTGTAAGAATCATTTTCCCTGATTCAAACGTTGTTTTGACACCAGCCTCGTCGAGCAGTGCCACTGACACCAGGTTTGCCCTAATTTTCGGCACATGAAGCACATCTTGAAGAGCCAATATTTTCCCAGATGTAAATTTGATATTCACCTTGCCTTTTCCAAGAACTTTAGTAGTAGATGAGTCTCCAAGAAAAGACTTCTCCATTTATTTCAGTGTACTCTACGAAAGCCTTCTTGTCTCCACAAATGTGCTTTGTCGCACCGGAGTCCATCACCCAAATACCTTGTGCTCCTTTCTCCACAAGGTTAATCTCCGATATCATGGCAATAATAGTGTCACTTTCTTTTTGTTGAACCATGTTCGCCCTTAGGTGCCGCTTTGTTCCCGAAATTAGGATTTAAAATCCTTTTCCTGCACTGAGAAGCATAATGACCCAATTTCCCACAAACAAAGCAGTTACCTTTCTTTTTCTTGAAATTGCCATTAGTGTTTGGCTTCATAAACCTCGATGTGGCCTCCACGTTGGGCCTCTTTTGGAACTTCTTTCTGGCACTATCTTCTACAAGATTTGCCTTCTCTTTGAATTCCTTGGTCGCAACTCCCGTTTGCTTCCTATGCTTATTTTCAATGATGATATGCTTCATCACCTCATCCATGTTCATCTTTTTATTTTTATGCTTCAAATTTTGCTTGTAGTCATTCCAAGATGATGGAAGTTTCTCGATTAGTAGTTCGGCCATGAACTCTTCAGGAAGGATAATGTTTTCGACCTTAAGTCCTTCAATGAGTTGCAGGTACTCATTGAGCTGCTCGTGTACATCAACACTCTCATTCATCTTCCAATGATAGTATCCACTGCAAGCAAATTTCTGTTTAACGGCATCTTCAGCGGTATATTTTTGCTTCAAAGAATCCCACATGATCTTTGCATCGGTATATCCCGCATAAATATCAAAGAGTGGATTCGAAAGAGTTGCAAGGATGGAATTTCGGCATATCTTATTAGCCATTTCCCAAGCCGCATAATTCACATTTTCAGTTAGAGGGGTCTCAAGCGCCCATGCTATCCCATGCATATCTAGCAGGGAAAACATCCTCTCTTTCCATCTCTTATAGTTTACACCTCCAAACATATCAATCCTTGAGGTGTCAGGATACCTCACAAAACCAGTTGGGGGGACTTGTGGAGTCATCATATGATTTCCCCCCACATTTCCTCCAATTTCAGTTTGAGGAAATCCATTCATATTAAAAGGATTTGTGTTTATATTACCTCCGGGATTTCCACCTTGAGATCCTCCATTTAAATTTCCTCCGGTGGATATGTTTGGATTTCGGCCATTCCCCTTGAGTTGCCGGGGGAGTTGCGTTTGAAGGGGGTGCGCTATTGACCTCCGTCGGTGGGATTGATGGTGAAAGTTGCACATCTTCTTCTTGGTCGAACATCTCATCGTCCTCGAGAAGGACGTCATCATCAAAGACATTATTGTATTCTGCCATATCAACTTCTTAGATTGTTGTCAACTTTGACGAAATACTCAAATAATAAAATCGAGAGGCGCGATACACTGCCCTAAGAAGTTGTTTCCACGGGCGTGGCAACTTCCAGGGTTCAACTCGACCTTCAACAATGTTGGAGCAGGAAGAAAAGATATAAATAATGAAGTTGCTAAGTGTCCCTTCAAGGCAAAGAACCACTCCCTATTTATAGGGTTTAGTTTAAGCAATGCATATATATACTTTAATGCATGCATAACGTCTAAACTCTTAAGGCCATCAAGGCGTTATAATACACCCTTTCAACTCCCCAATGAATGTGAGCAATTAAATTCAATGTACCACATGAACTATACATAATATATTGCCTACAATCTTAATTCTTATCTTAATGAATGATAAGGACCATAATATAATATATTATCCTTAGCAAGTTACATCAGTCTTGCATCTATATTAAAGTATCTCATAAGGCCTAATATTATATATTAAACCATCCCGTACATTGCTCTCTAGTTAGCCTTTGCCTTTTTAATAATAATGTTGTTGATGAACTATATAATATAGTCCAACACTAAGAGATGATATTTTCCAAATTCCATGGAAATATAACACCAGCATTTCCATTACCAGATAAATAACACAGCGAGCAAGGGGCGAGCAAAGAGAGGCAGATGGTGTCCATCCAATTAATTGAATACGGATTTAAGGCGTCCACTAATTAGGTTTTATGGTTAATACTTGTTGAGAAGGAATAATATAAGGCTAGTAGTGTCTTGAAAAAGCAAGGTAGTAAGATCTCGCATCTATCATGTCTAATTGCAGTGGTGTCATGTTAGAAGCAGAACATATAGTAGAAGAGTTCCTTTCCTTATTCCCTTGACCAGACCAATGTGTGGTTATGGTTAAGGAGACAGAGAGCAGCTAAATTCTATCCTCAGCTAACTATTTATTATAGTGAGTGAGTGCTTCGGGCATCAGTCAAACCAATCAGATTTGACAATGCAATGCAAGATTAAATTCTGGTATCTATATATACATACCACCGAAGTACAGCCATGATTGTAAATTTATCATTTTCCGATATCGCGTAACATGGGCTGCCTGCACTCGAAGCGAAAACGCGTTTTCGAAGATCATTCCATTCTTGCTTCTCAGACAAAATGTACTAATGCCTTACTTCATATCCTTCCTTTTTTACGTAGTAACGCTGTCGCTGTTTAAGGCTGTCGTAGTTCTAAAAAAGATACCTTTTTTCTTCGAATTTTCTTACAATTCAGTTACTGTGAAAGAGGTCAAGCAGCTGCATGAGTTATTCAGCAAGCTGGGCAGCACCATTACTGGGGATGGTTTCATAAGCAGAGTATTAACTAAACCTTAAACACTTTGCAAAGATTATTTATGACAATTAGCAGACCGTTTATTGAGAAGGTTCTTTCTTGTTCCCCAGGAGGAGTTCAAACTCGGCTTGTTCGGGGATAGCAAGAGGAAGTCCCTATTCGCAGATCGGGTCAGTCTCCTTTCATGCAGATTTTACTAATTTCAGACATAAATAAATGATCGTAATCTTCTTCATTCGTTCGCCTGACATCAGATGTTTGATCTGTTCGATCTGAAACGTGATGGGGTGCTCGATTTCGGCGAGCTAGTGAGATCGCTACACGTATTCCATCCCGAAACACCTCAAGCAGAGAAAATCACATGTACCTAGTACGAACCTATTTTCTTCTCTGGCGCAATTTCCGTAAAAGTAAAATATTCACGTTTCGAATTTGTGCAGTCGCATTTGAACTGCACAGCAGATACCAAACGGGCTTCATAGAAAAAGAAGAGGTAAGATTTTTTATAATTCCATTGTCAATATACGCCGTGAAAAGCTGCTGATCAATCAATGTGTTCTTTTCAAGGTCAAGGAGATGATCGCAGAGCTTCTTACTGAGTCAGATCTGAACTTGCCCGACGAAATCATCGACATGATCATCGATAAGGTCTGGTAAATGAATATATACTGTTCGATTAAGATCATGTTCCATAAGATCGTATTCTTGCATGCGGTCGGCAAGACATTCGAAGAAGCAGATTCAAGAAAAGACGGAAAGATCGACATGGAAGAGTGGAAAGAGTTTGCAGACAAGAATCCATCAGTGTTGAAGAACATGACTATACCTCAACTCAAGTACTAACTAACTGCCATTCTTTTTTCTCTACTCAACTCCACAAAACAGAGCAGAACAGAACGTAAATCCTACGTTTATTTCCTGCCTTGCAGGGACATGACGTCCTTCCCGAGCTTTATGATCAGATCAGAAAAAGACGAAATCGCCCTTTAGAACATCAAATCAGATCACCCCACCCGCCTTGTGTAGTACTACTCTCTGTTAAAATGCATGCCAAACAAGAAATAATATCATTACAATATCACAGAACACTTGGCGGCCTTCCATCATAATTCCTGAAAATCATATCCTTGACATTCATGGGATAACACATCTTCGTGTGCAAATCAGACCAAACGTTGTCCGCTAGAATCTCATTCACGGCATCCGTAGGATGAAACTGATCCCACCATATGTGATTCGAAGCGCTCTCACACGCCATTTCTGGAGAAATGCACATAATCCATCCCCGATAGTTTCCCAATCCACAGCACGCATCAGTCGTTACATTAAATCCTGGAATACCGAGAACCCGTAAAAAAAAAAGACATCTTTACAAAAAGAACAAATAGCCTCAAGAAAACAGAGCGATAAAATTCCCACCGTAACGATTGTGATTCTTGATAATATCCATCGACCCTTCGTAGGCATCGCAGAAGATCAAGTTGGCCTCGGGCAATTGACGGTTGAGCTCCTCGACCATGAATCTCATGGCGTAGTTGAACTCGAGAATCATGTCGTTTATGTCCTCTATGCATTCTCCTTCGGCGCTTTGGTACAGCCAAAGGTAATAAGGCGCACATCCCAAAGGCGCAAGTCCCATCACCACCACGTTCCTCACGTTTGCATTGTACAAGTTCTGCGAATGCGTAGACAATCATACGATGAAAAGAAACAACAGAAAGAACTTCACGACAACCTCAATCTCTTGCTTCATCGTCTGAGCTAGGAATTGGTTGAAACTCCACGGAAGGAACAGGGACTGTACGCTCGACACGTTCCTGAGGTAGTAGTGAATGTAGTCGTTGCTTCCGATCGAAATGTAGAAAACGGAGTGGGAAATTAGGTCGTTGGCCGACTCCTCGCCCATGGTGAGGATGAAGAGCTGAACAGTGTCCATGACCTGCTGAATCTGCTGAGTAAGGGAGATGTGCTGACCCAGTTCCGACCCGCTGGAGAAGATAATACCCGACCCGGCGGAAGCGTAGTTGACCCCACGGATCATATCGTTGACCGACCCGGTTTGACCCAGGTAGTTCGGCACGAGGGGCAGTCCCATGCGGGAAGCTGTTTCAATAAAAGCCCGCTTTTTGTCGTCAAAGGGGAAAAAAACCCATTTTTTTTTCCAGGGAAAGAAATCATCACTAATCAAGAACGTACCGAGGAAGTCGACGGGGATTCTTCCGTTGCAAAATCGGCCGGTGGGTCTGTGGGTGTCGAAGTCTCTGCCGTAGGGCAGCCTATCGGCGCGCGCAAAGGTTCCGAGGAAGTTGTTGGTCCCACAGTCGACGGATGAGTCTCCGATCACGAAAAGCGCCGGAGCCGATGGAGTCGCTGCCTGTGGGTTCGTCTCCTGCCGCGGCGGTGCCGACGTGGCATTTCCGGCGATTTCGTTGCTGATGAGCTCTTGAGGGTATTCCAGGGATGTTAATGGGTTGACGAGCGCGGCTGAGATCAGAAGGAGAATCAAGAATTCCATCGCGGAGAGGAGTTTCGTTGGTGAATGTTAATGGCGGGAGGATAAAACTGAGTGGGATTAGAAAACTGAACTGTGGGAATTGAGTCAAATGCCCGAAATGCCCCTGGTGAACTTTTTGAGGGCTTATGATAATTTTTTTTATATAATATATAATTAAATTAACCATCAAATCAACTCCGCCGATGCCCTCTCAATCTCATCATCTCCTCCCACAAACACTCACACACTGAAAGCAGAGCAAGAAAAGATCCAAAGGACAGAAAAATGGGCAAATCCCACACAAAGACAACCATATCCTCGTGCCTACCCGCCACCATCTTCTTAACACTCGTCATAGCCATAGCTTTAGTCCTCTACTTCACTCTCCTCAAGCCCCCCACGGCCCCAAGCTCGCCGTCTCCGCCGTCACGCTCCCCACATTCTCCCCCCTCAGCGGCGGCCGCAACAATTCCGACGGCTATAATGCGGTTAACTTCACCCTCTCCGTCTACGCTGCCGTCAGCAACCCCAAACCACGCCGTCTTCGCCCACTACGACAGCTCTCTAGAGCTGCTCTACATGGGTTCTCGGGTCGGGTTGCTGTTTGTGCCGGCCGGAAAGATCGGGCCGGGGAGGACCCAGTACATATCTGCTACGTTTAGGGTCGGCGGGCTTGGGGTTACTCCTGGTGGTTTCGGTTCGGGTTTCGAGCTGGAGATCCGATTGGAGATGATGGGTCGGGTCAGGGTGGTTCGGGTTTTGAGCTCGAGGGTCGTGGGGAGGATGGAGTGTAGGGTGGTGGTAGGTGTGAGGGATGGGACTGTGTTGGACGTTCACTGTTAGTTAATTATAGTTACCGACGGTTAATTTAGTGTATCATCGTTTCATATCTTTTTTTTTTCTTATGTAAGAACAAGAATCCTTTTAGCTTCGATGCGATTATTATCATGACATCCATGAAAAATACGAACTCCGAGGAGCAAAGGGAAAGGGCAAATAATCCAAGGCGTGCAACTTTCTCGGAATTCAGCGACTTTCTTTTTGTCTTTCAATCATATGAGACTATTACCAAGGTAAATAAGCACACATCTTTTATTACATAATCAGCAGAAAATATATGAAAGATAGCTCAAGGTTTATGACATGTTCATGTGGCTAAACATAGGATCTTGGCCCAACTACTACGCATTATCAAACATCTATATCTTCATTTGATTTAGAATCCGAACTGAGAAGTCTTTCAGCTTCATCATTTGCTTCGGCTTGGAGCCTCCATTTCTGTGAGATACATAACAAGAAATGGAGCTTATTCATTCAATAAAGCAAGCGCCTTTTTCCTCATAAATATTTCTTTTGCTCCATGGAAGTAGTAACTATTAAAGGTGAAAGAAAGCCTACCTCTTCAAGATTCTCAATCTCCATGATTTGCTTGATCTGTTCTGCAACATTTTCCTGTACACACAAATAGTCCAATTCTCATATACAATTTTATCCATTTTTATTTCATAAATGGTGTAAATCTTGTACATGGTTTTTACGAACATACCGAACTGCTAACAGCTTCAGCTGCAACAACATCCGAGTCCAGTTCAACCTCGATTTCAATCATTGAAGATATCTGAGGTCATAAAGCAGAATCATGCGTTATATATTGACTGACTGCAAAGAACATGTGTATATATATTTCAATGAACTTGCTTCTTTTCTTGCGTATATGCTCAATTTCATTGGTTTAGAAAGATGCGTACTCTGGCGAAGCTTTCAATAAGTTCGATTCGGGTCTTGAGGGAATTCTCCAAGCTCTCACGTACCCTTTTGACCTTACTTCTCCGAGAACTAACATCATCAAAGATCATCATGAGAGCTTTGCTTTTACTACAACATGGATTAAAATGAGAGTACGATAAAGAATTGACATATATGGTTTGTACCGACCGGTAAGAAGAATCGCCAACAGCGTTAATTTTATTTTCCAGTTGGCACATCCGAGCAAGCATCCACACCTAAACGTTGTGATCGACTAGCTACTTTATCAATCATCAACTAACTACACGAAATGAATCGAATTCATCTTTCCATAGTCGAACCTCGTTTTCAGCAGCCTTCTTTAGCTCCTTGATGCGAGATTGAAGCATATCATACTGAGACAAAAGCTGCTGCCTGATTGCAGCAACATCCACTGATCTTTGAGGAAGCTGTAATAAGAAACAGAGTATCTTATTTCAGTTTTTCTCTAGAGAATATACAAACGCATAGGACGACGATACGAATAGTGACAAATCACAATCCCAAGCATTATCGACCTGCCTTGTTAATTTGCGGAAGTACGACGTTGTTGAAAGCCACGCCAGCTGCTACCGAAGAAACAGCTACAGCTGCGATCAGCTGAGGAAGAGAAGGATCCAAGATTCCAGACGCAACATCGCCAGTGGCGAAAATTGCAAGAAAAGGAAGTAACAGAGACGTATTTAGCAAGGATCTGCCAGAAGAATCATTCGAAGGTGCTCTTAACAATCGAGATTCGCAGCCATCTCTGTGATTTGTCAGGGACATGGGCTCCCCAGGGTAAAAGTTGGGAGTTCTTGGGCTTAACTTCAGAGGGCCAAAGTTTCTGTAAGCTGTTAAAGGAGCTGCTGAGGCTATAGTAACTCTCTCCCCTTCTTGGGCGGGAAGGTCTACTGTTTCGGTGGCAAACCTATGGGTTCGAGCCGTCCCAGACGGGGTTTCCACCTACAGAGAGACGAACAAAAGTTGAAAAATCTCAAAGAGAATGGAGTGAAATAGATCATATCATAATGCAATAGGTGGTTGGGAGACGTACAACGACAGAGTGAACTGCGACCGGAATATTTTGCTTCGTAATTTGCAAGTATTGAAGCCCTCTTCTCCACGAGGGGACATCCACGCTGCGTTCGTCAGGAGGAGATCCTTAGAAAAACGTGGATATCTGGGATCAACTCTTGCGTGTTTATATATACTCTCTAAATGACTTTTGTGAGCTAAAGACCAAAGTCACTCAAGTTCTAAGTGGTGCTAGAAACTGGACAGATGAGCATAACTGGAAAATGAAGGTAATGGTAAGCTACCTTATATCTTCTGATTGGATGGTGAGGATTTTGCCAGATATCAATTCGTATTTGTAACGGCAACTCGAGCAAGATACAATCTGAAGAATGCAAGTGTTAGATAAAACGTAGTCTTAATGTACTGTTTGGGGAGGAAATGCTGAACGATAACTACCTGAATGCCTTGTTGGGGTTGAGCAACAGCAACGGGTATCATACAACTGGGGCATCGCACGACCTTACCAAAAGGGACCTGAAAAAATGTTCTCATCATTGTCAGGAAACAAGTAAACAAACGATTGTTATCACTTTCTTCAATGACGTTATGGGTACAAGAATGTCTAGCGAATCAAATTCATAACAAAACCACCAAGAAAAATTCAGACCTCTTCGCCAGGAGAGACGCCCACTCGACAGACGCAATCGATCATTCTAAGAGCATCCGAAACCCTCAATGATGCAGCAAGACCAATGATCAACATGGTATATGTATTGACCTCTGGCCTTGACCACTTCCATCTTTCAACTGTAATGGCATTCTCAAGCAATCCTGGGGCTAGAGAAATGAAATTTCCAAGATCAGTGCATTGTTCATGTCTCTGATTAACTTGTCTAGCTATCTTGTACATAAATAATCGAACCCAGAAAATTGCACATTAGCAGAACACCGCAGCCACTAAACACCCATCAAAGCACAGCACTGAAATTATTCTATTATTATTAGAAGTACCTGAATCGAAGCTAGACCTCATGGCGGAGAAGACGGAGATAGCCAGGTCAGCGTTGCCACGATCGAGCGCGGCAGATATAATGCTACAACAATCCTCACTTCCCACGACTCCTCCATTCTCCCCACGATATACAGCGATCATTTGTAGAACCTCCGATGCTTCTTTCGCGGCTGAGACTCGTCCTAGAAGCTCATCGTCCAAGAGCACGGACGACGATGAAGAAGAAGGAGAAAGGAGCCCACTTTCTTCGGAAGAGGATGAGGACGAGGACGATACTTGGTTCTTGGAAGCTGCGAAAAGGACAGTGGTGATGGTGGCGACGGCGGCGGCGCTGTTGAAGCTTTGGGAATGTTGAAACGACGGCGTATGGGTGGGGAATAGTAACAAACCGAGTGAACGCGCCGGCGGGAGTGAGCAGGCGGTGAAGGAGGTCAGACTGTTCATCAAGATCGAATTTTTATCATTGAACAGACGATCAGAGAGAGTAAACGCAGGTCTGTTGAAGCAGCTGCGATTATTAGTGGCGATGGTAAGAGGATGGGAAACGAGCGGTAGGGAGGAAGTTTTATCATTCCATTTAATCAAGAAGAATCCAAATTTCTTAGTAATTGATTCTATATTCTTAAATTCCTATTTCATTTTTAATTAGGGAATTATAGATCGCGTGCCGTGTTTGTGGTCAAAAATTGAAAGCGCACACAACTCTCTGTTCATCAGTCATCACTTAGCAGAGCAGCCACAAAACAGAGCATCAATGGCTTCTTTCCATCTCCAAACTCTGCAATGTCCTCTTCTACTACACAAATCGCCCTTTTTCGGACAAGCAAACTTCATTAACTCGACCCACAAATCATCCTTTGCACTTCTTCACAAACGGCCAACGCATAACTTCATCACAGCCAAATTTAACCTCTCTGAAATCCTCGGAGGCCGAGGCTTATGTAATGGAGAAGAGGGACTTCAGAAGGAACTCAAGAGAACAGTCACAAAAGAAGAATCACAAGCTTCAAACACATCATCACAGCAAGAAAATAAGCCATTAGCTCTTGAAGTATCAGAGGATGCATTTGAAAAGGAATTACTAGGCTTGACTGGTGGTTTTCCAGGCGGCGAAAAGGGTCTAAAGAAATTCATTGAACAGAATCCACCGCCGAGAAAGGAAGAATCTTTGGCTGTCTCGGGCTTTGATCAAAGCTCTGTGAAGAAGCCGAAGCCGCCAGAACTGCCTTTGCTCTTACCTGGCATGATTGCCATTGTTAAGAATCCTAATAACCCCTTTTACATGTATTGTGGGATTGTGCAGAGGATTACTGATGGGAAGGCTGGTGTGCTCTTTGAAGGTGGGAACTGGGATAGGCTCGTGACTTTCAGGCTTGAAGAACTCGAGCGTCGCGAAAAGGGACCGCCAATGGTGAATCCTAGGTCTGCAATCTTCGAAGAAATGGTGAAGAAGAGCTCTTGAATTTGATCTTTCGTATTTATGCATGGTGATCTTTCATAGCATGAATGTAGATAAATCAAGAATCGTGCTTTGTCCATGGAGATGGTGTTTGCTTCATGATAAACAGACATTTATAAACAATTTCAACACATCAGAAAAAATTGCAAACCACATTTGAGTTCAACTGATAATGAGAACTGTGCCTTGAAATTTACGAAAGCAATCCAATCAAGAGGCATTATTGTTTCACAAAACTCCAACTCACTGAAAATTCAAGAGACCTTGTCGAATAGCAGATTTGATCCTTCTCTTTTCATGGATTGAATCAGAGCTCAGATACAGCCACCCAACTGTCAATAGTAAACCAGAAATGGAGTTTGAGTTCATGTCCACGGAATTTATGCAAGTTGGATATATTGAACGTGATCAAGATAATGATCTTCGTGCTATAGAAAGGGAAGAAACTACTCCTTTACCCCAAACCTTTGTAATAACACGAGGGGACAAATGACGAATTAACTCATTAGTCATTTCCCAAGATTTGTCACATACCATGACAGCATCGATCTCCTCTTGAGTCACTGGTGTCCTTTTTGGCTGATCAGAAGCCTTTCCTCCCGTAGACGTACTTGAAGGACGCCTGGAGAAGAACTTCTCGACATCACCACTGTCCTTTGCTGCTTCAGTCTTAATAGTAGTTGAACTTGATCCTGAAAAATATGTTTTTTCTGCCCTCTTATCTGATGGAGTTTTTGAGCAATGAAACCAATTATTGAAGAAATTGAATCAAACACAATCTTTAGTTCGAGTAATGCATTCAGATTAACTAATCATAGCGTCATATAGCTACCCGTAAACCCAACAAAAATCCAGCTTGTGTCCGAAATTAGGCGACTATCATCCATGAAAACAAATATATTAGCTTGGTTTCAACAATAATCAGAAGAACAACGACGACGAAATATCAGGTGTCACCCACTAGCTGAACTGAATAGATCAAATTGAAATTCTAATGAAAAACGCATGGCCAAAGCTACGAGCGTAAACTGAAAATACCAGAAGAAGCTTTAATATGCCTCTGGGGGAATTTGATGCGAGGGATTCTCGTCATCGTCTCTAATCAGCCGATTTTCCGCAAAGCTAACGAGCAAATTCCCCTCCGAACAGCACCTCAACGCCGTTTATTTCTGACTTTTCCAATAGAAAAAAAAAATCATGGGGCCAGTGTTAATTTATATGGTCTGGGGTCAAACGTTTTCACGGTAAGGTTTTAGAGCCCATCAACGCGGCATAAAATTGCAAGCCCAATTATCGACTGATCTAAAAGCTCGTTTTTTTTTTAATGGTGGTCTTGGTCTCGACAAGAGCTACGAGGACGAGCTGCAGAAATCAAAACCCTTGCGTCATTTCACTTTCCTCTCCCAAGTAATTACGAGGTCATATTTCAGTTCAGTTAATTGAGCCAAAAGGCATTCAATTTATAGATTCCTTTTTTTAGGATTGGAATTGAAGGTACAGCTGTTGTGTATTATTCTGATATTGGATCCTTTTCTGCGTAGGGTTTTTGGGTCGAAATGGCCTATAGACGAAGCATCGCTGCTAGAGCTAAGTTCTTGTATCAACAGCAGCACCGAGTTAGTCCTTCGGTGTCACATTCCCGCGACGACGATAACGATCAGCGACAATTGGGTACGAGAAACGATGATGCGAAAAGATATTTTCGGAATCAGTACTTCACTGCCGCGAACAAGTTCAATGCTTTTCATGGTACGAGAACAAACGTGGATAGGAGATTTATGATTCCATGGAGTGGTGGCATGGCGTACGCTAGGAATTTTTCAAGTGGGAGCGTTGGAGAAGGAACTGCAGCTGACAACATCGAGCTCTTGAACGATGTGTTAGTAGATAAGGTTGCTGAAGTTGCGACCCAAGCGGCACCTATGGTTAGTGAGGTCACGGTTGCTGCTGCAGATTCGTTCTTCCCTGTGGCGGCGCTGCAGTATTTGATAGATTACGTGCACGTTTATGCAGGGTGTGAATGGTATGAATCAGAGATACGTATTGTTAGGTTTTGGAAAAGAACTGAAAACCTCGGGTAAGTGATGGCGTTTTTTGTCTGTAGGTGGGCAGCTATTGCGTTGACAACGCTTCTGATTCGTGGACTTCAGCTTCCTCTTATTGTTAATCAGCTAAAAGCAACTAGCAAATTTACTGTAAGTTATTGCCTTCCATATTTTAGTTCTCATTCCAGTTGGATTTGAGTGTTTTATCAACACTGCATGTTCAGAAAGCTCGACATCAAAACCATTTTTTATAACTAGTCAAGAAAAATTTTCACTTCAAGTTACTTGCTCAAGTTTATCATTTTTGCGCTGTCTGATTTTTGCATGTTCATATAATCACAAGAGTACCTTAAGGCTTAACTCGCCTTATCACCGAATGAAATGGAGTTTTAGGCAATTTTCAATATTTTCTGCAGCTTTTGAGGCCAAAGTTGGAGGCTATTAAGGAAGATATGAGCAATAGGGTATGATTTTCTTTACAGTTTTCTTTTTCTAGTTAGCTCATTGTTAGATAAAGGTTACGGATTGCTGGTACCATAAACTGAATGGTTGTGTTTTACATACAAGACTTTTGATTGAATGAGTTACATAATGTTTCACACAGGACATGAGTCCTGCTGCTGTTGCTGAAGGTCAAGCACAGATGAAACAACTGTTCAAAGAGTATGTAACTGTTTATTTGTTGTCGACCTTGTTTTCCCGCTATAGTTTGTCGAAATTATTAAGGGAATGTTACTAAATCAAAGTTTTTTTATATGCTTCTGTTTCAACTTATTAGTTTTCAATTAAAGGAAAGTTATATGATAGGCGCGGTTACATCATGATTGTTGCAGATATGGTGTTACTCCCTTCACACCTTTGAAGGGAATTTTAATAACAGGCCCTGTCTTTTGCAGCTTCTTCTTTGCTGTAAGAATACTCTCCCATAGCTTAATTACATATCTATACGACTTCACCGTTTATCTCTCTCATTGTATTTCGTCATCTTTATACACAGATTAGAAACATGGTTGAGAAAGTCCCGTCTTTTAAAGAAGGTGGAGCTTTCTGGTTTACTGATCTCACCACTCCAGATACTATGTATATTTTTCCTGTTCTGGCAGCATTGACATTTTGGGTTACAGTGGAGGTCAGCCACCTTACCTTATATGAAAGTGTTCTTTTTAGCGCTCATTTATAGGATAATTACACTAGCATCGCCATTCTGTTAATTCAGGTGATATAAACTATAAGCTCTTTTTGATCAATCGACTGAGATGCTAGTGTATTGTCGTCCCCTAATGCCTGTCTTTTAGTTGGCTTTATCCCATTTCGATTAACCAATCTTTAACTAACTCGATTTTAGCTGAATGCCCAAGAAGGATTAGAGGGTAATCCCACCGCCGGCACGATCAAGAATGTTTCGAGGGGCTTCGCTGTACTAACTGTCCCTCTCACTGCAAGTTTTCCCAAGGTTTGGCTGAATGATTCTGTGTTGAAGTATTGAACTTAAGTGATATTTTATTTTGTAGTCAGTTAAACTCGAGTGTTGTTTCTCTCACAGGCCATATTCTGTTACTGGATCACCTCAAACATGTTCTCACTCGCGTATGGTCTAGGTGAGCCCATTGCCTCAACTCCGCTGTTTCTTTTAACACTAACTGATGATAGAAACACTCATTTGCTTGTGTTTTTGTCTTCCTTTGATTGATGTCAGTGATAAAGAACCCTAAGGTTAAGAAAATCTTAGGCATACCAGTCATACCAGTGGCACCACCTTCAGCTAATCAAAAACCGAGTCTTCCATTTTTCGAAACGCTAAAGAAGTATGCACTTGCTCAGAAACTCCAACAACAACAACAGCAACAACGGTCTCTATCACCTCCTCCTACTGCTGATGAATCCTCGAGACCTACGAATCAAAGAATACCTTCCTCGGCAGTTCTTAATCAGAGGATCAAGAGCTTAGAGAAAGAAGTGAAAGCTAGGAAGAAATCGAAGAAAAGAACGGCAAGATGAGTTTGTCGCCTCGCTCAATATATCTAGTGAAAGGGTTTAAGGTTAAGGGCTCAATATTTCTAGTGAAAGGGTTTAAGGTTAAGAAGACTGTTGTCGCTTCTATAACTCACATATATATCCAAATTCCAAACCAAATTTTTGTACTCCATCATATGATGCCATGGTGAGGATTGTATTCAATAAATTCATCACATTATCTGATCGAATATTTGTCGAATCTCAACTTGTCCTTTTACTTGTGGTGCTACTTCAACACATTGATACTTGGTCTATATTAAAAATCAACGCCACGCACTCCACAGTTAGAAATCAACTTTAATTTCTACGCCAAAATCTTAAAAATTGTACTTTCCCCAATTGAATCAGATAACTGCATCGCCTAAGCAGCATAACAGTAATGTATAATCAGATACTTCCTCACGTGAAACCCATCTTGGCTTGTCTATGTTAATCATAGCAATTGCTATGTTAGCATTGTCTCGGATTAGGCGAATCAGTCTTGACTAACTTTTCTTGATGAAAGGCTTCAAATGCTGAGAAACGACGCCATCTTTTAATGCTTCTTCGTCGTCCCAACTATCTCCCCAAGTCCAACTGTTATCCCAGCCCTCAATTTCACAAACCTCGAGCTTGCTACCATGTGAGATAGGCAGCTCCATGTCTTCATTGAGGCTTTTGTATTTCGTAGATTTTCTTCTCAAACACCTCGCCCCAAACTTGATACTCACCGAAACTGATAAAATAACGGAAGTTGCGTAGAAAAGAAAGAGGCCCGTCGATGAATTAGTAGCGTTCGAGGGATTTACGTTTGAGGAGTCATTCGTGGGATCATCCTTTCTCTTGCTGGCGAAAGTCTTGAAATCGAGTTTGCAATTGCCGTGCCCTGCGTTGAGGATGATGAAGTGGTCGTCTTTCGTATCTTTTGATGGAAACTTTTACCTGAGAATATTACGCTTCAACGATCAGCACTTGCCTTAATACCGTCTAAAACCAAATCAACATGAAGAAACATAGGAAAGATGGAATCTAACGCCAGGATCAATTAAGCTGGAGAATCGTAAATCATATTTGGAGTTCATAGGAAAGATGAAATTTTTCTTCCATGGGTGCCTAATTCGGAGAATAAGTACGTATATAGAAAACACACACTTGTTTGATCAGATGGACCTAAATAACATGAGTTTCTTGACACTAATCAGGCTATCAGCTAAAAAAATGAAGACCCTATTAGCTGCTGCAACTAATTAAACATCAGATCATTGAAGAATAAGTACCTCGGTATCTTCCTTCTCTTTAAGTTCAAACTGTTTCTTCTCCAGTTGAACAAAATCAGGAGCTGAGACTGTAATGGATAAAGAACCATTTCCTCTGTTCTGAATCAAAAGAGAGAGATCTGGAGATTCTGGTAGGTATGCAAAGAGCTAAAAATGAATTATTCATCTCACTCAAAGCCCAAATGTTAGCATGAAATCAGCAATGCATAGGAAATCATCCACAAAACATATTCTATATTTAAGAATCGTACCATTTCCAGGAACTGTCAAACAAGCAACCAAACTTTTCTCATCATCCATGCAGCTATTAGACGATGAATCACATATTTCTTTCACAATCACATCAGAAGATTTCATCTTTTCCAGGCCCAACACATCCTTTGGTTCCGATCTCAACAACCCTTTGCCCTCGTTAGATTCAGCTCTTTGAACATCATCATTCAACTTTATTCCATCATCTTCTACCAGTCCAGCGTTTGACTGCTGCTCACCCAAACCATCTCTCACTGAGTTACTCCCACCAGCATTTCCCATCTCCAAAACGTTAGCGGTCTCATTCAGCGGCTCACTCTTTACACTATTCTTCAACGCTTCTTCTGCCGACGCCAAATAGGCGATGAGTGACAGTACAGTTACAATCACAGACGCATATCTCAGCTGCATCTCCCTCAGAAAAAAAAGACCTTCCGCAGAAAATAATATTTAATCAAGCAAAAGGGCACAAATCAAGCGTTAGCAACGTGCCGAGAGCTTAGAGCGGAGAGCGGAGAATAATTCGATCCGAAGAATCAAAGAACGCGAAAAAAATATGAACTTTGCTACGGGGAAGGGTCAACGATTTCTTAGTTGACTTAATTGATCAAGTTCAATTAGGCCTCATGTGGATAGCATAGCAGACCAAATAAAATTGCACTATTGGGCCTTGCGGTGGATGTTAGCCCAAATAAAAGTCTCGAATAAACACCAGATCTGCCCGAGCCGACCCGACCCGGCCACGTAACTCTCCAATGAAAATAAATAAGTCTGAAACATCGACTAATCCGCACTCCAAGAGAAAAGTGGACCAATGATAGCGCCATATCTTCAGAAACCTAAAGATAAGGTTCAGAGATTCAGAAATGACTTATTTTAAACAAAAAAGTTATGGTGCATGTTCGGAATTATCCTCTCATATTCGAAATAATCCAATAACAAGTCACCAATTTGTAATTTACGTAATTTAAAAGGATATGAATGTTACTTTTTTTCCGTCAATATTCGCACCAATAAGGACCACTCATTCGTTCGCGGGGTAACGGCGGTGTGCTTTGGACTTTCGCGATTAGCTCCGACGACAGAATTTTCTGGCACGTTCTATTTCTCTCCTCTACGAGGTTATTGTTCCTTCCAATCAAAGATCTGATCTGATCTTTCAGTTTGTCGATCAAGCGGACAAATGGTCAGCGTGATGAGCGGCGAGGGATGTGCCCAGGAGGATTTCATCAGGAGGCACCACAAGCATGATGTGAGAGAGAATCAGTGCTCTTCTTCTTTGATTAAGCACGTCAAGGCTCCTTTGCCTCTCGTGAGTTGTTTTTGGTTTATTTAGTACCGTTTTTGTTGGATTGGATCTCGGATTGTGCTTGTTCATGAATATTTACATCTTTGGTTGCTTGAACTCTTGCGGCGTTTATTAGTAAATTTTTATGAAGTCGTGTGGCTGAATCCCGTCGGCTTTGGATTGTGCTCACTTATGATCCTTTCAGGTTTCGTTTATTGTTCCTCAAATAGGCTGGTATTATTTGGTTATGTGTACGAGCTGCTTTTAACACTGAGCTTAGGATGAGCTGAACTTCATACTATGAGGACCCAAAAATGTGTTCCCAATATTCTGTTCGATTTTTTTTGTTACTGAAACGGGATCATTCAACCTTAATAGATAGTTGTATGAGTTTGTTTGTCAGATAGTTCTACCGTATTCAAGACACATGATGATCCATACATGACTATCGTAGACCTTTTTGTTCCAAAAATGGATTTCCGTATTCGTATTTGCAGGTGTGGTCTTTGGTTAGGAGGTTTGATCAGCCACAAAGCTACAAGCCATTTGTGAGTAGGTGTACAGTGGAAGGTGATTTAAGGATTGGTACTGTAAGAGAAGTGAATGTAAAGTCTGGTCTTCCAGCCACGACGAGCAAGGAGAGACTCGAGTTGTTGGATGACCAAGAACATATCTTTAAAATGAGAATTGTCGGTGGAGATCATAGGTTAAAGGTATATACTGCATTGCAGTATCTTATATATGCGTTATAAAACTTGAATTTACGATTTGGTTTTTCTTCCTCGCCATTCCAAGGTTGATTTGGAGGGTAATACTCTTACAAACTTACTCGTCCATTTGCAGAACTATACTTCCATAATCACCGTTCATCCTGAGGTCATCGACGGTAGACCTGGGACTCTGGTAATAGAGTCGTTTATCGTCGATGTGCCTGAAGGAAACACAAAGGACGAAACATGCTACTTCGTCAAAGCTTTGATCCAATGCAACCTTAAATCGCTGGCCGATGTGTCTGAACGCCTAGCTTTGCAGGGAAGAACCGAACCTATTGATCGAGTCTGAGACTTAGAGCTGTCTCCCTGTGTGAGAAACCAAGACAAGTTTGCAGTTATAATTTATGTATTTCTTTGCTGCCATTTTTACATACTTAGTAGTGGTTCGGCCCACTGTCTCTTGAATGCGTGGCAAAATTTCGTTTCCTTTCTTGTGTTTTGAACTGCTGCTTATTACTGTTACTGTTTGAAGTAAAGATGCTTTCTTGATTCAATAACATGTTAGTTGATCTCTTTCACCATTTCCAGATTGAAATATATCCTCTTTCTTTGCTCTATTGCTCCAAGATTCACACACTTCTCCATCCCTCTTTCTTTATCTTATTTCGTTTTCAATATTCATCATGTCCTTGTCATTTTATGTAATATAATTCATATAGGATAGGAGGATGTTATCATTAATGGAGGTATAGTGAAGAAACAAACCGATGAAAGGCTGTGGATGAACTGGCATGTGATTAATGCGACAACTTGGAGACCACATGCATTGGCGTTACTACCTTTCTTTAATCAGTATCCAGTTTTATTTCCTCTCAGCTGAAAACTGACTAATGTTTTCCTTGTGGGCTATCACTCACATGGCAACTTTGTGCAATAATACAAATCCAAACCTTAATGCATTGCAGCTTTTGTAATAAATTCGCCAGTTAAGATTGCAAAACCACAGAATCCAAGAATAACAATAATCTAATGTTAAGACTTAGAAATGAGTGGCGGAGAAAGAAAAAAAAAAGGAAAAGAAGAAAATAAGTGGAATACGTTGTAATACTAAAAACCTGCGAACATAAATGCCCCAAAAATCTATCCGTTGTTTATTCATTCAGCTACAGCTCCAGCGATAAGATATCGTTTATCGAGAAGACAAGCATACCCCCCACATTCACTTGGGAATTCTCACTGGCACATATTCTATATACTCTCTCTCTCTCTCTCTCTCTCTCTCTCTCTCTCTCTCGTCTCTTCTGCTGAAACAACCACTTACAGACAAACACGAGGGGTCTAAAGGCTAGAAGTGTTAAGGTAATTCGTATAAGAAACTCTTGCTTCGTTTCGTCGCTGTTGTCTGATTGTATTTTCGTCCTCTTTATTGTAATGATTGAGGTTCTCTGTCGTTGTTTTACTACAAGAGCCATTTACATTAAAAATAAGTATCTCTCTTCCTTTTGTAACAATAGTGCAGGTTCCTTCCATCATCATTGTCGAAGATCCATCACATTTGTAGTTTTCCTCTTGAATCGTTTCTCAGGCTTAATCAGATCTTGAAAATCTTACCAACCCTTATTCTCGTACTATTCGAGTCAGACCCAGTTGCAAAACCCAGCCTAAAAAATCCAATCTTTAGACGAGCTTCTTCTATCACTGTCAAAATATGCTCTGCTTCGCTGCGACGCTGCTACTCGTTGCAATAGCAGTAAGCAACGCTTCGCTGGCCAGCGGCGCGTGGGAAACGTGTTCGAACTCCGTTCCCTTGAGATATCGCAACGATAAGATATCCATAGCAGACTACGGCGGCGTTGGCGACGGCGTGACGCTGAACACCAAAGCCTTCAGAGCGGCGATATACAGAATAGGGCACTTGAGAAGGCGAGGCGGCACTCTGCTTTATATTCCGCCGGGAGAATATTTAACTGAGCCCTTTAACCTTACCAGCCACATGACCCTTTACCTCGCTAGAGGTGCCGTTATTAAAGCAACGACGGTAATAAATCTTGAATTTCATTCCATTCCCCTTCTTTTTTCTTTTTAATGGAAATTTAGAATGATTTTTCTGATATTAGACTGAACTCATTTCTCAGGAGACTAATAAATGGCCGCTGGTAGCTCCACTGCCATCGTACGGCAGAGGAAGAGAATTGCCAGGAGGACGATACATGAGTTTCATCCATGGAGATGGCTTACACGACGTGATCATTACAGGTTTCATCTCTAGAATCATTACATGTGGTTTCTTCACCTTCTGCTTTACTTCATGCAGATTGCATCTTCTGTTTACTGTATTTGTGTAGGCGAAAATGGGGACGATTGATGGGCAAGGCGGCGTTTGGTGGAACATGTGGAGGCAGAGAACTCTTCAGTTCACAAGACCAAACCTAATTGAGCTGATGAATTCAAGGGATGTAATAATCTCCAACGTCGTCTTCAAGAACTCTCCCTTTTGGAACATACACCCAGTTTATTGCAGGTCTATAAACATACATAAATATACACTGCAAAGGCCCGATCTTTAAACCTGCTGTAAAACAAAAAAGGTCCAATTAAAAAATGCGATCTTTTTTCTTGAATTGCAGCAACGTCGTGATACACCATGTAACAATCCTCGCGCCGGCCGATTCTCCCAACACAGACGGCATCGACCCAGGTAATAAAAATCTAATCTTTAGTATTTATCGCTCGATTCACTCACTAATTACGGTCCTAAAATAATCCCACGCGCGCAGATTCGAGCTCGCACGTGTGCATCGAAGACTCGTACATCTCCACCGGCGACGACCTAGTCGCCGTGAAATCGGGCTGGGACGAGTACGGAATAGCCTACAACCGCCCCAGCCACGACATCACCATCCGGCGAGTCACGGGCTCCTCTCCCTTCGCCGGAATCGCCGTCGGCAGCGAAACTTCCGGCGGAATCTCGAACGTCCTCGCCGAGCACATCGGCCTCTTTGGGGTGGGAGCGGGCGTGCACATCAAGACCAACGTGGGTCGCGGCGGCGTGATAAGGAACATCACCGTGTCGAACGTCTACGTGGAGGACGCGAGGAAGGGGATAAAGATCTCCGGCGACGTCGGCGACCATCCCGACGAGTTCTACGATAGGAACGCCCTTCCGTTGCTTAGGGACGTGACGATTAGGGACGTTTGGGGGGAGAGGGTTCAGCAGGCGGGGTTGATACGAGGGATAAAGGGTAGGCCGTTTGCGAGTATTTGTCTGTCGAATATAAATCTCAAGGGTGGTTTCGGCGGCCGGGATTTGCCGTGGCAGTGCTCCGACGTGAGCGGAGTGGCCGTGGAGGTTAGTCCGTGGCCGTGTGAGGAGCTTCGCGGTGGGCCACGGTGGGGCGTTTGTTCTTCCTTGTGAGCAGCTTGTTTTCCTTATAATTGGTTGATTAAGATTGTAATAACTGATGTTGTCTATCCAAGCACGAATAATATGGTTGTATTTTAATGTATATTGTTTAAGCTTTAAACTAATGGATGTTGGTTTGACCTTAATCGCACCGTGCATGAATTACTTTAAGGGGCCTTTTCAATTCAGTCCCTATTTAAGTTTCAAAATCGAGTTCAGCCCTTGTTAGAAAAAGCAATTAGTTTTAAGGACCCGATTTCTCATACCAATTCATCGTCTATGGTACCACTTCTTTGTTCTTTAGTACCACTTCTTTGTTATGCTGTACCACATAATTTTTCTGCAGTACCACTTCTTTTGTTCTGTATTACGACTTCATTTTTACCGAAAAAAGAAGTGGTACTGCAGAACAATTAGATGGTACTGCAGAACAATTATGTGGTACTACATAACAAAAAAATGGTACTACAGAATAAAGAAGTGGTACCCTAGACCGATGAAGTGGTATGTAAAATCGGATCCTTAAAACTAATTGCTTTTTCTGACAGGGGCTGAACTCGATTTTTAAACTTGAATAAGGGCTGAATCATAATTAACTCTTACTTTAAATCATCTATTAGCAAATACATTGACCTAAATAATTGGCCTATAACTTTCTACAAAACCGTAGGAAAGAAATAAGCTGATAAAATCACGATACTCTTCCTAATCCTAACCAGCATGATCCAGTCGTGCTGCATATATATAAACTAATACAGTTTGTCTCCGGTGATCCAGCATCATGATGATAGTCGCATCACCGTAATGTGAGTATCACTGTGACGTGGAACAAAGTGATATATCATCATTGTATTTATTTTGGAGTGATATTTCATTTTTCAATATCAATATAATATTGGAATATTATGTTTGAATAATCACAGGGTGATATTGCATAAATGATTTATCCTACGTATATCTTATATGTAATGTGAACTAATATGTTTCTGCTGAGATATATTCGTAACAATGATCAATATTTTAGTAAAAATTTTTAACCATATAAGTCTATTATATAATTATCAATATTATTTTACATTTTTAATTTATTAAATATGTTTTTAATATTTAAAATAGTTAGTTATATAATTTAAAATATGAATAAAAGGGTATATAAGGAATAAATGCTAAAATATCATGGGTTATATTGTCCAACTAAAAATTTCAAATATTACCATGTCACCGTAATTTTGGATGACCTAACTTTTTTGAGGTGATTCAACAGTTAGAATATCATCCCACTTTGATCACCTAGGTGATCCTTCATCACCTACGAAAAACAAACACAGTGATGAGGAGGTGATGTGAAGATCACGGTGATGTTTTGAAGGATCACCCCAAAACATACACCCCATAGTGTATATATTTATATATATTCTCTTTTGACAAATTAGGTAATTTACCTTTATTTTAAAGAGAGGCACATCCATTTACAATATCATTCATAGAGAGAAAAAGAAAAAAAAAAAAGAAAAACAGAATGGATGAGACGAAGAAGACGGAGCTTTACTACGTGTTCATGAAGTACGATCCCGAATACGAGAGGCTTCGATCTAACAAGTTAGCGAGAAAATCTCTTCAACTATTTAAATTGTAGTTATATATCATTATGCGTATAGAGCTGTAGCTGTAAAAAAAAAAAAATACGAATAACTCAGAGCTTGTGATGTTCTTGAATGTATCATCAGAAGTACAAAGCAGAGAGGTTGTTCGCAGCATGAGCTTGATCTGTACTTGAGTAGGAAACACGACGACCTTCTGGCGAAAACCCTTGAGCCAAGTTCCTACAACAAAACCCTTTCCTTGATGATCGTCGATGGATTTGCCGTGGAAATCACAGATGAACAGGTTCTTGTATATATATATATATATATATATATATATATATATATTTTTTACATGATAGATGATCGATCGTGCATCGTTTATGAATATATTCTGTCAGCAGGCCAATGTGCTAAGATCTGCAGAAGGAGTGAGGATTGTGGAGAAAAATCAACAACTTCCTTCGTGATTTAACGACGCGAATTCTGGTGCATCATTAGTTACTGTTCTTATCCGTGGTGTATTGTGCTGCTGATTTGTTGGTAGTAATGCATATACTTATTCGATTAACCATATATTAATTCCAATGTTGGGAGCTTAATCAAATGCCATCCATATGCCGCACTGACAACAAATGTACAGGAAACTAACTAGTTATGTTTGAAAGATTCCTTCCACCCCATCTATTTCTCCTAATTAAGGAAACAATACAACAACGCTTGAGCTGAGCACAGACAGACACAACACTTTATATCGCTATCTCTCACTTTCCATTTTTCAACAAAGGTTGAAAACTTGAAAACACGAAAGCTGATGGATGACACCGCACTCTCTCACTGTTAATTAATTCAAACCACTCTTCACATGCATTGGCTGGCCAAGATTTTTCTGCTCCATTTATTACTGATTCTTTTTTTTTTTTGGTATCAAGGTAATCAGCAATTTATGCTTTATTTAAGAAGTTACAGTTCACATTGCTTTATTGCATACGTGTGCATGCGCTCGTGCGCACCCGACATCTTAATATTTAATACATTTCATCACGGACTTGTTAGCTTAATTAGCCACCCTATATATATCTTCTATACGGTGATCTATAATTTAAATATAACTATACCAAAAGTCAATTACGCATATATATATTATATCATCTGCATCCACCATAATGCCCACGGGCACGAATGGGTCAGATACAGCTTTAACATCACGTGTATGTAGGCTTAGACCATGCCTTATGAGTGATTCATATTTATATATCCCAATATTTTTTTTTCTTAAATTAAAGCTCTATCTCGAATCTCGATCGACCATTTTAAATTTTATTTACCGTACAGAAGTATAGCCCATAATGTTGGGAGGAATAAAAAGCCCATTTTATCATGGGCCATTTTGGCCCATTAGCAGTTAATCGACTCAAGCCAAGCCACTCCTCGAGATTGCTCATTTAAGCCCATTTTTAGCATTAGCAGTTGATTCCAAGTTTTAATTAGCATAGCAAATCTACCAATGCAACTACAGAGATGGGAGGCACAGAGGGGATCTCCATAAACGTTATAGAAACGCAAAAGATTTGAACTTATCTCTCAGATCGAAGGCTTCTCCTCCTTCGTAGCTTCAGCAGAAGTGTTTTCACTACCTTCTTTTGGTTTTCGAAGAGCTCCTCTGAGGCCTAACACGATGAATACGTTAGTGAGAGTAAGCAGCGACTCAGCGCCACCATGTAACCAATCAACATTGGATAAAGACGTTCCATAATGCACCTTTGCTGTTCCAAGAATTCAATTCAATGTGCAAGTCATCAAAACGATAAGATAAGGCAATTAATTTGATGCAAAGACGAGTTCTTTTTACCGTATATCCCAGCTGGTACTGCAAAAATAGGGAGGTGAAAAGAAAAACAATGTCAATTTTGAGGGGATGAGCCTAATCTTGCAAGACCAAAGGAAATGAAGAACCAAAAGAACATTACACAAGGAAAAGGGAGGAAGAGGACTTACTCGTAGCACCGACGAACGTAAGCAAGAAGTAGAAGCCAAAGAGAGTGAGCTTCGGCGCAGTCTTGGACTTTGTGATGAAATACAAGAAACCCAGGTAAGGAAACAGCGAAACAGCGAAGAGCTGTGAGGCTATGCTCTGTGAATCGACGTTTGGTGCCCATGGGTCCACAGGAAACAAAGACCCGTTACAGTGGAAGTCTCTTCTTCTTACAGAGGTTCTTCCACTTTTTTCGATCTTTTGAACCCAAATTGTATCCCTTCTGAGGAGCTTCGCTCGCCATCTTTTGTTATCTACGTAGTAATCGAACCAAGAGCACACGCACGAGTTTCTGGGAAGAGATTGGATTTGCAGATAGCTTGACATCGTTTTCTCTTTTTTTTTGCTTTTATTTTCTTGTTTTATTTATATATCTGTGGTGTCGATCTTGTCTTATCACATTCATACTCGCACGGGATTTTCTCTATGTAATTATTTATCTTTTTATAGAAATCTCATTGGCTCCAAAACTTCAAAGGTCGTACCTTGACGAATGATATGAATTAGAAGTGTGGTCCATCTAAAGGTCCCTTCATTTTCTTGGTATTTTCCGCTAAAACATGCAATTGCAAGCATGAATCCATGGCTTTTATCGGATCGATCATGCTAACCATCCATCATAGCATTACATATATATTAGTCGAGCATTTCTCGTGTTCATCATGGTAATACACTTGTGAGTGGCGATTGTTTGTATACAACAATACGCCATGGCAATGGCATCTCAAGTAACAACACATGCAAGAACATCTCCTTCGATACTTTCAAACTCAGCGAACAAAACATGTTGCTGTCCAGCCTATCTCGGGACTTCTCAGAACTCGAAATTCCTCAAGTCGACGCAGATAATTTCAAGAATAACAAAAATCTTCTCATCAAGACAAAACCAACAAGGAAAAGGCGAGTCTTTTGAACTGGGCTCGTCGAAACATGGGAAAGCCTTCACCGAAAAAGCCGATCTACGAAAGTTAAGGCCTCTATGGGACGATGGCTATGGAACGCAGACAGTGATCGACTACTTAGAAGCCTCGAAGAATATGATACATTCTGATGGCGGACCACCGCGTTGGTTCTGCCCAATTGAAGCGGGACCTCCTTTGAAAGATTCTCCCCTTCTTCTTTTCTTACCAGGTAAATCGGGCGAAAATCAGAAAACCAAAGCAAGAACTTTGTAATAATTCACCGTCCATGAAGTTAAAAAGGGAGGTCTTATCTGTGTACTCCTTTGCAGGGATCGACGGTTCGGGCATGGGATTGATCTTGCATCACAAGGCTCTCGGCAAAGTTTTCGAAGTGCGGTGTATGCACATACCTGTCTACGATCGAACCCCTTATGAAGGGCTCGTGAGATTCGTAGAGCAAACAGCAAGGGCCGAACATTTATCAGATCCAAAAAGGCCAATTTATATAGTTGGAGACTCCATAGGAGGATGTCTTGCTCTTTCTGTAGCAGCTTCGAATCCTACGATTGACTTTGTGCTTATCTTGATCAACCCAGGTTTAAGCTCAAGAAAAGATCCCAGAATTACTCAACCCTCAGTAATGAAGTCTTGATTTTTGCCTAATTTCGGTTTTTGCCAGCAACATCCTTCAACAGGTCAAAGATTCAACCTTTACTACCAATCTTCGAAGCTTTCCCCGAAGAGCTCCACGCCGTTCTTCCTTACTTTGTCGGGCCCACATTAGGAGATCCGATAAAGATGGCCAACGTAACAAACACGACCAATTTCTCAGCTCCGCCGACCAAACAGCTTCAAAAGCTCACCCAAGAGCTCTTCACCATGGTATCCAAACTTCCCAACCTAGCCAGCATTCTGCCCAAGAAAACGCTTTCATGGAAGCTGAAGCTTCTCAAATCAGCAGCTTCGTCTTCGAATTCCCACCTCCACGACGTCAGAGCTCAAGTCCTTATCATGGCGGGCGGAAAAGATTCGATACTCCCAAGCAAAGACGAAGCTCAGAGACTCTCCAACACCCTCAAGAATTGCAGAGTCCGCGTCTACCATGAGAACGGCCACGCCCTTCTCCTCGAAGATGGCATCAACCTCTTAACCGTGATAAAAGGCACCTGCTTTTACCGGCGATCGAAATCCCGCGACTACGTATCTGATTTCTTACCACCGAGCATGTCGGAATTACACGTAGCGAGGGACAGAAACCTCAAGTATTACAACATCGCCGTCAGCCCAGTAATGTTTTCGACATTATCGGATGGGAAGATCGTAAGAGGGCTAAAAGGTGTCCCCGACCAAGGCCCAGTCCTTCTAGTGGGCTACCACATGCTTTTTGGGTCTGAAATCGGCTCTTTGATCGAAGGGTTCTTGAGAGAGAAGAACGTCATGGTCCACGGCATAGCCCACCCTGAGATTTTCACGGCGAAGCAAAGTGGGCCCATCCCCGACAGTCCGTCCTTCGATCTGCTGAAAATCTTCGGCGCTTTGCCGGTGACGCCGACCACTCTCTTCAAGCTGCTGAAGACGGAGTCCCACGTTCTTCTCTATCCCGGCGGGGTGAGGGAAGCTCTGCACAGAAAGGGAGAAGCTTACAAGGTTTTCTGGAACGAGGAGCCCGAGTTTGTTAGGATGGCGGCGAGATTTGGGGCGAAAATTGTGCCGTTTGGAGTCGTCGGAGAAGACGATATCGTCGAGCTGGTTCTCGACTACGACGACTTGATCAAACTGCCTTGGGTTAGAGACAGGATACAGAGAAAGAATCAAGGCGCGGTTAGAGTTAGGGAAGGAATGAAGGTGAAAGGGGAGGTTTCGAATCAAGATTTCTTCGTGCCTCTGTTTTACCCAAAGATTCCGACGGGGAGATTCTATTTTCTGTTTGGGAAACCTATCGAGACGCAAGGGAAGGAGAAGTGGCTGGAAAACAGAGACAATGCTAAGGAGATGTATGAGCAGATCAAACGTGGAGTTGAGACGAACATTGAGTATCTGATCAAGAAAAGAGAGGAAGATCCGTATAGGTATTTGTTTGATAGGTTGCTTTATAGAGCCTTTTCTTCTCCTCTACATGATGATCCTAGTTTTGATCCATGAAAAGCAGCTTAGCTCATGTGTAATAAATGAAGTAAAGGTGCAGAACTATTTTCCTTTTCCATTATTCATCCATATCTCAGCTACACGAGCAAGTGCTTTAGCTGAAGATCCATCTTCTTTCAAAGCCCTATCAGCAGCATCTCTCAAACCTCTCATCCTCTCCCTCATCTTCCCACCTTCGTCTCCTTCGATCAAATCCCTTACAACCTTCGAAATCTGCTCGCAGCCCACGATTCCATCTTCGCCATCGTCCTCCACAGTAACCCTAATCGCTACCTTCAAAGCATCGCTCAGCAGCACGGCGTTCATCTTCTGCTCTGCGTACAGAGGCCAAGCAACGAGCGGCACGCCGTGAACGATGCTCTCCAGCGTCGAATTCCAGCCACAGTGCGATAAGAACCCGCCCACCGACCCGTGGGCCAAGACCTCGATCTGCGGAGCCCACCTGGCTAGCACAAAGCCCTTTTCATGAGTCCTCTCCTTGTACCCGCCGGGCAGAAACTCGTAAGGGTCGTTCATTTCGTTCTCATCGGTGAAGTACGCTGCGTTTCTTGATTCGTCGTTCGGACATTTGACCACTAAAAGGAATCTCTGTCCGCTCATTTCCAACCCTAACGCCAAGTGGTTCAGCTGTTTCCTCGATAGGGTTCCTCCGCTACCGAAGGATACGAATAGGACAGAATCCAGCGGCTGATTGTCCAACCACTGCAGACACTCTTTGCACCGCAGGTCATAACTCTCGCGGGTCGAACCCGTACGGGTCAACGGGCCGACTGGGTAAACCGGCGGGATGGAGGCCGACTGAGCAAGCTGATTCAAAACCTCAAAGGTTTCGATTTCTAGGTCTAAGAAGTTGTTGATGATCAACCCATCTGCTGATAAGTAGTTCTTGCAGAGCTCAATAGCAAGCTTGTATGCCTCGTTTCTTCTGTCGTCAACCGAACCCATCAAGTCCGACCCGCGAACCGGGACGGTGCAGCCCGGGAACTTAATGGGTTCGGGCAAATCCCTGTACTCGCAAGTGCACGTCTTGTCAAGCTCGGGAAAGTAGAGGGTCGCAGAGAGTACCATGGCGCTGGAGGGATTGTAGACGTACTTGGGAATGCCCAATTCTTGGACCATATCGAAGGTGATGGTGCAGAATAAATCAACCACGAGCGCCGATAGAACATCACGGCCAGGCTCGTTGAGCTCCTTTAGGGTTCTGCGAAGGGCTGGGATCGAACGATTTACTCCTGACATGATGCGCGTTTCGAGCTTTGCATCCGCGGGGAGATCGTCTAGATTTACGGGAGGTAGGTAGACGAAGCTTAAATTGGGATTGGAATGAGTGAGTAGTCCGTCGTCTTTCTTGGTTGATGATGATGATTGTGGGACATTGCCGTTGAGCATGATCATGGTGATTTTGAAACTGTGTTTCTCAATGAGCTTTTTTGCCAGTTCGAGGAATGGTATGACGTGGCCTAGGCCAGGCGTTGTTAACATGGCTACATGATGGCTAAGATGATGCTTTGGAGCTTGAGCTTCGTCCATGGTGGGAAGAAGGGAAAGGAACTTTTGCCGAAATTCTTGTTCTTTTACTCTGGTATGGTATACTGTGTAATAATAATTTGAGTTAAGGATAGAGTTTGAGAATGTTCAGGAACTTGTGGTTGGGAAACTGGGAAAGAGAAAGGATGGGATTTGCAGACAGCACTGTATAAGGACGTTAACCTTTCTGTATCTATCTATATTGTGAACACTGTCAAAGAAAATGAAAAACCTTGGACTGTTGTGTTGCTATACCAATCAATCCATGGCCAAAAAGTTCAACTTTCAGAGCCCATTGGGTCAACAAGCGAGCGGTACACTACATATATTCATTTAGGCAAAAAGCCCATAAGAGTTCATCTTCCTTCCATGGGCATAGCAGAGCAGTATAGCAATGTTACATACATAGTTGTACAAGGACATGACATGATTTAAGAACACGAAATACTCACAGTCCTATTCACACAGTTAATAGGCTTGAAATCAGGGGAGGATGACACCAGTGCATCAAAGTCTCGAGATTCTTGAATAGCTGAGAGCAAAGTAGGCACCTCATGCACCACGTGAGAACTTGTGTTGTTGCTGCATAGAATTCTTGTCTTGAATACTGATCTGATGAATCTGTTGAAAGAAGTTGAGATCTTTGACCTGGGCTTCTTCTTCTTCTTGTCACTGATGATATTATTATTGTTGTCCTTCTTTGGACTATTAGGTGAACTAATCCTACTATTTGACAGATGAGGCATTGAGAGCGATCTTGAAGATGATGCTGACATGGCTGCGTTGAGTTGTTTTTCGAACGATTTCAATTCGAAGGAATCGTAAAGCGAGCTATTGCAATCCCATACTGCCTTCTTATTGATGGAGATTGTATCTGGCTTCGATAGCCTTTTCTGTTCCATGGTGCTCTGTTTTTCCATGTTCTGCAGTTTCTTTTGTAGCAGACGAATAAGAAAGAAGAAGAAATTTGTGGAGTTTCAAAGTGTTCGATCAAGAAATCATATAAGTTTGGTTTCACCTTTTCCAAGTTATGTACCATAAGACCAGCAAGATGCACTATTTTGAAGTATCTTATAGCTTTTACGTAACTTTAAGACCAACGTTGCCTATCTTTGTATAATATGGTAATCACATGACATAATCCGTTTATTAAGACCTAAGCTAGCGTACAAATGCTTCAATAGGCAACAAATACATCCTACTATTCCAAATTCGAGGATTAGACTTGATAGTTTATTACATTACAATAAATATAAACAAAGGACTTGAGATATCTGAAGCTATATATACTTTCAACCATCGTTCTCTCACGTGTGTTTTCTGCATGTTGTGATCAACACATAGTAGATCTGAAGTATTTGAAGATTGATATTCTATATCTGGCTATTTAACACAAATTATACAAGAATAACCCGATGGAGGAGATTGTTAAAAAAAAAAGAAAGAAAAAGAAAATCACATCTGTTTTTTTTCCTCGTCATCCTAAGTTTAATGGACACCATTCACCACCATCTTCATCAAGAGATCGTTCCAAGAATCGATCGGCCCAGGCAGACACCAATGCAGACAATCACTAATGACCTTCGCATCCTTATTCTTCGCAAAAGGTTGAAAAAATCGATAAGGCCCGGGATGTCCATCTGGCCGCAAAAGAGACATAGGATTCACGTCGAACAGATTAAGATCGATCCCTCCTTCGCGGGCTTTAGTCGAAACCTTTTCGAATTCAGTCAACTCAACTTCACGAAGAATCTTGACCAATATGTTCTGCTTATACTCGCCCTCCTTCGCTGGGCTCGTCCTATTACACGTCCCGCCTTCGTACCATTCGCCGTCCTCAAAGTGAACTGGGGTTGTAGTTCTGTAAAAGATCGTGCCTCTATGGTTGGATTCGACGATGTGTTCGAAGACTCTGCTTAAAACCCTTCGATATGCGAAGTCGATGCCTAAATCTGTTAAGTTTCTCTTGCAGAAATGACAGCCTAGGATTCGCTTGTTTTCGTAGTATATCGCAGTTCTTACGAACCACTTCCCGCCTGAAAGTATTGCGAAGTCCACGTTCTTGAATTGCTCGGTCCATTTCTCGTCCAGTACGTCAAGGTTGAGTTCTATGTCTGACGTCGAAACTCCATTGTTGTCTTCGTTTATTGCAGCTTGGGCTAAGAAAGGGGACCATATTACAGAAACTGAGAGGTTGTAAGAAGGGAAGATCCATCTTCTTGATCTGAAATCTGGGCTGTGATAAACTTGAACTGCCTCTTCGACCTGAGAATGAATAGACACTCAATTTGAAGAGATGAAAAGGGATGTTTTTATACAGCAGCAATAAAGAGTTTGGTCCGAAGTTCGTACTGTTGAAAGCGTGCAAATTAACGACTGGGCATGGTTTCTAGAGATCGAATCGCCGATGAATGCCCAGGTTTTATTCGTCATCGACTGTAAGAATCTTTCGGGATCGAATCGAGGCAACTCACAACCGTGTGGCTTCCATCTCCAGTAAAGATAATCCATGTCTGGCCGGCCGTTCTTCATACAGTTCTGATGATCTTCGATGAAGCTACAGCTCTTGTTTGTGTAAGAAGGCGCTGATTTGTTAGGAATCCAATCTCCCATGTAAATGTTGCACTTATTTTCTTCCCTATCAATGGCCTCCTTACCATTATCTGCAGATGATTTGTAATAGGCATTAAACCACAGAAATGAATCGTATAATCAAACGAGGAAACATCAGATTATGATTACCCAATGAAGACATTTATTCGAACACTCTCCAATCACGCAAGACACGAACTTTATAAGACAAACAACAAAGATTTTCATTTCACCTTTGCGAAGAGTTTGATCTGTATTTCTGTTTTCTCGAGAGACAAAAATGGGCTTTGAAATCCGAGTGTCGTCAAGAAATGGGGCGTCAGAAACATCAGATTTAGTGGAAAGAATCCTGAAAGCGAGACCCAGAAAAAGAACTGAGAAACCCAACTTGATGATGAACTGATTGTTCATTGGGCTACACAAAGATCTACAGCTGAACTCCATTCTCTTCGCCATCTTTATTTCCTCTGCTCTGCTAATCTTTGAGCTGTTGAGTGATGATGCAGAGGATTCATAAGTCTTTCTTTGCTTATCCAATGATGGAGCTTTTTTTGTTCATATTATATTTGGCCTTTTCCTTTGTTCTATTGCTTTGCTGTTTTTGTGTCTTCTTCTTTTCCCTCTTCATCTCAGCTTAAATAGTTTCCAAGACTTTCCTTGCAGTCACGGGCTTGATTGTCTCACAGAAAAGAAAAAAAGACGACAAAATATATATATATTTTTTTTTAGAATACATGAAAATCATCAAGAGCATAAGATTTGCTTTCATTACTAAAAGAATGTCTTTTAGAAAAGTATCCCACCTTAATTTATGGGTTTTGCCCCAAGTGATAATTTGATATAGAAAAGTATGTAAACATTAATTTAAATCGACATTTATTAATTGTGGGGGTTGCTGTTGCATATAGTTTGGTTATTTTAGCATCGAGATCTCATCTATAAACTAAATGGAGATTGTATAATTAAATTATATACATGGTTTGGACAATATAACAACACGGTGAAAGAAGCAATCTAACCACTAATTTATTTATATATATGTAATATTATAATCTTATACCGATATGAGATTGGATCACGAAAACAACTACTTTATTACATAATGACAATTACTTTTAGTTGACTAGTGTCATCATGCGCATTCAGAAACACATATAGTAGTTAGACAGTCAACGTGTAGTTCACCGAATAAATCGATTTTTATACGGAAAAAGAAGGCTTTTTAATTAAAATAGGTTTTATTTAACCCAAATTAGCTTAAATAGGGCTAACTTGACAGAAATTAATAAACTCGAGCGAAACGTGTTTATTAACAGCGATGTCGCGTCCATTGACTGCGATGATGACATGGCAACGGGGATGGGCTTCGCGCGGGCCTGATCGGGCCCGATATTTGAAAATCGGGCTTGATCGGGCCCGAAATTTGAAAATCGGGCCTGACTTTTAAATTAAAATTGTCTGGGCCGTTCGTTGGCCCAGTAAGCCGATCGTCGCGCTTATTAGGCGCGACGTCGCGGTTAATGGCCGCGACGACGGGCTTAATAAAGCCGCGACCTCTTCTTCTTCCTCCTCATTTCTCCTCTTCTCCTCCCCACCGATTCCGGCGATTTACAGCGGCGAACGACGGCGGCCAACACCACGTGATAGATCCATTCTTCCTCGTCATCGTCGTTTAAGATTTTTTTGGGTATGAAACTCCTAATTTGTTTAAATCTTGATTTTGATGTTTCGTTAAATTTCGTCGAATTCTTGCGTTTAAGTTTGTGTTTTTGGTATAATACGTGCTTTACATATTGTGTGTTGCATAATAGATTGATATAACACACTAATTTTACATAATTGATCCGATTTAGAAATTTCCTCAAATTTTCCCTAATTTCGAAACCTAATTTTGAAATTAGGGTTTGTAGGTTATTTGATTCGTTTGTTAGTACATGAGTCAATTTATGTGTTTGTTTATTGTTTTTTGTTGCGAAATTGACTTTGAAACGCTAATTTAGGATGGATACGAACGAATATTACGGTCCGATCGATAGATCACTTTTGATATTCCAGGATAGTCATCGTGTAACGATGTACTATCCAACGCTGATGGTGCCCTCGACACACCTTTGACCGTTAGAGGTTTGGAGAGTGTCGTCTGGGGTAAGCTTTCACGACCGTGCGGTTGCACGGTCGTATTCTGGAGAGGTTGGATACTATGTCCTTCTACGGCGTGTATAGTTGTGGATCTCAGAAGTTAGATCCACACTTGATCACGGCCCTCGTAGAAAGGTGGAGGAAGGAGACGCATACGTTCCACCTGCCTGTGGGTGAGGCCACCGTCACTCTTGAGGACGTCGGTGTGCTGTGGGGACTCCCTGTTGATGGCCATTCGGTCAGCGGCGTTATCCAGCACAGGACGCAGGATCAGTGGCTCGATTACTTGGAGGAGCTGACTGGTTACAGACCTGCCGTGGGGGCGTACACCGGGACGAAGGTGTCGCTGAGGAAATTTGCAGACTGGCTAGAAGCCAACGAGATCGATGATCACAGCTCAGATTATGAGGTCGATCAACGGGCACGTGCATATGCGCTATTGCTCATGGGATTGGTTTTGTTCCCCGACTCAAGCGGAAGCTCGACGTCCATGACTTTACTCCCGCTGCTCGAACACATAGACGCCGTGCACACTTACAGTTGGGGCAGTGCCGTGCTGGCTTTCTTGTACAGAGAGCTGTGTACTTCTTGCCAGCGTCAGAAGATGAACATCGGTGGAGCTTTGCGGTTGCTACAGGTGCGTTCTTTTGTTTGAGATGTATACATATTAATTTAAATTTTGTGTAGGTATGGGCATGGATTCGTATATTACCTGTGCAGCCCGTTATTATTCGTCCTCGAGTGCATATGATGCCCGTCGAGGAAGATGGAATTCAGTTGCCCATGCCGCCACATGCTGCGAGGTAGTAAGACGATGTTTATTAATTATTGCGTACTGCTAGAATTTTTTATTAATATTTAATATATTTAACATATATTTTTACTCATTTTTATTATCCTAAAATATTTTAAATATATGTTTGTTAAAATATTATTATTTTACGATATTTGCTTTTATTTGAATATATTTTAACAAAATATTTATGTTTTATTTTTCATATCAGGTGGAATGCGCTTTTCGATCATACGACATCGACGCACTCGAATTTGCGTGCGATTCGTGAGTCGATCGACAGCATGTCGATGGATCAGTACGTCTGGGCACCCTACGACGACCAGGCACCAGAGATTAGGGCGTTGAGAGCGGATTCGCGACCAGCATGCGTTCGGTCGTCGTGTCCGCTCATCTTCTACAACATCGTCGAGTGGCACTATCCCGATCGCGTGCTACGACAGTTCGGGATGGTTCAGTCCGTCCCGCAACGTCCGAGACAGCTCGACGTTGATTTTCATCGGCACAGTACACGTAACGTCGCGGGAAGGGATTGGAGGGCCTTCCACGAGCAGTACGAAGCCTTATGGGTGTCTCGGTACGAGAGGATGGTCGGTTCGATGGAGATAGTTGGTGGTGCACACTGTACTTCAGATTATTACCCATGGTACTGGAGGGTCACCCGTCGTTACATCTCTCCATCGACGATCCACATGAGCCGAGGATTCCAGATGGGAGATAGTGCATTTATCGACGTTATGGTTAGTTACTTCAATTACTTTTTTTTTTTTGGCGTGTCATTTACGATGTCACTTGTTACAATTAGGCACAGCACGTAGATAGGGCCGAGGTGAGATTTACTGGTGGAGATATGCAAGGAGGCTTGGATATCATACATCAGATGCAGGGTCTTTTCCTCGACAGACGACAGCGAAGACATATGTCGTTCGCTGATGTTCCCTCGACACACATGAGTGTCCCCTCATCTTCGCATGGTCGGACGCAGGATCCTGGCCCGTTGTCTTCGCGTGGTCGCGCGCCGCAATATGGTGATCATAGTTACTTTACTCCTACGGGTCATGGTGTGGGCTACGACGATGATGATGATGATGATGACGATGAAGCGACGCCTCCATATCAGCCATTTGTGCAGGAGTCACCGCCGCGACCCCAGCAGCGACGTCGTCGCCCTGAGCAGTCCGATCCTCCAGTTGACCGTGGCCATCTCCACAGGATCAGACGACCACGCAGATGTGGCACAGGAGGACATTACATTAGTGTTGATCTCTGTATTTTTTTATCTAATTAGGAATTCGGTTTTTAGCATGATGCGTTTCTTGTGGTTATGTTTGCGAATTGTTTTTATGTGTCTTGCAATCTTTTAGCATTTCATCGATGATATTATTTCCAAATACTTAAACACGTATAGCATGACATAAGCTATTTTACTGTAGCTTACAACAACATACTACATTAACCAACAGCGAACCTGACCATCAACGTCCACGACCTCTCTGATGACGTCTCCGACTTGAGCTACCTTGATCCATTTCGTTGCGAATACGGGTTGTCTTCGGCCTACCCGGTCCTCTTCTTTCACGTCGATCTTCATTATGGACAAGTGCAAAATCAGCAGGCTCCCAATATCGCTCGTCCCACAGCGGATGAAAAGTCCCATGGTATGCCTGAAAATAAGCTATTTTACTGTAGAACGGAGCACTGAACTGTGTGCTACTAACATTCCACTGGCGGCACGCTGCCTGCGCATGAGAACATGGAATGAAATGTTGGTCCCATTTTCCACAAGTGCATGTTCTTCTTTGAATTGACCACGTGTTTTCTTTGAGTCACCGTTGAAGAAGTGAAAACCTTTGCTGTTTGCGTTCGCGGGTCAAATGCAGTTACGAAATGACCAAACGAGGCATTTGACCAGTCATTATACATCCTCCACGCATAAGGAGACCATTCGGTTTCAGAATTCTCCATTGCCGCAGCCGCCTGTTGATACCTATCGCGAAAGTATGCTGCACATCGATGGAAGCTGAAGTCCACTATCGCTTTTGGAGGCAACAAGCGAGCCCCTTTGAACACACCATTAAGTGCTTCGGAGATGTTCGTCGTCATCGAACCACACCTAAGCCCACCATCGTAAGCAAAGGTCCACTTTTCTCGATCAATGTCGCACAACCAATCGTAGGCTTCTTTGCGAAGACTCTTAAGATGCTCCATGATCCGTTCAAATTTTTCCACCGTATGCGCCATACCTGCTCTGTGGCACAACTTCTTTAGGTCACTGTCTTTGAACTCTTTGTTAAAATTGGATACGACGTGACGTAAACAGTAACGATGCACTCCGTTTGGAGACCTATAAGCGTCGAGCTGTTCTACTGCGGACATTAAACCTGCATTACAGTTCGTAAGTAACATGACATAAATGCACGTGCTTAATGAAAAAATGATATAATGTACTGTTTTTATTTGCAAATACCTGGATGGCGATCTGATATTAAGCATACCGCTTGTCCCTCCAGTACATGAACATTAAGCAAGTTCAAGAACCATCTCCAAGAATGTAAGCTTTCGATGTTAACGATGGCAAACGCAAGTGGAAAAACTTTCTGATTTGCATCAAGTGTACATGCAATCAACATTTTATGCTTGTACTTCGAATACAAGTGCGTACCATCGACGCAGACCACTCTACGACAATGCTTGAAGCCGTCGATGCAAGGTTTAAACGCCCAAAATACATACCCGAATTTTTTTACTCCAGAAATATCTTCAAGATGCCACCACTTCACCACCGTTCCCGAGTTGTAACGTCGCAACGCTTTCATGAATATAGGAAGCTGTTGGATCGACGTTTCCCAAGTACCATAAACATTTTCTTTTGCTCTCTTGAGTCCATGCCATGCTTGACTGTACGGGATGTCATACCCAAAAGTGTCCTTTACGAGCTGCTGCACATTTTTGGGCAAATACTGAGGGTCATTCTTCACCGTCTGGTGTAATAATCTCGCAATTTCATCACGCGAAACATTGCGATGCTTGCTGGCCAACTCCTGCGTGAAGCATGTGTACGGTCCCCCGTATATCGTCACCTTCCAAAAGAAACTTTTCAGTTTGAAGACTGCTCGCAGTCTCCAGTTACAATCGTCGCTGTGATTGCATCTCACGCTCCATGCGGTTCTGTTACTTTCGGTCACGTGGTACTCACGTCTAACAACCCTCAGATGATAGTCGTTAACGGCACATTTCAATTGTTCTTTGCTATTAAACGTCATACCTACGTAAAAGGCGGGGTCGTCCGCATCGTAAAAATCACCACCAGTTTCGCCAACGTCTGGGGGAGCCATTTGATAAGTGGTATTAAACGGCACCGACTGGTATAATGCTCTATTCCCTTCTGGTTCACTTGGCGTTGGATCATCGTTTTGATCTTCATCGTCATCTGCAGGATCTGGCAAATCGTTTAGTGCCCCATCGTCGTCGTCAGCTTCAGAGTCACTGACGTCACTATCTTGGACAGCATCGTGAACGGTCTCAGGCTCCTCCACCGTCGAACTCATTGGAACGCAATGACTGCTCGAAGGTATATCTTCGTGTGGGGCAAACGAAATATTCGTCATTCCTTCAGTAACTGATGTAATATCAGCAAATGAATCCATCGGAACGGGATTAGTGTACTGAACGATCTCAGTTGCCTCGACAAAGACCTCAATGTAATCGAGCTCGTTGTCGGGATCCAAGAAGTATGCGAGGTCGGCATCACTAGACACTAGTAGGAGATTATGATACAACCGTGAGTGTTGATAGTGTTCGTTCTTCACTCGAACGATTAAAAAGAAAGCATTGCTGTCGACGGAAGTCATGTCGTACAACATACTAAGACTATACTGTATGGTGTTTGATTCGTGTATGATTTCGCCGCCATAATAAACAACTACTTGAATTTTTCTAGATACCATATTGGGATATGTATGAAATTTTATGAATTAATAATCGAAAATGGCGCGGCTTAAATAGGAGAACTCGTCGCGCGCATTGGCGGCGACGTCGCTCTCATTAGCAGCGACGACGCGTCCATTAAGCGCGACGACTAGTGCCCCAATAACGTTAGTGGGTTTAGTGGGTTTACCACCGAATTTAGTGGGCTTAGTGCTGGTTTGGGTCAATGACGCGGCCATTAAGTGCGTCGTCGCGCTTATTAACAGCGACGCGGGCCAGCCCCGGGCCCAGCGGGCCCTGCTTTGCTTCGTCACTCTGCCACGTCATCGTCGCGTCTAATAGGTGCGACGTCGCGCTTAATAGGCGCGTTTCACCCTATTTTAGTAATTTCGGTCAGATTTACCCTATTTTAATTGATTTGGGTTAAATAAACCCTATTTTAATTAAAAAGCCGAAAAAGAAAAAGAATGATGATAAATTGGTATCGTAATAAGGTCGACAATTACAAAAAAGTCAACTCGGTATTGTAATAACACATACGAGATTAGTTCTCTCAGAATATAAGATGGTTGTTGGGCCTAGGTGAGAAATACACTGATGATAAGGTCGTGCAACTACTAAAGCCCAACTTTTAAAAAACCAACTAAGTTACGTTCGAAGAAATATTTCAAATATAAACAATTTAATTCTCTAACAAAAACGAAAATGAGAAAACAATAACTATACCATGGAAAAAATCTTGGAAAGGAACAAAAATCTTATGGGGACCATAAAACTGCAATTTTCCAAGTTATTACGGCTGTATGGCTGGCCTTTGCAAAGTAAAAAAGTCAACATTCACGACCATATATAATCTCTCGTAAATCGTACTAATATTTTTTAAAATACGAAAGCTAAACACCAGCGTACAAATTTTGCTGCATTCGGTACTGCTCGCTGTAGCGTAAATATATGCATGAAATTGTAATACATAGAGCAGCAGTAATATTGAATATTGAGATACCTGCAGACAGGGAAAGATCTAGCAAAGATTTACTTTCAATAAATTCTTCAACGCCAAACTTGAATAATATGATACAGACAGCACGCTTATACTGAATACTGATACATATCTCTTTTGCAAATAATTCGTTAACCTTTTTAAATAATTTAAATTTCACTTATATCTCATGGAAAATGACTTAGTCCCCGTCTTTATGCGGCAATTTGGGTACGTGACGATCAGACATAATAATGATTCATAGGCCCTATACTTGCCATTATTCATACATGATGTAAATATATACACCGTTGCTAGAATCATCATCTTTTTTTTTTTTACCACAAAAATATATGGAGTTACATGAAACATATCTCTATAGAAAGACAAATTTGGTATAAAGCTAAGATTTTTCATCTGATACACCTGCAGAGGTTTTATATAAGCCAAGTGTTATTTTTATCCGAATCTATGTCACCTCTGTCTGAGATACACAGCTCATCATAGGACCACTTATTATTTTCGGTTATTATCAGTTGACTGAAAAATCACACAAGTATTATTTATATATGATATGAAACATCCTAGTAAATTGGTCCATTGAAATAGTAAATCACAAAGGGAAATATTTTTAGTCACACTGGGTTGTCGTCGCTCGTGTATAGTTGCAGTCCAAGTGGCAGAAATCTTCAGGCAAATCTTTGCTTTGGGAAATAATAATAATAATAATCCATTCATTACTGTAATTTGTAAGAACTCATCTGAGTTCTCTGATAACTCGAACAGATGAAAAGTTTTGGTTGGAGGGTTCATATGTGGTAGGTTTCAAAGCGTTTCTTGAAACCCTATCTCGATTGCAATGAAGAATAAAAAAAATATAGGAAAGCCAGATAAATTGCTGGAAATTACTATCTTCTTTTAATCACCACATGATGAATTTTAGTCCAAGTCTAAAAGTACTTATGAAGAGCCATATTGGGACATTAGTTCAATTTAAAGTTGAGTCGGTTGATCTAGTGCGATGGTATGATACATTACCATTTACCACCAATGCCCTATCATAGAGTAGCTTTAGCTATAGCATAAGCTTTGAAACTTCAAATTCTTCGTTATTAAATGCGCTGGAGAAATAATTTCAATTGAGATATTAAACCGAATTAATGTATACAAGTTGGGTATTTAATGAAATGTCATTCGATTATATTCTTTCACCTAACTCAAGCCATGAAAGTCACGTGATTTTATCAGACAAAAATCAAAATACGTACGTCGTACAGTAGTACATTAAAAAAAAAAAAAAAAAAACAAATACGAATCGCTGAGATAACATGCAAAACTGCGATACCCACACTTGGTCCCATTAGCCGTTGCCGGAGCTAAATTAAAATAAAATTCGGTAAATTTTCCATGGTCGTAATAAATATAGTAATTAAGAATACTACGGAACAAAATAATATAAAAACCGCATTACATTTAATTTACCACTCACATGACAAAACTGACGATAAACCAGCAGAATCTGCTGAAATACTAACGTATATATAAAACTCATCTAGTTAATATAATACTAATAAACCTTTTAGAGAGCTAATAACATATCCGACCCGAAAGCTTCGCCTACATCCTCAAACAAATCGTCCACTTGCCAAGACGAAGACCCGACCCACGAACCCGGGGTGTTCGACCCGATAAGCCCATCACTGCAACAGCTCATCAAATCCATGGTGCCAAACACGTCGTAATCGGAAAACGTATTTGCTTGAGCAAACAAGTCGGAGAAATCAGGGACGGAGTCGTGGAGTTCAAAGCCGCCGGAGAACAAATCTCCGTCGCTGGTCGGAAAAATCGAACTAACTCCGGCGAAGGGATTGTTTTCGGCGGCGCTGCCACTTGCCTGTGTGGAGTTGGACGCGCACGTCGACTCCGCCTCGGGTTCAGCAAATATAAGCACGGACGTGGGGGACTTCACGAAATTGCTGCGAGACGGCGACGGCGACGGCGACGGCGACTCTTCCTTGCCGGAGTTGTATCCTGAGCTTGTTGCCTTGTTGCTCGACTTTTCCGAAACATCTGCTAGAGCAGCGCTGTCGCCGCCGCCTGCGGCGGTATTACCATATCTGTCGGAGGAGAAATTCGTCAGCGCGTGGGGTCCACGAAGCTTAATAGCCGCGTGGTCGTACACCATCGCGGCCTGCTCAGCAGTGTCGTAAGTACCCAACCACAGGCGAACACGCCTCATCGGATCTCTGATCTCGGCGGCCCATTTTCCCCAAGGCCTCTGACGCACGCCGCGAAACTTCTTCTTGCCGCCGCAGCTGCTGCTTTCCCTCGCTGGCGTTTTGCTGTTTTTCCTCTTCCCCTTAGTCAGAATGCCAGCAGAGTTTCTGACGGCGGCGGCGTCGCTTATCCTCTCAGCACGGCTCTTCAGAAATCTAACCTCGCTGACGTATTTCCTGACCCGTCGGCGTTTGCAGTGAACGTGGTTGCTGTCTTCTTCTTCTTCGCTTGAGGAGTCCGTGGCGTCGGCGTCGGCGACGGTGAACCGTACGGTCTTGGCCTTGATGGTGTCGGTATGCTTTGCCACGGCCGTGGTTAAGTTCATATGTTCGGTGTGTTTGGCTCTTGAAGAGGGCAACATGGGTGGTTTTTCTTTTCTTCGCAGTTTAAACTGTTTCAGTTGGTTTTTCTTTCTCTGTTTCTTTTTTTTTTCCTAGATTCGAATTGAAAGCGAAAGGGCTTATGAAGGTAGAGGGGCGTGGAGGGAATAAAAAGATTCTCAAAGAGCAAAGAGGAGAAAGCTAGCAAACGTTAAAGAGAGTGTCTTTGAGGTTATGAAAAAGAAAAGACTGGTGATTTTTCTTTAACGAAATATGGAAAGAAAGAGACGGTGAAAAGCTTTGTGCTTCTTCACTTTTTACTACGGAGAGAGTGTGAAACCTTTTTGCTGGGCTGATTTGAGAAACGAAAATCACCAAATGGAAACCTTGATATTGCTTCTGCTTTTGTTTCCTCTCCTTCTTCGAGATTCTTAAATAAAGCTTTCTCAAGTGAAGTTCGGGATAGGAGTGGTTCTTCTTCTTCTTCTTTCTTGCCTTGGGGCAAGTGTTGCTATGTTTCTACGTTGGAGATAGAGAAAGTAGTGTGTTTTTTTAGTGTGTGTTGTGTTGTAATGGTGCAGAACGAAATACGAGTGGTAAAGCCACTCCTTTTATAAGGGTGCGAATAACCAACCTCAAAATATAAAATTATCATTTTTTTTTTCCCAATAAATGAAAAAAGTTTTGAATTTTTAAGACGATTTCTTACGTTTAATTAATCTGAGATTGACGGTACGGGTTAGATGCAGATATTTGTCAATGAGCCGCCGCATCTAAGAGGAACCTGGGATCTTGACACGTGGAAAAATCCGGTCCGCGAGATTGGTAATTAGTTATCTTTTTTTTTGCCACCTCGAACTGGGTATCACGTGACAGGACAGTTCCGTTAATAAGGTCAGTCAAAAACGAATGAAAATTAGACGTCAGACTATCTTTGACCGTCAAATCGTTTTTCTAACGGCATGGTTTATAATTAGGAGCTTTTAAATTTGAGGGCCAATGCTAAGGTTCATTTAGATTTTAGGATCCTGTCAACGATTTCTACAGAAACACTTAAGGGTTCTTTTGTACCACTTCTCTGTTCAACAATACCACTTCATGGGTAGTACTAGACTGTTCACCAGTACCACTTCATGGGTCCACAGTACCACTTCATGGATATACAACACCATTTCATGGATCTCCGATACCAGTTCATATACACTGTATAACACATGCGAAAATTTAGATCCTTATCTCATAAAATTGGGTCCTTAAAACTATAAATTTTCTAATAGGAGTCTGAAACATAATTTAAAACATCTTTTGGAGCCCGACTCCTAATTTGCACTTATAATATACTTTACTTAATCATTATATTTGAAGTTTTTCTCTTCTTTTTATTGTATTAACAGTTTGTATTTGGTGTTTTATTTTGAACTCAAGCGGTAATACAGCTTTGCTAGCTTTAACGTGGCAGGCAACCTAGGATTTGATAACCGTTAATAATAAAGTACTAAAAAGGCTGTGTTTTTTCTGTGAATACGCAGCTGCTGCTCTCTCTGATAACTTCAATTAATTTAATTTTAAAAAATAAGAGAGTTTGATTTCCCCAACAAATAATCTAACTTTACTTATCTTACCTCTGCCTCATGCATGAATCCATCCAGGCAATACGTGTGTGTCGTTTCATGATGAGCCTCTCACCATCCCAAATATATTATATGGATTATATTATTAGTTATATTTCCGAAAAGGACTTGGTGTGTATGTGGTGTAGTGTAATAATTTCAAATCTTAGGTAGACACAGTTATTGCAGGAGTTGAAGTTTGGGGTGTCGGTAATAAATATTCAACAGTGATGCTCATTAAGTATTCACCAAGATTTTGGTGTCTTCCATCAATAATTATTGACATGCAGTAGTAATGTCTTCGCATTCATTAACCATTGTCTCCCTATTCTCTTTTAGCTATTTATATCACTTCCATCCATAGATAGAACAATAGCTATCGTTTCATAAAACAAAATCAAATAACCTAAGTATAATATATGATCGTTATATAACGAGTTAATTCTTTTTCCCTTAGTTTACGCGAAAAAAAATTGGCTGTCCGCGAACAATGCAGCACACAAACTTGCAACGAATTAATCCAAATTATCTTCGACAGCTAGCCTAGTCGAAGATAAATTGCAGCAAAGGATCAAATTCGGCGAGCGAAGGGTAAGAATGTCATTTTTGCATTGTTTTCGAGCTTTGACTCGAGCCGGCCCAAGTGTATCGGGTCGTTGACTTGTCGTTAGGTCCAAAGATTCGTTGACAACATATCGAACAAAATTGACGGAACTTTAAAAGTGGTTCTATTAAAACTCTAATGTTAGATGATACGTAGACGTATAGAACCAAAACGAAAGATTAATCAATTAAATATTTTAACATCATCATACTTATAGGTGGGGAGCATGATGCCAAATGCCTGATGATTTAAATTAATTTCGAGGAATGATTTGTTGTTAGGCACTGCTCATCGTGTAGGTGCTGCTCAATTATAGATTAGATGATTATGAGCCGATTTGTACTTATATATAATTGGACTATGCTTCATCACTTTGTGTTCGGACAGTTCATGTTTATTCGTTCTTTGTGGGACGTAAAAAGCTAAACTTTGTCTTTATCATTATTGCAGAATGATTGGGCATCTTTCAACTTAAAATATTTTCTTAATTATTATCATTTTTCATTAACGTTATTAAAGTTGTCTTAATTTTAAGCGTTAAGTTTCTATGCCGTTTCTGGCTAACAGTGGAAACGCGTAAATATTGAGCGCTTCGCCTAATTACAACTTGGTCGATACATACAAACAAATTTAGGGGGTGTTTGTTTCCGGTGATCCAACATCACGGTGATACTCACATCACTGTGATGTGGATATCACCGTGATGTGGATCAAGGTGATATTTCATTCATGCGTTTGTTTTGGGATGATATTTCATTTTGCATATTAATGTGAAATTGGGATATTATGTTTGTTTAATCGCAGTGATAACTGGGGTGATGTTGTGTAAATGTCATATTCAACCTTATTTATATTATATAGTAAAAGTGTTTTAAGATGTTAATTTGAGGTAATATTTAACGTGATAGTTATTAATATTTGAAAATCAAGTATTGATTTTAACCATTAATTATAAGCATGTTATATAATTTATCAATAGAATTATTATATTTTTAAGCTTTAAATATAGATTTTTTTAACCAATTATTAATTATAAGTATTCTATATCATTCTTCAGTTTATTTTATATTTAAGCTTTAATAGATTAATCAATTATTATTGTAAGTATTTTCTATAATCCTTCACATAATTCTTTTATATTTTAAGCATTAAATATAAGTTTTTTAAGATTTAATTATGCTGGTTATGTAATTTAAAATAGGAATAAGGGTATATAAGGAATGGATGCTAAAAGATAAGGGATAATTTGTCCAAATAAATATTGAAAATCACCACATAGAAGTGATGAAGGATCACGCTGCTTTTTGGGGGTGATCTACAAGTTGGAATATCACCCCGTTTTGATACCTCGGTGATCCTCCATCACGGTGATGACTCAGCACCCACGCTAAACAAACGTGGTGATTATGAAGCGATGAAAGGATCACGGTGATGTTTTGGAGGATCACCCCAAAACAAACACCCCCTTAAGGTAAAAATCGTCATTAATAATATCACCGAGGAAACTTACAAAAACCGGCTAAGATCTTCACTTTTTTATTTCATATTTACGTTTGAGAGCTAATGGTCTGAGAAACTAGGTTACGGAAGTTGCCTGAGGAAAATGCATAATAATTAATATACAAGTTGCGAACTATAAGTTTTTAATAAAATTTCCTTTACTTGTTCGAATATCACTTATGCAATATATAATTTGTAGTTCATCCATAATAGAAGCGAATGCCTGATTTATATAATATAATGTGGGATCGGATAACATATATATATCAACTAGTCGAATGCATCATCTTTCAAGATTAACGTTATGATTTACGATTCATTGACCCACACTCTATGAACACTCTTACCAATAAGATTGTCGGATATTGTAAATAGAAAATACCTAAATAAATTAGGAAAGAGTGACTCCTTAACGACCCGAGAATGAAAACCTTCGATTGATGCGTCTCTTAGATCTTACAAACCGTTGAAAGAAGTAAATAATATAAGACTCATGTTAAAAGTCTTTATTTAAATGATTAAATCACATCAGCGACGTCGTGCAAGAAAACATTAGCTCAAGCTATTTGTTTGTCGCTGCATAACGAAGTGCATCAAGAAAGATTTATCTTTTTCTTTATTCATTTGTTTTTGGTATTTTCAAGTTTGTGGATTTTTATTATGGGAACCTTGCGAGTGTGAAGGCTGCTACACAAGTCAACGAGCAACAATTCCAAGAAGACACGAGATTGAATATTTATATATACTTCGAGCCACAAAATGAAGAGAATGAGGTTTTATTTAATTTGTTTCATCGTCCTCTTGTGGTTTGCTATTACGGGTATAGAGAATGACCTATTTACTTATCAATCAATATATTTGATCCTACAACCTTTAATCATGAAAAATTCAACAATTTTTTGCTCAACTCAACTAGCTTATATTACCATCCATTTTGAACAAAATATTAAACCCACTAGCGTGTCTCATGATAAACTTACTCGGGCTAGAGTAGAACCTATTTAGGGCTCGATATAATATATATGGGTTCAATTATAATACCATTTCATGGCTCATTTAAGTTTGGTTAAAAAATGTTACTCTCGGGGTTTTCGGCTAACGGTAAAATAATGTTAACTGTGAGTAGGTCGCGAAGGATGTTTCAGGAGCGGTATAATATGTTGGGAATTACGAGCCAAAACTCGCCGGAGGAAGCTCATGAAATGGCCGGAGATAGGGCTAGTTAGCCACAGAATAGCAGAAATCAGATTCTGGTTTTCAAGCCAAGCTTAAGTCCAGTTTCAGATGTGAACCGTCGGATAAACTGTGGCTGAAATCTAATGGATGAGATTAAATCATGTGGATTTAAATGCAGACCGTTAGATGAGGCGCTAAAATGGATCTGATGGGTCGGATTGAAGCTGCTACTGCTAGTGGCGATTTTATAAGTACAACTGAATGCGGTACAACAGTTTGAAGCTGAAGGTACAAGCTCGTCGATGCATGCGAGGCAGAAAGCTTCAGCTGAGCTTATAAATACCAAAAAATCAGTTTCAACAGGGTGACTTTGAGAGCTCATAACTTTCTCTAGAGTGAGAATTAGAGAGAGTTGTAAACTAGGGATTTGTAGTAGACGTGGAGGTTTGTAAATCTCTAGTTGGTGATTAATACAATCGGTGGCTCTGTTGGTCCGTGGATGTTGGCAAAGTTTGCCGAACCACATAAAATCCTGTTTGCGTTTTCTGTGTTTTTCAGTTGCGATTTCGATCTGATTCGAGCTGCGATTGCTCGATTGAGTTAGATCGAAACGTACACATGTAAACTCAGGTCAATTCCGAGTCGATCGGCGGTCGTAGATCAACAAGTGGTGCGGTGAGCGTGGACGACGAGCTCGATCTTCGCGTTATGGCTTCTATGAGACTGGAATTGGATATCTTCAATGGATCGAAGGATTTCGAGGCCTGGAAGTTGAAGATGAAGGCTCGTCTGATTGAGTAAGACCTTGAGGAGGAGTTGCTACCTGAGGATTCAAGTGCAGCGAAGAAGGAAATAATCCGAACGAAGGCTCGAAGCATGATGATTTTGAGTCTAGGTGATGATGTTCTGAAAAACGTGTTGGAGCAGACCACGACGGACGGAATTTGGAGGCGATTGAATGAGTTTTACGTGAAGAAGCCTAAGAAGTCGAAGAATGTTCCTTCGGAGATCATCTCACATCTGCTCGATGATAGAACAGAGTCGATTACGAGTTCGTCGAAAGAGTTGAAGTGTATGAGGAGGAAATGGTTGAGTAGGAACGTGAATGACTCGAAGAAGGCTGTCGAAAGGAAGCTCATGAGGCCTCTAAGGTGTTACCATTGCCACGAGGAAGGCCACTGATCGACACGTGGTGTGTGAATGAAACGTGCGACAAGTAATAATTAAAACGAATACTAAATTACTGTCACCGACGTGCGATAGGCAGTGGACCTATCGTTTGTAGTGTAGTAAAGTGAGTAAACGAGTATCGAACACAAGGAATAAATCAAGTACTAGTAGTGACCTATCGACTCGATATTTAACCTAAATAAAATATGCCAATTGTTGACGACTTAGCCTAACAGACCGCTCGTAAATCAATCAGAGATTCAAAGAACGCGACTAACTGATACGAGAGTTTTCAGATGATAAAGACGTGCTCGGGATTCGAATCCCGTTAGGAATTATCGGCTAACACAATGAAATCGTTCCTAAGTGATTAAGACTAGATCGCAGTAATTTCCTGCCCGCTCGCGGATTTGCTGTCGCGGGGATCTAAAATTCATTAATTACTAACGCGAGGATCGAGTATTTGCTTTCGCCTATACTCGAATCCTATCTTCTATGAAAGGCCTAAACGTTTCTTAGCTGTCGCCCTAAACGTTTATCCACACGATCACTTCAACACAAAGACATATTAAAGCGACGAATCATATTCATAGAACGATAAATAGTCAAAAACACAAAGTCACGATAATATACGTCTTAACTACGAAATATCCTAGCGTTCATCTAATCCCAAACACAAACGGGATTTAACTACTCATAATTGAAGGAGAAACAACTAGAGAATTTGAAGATAAAGAAGAAGAACTCATGATCTTTCCTACTGATGAATCTGAGGTGATCTCGTGGGAAGACCTTCGTTCTTCGTTAATTCAGCGTGAATTCTTCGTTGATCCGTCTCTTGCGCTCGGGGACGGGATTTCCTGTTCTTTTCGCCCTAATTTCGTCTCTGGATGATTGGGAATTGATCTCCGGTAAGTTGTGCCCTTTCAGGGTTGAATTTGGGCTTTTTATAACAATTCACGTCAAGGTCACGACCTGGGACATGGGCCGTCACGGCCGTGACCATCATCAGCTCGACGCGCATATCTTTCTGTCACAGGTCACGGCCAAGTGCATCGGAGGTCACGGCCGTGACCATCTTAAGTCGACCCCTCTGCCGTGCGTCACGGTCTGGTGCAAGGTCCGTCACGGCCGTGACCAAGGGCAGTGGCTTCGTCCTGACTCTCTGCCGAGCGTCACGGCCTGGTGCAAGGGCTGTCACGGCCGTGACCAAGGGCAGTATTTCATGTTCGGCCTCTGGTGGGTGTCACGGCCAGATGCATGGCATGTCACGGCCGTGACACAAGGCAGTGTTCTTCATTTTTGCACCGTTTTGCCTCGTTTTTGCTCCGTTTCGCCCGAAACTCGTCCTAAGCTCCTTCAACATAAGAATAAGTGTAAATATGGCCAATCAATGTATAAAATGATTGTTAGAGCTCTATTTTACCCCAAATAAATATTATGATAAACGCATTGAAATACGTTTATCAGCCATATTCAGAGGTTATGTCCACATCGAAGGCAAACAACAAAGTTCGGAGGTGACGTTCGAATGGCTGCGGTTTGCGATGATGTTGAGGTGGCACGGCTGTGGTTAGGTCAAATGGTGGACTGGAACATCAAGTACATGCAGACGATTGGTTGCAGATCGAGAACCTGCGGGAGATCTTCGTCTTGAGGTTGAGAACGTAGCAACGAAAGGTACGAAGGTTGCTGAAATTTCAGAACAGTCGATGTTGTTTGTGCTGCAGATGCTGCTGTAGGCTTCGATTTTGCTGAGACGTTCAATGTATCTGAGGACAAGGCGAGCAAGGAATGGATCCTTGACCCGGACTGTAGTTTTCACGTACTTGCAGGAAGGAATGACTGCGAGAATTCCAAGAAGCGAAGCAAGGAACGGTGAAGCTAGCTGATGGGGAAATCTGTCAGGTTTTGGGCTGCGGTTCTGTGTATTTGAGGCTCAGAACGGGTGGTGTAAGGATTCTCAAGGATGTTAGGTTCGTGCCAGAGATGACAAGAAACATGATCTCGATCGGAGCCTTGGATGGGAGAGGATACACCACGAAAACCTTGGGTGGCAAAATTAAAGTCCTAAAACAGGGTCGGCTGATTTTGGGTGGACTTCGATGGCATGGTTTATATGTCTTGGAGGGTTGTGAGGTGATGACAACTGGACCTATGGAAACTAGGAAGTGTAGAGCTTTGAATGTGGTGCAAGGGAGACCATAGAAACCTCGTCTTGGGGTAAAGCGAGGCCGTGCAAAACCCTTGGTTGGAGCAGTTTTCGCAGAAACTGCTGTGGTGAATGTCGCAAAAGTGAGGTCGAACTGCGATGATTCTGAGCTCGAGGTGGAGGTGATTTCACCTGTTATGGCGAGTCCCATCAGGCCACTAGAGAGGTCGAGCTCTGAGGTGGATGAAAGCTCGGATATGGAGGTCGAAACGGATGAAGAAAGTTCGACGAAAACTCATGTTTCTGCTGAAAAAGCAGAAACTGTTGCGGCTGAAACCGATGCGTGGCGAGTCGCTGAGGTTGCGCCTGTGAAAGAGGCAAAGGAGCAACGCATGGCTAGCCGGAGGTGGGTCGGGAAACAGGCTCAGGTGGCTAGGATTGAAGGAAATTCACGCGTCATGGAAGGCGAAAATTCTGCTGGAGAAGCAGAAAGTTTGGCAGCAAATGATTATCAGTTGTGTGTTGTGGAGACGTCTCACGATATGGAGGCGAAGAGGAAAGCTAAGGGCAGCTGTATAAGGGGCTGGAGAGAGTCTCGAAGCTGCGAAAGGAGAATCTTCGAAGGAAACGAAGGTTGAGAACTCAAAAGTCCGAGTTGGTTTCAAGTGGGAGATTTCAATCTCGCTGATCGACAAGGTCTCTTTCGAGGCTCGAAGCTCCTAAGGGAGCTTGACAACCAACAGAGCGGAGCTACGAATCGAGGTGGAGCATTGATCAAAGCTGCGGGAGGAGTTACAACCGAGATTCTGAAAAAAATTCCTGAAGTTGAAGAAGGTTGATGGCTGATTTCTGGTAAGATTTGAGCTGAGAATAACTCGCGTGTTTGAGCTGTTACGGTGGAGCTCGGGGCATGGATTGGGAGTTGTAGGCTCGAGGTGGAGTTTGTTGGGAATTACGAGCCAAAACTCGCTGGAGGAAGCTCGGGAAATGGCCGGAGATAGGGCTAGTTAGCCACAGAATAGCAGAAATCAGATTCTGGTTTTCAAGCCAAGCTTAAGTCCAGTTTCACATGTGAACTGTCGGATAAACTGTGGCTGAAATCTAATGGATGAGATTAAATAATGTGGATTTAAATGCAGACCGTTAGATGAGGCGCTAAAATTGATCCGATGGGTCGGATTGAAGCTCCTATTGCTAGTGGCAATTTTATAAGTACAAGTGAATGCGAGGTACAACAGTCTGAAGCTGAAGGTACAAGCCCGTTGATGCATGCGAGGCAGAAAGCTTCAGCTGAGCTTATAAATACCAGAAAATTAGTTTCAACAAGGTGACTTTGAGAGCTCGTAACTTTCTCTAGAGTGAGAATTAGAGAGAGTTGTAAACTAGGGATTTGTAGTAGATGTGGAGGTTTGTAAATCTCTAGATGGTGATTAATACAATCGGTGGCTCTGTTGGTCCGTGGATGTAGGCAAAGTTTGCCGAACCACGTAAAATCCTGTTTGCATTTTCTGTGTTTTTCAGCAACTTCGATCCGATTCGAGCTGCGATTGCTCAATTGAGTTAGATCGAAACATACACACGTAAACGCAGGTCAATTCCGAGTCGATCGGCGGTCGTAGATCAACAAAGGAGGTGGTAAGGAAGGAAACAGATAATCTCGAGGATGAGCCCGAGGGAGGGGGGACGCGCGAAGGCGGGATGACCAAGCGAGTCTCTCTCGAGGAGAAAAAGAAAAGAAATAAAGGAAGGATGCCTGAGAAGCCACTCAATCAGCTCGAGCAGCTGAGGATGCGAAATCAGACGAGGCCGGATCCTCCCCGAGAATGAAGCCGAGCCCGAGCGGGGCGATGCTGTGACAAGAAGGAGAGGTCAGGAAGGAAGATTAATGGAGAGGATTCGATTGAAGAAGTCAAGTTTGAGAGTTCATAAACTGCCTGAGGGGAAACCGCCCTAGAACAAATCGCCTGAGAATAGAAGAACCAGGAAGATGAGGCCGAGCAGCGTCGAAACTCCTTAAGCGAGGCAAGAGCCGGAGCAGGGTGGCTTCGTAGTGGCAAGTAGGAGTCAAAGAGAAAGACAAATGAAAAGTAGATGATTTGAGTGTTGGGGATGTGCCCTCGGAATGCCATTCGAGGATGTAATGAATAGGGCATGTATTTAATAATCGATGTATTATTCGTTATGCATTTGAATAATGTATTGTTATACGTATTAATGGAATCCATATTCTATTATTTATTCTTTTAAAGGCATATTATTTATTTACCTATCAAGTCTTACTAGGCATCCGATGAGACGGTAAATAAATAAATCCCATGTATCGTGAATTTAGTCACCGATTCTCATGGGATGAGAGAAGGGCACCGGTGAGCTATAATTTTCCGATATTAAATTAGTCCATAAGTCTTAGACCTCAGTAGGGTGACTGAGCGTCAATTACGACTTATTTGTTGACGACTCTTATATGGTTGTGCCAACCATTCGCTTGGGAAGTGGGAAGTCGTAACGTTGGTATAAGTTGAATTAGGGAATTAACTTGTACTTGGACACGAGTCGCAATTGACGATCACATGGGCCTTATGTTACTCTGGCTAGCGTCAATGATCGATCGATTGACTATAGTAGTGTGCGTGGACCTTAGACCAAAGAGTCTTTGACGGAGTTGACTTTGGGGTCTTGATTTGTCACTAGTTTGCTAGGCCCACCTTGTTCGAGAACGAACATGGGTCAGCGGCGACATGCGGTCTTGACAACGAAGGATAACTGTCGTGCTTAGACTATCGTGAGGGATTCACTGTCTCGTTAGTAACCGAGATATATGTCCTATGCATATTCGGGGATGAGAAATTACAAAGTCTTCGGCCGAAGCAATGAACTGACTCACGTAGGACGTGGAGAGCAGTTTAGTAATTTCGCCAGTCACGAATTCGTCATAGAGTCGAGTCTAGTGAGTTTGACGTAACCATGACTCTCACTCGATCAAGACATTTGTTAAGGGTCTATACGTACGACGATAATCTATAGTCGGTTCGTAGATCGAAGATCGTACTCAACACGGGATCTATTCAGTACCACGGGATTGGCTAGGCGCTTACCGAATTCTTGGATTCCTCCCTTGCCGGGTTGAGACGAACCAAGAGAGTCGGGCTTAAAAATGATCACTGTGATAGTGCCTAACTAATATGAGATGTAAATTAATTTAACGGTCTTAGGGACGTTAACCAAATGTTAAATATATGTTTTAGAAACTACATTTACATGGACGGAAATTTATGGAACAGAAATGGTGATGGATGAAGCATAAATAGGGTTCACAATGACGAGCAAGGCTTATCACGGTTGTGAAGCCCGTCTGCAAAGTAGCAGTAGCTTCAAAAAAATTTATATCTCACAATCTAGACCTCGGATTGAGAATCCCTTTGGTCAGAATCAAGATTGATGAGTCTTTTAACTATGGTTAAAATTTCAGGTCAATCGGACATCGTTTACCCCTCGATCGGATCGAAATACGAAACTGCCGCAAAGCTGTCAGGGATGTCACGGCCGTGACAACCTTGCACGTGGCCGTGACGACCGGCAGTGGCGAGTAAAAATGGTGCCCGATAGTGTCACGGCCGTGACACTTCATGCCCAGGCCATGACAGCCTCCAGAAGATGGTCATGGCCGTGACTAAGGCCGTGACGAGCGGCAGAATTCGTCCAATGATGTGTCACGGCCGTGACAGGTCATGTCAGAGGCCGTGACCGACAGTTTTTGGTCAAATTTGATCCAAATCAAATCCAATTTCATCCCTTGTTCTTTTGTTATGATTTGTGGGACAATATCTAGTCATTAGATGATAAAATAACAAGAGAATCAAACAAAAATGAGTCATGTAGGACATGATCTCATTTAAACAAATCTAAAGTCTATTTCATGATTTAAAACTTAGTTTTACAATAATGAGACTTGGGATTTTCGTCCATATGAAGTTAATAAGCTTTCTCACACTAAACTTAGAGTTTTAGAGAGTGGTGAGAGCATTTGGGTTTGATCTTTGAGAAAAACCCAAGTGTAAGTGAGTTTGTAGTAAATCACACACACATACACATCTCTTAAAACATGCACACTTCCTCTAGCCATCCTTGGGGAAGTGTTGGTCTGCGGCACGTCACGGGGTCGGCGTGACTCTCTTCGGCACAGTTCGTTTGCTACGGAAGCTAAGGATCTTCGCAACGAGGGTAAGATCCCTATTCCTTTATACGTGTTGAACGTGCGTTTTTCTTTATTTAACCGAGTATCCTGGGGAAACCATATGGGGAACCCGGGAAAAATTTTAAATTCTGCATCGTTCGGGGCATGGCCTCGGGTCACCCGGGGTTTCCCAATAGTGGTATTAGAGACATAGGCTCGGTTCTATGAAACGACATAAACGAGTCCGAAACGAACTCGGTTGTGCGAGTCACTAAGTCGTTCGAGCGTCATAGCATGAGTTGTACTTAGTTCGAGTTTGTAAACCGAGCGCTCGCTTAGTCGGAGTTCGCCTAGTTGCGAGCGGTCCAACGTAGCGTAGCAACATGGAGAGAAAACCCTAGTGGGAGTCCTCACGGTTCGTAACTTGACACTAGGCTCGTAAGTCTAGGACTAGCCCAAATTTCGTTCCGGTTTCTTGGAGCGTTTTGTTGTTGTGAACGTGTTTATGTTGTATGCATGTAAATATGACACGTATTAAGATGTCGGCGTGGACTTAGGCTCTATTTCCGGGTGATATGTTAAGGGTGACAAGGTCCCCCCCCCCCCGGTTTGTATTTTATTCGTTAATTGTCTGGGACAGTGATCCCCCCGTTTTGTACTTTAATTAATATTTAGAAAAATTAATTTTTGTACGATGGTCGTACGAGTACAACACGGGACCACGAGAAGGCCGTTCAAAGACTTGGAGGTCGTTCGAGAACATAGTGTGAAGCCGAAGAGAAGAGATGTATTTTTATCAATATATGTAGTAGAGTAGAAATAGTCCACCAGACGGTCTTATAGGCAAACTAGGTTTACCGCGAATACTTGCATGTTTGTTTGACGTTACGTGCATGTTTAAGTGCTTATGTGTGTGAGACGTATTCTCCCGGTTGGACTAAATACTAAGTGGGTAAAGGGACGGGGTTCCTGTCTTCTATCAAGCTCGAAACCATTGCGGCTTGAGTGTCATGTGCGGTTTGTTCCGAGTTATCGGCGCCAATCATCTCGCTCTTGTCGTAGTTGGTCCGAGTGCGTTAAGACATAAAGTTAAGCTCATTATTGAAGCGACTTGGGTATATGTGCGGTTAGTTCTGATTTATCGGTGCCAAACATTTCACTCTCGGTGTGGATATTTTGGGTGACTGTCTAAACGCCGCTCTCCGAAACATATTCACGCCTTATAAGGAGTTATCCTACGGGCGGGAATTTCTAAATGTTAGGATTGAGCCAGACGTTGATAGGTCACACTTAGACGGTTATTTCCCAATTATTCCTGCTAGGGTGAGGGTTCCTGAGCCTGACCGTAGACAAAGTAGTCGAAACACTCATGGGATGGACTCGTGTGAGATACGAGGTCATTTATGGGTTCCTGTGGGACACGGCGCCGTCCGAGTAATGGGCCAACAAACTGTTAGGTTGAGGCTCATTTCTGCGAAGCGGGGAAATCAACTCCACTATGAAACCATCAACGAGGTTTCCGAAATCTCTATCGGGAGAATGAGATTTTGAGAAAAATAGTGGGAGCCAAGCCAAATTGTTAAAGTTCTTATTCGTGCTTGTAGAATAATACGTTAACCCCTTCAATACTTTATTTTCCGCAGATTGTTTTCTTTCTTGTTTGTGTACAAAATGACGTCACCATTCAATTTACTGATCACGCAAAACCGTTTGGAGGGTCCAAACCTTGCGGACTGGCTCCGTAACTTGAGGATAGTCCTCACTCTGGAACGCCTAGAGTATGTCCTTGAGGGACCTATACCACTCAAACCCCAAGAGGGTGCGAGTGATGCTGACAGGGAATATTATGCCAAATGGATGGCTGATAGCGCCTGCGTCAAGGCTTATATGTTAGCTGGGATGAATAATGATCTGCAGCGTCAGCATGAGGATATGCAAATGCGCGAGATATTGATTCATCTGAAGGAGTTGTACGGCGACCAGTCGAGATCGTCTCGATACCGTGCTGCTGACAACCTCTTTCATACCAAGATGCCTGAGGGCGCAGATGTCGCGGCACAGGTGCGTAAGCTCATTGGGTACATCGAGGAACTGGGTTCACTCGGTTGTCCTATACATAACGAGCTTCAGATTGACCTGATCCTTCAGTCACTCCCAGCTTCATTTGCTCAGTTTATTATAAACTATAATCTGTGTGATAGGCGATTTTCGATTCCTGAACTCATGAACACGCTGGTTCAGACTCAGCGTGAGCTAAAGAAAGGAAAGGGAAAAGAGGTTGCGCTTGTTGCGACTACAAGGTCTAAGAGATCTAAGTCGAACAAGCCAAGCCCAAGCCTAATAAGCCAAAAGAAGGGATTAAGAAAAAAGGCAAGGCTAAAATGAACGTGCCTAAAGTTCCGAAGGCCACTGATAGGTGCCTTTACTGCCAAGAGCTGGGTCATTGGAAAAGGGATTGCCCCAAGCTTCGAGCTTCTCGGGCTTCAGGTAAAGTTTTGGAAACTTATTGTTCATTTACTGTATTTTCCACTTTGTGGATTCTTGACTCGGGAGCTAGTGCTCACATTGGTGTTTTGAACCAGGGTCTGGAACGAAGTAGGAAGCTGGCGGAACGAGAAGTCTTGATCAGCATTGGTAGCGGACATAGTGTACCTGCTAGTCATGTTGGATCGAAGACTCTTGTTTCTGGACATGTATTATATTTATCCGATGTACTTGTATTGCCCAAGGGGCTGAAAAATATTATTTCTATTCCTGCTTTGAGTAAGAATGGTTATGAATTTTGATTCAATAATAATAATTGTGAGATTTATTTTGTAAATAAATGCGTCGGAAATGCAACGTTAATAAATGTTTTATATTACGTTAATGTCCAGGAACATGCGAATGTAGTTACCGACAAACGTAACTTAGAGTTAAATAAAAAGTATTCGTGGCATCTTAGACTTAGTCATGCCGGAGTTCGAAAGATAGAAGAGTTGGAGAAACACGGCATTATTAAGCCTACAGAATCAGATTCCTATCTAACGTGCGAATTTTGTATCCTCGGCAAAATGACTAAGTCTCCTTTTACAGGGACTTTTCAAAGAGCCACTAATCTTTTGGATTTGATCCATACAGACGTTTGTGGACCGTTTAGTGTAACGGCCCGAGGTAATTTCCATTATTTCGTGACTTTCAAAGATGATTACTCTCGCTACGGCTTGGTGTATCTGCTGAAGCACAAGTCTGAAACGCTTGAAAAGTTCAAGGAATTCAAGACTTTAGTGGAAAATCAAACTGGGAGACAAATTAAAGTCATACGATCAGATCGAGGCGGCGAGTATACGAGTCTCGAGTTCGACGATTTCTTGAAAGAAAATGGAATTATTTCGCAGTTTACACCGCCCGGGACACCACAACTGAATGGTGTTGCCGAACGTAGGAATCGAACATTATTAGATAAAGTTCGATCTATGCTAAGCTATACAGATCTCCCCATATCGTTATGGGGATATGCTTTGCAAACTGCTGTTTATGTTTTGAACAGAACCCCTTCGAAGTCTGTAGATAGGGTACCTTACGAAATTTGGAATGGTAAGAAGCCCAGCTTGAATCACTTAAGGGTTTGGGGATGCCCCGCCTATGTGAAAAAGCTAGTAGCAGACAAACTCGAATCTAGGTCCATGAAAGGACGTTTCGTTGGATATCCCGATGACAGCATGGGATATTATTTTTACTTCCATGATGATCAAAGGATCGTCGTAGCTATTCATGCTCACTTTCTTGAGGAACAGTTCGTTCGAGAAGGTGGAGCTGGCAGAGAAGTGACTCTTGGAGAGTTAGACGAAGCTCCTCCAGAGACATCAGTGCTTGAGGGCACAGATGAGCAGTCCGAGACGCGCCGAGAATTGCGCAGGTCGGGTAGAATGTCTCGCATGCCTGAGAGATATGGTATGATACATGTCGAGCAAGGAGGTGCTGCGATTGAGGGGATCGTTGGTGACGACCCTGCTACCTTTGACCAGGCAATGATGGATGTCGACTCTAAGAAATGGGTTGAAGCTATGAAAGCAGAGATGGACTCAATGCACACCAACCAAGTCTGGACTCTAGTAGACCTACCCCAAGGTTTTAGACCTATAGGGTGTAAATGGATCTACAAGAGAAAGATTGGATCTGATGGGCAGGTTGAAACCTACAAAGCTAGGCTAGTAGCGAAAGGGTATAATCAAAAAGAGGGCATAGATTATGAGGAAACCTTTTCACCTGTTGCAATGATTAAGTCTATCCGAATTTTGCTTGCCATAGCAGCATACTATGATTATGAGATTTGGCAGATGGATGTGAAAACCGCTTTCCTAAATGGATTCCTCCAGGAGGAAATCTATATGGAGCAGCCCAAGGGTTTTACTTCGCAAGCAGATGTTCACAAAGTGTGCAAGCTTAATAGGTCCATTTATGGACTTAAGCAAGCGTCTAGAAGCTGGAATCTTCGATTTGATGAAGTAGTTAGGAACTACGGATTCTTAAAGAATGATGATGAGCCTTGCGTTTTCAAGAAGGTCAGTGGGAGTAAGATATTGTTCCTCGTATTGTACGTGGATGACATCCTTTTGATAGGAAACGATATTGGGATGCTCTCGGAGGTGAAAGCTTGGCTTTCGACCGAGTTCTCCATGAAAGACCTGGGAGAAGCAACCTATATTCTTGGAATTTGCCTTTTTAGAGATCGAGCGAATCGAATGATAGGTTTATCTCAGGCCCTTTACTTAGAAAAGATCCTGAAACGGTTTCGAATGGATGAATCTAAGAAAGGGTTCTTGCCAATGCGACATGGGATTCATCTCTCGAAATCCATGAGTCCTCAAAGGGAGGAAGCAAGGAAGGAAATGAGTGAAGTTCCTTATGCATCAGCAATAGGTAGCCTAATGTATCCGATGCTATGTACGCGGCCTGACATTGCCTATGCTTTGAGCATAGTAAGTCGGTACCAGTCTAATCCTGGTAAAGAACATTGGAATGCAGTAAAGAATATCTTTAAGTACCTTAGAAGGACTAAAGATATGGTACTGATTTATGGAAATGGAGAATTAGAGGTGGATGGTTATACCGATTCGGATTTCCAGTCTGACGTGGATGACCGAAAATCTACTTCTGGTTTCGTCTATACGCTCAATGGTGGAGCAATGTCTTGGAAAAGTTCTAAGCAAAGCACTACTGCTGATTCCACCACTGAGGCGGAGTATATTGCGGCCTCTGAGGCAGCAAAGGAAGGAGGGTTTGGTTGAGGAAGTTCTTAGAAGAACTACAAGTTGTTCCAGGCATAGTGGACCGTCCGCTACCATTGTGGTGCGACAATAGTGGGGCAGTAGCACAAGCCAAGGAACCTAGGTCTCATTCAAAGTCCAAACACATAGAAAGAAAATACCACGTGCTGCGTGGGTTCGTTGAGAATGGCTACATAGCTGTGCAGAAAATAGCCACCGCGGATAACGTGGCGGACCCGTTCACCAAGCCTCTCTCAAAGGCAGTGCTTGATCAACACCTCTATAAAATGGGGTTACGATATCACAGTGCATGAGATTGAGTGCAAGTGGGAGATTGTTGGGGATGTGCACTCGGAATGCCATTCGAGGATGTAATGAATAGGGCATGTATTTAATAATCGATGTATTATTCGTTATGCATTTGAATAATGTATTGTTATACGTATTAATGGAATCCATATTCTATTATTTATTCTTTTAAAGGCATATTATTTATTTACCTATCAAGTCTTACCAGTCATCCGATGAGACGGTAAATAAGTAAATCCCATATATCGTGAATTTAGTACCGATTCTCATGGGATGAGAGAGGGGCACCGGTGAGCTATAATTTTCCGATATTAAATTAGTCCATAAGTCTTAGACCTCAGTAGGGTGACTGAGCGTCAATTACGACTTATTTGTTGACGACTCTTATATGGTTGTGCCAACCATTCGCTTGGGAAGTGGGAGGTCGTAACGTTGGTATAAGTTGAATTAGGGAATTAACTTGTACTTGGACACGACTCGCAATTGACGATCACATGGGCCTTATGTTACTCTGGGTAGCGTCAATGATCTATCGATTGACTATAGTAGTGTGCGTGGACCTTAGACCAAAGAGTCTTTGACGGAGTTGACTTTGGGGTCTTGATTTGTCACTAGTTTGCTAGGCCCACCTTGTTCGAGAACGAACATGGGTCGGCGACGACATGCGGTCTTGACAACGAAGGATAACTGTCGTGCTTAGACTATCTTGAGGGATTCACTGTCTCGTTAGTAACCGAGATATATGTCCTATGCATATTCGGGAGAGAAATTACAAAGTCTTCGGCCGAAGCAATAAACTGACTCACGTGGGACGTGGAGAGCAGTTTAGTAATTTTGCCAGCCACGAATTCGTCATAGAGTCGAGTCTAGTGAGTTTGGCGTAACCATGACTCTCACTCGATCGGGACATTGTGAAGGGTCTATACGTACGACGATAATCTATAGTCGGTTCGTAGATCGAAGATCGTACTCTACACGGGATCTACTCGGTACCGCAGGATTGGCTAGGCGCTTACCGAATTCTTGGATTCCTCCCTTGCCGGGTTGAGACGAACCAAGAGAGTCGGGCTTAAAAATGATCACTGTGATAGTGCCTAACTAATATGAGATGTAAATTAATTTAACGGCCTTAGAGACGTTAACCAAATGTTAAATATATGTTTTAGAAACTATATTTACATGGACGGAAATTTATGGAACAGAATGGTGATGAATGAAGCATAAATAGGGTTCACAATGACGAGCAAGGCTTATCACGGTTGTGAAGCCCGTCTGCAAAGTAGCAGTAGCTTCAAAAAATTTATATCTCACAATCTAGACCTCGGATTGAGAATCCCTTTGGTCAGAATCAAGATTGATGAGTCTTTTAACTATGGTTAAAATTTCAGGTCAATCGGACATCGTTTACCCCTCGATCGGATCGAAATACGAAACTGCCGCAAAGCTGTCAGGGATGTCACGGCCGTGACAACCTTGCACGTGGCCGTGACGACCGGCAGTGGCGAGTAAAAATGGTGCCCGATAGTGTCACGGCCGTGACACTTCATGCCCAGGCCGTGACAGCCTCCAGAAGATGGTCATGGCCGTGACTAAGGCCGTGACGAGCGGCAGAATTCGTCCAATGATGTGTCACGGCCGTGACAGGTCATGTCAGAGGCCGTGACCGACAGTTTTTGGTCAAATTTGATCCAAATCAAATCCAATTTCGTCCCTTGTTCTTTTTTTTTTATGATTTCTGGGACAATATCTAGTCATTAGATGATAAAATAACAAGAGAATCAAACAAAAATGAGTCATGTAGGACATGATCTCATTTAAACAAATCTAAAGTCTATTTCATGATTTAAAACTTAGTTTTACAATAATGAGACTTGGGATTTTCGTCCATATGAAGTTAATAAGCTTTGTCACACTAAACTTAGAGTTTTAGAGAGTGGTGAGAGCATTTGGGTTTGATCTTTGAGAAAAACCCAAGTGTAAGTGAGTTTGTAGTAAATCACACACACATACACATCTCTTAAAACATGCACACTTCCTCTAGCCATCCTTGGGGAAGTGTTGGTCTGCGGCACGTCACGGGGTTCGGCATGACTCTCTTCGGCACAGTTCGTTTGCTACGGGAGCTAAGGATCTTCGCGACGAGGGTAAGATCCCTATTCCTTTATACGTGTTGAACGTGTTCTAGAGATAAGAGACATAGGGCTAAAGAGAGAGCCAAAAAAGGATCTTTCGTGTATACTCCTGCATAATCTCGAATTTTGTCAGTTCCGGTACGCAGACCAAATAATGCAATGCAAGCTAAAGTTTCCTTTGTTGCCGGCAACAAATGCTCATAATATCGCAAGCAACTCCCTCGATTAGATCATTTATCCTCTCCACGTCTCTCTTCGAGCATTGTAACATTGCCAAAAGGCTCACTAACCTTTATTTCCGGGATAACAACACAGTCTCAGCAGTAACAACGTGGTAGCAACCCTAAACATGTCAATTCCAAGGTTGCACTGAAGGCGCGAGAGGCGCCTCCGGGCTCTGCGTTGCCCACGGCGGAGGGCGCAGGTGCCAGCGTTTCGGCTGCAACAAAGGAGCCGAAGGACGATCAGCATTCTGCAAATCCCATGGAGGCAATCGAAGGTGTGAATTCTTAGGATTCACTAAGAGCGCCGAAGGCCGAACAGAATTCCGTATCGCCTACGGCGGCGGCCGACGTTGTAGCCATGACGGTTGCAGTCGTGCGTAGGGCCGGGGTAATGAACCGAAATACCGATATATCGTCCTTATCGTATCGAAACGTATCGAAAATTTTGGTATACCGAAGTTTTTGGTAAGGTATGATACCGTACCGAAAATATTTGGTACGGTAATGGTATGAAAATTTTAAAAATTAGGTATACCGATTATACCGAAATACCAAGATACTAAATTTTTAATATTATATATATATACACACACACTTACATATTATTTCAAAAAATTATAAAATGAAAAAATATTATAAGGGTCTTCATAAATTTATTTAGCCCATAAATTATTAACTGTACGCAACTTTTCAAGATTATTGAGCATATATGTTTCATTATTGAATATAGAAACGTGCCTAAGAGGGGGAGGGGGGTGAACTAGGCTTATAAAATTTTACGCTTATTCTTTTCATAAATCTAAGTAGTGACTTATGAATGCCTACTGATGCTTGTGATGCATATGCCTGATATACCGTAGTTACGTCGGATGTGTGTCGAATCTGTCTCACAACGATAAAGAAATAACTGAAAAGTAAAGGCGAGACAGGATTTTTATAGAGGTTATATCCCCAACCGGGGTTTACTCCTCTCCTTGGGGTTTGCTCCCCAAGAGTTTAGTCAATCACTATAATGCACCGTAGCTGGATACAAAACTGATTGATTAGCCCAATACACAAGCGAAACAAGTCGAACACTAACCACACTAGGTTACCACACGCTGAGTTTCGTTCCTTGGAATCTCCTGATCCTGACAGACACAGCTCACTACCGAAGGGCCCTTGGAACTCGTCATCCCCTTCACGTGTGCGTAAACGTCGGCCTTGCCTCCTTGATATTGCTCACGTCCGAAGACAACACGTCCAGAGACAGAATATATGGTGGAATGATGGAATAACTCAGTACGTTCAGTACTTCGCAAGTGATCGCTCAGGTAGGCAGAAAGCTACCTCAAATGAAGGCTCAGGAATATCTTATGAATGTTTCTGCTTAATAGTGTAGTAGCAGTAGGCAAATTCTAAGTGCTCGAAATTATGAAGCGTAGCATGTATGTAAACCTTTTTAATCAGCACTTCACATGGAAAACCATATCACATAATTATCCTCAAATCAAGCATAATTTCCATGCGAATTTCGAGAGTCAAACATGTCATGTAGATCAGGCTCATAATCAACGTTCACAATGGTCATTTACTCATTAATGCATGATCATATTCCATATAAAAAGCTCAGATTCGTTACCAAGGCATATTCAGTCATTTCGACATATATTTACCATAACAACACTTTCCATATGTGATTCCCTGCTATCTATTTCTAGAATGAATTAATCCAGATTTACTTTCCACGTATAACACACGAGATAGCGACACATCAATGCATTTCCATGTTTAGCACATAATATCCAATCAACTTATTTACCATGTTTAGCGTACTATTCAGATCACAGCATTTATATCACGAACTAATATGCCATAGCAGAACTTTCCATATATCAGATCACAACCATTTCAGCACATACCATATATTATTGCATCTTATCCAAAGAGTCAATCAATCAATTCTTTCCTAAATATAACATCATATTCAGTATAAGGAAAGTATCAAAACGATGTCGCACATTTAACTCAGTTGGATGCATGCAAACGATTTTCTACTCGATTTTATCCAGGAATAAGCAAGTATCAACAGATATACCACTTTCCATATATAAACAGCATATTTCTATATATAGCTTAGCAGTCTCATGCGTTATTCCCATATATAGCACAGTACGATATATCCTATCATATGGGCTATCTGTAACATGCGGTCACATAGTCTCATCAGATAATCATAGAATCACATGTGAATCAAACATTCAACAATTTAATCAATGCATGGTTGAATATTATCATGAACTTAGACGTTATATTGATCACAAATCGAATTGCTTAATTTATTGACCTAACGTCATTACAATTACATCGTTCATCAAAATTCTTTAACACGTATGGACCAAAAAAGGTCAACATTCTCCCCCTTTTTGATGATGACGTGTAATTGATGCAGCACAGAAGCATGTAAGCATATTCGATCACGCAAATCCTAGCGCATATGTCTAAGTGTTCCATTTTTGCAAAACAGAGCATATGATATTTCCTAGTCACATATGATACTTATTTGCTCCCCCTGCCTAAGTGGAGTTATCTGTATGACATGCAAAGATATATCATGAATGAATTTGCTCCCCCTGTCTAAGTGCGGATATAACGTGTCATTTCAAGGTTATATCATGAGAGCAAAATTTTGAAATTACCTGTGAGTGTGCTCCCTCTGCCTAAGTGCGCATTTTCCAAGCATGATTCAAGCAATCAGACATTCATCGCAGAAGGTACCTAGCACTTATCAAGAAATCTCACACAAGTTAAGTTGCACAATTAAGTATCAGAGTATAACAATATCAGAGCATAAGATTAGGCAACACAGTATAAAGGCATTAAAGATACATCCAGAAATCAGAGCAAAATATATTGAGCATCGCATAGAGGCACCAGGGATATATCATAAAAGCAAAATATTATAGAGATTAGGGTTCCACGAGTTACCCTACTTACGACCTATCTTCCAAACACTAAAACACGAAGACGCTCTTCGCCTAAAAACTTACCTTACTCCCCCTTCATTATCAAAAAGGCGGGAGGGACACCTACACACAAACTTGCAGACCTGGAATAGAGAGAAATATCCTAAGAGCAACTAGGATCAGAATGGAGTAAAGGGGCAGCCTATTGGCTTGAAGAGGTTTCGGAATCGGCAGATTTTGCAAGGGACTTCTTTACCAACTTGGAGAGCTTGCGACAACTCGGTGTACTGTCCTTTGAGCTTGCGGAAGCGCTTCTGGTTATCAGCCTTGATATCGGAGATATCGCGATGTATCACGAAGATTCCTTCCTTTCCGATGCTGAGTTCGTCTTTATAGTCGTCGTCGTCGTCGCTCTTGACTTTCGCCTTTCCCTTCGCGGCGGATCTTTTCTGGGCGCTGTCAACTGACATGTTCTCCTTGGCCTTGAACAACCTTGACTCTTCGAGTGATGAATTCCCATGCGCTTCAGAGTCACAAGATCCACAACGTGGATGGCCTTGTCTTCCCATGCCGGCGGCATCATGATTTCTTCGCACTCAAGGAAGTGCGCGAACAACATCCCATAAGGCAAAGTCTTGTCTCTGCTTTCGAAGATATCATGTGCTTCAGAATCACATACCCCAAGTTGAAGTTGCGATCCTGGGATATCATGTAGACAGCGGACCTGCTCATGAAATTCATCGTCGTAGAGTGGCCTCTACTACTGATTTTCGCACTCCAGAGGGTCATGTTGAGCAGTTTGTGCAGAAAGAAGAAATCGATGGGGAGCTGGTTGAGAGCTTCGCCGTCAGAGAAGCGGGACTTACTACTGGTATTCCAGAGGGTCTGAAGAACATCACTGAGGTTGAATTCATCAACGCGGCACCAGTCGTTCATGTCATAATGGCAGAAGGGTTCATCAGGAACTCCTAGCATCTCATTTATCTTTTTGGTTGTCTAGTTGATTCTTCCTCCCAGTACATAGGAGCTGACGTTGATGTGTTTCTCATACTCATCGTAGTCGAAGTTTGCGTAGAAAAGCTTGACGGCTCCAGGGTAGTAGGGTTTGTTGATACTCAGGAATTCTTCCCATCCGTAGTCTTTCAGCCAGGTGATGACTGCTTCAGTAGGCAACTTGTCGAAGGCAACACCGCGACCTCGAGCGATATCTCAGTTGCTGAAGCTTTTGTAGGTGGTGCGGTTACTTTCCTCCAGGAACAGGACTTCAGTAGGGATATCATTTGGTTTTGACAGATCAATAGTTGGGATGTCAGAAGATTTCAGGGTTGGCTGTGGAGATGGCTGGGCTTGTTCAAGTGGTGAGGGATGTTTCTCAGGAGTTGGGGTTCGCGAAGGCGGTTTCTGAGTTTCTTCAGGAACATCTTCAAGGATCTCTTGGCTTGAAGCAGACTTTTCAGGTTCGGGCGATTTTGGAGCGGTTCGAGTAGGGGTGGGGCTGGACTTCTTTGTTTTCTTCTTCTTCTTTTTGGCGATTTTGGATGGGGAGGAGACTTTGTCGACGGACTTTTCTTTAGAACAAGTTCTCCTAATGGAGGATGATGAGGGTGAGACTGGTTCAGGCGATCTTGGAGGAGATTCGGGCAAGGTTTCATCGGACATGGGTTCTTTGCGTTTGTGGCTTGAGGATTCCATGGAGGCGGCTTTGGATGCGGCAGTTTTCACCATTTGAGAGCTTTGGGTTTGAGAGGAAGTTTGGAGAAGATGATGAGGAATGACGAAGATCGAAGGTGGTTCATAGTTTTTAAGGATGAAAGGGTCGGTTTATTTTGAGAAGAGATAAGGATGGATTTTAAAATTTGAATACATATTTTGAAATTCAAACAAGGAAGGGGAAGTCCATTAGACAGGGTGTCAGAAATCACAGAGTGGTTTGACGGAATCTCATAATTATGGAAAGGATTTGATTGGGCCGAATAGGATAGATTTTTAGATATTCGAGTTTCCATGAATTTCTTCATAAAATATCGAAGTTACATTTCTAAGGAAATATCCAGAAGATTGGGCTTTCCTAAATTAACCTGGATGGTTGAAGGAATGTCTTGGGATAGGATAACTATGAATTGCTTCCTAAAATACTAAAATTGCACTTAAGGATAAGATCTATAAGATCAGAGAAATTGTTGTAGGCTGAATGAATATCTACGGATTTTTGCCTAAATTAACATATCCAATGGCAGAATCAAACAGACTTACTAACCATATTTAGCTCGATGATTCCCAATCGATCACGGATGTCCCAAAATCTTGCCTCAATTAGGGGTTTCGTGAAGATATCAGCAAGCTGATCATTTGTTCCTACGAATTCCACACTGATATTCCCCTTCTGAACATGGTCTTGTATAAAATGATGTTTAACCTCAATGTGCTTAGTACGAGAATGATGCACGGGATTCTTTGTAATACTTAATGGCACTAGTGCTATCACACAGAATAGAAATTTTGTCATAACCTAACCCAAAATCACTAAGGGTTTGCTTCATCCAAAGAACTTGTCGACAACAATTTCCTAAGGCCATATACTCAGCTTCTGTTGTGGAGCGGGCGACAGCATTTTGCTTTCTACTAGACCAAGTTACCAGGGAATTTCCAAGTAATTGGCAAGTTCCACCAGTATTTTTTCTATCTTCCCTACAGTCGGCATAGTCGGCATCGGAATATCCCATTAATGGGAATTCATCCGTATGAGAGTACCACAGACCAAAATTGACAGTACCCTTGATATATCTAAGTATACGCTTGACTGCTATCAAGTGGGATTCCCTAGGGTCAGACTGATATCTCGAACACATACCAACAGCAAACATGATATCAGGACGACTAGCAGTTAAGTAAAGAAGGCTTCCGACGTACCTCGATATTCTGTTTGATCAACTGGTGTACCTGATTCGTCAGTGTCTGTTTTGGTGGTCTGATGCATGGGAGTGGAAATCGCTTTGGAATCGTTCATCCCTGTTAATGTTGATGGCAATGTTGGGATAACATTTCGGCCAACATTGTTGTCTGTCAACATTCGATTTTATCTTTCATGCCCAAAAACCGTTTAACCTTTTTTGTAGCTTTATTTACTGATATGCAGGACGTAGTAAAGTGCTGAAACGAGTTCAAACCGTGTGGAAAGCGTGTGGAGCTGCTTGAACGAATTTAGGAAGTGCGCTTACTATAAATAGAAGATTTGAAGATCAAAAGAGAAGTAGTCAAGCCACGACCAAGATTAGAAGATTTGAATATCAAAAGAGAATCATTCAACCAGCAACCATAAACAGGAGATAAGAGATCGACCAATGAGATGAGAAGATTCGAACTAAATATATACTATATTTAGGGAGATCTTCGAGGAGATATTTGACGAGATATTCAAGGGATCTTTTTACCAATTCAAGATGAGCCAATGCCCATAAATATAAGGAGATCTTCGAGCTGCAACTGACGACTTTCGAGAGAGCTTTCATGGAGCTGCTTTGAGCGACATATTCAGCGAAAAATATGAGCGAAGCACATATCAGTTTTGAGCGATTTGTATATTTTAAGAGAGTCGTCTTTTAGCCTAGTATTGAGTTTTCAGAAGTCTTAGTACTTCGTAGTTTTCAGGATCGTGTCGATTCGTAGTTTTCCTAGGCTTGTTTTTACTAACTTCGGATAGTTGTTTTGCATCCATTGCTGTAGTGGAATTTTGCCTTGAGGCACGCAGCAAGTTTTTATAACTTGCTGCACAGATTTATATCTCGTGTTCATCTATTTTCGTCACTAAGTAATTACAATATCCGCTGTGCATCTGAATGTTAGGTTGAGTGTTACCCCGACATTACCCAACATCTAGTCTATACTTAGTGTTTTACTTCCATATCGTACTGGGACCACTTCAATCCCGAATTTTATCAATAATTCCTTGTTGTACTTCGTCTGTGATACAAAGGTTCCATTGTCAAGTTGCTTTATTTGCAACCCAAGGAAGTAGTTCAGCTCACCCATTAAACTCATCTTTCCTTCTGCATAGACTTAGAGAATTCCTCGTAAAGAAGAATATTAGTACTTCCAAATATGATATCATCAACATAGATTTGGACCAGTATCATGTGATCATCTTCATACTTAATAAACGTGTTATACCGTAACGATGTCGCACATTTAATTCAGTTGGATTCATGCAATGATTTTCTATTCGATTTTATCCATGAATAAGCAAGTATCAACGGATATACCACTTTCCATATATAAACAGCATATTTCCATATATAGCTTAGCAGGATATCTCATGCATTATACCGTAACGAACCACCCTAGCCGTGCGGCTAGGGGCCGGTCAGGGCTGTGCATCCGCCACGGCGGTGGCAAGAGATATCACACAGAAAACTGCACGAAGAGTGTTAAGGGTCTCTCTGGCCTTTGCATCTCCCACGGAGGCGGCTGTAGGTGCCAATTTCCCGATTGCTCCAAGGGAGCTCAGAGCAGTACGATGTTTTGCAAGGCTCACGGTGGAGGCAAGCGGTGCACGTACCTGGGGTGCAATAAAGGCGCGGAGGGAAGTACTACTTTTTGCAAGGGGCAAGGAGGCAGAGGTGCTCGTTCGAGGGAGGAGGAGTTTGCCCTAAGAACGTCCATGGAAGTACTTTGTTCTGCGTGGCACACGGTGGTGGTAAGAGGTGTGCCGTTCCAGAGTGCACGAGAAGTGCCAGGGGCAGAACCGACTTCTGCATGCGCCACGGTGGGGGTCAAGAGGTACCAGTTCCAGTTGTGTGAAAAGAGTGCTCAAGGGAGTACGTACGTTTGCAATGCCCACGGTGGAGGTAATCGGTGCTCGTGGGGTCATGTTGGTTCGGAGTTTGGGGTGAGAGATGCTCCTTGCGAGTCGATTGCGAGGGTTAAGACTGGACTATGCGCATCTCATGGTAGTTTGGTTCAGGACAATAGAGTTCACGGTGGTGAGACCGTGGGGGGAGTTGTTGTTGTCCAAGATACTTGTAGTATGAAGCAGCCACCATTGAGCGCTGAGAACAATGAGGGTTGACGTTCCTAATGTGGTGGATAGCAGCAGTGTTGTAACTTATGTGGATATTTGGAATGGATATTCTGGCCCTCAACAAGACGCGCCTGGGATGGCTAATAACAAGGTGGTTCCTGAAGGTCAAGTGCACGGTGAGAATTTGTTGGCGGCTATGTTTTTGGGTCATCCTTCTTTTGTCTCAGCTTCAGTACAGCAGCTACGAACAATGCTCAGCCGGAGAATTCGTCCCTGGTGCATCGTCGTCAATCTTGGATCTGAAGAAACTTCATCAGCTCTAGATTTCGTCTTGCGGCCTGCAAGGCTCCTCCCTAAGTTGCTAATGATTTTCATTGTTGTTCAGCTGGTCAGAATGAGTGTTTTGAGACAAACTAAACTGGTGTGGTGCATGTGTGTGTGTATGATATATGATGGTGGTGTGCATGTTTCAGTAATAGGAGACTGCCCGAGTGACGTTATTTAGACTTATTTTCAAGTGTTTGGATCTGTGGTGTATCTGTGTATATAATCTGTTTGTTGTTCGTGTTGTGCTGGAAAAACTTTGACTATGTTCTATAAATAAGGTTATGATGGTTTTGTGTGTATTTTGTTTGTTCGTTTTGTTCATCTTTCTGCATTAGCACTTCTCTGAGTTTTATTAGCTCGATAAAAAATGTCTTGGATATAAACAAATAACTTGGCAGCTACAATTCAAATATGAAGTGTTTGTAGTCCAATAGGATAATTGTCTCCAAGCAATAAACTTGGTTTGACTACCATCAAACGCAAACGTCCTCTGTCCATTTTTTTTTTCAAAAATTAGTTTCTTCGTTTGTTCATTTTTTTTTTCCTTTTGTTTCCATTTTGGTGCATAATAAAATAGGAGCAACCAATGAAGAAGCTTGGAAACAGTCGTATGATCGTTGGTGATGTCTAATAAAACGAGAAACACAGCAGAGAATAGAAGTCAATTACAAAGCTTGACGCACTTAACATAATGGCAGAGCATAGGAACCGTACATGAGAACTCAGCTAAACCCAAGCACTAACCCACACAACAAACAAGCCGTCGCATATCCTCCCCATCTCCTCACCAAGCTAGCTTTGGGCTTCAAAATATCACACCCACTATCACCATCTACCAACAACGGTTTCCGAAGCAAGATCTTATATATCACCTGTTGGCATATTTGTTAGGGTTGCTTTATAAAATGGCCAGATATTCTCTAAAATCGTGTTTGGAAATTCACTTTCCAAAGACAATATTTCGACACTTTATCGAGTTGCACCAAATTCGTCTTGGGATAAGACTGGAGATTACTATCTTGCGTTTTGTTGATTCGAAGTGCCTTTGTTGAAATTGTTTTGCATGTATTTATAACCCATGTACAGTTGTGCCTTTTCGTATATAGAAACAACTCCTTAAAGCAAGTGTCTGTTTATTGACAGGTATTACCTTAAAGCACACCCTTTGGGGTGAAACCATACATACTCTTTCAGGCGAAAGGGTGCTTTACTTGGGGATGTCGGCCACAGTCTAGCATTCCTATAACTGTCACTGTTACTAGTACAGTTATACAAGTCTTGCTGACTTGCTGTTGTATAGCCTCGCATTCCTACTGCCTAGCAGTCATACAGTCTTACTAAGTCACGGCCGCGAAGCCCAGGGCGTCTGGCCGTGAACACGGGCATAACCCGTACCATCCCTGCCCGCAATCGTCACGGCCGTAAAGGCCGTGCTGTAGCCCGTGACACATGGTGTCACGGTCGTGACTGTCATACAGACATACACCCTTGTAGGCGTACAGCCATACGCTCGTACAACATTACAGTTTACCAACACTAGGGGCATAGCCCATTTGACCCCGTTTTCCGAGCGTGGACTCCGCACCTCCTAACTCGTACATGGTTTATTCCCAATTCACTAAAATATCCAACAATCCTCCTCCATTTTAGTGTAATTCTTTCAAAACATTCAACGTAATCACAAAACCTATGCATAAACGAAAATATCATAAAAGATTGAATTTTCATCTTAGTACACTATACATTTCAAATACTCGAGAAGATAAGGTGTTCTAAGAATTGAACCCTTCGACCCATTTGAATACATGAAGATAATGCACACACAAGTTCTCTGAACAGATCAAAACTAATCCTGACACTATTTATGAGTCATGTGTCCATATCCATTCACGAATGCATGCAAACTTTAAGTCCAAAGTTTCTTGAAGCGGCAAAACTTCACATTCACATAGGAAGCTCTTTCGTCATGCATCTGCACATGCACTTTTTCAAAGATGCTATTAAGAATATATTCCAACCTACTCTCATGCAGATCCGAGCACATTTCTGTGGGATGATATTAAAAGACTATGTGTTCCAACTTCCAAGTGTAAGCTTTCCTCATTGAATTATATATTTCCAAAGTTAACTAGAAAGGAATTGGGTGTCTTACCATTGGAAATCATACCGATTTTAACCCATCCCTATTTGGGCTGGGGAAAAATACCGAAATACCGTCCTTATCGTATCGAATTGTATCGAAAATATCGAAAATTTTGGTATACTAAAGTTTTTGGTAAGGTATGATACCGTACCGAAAATTTCGGTACGGTAATGGTATGACAGTTTTTAAAATTAGGTATCCGATTATACCGAATACCGAAATACTAAAATTTTTTAATATATTTTATATATATATGCACACCTACATATATTATATTATTTGAAAATATGAAATGAAAAATTAAGGATCTTCATAAACTTATTTAGCCCATAAAAATTATTAACTTATACACAACTTTCTAAGATTAGGCCCACCATATTTCACTTATGTAACTCAAGTAACGTTTAATTTTTGCATTTTTAATGTGTGTTTTTTTCAGGATTTTGAAAGCGTGAAGATGCAATGCAATTACTTTTGTTAATCTTCACTAATTTTTTAAATATAGCCGCTTCGTTCTAATTAATCTGTATATAAAGTTGTATTTTGTGGTTAAGTAAAGTTTTTTGCCTTACTAAGGATACTGGCTAAAATATGTAAATTATTTAAGGTTAAAAAATCTTTTTATTTTGAAAATTTTGGTATAAATAATCTATCTTATTGGGGCATAAGGAGTTTGAATTGATTAAAAATTCCAAAACAACAAATTGACGAGTTACGAGACATGCATGGTAAAACCCTCCGTGTGAATGGTATAGAAGGTATGACACAGATACCATACCGAAATTTCGATATGATACCGTATCGAAATTTAAGGTATACCGAAATTTTGGTATGGTATTGGTATGATTTTTTTGTATACCGAAATTTCGGTACGGTATACGGTATCACAGTTTTGGTACGGGATACCGTACCGAACCACCCCTAATCCCTATTGCAGATTTATTAACCAAATCTCTAGCCGACCCCTTCGTCAAGTGGTCTGCTAAATTTTGTTGTGATCGAACATAGTGAACATATATAACGCCATTCGTGATTAATTCATGAATCATGCTATGTCTAACACCCAAGTGTCTTGATTTTCCATTGTACATAAGACTATACGCTTTTGCCAAAGTGGCAGAGCTATCACAATGGATAGAGATAGGTGATATCGGTTTAGGCCACAACGTAATCTCATAGACTAAATTTTTCAGTCATTCTTCTTCTTTACCAGTAGCTGCTAGGGCAACAAATTCAGATTCTATCGTTGAATTCGGGATACAAGTTTGCTTCTTAGAAGCCCACGAAATTGCACCTCCTCCAAGCAAGAATGTTGATCGTCACGTAGTGTAATGTGCAAGTGCCACAAGTGATAAAATAAAACATATACCTAATTACTATCACCGACGTGCGATAGGCAGTGGACATATATCGTTTGTAGTGCAGTAAAGTGAGTAAACGAGTATCGAACACGAGGAATAAACTAAGTACTAGTATTAACCTATCGACTCGATATCTAGCCTAAATAAAATAAGCAGATTTTTATATGAACTATCCTAATAGATTACTCCTAAATAAACTAGAGATTGAAAGAACACGACTAACTGATACGAGAGTTTTCAGAAGATAAAAATGTGCTCGGAATTCGAATCCCATTAGGTATTATCGGCTAAGACAATAAAATCGCTCCTAAGTGATTAAGACTAAATCGCAGTAATTTCCTACCCGCTCGCGAGTTTGCTGTCGCCGTGAACGCTCGCGGGGATCTAAGATTCAGCAATTACTAACGGCGGGATCGAGTATTTGCTTTCGCTCTATACTCGAATCCTATCTTCTACGAACGGCCTAATCGTTATTTAGCTGTCGCGCTAAACGACTCTCCACACAATCGCTTTAAGACATAGACATATTAAAGCAATGAAACAGATTCATAGAACGATAAATAGTCAAACAAAGAGTCATGATAATTATATGTCTTAACTACGAAATATCCTAGCGTTCATCTAATCCCAAACACAAAGAGAATTTAGCTACTCATACTAGAAGGGAAAACAACGAAGATTGTAGAGAACAGAGAAGAAGAATTCATGATCTTGAATACTGGCGAATTATCGATGCTAGCGTGATGAATCTTCGTTCCCTGATCAATTGGGCGTGATTGCATCGTTGATCCGCCTCTTGCGCTCCGGGACGTAATTCTGCGTTCTTTTGTGCTCTTTTTCGTCTCTTGAAAGATTAGGGTTGATCTCTGGTGAGAATCCCCTTTTCCTGAGTCGAATTTGGGCTTTTATAGGAATTTTCGTAACGGTCACGGCCTGGGACATGGGCCGTCACGGCCGTGACCATCACCGACTCAAATCGCTCAGCTCTCCGCCAAGTGTCAGTGCACTGGGCGTCACGGCCGTGACCTACTTCAATCGAACTCTCTGCCAAGTGTCACGGCCAGGTGCATTTGGTGTCACGGCCGTGACCATCGTCAGTCCAACTCTCTGCCAAGTGTCACGGCCTGGTGCAAGGGTTGTCACGGCCGTGACCATAAACAGTGTCTTCTATTTCGGCCTCTGGTGGGTGTCATGGCCAAGTGCATAAGGAGTCACGGCCGTGACACCTGACAGTGTTCTTCATTTTTGCACCGTTTTGCCTCGTTTTCGCCCGAAACTCGTCCTAAGCTCCTTCGATATAAGAATAAGTGTAAATATGGCGAATAAATGCATAAAATGATTGCTAGAGCTCTATTATATTCCAATCAAATACTACGATAAACGCATTGAAATATGTTTATCAAATACTCATCTGCTTATCGAGGAATGGTCTTCCGGATTTGAGATCCAACTGGCGTCACAATATACTTCTAGAACCGAAGGTGCGCCAACGTAATATAAACTATAATCTATAGTCTTCTTTAGGTACTTAAGTACCCGCCTTATTGCTTGCCAATGATGTGTACTCGGATTACTAGTACCCTCAATTAAGTATAACTGAAATCTGGTCCATGCGAGTTCGGTTTTCTTTTCCTTTTGCTTTTCCGAAGTTCAAGTGACTTATTACTAGTCAAGTCCGAACTTTCATCCTTACCACTTGTGACTGAAATCACATCCTTAGGTCTAGGTACACTTGAGAATCGATTCATATGAAATATAGCATCTCTCGATTCAATTACGGAGTTGACCGAAATGGAGTCATTTGATTCGATTCATAGAACCTATAGGCTTTGGAATGCTCAGCATATCCAATAAAGATGCAATCTATACCTCGTTCACCTAAAGTTTTCTTCTTGGGTTCGAGAAATTTTACAACAGCCCGACAACCCCAAACTCGTAGTTTAACATTGGTTTCTTTCTAAACCAAAGTTCATAAGGAGTCAATTTGTTCCTTTTATTTGGAACCCTATTAAGCAAAATAGCAAGCCGTAAACATAGCTTCACCCCAGAATCCATCACTGAATCCGGAGTACGATAACACGGAATTTACTATCTCTTTCAGGATTCTATTCTCTCTCAGACACACCATTTTGTTGTGGTGTATACGGAGCCGTAGTCTCGTGAATAGTCCCTACCTATTGAAAGTAGTCCGGATTAAAGTATTCACCACCTCTATCCGTTCGAAATCTTTTGACAATGGCATTCTGCTGTAATTCGACTTCATTCGTATAAATCTTAAATTTATCTAATGCTTCATCTTTAGCATGTAGTAAGTAAACATAGCAGAACCTAGAAGCATCGTCTATAAAGGTAACAAAATATTTCTTATTACCTATGGAAGGAGTAGCATGCAAATCACATAGATCACTATGAATTAACTCTAGTATGACTGAGGAACGTATAACTGTATGAAAAGGTTGCCTTGTGATCTTAGTGAGCATGCAAGTCTTGCATTTTTCAGAATGAATATCAAACGCTGGTACTAAACCTTCTTTAGACATTTCATATATTCGTCTATAATGAACATGTCCTAGTCTAGCATGCCAATGTAATTTTAGAACATACGTAAAAGCAGAATGACTGTAGTCATATTTTTATTTAAATTCAACATAAACATACCATTATTATAATAACCAAATCCGATAAACTTACCAGATTTTGTCAATACAAATTTGTCTGACTCAAACACCTGCTTGTAACCACATTTGTTCAAGACAGGACCAGACACTAAATTCTTACGCAACTTAGGTACAAACCATTATATAAAGTAATAGTTTTCCCGAAGTAAATTCTAATACAACACTTCCTACACCAACTATTGGAGCACTTGACTCATTGCCCATGTGTAAAGCCTATCCATCTTCAACTGGTTGAAAATCCTTAAACCAGCCCCGGTCTTTACACGCATGAGTTGTGGCACCCGAGTCAATCCATCATGCTTCTTTATCATCATCCTGTACGTAAAATGTTTTAGGACTAAAAGATATATAATGTATACCAGAATTATGACATATGTCTAAATTCTGACCTTGTGTAGGGTTAGGGTTTTTCAACCCTTCACCCGCGGTGTTTGCCCCGTTGGTGTTCTTTGTTTGTCCACCACCTTTTCCAACCCGATAATCCCTTTTGAAATGACCAGGTTTGCCACATTTCCAACAAGCCACTTTAGGCTTTTTGTTGGACCCGCCACGGTTATCACCGTTCACTTTGCGCTTTTTATTGTTTTTAGTACGATCATCCACCATGTTGACAGTGGATAGCCCAGCACTGCTTTTGCCCTTTGGTTGGTCATTCTCCTGCACTCTTAGAGTTCCTCTACGCGCAAATGACTACCGAATTGTAGTAGGGACAATTCCTCCTTTTTATGCTTTAGAGTGCGATTGAAATCTTTCCATGATGGTGGCAATTTGTTTATTATGCAAGACACGGCTATTGCATCATCCATCACAAGTTGGTGTTGAGCGAATTGCCCAAGGATACGTAGAACCTCATTGTATTGTTCCATAACTGGTCGAGCATCGATCATTTTATAATTATTAAAATTGCTAACCAGGAATTTCTTACTTGATGCGTCTTCTGCCATATACTTTGCTTCGAGATCATCCCATAAGGCTTTAGCAGAACCAAAATTCTGATATATATATCAAATAATGAATCCGACATGCCATTTAGGATATGACCACGGCAAATGTAATCGTCGTTCTCCCACTTGTTCCTCCTTCGGGCAGTCTCAAGTGTTTCGTTCTCTTCGTGCTCCGGCATGGGCGTACTCAACACGTATACCACCTTCAGGGTTGTCAGGAGAAAGTGCATCTTCTTCTGCCATCGACAGAAATCCACACCGTTGAACTTATCAAGTTTGCAGAATTTTGAAGTCATGTCTCTCACGCTTTCGGCCATTGAAATAAGCCGAAATATTGTCTTTGAATGTTGGCGTATTTGTTAGGGTTGCTTTATAAAATGGCCGGATATTCTCAGAATCGTGTTTGGAAATTCACTTTTCAAAGAAAATATTTGGACCCTTTATCAAGTTGCATCAAATTCGTCTTGGGATAAGACTGGAGATTACTATCTTGCGTTTTGTTGATTCGAAAGTGCCTTTGCTGAAATTGTTTTGCATGTATTTATAACCCATGTACAGTTGTGTCTTTTCTTATATAGAAACAACTCCTTAAAGAAAATGTCTATTTATTGACAGATATTACCTTAAAGCACACCCTTTGGGGTGAAACCATACATACCCTTTCAGGCGAAAGGGTGCTTTACTTGGAGATGTCTCGGCCACAGTCTAACATTCCTGTAACTGTCACTGTTACTAGTACAGTTATACAGGTCTTGCTGACTTGCTGTTGTATAGCCTCGCAGTCCTACTGCCTAGCAGTCATACAGTCTTACTGAGTCACGACCGCGAAGCCCAGGGCGTCTGGCCGTGAACGCGGGCAGAACCCACGCCAACCCAGCCCGCAATCGTCATGGCCGTGAAGGCCGTGTTGTAGGCCGTGACACATGGTGTCACGGTCGTGACTGTCATACAGACATACACGCTTGCAGGCATACAGTCATACGCGCGTACAACATTACAGTTTACCAACAGTAGGGGCATAGCCCCTTTGACCCCCCGCATGGACTTTTGGGTTCCAGAATAAACGTTTTCCGAGCGTGCACGCCGCACCTCCTAACCCGTATATGGTTTATTCCCAATTCACTAAAATATCCAACATCACCTCCCTTCCAAGTTCCAATCATATGCTTCTTCATTACCTTAAGGTCCAATATGGATCGAGCCTTTCCCTCGATTCCAAGGCCTTCGCCATGGCCAGAAATAGGCTCGTGAGGTTGGTGGCAGCCGCAAATAGAGAGAGAGTGAATGGAATCCACCAGCTTTTTTTGCAGTTGGGATTGGCGGAGAACGCCGTGGAGGATAGGACTATGGCTTGGAAGATGAAGTATAGGTTCGTGTTCTGGAGTGTTTTCCTTTCTAGGGTTTGGACTCTGCGTTCTTGCTTTTTCCTCGCTTGCTCTACCCTTTCGATTTCTTCAAGGATTTCTTTTGTTTAACGATGTTGAAGATCACGGGTACTTAATAATTTTTGTGTTGTAAGATTCGATTGGTTTGATGATGATGAGTCCACTTGATTGAAATAAATTGCTTTGCTAGTTTTGTTTGTGCACATGAAAAAATAAATATTATGGTTATCTCCGGTTGCTATCTTATCTTGCGATATATTCCTATATACAGTAGAAACTCTATAAATTAATACTCGATAATTTAATAAACTCTTTAATATAATATTTTCAGCCAGTCTGACTCGGGGATAACGTACTAAATTAATAATTCTTTAAATTTATAAGATAATAGACTTTTGATAAAATCTATGGTCCCGTATAAATTATAAATTAATAAGTAAAACTATTCTCATATTACATGAACGAAGATTACTTGAAAATGACTCAATTGCCATATTTTTTTTATATATTTATTAATATTACTTAAATGCACATTAACACCGTACGAATCATGATAGACTTGGGAGATTGAAGGTGTAATCATTAATTTGACTTTCATTAAGGACATAGGAGATTAAAATGTTATTTGATGTTTGGAAAGTTTAAAAGGTAATATACACTATAAATTTTAATATATATTAATTTATCGATAAATTAAAAATTATTAATTTACCGATTAATTAATAACTCTTTTAATTAATAAATTTGCCTGGTCCCAACTATGTTAATTTATAGAGTTTCTACTGTATGTGGAAGGCACTCGGAGGAAAATAACCATGCTTCTTTGACTTGGTCCCAAAGTCTTATTATATCACTTAAGTCAACCGTTGTTGCTATTGTTTGTGATAATAAGAATGTTGACTATAGGTAGGAGCAGTGGCGGAGCCACATGAGAGTCAGTGGGGTCACCGGACCCAACTGGAAAAAATTGGAGTAAATTTACCTTAAATTATGCGTTTTGGTGTTCGATTAGAGATGCTCTTAGATCACTCGCCCATCCCGACATGTGCATCTTTTTCAGAAGTAAGCCTGACAAATATGTAAGGCAAGTAGTGGGAAGCCGAGGGAGCCATGAATTAAGCTATGGAAAAGAATGGGCTTCGTAAGATGCTAGGGGCCTATATTGAAAGCCCATGATATAAATTGGCCGTATGACTCAATATAGCTTAAGTCGCTCAGAAAATTAAGACTTGGTAATCTCATCTCATCCTCAAAGTGACGATTCATAGCTTGCTTGTCGCCCGCCGTGGATGGATGAAGAAATAACAAAGGAGAAGTTGATAATTTTCTTTCTCATTTGACAAGTGGACTGTATAAAATAACCCACTTCACAATGGTAGTGGAAGTACGCATCATTACAAGTTATTACAAAAAAAAAAAGAAAAAAACGAATCGTACCAGAGACAACAAATGGCCTCGTCTCCTCCACAAAATGTCCCCCTTTTCTCTTTTCAATCCTTGGTGTAAGTCAGTTCCCTTTATGCTGTAACGCACTACTAACAACACCATCTCATACCATATACCATAGCATCATTACATTGCATGACAACTTCATAGAGGGTAAGCTTCTTTATGAATATCGCCACGTGGCAGCGTTCAATGTGGTATACACTTTTACTTTCTATATGCGTCTGAGTCTTGGTATTCACTATCTCTACCTCTCTCCCTAATAATGGGACTTTACAGTTATATTCTCTTTCTCCAGTGTAGTGGTAATAACGTAGGCATGCATACTCCTTAAAAGTGCTCTTTGTGGAATTCAAATTTGGTTGAGCCTTTCTGATTGTAATCGTAGCACAGCTGACTCAGTTCTTTAGCCAAAACAGGAATCCCACAATAGAAAACACCTGCTCGAAAAAAAAAAATACCCGCCAAGAGTTCTAACTTGGAATGCTTATAATGATCAATCAATCAATCCAAGAACTTCTAATGTTTGTACGTAATGTACTGACCTATTCTTGCATTGGAGTGTTTCGTGCCGACTTTCGAAAGGACTTTCTTCCAGTTCGGCCTTGCGAAGTGCGTTCTAACCTGTTTCGTATCGTTCATTGTCTGAATTTTCATCTAATGAAACCATAACAAAAGATGAACTTGAGATCATACATACCCTTGTCCCAGATACTATGTCAACTCCGTTTTTAGCATGATTTAGCGCCTGAACCATGGTTATGAGAGCTGAACGAGCATCCCCTTCTTCATACACGCTAGTTAGGTAATTATGCATCTCAATAACTCCCTGGAAATTTTTTAGCCAATGTAAAGGTTGGAGGAGCCAAAAGCCCATTAAGAATTCGAAGTTTTTCATTGCGTATTTTCTTACCCTCTGATCAAGTTCTGCAACTTCGTTCATCACCCCTTTGAACCAATCGAAAGAACCTTGCTCTCTCGTTACCCAATAGAAGTATGCGTTCGTAGTCCTCAATGGCTTCTTACGCTTGGGAGTTGTCATAGTTAAAGAATCATACGATCCCGAACTTTGGTCCGAGATTCTGCTGAAATCTGTAACTGAATCCTGAGAACAGCAAAGCTTTGTATGAGCACATCAAAAGAAGACTATGCAATCTAGGTTATATCTAATCACATTTTTATTACCTGTTCCTCCATTTTGACAATGTTGTTTAGCAAATCTTTGAGGATGCTGATGAAGGGCGTCGCCCCTATTCCTAAACCGACGAGCAGAAGAACGTCATATTTCTTGTAATTTTGCGCTGGAGCACCGTAGGGTCCATCTATTAATAGCTTAGGCAAGCTGCATAAAACGGAGCTAGCTGTTACTACATTATGGGACAAAGATTTTTAAGTTTTTTCATTTCTCTGTGTATGTAATGTATACCTTCTCTTTGTATTTTCATCAGCTCTAAGCAAACCACTTTTGCCAGCAAGAGGAGGCTCGCATGCATCGGAAAACACCTTCTTGAGGTCACGAGTCCAATCGCCTAATTGCCTTATGTGAATGCTGAGGTAATCGTCGCCCGGCGCTGAGGTAATCGAAAACGGATGCCTGCAGTGCATGAGAAAAAAAGATATTATTTCAAATAAAAGTTTCATCTGATTATTCAAATTTTTTCGTACCATTCAAATGGTGAAACAGCGGGGCACTGCACGAACATGTACTGTCCGCTCTTGTACTTAAATTGCGATGGCTTCGACATTTGCAGAGTGAGAACATTTCCCGGGTAAATAGCAGCCTGAAAAGAGTTATGGAATTTATTAGCAAAATTCATCAAGTTTCTTTTTTTTTTTTTTGAACGACACTCTTCTGTTTTTCTCATGATCACCTTCAAAATCCTGACACTGTAAGACCCAGACCGAAATAATCTAAGCAGTCTTTCACCTGCGTACAAAAGTACAGGAACGGCAAGATACATCCACGTCTGAAGCAAACCGATGACGAAGAAGAAACACAATGTTATTTTCATAGAAGAAAATCTTAAAGAAAGTTAAATATAACCAACCATACGCATACGCACATACCGTCTTTTTGTACCAATGGTGCACGAGGTAAAGAAACGTCCCATGAACGATCAGCAATATGTAGACGAAGACCAACAGATGATGCGAATACCAAAATGCGTTATAACCAGTTAGCTTGTCTAATGGCTTTGGCAGCTTAATCAAGCTTCTCCTGAACCATCTCGTGGCTAATATGAAAGCGATGGACATGAGAATCACCATTAAGAGACCAGTGATTCCTTCGATACCTTTAACAAGGTCTACGTATTCGGGCTTTTGATTTCCAAAGTCGTTCATCATGTAAAGGCTGTACGATGAATCGGGCGAGTCTATGAGCCTGGGAAAATCGCATGCCAAGTGGTTCCCAGCATGGAGAATGATTCCAATCACTATGGCTGCTGCTATGGTCTGTTCTTCACATCATATTTTTTACACGGAAAAATTATAATGTTCAGTGACTCAGATAAGGGATTCAATATAACATCTTTAAGGTCAAAGCACTGTTAGCTTTATCACTAGTCACCCTTCATTCAGACAGTCAGATTGTTTAGTCGCCATGGTATCCAAACTCTCCTTTTTATTTACTCTTTCCACCATTTTCTTGTTAAAACAGGACAACTAATATTTCATTTTTACGTAATATGTTTCCAAAGAACAGAATCTTTAACTATGTTTGATTCTAATGTACTTAAAGCCCCAAACTTTTTCAAAATGAATCTTCTACCGTAGAGTTATATTATACTGATCCAGTTCAGAGAAGCTCATAGACAAGAACCGTTGACTAAGTCACAACTCAGGCATATTAAGACCTTCACATAAACTTACGGCTCAAGACAGTACCTCTTAGACTAACACTTGCTGTTTTTCCCAATATGAAAATTTAAACAAACAGAGACAACTAAAAGGTTGTGAGAGGTAGATATCTGACCTTGTGAAAGTTAATGTTGTCATCGAACGGCACAAAGCATCCCACCCTAGATGACCTAAGCCAAGTAATCGTGTTCCTACAAACAGGCAATAGTATGAGAGCCATGTTGAGTTTCAACGTCTCGGCAGCACCTTTGGCTGTTAGAAGGCAATATCCCATGACCTTGAAAGCATTTTTCTGCTTGTATTGATAGAATTTCCACACAAAAAGTCCGATCATTATCATAATCCAAAGCATTAGGACCCAAATCCTCCTCCAATTTTCTTGCATGAAGTATAGAAGCTTCGTGCTTATTCTCTGTAATGGACTACGGTATCTGAGCCCATGTAGGTTTTGACTTAAAGCTTGGCTCGTGTAGCTAAGCGCTTGACTGTAGTTTAAGTACGTGTCTTTCTGTAGCAACAGTGTCTCCAATTGCCAAAGCTGCATTTGCCATAGATTCATCAGTTATTTGTCTCTATGAATCCAATAAAACAAGTGTCATCATTTAAAACGTTCAAGTAAAACAAAAGTCAAAGAGACGCTGACATCCATTAAGCTTAGTCCAGTAAGAAAAAAGACAGGGTAGAGAGACTTAGCAATAACCATTTTCTCTCTCTATCGAAAACTCTCTCCTCCCACCACAGAAACCCTAGCCGCCAACATCTCCTTCTCCTCCACCTCCATCAATGGAGGTTCCAACTCCATGGAGGTGGAGGAGCTCTGCTCTTATTTTTTCTTTCCTCTCTGTTTTAGGTTTTTATTATATAAAAAAAAAAAAAAAAAAATTAGTCTGGCCCCTCCCGACTCGCCCCCTACACCTCCCCCCTCCGCCTCTGCCTCTCCCTCCCTCCCTTGCTGCGCCGCCTCCGACTGGGCCCCTCCCCTGCTGCGCCGCCTCCTCGACTGCCGCTGGCCCCCCGCCGCCTCTCCCACTCGCCGCCTGTCCTCTTCAAAACCGGCCAGCTTCCGTCACCTCATCGCCCGTCCATAGCCGCCCCGCCCGCCGCCTTACAACCCTGCCGTTTTGCTGCCTCGAAGCCCCGCCCGAGCCCTCCCGCCTCGTTTCCGCGTTTTCTCCCGACAGTCGGGAGCCTTTTCTCCCGTGTGGAGCTTTCAGTCCGATGAAAACAATCCCAGAAGTTGAAGACCAAGTTAAAGTGAGGAGTATCGTAGATCTAGCTTAATCGCTTTTTCTGTTATAGGTTCCATAGTTCTTGGTCATAGATTATGGTGCTTTGTTTTCTGTCGGTTTTTGTCCTTTGTGGACCTTTTCTCCCATTTGGGAGTGTTTGTTCCCCTTGTGGGATTCTTTTGTGCTCCTATGTGAGCCTTTGTTCTCCCGATTGACGATGTATCGGTGAAACTCTTTGGGCTTTTTAGCCCTGTATCTTTGTTATTAATGCACGCTATCGTTTCGAAAAAAAAAAAAAGTAAGAAAAAAGACAAAAAATTGACCGAGTCCTCTAGGGGTAATTCAGTTATACCAATTATTTTCAAGGTAATTTACGACCATATTTTTTTTATCATAAATATGATCAAATGTGCTCTTTCAGACTGAAGCCATGATATGAAAGATGACAGGAACATGCGGAGCGGAATGATTGTAATAATAAAACTTTATCACAATCACTTTGGAGTAAATACACGTTAAAGGTCGTTAAAGCATATGGTCCATTTTGAGTGCAGAAAACGCGCATATGAGAAAAGAAGAAACATATGAAGTCCACATGGGATTAGCAATGATTCCTGGCGAAAAGTTATGAAAAAATAATCAATTCATTGCATGAATATATGACACGACAGCAATATTCGCAAGTTACACAGTCCCATCCCTTCGCATGCAATATTTAATCTTGCAGTACTTAGTAAGACTTTGGACATTAGGTGATATAAACTTATCATCTATTTGGAATAACTAAGAACGATTACTCCTTAACCACTCCAATCAAGTACTTGGATACGCTCTGATTATCAATATATATATTTAAATAATTAATAACTTATTTGAAAGTTGGTAAACGATTTTATACATATTAGTAAAGTCGACGTGTATTGTTGAACGACGCAACACGGTAACCAAATTTAAATAAAAGACGCAGTTAGTCGCTCGTCATGAAGAAGAAGAAACTGACTTTTCTCAAGCTATACTAGTAGAGTCCAACGTTGATTATTTTTTAGTTGCAACCATATATCATTAACACAAAATCTAAGTGCTGCGGTTGGTAAGCATATAATAAAGAATGTTTATAATTTCCTAAAATCAATTAGATATTATTATCTAATCCAGTTTTTTTATGTATTACCTCAATGTAGCCAAGCTTCTCAGGGTCCAACTCCTCCATGATCAAAGCAGCATACTCTTCAGCTTGTTCTTTCAGTCTCGACAGCTTATTCGCAGAGGCACTCAACGCAATAATCTGAACAAATAATTAACGACAAATTAAACGAAATGAACGAAATAAAATAACATTTCACAACATTGGACCTGAAAAATTATTCAAATAAAAACTATACCCTCACCAACCCACCTAACCTTATTTTAGGAACGTAACGTATTTGACTCACTCTCGGTTTGTAACGTGCACGTAGATATTGTTTTCGGTTATCTCATAATTACTAAGCCAATATATATATATATATATAGATATATATCAGCTAAGGTGCTGGATTACAGCCATACAATCAATATAAATGGAGCAGTTGGTAAGAGATTTATCCAAAACACATTCTTGGCTTAAAACCCTTTTTATTACATAATCTCTATTTAAATGAGTTTCCGAAATACACTGTAATATATTTTAATATCGTGGCATCAAAAGTCAATTCGATTTTATTTTTTATTTTATTTTTATGTTTTATATGCCACCGGAATCTGACAGGCAGGCAGACTAATCGTTTACCTCACTAACAATCATCACATCATCAATTTAAAATTCCATTACGAAAAGAACGATTACCAGCTTTTCAGACTTAACTTAATTAAGTATTTAGCTAATTAAAGATTAATTAAAATTAATGATACTACCTCCTTAACTTCCTCTTCAGTTATCCGTCCATCTTCGTTCTTGTCCACCCTATAATTCATAAAAGTATACGGATTCAATCAATCTGTTAACGACATAAGAATAAGATGATCAAACGTTACATGTCGAAGAAGATTTGGAGCCTTGAATCGAAGCTCTGATCCGTAATCTGTGTCCAAAACTCATGGAGCTCTTCTCTGCTGAGCTTATCAACTTTTAGTCTTCTTCTCCTAATCAATGCATCGAATACTTCCAGTGCAAACTCATTCGAATCTCTCATCCCTGCGCATATGAATGCATTTTATGACAACATGGACGGCACATTCTGAAGTTTTTTGGCAATATCCCATGATTAAACGAGAACGAACCTATGCATTGCCCGAAATCCTCGCGGTGAAGATACCCATCTTTCGCAAGCTTTTCAAAGTTGTCGCTGACCTCTTTCCAAGCGTCGACCTTATTGTAACTCTTGCTATTGCTACTGATAAACCTCAAGCCACGCAACGCCCTCTGCGCGCCCGGCCTCGTCCGATCAAGCTGAGCTCTCTGCCGGCGCATGGCTCGAGCGGCTAGGGCCGACTCTAAGCCTCCGCCGGAGCCTGCTGCTTGCTTCCTCGAACCCGAGCCTGCGCCGCCGTGGCTGCTCCAAGAGAACCTTCTTAGCTCCTGAGAAAGCTGCCTCGCCTTGGCCAACGCCTCGGCTTTCAGCTCGTGAGAGATCTGAAGAAGCCTGTTCGAACCGCTACGGCGCATTGTGGCGGAGCGTGAGGTCGACGCGGAGTTTGGGGCGGTGGTCGTCTCGAAGGTCAAAATGGTCTCGTTCGCAGCTGCGGCGGGCTCCACGCTACGGAGGATGATCGTGTCGTCGTCTTGGAGGTCGAGCGTGACCTCCACGTACTCCTCCTCCGAGGCGCGTGGCGCGTGGACTGGCTCGGCAGACGATGACGTAGACAGATAGTCCGTCGCCGGCGGGGAGTCGTCGTCCTCGCTGCAGGGTAGGATCGTCTCGGAGCCCCATCTTCGCAGGGCATTCACACTTTTCCCCTTCATACTAGGATGCAAATCCCTTCAAACATAACATCCGTGATCATTTGTGATTAGGAATGGACTGGTTCGTAGTAAAAGCTCAGAGGAATGTCATCTTAGGAGAAATCAACAATTTAACGGAGGTGCCAAAACGCGTTGAGCATCTGACAGAATCCAGAAAACAACATGCAAACGACAAATCTGGGAAATGAAGATGGGGGACCGTTAAAAGGAACAAAGACTCAAAAAAATGGAAAACGAAGAAAGCAACAAAGTCTCCGTTTCCTCCTCTGCTTGTGCGAAATCTCTCTGTTTTCAAAAGCGTGATCAGCTTTTGATTATTTGGTGAAGAAATGGTGATGATGGTGAAGGGCTCTGATGCACAGGCAGAGAGAGGAGAGAGAGGAGAAGAACAAACATGATGACTGAGGAGTGGTTATGTTGGGTGATACATATAATATGTGTGTGTGTGGTGTGTGTTTGTGCGTGCGTGTGTGTGGTGACGTGTCACGCATAGTACGTGCTTGTTCGAGAGACTTGGGAGTTGTAATAAAACGGGAATATTTATTTGGGCCTATCCACTAAATAGGCTTCGTAGGTTTTTGGGCCTCATTCGGCCCAACTGAATCTTAGTAGAAGATTTAAAGGATATATTTGTTGATTTGATTAGACATCACAAACTTTGAAGTTTGAATTATGGCTTGTCGAGCTGTCGAGACTATATTCGATTTTATATAATCTTTGAGTGAGTAGGTGAATTGATCTTCTAGAAGGTCTTGGACAAACCAAATATCCCACGGTTTTCGTTGGCCCACGCAAGAAGCTTCGAATAATAAAACTCTTCCAAGTCAATCTCACAACAACTCCCAAATCGAAACTTGTGATGGTTTCTAAGGAAAAAACGTACTTTTATTAATCATTTAGTGTAAGAAATGCGGCCAATATTCCGTTTCACTACTTCAAAAGTAGGAGAAGGATTGATTGAGAAAGTCAATGCATGATTGTTGTGGTTTTGCTTTAATACACACGGAAGAAATTATTCTTGTGGGGCCGTATGTGAAATTTGAAGATTGGAATTTCGTTGCTCTTCATCGGCCTCTCAACTGCCGTTAGAAAATAGAAAATGGGTGATCCACTTCTGTAATTTTAGCTTATTCAAGTAATAAAAGTAACGATTTTATTTTAAAATGGTTAGATGATTTGAAGGTCTTTTATTTGCTCTCAATGGGCCAAAGGCCCAATATTTTACTTTTATTGGGCTAAAAGTCATAAACCTTAAATGGACTTGTTTACGTTACGCTGTAGTATGTACGTGTGCAGAGGGGCATATCATATGATCAAGGGTAAATTCCTTATCAGTCCCAGTTGAAGTTTAAACTTCCTCTTAAATACCCCTGGAATTATTTATTCCTGTTAAGTACCATTCCGTTAAAAGTTTCCTGTTAAATACCCCAAACGCTTGAAAAGACGAAAATAACCCTTCTTTAATGATTTAAAAAACATTCAGATTATTACATCACATGTAGCACGTATTATACCATCAAAACGACTAATTATACCCAACATCGAACATATAATTCTACCAATAAAAATAGATATTATACCAATTGCTTCAATTTTTATACCAAGTCAAATCTACAATTATTATACCAATTGTTATTACTATTATACCAATAAATAGTGTTATTATAATTTCTATATACGAAATAAACTTTGCACATCATACCACGAACGGCAGATATTATACCAACAAAAGGGTATATTATACCAACAAATATACAAATAATTACACCAATAAATAAAGTTATTATACCAATAAAGTCATTTTTATATTATTATTTTCCCATACAATTTCTGACTATTATACCAACAAAAGATAGCATTATACCAACTGCTTTAGTAATTCTACCCGAATTACATTGGGTAACATCGTACCAAAAAACTTATTTATTATACCACCATATAGTTGACTAAATGCGCATATAAATATACCAACACATTGTACGACTATACCAACAGTTTAGGTTATTATACCAACAAATACTGAATGATTATAACAATTATTATACCAATAAAAGATCGAATTATACTAATACAATTGGTTATCCTATCCATACATCAGTGTGCAATTGTGTTGGTATAATTACAACAACAGCTGGTACAATTTTGACGATGACTGGTACAACAGTAACATCAGTTGGTATAACACCAAATTTCACTGTAAAAATTTAAACTAGTATAATAACGAAAATAGATAGTAAAATTTATACAATTTATGGTATAATTTTTAAAGTAGTTGGTACGACGTCCAATTTCACTGTATAAGATGAAAACAGATGGTATAATAACGAGAAGAGATGGTATAGTTTCAGCAATTTCAGGTGTAATTTGAATATTACTTGGTAGGACGACCAATTTCACTGTAAAACTTAAATAACTGGTATAATAACATAAGCAGATTGTATAATTTCTGTAATTCGTGGTATAAATTCAAAAATCAGTTGGTATATCGTCCAATTTCACTGTATAAAATTAAAACAGATGGTATAATAGAAAAAACAGATGGTATAGTTTCCACAGTTCGTGGTATAATTATAGAATCAGTTGGTACAACGTCGAGTTTCACTGTATAAAATTGAAATAACTGGTATAATAACGAAAAGAGGTTGTATAGTTTCAGCAATTTCATGTGTAATTTGTAAAGTAGTTGGTACGACGACCAATTTCACTGTAAAGCTTAAATAACTGGTATAATAACATAAGCAGATTGTATAATTTCTGTAATTCGTGGTATAAATTCAAAATCAGTTGGTATATCGTCCAATTTCAGTTTATGAAATTAAAATAACTGGTATAATAACGAAAAGAGATGGTATAGTTTCAGCAATTCCTGGTATAATTTCGAATTCTTTTGGTACGACGTCCAATTTCACTGTAAAATTTAAATAACTGGTATAATAGCAAAAACAGATGGTATAGTTTCTACCGTTCGTGGTATAATTATAAAATCAGTTGGTACAACATCCAGTTTCACTGTATAAAATTGAAATAACTGGTATAATAACCACAAGAGGTGATATATTTTTCTATTTGCGGTATAATTTCAACATCAGTTGGTATAACGTCCAATTTCACTGTATAAAATTTAAAATAACTGGTATAATAACGAAAAGAGATGGTACAGTTTCAACATTCTTGGTATAATTTGAAATTCTTTTGGTATAACGTCCAATTTCGCTTACTACATTTAAATAACTGGTATAATAACATAAACAGATGTTATAGTTTCTATAGTTCGTGGTATAATTTTAAAATCAGTTGGTACAACGTCCAGTTTGACTGTGTAAAATTGAGCTAACTGGTATAATAACGAAAAGAGGTAGTATAGTTTCAACAATTTCTGGTATAATTTCAGAATTAGTTGGTAAAACGTCCAATTTCACAGTAAAATTTAAATAACTGGTACAATAACATAAACAGTTCGTATAGTTTCTACAATTTGAGGTGTAATCTCTAAATCAGTTGGTATAACGTCCAATTTCATTGTATAAAATTAAAATAACTGGTATAATAAAGAGAAGAGATGGTGTAGTTTCAACAATTAGTGGTATAATTTTGTAATTCGTTGGTACGACGTCTAATTTCACTGTAGAATTGTAATAACTGGTATAATAACATAAACGGATGTTATGGTTTCTACAGTTTACTACTATAATTTCAATATCAGTTGGTATAACGTCCAGTTTCAATAAAGGGCAATATTTACTTAGACACTGAAAACCGATTTAAACCTAATTGCAACATTAGTTCGAAAGGAAGAAAAATTCCATCGGTGTTGCGAGGGGAAACCAGGCGTCGACATTCGATCGGGAGTAAGAAGAGCTCACCAAATTGTTGAAATCGCGTGGTGTTGGGCGAAGGTGCGAAATTGTTTCGTGACTTTGTAGTGTAATTTTTCGTCAATTTGGTATTTTATTGTGGTGTTCTCGTCGAATTGACGCGTTATTAGGTTTAATATCGTAGTGATATAGTGTATATTACTTGGGCCCAGGTATAATTTCGAAATGCCTAAGAAGAAGAAAGATTTGGTCGACCCTAACGAGGAGGCTGTGGTGACTAAACGTAGCCGTTGTCATGTCAACTGCTTTAGAGACCATATGGAGAAGGTGATAAAAACGGCCAGTGAGGAGCAACTTAGAGCTGTTAGGCGGTGCCCGTTTTCTCATTTTCTGAAAATACCTCGTATGGAAATACCCAATGGCCGTTTAGAAGGTGTCTTGAGCAGGTTTAGTGAAGACTTTTCTGAGTTTATGTTTGGAAAGACACATGTTGTTCCATTTGAAAAACAAGCTTTTTCTATGTTTGTTGGATTGAGGAGTGAAGGAGAGCACGTAGTGGAGAACATAATGGTGAGTAAGGAAATGTCTTTCCTTCGAAGATGTTTCGGGGAGAGAAAGACATATAATATTACTCGGTCCGACATCTCAAAGGCATTAGATAGAAATAGTGTAGGATCAGGATTAGGTATTGATGATTTTGTGCGTTGTTACATACTATACGTATTCAGTTGTATCTTGTTTCCGACTTCGACGTATAACTTGCCGTCGTATCTCCTCGCTTATGTGGATAATTTGGGGGGAATTGGAAGTTTTGCGTGGGGTGCTGCAGTGCATCAGTTTTTGCTGAAATCGATGCGATCAAAGAGGGTGTACGTGGAAGGATGTACATACGGTTTGTTGGTAAGTTATGGGTCTTATTTTTTTGAAGAGACGTAGATTTCAATATACTTGTGCTTAGTTGTTGTGATTTATCTATAATGATGCAGATTTGGGTGTTCGAACATTGTCCCTCGGTTGGGAGGAAGTGTGGGCTGCACGAGGTACCCCGTTGTCTGCGTTGGGGGGATCCGATGACACGTCCTAAGTTAAAGGACGTGGAGAAACAGTTTGACGCGTTGGAGCCACATCAAATACTTCAAATATATCCATCTGTCGAAGAGCAAGCATTTGTTGCGATGCCAATGACGGTTGAAGATGTCGTGGCACACCGGCATACCGATGCTTCAGCCTACCTACGAGAGATAGAACAATTAAGGGCAAGGAATTCGGAGTTGGAAGGCATGGTCGAGGACTTAAGGCGTCATAACGAGCTGAACAAAGTGGTGGAAGAAGAGACTGATCGGGGGGAAGAAGATGTCGTGCCCGATAGTATAAGTTTAAGTGATGTGGTGCCCGACGGTATAAGTATGGTTGATGTTCCTATCGAGTTCGAGGATAAAGCAGTTTGCATGTCCCCAGATATGGGAGGAGCACATAGAGATGTTGATTACACCGTGGAGTATGTTGGAGACGAAGGTGGACACGATGTGAGCGTAGAAGAAGGGATGCGAGGGACAGATGTAGGGACAGGTGGAGCTGATTTGGGCTCTGAAGAAGGAAGGAGAATGGAAAGTACAGATGATGTGGGCAACGAAGATGGTGTGCCCGAAGGTGAGGGAAGTTTGTGCGCTGAGCAACCTGCAGCTGAGAACGTTCGGCGCTTTGGTAAAGTCTTCGGACGAAGGAAGAAGAATGAAACCAATCAAGTTAGCTCCATTGTCGAAGATGTCGTAGGCAGGAGAGGCAGAAAGCCAAGAAAGGATTCGTCGTTCGTAACGCCTTCTGGATCGACTACACCTGCGAAGAAGTTGAGGCGTACGCGAAAGGGAAAGGTATTTAGTAACTATATTCTTTAACCATTAATTTACTACAACCGATTGTGTATAATAGGAAACTTCATTTTCACAGGAGAAACTGATTGAAATTGAATCTGAAGATGATGAGGCGGAGCTGATGATTGAAAAAGAACGTCACGAAGCTAAGAAAGCTGCATTAATGCAGAAGTATTATATGTCGAGGTCTTATCCGGGCAGAGACTGCTTGGACGGGGATCATAGGAACTTGGTTGATGCTTTTTGACCAAGATGATTTTACGTGAGTAATCACTTAGATCATATCCTTTATGCTATTGAGTACAATCTGCGTTTCATTCGACATTTAAGTGTAGGTCAACCGTGTTCGCAACCGGACCGTCGCAAGTGACCGGTGAACTACTCATCAATTTGCTAATGGGTGAGCCCATTCAAGGCGATATCATCGATTCATGGTTCCACTACATTAACTCAACGGTTTACCAAGCACGGAACAATGTATTTGGTATTGTAAGATTTCTCACAACACATGTCACGGTGAGTATAGCTTACCAACTTGATAGTGAATTTGTTTTCATTAACTTCATAATAATAGAGTAACTTATTACAACGCTTTGCAGGCCAATTTCTTGGACATTTTGGGGCAGCGGAAAAATAAAAAATTTCCCGATAAGGACGTGAAAAGTATGTCCTTTGACCAGAAGTTGTTACCATACGTGCTCCGTCAGTTAAAAATATTGGAAAGGTATGAGTTGCATACAATGCGAGCTATAGTGATGCCCATTAATACCAAATTCCACTGGCATCTGCTTATTTTCCTCCCACAAGAGAGGATCTTCCGTCATTACACGTCCTTGCCGTCCCCCCAATATCGGTCAGACGGTGAGCTCGTCGTAAGTGGTCTCTCAATTAATGTTTTTGATATATATTCATTTGTATAGATGTAGCATTTACCCGTTCGAGCTTGTTGTTAAATTTCAGGCCACGCTGTTCGCGCAATACCTCAACGGCCGGTATAAACAGGCTTTATCAACTAAGAACAACGTCGAGCATGTAAAATGTCGACAACAAGCGGATGGCTCCATGGACTGTGGCACGCTTGTATGCATGTGGGCTGATGCCGTCTTGAAGGACAGCGTCGGAGGTTGGGATTACGTGGAAGAAGCCGGTGATGTTAAAGAATTTCGTGCCATTATCGCATCTGGGATTCTGTCCCACGCTAAGAGTTGTCCAAAAGCGGAGTGAACGATTACGTAGGACAATATGTTGTGGTTTGCTTTTGGAAAATTATGTATTATGTTGCTGTTTATTTTGTGGGATTGTAGCATCTGGGATTTTGTGGGCTTATGTTTATTTTGTGAAATGGCATTCCACTACATTTAGGACAAGATGTTATGGAATGATTGTGAAATTACTAGGGTGGTGTTTATTTTGTTTGTTGGCAGTGAACAATTGTAAGGACAGATGTTACTTGTTTTAAGTGTTTAATATTTCGGTCTTTGTGGAGGTTTAGGATTACTAAGTAAACTTCACTTCGATTCTTGTAAGTATGTTTTCAATTTTCTTATTATACCAATATTAACGGAATAAAACCATATCATTTACCAAGTAACTTGATTCTTTGGCAAACTTACTTCGATTCTTGTAAGTATGTTTTCAATATACTTTGTCAATTTCACTTACTACATTCTTTGGGTGGCCGACTTACTTGATTCTTATATATACGATGGCGTTATAATTATAAATTAATTTGTTGGATGTTGATAACCTGTTTTGTTATGATACTGACATTAATCGACTTATAAGTACAATATAAAGATTTATAATTTTGACCGCATATGATAATAGTGTATACGATTAGTATAAGGGTTAATTTCCTAGAAGTTGGACATTATACCAATTGATTATGCAATTATACTAGCATTTATTGAAATTGTACCATTTGTATTCGTACTTATACCAATGAATAAAGGTATTAGAATTAATAAAAAAAATTTAGGCAGTATACCAACTGATTTTGCTATTATACCAGAAATTGAGGAGACTATACTATCTATTTTCGTTATTTATACCAATAAATATTGTTATTTTAATTTCATACAGTGAAATTGAATTATATACCAACTAATTCTTCCAATTATCCCAGTAATCGTGGAAATTATACCACACATTATCGTTATTATACCATTTATCTCAGATATTATTCCAATAAATAAAGATATTATAATTTATACAAAAAAATTGGGCATTATACCAACTGATTTTGCTATTATCCCGGAAATTGAGGAGATAATACCATCTACTTTCGTTATTATACCAATAAATTTTGCTATTTTAATTTTATACAGGTAAATAGAATTATATACCAACTACTTTTCGCGATTATACCGGAAATTATGGGAATTATACCACACGTTATCGTTATTATACCATTTATCTCAGATATTATACCATCTTTCTGTTAGGTTCAATTCTGCTGGTATAATAACGACAACTGTTGGTATAATTTCCAATTTAACATTATTTTGTTGGTATAATGAGAATAACAGTTGGTATAATAAACAGAACAGTTGGTATGAGTATACCAATTAATATACGTTTTGATGCTTTCCTCAAACAGCACGATTTTGTAGGTTTCATCACAATCTATTTCTTGCTTTCCTGAAACACGATTTTTATTAATGTTTCCCGCTCATGTGCAAGGTGGATCCCGCTCAGTAATTAGTGCGTGTAAAGTGAAATTGTTTAACAGTGAAAACCCCAATTGTCCTTAATTCCAAGCCCCAATTTGTCTGCAACTACCCACGAAAATGAGCATTGATGAGCACCATTTATGTCTTTGTACATTCAACAATGACGATTATGTCCTTGCAGTTCCACAAGATTCCTCACTACAGGACCTACAGCAACAGCTGCATACTAGATGGCCCGTGTTACAGAATAACCCATCGAATTTACATTACAAAATGCCGTCGACTTGCTCTAAGACTAGCTTACTCAATGAAGAAGATTTCTCCAACATGTTTTCCGTCCATCGAAGTTTTGGAAATCAGATGATACATCTCTTTGTCGAAACAGACGCCGGTCAGAGCTCCAGAAGCACCCCCGAACAGGTTGCGCTAGACGACGATCTCCCGGAAGACTTAGATGATGTATTGTCTAATGGCAACTGGACCAATTGCATAACAGGTGTTGGGCAGCTGTTTGTTGATGCAGTCCAATTTCGAAGCAAACTGAAAAAATATTCAATTTCTAGGGGCAAGGATTTCAAGTATGTGAAGAATCACTCAAGGAAAGTATTAGCAAAATGCAAGGTGAAAAGTTGCACGTGGAGAATCAGTGCTTCATACAGAAAGAGCGACGACGCATTTGCAATACGCAATTGTAATCTTGAACACAATTGTGGCAGTTCGAACTTGCTGTCGAGAGACCATCCGAAAGCTGACAGATATTGGGTGGCTGAGTTAGTCAAACAGAAATTGCGAAGTGATCCACTCTATAAACCTTGCAATCTGAAAGCTGACATTCGCGAAGAATACGGGGTCGAGATTCCATATCGAAGAGCATGGGAAGGTCGAGAGAAAGCCATTCAACAAATACACGGTGGTGATCGTGAGTCGTACGAGAAAGTCGGTTGGTATTGTCGTAAAGTGATTGAAACTAATCCAGGCAGCTTTGCTTGTTGTGAGGTATTCGCAGAATCGAGTAAATTCCATAGATTATTCCTAAGCTTTGCGGCTTGCGCTATTGGATTTCTGAGAGGATGCAGACCAATTGTATTCTTAGATGGGACGCACATCAAAAGTAAATACAAGGGTACATTGCTTAGTGCTACATCGAAGGACGCAAACGACGGTCTGTTCACCATAGCATATGCAGTTGTTGACAGTGAGAACGATGACAATTGGGAATGGTTTTGCAGAAAATTACGGGAGGTTTTTAGCTATCATGGGAACATTGATTACACACGGTTTACATTCTTCTCGGACCGCCATAATGGTCTCTTGACCGGTGTCCCGCTCGTTTTCCCTGAGAGTAACCATGCTTACTGTCTGCGGCACTTAGTCGACAATTTCAAGACAGATGTCGTGATCAAGCACTCATTTAAAGAAACAGAGAAGTGGAAATCAGTTTTCAAAGCAGCTGCGTATGCCCCGACGCAACAAGGTTTTCTCACAAATACCAATCTAATTTTGGAGAAATTCAAGGAGCACGGCGCCCTATTCCTTGGCAACTCCAAACCCAATCATTGGGCTAACTCACTCTTTCCAGGCATGCGTTGGGGTGTGATGAACAATAATGTTGCCGAGTCGTGGAATCATTGGGTAAAGTCGGCGCGATTCTTGCCCGTGCTCGGGTTAATTGATGAAATCCGCAGAAATATTATGGTGACGATGAGCACAAGACGGGAGGATTCGGTTAAAATGAGTGGAATTATATGTGTGAATCAAGAGAAGAAGCTCAGTAAGAAGATTAGCGGGGCGCGGAGGTTACGTGTTGAGCAGTCATGCAACTACATCTTCGAAGTGGCCGATGAAGGACATACTTATGCTGTGGACTTGAGCGGACGGACATGCTCTTGCAAATGGTACCAAATTGAGGGTATTCCTTGTAAGCACGTATGTGCATGCATCAGCACGTTACAACTATCGCCCTACGAGTTTTGCGATGCATTATACGGTGTTGACAGATACAAGGAGGCATACATGCAGGTCTTGTATCCAATTCCTACGCACGAAATGGATAAAGTGACGGCAACTGACGCTATCAATGCCCCGGATGTTCGCCGTCCGCCGGGTCGTAGAAGGACAATCAGAATTCCATCACAAACTGATGTTAGGGCATTAAAGTGTGGACGATGTTCCAGGTTGGGTCACAATCGTAGATCCTGCAAAGAGCCCATGTGAAGGTAAATGTACGTAGTGTATAAGTTTCAGGCATACGTGTGGGTATGTATATTTTGCTACATGGTTTGGAATGTCAGGTACATATTTTGGTTATTGCTCAGTGCTTGTAAAACTTTGATGGCATGGGTGTGGGTATTTATATTTTGCTGATTCTTTTGGAATGTCAGGTAGTTATCTTGTGGTACTGCTTGGTGTTTGTAAACATTTGATGGCATGATATCTAAGCATGTTGGTATTTTTCGAATTTTATTTGTTGGTATTTTAGGGAGTGTTTACATACTATTATGTACGCAACTGTTAGTATAATGAAGGGTTTTTTAGTAAATTTATGGGTAAATTTTAACTGGTGTTATAATAAACATGTCACTTATCTAAATTTTACAGTAAAATTGGACGTCGTACCAACTAATTTTGAAATTATTGTTGGGGATATGCCCTCGGAATGCCATTCGAGGATGTAATGAATAGGGCATAAACTTGAACCTGTTATTCACACTTTAATTTGGATATTGTATTCAAATATTTATTTATGGAATTAGGCATATTATTTATTTACCTATCTAGTCTTACTAGGCATCCGGTGAGACGGTAAATAAATAAAACCCATATATACGAGTTTAGTCACCGATTCTCATGGGATGAGAGAGGGGGCACCAGTGAGCTATTATTCTCGTATATTAAATTAGTCCATAAGTCTTAGACTTCAGTAGGGTGACTGAATGTCGATCATGACTTATTTGTTGATGACTCTAAAATGGTTGTGCCAATCATTCGCTTGGGAAGCGGGAGGTCGTAACATTGGTATGAGTTGAATCAGGGGATTAACTTGTATTTGGACACGACTCGTAATCGACGATCACATGGCTAATTACTCGTTGAGTGTCAATGATCGATCGATTGACTATAGTAGTATACGTGGACCTTAGACCGAAGGGTCGTTGACAGAGTTGGCTTCGGGGTCCTGACTTGTCACTAGTTTGCTAGGCCCCCCTTGTTCGAGGTTGAACATGGGTCAGCGGCAACATGCGGTCTTGACAACGAAGTGCAACTACTGGGCATTGATAGTCGTGAGGGATTCACAACCTCGCAAGTAATCGAGGTATATGTCCTATGCGTATTCGGGGACGAGGAGTTACGGAATCTTTGCAAAGTATAAAAACTAACTCACGTGGGACGTGGAGTGTAGTTTAGTAATTTCTTCATCACGAATTTGACATAGTGTCGGGTTAGTGAGTTTGACATTACCATGGCTCTCACTCGACCGGGACATATGTGAAGGGTCTATACGTATTACGACGATCTATAGTCGGTTCGTAAAAAACGAAGAACGTACTCAACACGGGATCTATTCGGTACCACGGGACTGGCTAGGTGCTTACCGAATTCTTGGATTCCTCCCTTGCCGGGTTGAGACGAACCAAGAGAGTCGGGCTTAAAAAGGATCACTGGGATAGTATCTGATAAAGTGAGATGTGTTATTACATAACGGCCTTGGAGACGTTAATAAAACATTAAATATTAGTTTTAGAAACTATATTTACTTGGAATAAGATTCCTGGAATGAAACGATAAAGAATGGACCGAAAATAGGGTTCACAACCATGAGCAAGGCTTGTCAAGGTCGTGAAGCCCGCCTGAAAAGTAGCAACAGATTCAAAAATTGATATCTCAAAATCTAGACCTCGATTGAGAATTCCTTTGGTCAGATTCAAGATTGGTGAGTCTTCTATCTGTGGTTAAAATTTCAGGTCAATCGGACATCGTTTACACCTCGAACGGATGGAAAAACGAAACTGTCGCAAAGCTGTTACAAGTCACGGCCGTGACACATGCGGGCCGTGGCCGTGACGAGCAGCAGTGGCTGAATTTTTGGCCCCGAAATGGTCATGGCCGTGACCATTATGACCCAGGCCGTGAAGGGTGTTGTCATGGCCGTGAATAGGCTTGTTTCAGGCCGTGACGAGCGTCGGTTTGGCCAAATTTATTCCAAATCAAGTCCAAATTCATTCCTTGTTCTTATGTGAGACATATGGGACATTGTCTAGTCATTTGATGACTTTATACAAAGGAATCAAACAAGAAATGAGTCATGTAGGACATGATTTAATTAGAAAATCATTTTCAATAGTTGAATGTTGATTTTAATGTGTTGGACTTGGAAATTTCGTGGCTATGAGCTCTAAGTCCATTTCTTACTCTAAAGAATAGTTCTAAGAGTGAGTTGAGAGAAAAATTTTGGTTGTTCTTTGAAAAACCTAAGTTTGTGAGTGAGTTTATAGTAAATCACACACATATGCACATCTCTTCTAAACATCTTCCCCTCCTCTCTAGCCATCCTTGGGAGGAGGTGGAATTTGGATACGTCCCGGGGTCGGCGTGACGATCTTGTCAAGGTGTTGGAGCTCGGAGAGGTCACGACGTTGCTCGGATCGAACTACGACAACCGGGATGGCTAGGCGAGAGCTAGGATCTTCGCTACAAGGGTAAGCTACGAAAATCCTTATTACGTGTCATGCATATTTTCTTTACATAACCAAGCGATCCGGGGCTCCTTACGGGGATCCCGGAAAAAAATTTTAAACTTCTGCTGCGCCCGGGGTTCGATCTCGGGACACCCGGGGTTCCCCAACAGTGGTATCAGAGCCATGCTTGGTTTTAAAAAACGACATAAATGAACCCGAAATGATCTCGGTTGTGCAAATCACTGAGTCACTCGAGCGTCATAGCATGAGTTGTTCCCGGTTCGAGTTTGCAAACTGAGCACTTGCATGGTCGGAACATCGTCTCGTTGCGAGCGGTCTGACGTATTGCAGCGCCGTGGTGAGAAACCGTAGTGGTTGTCTCCCGGGGATTATAACTTTACTCTTGGAGATGAGTTTAAGGGTGTACTTTACTAAGATTGCTTAGAACTAGAGGTCTAGAGTAGATCTGCGTAAAAACGTTAGACGTGGTTTGACCGGAAATTTTCAGCGATACCTAAGACGAGAATAGTGAGGCTCATTGGCTCGGGGCGAAGCCTCATTGCCAACGACTTCCGATTTGAGTTTGAGGGACTCGTCGAAAGCTCAAAAAACGAGCGGCTGCACCTTGTCGTGCGTTAAATTACGCATTATTTTACCGGGACTGTGACGTTCAACGGATCCGGGTCTGAACTCCGGTGATGGCGAAGTCCGACTCCGATGAAGTAGCGATAAGGACCGGTGACGTTGTTTTTGTGTTCCGGGCTGTTTTGAACATTTCGATGGGCCGATAAGGTTTTGGTCCAATTCCATTCATTTTAGGACTTTAAATGATTGGGTCATGTTAATAGTTCTAATGGGTCTTTAGATAGTTTATGCCCAATAAGTAACCCTAATGGGACTAATGGGCTTGGCTCAAGACAAGTCCAAATTTCGTTTCGGCTTCTTTGAGCGTTTGTTGTCGCATACGTATTTATGTTGTGTATGCATGATATGTTAATGACGTCAGCGTGGACTTAGGCTCTATTTCCGGGTGATATGTTAAGGGTGACAAGGTTCCCCCCGGGTTGTATTTTATTTGATATTATACGGGTTGTCCGGGACAGCTGATCCCCCCTTTTGTACTTTATTAATTTTGAGAAAAATTAGTTTAAGTATGGTGGCTGTACGAGTACGAGAAAAAAAAAATACAATAGAAGTCGTTCGAGGACTTGGAGATCGCTCGAAGACATGGCGTTACCCCAAATATGAAGAGATGTTATTTTTATGAAATAATTGTAGTAGAGTAGAAATAGTCTGCGCTGGTCGTCTTGTAGGCAAACTAGGTTTACCGCGATTTCGTGCATGTTTGTTTGAACGTGCATTATTAAGTGCTTGCATGTGAGACGTATTCTCCCGGTTGGACAAAATACTAAGTGAGTAAAGGGACTTGGTTCCTGTCTTCTATCAAGCTCGAAACCATTGCACTTGAGTGTCGTGTGAGGTTTGTTCCGAGTTATCGGCGCCGATCATTTCGCTCTTGTTGTAGTTGGTCCGAGTGCGTTAAGACATTTAAAGTCAAGCTCGTTATTGATACGGCTTGAGTGTGTGTGCGGTTGGTTCCGAGTTATCGGCGCCAAACATTTCACTCTTGTTGTGGAATTTCGGGTGACTGTCGAAACGCCGCTCTCCGAAACATATTCACGCCTTATAAAGTATTATCCTACGGGCGGGAATTTCTAAATGTTAGGATTGAGCCAGACGTTGATAGGTCGCACTTGGACCGGTTATTTCCCAATTATTCCTGTTAGGGTGAGGGTTCCTAACCGGAGACGAAGTTGTTGAAACACTCATGAGATGGACTCGTGTGAGACATGAGGCCATCTATGGGTTCGTGTGGGACACGACGCCGTCCGATTAATAGGCCAACAAACTGTTAGGTTGAGGCTTATTTCTGTGGAGCGGGGACTTCAACCCCACTATGAAACCATCAACGAGGTTTCCGAAATCTTTTTCGGGAGAATGAGATTTTGAATAAAAATAGTGGGAGTCAGGCCAAGAGAAAAAAGTCCTTTTAATGCCTGACGAATAATACGTTCGACCCAATAATTGTTATGTCTTCTGCATTATATTTCTTTCTAGTATGATTGACAAACCCATTATATATGAACACTGTTTTATTGTTTAGTGGGACTGAACAATATGGATTTGATCCAATCTAAGGATGGTCCTAATATGGATTTTTCGAAAATGCATATTCTCGTAAAATGGATCGTTTAGTAATAATGTACAACTAGCCATTGTGGCATAAGTTGGCATAAATTTATTACTTCATAAAAAGGGCTGTAAAACAGCAATCTTGGATAGCTTCATATTTGAATCTATCGATCCAATACACATAAAGAATAAGAGAACGTAATAAAAGGGTCCAATTGGGTTGGACAAGTATTTCCAAGGGCAAGGCATTGGAATTTGTACTTACCTAAACTTTGAGTTTGAGGGCCTTAAATTTTGAATAATATGTTTTTGAAACTAATTATTCTAAAACAATGACTGGGTTCTAGATAAGTTGAGATGGTACTCACTTATTAGTTATGAACATACTAGATTTCAGTGGAAGTTTTTCAGCATTGAGAGATTATGATCAATGTTAAATGCGGACAAGGTGTCCAAATAATTACATTGCATCAATATTTCTCTGTTTAAATCTGGGCATAGTTTCAGTTACGTAATTGCCTTAAAATACCCAATGGGTTATTAAATACATTACTTTGAATAAGTGTATGCGATTTTATTTTTGAAATAAATTCACTGGCAATTAATAACTGTTTGAAAATAATATTGTATTGTCCAAATTTAAAACTGTGAAATGAATTACCAACAAAAGCAACTTTGAGTTGATAAAGAAGATTTTATTGTCTCTTTGATTTGGTTATGCCGAAGTTCGAGATTCAAGTGTTGGATAAACACGACATTGTTAAGTCGTGGGAATCTCATAACATCAGCAAAAGGTAACAAATCACCCTTCATAGGGAATTAATAAAAGAGTCATAAATCTTCCGGGTTTGACCCACACTAATGTTTGTGGACAAAATATTGTATTTGCCCAAGGTAATTTCTATTAATTTGTAAACTTCACAATAATCACTTTTCTTAGAGATTAGTGCATGCGTTAAGTTACAAATTTTAAATCCTTGATAAGATCGAGGAAATTAATTTAAAATAAACTTCGAGATAAAAGAAGCATTTTGATTTGATCAAACTGGCTAATTATTCTCGAGTTTAGAATGAGTTCTTTGGAGAGAACGTTTTTTTCACAGTTAACTATGAACGCTGTTAATGATGTCTCGAGACGAGAAGTTAGACTTCATGCACGCGGACCATCATAGTCGATAGTCACGCATGCGCTTCAACAGTTGTAAGATATCAAACAATATTGGATAAAGTTTGATCATTGCTGAACTAAATTGTTTTCATATGGTGTGGGTTTGCGTATGAAACGCAATGAACGTTCTATACAGAATTCCTTTGAGGACAATTAATTCTGCATCTTACGAAATTTGGAATTAGTAAGTAACTAAGCTTAAATCATATAGTGGGGTTGCCCCATTTGAGTGAGAAAGTTTATGACAGTTGTGTATATGAAAATGAGAATATTAAGGTCGTGGTAACACTGGGATTGTTGACCGAAACACCTTAAAGATGTTTTAGTGCTAGACCGCACTTAAAGAAAAGTCCTATAGGTCGGGTAGAGTGTCTCGCCAGCCTGAGAGATACTGTATAATACATGTCGAGCATAGGGATTGCTGCGAGCTGTATAGTACGCATTGAGCACGGGGTTGCTGCAATGAAGGGATATGTTACTAACGATCTCACTACCCTTGACCAAGCAATAATGGTTAAACTCGCTTAGATGGCTTATTCTGTGAAAGCAGATGAACTCTATGCACAACAACCATGTCTTGATTAGATCTAAAAGACTGGTTGAAATATACGAAGCAAGGCTTGTATGGAAAAGGTTGAGTCTTAAATGATGGGCTTTGACTCTGAGGAGACCTTTTCGATTGTTGCAATAAAGTTTACTAAATCTTACTCACACAGTTGCACGCTTTTACGAGATCTGTCAGACGGATGTGAAAATCGTATGTCTCTAGGAGATGTAAATGAAAAGCCCAACGATTTTATATCACAAGCAGATGCTCATAGTGTGTGAAATTATAGAAAAGAAGTCATACAGACTTACTTAAGCCTTCAGGAGTTGGTGTCTTTGGTTTGATGAAATAGTTGGGAATTATGAAATCATAAGTACAAAGATAGCCTTTAGTATCGTATTAAAAGCAGTGGGAGTTAGATATAATCTTTGTATTGTGCGAGAGATGTTGCCTTTAGGAAAGAGAACAATATTGAAATACTCCGAATGGTAAAAGCGGGGCTTTGACCAATTCTCCATAAACGATTTGGGATAAAATACCTACATTCACGGAACAAACTATTTGGAGATGGTATTTAATACAGAATGGTAGGTTTATCCCAGGCCCTTTACTTGAAAAGACAAGGTCAATTACAAGATAAAGGGTTATTACCTACGATTTAGTTTTCTATGTTCTCGTTGCGAGGTAGATCGAACAGCTGAATCGAGTCACATATACAGTTATAATAAGTGGCCTTCCATATGCGGAGTTTGACTCGCATTTTTGACAAAAGATAAATACGCTAAGAGCGTTTGTCAAAATTTAGGCTACCTAGGTAATTACAATAGTCCATGATGTTGGTCTATTCGAATGGAGAAATATAGGTGGGCAGTTAGACTTATTTTCGAACTCCAGTTTGACGTGGGTGATCGAAAATCCACTTAGGGTTTGGTTTACAAAGTTTAATGGTAAAACAGTACCTTGAAATGGTTTCAAGGAAGCACTTACTGTTAGTACATGAGCATCGTAAGAGCTCGTATCCCAAGTCAACCATGCGCACGTGCGATAATTACCTGGTAGGTAAGAAATCAGTTTGGTTATTGAAGCCTTCTTGGAAGAACTACAAATAGTTCCAGGCATTGTGGGTCTACTGCTGCCATTGTGGTGCGACAATAGCAGAATGACCACTTTAGCTAACGAACCTTTGTCTCACAGTTAATCCAGACAAAAGAAAAGAAAGAAATATTCCATGTTGCATGTATCGTTGAAAAATGGCTGCTGAGCCGTGCAGGAGATTGTTCCGCGGAAATGTGGCCGTCCCATTCACTGTGCCTTTTATACAGGCAGTGCTGAATAATGTCTTTTGAAGACGAGTATTAGATACACACAGCATATGGCACCGAGTGCAAGTGGGAGATTGTTGGGGATATGCCCTCGGAATGCCATTCGAGGATGTAATGAATAGGGCATAAACTTGAACCTGTTATTCACACTTTAATTTGGATATTGTATTCAAATATTTATTTATGGAATTAGGCATATTATTTATTTACCTATCTAGTCTTACTAGGCATCCGGTGAGACGGTAAATAAATAAAACCCATATATACGAGTTTAGTCACCGATTCTCATGGGATGAGAGAGGGGGCACCAGTGAGCTATTATTCTCGTATATTAAATTAGTCCATAAGTCTTAGACTTCAGTAGGGTGACTGAATGTCGATCATGACTTATTTGTTGATGACTCTAAAATGGTTGTGCCAATCATTCGCTTGGGAAGCGGGAGGTCGTAACATTGGTATGAGTTGAATCAGGGGATTAACTTGTATTTGGACACGACTCGTAATCGACGATCACATGGCTAATTACTCGTTGAGTGTCAATGATCGATCGATTGACTATAGTAGTATACGTGGACCTTAGACCGAAGGGTCATTGACAGAGTTGGCTTCGGGGTCCTGACTTGTCACTAGTTTGCTAGGCCCGCCTTGTTCGAGGTTGAACATGGGTCAGCGGCAACATGCGGTCTTGACAACGAAGTGCAACTACTGGGCATTGATAGTCGTGAGGGATTCACAACCTCGCAAGTAATCGAGGTATATGTCTTATGCGTATTCGGGGACGAGGAGTTACGGAATCTTTGCAAAGTATAAAAACTAACTCACGTGGGACGTGGAGTGTAGTTTAGTAATTTCTTCATCACGAATTTGACATAGTGTCGGGTTAGTGAGTTTGACATTACCATGGCTCTCACTCGACCGGGACATATGTGAAGGGTCTATACGTATTACGACGATCTATAGTCAAGTCGTTAAAAAACGAAGAACGTACTCAACACGGGATCTATTCGGTACCACGGGATTGGCTAGGTGCTTACCGAATTCTTGGATTCCTCCCTTGCCGGGTTGAGACGAACCAAGAGAGTCGGGCTTAAAAAGGATCACTGGGATAGTATCTGATAAAGTGAGATGTGTTATTACATAACGGCCTTGGAGACGTTAATAAAACATTAAATATTAGTTTTAGAAACTATATTTACTTGGAATAAGATTCCTGGAATGAAACGATAAAGAATGGACCGAAAATAGGGTTCACAACCATGAGCAAGGCTTGTCAAGTTCGTGAAGCCCGCCTGAAAAGTAGCAACAGATTCAAAATTAATATCTCAAAATATAGACCTCGGATTGAGAATTCCTTTGGTCAGATTCAAGATTGGTGAGTCTTCTATCTGTGGTTAAAATTTCAGGTCAATCGGACATCGTTTACACCTCGAACGGATGGAAAAACGAAACTGTCGCAAAGCTGTTACAAGTCACGGCCGTGACACATGCGGGCCGTGGCCGTGACGAGCAGCAGTGGCTGAATTTTTGGCCCCGAAATGGTCACGGCCGTGACCATTATGACCCAGGCCGTGAAGGGTGTTGTCATGGCCGTGAATAGGCTTGTTTCAGGCCGTGACGGGCGTCGGTTTGGCCAAATTTATTCCAAATCAAGTCCAAATTCATTCCTTGTTCTTATGTGAGACATATGGGACATTGTCTAGTCATTTGATGACTTTATACAAAGGAATCAAACAAGAAATGAGTCATGTAGGACATGATTTAATTAGAAAATCATTTTCAATAGTTGAATGTTGATTTTAATGTGTTGGACTTGGAAATTTCGTGGCTATGAGCTCTAAGTCCATTTCTTACTCTAAAGAATAGTTCTAAGAGAGAGTTGAGAGAAAAATTTTGGTTGTTCTTTGAAAAACCTAAGTTTGTGAGTGAGTTTTTAGTAAATCACACACATATGCACATCTCTTCTAAACATCTTCCCCTCCTCTCTAGCCATCCTTGGGAGGAGGTGGAATTTGGATACGTCCCGGGGTCGGCGTGACGATCTTGTCAAGGTGTTGGAGCTCGGAGAGGTCACGACGTTGCTCGGATCGAACTACGACAACCGGGATGGCTAGGCGAGAGCTAGGATCTTCGCTACAAGGGTAAGCTACGAAAATCCTTATTACGTGTCATGCATATTTTCTTTACATAACCAAGCGATCCGGGGCTCCTTACGGGGATCCCGGGAAAAAATTTTAAACTTTCGCTGCGCCCGGGGTTCGATCTCGGGACACCCGGGGTTCCCCAACAATTATACCAGAAATTGGACGTTATACCAAATAATTTTGAAATTATACCACAATATGTGGAAATTATACCATCTGTTTATGTTATTATAACAGTTATTTAAATTTTACAGTGAAATTGGACTACATACCAACTGAATTCGAAATTATACCAGAAATTGCTGAAACTATACCATCTCTTTTCGTTATTATACCAGTTATTTTAATTTTATACAGTGAAATTGGACGTTATACCAACTTATTTTCAAATTATACGGCAAACTGTAGGAACTATACCATCTGCTAATGTTATTATACCAGTTAATAAATTTTACAGTTAAATTGGACGTTGTACCAACTAATTTTGAAATTATACCAGAAATAGATGAACGCATACCATCTCCGTTCCTGATTATACCAGCTATTTTACTTTTATATAGTGAAATTGGACGTTGTTTTATTAATTTTACACAGCAAAATTGAATTATATACCAAGTATTTAATGCAATTATAACAGAAATTGTGGAAATTATACCACATATTTTCGTTACTATACCATCTTTCTTCGTTAGTATACCAATAAATATAGTTATATTAATCTTATACAGCAAAATTGGAGATTATACCAACTAATTTAACTATTATACCATAACTTGAGGATACTATACCATCTACTTTCGTTATTATACCAATAAATTTTGTTATTTTAATTGTATACAGCGAAATTGAATTATATACCAACTAATTTTTCCAATTATACCAGAAATTGTGAAAATTATACCTTTTATTTTTTTTATTATACCATGTTTCTTCGTTATTATACCAATAAATAAAGTTATATTAATCTTATACAACAAAATTGGAGATTATACCAACTAATTTCTCTACTATACCATGAATTGGAGATTATACTATAAATTTTTGTTATTGTACCAATAGATATTGTTATTTTAATTTTATACAGCGAAATTGAATTATATACCAACTAATTTTGCAATTATACCAGAAATGGGGAAAATTATTCCGTATATTTCCGTTATTATACCATCTCTCATCGTTATTATACCAATAAACAAAGTTATATTTATCTTATACAGCAAAATTGGAGATTATACCACCTAATTTTTCTGTAATACAATGAATTGAGGATAGTATACCTTATATTTTCATTATTGTACCAATAAATATTCTTATTTTTATTTTATACAGCGAAATTGAATTATATACCAACTAATTCTTGCAATTATACCAGAAATTGTGAAAATTATACCATATATTTTCGTTACTTTACCATCTCTAGTCGTTATTATACCAATAAATATAGATACATTAATCTTATACAGCAAAATTGGAGATTATACAAACTAATTTTACTATTATACCATAAATAAAGGAGATTATACCACAACAATTTGGTCTGGGTAGGATAACCAGTTGTATTAGTATAATTACATCTTCTATTGGTAAAATAATTGTTCAAATCATTCAGTATCTGTTAGTATAATAACCAAAACTGTTGGTATAATCGTGCCATGTGTTGGTATATTTATATGCACATTTAGTCAACTATATGGTGGTATAATAAATAAGTTTTTTGGTACGATGTTATACAACGTAATTCGGGTAGAATAGCTATAGCAGTTGGTATAATGCGATCTTTTGTTGGTATAATAGTCAGAAATTGTATGGAAAAATAATAATATAAAAATGACTTTATTGATATAATAACTGAATTTATTGGTATAATTATTTGTATATTTGTTGGTATAATGTACCCTTTTGTTGGTATAATATCTGCCGTTCGTGGTATGATGTGCAAAGTTTGTTTCGTACATAGAAATTATAATAACACTATTTGTTGGTATAATAGTAATAACAATTGGTATAATAATTGTAGATTTGACTTGGTATAAAAATTGAAACAATTGGTATAATGAAGGGTTTTTTTGGTAGAATTATATGTTCGATTTTGGGTATTATTACTCGTTTTGATGGTATAATACTTGCTACATGTGATGTAATAATCTGAATGTTTTTTAAATCATTAAAGAAGGGTTATTTTCGTCTTTTCAAAGTTTGGGGTATTTAACAGGAAACTTTTAACGGAATGGTACTTAACAGGAAGAAATAATTCCAGGGGCATTTAAGAGGAAGTTTAAACTTCAACTGGGACTGATAAGGAATTTACCTGATCAATTAGATTTATCTTAGTTGTGAAAAAAGAAAAATTAAAAACGTGGGAAGGACGAGGACGAAGGTGTTTAAGATTCGTTCCATCGTGTCGCTTAATTGGAATTGGAATTGGAATTGGATTTGGATTTCCGCTGGACTTTCAGTGTCAGAGCACCGATCCTCCTCGGTCATCGATGAAGAAACTCTTGAAATCGATCGCTAGCCTGTGATGCTTAATTGACCAGTTGGTCTGGACCGTTCTACTCGTTCTCCGATGAAGTGTAAATCGGTGGCGTGCATTTGGTCAGATTCACCGCCGGCTCAACAAGTCACCGCCGTTGCAGCTCTGGAAGAACCGCCGACTCTCTACACCGGCGGATCCGATGGCTCCATCATCTGGTGGAATTTCATTTCTTCACCAGGAAAATCGGTAACTGAATGTTTTACATTGGTAATGCCAACTTTTAGAGGTGCGCCAGATTAAAAGAAAATATCTATCATAGGTTTTAGTTTATGAATTTAGATTTTCTACTCCAAATCGGTTTCCTATTGGGTTGCATTGCACGTTTGTTAATGTTGAGTAAATGTTTAGATGTGATTGTACCTGAGAGTAGATAAAGTGAACCATTTATATTTGATGCTTGATATAGTTTTAAATTAAGAGCTCATTCATTCGTTTTGGTACAAAAATGCCAGAATTCAAGCATTCTTTACCTGATTTGTAAGAGTAACTTGATTCAAGCCCATGAACTGCGTCAATTCTTGCTTATAACTCTTAAAGTTTGTGCAACGACCAGTCCTTATTAGTGTTTTCTTTTTATGCGGTTTGCTAATCAGGAAATTAAACCGGTTGCAATGTTGTGCGGTCATGCATCTTCAATTTCCGATCTAGAGATTTGCTTTCCTCACGAGGGATCTGAAATTGGAACACCAAGGAATTCGAGCGATACATCATGTCGTAGCTCAACCGATCATGGTGCGCTAATTAGTTCTTGCAATGATGGGGTATTGTGTGTTTGGAGTAGGGTGAGTGGACACTGTAGACGAAGAAGGAAACTTCCTCCATGGGCTGGAAAACCATTCATGATTAGGATGGTGCCAGGGAACAGGAGATATGTATGTGTTATGTGCTGCTTTTTTCGTCAAGATAATGATTTGTTGCTTCACTCAGTTGAAGGAGGCGAGGATTTGGGGGACAATGAGTGGCCGAATTCTGGACCGTCGAAGTGTACAATTGTAATTGTGGACTCGTCTACCCTTGGTATTGTGCAGACGGTTCTCCATGGGGCTGTACCTATTGGACCTTTGAAGTCTATGGCTGTTTTGCCCAATGATGACATGGAGAAGCAGTCTTTAATAATTATTGATTCGTTTAGTAAGGTAGTCTATTTGCCCATAGTGAATGATTTCGATTCAAAAGGATCAAATGCACCACGTGTACCAAAGGAATACTCAAATTTGGAAGCAATAGGGTGGATAGATAGCTCCAAAGAGAAGGAACCACTAGTGGCTTTTGCAAAGTTCAGACATGTCTTGGCCCTGGTGTATAGAACATATTGCACATTCAGGCATGCTGATAATGGAACTGTTCTAGGCAAGATACCGTTCTCGGAAGATTTACTGTCTCCTGATGATGATTTGTATATCATAGGTGGCGCATTTCGTGAAGATTACAATCCTACGACCAATGATGGTTTCTTGTTGGAGTTTGTTGCATGGAATAGCAAAGGTAAAGGTGTTGTATACAGTGTATCTTACTCAAGTAGCACATTCAAGTTTGATCCTCTGTACATCATCCCTGCTGGATTGCATTCTACTGGTATGAGACCGTTCTTCCGCCTTTTGCCTTTAAACAAGCATCTTCTTCGTGTAGAATCTATTTGTCTCCATGTCAAGGAACATACGTCGTGGACACCCATTGTAACTATTTGGCTTGTCCCTGAACAAAATGACAAATTCAAAAAGCTCGGAATAGAGTGTGAAATGTTGGGGTTAGGCAATCTTTTTGACAGCTGGGATAAGGGCTCTTCTTCGACAGCTGGAGGACAAAACTCCAGTCTTCTTGAGGAAGATACTGTTAAGCTCAGTGGGAAGATCCCTTGGCAGAATAACAATGATACATCTCCACATGACAGATACATTACATACTCAAGTAGGTTCGATGATGGGGCACGTCTAAGCAGGCAGCTAGTATCTTCTTCCATGGTTATATCTGAAAATGAGATGGCACCTTACGGAATTGTGTATGGCCTATTCAATGGTGATATTGAAATTTTTAAGTTTCACACCTTTACAGCGTCAAATCTTCATATTGGTAGTTCTGAAACAGATTCACCTGGACAAAAGCAATATCTTTCCGGGCACAGCGGAGCAGTTATATGCTTGGCTTCACACCAAATGGTCAGTGGGTCAGGAAATTGTAATTCGAATCATGTTCTGCTTTCGGGGAGCCTGGACTGCACGGTTCGTGTGTGGGATCTTAAATCTGGTCTTCCAATTGCAGTTTTGCACCAACATGTAGCTCCGGTGTGTCAGATAATTCTTCCTCCATCCCAAACTGAACACCCATGGAATGATTGCTTTTTAACTGTTGGGGACGACACATGTGTTGCTCTTGTTTCACTTCACACATCGAGGGTGGAGAGGTTGTTTCCTGGACACCTGCACCGTCCTACAAAAGTTGTGTGGGATGGCGTAAGAGGTTATGTGGCGTGTTTGTGTCCCGACCATTCAGGAAAAGTTGAAGTTCTTGACATTCTTTACATTTGGGATGTGAAAACAGGTGCTCGTGAACGGCTTCTTCGTGGATCTGCCGCACATTCGATGTTTGACCATTTCCTTAAAGTCCTTAGTGAAAATGTTGCCTCTAGTAATTTGATGAGTGGCAATACTTCTGCATCATCTTTAAATATCCCATTTTCTGAGGTAGCAAAGGCCTCACAACTGCAACTAAATGCCTCAACTAATAAAAATTCTCTAACAACATCTAACCCTAGTAAAGCTCAGCCAATATCATCTGAAACATATGCAGTTAAAGGTCAAGACCGTTCATCTGGATCGTCCAATGCAGTGAAAGGAAAAGACATGAAAACAGGCTTGCCGATATCAGTCGTCTCGTATAGTGCAAAGCACCTAATTACTAGTGCTTGTCCTTTTCCTGGAGTTTGTTCTTTGTTATTTGATCTGACTTCGTTGATGTCGTTATGTTCTAAGAATGAATTGCTTCAAGATGATGACCATATTGTGTACAGCATAAATCTCAAGAATAATGTCAGAGATGATCCTCAATTGAGGGAGGGTGCTACTCAGGTGGAAATGGGGCCAAGGATGCAGGATCCTGGTCAGCTGGATAATGAAAGCAATCCCATCCCAGATGGATCTGCCGTAGCAACAATAAAACATCGTGAGTGGATTTGCTCCCTTGAAGGATGCCTCCTTCAATTCAGCTTGTCATTTCTGCACTTGTGGGATGTTGATATTGATCTTGATGGCTTACTAATTACTGAAATGAAGTTGGAACGGCCCGATTCTTTTATTGTATCCACGGGAATATTGGGGGACAAGGGTTCTATGACACTAGCATTTCCAGATTCTTTTTCAAAGCTAGAGGTACTTTTGTGGTGTTTATCTGATTGGATTATGTGTATATTCTCGATTCTTCATTAACATGCTTAACACATATGCTACACTACAGCTATGGAAATCTTCAGCTGAGTATTCTGCATTACGGTCGCTGACAATTGTGTCTCTTGCCCAGCACTTGATTAGTTTATGGCATTCGTGTTCATCATCTAGTAGGTAAAGCAATTATTACAAACTTTCACGTGTCAGTCTATATATTTGCAGAAATGGCCTTTTTTTAGTATTTCTACATCATTTTGAGTCATCTTCGTAATATCATAGGGTAGGGTATTGGAAAATTAGCATGTTGCTCCATTGTTTGATTTTTACAGTGGAAAAGTATGGATATTCACAAAGCATCCGCTATTTTGATGACTCTTCAACTTTGTAATTTTCTGTATTATATCAATTATAGGAAAAACTGGTACTTCTTTTCCAGTGGTTCAAGAAGAATCGAATGAGCTAGTTATAAGGTGTTTACTCACCAAATCCATGAGGATATCTAATTTTTTTAGAGTAATTACCATCTTATCATTTAATTGCAGCGCTTTAGCAGCATTTTATACACGGAAATTTGCAGAGAAATATCCAGATTTGCGACCTCCTTCACTACAGGTAACACTAAGTGACTATAAAGATATGGAACTTGATGTGTGGATTTCTCGGAGTTTCTCTCTTTTCTTCATCGTATTGAGTTTCCCCTTCTCTCCCTATATGGAACTTCAACATTCACTGTAAATTGAGGGCGGCATTTCAAGGGTAGTTACAGTTCTTTTCTGAGATGCATTTAGTTGCGGCAATAAGATGCTATGATGAGACAACCTTTCTAGTTCCGAACTGTTTATATGGCTTGTTACATGATAAGTTTTATCATAACTTCCCTGTTTATGTATTTCACAGCTCTTGGTGAGTTTCTGGCAGAATGAGTTTGAGCATGTGAAAATGGCTGCTCGCTCTTTGTTTCACTGTGCTGCTTCAAGGGCTATTCCACTTCCATTATGCCGTTTAAAATCAACTCAACATGAGTCTTACCTTTATGGAAAACCAGGAAAAGAAGGGCATGATGATGCAGCTTCAGTACGTTCGATACCAGATGACAATGTCGATGCTCAGTGGGATATTACCCAGCAAGAGTCTGAAATAATACAATGGTTGGAATCATATGAAATAGAGGACTGGATATCCTGTGTGGGTGGCACAACACAAGATGCAATGACAGCTCAAATAGTTGTGGCTGCTGCTTTGGTTGTTTGGTACCCAACCCTTGTCAAACCAAGGCTTGACAAAGTGGTGGTTCATCAACTGGTAAAACTTGTCATGGCCATGAACGAGAAGTACTCTGTCGTTGCAGCAGAAATACTAGCCGAAGGAATGGAGAGCACTTGGAAAGTGTGCATTAATTCTCAGATTACACACTTGATAGGGGACATTTTTTTTCAAGTTGAGTGTGTCAGCAGCTCATCAACTAATGGATCCGCACAAACTTCTCCGTCTCTTAGCATTAGGGAAACTTTAGTTGGGTTCTCCTTCCAAGCTTAGCGATGGCCGACATACCTGGGTTTCTGAATGTAATAGAAAGGCAAATCTGGTCTACTGCTTCTGACTCACCTGTTCATGTTGTTGCCCTCATGACTTTAGTCAGGGTTATTCGTGGTTCCCCGAGAAACTTGGCTCCTTATCTCGACAAGGTGTGTGAGTACAACTTGTTGATTTTTGCCTGTAGTTACTGTTGATCGTACGTCCTTTTCTTGGGTACATGTTTTCTAACTCCTAGACAGGTCTTCAGGTGGTCAGTTTTATATTACATACAATGGATCCAGGTAACTCAACCATGCGCATGAGTTGCCTTCAGAGTTCTACGACGGCATTGAGAGAGGCTGTGCGTGTGTTTCCTATGGTTGCAGTTAATGGTACATCGACACGCTTGGCAGTAGGGGATGCAATCACGGAAATTAGAAATGCTAGTATTCGAGTGTACGACATGCAGAGGTAATCAAAGTGACAACTGAACTTTTGTTTCCTTGTTGTTGACCATATATCTGTACCGTCTCAGCGTCTCTAATGTTCTTCCCGTTGCAAGATCCATTTTTTATTATTATAGCATGACCACTATGTTATAAATTTCCTAACGGTAGGGTAGATTTATGTATGCGGCTGATCCCTAGGTTTCGGATTGTTTCTTTGAAAACCTTTGCATGTCGTAAGGATGTTCACCTGGTGCGCCGAAGTAAACGAAACCATCTTCTAAAAGCAGAAGAACTATAGTATCTGTCGACGCTGAGGCAAAGATTGTCTGATATTTCTTGTTCACCCAATAACATACATGAATTGCTCTGAAAATTGCCAATATTGACTTCCATGTTTGGCTGTAGCACGAGCATGATAAAGGTATTGGACGCCAGTGGACCTCCTGGACTTCCAAGTTTGGTTGGAGAGAAGTCAGAAGCCGCTATAACTACTGCAATATCTGCTATAAGCTTCTCACCAGATGGAGAGGTATACATGCTTGTTTGACAAGTTAATTCATTTGAAACCGTCATTCCTTGGTGCGCTTGTTTTATCATTTTATAGAAACACCTGCGGACCACTGCAAATGGCAATTCATGAAAAATATGAGGTCAATTCTGCTTTTTCTTTCTCATCCTCCTACATTTTTTTCCTTGCAGGGCCTTGTTGCGTTTTCAGAGAATGGTTTGATGATTAGATGGTGGTCACTGGGATCTGCTTGGTGGGAGAAGCTAAGCCGAACCCTGGTTCCTGTCCAGTGTACGAAGCTGATACTTCTTCCTCCATGGGATGGGTTCTCACCTAATTCTGCTAGGTCCAGCATAATTGCCAGTGTATCGTATGAAGATGGTCAAGCCGCTTCACTGGTAATTTATTTTATCAAGTTTTCTCGATCCATATGATAATTTGTTACTATTCTCAAACTCTGCAGCATGTGGATTGATATAATAGTGATAGAACTTAATCAGCTTGACAGATTTTGCGACAAATGGTGGCAGCTCAACAGATTATAGTTTAGTTTGTGTCTCCCCATGAGAATACCAATTTTTTTTTGCATTAGAAAATACGTGTTAGACTGTTAGTTGGCACCTGGTGTGCGTTGATTATCTAATGCGCCAACATTAAATGATGATTCATACTGGATCGAACTATTATTACAATCATCATGGATATGAACTGTCCTGCATATTTTGCAATTTGTTTTTTTGTAGGAAAGAAGCAAGTCATCAGGTGACATTGACAGATTAAAGGTCCTGATTCACAACCTTGACATGTCTTATAGACTTGAATGGGTTGGGGAAAGAAAATTAAAGCTCACGCAGCATTCACATGAGTTAAGCACATTCCTGCTGTAAATAATGGGAGTTTCGCAACATATATCGCTGAGGTATCTTTTGACCTTTGAATTTGGAGTTCTCAACTTTCAATAAACACACAAAAATGCATATGATACACTTATCAAATTTAAGAGATCCTTTCCTAGCTGATTCAGTTTCTTGGTCGTTTATATTGTTCCTGCTTATAGTTCTCTGATGCAGTGAAATGAATGATCGCGTGTTGAGTCTCTTACTGATTTTCACCGTACAGTATAGTGCCTTGTTTTGTTGAGTGATTCCTGTTGTATCAAAGTAAGGGGAAGAGAAAATTCCAACATTTTTTGCTAAGAAGCTACTATCACTTGTGATTCTCTTAATTCATTATTAATCACACTATCATATCATGCTATAGTTGGTTCACCTTGAATCGGGTGGATTTTAATAAAATGACTTCTGAGAACTTGACACTTGAAATGCCTGATTCTTATAGCACTTTAGGGAGATGCCTGAGCTTATAGCATTTTATGACGAGAATTTAGGAAAGACCAGTTTTTACATAAGTGGGAAGGATAGAAACATTACACTTTGACACCTTTTACTACTTGCTGTTAAGTTACAGTTCTGTACATATTTGTGCAGCAACCAATCGGTAATTTAGGCTTATTCTTGGACTGGAATAACCTAGAGATGCTGGGCAACTTTCAGAAATTGGTGAGAAACTGAAGCTGTTTGAGAAGTGGGCTCAACGTCTCCATTAGCTTTTCACAAGGATGGTTATGAATTCCTTCATAGGTAGTCACAACAACGCTGGTGTCTTTGGAAAGCCTCTGTATCTGTTTCTTCACATTGCACGTGTGATGGGTGCAACGGTAATAACTCCTTAGTCACATATGCGAAAACCACAAAACCCGAATATGAGAAAAGCTCAATGTTAATGGGTAGTAAATTGGTCTGCTTTGTTATGTCAATACCCTTTGAAATAGTATCAAACCTGGGATGGGAACTATTCTTAACAGATTTCTGACCATATTTTCTCCACTTGTATCCATCGTCGAGAATATCTTCGTCACTCCTTGTGTGAAATGCAACCCTTGGTGGAACATATTTCTTCCTTTTTCCGAATCTAGACTTGACACTGTTCTCCACTTCCGTGGATTTAACAGCAGTATTCGGCACCCTCAAAGGGTTTGAGTTTGGCTCGGAGCCAGTGAATAGAAGTCGGGAAAGATCAATCTGATCAGATGAATGGTAGGATTGGTTTAGTATGGTAGATGTGTCCTTATACTCATTAGTGTTTGTATTCAATGTGTTTGATATTGGGAATGTCGAAGATGGCTCAAACAAGTAACGAAAATCTTCGCCTTCCATAGTAAGTTGAGGTGGGAAATTTTTCTGGAATTATTCCACAGTTTTTCACTTGTGGATTTATAGGGTGTATGAAGCTAGAAAGAATATTATATATATGTACCTACCTAAACATTAGAGCCACAGAGAGAAAGAGAAGGCTTCCTTGTGAATATTCCTATACTAGGATAAATGGGAGGGTTATAGGCAACAGTTCACCTAATAATTCTGATCTGTTCAACTTCCCTTACACAAAAGAGACGTGACGAAGGGGCATAATAATATGGTGGTGACAAGTCAATAAAGTGAGGAGGTTAAGACGATGGGGAATGAAGTCTTTAAGATATATGGTGAAAAATAGACAACTAACGTAGAGTTATCTTGTAGGAGGATAACAAGGCATGCATATGCTGTTGGGGGTAGTTTAGAAAATGATGAATGAGAGACTTCATTTCACTATAACATTAGCTTCAATATGGTTAAGAATTGGACGCATTACTCGAAACTTTTTAGCTCACGTGCAAACCCCAAACGTCAATCTGATCAAGCTGCCAATCAATACACGTATTCTTTTAATAATAAGTCTACAAGTTGGAAGTAATCAATCCAAAAAGACTGAAATTGTTTGAAATCATATTTTGTTTATTATTTACATTTACGTTACAACTACAAGGAAGGAAGAGCTGTTCGTGATGGTTGAAAGCGCTTCAGAGCAGAGATTGTATCTCTTTACTTCCTTCGATACCGGTTTCTTTAGCATTGAAAAGAACGTCATCAAGACAGTTTGATAACTATGATTTCTTGTTGCTAGACACCACATGACTTCTCGAGTATGCATGTATATATATATATATATATATATATAGAAGATCTTATACTAATGGAAAATTTACTTCATCAATAGACGATAGAGATCAGGTAAAATTAAAATGGTGCTAAAATATAAAAATACTAGAATTAGGGGGCTTATCTTGGTCTACGGTCAAACATGGAGGGCTTCAAGAAAACAAACGAGGACCAATTATAAAAATAGCGGACGAACTCCCTCCGTGTTCCACGAGCCACCGAAGTTCCCGACAAATTAGTCCAAACAAAAGCATTGCAGATACGCATACAGAAGATAATCAAGAAATGGCTATGGCGTCTTCGTCACTCTATTACACAACTCCAACTCGCTTCACGAATTCTTCTGATCAGAAAGCCCTAACAGGGCGGAATATCCCGGTCAACTTTTGCGGCGCGAGGCCGTCCTTCACATCTCTGAAGCTGAAATCCACCTCGCTCGTCGTAGCCGGGGCTACCGCCGTCGACGCCGAACCTCAAGCACCGGCCACCGGCAAGTCAAAGGCGCTTCCTTTCCGCGTCGGCCACGGGTTTGACCTCCACCGCCTCGAGCCAGGTTATCCGCTCATCATCGGCGGCGTCAATATTCCTCACGATCGTGGCTGCGAGGCTCACTCTGATGGTAATTTCATTAGTTCAACTTTTTGTTTGTTGTCTTTACAGTTGATGTTGCTGCTGTAAGCTATGACCGCTAGTTTGTTGGGTTCGGATGTTATTTAATCTGAATCGATTTAATTCTAACACTTATCTTTGGCAGCTCGATTGGGTTAACTAAGAAATGGTCAAACAAAACATATTCAAGAAATAGGTTGAAACTGGCTCGCTCAACTAAACATCCAAGAAACTCAAAACATTGTACATATTATTCCCCCAAGTCCCATAAAAATTGAGCAAGATTTTTGTTCGGATAGAATCTTCAGGCAAATTTGCTCCTAGCTAGCTAGTATTGTCATTGTAGTAGTAGTAGCAGTGGAATTGTATGGTTTTTGTAGAAAAGCTGCTACAATTTGGCACTGGAATCATTGCAAGCCCTCAAAAGACTCGATTTTGCTTCGTTTGGTTGTTGAAATACTTACTCCCTGAATAGTCCCGTATGAGGTTACAGTTTATATCGAATAAGTCTTGCAAAGGTTGTTTCTGAAGCTGCTGGGACCAAACCTTTGGTGTTCTTTACTATGATGCAGGCGATGTATTGCTCCATTGTGTGGTTGATGCAATATTAGGTGCACTTGGACTCCCAGACATTGGTCAGATTTTTCCAGACACAGATCCTAAATGGAAAGGCGCCGCATCTTCTGTCTTCATGAAGGAAGCGGTAAGAAAAATTGTTCGATTTGCAGTTTCTTGATGTGATAAAAAGCCATAAAAAATCTCTGATAGCATCTAAGTAAGGGACTTCTTGATTATCGAATCAATTCTTGATGTATATGTATATATATTCAGGTTCGACTAATGCACGAGGCGGGCTATGAACTTGGGAATTTGGACGCGACGTTGATTCTCCAAAGACCAAAGTTGAGTCCCCATAAAGAGGCAATAAGGGCCAACTTATGTGAGCTGCTCGGCGCAGATCCTTCAGTTGTAAACCTCAAAGCAAAGACTCATGAGAAGGTTGATAGCCTCGGTGAGAATAGGAGCATAGCTGCACACACAGTTGTTCTCCTCATGAAGAAATAATCATAAATATTCTGATCATATTTTATGGTCTTGGCCTGGTTTCTGTGTACTTGAGCTAAAATTTCTGGCATTCTACTGTAATTTGTTTGCTAGAAACCAAATGTTATATATGGTTTTCCTGATGGTGATGATGATATCATGAAAGAAAATGTCAGGCTGGTGTATTAAATACTTTGTGTTGAATAAATATATGATTTGTTTCGAAATATTTTTCGTGTAAAGTCAAAGGTTGAGACTGGGCAAGTATTCATTGACTCAAGCGCATGCTTTCTTGAAAGCCTTACAATTATATGTATATATAATGGAATGTTATTCAATGCATCACATGGCAAATTCCACGTAACTATTAGTGTACAGGTGTGGATAGATAGGTATGGGGTGTGTATGAATAAGTTATCTCGTGTTTGATATCTGTGTATAAGCTATACATGCCTTGTATGGACACGTATATAACAAGGATTTTAGTTATAGGTAGAGCTGTCAAAACGGGCTTCGACCCGCGGGGCGGGCTCTGAAATTTTAGGCCCGCCTGCGGGCAAGCCCGCGGCGGGTGCGGGCTTTGGCGGGGCGGGGCGGGCTAGCCCGCGGGTAGCCCGCCAGATTAGTTCAAAAAAATATTATTTATAATATAATATTGTAAATATAAAATAATAATTGGTTAACATAAATATATTAATATTAATAAAGTTTATTAAATTAAATATATTTTCGTTCATTTTTCTTATTGTTTCCTATTTTACATATTTTTCTATTTTTCTATTATTTTTTCTTATTTTTTCCTTTTCTTATATTTTTAATTTTTAATTTTTTATTTAACTTGGCGGGCTAAGCTGCCAGGCTCGCGCCCGCCGGCGGGGCGGGGCGGTTATGCATTTCTTAGGCCCGCCTGCCCCACCGGCCCGTTTTGACAGCTCTAGTTATAGGGTGTGAATATGCTGTCCACCTCTAAGATGGTTATGGAATGTGTATTACTAATCCATACAATACACATCTATACACACCTCAAACACTTCTATCAAACACAATTTATATCATTACACAGATTACACACATACCAAACATGTTAACAAAATCCTTATATAGCCATACACAAATAACTTATACCCATGTAATCCATAAACAAAGATATCAAACGAGCCCTTAGTCACAACTTGAATAAGGTACGGTATTATTTAACGTGAATAGGGAAATTACTTATACCAAAAATTGGAAAATGATGTGTATCTATGATAATTGGTTAATAGATAACTTCACCGGCCTATAATGCTTCTCAACGAATCATTGGGCAATGATGACCTTTAAGCATTAGTTCATGACATTTTTTCGCTTTTGTGCAATAAATCAAGCATGTAAAAGAGTGTTGGATTAATAATAAATCGATTTCTTTCGTCCAAGAAACAAATGTGTTGATCAAAATAAGGTTACGACTCCAAGTCCAAAGCCACCCGTAGTTCCAATATAAAAAACAGAGTTAATTGTATTTCAGGTCCACTTAACATATTTTCATTAGATTTTAGGACCCAATAACGTTTGAAAAAGAAATAAGGATCTATTTGAAGTTTGGTTTTAGAGTTAAGGACCAATTTTGAAAAAAATGAAGCATTTGCCCCTGCCTGTGTGCGGAAATTACATAGAATTGCCATCGCCTTCTTCAACCATGAAGAAGTGGTATACACTGTACATGAATTGGTACTCTAGATCCATGAAGTGGTACGGGTGAACAGTGAAGTGGTACTGTAGACCCATGAAGTGGTACTGGTGAACAGTGAAGTGGTATACTGTAGACCCATGAAGTGGTACTGATGAACAGTGAAGTGGTACAAACATTGTAGACCCATGAAGTAGTATTGTTGACCAAGGAAGAACTGGTACGGGAGACCCATGAAGTGATACTTTTGACACAGAGAAGTGGTACAACATTTTGTAGACACGTGAAGTGGTATTGTTGAACGGAGAAGTGGTACAACAGAATTCTTTAGTGATTCTGCAGAAATCGGGTAAATATTTGCACAAGAAACACGTAAGAGTTCTTCTGTACTACTTCTCCGTTCAACAATACCACTTCATGGGCCTACGAAATGTTATACCACTTCTCTGTGTCAACAGTACCACTTTATGGGTATCCCGTACCAGTTCTTCTCTAATCAACGGTATCACTTCATGGGTCTATAATGTTTGTACCACTTCAATGTTCACCAATACCACTTCATGGGTCTACAATACCACTTCACTGTTCACTCGTACCACTTCATGGGTCACAATACCACTTCACTGTTCACCCGTACCACTCCATGGGTCTACAGTACCACTTCTGGATCTATAGTACCACTTCCTGTTATGTTGTGCTGGATACCACTTCATGCGCGCTGGATACCACATCATAACTATTCTTTTATGAGGGTATTTTCGTCCAACAACCTTAATTCTAACTAAAATTCTGAAATGGGTCCTTCAAATTAAATTTTTTCTGACATGGTCCTTAATTCTATGTAAAAATTCAAATGGGGTCTGACAAGCAATCGCCCCTAAAAATATCCCTTTCCCAAAAGGAATTCCATGTAATTGTTTGGAATAAAATAGTTATATTGTCCATTCACTTTACCACAATATTTACACAAGTCGTTTTCTTGCAACTACAAATACACCACCACTTCCTCAAACTTAGTACTAGTAAAAACTCAAATCTTTTTCGCAGTTCTTCCATTTGCAGATTCTTTACATACTCTTTCCTTCATTAGCTCATTTTTATAACATATAACTCCTCATTAGTTAAACAGAAGGAATGGTTCACATGAGAGATAATGTCTATCAAAGATTGCAAGCAATGATGGTCATGGAGAAAACTCAGCCTTCTTTGATGGTTGGAAAGCATATGATATCGATCCTTATCACCCCCAAGTTGAATCCATATGGAGTAACTCAGATGGGCTTAGCAGAAAGTCAGGTAATAACTTAGATCAATCAATCATATCATGCCTACTCCTCCTTTTACTCCATTGTTTTTTTTATGCGTAAATTAACCTTGAATTCTTCATTCATTTTCTCTAGCTTTCATTTGATTTTATTCGAGAATGGGTCAGAAACAAAGCGAAAGCCTCCTTTTGCACCGAAGAGGGAGCAAAAAACTTGAAGGATATCGCCATTTTTCAAGACTACCATGGCTTACCAGAATTCAGAAATGTACGTACTGTAATAACCTATTGATCGGCACGTGGTGTGCTAATATAATTTGCAAGTGCCACAAGTGATAATATAAAACGAATACCTAATTACTATCACCAATGTGCGGTAGGCAGTGGACCTATCGTGTGTAGTGCAGTAAAGTGAGTAAACGAGTATCGAACACGAGGAATAAACTGATTACTAGTATTAACCTATCGACTCGATATCTAGCCAAATAAAGTGCGCAGATTTTTTGTACGAACTATCCTAACAGATTACTCCTAAATCAAGGAGAGATTCAAAGAATACGCCTAAACTGATAAGAGAGCTTTCAGATAATAAAGATGTGCTCGGAATTCGAATCCCGCTAGGTATTATCGCCTAAGACGATGAAATATCGTTCCTACGTGGTTAAGACTAGATCGCAGTAATTTCCTACCCGCTCGTGAATTTGCTGTAGCCCTAGACGCTCGCGGGGATCTAAGATTTAAGAATTACAAACGGCGAGGATCGAGTATTTGCTATCGCCCTAAACGATTTTCCACACATGTAGTTTAACACATAAACATATTAAAGCGAAGAAGCAATTTCATAGAACGATAAACAGTCGAAACACAAGTCACGATAAACATATGTCTCAAACACGAAATAACCTAACATTCATCTAAACCCAAACACATAGGAAATTAGCTACTCATAACTGACGAGAAAAAATGAAGGAAAGAGAACAGGGAAGGAAGACTCATAATCTTGATATACTAAAGAATCTGGGATGGTCACATGGATGAATCTTCGCTCCTCGTTCAATTCGGCGTGATTGCATCGTTGAACCGTCTCTTGCGCTTCTCGGGTGGATTTCTGCGTCCTTGGTGCCTCTTTTTCGTCTCTGTGGAGTTAGGGTTGCTATCTGGTAGGTGTTCCCCTCTTTCTGAGTGAAAATTGGACTTTTATAGTGAAATTCGACACCTTCACGGCCTGGGACATCGTCCTTTACGGCCGTGACACTCTCGGGGACACAAAATCAGCTCACTGCCCGCTGTCACGGCCTCGTGCAGCTTGTGTCACGGTCGTGACACATTCAACAGCTTTGTGACAGCTTCGTATTTCTCTCAGATGGAGGGGTAAACGATGTCCGATTGACCTAAAATTTTAACCATAGATTGAAGACTCGCCAATCTTGGTTCTGACCAAAGGGATTCTCAAGTCGAGGTCTAGATTGAGAGATATGAATTTTTTAGTCCATTGCTACTTTTTAGGCAGGCTTTACGGCCGGACTGCTTTGCATTCGCTTGGCTTCCTTTTATGCCTCTTGTCACGGCCTGGTGCAATAACACGGTCGTGACACTCTACTGCAGCTTCATAACTTGTCCGTTTTGTCTCGTTTTTGCCCCTTTTTGCCCGATAGCCGTCCTAAGGTCCTACAATGTGCAAATAAGTATAAATAGAGCATATAAAAGTGAGAAACAATGGAGAAGACTCTATTATATCCCAAATAATTGCTACAATAAACGCATTAATATACGTTTATCAAACATCCCCACACTTAAGCATTTGCTTGTCATCAAGTACATTAGAAGTCGGCACTAAATCAAGATAATGACATAATTATTCGCAACTTATCATCATAATCAGAAAGCACAAAATGGAATCAGCAAACAATCATGAACAGTACACTAGTGATCGACACCTATCAACCTGAACTTCCTTAGCACTACCAATCAAGACTCATACCTCACAAGGATTAGCTCAAATCACTCAGTGTATAGGCTATTATATCGGTGAATCGCTCAAATCGTGCACTAATCCAATCCCTACCATAAGCAGGTAAATCGCATATCTTCTACTTGAGGTGGCAAGCGTAAATCAAAGGGTCTTTTCGGGTCGAGACGGGTCAAATAATAATGAAGTGACAAGCATAGGTACTGACGCACGTAATCTCAAAGATATGACACATAAGCAAAAAATAAAGAATATAGCATGATCAAACTGACAGTCACGTGCCCCAACATAAGACTCAACATTCTCGCTCTGAATCCTAGACTTTTCTGCCCGACCCTCTCAACTCAGTTCCCTTTCATTTTCTGCCCTTTTCCTTTAGTTACGCTCTAATTTTGTGCGTGTCCTTATTCCCTGAACATCAAGGTTTGGCTTTTATCGCAAAAAATACATCGTCACAGCGAATGCCATGTATCTAGGGATACTTATTACCAAAACCTATATCTTGCAAAAGGTTTATGGGCAGGCTTATGCAAGGGATCGGGTCATTTCAGAAAACGGTCAAGTAAGATCTAGTCATTTCACGAATAGCATAGAAGAACATTAAATCAGATATTAAAGCATTAACCATCAAGTTCGACATCTGCTACTGGTGCTTAGTATCTGTGGGGGCTTATTCGGATCATCGGCTTATTTAGTGTACATCGTGAGAAACGGATAGGCTCAGGCTCAACGTGGTTGACTATGGGGATAGCGTGGATGAAAAAATTTGGCCCTGGACTTATTTCCTAATGCCCTCGTCATTTCCACACTAACACGCCACAAGCAGTTTCAACGCGTATCAAGCATGCAAGTTCTAAAGAGATATAGACTAGACATGTCACACAATCAAGAAAAAAAATGAGCATAAGCTCGTCAGGCTCAAACTCTCGCAACGGAAAACAGGTTATGTGTACGGATCTCACAAAGTAGTGCTATGTCCATCCAAGCAGACATGATTCAATCACTCATGCATATCCTAATCGCCCACAAAATTTCATAAAATGCAATCTGACTTGAGATAGACGCAAACAATCATGCTCGACTTTAAAAAATTCATGCCTTTCCAACAACATTAATAGCTCACGGACACGTCATAGAAAAGAAAATATTTCACGTCTATTCTCAACCTAATTCCCCCCCCCCCCCACACTTAAGACCTACGTTGTCCTCAACGTAAAAATGAATAGAGAAAGGGAGGAAGTTAAAAGAACGGGACTCCCTTGACGAATAAGTGACGTGGTCGTGACTGGACGTATCTAAGATTTAAGAATTACAAACGGCGAGGATCGAGTATTTGCTATCGCCCTAAACGATTTTCCACACATGCACTTTAACACATAGCCATATTAAAGCGAAGAAGCAATTTCATAGAACGATAAACATATGTCTCAAATACGAAATAACCTAGCGTTCATCTAATCCCAAACACATAGGGAATTTTAGCTACTCATAATTGACGAGAAAACAACGACGAAAATAGAAAACATGGAAGGAAGACTCATGATCTTGATATACTGAAGAATCTAGGATGGTCGCATGGATGAATCTTCGCTCCTCGTTCAATTCGGCGTGATTGCGTCGTTGATCCGTCTCTTGCACTTCTCGGGTGGATTTATGCGTTATTGGTGCCTCTTTTTCGTCTCTGTGGAGTTGGGTTGCTATCTGGTAGGTGTTCCCCTCTTTCTGAGTTGAAATTGGGCTTTTATAGTGAAATTTGACACTTTCACGGCCTGGGACATCATCCTTCACGGCCGTGACACTCTCGGGGCACAAAATGAGCTCACTGCCCGCTGTCACGGCCTCGTGCAGCTTGTGTCACGGCCGTGACACATTCAATAGCTTTGTGACAGTTTCGTATTTCTCTCAGATGGAAGGGTAAACGATGTCCGATTGACCTGAAATTTTAATCATAGATAGAAGACTCGCCAATCTTAATTCTGACCAAAGGGATTCTCAATCCGAGGTCTAGATTGAGATACATAATTTTTTTAGTCCATTGCTACTTTTCAGGCAGGCTTCACGGGCCGGACTGTGCTTTGCATCGCTTGACTTCCTTTTCTACCTCTTGTCACGGCCTGGTGCAATAATATAATATTTGAATGACTTTTTCAATGGTTGGATATATTTATCTCAGCAGTAAAGTGACCCCTTTTTTTCGAATTCATTGCAGAAACAATAGAGACTTAACGTGGAGGACCGGAATAAGGCTCATCCCCGTCGCGTGCGAAAGCTCAAACAGCTTCTAAATCACAGAAAAAGCCCTCGAAGAAGCATGCCAATGACCAAGAATCAGACATCAAAGTGAAAGGACTTTTTCTCAACAACCCTTCGAATCCCTTGGGCACGTCTTGGACAGAAAAACCCTAACGCAAGTTCTTAACCTTCACTGACAGTAAGGAAATCCACTTAAGCTGCGACGAAATCTACTCAGCCACGGTTTTCGATTAGCCAGACTTCGTCAGCGTGGCAGAAATCTTGCAGGAAAACGAAGGAATGTTCAACCCCAAGCTCGTCCACACCGTATACAGTCTCTCTAAAGACATGGGCTCCCAGGATTTCGTGTTGGGATATTGTATTCTTGAAACGATTCTGTCGTACGCCAGGAAAATGTCAAGCTGAGGTTTAGTCTCTACGCAAACTCAACACTTGTTAGCTTCTATGCTCAGTGGCCAAACTTTTACAGACCGTTTCTTGACTGAGAGTGGTAAGAGATTGAGGACTAGGCACGAAACCCTAATGAAGGACTTGGCTCAAATAGGAATTTCAAACTTAAAGAGCAACGCAGGCCTTTTCTGTTGGATGGATTTGAGAAGGATGCTAAAAGAGCCAACTTTTGAGGCTGAACTGAAACTATGGAAGTTGATCGTCAACGAAGTGAAGCTCAACGTTTCGCCTGGCGGTTCCTTTCATTGCTCCGAGCCAGGGTGGTTTAGGGTTTGGTTTGCAAACATGGATGATGATACGACGAAGGTTGCTCTGAATAGGATTCGCAAGTTCGTATTGAATAACAATGGCGTCGTCGTCGAGGGAGAAAGGAAAAGCAGTAAAAAACTTGAGATCAGTTTTCCCTTTAAGAGATTGAATGAGATTATGAAGGCTACGTCGACGACGCTTTCTTCACCTTACTCGCCCATGTCTTCGCTTGTTCGAGCAAGAACTTGAAAATAAGTGGACTTGGACCTTCTTTTGTTTGAAATTTGGGCTTAATGTTAAGTATTCCTTCAAGTTTTTTCTTTTAAAAATAAGTTTTTTTAGATGATTAGAAATCATGCATGATTACAAGCTCGAGGCATGATTAATCAGCTGACCTGACTCCATACTTGTTGGTTTTTTTATGAAGCAACCGAGATCTTTTAAAACGAGAGATGAAGAAGGAACTGATGATTTATTCAATATAAAACCATGATCGTACCACTTATACTTAAACTATATTTAGGAGAGAATACTTAGACTAATTCAAATACTAAGCCACTAAAAATAATCATAAATAAGTGGCCCTAATTTAGGAGAAAAGTCCTAAAACACTTTCCTAACACTCCACCTTATTTTAGGATATGCGAGCTTGAACTTTGTTTTCGAAACTCGAACTTAGTAGTCGAACGAGGTTTAGCGCTCTCGCCAAAATTTGAATAAGCTTCAGAGTTTGTCATTTCTTGACGGCGATCTTGCTGCATTTTTCCAATGCGTTCCACCGCAGCATTGCTTGCATGGTAACATTTTTCCATGTGATTCTTAAAGAGATCTTTCATAGTCGACTCATACAAGTTTTGCTTGAAGACTGGTTTTCCATTCATCAACGTGCCGTTGAGCTTGTCAACATCTTGTTGAGCCAATTTTTCACTAACATATTTTATAACCCCAAGATCAAGCGTCTGCTCAGAAGAATCTTTTTCTTCTTTGCATGAGATAATACTTTCTTTTGCGTCTTTTGCGGGTAAAGTGATTTGCTCCTCCTCCAATAGATTTAGAACGAAGCTTCTTCCCTTCATTTTTACTTGAAATATATCCCGACTACTTGCATCTTTAATCATACAGTAGCAGTCTTCAAAGAGAACTTTGAAGCCTTTTTCCATTAGCTGCCCGATGCTTAATAGATTCTGAGCAATATCAGGGACATAAAGAACATTAGAGATTAACTTTGTACCTGAACTTGTTGAGATTGCAACAGTTCCTTTTCCTTGAATGGATATATACTTGCCATCTCCAACTCGAACTTTTGAATTTACTTCGTTAGTCAAATCCTTGAACAACTCCTTATTATACGTCATATGATTAGTACATCCACTGTCGATGAGCCAATCCTTGCATGACTCGACACTAGAAACGCGTGTAGCCACGAAAAGATGATCCTCCTCCTCTTGATCAACTGGTTGACAACCAACGGGTTTCGCCACTTCATGTTGCTGCTGATTTTTGTTTCTACAGATCACATGCTCGTGTCCTTTTTGATGGCATATAGTGCACTCGGCGTCGTGTCTTCTCCAACATCTATACGGTGGATGACCTATTTTCGGCAATGTTCGCAAGGTGGATTCGATTTTTTCTGATTTTCGTGCCTCCTTTGGACATTCTTGCGTTCTGTCACTAGAACGTCGCCTTCGTAATTCTTCTTCTTCCAGTTAGCTTTCGACGTTGATTGCGCCTTCGCTGCCAACACTCCTTCGATTGGTGTGTTTTATCTCATCATTCTCCGTTGCTCTTGTGCTTGCATGGCACTAAGTAACTCGGACAAAGAGATCTTCGACAAGTCCTTGGTATTTTCCAAGGCAGTGATGGTTGCTTCGTACCTTTCTGGTACTGTAACGAGAATTTTTTCGACGATCCTCGAATCAGTGAACTCAGATCCAAGAAGTCTCACCTTATTTGCGATCGACAACAGCTTGTCTGAATATTCCTTGATCGTATCAGAATCCTCCATTCGTTGAAGTTCAAATTCTCTGATAAGATTCAAGATTTGCATGCCTTTGATTCTTTCATCTCCTTCGTACTCCTTCTTCAGATAGTCCCATATCGCTTTCGCTGATTTTAAAGACATTATCCGAGTGAAAATTGTAGGAGAAACTGCAGCAAACAAACATGCCTTCGCCTTTGCTTTTCTTGTCTTCTTCTCTTTGTGTGCTTTCAGTTGTGCCATCGTGGGATTGTTAGGAAGTTCAGAAATTTCATAATCTTCTTCCACTGCTTCCCAGAGATCTAAAGCCTCCAAATATGTCTCCATACGTACCGCCCAGTGCTGGTAGTTTTCGTCATCGAACACCGCCGGAGCAATCATCGAGAAATTTGTTTCGGCTTCCATGATCTTCACAGGTCCCTTAAGATGAACGCTCTGATACCAATTGTTGGTTTTTTATGAAGCAACCGAGATCTTTTAAAACGAGAGATGAAGAAGGAACTGATGATTTATTCAATATAAAACCATGATCGTACCACTAATACTTAAACTATATATAGGAGAGAATACTTAGACTAATTCAAATACTAAGCCACTAAAAATAATCATAAATAAGTGGCCCTAATTTAGGAGAATAAGTACTAAAACACTTTCCTAACAATACTTGTGATTATTAAATACCATGCAATCTTACCTAATTTCGAGTTTTGCCATAAAGTGTAGGCTAAACCTTTCCAATGAATGAAAACAGTGATTTGATGCGAGCATAGAGTATACTGTGTACTTAGCATACCATACACTACTAAGAAACTATTAATTATTTTTTCACTATAATTCTTTATCATGTTCTCCTATGGAAGTAGGCCCGAAGCAATAATGCCACCCCATTGCCCCCACTTAAAGCTAAGGAGTAATCATTCTCTTAATTTTTAGAATTAATTAACACTCGCTCACTCTTGTAAAGTATCCCTTTCTTGGAATGATTTGCAGATTACTTCGAAATTCAGCTGCTCTTTCCATCTAAGTGTGGTGGATGATTAGCATCAACGCCTTCTCTCCTCTCACTGTCAAGTCAATAACCTATTAATTAATGTTTTCGAGCTTTTCTCTAGTAATTTATGTGCTTACCGAGTTATACACGCAACAATATAGACAGACACACATATATAAATATACTGTTAACATCATATCTTAGACCAAGCTTCCATTACAATGCCATGTTCACACAGGCGAGCAATATACATAACAGACTTGCGTTACGTGGATTGATGCTAATGATCTACGAATTCAATGGGCAGAATTCACTTATAAATTGCTCGAGGTTAATAAATATCATCGAGACCTATTGATCAGACGACGACTGCTCAAGCTCGACTCGTTTTATTTACGCCCAACTTGTTTGATAAATTTTCTGATTATGATCACAATAAATAAGTTTATCATCCAAGCTTGATCATCTTTTTCATACAAGTAGATATCATACTTTCATAATTTTCAAAAGACAAACCCTTTACTGACTGGTCCAAAACGTTAATCAATCCATCTCAAAATAGAAATAGGGTTTCTTCATTTTAAAGAATCTGTAGGGAAACTATTGTATGACGCTTGGAATACACGTCCATAATTGTCGGCCAGCTCTCAAAAAAAGACTAAGACAACTACGTGAGATTCTGTTACGTATTATTACACTATATCGTCGTCGACGTAGAATAAAAATAGCAATGAATTGAATTACAAAGACGACTTTTAGCAATACTACGCAGAGTCAGTTGATAAACTGTCATTTCGGTGTTAGATAGAAGCACATCAAGGACCCTATTACAGGGGTCCAATGGGGGGACTCATGTCGGAAAAACCTAAACTCCCCAACATATTTATTGCTCAAGATTTACATCAAGAGCGAGATATATCTTTATTCCTTGCAATAGATCATAGCCCTAATTATTTAGTATATTTTTTGTTTTGCAAAAAGAAATACATGGGGCATCATTCTTGCTGCAATCAGCAGAAGGTTAAGAGGGGCTTATGGTCGCCTGAAGAAGACGAAAAGCTCATCCGTTACATAACCACTCATGGCTATGGTTGCTGGAGTGAAGTCCCTGAAAAAGCAGGTCCCCTTTTTGATCTTTACATATAATTATTATCCTGGGTTCATTAGTGTGTAGTAAGATTATGCTCGAAGTATGTTTTAAGTTAGTGAATGAATATTCTGAGATTAGGGCTTCAAAGATGTGGGAAAAGCTGTCGCTTGAGATGGATAAACTATCTGAGGCCAGACATTAGAAGAGGAAGGTTTACACCTGAAGAGGAAAAGCTAATCATCAATCTTCATGCAGCAGTTGGGAACAGGTTCATTTACTTGGCTTTATTTAGTTTTCTTTTTCATTTTTTTTATGTTTCTTTTTACTGTTTAATTTGCATATCATCAGAAAGTAAACTCTAGTGATGAAGCAATATAAGATCATTAGTGGTCTAGAAGAAATGGTAGGACTACTTGAAATTGATTAATGTGATGAGTGTTTGTTGACTATATAACTATTTAATTAATGAACTCCTCGTGTACTTCACTTCACTTACAAGGTAATAGCAGCCATGAAAATCACTCAAGAAGTAGTTAAGGAGCCTATGTCCGAAAAAGTTTGCTTATATTAATAGGAGTATATATTCATCTGTGAAAACACAATGCAACCTATCGAGTCAAAGTTGTTAATTATTACAATACCATTACTAGTGTACGTAGCTTTCCCAACATTTTCGTCTGTCGTTTTATTACATACACACTTTGTTGGGAAACTAAGGAAACCCTCAATTACTTGCAACTATTTTTTCAAATATATATCTGATGTTGTCTTGGAGAATGATATTCGATCTGAAATTTATGCATTATTAGATGGGCTCATATAGCCAGCCATTTACCTGGGAGAACAGATAATGAGATCAAGAACTACTGGAACTCATGGATCAAGAAGAAGATAAGAAAACCCTCGACGTCGACAACCACTTCATCAGCATCTTCAAATAGCCAGCAGCAGATTAAACTGTTTAACAATAATAATCAAGAACAACTAATAGCCCCGCATGTCCAAAACGCCAGTTCATCGTTTCCCTTATTATTACCCATTGTTAACTCGTCCCTTTTCATGTTCGACGTTGGACCACCTTCTAATAACCTCGAAGGATCGAGCACTAACGAGAAGTCGCATCAAATAACAGATCATCAAACGATGATTTTCCAGGAAAGTAATCCAGGGCTGGTAATTAGTTCATCAGAAACATGGCAACAGCAGGTTAATAATAGCAGCCATAATAACTTTGAATATCATCAGCAACTTCAGTTGACGAGCAGGGCAATGGATAACCATGTTGATCAATTGGGTGCTAATAATTATTTTACGCCGTTCATGGAGATGAACATGGTGGAGAGCATCGTGGTCGATGGCGACCCCATTGCAGGGACGACGGGGGAGATGATGGGACACGTGTCGGCACTTGATTGCTTGCAGAGAAATCACGAGGTGAGTGCTTGGGTTGATGCAGCAAATCAGTGTTCGAGTTATTTCTTTTGGGAGCACAACGAAGAAGAAGAAGCTGCACAGTTCGAAGGGATTGACGACATTGCTGCTACTTCGTCGTCAAATGTTAACACTTTGCTCTCTCCTTTTCCGGCAACTCTATGACTGACACATAAAACAATATGTAACTACTATGTGGAGGACTTCTATTTATATTTATTCCATACTTTTTTTTTCTTAATTTTCTTACATAATAATGTATTTAAACCTATAATTTCCTGATGTTTGGTGTGAATAAAGAAAGCGTGTTCTGTATATGTATACATCTATTTATCTAATAGGTATATTATATGTAGATGTTCATACATTTTCTTTCTCAAATGTTCACTGAAATTCCTATTTGCCATACAAATTCATTTAAGGTGGGTACGAGGTTTGTATCACTTATCCATACACACATACTTCAAACAATCTATCAAATCTAATTTATATCATTATACAAATAATTGATACACACATCAAATATGTCAAAATACCATATCAACAAAATCCGTGTACAGTAAGTAGTACACAAATAATTTATACCCATCTAAATCTATTAAGGCAGATTTCAAACGACCGTGTAATAAGTCTACATCAAATGCAAAAACTCACCTTCAATGACTAATGCCTCGTGACAAATACTATTCAAGCCTCATAGAGCAGTTAATTAGTCGGCAACGGCATGTCATTTTCATTTGGAGTACGACATATGATAGTTGTAATACTAAAATCGCCACAGTAGGAATCTGAAGTCATCATTCTCGAATAAGTGGAAAATCTAAGCTAAGACGTATCACTTTTGTCTTGAAATGGGAGTATTTTATCTATTCATTAATTCATTGTCTAATCAGAAAGCCCAACCGTACCGTGTAAATTGCAAAGCTCACCGAAGACTTTGAATTTCAAACCTCTACTCTGTGACAAGTTCAAAAAACACTTCCTACGAAAATCTCCGAAGCCCGTTCACCTCAGCTGCGAAGAAAGGAGAAGGATCTCAGCAATTACCAGCTCGGATTAGCATTTCCAGCGACCCCCTTTTTTGTTTAATTACATGGCTCAAGAAACAAGTTCGACCTCAAGTTCGAACGGCAAAGTACGAGGTGTGCCGACACATGATGGTAGATACGTGCGGTACAATCTGTACGGAAACTTTTTTGAGGTTGATTGCAAGTACGTTCCTCCGCTTAAACCGCTTGGTCGTGGAGCCTATGGCCTTGTCTGGTTAGTATACCTTTATTTCATGGATTAGTTAAATCGATGGTGTTTGATTTGATTATGGGTTTGAACCAACAAGTTAGCTTTAAGCAGCAAGCTAGTGTCTTTAATCTGTTCGAGAAAATGTTAGACTTAGAGCAAAAAATGTGGTGTCTTCTGACCTTGTGTTTTCGTTCATGAAATGAAGCTCGGCTGTCAACAAAGAAACAAACGAGGAAGTTGCAATAAAAAAGATCGGCAATGCATTCGACAACACGATAGACGCCAAACGGACGCTGAGAGAGATTAAGATCCTACGCCATATGGATCACGAAAACGTTAGCTACTAACATATACATTTCCGTTCGATTTCCGTTTTCTGCGTGTGATTCGATGATTTCTTTCATCTTCAGATTATTGCCATCAAAGACATAATAAGGCCACCTAAAAGGGAGGGCTTCAACGATGTCTACGTAGTCTACGAACTGATGGACACTGACCTGAATCAGATCATACGATCAGATCAACCTCTGAACGACGATCATGCCCAGGTTTTGTTTCTATTTACCATTTGCCTTCGATTCTTGAATGGTCATTGATAGTTTCTCGACATTAATAACCTTCTTCATCATACTATCATCATTGCAGTACTTTCTGTACCAAATACTGAGAGGATTAAAATATGTACACTCGGCGAACGTCTTGCATAGGGATCTAAAGCCAGGGAATCTATTCGTGAACGCAAACTGCGACCTTAAGATAGGAGACTTTGGGTTGGCTCGGACAACCTCTGAGACTGATTTCATGACAGAGTACGTTGTCACTCGCTGGTACCGCGCGCCCGAGCTGCTCCTTAATTGTTCGGAGTACACCGCTGCCATTGATGTGTGGTCGGTTGGTTGCATATTCGCGGAGATAATGACGAGGGAACCTTTATTTCGTGGAAAAGATTACGTTCATCAGTTGAAGCTCATAACGGAGGTAATAAAAATTTGCTTACTTTGTTGATCGATAAGGGTTTCCTTTCCAATGATTAAAATGTACTTGTTCTTGAAAAGCTTTTGGGCACACCTAATGATGCCAGCCTTCAGTTTCTAAGAAGTGAGAATGCTCGAAGATATGTTAAACAGCTCCCTCATTTTATAAAGCAGCAATTCTCGGCTAGGTTTCCTAATGCATCTCCTCTTGCATTGGATTTGCTGGGAAAGATGCTTGTGTTTGATCCCAAGCAGCGCATAACTGGTAAAAAAGCAAACAGTGAATTCTGTTTTAGTTTCTTCGGTTTCTGATAATTGGAAGTAATTTTGTGGTGTAGTTGATGAGGCTCTGTGCCATCCTTATATGGCCACACTCCACGACCTAAACGACGAACCAATATGCTCGATGCAGTTCAGCTTTGATTTCGAGCAGCCATTGATGACCGAGGAAGATATTAGAGAGCTCATATGGAAGGAATCGCTTTCGTTCCATCAAGATTCGTGATTGAAGTACTGTAAGATTATGTAACTTATCTGAGATTTTGATTTTAGTTAACTAGTGACATCTCATTGCTCTTGAAAAAGAAACACTTTTTCACTTGTCCAAGTTCAGACAGATTACTAGATTTCACAAACCAAATTACGTGAATGAATCGAATCCCAGGTAAGTTCTGATCACTTCGGAGATGTTTGTTATTCATTCTAACAAACGCTTCCTCCTAAACGAACACGTCTGAACTTGGACGTTCTCAATCTGCAAGCCTTCTTCAGGGAAATTACACCCATCGACGAGCCCCGACCCTTGATTTTGAAGCTGATCGCAGGCCTGAGGAACCACATCGCTCGACACCCCTTCGACATCCGTACAGTTCCAAGGTACCTTCTTCGCATTCTTCGCCAGCCCAATAGTAACGTTAGATATACAAATCCCAGTGAAAGTATCGCCCGAAATCCCCTGCAAATTGCCCGCCATGGTCACATTCTCGGCAACCATATCTCTGTAGTTGATGTTCTGAATCACAGGGTAAGCGTTGGGATCGTAGTTGTTGTCAGCGTGGGACCCATAGTTCCCCGTGATCCAAAAAGCCCACTTCATCGTGTGCATAGTCATTCTCCTTACGTATATGTCCCTTACATACCCTCCTCGCCCGACTGCTGTCTTGATCCTTACGCCAGATTCTGAATCTATGGCAGTTATATCTTCTGCCCTAACATCTTCGATTCCTCCCGACATTTCGCTCCCCAACGCTATAACGGCGCTCGTGGGCGAAATGCAGGTTAGCCTTCTTATGAATAGCTGCTTCGTGGGCATACCGAAGGCTATTCCATACTCATCCCATCCACTTTTAACTGCTACGCAGTCATCTCCTGACACTATGTAGCAGTCCTCTATCCTCGTATTCTTGCAAGAATCTGCAAGAATTATTATATTAATGGTTGTAATAGAAAGCTGTAGAGGCCCTTCTTCACATGTCTGTTACTTGCCTGGATTTATGCCATCGGTGTTTGGGGATCTAATAGGAGCGATTATCGTCAGGCTTTGGACGACGACATTGCTGAACATGGAAGGAAAGAAATTCAAGAATCTCTGATCGAATTTTTTAACATGGATTAATCATCAATATATCTGAGAATTTCTCGGCGTATTACTTATTACCTGCTATATACAGGATGAACGTTCCAAGAGGGAGAGTTGATGAGTGTCAAGTTGGATATCTGAACATTCTCGGAGAACATTATTTCGATGAGGTAAGGCCTCGTGTATCGAAGCTCTCCCCTGTGGAACTTGTCCCACCATGACTGTCCCTGACCATCTATCGTCCCATTCTCGCCTGAGTTTCGTTGTTATTACACACAGCGGTTAATAATCTCTCTGTCGTAAAAAGCATTCATTATCTTGTCTCAAGTAAAACGTTTTTTTTTTTTTTTTTTTATCAGCATCAACCTGTGATGACCACATCGGTCAAGTTGGTTCCAAAGATCAAACTGATGTATCGTCCACCTTCGGCGTCTCTGCCTCGTCCGTACGAAGGCAGCGGATCTATCACAGCCCATTCGCTTTCGTCCTGTAACAATAATAAATCAAACACTTTGCCGAGCTCAACGTCATCCAACAATGGAGGGTCGAACTAACGAACGACTTGGGATTTCTTCAAGGAAAAAAAAAAAAAAAACCTGGGAAGCGAGGAGAACGGCGTCGCGATGAAGGTACAAGGTGAAGTGGCTTGTAAGATTAAAGCTCCCAGTCAGCCAATTCCCGGGCGGGACGTACAGCAAAGACCCGCCGTCGGAATCGTATTGGCTCAGGTGATCGACGGCCGCCTGAAACGCCTTTGTGTTCGACGTCACTCCGTCGCCCACACCGCCGAAGTCCGTCAGAGAAGCGCTGTGGGCCCTACAGTTCACAGAGCAGTACTCGAAATAATCCCAGTAATGGCTTAATTGCCGGCATCGAACTACACTGGGCTTCAACACGAGCGTCGCAAAGAGTATGTACAAGGCTGCATAAAGTGCCTGAATAGAAAACAATTAAAAGAATGACAAAATGAATCGGAGTGCTGATAACGATGGAAGGCGCTTTTGCTTACTCGATTTCTGGGCATAACTCTTGCAAGCTCGTCCATGGCGGTTGTATGCATAGCAGCTAACATAGAATGTAACGTTTTTTATTTATAATGGGGTGTGAGAGAAAGAGAGAGAGACTTTGTCGTGTACGTAAAATTCTCGGTGAGTACCGAATGAAGAGATGAGATGTAAGTAAATATATATGTATAGTTATTACTGCAAATTGGATAAAAGCAGTAACACATGGAAAGAGGGGAAGAAAGAAGGTTTCAGCGAGGCGGTTACAGCTCCATGAAGTTATTGCAACTTCCACGATTCCACATTTGCAAAGTTTTGCGTCCTTTCTTTATTGGTTGCTGTAAGCAAAGGCCATCACAATTCTTTTGCAAATGAAACGGAACACATAAGTCACTAACGTAAAAATATGTTTTGTTTCGATTTCGACTTCTCTTAAGATCATTGTGTCTGTGTAAGAGTTGAAAAAGGATCGTGTTAGCCTTTCCGGAAGTCGACGAGACGTTACATAGATTCAATTCACATTGAATTTAGTCGAGTTTTTAAACTTTATGATGATATGTGGCGAAGATACGCAACACCTTACATGAAAATATTGGAGATAGATGAATCAATGTATGCGTGCCTTTCCTTTTTCTGGTCAGACAATTCATGATCCATTTTGGATGCATACCCCGTGACTTAATATTCTTCGCGACCCCACAATAAAAATTTATTACAATTTTATTGGCCACTAAAAAATTACATAGAAAAAAAAAAAGCTCACGCCTTCACGGGGCTATAGATTAGTGGGATGTGTCTAAAATGGGACCAAACCAAACCGTGCATTTGCAAGAGCGTTATTCTATTTCTAATAATTGATGCCAACACTAATGCACACCAATGTAGTTTGTTGGCCACCCATCCATTCCACTTGTGAAGAATAAACATATACAATAACATTATAAAAAATCATTGCACATATGTTTGACATTAGAGCCTTTGTAATTGTTTCATTTGATCCTAGTTATTGTTGTCTTCCCTTGGTGTTTTTTATTAGAAAAAAAAAGTACGAAAGGTTTTTTATTTCACATTTTTTTTAAACAAGATGGGGCTTGGGTTGGATCTAGGGAACGATGAATTATTTGGCGGGCAAAAGCCTAAAATAGTCCCCGATGTTTACCCTGTGAACCAATTTAGTCCCCGATGTTCCGCAGGGACCAATTTAGTCCCAGATATTATTGAAAATGAATGGTCACTTCCGTCAGTCCGACGTCAATTTAGATGGAAATGCTATTTGCGACGGAATTAGCGATGGATATTCCGCTGCTAAATGAAAAAATTTAAGAAATGATAAATTAAGCATTAAAATTGAGAAAAAAATCCAAAAAAATGAAAAAATTCAAAAAATAGAGTAAAAAATTCAAAAAAAAAAAAAACAAGAGAATATTACTAATAAATTAAGTAAAAAAAGATAAATAATATAAAAATTATTAAAACTAAAATTAAAATGATAAATGCATAATTAAACATTAAATGAGGAAGAAATCCAAAAAAAAGAAAAAAATTCAAAAAATAGAGTACAAAAAAACAAGAGAGTATTACTAATAAATTAATAAAAAGTAAATAATAATAAACATTAAAAACCAAAACTAAAATAAAAACTGTTAAATTAAACATTAGAAATGAGGAAAAAATCCAAAAAAAGGAAAACAAATTCAAAAAATAGAGTAAAAATAAAAAAAAAAACAACAACAGAATATTACTAATAAAATAAGGATAAATAATAATAAAAATAAAAAACCAAAATTAAAATAAAATGATAAGTTAAACATTAAAAAGAGGAAAAAATTCAAAAAAGCAAACAAGAGAATATTACTAATAAAAATAAAAATAAATAATAAATAATAAAAAAACAAATAATATTAAAAATAAAATTAGAAACTAAAATTATAATAAAAAATGGTAAATAAAATTTTAAGATTTGAAAAAATGAAAAAATAAAAATCTACTTATTTATTAAAAATTAGATAAAAAGGAAAACAAAATTAAGGATAAAAAGTGGCTCTAAAAGTTTTACGAAGACCGTCCCTGCCAAGTTAATGAGGACCTAATCATTCCAGTACTCGGATTTTTTTATTTGATTTATTTGTAATATTCTCTTGTTTTTTCTGAATTTTTTACTCTATTGTTTGAATTTTTTTTCCTTTTTTGGATTTTTCCTCTTTTTTAATGTTTAACTTATCTTTTTTATTTTAATTTGGTTTTTATTTTTTTTATTATCTATTTTTTATTTAATTTACAAGTAATTCTCTTTTTTTTTTGAATTTTTACTCTATTTTTTGAATTTTTCCCTTTTTTTGGATTTTTCCTCATTTTTAACGTTTAATCTATCATTTTTTATTTTATTTTTAATTTTTTATTTTATTTTTATATTATTTGTTTTTTATTTAATTTATTAGTAATATTCTCTTTTTTTGAGAATTGTTTACTATATTTTTTGAATTTGTTTTCCTTTTTTTTGGATTTTTTCCTCATTTTTAATGCTTAATTTATCATTTTTTTAATTTTTTTCATTTAGCGACGGAAATTCCGTCGCTAATTCCGTCGCAAATAGCATTTCCGTCTAAATTGACGTCGGACTGACGGAAGTGACCAACTTGGTTCATTTTCGATAATATCTGGGACTAAATTGGTCCCTGCGGAACATCGGGTACTAAATTGGTTCACAGGATAAACATCGTGGACTATTTTAGGCTTTTGCCCATTATTTGGCAGTGCAATAGTGATTATAGTCTTGGAGAGTTGACTTCTCTGTTATATTGGGCCGCAAGAGTAGAGCCCAAATTATGTAAAGTGATTGAGGCCCAATACGACCAAATTGGATCGACCATAATGTAGAGAACAAATTTTAATTCTATGACATAAATGAATGATAAAATAATAATAATGAAATGATAATGATGTTTCGTAAGTTTGGATGATCAGTCTTAATCTTTGAATTGAGGATCTAGATTTTTTTACCCCAAAAAGTTAATGCATTTTGTCTTTATGTTAAAACGAGAAATGACGTTTGTTTGATGAGCCATTCCCATCAATAATAGAATAATTTCGTTTTATCCATTTAATATATAAGAAGCTCGTCCAGTTATCAATATTAGCATATTCTAGGTGGCTAAGATTAGCTTTCCATATTTAAATCATCTATTAGGGGATCTCTAATTTAATATTTTATGGGTTTTATCTACTTACAGTTTATCAATACCATTTCTCATGCATTACAAAGTATGTGTCACGATTCGGGAGGTTCAATGTCTATATGTCAAGTATATTACGCTTAAATTACTTTATTAGTCATGTAAAGTCATTAAAATTAGGCATAATTTATTTTTTTTCCGTAACCAGGGGGCGTTGCATTATAGGGACCGCTAATTTAGTGTGTGGCATTATACAGACAATAAGTTATAAAATCGTGCAATTTGTAGCCATTATACATGATTTTTTCCCAAAATACATAACGTGCTACGCACGTGGCCGATTTTTATACCTGATTTCCCCCCCAAAATACATCACACACGTGACTGATTTTCATACCGGAATGTCCGACGTGGCGCGGACCGATAACATGCCCGTTTTACAGAGTTTTTTTTGTTTTTTTTTTTAAAATGAATATATGACATTGCGCCAAGTCGGATTATATTAATGACGTCGCATTTCTGTAAAACGGTCATGTCATCGGCCCGCCCAAAAATTAGCAAAAGCGGGCATGTCATTAGTCCGGCTCCACGTCAGTTTTCCGGAATTAAAATCGTCACATGCGTGGCACGTGATGTATTGTGGGGAAAAATCAGGTATAATGCCTATAAGTTACACGATTTTAAAACTTACTGTCCCTATAATGCCACACGCTAAATTCGTGGTCCCTATAAGGCCGCACTCCGTAAGTTACGAGATCGGAAAATAATAAAGCCTTAAATTATATATTAAAAAATAGGGCCCTACTGTGTACACCCCTAACTTTGGGGGGACGACATGGCCGTGCGTCACCTTCGGCTAAGAACGCATGGGGCACGCATATGGGGCATTTGCTCGGTGAAATGCCCCGCCTGGCCAAGGGCTTGGCCAAACCTTCCACGGTGCCGCGGGCAGCACAGACTCGGCCTCGATGGGCGAGGTATGCTGCCCGATAGGAGGCGCACACGGCACTCAGCATTGGCGCGCGCGGAATGGAAACTGTGCGCAGCACTCAGGCACAAGTTGGCATGAACATGCGCGCACGGAGGACGACACTTGGGCAGAACACGCACGCGGCATTGGGGCGCAGTGTGCGGAATTGGGCGGAACATGTGCGACACCTACGTGCGATGCGCGCGCGGCCCTTGGGCGGGACACGCGCGGCACTAGGCCATGGTGTGCGGACATTGGCGTTGGCTTGGTGCACCGCCTAATTCATGACGGCGATATTCTTGGCCAAGTCCCAACATGGCTCGGCCGACTTGACGCGGCGAGCAATTGCGGCAGTTTTGAGGGTGGTTTTGGCTTGGCCTGGCCTTGCGAGCAGTTCCAGGACCAAGCCAGGCCGAAAACCTCCCTGACCCAGCAAGCAAGAAACATCCTGGCGGCCTGGCAGTTTCAGTCCGAAAAAGGAAACTTCCCCAAAGCGGTTCCAGGCCGTTTGAACTTACCCAACTGAAGGCTTGATGAAGTCTATATATTGTTTATGTTGCCTTGTATTTTAGGCATCCGATATAGTGCTGTAAAGTGTTTTCTTGTAAGTCTTTGTATCTTTTTGGGAATAAAAGAGAAAGGTTGGACTATGCCCGTAACTCTGTTGTTTGCTCAAACAAAGGCACGCTTAAGCACACAAACACGAGAGTTCAGTGATGGAAAGAATTCGAGTGATTGCGAAGGGCTGACTAACTTGAACGGAAGCGAGTTAGGCCGCACGGACCTCAAACACTTAGAAAATATTCTAAGTAAGTTAAAAGGGGCGTGACACCTACTATTCACACCCCTTGAATGAAAAAGGCTATCCGCACCCCTGGTAATTTAATACTTTCCATTTTAATTTCTTAAAATAACATGAAATTTGTTAAAGCTATTTTCTCTAATTTCTTTCCCTCTTGAATTCAACAGTAATAATTTTATTAATTTAATTATTATAACATTTTGCATCTATAATACTTTATATATAAATACCCGCTAGTTTTACATTCAATTATAAAAGGTGTTCATATTTTTTAATTTAGAAACATTATTAATTAACTTAATGAAATAATCATATAACACAATATATCTTATTAACTTTAACAAATATTATTGAAAAAGATTTATATTTGGTTTAGTGAAATACACAATCATATATTTTTTTTGCACAATCAATGATATATTAATAATATAATAATGCTAAAATATAGATATTCTACAAATAAGTAATTTGACAAATAAATATTATTATATTTATTTTTTCGAGGAATTAAGGTATAAATTTAAACATGTAATAATGTTAAAATAGTTACAAAATAAAAGCTAGTACATAATGTTAAATTTCCTTTTTGTATGTAATTAATATGAGAGAGAATATAACCATAAAAGAACTAGTTAAATTTGTAAGAATACATTAGTTAAAATCTAGACGGAACAGCCAAGGATTAGGAGCAGCTTTGCTTTTGACCTCATTCACTTTTTGACCTCATTCACTGTGACGTTTGGGGACCTTTTCATGTTCCTTCCCACCTAGGACATCAATACTTCGTCACCATAGTAGATGATCACACTCGTTTACTTGGCTATTCATGGTTAAACAAAAATCAGAAGTGCAACTAGTTCTCAGCTATTTCTTGGCTTTAGTAGAAACTCAATTTAAATGCAAGGTAAAAACTGTGCGAAGTGACAATGCCAAGGAGTTTAATCTGGTTAACTTGTTTAGGAGCAAAGGGATCATCCACCATTTGTCATGCATTTACACACCACAACAAAATTCCATAGTAGAAAGAAAACATCAACACCTTTTGAATGTTGCTCGTTCTTTGTTATTTCACTCCAATGTACCCATTGACTTATGGTCTGAATGTGTCTTAACTGCCTGTTTTCTGATAAATAGAACACCATCTGTGAATCTAGGGAATAGATGTCCTTTTGAGTTGCTATACCAGAAGCCCTTTAATTATGACTCTCTTCGAGCTTTTGGTTGTCTGTGTTTTTCTTCCACAATAGCAGTAGGTAGAAGTAAGTTTGATCCACGAGCAAGGACATGTGTATTCATAGGCTATCCTAATGGGATAAAAGGGTACAAACTGATGGATCTATCAACGAGAGAAATTTTTGTTTCAAGGGATGTAAAATTCCATGAAGATGAGTATCCTCTCAAAACAAATGAGTCTGTGTGCAGTCAAGAATCCTTTTGCTGATCAAGTCCTGCCAAAGCCTTATTCTTATGCTACTGAGCTAGAGACAGTTCCACAGTCATCAGCAGGAACAGCTGAAGCAGAACCAATAGCAGATGAGGAACAACTGCCAGTGGAGACCACTACCACTGATCCGGCTGCATCCTGGATCTGCTGTGACTCATCACACTGAGAATTTTCCACAGGATCATGTGGTGCACGCCAAATCAGGCAGAACATTAAGGAGGCCATCTTATCTGCAAGACTATCACTGCAATGCCTGTCAAGGGAGAATGAACCTTTATCCACTATCTCAGTGTTTGACCTACGAGAATTGCACCAAACAGATAAAGACTTCATCAGCAATGTGGGCTTAGGAGACGAACCAAAGAGCTTTGCCCAGGCTATTAAGTCACAAGACTGGGTCCAAGCCATGACTGAAGAGCTAAGTGCACTTGAGGATAATGCAACATGGACAGTAATGCCACTACCACCAGGGAAGAAGGCAGTTGGAAATAGGTGGGTTTACAAGCTGAAATACAACAATGCAGGACATATAGAGAAGTACAAAGCCCGTTTGGTTGCAAAGGGATACGATCAAAAGGAAGGTGTGGATTACTTGGACACTTTTGCTCCAGTAGCCAAGCCCAACACAATCAAGATCCTCGTTTCTTTAGCAGCCAAACTCGGATGGCAGCTTGTTCAGTTGGATGTAAGCAATGCCTTTCTCTATGGTGAGCTAACTGAGGAGGTTTACATGGACTTGCCATAAGGTCTCAGCAAAGCCTATGGACAGGGCAGCTCGGGCAAGCTTGTCTGTAAACTCCATAAATCCATCTACGGCTCAAATCAAGCATCAAGGGAATGGGACAGGACATTCACTGATGCTGTCAAGGGCTTTGGCTTCGTGCAGACCCAATCTGATCACACTTTATTCATCAAAGGAGCAGGTGATCAGACTCTTATATTGCTTGATTATGTTGACGACATAATCCTCGCAGGGGCAGCCTCAGATCAGATACAACAGGCTAAGCATTTCCTCAGCTCTTGCTTCAAAGTTAAGGATTTAGGTGAGTTGAATTTCTTCTTGGGAATAGAAGTAGTCAGACATGCTGGGGGGATTTACATGTCTCAAAGGCAATATACTCTACAGCTATTGGAAGATACTGGGTATTCCAATGCCAAACCATTGTCCACACCTATGAATCCCAGTCAGAAGATGACAACAAGTGATGGAGAGTTGCTTCCCAATCCTTTTCAATATCGAAGACTGGTGGGTAGACTGCTATATCTCACTTTTACTCGGCCAGATATCTCCTTTGCAGTGCAGAAACTGAGTCAATACATGGCTGCACCCCGGACGGGACACTTGATGGCAGCGCACCATCTGCTGAGGTACCTGAAGAACTCTCCTGGTCAAGGCATATTCATGGCAGCCGAGCAGAACTTCAATCTGACAGCCTTCTCTGATGCAGATTGGGGGGCGTGTCGAGACCCAAGAAAGTCAGTTACAGGCTTCTGTACTTTTCTAGGTAGCTCCTTGATCACTTGGAAAGCCAAAAAGCAAGCCACCGTGTCTCGGTCATCGACAGAGGCTGAATACCGCGCATTAGCATCCATAGTTGCAGAACTATTATGGATTAGAGGTTTGCTTACTGAACTGAACATCAACAAGGGCCAGTTGCCTGTTGTCTACTGGGACAATCAGTCCGAAGTAAAGCTAGCTATCAATCCACGGTTTCATGAGCGCTCCAAACATAGAGAAATAGATTGCCATTTCATTAGGGATCACATCTCCAGAGGAACAATCAAATTGCTACCTGTCCGATCCGAACAGCAACTCGCTGACATATTCAAGAAGTCACTCACCGGGCCTCTCTTGAAGAATCTCATGCTCAAGATGTCTGTAAAGAATTTATTCCATCTATCTTGTGGGGGGATGTTGAAATCAAAGAAGGAGCAACCATCAATTACAGAGTGATGTTGGTTCGTTCACGCCAGCTATGTCAACCGTCACGGTCGTAAGTCGCATCAGTGCTTCATCAGCTCGCTACTGTCGGATGTCACGGCCAGATACTTCAGAGGTCACGGCCGTGAGACGCATCAGTGCTTCACACACTTGCTACTGCCGGATGTCACGGCTGGATACTTCAGAGGTCACGACCGTGAGACGCCAATACCACTTATAAAGCCATTTCAGCCATCAGCGTTTTCTTGATGAGTACAAGAGGCGGGAAGCTTAGTTACGATTACATTCATTCAGTTTTGATGACTGCTTCACACTGATAGCGTGTGGGTTTTCATCATTCTTTCTTCTTGATCGATCTTTTGACTTCTGATGTACATGATTAGGGCTATTGAGCTCAATCCAGGTCTGTAACATTCATCAGCGCTAATAAGATTCGAAGTTCTTCGGGTCGTGGATGTAGGATTGATTAAAATCCGAACCACGTTAATTGTTGGTGTTTTTCAATTTCCAATTCGCCCCAACAAATTTCATAGAATGCAGCTATAATTTTCCAGTTAATCATTATATACATTATATATATACAGCACCAAAAACCATATCTACAAATCGCAAATCAGTCCAATTAACTTCTAACAGGACGACGTGTAAGGGTGTATGATTATTATTATATTTTATTGGGCCAAGATTCTCCATTCTAGTCTATCTCTCACAATTGGGCCATTAGTTTTCATTATCGGGTCGAATTCTGAATTCTTGTCTTGACTCGGGAAGAAAATCGGTGTATGTTCGAAATCGACTTCATACCGTCCGAATATTATTAAATTAACCCCGTATAAATTTTACGGGTATTACATCCTCCCCCCTTACAAGAATTTCGTCCCCGAAATTACATCGAAAGAAATAAATTGGGGTAACGAGTCTTCATGTCATCCTCTCGTTCCCACGTGGCTTCCTCAACTGTCTGGTTTCGCCACAGTACCTTGACTAAATGAATGTCCTTGTTCCGAAGTCGTTTTACCTCGTGCATCAGAATGTCTACCGGTTCTTCTTCATAGCTTTGATCCGATTTGAGCTGTTGGTGGAATGAATCACTTCCTAGCACATGATTCGGGTTTGCAACGTATTTGCGTAGGGTTGATACGTGAAATACGTCGTGTACTTGGGCCAACGAGGCGGGTAATTCCAGTTGGTACGCAACTTCCCCTACTCTCTTGAGTATTTTGAAAGGGCCAATGTATCTGGGACTCAATTTGCCCTTCTTCCCGAATCGCTTGGCGCCTCTCATCGGAGATATTTTCAAGAATACCGAATCTCCTTCCGCAAATTCCAATGGCCTTCGTCGCTGATCACCGTAGCTCTTTTGACGACTTTGGGCAGTTTGCATTCGCTCTCGAATCTTCGTTATTGCCTCTGTCATATCTCGTATCATATCGGGGCCCAGAAGCGCTTGTTCGCCGAGTTCGTCCCAGTGTACAGGGGATCAGCATTTTCGCCCGTATAAAGCTTCGTATGGTGCCATCCCGATAGTAGCGCGATAGCTGTTGTTGTACGAGAATTCGATCAACGGAAGATATTTGCTCCAGGTTCCCTTGAAGTCTAGGACACAGGCTGGGAGCATATCCTCGAGAGTTTGAATCATTCATTCTGATTGCCCGTCGGTCTGAGGGTGATAAGCGGTGCTGAATGAGAGCTTCGTCCCCATTGCTTTTTGTAAGCTCACCCAGAATTTAGACAGGAATCTCGAGTCTCGATCCGAGACTATGGACGAAGGAAACCCGTGAAGTCGAACAATTTCTTGAATATACAATTCAGCATATTGCTCCAGAGAAAAGTCGAACTAATATGTAGAAAATGGGCAGATTTGGTTAATCGATCTACAATTACCCAAATGGCGTCGTGGTCTTTCACAGTTTTTGGCAAGCCAACGACAAAGATCATGGTAATATGTTCCCATTTCCACTCGGGAATAGCCAAGGATTGCAGCATCCCTGCCGGCCTCTGATGTTCCGCCTTGACTTGTTGGCATGTGGGACACTGGCTTACAAACATCGCAACGTCTCCCTTCATTCCCGGCAACCAGCATGTCTCCCGTAAATCTCGGTTCATCTTTGTGGCTCCAGGGTGTACTGAGTAGGTAGTGGCGTGTGCCTCCGTCATTATGGTGTTACTGAGTCCTGCACTATCAGGTACGTACAAGCGATTGTTATAGAATAAGATTCCGTCTTCTCGTAACTTGAATTCGGTTGAAGTCTCAGCTCTTTGATCGCTTGTCAATTTCAGGTAAAGCTCATCTTGCTCCTGAGCTTTCTTGATCTGTTCCGGCAACGTAGGGTGAAGAGTTAACGCCGCCATTCTAGCCTCGATTTCGCCAAAATTGATTACTTCCACATTGAGTTGGTGGAGTTCGGTGTTGATTGTTTTTCGACTCAAAGCATCAGCGACTACATTTGCCTTGCCTGGATGATAATTGATCACGCAGTCGTAGTCTTTGACGAGCTCCAGCCAACATCGTTGCCTCATGTTCAACTCCTTCTGGGTGAAGAAGTATTTCAGGCTCTGATGGTCGGTGTAGATCTCGCACCGCTCTCCTAGAGATAATGACGCCAGATTTTAGGGCAAACACCACTGGTGCGAGTTCGAGATCATGCGTGGGGTAATTCTTCTCGTAAGATTTCAATTGTCGGGAGGCATACGCAATTACCTTCCCGTTCTGCATCAGCACGCACCCCAAGCCAATCTTCGAGGCGTCACTGTACACCGAAAAGCCTTCGGTACCGAAGGGAATCGTAAGGACTGGAGCTGTTGTCAATCGTTTCTTCAGCTCCTGGAAGCTTTGCTCGCATGCTTCCGTCCACTTGAATGGGACGTTCTTCTTCGTCAGGTTCGTGAGCTTCGAGGCAATGCCAAAAAAGTCCTTAATGAACTTTCCGTTGTATCTGGCAAGCCCGGAAAGCTCCTGACCTCCGTGGGAGTGATTGGTCGTGGCCAATCGCTTACGGCTTCGATCTTGATGGGGTCCACGGAGAACCCGTTTCCGGAGACAATGTGTCCCAGAAAGGCCACTTGCGTGAGCCAAAATTCATATTTCTTGAATTTGGCATAGAGTTGCTTCTCCCGAAGGATTCCGAGAACCGTTCGTAAATGAGCTTCGTGTTCCTCTTTCGTTTTGGAATACACGAGGATATCATCTATAAAGATGATAAAGAAGCGGTAGAGGAAGTGTTTGAAAATCCGGTGCACTAGGTCCATAAATACAGCTGGAGAGTTTGTCAACGCGAAGGGCATCAGTAAAAATTCATAGTGGCCATACCTCGTGTTGAACGCCGTTTTCGGGATGTCAGCTTCCCGAATTTTTAGCTGACGGTACCCCGATCGTAGATCAATTTTGGAAAATATAGATGCTCCCTGTAATTGATCGAACAGATTGTCAATCCTAGGCAACAGATATTTGTTTTTGATCGTTAGTTTATTCAGCTCTCGGTAGTCGATGCAGAGTCTCATCGATCCGTCCTTCTTACGAACGAACAGGACCGGTGCTCCCCAAGGCGAGAAGCTGGGCTGACTGAATCCCTTCTGCAGCAGCTCGTCAAGTTGCTCTTTTAACTTTCGTAGTTCGCTTGGTGCTAAACGATACGGAGTCTTGGAGAACGGGGCTGCTCCTGGAGTTAGGTCGACCGCGAATTGGAGTTCTCGATCAGGGGGTAGTCCCGGAAGATCGTCGGGAAATACATCAAGGAATTCATTTGCAAAGGGTACGTCTTCTAATTTCGGTTGAGGCGATTCGTCGGCCTTTATTGCAAATAGTAGAATGGACTCGCATCCGGAATTCAGGAGTCGTTGGGCTTTTAAGGCAGAGATTTGGTGGATTTTGCCCTTCTCTTTCGCTCCCACGAACGTGAACATTTCGTCTTTAGGTATTTGGAATGCTACCACCTTCTTCTGGCAATCGATTATGGCCCCATGTTTCGAGAGCCAATCCATTCCGAAGATGACGTCGTAGTCGTTCGTCGGGATCACGATCATGTCCATGCTCAAACTCCACCCTTCGATCGTCACGGGACAGTTCTCCAACACTAAATTAGTTCGAGTGTGGTCCCCTTGTCGTAGAGTTACTACGTCGTTGGAGTCAGATACAGTGGGAGAGATGCCTACCTTGGTCACGTATTTGGCCGACACAAACGAGTGCGTGGCTCCAGAATCAAACAACACGGAAGTAGGCACGTCGTAAATTTGTAACGTACCGGTCAGCACTGTAGGATTTGCCTCTGACTCTTCGTTGGTTAAGGTGAACACCCGCGCTGGAATCGGTGGTGGTAGTGCCTCCGTCCATCAGTCAATGCGAATACTCGAGCCGGAGCCGGTGGTGGTAGCGTCTCCACCTCTTCATTGGTCATCGCAAATACTCAGCTAGAACCGGTGGTGGTCGAGCGAGCGTCTGACTCGGGTTCCTGGGTTGGTCGCAGACTCATGCATAATGTCCCTGTTTCCCGCAAAGAAAACAAACGACATTGGGGTTATATCTGGCTCCAAAGCAAACACCGACGTGGTTGCGCCCACATTGTTGTCACTGTGGCGTGTTGTACCGAGGTCTGTTCGGCGCGCCGGATGGTCCCTGGTTCGACCTCGGTCGCCAGTTGGATGGTCCCGAGCGACCTCCTTGGTTAGGGTCTTTCCCAAAGAATGGTCTCTTTCGGTCACCTCCACTCCCTTGCTGATTCTCCATTCTCTTCCTTGCTTCTTGCGCCGCCACGATCTGGGCCTCTGCTTGCTCCGCGATGATGGCTCGTTCGGCCACTTGTGTGAAGTGCACACCCGGGATACCCGACATGCTTACGTCACGGTAAATCTCGGGTCTGAGGCCCACCATGAAACGAGCCACCTTTAATGCATCAGTAGCTATCATGTGTGGAGCGAAGCGAGATAGCTCTTCGAGTTACGAACGTATTCCGACACCGTCATCCTTCCTTGTCGGAGGTTGATGAATTCCTTCATTCGTTGTGCTTGCTCGTCGGCTAGAAGTATTTTTCGAAGAACAGCTCTTTGAATCTATCCCATGGCATCGTAGCGCGGTCGTTAAGGATTTTGTGGTGTCCCACCAAATCGCGCACTTCCTCGTAACATCGAAACGGCACAGAGAACTTGTTCGTTCCCTGGCAACCGACCGTATACGAACATATCTTCAATGGTTCGGATCCAGTCTTCTGCCATCGAAGGATCAGTAGCTTGCTCGAAAGTTGGGGGATTCAGTTTACAAAACCTTTCCCCGATGATTCCCACACGGTCAGGATGTGGAGAGGATCGGTGCTCAGATGAGCTTCGGAAATTAATTAGATCGTGGATTTGAGCAGCCTGTTGCTGGATCAGCTCAGTCAAACAAGGGATGGTATCGTTCTCACGAGTTGGGGATTCAGATTCATCCCGACGACTCGGCTCTCCATATTCACATTCCCCGATCGTGTCCTCATTTTCTAAGAGTCTACAAGTTCACATAACATAGAAAAGCACAAAAAGCACATAAGCATTTACATATATTCACGTAATAGTACAAAACTTACAGACATAGGCTGATCCTCCCGGCTTTTGAGCGGCGGTACATGGACGGTCTACAGAACCTAAAACCTAGCGCTCTGATACCACCTATAACGACCCTAGTTCTTAAATACGTATTTTGGCGGGTTTTACACAGCGTAAGCAGCGGAAAGCCCATTTAATAAAAACTTGTTATTACATAATAATATTCAAGTACTGGGCGGAAGCCCAAAAGTCTAAACCCGTAATTAAAAAAAATGTTTTACAACACACACATTATTGTATTAGACCGAAGCCCAAATAGTAACAATACGAAACATGAATGGAAATACTCCACAGGTCGCGTTCCATGTACTGCCCCGCACTCAAAAGATCGTGGAGTCACCGCCATCAGTCGCCTCACCTACATACGTAAACCCTGAGCTTTTGCCCAGTAGATGAAAACATGCAATGCAAATGCTCTCACACCCCAATCCCGACATAACTCACAAAATACACGCTCTACTCTTTTCTCATATTTCATTTTATCACATCACATCAGGGCCCGAGGCTTAGGTACTAAAGGCAACACGCGCGCGCAGGGGTCCGTAGCTCGGGAGGCCCCACTCCCCACAAGGGGTCAGTAGCTCGGAAGGCCCCACTCCCTCCATATAAAGTGCGCCTTAGTCCCAACCTCACTCATGCAACTCATCTACCAATTCTCATTCATAAACCATCTCACTCACTTCTCCGTACAATACTCTCATGACTCCGCACTCCCCTCGTAACACGTGTACGTAAATGCCGTGCAAATAAAATTGCAACATTATCCTTTCCACATTTCTATATTACATATCGGCCCGAGGTATCAGCTCGGCCCGAGGTATCAGCTCGGCCCGAGGTATCAGCTCGGCCCGATTCCAAGATTCAACACTCAACAAATAATTTGGGCCCAAAGCCCGCGTTCCGATTTTTAACTGGCCCGAAACCGTAACCACCGAACTCCCTCTCGATCTTATACTAAAAGTTCTAAGTTTAATTCTTTCTACCTTACGACTCTGATTTCACCCCAACGCCAGCTTTGGTTTAAGTTTCAAAAATATTTTAGAAATTATCAATCTTTCCCAAATTTAAAAATTATTTTCAGCTCTATATCCAATTTTCAGAAATTACTATTTTTGCTCCGAAACCTTTGAAAATTTACAATTAACCCCAGCCAAATATTTTAGTTATTATTTAGCCCCAAGACTTTTGAAAATTCTCCATTTAACCCTAGCCGAGATACTTAATATTTATTTGGTACTTGGAAATTTTTCCGAAATTTTATAATTAACCCCGACCGAAATATTTAAAATTTATTTAATCCCTCGGAATTTCAGAAGAATTGCGCAAAGGTCCCAATTGAATTTAATAATATTTATCTAGTTTCCTCGGGATTCTGAAAATTTCATATAAATCACTAACCAAAATTTTTTTATTTATTTAATTACATAAACATTCGATCTTTGTACAATTCACCCCAACCAAATTTTTATAATATTTATTTTTAATCCGTGAGTTTCAAAAATTCAATTTTTAACCCCAACCGATATTATAGATTATTAATTTAAGCCCCAATAATTTCTAAATATTTAATTTTGACCCGAACCAAATTTAATGATTATTTATTTATACTTAATAGTTTTTTTTTTAAATTTAATCTTTGACCCGTACCGAGTTTCTTAAATATTTCTTTAGGATAGGAATTTATTAAAGATTTGCATTTAGCTCCATTCTAAATTTTACAATTACTTAATCCCGAAAAGATTTTAAAGAAACTTCATAAAGACCCCAATTTAAGTTTTAATATTAATTTAAATTTTTCCGGAGGTTCTGATAATTTACAAAAAGGTCCCTAGTTCGATTGCTATTTACCAAGTATCTCAAAACTTCCGAAAATTGCAATTAAGTCCTTAGCCGAGTTTTAAGTATTTATTTAATCCTCCAAAAATTCTGAAAATTGTATTTTTAACCCCTACTAAGCTTTAATCCATTTATTTAAACCCAAAAAGTTTCTGAAATTTTCATTTTTACCCAAGTCGAAATCTGACATGTTTATTTAGTACCCAAAACTTTCGACAAATTCTAATTTGATCCTAGCCGAAATTTAATATATTTATATAGTTCCCAAAACTTCTGAAAAATTTCAATTTAACCTTAGCTGAAATTTTAGTATCAATAAAATAGCCCCTGTTTCGGACTTTACATTTACAGCCCAGGATTTTTTTAACTTTTCAATTTAGTACTCGAATTTTTGAAAATTACACAAAGAACCCCAATTATTTATTCCGAATTTTAAATCTGTCCTAAAAGCTTTATATTTCTTTAAAAATATCAACTATTCGGAATTTTACAACACCGACTTTTTGTAAAATTTCGATTAAGTCCCAAAATTTTATAAATAACTATTTTATACGGCTGTTTTGCGACAGTTTCGGATTTCTCAATGATCACAAGGTAAACGATGTCCGATGGACCTGGAATTTTAACCACAGATAAAGGACTTGCAAATCTTAATTCCATCCAATGAAATGTTTAATCCGAGGTCTAGATTGTGAGATATGAATTTTTGAACCTCTTGGCCGAAATGGATAAAGAAAACCCTAATTCTCCCCAAGTTTTGCTCTATCCTCTTAATCTAAAGTCCTCCATCCCTATTTCCAACTATTCATAGTTGTAAAAATTCTCAATCACATGCTCCCTAGGCTAACCAACGAAAAATTCATGCAAGCAAATTATTATTATTATCACATAAACACGAAGAATTCGATGAGTAACATGCAAAACACGTAAAATTCACAAATCCTAATATTGTTTACGTGTGTAGGTGATCTTCACCTACCTTAATCCGTAGAATGTGGTGTTACGAGTGTGATCCCGACCCTTCGATCCCGAGCTCCTCCTCGCCCGTGAGCGTTTCCTTTTCTTTTCCCTCTTTTCTTTTCTTTCCTTCTCTCCCTCTCTCCCTCTCTCCTCTCGGCCTCTCTCTCCCCTTTCTCTCCCTTTTCTTTTCTTTTATCTTTCTCCACTTATCTCTCTCGGTCCCTCCTCTCTTATTGCATGTGTTTCTCTATTGAATGCTTAGTCCTATTTATTCTTATTATTATGGTGTATTAGGTGGCATTGTATGACTTTGAATTTTTTGTATACAAGTGCTTGGAACATCACTTTATTCTCTTTTCTTCCTCCTTTTTTCGTCACCCCCTCCCTTTTATTGTGGTTGAGTTGTTAACTTATTTTTAGGTAATAAAGTAAGGTATTAATTTTATTTTTATTTTTGTTTATTTTAGTTTTGAGTTGGTTTGTTTTGTTTTATTGGCTTTGTTTTGATTCTATTAATATTATAACATTTATGGTCTAAGGTGATGATGTGTTGGGAAGTCCCTCTCCCTTAAAATATTTCGGCCTCTACTATTTTTATTATTATTATTATTATTATCATCATTATTATTATTATCATTATTATTATTATTATTATTATTATTATTATTATTATTATTATTGGGCCAAGATTCTCAATTCTAGTCTCTCTCTCACAATTGGGCCATTATTTTTCATTATCGGGTCGAATTCTAAATTCTTGTCTTGACTCGGGAAGAAAATCGGTGTATGTTCGAAATCGACTTCATACCGTCTGAATATTATTAAAATAATCCCGTAAAATTTTACGGGTATTACATTAAGAATCTAGAACGTAAGCTCATTAGCATTAGTCAATTATGCGATAAGGGTCATACGGTTACTTTTGAAAATGATATCTGTGTAGTTAGAAATGATGACAAGGTACTATTCAGTGCATCTAAGGATAGAAATATCTATTGCGCAATTCTTGATGATATCACTGACCAGAATGTCAAGTGTTTAGCAGTTACACAGGATAACACCTGGTTATGGCACAGACACCTAGGACATGCTAATATGGAATTACTGTCTCATATCACAAGCAAATGCACTGGTACGAGGTGTTCCTGATATAAAGTTCGTCAAGGATAAGACATGCAAGGCGTGCCAAATGGGCAAGCAGACCAAGACATCGTTCAAAGCAAAGAATATGATATCTACATCCAGACCTCTGGAATTACTACATCTCGACCTTTTTGGTCCTGTTCAAACGATGTCTCTGTGAGGTAAAAGATATGCCTTTGTCATTGTTGATGATTATTCCACGTACACTTGGGTGATATTCCTTGCACATAAGAATGAGGCACTAGATAACTTCGCATCAAGGGTGAAGAGACTGGAAAATGAAAAAGAAATGATTCTGTGTAGGATACGTAGTGATAACGGACTGGAATTTGATAGTAAGTCATTTGCACCATTCTGTGATCAGTACGGATACAATCATAACTTCTCTGCCCCTATAACCCCCCAACAGAATGGGCTAGTTGAACGTAAAAATAGGGTATTACAGGAAATGGCTAGATCTATGTTACATGAGTATGATATTCCTAAACAGTTCTGGGCGGAAGCTGTTAGTACAGCTTGTTATGTGTCTAACCGTGTCTTCCTAAGGCCGATATTAAAGAAGACTTCTTATGAAATCTGGCATGGTAGAACTCCAAATATAAGTTACTTTCGTGTGTTTGGATGCAAATGTTTTATCTTGAACGACAGAGATAAGAGAGGAAAATTTGACTCTAAGGTTGATGAAGGGATATTCCTTGGTTACAGTCTTCACTCTAAGGCATATCATGTTTATAATAAGAGGAAGCTGACTGTTCAGGAATCCATACATGTTACTTTTGATGATATACCTAACGCAGATGCTACTGATGAGGAAGGTATAGCTTTGCCTTGTGCAGAATTACATGATACTAAAGACAGTGAGGAAGATATTCCAAAAGACGAAAATGTTGAGACACTGGAACCAGAAGCTGATGAGCTGCAACCTAGAAAATGGAAGCATGCTTCCAGTCATCCAACAGATCATGTAATAGGAAACATCAGATCTGGAATTAAAACTCGAGCGAATGTACGAAATCAAGATACGGAGGAATCTCATGATGTACTGCTCTCAATGATGGAACCAAAGACAGTCCATGAAGCTCTAGATGATATATCGTGGGTCTCTGCCATGGAAGATGAGCTATCTCAATTCGAAAAGAGCCAAGTATGGACACTCGTAGAGAGACCGGGTGAGAAATCCATCATAGGAACCAAATGGGTATTCGTCAAGAAACTCGACGAACATGGTAATGTCACAAGAAACAAAGCGAGATTAGTTGCAAAAGGTTATTCCCAGGAGGAAGATATTTATTTCGATGAAAATTTTGCTCCGATAGCTAGATTAGAGTCTATACGTGTCTTACTTGCATATGCATGCTTTAAACGCTTTAAACTTTTTCAAATGGACGTAAAAAGTGCATTTTTAAATGGTTTTATAAATGAGGAGGTTTATGTAGAACAACCACCGGGCTTTGCTAGGGAAGATTTTCCAAATCATGTTTTTAAATTGAATAAAGCTTTATATGGTTTAAAGCAGGCTCATAGGGCATGGTATGAAAGGCTAAGTAAGTTCTTGATTGACATAGGGTTTTCGACTGGAACTATTGATAAGACACTTTTTATTAAGTACGAAGGTGATCACACGATACTGGTCCAAATCTACGTTGATGATATCATATTACTAATATCCTTCTTTGCGAGGAATTCTCTAAGTCTACGCAGAAGGAATTTGAGATGAGCTTAATGGCTGAGCTGAACTACTTCCTCGGGTTGCAAATAAAGCAGCTTGACAACGGACATTTGTATCCCAGACAAAATACAGCAAGGAATTACTGACAAAATTCGGGATGAGCGATTCCAAAGCAATTTCCACCCTTATGCATCAGACCACCTGATCGACACGTGGTGTGTGAATGAAAAGTGCGACAAGTAATAACTAAAACGAATACTAAATTACTGTTACGGACGTGCGATAGGCAGTGGACCTATACTCGAATCTTATCTTCTATGAACGGCCTAAACATTTCTTAGCTGTCGCCCTGAACGTTTTTCCACATGATCACTTTAACACATAGACATATTAAAGCAACGAAACAATTTCATAGAACGATAAATAGCCAAACACGTAGTCACGATAATTATAAGTCTTAACTACGAAATATCCTAGCGTTCATCTAATCCCAAACACAAAGGGGAATTAGCTACGCATAATAGACGAGAAACTAATGAAAGAAAGAAACAAAGGTGAAGAACTCATGATCTTGATATACGGATGATCTGCCATGATCGCGCGGGGAGATCTTCGTTCTTCGTCCAACTTCGCGTAGAATTCGTCCTTGATTCGTCTCGTGCGCGAAGGGACGTGTTTCTCTGTTCTTTTTGCCCTAATTTCGTCTCTGGAGGGTTTGGATTTGATCTCTGGTAAGTTGTGCCCTTTCTGGGTCGAATTTGGGCTTTTTATAGCGATTTCCGTAAAGGTCACGGCCTGGGACATGGGCCGTCACGGCCGTGACCATGGCCGACTCAACTTGCTATGCTCAGTGCCCAGTGTCACGGTCATGTGCAATAGGTGTCACGGCCGTGACCATCTTCAACCCAAGTCTCTGCCCGATGTCACGGTTTGGAGCACTGTACGTCACGGCCGTGACCGTTGGCAGTGAGTCCATCTTCGCTTTCTGTCCCTCGTCACGGCCAGGTGCATTACACGTCACGGCCGTGACTGTCTTCAAGTTTCGCCTCTGGTGCCTGTCACGGCCAGATGCATCATGTGTCACGGCCGTGATGCATGGCAGTAAAGGATGTTTTTGCTCCGTTTTGCCTCGTTTTCGCTCCTTTTCGCCGAAACTCATCCCAAGCTCCTTCAATAACAAAATAAGTGTAAATATATCAGATAAATGCATGAATTGACTGCTAAAGCTCTATTATACCCCAAATAAATACTACGATAAATGAATTGTAATGCATTTATCAAACCTCCCACACTTAAGCATTTGCTTGTCCTCAAGTAAATTTGGAATTAGATAAGGCATCAATCAGGATAACGGCACGATCGTTCGCAATTTATCATCAAAGCTAGAAGGCACGAAAGGAATCAAGCAAACATTCATGGACGTTACACTACTGACTTGCACTTGTCGACCTAAACTTTATTCGCACTGCTAATCGAGACTCGTATCTCACAAGGATTCACTCAAGTCGCTCAGTGTATCGGCTAAATTATAGTAGAATCACTCAAATTCGTGCGCTAGTCCAACCCCTACCATAGGCTCGCAGGCTAATCGCATATCTACTACTTAAAGTGGCAAGCATAAATTTGAGGGTCTTTTCGGGAGAACATGGATCAAATAGTCATGAAATGGTACGCATGTAATCTTTAAGCTAGGGTACGTAAGCGAAAATTTTCAAAGAACATAGCATGAGCAAACAGATAATTACACGTCCCACCATAGGATTCAACATTCTCGCTCCGAAATCCTAGACTTTTCTGCCCGACCCCTGTCAACTCAGTTCCCTTTCATTTTCTGCCCTTTCCCTTAATTACGGTCTAGTGCACTACCCTTATTCCCTCAAAACATCAAGGTTCGGCTTTTGTCGCAAAGAATACATCGTCACAGCGAATGCCGTGTACCTATGGATACTTATTACCAAAATCTATATCTTGCCAAAAGGTTTATGGGCATGCTTATGAAAGGGATCAGGTCATTTCAGAAAACGGTCAAGTCAGGGGCGAGTCATTTCACGAATAGCAGAGAAGATCATCAAATCATACACTGAAACAGTAACTCTCAAGTTCGACTTCTGCTCTATTCTAACGAATTCGGGTTCATATAATCTCTGGAGGCTTATATGGGTCAGGGGTATTTCATATCATATGGGGTAAGCAACAAATAGGCTCAGGCTCAACGTGGCTAACTAGGGGGGTTAGTCATGGTGGGAAGTTTTGGCTCTGGACTTAATTCCTAATGCCCTCATCATTTCCACACTAACACACCAAAAACAGTTTCAACACGCATTAGACAGGCAAGTTCTAGAGAGATATAGACTAGGCACACAACCAAGAAAAATGAGCATAAGTTCGTCAGGCTCAAACTCTCACAACGAAACGGGGTTATGTGTACGAAACTCTCAAAACAGTGCTATATCTATTCAGGCAAACATGATTCAATCAGTCATGCATATCCTAATTGCTCACAAGGATTCATAACAATGCAGACTAACTCGAGATAAGCGCAAAGAATCGTGCCTGGGTTCAATATTCATGCATTTCTAACGAAAATTATAGCTCACAGACACGTCATAAAAATTTAAAAATTTCTACATAAGTTCTCAGGAGGGTGACTGCGCCGTGCGAGTCGCCCCTCGATGTCAGCGAGGTTGTCAGGAGGCGGTGGATGTAACGCAACCCTGGGCTCCTTAGCGCAGATGCCTTCGACGTCTTTGCGCTGTATGCCGGCTCGCCGGGTCGAGCGATGTCAGCCCAGCAACCCTGTCGTCCGCTCGGTTGATCAAAGTAAGTCGCGTAGGGCCGGTGTGGGTATGGCTATGGAACTCCAAGAGCATGGCACAGGTTGTCGGCTCTCACTATCTACTCTTCATTGAATGCCCGAAATCTGATCTTGTTGTCGCCGTATTCGTCGTAGGAGAACGTGGCAAGGAACTCCAAGGTGAGTTCCTTGTATGCCGGTTCGTTGATGCCGAAGAACGTCACCCATCCGCTGAGCGAGAGGTACTGGCCGACTTGCTGATTGAGGTGGTCCTTCGCCAGCGTGTTGTGATCGATCTGATCCATGGGGATGAACTCCATGGCCTTCAGCTTGTTGTACCGGGCCGTCTGAGTCTCGTCGGTGAACTGGCCCATGGCTTCTAGCATTGTCGGTGGGGGCCCGCGTCGCCTTTGGCGAACTGGCGAACGCGAGGCGGGGTCACGCGAGGCTGAAGGGCGGCTTTTACCCATAGTACCTGGAAGAAAAATGTGAGTTCAAAGAAATAACAAGTAAATGCAAGCAACTTGACTCGACCAAAATCGTGACAAAAGCCACATGAGATTCAAAAACGCACGAAAGACTCAAGGTGGCATTTTGTCGAACATGTGGCATGCAACCTAAACCACTTAATCCAAGTCCAAAATCGACAAGCGAATGTCCCCAAGTGTATCATATTATGAACCAAGGCTAACTGACATCATCAAAGCAACGAAATTCACCAAATAATTCCAGAAATCCCCAATTTATGATTTAGGGTTCCATGTATTCAAAGGCAAAATCAATGAACGAAACCCACGAATTAAGCATGCCCAAGGTGTATTTAGCATGTATATCAACACAAAAGAGCAACTAGAATGCCAAATCATACCCAATTTCGAAAATCCCCAAATTAGAAAATTAGGGTTCATCGTAAAATCTCGCAATTCAACCACAAATTCACGTAATTAAGCACACCCCAAAGCATTCATAGCATGTATCTAGTCATGAGAGAGCAAGAGGGGCACCAATTGAAGACAAAATTCGAAAACCCCCAAGTTAAACGAAATTAGGGTTCGTCGTAATTTCCAAAATTCGAAGTGGAAGGCAACGAATTAAGCATACCCAAAGCAACTATATCATGCAATAGACATTACGAGCATGTTCATCTCCAAAGATTACCAATTTCGACGAGATTTGCAAATTTAAAACGAAATAGGGCAATAAAATTTTCATACCTTGGATTTTTTACGAGATTTTGGACGGATTTCGAGGTTTAGGTGATGATTCGCCGGATTTGAGAGGACGACGGCGGAGTTAGGTAGTATATGGGGCTGTTTTGGGTGGTGATGACGAGAGGAGAAGATGAAATCGCGACAGGGAAGGAGAAGGAAAGGAGAGAGAGAGAAAAAAAAAAGAAAAAGGGAGGGATTTCTCTTAAATCCGTGATCGTCACGGCCGTGATGTGTGAGTCACGTGGCCGTGACGCGAGGCAGTGGACGCCTCTGCCACCAGTCACGGCCGTGACATCTATGTCATGGGCCGTGACCAAGCGGGAATTTTTTCTTTTTTTTTAAAAAAATTAAACGCAAGTGTCACGGCCGTGACGGCTTAAGCCGTTGACGGTGACATGAGGCAGTGGGTGCCTCTGGAGGACCTCACGGCCGTGACAAGAGGCAGAGGCGCCGTGACTGCTTAAGCATCTGGCCGTGACAAGAGGCAGAGAGTGCCTCTGGAGGAAGTCACGGCCGTGACTGCTTAAGCGTCTGGCCGTGAAAAGAGGCAGAGAGTGCCTCTGGTGGTAGTCACGGCCGTGACTGCTTAAGCAGTTGGCCGTGACCCCTTTTATTTTTTTTTGACTAAGGTAGTGCCTAAGACATAAACGAAAATACCTGGGTTGCCTCGCAAGAAGCGCTTACTTTACCGTCTTTAGCCTGACGTCTTTCTGTTCGCTCATGTCTGGAAGTCCAGGTATAGCACTTCCTTTTCGCTCGCGTCTTCCTCGCCTGCGTGATAGTGTTTCAACCTATGACCGTTGACCTTGAAGGTACCCTTCTCCATACCTGAAATCTCAACAGTACCATAAGGAAAAACACGGGTAACAGTGAAAGGTCCTGACCAGCGTGATCTAAGCTTGCCAGGAAAAAGCCTAAGTCGAGAGTTAAAAAGAAGAACTTGATCCCCTTCCTGAAACTCTCGTCTTTGCCTAATTTTTCTATCATGGTACGCTTTTGAACTTTCTTTATACATGCGAGCGTTATCATAAGCGGCTAGTCGCCACTCGTCTAACTCATTGATTTGGAGTTGCCGCTTTCCGCTGGCGTCTCCTAAATCAAGATTCAATGATTTGATCGCCCAATAGGCCTTATGCTCTATTTCTACGGGAAGGTGGCACGCCTTCCCATAGACCAATCGATACGGTGTAGTGCCTATGGGGGTCTTATATGCGGTCCTATATGCCCAAAGTGCATCATTCAACTTATTTGCCCACTCCCTACGGTTCCCCTCTATGGTTTTCTCTAGAATACGTTTCAACTCGCGGTTCACTACTTCGACTTGACCACTAGCTTGGGGATGGTACGGGGCGGATAGGTTGTGTCTAACACCGTAACGTTCTAAGGTGCGTGCAAACTGGGTATTACAAAAGTGAGTGCCTCTATCACTAATAATGCATCTAGGTGCACCAAAATGTGATAACAATGCTCGTAAAAATCTAACGACTACCCTAGCGTCGTTTGTGGGTAAGGCTTGCGCCTCGGCCCACTTAGACACATAGTCGACAGCGACTAGAATATACTTATTGTTGTACGAGCTAGGGAACGGATCCAAAAAATCTATACCCCACACATCAAAGATCTCACAAACCAGAATGAAGTTCTGGGGCATTTCATCGCGTTTAGAAATATTACCTGCGCGCTGACACTGATCACAAGTGTCAACGTACCTTTAGGCGTCCTTGAAGATCGTGGGCCAGTAGAACCCGTTCTCCAATACCGTCTGAGAGGTTCGGTTGGCTGCGTAGTGTCCTCTCGTTGGTCCGTTGTGGCAATGTCTAAGGATCTGCGTCGTTTCTGGGGCAGCAACGCATCGTCGGATCACCTGGTCTGCACATCTCCTGAAAAGATACGGGTCTTCCCAAAAGTAGTACCTCGGATCAGAAAAAAATTTCTTCTTTTGCTGACTGGTGTACTCCTTTGGTAGGACCCTCGCAGCGAGATAGTTAGCATAATCTGCAAACCAAGGGGTGTCGTCACTTACCACATGTATCGCGTAGAGGTGCTCGTCTGGGAATCGATCTTGTATTGCCCTTTCTTCCTTATTATAGATCTCGGACTCCTCTAGTCGAGAGAGGTGATCCGCCGCCAAGTTCTCTGCACCTTTCTTATTGCGGATCTCAATGTCGAACTCTTGCAGGAGTAAGATCCACCTGATCAGCCGGGGCTTGGCATCCGGCTTTGCTAGCTAGATACTTAAGAGCAGAATGGTCAGTAAAAACGATAGCTTTGGAAAGGATCAGATATGACCTGAACTTGTCGAAAGAAAACACGACGGCCAACAGCTCCTTTTCGGTGGTCGTGTAATTTGCCTGGGCTGCGTCTAGCGTCTTACTCGCGTAGTAGATCGGTCTGAAATGGTGGTCCTTACGCTGCCCTAGCACCGCCCCAACTGCATAGTCACTAGCATCGCACATTAGTTCAAAGGGCAGCCCCAGTCGGGGGCGACCATAATAGGTGCTGCGATAAGTCGCTCCTTAAGTAAATTGAAGGCATGCAAGCACTCGTCATTAAAATCGAACGGGGCATCTTTTTTCTAGCAACCTAGACATGGGTCTTGCGATCTTAGAAAAATCTTTAATAAACCTACGAATCCCGCATGTCCTAAGAAACTTCTAATCGACTTCACATTCGAGGGGACGGGCAATTTCTCTATAGTTTCTAACTTAGCCCGGTCCACTTCGATTCCTTTAGAGGAATCTTATGGCCGAGAACTATGCCCTCTCGAACCATGAAGTGGCACTTTTCCTAGTTAAGTGCCAAGTTCGTCTCTTCGCATCGTGCGACGAGCTTCAGATTCGATAAACATACATCGAATGATGACCCAAAACAGAAAAATCGTCCATAAATATCTCCATTACCTCACCTACCAGTTCGTCGAGTATGGCCATCATGCATCGCTGGAAGGTGGCTGGGGCATTGCAGAGGCCGAACGGCATCCTTCGGTATGTGAACGTCCCGAACGGGCAAGTGAACGTCATCTTTTCCTGGTCCTCGGGTGCTATGGGAATCTGTAGATAACTGACAAACCATCAAGGAAACAGTAAAATGAGTGACAGGCTAACTTTTCTAGCATCTGATCAATAAATGGTAAAGGGAAGTGATCTTTTCTCGTCGCATCGTTCAATTTCCTGTAGTCGATGCAGACGCCATCCAGTCACCGTCCTCGTCGGAATTAGCTCATTCCTATCGTTCGTGATGACCGTCATGCCTCCCTTCTTGGGGACCACTTGGACCGGGCTGACCCATGCGCTGTCTGAAATGGGATAGATCATCCCCGCGTCTAGCAATTTGATCACCTCCTTCTTTACCACGTCCTTCATGTTGGAGTTGAGGCGCCTTTGGCGTTGCGCGACTGGCTTGAAATCGTCCTCCATGAGGATCTTGTGCGTACAGTAGCTCGGGTTGATACCCCTTATGTCGGATATCTTCCATGCCAAGGCCTTCTTGTGGGCCTTCAACACATCCAAAAGCTGGCCCTTTTGTCCGTCGTCGACGCTCGAGGAGATGATGACTGGCAACCCTCCGTTGCTGCTAAGGAACGCGCACTCGAGGTGGTCGGGTAGCGGCTTCAACTCTAAGACTGGTGGCTCTTCGACCGGGCTCTTTTCCTTGTCCTCGTCGCTGCTCTCATCGATCGCTATGATGGGCTCGTCGACCTCCTCCCACACTCATCGATTGCTATACTTGTATGCATGTCGTGATCGCTGAGCTGTGACAGACCTTGCACGGAAAAGAGGAAGTCGTGGTCAAATACTTCTAAAAAGTAGCATTTATCTCTTGCTCGCCACTCTTTTTCATCGAGTCGGCCATATTAAAAGTAACTTTCTCGCCGTCTACTGCCAAGGTCAATGTCCCATTCCTAACGTCTATCATGGTCTCCCCCGTTGCTAAAAACGGTCTACCTAAGATCAAGGGAACATTTTCGTCTTCCTCTATATCTAAAATAACGAAATCTGCGGGAATCAAAACTTATCAACTTTAACTAGAACGTCCTCGATAACACCTCGAGGGTACTTTAACGACCTATCTGCTAATTGGAGACTCATCCTAGTGGGTCGTGGCTCACCCACTAAACGCTTAAACATAGAATATGGCATGAGATTAATAGTAGCTCCTAAATCCGCTAACGCACGCTCAATCACTAAATCTCCTATAAGACAGGGAATAGTAAAACTCTCTGGATCCTTGAGCTTCTTAGGGATTGCTTTGGAGAATCGCCGAGCACTCTCCTCGTAGGCAGACGGTGGAGACCTGTTCGAGCTTCCTTCTGTTTGTCAGCAGCTCCTTCTAGAACTTGGCGAAGCTGGGCATCTGCGTAATAGCTTCAACAAAAGGTAAGTTAATATGCAACTCCATACACATACCCATAAATTTACCAAACTGCGCCTCGTTCTTGTCCTTATTCAGTCGAGCCGGGTATGGGACCTTCGCTGGTATGGCTTCACTGGTGGTCGCTGGATCTCCGTCACCTTTTCCTTCTCGGGCTCGACTTTCTCCTTCTCAGCGTCGGTCTTCTCGACATCGTCGCCTCTGATCTCCTCTACTTCGGGCTCGTCGTGGCTCTCGAAGTTGGCATTCTCCTTGGCCTTCTTTTTGGCGGGCACTTCTTGCAATTCTCGCCCATTCCTCAGCGTCACTGCCTTGCAGTACTCCTTCGGATTCGGTTCGGTGTAGCTTGGGAGCGATCCCTGAGTACGGCCCGCCAACTGCTTCGCCATCTGGCCCATCTGTTGCTCCAGGTTTTTGAGCGAGGCATCCGTGTTCTGAGCACGCAAGTCGTTCGCCTCCATGTACTCCTCCATCTTCGTCATTCGGCTTTCGTGGGCTGCGGTGGTGCTGCTGAAATTCGTGAGGAGCACCTTCATCATGTCCTTCATCTCCCTCATGTCATCGGATCCTCCTGCGGGCGCGTTATTGTACTGTCGTGGTGGTCCGTTTTGGAATCCGGATGATCTGGGCTGAAATCCTGGTGGTCCTTGGCCCTGATGGTTCTGATTCCCGTACGCCAGGTTTGGATGTGCCCGAGGCTGGCCACCCTGGTAATTGCCCATATAATCTACGTGTTCCAGCGGCTGCCCAAGTTGGCAATCTGAGGTCTCGTGGGCTGCTCTGCAAATTCCACACAATGGCACGTAAGGCGTGTGTTGCGTCGGTGTGGTGGTGGCTACGGCGTTCACGGGCTGAGTCTGCCAGGACTTGGGAAGTAATGTACCAATCACCGTCTGTAACTGAGAGTTCGTTGAGGCAATTTGTTGCTGGAGCGCCTCGATCTTGGCATTGGTGGCCGTCTCCTCGCTGACTCCGAACACACCGAGTGTCTTCATCCTGGCATTACCCCTCATGAAGCTGTTCCTCGAGTAATCCTCAATCAAATTCCACGCGTTAGTTGCGTTGAGCTTCACGAGTCCTCCTCCAGCGGCTCCGTCTAGCATATGGACTGTCTGATCGTTGAGCCCCTCGTGAAATCGGTTGATCTGGGCTTCCTTCGACATCCTGTGATGTGGGCATCTCTTCAGTAGCGCCTTATAACGCTCCCACACCTCATACAAGTTTTCGGAATCCTTTTGGTGAAAGAGAGAAATCTTCGTCTTCAACCTTAGCACCTTCGTTAGTGGGAAGTAGTGGTTGATGAAGGCGGCTCGCATCTCCTCCCAGGTAGTGATCGATCTGGGCGGCAACATATCCAACCAGTCTCTCGCCCCGAACTTGAGCAAGAACGGGAACAGCATCAGCTTGATTGCATCGCCCGGGACACCGTTGACTCTAATGGTGTCGGTCACCGTCAGAAACGCCTTCAGATGGGAGTAAGGGTCGTCGTCAGGGTTACCCTCAAATTGGCCGTCTGGAATATCATCTGAAGCCAAGAGTGCTTCAGCTCGAAGTTGTTGTTCTCAATCGGCGGAATGACAATCGCCGACTCAGTACCGCCTAGCGCGGCATTCTTGAGGAGGTCCTGAAGTGATGGCTCCTCCTCTGGAATGTGATGGATGGACAATCGGTGGTCCGCGATGTCTACTTCTGTATTGGGACTATCTACGGCTGTCTCTATACGAGAGTTTTGGATGGATTCCTGCGAACTATCCTCTGAATAGCTAACTAAACGGTCTTGAGAGCTAGTGGAGGCTCCTTCGGTGTCGTACTTGAGTTTCCTTCGTAACTTCCGCTCAAAATCCGGGTCTGCGTCAACGATGGGACCTGATGGATGGCTTCGGGTCATTCACCGCTGAATCGTACCTTCAATGAGTGAACAACAAAAGTTAGCAAAGGCGTAAACAAATACGTCGAAAAGATTATGAGACAAATAATGACGCAGGAAAACAACTAACGCAAATAACACAAATAACGCAAATAGTAAAAACAAAGAAAACGTCAAAATAAAAGTGGCTAAATTACCGAACTACGGTGTTCCTAATATCAATTTATTCCCCAGCAACGGCGCCAAAAACCTGATCGACACGTGGTGTGTGAATGAAAAGTGCGACAAGTAATAATTAAAACGAATACTAAATTACTGTTACCGACGTGCGATAGGCAGTGGACCTATCGTGTGTAGTGTAGTAAAGTGAGTAAACGAGTATCGAACACAAGGAATAAATCAAGTACTAGTAGTGACCTATCGACTCGATATTTAACCTAAATAAAATACGCAAATTGTTGACGACTTAACCTAACAGACCGCTCCTAAATCAATCAAAAAAGATTCGAATCCCGCTAGGTGTTATCGGCTAAGACAATGAATTATCGCTCCTATGTGATTCTGACTAAATTGCAGTAATTTCCTACCCTCTCGCGAATTTGCTGTCGCCCTAAACGCTCGCGGGGATCTAAATTTCAGTAATTACTAACGGCGAGGATTGGGTATTTGCTTTCGCCCTATACTCGAATCCTATCTTCTATGAACGGCCTAAACGTTTCTTAGCTGTCGCCCTGAACGTTTTTCCACACGATCACTTTAACACATAGACATATTAAAGCAACGAAACAATTTCATAGAACGATAAATAGCCAAACACGTAGTCACGATAATTATAAGTCTTAACTACGAAATATCCTAGCGTTCATCTAATCCAAACACAAAGGGGAATTAGCTACGCATAATAGAAGAGAAACTAATGAAAGAAATAAGAAACAAAGGTGAAGAACTCATGATCTTGATATACGGATAATCTGCGATGATCGTGCGGGGAGATATTCGTTCGTCGTCCAACTTCGCGTAGAATTCGTCCTTGATTCGTCTCGTGCGCTCCGGGACGTGTTTCTCTGTTCTTTTTGCCTAATTTCGTCTCTGGATGGTTTGGATTTGATCTCTGGTAAGTTGTGCCCTTTCTGGGTTGAATTTGGGCTTTTTATAGCGATTTCCGTAAAGGTCACGGCCTGGGACATGGGCCGTCACGGTCGTGACCATGGCCGACTCAACTTACTATGCTCACTGCCCAGTGTCACAGTCATGTGCAATAGGTGTCACGGCCGTGACCATCTTCAACCCAAGTCTCTGCCCGATGTCACGGTTTGGAGCATTGTACGTCACGGCCGTGACCGTTGGCAGTGAGTCTTTCTTCGCTTTCTGTCCCTCGTCACGGCCAGGTGCATTACACGTCACGGCCGTGACTGTCTTCAAGTTTCGCCTCTGGTGCCTGTCACGGCCAGATGCATCATGCGTCACGGCCGTGACGCATGGCAGTAAAGGATGTTTTTGCTCCGTTTTGCCTCGTTTTCGCTCCTTTTCGCCGAAACTCATCCAAGCTCCTTCAATAACAAAATAAGTGTAAATATATCAGATAAATGCATGAATTGACTGCTAAAGCTCTATTATACCCCAAATAAATACTACGATAAATGCATTGTAATGCATTTATCACCACCAAAATAGACTGTGATGAATCAGGTACACCAGTTGATCAAACAGAATATCGAGGTATGATCGGAAGCCTTCTTTACTTAACTGCTAGTCGTCCTGACATCATGTTTGCTGTTGGTATGTGTTCGCGATATCAGTCTGACCCTACGGAATCCCACTTGACCGCAGTTAACCGTATACTTGGAAAAATCAGGGGTACTGTCAATTTTGGTCTGTGGTACTCTCATACGGATGAATTCCCATTAATGGGATCTTCAGATGCCGACTATGCCGGCTGTAGGGAAGATAGGAAAAGTACTAGTGGAACTTGCCAATTACTTGGAAATTCCCTGGTAACTTGGTCTAGTAGAAAGCAAAACGCTGTCACCCTATCCACAACCGAAGCTGAATATATGGCCTTAGGAAATTGTTATCAACAAGTTCTTTGGATGAAACAAACCTTTAGTGATTTCGGGTTAGGTTATGACAAAATTCCTATTCTGTGTGATAGCACTAGTGCCATTAGTATTACTAAGAATCCCGTGCATCATTCTATTTATAAGCATATTGAGGTTAAACATCATTCTATACGAGACCATGTTCAGAAGGGGAATATTAGTATGGAATTCGAAGGAACAAATGATCAGCTCGCTGATATCTTCACAAAACCCCTAATTGAGGCAAGATTCTGCGACATCCGTGATCGATTGGGAAACATCGAGTTAAATAAAGTTAGTAAATCTGCCGAATTCTATCATTTACTCTAGGTTATTCTAATTTAGGTAGAAATTCGTAGTTATCCTATCTTAAGACATTCATTCAGCCCTTCGAATATTTCCGTGAATCTTATAGAATTTTTCCTTAAGTGTGATTTTCGTATTTTAGGAAGAAATTCATAGTTATTCCATTCCGAGACATTCCTTCAGCTATTTAGATTATTTTAGGAATGCCCGATCTTCTGGATCTGCCCTTTGAATGTGATCAGGTTATTTTAGGAAGGAACTCGTAGATATCATTTCAGCCGTTCAGTTATTTTAGGGAATTCATATATTCAAAAGTTATTTCTATTCAGCCCAGTCACATCCCTTCCTTAATTATGAGATCCCATCAAATCTCTGACAGTTTTCCACTTTCCTACTTTGAAATTTCAAATTTCAAATTTCGAAATCCATCCTTATCTCTTCCAAAATAAACTGACCCTATTCCTTTAAAAATTCAGAACCATTCTTCATTTCTCATCAGTTCAATCATCTTCTCCAAAATTCTCTTCGACATGCAAACCCTCAAAAATTGCTAGAACTTCCGGATCCAAAACTGCTGTTCCTGAATCTTCCAGCCGTAAGCGCAAAGAACCCATGTCAGACGAAGACCTGTCCGATCCCTCTCCAGACTTATCCAAACCAGTTTCACCATCATCCACCCCTGCTCGAAAAAACACGTTCCAAAGCTAAATCTGCTGAGAAGACCTCATCTCCTGTCAAAACTGCCAAGAAGAAGAAGAAGAAGAAGAAGAAGAAGAAGAAGAAGAAGAAGACCAAGAGATCCAGCCTCACTTCTCGATCCCCCGCAAAATCGCTCGAACCTGAAAAGTCTGCCTCGAGTCAAGAGATCGCTGAAGAAGTTCCTGAAGAAACCCAGAAATCGCCATCTAGAAGCCCAACTCCTAAAGAAACCCAGAATCTCCTTCACCACTTGAAAAAGCCTCCCCGTCTCCACAGCCGACCCCAAAAGCTTATGAGGGCCTTTGTCATTACGACATGAATGACTGGTGCCACGCTGATGAGTTTGATCTCAGTGATGTCCTTCGTACCCTCTGGAATACTCGCACAAAACCCCGATTCTCTGATGGTGAAGCACTGAACCAGCTCCCTATCGACTACTTCTTCCTGCACAAACTGCTTAACATGACCTTATGGAATGGAAAAATAGGCAGTGGAGGCCACTCAACAACCATGAACTTCATGAGCACCTTCACGGTCTACATGATCTCCCAGAACCGCAAGTTCAACCTAGGATATGTAGTCATGAAGCACATGATCCAGGCCTTCGAAAGCAGAGACAAGGCGCTGCCTTATGGCATGCTTCTCACTCACCTGTTTGAGTGCGAGGGTATTATTCTGCCACCGGGTTGGGAAGACAGATCCGTCCACATCGTGGACCAAGTGACCTTGAAGCGCATGGGGATTCACTACACAAAAAGCCAAGGTTGGTTTAAGGCAAGGAGAATAGGTCACTGGATAGTACCCAGAAACGGTCTGCTGCGAAGGGAAAGGCAAAGGTCAAGAGCGACGACGATGAGGACTACGAATATGAGCTCAGTGTCGGGAAGACAGGGATCTCGGTCTTGTGCTGCGATATCTCCGATATCAAGGCCGATAATCAGAAGCGCTTCAAGAACAGTATACCGAGCTGTCGCTGAAACTGTCCAAGCTCTCCAAGCTGGTCAAGAAGTCCCTTCCGAAACCCGCCGATTCTGAAACCTCTTCAAGCCAGTAGGCTGCCCATCATGTTCCATTCTGCTCTTTGTTGCCCTTAGGATATCCATTCTGCTCTTATCTGCAAGTTTTAGTTCTTAGGTGTCCCTCCCACCTTTTTGATAACGAAGGGGGAGTAGTAAGGTAAGTGTTAGGCGTTGAGCGTCTAAGTGTTTTGGTGTGTAGGGAAGCTCATTGAACCCTAATCTATATAATATTTTGCTGCTTTCATGATATATCTCCAATGCGTAATATTTTGCTCTGATCTCTGGATATATCTGCGCTGATCTTACACTGCGTTATCTGATCTTATGCTCTGATACGGTGATACTCAGATACTTAACTGTGCAAATTGACTTGTGTGAGATTTCTTGATAAGTGCTAAGTGCCTGATGCGATGATTATCTGATTGCTTGAATCATGCTTGGAAAATGCGCACTTAGGCAGGGGGAGCACACTCACGGGTAAATTTCAAAATTTTGCACCCATGATATAACCTTGAAAATGACATGATATATCCGCACTTAGACAGGGGGAGCAAATTCATTCATGATATATCTTTGCATGACATAGGGATAACTGCACTTAGGCAGGGGGAGCAAAAATGTATCATATGTGATTATGCTTTGTTTTGCAAATTGTTGAACACTTACACATATGCGCTAGGACTTGCATTATCGAATATGCTGACATGCTTTCGTGCTGCATCAATTACATGCCATCATCAAAAAGGGGGAGAATGTTGACCTTTTTGATCCACACATGTTAGGGAGTTTGATGAACGATGTAATTGTAATGACGTTAGGTCTATAATAAAATAAGCAATTCGATTTGTGACTAATATGATGTCTAAGTTCATGATAATATTCGACCATGCATTGAGTATGAGCTATAAATCGTGAAAGTGTTGAATATTTGATTCGCATGTGATTCTGTGATGATTTGGTAAAACTAGGTGATCGCATGTTATAGACAGTTCATGAGATAGGATATATCGTACTGTGCTATATATGGAAATAATGCATGAGATATCCTACTGATTATAAAAGGAAAATATGCTGTTTATATATGGAAAGTGATATATCTGTTCAAAATCTGTTATTCCTGACGAAAACATATACGATTCTTTGCATGATTTTCACTGAATTTAATGTGCAATATTGAATTAATATCTTTCTTATGCTGATTGGAATATTATATTTAGGGAAGATTTGATTTGATTGACTTTGTGGGTAAGATGCTATTATATGGTATGTGTTATAAACGGATGTGATCTCTGAAATAAGGAAAGTTCTGCCATTATATGATAAATCAAATTAAGTGTGCTCTGATCTGATATACGTGCTAAACATGGTAAATATATTGATCTAATACTATGAGCTGTACATGGAAAACGTGCTGGTATGATGCTATCTCGTGTTAGATTTGGAAAGTTAGTCTGGATTGATTTACACTAGAAACATATAGAAGGGAATCACTTATGGAAAGTCCTGATATGGTAAATATATGCGAAATGGTTGAATATGCTTGAGAACGAAATTGAGCTTTTATATGGAATATAATCATGCTTTAAATGTGCTATATGACCGTTGTAATGATTTATTAAGAGCATGATTTATATGGTATGATTGACTCGAAAATTTGCATGGAAACTATGCTTGATTTGGAGATTATTATATGATATGATTTTCCATGTGAAGTGTTGAGGATAATATATGAGCCACACTTCAGAATTTCGAAATACTAAGAATTTGCGAATATAAGCCTACGAGAAGTATTTTAGCAGAAAGATACAGAGAGATTCCTGAGCCTTCCATTTACGGTAGCTTTCTGCCTACCTGAGCTTTAACTTGCGATTCCATCACTAAGCGAGTGATTCGTCCTGTTGTTCCAACCTCCCATACCATATATTCTGTCTTCGGACGTGTTGTTTTCGGACGTGAGCAATACCAAGGAGGCAGGGTCGATGTTTACGCACACGTGAAGGGAAGGACGAGTTCCGGGGGCCCTTCGGTAGCGAGCTGTGTCTGTCGGGATCAGGGGATTCCGAGGAACGAAACTCGGCGTGTGGTAACCTAGTAGTGACTAGTGTTCGACTTGTTTCAGTTGTGTATTGCGCTAACCAATCAGTTTTGTATCCAACTACGGTGCATTATAGTGACTGTTAAACTCTTGGGGAGCAAACCCCAATTAGATGAGTAAACCCCAGTTGGGATATAACCTCTATAAAAATCATGTCTCGCATTTACTTTCAGTTAATTCTTTATCGCTGTGAGACAGACCCGAAACACATCCGACGTAATTAGGATATATTAGGCAACTCGTCACAAGCATCAGTAGGCATATCCAAGTCACCGCACTTAGGAATTTTTGAAAGAAGCATAAAATTTCTATAAGCCTAATTCACACCCCCCTCTTAGGCACATTTATATCTTCATATATATGATTAGTTCCATCCATTAATTTTTGTATACCGTCACTTACATAACATCACATAATAATGTCGATATAATATATATATATATATATAATATTTATCACCATAAGTAAATCCCTTTCATAACCAGCTAAGCTAACCCTACTTGCCTTTTTCTCCTTGAAATCTCCGGCCATGGCAAAGCTAACTCCGCCGACAAAAACAAGAAACCCACCGTTCCTTTTTTAACTTTAATACCAACCACAAGAAGACAACAGACAGCTATCATTTTAATTTATACTTTCCAGATTTTATAAATGAAAAATAAAACTAAAAACCTTAATTAATGAAAATCACCCAGCCAAGTCACGAAGCAACTGTGCACCCATCAAGTTCCTATACTGCAATGTCTGCCCTTGATCACCATCCAAGAGTGAGTACTGTTGCACAGTTTGCTGACAATCTTCTTCTTCTTCTCTAGTAGGGTTACTGTAAAAAAGTGAGCTTTGATGCGCAGATGATGAAGAAAATGCTAAGCCCATGTGCCCACCAACTCCACTTGTAACAGCATTCTGATGATGTAATCCCAACGTTAAAGAAACGCCGCCGCCATTATTACCACCATATGATGAGAAGTCGATTGTGTTATGACCGTAAGAGTTCTGATGATGGTCTCCAACTCTATTACCAAAACTGATATAGGGTTCTTCGTTGCTTTGATGATGATGATCAAGTAGAAGTGAAGCAGTGCTCTTATCTACCTTCTTGTTTTTGTCTTGACTGTGGCTGATTATGGAAGATAAACTTCCTGGATCTATGTTTTGCATGAGCTGGTTGTGGCTAGGTTTTCGATCTTGATCGATCCTCGGAGATGATAATAGGTTTTCCGATGAGCCGAGGTTGTTGTTTAGCGAAGACGATCCAATCATGTTATTGTGTGTAGTGACGCCGTCACCTTCTTGTTCTTTGAGCTCTTCTAAGTACATTTCTTCGACCATTGGCTTCCATAACCTTACCCTAGCGTTGATGAACCAATTGGATACCTGGAAAAAAAAAAACAAGGAAAGTGAAAAAGGGCATGCGTTGATCGTAGCATTATTCAGTTTTTTAATCTTTCCTTGATTGTATGGAATATAATATAAAGATTGGAATATAATATGAAGGAAGAAAATGAACATGCCTGGCTTCTTGAGAGACCTGTTTGGCGGGCTAAAATGTGTTTATCTACATCACTTGGATACCTGCACGACGACGCAGTAAAGAAAATAATGTCATTATAATATGATCAGTTTTATAATATTTTTTTGTTACTTAATATTATAGTACAAGTGTATATAATGATGACGAAAGACATGGATGGACTATATATGGTGAGATGGGGTCCTCCTCCATCGGAGGTTGCAAGAAAGAATCAAATCCACACAAAATAAAAAGACAACTACTAAGAGAAAATATATATATAAAAACCAATGAAAGCAACACAAAGCAAGAAATAATGCACCGAGGGTTATCAAACTAGTGATCGAGACAGGAAAAAATGTAAGAAACCGACTCAATAGTACGAGTGTAGGGAAACACAATTTCCTATTTTCTTTAACATTGTAGAGCACAAAGATTCCATTGATCACTTATCCCCTTGTACTTCTCCACGTATAAACGCAGACAATCTATATTGGAAGAAGAGTAAGATATGTAAGGGTTAAAGTAAGAATTATTTACGGGTGTAAGAAGTGCTCGAATAGCCAAGCTCGAAGAACTGAGACCGATCTCTCTGGCAAACCCCTTTTGTGGTCTCCATGGATGAGCTTCCATCATATGCATTTGTTGAATAGCCTTCTGTTGCCTTAGCGTTTGATCAAGAATTCGCAGCCTTGGAGTTTCGCCTCTTACAGTGCCTGGGGCAACACTATCTTTTTCTCCCATCGCCTTTTTAGTGGCCTTGATTTGGCCCACAATACCATCTCTTAAGCATCTGAAGTGTCTCGACATGGCTTTCGAAGCCAAAGCTGAGTAAATATTGGCTGATCCCTCGCCAGCTACTGCTTCGAAAGATGATACCACGGCCTTCATTTGGTTGCAGTAGTGCTTGTACCTTCTATCCAGCTTAAAAACCCCACAAAGAAGATAACAAAAATGATTTCTTTAGTATCATATGCATTTTCGTGAATGGAACAGTGAAAATGGTTAAAGAAAAGCAAGCTTAAGCCCAGAAATGAAAGATAAAAAGGAAGGTTCTTGAAACTAATGGAACTGATCCCAAAGGTTGCCTTCGTGCGGACATTAATGGCGGAGTGACCCCTCAGTCACCGAGTTAGCTAAGGAAGTGTAAATAGTCATGCTTGCAAGAAACACAATAATATAGTCCATATGATCACCAACAACCTTTCCCAGTAAAATCCCAATTCATTATTACCCAGAAATTTCATGACAGTAGCCGCCTGATTTGCATGCTTTTGTAGAATTGAACCGGAAAATGGTTTCAACATGATGATTAAAATTACCTCTTCTAACATTTGAAACAGCTTGCCTTTTCTCCTCTGCAGTTCCATAATGTCGAGTGAGTAAAGCGCCTCCTTTTTACCAGAAGAACTTTCATCTTCTTCCCCTTCACTGCGATTCTGAGCCTTCATTTTATCAGCTGTTTCCTTATTAGTTCCGAGACTACAGAACTCATTCAAAAGCTCTTGAACTGGTCCCAGGTACTGCGAGACCCTTATCTGAAACTGGGCTTGCAAAAACTCAGATGATTGGTGATGATGATTCTGAACGTCAACAACAGCCCTCGAACTCGACGCCCAAATCTCATCAAATCATTACCGTTTTGTGCTCTCAGCTCGAAAGACTGAAGGCCTATAGTCGAAGGGTTGGACGAACTCAGAGAAAGAGAAAGACCTTGACTTGGCCTTTCGTTGGCTTCACATGGAAACACGCATCTCAAAGAGGGATCATCCATAACCAGTGACGATCTGCTGTTCTGACCATGGTGGTGGTGATGGCTATTACTACTATTCCAAGGAGCCATCATAGCAGCAGCTTCGCTTGTCGTCGAGTGATGATAATTATCAGAAACGCCCGCCGTCGTCAGATCATGGTGATGATAGAGCTGCTGCTGCTGCTGATGATGATCGATTGATGACGTGGGATCGTTTACGGCCTTTGAAGACGAAGATGGACTACTAATGATGCTACTATTAATCCCAGGCTTGTTAAAGAACAAACCTTTCCATGTCGAAGAGTTTTCCTGAAGGTTGGTCCTCGATGATGATGATGACGGTGGAAGAAACCCTACCATCTCCATGGTTGAAGGGAGGCCTTCGTTGTTGCTGTAGATCTCTTCTTGTGTGGGCTCGAAGCTTCGCAAGAGATGAGCCTGTATTAGATTATTACTATGGTTGTTGTTTCCACTAACAATATCTGATGAGAAGCAATTGTAAGCTGAAGCTGATATTATACTGTGATCTTCTGCTGCCTTTTCTTCACCACTCGGACCGGCCATACAATTGGAAGACATATATTTAATATGTTTTCTTCTATTTTACAAGATATATAAATCTTTCTTCTGAAGATTAAAAAGTCTCTCTACTGTGAACAAGCAAGATCTACCCCCACAATCAAAACAAATAAAAGGAATAGCCCATCATCATCACTAACTGTATCCGTGTGTGAGTGTGTGAACTTTTCAAGATTGAATCTTTATATATCTTATTTTTTCAAGTATAGTTTATGGTTGAGAGAGAGAGGGGGAGATAGAGAGAGATTATTTATGAAATATAAGAGAAAAGGAAGAGAGATATATGTGTGTGTGTATTGGTAGGTGAAGAACAAGAAGCAACTAGGACCTTTACTTTTGGTTCTTCAATCTCATGAAGTGCACTCTTAATAACCGAACATGAAAAGTTTCACGGTCTTATTGAACCCAAAACCTAAGAGTGAAACAAAAAAATACACGCACTGACACACACACATACACACATATATCTCGAAGATCATTAATAATGGCTTGATGATGAATGATCATATGAAGTTAATCTCATATCCATGGCATTCGCATAATAAAATATTAGGTGTTCTAACGTTATAACTTAATGTCGTATCTATGCTTCCATTCACACTTAGCTTGTCTCCTCTACACAAAAATACTGCAAATGTGGGTCAGATGCCCATAATCATATGTTACATGCACTAAGTAGATTCCATTAGAAATCGTATTACATATTATATATATTACAGAATTAAGATATAGATTAGAACCAGCCAAGGCTTTTAATATCCTTATTATTGCATGATTATAAAGACTTAGGCCCACATAGCATTATTTTAGATTAATAATTATTAGCCTCTCCTCTTTCAGAAGATCCAAGATATCAGGCCTATGCCTATGTAAGAACAAGCCGCCACACTTTGCCTCCTTTTATTACAGCGTACTCGTTTTCACCTAAATCCATGATTCTAATTTTATAGATATATTTGACTTCAATATTTTATATTTTGGTGTCTGTCTCTGTACTCTGATGAGAATCCCCGAAACTGAAGGCAAACTCAAGTCTTGACAGGCTTTTTCAGAGACTTCATATTTACTATGTGCTGTGGTGGGGCTCTCAAAATTCAATACTATGATACATACATATGTGCAGATATATAAAATATTTTATATAATATAAGGGAATTAGATGCTAATTCAGTGTGTTCACTATGTTCCCTAGATTAGACCCTGTGGAGGGCAAGAGATGAGGTGGTCCTTAGTTTCCAACTAATTCTAATTAAGACCCACCTTTTTATTTCTTTTTAAATGGGACCATAAAGACTTTTTAATATTTATTGTGTATTTGTTTTTTTAAATATAATGCCATTTTCCAAAAGCTTTTTAGTTCACATGTTGAATCAAACTATGTTGCGCCTTGTGCTCGATCAATCAAATCGTTGCATGTTTATTTACACTTTCGGAGTAGGTTGATTGATTTCATTTATTATTTAATTACGTACATCTTATCATTTGATCGTCTGCCTAAATGTAAATTGAAGAAACTTTTATCCAATGATTGCTTTGCTTAGATGAATATGTCAACAGTAGTCATGGACCGGAAAAAAAAAAAGAATATAAATTCTAAAAAGGGGGTCCCATTAACAAGATATTGAGAGGATCACGCGCGAGTCACGTGGGTCGATTTGTGTTCATACGACTTTGTTTTATAATCGTGCGTAATAAAGAATGTGGTCCTGAAGCCGAAAGCCCTTTCTTCTCTACTGTTTCTCTTCACTCGTAATAAGATAATATTTTGCGAATATAAATTAATATTGACATAAAAAATAATTTTTTGGAATTTTCTGCTTTGTAATTATCGTAAGACGATAACAAATGCTCAACTGGCGAGCATCTTGACCGCCCAATCAAATAGCGGGTGAATAAAATGTAATGCAAATTCAATATTAAATGCACTTGCATTACGCAATTTTGATGCTTTTTTAATGTTTATTTTGGATTACTTACAAAAAAAAATATATATTATAATCATGCGAGGACGAGCATTGGTGCCCCACGATCGACTTGCATGTTGTACATATAAAATGAATACGCTCAAATTGTGTCTTTACGCTCGATTTTATTTTTTTTTTTCAAGGTTTTCGGTAAATTTACTTGTCAAATTATAGTTGATTAAAGATAGTGACTTCTACTTGTTATTTACAAACTGAATTTCTTTCGAGTCCAAAAAAATGTATATGACCTATATGTGAAAATTTAAGTCAAGCTTACTTTGAATATAACGTTCAACACATTATAAAATGGCAAATATATTATCATGTCTTATTAGCATGATACTTATATAATAATATTTTAATAATTAAATGGACGTTATATTGGGAAGATTCTAATCACACGAATATGAGCGAGCACAAAAGCTAAATATCAAAGCACCCTACATTTTTTTTTTTCAGGTTATGAGCCATCCCTGAAAAGTAGGAGCACAAACATAACATCTAGGGTTAATTCCTTAAAATTATTTCACATTATGAGCCCTCTCAAAGTTTAAAATTCCTTTTAAATACCACTAAAATTATTTCTTCCTTATAAGTACCTATCTGAAAATTTATTCCTGTTCAGTACCTAAAAAGGTCTTTTCAGCGTTAAAAAGACGAAAATACCCCTGTCTCCCATATTCCATAAGTTGAATAAATTATTTCACATGAATTATACCAACAAAACTTGTTATTATACCAGTAAAATTGAAATTATACCAGAAATTTGTAGAAAGTATACCAAATGTTCGAACAATTATACTACGTTATTATAATTCGAATTTTATAAAATGAAATTGGACATTATACCAACTGATTATGCTATTATACTAGAAATAATGGAAATTGTACCATTTGTTTTCGTAATTATACCAGTAAATAAAGGTAGTTATACAAAAAAATTAGGCATTATACCAACTGATTTTTCTATTATACCACAAATTGAGGAAATTATACCATCTATTTCCTTTATTATACCAGTGAATATTGTTACTTTAATTTTTTTACAGCGAAATTGAATAATATACCAACTAATTTTGCAATTATACCAGATTATACCATCTTTCTTCGTTATTATACCAATAGATATAGTTATATTAATTTTATACAGCAAAATTGGAGATTATACCAACTAATTTTGCTATTATACCAGAAAGTATAACTGAGTAAATTGTACCATCTGTTTATTAGGTTCAATTCTGCTGGTATAATAACGATAACAGTTGGTATTATTTCCAATTTAACATTATTTTGTTGGTATAATGAGAACAACAGTTGGTATAATAATCAAAACAGTTGGTATGATGCCCAGTTTAATATCAGGAAAGGGTATTTCCGTCCGTTCACTGTTTAGGAGTATTAAACACACAACTTTTTTGCAGATGGGTACTTAACAGGAAGATTTTTTCGTAGGGGTACTGAACAGGAAGTTTAGTATCTGACAGGATCTGATAAGGAATTTACCCTAACATCTAAAACTGTAAAATTGTCAGTAATATTTTATTATATTATATATTCTTTTGAGAGATTACGGTACTGGTAACGATCAGATATGTAAAGCTATTATGTTTAAACAGTCTTCATGCCATTCCAATAATTATATAAGATATATAGAGTGGTCCTAAGGTATTTCCAAGAATGGAAGTTGGAACCCCCTAGCTATCAATACTACTAAAATCTTTGTTATATAATTTAATATAAGCCCAGGTAAAAATAAAATAAAATAACAAAAGAACAATACTAAGTGAAATTAGAATTGAGATGCCCGTGTTATAGGCGTATCGATCGAGCCTATCTATATTTGGACGTAGATGTTCAGCTTTACTATTTAATGTTGGCTCTGTAATAATCAATTCCAATGATTTCTAATTTTGTTTGAGTTAATGGGTCTAATGTATCTGCCTTTGAAAAGGTGTTGAAGGAACTAATTTTGGAAGCGTAGATTTCGACATCATTATGCAGCCCACCGTTTTCAAGTGGCTTCGAAGTTTATTTTAGAACCATAATGAGCCCTCTACTCTTTGCATTAATTAACAAGTTCAGAAATAGAATTGAAACTCATGTTATTATATATTAGTTATTGTATATTAAGTGATTAAGATTAAAATTCATAATATGTTTGATTGTATTTATTTTTCTTGATATTCAATTGGTATGATTATCCAAATCTATTAATCATATACTGCCACTTATATTGGCTTCTTCACCAATATTTCAGATGAAAGAGGGATGGCCCATTAGCGGGGCTAATATTAAAGGCCCAAAAATGTTGGGCTATTGTGTTGTGGTCTTAAATCAAAACCAATTCTTAATTAACAAAGTTTCGAATTTTCTAACAAATTAGGTATAACACTAACTCTAATGACACGTGGACATACACCATACCCGAACAATATTAAAACACGCATATAAACGGAAATTACACATATCATATTTTAATGGGAGTTGGGTTATATCCAACTGGGTAGGTAAGCCAAGCCCATTAACAAAATTAGGTCCAATTCCCATCATTCATCCTTTGTCGTATACTCGTATCTAACATGCAGTTGTTTGGCTACGTTGATGACACGTCGTCTCCTTTTTCTATTTTTTTTAATTAAAGAATTTGATTTTGCCCATAATATGATGAAAAAAAACGATATTTAATAGTCAACAACACGGTACAACGTTAAAAACTATTATATCTATAAGAAATCGTACATCATACAAAAGTCTTATATACTCCTGTCTACTTTCTCTCTTTCACTTCTAGTCCTTACTAGACTTCTAACCAGTGTTGTAAACTTTGAACTAGGCGCCCGCCTAGGCACCGGCTAGACGCTAGTCGGGCCCCTACCGTGGCGAATATAGCCTAAACGGCCCATTATCGAAGAAGCGACTAAATGGACGATTATTGGCCTAATCGGCCAATTAATCTACTCGGCGATTAATTCTATAAAAGCCCACCAGCCCCACAAAAATTTTTTACTATAAAGCCCATTTCGAGCCCACTAAGGGGCAATGTTGTAGATAATTAAGCTAAGGCATGCATATATTTATAGCAAAGACTACAGCTTCTTTTCTGTTAGCTAACCGGTGTGGGACAATGATAAGTAGGCAAAATATCAATATTAAATTATCTGATCGATAGGTCCTTTGGAATTAAAAAAGAAAAAAAAAAGATAGATTATTATTGAACAGTTATCAAATATTTAACAAAGAAAACTATATCTATTAAATTAAAGCATATATATCTTTTTTATTTAACTAAGAGGCTTATTATATGTGGCTAAAATATTATGTAATACATATAAACTAAAAAAATTAGGATAACTTAGTCCCACATCAATTTAAAAACATATTTTTGTGTTAATATTATGTAGTTGCATTGCGTGAATAGTTATTAAAATGTCTAGATAAATTTGATGTACATTTTAATTTGATACAATGTTTATATATGTGAAGTATAGAAAATAAATAATAAAAAATATATATACTGTATAGTTTCGCCTAGAAACCGCCTAGGTCCCGCCTGGACGGCCTAGGCGTTAGGCCCCCTCGGGCGCCTAGGTAGCACCTAGCGCTTTTTACAACCTTGCTTCTAACTGCAATGTTCCCTCAAAATACTCCTCTCTTTTACAAATAGATCCTAGATATGAATACATACAATATATAAATCAACATAACACCCAATGTGCACTTCGAAGAAATTTCAATACCCTCCCATCACTCACCATTTTTATATACTATAATTCCCCACGTGCACTTTGAAGTTTTAATACCCTACCATTGTTATATAGTAATACAATAAACACCCTTAGCTTATCTCTCACCTCACCTCTAACATATAATAACCGATGCAATAAACCACCCCACAAAGCTGAGTTGAAACCTCCTCTCCTCCCGCCGTTCTCCGCCGATGGCTTCACGAGCTTGCGTCGACATGTCGCTCCTTAAGACACTCATCTTCATCAGAACTGTCTTGGAAATATTCCTCCGACTAACCCGCACCGTCCTCACCTATACGGGTCTGAATTTTCTCCTAGAACCCGACCCAGTAGTGCCCCACAACCACCATCGTCATCAGCCAGAGCCGTGGTCGCCAGTGACTGCGACGGAGATCGGAGAGCTGCTGCCTGCGCTCAAGTACGTTGAGGTGTTGTCAGACGACGCTATTTGGCAAGAGAGCTGCGCCGTTTGCCTTCACGAGTTTGTGGACAACGACCAAGTCCGGCGGCTGGTGAGATGCCGGCACGTGTTCCACAGGGCGTGCTTGGACCGTTGGATCTATCACGATCAGAAGAAGTGCCCTCTTTGCAGGACCTTTGATAGGGGTGACCTTTGATCCAGCATTCCTCCTAACCTGACTACCTGCAGAGAATAACTTTTAGGACAAAGAGGAAGGTAAGAGGGAGAGTTGGAGACCAGAGGTCCTGTACGGAACAAATATGAAGGGCCCTGTTAGGTCCTCAGATTAACAACTCTACGATCCTAGGCTAGAATCCATAGTCATTCGATCGTTTAGATAATCAATTGAATTCGATCGAAAAACTCAAGTTAAGAACACGAGAGAGAATTCAATTAGAGTGAGAAAGTTACTGTTGTTTCTCTCTCTAGAAATCGAATTGCAAGCCCTTCGGATCAATTCTCTAAACTTTTTCTATTCAGCTCAATTAGTTTACAAGTATTTATACAACAATCTTGGTACAAATATCTAACTAGTCCTTAATCTAAAGACTAATACAAATAAAGCCCCTAATTACAAGGACAACTAATGAAATCAAGCAAATTACAAATGATATTCTACAATCTTCCGCTTTGTGCTTGATTACGTCTCCGCGCTGTTCGTCCTTGTCGGGCATAATACGATCTGCGCAAGCCCAGCGCATGCTGTAGTCCCTAACGGTCTCCCTGAGCTTCAGGCGCTCCTCGATGTCATCCAACAATTCCATCAGGAGCGGCTGTTCTCTCATAAACAGGTGGATCCTCAGCATCGTGTCTCTATTTATTTCTTCCAACCTCTGTTCGATATTTCTCCTGACGATCTTGAGGGTTCCGTCGCCAAACTTGTGAATTTTTGTCTTCAGCATCAACCTATTCTTCTTGGCAATTGGGTTGTTGTAGGTGATGCCGATGACAGAGCTGATATGCACGTGATTGCTTGGAAGCCTCTCGATCTCAGGTCCTTTGAAGAGTGGTTCGGCCATGTTGACCTTCTTCATATTGCTCTCAAGCGTCATTTGAAGGTCGTGAGCGGCGAAGTACTTGACTTGTCGCATCATGAACCGGTAGAGCCCTTCGAGGCCTTCTTTCTTGATGAAGCCCTGAGGACCTTTGTACTTCTCCACGTATAGCTGATAAAGACGCTACACTTCATCGGCGGGGAGGTACGGCAGGTCGCTCTCGCTCAGTTCCGCTCGGGTCCTGTCCACTCGTTCGATGATGTAGTGAGGTGTTGGAAGTCTTCCTTTGGCACAATAGACACTGAGGAGTTGGCAAATTGGGGAGAGTTTCCTGAAGTGACTCTTTAGTCGATCCTTCGGGATCCCCAGCCTCACGTCCGGTCCTAGTTGGGTCAGCATCCACAGATATGTCATTCTCTTCTGCGGATCCCAGTGAGAGATCCCTCTCAGCTCGAACTCATCCGGCTTCTTAATTCGATCCGGTGACCTCCAAATGTTTTCCCTGACTTCTTCAAGGAAAGGTATCTCTATATGAATGTTCTCCCACGGCGTGTCGATCCGAACGGTCCCTGGCATCTGTCTTGTAGGGGAGGCCGCTCGTTGTGCGATCAACTCCGGTAGCCTTGGGATTTCACTTTGGTAGTCTATACCTTCTTGAAGTTCGTCGTCTTCTATGATCACGAGGTCCACGGATGCTTGTTGTAAGAAGTGGCGTACGTCCTGAAGCCGTTGTCTCTGATGCTCTTCGGGCATCCACTGTCCTTCGAAAATGTACTTGTCTAATACTTCGTGTGGATTGACTCCATGTCCAGAGGGTCCCGGTTGGTCTGGAGCGACGGAGGGAGTAACTTGGCTAGCTGCCAGAGCTATAAGCATTGCGGCACTTGCTTCTTCTTCCGGAAGCAAGGGGCTTGAGTAGATCGGCGGGGTGGGTGGAGGCGTCCGAAGGGTAAAGGTAGGTGGGTCGATATTTGGTTGAGTGGCGGTGCGGTGGGTGGTGTGGGTGGTTTGGGTTTGGGTTTCACCAGCTCCAACGCTTGTCTGCGTAGCGCCCGAGCCTTGTCCTTGGCCGGTTGTAGATGTCCTCGACCTCTTCTCCCCCTCATGATGGTCCTGATCGTCAGGATCATCATGTCTGCGCCGTGAGTGGGAGCTTTGGCCTCGGCAGGTGTCAGTCGGTGGCTCAGGATGATCCACCAATCGCCTATAAAGGGATTCTTCTTGAGGCGATCGGATGGACAGGCCTATCAAACGGGCGAGGAGAATGTCGTGGAGCTCGGTGATGGGGATTGTGTAAGGGTTGATGAGGATGGAGGAAGAGGCTAGAGGGTCGGTGGGTGTGGGTTGTGGAGGTGTGGGGTTGGTTTGTGACGAAGGCCCTTATGAGATAGGTGCTTTCCCGGTATCTCGTCGGGATGTCTCGATGGCTTGTAATACTCTCTCCGTGATCTTGTCTTCCATTGACTGTACGGCGGCAGAGAGAGCGGCCTGAAACTGCTCGTTCGTCACAAAGGGTGCGGACGCCTCCGTGGATGGACCAGGACGACTGATGCGCCTGTTATCAACCCTAGAGTAGACACCAACTCTTCAGGTTGGCTCACAGTCACTTGAGGTTGTGACTGTATGACACTTCCACCCAATCCTCGAGTCGAATCCAGAGGATCCGCCTCTATGAGTGTTAAGGCAGGCTCAGGTTGCGCCTGCGGACCAGATACCACGTGAGTTGGTTGCGGCTCAAGATCGAGCGATGAAGTGCCAGCAACACTTGTCGATGTGGTCAGCGTAGTATCTGGTGCGGCAGCGACGGCCAGGAAGAGGGACTCCAGCTGAATGCTTAGTCTTCTGGGAGTCCTCCTTATCAGGCTTATTTCCTCGTCAGACTCCGTGTCAGACGGGGTGGCCGAGTGAGGAGTGAGGTCACGATTGACGTCATCCAGTGCCTGATCCGTCACCGGTGGAAGAGAGCTTTGCCCCATCTCAGCCTCGGGCTGTGCTTCTTGATTCAAATTTTTCCGATCGCAAATTATCGCGGCCAATCAAAATCGTTTCCAACACTGTTTACGATCGAGAAACTTATGATCGTGAATTAAATCTTCTATCTAGTTTCTCGATAGTAAGTTCTCCTAAAGAATTTCAGATTGACCCCTATTTCAAAATAAAACCCATTGTAAGGCTCCCCCTTAGTAATTAAAATAAATGCATTTAACTCTCTGTATTTTCCGTGTAGTAACGTCTAGCTCCCCTGGCAAAAGTATAAAAATCTGTACCACTTAGAGATAAACGTTAGTAATAATGGAGTTAATCAATCAATTATTTTTGGCAATGTTATCTTTGAAATATCTGGTCTTGTGTCTAGCTCCTCTCTTTGTAGTGTCGACGTCTCTCTCTTTAATTTTGAAAGATCTGAAATAATCAGAGAAAACGTCAAAAATATTTGGAGCTAAACCACGATTTTTTTTATATATACTTGCTCCCCCTCAAATAATGCGCAAGAATTGACTAATTATGCAAGCATATTGAATCAATTCAAGTCACGAGCATATAACACACAAATCTACCAAGTAAGTGCGTATACATGGTCCGCGAAAACATGTACTTTAAAATATTGTGTGAGGGTGCAAAAAAAATTTTATCGCATTTAAACAATTCAGTACCACTGCAATATTGCATTTAGAATGTGCGACACACTAAAGAAATTCGCATTTAATCAATTCAACGTATACGAAACATAACATTTCATGTCAAATGTGCGGATTTTATTATTTATTATTTATATATATATTATATATATATATATATATATTTATTATTATTTATTATTTTTTTCTTATTTTACTATTATTATAGTATGGGGTCAGATTATTTTGCTTCGATCAATCGTCAAGCCTAAAATTTTACGAGACATTTGAAAGAGAAAATGCAGTCAAGTCATGTCGTCAAACTATAGTCCTAAGTTCATAGACTGTTCCATTTCGACAACTCTCACTAGGTTCGCTCTTGCTCTCAATAATTTCTATCTTGGGATTTTTATATTATTATCACTCAAGTCAACACAAGTAGTTTTAAGTCAATTTACCCGTGTTCGAGGCGTGTTTAATCATTTCACCCAAGCGAGAGACCGTCGATTGGAATCAAAGGGGTGTAAAGGTTTTAGTTTGGCTAGGACTTAGAAGGGAAGGAATTTAGAGGAAAGTGAGCTTATCTCTTCGTCATCTTCCATTTCTACGTCCGTCTCCTTTCTTTGCGGCGCTCTTTTCTCCCTCTTTTACTATTCCTTACGAAGCTATGCTCAAGCTGAAGCTCCGCTTCTCCATGAGGCTATAGGAGATTATCGTAAGCGAAGTTCTTCTCGTTGGTTCTCGGGCCGATACCGTGCTCCTCTTCTCTTAATTCCTAGAGAGGTTTCAGAGATTATCTTTTTGGAGAAGTTCACGGTTATGGAATTCGTACCCGAGGCTGCGCTCCTCTTCTCGTTTCCCGATATAAGACCAGATTATCGTTGGAGAAGTTCACTTCGTGGTGCTCCTCTTCCAGCCGTTCTGACGAGCGTACGAGATTATCGTTGGAGAAGTTCGCAGCAGGAACCATGCCACTTTCTACAAGGTAGTCAGAAGGCCGGTTCCTTTGGTCTTTGCGCGTTGAGCAATGCCTTCTTTTGTCATCATCCTACTTTTCTTTTGTTATCTCCCCCTCCTTTTCTCGTTTGAACAACCATTCGAAGAGTATAGAATTCGGTTGAAGGCTGGGAATGAGTTTCAAATGAAGAAAAGGACGTCGGAGAAGGCTCAAAGTGGATGACTAAGGGCAAAAGTGGGGGGAATTTATATAAGGCAGAATGAGGAATATCCTAAACTCCCTTATCATTTTCCTAACGATCTAACGCAAGATGAGTATGACACCAAGAATCACTAGGTAAGACAAGTAATTTATGTGTGACTCACTCGAGAAGTAGATCCAAAGAAAGGAAAAAGGAACAAGGCTTGAATCCTCACTCATGTAGAGTGACTTTTGTGTCTAGTGGAACAATCAAATGACCTTTTAGACACGAGAATGCGACTTAGACTGACAAAATTTAAGCAATGAAATCGATCGCATGTCGGGGTAAAATTCTTGGTGACTTTAGATCAAAGCATCCTAAAGGATTTCGTCATACCCCATTATATTATATATATATGTATTTTATTATTACTTATTAATTTTTATTATTTTTATCACGCAAGATAAGGACAAATAAGCATAGAAAACACATAGAATAGAGCACGCGATAGCACAGAAGATCAGGTAATGCACATATTACGGAAGATTCAGCATGCCTAATTTTCCGACAAGGAATTGGAATCGTTTCTCATCCAAGGCCTTGGTGAAAATGTCGGCTAGCTGAAACTCCGTGTTCACAAAGTACATCTCTATAGTGCCTTTTTCTACGTGATCTCTGATAAAATGATATCTAATGTCTATGTGTTTTGTGCGTGAATGATGAACATGATTGCAAGTAATGGCGATTGCACTTTGAGTATCACTATATATGGGTATATTATTTAGATTGTACCCATAGTCACAAAGCTGTGTCCGCATCCACAACATCTGTGAGCAACAACTGGCGGCAGCTACGTATTCTGCTTCGGCCGTCGAAGTGGACACACAGTTCTGCTTTTTGAATGACCAGCAGACCAGCTTTTTTCCTAGAAATTGAGCGCCGCCGGACGTGCTTTTCCTGTCCATTCGGCAACCTGCATAGTCAGCGTCAGTGTAGCCGATAAGTTTGAAATTCGTACCCTTTGGATACCATAGGCCAAGGGTAGAGGTGCCCTTAAGGTAGCGCAGAATTCTTTTGACCGCGAGCATATGGGATTCTTTGGGATCGGCTTGAAAACGGGCACACAAGCAAGTGGCAAACATGATGTCCGGCCGGTTCGAAGTGAGGTAGAGAAGAGATCCAATAATACTGCGATACAGTGTGATGTTGACCGATTTACCAGAGTGATCGGCATCCAACTTGCAGCTTGGTGACATAGGAGTGCTGAGAGGCTTGCTCTGGTCTTGATGAAACTTCTTCAGAATATCTTTGATGTATTTTGTCTGACTGATGAAAATTCCATCATTGAGCTGCCTGACTTGAAGGCCTAAGAAAAATTGCATCTCTTCCATGTGACTCATCTCGAATTTGCTCTTCATGAGATCTCCAAACTTCTTGCAGAGCCGAGGATTTGTTGATCCGAAGATGATGTCGTCGACGTATACTTGGACGACCATCAGATCCTTTTCATGCCATTTAGTGAAGAGGGTTGTGTCTATCGTACCTCGTATGAATCCAGACTTCACGAGGAAATCACTCAGGACATCGTACCAAGCACGTGGGGCTTGTTTTAGTCCATAGAGAGCTTTGTCCAAGTGATAGACGTGATCGGGATGTTCTTGATCAACGAAACCTTCCGGCTGAGCGACATAGACTTCTTCTTTTAACACGCCGTTGAGAAAGGCAGTTTTAACATCCATCTGATAGACTTTGAAGTCTTTATGAGCCGCATAGGCCAGCAGGAGGCGGATAGCTTCGATACGGGCAACAGGAGCATAAGTCTCGTCGTAGTCGATGCCTTCCTGTTGATTGCATCCCTTAGCAACTAGCCTTGCTTTGTTCCGGATCACTTCACCATCTTCATTTTTCTTATTCTTGAAAACCTATTTAGTTCCGACCACTGTTTTCCCATGTGGACGGGGTACCAAGGTCCACACTTGAAGACGTTCGAATTGATTGATTTCCTCTTGCATTGCAATTGTCCAATCCGGGTCTCGAAGTGCGTCTGCTACTTTGGTAGGCTCGTTTTGGCTCAGGAAGCAACTGAAAAGACTGTGTTAACGACGTGTCCTCACACCATCCTAAGGATCGCCAATTATAAGATCAACCGGATGACCTCTAGTCCACTTGCGCTCATGAGACAAAGCTGAAGTTGATGCATCAGCCATCTGTGGGTCTAGATTTCCTATATTCTTTGATTGATCAATTGTCTGAGGAAATTCCGTTGCAGCACTTGGATCGATCGTCTCTGATGATACTTCCTCGATGACCACTGTAGGTTCTTCGGTATTCTGTGGCAATTCTGAATCGGGTGGGGTAGAGGTGTGAGATGAACTTGGTACGTCGGTCTCGTTCGGGTTAGGCACGGGTCCTGGACTGAATTGAGCAGGAACCAACGGGTTAGGCACGGGTCCTGGACTGAGTTGATCAGAAGCCATTTCTGCCGCTTTGTGGAAAGTGACATTATAGCTTTCCTTAATAGTTCGGTTGGACTTGATGTATACTCGGTACGCTTTTGATGTTGAAGAATACCCTACAAATGTAGCTTCGAATGCTTTAGGGTCGAACTTTGCACGTTGCTCTCGGTCGTTCGCCACAAAGCACTTGCACCCGAAGACTTTAAGGAAAGAGATGTTGGGCAATCTATATTCACAATCTCGTACGGAGTCTTGTTGAACCGTTTGTGAACCACCGTCCTGTTTTGAGTGAAACAAGCGGTATTGACTGCTTCAGCCAATAGAAAGTGTGGAAGTCCTGATTGGATCAGCATTGTACGAGCGGCTTCCACTAGTGTTCGATTTTTCCATTCAACGACCCCATTTTGTTGAGGGTTTTGGCGGCTGAAAATTGTTGACTTATTCCAAGTTTCTGATAAAACTCACTGAGGTGATTGTTCTTGAACTCAGTGCCGTTGTCTGTTCTAACAACTTGAATAGTCTGTTGCAGCATATTTTGAGTTGTGTTCACAAAATTGATAATCAAGTCACCGGTCTCATCTTTCGTTCGGAGGAACTTTGTCCTCGTGTAGCGAGAATAGTCATCTACAATCACTAGGACATACTTTCTTCCACTGATACTCTGAGTCTGCATCGGACCGCAGAGATCCATGTGAATCAGTTCCAATGGTCGAGAAGTAGATGCAATTTGCTTGACGTGATGAGATGCTCGCTTCATTTTTCCTAGATGACATGCCGAACAATGATGCTCCCTTTGTAGTTGTATAGTTGGAAGACCGTGAACCAACTTTTTCGTAGAAAGACGTTGGAGAGCTTTCATATTTAGATGAAACAGTCGTCGATGCCATAGGCTGTTCCTCTGCAACTCAATCTGAGAAATGAGGCATACAGCTGTCGAGGGCCGCACGGACGTCAGGTTGATCGTGTAAAGATTGGATTTCCGAAGTCCTTGAAGGAGTTATGTGTCCTGACTATCCAATATTCTGCACCGGTCAGCATGGAAGACCACCTGGAAGCCTTTGTCACAGAATTGGCCTATGCTGAACAAGTTATGGCGGAGGCCTTCGACGTATGAGACATCTTTGATGGTCAGATTCTTCAGAATGATATCCCCAAGTCCTAGAATCGGGGCTGAATCGTTGTTCCCAAATCTGACTTTGCCGTGTGGTCGATCTTTGTAGTTGCTCAGCAGCTCTTGTTTACCAGTCATGTGTGTGGAGCAACCAGAGTCGAGGTACCACACATGATGGATCTGCAAAAACAATTTAGAGAGTTTAGGTACCCACTTAAGCATGGGTCCTCTCAGATTAGCAGATTTAATTTTGGGTTCAGATATGACTCCTAAATCTATTTCTGGAAGAGTCTTAATAACCCATTACACTTTTGGAGAAGTGGGTTTGGGTTTGCCTCTATAGGAGACTTGGCCCTTTTGGCTTTTGTCGTCCTAGGCGGAGATTTAGGAACCCATTTGGGTTGAACCTTACAGGGAAGGTTAATTTCAGCTCGTACAAATGCCTTGGTAGGTTTGACTGAGGAAAAGATCTTTTCTTGTGATAGTCTCCTAAGGTGCTTGGGGGATTTAATTTTTACGGGATACCTTAGGTGAGTACAGGCATGTATGGCGCCATAAGCTTTCTTTATGGCTGGATCTTGTTTCCTACTAGTTTGCTTTATGACATTTGTTTCAGAATGATTAGTAGTAATTTTCGAGGTAGAGCCTATTTCGAGATTTTTACTTCTATAGGTGATAGGTTGAAGTGAGCACGTAGAAGCAATTATTTTGAACGTAGAAATGGCTCTTTTATTACTACGAGTGTCTTTTGTTTTGACAGAAGGAAAAACATGTTCAGAGACATTTAAATCTACTAGCTCCTTTATTTTAGGACTAGACACTCTCGCCTTCGTAGTCGGTGCTGGCTCTACGCTCCCTGTGGACGTAGGTGAAATAAAATTAGTCTTAGCAGTTTTAATAGAATTATTAATGCTCTTTTGATCTTTCGAAGGCGATTTTTTTATTTTCACGCTTTTTATGATAGCGTGTGAGGTAGTTTGGGAGGACGAGGAAGCCTTGAGATTTTCCATCTCTTTAAAGAATTTTTTCTTTTCAGCTTCGAAATTCTCTCTTTCTTTGTCTAGTTTCGCCTGTGACTCCTCTATCTGTTTTATGATAGGGGGTTTGTAGAGAGAATTTTGATAATTAACCTTTTTGACTTCCTCATAGTGTTCTTTAGAGTCAGGAGGTAAGACTTGAGCTAATTCACTGACAGGTGTTAAGAATGGTTTCCTATTTTTGTCCTTTTCAATTAGTTCACTATAGTCAAAGGGGATCTCAGGCCCATGTGAGGCTTGTTTGATGGATGAATCAAACGCATTTTCGTACGTCGATTCCGTAATGTTCCTAAGAGAGGTTGCAGCTAAACCCATGTTCTTAATGTCATGCATTTCTTTCTTTCATAAAATACGTGGGTTAGTGTAACCTATGCCTTCTATTGGATTATAAAACTCTATATCCTTGTGCTTGTTTAAGAATATCGCCTGTTCAGAGTGTCCCCTACGCGTAAGAAGATCATCTAATTTTTTAATTTTTGCATACAACTTCCTGCGTTCCTCACTTAGAAGAGCATAATTATTTTCTACCATCAGTTTGGCGGCTTGACAGGTGTCTAGATCCTTACTAAGCTCACTAATCTTAGTGTTAGATGTTTCTTATTGAGCTTCTAAGTCAGTGATCTTAGAGGTAGCTTCGGTTATCTTACAATTTAAGGTAGCCTTCTCGTTGAGATGCCTAACCAAACAATTGTAGTTATTTGCTAGCCTGTCTTCTAATTCTTTAATCTTTTCACTATGCTGTCCTAAAGGAGGTTGACTAGTCTCTCTACAATGTAAGCTCTTAGTAAGTTCTTCTATTTTGCACTAGAGCTTCTAAGTTCTGATTCTAGACTATATATCTTCTCCTGAGCTCTCTCAAGGTTATTCTCTACTTCCTTTATACTTTTATGCTCACGTTTCATGTTAGCATATTGCGTTTGATATGATTCTAACATGGTCAATAATGTGGAAGGAGTGACTACCTCATTTGAAGACGTGGATGCGTTGTTTTCGTCCGTATGAGTGTAGGTTTCGGCGTTCAATTCGTTGTCGAGACGGGCCATGAGGGCTAAGTTCTCTTCTTCGGAGCTCGACGTGTCCTCGAGCCATTGGTCCTGTTCGGCCATGAGAGCTACTCCAGCTTCTTTCTGTTTTGTCAATTGAAGCTTCCTGGAGTAGTAGTTTGCATCTCTCTTCTTCGGGAGAGTGCATTCTCTGGCGAAGTGACCTGCTTTGCCACAGTTAAAGCATTCGTTAGTCTCTTTGGGATTTTTGACCTCGGAACTCTCCGGAGCACGTTCTTTGTTCTTGGAGCCTGTAGTCCGAAGTCTGTTGGCTGAGGTTGAAGACTTCTTCTTGAAGTACTTCTTGCTCATCATTTGTCCAATGAGAGCTGACTACTTTCCAAGGGCTTTCATGTTCGTCTCGATGTCGGAGTCCGATTCTCCTTCTGATTCTGATGATGAAGGTGGCCTAACAATCTTTTCCTTTCTTGATCTTGTGCTCCTCTTCCCAGAGACTAAGGCAACCGTGTCCTCGGTTTGTTTGCCTTTCTGCTCTTTGATAATCTCGCGGATATCATCCTCATGCTGAGCGAGATTATCGAACACGGCATGGACATCCAGCTCTTCTAGATCTTTATTTTGTCGTATTTGGGTGGATACTTTCTTCCATTCCGTGGGCAGAGAAGATAGAAATCTTATGTTTGTTTCCATGTTTGTCTTCGTTAATTCTATCTTCCTCATCTCGTTGAGAAGAGTGAGGTATCGTTGGTAGATTTCGTATAGACTCTCCTCCGGCTTTGCTTTGAAGGAGTCGTAAGCAGTGAGAATGTTCGCCTTCTTGGCCTTTATGCCAACTTCCGTCCTTTGCATCATCCTATGCAGCTCATCCCACATCCCCTTGGCCGATGTAAGACTGTCTATTTGTCTGTATATATCGTTGGGGATGCCCTGCATAAGGGTATTCATGGCTACTAGATCAGCCTTAGCTCGAGCTCTTTCCTCCAGAGAGTATTCTCTAGGCTCCTTTAGTCGCCTAGAAGCTGGAATTACTGGAGTACCTGATTCGTCCCCGGGTACATGAACCCAGAACTGTGCCGGTCCCTCTTCAAGGGACTGCAGTAGATTTTCGGCTTGATCCTTTAGAGCTATGAAATCAGGAAGCGGCTTCTCCACACTGTGTATTCGCCTCTTTGCAAGATCGGCGGACGGTTGTCATTTCCGAGTGAATATGCATCCATGTTTGTATAGTAGTCGAGTTGTTGAAGGATCTTCGTTGATTGTTTTGAAGGTTGAAAATGATGTAAAGTGCTTCACAAGTGACAAAATTAGTTAGTAGCGTTTGATTCGAAAATTAGATCGACAATTATTTTCGATTCAATCTTTAAAGTATGATCGAAATTAATTTCGTCGATATAGAATGTATTTACTGTTCTCGTGCGAGAATTTTTATCAGCGCGAAATATTTTACGAGCGAAATAAATTGCCCAAAATCGTTCAGTCGAGAAAAGTTTCGAGATCGTGAATTTATTTCGATCGTAAAGAAACAGTACGTTAGTAAGTTTCTCGACAAGTCAAAATAAATCTGTTGACTAAAAGTTTCTCGCGTGTAAATGATTTTCGTCTGGTCAAACGTTAAAGGTTTGACCGAAAAAGTTTTTCGAGAGAAAATTTTTACGCATACAAGGTCAAAATTGGTCTCTCTCGAAAAAGTTTTTCGCTGAATAATGCTCGAGAAATATTTCTAACTAAAATCCTTTCAGCTGATGACGATTCTAGCGCTGACTTCGTATTCTGACCGAGAAAAATTCTCGCACTAAGTTTATCGATCGAGAAACTAATCCGATCGCAAAACCTAGCGAGAAAAATTTGAGGAATCGAGAAAAATTCACAGAATACGATTAACACAGATTCGAGCAAAAACAGATAATCAGATAGTGAAGTTTGAGGTAACTGCTCGCAATCAAATACTAATCACGCACGAACAAGCAATTAAACACGTTATGATGCAAAATATATCGAATTTGATCAAAATCAGAACGTGTTTCTTCATGTTCTTCGTCAACAGTAAAATTTCAGAATCAAATTAATCAAAATTCGAAGATCAAACTGCTACTGATCTAGTCGCAATGATCATTTATCACTTAATCTAGCATTGAAACATCAAATTCAAGTCAACTAAGCACAGAATTAAGCTATTGGATCGAAAAACTTTTCGCATTGAGTCCACCAAGGGACACGTGGAAGGCATTGAGTGGACGAGCCAGAAAGGAGGCGCGCCAGCCTGACAATAGTACAGCGACAACTGTTGTCTCTCCTAGGTCATACCAGGAACTGCAGTCAAGTGGTCCCAAAGGACAGCCAGTTGGAAATGAGAGGCCAAACAGATATGTTGAAGAAGAGGGAAAGGAAGGGCATCATTAGATTCACAGAACACATTCGACACTTAGATATTTTTTTGTAGTCATCTGCTTCATCTTTCTCTTCACCATTAGCACACTGTTACTAGAGAAGTGAGCTTGAGTGTATATTTCCCGACAGTGAATAATGAACACTGTTTTTGGCGGCCCGTGGACGTAGGACACCTGTCCGAACAACGTAAAATCTGTGTCCCTTTACTTTTCTGTTCTATCTCGTATATTCCATCCACGATTTCATCCGTTTCGGCCATCACCCTCATTTCCCGGACCATAAATCTTGTTGATCGGGGTCACCCGCATCAAATGGCGCCGTCTATGGGGAACGAGGGTTTGGAATGTGAGATATGGAGTCGCGGCTTGGACTAGACGACTGTTTCTGGTTGTTTTCTGGGCTGCTGTTCTTGGAGTTTCTTCTATGGCATTTCATCGAACACTTACCGAGCAGAGCTTTATCTCGTCGTAAGCATGGCCATCGACCAGTCCACCAGTCGAGAACTGCCGTAGCCTAGGTGGCAACCTCTGTGGCCACTGCTCCGGTCGCCGGCGACGTCCCCGCCGGAGATTGCGTTCCGGGATCGGGTTGTAAGTTTTCTTACTCTCGAGGTGTTAAGTTGAATTACAGAAATGATGGGGTTCATTTTGTTATTTCCCTCGGGACCAATGCTGTGAAATCTATAATTCGGGGGGCAAAGAGAATTTTGATAATGTTTGGGTGATGTAGTTATTTCACCTAGGGTTTCTAAAGGGATTGGTCCTTGAGCTGTACGATCAATTGTTGTGTTGTTGGAACTATTATCACTGGGCCGCTGGCCCAGTAGGTCTCCATCAGGACTCCCAAAAGGTAGAGCTTAGGACAGACAGTTACAGGCGTACTATTCTCAGACTGACATGCCCTCTGTCTCACCATAATGTTCCCCAACCAGCACACTTTGTGTGTCCCCTGGTCGACTACAAACAGTGTCTCGTCCTTTTCAACACCCTAATGTCAGGGTTAGCTGGGATTATGTACCTCCTCCGTACACTATGGACCCCCAGATTCCTGCGTAGCTGCTTACCTGATAGCTTTCCTACTTAGCTACTGACCACTAGTTTTTCTACTTAGCTACTGACCTCCAACTCATGTACTTAGCTACTCCATATCTTGAAATCTGACCTTTCTAAATCACCGGATTAAGAGGAGTGATGGGCTACTAGAATTTATTTGTACGCGCTTACTTCTAACCTGCCATGTGTTTCACTAGGCAATTACTAAATATTATTTCATTGTAATTTTTATTATTTCACGATGCTCACTGCGTCTCGTGCGTTGGAGTTGCTTGTGGCTGTGGCTTGCAGATTTGGTAGGTATAATGGTCTAGCTTTCCGCTGGCGACCAAAGTCTCCTAGCTCCAGGCAAGAACCATAGTCTCCTAGCTCCAGACGGAGTTCAAAACCATAAGTCCAGGCTCCAGGTTACCCTGGATGAATGCCTAATAAGCTCAGCTGAGGCCGCGCAAATGGCACTCGCACAGATGTGCCCAGGCTCTAGGTTACTCTGGATGAACGCTTGATAAGCCCAGATGGGGCCGCGCAGATGGCGCTTGCACAGATGTGCCCACACTCCAGGTTACCCTGAATGAATGCCTGATAAGCCCAGATAGGGCCGCGCAGATGGTGCTCGCACAGATGTGCCCAGGCTCCAGGATACCCTGGATCAATGCCTGCTAAACCCGAAACGGGTCATGCCCAAGCCAACGCTGGCCAAGAGCTCCTAAGCTCCAACTCAACCCGCAATGGGAAAGAACCAACAAATGTTGGCCTCATGAAAGAGAGCTCCTAAGCTCCGACCCAACCCCACGTGAGGAATAGAACCAGCCAATGCTGGCCTCACACAGATCGAAAAGGTTCCCTGATGCTCTACTAACCTAGTAAAAAGCAAAAAGTCGGATCTAGCTCACCAGGGAAGTCCCCAGGTACACGTTTCTGTTTGCCAGTAACTCCTCGGATGAAAACTTTGAATACAAATGCAGTAACATGTTGGGAGGAGAAACTTTTCAGCGTCTATATAGATCTGCAGATCTGCCGATAACAAGTTTCAGAAAACAGAAGGCAGTAAGCCCAAGCTTTATCCAGGTGATACTAACTTCCTAGCATTGATATTTCGACTAACCTTCTGGTGCAGGTTTCCAGATCAGCTTTCTGGCATGGACCACCGGACGACCAATGAGAGGTCGCCAGAAGCCGGCACAGAACTCCCAGCTCCGGGCCGGCACCAGATGACCCAACCTAACTGTTGGGATATCTAAGTCTAGCTCTGCGCTGGCACAGGAAGACCCAACCTAACTGTTGGGATATCTAAGTCCAGCTCCGCGCTAGCACCAAATGCCCAACCTACGTGTTTGGGATATCTAAGTCCAGCTCTGTGCTGGCACCAAAATGCCCAACCTACGTGTTTGGGATATCTAAGTCTAGCTCCCTACTGGCACTGAAAACCCAACCTAACTGTTGGGATATCTAAGTCCAGCTCTGCGCTGGCACCAGAAGACCCAACCTAACTGTTGGGACATCTAAGCCCTGCTCCGTGCTGGCACCAAAATGCCCAACCTACGTGTTTGGGATATCCAAGCCTAGCTCTGTGCTAGCACAGGAAACCAACCTAATCGTTGGGATATCTATCTAAGTCCAGCTCTGGCCTGGCACGAGAAGGCCCAACCTAACTGTTGGGAAATCTAAGTCCAGCTCCGTGCTGGATCAGGAAACTCGATCTGTCTGCTCGGGATATCTAAGTGTAGCTGATACGTGAAGGCTCGAACAATCTGTTGCGGATAGCATTTACAACGCCAACCACCAATTCAAGACAAACATTTCAATTTAAACGCCAAGAATAGATGACAAACTACATTACTAACCATCTTTTTGCGAGCTTTCTCGTCGACAAATGTCTTATCCTTCCTCGTGTGATTCTGCAAATAAACCTCGTGCGGCTTAGAAAGGACTCCATTGTTCTGAGCAGCAAGTCAACAAATAGAATTTTATCAAGTTAAATAGTAATATAAGTAATGACATATATAATAGAAACTTACAAACTTCTTCGCAAGGTGACTGGTTGCGCACGATCCTTGCGTGGACTTCGCTGCGCTACCACGCCGACCGAAAGAATTCGCTTTTAGTTGAGTAGATCTGTCAACGAAAGCCGGCGATAAATGTTTTTGTCTAAGTTCTTGAGCCACGTCATCGCTCAAAAACTTAGACTTGTACGTCGGATCGTTTACCAACTTGATTCCTTCATCCCGCATATTATCTTTGAGACGACGATCAAGAACCCTCATAAATTCAGCCTTGACCAATGATGCTATCGAAGGGTCCCAATAATACCTCAACTACGAAAAGTTGTAAGTTAGTGTAACATAAAAGGTTACATTATTAAAGTCGAGATTAACCCACTAACCCGAAAATGTAGCCATCAACGATCCACTACATCATCAGGGACCTCACTGATACCCGTCCACGGTCCAACAATGTATGACTGGTAGGCTTGGGTCACAGAACTAACCACGGACTTCTTGTCAAACCTACGCGAAATCAAAATTAGTGCATTATTAAAGCATTTAAATCAATTATCTTTTAGATCATACCACTCTAATGAGTTTGGATGCAATACATGCTTCCCTGGTGCTCCGTGTAGATCTGTGACAGACATAGATGGAGTAGATGGTGTAGATATAGTAGATTGAGATGGTGTTAGTTGATGTCAATCCCAATTCTGGCGTAGGCGGCGTGGGTTGCGTCTCTGGAACAGGCAAATCATCCTGTGACTACGTGCGAGGGCCAACAAACCTAGCCAAACGACGTCTAAGGTTCCTTCCTGTCATTTCTCAATAACCGGAAATGCCAAAAAATGTTAAAATAATTAGTTATCATATATAAGCACAATATAACGATATAATATTTTAACAAACATAAAAATAAGACAATACTCTATATCTCTGGGGATGAAAGTTCATCAGAACTATCGTGATCACTTTGATATTCATCGCTATCACTTTTGCTTGCTTCTTGATTATCTTCATCTCTTGGTACAACTGACGCATATTCGTTACTCTCACTATTGCTTGCTACATGATGTTCTTCGACGATATCGTTTGGGTTTGATAGCGGCTATCGTTGATGACATCTTCTTGAAAAGCAGTACCTTCTTCCGTCACTCCTTTATTATATTGTGGTCGAGGATTGGTATCAAAAACTGCCCACCAGTTGTCTTTTGTACTTGTCATAGAAGGATATCTTGCAAAATAAACTTGATCAGCCTGATACGACATGATGAAAGGCTCTTATATCGAGTATCTTCTCGTGGAGTCAACATCGACTAGTTTGTAAGAGTCATAGACAACGGATACTCTGTTTGGGTCAAACCAATCACACCGAAACAAAACACATTTAAGCTCTCTGTTAGACCCGTAGTATACTAACTCTATGACTTCTTGAAGAATTCCGTAGTACGAACTACTTTCACTACTTCGACCAGTGACACCATAATTTAACGTAGCCTTATCTCGACCATATTCGAAGCTGTGAAAATTGAACCCGTTAATGTAGTAACGATTCCAACATCGAGCTCTTCTATCCGGCTCGGCATCCATAGCCCTAATATATTTGTCTGTTATGTTTGTATTGGAAGCGACCTACGTGAAAAACCTTTCATCTTTTAAACAACCAATAAACTACCTAAAAATCCATGTATAAAGACTTACGTGCATCCTCAGCCATTTCGGAAACTTTGCTCAGAATTTACGAATGATGTGTTCCGTAATAAGTTGAGGATGACGACCAAGCATCTCCTCATGATAAGTTCTACAAGTGATAACATGAGTCGCAAACACCGATATTAAGTCGAAGAAATGAAACGATGTTCTAATGCATACCTTTCGTAATCATCGAACAAAGCTGAATTAAGAAACACATTATAATGTGCAGCTGTGTATTCCTTATCCGATAAATATCTATATTTCCCTTCTGAAGGTGAGTAACCAATACAAGCACAGAAACCTCAGGAGCATCATTCGATAAATCTTCATTTTGAGGTTGATATACATTACGAGGCAAGTCCACGGTCTTAGTGTCTACATCATCATCGAAGTAGTGGGTGCGGAAATTGGAAATTTCTTCCGTTAAATATGCTTCAAAAATAGACCCTTCGAAACGTGCTTTGTTTCAAATTTTATTCTTAAGATGAAACAAGAAACTGAAGAACAAGATTTTCATTAGTATTTACACTAAATTCCGACATCTTTTCGTGACGTAGGATTTTCCTTCGACTTACCAGGAATTCCCATAATTGTCCCAATTATCTGCTCAAATACATTTTTTCTATGTGCATGACATCCAAATTATGCCTAATCTTCAAGACTTCCAGTAAGAAAGTTCCCAAAACAAGCTTTGTTTAACGCAATTAAGATGGTACACGTTGCTTGAGTGACTGGAATCCTCCATTTTCGGAATTGATGACATAATCTCCGATAAAATATGTCCATCCACTCTCTCTGCCGGTCCATTTTTCTCCACCGCATTTTTTCTGAAGTTTCTTTTGTTCCCCCTAAAAACGTGATTACGGGGCAAGAAACGTCTGTGGCAGTCGAACCACGAGTCCATGTTGTAACAAGAAAGAATGGGTATCTTCCATACATATCGGACATGCATACTTTCTAGGAGGTGCTGTTCTCCAACCAGATATCATACCATATGCAGGAAAGTCATTTATGGTCCAAAGAAGAGCAGCACGCAAATTGAAATTTTGTTTGCGAAAACTATCGTAAGTCGTTGCACGAAACTCCCATAATTGATTGAGCTCGTCAATCAGGGGACGCAAATAGACATCAAATTTCCCTTAGGGCTGCGAGGTCCTGGATTTAGCATTATCAAAAGCATAAACTGCTTTTTCATACACATTGTATGAGGGAGATTATACTGAGTTACAATAACAGGCCAACACGAGTATTGACTACCACTCTTACCAAATGGTGCAAATCCATCATTGCAAAGCCCTAATCTTACGTTTCTTCGCTCGCAAGCCAAGTCCGGAGATGTATTATCAAAATCTATCCATTCTGATCCATGATAAGGATGACTCGTCACTCCATCGTCACGCATGTTTTCATAATGCCACAACATATTTTTCGCAACATTTTTTGTAGCATACAACCGCTGCAACTGTGGAGTTGGCGGGAAATAAATCAACCTCTTTTTAGGAACTCTATTTCCACGGCGAGTATTGCATATCCAGGCTCTTGTCAATGAATACACGTCTCATAATTCAAACGATCCTTGCAATATAACATGCATCCGTTAATACATACATCAATGTACTGACATGGCATTCGAACAACTTCACTAAATTTTTTAGTTTTAGAGAACGTTTCCAACATAATATTCTCTGAAGGAAGCACGTCCTTTATTAGTGCAGTAAAGGCGTCCACAGCTCGAAGTGGCATGTTATACTCACATTTTATATTGATAACTCTTGAAGCAACAGCCAAAAGACTCAAATTGCAGCCATCATAGATTGGTCGTTCGGCAGATTTTAACATCTCAAAGAAATCTCTCGTCATCGCAGTAGGTTATTCTTCAATTGTGTCATTATCACCACTACCCATAATTTGTTCATTAACACTTGAATGACCATAAAAGTATCCATGATGATTTCCACCAAAACCATCTACTATCATATCAGAAAAACGATTATTGACCACTTGTCCTGATGAGCAACCCACGTTATAATTTTCACCGTGTATATCCCAAGTATAATAACCAGGATGGAATCCATACTTGTAGAGATGTAAAAGAACATCATTCGGGGATAAAAACCGGTTATTCCAACACCGATTACATGGGCACTTAATGTTTCCCGCCGATATGAAATGACTTTGATTAAGAGCCCATTCTACGAACTGTTTAACTCCATCAACATATTCTGGTTTTAAATAGTTACCGTCCCATTGATCATACATCCACTGTCTGTACGAATTCATTAGGACTACTACACGAATAGACAAAAAGTAGAGGCAGCTAAACATTATGGTATGCATTTACAATCAAACAACATAAGAGATCAGCGATATAGTGATAAACACCAAAATATCAAATATATAATGTGACACGTAACAAATCAATGAATCACATTTCGAGAAAAACTAATTAAAAACTCAAAAATCAATAGGCGATGCAGCTACGAGCGGGCTGCGAACGGCGGGGCAGCTGCGAGCGGGCTGCGAGAGGCTAGGGCGGCTGCAGGTGGGCGGAGCGTCGGGGGCTGTGGCAGTTGCGGCTGTGAGGGGCGGAGCGACGGCGGCTGCGGCTGTGAGGGGCGGAGCGACGGTGGCTGGGGCGGTTGCGGGCGGGGGCTGCTGTGGCTGCGAGGGGCGGAGCGACGGGGGTTGGGGAGGGTGTGGCTGCAAGAGGCGGTGCTGCGGCGAGGGCGGGGCCGTTGCTGAGCGCGACGACGCGGCAGTGGCTGTGAGCGGCGGTGTGGCGACAGCTGCGAAGGGGTGCTGCGGCTGCGAGGGAGGTGGGGCGGCTGCGATAAGGGACGACAGTCGGCGGTCGGCGAGCACGGCGAGTGGCGGGGCAGCACGACGAGGGCGAAGCCTGTAATTGGGGTTTGTTTTGTTATGCTTCAGAACGGGAGTTAGTTGGATTAGGTCACAGATTTACCGACTACAAATATGTAGTCGGTAAATCAAAAGCCTTTAGTCGGTAACCTGAAATTTGTAGTCGGGAAAGCCCGCCAGAATGTACCGACTACATTTGTAGTCGGTAAGTTTAGTCGATAAATATTTACAGACTAGTGATTTTTATTTTCCGACTAATATGTAGTCGGCATAGTGACTAAAATTATTGTGGTCGTACCGACTACGAATTTGTAGTCGCTACGTACCGACTACGAATTTATAGTCGATAACTATAGTCGCTAGTTTTGCTTTTTTTGCTGTGTTTCAACACTACGAAAGTACACAGCCGATCCGAATCATGTACTGGAGAACGAGTTCATACATCAGCAATTGAAATTGGATCTGAGTTACGAGGAAACTCCTGTAGAGATATTGATGTATGAAACTAAGAGACTTAGGAATAAAGAGATTCCTTTAGTGAAAGTGTTATGGCGAAATCAGTCAACAGAGGAGGCCACGTGGGAGCGTGAGGAGGAGATGAGGGTTCGCTACCCTGAGTTGTTTCAAACGAGCTGATTTCGGGGGCGGAATCCTCAGAGGGGAGGATGTAGAACCCGAGTCCTCGAAAGCTAGTAGGCCAATAAATGTGCGCTTGTGTTTTATATGATTATGTGGATTAGTATGCTAATTATGTGACTATATACTTACGTGCACGTTCCATGCTTATGAAATTTTATGAATTTCGTACCTATATGATTATATGAATTTCGTGGAAATTATGTGCAAATGGATTTGTGTCTGTAGTACCTAAACTTGTTATGGACCTTGGAAATTTGGGGGAGAGGAAAATAGAAATAAATAATAGTAATGACACTAGTTGGGCCATGAATTGATGTTGGACTAGAAACTTAACATTTGGCCCAATCCATAAGAAAACAATTTGGAGACAACTTTCCTTAAAATGAGGGAGACCACGTTAACTCCACTACCACTCCCATACCTAAGATAAAAATATCTAAGCTAACCATGTAAACTCCTCACTTAGAAGAACCATCGAAAGCTTAAGTAAAAGAGAGGAGAAGGAGACGAAAGAAGCTTAGTCCAAACGACACTCTCAAGCTAGCTTAAGATTCGAGTAAGTGAAATATCATCCCTAAGCCTTGTAATTTTCGTAACTTAGGATTTTCTAGGTACTTAATTTCATGGAAGCAACAAAAAATTCTGGAATTTAAGTGTAAATTATGTCCGGTACTTTAATGCATGTCTTAGGGTCTAAAATTTATTTATGATTGGAACCAACGATTTTTAGGGAGAAGTAGACCTTAGAACTTATATAAGGTTTCGTGTGGATGAAATTTGGAGGTTTCGGCCGAATGTTGAGGGTATGTTTTAATCGGCCGAATCGGGCATCACTCATAGAATCGGGCCATTTTAATGAAGGGTACTAGAATCGATCGAAACATAGTAAACCGGGCGAATTGCCAAGGAGGAAATTGATTTCGGCGATTTTGAATCGAGTAACATGGAGTTCGACCGAAACTAGAAACTATATGAACTTTCGGCCGACTCTAGACATTAGACAAGTCGAGCGATTCGAAGCTTACGTGGCACACGGCGGAACCAGCTCAAGGGTGCGATTGAATCGGGCGGTCCATGAGTTTCGATCGAAGCTCGACTCTCACCGGGACCTTCGCCGTGTCCTCCAATGATCGGGCGCTTTGTGGCATATGGGGAATCGATCGAAAGTGACCTCCCACTATGCATGGAATCGGGCGAAACCAAGATGACGACATAGGCAAGTAAACACGCGGCGATTCTCAAAACGGGCGATCCCAACTGCAACACGAGTCGGACGAGGCAAAACATGCACACACAAATCGATAAAAAGTGGGTTCCATGCATATCAATCGGGCGATGGAAACTGATTCCATGCAATCGAATTGAGCGTTTTGGGATTTCGATCGAGACTGGGTCTTGATTGGACTTTTGCTGAGTTATCCAAACATAACAAGAATCGATCAATTTTAAGTATTAACAAAACGATCGATTCTAAACTTAACGAATCGACCGAATGAATTGAAATTAAAAGCTTGGCAGAGTCGGGCAAATCAATCGAACGAATCTAACACCAAAACCTACTAAATTTCGCCGAGCCCTTATGTTAGAATTTAGCGCTTTAGTTTAGAATTAAATTGGATAAGGGACTTAACCTAGACAAGAATCGAGCGACTTGGAGTCCTAGCTAACTAGTATAGTCTAAACAATTAGTATGACTTAACCTATGTCGAAGGTACGAAATTTAAAAAAAATGGATAGGGTATCGAGATTACCAACTGAAACAACCACGAGGATATACAGTGTAGAATTCTGCAATACGATCATTGTGACCACCGTGACTAGCGAGTCGAGCAGTGTTAACAAATGGATTGAAGAAATTGACGTTACAAGCCCCACAGTGGTTGGCCTTGACGTCGAGTGCGGGCCCGTTTGGAACCGTGGCGCAGTCCACAAAACTGCCACTCTGATCGACTGTAAATGCATAATTATTAAGCTTGTTCATCTAGACGAAATCAGTACAACACTCGAAGATAAGTTAGATAAATAATAGCCGTTCGACGCAAGGCGAGATTGGAGGGTTCGACGACCCACGTGACGACGAGTCGACGTTTGGAGATCAAAGACCCCGGTAGTTTTACGACCCATGTAATAGGACCAGTCTAGATATAGCCCGCATCTTTGTCCATTTAAATTGCTTTCCAAGGGTCAGGAATTTATTTAATGCATTTACGTGCTCGTGCTTAATTTTAATATGCTATGAGTTACAAATATCACCGTACGAATACTAAGTGAGTAAAGGGATTGGATGCCCTGTCTTCTATCAAGCTCGTGTTTAGTTGTTACGAAACCTAAATGCAATGTTTGGTTTTGGGTATGCCGGCGCCTTGCATTTGCTTTCGTTTCGGCTTGCTCGGGTGCGTTTGTGCCGCTCACCAATATCGCATGCGGTTTTCAGCAAATTGATAGGTCACACTTAGACAGTCATACCACCTTGTTCCGGAATTGCCGGCGGGGGTCCCTGACTGAGACAAAGATAGTTGAGACATTCGATAAGGTCGACTTCGTGCGGAGCGCAACTTCGTGGGCCGCTGCAAACCAATAAAACGACAGAGGTTGAGGTTTGCATCCGTCCACGGAGACATCAACTCCACTATCGAAGTTATCAACGAAACTTCCAAAACATCCGTAGGGAGAATGGAGTTTATGAAAAGATAGTGGGAGTCAAACGGAACAAAAAGTCCTTGTTCGCGTTTGATAACCTATACAATCGACTGAATGTGCCTTTTATTTTGTGCAGCATTTTCTCTCTTTGTGAAATTATGTCGACCGCTTTAAATGTACTGCTCAAGGAGAATAGGTTGACTGGGTCAAACTATTCAGACTGGCTTCGCAACTTGAGGATTTTCCTTGAGATTGAGAACCTAGTTTATATCCTTGATTCTGAATGCCGCTAGCCTCAGGGGCGCGGGCATCCGAGCAGGCTCGTGCCGCTTATGACAAGTGACTGCGTGACGAAAAGCTCGTAAAGGCTCATGTCCTCGGATCGATGAGTAACGCACTGCAGCATAGCCATGAAAATATGGCTGATGCTCGGGTGATGGTTCAATATTTGAAAGAGCTTTATGTTGAGACGTCTAGGACAGCTTGCTATGCGACTTCATGGCAGCTCTTCCGATCGAGGATGTCTGAGGGTGAGAATGTTGGCGAGCATGTTATGAACATGATTACCATTCTCGAGAAGTTGGAGACTCTCAATTTATGATTTGATCGAGAATTACAAACGATCTGATCTTGCAGTCTCTGCCTCCGTCCTTCAACGCGTTCATTGTGAACTACCATCTGAACGGCATGACGTTGTTGCTTCCTGATCTGATGACTCAGATAGAACGGCGCAAGGTCAGATGAAGAGGGCAAAGCAGACTGCACTTGTCGCCACTTCTTCGAAGCCCTAGAAAGGCAAAAAGAAGAAGGGCAACAAGCTCAAGCCTACAGGGAAGGTTTTCAAGAAGAAAATATCTTCTGGTAAATCGAAGCAAACCGGTGTAAAACCGACGGATAGGTGTCTGCATTGTGATGCGCGGGGCCGCTGGAAGCGGGACTATCCGAAGCTCAAGGGTGAGCAGCTGCGTCATGTATGGAACTTAATGTTTTAGAAACAGTTTGTTCTTCATCTGTATACTCTACTTCCTGGATATTGGATTTAGGGGCTAGTACTCACATTTGTGTGTCCACGCAAGGTCTGGGACCAAGTAGAGCGCTTGGGGAGCATGAGATCGAGGTCAGAGTGGGAAGCGCGGATCGTATCTCAGCAAGCCATGTCGGATCAAGATCTCTTGTATTATCTTCTGGGCATGTGTTGCATTTGTACGATTGTCTTGTACTCCCGAGGGGATTTAAGAACATCGTCTCCTTCCTGTTTTGAGCAGGAATGGTTATGTATTTAGTTTTAGTAATAATACATGCCACATTATGTATCGAAATAAAAATGTTGGCAGCGCGACACTATTTAATGGTTTGTACTATTTAAATACCCAGAATGACGTATTTCTGTGAATACTATCACTAATAAACGAAAGTCGGGAATAAATGCAAGATACTTGTGGCATCTTCGATAAGGTCATGCTAGAGAATGCAAGATCCACAAGTTGGAGAAAAGCGGGATATTGACACCGTTAGGATCAGATCTCTATCCGACTTGTGAGTCGTGCCTCCAAGGTAAAATGACCTGATCACCCTTCACCGTGACTTTTAATAGAGCCACGAAAATTCTCGGTTTAATTCACACCGACATTTGTGGGCCATTCAATGTGAAAGTTCGGGGTGACTTCCACTATTTTATTACCTTTACGGATTATCACAGTCATTATGGACTTGGGTATCTGATGAGGTATAAAGCCGATGTGCTTGAAAGGTTCAAGGAGTATAAGGCGTTGGTGGAAAACCAAAAGTCGAAACTCATTAAAGCCATTCGATCAGATCGAGGCGGCGAGTACATGAGTGTCGAGTTTGATCAGTTCTTGAAGGAGAATGGTATAATATCACAGATGACTCCGCCAGGCACGCCATAGTTGAATGGCGTGGCCGAACGTAGAAACCGAACTTTATTAGATATTGTTCGTTCTATGTTAAGCTTTACAGATTTACCGATGTCATTGTGGGGATACGCGCTTTTGACAGCGGCTTATACCATTAACAGGTGTCCCTCGAAGTCTGTTAATGGCATTTCGTATGAGATATGGACTGGTCGTTTACCCAGCTTATCACATATTAGGATTTGGGGTTGCCTGCCTATTTGAAAAAGTTGAAAACAGACCAATTGGAGTCTAGGTCTATAAAAGGACGTTTCATAGGTTACCCTGGAGACTCTATGGGGTACGATGATCAGAGGATCGTTGTGGGCCTACACACATATTTTCTCGAGGAAGAGTTCATTCGAGATTGTGGCGTTGGCCGTGAGGTCACTTTCGAGGAGCAGTCGACCGAAACGCCCACACAGGATTCGGATGGTCCAAGTGAACCATTCTTGCGACGATCAGAAAGGGTGTCACGCCAACCACAGCAGTTTGGCATGTTACATGCCGAACATGATTATATTGCGACTAGGGGACTTCTAAGAGAAGATCCCGCTACTTTCGATTAAGCTATATCTGATATTGACTTAGCGAGATGGATTAAGGCTATGCGAGCTGAGATAGACTCAATGTACTCCAACAAATTCTGGACTCTTGTAGACCTACCGAGCGGTTTTAGACCAATCGGTTGTAAATGGATCTACAAGAGAAAGATTGAATCTGACGGACAAGTTGACACGTACAAGGCCAGGTTGGTTACCAAGGGCTAAAACCAAAAAGAGGGAGTCGACTATGAGGAGACTTTCTCGCCTGTAGCCATGATCAAGTCTATCCGGATAATGCTCCATATAGCTGCGCACTATGATTATGAGATTTGGCAGATGGACGTCAAAACGGCGTTTCTTAATGGATTCCTCAAGGAGGAGATCTATATGGAGCAGCCAAAAGGTTTTGAGTCGCATCCGGATGTTCACATAGTATGCAAACTGAATCGGTCCATTTACGGACTAAAACAGGCCTCTCACAGCTGGAATCTACGTTTTGATGAAGCAGTTCGGAACTTTGGATTCGTGAAAAACATAGATGAGCCATGTGTCTACAGAAAGAGCAGTGGGAGCATGGTGTCGTTCCTTGTATTGTACGTGGATGATATCCTTTTTATAGGAAACGACCTCGGGATGCTCTCATCGGTGATAGCATGGCTTTCAACCGAATTCTCCATGAAAGACCTGGGAGAAGCGACGTATATACTCGGTATTCGCTTGTTCAGGGATCGAGCGAACAATACGATCGGTTTATCTCAGGCCCTTTACTTAGAGAAAATCCTGAAGAAATCCAGAATGGATGACTCTAAGAGAGGGTTCTTACAATGCGACATGGGATCCATTTGTCGAAATCAATGTCACATCAAAGTGAGGAAAACAGACGACGGATGAGTGGATCACCCTATGCATCTGCAGTGGGTAATATGATGTACGCGATGTTGTGTACACGCCCAGACATTGCTTACGCTATGAGCGTAGTTAGTCGGTTTCAGGCACACCCAGGGGAAGAACATTGGACAGCCGTTAAGAATATCTTTAATACCTTAGACGGACTAAAGACTTAACGCTGGTTTATGGAGGAGCGGGACTATAATTAGTTGGTTATACCGATTCGGACTTCCAGTCGGACGTGGATGACCGAAAATCTACTTCAGGTTTTGTATTCGTGCTCAACGGCTGGCAGTGTCTTGGAGAAGCTCCAAGCAAAGCACGACTACTGATTTCACGTGCAAGGCAGAATAGATAGAAGCCTCAGGGACAGCTAAAGAAGCTGTTTGGATGAAAAAGTTCTTGGAGGAACTTACTGTGGTAGTTGCTGACAGACCGCTTACAGTTTGGTATGATAATAGCGGTGCAGTCGCGCAAGCAAGGAACCACGATCTCATAGCAAGTCCAAACATATAGAGTACGTGAGTTCGTTGAAAACGGGATGGTCGCTATGCAGAAAATCGTCACCGTAGAAAACGTGGCGGACCCGCTTACGAAGCCCTTGTCCCAAGCAGTTATGGAATATCATCTGGACAAGATGGGGCTACGATACCATTGCGACTGGAATTAAGTGCAGCGCATGGCATTCGAGTGCAAGTGGTGGCTGTTAGGAAGTGTTCCTCGGAATGCCATACGGGGACTAGGAATAGTATAGGGCACACGATGATGTATAGGTTGCTAGACAGTTTCATTGTATATACTGTCAAATAAATTAATGAATATGATTTTCATTATAATAAAGTCAGTATTATTTATTTATCGAATTTAAAGTCTTCTTGGCATCCCGCAGTGCGATAAATAAATAACACCCAAATGTTTGAGTTGGACGTCTGATTCTCGTGGGGACGGAGAGGAGACACTGATGATCCTTAATCTCAGCATTAATAAAAGCTTGTAAGCCTAAGGATTCTAGGAGGGTGACTAGATATCCGAATATGACTTATACATTGACGACCACATAGTATCGGTAGTGTCACAGATTACCTGAGAGGTTGTGGGTTGTGATGGAGATATCGGTGATCGGAGAGAGAGCGTATTCGGACATTCGGCTTGTATTCGTCTCAATCATATGGCTATTATGTTGTCAATGATTGAACGAATGACTATAGCAGCCTCAGACCGATAGGGTCACTGACGGGTTTGCTTTCACGATTTCGGTTTGTCGCTAGTTGGCTAGGTCCGTAAGTGTTCAGATATGGGACACGGGCCAGCGACGAAACGCAACCGACTTTACGGAGGTGATTGCCGGGCTTTGACTGCTATCGGGATTCACTAGGTTAACGTCCTATGAGATAATCGGAGAACGATGATTATAAAGTCTTCGGTCGAAGCTTAGAAAACTTGCTCGTATTAGATACAGAGCGTAGTTTAAATAATCGGTTGGGTCTCGATTATAACATAGCATTAGGTTAGTGAGTTTGACATATGCATGGCTCTCACCTAACCGGGATGCAAGTGAAAGGCGTGAGAAGTATTTAAATATACATATAGTCGGTTCGCCCGAATTTCGATTAGATAAAAATTCGTTCTCAACTGGGATCTGTCCGGTACCGCGGGATTGGCTAGGCTAATACTGGGACTCGTGGATTCCTCCCATGCCAGTTGAGACGGACCTAGAGAGTCGCGCTTAAAAATGGTAATGAACTCGAACGAGAACAGTGAGCTTTTCTCTCGAGCCTAACGAATGTGATTCGTTGAGGTAGTGGCATAGTTGATACGAGGTATCGACGACTTAGTTAAATTCCAGTGACGGTCACGGAAATAATTAGGACTTAAGATTGTCTTAAGTGATTAATTAATTAACTAAGTGAGGCTCAATTATAATTAAATAATTAGATTGGATTTAATTATTTTATTATTTAAATTGAGGGATTGAATTGAGAATTTAGAAACCTGGGCCTAATTGAAATTATTAAAAATCATAAAATAAATTAAAAAATAGAAAATCTACACATCCCAACGTGGGATGTATAGAATATATGACTCATGGTGTGAGTCATTAACAAGTGTATAACTTGACACTTGTTTGTTTCAATAAAAAAAATGCATAAAAGAAGGTAACGTGAGAAGTGATGATTTGAAGGACTTGACCATTTCTTAACATAGAACTAAAGAGAGAAAAGAAATAGAGCTGAAGTGTAGAACTTCCTAAGCCACGCCATGATACGGTATCGTTCGACGAACCCCAACGCCCGAACCGAGTGCATCTAGCCATCGGGAGCAGTCTCGAAGGTTCGTTCAAGGACATACCGGCGTGACAATCTAGCTCGGAGGTCCGGAGATCCTGACGAGGTGCTTCAACGTACATCCGAGGCGACGACAAAAGAAATCCTGTTCACCGAAGGTATACCTCGAACTCAAAGGATTTGATTTATGAAAAATACCAAACAGTATGGAATAGTTCGAAAGAACCCTTGTTGCAAACCTCAGCAAGTGTAGAATTATTCTGGAAAATTTGGTATCAATCGGAAGTCATTTCGATCATCAAATAGTCAAAAAACGGCAGGCTCCCGCTTTACTCGAATGATAATTTCGAACCACTGAATTGATTTTCCAAAAAATAATAAACGACATCAGAATAATCCGAAAGACCCATCATTGCGGACGCTGGGAAGTGTAGAATTATTCTAGAAAATTTGGTATTGATTGAACATCATTTCCGTCGCCAAATAATCGAAAAATGGCTGGCTACCGCTTTGTTCGATTAGTTTGGAACTAAATTATTAATTCAAATAAATTTGGAATGAATTCGAATTTTGATATAATTAACCGTGGTCTCCGAGGCTTAGGGCAGTATCTCAGGCCCTCGGGAGAAGCCGAAGGACGTAAGGTCGAATTTAAATATTAAAAATCGAAAATTCATCACCCTACGCCGCTCGGTTCAAATCGCGCTTCCGCTATTGCCACGTTGCGCTGTTCGGGGGTCAGCGTCGATGAATCGGGCCCACCCCAACATCTATTATGTACAGTAATGAGCTGTAAGTAATCATTTTCGTCTTTGTGAATAATTTCCTAATTTATATCACTGATTTGTACTGCAGATATTAATTTAAAATGCATTACTAAATGTTAAATTTCCAGAAAGCAACGATATATTCCGTCTGTAGAAACAGGTTCTTCAACCTCAACTTCAGCGTGAGGAAATTGTTCCATGTAAGCCAACAGTAATTGGTGAATACAAGAAGATTAGCGAGCATATTTTGGAAATGCTAGATGCGAAAGAATTAGAGGCTATGGTTAAAAGAAGTCCATTCGGAAAACTCATTCAGTGTGCATCACAGTACCAACTATCAATTCAGTTGATATAGTTCCTTATGCAATCGCAAGTAGCAGACGACGATTCTGAAGAGCTATGGATGGTGATAGAGGGAAAACCGTTGCGTCTCTCAGCTGTAGAATATTTGACTGATCTGAAGTTTGTTGAAGATCCTTCCTTTTAGCCAAATGAAGCCTTTATTAAGAGGCACTTTGGAGATAATACACGGATTATGCTGGATGACCTGACCGAAGCTAACTGAAGATTGTTAGCTTGATATTCATCGTTGGAGTGCTCCAAAGAAGAAGCTATCGAAAGCTATGGTCGAGACCGCTCTGCTTTACTTACTTGAGGACTTCGACGAATTCAACAAATTTCCGTGGGATTCTCTTGAATTTGATGAAGTTCTGACCGCTTTGAAAAGAGACCTCAGCTATTTGGGAAGGCTAGGCAAAAATTGGACAGAAGAGAAACATTATCGTGGTATAGGACTTGGTGGATTTGTTCACCCACTGCAGGTAATCATTTGTTATTCCAAAATTAATGTAATGTTAATTATTGTTTTATTGTGATTCAAATCATTTCAAATGGCATTGTCATCTGTCGTGCCTTAGGTACTTGCGTATGAGTGTATACCTGGTATTGCCAAGAACTTCGCGAAACGGCAACAGCTGAAGGGCAATCCAAAACCCGCATGTGTTACTGGTACACAAATGATTGGAAGACAAATTGATCTCCGACGATGGTGAAATTGTGAGAGCAGCTTCTTCATCAGGCGTCGGAAGCAGCCTGTTACAGCCCACGGACGAAGAATGTGCGTCCTTCTTTCATGACCCCAGTCAGTTCGTGTCTACTACTGACAATGAGCTCCTCTAGGAAATAACCTCACTTCTACTGAGTGGAGTTACAGTAACGTGTGTTCCGTCTGAGAATGTTAAAGCGCGTTAACAGCCTACGGCTGAAGTTAGTGACGAGTCAGGTGCCGCAGATTCTTCCCATCATGATACACCAGAGAAAAAACCAGCTCCATTGAAGGGTCTTCTTACTGACACACCAAAACTAGCGTCTCCTGTACGTGACGAGAAACCTAAATGCAAGGGAAAATCTCCCTCCACCGTATCTCAATCGTCTGACTCAAAGATCGTTGGTGGCGAACCATTGCACGTGGACGTCCTTGATCAGCATAGAGATCCGTCGAAGGCATCTCCAGCACAATGACTGAAACGAAGATGTCAAAAAATGGTCAAAAACCGTCATCTTTGCAGGCAATGACTGAAATGAAGATGTCGAAAAAACATCGTCAACCTGTAATACCCGAGTCCCGTAAGTAAGCCGGCCAATAAATATGCATACATATTATGTGGCTTAAGTGAATACATGAGACACGTTTTGTGACTTTTATGTGCCTAAATGATTTTATGTTACATGCCAACATGACATGGGTGAATTGAAAAGAAAATTTTGAATTTAGGTTAGTATTGATTTTAGGGTTTTTAGTACATGGTATGCTAACCTAGAAAATTTGATTTAGTTTGTTAAGCGTTGATACCGCGTTTTATGGAACACGAATTAGTAGGAATAGATTTCGAAAAGGCTAGATAGAGATTTTGATGCATTAGGGTTCCGGAACTAGGAATCTTGAGATCTTTGGATCTCGAAATCCTTGAAGCTTGAAATGCTAAATATCGAAATGAGTAAAAGTTGAATAAATAGATGTCGAAATCTTGAAAGCTCAAGATCTCTAGAAGCTTGAAATCATTAGAACTCGAGATCTTTAAATCTCGAAACCTTTGAAGACTCTAGATTGGTAGACCTCGAAAACTTTGAAGTCCACTTAAAACTCGAGATCTTTGGATCTCAAAATCTTGGAACCGAAATAATGAAGCTCGAGATCAAGTAGGGAAATAGAAATGTTGAGATTTCGGGACTCAATTTCTTAACTACAAAGAAAGGTACATAGTTGAGATAAGAACTAACCAAAGGTGTCGATGTCATTTAGCTATTATCACACGCATAAACCTAGATAAGGAATGAAAGAGGAATTAAACATTTCATTTACAAACTATCGAAAACTAGATGAAGGGAAGCAGCGAAGAACGACATTCCTTCTTAAAACTACAAAAGGGTATAATTCTTACTTTGATTTATATTTTATTCAGATCCTAGCTTGTTAGCAAGATTAGGAAACACGAAAATTTCATTTGTTCAAGTTTACATGAAGATTTGAGTCTCGAAAGACATAAATAGGTTGAAGTTAATTGTGTTCTTGAAAAGTAAGTCTTTTAATCAAGAGCTAAATATACTTTGAGGGTTAAGGGTATTCATCATGTTCCCGAACGAGTATATCTATGAACCGTGTCGTAATTTCTTTAGTATTAAGGCTGTAATTTCGAAAGAGTAAGTTCTTCCCAGATCATGAATCTCGAAGCCATGTTAAGTTTGATAGAATGATTTCGAGAGCTTCATAAGGATTTAAGAATGTCGAAGTCTATGCTAGTAGAATCTCGAAATCAAGCTTGCAACCATGTCGAAATACATTTTAGTATTAGCCCTGAAATTTGGTAAGAATCTCGAGATCAAGCTCGAGATTCATCTCAAACCATACCGAGATTTATCCATCATGTCGACATTCATAATGTATCTCAAAATCCATCCATAACCAAGCTCGACATTTATCTTAATAACATGTCGAGATCCATGTCGAATTTTATTTCGAGATTTTGTATCATTCAAATCTCGAAATCCTTATATATGCTATATCAATGCAGCTCGAGATCCATTTCATAATCCATGTCGAGATCAAGCTCAAAACCTATTCTAGGTCGAGATCTTTATGTATTATTTAAATGTTGAACTCTTGTATGTATGGTGTCGAGATCCATAACCAAGCTCGAAATCCATGCTAGTATATCGAGAATCGTTATGGGATCTCGAGATCCAACTCGACACCCATGTTGAAATTCCACAATCATGTATGAAACCATGTCGAGATTCTTATGAATCTCGAAATGTTATTTTTCAATTAAGACAAGTTCGAAACTTTAGGGTTTCGAAGGTTATAGAAGTCAAAGCTAGGGTTTTCAAACTAAGCCACCTTGTGAAACTATAATTAGACCAACAAACCCTAATTTCATATATTTCTATACATAGGTTACGAAGATTAGCGACTTACCGTACGATACACTAAACAGCTAAGGATACCAGGTAAGTGGAAGTCCCAACTACAACACATAAATGTATGAAACCACCTTGGGACAGAAAAGGCGCCCTAGGGTTAGCCTCCCTTGAGTGGGTATTGCCATTTATATGATTATTTATCCCATGTGGATTCGAGCTCCATGATGGTGCATAGCAAGATAGCCGAGGGCCCCATATAACAAGACAAGACAGGACACGAAAAATATGAGGTCTAGGGAGCATTGATGCTGATGCCTTTGCAAACTTAGGACACGTGCATGGCATGCATGACTTTCACTTACCGAGCTTTATAAGCTCATTCCACGAATTTATATGTTGTAGGTTCACGGGATCACGGTACGTGATCTTTACGAAGGCTAGGCCAATTTTGAAGCTTCCGGAGGACTCTTGAGGTAGCAGTGTGTACATGGGTGCGACCTGAGTGGCGGGCCGGCAGATTGTTTTGAATACGCCTGCGCACTCACCTTGTATTTATGTCCTAGGAATATTCTGTATTGTACAAAAGAGTTTTCCTTTAAAAGGAAAATTTTGTAAGTATTTCGTATATAGATTTCGTTTCATCACATGCAGTCACACAGATTAGTAATAAGAACGGGTGGTGGAAGTCAGGGGCGTCACAGGTGGTATCAGAGCTTTCGGTTACAAGTTTTGTAGACTGTACATGTACACACAATCAAAAGCACGGAAGCTGCCTTGCTAGTAAGTTTTATGTTTCTATGAATGTTGTATGTGCATGATTTATTAGCCTTAGGGACTATATGGGTATAAGAGAATGGGTAGAACAAGAGGAGAAGGTAGTGGGAGTGTGATAAACGTAATTTTCCTTACGTTTATATCTGTTAAATTTAAGTCATTTGCATGAGAAATGAAGTCGTTTCGATAACTTTAGTACTTAAATTAAGATGTCACACTTGTACTGGTAGCTTTGCGGCATCTTCGTATTCTTCGCGGATTATGGGGTAAACGATGTCCGATGGACCTGAAATTTTAAAAGAACATATAAGATTCATTGTTCATGATTGTGACCGAAGGGATTTTCATTTTGATGTCTGGATTGGAAGATATGAATTTTTGAACTCATTACTACTTTCTTGTGCAGAAATGGTTTGAACTCGGCCCAAAAGAAAACCGATTGAGCCCATACTAAAATCAGCCCAAGCCCATCACCTTAAATCCCTCTGGAAATGCCTTTTATCAAGCTGGGATGATAACTAACGTTCTTTAAAGAAAGTCAAAGGAGAAGGATCAACTTAGACCCACAAGCACACACGACATCCCCAAAAATATGATCGACGAATCCAAAGCGCAACGCTCAAGGAAGAAAATATTGCAACGCCGTTCTTGAAGTAGACATGAAGATTTTGGTGTCTCCCCTCTCATCTATAAATAGAGCGAAGGAATTGCAAAGAAGGGGGGAGACGAGAGAGGCAATCGACGTGAAGAGCAAAGCCGGGGGACGAAGCCATATACACGTACAACACGGCAGGGCTGATCGGCGACGGAAGCACGGGGCTGACCCTTGGGCTGTGAGCGGTGCGTGTGAGTAATAGCTACGAGCCGGGTGCACGGTACTGACGAAGGGCTGATCCGAGCCGGGGGTTCACGAGCGAGGTAACAAGCTAAATTTCGGTTACGATTGGGCTGCGACGGGTTGCGGGCGTAGGAGGAGAAGCGAGCGAGCAGTGCAGAGGTCTCGTAAGAAAAGGAGAAGCTGAGACGCGCACCACCTGTTCGACAACGCCTCAACGAAGGATTAAAACGCGGAGCCGAAATTCAGGGAAGAAACATGTTTTTCTCGTTGTTATTTACGCTCGTCGTTATGTTGATGTTTAATATGAGTGGCTAAATCCCGTAGTATTTGAGATTAGATGAACCCTAGCGAAATCGTACGTATGTTGAACGTATTATTAATATGCTTTTTATTATGACTCGTTTACGATTTATGCTATTATTTTGATTATGTCTATGTGGTCGAAATAATTGGGAAATCGAACGCTACGCTCGAGAGAGGGGCGAACGATTAGACCACTCGTAAACGAGCGGAATAAACTCATCGCTAGAGATAGGTTGAACTACCCCGTCGGATTAGAGTCAAATCTAATAGTGGGATTCGTCGTGTTTTAATGCGATCTGTGGTTGACTAGTTAGGGAAGCTTGCCCAGCTATTTAATTCATAGATTAGTTGTTTACGATTCTTATGTGATAAGGCGCAGTTTCGTCAGTCGTATAAATTCGTACGCATGCTCTAGGAATCCTTACGGTATAATAATTAGCTAAAATATATAATTTGTTTGTTGTTCGATTGCGCTAGGGGGATTCGAAGTCTCAATTACGTTTTCTTCACCAAGTCGTCGCGTTTATTATTATTATTAGCTTTTATTTAAGTTTTACTGTGTTTTCTATTCTTCTAAACAAAAACATAGAATTATCTACTAGGATATTTAAACGACGTTTTCTATAATATATAGTTCCTTTGGGTTCGATACTCGAATATTTGCCATTTCTATACTATTTTCGATAGGTACACTTGCCTGTTGAGCGTAGTTAGTTCGTCGATATTCGTTTTATTTTATTACTCGATCCGCTCGATCAAGTTTTTGGCGCCGTTGCCGGGGAACTATTGATATTCGGAAAACTTTAGTTTATTATTCTAGCTCTATTATTATAATTATTGTTATTATTATTTTTATCATTATTGTTATTATTATTATTATTATTATCATTATTATTTCTACGCTTATTATTTTTATTTATATTTTTCTTCTTCGTTAGCTTCGCTATTTTAATTAGTATTATTTGCTGTTATTTTTTTATTAAATATATTATATATATATATATATATATTTTTTTTTTGCTTATCGGATTTCGTTTGATCCAGGTACGTGAATGCTCGTGCATGACCCGAAGGAATCCTTCGCTACCAATCGTTGAAGGAGATCCGGAGGTCGAAAGAACGTTCCGACATAACCTACGAGAAAACGCAAGCGCGATTCGAAATGGCGACTCAAAATCGTGACGATATGCCGCTTGTAGCTAGAGAGCCTCCAATGAGAGAGCTGTGGAGAAACAACGCCTAGTGTGGTCGGTCGGCTCAGCGATAGTGCTTCCTCAAGTCCCGAACAACTTTGAGCTGAAACATCATTGGCTTCAAACGACAGCGCAATACGATGGACTCTCCGAGGAGGACGCTTACCGACACATACGAGACTTCCTGTCCGTCACCGACACAATACGAGTACAAGGAGTAAGCGCTGAAACGATTCGGCTCTACTTATTTCCGTTCTCCCTAAGAGGTAACGCCAAGGAGTGGTATAATCTACTACCTGAACGATCCATCACCACTTGGGACGAGATGCACGCCACCTCATCACGCACTTCTTTCCACCGTCAAAGGTGCTGAAACTCAAAATGGACCTTACGGCATTCAAGCAGAAGGAAGGCGAGAATTTATACGACGTATGGACGCGTTTCAAGACGCTTCTGAATCGCTTCCCGCAACATGGTATGACGAAGAGCGAATTGATACAGCGGTTCCATGAATCGTTGAACGATATTACCGTGCAACTACTTGACGGGGCATGCAATGGAGGTTTATGCAATTTAAGCGCAACGGAAGGCTGGAATCTGATCGAAGAATATAGCGCAAATAGCTTCCGGCGCGGGAGTTCAGGCAATAGAGGCAAACCACCGGGGATGTACGATGTCGATAATGCAACAGCGATAAACGCCAAGTTCGACACGCTCCAACAACAAATCGCAGCTAACAACCTCCAAATGCAAACATTGATGAATACGCTATTACCCACGCTAACAACAAGCCGATTGTTAATGCAGTGCAGGTACAATCTGTACCGAGGACTTCTGCAACTGCTCCACCTCCTCATGCATACCCGAATTATACTCCGCCATGCGCTACATGCGGTGAAAGTCACGACGCAACTCGTTGTCCGGCCACTATTCCGATGGAGCACGTCGACTACATGGGTAACTACCAGGCCAACGAAGCTACGTCCCGAACCGAGTTCACCCGAACTTGGCCTACGGTAATCAACAACAAGCTCCACCAGGATTTCAAACCAAAGAACGCAAGGATACCATAGTGCGAATGCTGAGCCCACCTCGTATAGTCGTGTTGATAAGCTCGAGGGAATGCTCGAGAAACTAATGGGAAAGCTCGACTCTCGCTTGGATAATCAAGAAGCACGGTTGCAAAACACCGAGTCTTCCCTACGGGCCTTAGAGAAGCAAGTTGGGCAGATTGCCGAATCAATCCAACAACGTCCTTCCGGTTCGTTGCCAAGTTACACCGAGACCAATCCAAAGGACCACCATGTAAAGGCGGTGACACTTCGTAACGGGAGAGAGCTCGAGGAAGTGCAGAAAACGAAGAAGAACGTTGAACCCACGCAACCGAGCTGCAAGGCCGACAAACAAGAGGAGACTGTGTCTAAGCCACCTGTCAAGGCGTATCAACCAAAATTCCATACCCAGCAAGGCTTAAACGGGAAACCGTTGATGATCAATTTGGTAAATTTCTCTCTATTTTTAAACAATTACATATTAATTTACCACTTGTTGATGCCCTTGCGCAGATGCCTCGTTGGGCAAAGTTTTTGAAGGATCTTATCACGAACAAGCGCAAGCTTGAAGACGTTTCTACCGTTGATTGCGAGGAGAGTGCTCTGCCATTCTACAGAACAAGCTACCGAAAAAGCTTAAGGATCCAGGGAGTTTTACTATACCATGTTTAATAGGCGATTTAGTCGTCAGTAAGGCATTGGCCGATTTAGGAGCTAGCATTAATTTGATGCCTTATTCTATGTTTAAACGACTTGGTTTAGGAGAACCCAAACCCACTAGGATGAGTTTACAATTAGCGGAATATGATCTGTTAAGTATCCTAGGGGTATCATAGAAGATGTGCTGGTTAAAGTCGATAAATTTATAATTCCTGCGGACTTTGTTATTCTCGATATGGAGGAGGATGAAATATTCCTCTAATCTTGGGTAGGCCATTCCTCGCTACTGGAGGAACCATGGTCGATGTTCGTAACGGAACATTGACGTTAACTATAGATGGCGAAAAAGTCACATTCGATATGACCGAATCAATGAAAAATTCCGAGAAATTAGACGATAAATGTTTTTACATTGATGCATGGAGCGACTTTTTATCATTGCAGGGACTATCACAACCAGAAACGTTTGCTTCGATGTCAGGATTAGCAGAGACTGAAGAGCCAATGCATGAACGATCTTTTGAGGTTGACCAAATAGACGCAGACGAAGACGAGGCGGAACCTCACATCGAAGTGCACCCGAACAAAGAAGAGGAAAAAGAAAAATGTTCGATTGAGGAGCCACCAACCCTTGAACTCAAGCAACTGCCCGATCACTTGGAGTATGCGTTTCTCGAGGAAAACTCGAAGCTCCCCGTAACTATAGCATCAAATTTGGAGAAAAAACAGAAAATCATGCTCCTAGACCTGTTACGGGAGCATAAGAAGGCGCTCGCATGGAAGATATCAGATATTCGAGGAATCAGCCCGACCTTCTGCATGCATAGGATCCTGATGGAAGCCGAGTTCAAGCCTGTGGTGCAACATCAGAGGCGTCTAAACCCGAACATGAAGGAGGTAGTAAAAGCAGAGGTAATAAAGCTACTTGATGCGGGTGTCATATACCCGATCTCAGACAGTGCATGGGTGAGCCCAGTTCAAGTGGTGCCAAAGAAGGGAGGAATGACGGTGGTAACCAACGAGAAAAACGAACTCATTCCAACAAGGACCGTTACAGGGTGGCGAGTGTGCATCGACTACCGGAAATTAAACGACGCGACACGAAGAGATCACTTTCCTTTACCGTTCATTGATCAAATGCTTGAGCGTTTATCCGGTCATGAATTTTATTGTTTTCTTGATGGTCTTTCAGGTTATTTGCAGATCCCGATCGCACCAGAGGATCAAGAGAAACAACTTTTACATGCCCATTCGGAACCTTTGCATATCGGAGGATGCCTTTCGGACTGTGTAATGCCCCGGCTACATTCCAACGGTGCATGATGGCCATTTTCGACAAATTAATCGGTAAAGGAATGGAGGTATTCATGGATGACTTTTCGATTTTTGGTAACTCATTTGATGTATGTCTTTCCAATCTTAAGGCGGTACTTAAACGATGCGAGGAAACGAACCTTGTGCTAAACTGGGAAAAATGTCATTTTATGGTTAGAGAAGGTATCGTTTTAGGTCATAAGATATCCGCTAGAGGAATCGAGGTAGATAGAGCAAAAATAGAAACTATTGAACGATTACCTCCACCCTCGTCGGTAAAAGCAATTAGAAGTTTCTTAGGACATGTTGGTTTTTATCGTAGATTTATTAAAGATTTTCTAAAATTGCTAGACCTTTGACTCGTCTGCTAGTGATGTACCTTATGAGTTTACAACCGATTGTATGAATGCTTTTACTCTACTTAAAGATAAGCTTATTAATGCTCCTGTCATGGTAGCCCCCGATTGGAGGCTACCATTCGAACTAATGTGCGATGCCAGTGATTTTGCAGTAGGTGCAGTTTTGGGGCAGCGACGGGAAAAATATTTTCAGCCGATACACTACGCAAGCAAGACTCTAAATGAGGCACAATCAAATTATACTACCACCGAGAAGGAATTGCTTGCAGTCGTGTTTGCAATTGACAAGTTCCGTCAATATCTTATCCTATCGAAGGTAATCATCTACACGGATCATTCAGCCATTAAGCATCTATTTGCGAAGCCGGATGCAAAGCCGAGGCTGATCCGATGGATTCTACTACTCCAAGAGTTCGACGTGGAGTTTCGCGACCAAAAGGGAACGGAGAATCTTGCCGCAGACCACTTGTCGAGACTAGAAGAGGCACGCCACGAGGTTACAAAAGAGGAGACGATCCGAGACTACTTTCCCGACGAACACCTTTACGCTATAAATGAGGTACCTGATGAACTTCCATGGTATGCCGATATTGCTAACTATCTTGTAGCGAGGATCTTACCAAGGGGATACACGAGTCACCAGAGGAAGAAATTCTTCTCGGACTTGAAGTATTACTTTTGGGATGATCCTTATCTATTTAGGATTTGTGCGGATAATATAATCAGGCGATGCGTAACCTTCCCCGAAACAATCGATATCTTGAGGCATTGCCACACGGGACCGTGCGGAGGTCATTATGGAGGCAACCGAACCGCACAAAAGGTACTAGAATGTGGATTCTACTGGCCAAAAATTTTCAAGGACGCGCAAAGGTATGTAGAAATGTGCGATAGGTGCCAACGAACAGGTAATATCTCTAAGCGCAATGAAATGCCTCAGAATTTTACTCGTTTGTGAAATATTTGATGTATGGGGCATTGATTTTATGGGTCCGTTTCCGACATCTTTTAAAAATCGATATATCCTAGTTGCGGTTGATTATGTATCAAAATGGGTAGAAGCGCAAGCGCTACCTACTAATGATGCTAGGGTAGTCGTTAAATTTCTGAAATCTTTATTTTCACGATTTGGTTCACCTCGTTGCATTATTAGCGATAAAGGTACGCACTTCTGTAACACCCAATTTGCAAAGACGCTCGAGAAATACGGCGTAAAACATAGTGTTACTACTGCGTACCATCCTCAAGCGAGCGGCCAAGTGGAGGTTGTGAACAGGGAGCTGAAGCGCATACTAGAGAAGACCGTGGAACACCATAGGCGAGATTGGCCAAACAAGTTAAACGACGCATTATGGGCATACCGGACAGCATACAAGACACCTATCGGATCTACACCTTATCGCCTTGTTTACGGAAAATCTTGTCATTTACCTGTCGAGCTAGAACACAAAGCGTATTGGGCTCTAAAAAAGCTAAATTTTGATTTGAATCTTGCAGGTGAAAAGCGTAACTTGCAGATCAACGAGCTCGATGAGTGGAGGCAAATGGCTTACGAGAATACTCGCCTCTACAAGGAGCGTACGAAGTTGTATCATGATCGTAAAATCATGAAACGAGAATTTCAAGAAGGCGATCTGGTCTTGCTCTACAACTCGCGCCTGCGGCTATTTCCCGGTAAATTGAAATCTAGATGGTCTGGACCATTTACGGTGACCCGAGCATTTCCGTACGGAACTGTCGAGATCACACATCCGGAGAAGGGGACCTTCAAGGTGAACGGGCACCGACTCAAGCATTACTATGGCGGTGACATCGAGGCGCTCGAAAAAGAAACCATCCACCTCCTCAGCACCACCCAACGCTAAAAATCACCGAATAATGTCTAGCTAAAAGACATTAAAGAAAAGCGCTACTTGGGAGGCACCCCAAGCCTATCGTGTGTTTTTCTTCTATTTCTATGCGCATTTTTAGTTTTTTAATTTTTTTTTTTCAACGGTCGCAGGGAATTCAAAATCTCAAGTGTGGGGAGGAGCCGTACACAGCATGCATATCGGACTATTCAGGGAAGTTCGCTTATCTTTCTATTTCCTTTTCCTTGTGTTACATGATTGTTACGTTGAGGACAACGTAAATCTTAAGTGTGGGGAAGGGAATTTCTGTGAAATTTAGGCGAACATGTTTTATATATGCATGTCTTGATTTTTGGTACCATTTTTTTTTTCAAAATCTCGCATAAAATGTTTTTCCCGGAAATTATGTTTCTTATCATGAAGGGATGACATTATGTTTGGAATTTTGCGAGTAATTAGGATACATATGCGTAGTCTACTTCTTTCTTACATGATGAACTTGGCGGTACTTTAGAGACTCGTACACATAACCCGTTTTTTGTGAGCTTTTTGAGCCTACGAGCTTTTTGCTCATTTATTTGGTTGTGTGAATCATGCTTAGTTTATTTCTCTTCAGAACTTGCTTGTTATTGCGTTTTGAAACTACTTAATGTGTGATTGCGTGAAAATGAGGAAGGCATTAGGAATCAGTCCATGGCCAAAGTATCCAACCACAACTGACCCCGTAGTTAGCCACTTTGAGCCTGAGCCTTTTATTTGAAAAAAGAAACCGATTATAAATTGCCAACCCCGATTAAGCCTTCAGACATAAACCCATCGGAGGGATAGTAGAAGTGAAGGTTGAATGCCGGACTCAAGAAGCGCAACCCGTGCTAAATCTCTGAGCTGAGTGCCGAAAAAAAAGAGAAAAAAAAAAGAAAAAAGAAGAATGAAAAAAAAAACAGAGAAAAAGAAGAGAGAGAGAGACTTATATATAGACTAAGAACCCTTCCTCCGATAATCTTTCACTCTCGAAAGCATATTATCTATTCCCTAGATCGAGGAGTTGAGAGAAGAAGGGCTTGGTGAAAAAGAAAAAAAAAAAGAATGCAAAAGAAAGGAAGTGATGAACAAGAACGATGTATTTTGGCGTATTCGAGATGATGGCATAATTCCGACACGACTACGGCTCATATCCTTCTTACGCGTTTTTTCTACATATCTCACATATTATAACCCGGTAAAAGACCTTCCGATTCACGCTTGACCATTGAAAGTGGTAGATTTACGAATTACTTGCAAGCTTATGGTAGGGATTAGATTAGTGCATGACTCGAGAGATATCACCGACATCTTAACCCATACACTGAGTGATTTGAGTGAATATCTGTGAGGTGCGGATTTCGACGGTATCGCTAAAGAAAATCGTGAAGTTAGTCGTTGATTTCAAATATGCTTTCCGACTTTACTTGCATATCGCCTACGTGATTTCATTCTTGACTGGTACGTTGCATGATTTTATCCTTTTCTATGCCTTCTTATTTTATTTGCTTGAGGACAAGCAAACGCTTAAGTGTGGGGAATTTTGATAAACGTAATTTTCCTTACGTTTATATCTGTTAAATTTAAGTCATTTGCATGAGAAATGAAGTCGTTTCGATAACTTTAGTACTTAAATTAAGATGTCACACTTGTACTGGTAGCTTTGCGGCATCTTCGTATTCTTCGCGGATTATGGGGTAAACGATGTCCGATGGACCTGAAATTTTAAAAGAACATATAAGATTCATTGTTCATGATTGTGACCGAAGGGATTTTCATTTTGATGTCTGGATTGGAAGATATGAATTTTTGAACTCATTACTACTTTCTTGTGCAGAAATGGTTTGAACTCGGCCCAAAAGAAAACCGATTGAGCCCATACTAAAATCAGCCCAAGCCCATCACCTTAAATCCCTCTGGAAATGCCTTTTATCAAGCTGGGATGATAACTAACGTTCTTTAAAGAAAGTCAAAGGAGAAGGATCAACTTAGACCCACAAGCACACACGACATCCCCAAAAATATGATCGACGAATCCAAAGCGCAACGCTCAAGGAAGAAAATATTGCAACGCCGTTCTTGAAGTAGACATGAAGATTTTGGTGTCTCCCCTCTCATCTATAAATAGAGCGAAGGAATTGCAAAGAAGGGGGGACGAGAGAGGCAATCGACGTGAAGAGCAAAGCCGGGGACGAAGCCATATACACGTACAACACGGCAGGGCTGATCGGCGACGGAAGCACGGGGCTGACCCTTGGGCTGTGAGCGGTGCGTGTGAGTAATAGCTACGAGCCGGGTGCACGGTACTGACGAAGGGCTGATCCGAGCCGGGGGTTCACGAGCGAGGTAACAAGCTAAATTTCGGTTACGATTGGGCTGCGACGGGTTGCGGGCGTAGGAGGAGAAGCGAGCGAGCAGTGCAGAGGTCTCGTAAGAAAAGGAGAAGCTGAGACGCGCACCACCTGTTCGACAAAACGCCTCAACGAAGGATTAAACGCGGAGCCGAAATTCAGGGAAGAAACATGTTTTTCTCGTTGTTATTTACGCTCGTCGTTATGTTGATGTTTAATGAGTGGCTAAATCCCGTAGTATTTGAGATTAGATGAACCCTAGCGAAATCGTACGTATGTTGAACGTATTATTAATATGCTTTTTATTATGACTCGTTTACGATTTATGCTATTATTTTGATTATGTCTATGTGGTCGAAATAATTGGGAAATCGAACGCTACGCTCGAGAGAGGGGCGAACGATTAGACCACTCGTAAACGAGCGGAATAAACTCATCGCTAGAGATAGGTTGAACTACCCCGTCGGATTAGAGTCAAATCTAATAGTGGGATTCGTCGTGTTTTAATGCGATCTGTGGTTGACTAGTTAGGGAAGCTTGCCCAGCTATTTAATTCATAGATTAGTTGTTTACGATTCTTATGTGATAAGGCGCAGTTTCGTCAGTCGTATAAATTCGTACGCATGCTCTAGGAATCCTTACGGTATAATAATTAGCTAAAATATATAATTTGTTTGTTGTTCGATTGCGCTAGGGGGATTCGAAGTCTCAATTACGTTTTCTTCACCAAGTCGTCGCGTTTATTATTATTATTAGCTTTTATTTAAGTGTTTACTGTGTTTTCTATTCTTCTAAACAAAAACATAGAATTATCTACTAGGATATTTAAACGACGTTTTCTATAATATATAGTTCCTTTGGGTTCGATACTCGAATATTTGCCATTTCTATACTATTTTCGATAGGTACACTTGCCTGTTGAGCGTAGTTAGTTCGTCGATATTCGTTTTATTTTATTACTCGATCCGCTCGATCAGAGTGCGGACAAAGGCAAGCAACCTGCAACTCCTGTTGATAATCGTGATACGACGATTCTCCAACTCACGGTGCTCGTTCGCCAGCAGTCCACTCAAATTCAAGAAATGATGCACCAGCGAAATAGGGGTGGCCAGTCTAGCAGCGGGCTCTCTCAAGCTGAAAGGGTGGAGATAGTAGGGGAAAGATTTCGTAAACTTAATCCCGCAACATTTGAAGATACCGTTGACCCTACAACGGCTGAAGATTGGCTTCGAACTCTGGAAAGCATGTTCCAGTATAGTCGCATTCCAGAGGATGAGAGGTTTTATGTGCTGCCTTCCTGCTAAGAGGAAGTGCAGGCCATTGGTGGGATACAATTCTCGCCTTTGAAGATCCAGTTACAATGACGTGGAACCGGTTCAAGGAACTCTTTAGGAGCAAATACTTCACCGCCCCTGTACGAGCCCAACGAATGAATGAATTCATCAATCTACGACAGGGCTCGATGGCAGTCGCGTAGTACATTAGGAAATTTGAACAGTTGTCACGGTTTGCAGCTCACATGGTGAGCACCAATACGCTAAAGGTGGAGCATTTTCTGGAAGGCCTAAAACCCGAACTATATAGAGACGTGAACATGGCCGGATCCCAAGGCGCTACCTACGCTCAAGTGGCTGAACGCGCTTTAGTGGCGGAGCAAGCGGAACTCCGAATTATGCGAGCCCATGAAGCAAAGAGAAAATTCGTTCAAGGACCGAAATGTAGTGGAGGCAACCCGAAGAAACCATTTAACCCCAAGAATGCACGACCTAATTTCCAGAACCAATCTGGACCTCCATAGAAATTTAGTCCTAATCAGCGAAGACCTCCAATGACTATACCCCCATGTCCCAGGTGCACACGACGACATCTGCGCGTGTGCTATTCTCAGAATGCAGTCTGCTATAAGTGTGGCAAGATAGGCCACTTTTCCAAGGCATGCACGGAGACTGCGTCTGGAAGTCAAGCATCTGTTCAAACTAGGCCACCTACGGTACCTGCTAGAGTTTACACATTGACTTCTGAGGAGGCGGAGAACAACCCATCCGCGGTAGCAGGTACTCTCCATATCCATTCAACCCCGACATGCATATTAGTTGATTCAGGAGCCACGCGTTCATTTGCATCCACTAACTACGTGGCGAGACTCGGGGTTACACCTAACCTAGTTAGCTACGAATACAATGTTACCATCCCACATGGAACCTCTACGAGAACCAACCAAATCTTAAGAGATAGCCCAGTAATAGTGAACGGTAGGACCTTACCCGTTGACCTGATAGTCATTCCAATGAACGATTATGAAGTAATCCTTGGAATGGACTGGCTATCGAAGTACGGAGCCGTTATTGACTGTAACCGTGAGCAAGTGACCTTTAACCTAGGAGACACCGAACCATTCACTTTCACGGGAACTAGAAAGAGTAATAAGATTCCCAGGATTTCAGCAATGAAGGCACATCATTTGATCAAGACAGAATGTGAAGCTTACCTGATATTCGCAATATCATCCGAAGAACGTTCATCCCCGAAGTTAGAAGAAGTTCCAGTAGTACGAGATTTTCCCGATGTGTTTCCTGGAGACTTACCCGGACTTCCGCCTGATCATGAAATTCAATTCACAATTGACCTAGTGCCAGGAGCTGCACCGATTTCTAAGGCACCGTACCGACGCGCTCCAGCTGAGCTGAAGGAATTGAGGGAGCAACTGGATGAACTGTTGCAAAAAGGGTTCATTCAGCCGAGCTTCTCACCATGGAGAGCACCAGTTTTGTTTGTTGAGAAGAAAGATGGATCGATGTGGCTCTACATCGATTATAGGGAGCTGAACAAGATTACGATTAAGAACAAATACCCCCTCCCTCGAGTTGACGACTTATTTGACCAACTACAAGGCGTAGCCGTCTTTCCGAAGATAGACCTGAGGTCAGGAAATCACCAGTTGAAGATTAAAGAAGAGGATTTCCCGAAGACAGCTTTTAGTACCCGCTACGGGCACTACGAGTTCCTAGTCATTCCTTTCGGGCTGACTAATGCACCGGCAGCATCATGGACCTGATGAACCGGGTATTCAAGCCATTCCTAGATAAGTGTGTTATTGTATTCATCGATGGCATTCTCATCTATTCAAAGACCAAATAAGAGCATGAACAACACTTGAAGATTGTACTGGGAATACTACGAGAAAAGCAGTTGTATGCGAAATTCAAAAAATGCGAGTTCTGGCTCAATCAAGTCGCATTTCGTGGACACGTTATTTCAGGAACTGGAATTTCTGTCGCTCCCAGCAAGATCGAGGCTATTAATAACTGGCCTCAACCAACGAAAGTCACAGAAATACGAAGTTTTCTCGGACTAGCTGGGTATTATCGGAAGTTCATCAAAGATTTCTCCAAAATTGCATCAACCGTGATGAAGCTGACAAAGAAGAATACTACATTCCAATGGGACGATGCTTGCGAGCAAAGCTTTCAAGAACTTAAACGACGACTCACTACGGCTCCTGTGTTAACTATTCCCATAGGAACTGGAGGATTTTCTGTTTACAGTGATGCGTCTAAGAATGGCCTAGGGTGTGTCCTAATGCAGAATGGAAATGTCGTAGCATATGCCTCGCACTCAAGGATTACGAGAAGAACTACCCGACTCACGACCTAGAACTTGCCGCTGTAGTCTTCGCTCTCAAGATCTGGGGACACTGAACTCCCCGCTTCATTAGCTCAAGTGCATGATATCTTTCACGTATCGACGCTACGAAAATACGTCGCAGATCCAAGTCATATGTTGAACACTGTAAATCTTCATCAACAACTAATGCCAGATTTAAGCTACGAGGAGAAGCCAGTAGAAATCCTCATGTACGACATGAAACGATTACGGAGTAAAGACATTCCATTGGTCAAGGTGTTATGGCAGAATCAGTCCACTGAAGAAGCTATATGGGAACGGGAAGATGATATGAGAAACTGCTACCCTGAGTTATTTCTCCCCACCTCATTTCGGGGGCGAAATCCCTTTTAAGGGGGGAGGATGTAATACCCGAGTCCCGTAAGTAAGTCGGCCAATAAATATGCATACATAATATGTGCCTTAAGTGACTGCATGAGACACGTTTTGTGACTTTTATGTGCCTAAATGACTCTTATGAGACCACCTTGGACAGAAAAGGCGCCCTAGGGTTAGCCTCCCTTGAGTGGGTATTGCCACTTATATGATATTTATCCCTTGTGGATTCGAGCTCCATGATGGTGCATAGCAAGATAGCCGAGGGGCCTATATAACGAGACAAGACAGGACACGAAAAATATGAGTTCTAGGGAGCATTGGCGCTGATGCCTTTGCAAACTTAGGACACGTGCATGGCATGCATGGCATGCATGGCTTTCACTTACTGAGCTTTATAAGCTCATTCGAATTTATGTGTTGTAGGTTCACGAGATCATGGTACGTGATCTTTACGAAGGCTAGGCCAATTTTTGAAGCTTCCGGAGGACTTTTGAGGTAGCAGTGTGTACATGGATGCGACCTGAGTGGTGGGCCGATAGATTGTTTTGAATATGCCTGCGCACTCACCTTGTATTTATGTCCTAGGAATATTTTGTATTGTACAGAAGAGTTTCCTTTATATAAAAGGAAAACTTTTGTACGTATTTTCGTGTATAGATTTCGTTTACATCACATGCAGTCACACAGATTAGTAATAAGAATGGGTGGTGGAAGTCAGGGGCGCCACACAACCTGACGCTCCAAAAGACCTGTTCGCTCCACGAAGTGACATGAATCCTCCGCAAGCTACTCGGGGAGATAAAACCACTCATGTAAGCCTTCAATTATGAAAAACATTGAATGTCGAATTTATTACCTAGCATGTCGGATTTAAACTATGCAACAAAACATCAACTGTGCCATTTCAGCAGGCAGAACACCAGGGAGCAACCTCTGCGAGGCCCTCGAGAGGAGTGAAAATCGAAAAAGTTCCTTGCATGCTAACTACAGCAGATGCCTTCCGACGCAACTGGTCCACAATCACTGACCATCCTCGCTGAATTGCAGAAAATGAGAGAGATCATACTATACCACTCGCAACATCACTTGCTATTAATGAGAGGGTAGGAAGGTTATCGGCAAAATTGATGGAGGTTAGCAATCGTGGAGGCAAGCTCCAAGCTTAGTGATGCCAGGATTCAGAAGGAGAAGCTCAAGCAGATTTCAGTCTACGCGAGTCAACGTGATGAATCAGGTCCGTAATTTTGTTGTACTAACCGTTTCTTCACGTTCTATTAAAGTTTCCTACACGCTATATCATAACATAATTTCATGATCATAACAAATTTTCTATATTATGTTCGCAAGTTGATGTGGAGGCAGGCACGGGGGCTATGGAGCTAGTGGACGAAGCAGACAATGTTGCCGGCGAGGCATGCATGCTCGATGATATTCCTGTCGTTGTCACGGTATCCAAGAAGAAGCGCAGGAAGGCCGATTGAGTCGTGTTAAAACTTTAATGCTTCGGTTGTTATGGTTGAACGGGACTGATAGCTTTTTGTCGCATTGGTCATATCGGACAATGTTTGGTAGACTTTTGCTGTTTTTGTTTCGGGCAACATTTAAGCACTTTTGTATTGCCTGAAAGAATGCACAACATTCTCCCTTTTAAAGCAATATTATTCAGGCATTTTGACGCTGTTACGATAATGAGCTTTCATCACAAACCCGGGCAAAAGGAGATCATACGACTGTTTTCCTGTGATTTCACCCATATAAAGTATTGGGAATAAAAGTGCGTTAATTTGAAAACAAACGCAATGTGTTATTTAATTCACAAATTGAATTTCGTGCCTTCATTTATTTCATTCCTACTGTTAGGTCCTTGTTTGTCAACACAATCAATCCTAGGCATGAATTCTAAGGAAATCGATAAGAATTATTGAACAATGTATTTCGATCGAAAACCTTCACTTGAAGAACACGAGAGAGAATTCCTTTAGTGTGAGAAAGTTTTGTTGTTTCTCTCTCTATAATTGAATTCGGCAGCCTTTCGGATTGATTCTCTAATTTTCTGTATTCAGCTCAATGTTTGTACAACTATTTATACCAAAGGAACTTGGTATAAATATCAAACTAGTCCTAATCTAAGGACTACTATACATAAAGCCCCTAATTACAAGGACAACTAATTAAATCAAGCACAATTAAATTGATACTCTACAATCTCCCCCTTTGTGCTTGCCCTTTCGCTGCATTTGTCCTCGTCGGGCATAATACGACCTGCGCAAGCCCAACGCATGCACAAAATTCCTGAGCGTTTCCCTCAGCTTCAGGCCCTCCTCGATGTCATCTAGTAATTCCATCAGGAGCGGCTGTTCTCTCACGAACTGATGGATTCTCAGCATCGTCTCTCGGTTGATTTCTTCCAGCCTTTGCTCTATATTCCTCCTGATGACCTTGAGCTTTCCGTCGCAAAACATATGAATCTCAGTCATCAACATCAACCTAGTCTTCTTGGCGATTGGATTGTGGTAGGTGACACCTAAGACTGAGCTGATGTGCACACGATTGCTTGGAAGCCCTTCGATATCAGGTCCTTTGTTGAGCGGTGCGGTCATGTTGACCTTCTTCATGTTGCTCTCCAAAGCCATCTGAAGTTCATCCGCAGCGAAGTACTTGACTTGGCGCATCATGAACCGGTAGAGTCCCTCGAGACCTTCTTTCTTGTCAACCTGCTTGCCCTTCAGCTCCCTTTGAATCTCGCAAACATCTCCTCGTGTTGGGCCAGATTATCAAAAACTGCATGAATATCCAACTCCTCCGTATCTTTCTTTTGTCTAAGTTGAGTGGATATCTTTTTCCAATCCGAGGGCAGAGAGGATAGAAATCTGATATTTGTTTCCATATTCGTCTTCGTGATTTCTATCTTTGTCATCTCGTTGAGAAGAGTGAGGTATCTTAGATATACATCATAGAGGCTCTCCTTCGGCTTTGCTTTGAAGAGTCATAAGCAGTGAGAATATTCGCCTTTTTGGCCTTGATGCCTACTTCCGTCCTTTGCATCATCCTAAGCAACTCATCCGACATTCCCTTAGCCGTTGCGAGGCTGTCTATCTATCTATAGATGTCATTAGGGATGCCTTGCATGAGTGTGTTCATGGCTATTAGAACAGCCTTCGCGCGGGCCTTTTCCTCGATAGAGTACTCCCTAGGCTCCTTAAGTCGCCTAGTAGCGGGAATTCGAGGACTAGCCGTGTTATCACCGACTATGGTGACCCAAAACAGTGCAGGTCCCTCTTCGACTGACTGCAATAGATTTTCAGCTTGATCTTTCAGAGCTATGAAGTTTAGGAAGCGGCTTCTCCAGACTGTGTATTCACCGCGTTGCAAGATCGGCGGACGATTGTTGTTTCCTAGCGAGTATGCATCCATCTCTTCTTTCCCTTTTTTTGTTGACGAAGGATCTTCGTTGGTTGTTTTGATGGATTTGAGTGATGTAATGTGCTTCACAAGTAGCAAATTAATTAGTAGCGTTTGATATTAAAGCAGTCGAGAATTATTTTCAATTCTATCTTTAGATTTTCGATCGAAAATAATTCAGTCGTGATTAAAATATATGCACTGTTCTCGTGCGAGAAAGTGCTTCAGCGAGAAAATTTTCGAGCGAGAAAAATTTGTGCAAGAAGATCGAGAAAAATCTTTTAATCGTGAATTTATTTCGATCGCAAGAAACAGTACTTAAGGTAGGTTTCTTGCTTAGTCAGAATAAATTCGTTGACTAAAAAAGTTTTTCGATCGCAAGTAATTTTCGCTTGGTCAAACTGTATTAGTTTTGACCGCAAAATTTCGACGGTTGCGAGTGCAAAGGTCAAAATGGGTCTTCGTCGAAAAAGTTTTTCGCTAAATAACGCTCAAAGAATTCTTCTACTAAAATCGTTCTTAGTAACGAAGATTTTGGTGCTGACTTAGTGTTCTGATCGATAAAAATTCTCGCGCGGAGTTTTGCGATCGAGAAATTTCTGCGATCGAAAACTTTAGCGAGAAAAATTGAAGTCCAGCGAATAAAATTAGAACCTTAATTAACCCCGATTCAATCAAAAACTATGAATTAGACTATGAAATCGCAGGTTTCTGCTCGTAATCAGAAGTTTGATTCGCACTGAAGCAAGATATGTCAATTTTAATCGAAATCAAACTGTGTTCATGTTTGTTCTTCGCGCGAACTGTAACGATTCAAATCTGGTCTATTCTGCTAAACTGATATTCAAACTGCTACAAATCCAATCGTCATCGATTTCTATTGCTAGAACAAACACAGAAACATCAAAATCAAATAAGATAAGCACAGAATAGGCCATTCAGATCGAAAAACTATTTCGCGCCAAAACTGTTCTTCACGTGAACAGTTCCAGAATATAATTTTCGATCCGAATTCTAATAATTTCGATTCAAAACAGAACAAATCTACTCTGATACCAATTGTTAGGTTCTCGTTTGTCAACACAATCAATCCTAGGCATGAATTCTAAGGAAATCGATAAGAATTATTGAACAATGTATTTCGATCGAAAACCTTCACTTGAAGAACATGAGAAAGAATTCCTTTAGTGTGAGAAAGTTTTGCTGTTTCTCTCTCTAGAATTGAATTCGGCAGCCTTTCGGATTGATTCTCTAATTTTCTGTATTCAGCTCAATGTTTGTACAGCTATTTATACCAAACAAACTTGGTATAAATATCAAACTAGTCCTAATCTAAGGACTACTATACGTAAAGCCCCTAATTACAAGGACAACTAATTAAATCAAGCACAATTAAAATTGATACTCTACACCTACCATTTAATTTGGTCAAATTATTTAACTAAAATAAACAATGAAAATAAAAGTGCATGTACAAATACCCAAATCGAAATATTTTTCATGAGTCCGCTCGATCTTCCTGCCAAATATGCTGAAACTAGGGCTGAAAACGAGCCGAGCCGAGCCCGAGCATGGCCCGGCTCGAGCTCGGCTCGATTATGTATAAGTGGGCTCGAGCTCGGCTCGAGCTCGATCGAGCTCGAAAAGGTGAGGCTCGAGCTCGGCTCGATAAACCATCGAGCTGCTCGAGCTCGGCTCGAAAAGCTCGGTTCATCATAAAAATATAATATTTTATATTTAATTATAATAATAATAAAACATATATATATATAAATTAAAAAAAAAAAAGAAAATTGGGCTCGATAAGCTCGACGAGCTATCGAGCCAACATACAAAAAGCTCGAGCTCGACTCGATTGTGAAAGGTCGAGGCTCGAGCTCGGCTCGAGCTCGACGTTGACCGAGCTCGAGCCGAGCTTTGACCGAGCTGCTCGCGAGCGGCTCGCGAGCAGCTCGGCTCGTTTTCAGCCCTAGCTGAAACCAACCACTCACATTGATGCGTCTAAGTGGGTTATACCTGCTTGCAAAACCCAAATTTGTGGCAGCCTCGATAGCTGACCTGTTCTCGCCGGATCCATCAGTTTTAGCATGTCTGCAGTGCCGGCACCTCTTCCAGAGCTCAGCGAAATGCAGGGGATAGTCCTAGGGTATGTACGAGTTCCCATATTTGTTGGGTTATTCTTATAATTGTTTTCCTACACGGATTTTTTAACTACCGAATATCAATTGAAAGTAATGAAGGTCATAATTGCGTACTGATTTTTCCATTAAAATTGGTGTTGCAAAACAAATTTGCAGCCGATATTTTTACAGTAGTTAGTGTTCCCTGTATCATGAACCCTTTTTGAATATTTATTGGTCTTTGTCTTATAATACGTTGTGTAGTGACTTCAATATCTATGAAACAACCTATATTCAGGTGAAGTTGGAAAATCAGCTTCCCCAGCATAGAGTCGTACATTGTAAATTAACAATCTATTCAGACTACAAGGAAACGTGCAATATCACTAGGAGCATCCTCAGCGGCATAGAGATGGAACAAATGGTCCAAAAATCACAATTTGTGAGTTTGATTGAACTTGCAGACAATTTCTGCTTATCAAGTCAGCTTATACGGTATTTGATGCAGTCTCAGACTAAGCTAGAGAATATAGATGAAATGTGGATGATGATAAACAACAGGCCCCTACGCTTTTCAGCTTCTGAATTCTGCCTACTGACAGGCATGGAAGTTTGTACTCAACCCGTTGTGGTTAAAAATAAGGGTTTCACTTCAAGGCACTTTCAAAGGAATGAGAGGGTTACAATACAGGATGTTAGAGTCCGATTGAAGGAGATGGGCAGGCAAAAAACGCCTGCCGTTGATATTGAAAAGCTAAACATGGCAAGCATTCACTTTGTTGCAAATGTCCTACAGAAACGAAGTGGTAGAGAAATATCCTTGATTGATACAAAGTGGTTATATTTGGTTGATGATTTTGACGAGTTCAACAATTATCCATGGGTAACCGTTGCATATCATGAAGTTCTGAAGTCATTGAAGAGGGATCTTAGTTCGTTTGACCGTGATATTGCAACGGGATTGTAGGTTATCAACTTGATTTGTGCAACCTCTTCAGGTTATCAACTTCGACTATCTCCAACGTTCTATTTTTTCATATTAGTGTGTATAATTTGTGTATTTACTTCAATTTGCATTTTAGTTTGTTAGACACGCAAATCATTCATCAAAATTCGTGTTGTCCTTCGCTTAGGTACTAGCATATGAATGCATACCTGTCGTGGCAACTACATTTGCAAGATACGTAGGCGTTGCCAATACAACACTCCCACGCATGTGCCGTTGGAGAACTGTCAACTAAAGAGGAGTGCCGACACTAGATCTGCCTACCGTAGTGCCAAACAGTTCAGGCAGTTCACCTGAAGAAATATCATCTTCAAGCTTTACTAGAAGTTGTTTGGGCGACGGAGTTCATAAGTACAAGACATCAAGATCATCATCTCATAGTGAAGCATCAACAGGGGCACTTCCTACTGCGATCCCCGTAAGAAAGAGTCCCGACAAAACATCACATTTCGCAAGGACGTTCCTGATATGGAAGATAAACAAATGTTGAATAAGCTGCAGCACCAAGGCTCAAAAAGGCTGAACTCTGCCGATAAAGCCCCCACCACGACTTCGAAAAAGGCTAAGAGAGTTGCATACAAAAACCAGAAGATTGATGAACATGTACTGAACAAGATTGAAATGTTCGCAAAAGCGGTGGAACGCGTAGAGGCCATGAAGGAACATCATCTTGTGACGGGACTTTACAAATCAGAACTGAAACGAGAGTTCTTCCTCGCATTGATGAAAAATGACAGCTGGCTCAGTGATGACGTAAGAAACATTTGCTATCATGCCTTCTAACAATATATATGTCAAGTTACGAATATCACACGACATTGCTTTATCGGTCTATGACAGCATGTCGACGAATGCTTGCATGGATTCATTCAGCTGCAGTCCCGGAGCAAGATTCCAAAAAAGGATTTTGCAATAATGAGCACATCATTTGCAAGGCTTGCACAACCAGTTAATGCAAAAAATGGGGGTGCTGGTATAAGCTCTTTGAGGCAGTTTGCCCTTGGCAAAGCAGAAGGATGGCCTTCGTGTCCACAGAGACGAGCGAATACCATTTTATTTCCATTGACTATTAAAAGATCACACTGGATTTTGTGCGTCTTCGAACCCAGCTCCAAGAGATGACTATCCTAGATCGTACATTTGTGATGCAGATCTCACCTACACTAATGCTATAGTGACAAAACTGGCAGATGCCATACGTTTGCTGCAACAGGAGTTGCAACTCCCAGACTCTGAGAAGCCACTGGTCGCACAGAGACATCTTGGTGTTACGCAACGGCCTGACCGGTAATCTCGACGCCTATATTTTATTTATACATTACTTATCGCTATTGAAACTTACCAATATATTTTATGCATCTCAGTGGAGATTGTGGCATATATATGTTGCAGAATGCTTTTGCAATGATGTTTTCGGAAGATGATCTGTTCGAAATTAACGAGCTCATAGGTGTATGAATTTAGGCAGTACTTGGCTGTATCAGTTTTTCTCTCATACTGGGCCTGGCCGAGTGAATAGATACGTCGAACTCTCATTCATCTTTTTGTAGCGGTGTAATGAAAAGTGTGGCCTTAGTGTGTAACTAGAATGCTGAACTGGCCGGACACTTTAGTGAATGTCCGTGCTTCTTGGGTACAATTTTTCGATGTTTATGTGCGAGTGTGTGGATTTTATGACATTACATTAGCATGAATGTAGCATTACTTACAAAAAGTTTATTGCTAAAGATAAATCCTACAAAGTCTGCGTTATTAAAAATTTTACTATATAGTCATAGGATCCGCTAGGCATCCATGTGTCTTTTTGTTGTTACTGAAATCCAGACAGATGCACGTTGTAGTTGCATTGCTACATTTATCTCAATTACCTGAATATGAACAGTCATGCGTGACTTTCAAGCAGTATGATGGAATATTGTCAAACACATGGACAACATTAATTAATGAAGGCATTGTATGTGATGTACATGAACGGTAAACCGTGAATATAAACAGTCAGCGAAATTAAATTCCACAAAATCGTTGCACTCAAAGGTTGATGGCCAAAGAGGAACGAAAATGCACTCAAAGGTTGATGGCCAACAAACTTAGTGTTTTATTTCTAATAAAAAATCGAACGCAGTCGCAGGAACACAAGACGACAACATGCAGTTGTTATTTCCTGGAAAATCACGATCCCATCAGGCCAAAATTGCAAGACATAAGCATTTGGAAATCATGAAATCTAAACGACGATTGAGGATTACACAGAGCAGTAAACAAAACTAAGGAACACGAGATGGTATGCAAGAAAAATTACCTCAACATATCACCAAACACAAATATTAATGCTAGCTGCTATTTAAATTGTTATGCGTTGTGGAGAAAGTGATCGAAGATAACGAACAAGCGTTTTACCCTCGGTACAATAGGTAAAAGATGAGCTTCTTCATTACCATTTTTTGTGATGAGCTGGTTTGGAAGGCGGAGTCGAGAAAAAACAAGACCATGGAAAAACTTTGCTCTACATTATATGCTGCAACCAAGGTAGAGTGTCGCTTCCTCCATCGAGGCAACCACCTCAATACTTGCTCAGTATGATTTCTGACAGATCATTTCGACAGTACGTCAGGGTTTATAATTCAATTCTTGCATTACATCCATGGGAGCAAAAGTTGACACGTCGGTCAAACAATAAACAGACGCATATGTTTACAGGATCCACGGACAAAACTATCACAACATCGGTTCTTTGCTTGCAGTTGAAGGAGATAAGCCAAGATTTGCTCAGCTATACATTTACGACACTGCAAATGAAGTATCCAACAAAATGAACACACTTTCTAGATAAAGCTTTGAGAATTTGGATGCAGATGTCATTGCCAAACTAATAACAATGCTAGATGGGAACAATGAGCTGGCTAAAATCTTCAGGATGGCAAGAGACAGGTATGAAGCGGAAAAGGCAACTGAATTATCGATAAGGCTGATAGGTCGGGGACGCCACCAAAGGCAATATGACCTACCCGCAACAGATGAAATTGCAAGACTAATAGTTGGTGACCTGCCGGTAACAACTGGGGAACGGGATATAATTGTCCAGATGAAAAATGGCCAACTTCAAAGAATCGACGAGTCACATCATTCTTTCATGGCAATGCACTACCCGTTGCCTTTTCCTTTTGGTGAAATTGGTTACCACGATCAGATCCCATACAACGGAGTGCTGCACGCAACGTTCAAGAGGAAATGTATGACAATGAGGGAGTTCTATGCTTACCAAATACAAACTAGATTGTCTCAAGGAATCGGTATCATTCGAGCGGGCCGTCTTTTTCACCAATATGTAGTTGATGCATATACAGCCATAGAACAGTAAGATTGCGTTGGGTCAGAAATAATCAGAAGACGTTGAGGGCAGAACTTTATAGCAACATATGCGATGCAGTATTAAGTGGGAGGTGGATGCAAGATCACTTGGAATAAAAATAATTTTGCCTTCGTCTTTTACGGGATCTCCGAGATATATCGTTGAAAATTATCATGACGCTCTCGTCTTATGCAGATGGTATGGCAACCCACATCTATTCATAACAATAACAACAAATCCAAACTGGGAAGAGATCGCAGATCATCTTCAAACGTATGGTGATGACGTGCCAAATGAAAGACCTGACCTGCAACGCCGAATGTTCAAGATAAAGTTAGAACAACTGATGGCGGACATTCGCAGTTGATGCTTCTTCCCTAATATTAAGGCTGGTATGTCATTTATGCAGTAGTTTTAGAAATCACGTAAACATTTTTAACAATTTGTATATTTGTCAGCAACGCATCGTTATATAATATTGAATTCCAGAAACGTGGTTTGCCACATGCCCCTATACTGCTATGTCTTAGTCGAGCAGCTGCCGAGCCTACTCCTGCGGAGGTTGACGCAATTATTTCGGCAGAGATTCCGTGTGACGCCCGGGGCCGATGAGGGCGGGGTCGCCGGTGCCAGAGCGGCTCCTGGCAGGCTTCTAGGCATAGGGGTACATGAACGAATTGATCCGACACCCGAATGAGAGGGGATCCTGAGACTGGCAACGTATGGGCGTGTCAGGCTAAGAATCGTATAAGAGAATTGATAGTACTATTCATATCACCAAGGTCGACCTACCTTTTCGGGAGTACATCCATAAGAACATCAAAGTTAAGCGTGCTTGACTTGGGGAAATCTTGGGATGGGTGACCCCCTGGAAAGTTTGCCCAGGGTGCGCGTGAGTGAGGACAAAACACGTTGGAAGGTTAAGTGGTGATACAGTGGGGCCAGACTATCAGCCGGAGTGTGGTGGGCCCAACCCCACAGGTCTCGGTAGGGACGGATGCTACAGTAACACCCGGTATGGGACGGGATGTTACAGGTGGTATCAGAGCACAACCTCTCGCAGTACGGTACTGGTTCGGGGACGAACCAAGCGGAAGCTGGTGGGCATGTGATACCAGGGGCCGATGAGGGCGGGGAGTGATCGTCGGTGCCAGAGAGGTGCACGGACAAGGAGCGGCTCCTAACAGGCTTCTAGGCGAAGGGGTACATGAACGAACCGATCCGACACCCGAATGAAAGGGGATCCTGAGACTGGCAACGTATGGGCGTGTTAGGCTAAAAATCTTATAAGAGAATTGATAGTACTACTCATATCACCAAGGTCGACCTACCTTTTCGGGAGTTCATCTATAAGAACTTCAAAGTTAATCGTGCTTGACTTGGGGAAATCTTGGGATGGGTGACTCCCTAGGAAGTTTGCCCAGGGTGCGTGTGAGTGAGGACAAAGCAAGCTGGAAGGTTAAGTGGTGATACAGTGGGGCCAGACTATCAGTCGGAGTGTGGTAGGCCCAACACCACAGGTCCCGGTAGGGACGGATGTTGCAAGTAACACTCGATATGGGACGGCATGTTACATTCCGGACCGCCAAATTGATGAAGAGGGATATGCTTTGGTCGAACATTCATGAGGCATGGACCGTGTGGTTTCAATGGATCTTCATGCATGGAAAAACAGAACTTCCCAAAACAATATAGTGCTAGGACAACGATTGAATAATTTGGATATGTGCGTTATAGACGGAGGGATAATGGTAGATTTATCCTTAAAAAAGACATCGTCCTCGACAACGGTTATGTGGTACCGCATAACCTAGCAATGTTGAAAAAATATAGGGCACATATTAACATGGAGTGGTGCAACACAACAAGGGCAATAAAGTATTTGTTCAAATATATCACAAAGGGAGTTGACATGGTGACGATATATCAAGATTTCTAGATTGCAGATATTTATCTGCTTGTGAAGCAATGTGGAGAATACTGGCATTCGACATCCACCATCGAAAGCCTGCTGTACAGAGGCTTCAAATTCATTTGGAAGGCCATCAGAGTTTGATGTATGATGAATCTGCCAATCTGGAAAACGTGATGGCTGCAAGTGGCATTCAGAAGACTATGTTCACAGAATGGATGGAAACAAACAAGTCCAATCCTGAGGCAAGGAATCTTACTTACGTGCAGTTTCCATTGAAGTTTGTATCGGAACGCATCTAACAAGGCATGGACATAGCGAAAGAAGGGGTTGGTCATTGGCAGGATTGTTAACATATATCCAACAGCAGGCGAAATATATTACATGAGATTACATCACGCTGAAATTTAGTTTGCCAAGTGGATTTTACAAATTAGAGATCGCAATATCCGAGATGACACAAACAAATCCATGGGAACAGTTAAAATGCTATCAGATATGCATATTAACACTCATGGTGACATTGTTAGTGGCATAGCAACGTATGTCTACTCAGATTTTGATGATCGTATGAAAGAGCATGAGTATATCAGGGAAAGCGCAATACTGACGCCACGATACCAAACGGTAGATGAAGTAAACAGTTACATGCTATCGATAACGCCAGTCCTTCCTACTGAATACTTAAGTGCAGACAGTGTTGAGCTAGATGCTGAATTGGAGAACAACATGGACACGATGTATCCAGTAGAGTTTCTAAACACTCTTGAATTTTCTGGTATTCCTAACCATAAACTAACATTGAACCCGGCAATTCTTGTCATGTTATTGAGGAACATCAACCAGAGGATGGTTTGTGCAACGGAACTAGGATGATTGGTTACAATTGGGGAGAAGAGTGGTTGATGCAGAAATTTTAACAGGTACTCATATAGGGAAAAAGGTTCTAATACCAAGAATCATCCTTTCTCCATTGACACAACGTGGCCGTTCGAACTCCGTCGTCGTCAGTTTCCACTGAAAGTTTGCTACGCAATGACAATAAACAAAAGTCAAGGACAGAGCCTAAAGAGGGTAGGGGTGTATCTTCCAAATCGTGTTTTCACGCATGGGCAGTTGTATGTTGCGCTTTCTCGCGTGACATCATCGACGGGAATTAAGGTATTATGCATGAATGAAGACTGCGCAAAGACGACGAGATTACCAATTAGTTTACCACGAAGTATTCAACAACATTCACCAAAATACTTAGTGGGAGAAAATTACTTTACCGTTGTAAGACGTATAATACTGTATTCAAATACTTTATCTCCAAATTCTGCTGAGTATTTTACTTTACCAATTTCAGCAATTGATTAATGAGCATAAGATGTGTTTTGTCCAATAACCTGTAGCACAGAGCCCTACGTTTATGTGAACTACAGTAAGAAGTATGACTCCGTTGTCACATAACCTTTATGAAGCAATACGATACTCCCTTTGTCGCAGCAACTTTATCACATAAGTTGTTGGGCACGCGAATTAAGGTGGCATTATTATAATAATATAGTACAATGAGAAGGTAAAAAAATGTATATTTTAACACTTCTTTTAAGAATATTTAATATTATTATATTGATTGTTTGTGATAGTTTTTTGCTAAATAAGGAAAGGTGATAAAATTATTGGGACGCCCGAAATGGAAAAGTGTGATAAAATTAGCGGGGCGATGGGGTATTAACTATCTCTGTCATTCAGAGTGCAACGAACAGTCTGATAAATAACTTTAACATGTGCATCGCACAGTTGCTAACGCCGCTTTTGCGGTTCAAAATCCTATTTTACTGCATGGGCAGGTGTACGTTCTACTTTCTCACGTGACATCGTCAACATGAACTAAGGTATTGAGCGTGAACGAAGGTGGCTCAGACGATCATGAGGTTACCAACATAGTTTACCAGGAAGTATTCGGCGACATTCACCAAAATTTATCGCCATAACTAAGATGAAAATTCTTTTGTAGTTATCGGGATGCCTCCCTTACAGTTGGGAACGATGAGGCATCTGAGTTTTGCAAAGCGGTCCATTCTTCCGTCAAGCAGAACACAGTTGTGGTAGTCACATAATTCCATATAGGATAAATGCGTTTCATGGGATAAATTGCACAGAAAGATGTATAATTCAGTATTAAAATGCATTATATTTTAATATTGCTGACAACATTAATCTGTATATTTTTCTAGCACCAATTCTTACATACAACCTCAGCAACTGAATGATGAGCATAGGATGCATAAAATTTTAAATTATTTTTTGAATTATTTCGTCTGTCAAGGTTCAATGCATGTGACTGTTGAGATGCTAGGCGATGCTGAAATGCTGACGTGCCATGATGTGGTTGAATTTATATCTTTTCTGAGCAGAAAGGCATCCCGAAGTCTCCAGTATTGCGTATTATTCAGTGTATTTAGAGCATCTGAATAGTCCCCGATGACAACAAAGCAGTCTTGCGTAGAATCTTCATGTAGCTGGAAAATGCAAACGACCGATCATCTCTCTCAGCAAGAATGGAGTCCAAGAACTTCTCCGCCATCGGTTAAACACGAAAATCATTGTACATGGCATTTCTAGGTATTAGCACAAAAACGATATTAATTACATCAGCAAACCAAAATCTAACAAAAAGCCAAAGGAAGAACTATGACCGTGGATCGCACGGGCCAACACATAGTTATCCTAATTTTTGCCAGACTAACTCTCAGTTCCTTCTGCCGACGGAGATTCTGACCATGCCTGACTGCGGTTACTCTTGCAAGTCAGCTAAAGAAACCCTGAAATGGATCACTTCCATCATAGATTTCATCGAACCCTACCGATTTTTGATTGAGGCGCACGTTGTCAATTTCTACAAGGCAATATAATGCTGTCCATAAAAAAATATCTTTATGTATAGGTAGGGTTTTTGCATCGCACGGTAATGTGCAATTGATTCTGTCGCTGACACCATTACAGGATAGACTTTGGGAAACAGTTGATAAAGAATGGATGGATTGTTTGAGAACAGAACCGATTGGCAATATACTTCTAATTCCATCTGGTGTAGTCCAGGTACTACTATTGTTCTCTAGATTACATTTATCTTCGCTGAGGTTCTTTCGATTTTTTGGCTCACTGCTGTGCAATCGCCTAACGTGAATTAAGAAGGTGTTCGCAAGCTTATGTATAGAAAAGAAGATTGTTAAATATGTGGAATGCAGCGCCCTTCAGTATGGGCCTTGGTAGTATAGAAGTCAATTTTTGGTAGTTTATATGATAGGATCACTGGCCAGTTTCTCTTAAAGAATTTATTCGTGCGCTCGCTAAACTTTCTCTTCCGCGGAGTCAAGCTGATTTGCGGGAGGTATGTTTTCTCTTGATCCACTATTAATTCTTTTTGTTGCATCTGTTTGGAAAAGGTTTTTTTCCTATTAACTCGGGTATTTTTCTGCTTGATGCAGGTTTTCCCATGTCTCGAAGTAGCACAACTTAATAATGTCATTTCCCAGGGCATGAATGAGAAGAAAAAACATGAAGTATGTTTTTAGTTACACTGTTCATTTGTAACATTTTTGGTGGTTTTTTTGCTCAAGTATTCATTCTATAGCATATACTATAACGGTAATTGTTCCTAATTGGTTTTAAGAGTGATTTTGTGTAGTGTATGACGTACAAACATTGTGTGGCTTCTGGTAAATTTAAGGTCATTTTATATGGTAGTATCTGTTACAGTAAATTTGTTCCTTGGTCGTGTTATCCATTAAAATTTCAGAAGAGAAGTTAGATATATTTAGATGAGAATACCTTATATTTTGACTATTTGATATGTCTTCAAGCAGATTGAAGTGCTTGGAGCAGTAATCAATTCAGTTGCCAGGAGAGTTGGTGCCCAAACAGTCCTTGATGTTGGTTCTGGGCAGGTATTGTGGTTTGACCCTTTATCTCAGCATATCTGAGATTTCTTAGTATTTTAGATATGGTAAGGATACCACTTTTAGCTGACTCTTAGCCTTTTTGCTGCTCCATCTGTTTTGCTTTTACAAGGGCTATCTTGCACAAGTTCTTTCCTTTGAACATGAGCTTTCTGTAGTAGCAATTGATTCCTCTTCACATCATGGAAGTGTCACTGATGCACGTGCGAAACGGATAGAGAAATATTACAGAGCTCGAAAATGCATATCGCGGTATGTCGTGTTGATTTTCGATTATTCCTCTCTCTCCTGCCACTGGCATCTTGAGTTTGCCAGGTGGCACTGGCACAAATCTCTTAGTGATTGTATGCACAACATGCATTTGAGACATCTATTCAGCTGCCTGATTTTTTATTAGATCTATGGACGCCACGTCATCTCTTCCTCTTGTATTAATTTATTCATTCATTTCTAGTTGAACGTTATGTTGTTTACAAGGATTGGAAGTTTGGCTGACAATTCTTTATTTGCTTTTAATATTATTTTTTGTTCTGTTTCGCACATAATTCCAACTGATGATTATAATTTCTACTGTGGCCTTTCACTATTTAGACTAGAGAACGACGCGGTTAGCTAGCTAATATTTGCTGCCGCGGCCATTATATTGATGCATTTTCATGCAGTTTTCTACGAGCAAACTGTGAACTCTATCAGATTCTGGTTAAATCATTTCTTTTATCAGATCAACCGACTTATGTTTGGCAGTACCCAAAACAATGACGTGCCGAGTGTTATCCCCTGATATGTTGCGGGATATTAGCAACTCCTTACTGCGAGTAGTTGAATTGCACGACTCAGATGATAAACCACTTGAGAAATGTTTAGATAGGGATTCAGTCAATGTCCATCCTGAGGATGGAAAAGCTAATCCTTCGTTAGTGCTTGCTGGGCTCCATCCTTGTGGCGATCTTTCAGTGACAATGCTCAGGTCATATTTGCGTTCTCCTTTCTTCATGGCATTTATGATACGAACTGAAAGCATCATATGAGATTCAATCTCTGATTAAACTGAAAGAAGTGGCAAGTCATTTTGTAATGGTATATTTGCTTTAATGAAGTTCTCTGGTTTTTCTGTTGCAACTTAAGCAATGCATAAATACTGATTATTCGATTTGCCATTCATTTGGTTTAATGTTTGAAGGTTTTCTGCTGGCCTGCTATCATATACATTTCTGCTTGTGACTGGCTTCAGATTTCTGATTTAGTACTACATGCATATATTTATATATCTAGGACCTTTGTGCAATGTGATGAGGCTAAAGCAGTTGTTAGCATAGGTTGCTGTTACAACTTATTAACCGAGGGAGAGTCTAACGAGTCTGAGAGGGAGTCTGCTTTTCCATTGAGTTTCGGTGCAAAATCTGCCGGCTTAGTCCTTGGTAAAAGTGCCCGTGTTCTTGCTTGTCAGGTTGGTTTGTAATAGTTGGTAAAAGCACCATATGTTAGCTCATCTACGGTTTTAGACCTTCATTGTGTACCCTTTAGCTTGACTATAGTTTTTTGAACCCCATTTGTTGTTAGTCATTGCTATTGTAGTAGAACGACCCTCAAAATCTTTCATTCCTCCCCTCCCTATACTTCAATGCCTTTCGTATTTCATCTCGATCAGTATCTTCCATCGATTTTAAGGCAAAGCATATTCCAAGTCTAATATTTGTATAATAATATTTTTTTTTAGCTCTCTATAATACTGTAATCCTTGAATTACTTACAGAGTGCAGACAGGTGGAGGGGTTTGGGGCAAATGGCTGGCCTTCACAACTTTGAGCTTCATGCATGTCGTGCCGCCTTCCAAATGGTGCTTATCTGCTTATTTCCTCTGTCAGTTTCTCTTATCTAATTAAGAATTGTTAACATAGACACGTGCCCTTTGTTTAGCTGCTAATTACTTTGACAATAAATAATTTCTTAATCTCTGCAAACTGCACGCTGTGTGCTAAAATACAAGATTCGTTCAAAATGTTTCTGACCACTTCTCTTAATATTCTATTTTGATAAGGTTCTGTCACAATACTACCCTGAAGTCATAATGAAAAGCCCTGCAATAGGGCGCCAGGGAAAAGCTCTGCGTCGCCAGCATTCTCGAAGAGGCCTTCATCTTGTTAACACAGCTGCTTGTGGACAGAGTTGTAATCAGTTTGTTTGCTCCATTGAGTTCTATAAATCAATACTTTTGAATCTCCGTGCACTTTCTCCTATTTTAGTAGATTAACCCGCACCACCGAAAAATGGAAAAAAAAAAAAAAGAAATCTAAGTAAAGAAACAAACTAATTCAGATACCTAGCTTGATTGAATCTGTTACTTTAAATGTCAATAAGACCCATTTTATGTCGATTTGCATGTTTGATGGAGTGTCATTCTTTTCCTCACGATATTTGTACAGGTTCATCCTTTAATCCCGATCCACGGCTTCAAAAAACTTCTTCGAAGTCAGAATATTTTGACGAATCCTCGAAATCTGCTGATAGATATGATATGTTCTTGAAATTCTCTAAGTCTGGGCTAGATCGCCTTGGTCTTCATGATCACGGTGATATCGATTTTATCAGATTGTGGAATGAAGTGGATGACTTCTCAGTAAGTGTATCTTTAGCAACTATTTTCCGATATTCCACGGTTTTTGTTTGGGCAGCTACAACACTTAGTACGATTTAACATTTCTCTTTGATGCACATACGCAATGTGGGTTGAGAAAACCTTAGCACAACAATATCATTGAGGGATCTAATACTATTTTAACTGACTATTGTTGCAGGAATTTATCGGGCCTTACTGGACACTTCGTGCTGCACTAGGACCTGTTTTGGAAACCGTTTTACTTCTCGATAGACTATTGTTTCTCCAAGAACACGACGACGTTCTACGTAAAGCGGTGATGCTGCCTTTATTCGATCCCATGCTTTCTCCCCGAAATGTGGCTATAATTGCGGAGAAGCTCTGAATCAATATCCGTGTGATATCACGGGGTGAAGATAGCTATGTTTAGATACTAATTACTAAAGCTTGTTATATTCTTGTTTCCACTAAAAACCGAGTATAATCGCCGAAAGCAATTCATATAACTGGTATAATATGCTTCAGATTCTGAATTCTTTCAGTAATCATTAACCAAGTTCGAGATAAAACCTTACTTTTTCATGTGCCACCATCTGTTTTAAAAAGGAGCACTGATTTCTTGATAAATCAATAATGGGACCTCGGTTAGCCTAGTTGTTGGGAGAATGAAATTACATACTCTTTGTCATGGGTTCGAACCATGTGGCAATTGTGGGATCTCGGGGTGGATCCTGTGGTCAGGGATGATTAGTCCTGTTGGAAGTTGTAATCGTCTCGTGGATCTTCATATTCGATTCAGACTAAACTGAGTCGGAGTGTGGGGACCACAATGGCGTTGTTACAGTCACAAGTTCGAGTCAGTTGGATTTTTTTTCGCCAAGTTTTCGACCTCGCACACTGCAATGGTTCAGTATGCCCTAGACCTTGCCGCTAAGCTAGGAGCACCGAACAAGCTGCGTGCGGAAAGCGCGAAAGATAACTTCCTCTTCGAAACCGGCACACGAACAACACTTAAGTTGGTGCCCAGGCTCACTTCAAATTCACACAATAAGAATCGAACGAACACGACACACCAAGATTACCGGAGGACGTCCTTCCAACCCACTCTTATTAATGTAGAACGAGGCCTCAAAATCGAGGAAGCACAAGCTCCCAACTCGCTCGTACAAGTATATGCCTCAATCTATCTTATACTAATAGTCGTCATTAAGGGCACTCGGACTCTTAACACTCGGGGCTCTTGAAATGCCTCATGTCTCAGCTATTTACTCACACAAATGGTCAGCTCACTATGATCAACTAACTTGCAAATAAGCCTTCTGTTGACCTTTTTGGTCCATGGGCGTTAGAGAGTTTTGATGAACTATGTAATGTAATTATGACGTTAGGTATAAATTAAGCAATTCGATAAATGATCAATATAATTTCTAAGTACATGATAATATTTGACCATGCATGAATTATGAGCTATAAAATGGTTAATGTGTCAAATATTTGATTCGCATGTGATTCTGTGATTTATTGGTGAGACGATGTGATCGCATGTTATAGACGTATAACATGGTAAGATATATCGTTCTACCTAAATGGAGATAACGTGTGTGATATCCTACAGAGTTTATATAAGGAAAATATGCTGTCTAATTATGGAATATACCCGTTGAGAACTGTTTATTATTGTGGATAAGATGCTAATATATATGGTATGTGCTGAAATGGATATGATCTCTGAAATATGGAAAGTTATGCCATGATATGTAAATTCGAGTAAGATGTGATCTGATCTGACACTATGTTCTAAATATGAAAAATATATTGATGTGCTGCTATCTCCTGTGCTGAACATGGAAAGTGAATCTGGATTGACTTATTCTATAAGCTGATATCAGGGAATCACATATGGAAAGTTCTGTTATGGTAAATATAATTCGAAATAGCTGAACATGCCTTGAGAACAAATCTGAACTTTTATGTGGATTATAATCATGCTAATTAATGCATGACCGTTGTGACGATTTATAAAAAGCATGATTCACATGGCATGTTGACTTTCGAAAATTGCATCGTTTATGTGCTTGATTTGGTGATTATTATCTTGATCTGATTTTCCATGTAAGTGTTGAATGAAAAAAGGTTTATATATGAGCAACACTTCATATTTTCGACTAACTTAGAATTTGCGAACATGCGACTACAAGAGTTTTGGGCAGAAACAGTATTGAGAGATTCATGAGCGTTCACTTGCGATAGCTTTCTGCCAACCTGAGCGACGAAGTACTGATTGTACTGAGATATTCCACCCTCCACCATATATTCTGTCTTCGTACGTGTTGTCTTCGGACATGAGCAATACCAAGGAGGCAAGGTCGACGTTTACGCACACGTGAAGGGAAGGACGAGTTCCGGGAGCCCTTCGGTAGTGAGCTATGTTCTGACAGGAATTGGAGATTCCCAGAAACGAAACTCGGGGTGTGGTAACCTAGTGTCTAGTGTGTCTAGTGTTCATCTTGTTTCGGTTGTGTATTGGGCTAATCAATCAGTTTTGTATCCAGCTACGGTGCATTATAGTGATTGGTACTCTTGAGGAGCAAACCTCAAGAAGATGAGCAAACCCCACTTGGGGATATAACCTCTATAAAAATCCTAACTCGCATTTACTTTACAGTTATTTCCTTTTTGAAATGAGACAGACCCGTCACACATCGGAGGTAACTAGGATATATCAGGCATACTCATCACAAGCATTAGTAAGCACCTCTAAGTCACTACATCTTAGGATCTGTGAAAAGAAGAAGCATAAATTTTATAAGCCTAATTCACCACTCCCCCTCTTAGGCACATTTTTATCTTCATTTGGTATCAGAGACAGGTTACTCAAACGACGGGCCTAACAAGCCTGAGCTATCTAATGGCTTCTTCGAGTTTTGATGTTTTTTGCAGAGGGACAATCCCATTCCAGGCCACCACTCTTCGATTGAACAAACTACGCCATATGGAATAACCGTATGAAGGAATTCCTGCCTGCTGCTGACTATGATCTGTTGGATATCATCCTACTGGACCATACAATCCCAAAAAGGTGTATGGAACTCCAAAGAAGGGTTCTGACTATGATGCAACAGACAAGCGAGGAATCTTCCTGAATGCCAAAGCAAAGAACATGATTGCTTGTACGCTTACAAGAGAAGTATACAATCGTGCGAGCTCATGCGAATCAGCCAAAGATATGTGGGACATGCTTCAAGTCACACATGAGGTAACCACTAGAGTTGTACAAGAAAGAATAGCACTCCTAACTCACCAATAAGAGCTGTTCAAGATGGAGGACAACGAGACTATAAGCCACATGTATGCAAGATTCATGAACATCATCAATCAAATGTTCTCTCTCGGCAAGAAAATACCTGATGGTGAGAAGGTGCGAAAAATCCTGAGATCTCTTCCAAGGGAATGGAATTCATAAGTAACTGCCATATACGAAGTAAAGGACTTAGAGCAGCTATCTGTCTCGAAAATGATAGGATGTCTAACCACATACGAGATGACTCAGATCTCAATAAAAGAGAAGCCACAAATTAGAAATCAACCAAACATTGCCTTCACTGAACAGGAAAATGACTCTGATGGCGAAGAAGAAACTGAGGAAGACATACTAGAGCATATCGTCATGCTAACAAGAAAATTTGAAAAATCTCGGCCGAGAAGAAAATTCGAAGGGAACTCCAAGTTTCAACCGAGAAACAAAGGAATATCATCTTCCGGGAACAATGTTCAGAAATGTTTCAAATGCAACAAGCCAGACCACTTCGCCTCAAACTGCCCATCGGACAATGGTGAAAAAAAGATAAAGAAACTGTAAGCCATGGTCACAAACTGAAAAGTGAAGAGGAGGAAAACCTCGCCTACATGAGCGATGATGATCAGGTATCTTCCTCGTCCAATATTAAGAAAATACTTATTCTGAATGAATTGTATGCTAGGAAAGATGAATCTCATGATAACGCATTTTGTAACGTCCATTTTTTAGGGTAAAATAATAATAATAATAATAATAATAATAATAATAGTTTAATTAATCTTTGGATGAATTATGAGAATATGAGAAGTTTAGGGTGGTGAGAAGAAATAGGCTGAGGACCTAAATGTTCAATATGGAAGTAAAAGGTTGAATATAATATGATATGAAGGAATGACTTATCAAGTAAATAAGAATATTATATGTATTAGATATGTTCTTAGTTTATTTGCTATGTCAAACGAGACCCCTCTCTCTCCCTCAACGCAAGGCTTGGCTAGGAAAGGGATAATGTGAAGGTTTGAGCTCTATCGTGGAAGGGGATGTAGTAAAGTGCTCGAACCCTAGGTAAACTTAAGCATCATATTACCTCTTTCTTATGCTTGGACATCTAGTGAACGAGATTAGGAAATGGGGAACTAGGGTTTTGGATTTTATTGGGTATTTCGATTTGGATCTTGGTATGAAGATGTTGAAGGGTTAATGAGCATTCTTGGAGTATGTTAGGAATGGGTATATGCTTAATTTTGGTGGGAAGTTTGATAATTGGGGAAGAATTGAACTAATGAGGTTCTAAGGCTTATGGGTAGTATTTTGCTCGCCAAGTGTTTGTTTAAATGTCCGTGAGAGTGGCATGCAATCTTAAGGCACTTCTTGATGGCTTGCGCTATGATATTGGTAGTTACAGAACAAGGCAAAGTTCGAGCAATAAGACGAAGCAATGAGGAGGTCGACTTTCTACAGGGGTTGGAAGAACGAACGTTATGCTTTTGCCAAGGTAAGTACGAGGGAGTAGAACTTGTATATATATAATTCAAATGCATATTACGTTGAAGCATCGACTCAATTTTTGAGCTGTTGAACGGCTTACGAGTAGTTATGGAATTTAGCTCTAGAATATTACGTGTTTTTACTCTCATGGCGTTAATGGAATGTCTATCTTATGCATCGCTTTAGTGAAGGAGTTATTACTTGTGTTATGTGAGTGGGTGGATTATTCGGTGTGCTTGGAACTTACGTGTTTGGCTGATGGAGTCATTGCGTGTAAGCGCGTGACTCTGTAGTGACTTAGGGGCCAATGTGGGCCGTTGACTGTGATAGTGTGTCTTGGGGCCAATGTGGGTCGAACGATTAAGTACAGCAGCTCTGGGTCGGAGTGTGTGTGTGGCCGATGGGTTGGAGTGTGTTTGTGGCCGATAAGAGTGCTGTTGCTTAAGTTGTGTTCGTTTGATGTGGTTGGTGCTCCATTTTTCTTGTTTGCATAATTACGTATTTGCGTTGTATATATGCATGTTCTATTGTACTTACTGAGTCTGTTGACTCACTCCCGTTATTACATTTTTCTTAGATCCTCATTCGGGAGGAAATACTTAGCGGATGGGACGATTGTAACAGAGCTATGGCGGCGATGTGAGGGACGACCTAAGGCCGGCTCATGGATACTTTATGACTTTTGTTTTTGAAAAGTTCGGATTTATGCGTAGCGTATGTATATAGTAGTCATCTAACGCATTTTTTGCTAGTCCCTTGCATAGCATGTTTATCAACTTTTGACTTGTACATAAACAGGTCAAACTTAAGGTGGAGGGTGGCTTTTGACGTGTATCTATTTTTCGTAGATAATACAAGTTAAAACTTTGAACATTTTGGAATTATTTTGGGTTGTGTTACCTTTAGATGTATCAGATCAAGGTCGTTTCTGCAGGCTCCTCACTGCAACCCGACCATGGCCAGTCAGACATCGTTCCCAAGTGATATTATTTGTAAGTGTTACTATATTAAGCAAATAATATAATAATCTGATGTGTTAGAAATTGTTATTTTGGACGTAAGGGTGCATTGACTGCGACATTATGGCTCCTCGAACAAGAGGCAAGGGCCGAAGGGGAGTTCCGCTAAGAGGAGGAAGAATGGGGGCCTCAACTAGTAGGGTCAATGAGGAAATAAGGAGGGAAGAAGTTCCTCCACCTGTTAGAGCTCCAAGGACTGTACGCAATAGGCGTACTATTCTACCAGCAGGACAACCTACTCAAACTGAGGAGCAACACTTCATTTCGAGGTTGGCCCAGCTAGTGAGGAACGTTACCCAGAAGTCCCACCACAGCCCGCAAATTCTACTCCTAATCGCACCGCCGGTGAGAGATTCCGGCACATGGACCCCCCATTCTTTGAGGGTGGTATAGATTCGCTACTTGCCGAGGAGTGGATTCGGACTATTGAAGCAATCTTTAGGTACACTAGTATAGGAGATCCGGATAGAGTGATTTGTGCCACATACTACCTCAGACGAGATGCTGCCTATTGGTGGCAATCAGTGGAGGCCATGAGAGATACTGAGGGCATGTCTTGGGCCGAATTTCGGGTAGTATTCTTCAACAAATATCTCCCGTACACTGTGAGAGCCGCTAAAGCGGCCGAATTTGAACAACTCAAGCAAGAAGGAAGTTCAGTGGCTGAATATGCTCATCGTTTCGAGGAGCTGGCCCGTTTGCACCATACCTTGTGGCGACAGAAGAGTTGAGGGCGGACAGATACGTGCAAGGCCTAAGAAAAGGGATTTCTTGCATTCTCAGTGCTTTTCCTATCACTATCTTTAGTGATCTTTGTCAACAGGCCCAACGAGTTGAAAGAGCCGCTCTCAACGCTCTGACGATAGAGTACCATCTCAACAGCATCGGTCACAGCCTCAACTACAACCTATATCTCATTCTTCACATTGGCAAAGTCTTGCCCCTCGTCGAAATCAAGAAAAGAAGGGTTGAGGCCAATCTGGTGGTCGAGGCAAAGATCATACTGCATCTACTAGTCAAGGAGTTGCTACCCAAGCAGGGACTATACCTGATACTTTAGCAGAGGATTCTAATTGGGGTGCTTGCTATAGATGCGGGAAGACGGGTCATATGGTTCGCAGCTGCCCCCTTCCTAGGGAGTCTGGCCCTCTCATGCTATATTTGCGGTCAATCGGGGCATATAAGTCGAAGTTGTCCTCGTATCCGCTTCAGTCGCAACGACAAACGTCGACCCCTGGAGGACCGTCTAGGGTGTTCACCATGATACGGGGAGCTACTGACGAGGACCCCACGGTCGTATCAGGTTATATTGTTATTGCCTCCTTACGTGTTCATGTCCTATTTGACTCGGGTGCTACTCATTCATTTGCATCCCTTGTATTTCTTAGTCGATTAGGATTACAACCCGAGACCTCTGAGGTTGAGTATGATGTTCTTCTACCATCGGGTAACGTCCTAAGTTCAAGTGTGGTTTTGCGGGATATTGGTATACCTATTGCAGGCCATGACTTGTTAGCGGACTTAATCGTGATCGATATCCATGGATTTGCTGTAATTATCGTGATGGATTGGCTATCAAGACATTTTGCCTCTATTGATTGTGCAAAGAAGGGTATTACTTTTCGTCCACCCCGTCTAGAGGAATTTGCATTCTATGGAGATACTAGGTCTAAGGAAAGGCGTTTGCTTGCAACATTGGAGGCTAGTTCTATGCATCATATTAATGAAGGGTTCCTAGCCCACATCGGTGAGACTAAGCTGTGTCGTCAGATGGGCCGGAACAAGTGCCAATTGTTTGCGAGTTTCGGGATGTTTTTCCGTCTGATATTTCAGGCTTACCCCATCTCGCGAGGTTGAGTTCAGTATTGAACTTCTACCTGGTACGACACCAATCTCAATGGCACCGTATCGCATGGCTCCTGTCGAGATGAAAGAATCGAGAGAACATATACAAGAACTTCTAAATAAGGGATTTATCAGACCGAGTTTCTCACCTTGGGGAGCACCCGTCCTTTTTGTAAAGAAAAATGATGGCAGTATGCGACTTTGTATCGACTATCGAGCTCTAAATAAGGTGACTATCAAGAACGAGTATCCATTACCTCGGATCGACGATCTATTTGATCAATAGACTACCATCAACTGAGGATTCTAGAGTGTTACATACCGAAGACAGCCTTCAGAACTCTGTATAGGCACTATGAATTCCTAGTCACGCCATTTGGTTTGCCTAATGCTCTAGCAACTTTTATGGATCTAATAAATATGGTATTTAAGGAGTTCATAGATCGGTTCGTGATTGGCTCCATCGACGATATCTTAATTTATTCACGAACAAAAGAGGAGCATATGGTCACTTGAGGACAGTATTAGCCACATTGAGAGCTCACCAACTTTATGCCAAATTCTCTAAGTGTGAATTTTGGCTTCATAAAGTAGCATTCTTAGGACATGTTGTATCTCAAGATGGGATCGCGGTACTCCAAGATTGAAGCGGTGGAGAATTGGCAGAGGCCCATGACGGTGACAGAAATCCATAGTTCTTGGGCTTAGCTAGGTATTATCGGAGATTTGTGGAAGGTTTCTCCTCTATTGCTGCCCCCTTGAACAGACTAACAAAGGAAGGCATTAAGTTCGAATGGGATGACATGTGCGAGCGCAGTTTCTTAGAGTTGAAGAAGCGTTTAACTTCAACACCCATTCTAGCACTCCCCGATGATGGAGGGAACTTTGTTATCTATAGTGATGCCTCGAAGGTTGGATTGGGATCTGTTTTGATGCAGCATGGCAAGGTCGTATGCTTCTCATCAGTTGAAAGACTACGAAAGGAATTATCCAACTCATGATATGGAATTGGCCGCAGTGATCTTTGCGCTGAAAATTTGGAGGCACTATCTATATGGAGAGAAATGCGAAATATATACCGATCATAAAAGCTTGAGATACGTCTTCATGCAAAAGGAATTGAATATGGGACAGAATGGCTTGAGCTAATGAAAAATTATGAGATTACCATTCACTATCACTTGGTCAAGGCTAATCGAGTAGTTGATGCTTTGAGCAGGAAAGTGGTGGGTGAAGCAAACACATTGGTGGTAATTCAGACACCTCTTTTGAGAGACGTTCAAAAGCTAGAATTGAGCATCGTTCCCCTAAATACTGGGGATAGTCTAAGCACGTTAGTGCTACAGCTCACGCTACTACAACAAATTAAGGACGGACAATTCCTAGATCCGACACTAATGGAGTTCAGAAAAGAGTCGAAGAAGGTGTGGCTCAAGGCTTCGAGATTGCACCTGATGGAACTCTCAAATTCCAAGGCCAACTATGTGTGCCTGACGTTGGAGATGTAAGGAAATTGATCCTTACTGAGGCTCACAGTAGCCCGTATTCCATTCATCCAGGTACCACCAAGATGTATCATGACTTGGGAGCGCAATTTTGGTGGCATGGAATGAAAAACGACATCGTGCGACATGTCAACTGTTGTCTTATTTGTCAGCAAGTCAAAGCAGAGCATCAACTGTTACGGAGTGTGCCCTCGAAATGCCATACGAGGACTAGGAATAGTGTAGGGCACACGATGATGTATAGGTTGCTAGACAGTTTCATTGTATGTACTGTCAAATAAATTAATGAATATGAATTTCATTAAATAAAGACATTATTATTTGTTTATCGAATTTAAAGTCTTCTTGGCATCCGGCAGTGCGATAAATAAATAACACCCAAATGTTTGAGTTGGACGTCTGATTCTCGTGGGGACGAGAGAGGAGACACGGATGATCCTTAATCTCAGCATTAAATAGAAAGTCCGTAAGTCTAAGGATTCTAGGAGGGTGACTAGATATCCGAATATGACTTATACATTGACGACCACATAGTATCGGTAGTATCACCGATTACCTGAGAGGTTGTGGGTTGTGATGGAGATATCGGTGATCAGAGAGATCGCTTATTCAGTCATTCGGCTCGTATTCGTCTCAATCACATGGCTATGATGTTGTCAATGATTGAACGAATGACTATAGCAGCCTCAGACCGATAGTATCACTGATGGATTTGCTTTCGCGATTACGATTTGTCGCTAGTTGGCTAGGTCCGTAAGTGTTCAGATATGGGACACGGGCCAGCGACGAAATGCAACCGACTTTTTGCCGGGCTTTGACTGCTATTGGGATTTACTGCCTATATTTGTATTGGTTAACGTCCTATGAGATAATCGGAGAACGACGATTATAAAGTCTTTCGGCCGAAGCTTAGAAAACTTGCTCGTATTAGATACGAAGCGTAGTTTAAATAATCGGTTCGGTCTCGATTACAACATAGTGTTAGGTTAGTGAGTTTGACATATGCATGGCACTCACCTAACCGGGATGCAATTGAAAGGCGTAAGAAGTATTTAAATATACACTAATCGGTTCGCCCGAATTTCGATTAGATCAAAATTCGTTCCTACTGGGATCTGTTTGGTACCGCAGGATTGGCTAGGCGAATACCTGGACTCGTGGATTCCTCTCATGCCAGTTGAGACGGACCTAGGGAGTCGCACTTAAAAATGGTAATGAACTCGACGAAAACTGCGAGCTTTTCTCTCGAACCTAACGAATGAGATTCGTTGAGGTAGTGGCATAGTTGATACAAGGTGTCGACGACTTAGTTAAATTCCAGTGACGGTCACGGAAATAATTAGGACTTAATATTGTCTTAAGTGCTTAATTAATTAACTAAGTGAGGCTCAATTATAATTAAAATAATTAGATTGGATTTAATTATTTTATTATTTAAATTGAGGGACTGAATTGAGATTTAGAAACCTCAAGGGCCGAATTGAAATTATCTAAAAAAGAAAAATCTACACTTCCCACGTTGGGATGTGTAGAACTAATGACTCATTAGTTGAGTCATTAACAAGTGTTTGACACTTGTTTCAATTGGAAAATAAAAAACAAATAAAAATAAAATTAAAGAAGCATGCATAAAAGGAGGTAACGTGGGATGAAAAATAAGCTAAGGAACTTATTAGATTAGCTCAAACATAGAACTAGAAAGAAAGAAAAACTAGAGTTGAAGTTTTGAACTTCTCAAGCCACGTCAAGCTACGGGATCGTTCGACGAACCCCGACGCCCGAACCGAACTGCGTCTAGCCATCGGGAGCAGTCTCGAAGGTTTGTTCAAAGTCATACCGGCGTGACAATCTAGTACGGAAGCCCCGAGATCCCGACGAGGTGAAGCTACGTACATCTGAGGCAACGACAAAAGAAATCCCGTTCACCGAAGGTATACCTCGAACTCAAACGATTTGATTTATGAAAAATACCAAATGTTATCGGAATAATTCGAAAGACCCCTCGTTGCGAACGTTGGCAAGTGTAGAATTATTCTGAAAATTTGGTATTGATCGGAAATCATTTCGGTCACCAAATAATCGAAAAACGACTTCCTGTCGCTTTGTTCGATTAGTTTGGAACTAAATTATTAATTCAAATAACTTTGAAATAAATTCGATTTTTGATAATTCGAATTAACCGTGGTCTCCCGAGGCTTAGGGCAGTATCTTAGGCCCTCGGGAGAAGCCGAAGGACGTAAGGTCGAATTTAGATATTAAAAATAAAAAATTCGTCACCCTACGCCGCTCGGTTCAAATCGCGCTTCCGCTATTGCCACGTTGCGCTGTTCGAGGGCCGGTCGATGAACCGGGCCCACCCCAACAGTGGTATCAAAGCTAAGGCTCATGATGTTTCGACCGAAGGCCTCGAAAGCTGTCAGGACCCGATGTCCTAGCTACCTATTCTAACGTTATCCTAGGTGCCTAACAATGATTTGTTTGAAAGACATGCGGAAATGCGTACGAAATTTTTCTTTTCCATTTATATAATGGAACATCTTTCTTTACACGTCAAAAGAATGCTTCCAATTCCTAGTTACATGTCAAACTTAATTACACGGGTAGTGTCTACATGTGCAGCAAAAGAATTCCTATGCGCCCGGCCTCACAGGTCGTCATCCATGCACACATTTCCACCCCAAAAGCTGCTGGAAGCTTCAAAAGATTTGCCTTGCCACCTAAGCGATCATGTAACGTGGTCGCGTGTACCTACAAGACATAACGTAAGGGATGAGTGATGTGCTCAGTAAGTAGAAATCATGCATGACATGCACGTGATAAAACCCTGCAAAGGCAACCCAGGCCAGTGCATCTTACGTCTTATAGATCAGACTCAATCTCATATCTTTTATCTTAGGGCCCTTGGCAGACTAATACCCAGGCGTACACCGTAAAGAGCTCTAATCCAACCACGGGCATTAGCCCAAAGTATGAGGGCATCAACCCAACCATACTAAAGCATGATGGCATCAACCCAACCACGCTAATCAGGAATATAAGGGCATCAACCCAACCATGAGGGCATCAACCTAACCATAGTAATCCCCCGACGCATCAACGTCGTTCGTATACTGGCGAAGCATCAACGTCACCGACGGCGCGACAACGCCGTCCCGGTGCCCCGAAAGTCGCCCCTTACTTAACTTATAACTTGTTGCTCACGTCGGCAATTATTTTTCGCTCTTTGCGACATAATCATGCACGCTCATCATCTTATTACCCCCCAAATGTTTCGTGCATGCTCGTGCATATGCATAATGCGTTAATACCATACTTCTTACAAATACCATGGATATATCATACAAATACACATAAGCACGTAAGCACCTCATCACGTAATCACATAATTTAGGCACATACACACATGTTATGTGTTGTAGTTGGATTTCCACTTCCTGTCGCCCGTAGATTAACCGCTAACCGGTCTTGTGAATTTCCTAATACTTTGTCCTTTAAACCTAAAAGGGCATAAAGTTAGTGTCTAAATTATATTAGTTCGCCAAAGAGGGTTTTCGCGGCTTCGCGGGTTTCGCGAATTGTTGCATGGATTCGCCAACTAGCTCGGCTCGCGAAGTTGGAGTTCGCGAGTTCGCAGAGTTCGCGAACCTTGCTCGATTCGCAAAACTCGTTTGAGTTTGCCAACTAAGGTTTCGCGAAGTGTGTGTGCATTCTCCAAACTCGGTCCGCATCTTGTGACGGTTCGCGAAACGTGCGCGAGTTCGCCAAGCATCATGGATTCGCAAATCTCGTTCAACCCGCGAAGTGTACGGGTTCGCGAAAGTCACCTGCTATCTACTTCGACCCGTGAAACGTGTGCGGGTCCGCGAACTTCGTATTCTACGAACCCAACCTCGCTAAACACTTTCTACTTCGCGAACTGTTAACTTTACAGATCAAAAAGGTTATGTTTCCAAAATTCGTTGAAGGCCGATTGGAATATCTTAAACCCTAAAATTCGTGCTTAATAAAATGCCAACCTAGACTTATTCTAGTGCCTAAAATTCCCAAATCATGTTAGTCTAGGCTTAAAACACCAAGTCGAGGCAAAAAGTGTACGTTTAAGGATTAAAATCGCCCGAGCCCTCTCGTCTGCTATTCCCATACATCTAATCCCTAATGTGTACGAAGTTCTTGGATAAAATATAATCATCACAGTTAAAGAGCGATACCTAGTTCGAGCTTATGTGGCTTTCAACTCAACTTCTCCTCCCTCTGTTGCTTGGATTTTTCGTCAGTGGCTTTGCTATGGAGTTCGTGGACTTGAAAGAGTTTTTAGGTGGGGTTTAGGTTCTTGAAGCTTAAGTGACGAAAATATACCTTAATTTAAGGGAAGTGGTCTCTAAAATCACCTCTAAGGTTTTGGGCCCAATTACTTATAGTTCTAGCCCATTAATACTTAGGCTTAAATCTTAGCTTATAGCCCACTAAGAATCCTGGCCCTATTATAGTACAATCCCTTTTTGGCCTATTTTCGAAAATTCTGACTTAAATTGGAAGTCACATGGCCCAAATGAAATGCACCATTTTCATCAAATAAATTGAGCGCATATTTCAGCACGTAAAATTCACCTAATTCACACGAGCACAGAATATTTGCACGAGATGCACATAATTGCATCCAACCTTTATGCTAATTTATTGGCCCTATTTGCTTACGAGGACCGGGTGCTACAAAAGCCGATGTGGCGAACGAACGGTCGATGTAGTTTGGAGACTATCATCGCTCGCGACGTCGGTCGGGTACCCGGCATCAAAATTCTGTGTTGCATGTTTATGTGGGACACTTACGCGGGCTTAGGTTCTAAACCGGGTTATTTGTTTAAGGGTCGTTTGCCGCCCTCCGGTATGTACACGGATTACGGGTTGTTTGGGAAATAATTCCCTCCGTGTTGTATTTTATCGCTTTATTAGACAAGTTAGGTAAACGATGGCCGTTCGATGCAAGGCGAGGTTGGAGGGTTCGACGACCATCGTGTCGATGACTCGACATTTGAAGATCGAAGACCCCAGTTGTTTTACGACCCATGTAATAGGACCAGTCTAGATATAGCCCGCATATTTGTCCATTTAAATTGCTTTCCTACGGTTAGGAATTTATTTAACGCATTTACATGCTCGTGCTTAATTTTAATATGCTATGAGTTACAAATTTCTCCCGTACGAATACTAAGTGAGTAAAGGGATTGGATGCCCTGTCTTCTATCAAGCTCGTGTCTAGTTGTTACGAAACCTAATGCAAGGTTTGGTTCGGGTATGCCGGCGCCTTGCATTTGCTTTCGTTTCGGCTTGCTCGGATGCGTTTGTGCCACTAGCGAAGACCACACTGTGCGTTAAAACGTATGGTTCAAGTGTGCGGTTTTGAGCAAAGTTGATAGGTCACACTTGGACAGTCATACCACCGTGTTCCGGTATTGCCGGTGGGGGTCCTGACTGAGACAAAGATAGTTGAGACATTCGACAAGGTCAGATTCATGCGGAGCGCGACTTCGTGGGTCGTTGCAAACCAATAAAACGACAGAGGTTGAGGTTTGCATCCGTCCACGGGGACATCAACTCCACTATCGAAGTTATCAACGAAACTTCCAAAACATCCGTAGGGAAACTGGAGTTTATGAAAATATGGTGGGAGTCAAACGGAATAAAAAGTCCTTGTTTGCGTTTGATAACCTATACAATCGACTTAACTTGCCTTTTACTTTCTGCAGCATTTTCTCTCTTTGTGAAATTATGTCGACCGCTTTACATGTACTTTTCAAGGAGAATAGGTTGACTGGGTCAAACTATTCAGACTGGCTTCGCAACTTGAGGATTTTCCTCGAGATTGAGAACCCAGTTTATATCCTTGACTCCGAAATGCCGCCGGCCGCAGGGGCACGGGCATCCGAGCAGGCTCGTGCCGCTTACGACAAGCGACTGCGTGACGAGAAGCTACTAACAGTTCATGTCCTCGGATTGATGAGTAACGCACTGCAGCGTAGCCATGAAAACATGACTGATGCTCGGGTGATGGTTCAACATTTGAAAGAGCTTTATGGTGAGACGTCTAGAACAGCTCGCTATGCGCCTTCATCGCAGCTCTTCCGATCGAGGATGTCTGAGGGAAAGAATGTTGGCGAGCATGTTATGAACATGATCACCATGATCGAGAGGTTGGAAACTCTCAATTTCCAATTTGATCGGGAATTACAAAACGATCTCATCTTGCAGTCTCTGCCTCCGTCCTTCAACGCATTCATTGTGAACTACCATCTAAACGGCATGACGCTGTTGCTTCCTGATCTGATGAATCAGTTAGCAACGGCGCAAGGTTAGATGAAGAGGGCAAAGAAGACTGCACTTGTTGCCACCTCTTCGAAGCCCCAGAAAAGGCAAAAAGAAGAAGGGCAACAAGCTCAAGCCGACAGGGAAGGTTTCCAAGAAGAAAATATCTGGTAAATCGAAGCAGATCGGTGTAAAGCCGACGGATAGGTGTCTGCACTACGGTGCGCGGGCCACTGGAAGCGGGACTGTCCGAAGCTCAAGGGTGAGCAGGCTGCGTCAGGTATGGAACTTAATGTTTTAGAAACAGTTTGTTCTTCATCTGTATACTCTACTTCCTGGATATTGGATTCAGGGGCTAGTAGTCACATTTGCGTGTCCACGCTGGGTCTGTGTAATACCCGTAAGTTTAATACGGGATTTTGATGTAATTAAATGGGTAATTTTATGAGTTAGGGAGTCTGATAAGAAATTGTGTTGCGGAATAAAAATATAAGTTTTAATCATCCCAAAAGTATTTCGAAACTTAACTAAAGAAATATATAATAATAATAATAATAATTTAAAGATTTAAGATGTTGGGGTATAAAAATAAATAATATAGGAACTTATATTATTGGGCTATTTAATATACATATATATAAATAAGGCCCAACAAACTTAGAATGTGATAAGGCATAAATTATTTACCTATATTGGGCCTATATTGAAAGCATATAATTGTCGACAATTATTTACCTATATGTCGACAATTATTTACCTATATTATTGGGCCTTATCGTGCGAAAGAAAGACGGGTCAATGCGACTGTGTATCGACTATCGGGAATTGAACAAGATCACGATCAAGAATAAATACCCGTTACCGAGGATCGATGATCTATTCGACCAACTACAGGGTGCTACGGTATTCTCGAAAATTGACCTCCGTTCGGGATACCATCAGTTAAAGATCAGGGAGACAGATGTTCCTAAAACGGCGTTCAGTACGAGGTACGGCCATTACGAGTTTTTGGTCATGCCCTTCGGACTGACTAATGCCCCTGCTGCTTTTATGGATCTTATGAACCGTGTCTTTAAGGACTATCTCGACCGCTTCGTAATAGTCTTTATTGACGACATCCTGATCTATTCTAAGACGAAGGAGGAACACGAGAGTCACTTACGAATCGTCTTAGGAACCTTGCGTGAGAAACAGCTCTACGCCAAATTCAAGAAATGCGAATTTTGGCTTGAGCAAGTAGCCTTCTTGGGACACGTGATTTCCGGGAGTGGAATCTCCGTGGACCCGAGTAAGATTGAGGCCGTGAACAATTGGCCACGACCGACTACTCCGACAGAGGTCCGAAGTTTTCTAGGACTTGCGGGATATTACCGTAAGTTCATAGCTGACTTCTCTAGCATTGCCTCGACTATGACGAATTTGACCAGAAAGAACGTACCTTTCAAATGGACTGAAGCGTGTGAAGAAAGTTTTCAGGAGCTGAAGAAGCGACTCACTTCTGCTCCTATCTTGACAATACCATCGGGAACTGGAGGATTCTCAGTCTATAGCGACGCCTCGAAGAATGGACTGGGATGCGTATTGATGCAAAATGGTAAAGTAATCGCGTATGCCTCCCGACAATTAAAGGAGTACGAGAAGAATTATCCGACCCATGACCTAGAACTAGCCGCGGTGGTCTTTGCCTTAAAGATTTGGAGACACTACCTTTACGGAGAACGGTGCGAAATCTTTACAGACCATAAGAGTCTGAAATATTTCTTCACCCAGAAAGAGCTGAATATGAGACAGCGACGATGGCTGGAACTTGTAAAGGACTACGACTGCGCTATCAATTATCATCCGGGCAAAGCGAACGTAGTCGCAGATGCACTTAGTCGAAAGACGATGAATACGGAGTTGCGCAGGCTTGGAGTGGAAATAGTCAATTTAGGTGAACTCGAGACGAAACTAGCAGCGCTGACTCTTCAGCCGACCCTACTAGAACGAATTCAAAAAGCACAAAAAGAGGATGAATTCTACCTAAAAGCGAAGGATACACTACCTGAAGACTTCGAAATCCGGGCAGACGGAACCTTATTATACAAGAATCGGCTATACGTGCCTAATGACGAGGAGCTACTACGAACGATAATGACAGAAGCGCACGCAACAACGTACTCAGTACACCCTGGCGCGACAAAGATGTACCAAGATTTACGAATCATATATTGGTGGCCAGGAATGAAGAAGGATATCGCCACGTTCGTAAGTAGATGTATGACGTGCCAGCTGATCAAAGCGGAACACCAGCGACCAGCTGGAACTCTGCAGCCTTTACCAATCCCCGAATGGAAATGGGATCACATCACGATGGACTTCGTCGTTGGTTTACCTAAAATGACGAAAGGCCACGATGCTATTTGGGTGATTGTTGATCGCCTAACCAAATCAGCCCATTTCATTCCAATCAGTTCTACTTTTTCCATGGAACGCTACGCTGAATTGTATATTCAGGAAATTGTTCGACTCCATGGAATTCCAGTTTCTATCGTCTCGGATCGAGATTCGAGATTTCTATCCAACTTTTGGCAGAGCTTACAGAAAGCGACGGGTACTAAACTCTCGTTCAGTACTGCGTACCATCCTCAGACCGACGGGCAGTCTGAACGGACGATCCAAACCCTTGAGGACATGTTACGAGCGTGCGTGCTAGACTTCAAGGGAAACTGGAGCAAATATTTGCCGTTGATCGAATTCTCCTACAATAATAGCTTCCATGCTACAATCGGAACGGCACCGTACGAAGCATTGTACGGGCGCAAATGTCGATCCCCTATCCATTGGGATGAAATAGGTGAACAGACGTTATTAGGACCCGATATGATTCGAGAAACAACAGAAGCAGTGACCAAAATTCGAGAACGAATGCGAACTGCTCAAAGTTGACAGAAAAGCTATGCAGATCATCGACGACGACCCTTGGAGTTCGCAGAAGACGATCAAGTATTTCTAAAGATTTCCCCAATGAAAGGAGTAAAGCGTTTTGGAAAGAAGGGCAAGCTAAGTCCCAGATACATAGGCCCCTTCAAGATAGTCAAACGAGTCGGCGAGGTTGCATATCAGTTAGAATTGCCGACTTCCCTATCACAAGTTCACGACGTATTTCACGTATCAACATTACGAAAATACGTCGCGGACCCGAGTCATGTGATCCAGAATGAACTTCTTACAACTCAAGCCTGACTTGAGTTACGAAGAGAAGCCCGTAGAGATTTTGATGTACGAGTCAAAACGACAACGGAATAAGACCATTCCGCTAGTTAAAGTTCTGTGGCGGAATCAATCAGTTGAGGAAGCCACGTGGGAGCATGAAGATGATATGAGAGTTCGTTATCCCGAATTATTCCAGTCGGCGTAATTTCGGGGACGAAATTCTTTTAAGGGGAGGAGGATGTAATACCCGTAAGTTTAATACGGGATTTTGATGTAATTAAATGGGTAATTTTATGAATTAGGGAGTCTGATAAGAAATTGTGTTGCGGAATAAAAATATAAGTTTTAATCATCCCAAAATTATTTCGAAACTTAACTAAAGAAATAAATAATAATAATAATAATAATTTAAAGATTTAAGATGTTGGGGTATAAAAATAAATAATATAGGAACTTATATTATTGGGCTATTTAATATACATATATATAAATAAGGCCCAACAAACTTAGAATGTGATAAGGCATAAATTATTTCTTAAGGCTAAGGTAAAATACGTCATCTGAATGTCTAATCAATGCCAAATATCAAAGCTCATATATATCTAGTAAATACACTTTAAAGGGAAGCTGAAGAAACGTAAATAAAACTGTAAACAAAAGTACAAAACCAAGACGAAAACTCGTGGGAGCAACATCAAGCTTAAACCACATATTGATTGAAGAAAGGTATGTATTAATTTTTAAGCTTACATGAATTACAGTTTGCTTAATATATTGTCGATACATATAGGTCTACATGAAGTCTTGTACTAACAATATGAGGTTCAACGGTAAAAATCAGATTTATTTTAGTGTCGAGGGTTTTCAGTCTTAGAACAGAAATGGGGTTAAAAAGTTATGGCTTTATAAGCAAGATTCGGTGTTAGTTCTAGAGAAATTCTCAGTTGAGAGTGATAAATCGATCTCTAGCTACTTCATAGAAGAAATTATTGATACAATACATTGCTCGAGATGTTTCATAGAAATGATTTCGAGGTATATGACATAAAATGTCGAAATGTGATAGTTGGTAGAATGTCGAAATGTTTAATAATAATAGTGAGGATTTCGACATCTATGTGTCGACAATTATATGCTTTCAATATAGGATAATTATTAAAGATGTCGACTACCCCATAGGTTAAGCAAACATATCCACTAGTCATACTTATAATTATATAATGGGCCTCCACGTGTCTTTATAATTTCTTTAATAGGTTCTTGTAATCATTACATGTGTATATGTATATCGAAATATGTAATAAAAGTCGACACCATATAATAAAAGTCGACATGTATGTCTCGACATTTCATCTTCAACCAAGGTATCGACATTATCTATTAAAGATCTCAATATCATAATAAAAGTCGAATTGATGAGCTCGACATTTTCTTTAAGTATGATTGTAGAAGCTCGACATTTGTTAGGTATAGATCACGACATTTTTAAGATTAACATCTCGTCATTTTCAAGGGGTTCGACTTTTTCAAATGATGGCCTCGACATTTGTATAATTCGACATCTTTATATGTCTCGACATTTTGAGGGATAAGATGTCGACATTTGTGAGATTTCGACATTGTGTTTTAATTATAAATTTTCGATATTTTAGAATTTACTATTTCTAGGATTTTCAATATTTTAGGGTTTATTTATTTTAGGAATATCATTATTTTAGGTTTTCATTAATTTTAGGGTTTTCTATAATTAGAGTTTGGGAACTTAAAAACTTATACAGTTTAGCCAATATACTGATATAATAATATTTATTTATTTAGAGGTTCGACATTTACGGATTCCACCAGATCGCTTGACTGACAATAGCGGGAGGGCAGGTAGGTGGATTATCCATCTACAATACGTAAACACAATTATGTGTTTCATGTGATTATGTGATTTATGTGGCTTATATGATTTACGTGTTTACATGTTCTACGTATATTTTATTTAAATCATGCTTCCATGAGATTTTGTGAATATGCATGGCACGTGCATATCACGTTAGGAAGAGGGTGGGTGAGACGGTAAGGATATGAGATATTGACGTACGGGGTAGAATGAGATATTTGTGATTGGCGACTCAGGAGTCGAGGTTGGGCTCACTGGGCACCTGGCGGAGACAGACGTGCTCGATCTGTCTACCCGGACGTGATCGATTCGCGGTGCATACCGCCGGATGGGATTTTCTACGTGATTGGCGCGGGAGATATACGACCTGGTAGGAGGACATTGACATGATCGATCAGTGCACTACCGTCGTAGCTCGCCGCGAGACTTGGGGGTGGCCTCCCAGTAGTCTATTGCGCGCGGAGGTGTCGAGCCTAACCTAGGGCCCTGTATTGTGTGAAATAGGAATGTGGGAAAAGAAAGAGTGTGCATTATATCATGTTGTGAGAAATTGGGATCGGGATTGAGTGCACGCTTGCATACACGCATTTTATTCACCTACTAGGCAAATTGCTCAGTGTTTACGTGTTGTAGGTACTGGGTCCGACGCTGATATGCGTTGTGACTAAGGCGGCTGGTGGCGGTGCTCCAGGGACTTTTGAGGGCGGTGCGGTACATGGATGAAGACCTGTGGAGCGTCTGTAGGATTTTATTCTTTTGATATTTTTGGGGCTTCGGCCCGTGTATAGAGATAACGATGTAGACGTATTTTTATATTAGTGTATATTATTTTAGGAAAAAGTTTTAACTAGACGGGCCTCCGCGTCTTACGTTGCGGAAATCCGCCACTAATCATAATTAGAAAAGTAGGGTCGCCACAGGTGGTATCAGAGCGTAGGCTTTAGATTCTGAAGACTGTCCATGTGCTGCCGCTCAAAAGTCTGGTGAACCAGCCTGGCCTGTAAGTTTAAAGATTGACTATGTGATTACGTGTTATTTGATTTATGTGTTTTCTATGTCTGATTGTAGAACTAGTTGAAAATGCCAAGAACACGTAGAGAAGTGGGTGAAACTAGTCATAGGGCGGGTTCCGAATCCCCACCGAATGAGGACCGCTCTACTATTCATCAGTTAACTGATCTGATTCGGCGGCAGTCCGATCAGATTAATGATCTCATCCATCGTCAAAATTCCTCGGAACGTCACTCATCCCCTGGCCTAGAACGTGCAGAAGCTGCCGGGGAGAGGTTCCGAAGATTAAATCCCCCCGCCTTTGAGGAAGCCGCTGATCCTACCAATGCGGAGGATTGGCTTAGAACCATCGAAAATATGTTCCGCGTTAGCCATCTCCCTGATACTAAAAAGGTGACTTGTGCCACCTTCATGTTACGTGGGAACGCGGGCTACTGGTGGGACACCATCCAAGTGCTCGAGGATCCCACTACTATGACTTGGGAGAGATTCAAAGCACTCTTTCGGGGCAAGTACTTTACTGCACCTGATAGAGCGCAGAAGCTGAACGAATTCATCAACCTCAAACAAGGAGGAATGTCAGTGGCGGATTACATCCGCAAGTTCGAGCAGCTCTCGAGGTTTGCACCACATATCGTGGCCACTGACGAGTTGAAGATCGAACGTTTCTTGGAGGGTCTCAAACCCGAGATCTTCCGGAGCGTAAGTATGTATGATACGGAAGGAAAAACTTATGCCCGTATCGCTGAACGAGCAATCCTAGCGGAGCAGGCGGAGAGCAGAGTTACAAAGGCACAGGATGCTAAGCGGAGAACAGAAGGACAACAAGGAGGAGGGAACCAAAAACGCCAATTTTTCGGCAAGGGACCAAATTATCGCGGGAATCAACCGGGCCAGCAGAACTGGAGACCAAGACCGAACCAAGGGCCAATTAACGTTGCGAACCGGCCGTTAGGTGCTGCGACTCAATGCCGACAGTGTGGGCGTTTCCATTCTGGTCCGTGCTATGGACCAAGACCAAATCCGACCCCACAATGCTTTTGATGTGGGAAAATAGGACACTACGCTAGGAACTGCAACGAAAATATGCCTCAAGTTCCGAACCGACCGTTGATTCGACCCCCTCCGATGCCAGCACGAGTCTTTACTCTAACGAATAAGGAGGCCGAAGCAAATCCTTCCGTAGTAACGGGTACGTTGACTATCTATGACGTGCCCACTTCTGTGTTAATTGACTCTGGGGCTACACATTCATTCGTGTCGGCCAAATATGTGGAAAAGGTGGGAGTTTCTCCTACCTTATCTGAATGCAATTACATAGTTACCCTACCACACAGTGATCCGACGCGCACTAACCAAGTGCTGGAAGGATGCTCCGTTAACATTGAGGGTAGAGATCTGAGCGTCGACCTGATTGTGATTCCAACGAATGACTATGATGTTATTTTTGGGATGGATTGGCTTTCGAAATACGGAGCCATCATAGATTGCAACAAGAAGGTCGTAAAATTTCAACTGCCCGAAGAAGAGATGTTCACTTTTTCGGGAAAAACTACTTCGAGTCGTATTCCGCAAATCTCGGCGTTAAAGCCTCAACGACTCTTGAGATCGGGTTGTGAGTCTTATCTCGTATGCGGTGAAGGCAGAGGAGTTACCTCAGCCAGAACTAAAGAACGTACCGATAGTCAATGAATATGCTGATGTATTTCCCGATGATCTCCCGGGGTTACCCCCTGATCGAGAAATACAGTTTACAATAGATGTGATGCCGGGGTCCGCCCCAATCTCTAAAGTTCCTTATCGACTAGCGCCGAACGAACTGAAAGAATTGAAGGAACAGTTAGAGGACTTGTTGCAGAAAGGATATATTCAGCCCAGCTTTTCACCGTGGGGAGCACCAGTCCTATTCGTGCGAAAGAAAGACGGGTCAATGCGACTGTGTATCGACTATCGGGAATTGAACAAGATCACGATCAAGAATAAATACCCGTTACCGAGGATCGATGATCTATTCGACCAACTACAGGGTGCTACGGTATTCTCGAAAATTGACCTCCGTTCGGGATACCATCAGTTAAAGATCAGGGAGACAGATGTTCCTAAAACGGCGTTCAGTACGAGGTACGGCCATTACGAGTTTTTGGTCATGCCCTTCGGACTGACTAATGCCCCTGCTGCTTTTATGGATCTTATGAACCGTGTCTTTAAGGACTATCTCGACCGCTTCGTAATAGTCTTTATTGACGACATCCTGATCTATTCTAAGACGAAGGAGGAACACGAGAGTCACTTACGAATCGTCTTAGGAACCTTGCGTGAGAAACAGCTCTACGCCAAATTCAAGAAATGCGAATTTTGGCTTGAGCAAGTAGCCTTCTTGGGACACGTGATTTCCGGGAGTGGAATCTCCGTGGACCCGAGTAAGATTGAGGCCGTGAACAATTGGCCACGACCGACTACTCCGACAGAGGTCCGAAGTTTTCTAGGACTTGCGGGATATTACCGTAAGTTCATAGCTGACTTCTCTAGCATTGCCTCGACTATGACGAATTTGACCAGAAAGAACGTACCTTTCAAATGGACTGAAGCGTGTGAAGAAAGTTTTCAGGAGCTGAAGAAGCGACTCACTTCTGCTCCTATCTTGACAATACCATCGGGAACTGGAGGATTCTCAGTCTATAGCGACGCCTCGAAGAATGGACTGGGATGCGTATTGATGCAAAATGGTAAAGTAATCGCGTATGCCTCCCGACAATTAAAGGAGTACGAGAAGAATTATCCGACCCATGACCTAGAACTAGCCGCGGTGGTCTTTGCCTTAAAGATTTGGAGACACTACCTTTACGGAGAACGGTGCGAAATCTTTACAGACCATAAGAGTCTGAAATATTTCTTCACCCAGAAAGAGCTGAATATGAGACAGCGACGATGGCTGGAACTTGTAAAGGACTACGACTGCGCTATCAATTATCATCCGGGCAAAGCGAACGTAGTCGCAGATGCACTTAGTCGAAAGACGATGAATACGGAGTTGCGCAGGCTTGGAGTGGAAATAGTCAATTTAGGTGAACTCGAGACGAAACTAGCAGCGCTGACTCTTCAGCCGACCCTACTAGAACGAATTCAAAAAGCACAAAAAGAGGATGAATTCTACCTAAAAGCGAAGGATACACTACCTGAAGACTTCGAAATCCGGGCAGACGGAACCTTATTATACAAGAATCGGCTATACGTGCCTAATGACGAGGAGCTACTACGAACGATAATGACAGAAGCGCACGCAACAACGTACTCAGTACACCCTGGCGCGACAAAGATGTACCAAGATTTACGAATCATATATTGGTGGCCAGGAATGAAGAAGGATATCGCCACGTTCGTAAGTAGATGTATGACGTGCCAGCTGATCAAAGCGGAACACCAGCGACCAGCTGGAACTCTGCAGCCTTTACCAATCCCCGAATGGAAATGGGATCACATCACGATGGACTTCGTCGTTGGTTTACCTAAAATGACGAAAGGCCACGATGCTATTTGGGTGATTGTTGATCGCCTAACCAAATCAGCCCATTTCATTCCAATCAGTTCTACTTTTTCCATGGAACGCTACGCTGAATTGTATATTCAGGAAATTGTTCGACTCCATGGAATTCCAGTTTCTATCGTCTCGGATCGAGATTCGAGATTTCTATCCAACTTTTGGCAGAGCTTACAGAAAGCGACGGGTACTAAACTCTCGTTCAGTACTGCGTACCATCCTCAGACCGACGGGCAGTCTGAACGGACGATCCAAACCCTTGAGGACATGTTACGAGCGTGCGTGCTAGACTTCAAGGGAAACTGGAGCAAATATTTGCCGTTGATCGAATTCTCCTACAATAATAGCTTCCATGCTACAATCGGAACGGCACCGTACGAAGCATTGTACGGGCGCAAATGTCGATCCCCTATCCATTGGGATGAAATAGGTGAACAGACGTTATTAGGACCCGATATGATTCGAGAAACAACAGAAGCAGTGACCAAAATTCGAGAACGAATGCGAACTGCTCAAAGTTGACAGAAAAGCTATGCAGATCATCGACGACGACCCTTGGAGTTCGCAGAAGACGATCAAGTATTTCTAAAGATTTCCCCAATGAAAGGAGTAAAGCGTTTTGGAAAGAAGGGCAAGCTAAGTCCCAGATACATAGGCCCCTTCAAGATAGTCAAACGAGTCGGCGAGGTTGCATATCAGTTAGAATTGCCGACTTCCCTATCACAAGTTCACGACGTATTTCACGTATCAACATTACGAAAATACGTCGCGGACCCGAGTCATGTGATCCAGAATGAACTTCTTACAACTCAAGCCTGACTTGAGTTACGAAGAGAAGCCCGTAGAGATTTTGATGTACGAGTCAAAACGACAACGGAATAAGACCATTCCGCTAGTTAAAGTTCTGTGGCGGAATCAATCAGTTGAGGAAGCCACGTGGGAGCATGAAGATGATATGAGAGTTCGTTATCCCGAATTATTCCAGTCGGCGTAATTTCGGGGACGAAATTCTTTTAAGGGGAGGAGGATGTAATACCCGTAAGTTTAATACGGGATTTTGATGTAATTAAATGGGTAATTTTATGAATTAGGGAGTCTGATAAGAAATTGTGTTGCGGAATAAAAATATAAGTTTTAATCATCCCAAAATTATTTCGAAACTTAACTAAAGAAATAAATAATAATAATAATAATAATTTAAAGATTTAAGATGTTGGGGTATAAAAATAAATAATATAGGAACTTATATTATTGGGCTATTTAATATACATATATATAAATAAGGCCCAACAAACTTAGAATGTGATAAGGCATAAATTATTTCTTAAGGCTAAGGTAAAATACGTCATCTGAATGTCTAATCAATGCCAAATATCAAAGCTCATATATATCTAGTAAATACACTTTAAAGGGAAGCTGAAGAAACGTAAATAAAACTGTAAACAAAAGTACAAAACCAAGACGAAAACTCGTGGGAGCAACATCAAGCTTAAACCACATATTGATTGAAGAAAGGTATGTATTAATTTTTAAGCTTACATGAATTACAGTTTGCTTAATATATTGTCGATACATATAGGTCTACATGAAGTCTTGTACTAACAATATGAGGTTCAACGGTAAAAATCAGATTTATTTTAGTGTCGAGGGTTTTCAGTCTTAGAACAGAAATGGGGTTAAAAAGTTATGGCTTTATAAGCAAGATTCGGTGTTAGTTCTAGAGAAATTCTCAGTTGAGAGTGATAAATCGATCTCTAGCTACTTCATAGAAGAAATTTATTGATACAATACATTGCTCGAGATGTTTCATAGAAATGATTTCGAGGTATATGACATAAAATGTCGAAATGTGATAGTTGGTAGAATGTCGAAATGTTTAATAATAATAGTGAGGATTTCGACATCTATGTGTCGACAATTATATGCTTTCAATATAGGATAATTATTAAAGATGTCGACTACCCCATAGGTTAAGCAAACATATCCACTAGTCATACTTATAATTATATAATGGGCCTCCACGTGTCTTTATAATTTCTTTAATAGGTTCTTGTAATCATTACATGTGTATATGTATATCGAAATATGTAATAAAAGTCGACACCATATAATAAAAGTCGACATGTATGTCTCGACATTTCATCTTCAACCAAGGTATCGACATTATCTATTAAAGATCTCAATATCATAATAAAAGTCGAATTGATGAGCTCGACATTTTCTTTAAGTATGATTGTAGAAGCTCGACATTTGTTAGGTATAGATCACGACATTTTAAGATTAACATCTCGTCATTTTCAAGGGGTTCGACTTTTTCAAATGATGGCCTCGACATTTGTATAATTCGACATCTTTATATGTCTCGACATTTTGAGGGATAAGATGTCGACATTTGTGAGATTTCGACATTGTGTTTTAATTATAAATTTTCGATATTTTAGAATTTTACTATTTCTAGGATTTTCAATATTTTAGGGTTTATTTATTTTAGGAATATCATTATTTTAGGTTTTCATTAATTTTAGGGTTTTCTATAATTAGAGTTTGGGAACTTAAAAACTTATACAGTTTAGCCAATATACTGATATAATAATATTTATTTATTTAGAGGTTCGACATTTACGGATTCCACCAGATCGCTTGACTGACAATAGCGGGAGGGCAGGTAGGTGGATTATCCATCTACAATACGTAAACACAATTATGTGTTTCATGTGATTATGTGATTTATGTGGCTTATATGATTTACGTGTTTACATGTTCTACGTATATTTTATTTAAATCATGCTTCCATGAGATTTTGTGAATATGCATGGCACGTGCATATCACGTTAGGAAGAGGGTGTTGTACCATGATGAGACGGTAAGGATATGAGATATTGACGTACGGGGTAGAATGAGATATTTGTGATTGGCGACTCTTAGAGGAGTCGAGGTTGGGCTCACTGGGCACCTGGCGGAGACAGACGTGATCGATCTGTCTACCCGGACGTGATCGATTCGGTGTGCATACCGCCGGATGGGATTTTCTATGTGATTGGCGCGGGAGATATACGACCTGGTAGGAGGACATTGACATGATCGATCAGTGCACTACCGTCGTAGCTCGCCGCGAGACTTGGGGGTGGCCTCCCAGTAGTCTATTGCGCGCGGAGGTGTCGAGCCTAACCTAGGGCCCTGTATTGTGTGAAATAGGAATGTGGGAAGAGAAAGAGTGTGCATTATATCATGTTGTGAGAAATTGGGATCGGGATTGAGTGCACGCTTGCATACACGCATTTTATTCACCTACTAGGCAAATTGCTCAGTGTTTACGTGTTGTAGGTACTGGGTCCGACGCTGATATGCGTTGTGACTAAGGCGGCTGGTGGCGGTGCTCCAGGGACTTTTGAGGGCGGTGCGGTACATGGATGAAGACCTGTGGAGCGTCTGTAGGATTTTATTCTTTTGATATTTTTGGGGCTTCGGCCCGTGTATAGAGATAACGATGTAGACGTATTTTTATATTAGTGTATATTATTTTAGGAAAAAGTTTTAACTAGACGGGCCTCCGCGTCTTACGTTGCGGAAATCCGCCACTAATCATAATTAGAAAAGTAGGGTCGCCACAGTCTGGGACCAAGTAGAGCGCTTGGGGAGCGTGAGATCGAGGTCAGAGTGGGAAGCGGGGATAGTATCTCGGCAAGCCACGTCGGATCAAGATCTCTTGTATTATCTTCTGGGCATGTGTTGCGTTTGTACGATTGTCTTGTACTCACTAGGGGATTTAAGAACATCGTCTCCATTTCTATTTTGATCGGGAATGGTTATGTATTTAGTTTTAACAATATACATGCCACATTATGTATCGAAATAAAAATGTTAGCAGCGCGACACTATTTAATGGTTTGTACTATTTAAATACCCAGAACGACGCATCTGCGAATACTGTCACAAATAAACGAAAGTCGGGAATAAGTGCGAGATACTTGTGCCATCTTCGATTAGGTCATGCTGGAGAACGCAAGATCCACGAGTTGGAGAAAAACAGGATATTGACACCGTTGCGATCAGATCCCTGTCCGACTTGTGAGTCGTGCCTCCAAGGTAAAATGACCCGATCACCCTTCACCGGGACTTTTAATAGAGCCACGGAAATTCTCGGTTTAATTCACATGGACATTTGCGGGCCATTCAATGTGAAAGCTCCGAGTGACTTCCACTATTTTATTACCTTTACGGATGATCACAATCATTACGATTTTGTGTATCTGACGAGGTATAAAGCCGATGCACTTGAAAGGTTCAAAGAGTATAAGGTGTTGGTGGAAAATCAAACTTCGAAACCCATTAAAGCCGTTCGATTGGATCGAGGTGGCAAGTACATAAGTGTCGAATTTGTCCAGTTCTTGAAGGAAAATGGTATAATATCACAGATGACTCCGTCCGGCACGCCACAATTGAATGGTGCGGCTGAACGTAGAGATCGAACTTTACTAGATATGGTTCGTTCTATGTTAAGCTACACAGATTTACCGATGTCATTGTGGGGATACGCACTTTTGATAGCGGCATATACCATAAACCCGTAACCATCAAAGTCTGTTAACGGTATTCCGTATGAGATATGGACTGGTCGTTTACCCAGCTTATCACATATTAGGATTTGGGGTTGCCCCGCCTACGTGAAAAAGTTGAAAACAGACAAATTGGAGTCTAGGTCAATAAAAGGACGTTTCATAGGTTATCCTGAAGACTCTATGGGGTACCTATTATATATTCACGATGATCAGAGGATCGTTGTGGGCCTACACGCATATTTTCGCGAGGAAGAGTTCATTCGAGATTGTGGCGTTGGCCGTGAGGTCACTCTCGAGGAGCAGTCGATCGAAACGCCCACACAGGATTCGAATGGTCCGAGCGAACCAGTCTTGCGACAATTAGAAAGGGTGTCATGCCAACCACAGCAGTTTGGCATGTCACACGTCGAACATGATTATGTTGCGACTAGGGGACTTCTAAGAGAAGGTCCCGCTACTTTCGATCAAGCTGTATCTGATGTTGACTCAGCGAGATGGACTGAGGCTATGCGAGCTGAGATGGACTCAATGTACTCCAACAAATTCTTGACTCTTGTAGACCTACCGAGCGGTTTTAGACCAATCGGTTGTAAATGGATCTACAAGAGAAAGATTGGATTTGACGGACAAGTTGATACCTACACGCCCAGGTTGGTTGCCAAGGGCTATAACCAATAAGAGGGAGTCGACTATGAGGAGACTTTCTCGCCTGTAGCCATGATCAAGTCTATCCGAATAATGCTCGCTATAGCTGCGCAATATGATTATGAGATTTGGCAGATGGACGTCAAAACGGCGTTACTTAATGGATTCCTCAAGGAGAGATCTATATGGAGCAGCCAAAAAGTTTTGAGTCGCATGCAGATGCTCACAAAGTGTGCAAACTGAATCGGTCCATTTACGGACTGAAACAGGCCTCTGGACGTTTTGATGAAGCAGTTCGGAAGTTTGGAACTTTGGAACTTTGGATTGTGCCCCATTTCTTAATGTTGTGCACCATCAATGCTGTGCCCCATTTCTGCTTCGGGCTGTGCTACTTGTTGAAGAACCTCCTCAATGGTTTCTTCGAGCACGCCAACATAGATGGGCACTTCCACTTGGAATGTTTCTTCTGGAGCTTCTTGTTTCAACTCCGCCGCCACAACATTGATCAACGTGGCATCTATATCAGGAATTTGTTCGTCCTAAGTTGGAAGCTCCTCCTCTAGCTCCTGGGCCACTGTATCAATCATCATGGCGTCCGGGCTTGAGTGTTGTTGTGGAGGGCTCACTTGGAAATCTATCGGGGTCCCTCAAATCATTTGCTCATTAAGGTGATGGTCCAGACAGTATCTCTAATATTCGTATCCCGTGGGGTCGGCGAGACGTAGCAGCTCCAGCGGAATGGCCATAGATGGCTGAGTTAGGTCCGCGAGCCTGGGGTTGTGGAAGAACTTGAGCCTAGGTGGCTGATAGTTTCCTCTCGGAGGCAGGCGAGGAATGTTCTGCTCGTGCATCTCCATTTGTTGTCGGATGATGACGGAGAACCATCTCGCATACGGCACGTTTTGGATCGTTTGTTCTCTTTTTTGTCTGATCTGTTCTGCGAGGTCGTTCCAGATCTGTTGAGCGAAATCGTAATCCACGAGAACACTACTCCGTGAAATATCCGGAGGATGTGGCCGTTGCCTTTGTCGAAGCCTGCGTGTTTCAGGGACAGACACTTATTGATTATGCCAAAAAGTGTCTTCCACGGTGGGGAATCCCGTTGCTCTGCATCTAAGCTAGCTTGGTGAGCGGCGGACAGTACCCCCATCTGGAGGAAATCATGCACAATTTCTTCATCTGATGGGAGGGGGTCGTAATTTTGGCTATGAGGGAGGTCGAGCAGAAGTCTGAGTTCATTCTTGCTCATGCAGATGTGCCTCGTCCCTACAACTGTTGTGAAGTGGTACGCCCCGTTCATGATGAGGCTCTTGATCATTCCCCAAAATGCTGGAGATAGAACATCGGTACTGAGGCCGTCACGGTAAGAGCATGCCACAATGGAAGGCCTTGCAGTATGGATACGATGATGTCGCCTGGACACCGGAATGTGGTCAGATCCAGTTGGAAGTTTGTGTCGTGGAAGTTAAGGTACATCGCCTTCTCGTAAATATGGTTGTAGGTAGGGTAGTGATCCATCTGAAATACATATTCAAATCATTAGCTAGATCAAAATTTAGTCAAAATTCGAATTTATCAAATCATAATGATGAATCTATTTATAACATGTTTGATAAAATTGTAGTAGAAATGTCAATGCACATATAGGTCATATAGAGTGAATTTTTCAATAAGTAATTTTACTTTCGACATATGCATGTAAGTTGTTAGGTCCTACAATTAACAACTCAATGATCCTAGGCATGAATTCTAAGTAATCCGATGATAATGATTGACATTAAGATTCGATCTAAAAACTCAAATGAAGAACAAAAGAGAGAATCCGACTAGAGTGAGAAAGTTACTATTGTTTCTCTCTCTGGAAATTGAATTGCAAGCCTTTCGGATCAATTTCCAAAACTTTCTCTATTGACTAGTCCTAATCTAAGGACAAATATGAGAAAAGCCCCAAATTACAAGGACAACTAATGAAATCAAGCAACAATCTAAAATGTATACTCTTCATAAGTTCAACAAAATTGGTCGAAAATTTTGCTAAGTGTTAAAGTACTATTCACTCCGTGCTTTTTATCGTGCGAGAATCTGAAATTCTCAATTGAATTGCCTAAATGTGATTTCGATTCGAATATTTGCGATCGAAAATTTTATTCGCTAATGATAGCTACAGTTAAAAAAGGACATAGAATATTTCTAAGTGTTTGAATTTAAGTTGTGGTACTGTAGCCGAGAAATTTTACGATCGAGAAAATTTTTTCATGTAATTAACGATCGAGAAATTTTATTTCCATATAAATTTACGACCGAAAAATTTTTCGCGCGTGAATAAAGTTTTTCGCTATGAAATTTATTGAGCGAGAAAGATTTTCGATTTTAAAAAGATGTTTTTCGCTGCGAAATTTTACGAACGAGAAAATTGTCAACGAGAGACTAAGTCAACCATCGAGAATATTTTTCGATCGATCAAATTATCACCGCGTGCTTTAACGATCGAGAAATTTTATCGTTGAAAAGCTAAATTTTTTTTCGCTGCTAAAATTTTCGACCGAGAACAAAATTGAAATCGAAATTTGCGAATGTAAGTTTTGCGCTTGAAATTTTAAAGGGACTGCATCTATTTTAACTATTCCTCTCATTAATATTTCGCTCGCATAAAATCAAAATTGTATTTCTCGTTTGTAAGTAAATTTTTTATCTACGTTATTAATCTTATTGACTAAATCAAAAGGTTAGCGATCGAAAATCTTTTACGATGCAAACAGTGACTTAAGCAAATGATTCAATTTTCACTGTTTGCGAGCGAGGAAGTTCTTCGACGCGTTTAAAAGCCTAAACCCCAGTTTAGTCTTATCTTTCAATCGAACACTAATAACGCAGAAAATCGAAGTTATACTCACTCATGATGATCAAGAAACATCGAAACTAGCCTATTATGCAGTTCTTAACCTAGATTATACTTAGAAATGGTCTAAAATACTGCAAACAAGTGTTCCAGTTCTCAGAATACGAGCAGTCGAGAAATAATCACAGAATCATGCGAAATATTTCAAAAATACAGATGCAAATCTAGTTTAAATGCACGATAAACCCTAAAGGAAGTCACATCTACCTTCAAAGGAAGTGCTGCATAAAAGAAAGCCAGATTATGATTATCTGAGAACCTTTCGCTGCTTTGTGGATGTTTTAAACCCTGATCCTAGCAAGGACAAGTTTGATTCAAGATCTTTAAGTGGAATTTTTGTGGGCTATCCAGCTGGGCAAAAGGGGTATAAGGTGTTCTGTCCTGACTTGAACAAGATCATTGTTTCAAGTAGGGCTCTGGAAAGATACCGAAATACCGTCCTTATCAAATCGAATCGTATCGAAAATATCAAAATTTTTGGTATACCGAAGTTTTTGGTAAGGTATGATACCGTACCGAAAATTTTCGGTACGGTAATGGTATGAAAGTTTTTAAAATTAGGTATACCGATTATACCGAATACCGAAATACTAAAATTTTTAATATATTTTATATATATACAAACCTACATATATTATATTATTTCAAAAAATATAGAATGAAAAATTAAGGATCTTCATAAACTTATTTAGCCCATAATTTATTAACTTATACACAACTTTCTAAGATTACGCCAACCATATTATACTTATGTAACTCAAGTAACGTTTAATTTTTGCCTTTTTAATGTGTTTTTTTCAGGATTTTGAAAGTACATGCAATTACTTTTAGTTAATCTTCGCTAATTTTTTTAAATATAGCCGCTTCGTTCTAATTAATCTGTATATAAAGTTGTATTTTGTGGTTAAGTAAAGTTTTTTGTCTTCCTAAGGATACTAGCTAAAATATGTAAATTACTTAAGGTTAAAAAATCTTTTTATTTTGAAAATTTTGGTATTAATAATCTATCTTATTGGGGCCTAAGGAGTTTGAATCGATTAAAAATTCCAAAACAACGAATTAACGAGTTATGAGACATGCATGGTGAAACCCTCCGTGTGGATGGTATAGAAGGTATGATACCGATACCATACCGAAATTTCGGTATGATACCGTATCGAAATTTAAGGTATACCGAAATTTTGGTATGGTATTGGTATGATTTTTTTGGATACCGAAATTTCGGCACGGTATACGGTATCACAGTTTTGGTACGGTATACCGTACCGAACCACTCCTAGTTTCAAGGGATGTGAAATTCCATGAGACCAAGTTCTCTTCTTCGAGTTCTGAAGAACCAGAAACTGTGTTGCCTAACATATCTCTAGGAGATTACTTTGATGATAATGAGAAATATCTTCCAAACACAGAATCCTCTACCTCAGGGAACATTCCATCATAATACATCACCTCATCACCTCATCTCAGGATAGCCAACCTATCCACAGTCCATGAACCATCAACATATAACAGTGCCAGAACTGATCAGAGATGGATTGATGCTATGGAGGAGGAGCTTTGAGCTCTTGAAGCTAATGACACCTGGGAGCTTATTGATCTGCCAAAAGACAAAAAGTTGATTGGTTGTAAGTGGTTCTATCAGGTAAAGTGCAATGCAGATGGCTCAATCAACAAATATAAAGCAAGACTTGTGGCCAACGGATTCACTCAGACTGAAGGAGAGGACTATTCAGAAGTGTTTTCACCTGTGGCAAATGTGGTCACTGTTCGAGCCATTCCGGCACTTGCAGCTGTGAAGAGTTGGGATTTACACCAACTTGATGTGAATAATGCCTTTCTACATGGACATTTGGATGAACATGTCTACACGAAGCTGCCTCCAGGGTATAATTCAGCAAATCCTGACAAGGTCTGTAAACTAAAGAAGTCCCTATATGGCTTGAAGCAAGCATCTCGCCAATGGAACCTTGAGTTCACCTCTAAGCTGTTTTTTTATGGCTTTGAGCAATCTGCACATGATCATTGCTTCTTCAAGCTTGTCACAGCTCAATATCAGATTTTTCTGTCGGACTATGTGGATGATGTCTTGATCACAGGTACCTTCGCAGAAAAGATTCAAGAAGTTAAGGTTTTTCTGGATGAAGCATTCACTATCAAAGATTTGGGAGAAGCAAAGTTCTTTCTTGGCATGGAAATTACTAGGTCTAAAAAGGGAATCTACATCAGTCAGAAGAAGTACATTATGGACATACTTCGTGACACTCATATGCTGGACTGTCTTCCAGATTCAACACCTCTGCCAGGTGGAATCATCTTCACTGCTGCAGACAAGGATTCCACTGATCTGCCAGAGGATACACTGCAATACAGGCGTTTAGTTGGGAGGTTGCTCTATCTCAATTTTACTCGGCCTGATATTACTTATGCCGTCCAACAGCTAAGTCAGCTTGTACGTGTTCCACACACATCTCATTGGAATGCAGTTCAGCATGCTCTCAGATACTTGAAGCAAACCGATTCCACGGGGCTGTAGCAGTTCACCTTTAACATTGGAGCTTACAGTGATGCAGTTTAGGGATCCTGCAGGTCCTCTCGGCACTCTCTCACAAGGTATTGTGTGTTCCTCGGCACCAGCTTGATCTCTTGGAAGACAAAAAAGCAGTCTACCATTTTTTCTTCCACAGTAGAATCTGAGTATCGTGCCATGGCGTCGACTATCCGAGAGCTTCAGTGGCTTTCCTACCTTTTCTCTGATCTTCAGGTTGCTCTCTCTCTCTCTTCCTCTGTTCTTGCACTGTGACAATAAGGCCACTATCTACATTACCTCGAATCCGATCTTCCATGAGCGCACCAAACACATTGAAATAGACTGTCATGTGGTTCGTGATCAGTACAAAGCTGGATTTGTTCTACCCACTCATGTGAGTTCTTCCCAAAATCTAGCTGATTTTTTCACTAAGTCTCTACATCCCGCTGGTTTTTACTCTCTTCTGTCCAAGATGAGCTTATAGTTACTCCATGCTCATCTTGAGGGGGGGCTGAAGACTTATCGAGGTCGAGGAATTCAGAATCAGAAGATACAAGTTGAAGGAAATTCACACATCCCGTTTGAAATACATTAGCTCGTTTTCTTCTGTTTGATAGTTAGAACAGTTAGAATAAGTTATTCTAATTAGAATAAGTAATTCAATAAGGAGTTCTTATTTTTATTAGAATAAGTAATTCGAATAAGATGGCATTTCGGTAATTTTATGTAAACATCTCATTAGTATAAAACGCTAGAATGTATAGTGCGTTGTATCATCAGTACAGAATTAATGAAAACAGGTTTTTTCCCTCTCAAGTCAGCTCGTTTTTCTTCGAGCGCAAATCAGTTTGATTTGCTTTGATTTGATTTGGTTTTCTTCAGCTTTTTTATATTCAGCGTTCTTCTTCACCACCCTGCAACCAATATGCGTGGCGTTAATAAAATCTCATAAAGTTCATTTTAGAATATGTGAAATACGTTTTATATAATTACCATTATTCTTCTTCCCCAATATCAACTTGCATCATGTTGTACTGCACGTAAATGTCCAAAGCATGCCCACGTGAATTGAAGACGATTTTGATGTAGTTTCGCTTTCAATATACTAATTAGATTTTAGTTCACCCAGCGTAGCCATTTAAGAGATGAAACTGTTCATGATAACGGAGAGAGATAAGATATGCAAATCTGATGCGTTTGGTTTCCCTGAAAAGCCCAAATAAGCCCAGCAATATAAATAATATGTCATTATATAGTGTTTGGTTGTTTATTTTGCAGCCCGTTTAAATTTGAAGCCCGAATATTAGACTGATGGCTCGTTATAAGTAAACCAGGGAATGAGCTATAGATAAGTTATAATGGGCCTCTCCATAAATAACTTAAAATTTAATCTTGGGCCCTTATATGGAGATTATAACCAAACGCAGTTGTGAAAAACACTCTCCTCCGCCATCCAAGGTATTTCGAATCATGAACAAACTATAATAATAATTTTAACTATTCGGACTTTATACAATGGTCTAATTCTTCTACTTCAGTTAATTTCGTATGATTATTCATATACCAAATCTTAGTCCACTCCACGACATACCAAACCAACAAACATTCTAGTCTGAAACAATTTATTAGTAGGCTTCTTCAACAGTGGCCCTTTTAAGCCGTTATCATTCAATTCAAGCCCTATAAAAAGTATTGATTGTGCATTTTCTTTATCATTTCCATCCTACCTGCCCAACAATGTCCGTCCATAATTCTCTATAATACAATATATTTCTAAAAAAAATGGTTAGTTCCACTTGGTACCCTGTGTTTTAGGCTTTTTCAGTTGGTGCCTATATTTTCAATTCCGGTAGGTTCGTTAAATTTAAGACTTCTCCAACTGGTACCCAAAGTAATTTTGAATTCCAGATGTTACTCCTGTGTTTAAGGCTTTCCAACTGGTATCCTAAGTGTTTTCAAGGTAGATACCCCTAACTTATAACGTCTTGATTTTAAATGACCAAAAAACGAGATTTTTGCTTTGTAGTTTCAAGGTAGATACCTCTAATCGCCATGTATTCTGCTTCAGTAGTAGACAACGCCACTACGTGCTGTAGAGTAGCTTTCCAGCTAACTGCACAACCTCCAATAGAAAATACATAACCAGTAAGAGATCGTTGTTATCGAGTCACCTGCATAGTCTGAATCGGTGAAGCCAACGAGAGTATCACTGTTTCTGCGAAACTCCAAACAAATCCTTAGAGTACCCTTCAAGTATCTGAGAATCCATTTCACCGCTTGCCAGCGTTATTTTCCTAGGGTAGTCATATACCTGCTAACAACACTAACAGTCTGTGAAATATCAGGACGCGTACATATCATTGCCTACATAATATTGCCGACTGCACTCTAGTAAGGAACTCGTGCCATATACGGTTCTTCCTCATCTGATGATGGTGACTGAGCAGCGCATAGCCTAAAATGGCTAGCAAGAGGAGTGCTGACTGGTTTGGCATTGTTCATGCCAATTCTCTCCAAAACCTTTCTGAGGTAACTTTCCTGGGTCAGGTGTAACTTATCAGCTCCGCTATCACGTCTAGTCCCATATTTGACATAAAATGTTGGGCTATTGTGGTTTTAAATCAATGTTAACCAATTCTTAATTAACAAACGTTTTGAATTTCCTAGCAAATTGGATTTAACTCAACTTCACTCAGGAAATGACACATGGCACATAACACTATACCCCAACCATGTTAAAATGCACATACATGTATTTCACTAAATGAAAATTACACATTATATTTTAATGGGAGTTGGGTTATATCCAACTAGGTAGTTAAGCCAAGGCCATTAACAAGGTCTAGGTCCAATTTTCCATCATATTTCATCCTTGGTCGTATACTAGTATCTTGGTTGTTTGGCTATATTTGTCAGAAATCGAAACCAAACCTAAAACCTCATGTTATTTCATGCATTTAGACAAATTCATGCATTCATAATTAAATTTTTGTAATATAATTATAGATGAAAATAAGAATTGTTAAGCAGTATGATTTTCGAAATGAGTAAGTATAAAATTAAAATTGCTAGTATTACGAAATTACAATTTTATAGAATAAGATTTTCAAAATTGATTAAGTATAAAGAAAAAATTCTTGAGCATATACATGGTAAGAGTTATATTCTTGATAGATAGAATTTTATGGAACAGACAGATGATCGAAACTAAAGAATTCTTGTAAGTAGATATTTATAAGAAAATAAATTATCGATAGAGAAACTTGGTAATTGTAGTATCGAAAACCTAGCTATAAAGGAACCCACTTTAATAATAAAATAATATCAATCCCTCAAAGTTAGGATAAGGATTAATAAAATAAAATATTGTTGTCCTAAATAGAGTCTTTTTTTTTTCGAAACGATAGCTTGCATTTAATAAGACAGGGCTAAATAGCCCAAGGGGTCTCACCGATACATCGTAAGGCTCACAAATGAGCACCAAACAATCCCACGAGGGGAACAAACACTCCCACACGGGGAGAAAAGGGTCCACAAGGGACAAAAACCGACAGAAAACAAAATCCATTATCTAAGACCTAGATCTAAAGAACCTATTACAGAAAAAACTATTAAGCTAAATCTACGACACTCTTCACTTTCTTCGGCCGTCGACTTCTGAGTTTTGTCTTCATCGAACTGATGGCTCCACAAGGGAGAAAATGGCTCCCGACCCGAGAGTCGGGAGAGACGAGGGCGGGTGGCGAGATGGTGGTGGTGCGGCAGTAGGCCCGGCGGATGAGGTGGAGGTGGCGCGGCAGTAGGCCCGACGAAGGAGGCGGAGGTGGCGCTGCAGTGGTCCCTGCGGAAAAGGTGGAGGTGCGCAACAGCGGCACCGGCGGGAAGGTGGTCGCGCGGCCACGGCGCCGGCGGCGAAGATGGAGGCGGAAAATGGAGACGACGTCACATGAATTTTTTTTTTTTAAAGAAAAGAAAAGGAACAAAAACAGGAAAAAAACAGTGAAAAAAAGGAGAAGAATGGCTCCCCCACCTCCATTAATGGAGGCTGGGGGAGAATCTACCTTTTTTTTGTCTTGACTGCGCGGAGGGGAGAAATGAGAGGAGAGGAACCCTAGAGAGAGAAAATTATTATCCCCGTAATCATCCTTTTTGTTGTCCTAAATAGAGTCACAAGAATTAAATTCGAACAACTAGGAATTAGGTACGAATTTCGATGGATGTTAACTTGATAAGTTCATGTATATAAATATAACTAAATTAATAACTAGTTCAAGAAAGATGCACGTGGTTTCATTTGCAATAACAATAGGCATGGTTAGGTCACTTAGCTCTAAAAAGTAATTATATATATATATATATATGTATATATATTTATAATATACATACGTGTATGTGCAGACAATTAAAAATTAATTGTCTATTTATATTATTGGGATTTAACGAAATAATTCCAAGAAATAAAATAAAGTCACTTATTGAATTACTATTTATTGAGATATATAAAATAATCTCAAATTAATAAATAGTTAATTTAATTAATATATTCCTTTAATACAAAAAATCAACATAAGGAAAGTCTTGTAGAGATTTGCTAAATAAGTAAAGAAATCAAATCAAATATCATGAAATCGGAAAATATTGAAAGAATCAAGCAAAATATGGAATAAATCAAATCAAATCAGGATCAAACCATATTTTGGATATAATCAACCTTAATATGGACGAAATAATCCAAAAGGATTATATTTTCCATTATTGAGAATTCTCTACGCCTATAAATACGGGGCTTCAGAGTTCAGAAATTACAAGTCAGAGGACAACGGCGAAGCGAAAACTTCGAGAGACGATATAAGACTTTTTAAAGCATTCCATTCTCTCAAAGAAGTTCATCGCATTCAAATCGTAGTCCAAAGACGAGAATCGAGTACGAAACTTCGTTAGACGATATAAGTCTTTCTGTGAAAGGCATTTCTTTCTTTCGAAGTAGTTCGTATTCGGATCAAAGGCAGGATCTTGCTAGGCTTCGTCAGACGATATAAGTCTTTCTGTGACAAGCATTCCTTTCTTTCAAAGTCATTCGTTCGTATTCGGATCAAAGACATGATATTGCGAGGCTTCGTCAGACGATATAAGTCTTTCTGTGAAAATCATTCCTTTATTTTGAAGTCATTCGTTCGTATTTCGGATCAAAGGCAGGATATTGCGAGGCTTCGTCAGACGATATAAGTCTTTCTGTAAAAGCATTCCTTTCTTTCGAAGTCATTCGTTCGGATCGAAAGGCGAGATATTGCGAAGCTTCGTCAGACGACATAAGTCTTTCGAAAAGCATTCTATTTCTTTCGAAGTTGTTCCTATTTGGATCGAAGTTCAAAGGCGGGATAACGCGAAGCTTCGTTAGATGATATAAGTCTTTCTTTAAAAGCATTCAATTCCTTCGAAGTCGTTCTTGCCAGAAGTAAAGCTCGAAACGTCCAAGTCCAAAGCGCTAAGTTCGTGACCAAGCTCAAAAGCCCACGAATAAAGCATCTTTGATAATTATCAAGTCCAAGTCAACTTCGTGATCAAGTCCAAAGGCCCACGAAGAAGCATCCACGAAGTTCGTGATCAAGCCCAAAGGCCCACGGAGAAGTATCCAAGAAGTTCGTGATCAAGCGCCAAGGCCCACGACAGAACTTAACGAAGGCCCAAATCAAGAAAGATCAAGATCAAGAATTTTCCAAAGTCTTTCAAAAGTCATGCAAGTGAAGAATCAGAGGAATAAATAGAGATAGAGCCCGTTAAACTTTATTAAATTATATTTGTACTATTTTCTGATAATTCAATATCCGAATAAAAGAAAATACGTTACAGTATGTTTGTATGAAAAGAAAGTCATCTAGAAGAATTTAAACAACATTAAAGAAGAGAAAGGTAAAGAAGGTCATCGTGATTGTCAAGAAAGAATAAATATCATTGGTGGAAACTACTTTAAGTAAGAAGAAAGTTTTCGATAAGAACCTAAAAGAGAAGAAGTTTTCGATAGAAACTTAGCCAACAGGGAAAAACAACACTAATAATAATATAATATGCACTAGCTAGAGTTATGATAAGTATGTCGATGTCATTTGTTTAACACACTAAACTATGTTGGAATGGTGGTGGACCCCGCGGTAGTCAGTGGGCCCCGCGCGGAGCAGGTCCTGATTTGGCTCGATACGACGATCGGGAGAAGTGGGACCCACGGGATAAATTTGGAGAGACCCGTACAGTTACTACCACGGTAGAAATAAAATTACCGTAAGGTAAGAAAGAACACCGGAATTTTAACGTGGAAAACCCTCTGTTAACGAAGAGGGAAAAACCACGGCCGAGTCGGCAAAATCTTCACTATAGTAAAAATTCAACCCTCGAATTTTTACTATCTCACTTTTACCACTCGTGTTTACCTCACACCTCTCTGTGGATGTGGAACCCTATCAGCTTCTACCTGAACTGGTAACCTCACAATTCACTCGAACTACTCCTTTCTATATAGTAAAACTCGAATGAGCTTGTGATGATAATAACTGATCCTCAGCCTATTTATAGATGTCTTCGACTCTTCTGGACCGCTCGAAATGGGTGACCAGGAATGCGCCGCGTCGCCCTTCAATATCAGCCGTTCATTAAATTATTACATATATAAAATAATAATATTATGATAATATTATTATTTTTTTCTCCTTTGATGGGCGGCTGTATACGGCTGGATCCCAACAATTCTCCTCCTCCTCCAGCCTCATCTATTATATGCGGGGAGGATTTCCTGCCGCCTCAGCGATAGCCCATGCCGGCAACCCTGACGCAGAACTCAGTCTTTCCTTGGGAATAACCTTCGTCAGAATGTCCGCAACATTCTTGTCTGTGTGGATCTTCTGCAGCTTGAACCTTTCTCCTCAATAGCTAGTATGAGCCAATGATAACGAGCGTCGATGTGTTTCGTCCTCGAGTGATACATAGTATTCTTGCTCAAGTCCAAAGCACTTTGACTATCGCAAAATATTATGTAAGCCTCATGTTGAATTCCCAACTCCTGAAGAAATCTCTTCAACCCGAGCATCTCCTTGACAGCTTCCATTGCAGCAACATACTCTGCTTCAGTAGTTGATAAAGAAACACATTTCTGTAACCTCGACTGCCATGAGATAGCTCCCCCTGAGAGTGTAAATATGTATTCCGACGTTGACTTTTTGCTGTCGAGATCACCGGCCATATCAGCATCCGTATAACCTGTAAGAAACATTTATCACTTCCAAATGTTAGGCATAATTTGGAAGTTCCTCTCAGGTACCTCAAGATCCACTTCACTGCTTCCCAAAGTGACTTCCCTGGATTCTATAGAAATCGACTCACAATGCCAACTGCGTGTGCGATATCTGGCCTCGTACAACCATGGCGTACATCAAACTTCCGATCGCCGATGAATATGGAACATCTGGGACATCTTCTCCGTCTTCACTTGTTGATGGACCGGATTTCTTTCGCAACTGAAAGTGCGCGACAAGTGGCGTGCTAACTGGCTTAGCATCCTTCATATTGAACCTCTAGAACTCGTCCAATATAACGCTCCTGGGATAACCACAATTTCCCAGCTTTCCGATCTCGGGCAATCTCCATTCCGAGAATCCACTTTGCCGAACCCAAATCCTTCATGTCAAACGTCTTTGACAAATCTTTCTTTAACCTACTAATCATCTCCGCATCTTGTCCGACAATTAGCATATCAACAACATACAGGAGAAGAACAATAAATTTACCGTTCCGGACATAAACACATGGATCTGCATCTGTTCTCTTGAACCCCTGATGCACCATGAACGAATCAAATTTCTTGTACCACTGCCGTGGAGCTTGTTTCAGACCGTACAAGTGTTTCTTCAGCCGGCAGACCATGTCCTCTTTACCTCTAACCTCGAACCCTTCGGTTGTTCCATATACATCTCCTCATCAAGATCACTATGCAAAAATGCTTTCTTCACATCGAGTTGCTCCAAGTGAAGATCCATGGTAGCAGCTAGTCCTAGTATGACTCTGATTGAACTCATCTTCACGACCGGTGAAATATCTCGTCAAAGTCGATCCCCTTCCTCTGAGTGAAACCTTTGACCACTAACCGAGCCTTGTATCTCACCAGCTTGCCATCATCCTTCTTCAATTTGTACACCCATTTCTTCTTGAGTGTCTTCTTTTCTTTAGGCAATCGAACTAACTCGTACGTAGCATTCTTCTTCAGAGAATCCATCTCCTCTTGCATGGCTCTTTGTCCAACAATCTTTTGTCCCTACAAGATTGTACTTCTTGGAAGCTCTTTGGCTCCCCCTCGGCAGTAATCAAAATATAATCAGAAATCGGATACCTCGTAGATGGTTGGCATTCCCTAAGTTGACCTTCTCAGCTGAGGTTCAACTGCTTCTTGCACATCTGAAGGCTCCCCCTGCTCAGTATCTTCAGTGTGTTCATCTACAACAGGTTCATCATCATCAATGGCTGGCTCTTCTGATTCAGTTTCTGTTTGCTGCATTCCTTCCTCCATGGCACCATTATATGGAATGCTGACTGGTGTATAATCGTCTACACCGCCACCTGTGGATTTCGCTGCATCCACCTTTGAGTCCATGGTCTCATGCTCATGGAATACTACGTCGCGACTTCGAACATTCTTCTTCTTTTTTGGATCCCAAAGTCTGTAGCCGAACTCCTCGTCTCCGTACCGAGCAAAGATGCAAGGATTCGATTTATCATCGAGCTTCGATCTTTGTTCCTTCGGTCATGCATGAATCCATTGCAGCCAAACACTCTCAAATGCGTATATGGGATGCCTCTACCGGTCCACACCTTCTCTGGAATGTCGCAATCCAACGCCGATGAAGGCAGTCGGTTGATAAGATAGACTGCAGTATTGATAGCTTCCCCCCAAAATGACTTAGATAGATTAGCCATGTTGAGCATCGCTCGGACTCTCTCCATTCTCTCTGCGACACCATTCTGCTGAGGAGTGCCAGGAACTGTCTTCTCATGCCTAATGCCTTGTTTCGTGCAATAATCTCTAAACTCCCGAGAGATGTATTCACCACCATTATCTGTGCGTGGACACTTTAGCGGCATTCCCGTTTCTCTTTCCACCATCGCATGGAACTTCTTAAAATAATAGAACACCTGATCCTTCGCCCGCAACAGATATACCCAGGTCTTACGAGACGCATCATCAATGAAGGTCAGAAAATATTTACTGCCTCCCAGAGATTCGACTTCCATGGGTCCACATATGTCGGAGTGTACCAACTCCAACTTCTTCATCGCCTGGTTGAGTTCTTCGCGAGTGAAACTCCATGTTGCTTCCCAAATAAACAATAATCGCAAGGGTTCAGCGCTTTCTCCTTGACTACTGGTATGAGGGACTTTTTATCCAAGACATTCAACCCCTTCTCTCCTACGTGCGCCAGCCGTCTGTGCCACAAATTTGGAGAAGCATCATCTTCAACTGCATTCAGTTGGTTAGCACATATCATTGTGTGCATCTTGTATAGCGAGCAGTATAGGTTTTCTCTCGCTACCACCAATGGTCCCTTGGTGAGTTTCCAGCTGCCATTGCCCATCTCGTTATAGTATCCTTCGTTGTCCAGCACTTTCACGGAAACCAGGTTGAGACGTAGATCTGGTATGTGTTGCACATCTTTCAGCCGTAACGAGCACCCTACGCTCGTCTGGATATAGATATTACCGATCCCCACTATTTTAGAAACACTTTGGTTACCCATCTTGGTAGTGCCAAAGTTTCCCGCCTTACATGTGGAGAAGTATTCACGCCTTGGAACACAATGGTAGGAGGCACCAAAGTCCACTACCCATTCGGTGCTTGCATCCGCAACATGACAGCAGTCTGCTTCATTCACCAGAGTAACCTCTCCACCATCGTTGGAGGCGATTGCAGACGTGTTCTTCTCATCATCTGGTTTCTGTTTTCTGTTGAGAAGCCTACAGTTTCTTTGTAAGTGGCCAATTTTTCCACAATGGTAGCACTTCCTCATCTCCCTAGACTTGGATCTATCTTTTGACTTGTTGTATCCTTTTGATCCTCTACTCTTGCTCTGACTCCTATTCTCCGTGACAAGGGCCTGATTTCCCGTACTGGTACTGGCAGCATCCTTCCGTAGCAACTCTTCATTGTAGAGTCTGTTTTTCACCATATCCGTCGTGACTTTACCACTTGGTGCAGAGTTAGTGAGCGATACCAGCAACGTATCCCAGCTATCAGGTAGAGAACCCAGTAGTAGACATGCTTGTATCTCATCATCAAGGATTAGACCGGCACTTGTGAGTTGAGTTACCAGTCTTCAAAGCATTCGCATGTTCAGCAACTGATCGTCCTCGTTCAGCTTCACATTCATGAGTTTCCGCATCATGAATACCTTTCTTAGCGCACTTGTCACCTCGTACATACCCTCCAACTTCGTCCAGAGCTTGTGGGGGTCTGTCTCATTTCGGACGTGGTTGTAGAGGCTTATGTCCACCTATTGGCGGACCACAGCTAGCATTTTTCTTTGTAATTTCTTCCATTGGACGGCATTCCCGCCTTCGAGCATCTTGCCTGCATTTTCAATCGGATCATGGAGGTCTTTGCAATAAAGATAATCCTCCATCCTTGATTTCCATATGGAGTAATTCGTTACTGTCAGCTTGATCATTCCTCCGTCGTTCTCCATGGGCGTCAAAATCTACCAGCAACCTACTAGTATCTTTTCTGATGTGGAAGATCAGCCAAAGCTGCACCACAGAGCATACTCAGAATACTATCAGGCTCTGATACCACTTGTCGGGAATGGTGGTGGACCCGCGGTGGTATGTGGGCCCCGCAGCGGAACATGTCCCGATTTAGCTCGGTACAACGATCGAGAGAAGTGGGACCCACGGGGTAAATTTAGTGGGACCCGCACAGTAACTACCACGGTAAAAATAAAATTACCGTAAGGTAAGAAAGAACACCAGAATTTTAACGTGGAAAACCCTCTGTTAACGAAGAGGGAGAAACCACGGCCAAGTCGGCAAAATCTTCACTATAGTAAAAATTACAACCCTTGAATTTTTACTATCTCACTTTTACCACTCGTGTTTACCTCACACCTCTCTGTGGATGTGGAACCCTATCAGTTTCTATCTGAACTGATAACCTCACAATTCACTCGAACTACTTCTCTCTATATAGTAAAACTCGAATGAGTTTGTGATGATAATAACTGAAGAATCCTCAGCCTATTTATAGATGTCTTCAGCTCTTCTGGACCGCTTGAAACGGTGGCCAGGAATGCTTCGCGTCGCCCTTCAATATCAGCAGTTCATAAAATTATTATATATATAAAATAATAATATTATTATAATATTCTTATTTTTCTCCTTTGATGGGCGACTGTATACGGCTGGATCCCAACAAAACTATAGGATAAGTAGAAGAACGGAAATAGTTCATATCATTCTGATAACTTTCAAAAGATTGAGATAGAAACGAAACGGAGAACGTGAAATTATAAATCAACCTTGAGCTTGGAAGGGTATATTTCTTATCACAACTTTTATATATTACTTCATATTTTATGCATGTTAGATAGATTTACTAGCATGAAAACTACATAGAATCGTGATTTATAGGTGTTTTGATTTTCGAAGAAGTTGAAATGTTTAAAGTTTTGATGTTCTTCATGTTCTTAAGAATGTTAGGGTTTGATCGAAGTATTGAGAATCTTGAAAGATGCAAAGTGTTTTTAAGTGTACGACTTTCCTTATTTTGATTAGTTTTTTAAGGAGATATTAATAATATAAGTTTTGATGATTTCTGAACATATGTTATTCTCCAGGTTTTTAATAATAATTTTCGAAAATATTAAAGTTAGGATTTGTTTTTGAAATATTAAGTTAATTGTGATTCGAAGGGAATTTCGAAAGTTTTGTAATTATATGATTTCAAAAGAATTGGTGTTTCACAAAAAGGATTTCGCAAAACGGGTTCGCAAAAGAATTTTTGCGAATGGTATTTCGTGGGCCAATTTCTAAAATATCGACCAAATTAGTTTTCGAACCAGAGATAGAATCAAGCTTCGCACGGGCCAAGCCTTTTCGCGCGATTAGCTTTACGGATCGAGAAACAAAACTCGGGCCAAAATCAGGTTCTCGGGGGCCAAATGTCTTTCGCGGGCAATGGATTTCGCGTACTAAGAAACAAGGCTCGGGCTGAAATTACATTCTCGGGGCTAAAACGGACTTCGCGAATCCTTGAGGATTTCGCGAAGTGAAAACTTTCACGGGTCAAATAAAATTAGAATTAAAATAATTTCACCAGTTGGAAAGAGAGAGAGAGAGAGAGAGAGAGAGTGAGAGAGAGAGAGAGAGAGAGAGATGAAGCCATCACGCCACGCACGCCATGTCTGTCTGTATTGTACCCCATTATGGTCATTTCGCACATCTAACCACTTCCTTAAATACCTCTCCTCTCCCAGCTCTTCATCTCAACCTCACCGGCCAGCTCCACCCATTATCCTCGGCGGCGATGGCTTTCCCACAAGCTTACGGCGACTCTAACCTACCTGAGAATCTCATCCGCGTCCTAACCATCCTTGATACGATCCTCCGCCTAACTCGCGCCATCCTCTCCTTAACGGGTCTCGATTTTCTCCTCGAACCCGAGCCAACGCCGCCGCCCAAGCCCCACGCGCCACGCTCGCCGGAAGCGGCGATGATCAGAGAGCTACTGCCCGTGGGCAGGTACGGCGAGGTTTCCGACGAGTGTACGCAAGAGAGCTGCGCCGTGTGCCTCCACGAGTTTGAGGACGACGACAAAGTGCGGCGGCTGGTGAGCTGCCGACACGTGTTCCACAGATCGTGCGTGGACCGTTGGATCGATCAAGATCAGAAGACGTGTCCTCTTTGTAGGACCTCTTTCGTGCCTCCTTCTCAGTATATGAAGAAGAGCTTAGATGATAAAGCTGTGGTTGGCTTCTGAAATTAGGGGCAAATTCGCTATTTCGAGTTTCTTTGTGGGGGTGTCGTCGATTATGTAATAGTTCCACGATTGGTGGAGCGGAGAGAAAATGTGGTGGTATGTGAGTCGAAACGGAGCAGTGTATAATATAATATGATACATTGTTGTTGCAGATATTGAAAACATGATGCAGTATCTCTTCTTTCTTTCTGGGGTAACTGTTTGTTTTCTTGTCTCCGAAAACTTTATCTATTTTTCTTTTTTAATTTTTTTCTGTGTGATTCAATTAATGCTTGAATTGAGACGAGGTTCCTTGCTTCGAACGAGGAGAGGTAATTAAAATCAATTTCATTAAATAAAAAAGAACTTACAAATCTTGAAAATATTCATGATGGAAGAATATATGCGGTTAAAGCTGGATCTTGTCTTACTATGTATATTGCTTGTACCCGCTACCTTACTCAAATTTATTTTAATCTTTACTAATTTGCCCTACTTTCAGTTATTTTTCATGTACCAATATATATATACTATTTAAAGAGGACGGCAGGGTTGTCAAATTTTTTTTTCAAGTTTTTTATCGCAGTCCACCACAGGTTGTTTTTGGTTACTGCAGCTGCACTTCAATATTTCGTCACCTTTTAGTAGTCGTCTTTACTCCTAATATATTGTTCGTATGATAAAACATAGTAAGATTTTATATGTGTTGTCTTTGGAATACTCGACTGTGAGACGACTGAAATGCTTACTAGTCAATATTTTTGGTGTATACTCAATCAAAGTGAAAGAATTTGTATCTATATAATAACAAGGGGGTTCTCCGCAAATTCAGCAGCCATTAGATGATATATAATTCCAAGAAAGTGTGCTTTCTTTTCTTTCTTTCTTTCTTTGAGGCTGCATGTGAAAGTTCATCTTTGATTTCGCTTGTAATAAAGTTCATCTATGAAGAAGCTTCGCGTTATGCACAAAAAGGACAATTGCTATGAGTTATAAAAAATGAGATCCTTCATGGATTCATGTTCTCCACTCAGTCCAACTCTTGGACTATTTGCCAAATCTATCTCACACAATGAGTCCTACTTTTCGACCAATTATTAATGCAAGTGCACGATTTTTGACTAATATTAATACTTTCACGGCCGTCTTGAATTATTAAATACTATTTATGAGGCCGTCAGTGACCCAAAACACGAAGAATCCAGAACTTCGTTTTCATTGAAACAGTGCTCGATTTTGGTACTTGCTTTTCTTAATCGATTAAATTAGGTTTAGGGAGCGCGCTTGTAGTGACCATTATACTAACTTTATGAAATACTAAAATTAATATAATTTATACATTGCAAGGAATTGTCTACTGAGGGAGGCGGCCGGCTGGAGCGGCCCGCAATTGAATTTCATCAAATGTTCTTTATAACTATCTTGAACTCAAGGTGGTTGATTGAGTTGAGATAAATGCAATTCTTGCAGCTTGAGATACGTTGATATGTATAGGTGTATATATACTCCATTATGGGCCAAATGAATAAAATAGAAGTATTCAAATCAACAAAATAGATAAGGAGAAGGGTTGGCCAACAAACCAAATCTCAGACAAGTGAGTGTGATAAAGTAATAACGACATAATAACCCAAACGCGGTGCAAACACAAGTGAAACATATTTCACATTTAAAACGTGCACAAGGATTAATATTAGGAAAAAAAGATGATCACTTGGGATAATAACCATGTGGCGGATAACCAGCGGGCGGTGGATACCCTCCCGCCTGAGGAGGATACCCGCCCGCATGGGGCGGATACCCACCCGCTTGAGGAGGATAAGCGGGTTGTCCATAAACTGGAGCAGCGTACCCGACATTAGGAGGGTATGGCTGATCGAGGCGGGACATTTGCTGGACGGCTGGAACTGCCATTGGCTGTGGAGGTCCAAATTTACCGTCTCGCTTGTCCATTTCGACCTTGTGGTTGTGTCTGCATATATCATCATGAACATCATACAAAGTTCACATATAGTAGTTGGCCAAAGTTCTTACAGAGAAGGCAGATTACAGTTATTTCTTTAGAATAAACTGTTACTACAGAATGGATATTACTCACCTGCATACAAGCGCAGACCCTGCAACACGGACAGAATGCAGAGAAGTTTAGTAGGACATCAGTTAACCGACTCGAGAGCGATGATAAACTGAATAGGAATTAAGTAGAATGATCTTACGAGCAATAGACCATATCAGACAAGAGACTGAGAATCTGTGAAGCCTCCGAGAGTTCTTCACTACCAACAATCATTGCGACAATCGAAAAAATGCAAGCAAGTTGACTAAGGCAGAACATGAAACCCTGTAAAAAGGTGAATTAACAGACAATAGATTTGGTTGCCTACGAATAATCTCGTGCATCTGTGTGTGTGTGTGTGTGGGGGGGGGGGGGGGGGGGGGGGGGGGGGGGGAGTAAGGGGGGTGGGGGGGAGAGAGTAACAGAGAGAGAGAGAGAGAGAGAGAGAGAGTTTACAATGATGCAATTGTCACATTGTGTTGTCTGAATGTTGAATTCATCTTGCAATAGAAACCGTGTCGAGGCTACAGAATTTCCAAAGCACAGGAAAACCTGTAATTGCAAAATTTGAACTTTCAAAACTGAGCTACATTCCTAGGTGCAGCAATAGATAAAATTAGCACGAGCAGAAGGTACATTGCAGCGATTTTATATGATCAGGAAAGGGGTGAAGGTAAAAAAATTGTGGGATTCATTTCCAAATAGAAACAGATGAAGCATGGCTCCAGATCGACCACTGCAAGGCATATAGGCCATATAAAAAAATTCCAACCGTAGCCAGATTTCTTCTCTGTTACCTCAGTGGCGAGGCAAAATTCAGGACAGCGACTTTCACCGCATCGACCACTGCAAGGCATATACCCAGCGCAGCATGTATACCTGTCATTATTAGCACCAACAAAGTGTTACTATGCAAACACATACAAACCTGCAAATCAGAACTTTTGATATAATTACTATTACCTGGACATATCATTGTAAAGTGCTCTTTTTCGGAGCATATAAGACACACATGGACCACTGCAATTTGAAGTTCCAAGGTGTTAAGAGTATCAAATCTCGATAAACTACGTCAAATATGACAAACAAGAAAATACAAATGATAATCCAAATAGCCAGGCATTTCAAATTTTTTCAGCTGCATTTCCTTTCAGAAGCAACGCATGATCAGAAATGCACACACACGGTCTGCAAGTACAACTCAGAATAAGCAACAAGTACATATACTTGGAATGAAATAGCCCCGAGTCATCAAAGTCAACGCAAGCTCCCAAGAACGCATATTCTTATATCAACGTAACAGCCTCCTCAGCAAATACAAGCACAATCAGATCCAACATTTACAAGAAAAATAAAAAAAATAATAAAAAAAAAAGGTATCATCAGCTCACCACCACAACGCCAAGCAACAATCTGCATAAAACAAAACCACACAAATCAGATAAAGCCCTAACATCGAAATATAAACTCAACCGATTTTATTCGTACGCATAAACACAAATTGCACAAAATTTAGACAACATACAAGGTGGATCACGCTGGATAGTACTCATAAGATCCGTGTGCCACAGGTTACGATAATTCTGCCGTAGCTGCATTTTCTCCAAATTCTGCTGCGACATCTTCGAACCTCTTCCCAATTCCACGAATGAAAGATATTTCTCTTCTACTCACCTTTTTTCTCCTAATTGACTACGAAGAAGAAGATGAAAAAGCTTTCCGATGAGGACTTTCTTAATAAAAAAGGACAGACGATTAGCGTAGTCACAAGTAGTGTTAATTAAAAAAATGGCTTAATTAAGAAAAAAACGTTGTTTCCACGAAGATAAGCGTGTTGACTCTTATAATAGAAGAATAATTGTAGCGGTAACGAATCAATGGTCTTCTACGCAAAAACCAAATAGTTCAGGGACTTGGAGCGTTATTCTTGTCGCTCATTTTGTAAATTAATACTGTCTCATTCTAACATTCAAATCTCCATCCATGAAAAAGCACACACTCTATGCGGGCTTGAGCTGATTGATAGTTTTCATTTTAAAATGGGACTAAGCCCATCAACGAAGCCCATCAACGAAGCCCTTTTACACAAATCACAAGAAGGGATGTATATGGACCCTCGATAAAGAAAACAAAAAAAAAAAAGGACGACAATGAGATGTCAAAAATATCAAACTCCAAACCAAAAACAAATACAGAAGTTAGGTCGACTTGTAGCCAAATCTGAACCGGTCACCATAATACTTTCGTTATATACAAATCTTTTGTAGGGCCAACTATAGATTTTCCGCTCCAATTATACGTTAAGAGATAGAACAGAGACCCCACCATAATTTTCTTGACACCTGTCTGGAACAAAGAACAATAAATGCCATAACCCCCGAGTAGGTGAACAATTATGACATTTCATGTTAGGTCAGCATTATTAATATGCAATAAAATATCCACTTCTTTGCCCACGAGAGGAGAGTCATTTACTTCCCTGCAAGAAATTGTGTTTCAGTTGCCTTTTTAGGTAAAATCTAACATGAACACAAAGCTTATAATTTAAGATCAGAATCTTCCCATGTAGACAGCCTCTTGTCTCTACATTACCTATCCATAGTTTTCTAAGTTAGGGGGGTTATAATATATTACATGCAATAAGCATACATACATATACATCCGAGGTCAAAAACAGCCGTCGCCTTAATCCGAAATTAAACGCGTCGTTTGGCCGCATGGATGAATTCCATGATCACTTGGGCCTCGTCCAACTTCTGAGGATTCGAACGAAAATGTTGTAATGAAATCACTCTTGAAAATACGAAGAAAAAGGCAGAAGAAAAAGATCACGGAGGATTGCGTTTTACCTGAGATGAGAAATGCTGCTGGACGGTGTCGACTAGTTGCTCCTTTGTCGGGTTCGGACCGATATAGTCCTAAAAAGACAAGACAGCGTTATACACGTGTCTTAACTGAAAATCTTAAGCAGTTGAAAATGAAGAAAAAGGCCAACTATTATTATCAAGAAGGGTGACGAACTACTCACTAATCGGTAGTTTCGCCAATATCTCCACAATGATTTACTGCCAAGTTTTGCCAAGTTAACTCTCTGTCATGAAGGTAATAAGGCATTCGAAAATAATTAGTACTCTTATATTGCACGTTGCTCATCATGATCTCGGCGGTAAGAAATTGACGAACAGGAATCTTACCGATTGGCATTTGTGATGATCTTCTTTCAAAGCGTTACGATTCGCCGACTTAGCGGCTGGTGCAGGAGGAGAACATGGCCTACTGTGTCGAATGCGTGGCTTGCTTATCTTGCCAAACTGAAAGCTTGAGGCTTTACCAAAGAAAAAAGCAAAGGACTCACTACACACTTTTAAGGATGTAGTAAGAAGAGCGGTTGATGTTCTGATACTTACAGAAGCGATAATGGCCTTTCTCGCCAAGATCAGAACCATCGCCAGAATCATCCAGGTCATACTCATCGTCTTCTTCGTTGCCAGTAGGAGGCTCCAAGACACTTAGAGCGTTTCTTTGGAGCTTCACCTCTACGCCATTTTTCAACACCTGCCTCAGAATATGTTTAGCCTAAATTATATCTCGTCGTTTATATTAAACAATGTAAAACAAATCATACTAAATCATCCCAAACGCAGCATGAGACTTATTTAGAATCAGACAGTTAAAAACAGACGTTATAAGACGACATACGCAAAGCACGAATAGTTGAGAACCGTTCAATCCAAAAGAAGCACATGGGATTTCATATCGTTACGACATACTGAGATTACTAGAGAAAGATTCGTTTACCAGCCAATGCCAACCACCTAGCCCAACGGCCTTCTTGACTACTCCTTGCAAACCGACCAAAACGCTCTTTGTCCGATTATTACCAGTGACGATAACCTTTGTGTGCCTCGGGAGAATAGCCAGCTCCTCGTCGCCACTCTCCTCTCGGAAAGGGGACAAAACTCGCGAATGAAAAATCCCAGTCTCCAACATATTCAATCGGGATTACAGGGGGAAAAAAACTACTAACTTCAACACCTTTATCTCAATCAGCTGTAGCCCCCAAAAGAAAAAGAAAAGAAAAATTTCTCCCAAGCGCGATCAAATCTCAAAGCTTCTACCGTAGTTCAAACACATTGAAACTTCATCCTCATCAGATACGGATGTAAGGGTTACTGCCATTATTAAAGCTGCACCACGAAACTTCAACCTCTGCAACAAATTACCTGACAAGGAAAATTCTATTAGAGTAAATTAACATGAGATGTATAATCTATTGTTTATGTGTATTTTAAATATGACGCATTCAACATCTCTCTCTCTCTCTCTCTCTCTCTCTCTCTCTCTCTCTCTCTCTCTCTCTCTCTCTCTCACGGACTCAATCTGATCACATTAAATGAATCAAACTTAGTTAACAAAGAAATAGAAGTCTCTCTCTAGAGCACAGACACACAGCTCTCACAAAACACACACAATCCCAGATTCTAACAATTTCTATACCGTACTGCCTTACGGTCTCAACAGATACCAAGCAGATCAATCAAATTGAAAGAGAATCAGGGAACGAGAAAACTTGGTAACGAAAGCTGAAATGGCTCCAAAAAATCGAAGCTCGCGAACTTGGGGAGAAGAGCTGATGATAAAAAACGAAATAAAATGCACATCCACGAAGTAGTAAAACGAAGTTAGCATTAGCCATTACCTCCTCGTTGTCGAAAGAGAAAGCGAGTGCGTGATATTCTTTCTTTTTGGTTCTGTGAGCTGTGAGAGAGAGAGAGAGAGAGAGAGAGAGAGCGAGAAAGTAGTAACTGCAAATGTAGTGTGTGTAATGGGATTTGGGAGACAACCCGATACTGCTAAATCGCAGTAGACGTGTACGGTCTCCGCAGTTAATTCTTTGTCCATATGCTTACCGGCTGAAACGGTGACCAGTTTCAACGGCTCGGCTTATTTGCACTGAGCCGCGCTGCGTGTGGGTCATCCTTATCCCCTTGTCAGGCAGGATTTCTTTCCTACAAAGCGTACCAGAAAACAGTAGTGTAGTAGTACAATAAGTAGAAATTATGATCATTCATTTTTCGGTTAAGCCACAGAACAATAACTATAGTAGTTTAATAAATTTCTATAATTCTTTATTTAGTAGAATGTGTAAGGAAAAATTATAAGTATGGGTCACTAATGTCAATTTTCGATTTTAGATCACTGTATTTGCCAGTTACAAAACTAGGTCACTAATTATGTATATAGTAACAAAATTGAGTCACTGACCTCTTTCTTCTTATTATATACATACTTAGTGACCCAAATTTGTAACTATATACATACTTAGTAACCTAGTTTTGTTACTATATATACTTAGTGACCTAGTTTGGTAACTAGTGACCCAATTTTGTTATTATATACATACTTAGTGACCTTATTTTACAACTGGCAAACACAGTGATCCAAATTATATCCGTAATAAAATAGTAAGTATTAAGTCAATCTACGTAATAAAATGGCGAACACGAAACCTATTTCATTGTATGTCTCATCTCCGTCGACTGAGCTCATCAAAGGTCACTTTCCTCTCCTTTTTTTCCCTTTAATAATATTCCAATTATATCCTCGACAATAGAACTTTCGCGGAGGGCAAATTAGTGAATGAAGGCCTTTCAGCTTGACGCAGAGCCCAATAAAGGCCGCGCCAGCTATAATATTCCGAAAGAATGAAACGACAGAGTCAAGTACGACAGCTGTCGGGTTCGGGCCAAATCCAGGCTTAGTTTAGTTTTCCGGGCCTCGGTCGAAAAATCTGAAAGCCCATCAATGATTTAACTTTTAAGCCCATATTCTGTGCCTTGCTAAGCCGTTGTTTTGAGCTTTTTGGTTTCCCAGTTTTTTTTTCTGGGCGAGTGTGCTTTTAGTTGCAGTGCAGCAGCAAATTATGATACGAACTTTGATATTGCACCACAAGCAGGGGCTTTCGTGCTGTATGTAGTAGAAAAATGGCATCTTTTGGGATAGGGTGGGAGTTTCCCTACAATGGAATTCTTTAGCTTGTTCCAAGAACTCTTATGTTGTCTCAGTTTTCCAGTGATTTGCAGACTTGAATGAATCTCAGCACTTGTTTAATAGCTTCGAATCGAGTGGAAGGAATTCAAACTGCATAATTAGTTATCATCTTTGATCAAACATGTTATGAATTTGTAATCTTCAAGGAACAACGAGAGGAGGAAGAAACTGATTAATATCCATCAAGATGCAGCAACACCACAAAAAACAAGCACAATTAAGCACAGAGTACATACATAATCCTCATCTAATTTACACGCACGAAAAGCAACACATGGGATAGTAGGATACACTTAGGAAGTTAACACAAAAGGAGAAAACAAGAGAAAGACGAAGGGCAATATTTCCTGCTACACAATTCAATCAAAGCATATAATCCTCTCTTAAGCTCGGCCGCTCTTGAAAGGAATGGCCCTGATGACAATCTGGTGGTACACCGCCGCTAGAGCAGCTCCAATGAACGGACCGACCCAGAAAACCCACTGATTAAGAAGGCAAAAAAGAAGTCAAGCTTTGTCCCATAAGCATCATATGTTTCTTGATTATGTATAAGAGTACGAAGAGACTTACGTGGTCATCCCAAGCATGATCGTTGTTGTAAATGATGGCTGCACCAAGACTACGGGCGGGGTTGATGCCCGTCCCAGTGATCGGAATGGTCGCCAGGTGGACTAAGAACACGGCGAATCCGATGGGAAGAGGAGCAAGAATCTGAAATACGCCTTATGAATTAGAACAATCTTCATCCCCTTCAAAAACAAGATAAAGAAAAGAAAAGAATTAAGCACATACTGGGACATGTGAGTCTCTAGCGCTTCTCTTGGCATCAGTAGCAGAGAAGACGGTGTAGACAAGTACGAAAGTGCCGATAATCTCAGCACCGAGGCCAGCGCCCTTGGTGTAACCATGAGCGACCGTGTTCGCACCACCCCCTAACCTTTGGTAAGGACCCACTTGGAAACCCTTGACCACACCAGCGCCACAGATGGCGCCAAGACACTGCATAATCATGTAGAAGATGGCTCTTGTAAGAGAGAGCTTCCTTGCAAGGAACAGACCGAAGGTCACCGCTGGGTTGATGTGTCCTCCTATTTCAAGAAGATGCAGCAAAAAAATCGCAACTTTTTTAAGTCTCCCATAAGGCCAAGGCCATAAGTTTACACCGTAGAAAAGGGGACAGAAAAGGGAAGCTAACCTGAGATTCCAGCAGTGCAGTACACAAGCGCAAAGATCATACCGCCGAAAGCCCAAGCAATCCCTTGAATGCCCACGGAAGCACACTTGTTGGGTGCTCTGCTAACACCCATCACAGTCAAGATGGTGATGTAAAGGAACAAGAAAGTGGCGACGAACTCGGCGATACCAGCCCTGTAAAAAGACCATGACTTCAGTTCGCCGGGCTCGAACAGTGGAGCCGGCGGCGGCTCCTTGTAGTCTTTGTCCGTTTGAGCCGATGTGCCTATGGGCTGTGTTTCCCTGTACTTGTTGGCTCCGAGCCTAACGTCTTCTTCCCTGTTCTCGGCCATGGCGCTTGGTCACGTAGCTTGGATGATTCTATTAATGGAGGAAAGAGAGGAGCTTGTGTAGTTGTAGTCTAGGGAGGTGTGATGGAGAGGATAGAGTGTGATGTGTCATTTTATAGCTGAGCTGAGCTGAGAATTAGAGGCCCTTTTTTTACCCAAATTACTGAATTGTATTTATTTTATTACTCATAATATGTAAAACACATCACAAAAAAGAAATGTTAAGTGAGCTCCGCAAAGATAATGTAGAATACACAAGGCCTCACAGAGTAATTAGACAGAGGATTATGATAACTAAGGCTCTTAATTATTGGAGGGATGTAATTGAATAAATTAATGCATTTCTTTTTTAATTTAATAAATTACTCGGAGGAAATAATTTATGTGGGAAGTGAGAGGAAAGTGGGCAGAGAGTGTTGTGGAAAAGAAGAGTGAGATGGTGACGTGTTATTTTGTGGTTTGTTGTCTTATCTCCTTTTTTTAAAAAAATAAAATTACCATTCATTTTATTTTTTGCTTTTGATTAGGTTTGGACCACATTTTATGTTTACCTAATCCAATGGAATATTTTGGCAGCTAAGGTGATTAGAACATAAAGACAGTGCCAAAATGATTTAAAATATAAAAGTCGGTTTGGAACGTTTTAATATATTTCTCACGTCACAAACTCTATGATAGTTCGAGCACTATTAGCATACGACTAAGGAGCCCACAAATAATAATCAACTCTTAAAGTCAATAATGCGTTAGCCATAATGAAATCACAGCCACACAAGCACAAAGTTGCCTTGCGTAATAATAAAAACTCAATTCACCATAGACTTTAAAACTTAGCCGTTTTTATGACCGTTACGGAAAGCGACATTCTCTTCAATCGATGCATAGAATGAGAAGATGAATGGCTAATTTATAAAACTATGGTTCAATTTGGTTCAAAAGCATATAAATTTGTAGGTGCAATTCATTCATCAAGCGAGAAGATGGAGGCCCTGCCACCCCTATGATTAATTTCATTGAGCTACATAGTTATTTCAAGCATAAGCTCCGAATCTTTGTATCCCCTATGTGGGAGCCTTTCCTCCGCGGAGGTTTCTCCCTTTTTAGGGATTTGAGAACGAATACTGTGCTATCAACGGACAACGGTTATATACGCAATAGAAATAGTCCGTTTGCTGTAACATTTTGGTTATTGCTCTATTATATTTTGTATCCATCTTGGATTGATAGAAATGAAATCCTTTCGATAAAAAAAAAAAGCATAAGCTCCGAAGCTTTGTAATAAGTATAACCCATCATATCATTCCATAGTATCTATCACAAACATATATATTTGTATTAAAAATTTGACATAACGTGTCAAATACAAACATTAAAGACAACTCATATCTAACGGATAGTCACATGCAATTTTAAGGCCCACAGACCAACATTCGGCCCCCAGCGCCAACTATGATGTGCATAAGCACTATCTCTCAAATCTCAATGATTGATGGCGCATATAAACTTAGTATTTTATTTTGTTTTATGCGTTTACTAAATTTAAAAGAAGAGCAATTCCATTGGGCAACACTCGCCATGATTTTATTTTGAACTATGTAAGTCCAGAAAATCTCAGATAATATTTCGTCTCCATTCGAAAGACTGTTGCTCGATTGGACAATAGATGGACCTGTGAACCCACCTTTGTAGTTTGGGGGTTATTTTAATTGAAGTGAGCGTCCCCTATTTTTATTAAACAAAAGGAGTGGACTGAAAGTTATCGAAATACCCAACTTAAATAGCATTTATTCGAGTAAATCAAAAAATCGAATTAATTCAAATAAATATTTTTTAATTCAAATTTATTCGAGTAAAAAAACTCGAATTGAAAAATATTTATTCGAATTTTTAGTTTGATTTTTTATTCGAATAAGTGTTATTTTTCTATTCGATGTTATACAAATCACTCGAATAGTTCGAATAAAATATTCGAATAAACGTTTTCCGTCGAAAACTTCGATTTCAGGCTCAAAAACACGAAATTTCACCAGATTTGGGGTTAATAAATGTAAGAATCACGAACCCATCGATTAACATCTCATTTCGACATGAAATTTCAGTCGAGCGGATCAAAATGATAATCAAACACTTCGATTTTTTTAAAAAACACACAATCCCTTTTTTTAATTAGAAATCCTCGAATCCATTTATTTTAATTGCACGCAAAAGTAATCCTATTTAAACAAAAATCTCCCTATTTTGGGCCGGCCCAAATGTTATGTCACACCGTTAATTTAAACAGAAGAAAACGGGCGATGTTGTAATTAAAGGAAAGTTTGGTCCTCCGCTCCCAGGAATAGAACAGCCGAGAGGGTTTGCCGATTTGGGGCTAGCACTGCTGTACTGCGTATCTCTGGCGGCGAATGATGTTATTGTATGTGTATCTCAATCTCCGTCGCTGATAAAGATCTTGAAGCCCCAAATGTCCGTTTGATTTTGCAGTTCAGTTCCCAGTTGAAAGCAAAAAAGATTGAGAGGCCGATGTTAAGTCTTTTGTGCAGAAGGCGGCTTTTTGTAGCAGCTTTCACTGGACAACTTTCTGGTAAGCCTACGGTGTTTATTGGATTACCAAACTCTTCTTCTTTCTGCTACAGATCTTTGTCATCACTTGTGGGGGGCTCATCGTTGCCTGGAAATGTTAGCCTCACTAAGTCGTATCTGATTGATTCCTGCGGTTTGAACCCAGAATCAGCTGACGATGCAGCCAGGAAAGTAACCCTGAAATTCCCAAAAAATTCAGATTTGGTTCTTGCACTGTTAAGGAAACATGGATTTACCGATGCCCAAATCGCCGAGTTTGTTCCTAAATGGCCTGGTATAGTCAACGTAAACCCCGACAAAACTCTGCTGCCGAAGCTCGAATTCTTCGCCTCGATTGGCCTGTCGTCCCTTCACCTTCCAAGGATGCTATTGATGTGCCCTGGCATGCTTGGACATAGCCTCAAAAGGCGCATAATCCCATTCCACAACTACCTCAAGAAACTGCTGCGTTCGGACGAGGAAATACTCGCAGTGTACATGCGATCTGCAAACTACTTGACCGGCGCGTTCAGTCGAATGCCTACCAACGTTTCGATCCTTAGAAAGCGCGGCGTGAGCGAGTCGAACATCAAGTTCCTGCTTATGCATCGTCGCAGTTCGCTGACTATGAGGCCCGAAAAGCTGATGAAGCTAATCGAAAAGGTCGATGGATTGGGAATAAGCGCTTGCAAGCTGATGTTCGTCGAGGCAATCGACGCGCTTCACTACAACAGCGAGGTGAGCTGGGAACGCAAGAAACGAATATACGGAAGGTGGGGTTGGTCTGAATCAGACATACTCAAGGCCTTTACGATCCATTCGGGCTGCATGAGCTTGTCTGAGGAGAAGATAATGTCTACTATGGAGTTTCTCGTGAAGGAGATGAACTATGATCCTCGAGCCATTGCTTCGATGCCCACAGTGCTGTTTTACAATTTGGAGAAGAGGATCGTGCCTAGGTGTAGAGTTGTTCAAGTTTTGATGGCAATGGGGCATATGAAGAGGCCATACAGCATCATTACTTTAGTGGCGATGACGAATCAGAGGTTCAAGGATAAATTTATTTCGAAGCACAAGGCAGAAGTTCCTCAGATAGTGGATATATATTCTGGGAAATTGAGTCCCATGGACTTGGGCTTAAGCTCAGGCGAGCTAGCTAAACTCAAGTTATTGTAGTTCTCTTCAGCAAGTAGGGCTTGACATCGTAGATGTTAGTTTATTTCTAGTTGAAGACAGTTATTGTGTGTTGGATTATGCCACATGAATATAGGATGTTTCAGAGACTTTCAGTTTCGTATTTCTTGAAGCTGGGGAAATTAATTTCGGCAGGCAAGAACTTGGCAAGAAGTCGAGTGTCAACCTTTGACAGTGTCATTAACAGTCTTTGTGGCATTTCGTCGAGCAATTTGACGCCATAATTATGAAGATGATAAATATATAGTATAAAAAGTTGTTTAGAATGCCAATTGCCAATAATAAAATAGTCCTTTTCTTTTTAACTTTAGAAAAGGTAGAATAAAGAGATTGCATATCGGCATTGTACTAAGAAGGATGAGCAAAAGTTGGAGCCTTTGGATAAAGAAATGAAAAAAATCAAAAGTTTGGGTGAAAGCGTGTTCCCGCAATTGGTAAAATCAATCGCCGTTGGTACAGAGAAGAGAAAGCAGAGAATATTACTAATTAATATATACATTTCTGCTCCACTGAAAAATATTGAAAGGATAAAGGGAAAAAAAAAAGAAAATAGGGGCATTTTTTTGGACCCCTATAAGTATCATTCAGGATTCAGACCCTCTTGGCAAAAATTTAGTTTTAAGAAATAATTTCTTGCAGTACCACTTCATTGCTCTGACATACCAGTATGTTGAAATTTTGTAACACAAAACTATAATTCGGTATCAGTTTATGATCATCTGATACTAGTTCATTTTCTGCAGTATCACTTCGTTACTCTGACACACCAGTATGTTAAAAGTTTGTAACACAAAACAATCATTCTATTCATATATCTCTTATACACATATTTTTTACACCACACAACTAAGGCCTTTAAGATAAAAAAAATTATCAAAGAGGGCCTAAATTCAAAATCAAACCTTATTTGGGCATGATTACGAATTAACCCAAGAAAATAATGCACTGATTGACTATGTTTGTTTCTTGTTTTTAGTCTAAGTGACGTGATCTTGCTGAGGTAGTATAGTCTTTCACTGACATACGCAATTTTCTTTCTTTTGTTTTTCTCCTTGTAAAAGAACCAACATGCTGTGGCTGTGGCCTCAAAAGCAATTCTTACTGAAGAAGAGAAACTCTTTATATACATCTCCTCCCTCATCAAACCATCACAGATCACACACACACCATACTCTGAACTGAAAACAGTAATAAAAGAAAAATATCAATTATGGGTCGGACGATTTCAACCTATGAGCTCCGCCGCGAACTGTCCCTCATCGACGTTGCAGATTCCAAGCAAGCTATCTCCGCCAGCGCGCCGATCGTATCCTCCTACAACGAGCGCATACGGCCCCTTTTGGACGTCGTCGACAAGCTCCGCCACCTCAAAATCATGCAAGAAGGCATACAGCTGCCCACCATCGTCGTCGTCGGCGATCAGTCCTCGGGCAAGTCGAGCGTTCTTGAGTCTCTCTCAGGCATCACTTTGCCCAGAGGCCAAGGGATCTGCACCAGGGTCCCTCTCGTAATGAGGCTTCAGAGCCACAACAGCCCTGAGCCTGACCTGTTCTTCGAGTACGGCGGAAAGGTAGTGCACACCGACGAAGACCACATATCGGAGGACATCGTTTCTGCCACCGATGAGATCGCTGGTTCGGGGAAGGGAATTTCGAACAACCCCTTGACGTTGATCGTCAGAAAAGCCGGCGTCCCCTGACCTTACCATGGTCGACCTGCCCGGGATAACGCGCGTCCCCTGTTCACGGTCAGCCCGAGGACATCTACGAGCAGATTTCGAGCATCATCGTTGAGTACATCACGCCCGAGGAAAGCATAATCTTGAACGTTCTGTCAGCAAGCGTCGACTTCACTACCTGCGAGTCCATTAGGATGTCCCAGCGAGTGGACAAGACGGGAGAGAGAACGCTCGCCGTCGTGACCAAAGCAGACAAGTCGCCGGAGGGTCTGTTCGAGAAGGTCACGGCCGACGACGTCAACATAGGACTGGGCTATGTCTGTGTAAGAAACAGGGTGGGGGAGGAGACGTACGAGGAAGCTAGGACGGCCGAAGCTAAGCTCTTTCAGAGCAATCCACTTCTGAGTAAGATCAGCAAGCACGCTGTTGGGATTCCTGTGTTGGCCGAGAGGCTGATGAAGATTCAGGCGAGTGCCATCGCCAAGTGTCTGCCTGACATTATAAGGAAGATCAACGACAAGCTGTCTACCAATATGGATGAACTGAATAAGATGCCCAAGCATCTCACCTCCATTTCCGAGGCTATGACAGCTCTCATGGACATCCTTGGCTCTGCTAAGGATTCTTTGAGGAAAATCCTCGTTCAGGGAGATTTCGAAGAGTATGCTGATGATCCTCAGATGCACTGCACTGCGAGGTTAGCAGAGATGCTGAACAAGTACAAGGACGATCTGCAGGCCAGCAAAGATTCTGTTCAAAACAGTAAGGATCCCGAAAGGTTCTTGCTTGATGAGATATCGATTCTCGAGGAAGCCAAAGCAATTGGGCTCCCTAATTTTCTTCCCAGATCAGCATTTCTCACTCTGCTGAAGAGGAGGGTTAGTTGGATTTCGTCGATTCCTAGCGATTTTGTTGAAATTGCGTGGAGCTATGTCGAGAAGGTGCTGACCAGCGTCCTAATGAGGCATTCCGATAACTACCCACAGCTCCTCTCTAGCATGAGGCGCGCCGCTCAGAACCTCGTCGCAGAGAAAAAGCAGCAGTCCTTAGATTGGGTGAGGGATATTATAGAAATGGAGAAGACGACGGATTACACCTGCGACCAAGAGTACATGTCTTCATGGAACAAGCTAATATCTAATCAGACCAGTCTGATGGATTATATATCGTCGATATACACTGCGAAGGATATCGAGGGATTTGGTACAGTACGCATCGATCATCTGCGTTCCCAAAAGGGGTTAGTTCAAGAAGCCTTCGACGTGAAGATGCGGATGGTGGCCTACTGGGACATAGTACTGAAGCGAATGGTGGACAACATGGCTCTGCATATACTGTTCAAGATTCAGAATCTAGTGAACAAAGAAATGCAGGGAGAGATCTTGGAGGAGTTGATCGGCCCGCAGGGGAACGGAATGGAGAGGATGCTCGAGGAACCGCCATCAGTGGCCGACAAGAGGCAGAAGCTGAAGAAGAGCGTTAAGCTTCTCAAGGAGTCTAAGGACGTCGTCTCACGCATCATGGATCGAGTCGTTACTGCTCATGACTGAAGACTAATTGCTAAGATTCGGAAATTTCCTGCCTATTTGAGTAATTCTCATCTCTCTGTCTTGTGGTAATTTCAGTTTCTTGTTTGATGCTCGGTGTTAATTTTGGTATTTCGGTTTGATGTTGTGTATGCAACATGGAACTAGTCTTTGTTCAACTCTGTAAGCTCATGCTAATGCTGATGCTGCCTATCCTAGTAGTTTTCATGTCTTAATTACGACTCTTCAATCTCAAAGCCTTGATTGAAGCTGCTGTTTGACACAGATTTTAACACTCTGCAACTCACTAAGATGATCTTCCACATACTTCTGGGTCATCATCTATAAGAGAAGATAGGCCATGTTATCTACCATTCTCTTCAAACCTAATAACTAAGATGACTCTTGTAAGAGAAGATAGGCCGTTATCTACCATTCTCATCAAACCTAATAACTAAGATGACTCTTATAAGAGAAGATAGGCCACGTTATCTACCATTATCTTGAAACCTAATAACTAATATCTTTACTCTTAAGTATGGGTATGCAACTCATCCGATTGGATCAAAGCATGCTTTTTTCAGCAGCATTACTAAGCAAAAACTTTAAGCGATCATTATTCATTTCCTCTGCTTTTGTTTAACTACAAACCGTTTTTCTTACACGGATTTCCATTGGCTTACTCGGTTCAGATCGCGCCATAGTTGTTCTCGACGTCCCAACTCTTTCTTTCTTTTTTTTTTTTTTTTTTCTGGTATTGTTGTTCGTGAGTTCATAATCGAGTTGGAAAACCTTTTTATATTAGCTGCTACTCAAAAACACATCTTCATAACCTTGAAAGACCAATACCAAAGAAGTTCACGAAAACAAAGAAAGAAAACGCTTAAAATCATACCAAACATACTATCATTAAGCTTCAGCAACAACCCTATCCATGACACGAGCAACGACATCCTTTGACTCCTTGAGCAAACTAATACTCATCTTCAGCTTCTTCCTCTTGTCTGCAACTGAAGGTGGCTCTTCGAGCATCCTCTCCATTCCGTTCCCTTGGGGGCCGATCAGCTCCTCGATAATCTCACTCTGCATATCTCTGTTCACAAGGTTCTGAATACTAAACATGAGATGCAAAGCCATGTTATCGACCATTCTCTTCAACACAATCTCCCAGTAAGCAACCATCCTAATCTTCAGGTCAAAAGCTTCTTGAACTTGGCCCTTCTTATTGCGTAGATGGTTAACGCTCACTTCACCCAACCCCTCAATAGTCAACATAGCATCCTCATTATGGCCATTATCTATGAGAGCCATCAGTGCATCCCTTTGGGGACATTAGCTTGTTCCAACAAGAAACATACTCTTGATCGCAGGTGTAGTTCGTGAACTTCTCCATTTCGATGAGATCCCTGACCCACTCGTAAGACTGCTGCTTCTTCATCGCAATGAGATTACTTGCAGCTCGCCTGATGCCCGAGAGAAGCTGTGGGTAGTTGTCAGAATGTCTCATAAGAACAGGTAAGATAACGTTCTCCACGTAGCTCCATACTCCCTCGACGAAATCGGAAGGAATTTGGGAGATGCTGTTGATCTTTCGATTCAAAAGAGTCTGAAAGCAAGACCTGGGAAGAAAAATTGGGGAGGGCGATGGATTTAGCCTCCTCCAAAACAGACATCTCCTCGTTCAAGAAAGCGTTCTTGTCATAACTTCTGCTGAGCTGAAGATCATCTTTGTACTTGTTGAGCATCTCTGCCAATCTAGCCGTGCAGTGCATCTGCAGATCGTCTGGGTATTCTTCGAAATCTCCGAGCACGAGGATTTTCCTGAGAGAGTCCTTCGCAGAGCCAAGGATGTCCATGAAAGCCGTAATCGCCTCGGATACAGATGTAAGATTCTTGGGCATCTTGTTCAGCTCATCGACGTGACTGGACAGCTTCTGATTGATCTTACTGATTATCTGAGGCAGACACTTGACGATTATACTCGCCTGAATTTTCATCAATCTCTCGGCCAAGACTGGAATTCCGACCATGTACTTGCCTATGTTCCTCAAAAGTGGATTGCTTTCGAAGAGCCTAGCTTCCTCGCTCCTAGCTTCTTCGTAGGTTTCGTCGCCGATCCTATTTCTGACACAAACGTAACCTAGCCCAATGTTCACGTCATCCGCCGTAACTTTCTCAAGCAAACCCTCGGGCGACCTATCAGCTTTGGTAACCACAGCGAGCGTTCTTTCACCAGTCTTATCCACACGCTGGGACATCCTAATAGACTCGCAGGTGGTGAAATCGACGCTCGCCGATAGAACGTTCAAGATGATGCTTTCCTCGGGCGTGATGAACTCCATGATGATGCTAGAAATCTGCTCGTAGATGTCCTCGGGCTGGCCGTGGACTGGGACACGAGTAATTCCGGGCAAGTCGACCATCGTCAGGTCGGGGACGCCCCTTTTTCTTACAACCAAAGTCAAGGGGACGTTTGAGATCGACTTGCCATTACCGGCGATCTCATCTGTCGCCGAGATAATCTGGTCAGAAATGCTGTCCTCGTCGGTGGGGACGACCTTCCCATTGTACTCGAAGAAGAGCTGAGGTTCTGGGCTGTGGTGATTCTGAAGCCTCATGATTAATGGAACCCTCGTGCAGATTCCTTGTCCCCTGGGCAGAGTGATGCCGGCGAGCGACTCGAGGACGCTCGACTTGCCCGAAGATTGGTCGCCGACGACGACTATGGTGGGGAGCTGTATGCCCTCTTGCATGACCTTGAGGTTGCGCAGCTTGTCAACTACGTCTAGGAGGGGACGGATTCGTTCGTTGTATGATGTCAGAATCGGCGGCGTACGGACAGTAGTAGTAGTGACGGCGAGGACGTCGTCTGCTTGATGATTCTCCTCATGGTGAGAATGGGTGGCGGCGACTATGGACAAGCCATGGGCGTCTACATCGTCGCCGCCGCCTGTAGGATTTGAACGTCCCACGGCTGGAAAGTTGGCTATTTTTTTACATTGAGCTTTTGTGGAGCTGTTTGAACGGCCCATGTTTACTGTATTTTCAGTTGAGAAGACGAGTTTGATGATTGAGTATAGTGTGAAGGAGATATATTTGTACATGTATATATGGTTTGTTACGATTGAGGTCTTCAGACAGAAAAAAATCCACCATTATTACTGTTGCAGAATATGAAACGCTTGAGGTTCTTACGGAGTTCAATTATCTTGTGTTTATTGTGATGTGAGCCTTTTCAAGTTTCGATGGCCGATTCAATTCTTGAGTTACAGAGGAAGAAGAGAAGTCGTTACAGTGCATGCTTGCATTAAATGATAGATTGTTGAGGCTCCACCGAAAAGATTACACACTAGATCCTCCATTGTCATCATATTCGTTAAAAAGACTTTTAAGTTTAAACTAAATATGCAAAGTCGTTGTAGTATAGTGGTGAGTATTCCCGCCTGTCACGCGGGTGACCCGGGTTCGATCCCCGGCAACGGCGAACATTTTGAATTTCTTTATCTTTCTTTTTTTTTTTTCAAATGGATAAGTCGCTGTTCTACAAGTAAAAAAAGCGTGGTACATCTCTGGAAACACTTTCTCGCCATAATGCAGCCGAAGTGTGTTCTTTAACCCACTCGAATTCCATAAGCTCTCTCTAACTTTCCTTCCTATCTGAACTACAACTATAATGCATAAAATATTCACCTAATCGTTCCTCTTTAAGACACTTCCCACCGTTTCATCGCATAACATTACGAATAGTAGTAACAAAAAGTATCCAATGAAGCAAGTTAATCATCAAAAGAGTCTGTGGCTTCTTGGCTGAGAGACAGAGCCACCATCCCTGAACAGGGAGGAAATGCCCAATGCGTTTCGAAGAAATAATCCTAATGCACATAATGGTATCTCAGATATCACTTTGAAAATCATGATAGATAACCCCCCTCTCGGCCATGCAACCATTTGTAACCATCACTCATTACAGATTTGACCATCCTTGGTAGTATTTTTCTGAAATCCAATCAAGTAAATTATCAAAGAAATCTCAAGATTTGAACTGGCAACTCGTAGTTACGATTCACAAGAGGTCAGACTTTGAAACGACTATCGCAAGGCAATCGATTAAGCAACACTAACCCATACTCATCATCAGAGAAATCAGATAAGAAATAACAAAGGCATAGGAAATCACATACCCATTCATAAACAAAAGGGTTCGTTACGATCAGTTTTTTTCTTGCAATCGGTATCTACCAACACGTGGGACTTAATGTGAGGACCCGACCTTATTATGATGGGGGAAGAGAATGGTCTTTCGAGCTTGGGCGTCCATGGAAGCTTGGTGTAAGGATCCGAACTATTGGGCCGAGGAATAGTTGGGCTGGGCTTTCGCTTATTGGACTGAGTTAATATTTCCATGTTAGATTATTATATATAAACAGTATAATCGTTTGTTTCTGAGATTAAGCAATGAATTAAGTTCTATCTTCCCCAGTCTCTAATCTCTCTTGCTCTCGTTCTATCTCTACCTCTATCTCAGTTCTTCTTCTTCTTCTTCTTCTTCTCAAATCTTTATGTTCTTCTCACCAATCTCTCTCAGATTCCCTGTCTCTTCCCATTCGATCGTCTTTTGATCTCTCCTCTTGAATATAAAAACGCGCCCTCTAAGTGTTTGATTTAATTCCACACAAGAAATTGAGCGAATTTTGTTGGGATCTGACAAATTGGTATCAGAGCAGTTGATTCTCGGCCTACGATTTCACCTATGGCAGATAATACTTCATTCAAGGAGTTGCAAGAGACACTTGAGCAATTTCGTCGTCGACAGGAAGCTTGCGCCAACATACTGGGTAACATCTCTACTACCCTAGCTTCACTACAGTTGCCTAGATATAGTTCGTCTTGGGGCTTAGCAGCAGCTGAAAAGCATAATCGATTAGGATATTTTCATGTTGAAGCTAATGGTCAGAATCTAAGAAATCAAACTAAGTCTCTAGCGTTACAACCTAGATCCTTACCTTAGCTTGAATCCCCTCGCTTTGACGGTTTAGAACCTAGAGCTTGGCTCCAAAGGTGCGAGGAATATTTTCAACTTCTAAACATCAGCAAGGAAGGAGACATGGTTCGACTTGTCTATCTATACATTGAAGGTAATGCTAAGGACTGGTATTTAGAGTTTTTTAGCAATAAGAATAAGGATTCTCTGACTTGGAGCGATTTCAGTGATTCTGTGCTCGATAAATTTGATCATGTGGAGTTGGTTAATAATGATGATGATTCGTTGGTGCTGGGTAATGAGAAACTGCAGGATGAGGTTATATTGGCCTTCACTGATGATGCTATGGAATCGGATGTGCAAGTTGATGACTCGTCGCTGTTGGGTGAGGTTGAATCAGTCGTCGTAAGTGATGAATCTGTGTTGTTTGAGGTTGACTCGGTGTTGGTCGGTGAATCGATGTCGGTTGACGAGGATCCTTCATCGTTCGACGGTATGGAGTTGACGTTGGTTGATGAGGTATCAATGTTGGGTAATGATAACATTGTTGATGGTATATGTTATGAATCGACCTTCGGTAACACTGAGCTTGCGTGGGCTGTGGATGAGTTGGGATTTGTTGATGTTGAAGAGTCGATGTTGGTCGAGATTGACGTTGAAACCGTGTTGATTGGGAGCAAGTCGTTGTTAGCTCATGATGGATGTGTATTGGCTGCGGGTGAGGTGTTTCGGCGGACAGCCGTTATAGCTGCCCGAGGATGTTGGTATATCGAACCGGTGCTCATTGGAAGGGACACTAACCTACCGTTTGATCGAGGACGTGGGTTCGTGATATATAGGATCAAGGCGTGCCCTTCAATCGGGGAAAATCTGCAGCAATATCGGGCATTGGCGCAGAATTACCGACCTTATGATCGAGGAAAATGCAACGTCGGTTGGTTGGTGACTATAGATGAGATACGAGACTACTTGGTTGAAAGCGGGCTTACGTTGGCTGTGGATAGATTACTTGACGGGGCAGCAGCCGTACAAATTCAAGAACGTCGTTATATCATCGAAAGGACGATACTAACTTACCATTCGACCGAGGGAAAGGAAGCATAAGTGTACTCGAGGCATTGCTTTTCCCTTTTGATCGTGGAAAGCTCCAAGGCGACGTTGTACTCTCTCCCTCGTCATCTTTGGCAGCCAAGGGATCTTATAGTGGCCATTCAGTTCAAACCAACTATGTTCCTCATGGATATTTGGTTGCATCTGCTGAGGCATTCGTTACTGTTAGTGAAGCTGCAAAGAGGGCGCTCGGGATGATCCTTCTCGATGTTCAGATCATTGGTGGAGCCAACCGTTCGAGGGAATCAATGGTACCTAACAGTTCAGTTTTTCCGTTCGATCGTGGAAAAAACTCAACAATGGCAGGCATTGATCGTGGATCCATTATCGGACGTCATCCTCACTATGTCGGGAGTTTACTCTCACATCCTCGAGGACGAGGATGTCTTCAACGGGAGGGAAATGTGAGGACCCGACCTTATTATGATGGGGAAGAGAATGGTCTTTCGAGCTTGGGCGTCCATGGAAGCTTGGTGTAAGGATCCGAACTATTGGGCCGAGGAATAGTTGGGCTGGGCTTTCGCTTATTGGACTGAGTTAATATTTCCATGTTAGATTATTATATATAAACAGTATAATCGTTTGTTTCTGAGATTGAGCAATGAATTAAGTTCTATCTTCTCAGTCTCTAATCTCTCTTGCTCTCGTTCTATCTCTACCTTCTCAAATCTTTATGTTCTTCTCACCAATCTCTCTCAGATTCCCTGTCTCTCCCCATTCGATCGTCTTTCGATCTCTCCTCTTGAATATAAAAACGCGCCCTCTAAGTGTTTGATTTAATTCCACACAAGAAATTGAGCGAATTTTGTTGGGATCTGACAGACTTACGGGAGGAATTGAATGCGAACAGAGCAGAGCGTATCCGATTCACACATCTACGGTTCTTGTAGGGTTATAGGGTTAACGAAATTATCAGAAACGGCTTTGAGGCGTCAAAATCTTTCTCAAAGGTTTTATTCCTTTGGGATACAACAAAGCCTACAAAGCTCTCGGATTATCTATTAGTTGCTGAAAAAGAAAGAAATACATCAATATTTATAGTCGGTGAAGAATTGTGTCGAGAAGTTGTAACCACTCATGTCCTTTTTGGTGAATAGTCACGTTTCTCCATGTCATATTTTATAACTATTCTTGAATAGTCATGTTTCTTCATCTTTATTTTGAGAGAATAAAGATATATATTTTAATCACCAACAATCGTAAACTATACTTCTAAAACTACCAACAATCCCCCACTAGTTTTAGGAGTGTAGTATTATTTCTTTTAACCATTCTCGCACAAAAAATATTATGAATACAAGAAGGTATCTCTCGATTTAAACCTTCAATTAGCGAATAAATCTCAAAATTCTAATGGAGATGTTGGTGTCCGCAGATTAAACCACATAGTCCTTTTATTAGATTTAAAGATATAACACACATAATACTTATTAATTCAAATATCTGAGGCGTACAACAACTTTTAGCACTTTTATGGCCATGTGCTTTATCCTTTTAATAAACATTTACAAGAAGGTTCCCAATTTTCTTGCTGAAGCGGCACCACTTCGATGTTTATACAGGTGGAGTTACATTCGATTATGTTTTCATTGCTTGAACATTTCAGATTTGTACTCCATTAAGAGCTTCACTCACCCTCTATTTTCGTAATGGACAATACTAGTATCTGGTACTCTAGAATGGGTCAACTAGTATTACAAGACATTTTTAATAACTTGTTTTTACCCATTAATCTTTGTAATTTAGAGGTTACTAATACAAAGATGTGTTCCCGTTATCATAGTCTAATAAAAGGGATTTTAAACCCATTCCTCTTGTGGTACTCCTTACCAAATCTCTTGATAATGGCTTGGTAAGAGGATCTGCTAAGTTATTTGCAGATTTTACATATATTATTGTAATGACTCGTTACCAATCAACTCTCTTATATATTCATGCCTTAGGCTAATGTCTAGACTTTCCATTATAAATTTAGGTATATGCTCCAGACATTGTAGCTTCGCTATCACAGTACAAAGAAATGGCTGTTGGTGGTTGTGGCCACAACTCTATATCAATTAATAAATTTCTAAGCCATTCAGCTTCCTTACCTACCGCAGCTAAGGCTATAAATTCCGATTCCATAGTGGAATGTGAAAACCAAGCTTTTTCTTGGATGCCCAACTTATAGCACCACCTCCTAGCATAAAATCCAACCAGATGTAGCTTTGTTATCACTTATATTAGGGATCCAACTTGCATCGGAAAAACCTTCTAAAACTGTTGGATAATCTGAGTAAAATAATCCATGATCTTTAGTCTTTTTGAGATAACCAAGGACCCTTCCAACAGCTTTCCAATGACTCATACTAGGCCTACTCGTATATCTTGATAACTTACACACAGCATAAGCTATGTCAGGCCTTGTACAGTGCATGGCGTACATGATACTTCCAATTGCACTAGCATATTCCAGTTGTGCAATTATTTGTCCGTCATTTCGGTTAATTTTACGCTCCTACCAAATGGAGTGTTAACTTCTTTTATATTCAGATGCTTGAACTTATCAAGTAACTTTTCAATCTAATGGCTTTGACTAAGTACGAAGCCCTTATCATGTCTATTGACTTTGATGCCCAAAATTGTATCTACGTGATTTAAGTCTTTCATCTTGAAAACAGAAGTTAAATACTTCTTCGTACAAAATAGTATCTAGGTGATTTAAGTCTTTCATCTTGAAGTTAAATACTTCTTCGTATCATTTATTCCACACATATTTGTGCTGAAAATGAGCAAATCATCCACATAAAGACAGATTATTACTCCATAGTCTTTTGTGAATTTGGAGTAAATACACTTGTCGGCTCCATTATGTCTAAAACCATGAGAAATGATGGCTGAATCAAATTTTTCATGCCATTGCTTTGGAGCTTGTTTAAGCCCATATAGTGACTTAATTAATCTGCATACTTTATTTTCATTTCCGGGAAGTATGAAACCTTCGGGTTGTTCCATGTATACTTCCTCTTTTAAGTCGCCATTCAAAAAGGCCGTTTTAACATCCATTTGATGGACATGTAATTATGAATTGAAGCCAATGCCATAAGAGTTCTAATCGAAGTGATTCTAGCTACGGGAGCATACGTATCAGAATAGTCTACCCCCTCTTTTGTTTAAAACCTTTTGTAACTAATCTTGCTTTAAGGGTCTGGATAGAACCATCCGTATTGAACTTCCGTCTAAACACCCATTTACATCCTATAGGTTGAGAACCATTTGGTAGATCTACCAAGATCCATGTGTTATTGGACATAATTGAGTCCATCTCATCATCTATTGCTTCTTTCCAAAAAGATGCATCTCTAGAAGCCATTGCTTCATCAAATATCTTAGGATCTTCTTCAATGTTAAGTAGAATTGGTATTTTATTTAAGACATTGGTTCTATTCCCTTCTACTAGAAATACAATGGAGTCAGGAGAAATAAAGTCATAATCTAAATATTTTTCTTTTCTTATTCTTTGACTCCGTCTTATTTCAGTAGAATCTGTATGATTCTTTCTCTTGTGGCCAATAATAGGAGTTTCATCACTTTGTTTCTCACTTGTACTTCCAGTAGTAACAAATTTATTTTCAAAAAATTCCACATGTATAGATTCAACAATAATATTAGAATTTAAATCAAGTATTTTATATGCTTTCAAGTTTTGTGCATAACCAACAAAAACTCCTTTAATGCCCCTCGGCCCTAACTTTGTTCGGTGAGGATCAGATACTTTATAAAATGCAACACACCCCTACACTTTAAGATAATTCAAGTTTGGTTTTCGGCCATAGTTCCATAATTCGTATGGTGATTTCTTGAATTTCTTTGAAAGAATTCTATTATGAATATGACACGAAGTCAGTAATGCTTCACCCCATAAATTCTGAGGCAATTTTGCATATAGCAACATACTATTCACCATATCAACTAAAGTACGATTTTTTCTTTCGGCTAAACCATTTTGTTGGGGTGTATAGGGGGCTGTCCTTTGATGGACTATTCCATTTTCTTCGCAGTACATGGAGAATAAATCGGGAAATATTCACAACCCCTGTCACTACGAAGAACTTTAATTTTCTTGCCTTTCTGATTTTCGACAATGGACTTGTACCCTTTCAATTTTTCAAAAGCTTCATCCTTTGTTCTCATTAAATAAACGAGAGTGTAGCGAGAATAGTCATCTATAAATGTTACAAAGTATCTCTTTCCTCCTCTGGTTAGTACACCATTTAATTCACATATATCCGAATGCACAAGTTCTAAAAGTTCAGTATTCCTTTCAACTTTAGGGAAAGGTTTCTTTGTCATTTTTGCTTCTACACATATTTCACATTTTTTATCATGATTATTGTAGTATGAAATATAACCATGCTTTGACATATGATTCATATATTGATAATTTAAATGCCCTAATCTAGCATGCCATAAAGAAGAAGAGTGCTCAACAGTATAAGCAAATGTAGCTTTTATTTCATTAATACTTAACTTGAACATACCATCACTAGAGTACCCTTTCCCAACGAACATACTGTTCTTGGTTACAATCACCTTATCAGACTCTAGAACAATTTTAAAACCCTTCTTACATAATAGATTTGCAGATACCAGATTCTTCCTAACTTCAGGGACATGGAAAACATTGAGCCAAGCCAGCTTTTGTCCCGAAGTAAACTTCAGTTCGACAGTGCCCTTTCCCATTATTTTTGCTGTGTCGTGATTTCCCATCAGAATCTCTTCTTCCTCAATGCATTCGTTGTATGTGATAAATTGTTCCTTATTGTTGCAAACATGGATGGTTGCTCCAGAATCTAGCCACCATTCGGATGTTTTGTTTGCAGTAGCCATGTTGACTTCAGTGATCATTCCAATATGCATATCGGTTATCATGGCAACAAGTTCCTTAACCTCGTGCTCAACGAGATTCGCATTGTTTTCAGGAACCGGATTAATTTTCACTCCAGCTTTCTTGAATCTGCAATCCTTAATAAAGTGCCCACGTTTTCCATAGTGAGCATATTTTATTATTCGCAGCCTTCTTAAACATGCCTTTCTGGATTTTCAAATTATGCTTTGATTTTCCAGATTTGTGTTTGAATTTCCCAGCAGGCTGTTCGCTAACATGGTTCACCCTAGAGTCTCCAAGGAATAGCGCATCTCGTGTACGGTTTTCGGACTCGATCCTCAGATGAGTTTGGAATTCATCAATAGTAAGAATGTCCTTTGAATGCAAGACTTTCTTTCTATAATTGTTCCAAGAGGGAGGAAGTTTGGATAAAATTGCTCTTGAAGTGCATCAGGAATTTTGATTTCCAACTCACGAAGTTTTGAAGCGAGAATTTGCAATTCATGCACTTGGTCCATTATAGGTTTCCCTTCCAGGATGGTAAATTCGAAGTATGTCTTTGCAAGGAATTTATCAGTACCTATTTTTTCCGTCTTGTATTGGTTCTCCAATGCCTTCCATATCTCTTTTGGTGACTTTAAATTTCTGAAAAGGTCATAGAGTCAATCATATAGTGAGTTGAGAATGTAGCCTCGACAGACAAGTTCATCCTCTGTGCGTTTATTTCTAGCAGCCTTTTCAGCATCTGTTTCATTTGCAGTTTCTTCAGGAATTGGTGGTAGATTTGGATCCAGCAGATAAGACATCTTTGTGGCAGTCAACATGAAAACCATCTTGTCCTCTATCTTGTGTAGTTCGTTCCATCGAAACGATCAAGTCTGATTACATCTTGATTATGAAAATGGAACTTCATGCTTGGTTCGGGATCAATAGCAGTAGATGCCATAATAAAACCTTTGAATTGTTAGAAATCAGGGTTATAGGGTTAACGAAATTATCAGAAACGGCTTTGAGGCGTCAAAATCTTTCTCAAAGGTTTTATTCCTTTGGGATACAACAAAGCCTACAAAGTTCTTAGATTATCTATTAGTTGCTGAAAAAGAAAGAAATACATCAATATTTATAGTTGGTGAAGAATTGTGTCGAGAAGTTGTAACCACTCATGTCCTTTTTGGTGAATAGTCACGTTTCTCCATGTCATATCTTAGAACTATTCTTGAATAGTCATGTTTCTTCATCTTTATTTTGAGAGAATAAAGATATATATTTTAATCACCAACAATCGTAACTATACTTCTAAAACTACCAACAGTTCTTCCCTCCAAGAACTTTGTACGCTTGCAATGCAACTGCAAATGGGGTGTCTTTACGCGTGTGTGTAGATATAGGCGTGGTAAGTGGGTATATATGGTAGACTGAAGTCCATAAAACAGCTATTTTAGATTTTGTATAGTGAAAATCTTTCAATGTCTATGTTGGATTTAATAACAACCAATCAAATAATTGGAGAGATAAGGATGGTAGGAGTAATAAGGAAGGACGTGATTTGTTACACTGACAAATCACGGATTGATTTGGTTCATCAATGAGGGAATCATGGAAGTAATCAAGGATGTCGCATTAAGACTCAATCACGTTTAATATGGCAACTCAATAAAGAGAAGTCATCATCAATCAATCATCGAAGATCTTTATCCATATATGAGCATTGAAGACCTAATCAAGGATTAATAGAATTGATATATTTTCCTTTTATATTAATCTCTAGCCTCTATATAAAGTCGATGTAACTAGCATACTCAATAAGGTCTCACGTTAAAAAATAATAAAGCTCCATTGAAGTTTATTTCTTCTTTATGGTATCAGAGCCACTGTGAGACAAGAGAGATCCATACTACAAACCATGGCATCCACAATCTCTTTGAACGTAGCCAACTTTGTCACACTCAAACTCACCCCAGAAAACTATCCTTTGTGGCGTGAGCAATTGCTTGCCCTTGCCGAAAGCCAAGACATGGTTGGACTTCTTACCGGAGAAACAATGAAGCCGGCCATGTACAAAGAGGTTACCACAACAAAAGGTACTTCAACCACGAACACCAAAATGCTCTCTGATGAATACCTCAAGTGGCGTAAAGAAGATCGTCTCCTACGAGGATGGATCATTGGAACGCTTACAGAAGAAGCCTTGGGCCTCGTAATTGGTCTTGAGTCATCTCAGAAAGTTTGGGAGGCCTTAAAAGAAGCCTATGCTCAATGTTCACAAGAACGGGAATTTACTCTTCGACAACAACTCACGTACCTCAGAAAAGATCCAAACCAAACTTTGGCAGAACACTTGCGGAAGTTCAAAATGATTTGCGATAGTCTCGCCGCCATCGGAAGTCCAGTACCAGACAAAACAAAAGTTTACTCATTGCTAGCCAATTTTGGACAAAAATATGAATCATTCACAACGGCAATGCTCAAACCTCCGATGACATCCTATTCGGTATTGCAAGGTTTCGAACAACGAAACACATGGGTTGAAACAACAGATACACAATCATATGCCTTTTATGGCCAACGCCACAACAATCAACATCGCAACTACAACAACAACAACAGTCGTCACAACGATCAATTCTCCTCAAAAGGTAGAGGTTTTTCAGCTATTAACAATAATTATGCAGGAAATAGTTCGCAACAGAAAGTGAACAACTACACTCCAAGGCCGCCACCACCGGGAAAACGACGCATGACAAGTAAAGAACGTGAAATATACAAAAATGAGCACTGCCAGCTTTGTGGAAAAATTGGACATATTGCCAAGATCTGTTGGAGCTTACCAACTCAATCAGTACAAGAAGAAGATCTCCCTCAGGCTCTTGCTGCTCTTACCATGGATACTTCTGTTCCAGATCTCGAGTGGACAACCGATACGGGTGCTTCAAATCATATGACCGCAAACTCAGGTATGTTACAAAATCTTAAAAAATATGATGGTTATGATTCTGTCTTCATCGGTGATGGTTCTCACTTAAAGATAGATGCCATTGGATATGTTGTAGTTTCTGATGGTAAGAATGATTTATTCCTGCACGACGTTCTTCATGTACCAGAATTAACTCGGAATCTACTATCTATTAGTCAATTAACATCTCAATATCCTTTGAACTGTGAATTTACTGACAAACTCTTTTGCATTAAGGAACGAGCAACAGGTCGGGCTTTGATAATGGGTCAACGTAAAGGAGATCTTTATGTTTTATCCAACCCAAAAGAAACATATTTTTCAAATAGACAAAAGACAGGGAGTGAAGAGCTGTGGCATCAACGTCTTGGACACCCGCAAAAGTCATCTCTTCATTTATTACGTTCTAAGAATTTAATTAGTGTTTATTCAAATAAAAATGTGCACGTTGTTTGTGAAAGTTGCCAGCTAGGCAAATGATAAACGCATTTCAATGCGTTTATCGTAGTATTTATTGGGGGTATAATAAAGCTTTAGCAATCAAATTATGCATTTATTCGATATATTTACACTTGTTTTGTTGTTGAAGGAGCTTAGGACGAGTTTCGGGCGAAAAGGAGCGAAAACGAGGCAAAACGGCGCGAAAAGGGCAACACTGCCCTCGGTCACTGCCAGACGCATTACGCGTCACGGCCGTGACGAGGGACAGAGAGCGCGATTGATGGCGGTCACGGCCGTGACGTGCAAAGCACGTGGCCGTGACGCGAGGCAGAGGCTGGCGCTGATGATGGTCACGGCCGTGACGTGCAATGCAGTTGGCCGTGACCAAGGGCAGAAAGTGGCGAGACGCGAGCGATGTTGGCCACGGCCGTGACGGCCCATGTCCCAGGCCGTGACCGACACGGGAATCAGTATAAAAAGCCCAAATTCGACCCAGAAAAAGTGACGACTTACCAGAGATTAACCCTAATCACTGAGAGACGAAAATTAGCACGAAAGAACGAAGAATCGCATCCCGGAGCGCAAGAGACGGATCATCGACGAAATCACGCCCAATTTAACGAAGAACGAAGAATCTTCGACGTTCCCATCGCAGATCATCCGTATATCAAGAACATGAATTCTTCGCCCTTATCCTTTGTTTATTCGTTGTTTTCTCGTCTATCATGCGTAGCTAAATCCCGTTTGTGTTTGGTTAGATGAACGCTAGGATAATTCGTAGTTAAGACGTGTATTATCGCCACTTTGCATTTTTGACTATTTATCGTTCTATGAATATGTTTCATCGCTTTAATATGTCTATGTGTTAAAGTGATTGTGGGGAAAAACGTTTAGGGCGACAGCTAAACAACGTTTAGACCGTTCATAGAAGATAGGATTCGAATATAGGGCGAAAGCAAATACTCGATCCTCGCCGTTAGTAATTATTGAATTTTAGATCCCCGCGAGCGTTTAGGGTGACAGCAAATTCGCGAGCGGGCAGGAAATTACTGCAACTTAGTCTGAATCACTTAGGAGCGATTTTATTGTCTTAGCCGATGCTACCTAGCGGGATTCGAATCCCGAGCACATCTTTATCATCTGAAGTTTCGTATCAGTTTTAAGCGTGTTATTTGAATCTCTAGTTGATTTAGGAGCGATCTGTAGGTTAAGTCGTCAAACAATTTGCGTATTTTATTAAGGTTAAATATCGAGTCGATGGGTCATTACTAGTACTTGATTTATTCCTCGTGTTCGATACTCGTTTACTCACTTTACTACACTACAAACGATAGGTTCACTGCCTATCGCACGTCGGTGACAGTAATTTAGTATTCGTTTTAATTATTACTTGTCGCACTTTTCATTCACACACCACGTGTCGATAAAGTTTTTGGCGCCGTTGCCGGGGAATAGATTGATATTAGGAACACCGTAGTTCGGTACTTTAGCCACTTTTGTTTTGACGTTTTCTTGCGTCTTTGCAATTTGCGTTAATTGTGTTACGTGCTTTAGTTGTTTTCCTGCGTAGTTATTGAGTTCGTGTTCTTATTCGACGTTTTTTGTTTATTTCTTCGCTAATTTCTGCTTCACACTCATTGAAGGTACGATTCAGCGGTGAATGACCCGAAACCATCTATCGGGCCCCATCGTTGAAGCAGACCCGGATTTCAAACGAAAGTTGCGAAGGAAGCTTAAGTACGATACAGAAGGAGCATCCACTAGCTCTCAGGACCGCTTAGTTAGTTACTCAGAGGATAGTTTGCAGGAATCCATTCAAAATTCACGTGTAGAGGCAGCTGTAGATAGTCCCTACACAGAAGTAGACATGGCGGACCACCGAGTGCCCGTCCATAACGTTCCGGAGGAGGAGCCATCGCTTCAGGACCTCCTCAAGGATGCCGCGCTAGGCGGTACTGAGTCGGCAATTGCCATTCCGCCGTTCAAGAACAACAATTTTGAGCTGAAGCACTGCTGGCTTCAGATGATATTCCAGACGGCCCAGTTCGAGGGTAACCCCGAGGACGACCCTTACTCCCACCTGAAGGCGTTCCTGACGGTGACCGACACTATCAAAATCAATGGTGTCCCAGGCGATGCAATCAAGCTAATGCTGTTCCCGTTCTCGCTCAAGTTCAGGGCGAAGGACTGGTTAGACATGTTGCCGCCCAGATTGATCACCACGTGGGAAGAGATGCGAGCCACTTTCATCAATCACTACTTCCCACTCTCAAAGGTGCTGAGGTTGAAGACGGAGATTTCTCTTTTCCACCAGAAGGACTCAGAAAACCTTTACGAGGTATGGGAGCGTTACAAGGCGCTACTGAAGAGGTGCCCACAGCACGGGATGTCGAAGGCACCCCAGATCAACCGATTCCATGAGGGGCTCAACGATCAGACTGTTCATATGTTAGACGGAGCCGCAGGAGGAGGGCTCGTGAAGCTCAATGCCACTGACGCGTGGAATTTGATTGAGGATTACTCGATGAACAACTTCATGAGAGGCAATACCAGAATGAAGACAACCGGTGTGTTCGGAGACAGTGAGGAGACGGCCACTAATGCTAAGATCGAGGCACTCCAGCAACAAATTGCCTCGACGAACTCCCAGTTGCAGACGGTGATTGGCGCACTACTTCCCAAGTCCAGGCAGACGCAACCCGTGGACGCCGTGGCCACCACCACGCCGACGCAGCACACGCCTTACGTGCCCTTGTGCGGGATTTGCGGCGCAGCCCACGAGACATCAGAATGCCAACTTGGGCAGTCGCTGGAGCACGTAGACTATATGGGCAATTACCAAGGTGGCCAGCGAAGTTTCCAGCCTCGGGCACATCCAAACCTGGCGTACGGGAGTCAGAACCATCAGGGCCAGGGACCACCAGGATTTCAACCCAGACCGTTCGGATTCCAAAACGGGCCACCACGACAGTACCAGAACGCGCCCGCGGGAGGGTCCGACGACATGAGGGAGATGAAGGACATGATGAAGACGCTCCTCACGAATTTTAGTAGTACCACCGCAGCCCACGAGAGCCGAATGACGAAGATGGAGGAGTACATGGAGGCGAATGACCTGCGTGCTCAGAACACCGACGCCTCACTCAAAAAGCTGGAGCAGCAAATGGGCCAGATGGCGAAGCAGTTGGCGGCGCGTACTCAGGGATCACTCCCAAGCTACACCGAGCCGAATCCTAAGGAGTACTGCAAGGCTGTGACGCTGAGAAATGGGCGAGAATTGCAAGAAGTGCCCGCCACGAAGAAGGCCAAGGAGACTGCCAACTTCGAGAGCCACGACGAGCCCGAAGTTGAGGAGATCAAGGGCGATGACGTCGAGAAGGCCGAAGCTGAGAAGGAGAAGGTCAAGCCCGAAAAGGAAAAGGTGACGGAGATCCAGCGACCACCGGTGAAGCCTTACCAACCGAAGATCCCGTATCCGGCTCGACTGAAGAAGGACAAGAACGAGGCGCAGTTTGGTAAATTTATGGGTATGTGTAAGGAATTACATATTAACTTACCTATTGTTGAAGCTATTACGCAGATGCCAGCTTCGCCAAGTTCTTGAAGGACCTGCTGACGAACAGAAGGAAACTTGAACACGTCTCCACCGTCTGCCTACGAGGAGAGTGCTCGGCGATTCTCCAAAGCAAGATTCCTAAGAAGCTGAAGGATCCAGGGAGTTTTACTATTCCCTGCCTTATAGGAGATTTAGTGATTGAGCGTGCGTTAGCCGATCTAGGCGCTAGTATTAATCTCATGCCGTATTCCATGTTTAAGCGTTTAGGTCTAGGCGAACCACGACCCACTAGGATGAGCCTCCAATTAGCGGATAGGTCGTTAAAGTACCCTCGAGGTGTTATCGAGGATGTCCTAGTTAAGGTCGATAAGTTCGTGATTCCGCAGATTTCGTTATTTTAGATATGTAGGAAGATGAAAATATTCCCTTGATTTTGGGCAGACCCTTCTTAGCCACCGGGGAAACCATGATAGACGTTAGGAACGGGACGTTAACCTTGACGGTAGATGGGGAAAAGGTTACCTTTGATATGGCCGACTCAATGAAAAAGAGTAGCGAGCAGGACGATAAGTGTTATTTCTTAGACGTATTTGAGCACGACTTTCTCTTTTCCGTGCAAGGTCTGTCACAGGTCGGCGATCACGACTTACACACGCTTATGGCAATCGACGAGTGTGGGGAGGAGGTCGACGAGCCTGTCATAGCTATCGACAAGAGCAGCGAAGAGGACAAGGAGAAGAGCTCGGTCGAGGAACCACCGGTCCTAGAATTGAAGCCGCTGCCCGACCACCTCGAGTACACGTTTCTGAACAACAATGGGGGGCTGCTAGTCATCATCTTGTCAAATCTCGACAACGGACAGAAGGGCCTGCTCTTAGACGTGTTGAAGGAGCACAAGAAGGCGTTGGCGTGGAAGATATCCGACATAAGGGGTATCAACCCGAGCTATTGCACGCACAAGATCCTCATGGAGGATGATTTCAAGCCGGTCGCTCAACGCCAAAGGCGGGTCAACCCCAACATGAAGGACGTGGTAAAGAAGGAGGTGATCAAGCTGCTAGACGCGGGGATGATCTACCCCATTTCAGACAGCGCATGGGTCAGCCCGGTCCAAGTGGTCCCAAAGAAAGGAGGCATGACGGTCGTCACCAACGACAAGAACGAACTGATCCCGACAAGGACCGTGACCGGATGGCGCGTCTGCATCGACTACAGGAAGTTGAATGATGCCACGCGAAAGGATCATTTCCCCTTACCATTTATTGACCAAATGTTAGAAAAATTAGCGGGTCACTCATTTTACTGTTTCCTTGATGGTTTGTCAGGTTATCTACAGATTCCCATAGCACCCGAGGACCAGGAGAAGACCACTTTTACGTGCCCGTTCGGAACATTCGCGTACCGAAGGATGCCATTCGGATTATGCAGTGCCCCAGCCACTTTCCAGCGATTCATGATGGCCATATTCGACGAACTGGTAGGTGAGGTAATGGAGGTATTTATGGACGATTTCTCTGTTTTCGGTTCCTCGTTTGATGCATGTTTATCGAATCTGAAGCTCGTGCTCGTACGATGCGAGGAAACGAATTTGGCACTTAATTGGGAAAAGTACCACTTCATGGTTCGAGAAGGTATAGTTCTCGGTCACAAGATTTCCTCTAAAGGAATCGAAGTGGACCGAGCTAAGTTATAGACTATAGAAAGATTACCCGTCCCCTCGAACGTGAAGTCGATTAGAAGCTTTCTAGGACATGCGGGATTTTTATCGTAGGTTTATCAAAGATTTTTCTAAGATCGCACGTCCTATATCTAGATTGTTAGAGAAAGATGCCCCGTTTGATTTCGATGACGAATGCCTGCATGCTTTCAATTTACTTAAGGAGAGACTTATCGCAGCACCTATTATGGTCGCCCCCGACTGGGGGCTGCCCTTTGAACTAATGTGCGATGCTAGTGACTATGCAGTTGGGGCCGTGCTAGGGCAGCGTAAGGACAACCATTTCAGGCCGATCTACTACGCGAGTAAGACGTTAGACGCAGCCCAGGCCAATTACACGACCACCGAAAAGGAGCTGTTGGCCGTCGTGTTTGCTTTCGACAAGTTGAGGTCATATCTGATCCTTTCTAAAGTTATTGTTTTTACTGACCACTCTGTTCTTAAGTACTTGTTTAGCAAAGCCCGACGCCAAGCCACGGCTAATTCGATGGATCCTGCTACTGCAAGAGTTCGACATAGAGATCCGCGACAAGAAGGGTGCGGAGAACCTAGCGGCGGACCACCTCTCTCGACTAGAGGAGTCCGAGATATATCGTAAGGACGAAATGGTGATACAAGACCGGTTCCCAGACGAGCACCTCTACGCGATACATGTGGTAAGTGACGATACTCCCTGGTTTGCAGATTATGCTAACTATCTTGTTGCGAGGGTCCTACCAAAGGAGTACACGAGCCAGCAAAAGAAGAAATTCTTTTCTGATTTGAGGTACTACTTTTGGGAAGACCCGTATCTTTTCAGGCGATGTGCAGACCAGGTGATACGGCGATGAGTTGCTGCTCCAGAATCGACACAGATCCTTAGGCATTGCCACAACGGACGTCTGGAGGCCACTACGCAGCCAACAGAACCGCCCAGAAGGTGTTGGAGAGCGGATTTTACTGGCCCACGATCTTCAAGGACGCGCAAAGGTACGTTGACACTTGTGATCAGTGTCAGCGCGCAGGTAATATTTCTAAACGCGACGAAATGCCCCAGAACTTCATCTTGGTTTGCGAGATTTTCGATGTATGGGGTATTGATTTCATGGGTCCATTTCCTAGCTCGTACAACAATAAGTACATCCTAGTTGCTGTCGACTATGTTTCTAAGTGGGCCGAGGCGCAAGCCTTGCCCACAAATGATGCTAGGGTAGTCGTTAGATTTTTGCGAGCATTGTTTTCACGTTTTGGGGCACCTAGGTGCATTATTAGTGATAGAGGCACTCACTTTTGCAACACCCAGTTTGCACGCACTTTAGAACGTTACGGTGTTAGACACAGCCTATCCACCCCGTACCATCCCCAATCTAGTGGTCAAGTCGAAGTAGTGAACCGTGAGTTGAAACGCATTCTAGAGAAAACCATAGAGGGGAACCGTAGGGAGTGGGCAAATAAGTTAAATGATGCACTATGGGCATATAGGACTGCATATAAGACTCCCATAGGCACTACACCATATAGATTAGTCTATGGAAAAGCATGCCATCTTCCCGTAGAAATGGAGCATAAGGCATATTGGGCCATCAAGTCCTTGGATCGTGATCTGGGGAATGCCGGCGGAAAGTGGCAACTCCAAATCAACGAGCTAGACGAGTGGCGTTTATCGGCTTACGATAATGCTCACATGTACAAGGAACGTTCTAAGGCATATCACGATAAGAAAATTAAGCAAAGACGAGAGTTTCAGGAAGGGGACCAAGTCCTTCTTTTTAACTCTCGACTTGGGCTTTTTCCTGGCAAGCTTAGGTCACGCTGGTCAGGACCGTACTGTTACCCGTGTTTTCCCTTATGGTACTGTTGAGATTTCAGGCATGGAGCAGGGTACTTTTAAGGTGAACGGCCATAGGTTGAAGCACTATCTCGCAGGCGAGGAAGACGGGACCGAGAAGGAAGTGCTGTACTTGGACTTCCAAACCTGAGCGAACAACGAGACGTCCGGCTAAAGACGGTAAAGTAAGCGCTTCTTGGGAGGCAACCCAGGTATTTTTATTTATGTCTTAGGATAGGTTTGAAAAAAAAAAAAAGCGGTCACGGCCAACTGCTTAAGCAGTCACGGCCGTGACGTGCATACATATGCACACTGCCAAGAGTCACGGCCAGAGGCTTACGCCATCACGGCCGTGACCCAGAGGGAGATCTCATCGAGACTTCTGCCCCATGTCACGGCCAACTGCTTAAGCAGTCACGGCCGTGACAGTGTCCAGAGGCACTCACTGCCTCTTGTCACGGCCAACTGCTTAAGCAGTCACGGCCGTGACACCTGCGGACTTAAAAAAAAAACAAAAAACAAAAAAAAATTAGGCCGATTTGGTCACGGCCTGTGACGAGTACGTCACGGCCGTGACGCCTCGCAGAGGAGGTCGCTGCCTGCTGTCACGGCCAAGACCTTTATAGGTCACGGCCGTGACCCGTGCGGATTTAAGAGGAAAATCCGCCATTTCCCCTATTTTCCTCTCTCTTTTCTCCCTCTCTCTCGCGACCTCGCCACCCTGCCCCAAAATCCACCCTAAAACACTAAATCGCCACCCCTCTTTCACCTAACGCCGCCGCGCCCCTCCCCAATCCGGTGATCTACAGCCTAAATATCACAATCCGTCCCTATAAACTCAAAGGTATGAATTTTCGTTCGTTGCATTATTTCGACCAAAAATCTGGGGAATCTCATCGAAAACTGTTAAATTTTAATATGAATCCGTTCTTAATCGTTCATTACATGATAGATTTACTATTGGGTATGCTTACTTCGTTGAAATTAGTGCGAATTTTCCAATTTGCTGACGAACCCTAATTTCGAAATTAGGGATTTTGAAAATTGATTCCAATTTCGTGTTTCTCATGGCTATATATATGTGAATAACACTTTGGGTATGCCTAATTACGTGAATTTGTTGTTGAATTGCGAGATTTTACGATGAGCCCTAATTTTCAATTTGGGGCTTTGTTCGAAATTGGATATAATTTGCTGCTATTCGTACCCTGTTATGATGATATACGTCTTGGGAGTGCTTAATTGTTTTATTTGGGTACGTTGGTTGCTATAATTTTGAACTTGCTATGCATATCTTCACCTGTACGCCACATGTTCGATAAAATGCCACTTTGAACCTTTCATGTGTATTGCATATGCAATTAACCGCTTCGTCGCTATTTTGGTCGAGTCGAGCTACTTTGAATTGAATTGCTATCTCTTTGCAGTCACACTTTTCTTTCAGGACTATGGGTAAAAGTCGAGCCTCAACCTCACGTGACCCCCCTCGCATTCGCCCGCTCGTCAAAGGCGACGCGGGCCCCCGCCGACTACGCTAGAAGCCATGGGTCAGTTCACTGACGAGGCTCATACGGCCCGCTACAACAAGCTGAAGGCCATGGAGTTCATCTCCATGGACCAGATCGACTACGACACGCTGGCGAAGCACCACATCGACCAGCAAGTCGGCCAGTACCTGTCACTCAGCGGCTGGGGGACATTCTTCGCCATCGACGAACCGGCGTACAAGGAACTCACTTTGGAGTTCCTTGCCACATTCACCTACGATGAATACGGCGACAACAAGATCAGATTCCGTGCATTCAATGAAGAGCAGATAGTGAGGGCCGACAACCTGTGCCACGCCCTTGGAGTCCCAGAGCCATACCCACACCAGCCCTACGCCACATACTTTGATCAAGCGGGCGGACGACAGGGTTGTTGGGCTGACATCGCTCGAGCCGGCCTACAGCGCGAAGACTTCGAAGGCCTCTGCCCTAAGGAGCCCAGGACTGCGGTACATCCACCGTCTCCTGACGACGTCGCTTACACCGAGGCGACTCGCACGGAGCAGTCACCCTGCGCGATCTATTCTACCTGGCCAAGCTGCATCGAGGCGAACAGGTCCACTTAGGGATGGCGGTGGCCCACGCTTTCAATGCCCTGGCGGAAGCACGATCCCACGGCAAGATCGCCGTAGGGCCACTCATCACCAAGGTGATCAAGGGCTTACGCTACTGGCCAGCGAACGCGCCCGAGATGGAGATAGTCGGAGGGCGCCACCCCGTGAACGAGGCGATGCTTGTGAAGATGAAGATGCTGGTGAAGGCGCCCACTTGGACTCGCACGAACAAGGTGTACGTCTGGCACGAGACTTATCGTGGCCAAACGGACCACATCGACATCCCCACCGACCAGCTATACCTCGAGGGCCCCCACCCAGTCGAGACGGACACGACCGCCACCGGGCCCTCCTACTCCTTCGGTTACCACCACGGCGAGTCATCCAGCGTCGCTCCCTGCGCGTCGGCAGCGGATCTCGAAGCGCTGCGCCAGGACGTGCTAGAGACTCGGCGCCGACAGGAGGAGTACGAGCGAAGGAACGAGGAAGCCCACCGCCAGTACAGGGAGGAGCTGGACCGCTACAACGAGGCCCTGCGAGCCATGGACCAGGCGCTCGAGCTGTCCAGGCGATTGATAGACCTCCTTCGCCCGAGGCAACGCTCGCCGCGACCACCACCACCAGCACCTTAGGGATTTTCTTTCAACTTTCTTTGGACATTTCATTTGGTCGAGTAGTCGCGTGTGTTTACTTTATTTCTACCTTTTAACGCTTATAACTATGTTTATAGTTAATCTATGACTACTCTATTTTATGTCTATTTATCTCCCTAGCCAGCGCATGGAAACGCATAACGGCTTACAAACGCCTAACGGATAACAACACGATCGTCACGCGCGAAAACGAGTACCTCACGAGCACGTCCTTTATTCGTCAGGGGAGTCACGTTTCTTTTTAAACTCTTTTTTCCCTTCCTCCTATTTTTTTTACGTTGAGGACAACGTCAGGTTTAAGTGTGGGGAGGGGAATCTAGTTGAAAACTTACGTGAAATTTTAAAATTTTTATGACGTGTCCGTGTCCGTTGAGTTCGTGGGAAAGGCATGAATTACTGAATCAGGCATGATTGTTTGCGCTTATCTCGAGTTGGTCTGCATTCTATGAAATTCTATGAGCAATTAGGACATGCATGACTGATTGAATCTACATCTGCCTGAATAGATATAGCACTGTTTTGAGAGATCCGTACACATAACCCTGTTTCGTGTGAGAGTTTGAGCCTGACGAGCTTACGCTCATTTTTCTTGGTTGTGTGACGTGCCTAGTCTATATCTCTCTAGAACTTGCCTGTCTGATGCGTGTTGAGACTGTTTGGGTATGCGAGTGTGAAAATGATAAGGGCATTAGGAATCAAGTCCAGGGCAAAAATTTTCGTAACCATGACGAACCCCATTAGTTAGCCACGTTGAGCCTGAGCCTATTTGTTGCGTACCTCGTATGTTATAGAAGCCACTGACCCGAATAAACCTCCAGAGATTTTATGAGCCTGAGTGATTAGAATAAAGCAGCAGTCGAACTTGAAAGTTACTGTTCCAGTGTTTGATTTGATGTTCTTCTCTGCTATTCGTGAAATGACTCGTCCCTTACTTGACCGTTTTCTGAAATGACCCGATCCCTTGCATAAGCCTGCCCATAACCCTTTGGCAAGATAGGTCTCGGTAATAAGTATCCCTAGGTACACGGCATTCGCTGTGACGATGTATTCTCTGCGACAAAAGCCGAACCTTGCTGTTTTAGGGAATAAGGGCAGTGCACAAAAGTAGAGCATAACTAAGGTTAAAGGGCAGAAAATGAAAGGGAACTGAGTTGAGAGGGTCGAGCAGAAAAGTCTAGGATTTCGGAGCGAGAACGTCGAGTCTTATGTTGGGACGTGTGACTGTCTGTTTGATCATGCTGTATTCTTTGATAATTTTCGATCATGTGTCCTAGCTCTAAGATTAAGTGTTCATTATCTATGCTTGCCGCTTCATGATTGTTCGACCGTTTCCCCAAAAAGACCCTCAGATTTATGCTTGCCCTTTGAATAGTAGAGATGCGATTAACTTGCAAGTTTATGGTAGGGGTTGGACTAGTGCACGAATTGAGCGACTCATCATATGCTAGCCTATACACTTGAGTGAATTAAGTGAACCCTTGTGAGGTATGAGTCTCGATTAGCAGTGCGAAGAAAATTCAGGTCGACGAGTGCAAGTCATTAGTGTAATATCCGCGATTGTTTGCCTGATTCCTTTTGTGCTTTCTAGCTTTGATGATAAATTACGAACAATCGTGCCGTTATCCTAGTTTGATGCCTTATCTGATTTCTAATTTACTTGAGGACAAGCAAATGCTTAAGTGTGGGGAGGTTTGATAAACGCATTTCAATGCGTTTATCGTAGTATTTATTCGGGGTATAATAAGCTTTAGCAATCAATTATGCATTTATTCGATATATTTACACTTGTTTTGTTGTTGAAGGAGCTTAGGACGAGTTTCGGGCGAAAAGGAGCGAAAACGAGGCAAAACGGCGCGAAAAAAGGGCAACACTGCCCTCGGTCACGGCCAGACGTATTACGTGTCACGGCCGTGACGAGGGACAGAGAGCGCGATTGATGGCGGTCACGGCCGTGACGTGCAAAGCACGTGGCCGTGACGCGAGGCAGAGGCTGGCGCTGATGATGGTCACGGCCGTGACGTGCAATGCACTTGGCCGTGACCAAGGGCAGAAAGTGGCGAGACGCGAGCGATGTTGGTCACGGCCGTGACGGCCCATGTCCCAGGCCGTGACTGACACGGGAATCAGTATAAAAAGCCCAAATTCGACCCAGAAAAAGAGACAACTTACCAGAGATTAACCCTAATCACTGAGAGACGAAAATTAGCACGAAAGAACGAAGAATTGCATCCCGGAGCGCAAGAGACGGATCACCGACGAAATCACGCCCAATTTAACGAAGAACGAAGAATCTTCAACGTTCCCATTGCAGATCATCCATATATCAAGAACATGAATTCTTCGCCCTTATCCTTTGTTTATTTCGTTGTTTTCTCGTCTATCATGCGTAGCTAAATCCCGTTTGTGTTTGGGATTAGATGAACGCTAGGATAATTCATAGTTAAGACGTGTATTATCGCGACTTTGTGTTTTTGACTATTTATCGTTCTATGAATATGTTTCATCGCTTTAATATGTCTATGTGTTAAAGTGATTGTAGGGAAAAATGTTTAGGCGACAGCTAAACAACGTTTAGGCCGTTCATAGAAGATAGGATTCGAGTATAGGGCGAAAGCAAATACTCGATTCTCGCCGTTAGTAATTATTGAATTTTAGATCCCCGCGAGCGTTTAGGGCGACAGCAAATTCGCGAGCAGGCAGGAAATTACTGCGACTTAATCTGAATCACTTAGGAGCGATTTTATTGTCTTAGCCGATGCTACCTAGCGGGATTCGAATCCCGAGCACATCTTTATCACCTGAAGTTTCGTATCAGTTTTAAGCGTGTTATTTGAATCTCTAGTTGATTTAGGAGCGATCTGTAGGTTAAGTCGTCAAACAATTTGCGTATTTTATTAAGGTTAAATATCGAGTCGATGGGTCATTACTAGTATTTGATTTATTCCTCGTGTTCGATACTCGTTTACTCACTTTACTACACTACAAACGATAGGTTCACTGCCTATCGCACGTCGGTGACAGTAATTTAGTATTCGTTTTAATTATTCCTTGTCGCACTTTTCATTCACACACCACGTGTCGATCAGCAAACTTAGCAAATTACCTTTTGGTTCTTCATCTTCTTCTAGTACTAGTGCCTTTGAGAAAATTCATTGTGATATTTGCGGACCTGCTCCTATTTTATCTCACGATAGATTTCGATATTGTGCTTGCATTATTGATGATTTTTCTCATTATATATGGACTATCCCGCTTCGTGCCAAATCTCATTTTACTGATGTTTATTTAGCTTTTGAAAGTTATGTGCAACGCCAGTTTGACAGGAAAATCAAAATTTTTCAATCTGATGGTGGCGGTGAATTTGTAAATAAAAGACTTTCTTTACACTTTCAACAACAGGGAATCATTCATCAACTTTCTTGCCCACATACGCCGGAGCAAACAGGTATTGTTGAACGTCGCCATCGGGGTATCAGAGAACTTGGGATGACTATGATCTTTCATAGTGGTGCACCTCCTTCTTTGTGCGTCGAAGCCTTCCTCACGGCAACGTTTTTAATCAATCGTCTACCATCTTCTTCTCTTAATTTTGATTGTCCTTACTTTCGTTTATATGGTGTTAATCCTAACTATAATATCTTACGTGTGTTTGGATCTAGATGTTACCCGTATACATGGAATACTAAAAGGAATAAATTTGATCCTAAAACCGTTCCTTGTGTGTTTGTAGGTTACATCGATCGCCATAAAGGGTACAAATGTCTTGATCCTAAAACATATAAAATATTTGTGTCTAGGCATGTCATATTTGACGAAACTTTATATCCATACAAGATAAATAGGTCATTATCATCCTCTGATGTTACTTTGTCGTTATTTGTTGATCCTCCATCTCATGTTTCAGTGAACTCACCATCTTCAACGACAGACCTAACACAGATTCCTGTTTCAACATCAATTTTGAATCCATCAACAGGTGTACCAGATCCTACAAACTCAGGTGCCTCCGCTGAACTGGCGATAAATCAGCCAGAAGAGCACACTTTCACTAGTATTGATCTCAATTTACTCCCACAAGAAGACGATACGCCTACCTCAATATCCCTTTCCGACCGAAGATAATTCCATGGTTTGTGCAAACTCTATACCTTCTTCTGAATCTGTTTCATCCACAGATCATCGAATGGTTACGAGAGCACAACATGGAATTTACAAGCCGAATCCACGATATGCCTTATTTCTTGCTTGTGGGGGATATTCCAAGCTAGCCACGATCCGTCAAAGCAGCTCTTCAACATGACGGATGCCGGAAAGCTATGCTTGAAGAACTCGATGCTCTACATCAAAATTCCACGTGGACCTCCCCGAGACCCTCATATGCATATTATTGGATCAAAATGGGTCTTTAAAGCTAAATTGCAGGCCAATGGCAAACTTGATAGGCTTAAAGCACGTCTCGTTGCGAAGGGGTATCACCAAGTAGATGGTATCGACTATTTAGAAACATTCTCTCCGGTCATTAAACCAGGTACTATTCGTTTAGTTCTTAGTATAGCCATGGTTCGTCAATGGGACATTCGACAACTTGATGTTAAAAATGCTTTCCTTCATGGTTACATAACTGAAGCCATTTATGTGGAGCAACCACCAGGTATGCATGATCCAAAATTTCCATCTCATGTTTGCAAACTTCGAAAAGCACTATATGGTCTAAAACAAGCACCACGAGCTTGGTTTGATCGCTTTAGCACATTCTTACTCAAAACTGGTTTCTTTTGTAGCCTCGCTGATCCGTCTTTATTTATTATGCACTCTTCATCTGGCACATTGGTCTTACTTCTTTATGTTGATGATATGTTATTAACAGGATCTAGTTCAACGTTACTTAACGATTTTATCACAGCTTTACACAGCGAATTTGCAATGAAAGATCTTGGACCTGTACATCATTTCTTGGCATAGAAGTTCAACGGTCCCATAATACTTTGCACCTGTCTCAAACCCGTTATGCTCGCTCTCTGCTTGACAAGGCTCAGATGTTAGATTGCAAACCGATGAGTACCCCTATGGAATCGAAAACCAAGGGACTTCATGATAAGACACCTTTCTCTGATCCTACTTTTTATCGTAGCATTGTTGGTGCTTTGCAATATTTAACAATTACACGGCCTGATCTTTCTTTTAGTGTTAACTGTGTCTCAATATATGCAATGGCCTACTGTTGCTAGCATAAAAATGGTCTGTCGTATCTTACATTATGTGAAGGGCTCTATTACATTGGGTTTACATCTAACTGGAAACACTACACTTGATCTTTTTGCTTTTTCTGATGCAGATTGGGCAGGTTGTCCCACTACTAGGCGTTCTACAACGGGATTTTGCACGTTTTTGGGACAAAACATTATTTGTTGGTGTGCAAAGAAGCAACCAACCATTTCACGCTCTAGCACCGAAGCTGAATATCGTGCAATGGCAAACACAACAGCTGAACTGACATGGCTTACTTTTCTCTTACGGGATCTTCAAATTCCTCAAAGCCGTCCTCCTCTTCTATGCGACAATCTGAGTGCCTTACACATGACTGTTAATCCGGTTTTCATGCTCGGAACACATTGAGCTTGACTACCATTTTATTCGTGAAAGAGTCGCAATGGGACTTCTTGTTACTCGCCATGTTCCCTCTACCCTTCAGCTTGCGGACATTTTCACAAAGCCCCTGTGTAAAGCAGCTTTTCATCACATTCGCAGCAAACTGTGCCTCCATCCCCGCCACAGTTTGAGGGAGGGTAATAACAACCAATCAAATAATTGGAGAGATAAGGATGGTAGGAGTAATAAGGAAGGACGTGATTTGTTACACTGACAAATCACGGATTGATTTGGTTCATCAATGAGGGAATCATGGAAGTAATCAAGGATGTCGCATTAAGACTCAATCACGTTTAGTATGGCAAGTCAATAAAGAGAAGATCATCATCAATCAATCATGATCTTTATCCATATATGAGCATTGAAGACCTAATCAAGGATTAATAGAATTGATATATTTTCCTTTTATATTAATCTCTAACCTCTATATAAAGTCGATGTAACTAGCATACTCCAAAAAGTCTCACGTTAAAAAATAATAAAGCTCCATTGAAGTTTATTTCTTCTTTAAAAGATAACGAATACATGCCAAATATAACATCTAACCGAAATTGGCCGTTATATCAAACCTTCGCTCTTGATAAAATAGACGACACCATTTTCTTTGCAATAATACATCAATTCATCAAGGAAAGGGGCTGACTTGTGAGTATCATCATCTCTACCAATATAAACAGTTCTGCTGTAAACGGTGATAATTGTATTGTGACATGGAGAAAACCGATCATCTCTTTGTCTTCTTTTCTTCACATTTCTCAAAATTTTCTGCAAAAAGGAAAGACATGCTTTCCATCGACTGCATCGTCGACTGTCTCATACTCTGGCGATGGGGCGAAAACGGTGGATTGACCACAAAAGATTTGAGGCAGGCCTTGTCCCTTCCTTATATTATTACAAGCTTTCGAATTCTCTTCCTCAGACAAGGCATCCATCAAGTTCTTGATGATTTCTTCCTCGGGAAATACCCTCAGAGAATCGCTTTCCACCGTTTCTTTTCTTCTGCCCCGCCCCATTAAGGCCGATGTATCTGCAGAGTGTAGAATGGCAATGCAGACGGAGAATGCCTGCAAAGAAGACAGCTGAGCGTGGAAGCTCACTGCGTATTTCCCCTCTTCAATACATCTCATCGAAAACGCCGGCATATTATCCTTCTTCCCCTGCCCATTACGTAGAAAACATTACACACCGAGTGACATAGACATATATGGATAATTCGAATAAAGCAAACTACCAAAGGAAAGATCTCGGCGGGAATTCGATCATCCACTAGTTTCTTCGAGCCCTCAGAGATGGAAAAGCTCGAATTCCCGAGAATATTGAGAGGACAAGCCATGTCCCAGCCACCACAGTCGCACCCACCGCCTTTCCTCCACCTCTCTAGCAATGGCGAAGGCCCTTTCGTCTCACCGCTCGGCGAGCCATGTCTGCCAGCTGGCACCACGACGTGCATAGTCCCGTGGCTCGACTTGTCTGAAAAACCCTCTGCCTGACAAAGCTCGAGCAAGCTAGGGTGGGACCCATCGGTCCTCCGTTCGCTGGCCTTAAATTTCAGGCTCTCTCTTTTTTCTAACGAGACTTCGACGACGATGGCAGCTAATTCTTGAAATGGGTGCAGTTCTGCTGATGGTAGAGGCTGAGCGTCGATCTTCGACTTGATTTCTTGGGAACGGCTGGGATTAGCTTCGGGCGAAGTACTTCTACCGCTATCGTATAAGACGAACTCTGTCACCAACCTATCGTCGAGAACTCCAACTCTGTTTGCCTCGTTACGCAGATGGCACGAAACATTCATCTGTCCTAAAACGGGGAACTCTTTGCGGGTACTATTTTTTCTTCTCCGGCGAGGCGAGTGGAAAGTGTATGCTCGACTTGGGCTGTTTTCTAGGTTCCACGTCTTCGCTACGTAAACTTCTTCGGGCGAATTGACAGAAAACTCGAAAGAGGGTAAGCCTTGTTCGCTATCTACCCTGAGGAAACCGTTAAGGTGAGCTGGCGAACTCTCGAACGATATCTTTGCGGGCTTTTCTGAGACAGCATTCGTCGAAGATTTACAGACAATATCTTCATGGGCTATGGCAGTTTCCACGCCGGGGCCCATTCGGTTGACTGAACTCAATGGGCTCCGGCGAGATTCGCGCTTGACAGATGGGTCGAAGAACGTCTTCTCGGGCATCTTTGGACCAATAGATTTCGAGCTACAAACGTCTGAATAAGAAGGCGAATGCTCCAAAGCTAATTTCGCAGATAATGACTTTTGCAAACTGATGGTTCGCAGTCTGTCTCTTGAGGTGTGAGCCGTAGGCACAGATTTGGAGGACAAGGATTCGATTTGCTCCTTACACGAAGAACTCTTACCATCTAAGCTACACAATGAATCAATGATCTCAAGTGAAATCTCAGATACTTTGTCTCTAGATAACTCGATCTTCTTCCTTTCTGATATCTCAAAAGCGTTTATGTTGTTCCTAAGCAAGCTAACTTCTTTCGAACTTAGATATTCTGAACCCCTCTTTAGCAATTCAGGGTTATGACTACTTCCCTGCGATCGAACATCTCTGCAAGATGCACTTCGGTAACGGTTAAAACTGATTTCTCGAAAGTCTTGGCTGGGCTTTGGCCGGCGGCGGCAATTGGCTTTTCTATCGGCGACTTTCGGAGGGTTTCGAGGAGAAGGTAGAACAGTTGTCGGACTACCATCGACAACACAGTACTTGTCGAAGTCTAACTCCATGGGTCTCAAATCTTAGCTGAAAACGGACCAAGACAATCACCTAATGAACATAATTAAAGGAGACATTCTTCAGAATCAATTGCGCTCGAAGGTAATAAAAGAACAAACTTCCCCACTGTCCCACTTCAGATCTCAGTCTCACTGAAGTGTGGCGAAAGGAAACCCAGCAAAAGGTTATTAAACAAAAGGAATCATTTTTGCTTCTTCTCTTGAGCTCAAAGGCTTGCCCTTGAAAACCATTTCCCTCATTCACATAAAGCTGCGGAGATAACCCATCAGTTTGAAGAACGAGTCGCATGTGTAGGCGATGAGAGTTTATTACATCACATTTGCTTTCAAGAAAAGAAAGCAGTGTACATGAGTTAAAGGAGAAATAATAATGAAGACAAGACAAGGACGATGGCCCTCCCCCACAGTAAAGTTGAATAGTTCTGCAGAAAAAAATAAAGTGAACATGCATCGCATGTCTAATATGATTTCCCTTTCCCTTTACCCTTTTTCTTTTTCTGTCTAGATTTATCTATTCATTTCGTTTCTCGATTAGTCGAGTCTACCATACAATCTCGATCAAGTCACATGTACAAACAGAGAGCTGCCAAGTCGTCAATAAAAAAAGAAGGAAAAAAAAAAGCAAGCTTCTTTGACTCGTCGTGTGGTGTTTTCCTCCATGTATGTGTTTTAGCTATGCGGCCATCTTTGACGGTACTTTCCATACCCTGGCTGCTTGCTCCGATACCAAAAGACAACATTACCCTCCTCAGAAAGACTTATAATGGTCTCTGATCAAAGGTTCTTTACGGTTTTTACTCGTTTCACCTTATGCTACATCGGAAACTGCATATTTTATTAGGAGAAAAGGAATCATTTATTTTGATGACTTTCCAAATATTATCGTAGTAGTCATTGAATATCGTGTTCAATGTACGGGAGACTTGCTGTTAATAATATATCCATTCAATTCAACCATTCATCTGGCTAAATATTTGGTCTCCCTCTCCAAGGACTTAAAAAACTCTTTCAACTTGAGAGCATTTATGTAATGAGACGGAAAACATGTAACGTATGAAGCGAAATTCACGAGAGAATTTGCTTGGCTTTAGCCGGCGGCATATTATTATCACCAAATCGTCATCACTTGTCGAGGCTGTGTTTGGACTATGAGAGAAATGCAACCTTCGTTCTGACTTGAAGAAACACGCATAAGTCATATGATTTCCTTCCGCGGTGTTACAATTAAGTCGACGGAGAACGGAAATCATGAGAATCTGCTAATGTTATGCTGTTAAAGGACAAGGCTTATAAAAGTTGGAAGAGAACAACGTTTGCGAAACCGTGCTGACTTAGGCCGGGGAGACTTCTTTCAACTGAGTGCCCAGGAACAACTTCAGATTAGATACACAATAACAAATTACGAAGTAGTGCTCCTCTTTTCTTCGAGAATGGAGCCTTCTTTGAGGGCTATCTGCGCCTCGTTCTCTCTTCCCAAAGCAAAAAGAGATGCTGCTTGCAAATAAGAAGCGATGTGCCAAATGGGAGATATAACTTGTGCTTGAACTGCATCGTTGAGAGCTTCTTGAGGCATATCGCTGATGAGATATGATAAGCTTCGGCGGGCATAGACCGTGGGAGAAACCATGGTTCCACCATCAACAAACTGCACAGAAAACCCAGGCATGAAAACAAACGACATGTAGAGAGACGGCAATTCTCGCTGAATTCATGAAAGTCGTCGCAAAAGATGGGCTAAAAATTCTAACAACCTGTGTGTAGCAGTCGATCGCGGCCCTAAAATCTTTATGTCGAAAAGCTGAATCGCCCTTTTTCTTTGAGTTCAAGGTATCTTGCATTTGGTTTGTCCACAACTGGAATGAAAGCTGTGATGAGGGTAAAAACGATCATTAGAAAAGATACACAAAATTTGTATAGAATGGAGCATTTTTTTTTTCTTTTCTTTCTGAACAAACCTCAGTTGCAGCACCCTCATCATCTTTGTATGCAAGCTTTTCTAGTATTTCGTGTATGGCAGTTAAATCCATTCTCAGGCATGCTTCACCGAGGGGCGATAGAGACATAGTATCTCCACCTCGAGGTATTCCCATCAACACATGAGAAGGAACCTGCACATACGAAATGTAAGGAAAAAGAAAAAAAAAGAAACAGATCTCTGAATCAGATATGCATAGAATAAAAAACAACCTCGGTCTCCTTCTGAAGAGGAAGCAAGGAAGCCACCAACGATTTCGTATTTGGCCTCTCACGGGGCTCATACTGTAAACATCTCGAAGCAAGGCGTACTAACTCAGTGCCATCGTCTGTGGAAAACTGACCCTCCAAGCAAGAATCGGTTAACATCTGAAGGTTACGATCCTTGATCAAATCCAGGGCCTGCGCCAAAAAAAAATGTAAAAAACATTAGGTTCATATAGCTCATATTTCATGAATGAATTAGCGAACAATACAACCAGAAAGGCAATATCCCGAGAATACCTAATGTTACCCCCAGTAAACTGAGATGACAACAGACACAAACTTGGCAACTAAACACTTACATGGCTTGGTGGGATGTGTTTCCCACTGAGAAGATCGAGTAAAAGGGTCCCAAAACTGTAAATTACACTTTCGGGGGTAACCCTTCCTAAAAAGGATGAAAAGGGATTTAAAGATGAGTAAACAGATTTAACGAAGTAGCTTCCAACATCACCTCATTTTCCATTATTTATTACGAAAGATTTGATACCTGTCCTTAGGTACTCTGGCGGTGTAAATGCCAAGTTTGTACTGTAGCTTTTTCCATCTCTACTGTTCTTCATCAAACCAAAGCAGGAAAGCCTGGGGTTGCTATCCTGTAAGCATCAGTGACGTTGTGTGTGGAGTGACGAATTAGCAGCAGCATACGATACAAAATACTGTGAACAAGGATTAATAAGAAAACGAGGGCAATGATTTTTTTACGTCATCGAAGACTACTCTATAGGCATTAAGATCATGATAAAGAGCACGGCCTTTGCTAGTGCAGTACTCCAATGCTTGTGCAAGAAACAAAGCTACTCTTAACCTCATTGCCCACTTCATGGGTTGTGTTTCCCCTGAGTTTCAAAAAGAAACAAAATAGTAGTTGCTAAGAAATGAAGTTAGAGGTATAGTAGATATCATTGGGAAAGTAGAGATGATTCTTGAGATTTACAGTGAAATAAATGTTTGGCGAGGGTCTCATTGGGCATGAATTCCGCAACAAGCAATCTTTCGTCGCCTTCATAGCAGCAACCAAGCAAGTTTGCTAATCTATGGTTACGAAGTTGGCCAACAGCTTTTGCCTCTTCCTATAGTTTTTGACAGATCAATCAAAAAGTAAACTGATGAGAAAGTGACCAAATCAGAGGACACAATAAGGAGAGAAGGATTCACTGTGATAAGATAACTCAGAAAAAAAATTCAGAATACAGTCATGATATAACTGAACTCAGCTCATAAGCAGGATAGTTCTTACCAAGAACTGACGTGAATCGGGCCAAGCAGATCTGTTGAAGCGTTTAACAGCTATCCTCCTCTGATTCTCCAACTTCCCCTTATAAACCACATTTGGAGCTTTTTCTCCATGTTCAGACACAATATTTTCTACTGAAAATCCAGATGTGGCCATTCTGAGTTGTTCGATAGAAAATTCGCGAAATGCAGGTATATCGCTGAGTTCACCTTTCTCCTCATTTGCTATAATAACGAAACACACTTAAATTTCAAACCAAAAACAACCTGATGATGATGAATGTAGAAGGAAAACACGTAGTACAAACCAGCAGTATTGGATTCGCGAACCGGACGATTATGCTCTGAGCTAAAACAACACAAGGAAAACTTTGAACAGCGACAACCCATCCCAATTTATCAACTTCGATGCAAACAAGAGAGATTCAAACTTTGCGAATGCCCCTGATTTAAACGGTACATTCGGTTGGTCAGTTCAAAAATAAAGTAAGCTTGGGAACTCAAGCTTAATAACATGTTATAACGTGCCCCATATATAGAAAAGTCAAATCACACCCCTACTGAACATAGATTTGAGCTTCATGAGAATGTGGAAGTACTTATAAATCAAATGTAAGGCGCCCAATGGAAAATCAACTCCCAATTTCCTTTTTATACTGAGATACAAAATCAAAGTTCCCACAAGTCGGCAATGAACAAGCACAATTTGAACACAACAACATTTCAACAGAGATTCAAATCTAGGCCAAGTCTTTACGGACCAAAACCACAAAGCTTTCAACTTTATGCAACGTTATGTCAACCTTTCCAGCCTTTTCAAGTAAGCAAAACCAAATATAGATAAGATGCACCCGGACTATGCAAGTGAATGTTCCAAATGTTCCAGGATCCACAGTTGTAATGTCCAAAAAACACCCGAAAAGCTACCACGTTAAAAGAATGACAACCCAAGTCAGATAACCAAACGACGAAGAAAACCCATTTCATCCAACAAGAATCTCAACAAAAACCACAAGTAGGAGATTGAGCAGAATACGATGAAGAACCAATAAAAAATGGAAGCTTTAAAGAGGGTTTCTTACTAAGCTCGAGCTGGTCAAAACACAGATCAAAAGTGGTCAATAAATGTTGAACACTCGTGCGTTTGAGTTTCTCAATGTAGCGAAGTGTATAGATAGTAGTGTGGCTCGAGTACTCTCTCTTTTGAGATCGGGGAAGAGAACAGCTGATTCAAAGATGCATACGTACAGACGGATTTTATCATATAAATAAACACGTGTAAATATTTATTTACATACATAACATTTATAAATTCGATTATATTGTATTAAAGGTTCTCATCCTCAACAGGTATGTAGTTTACTTGATGTGTTCGACTGTGTTCGTTCATATTTAATGAGGATATATAGATATATTTTGAATGTTGCATAGGTTTTTCTATATCTTCTTTTAACCCAATTTCCACCGACATGAATTGAATTATTGTGTTAATTTATTTATTTATTGTCTATGGCTACAGATATTCCAGCATGATTAGGACTCGTTGATAATTTACATTCGAGCCATTATTTGTATGCTTCTATTTTCCCGCATATAGTTCATAAATTTGTAAAAATTGTGATGCGGGTATGACCCCGATCAACAGTACTTGGTCCGGGAAAACGGTGATGGGTGAAACGGACTAGGCCGTGTTTTGGGTGTCTTTTAGGATCTATATTTTAGTGATGAGAAAGAAAGAAATGAAAGAGACGCAGATTTACGTGGTTCGGACAAGTGTCCTACGTCAACGGGCCGCCAGAAATAGTGTCTACTAGTCACAGTCGGGAAATACACACTCAAGCTCACCTCGTTCGTTACAGTATGTTAATGGCGGAAAAAGAGAATCAAGAAGATGAATACAGTAGATTCTCTAAGTGTTTTGTGCCTCGTATTGAATCTGTCTTCTCTCTTCCTATTCGCATTTCCCTTTGTCGTCCCAGCTGGCAGTCCTCCGGGACCACGTGATAGCGACGTCTAGTACTACACAGGAGAGACAGCACTTGCAAGCGTACGGTTGTCAGACTGGCGCGCCTCCTTCCTTCTCACAATGTCGACCACTCACAGCGATCCACGTGTCCCTTGGTCGGCTTCACCTAATATTTTCCGCCCAGACTATTTCCATGTCAGAGTCTGTCTACTTTTTCCGTACACAGTCACAGGTCCCCAGTTCGCATCGGCAGACTATCCAACCTACATCGCTTCTTTCCTTTGAAGGCCTCTCCCCTTCCTACTATGTCCTACCTATCTGTCCATATGTCCGAAAAGTCACTATCTTCAGGTAGTCAGGTTAGGAGGAATGCTGGGCTGAAGGTTACCCCTATCATCCAGTCCCCCTACTCTGAATTGTAATATACCAAGTATTGCAGTTCGGAGTACATTTAGGAGAGCATTCCTCCTTTCTGGTGCTTCTGGACCTTCTTAGTTAACCTGCGCTGCATTTACTTCGATTGGAGAGGCCCTGCGCTTGTTGCAGAGGAAATGAGCGCCCTCAGGGTGACACGTGTTTAGCCCTGTCTCTTCTCCATTTTTTGAATTTTTCGAGGCAGTTTCCTTCACTCTTTCCCCCCTTTTCGAAATCTCTCTCCATACTTATAAAAAAATAGAACTTCAATCGTCATTTTAGGGTTTCCACCGTCTCATCATCCTCGATCGCATAGTGCCCAGAAATTGCGCAGCGCTCCAACTTCTTCTCCATCTACGACTTCCTCAGATATCATCTCGTTTCCCTCTCTCCTTGTTTATCGTATCTTCGCCGATTTGCCTTAGTTTTCCCTATTTCACCCTTTTTTGCGCCGAAGACATGCCTGATAGTATCGACTCCGAGAACGCGCGCTCGTCGTCGCCGGACCTCTCCGCGTCCTCCGCCGTGCCGGGTGTCGCCGCCCAAAGGGGTCAAAGCGCAAGGCCTCATCTCAACATGCGGTGCTCCCTGATTTCCCCCAAACTTCTTCCTCTCATCCCCCGACAGACACATCTTCCGCCGTGCCACCACCGGCGCGGCCAGTTTCTGGTTCCTCTTCGTCCCGTAGAACCCGTTCGCAAGGGGCCGGCGTGACCAGTGCAGGGGTGGACGATTAGAAGATGTTTGGCGCTTCTAAGTCGACCTATCGACGCCTGGAGAAGTTAGTCCCTGAAGGCTTCCACAGCCCCGGCTTTCACATTTCCGTTCCAAACCCTAATCATCGTGCCAATTTTCCGCCTTCTCCAGCCCTTGCTTTCTGGGAGAGCCAAGTGAGGGCTGGTCTACGTTTTCCAGTTCACCCCTTTTTAGCTGCAGTTCGCAGGCTTATCGTGTACCTCTGAATCAATTCAGCCCTTCCTCTATTCGTCAGTTGGTAGCTTTCTATGTCCTGGTCACCGCTGCGGGTGGGAGACCCTCTGTGGAGCTTGTTCTCTCTCAGTTTCAACTTAAGTCTACTCCATCCTTTTTCTATCTGTGCGCGAATCCGCGCGGCCTCATACATTTCCTCAGTAGGGGCTCCCACAAAGACAAGGAATGGCACCCCTTCTACTTCTTCGTAGCCCCTACAGGGAGTGATTGGGATTTTCCCCATCGCCATTGGGTCCATCAGATACCCCAACGACTTCCAGGGGTCCAACCTGAATGTTCTGAAGAGAACGAAGCAGCTATCAACCTTCTGAATACTGAAAAGAAGTTCAAATGGTTGAGTTGGTGACCTATCCCGGCCTACTCCATCACTTCAGCCTTTCCTCGAGGCCTCTACCTTTCAATCCTGAGGGTAAGCAGGTTTCCCCCTGCTTCCTGACTTTTTTAAGTGTACCTCTTGACTTGATATATCTTTTGTAGGTATGTCGTTTTCTTGGAGAGATGCCTTCCGGGCTCTACCTGTTAAGCAAGAAGACTCTGCCACCCCCGTCGAACCTCCTCCTTCATTAGGCCTTGGTGAACCTGACCTGTCAGCCTCGGATATGGGTGGGAACTCTCCCATCAGGTCCTCATCTCCCCGTACTTCTCCTCCTAGAGCGGACATACGAGGTCCATGTGGTGATATCAGACTCTGAGGGTGACGCTGGAAAAAAGGATACCTCGCCCGCGCCTTTCTAGAAGAAAAAGAAGGCTGCTGTGGCGAAGGGGAAAAGGCCACGTGTGGAGACAGCCCCTCCTTCACCTGACACCTCTGAGTTCACTCCTTTCGTCCATCAAGGTCTTGAGTGGGGTATCGATCAACAGGCTGATGGGAAGATGGTGTTGGACATGCCTGACAGCTACGACTCGTTAAGCCCTGAAGAGAAGGTGAAGTTCATCCAGGCCATTGTACCACTCGAACAGCAAAAACCGCTTCATCGTCAGTCTGACGCCTCTGCTGCCGAGCTCGCCGCCCATCATTGGGCTAAGGTAATTCTCACCCTTAACTTCCTCGTGCTGGTTACCTTTGTTGATTCGTGCTTAGTATTATCAGTTGTCCTTTCTGTTACCCACTTTCTTATCTGCGATCTCCCATCGGGGTCTGGCGTCTGGTGGTCCTGCCTCCCCTGAGAGCCACATGCTTGAAACGATCAAGGTGCGGGATTTAAAGGTCGCACAGTTAAAGCAAGAGCTTGAGAAAGAGAAGAACGAGCACGAGACTCGTGTGAGGGACTTAGCTTCACGTCAGCTAGAGGTGGAGAATGCAACTGCTCTTGCTGCTAAGGAGACTGAGCTCACGACTCGTCTGCACCAGCTCATAGATGAGCAACAAGCCCAGATCGAACTGAAGGCTGAGGAGCTGCTGGCTGAGAGGGAGAAGACCCTGAAGGCTGAGCTGGAACAGGCATATGCCGCTAAGGTTGAGGATAGTCATTCCGCGGGGAAGCTGAAGGGAGGCCAGCTTTGCCAGAAGCATCTCCTGGGTTCCCCTCTTGGTAGGAAGTTCCTGGCTCAGCTGAGCCAGAATTGGCATGAGGGCTACCTGCGTGATACCCTTTCTCTGGTGGACTTCGCTCCATTCATGCAGCATTACTTCCTGGGGGGTTTGTTGCTGGGCGCGAACCTGCCTCTACCTTGGATGCAGCAATGGAAGCTATGGCCGCCCCCCAGCTTTCAAGGGGGATCCAGAGGCGGCTCCTAATCCTGACTTCTGGTCTACCCAAGTGCCTCGCTGCTCTCCTACCCTGTTGGAGGTCTAACCTGAGGTCCTCCTGGTTCAACTTTCCGAGTTAGAGCAGCAGGAGCTATCTGCTACTTCAGAGATCCCCGATTCTACGGTCGGTTCTAGCGCTCCACCCTCTTAGCTTGCTAGTCTATTTCCTGTTTCTGAACAATTAATGTTGTTTTTACTTTAGCGGACCTCTTTTGTTATTTTCCTGTTTTGGACATTTGCTGCTGTTTCTTTTTCCCGAGCCCTGCATGTTGCTTCTCTGAGGGCTTCTGTGACGCTTTCCTAGTGGTCATTTTTTCTTCATTGTTCAATATGCGTGATGTTGTAGCGTGTTTTTCTTTTTTCTGTCTGCCTTCCAACTTAATCACACACGAACTTAAATATTCTGGGCCCCTTTTGCTGTCGGCAATTGGGCCTGCGCCACTACCACTCTCCACTCCCCCTACTTCGAATAGTGCTGTGGTCTGTCAACACATTCGAAGTACACCAGGAGCGTTTCTCTTGACTCACCAGCCTCGTTTTCCTCAATTATTATGCCATCTGGCTGTGCCTGTGTCGGAGCTTTTCTTCAAGAAATTGTTAGCTGACAGGAGGGCGTACCTGAGGAACCCGCTGGTGCATTGGGTTTGTTGCCCCTTTTCGTTTTCAACCCTTACTAAGCATAGTACTTCTTAAGCTTCGAGATGTTCCAGGGACGCGGCACTCCATGCCCATCTTCGTCCTCCAACTCATATGCACCACCTCCTAAAATGCGGGCCACATTGTAGGGACCCTCCCATGTCGAGTCTATTTTCCTCAGTGGTTTGAGTACATCTGCCCTTCTCAAGACCAAATCTCCCACCTGGAATCATCGGGGCTTCACCTTTCGTTCATAAGCTGCTTTTACTCGACTTCCATCCTTATCAAGGCCAGCTCCCTGATTTCCCCTATCAGGTCCAGATCCTCTCTTCTGAGCTGGCGTTCTGCTCTTCTTCGTAGTGGATGACTCTGTGCGTCTCCATCCCTATCTCGACAGGTATCAAAGCGGCGATCCATATACTAACTGGAAAGGCGTTTCCTCCGTGGCCTCTCGTGGAGTGACGCGATATGCCCATAGCACGGGGTCCAGAGACTCCAACCATCTACCACCCTCCTACTCCAATCTGGCCTTTATCCCGCGAAGGATAGTGCAATTAGTGACCTCCACCTGCCCATTAGCTTGGGGATGTCCCACGGAGACGAACCTCTGTTGTATCTTCATTCCCGTGTAGAACTCGCGGACGAGGATCCGGGGAGCTCCGAACCTGCAATAGATGTGATGCCACAAGAAATCTATTATGTTAGTTTCGTCGATTTTCGATACTACCTTAGCTTCAACCCATTTGCTGAAATAATCGACAGCTACTATAATGAACTTTTTCTGGGTCTTGGCAACGGGCGTAGGTCCCACGATATCTATTCCCCACTTATCAAATGGGCATGGAGAATGCATCACTCCCAGCTCCTCCGCTGGCACATGGATCTTGGGACCATGTTTTTGGCAGCTTTCGCACCGTCTAACCAATTCCTTAGCGTCTCTCAACAAGGTCGGCCAGTAGTATCCTGCTCTAATCACTCTCCGAGCAACCGCCTTGTACCCAGCGTGATCCCCGGCACACCCCTAATGCACTTCTTCCAATACCAGCTTTCCCTCCTTTCTGGACAAACACCGGGCGTGGAGGTAAACGAAAGTCCTCTTGTATAACTCCTCTCCAATGAGGCAAAACCTTCGTCGGAATTCTCCTGCATCCCTATGTTCAGGGTCGCGAAAGACCTCCAGGATAGGAGCTCTCCAGTCTTCCTCCTCTCCTATACATCCCACCTGTTCCATGCGATCCTCCCTGCTAGCCGTCAGCATCGTAACTTTCCTGGTCCCCTCGTGGACTGCAGCGCTAGCTAGCTTTGCCAGAATCCGCTTTACTATTCTCTTCTCGGGGATCTGCCGTATCTCGAAACTGTCGAAGGAGGCTTTCAGCCTCTCCACTCGTTCGGCATACCTCACCATCTTTTCATTCTTAGCTTCGTAATTTCCCTGGACCTGTTGGGCTACTAACTGGGAGTCCGAGTATATGATCACCCTTGTAGCTCCTAAACTGCTGAGGATCTCCATAGCTTTTATCAGGGCTTCGTACTCGGCTTCGTTATTGGACGCCCGGGAAGTCAAAGGTTACTGGGAACTGTAGTTCATCCCCCTCTGGCGTGATAATCAAGACTCATGCCCCTGCGCCTGTCGATGTTGACGAGCCATCGACGTAAGCGTTCCAGGTCGGTAACGCATCTCCTCAGATAGATTCTAGTAGGAAATCCGACAGGGCTTGTCCCTTAATGGCAGGTCGCCCCTCGAACTCAACATCGTATTCACCCAGTTCAACTGCCCACTTAACCATCCTACCGGAAAGGTCGGGCCTGCTCAAAGTCTGTTTCAAAGGTAAATTGGTGTGTACCCGTACTTTGTGAGATAAGAAATAGGGGCATAACCTCCGGACTGACACCATCACCGCCAAGGCTGCCTTCTCGATTTTGGAGTATCTGCTTTCGGCTCCGTTCATCGTCTTACTCACGCAGTACACAGACCTTTGAGTGTCCCCTTCCTCTTTCAGGAGGACTAAACTCACGGCCCGCTCCCTTGTGGAAAAGTATAAGATCAGCTCGTCCCCAGGCAACGGTTTAGTCAGTAACGACATATTATGTAAGTAATCCCTTAGCCTTTTTGAATGCCAACTGGCATTCCTCCACCCACTCGAATCGGCATCCCTTCCGGAGTATTCTGAAGAAAGGTAGGCTCCTATCCGCGGACTTGGCGATGAATCTGCTCAATGTCGCCAGCCAACCTGTTAAGCATTGGACCTCCTTGATGTTCCGGGGTGGCTGCATTTCCAGTATGGCTTTCACTTTGTTGGGGTTGACTTCTATTCCCCTTTTCGCACCATATACCCCAGAAACTTCCCTGACTGCACTCCAAAGGTGCACTTCTCGGGGTTCAGCTTCATGCCACACGTCCGGATGGTTCGGAAGGCTTCGTCCAGGTCGGCGATGTGATCTTTGGTCCACGTCGACTTGACCAACATGTCATCCACGTACACCTCCATATTACGCCCTAGTTGATTCTTGAACACGGTATCAACCATCCGTTGGTAGGTAGCTCCTGCATTTTTAAGCCCAAAGCGCATCCTGATGTAACCGTACGTGGCCCCTGCCGTGACAAAGCAAACCTTGTCTATATCGTCCGGGTTTAGCTTTATCTGATCGTACCCTTAATAGTCCATCATACTTAACATCTCGCATCCAGACGTAGCATCCACCAGCTGATCTATCCTGGGTAGAGGATAGTGATCTTTGGGGCAAGCTTTGTTAAGGTCTCGAAAATCTACACACATTCTCCAAGAGCCATTTCCTTTCTTGACCATAACAACGTTAGCCAGCCAGGTGGGGAATTGTACCTCTTTGATATGTCCTGTTCTTATCTGTTTCCCAACCTCAGCCTTGATGTCTTGATCCCTCTTGACTCCAAATCGTCGGAGTCTCTGTTTCACAGAGCGACTCCATGGAGTATGTTAAGGTGATGCATAGCTATCTTGGGATCTACTCCGGTCATGTCTGCTGGTGAGAAGGCGAAGAGATCAACATTCCGCCTAAGACATTCGACCAGCTGCGACGTTGTCTCCTTACCCATCTTCGTCCCTATCTGAGTAGTAAAACCCTCTTTTCCTGGATAGAGCACCACTGTCATTAGCTCCTCGTCGGGTTGGGGTTGTAGCTTCGTGGGTTCACCATCCTCGTGCATTTTGCTTGCCCAACTTCGACTCCAGCTTTTTCCTTTCCCCTGTCACAACCTTGACTTCATTGGCTTAACAACAGCGAGAACTGATCTGATCTCCCGAGACCTCCCCCACTTGATCGCCTACCGGAAATTTGATCTTCAAGTAGTACATCAAAGGCACGGCTCTGAATTCGTTAATAGCTGGACGCCCCAATATGATATTGTATGAAGAAACGGCATCAACCACCAGGAAGTTAACCATTCGTACCACCCGTCTAGGGTCCTCACCCAGTCCCACTGGGAATGTGACTTGGCCTAAGGGCTGTATGTCGGCTCCGCCGAATCCATATAAAGAGGTAGTCACCGGCTTCAGCTCCGTTCCTAACTTCATCTGCTTGAAACAGTCCAAGAACATTATATCCGCTGAACTGCCTCCATCTATGAATACCCGTGACACGTTGTATCCGGCCACGTCCGTGGTGATTACGAGAGCGTCGTTGTGGGGCCACACGACGTCTACCTCATCCTGCGCTCCGAACTGTATGTTCCCTGTGATCTCCATTTGACCCACTAGGCTGTCTCCTATCAAGGCCTTTCCCTTCTCTTTCATCCGAGCATACGACTTCCGTGCCCTATGTGAGTCTCCACCATCCGGCCCCCCAACTATGATGAGGATGTGAGCTCTTGGCTGGCTGGGCCCAGGCCTATTAGGTTCCAGCATAGGTTGCTTTCCCTTGTCTTGTCCCGAGCCTTCCTTCTCCCGGGGCTGTGTTGGCGGAACCGGTCTTCGATCACGATATATGAACTCCTTAAGGTGTCCTGCCTTTATCAGCCTTTCCACTTCATTCTTCAGGTGTGTGCAGTTGTTCGTGTGATGCCCATATTCGTTATGGTAACGGCAGAAGGGCCATGTCGTGGGCTTTGGGTATCCTCGAGGGCTGGCTCGAGGGTACCTGATGTCTGGATGTCTTGTCGCCACAGCCAGGACCTCTTCCAAGCTCGTTCGTAGGGGAGTGTACCTCCGATACCTGGGAAGGAATCTGTTCGCACCACCTGGTATAGGCCTTTTGGTCACTGGGGGGTGAACAACTTGGACATTTCCCTTGTTGATTCTGCGTTTCCTTCTTAGGTACTGTCCTGGTCGTTACCTCTCGGATCTTCGCCAACCTGCTTTCCTCCAAATTTATATACTTATCGGCTCTGCCCAGCAGTTCCTCGAAGGTTTGTGGGGGCTTTTTGGAGAGCGACGCGAAGAAGTCGCCAACCTGCAAACCATGAACCAGAGCGTTAATTTTAACGGAAGTAGTAGCGGAGGGTACCTCCAAGACCGCCACATTGAATCTTCTAACATTAGACCGAAGGCTCTCGTCTGGTCGCTGCCTGACTTGAAACAAGGACATATCATACTTAGGGGGCTTCCGAGCGCTAGCAAACTGGGTGATGAACATTTCTTGGAACTCCTCAAATGAGTTGATAACCTCTGGTTCTAGTTGGCTGAACCACTATTGGGCAGCCCTCACCAATGTTGTTAGAAAAACCCTACACTTCACTCCTTCCGAGAAGTTATGCAACAAGATAGTGTACTTAAAACGTAGCACGTGTTCCTCCGAGTCGGTGGTACCATCGTACTCGTACGACAACTGTTTGAAGTTGAGCGCTACTTCTCCCTCCAACAACTCCTTGGCAAAAGGCGTGCCGGCCTGGTGCAACCCTCGGAGATGCGGCCTAATCGTCTTGTTTCGCATCTCATCTACCATTTTCTTTAGGTCCTACATCTGCCTTCTAAGCTCCTGTCCCTTTGAACTGACAGCTCCCCCTCGACCGCAACAGCTTCTCCCTTCCACTTCCTGCTCGCTGGCTCTCCTATCTCCTTTTATCCTACATTCACTGGCTATGATCGTCGGCGGTGCTACATTCCTTTGATTGGCTGGCCCTTCCTGGACTCCTCTGAGAGGTTCCTCACCTCGTCTGAGTGTTGGGTTCAGCGGTCCGTCATCTCCTCCTTCTTGGGCAACCTCTCTTCTTGACGGGTTCCTTTCTGGTAATGGACGTAAGGTCTCTTCTTCGGCCACCGCATTCACTCCTACAGTTTCCATCCATTCTGAGACATGTCCGTCGAGGTCCTGCCCTGAACAGAGAAGGGCTGCTTCCGTTTGCCCTTGCTCCTCGCCTTCTGGCGGTTATAGCCGCATCCACCGCGTTTTTCACCAACAAGTCTAGTTGTTCCACCGTCATGGTTATGGGAGTTTGAGGCGGAACTGCTCCAGACGGTCCTGCAAAGGTGGGTGTCGGTGTAATCACCGGGGTCTCGATCGGTGAGGCCAACGTTGGGGCCAGCGTGGGGCATTCCCCTGCTTCCCCGGCGACTTCCTCAAACCTTCCTTGCAGGTCTTGTGCTAACGATGGTTGTTCTTCCATCATAGCCAACTTCTTTACGTCCTTAGGGCATACTGCTCTTCCAACGATGGCACTCTTCTATTGTCTCTCTCACGTCTCGCCTTCAATCAGACACAAACTTGGTTTATCTTCCTTGCCTTATCTTCAAACAGACCCAGAAACGGCCTGCCTTCCTTGCTATCACTGCCCAGTGCTCTCACGTCTCAGTCCATCTTTTCCACAGACGGCGCCATTTGATGCGGGTATGACCCCGATCAACAGTATTTGGTTTGGGAAAAACGGTGTTGGGTGAAACGGACTAGGCCTTGTGTTTTGGGTGTCTTTTAGGATCTATATTTTAGTGCTGAGAAAGAAAGAAATGAAAGAGACGCAGATTTACATTGTTCGGACAAGTGTCCTACGTCCACGGGCCGCCGAAAATAGTGTCTACTAGTCACAGTCGGGAAATACACACTCAAGCTCACCTCGCTCGTTACAGTATGTTAATGGCGGAAAAAGAGAATCAAGAAGATGAATACAGTAGATTCTCTAAGTGTTTTGTGCCTCGTATTGAATCCGTCTTCTCTCTTTCTATTCGCATAAACCCGTTTTCCCTTTGTCGTCCCAGCTGGCAGTCCTCCGGGACCACGTGATAGCGACGTCTAGTACTACACAGAAGAGACAGCACCTGCAAGCGTACGATTGTCAGACTGGCGCGCCTCCTTCCTGCCCACAATGTCGACCACAGCGATCCACGCATCGCTTGGTCGGCTTCACCTAATATTTCTCGCCCAGGCTATTTCCATGTCAGAGTCCGTCTATTTTTTCCGTACACAGTCACAGGTCCCCAGATGTCCTACCTATCTGTCCATATGTCCAAAAAGTCACTATCTTCAGGTAGTCAGGTTAGGAGGAATGCTGGGCTGAAGGTTACCCCTATCAAATTGTAAATGGTATAAATGATTTTCTACCGTGTTAAATTTGCAATATATAATGTATCCTCTACCTGGAATTTAAGGCACCCGCAAGGCAAATGTGGGTTCCTGTAGTTGGGCCTTCTTTTACTGCTACCTATTAAGATATAAAGGTAGACGATTGGCCCAATACTATGTTGCGAGAAAAAGAAAGAAACAAAAAGATGGGAGTTTTGAATTGATACTTGGGGAGTACATCCAACATCCTTTCCCCAGGAAGAATAAACAGACAAAACCTTGGAGCAAAGCCTCAAGAAACTAGTAAACTTGTATAATACTAAAAGATAGAAAGAGAAAAGAAATATATACTAGGTTTAATTGCAAAAATTTTGCCTAAGATTGAGTAAAAAGATGAAGTTATATAGGCTACAACTTTTGCTGCAGCTTGTTTCTTGATAAGGACCAGTCGGTCTTGTAGGTAACCCAGCTGTACTCCAATTGCAATGTCATCAGTAAGTCTTCATCATCATGGCCAGAATCCTCACAAATCCGTTTCTTGATCATAACAACCATAAGTCAATCGTTTCAGAATAAAAGACCATAACAACCATTAATTTGTAGTTTGTCTGTAGTCGATATGCAAAATAGCCAGAAAGGCTACTTCTCTTCCTTTAATTCAAGGGATGATTTGCAATCAGGCCCTAGGCAATTTTAAACATAGTGATCATGCCATGTCAGATTTTTATTTAGTTTTAAGGACCTTCTTTTTGAAAAATTTAATGGTAAAGACCCAAACTATGTTTTGACTAAAATACCCTTAATAAATCGTTCAGTAAAGTGGTATTCGACACCAGTTGTATGTTACAGAAATACAACGCCTTGTTACTTAAAATGATAATGTGTTACTTATCGATAGTAAAATATTTTAAAAGATTTATATTTATTTCTCCGAATAATCGAAATTCATTTTTCACAATGAATCGAGCACAATCGACTGTCCCATCAACCAATCAATTTCGACGTATCGCGTAGGTTTATTCCAGTATTGATGAAGAACGATGTAAGAATTGCAATGAATTTTTATATGAGTTCAAATTTGAGAAAAATCTGGCCAAATCGAACTAGATTTTGGCAGCAATTGCAGCTAATTTCTCTGTATTCGAGATACCCATAGTTTGGGCGGTTCATAGGCTCTGTGAAAATGATGATTAATTGGTATATTATGACCTATGTAAGTATTGATGTGGTATTTTGTTTAATAGACCTGTTGGATATTTTTCGGCATCGAACTGTTACTACATAAAGTAAAAATTGCCTATTAGGACGTACTGTTGTTTATCATAACTACTAATGTGGTATTTTTTTTAACAGACCTGTTTCGATAATTTTTGGCATTGAACTTTTACTACCTGAAATTGAAGCGTTACTTGGTATATCTGAAGTGGTATTTTATGTCCTTCTATTGTGTTCCAGAAGTACAAATATGGTATTTTTCACGCATAACTGTTACTACATGAATTCGAAGCGTGACTTTTAATATCTGAAGCGGTATATCACGATCTGCTATTGTTTTTCATAAGTATTGATATGGAATTTTTTAGCAGAAATATTTCGATAATTTGCCATTGAACTGTTGTTACATGAAATCGAGGCATTACTTGGATTATCTGGTGTGTTATACCACGACTGACTTTTATTTTTTCGTGGACTTGTTTCGATATTTTTTGACCTCAAAGTGTTACTACATTAAAGTAAAGCGTTACTTGGATTATCTCAAGTGTAATATTACGACCTATTTAAGTTTTTTCGCGGACCTGTTCTGATATTTGATGACATCGAACTACTACTACATGAAATCGAAGCGTTACTTGGATTATCTGAGATGTTATATTACGAACTAAGTTCTTTTAGAAGGCATGTTTCGATATTTTTTGACATTGAAACTGTTACTACATAAACCAAAGCGTTACTTGTTTTATAGGAACTGTTACTAAAAGTACAGGATTTGTCACTAAATGAACAATAACTATTACTGTATTGCCATGAAGTGGTACTATACTTGCTAAATTTTGGGCGGGATTTGTGGATTGATATGGTTAATTGGGGGGGGGGGGGGGATATTGGTTTTGGATGGGTTTGTATGGATTTACTATAATTGCTAAATTTTGGGCGGGATTTGTGGATTGATTGGGTTAATTGGGCGGGATGTATGCCACGTTGGGATTTTGGGCGGGATTGCTAAATCAGTGCAAATATGTTACTAATAACTATTTAACTGTTATGCATTAGTTGAATATGTTACTAAAAGTTCTTTATGGGTTACAAATTGATGTGCTGTCGCACCAAGGTTTAGCTTATGTGTTTATGGAGATTAATGTTTAAGATTTCAGGATTTTCCTTAAGGTTTCAGGATTTACGACATATAAACTAATATTTGTGGTTTAATTTTGAATTTTGATGGCATTCGTGCTGAAATTCATATGTGATGTTTCAATGAACAAAGTAATAGTAACTATTGACCTCGAACATTCACTATCCACCTCAATCGAACAATATAGCTTTTAAAGGAATTTGGATTGATAAATGCATCAAATCATACATTTACAAGATGTTGATCTTGTAAATCTCGAACAATGTGCATTTATGAATGAAATTAATCGGATTATTAATGTGGTACTGAAAACCTATTATGTGGTATCATTATCTGTAAACACGTTATTCGATAGGTTCGTATTGTTATTTTGTAGCAAACATGTAGTATTACGTGCGGGCAATCTGGTACCGGTGAAGTTAGCGAATCATCCTGTTAAGATTCCTTAACAAATAACTTCGAGAATGTGTCAAATACAAATTTACGACATATAAAATGGTATTTGTGGTTTAAGTTTAAAATTTGAATATGTTTGTGATAAAATTCGTAAAGTATGTCTCATTAAAAGAGATACTAGTGTATATTGTGAAGGAAGAGCTAACATGATATTTTATCTCAACTTTCACATATTGATATCAACATTCTCAAAACGTGTCTTCTAAAGAAATTTTGTGATAGCTTCATTATATCATCTATTTCCATGAATGTCAATCTTATACATCTGAACAAAATGAATTTATGAACTAAATTAAACGAAATAGTAATGTGGTATTGATTAGCTTTTCTGTGGTACTTGTAGCTAGAAATGTGTTACAAGATTTTTTTATATTGTTATTTTTTATCGGACATGTGGTATTATTTGCAGGCAATGTGGTAACATTAAGTTTGTATTGTTAATATATCTGACAATCTAGAACCTTCTAGAATGTTCTTAATGATATGTTACCCAGAATGCGTGAATTGTTTACTCAGAATAAATGAAGTGTTACCAACATTATTCCATGATAAATTTCAGAATTTTTTCGTTGGTAACATGAGAGATTGACATCAATTTGACCTTATTGTGTCATTACGTCGGAGATTCGAGCAGTTTCAATTTTTATTTGGGTGTTTCCAACATTTTACGATCTATTCCTCTTTGCCTTTACTTGGGTTCTGACAGGGCTTAATCTCAAGGTATGAAGCAAAGGACGTCCTCTGCACAGCCTCCTTGTGTGCGTCGTCCGCTCCGTCCACAATCGACTTCACATTGTCGACGAAGAAATGCCGGCAGCAATGGGTTCTTGGGACTTCGGCATTAGCACGGTCGGAGCTCTTCTCGTTGTGTTAGTACTGGTATTCTCGATGACACGCGTGTTACTAGAAATACAACTTGTAGTACTTAATATAAGACTTTAATTATTACAATGAAGGAAAATGTTTTATAACAGCTTAAAAGTGTTATTTATGTGTCGAAACTTGTTATCGCATCATTCAGGTATTTTTGGTCGCTTTGGCTAGGGTTAAATGTCTTATCACAACTGAAAAATTTGTCATTCGTTGTGTTGGTACTGATATTATAGATGACATATTTGTTACTAAAAATACAAATTCTAGAACTTAATACAGGACTTTGTTATTAAACTGAAATCAAATGTTCCGTATTAGCTTAAAAGTGTTATTTTTGTTTCGAAACTTGTTATCGCATCATTCAGGTATTTTTCGTCGCTTTGGCTAGGGTTAAATGTCTTATCGCAACTTGAAAATTTGTCATTCGTTGTGTTGGTACTGCTATAGATGACACACATGTTACTAAATATACAAATTTTAGAACTAAGTACAAGACGTTTGTTATTAAACTGAACGAAAATGTTCCTGTTAGCTTTAAAGTGTTATTTTTTGTTTTGAAACTTGTTATCGCGTCGTTCAACTATTTTTCGTCGCTTTGGCTAGGGTTAAGTGTCTTATCACAACTGCCAAATTTCTAAGTATTCTCGATGACACACCTGTTACTAACTATACAGCTTGTAGTACTAAGTATAAGACTCTTGTTATCGAAATGAAAAACATTGTTTTTATTCAGCTCAATAGTGTTATTTTTATTTCGAAAGTTGTTATCGCATCATTCAGCTATTTTTCGTCGATTTCGCATAGGGTTAAACGTCTTATCGCAAAACTGGCAGTTGTCATTCGTTGTCTTAGTACTGCTATTCTCATCCACAGCGTGTAGTACTCAATAAAAGACTCTTTGTTATTCAAATGAAAGTAAATATTTTTCTTCAGCACAAAATTGTTATTATTATTTCAAAATTTGTTATCGCATCATTCAGGTATTTTTCTTCGATTTGTCATATTTTAGGGTTAAATACGTCTTATCGCATCATTTAGGTATTTTCCTTTGATTTATTCGTTGTATTATTATTGGTATTATAATTCATAAAATTGTTACTAAATATATGTAATATTGTTCTCAATATAAACAATTTGTTTTCTAGATGAACGTAAGTGTTTTTCCAGCCCAGGACTGTTATAGTTATCTCGACAACTGTAACGGATCATTTAGGTATCATGTGGTAAATTTCGCAGATGTCAAGGATATTTATGTCTTTTTGCAGCCTTTAGGTAGTTTCCACTGAAATTTTCGAAAACTAGGTCCTTTAGCCTAAATCAAATTCAAGTGGGGCCTGAACCCAAACTTAAATAAGCTAGTAGGGTCTGATCTTTAATTAACCGTTAATTCAAAAGATATCTCATTCATGAACTTTCATCTTCACTCTCCTTCCATCTTTCGTGCTACCTTTTCTCACTTTCCCATGGTTCAAATCTAGGGTTTCATTTCCCTGTTTTTTCACCTTCATCCCTTTTTTCAGCCTGGATGTGGTTGATACTCAAGTGTAGATGGACGATAGTTGAACTTAACCAAAGGAATTATGGAGTTGGGTAGCTGAAGATGAGCTACATTTTCAAGAAGGTTTAGTTTTGTTGCAGTTGGCTCTTGAGTCTCAATCAAGATTCAACCTTTCTATACTCCCTTTCCTTATTTTATTTTTTTAAGTCAGCTCAAGGCCGCCATTTTTGCAGCTCCCTCAAATTTCTGTAAAAACCCGCGTTAAATCCTAGTTCAAATTCAACCTTTTTTGCAGCCTCTCGTGTTTCCTTGATCGTTGTGGGTTGACTCCCACTTCCATTTTTGGTAAGAATTAACATTAGGGTATGAATCCTCAGATTTGAATAAAGTGTCTCTGTTTTCCTCGAAATTAATTTACAAAAGGACTGGAGAATTTGTTGGTTTCGGTGTTGGGCGTCTGGTCGGTGGCGCTCGTAAAACTCGAACAGAGTTTCGGCTTACTACGTCGAAGTCGATGCACGTACGTCGTACGCTTTCCGTAAGACGCTATTGCCCCGTATTTTAGTGCCTCGGGTTGTTGCAATACGTCCCGAATGATGCCGCCAAAAAATGGATCTACCGCGCTAAACGGCCAACGAGCTCTTCCTGCCTAAACTTCGCCGCGGATACTGCCTGGAGACTTGAAAACAGGGTAAGGTTTGGGGGTCGTTTGCCCTCTTGCCTAGGTCAAGAGGGTATTTTCCGTGTACCGGGTGTAAAGTAGCATAGAAAGGTGATGTGTTCACGTGTGTGCATGAGTAGTAAAAATGGCAGAGTAACGGTAGGATACGTGAGAAATCGATACCTGACTTTGATGGGGCCTGTGATATTTATAGGGGGTTGCTTTGGGCCGTTTGTGGACGGTTTCAACCATGTTCCGCCTTTTTCGGACTCGGGTCTCTTCGCTTCCCATGACAGCACGTTCCTTGGCTAGTTTAGTTCTTGGCGGTTTATTCCTCGCACGTTTTGCTAACATCGTCGTGGAGAGATCGTGGCGGATCCCACTCTGGGGCCAAGTTCCTAAGGCAGGTGTATGGTTCGAGGGTCTGGAATATACCCCAAGGAGGTTCTATCCCCCTCCCCGGGAGGGCTTCTATCAAACCCCCGGAGTGGGGCTCCTCGAGTAATTAGCCCGAAGCCTGGGAAAGTGTCCGGAGTCCCCGTAAGGCGCCTTCAGGTGTGGGCCGCCTACTGTTGTACTCGGGGCCTTTTTCCTAGGGGTCAGTCTTACCGGCCCAAGATAGCGATGAGGGTCGAAATCGTCCTTCAGGGAAGGCGCCTGCATTGTGTTGCGAACAATTGTGCCGTAATCTTGATTTGATGCCTTCTCTGACTTCTAGTTTACTTGAGGACAAGCAAATGCTTAAGTGTGGGGAGGTTTGATAAACGTATTGTAATACGTTTATTCAATATTTATTTGGATCATAATAGAGTTTTCGTAGTCATCTTATGCATTTATTCGCTCTATTTACACTTATTTTAATATTGAAGGAGCTTAGGACGACATTCGGGCGAAAAATGAGCGAACACGAGGCAAAACAGAGCAAGTGTGAAGATGTTGGAGACCTGTCACGGCCGTGACACTTCAAGCACGAGGTCGTGAAAGGGGGCAGAAAGGTAACCCAAGCATTGAAGACAACAGTCACGGTCGTGACTCCTCTTGCGCTAGGTCGTGACAATGGGCAGTGACCAACAAAATCCAACCATAAGAGAGTCACGGCCGTGAAGCCTCATGCACTAGGCGTGACTGTCGGCAGTGAGCGAAAAAAGACCCGACCTAAGAAGTCACGGCCGTCAAAGATCATGCACGAGGCCGTGACTCTTGGCCGAAAGACGAAACAAAGGGCTAGGCCAATGTCAGGGCCGTGAAGGCCCATGTCCCAACCCGTGACACTTACGAAAATCAGTAAAAAGGCCTGATGTCGATTCAAAAAGAAGGGACACATATCATATCATAACCCTAACACATCAGAGAAGAAAAAGAGATGCCAAGAACGGAGAATTCCACTCGAGAAGCGCAAGAGACGGATCAATGATGCAATCACGCCGAATTGAACGACGAACGAAGATTCATCCACGCTACCATCCCATATCCATCAGAACATCAAGATCATGAGTCTTTCCTCCTCGTTCATTATTTCTTTTGTTGTTTTGCCGTCAATTATGAGTAGCTAATTCCTTTTTGTGTTTGGGAGTAGATGAATGCTAGGTTAATCCGTATTTAAGATATATGTTTATCGTGACTCGTATGTTTTGACTATTTATCGATCTATGTAATTATTTCTTCGCTTTAATATGTCTATGTGTTAAAGTGAATATGTGGAAAATCGTTTAGGGCGACAGCTAAACAACGATTAGGCCGTTCATAGAAGATAGGATTCGAGTATAGGACGAAAGCAAATACTCGATCCTCGCCGTTAGTAATTATTAATTTTAGATCCCCGCGAGCGTTTAGGGCGACAGCAAATTTGTGAGTGGGTAGGAAATTACTGTGATCTAGTCAAGAATCACGTAGGCACGATATTTCATTGTCTTAGTCGATAATACCTAGCGGGATTCGAATCCCGAGCACATCTTTATCATGAAAGTACTCTTATCAGTTTAGGCGTGTTCTTTGAATCTCTCGTTGCTTTAGGAGTGATCTGTTATGATAGTTCATAAAACAATCTACGCACTTTATTTAGGCTAGTTATCGAGTCGATAGGTTTTTACTAGTAATCAGTAATTCCCCGTGTCCGATACTCGTTTACTCACTTTACTGCACTACAACGATAGGTCCGCTGCCTATCGCACGTTGGTGATAGTAATTAAGTATTCATTTTAAATTTTATCACTTGTCGCACTTGTAATTTATATTAGCACACCATGTGCGACCAGACGAATTTTTTTAATATTTCGTTTTTGACAATGTTTTCTTTCGATTCTTCGTCGTTTTTGTATATTAGCATGCTAGGCTAATTTCTTTCGTGATTGAGGCCGTGTGAGGCCGGATTATGACTACGTACTAATGCAATTATTATTTTATTTAGTTGTATTCTTTGTTTGTGCTTCATATCCATACGTGTGATTGGCCTCCATGCGTATGATTATTGATTGGTTTATGAGACGGACAAGTGAATATACCGATTAGAAAAAAAATATCACTACGTAAAACAGACTAGAAGTGGGATTTGGTTTCGTATGTGTGGTTTCTAAGACCTTAGGCGCCGAAGGCGTCTAAACTCGGGGAATTTCATAAAGATGGAATGCAAGTATAGGAACTACAATCATATAGACATATACTTGATTGGTTCTCTATTTACGTGGGGTTGCTATTGCAGGATAAATGAGTAGCACGTATGATAGGAACTTCTACCTTGACTATGATTCGTAGTGATAGATAAATTAGATTGCATGAAGATGTAGGAATAATTTGTGCCGAGCATGTGTCTTGATCATGACGTCGTCAACTGCTTTATCCTCATTTATTTTATTTGCGATTATTTTATTATTTGCGTATTTTTATCTCTTTTATCAAATCATCAAAACTATAAAAATTCTGTTAGTCTAAATTAGAATTAGGAATATTATCTTAGAATTAATCGAGCTGTCTTTGTGGATCGATACTCGGACTTCGTCCTTTTTACTACTTGCGACCTAGTACAGTATTTGAGCGTGTTAGTCCCTTTTATGTTTTGGGTTTTGCAAATAAGAGTACAGACACAGATGAACAGACCGTGGGTGTTTGGGCTTGTCAAAGACTCACGTTTTGCTGACGCAGCAGGCGGTGGCTAGGGTTTTGGGTCGAGACGGGCGGCGACGAGCTCGAGGATGAGCCATGTTGGTGGTGGCCGTGAAGAAGAAGTAGAGATATTATTGCTCTTTGTAATCATGGGAAGCTTTTATCCTTTTGAGGCTTTTTTTTGCCTTTCGATCTTTACTTGTAAGAAAGATTAGAGTCAAACTAATAATCTTATATGGTGTAATAAATATAGTTTTACAGGTGGTCTCGAAGGACGTGTTAATGGTACGTGGTTTGGAAGTCTTGAGAGACTTGGCTACGGTAAACTTGAGCCACGCCAGACTGAAGGACTGAGCAATGGCCAATGAGACGTGCATTCAGAAATTATATTTACTCAATTTTAAAAGTGTCGTGGTCTAACTTAATTATAAGTTATATGGGTAATATTAAAAAATTGGTAGAAGAGAATATACAGAAATGATCTTTTTAGTATGAGAATTGGTTTGACGGTTGGAGATAAAGCACTACATTTTGAGTTTGGGAATGAGTTTGAGTTTGAGTTGCTCGGTTGGAGATGGTCTAAACCACTTCATACCTGCAACACTCTTAGAAAGGCCCAAATTATAAACTCTACTAACATCACCAATTCGATGGAAAAAAAAAAGTCCAACGGAATCAGGCAACCGACTTGCGACGTAAATTTTGAATGGCTGAAAAAAAAAACTAAAGAAAAAAGAGAAACACTGAGCCAACCTTCGCTGTAATCTTGCCTATCAGATCTGATTGCCGCCCTCGCAACCGCTCGATTCCAAAATAAGAGAAGCACATGGATCATACTTAAGCTCTATACAAATCAAATAAGACAAACCCAATTCCACCAAATTTTGTTCCTTGGACATGAAAACCATGAAAAAAAGAAAAGAAAGAAGTTGCTCATTATTTGGAAAAGATTATCATCCGGTGTGACTATTCGATTTAGTATGAAAGCGAATCTTCAAACGTGAAAAGATAGCCTTGATTTGTAGCAAAAGGTTTTTATGATTTACCTTCGTGATTACCCTTAACCGATGACGAACAAAGGTGATCTTGCTTGTAATGATTTTGCCGAGTATGCGGCAATCAGATAAAGATCATATACCAATCGCAATGTTGTATCTCAAATATATTCAACAGCAACTCGGCCTCTCGTTATCATACCATGGAGTGATCACATACTCGGTCATAATCAGTACAAAGGTATGTCTTAGTATATGCCCGAATCTGCGATTTTGAGACAGCAATTTGCATAGACGAATAAGTTGCATGGCTTAAGATCTCGGTGTAAGACTGTAAACAATAGTGAAATAGAGAAAGAACTTTGTTTGATGAAGAAAGGATTGAACGTTTCGTATCTATCCCACGATGAGTACATTGTATCAACTACCTAATTACTTCTCAAGAAATCGGCTCAATTATCTCATATTTGATGCCAATGATTTCTCCCCGCCCGTAATCAGTAATCTGTCTACGGAGTATTTCAATCACAATAATAAAAAAAAGAATCTCAACAAAGACATTCGCCAATTGCGCGTAACTAATCCCCCTCAAAATCTGGTAAAGAAATAGTGCAAGACATATATAAAAGCCATACTGAATGCACATGCATTGCAGATCAAAATATCAACGGCTATTTGATTCGAATTATGTGGTTGAGATCAGTGTGTCGTTAGTTCGGAGCTGATGTAGACATCCTGGAACCTCTCCTTTACCGGCGTTACTACGATATAGGAGCGAAGTATAAATGTACACAGGGATACCATGAAAGTTTGTGCATCTAAGCAGACTCAGTAAAATATTACCGTTTAAAAACCAACAGCAATAAACACATGAGAAAAAATTTAAAATCAGAACTTCTCAATGTAAATTGAATATCTGAAAATCCAAAGCTACGATAGCTATAAATATTCCAGGATCCGTCCTCCAAACAAAGCCGACATCAAAAGACCAAAGATGATTATATAATTAATAGAAAGAAAAAAGCCACTCGTTTTTTGAGTTCCAAGTAAAATCCCACTGCAGTGGGCAGAAATTCAAGTGCAAAGTTCCAGGAGATTCAAATTCTCTTCGGCCACAACACAACTACTGATAATTCCAAATTCAACTGGATAACTAAATACAAACTTTCTGGAAGAGACGACAACCATCCATTCGATGAAAAAATGTCAATCGGTGATTCCCTCAACTCAAACCTAGTCTTAATGCCAAGCTTTCCTTCATAACCTTAATTAACCCAACAGCTTAAAATCTAAACAAAAACCTGCTATATTTTTTCCCCTAAAATTCAAGGAAACGACCCTTACCTTTAACAAAGACCGCAAACAACGATAATCTATTCAAGAACAATGCTAGGAAATAAATGCCCTGATTGTGTTGTGCAGTGCTTTGTGCCTTGGTTGTTTGCTTAGTTGTGTTTCCTTCGAACCAGCCAAGCTTGGTGATACAAAAAAAAGGAGAAAAAAATGAAAATAAAAAAGCTATTTACACGAACTGCAATAGTAAAGATAATAAAGAAGTTTCTTCCGTAGTGTGTAGTATAGTGGGCTAGTGGGAAGTTTTTCTTGGTCTTCAAAATGCTTCTTATGTATTTCTTAAAATTAAGACGGAAACGTGTCTTAATATGAGGAGAACTACATTTCTATCCTAATATAAGATAAGATCTATGTAAAATCGAAACCACTAAACCGATGAACCCTGATCAGAGGCCACGTAAATCCCGACGGTCGGCGCGATAACCTGCAATCACGGGTTCAACAACATTAGTTCAGATCTTGTGTGACAGCTTCGCTTAAGGAAATATTGCAGGGAGAATCGATGACGAAACATCTCCTCCATAATCATGAATGCCTCACCCTTGATTGTTTAGATCATGAACTCGCCAGATAAGACATCTAGTGAAAGGCCTTATTTTTTTCTCTAGTATTCTCATTGAAGTGATTGTTAACAGGGTGACATTGCATTCGTATTGTAGGTAATAATCACTGCAGAACGGTTTTAACTTGTCTATCCAAGTTGAATAATAACCAAAGACCCACCTAAAATCTGACAAGTATGCTTCCGACAAACTACCATACCCATGTTGGTACAACAATAAACCTAATTACTTGCACTTAAAATTATACTGTCATGCATCATATGTTGAGCGGAGTTTGATTATACCCCATTCGGTAAGGAAGCCAAACCCTTCCTGAGATTCATGTTGGGTACTTCCCTTGAAAATAAAATCATTACACGTAAGAAGAAACAACTGATCGTTTGTATGTCTACGCTACGATGACAAGTCACGGCTCATAAAAATATGGACCAAGCGAGTAAAGCCTCATGCCGCCTCCGTTGGTGGAGCCCATGAGCCTGAATGCACTAACCGACTCGCCGCCATTGTTGGCTTTCAATGGAACTTTGCAGGCTTTGAGAGGCGAGCTGTGAAGGAACGCCTTACACTGAGAGATTCTAAAGCCGCCACCACCTTCTCTAACAAGCATCGGCTCGGTGCTCGAGAGCTTCGTGAGGAAGTAGCCATTGCCGTCTGTGGGGCGGGTGAGCAGAGAAATCTGAGCCGTCTCATATCCAAACTTGTCTAGGCCCACGCATTCCATCCGCACAATGGATCCTATGCAAAATTATTCCCACATATGCATGTACATATAATATATATGGTTTGATATATATATATATATATATATATATATATATATATATAGAAATCTTGCGTGAGCACCTTATGTGATGAGTTATTTTGTGGCATGGATAGATGACTTATCAACATACGAGGTGTCAATAATGAATCACCTCTTGTATTGACATGACATGTTGATATGACACCAATAAATGTGACGTAAGAGATGCTCATATAAGGTGACTGTCGTAAGGTAGTTATATAAAGGCTGATAATTACATATGGAGATACCTTTGAGTGGGAAGAGATCGGAGCCTGACTTGCAGTAAACGATGCCTTGAACGGCAAAAACCTCTGGGAATATATGTTTCTGCAATTTCTCTAATTGGTAGCTGTGGCTATCTTTTGTACAAATGAACAAAGATACCAGAAGAAAACAGACGACATGGTATGGTTTTCGCAAGCCCATGTTCTTTCTCGGTGACCTCTGCAATTCTTGATAATAATTGTGGGAGTAGTTCTGCGTTCGTCATTGTTTAAAATGGTCAGAATCAGCACAACATTATCGATACTTGTACGCACGATGCATAAATGGGAAGCACACATATAGTATATTATTAAATTCACGTTATAAATTAGACGCATTCTGACAATTAACTTGAGAATTGTTAAACAGCTTACAAATTTTAGTAACTTCAACTTTAAAGAACCAATTAGTAAGGCAAGGCCCCAAAAATTTTCTGAACTAGCCACGGTTATACATAAACCAAAAGCCCGATAAATAATGATAGTACCTAAAATAATTTAAATGAATGAGACATATCTACCTCATCTCTTATTCTTCTTCTCCTTCCCTATGTTTTTCTTCTCCCTGGGAAATCTCTTTCCATAATCCAACCGAGCTTCTTTCAGCATCTTCAACCACAGCTCATCGAATTGACTATGAAATCCTTCTTGATACCAATCGCGAATCTCCGAATACAGCTCTCTCGGGTTTTCCTCCCACAACAATCTGAGTTTTTCACAGCTTTCGACAACTCTTTTTCTTCTGTTTAATCCACCCAAAAGATTGCCAACCCTCTTAAGACCCCATGCTTCAGGTTTCGGCAAAATCACAGGCGAAGCTGAGAGGAACTCACGCGCATCTCTTAGGCACGGTAGGACTCGTCCCTCAAGTAAAGCACAAGCAAACATTGCCACTCTATCACCCTCATCTTTGATAGGCAAACCATGCAATGGAATCTTCCATAAGTGGGGCCCAACTCGGGGCGACCCATGAGAAGAATTGATCAGTCATTGGGTCGTAGTAAGGTCTCGGGTCAGAAAGTGGGGCGGAAAAAGTACACAGCGTTCGAGCATAGTGAAGAAGCCAGCTTGGTTTCACACTAGTGGCTCCATGAATGTATGGCCTTTTAGTATGGAGTAGCTCGCTATATACAAGATATTCGGGCGTAGACTTGGAAACTGATGAATAGCACTGGAGGAATACGGTCTCAGAAACAGAACAAGCTTGGTATCGAACAGCGTTAACTTTTCCAACTTCCTCTGAAGGGTTCGAAGCTGCTCCTTTGACTCGTTTCGCAACTCTATCAGCCCATCCAGCACAAATGGCCTGCCCTAAACTCTCTTCCTCGTTCAACAACAAAGATGCTTATCGAAGACAACCCTCCAAGTAGATTCTATTTCCTCGAGGCTCCAAACGTTCCATGAGAATTCATGCTGCTCATGAGTAACATTTGCATTAAAGGCTAGCTGAAGGAGCTGCTTCCTTAGCTTGGACATATCATCCATAGTCTTGTAGTGCAAAGCATTTTCATTGCAAAATCTTGTCTGGTCTTCAGACAGTTCAAAGCACTGGAGCGCGAAGGCAACAGTCAGAGCATCGCTCGTTGGGTTAGAGAATCGATCGCGCGAAAATTTAGCACTTTGCTTGAGTTTCTTGATCCTCGATTTTTCTTCCTTGTACAAAATCTTACTGCTTTTTTCAGAACCAGCTTGGTCAGCATCGCCATCATTGCTTCCTTCAAACTGCTTCACGAAGGGATTTGACAAGCTTAAAGCTGCAGCTGCTGCTACTGCATAACCCAAAACTAGATTCGTCCAAGCATGACTTTTCGATTGATGCATTATTTGAATAACTGTTAGAAGCATTCTCGAGTGACGGGGACTAATTGGATACCGAGCCATGGCCTTCCCAATAGGAGTCAACCTTCCTTTCTCATCAAGTGCTTCAAGAATCTTAAGACAACGTTCTGCTTCTATCAAAGCGCTGGTCTCTGGCGGCGTAGGGAAAGGAAATTTCGCAACCTGAAAATACACATATCATGATGTTCAACGCAAATAAAGTGCACCAAATGATGTAACCAATAACAAAAGGATACATGCTACCATTCAAAGAAGATAACCAGAAAAAAAGAAGACAAATAAAGAAACTTACTTACCTTGCTAATACTCATGGATTTCATAAGAAGGACAACACCATCAACCGGCACTTTTAAAATTTCAGCACAAGAGAAATCTGGAAATATATTGCTAAATACTGCTGAAGAATAGAGGCGATAGCAGTGCCCTGGCCCTGTTCTTCCAGCTCTTCCAGCTCGTTGGGCCGCAGAAGCTTTACTTATCCATTGTACATCGTAGGTTTCCATTCCATTAGAAGAATTGTAATTCTTGACCTTTTCTCTGCCAGTGTCAACAACATACTTTATTCCCGGGATTGTCAAAGAGGTTTCAGCAACATTAGCAGCAACAACAACAAGACGTTCCCCATCCTCGACCTTTTCAAACACACGAAGCTGGGATGATGCTGGAAGCATAGCATAGAGTGGTAGAACTCTCATTGGACCAGCGGATGATTCCTTCTTCTTGCGTGGATTTTTTTCAGCATCTATATGAGACTCGTGTGGGACATCAGTGCTAAGATCAGGTTTGGCATCTAAGGCTTCAAAGGCGGCCTTCAGCGAAGCAAGTGTTTCCTCTGTTCCGAATACGTCAGACTCCAACGTTTCCAATTTCGATTGATTTTCTTCGACATTACTGAATTCCAGATCACTCTCTTCGTTTGAATCATACGAAACATCTGATTCATCTTCAGAGATAGTACTATTACTGTCATCTGCGAAAGAACTGAAACGTTCCGTAATGTCATGGCTGGAGTTTCCTTGAGATTCAAATGCCTCGCTTATCTCTTTCATATCGTTTTCTGCGGACCTATTTTCTTCGCCGTTTTGAGATTCATCCCTGCTCCCTTTCACAGCATTAGCAACAGTCTGCCGAGAAGCTCTACGTAATCTCTGACAGAGGTACTCTACTTCTCTCTGACCTGTCACAAAGACAAGGATACCCCCAGGAGGCAACCACTTGTGAATCGATAGAACCTTCTTATAAGCTTGACCTATATAATCAACAATCTCAGTCTTCCTAGAGAAGTGCACAGTAACAGGATACTGTCTGGTTGGAACCTCTACGACAGGTGGAGGATTTCGAAAGATTTTCTGATTAGATACGAAATCTTCCACACGGAGTGTGGCACTCATCAGCACAAGTTTCAAGGGTATATTCTTTGACCACGTGGAATAGTTGTACCAGAAAGAATCCTCTTCAGCTGTGCTTCATGCTCCCTCTACAAGGAATCAAATAAAGTTCACCACTTAGTCAAACATTAAGATGAATGGTACGAAATCAAAATCAAAATAAGAATTACAGCATGCTATGGGGCATTACTTGTCGCTCTTGGATAACTCGTGAAAGCATTCCAATAAGAATATCTGTATTCAAACTCCGCTTGTGAGCTTCATCCAAGATAATGGCAGAGTAGCGTTTCAGAAGAAAATCACTCTACAGCGCAAATATCTACGGTTAGTAAAAGACACATCGGCAAATAAAGTAAAAGGAGAAAGCCCACAACAACGTTACAATGAAGAAGTTCAAGATACCTGGACCTCCCGAAGTAAAATTCCGTCAGTCATAAATTTGATCGAACAATTTTCTCCAACTCTTCTACCATGCCTAACTTGAAATGCGATCTCCTTTCCCAATTTAAAACCAAGTTCAAATGCCACTCGCTTGGCAGTTGAAAGCACAGCTACACGACGAGGTTGAGTTACGCCAATAATTCCTCCTCCATCAGTGAGATGATTTGCTCCAAAACCAGCCTCATAAAGAAACTGAAAAAGGATAAAGATGTCACTACAGCAACACAACACTGCAACATAACTATTTCCTTAAATTTGAGGGAAATCAATGCAATCAATTTACCTGAGGAACTTGTGTAGTCTTACCACAACCAGTCTCACCACATATAATAACAGCATTATTCTCTTTTATGGCCTCCATTACTTCTTGTTCCATCATAACTATGGGGAGTCCTGTCCTTTGCTCTTCAATCTCCTGAGGTCTTGACACATGAATCACAGTCGGGGCAACTAAATAATCTTGTATGGAGCATCTGGCGTGGTTATTTTCCCCCTCACGATTGTGATTTAAGTCCGATGATCCTCTGTTGTTCTTAAATGCATAATAAATCCATGTCATAGACGGAATAAAATTGCATGTGCAAAAAGTAAATGTAAGAGAATGAGCCGTGCTAATTCCAATACTCAAATGCATTCGGCTGAGGGAGAAACGAAAATGAGGGGAAAAGCACAAAGTTGTAGAAGTAGTTTCCTACTCCAACGCCTCAAAACTTTTTTCACGCAGCAACTGCTTCTCCTCCTCCTCCTACGCATCATATCATTGACGTCACTCAAAAGAAAATGAGCTAAATCTTCTATTCAACACAAAATCTGCATACCTCAAGTTTCTTCAGCTTCCTTTTCTGAGACTTGCTTAGCTTAGAGACGCTCTTCCTGTTGTGGATATCAACTGTTAATCAGCGACGGAATAAGAGGGGGTCAGGCGGTCGACAGAGCACCCGACGAAAATAAGGAATTATTTTCATTTATTAAATGATCTTTAACGAACCACTCATATAAGACATTTTGAATATTTTATCACGGAGGTAAATTTTTTTTTTTTATTTTAAACATACTCCTTAAACAAATTATGGCTCATTACTATAAAATTATTCTCATATATAAAATTAGCATTTCATAAAAAACATCATTTTGAAAGCATATTTTGGACTCTCTAAGTTATAATTCCTGTTTCTGTCATTATTATAATAGGTAATTCTTCTTATATATGTAATAAATATGTTATGAGAAAAGTATACCTTGAAATTTTACAAATGCTTGTCGTTTTTATTATTTTCTTTAAATGTGGTATATGGCTTTGAAGTGGAGGTTTGGCGGTGGGGGACTCCAACCTACCATCGAACTCTATGCCCTAGGCCCTGCTATATGTGTCACTGTTCACTCCATTTTATTTTATTTTTTCTACTTTTTTGTTTTTTATTTGTTCATATAATGGAGGAGAATAAGGGTGTCCTTTGTTCAGTTAACCGGCCAAATGAAACCGAACCGAACTGTTCGGTTCATACGGATTACCGACCAAAAACTTCGGTTCGGTATTCAGTTTCACTTTGATTCGGTTTAGTTTGGTTCGCTCTATTATTTCGATCAACCGAACCGAAATACCGAATTTATTTATTCATAAATACAATAATATATTTTAATATATATCTATAGTAATATAAATAAATTTAAGTACTATTAATTTATTTTTGTAGATAAAAGTTCGTAACCAAACCGAACCGAATCGAACCGAACCGAAAACAATACGGTAAAATAGAAATTGAACCGAATATTTTGGTATAAAATCATCGAACCAAAATTTCCGTTCGGTTCCATACGGTTTGTACCGAACAAACAACCCTAGAGGAGAAGTTGGGGAAAGTACGAAGAATATGGGAGGACGAAGAGAGATTGACCTTATTTAATTGTATATGGAGAGATTGTTGGAGTTAGGTTTATCCTATATATACAATTAAATGTAGTTTTGATCTCCTACCGCCGTGTTCCATAAAAAAAATGTATACTCTATCCTTGCTTAGCTTTTCTAGTATTACTTAAATATTATTTTATCTTAAACCACCATATATCACGTTTTATTACAACTTTCCCACTAACACAACTTTCTATGTTCAAACTAATTTTAGTTTATGTTCTCCCCTAATTACGGAAATCATTTCATAACCCAACAAAAAAATGGGCATTTTCATTATACTAAACAAATAAAACATAAATAATAATGGAAAAATTGCCTACTAACAAAGTGGAAAACACTATTTTCACGTTAAACCATTTAACTATATTAATAGTGCCATATAATAATGTTATATTAATTGCACATATTTTACACCCGTGAAATGCACGGGCATAAAACTAGTTATTTATAATGTAAATGTGGATGCATTGTACTGTAATAGTTCTATGGTCGAGTGTTGATACCTCGCGACGGGAAAAATAAATTAGCTTAATAATTCTAATTTTGCTGCATCTGCTATGGCTGGGAGAATATTAGCTAATTCAGTTTTGTCCTCTTCGATTCCAATGACCAGTCCCCAGTCCCGTAAAATCAAAAGTTCTAATCTCAAACTGAATAAACCGAACCGGCCGGACCGGTCAAAATCCGGTCCGGTTCCGGTCCGGTCTTTTTTTTAATTGAAAAATAAATAACAAAATTAGTTTAAATAAATTATACAAGGAAAACCAATAAGTTAGTTTGGTCTAATGGTTAAGTTGTTGATATTTTACTTAATGGACTTGGCTTCGAATCCACCCAACACCCTAACTTTTATATTTTATAATTAATCTATTAGCTCACTGTTTTATTTTTATTCAAATTTGACATCAACTCATAGATTTAATACTTGACATACGATTAATTTACAACAACCCACATAATTTACTTTTATTTAATTTTACACATCAATTTATAAATTATAGTCTGAAAAACGTTCATAAAAACGTGTATATTTTTATATTATTTGATTAATTCGTATATAAAATATATATTTGTTATATTTAAGATACCAGTTTTACTCTTTCTTCTATACCGGTTAAACCACTAAACCTTAAATACTAAAATTTCCGGTCCAGTTCGAAAACCGGTTTCAGAACCTCGGAATAAACAAGAAAATCACGATGACAAAGGAAAAGGAAAAAGGAAAAAGAAAAGAAATATATCAAGGGAAAAAAATCCTCAAAGTCAAAGCCGTTCTCTCATCTAGTGCCTCTCCATCATCACCATCAACAAACTCGCCACAACCAAAGAAAACAACGCAGCAGAGACGGCGCCGTCCACCTTACAACCACCGCTCGGAACCATCGGAGGAATCGAACACTCGTCTCCATTGAAGTAAACCTTGGTCGTAAACCCATCCCTAAAGCCCGCCTTAATCCCCGACGTCTTCTTCTTCGTGAAGGATATAACCGACTGCTGGGTACCCGGAACCGGCGGATCCTTCTTCGGATCCGACTCGTTTCGCTCTGCCAACAGATAGTTGTTGCCCCGAAGTCCCTGTAAGAGCAGCGTATCGCCGTAATCTCCCAAAACCCTACCGCTGATGGAGTAAGTGTCTTCATACCCAGCCATGGCTTCACCCAATTCGACGGCGGCAAACCAATCGGCGACGGCCCTCTCCTCGTCCCAATTGAACAGTGTAATCCTCGCCGTCCATCCATCCTTGTAATCGGACAGCACGTGCCAGTTTATGTTCACGCCACAGTTGTCTGGGCAAGGCAATGGATTAGGGATTTCCCTCCCTTTCAGCTTAGAAAACGCCACTTCTTTCTTCGTCCTATTGTCGAATGGGACAAGCAATTCCTCGGGTCGGACGAAAATGGGCTTTTCGTCGGCGCTGCAAACGTCTTTAAAACCATTCCTCGGATTCGACTCGCACCCACACGCGCAAGTGTTGCAGGGCACGGCGGAATCGTTGAAGAAGGAAGAGAAGGGAACACAGCAATTGGGTTTCTTGGACAAGTTCTTGGTTAAGTTGCACGATACCTGCCATGTGGCGATCGCCAATTCATTCGAGGGAAGGCCCGTCGGGTCGGGGAAATGTGTGGGCTCGACCCGAACAGGCTGCCCACATCTGTATTCGGGCCCAGCGGTGCTGTTGATGGCCCAATTCGCCGGCGGGGAGAGGTCGGTCTTGTTGAGTTGAGGAGGCATTTTGTAGACCTGCATTTGAAATGACGATTTTGCCCTTGCAGGGTCCATCCATTTGGGCAAAATCATGCCTCCCCGACAGCAGAAGGGCACCAACCCTAAACTCGTGTCGTTGGCCTTCGTGAGGGGCAAGTCGATGATGGTCGGCCTTTTCGCGCACGATAGGGCTTTGGAGAAGTCGAAGTTTTCCCTGTAGAAATTTCCCGGCTCGCCGAAGATGCAGTCGTTCGTGTCGACTATCTCGGAATAGGCTCCTCTCATGGAGTTGATGAATTCCCGTTGAGCCATTCAAAGCTCAATCGCCAGTCTTGGAGACGAGCGAATGGGTTGGCGCTGGAGATCCTGACTTGGGACCAGTAGTTGGTGTCGTAGGTCATTATGACGTCGTACGTTATGGAGATGTCCCCATTCTGAGGAGGCGAAAAGGGGTCGTCGGAAACTAGTGTTGTCATGGCGTTGGGTCGGGGATGCAACACGTCGACGTGTCGTTTCCTGCGCGAAGCATCAGAGACAAAAAAAAAAGAATTTTTTCAGCAAATGTTGCGCTATTTACGCAGTCTATGTGTTGTTTGCAAGGTGGAAATATTATATATAAAATGGCTATATGATACTTTGTTGTTCAAACTTCATCTTTTAGATGAAGTAGTCATTTAGCGTGGTGTCAGGGAGCTCCGGCCAAGAGGTCATAGATACGAATAAAAATACAACCAAGATATGATGGTTGCTTTTAGAAATATCACATATATAATAATAATATGATGCACTCCATTCAAGCTTAAACTCTTCAGTGAAGTGGTCAATTTAACAATCTACACGAGAGCCATTGTATGTAAAATCAAATTATGCACACTCTCTTTAAGCTTAAGCTTTTAAGTGAAATGGTCATAATCGATCACGACTGGAAACAACAAAACATATCAGATCATTATCGTACACACCGAAGTAGATGAACAAGAGTAATCGTCGTTAGCCAGAGTAACAATCCCAGGAGAAGGAACTCCAGGAGGAGCCACGCCAAACTATGTGCCTACAAAATTAACCACAACTTGAGTCAGAGAATCGTCGCCTGCAGTCTCGATAGCGGTCTTCAAGTCAACCAAAGACTTCCCGACAAAAAAGGCTCCGCTGCTCACATTGGCGGGAAAAGGCTCCCCATCGGCCAACAAGGCGTTGTCGGCCGAGACCAATAGCTCGTTGTGCTGAAAGCCCACAAAGGCCCGCCAATTCTTGAGGCCAATGGGCAGATTGTTGCGAACCGTGAGCGTCGATTGGAATCGATAGGGTTGGTTCGAGGGGTCGGAAGGCACGAGGATTGGGGAGATTATGTTGCCCGTTAGGTATCGGTAAGTGAAAGATATTCCGTTGCAGACTGGGCTCGGTGCTTGTGAGAGTGCGGCGGGCAACAACGTTATGGAAACAAAGAGAATTGTTATTAGCATCAATGGATTCTTGGCCATGGAGGAGATCTTTGGACCAAGGGTTTTTGGTATGGTGGTGAAATAGGAGGAAATGAGTATGAATGTTTCTATTTTCTTTTATATATATATGAGGTTGCTGACGTTGTTTGATTTGATTTGATCAAGTAAAAGGAAGCATGTTATTACATTGTATAGTTGATGAAGTTGCCGGCTTGAGAGTTATGTAATGAGGCTAAAGCAAAGCAAGCATGCATTGAACTGGTGTTATGATGTCTTGTGGTTTAATTTCCTTTTCATGTGGACTGTTGTTAAATCTACGTCCATTTGTTGGTATGGTACGCGGCTCGTGATTATTATTTATTTAACTGTTGATGCTTATATTATTGTTTTCTTTAATGTAATTGTTTGTTATATAATTAGAATTGCGTCATCATGGAGCTCCTTGAGTTGAATTGGTTTAATTAATGATTCCTATAATTTTTCTCTTACTGTATTTCTGGTGATTACGAAAAGCCACGCAACTAGTTGTGCAAGAAAAGACCACCAACTGTTCCTTTCAATGTAATCAATTGCCGTCCTAGTTGTAGGGGTGGGCGCGGTGCGGTTAGGGCGGTTTTTATCGAAATTTTAACCCGACTCGATGTATTGCGGTTTTTTAAAAATATACCCCAAATCCGATCGTAAAAATTTTAACCCGATAGATTGCGGTTTGCTTGAGTGCGGTTGGGTTGGGGCGATTTTTGCGGTTTTAATATTATCATAAAGAAAAATTAAGTGTAATATTCTTAAGTAATGATCGAGCAAAAGGATATATCATCAACCTATTTACAAATATAAAAGTTTATATACAAAATTGTTATTATCGTAATATCAAACAATAGTAACAAATAATAAAGTTCGATAAGAAGCTTGATTAGAAGCTCATATTCTTTGTTCACGGCCGGCTTTTGGTAAATCAACTAAAGCAAGGGCCTCATTTTGATTTAAAAATTTCCCTTAGAAGAAATAATTTTTTTGATTTTAAAATTTTAACCCACCTTCTATAAACTTCAAGTGTTATAGTTGGTGATATCAAGTCTCTATAAATGAGGAGGGTTGCATTGGATAGACACATAAATTTTAACTACGTAATATTTATTTTCTTTTTAAAAAAATAGCATCATTTAGAATTTAGCTTACGCAATGTGTTATGACGAGACACTATCCTTGTATCTAATTTTCTTTTAGAAGAAACAAATTTTTGGCTCAAAGTTTTAACTCGCCTTCTATAAACTTCAAGTGTTATAGTTGTTGATTCAAAGTCTGAATAAAGTAGAAGGGTAACATTGGATTTACCCATAAATCTTTTCACTATATAATATTTATTTTTCTATTAAAATAAATTTAAAATTTAGCTTTACGCAAGTGTTATGATGAGTCGATATCCTTCTATCTTAGTAAAAAATAATTAATATTTTTTGTCTTCACTACTATTACGAGTTATATCTATTACTTTATGAATTATTGAATAAAAAGTACTAAATTGTAATTATATTATTAAATGCGGTTGGGTACGGTTTTATGCGGTTTTATAAATATAAAAGCAAACTCGATTGCAAAATATGCGGTTTTATATTTTAAAATCCAAACCAACCCATCAAACCGTTAACCCGACACTTGCGGTCTGGGTTGGGTTGGGTCAATTGGGTGGAGCTGTCCGACGGGTTAAATGCTCACCCCTACCTAGTTGTGTTTTAACTTTCTAATTTGTTATAATAATTTTATTGCGCCGTCGAGATTAGGATTGTCAATTGGGTGAAGGAGACTTCTCTTTAAGACTGGGGCGGGAAAATCCCGACTTTTTTTATCCACGAGAGGCGCGGATGGGGGGAGATGTCTCCCCATTGGCGGGGATGGGGACGAGGATTATAGTCCCCACCCCGCAGGAGTCTGCCCGATTCGCCGATATTACTAATATTTAAATAATATCGTTATACCTAAAAATAATATTTAAATAATAATTTCTATACACAATTTATATTACTAGTGTTTTTAGCACACATAATGTGTGTGCAAGTACATCAAATTCTTTTATAATTTGAACATTATATATTATTAATTCATAAAATTTTAGTTTAGGATAAACATCTAGTAAATTAAAATATTGAGCGTAAAACTGTAATTAAGCAATTAAGGATAGAATTGTAAATAAATACTTACCAAATTGGAAGATTAATTTGAAAGTTTTTTATCCACCCTACACTCTAAGGGTGTGTTTGGTTTCCGTGCTAAGCCCAGATAAGCCAAATTAGTATAAATAAGATGGTGTTATTTAATGTTTGGTTATTTATTGTACAGCCCGATATAATCCAAAACCCGCGTTTTAAAACTAAGGCCCGATATAACTAAACTGGAGGATGTGTCAGATAATTTATTTTGGGCCCTTATATAAATGATCTATAATTTCTTATAGACCTAGGTAATGCGCTGGGTCAACCCGGAACCGGCCCAAAATCGGCCCACGAAACCGCTCCAAAAACGGAACCGGTAACCGGCCCATAAAAAATGGTATGGGCCGGTTCGGGGAACCAGGAACCGTGGATTACCGGTTCCGACCCACTGTTCTCGGTACCGAACTGGAACCGGAACCGGCTGACCGGCTATTTCAATTATTTTTAAATTCCAAAAATAGCAAAAAATAAAAAAAATAAAAGAAAAAATAATAATGGGCCGAACCGGTTCTGGAACCGAAACCGGCCCATTAGTGGCACGTGGTTCTGCTCCGCGGTTCTGGTCCGATCCCGGAACCGGAACGGAAACCGGGACAAGAACAGTGCCGGAACCGGTAGAACCAGAACCGGTGGAACCGGCGGAACCGGCTCGGCCCAATCCATTACTCAGGTCTAATTTCTTATTATGGGCTTTATACTAATATTATAACCAAATGTGGCCTAAGAGTATAGATAATATAAATACTATTTAAATATTCTTTTATCCATTTTTTATTATTACAATATAAATTGTTTATCCGTTTTGTATTATTACAATATAAATAGTATTAAAATATAATTTAAATAATATCAATTTATAATAAAATATGTTTCAGAAAAAATTATGGTGCGGGGATCCCTACAGGCGATTTCGACTTCATTTAGTTAGTGGGGACATGGATTCCCAACGACGTGGGGACGAGGATCTAATCGCCACGCCCGCCCCGCTTTCGAGCTCACTCGTGGGTGCTCGAAAGCTCAAACTTTTTTGTTTATTATTTATTATTTTTATTTTATATTTCTACTTTTAATATTTTTAAGGAAAACTTAGTGCTTGTTCGGTTTTGTGGTATAAGGATTTTAAAGTTTGGTTTACGGCATGTTAGTATATTTGGTTCGTATGTTTATCTAAACCATATGCTTATAAATAACTACTCTAAACCCATGCAGACAGATAACCCCACCTTCTCAGATGTGTTTATTTAAACTCACTAACGAAACATACATTCTATGTATACCCATTAATTTATTTTATATAAAACCTAACTTATTTAAACCTTTCTAAATATAAACATAAAAGCCAAACGCGCACTTAGAAGTCAAAGTTCAACGAGCTTCTGGAGCTCGAACTTCATTTTGAAATCCGAATTTCGAAATTTCAACATGTACTAGACAATGGATTTAGATTTGAAATTATGGTTTTGAAAATCATATTCGATTCCACTCAAATACACCAATCCAAACGCACTTTTACGGATTTCAAAATCATAATTCAGACCCCAATCCATTGTTTGGCAAACGCTAGGATTTCAAAATTTAGATTTTAAAAGAAGTTCAAGGTCGAGCTCGAGAAGCTCATCGAACTCGACTTCTAACTTTTTTTCTTAAATGTAGAAAAAAATAAAAATAAATAATAAAACAAAACAAGCTTGCGAGCTCTCGAACACCCACGAGTGAGCTCGAGCTAGCTCATCGAGCATGGGTATCGTTCACCCGCTAATTATTATTATTATTATCATTAGTATTTGTTCATTATATTACTATTATTATTACTTACAAAATCTCATTACGAGCTCAACTTTGGATTTCGAAGAACGACCATTTGAAATGAAATTTCAAATCCGACGAATAATAAATGTTTAGATTTAACCTTGATTTTGGGCGAAATCGAATCGAAATCTGTTCTATTGCCAACTGAAGATTTGGGACAAATCCAAATTTCTGGAAACCAAACTGGCCATTAAGAAATTTAGTGCGGTGATGAAAAGAAATGAAAAAAAAAAAGATCAAGTTTGTTTAATTAGAGAAATAAAACATTCGGAATAAAACGCTGGCCCACCTCGATATACTGAACTATTTGCCACGTCTAATGGACTTATATTTAACGTGGGTTTGTTGGTAGGGTTCGCATATGAACATCCCTATAAATAAAACATCGTTCATCATCGGCTGCAATGCGTCGCTGCTAATCCATCTAATCTGCAATTTATTTTTTGTCGATTCTTTGTTGTGCATTACTTGTTCCTGCGACGATCCGTAGCTCCGATTGATGCTCGCAAAACCTTAGCTTGAGAAATTGCCGCTACAAAAAACCGACGCCTTCGTCTACGGTCTCTGATCTCCGAAGGATTCGTTGGCGGCCTCATATCCTATCGCCTTGGGTAGCAGAGTCTCTGCGATTATCTCTTGGGATTGGCCATGAGAAGTATATTTCATCATCCTATTTGTTATTCAATGTGTGATTCATCATAGCCTATGAGGAAAACATACGAATAAATACACCATCTTTCGGGGCATAACGGCTCTTGTGAAGTCCTTGCTGATAGATATTCTGCAATTCCGAGGCATTATTCTGTTTCTCATTTGTTTTTGTTGAAATTTTCTACAAATTTATTTCATAGACAGACATTATTAGGTCTTCTTTGTGCTTATTGGCGGTTCGGTACTGTATATAATTCAATGTTCAGCACTTAACAACAATCGTATGCTACAGCAAGAGCCATTTCTGTCTTTCAAGTCTCTTTCGTCTCTTCTCAATAGATGTTGACTTATCCATTGTTGTATCTAGGGCTGCGGAAATACACCAAAATACCGATATACCGTCCTTATCGTATCGTAACGTACCGAAAATATCGAAAATTTTGGTGTACCGACGTTTTTTGTAAGGTATGATACCGTACCGAAAATTTTCGGTACGGCAATGGTATGAAAATTTTAAAAATGTGTAATGTGATAAACAAATTTCTCATATGTGATAAACAAAGGATGTAATGTGGACCATTTTGGTAATGGAATTCTATTCATACCAAAAAAAAAAAATTAAAAATTAGGTATACCGATTATACCGAAATACCGAAATATCTAAAATTTTTAATATTATATATATAAAAACACACCTACATATACTAATTTATTTCAAATAAAATAAAATGGATAAAAGTATTATAAGATCTTCATTAATTTATTTAGCCCATAAATTATTAACTATACACTTGAGGCACATCATATTTTGTCAATTTTCACTAATTTTTTTGTTAATCTTGATGCAATTACTTTTTGTTAATCTTCACTTATTTTTTTAAATAGCCGTTTCGTTTTAACTAATCTGTATATAAAGTTGTATTTTGTGGCTATGTAAAGTTCTTTGTCTTACTATGGAGACTGACTAAAATATGTAAATTATTTAAGGTTATTTTATGAATTAAAAATCTTTTTATTTGGAAAATTTGGTTTTAATAATCCATCTTATTGGGACATAAGGAGTTTGAATTTACTAAAAATTCGAAAACGACTAATTAACGAGTTACGAGACACGCATGGTAAAAAACCCTCCGTGTTAATGGTATAAAGGTATGATACCGATACCATACCGAAATTTTGGTATGATACCGTATCGAAATTTTAGGTATACCAAAATTTTGGTATGGTATTGGTATGATTTTTTTCGATACCGAAATTTCGGTACGATATACGGTATCACAGTTTTGGTAAGGTATACCGTACCGAACCACCCCTAGTTGTATCATAATTATTTCCTCTTTTGATGAAAACGACTTGAATAATTTGCATGCTTTGTTAAGGTAATTAGAATTGTATTTATGGAAACTAAAAGCTTTCTGGACTTTGTTTGCTAGAAGGATATTCTGAAGAAAATATATTTCTTCTAAACTTAAATTGGCCAATCTGATCTCAACTCTTTCATTGCAGTATTAAATATATTCTATGGACAATGTATGGGGTACACGCGTTATAGGAGTTAATGACAAAAGTAGGCATCCTTCCGGCCTTGAATAGCAAAAATAGGCAAAAATAGGCAGTGTGTGTATTGTATTACTAAAATAGGCATTCTTGTATTTTATTTTCTTCTTTTGAATTAATTTATTATGTGCACAAGTTTATTACATAAATAGGCATCGTTCTAATCTATCTTTTTGTATGAATTTATTTTATAATATTCAAAAATTAAAGATAGAAATACAGTAGAAATTAAATGTATGATTCATAAAAATAAAAAGAAGACGACACACGATTCACATAAAAGAAAGACACACAATTCGAAAAAAAACAACCATAGTAATTACTAATAAAATTTTGCTTCATGTTTCTCAAAAAAAGTTTTGCTCCTTGTTAAAAATTTTTACAGTATTTTTTGTCGACATTGATAGTGTCGACTATCGATGGATCAAGCAGCCATCAACCTTGTGTTTCGAGAATGGTTGAAGAACCGAAATCGACTGGGATAACCTAACAAATAGATTATTTCGGGTGAAATCAATCAAAATCGAAGTTTTTGTCCTGAATAAGTAAAACCAATAACAAATCAGAAAAATCAAAATTAAGAAAAATAAATCAACTAGCCTAAAATATTTATATATCATGTGATTCCAAATAGTTGCTCGCAAATAAAAAAAGTTGAATAGTTTTAATGTTATTTATATAGATATAAAATATTGTATATATTAACTATTTAAAAATAAAAAAAGTTGGTTTCCGGAACTGAAAAATTTCTTAGAAACCAAATATCGAATTAAAATATGATTCTATAATCTGCATAAACGATTTCGACATCGGTTCGATTCCATTAATCGAACTACGAAAATAAATTTAAGTATCAGAAATATATCACCATAAAAGAATTATGAAAAATAAATTAGAAAACATTGTGCCTATTTTTGTAACACGAGGTGCCTATTTTTGTAAATCACTATTAAAAAAGTACCTACAAATGTAAAATACCCCGCATTATAGTGTCCGTAATTTCAGGGGATTTAAAATACGGACACTAACTTTCGAAAATATTATATTTTATGGGCAATATAGGATTTGTCAAAGTATCTGACCCTTTCAGAGGTCACGCGAGTCGCGCGTGTTCAACTTTTAGCTCTGAAAGTTGATGTGTCTCGACGTCTGCTTACTTGTCCTGTTTAATCTCTCTAACTCTCTCATCCACGTGACAGTCCACATTAGCAAATTAGATTATATATATAGATATATATATATATATATATTTAAATTTTCCCTCCTTCCCTATACAACGTTCTTCTCTCTCTTTCGTTTCATTTCATCCAACATGCAAACACGTAACTCAAAAACCCTGAGTTTTCGTTTCATTACACCCTAGGGGTCGTTTGATATCTATGTGTATGAATTATATGGGTATAAGTTATTTGTGTATGTTTATACAAGGATTTTGTTGATATTATATTTTAACATGTTTAATAAGTGCGTATTAATTATTTGCATAATGATATAAATTGTGTTTGATAGATATGTTTGTGGAGTGTATGGATTAGTGATACACACCTCATAACCTCCTTAAAGGTATGTATGGATATACAAGGCTTATAACCAAAATCCTTGCCATAAACGTGTATAGCCATACAAGCAGGGCGTTCAATTTTGGCGGCCCCGTTAACAGATTGAGGCCCTTAAAAATTATACTATCTCCAATATTGTTCTTTTTATATGAAGCCCCACTGTTGTTATTTATTTCAGCCCAATTCCTAAGGTTTTCTCTACCAAACATCAAACATTTAGGGCCAGCCCATCAATAGTTTTGGTATGTTCTCATCATTCTATCTTAATCTCCCTCTTTCCTAAGGAACTAACGGTGCGTAGAGAAGTAGCGGAAATTTAGACAAGCTGTGTACGGAAAATCAGGCGAGGCAAAGCTTTTGGAGCATGATTCTGAGGAGTTTCTGGTCTTAGCTGACCTTATCAAGGTAATCGACATGTTGGATATCCCTCAAATTCGTTTGCATTAAGTAGGGTCTTCGAAAAACTCCAGCTAGCGCAGTCTCTGTTATCTGCATTTTTTACCTAGCTAGAGGTATCGAATTCCCCTGAAACTTGTTTCTTTGGAGGTGTTCATAGCTGCTGGAATCGGTTCAATCCGATCAATCCTCTAATTTTGGTGAATTTTTGAACTTAAGAGCTTGAAGCTGGAAAAGTGCTATTTTCTGAAAGAAAAAACTGCCGTCGCATTGATAGAATTTCTGAATTTTGACCCATCTATACTTATCCGATTTCTTCAAAACCAGTTTCTATCGAAGGCTTCCTAACCTGTCCATAGCCACTATAATCAGCTCATCCGATAGTTTACCATTTTTATACGAATTTTCGAAGTCCACAGCGAAGCAGGAAATTTATGATGTTACTGTGATGCGCAATTGCTGTTTTTCGTGATTTTGACTCGTGTAGGCTGATTCGATTTATCTGAAGCTTGTCCCATTTGAAAGCTAACGTTCCCAGCTTTCAATAGCAGCTTGAACCATTTTAATCCGAGGGTTGTACGAATTGTTAGGAATTATTGAACTTTCTGGCGTAAAACAGAAAATATTCCGCCGTACTTAAAGGAAATTCTCACGACTGATCTTAAAGGTGTTTGTTATCATCTTGCTAGGCGAAGGGACGCCAGCCGGGGGCTCGAGGGCAGCTTCGGGTCTTGGGGAACGCTAAACCTTGACAGGTGAGTGGGTGATACGGGGACGCCTTCCTTCACGGAACGTGTGGACCTCGTCGAGTCGTTTATTGCGTCGTTCTAAGTCCTTGGTTTAAGTCGTACTAATTTATGTGATATCTTGGTTATAGGGTATTGATATCTGTTGGGGTTGTTGTATAGGTCTGCGATGTGTTGGACCGATGATTGTGTGAGTCCTAAATGTGACGTGGTGCTGTGATACTACTTGCTTGGCTTGATTTATAATGCGGATTGTCGTCTGTTGGTCGGTCTTGGTTGTTGCATAAACTTTGTACTAGGTAGTAGTAGTAGCCCGAATGGCCACGTTCGGGTGAGTGAGAGTGGCAAAATTGAGTAGTAGCCCGCGGTTTGGCACACCGGGGTGAGTGAGGCCCAACGACTGCACCCTTCTCGTGCCCACTATTGATGATAGTCGAAGGGTGGTCGTTGGGGAGATTTTGGCCAACGTCACCGTGTGTGGAACATGCATATGTCTTAGTAGTGGTTGTGTCGTTTAGTTTCATGGTCTAGAGTACAGTGACGGACTCGTCTGAGCTCTCGACAGGGAGTTTGGTTCGAGGGAGGAGTGGCCACCCACGCGTCGTTGAAGTGACTCTGTGGATTATATTGGTTTATGTGTACGTCTTGAGACGGTCTTTATAATATTGATTTTATGAGTGATGGCGCGATTAGATGGTTATCGGGTTGTCGTGGAGGAACCGCCTTCTGGAAGAGAAAGTGGGTTCGTGTTATCCACTCACTGAGCTAGTAGTTTGCTCACCCCATTATTTATATTCCCCTTCCAGGTTGTCGATTTTCCTTGGACATGCCATTTTGCGATCGTACTTCCGCTGCCGTTTTCTCCATATTGGGTATATTGTCTTCTTTTGTTGGGTCCATTGGCAGTGTTGTTTTGGAAGGAGATTTTATTGTAAATTCATTCCTTCGTTTGGTCGATTTGACGATGTAGTATGATATTTTGTAAAACCGTCCTTGATATATACATATACTTTCGTTTCGTTGATTTCCTCCTCTTGTTTTATTGTCTTCTACGATAAGCGAATGGATATCGAGCCTCGCTTTTATTGAGAAGCGCGGCGGCTGTCGCGCCGGTGACGTGGGTCGGGGCGTGACAAACATAATCGCCAGTCGTAGGCGATATAGATCTTGGTGGCCCACCGTTCTTGTAATAGCGAAGTTAAAAATTTTAAAAAGGTAATGGGCCTGACTCGTATAAAAAGAATATTACTTAGGAGGCATGTTCTATTTTTAATAGTCACTTTTTCTTACAATGATATATATTACTATCTTTTATTGGTAATCTACATGGATATTAGTTTATCTGAGCAAACCTTAACATGATATATTTCACAGAAATAAATACTAAATAGTAACAAATAAATGCAGCAGCATAATTAATAAACAAAGCCGCAACTGTTTTTTATTTTTTCTTTTTATTTTTATCTCACCTCACTGAACTGCAGTTAAGTCCCAACAGAAAGTGAACCACGATGACGAAGGGGGCCTGTTAGGAATATTTTGAAAGTGTCAAAATATTTATTCTAATTCTTTTTATTTCATATGATGTATTTTATATGCTTTACTTTGGTTAAATGGTTTGTAGTTGTAATGGGCCTGTTAGGGGCCCAATGGGCTTAATACCTTTCCAAGGTACTTAAGCTTAAACCCTAACAACGTTCTCATTTAAGTTTCCATTTGCTAATTCACTTCACGTACGCAAACTGTCGAAAACCTCCAATCACTGTTCAAATATTCAACGGAGGTTTTAATCTTTATCAAAGTGTACTTGGATGATATGAAACTACAAGTGGTATCAAAGCAAGTGTGTAAGTGAGGAAACTTCATTTCAAGCTTTAAAGAATCAAGCAGTGTGAGTTCCTGTTGATTTTTCAGCTCTCGTCACAAAGCTCAAATTCGTAGGTTCAAACTGTTATTGGGTGTTTTTTCTGCTTTGCTAAGGCTGGTATCACTTTAGCTATCAGTTTTGAGAATTACCAAGTCAGTTTCTGTCGAGTTTGAGTCAGATTGGTTGGAATATTTGTCTAAAAATAGAAGAACGACTATGTTATTCATTCTATTCTTGAGGTCGCGAACGACGCTTGGTTCATTCTATTCTTGAATTCGCGAACGACGCTTGGCTAGGGTTAAAAGTTCACTAATTCTCAGTTCGCGAATTAGTTTCACGAATCCAGTTCACTTGCTAGCCAGAACACTAATTCTGATTCAAGGTGGAATTTCGCGAATTGGAAGTTTTCAATTTCACGAATCCAAGTCCTCAAGTCAGCTCGTGAACCCTCATTCCAATTCACGAATCAATCAACTTCGCGACCATTCATCAGGTCACTTCACGAATCCATCTTCACTTTGTGAACTCGGACAATTTCACGAATCAGGACAATTTCACGAATTCAGTCTTCAATTCGCGAACTCCAGACAAATTCGCATTCCAGCAAACTCGCGAACTAGGTCATCTTTTGCGAATCAGTCTCTCAAGTCACTTCGCGATCCTTCACTTCGCGAACTCTAAGTCTGCGAATTGAACTTCGAGTTTCACGAACCCGTATCATTTCACGAACTCGATCAAGTTTCGCGCATTCAGTCTACTCTACATATTTTATCAACCCGCAAACCTAGATTTAGACCAATCCGTGAAACACATTTTCTAATTCCAATTCGTGAACTAAATCCAATGCTTCGAATTCATACACTTACCCAAATTTCGCGAACTAAACCCTTGTCTCAAAGTCAATTCTCAAAATTCAATTTTGACCAAATTCTTCAATCAGGTTTAATTTTCTTCACATTAAACGTTAACGATCATATCCAAAAACACACGAGATGGACTCCTTAAGCATGGGAAATGATGTTAGACCTCCCATCATCAGACTGGAGAGTATGCAGTCTGGAAAAGAAGATTCATTAACTTCATCGGGAGCAAGGACAATTCAGATAACCTGTTGGAATCTGTTTACAATGATCCTTGTAGAATACCATTTCTAATTGTGCTTGATTTTATTAGTTGTCCTTGTAATTTGGGGCGTTTTGTATAGTAATCCTTATATTACGACTAGTTTGATATTTATACCAAGCTTGTTTGGTATAAATACATGTAAAGATATTGTGCTGAATAGAGAAAGTTTTGAAAATTGACCCGAAATGCTTGCAATTCAATTTCTAGAGAGAGAAACAACAGTAACTTTCTCACTCTACTCGAATTCTCTCCCTCGTTCTTCAAATGACTTTTTCGAGCGAATCTTATTGATTATCATCATCGTCGAATTACTTTGAATTATTGCCTAGGATCTTAGAGTTGTTAATTGTAGGACCTAACAATTGGTATCCGAGCAGATTCGTTCTGTTTTGAACAAAAAATTGTTAGATTTGGATCGAAAATCATTTTTTGGTTACTGTTCATGGAAGACATTTTGGCGCGAAATTTTTTTCGATCCAATATAATTCTGTGCTTAATTGACTTGAATTTGATGTTTCTGTGCTTGGTTAAGTGCTAAATGTTGATTTCGATCAAATTTGTAGCTGTTTGAACTTCGGATTTAGAATTAAATCGATTCTGTGAGTTACTGTTTGCGAAGAACATGAAGAACACTTCTCTTTGATATTTCTTTCACTATAACATTACATAGAGTTTTCTTCGGATCTTGTTAGTATAAAGATCAAATCGATGCATTGGGCCTGTAATATTTCTTTAATATCTGGTAACTTATCAAACTACTATAGATTTTTTAAAGTCTAATGTTATTACTTCACCATTGCACGGGAAGAAATTATAATATAGTAAGTATTAAATATTGAAATGGGCTTACAACCTACGCAAGAGTCCGTCTATAAACTAGCCCAACCCACCAATATCAAACTATCTGGTAATTGGGCTATGATATAGATTTTTGAATAATAGAATGACTTTCTTATGATTTGTATATCATTAGTACTTTTTGCACGGCTGAAAATTGAAATCATATGTACCACAATTCCCTTGTCCTACTTTATTCAAAATCATTCTTATGATTATCAAAAAATATACAATACAGATATGATCATCATAATAAAACAAGGATTGGATTGGATGTGTTTATTTATTTTTATCATATAAATCACATGAAATAACGATGATTTTATGATTTTGTGGAATATAGGATTAGGAGAATTAATAAATAAAAAAACATTTATGAACCACATGATTTAAAGTTCCACAAGTCTCACAAATTATGTCACATATATGTCCCAAAAGATCAGATCCGTTGAATTAATTATGTGGGTCGAAAAAAGTTTTTTCGTTTCTTAATTCTTTTAATCATGTGATTTATATGATAAAAATAAATAAACACATCCGATCCTTGTTTTATGATGATCAATTTGATATTCATACATATATTTTTCGATAATCATAAGAATCATTTTTAACAAAGTGGGGCATGAAATGAGACATGATTGTGGGGCATGATTTCAACCGATACCAAGGGGCAATTTATAACCACTCCTCATGTTTAATAAAATAAAATAGATAACACTATAATCATTTCATTCTCTAATTGGATACAACAAACAAGATTTCTAACACACAAAGTCATGATTTCTCAACACAAAGTGCTTGTTCCCAAACACTTGCCAACTTGTTGGTAAACTCATCTCCCTACCTATAATTACAGTATTATGATCAGCACAAGCAATTATCTCAAGCTCAATCTCAGGGTAATTCAACTTCATATTGTAGCTACACTCCAATGGCACGACGCTATCCTCCGTTCCTTGAACCACGCACACCTTCCCCTGAGCGCCCCTCAACAAGGCGGTCAAGTGCTCGTCCAAAAATCGGGCCCCACGCATATTACGTTGTGCATAGAGTGCCAGACCGAGTGGTGCGTGTGGCGCGTCATGTCCGTCATCGCAAAGTGGAGTTCGCTGCAGTGCAAATTAGACGACGATGAAAAGGTCGGAAAAAAATTAAGAATGGTCGGAAACATTTGCTTTTTTTCGTCGAGTAAGTCAGGGGTGGCAATTCGGGATGCCAAAGTTAAGAGGTTGAAATTTTAAGGATATTAAATTTCGAAACTGAAGCAATTTAAGGGCAGACGCAATGAACTTTTCGATACCTGCATGTCGTCGGAGTTGCTAACACGGGAATAAATTTTATAATGGAGTTTAGACCACCCAATTCATGGAAGTACGATTTAAAGTCAACAAATTTCAAAATTGAAGCAGTTTGAAGACACTACGCATCGGAAACCTATTTCTTTTTTCCCGAAATTTCGAAGCGAGATTTGCGCACGCCATAAAACTCGGGATGAATCCCTGCGTGGCGGGATAAAACATTTCACGACATACAAGTCACATGTTGTAATTTAAGAGCACTAACTTTGAAAATTGAAGCATGTTACGAACGCAGTAATGCTTCCGACGCACCGTCTCCTCAAATTGCTTGAATTTCGCAAGTTAGCGTCCTTAAATTACAACCCATAAGTTGAATGTCGTCCTAAATATACCGCCTACTAAACTTACACGACAAAAAAAACTAGTTAATCTTAAAAAACAAGGAGGAGGAGGAGGAGGAGGACTACCTTTTTTCGGTGATTTTCTTCAGAATCCACTCCCACATTTCATGATTTCTGCAGAAAAAGAAGCAAACGCATCTGCCCAAATGCTCGTACCACGACATGAACGCCGACCCGAATGCCAACGGCGGCCACACCTTCCACTCCGCGAGCTTCTCGAGCGCCACCAAGCTCGAATCCTCGCCATTCTCAGCCGAAAAATAAGGCTGAAAATCGAAAATTCAATCAATAAATCCAAAGAGAAAAATAATCGGCCAACAAAACGAAAGCACGTACGAGCGCTACTAAAGTGATTGACTTCACCGAGTTTGCGTACTTAGAGCCCAAAGCGAGCGCTACGACGCAGCCCATGGAATGCGCCACTACGTGAGAAGAGTTCATCTCATTTGGGACGATCAGCGATTCTTCGATTGCTCTTACGTGGTCCTTCATAGTATAGAGGCAATTGTGTAGCTTTGGGCTTCTGCCGAAGCCTAAAAGATCGACTGCGAAGAGTTTGTATCGATGTGTTTTGTGCTGTGGAGAGAGGTTTTTGAACACTTTTTCTTTCCATAGCGAGGAAGATGAGAGGAAACCGTGTATGAATATTATATTCTCCGCTGTCTTCTCTTTCGAATCAGCTGTCGATAGAAATAGATTATTACACAGATCAAGAATCTGTAACATGGGCTGAAGAAAGGAATGATTTTGAACTATAATACCAATTTGTGGTCTTTCACTTCCACGTAGAGCCTTCGGTCGGTTCCACTGTTCATCGAAGAAACGCAAGAATCGCACCCACAATCTGACCATCTGTTCTTCTTCTCCTTCTCAGCACGAAATGCGCTTTCTTCTTTACACTGACGACGACTTCTGTGGAAAGCGCTGAGCAAACCCATGTCCCTAAACGCGTTTCTTCTCTGGCAGAGGCTCTGGGAGATTGATAGGATTGGACGGTATAAACGAACACTCGGGCAGAATATTGGCAGCGCAATTAATCAACGCAACGAAAATAAAACGGAACAAACAAGGCGATATAACGTGGAAAACCCCCTTCAAATCGACGGGGTAAAAACCACGGGACCAAACGATCCAAAATCCACTATCACCACTTCAAGTACAGCGAATTACACCACAATCCAATCACAAACAAGCCATGATACCATGCTCCCAAACCACCACAACTCAAAACAAGATCAAAAGATCAAATTTCGCCATAGAAAATCGCAGCAGACTTCAGAAATTCGTAACTCACAAACCAGACCTCGAAATGAAAATCCCTTCGAGGAGAATGAAGATCAATGAGTCTTCTATCTTCTCCTAAAATTTCAGGTCAATCCGACAAGGTTTGCCCCTCCAAAAGTGAGAAATCCGAATCTGCAGCTGAAAGAAGAATTACAAAAGTTTCTCTTTTTCTTGGAGTAAAAGACACGATGGATGCTACTCCCTTTTAGTAGGTGGATCTCCAATGATGATGATACATTAGCTGTACTAGTTTTTTAGGTGTTAAGTGGGCTGCCAACGGGGCTTTTATCCACATAGTTGGGAGCCCAAATAACCCAACAAATCTTCCCCCCTCACGACTATGTGGAGGAAATCACCAAACCGGCGATCGTACAACAAGCTTCAAACTTCGATCTCACCAATGACTTAGTCATCATATCAGCTCCATTGTCATCGGTGTGAATCTTCTCAACTTCAAGCTGCTTGGTATCCAAAATCTCACGAATCCAATGATACCGCATATCTATATGCTTCGACTTCCCGTGAAACGTCGGAATCTTACTGAGATGAATGGCGCTCTGGCTGTCACAGAATAAGACATACCTTTGTTGATCAAAGCCAAGCTCACTCATGAAATTCTTCATCCAAAGAAGCTCTTTGCAAGTCTCCGTAACGGCAATAAACTCTGCTTCTGTCGTAGACAAAGCAATACACTTTTGAAGTCTGGACTGCGAAGAAACAGCTCCCCCTGCAAAAGTAATCAAATAGCCCGAAGTAGATTTTCTCATATCCACATCTCCGCCCAGATCTGAATCTGTATAACCAACAAAAATAGGCTCGTCAGAACCGAAACACAATCTCATGTTGGACGTACCTCGGAGATATCTCAAAATCCATTTCACAGTGTTCCAATGCTCTTTTCCTGGATTAGACATAAATCTACTTACAACTCCAACTGCATGAGCTAAATCGGGTCGAGTGCACACCAGAGCGTACATAAGACTACCAACAGCAGATGAATAGGGAACTCAGTCCATAACTTCTTTTTCTTTCTCATCTGTAGGGCAGTGTGTCATGCTCAATCTAATAAAAGTAGCAAGTGGAGTACTCACCGGTTTAGCTCTCTCCATGCTAAAGCGTTGCAGTACCTTTTCGATGTACTTTTCTTGAGATAACCACAACTTCTTCTCTTTTCGGTCACGTGTGATATTCATCCCAAGAATGCATTGAGCTGTCCCCAAATCCTTCATCGAGAAATGCTTGCTCAAGTCCTTCTTTAACTTGTAAATTCGAGATGCCGAAGAACCTACAATAAGCATATCATCAACATAAAGTAACAAAATGATGATATCATCATCAGGGAATCTCTGAATAAAAACACAATGGTCAGTATCATTCTTCTTATACCCTTCTTGAATCATCACCGACTCAAACTTCTTATGCCATTGCCTCGGAGCTTGTTTCAAGCCATACAAGTTCAATTTGCAGACGTAATTCTCCTTTCCTTTCTGAACGAAGCCCTCAGGCTGCTCCATATAAATTTCTTCATCAAGGTCACCGTGAAGAAAAGCAGTCTTGACATCCATCTGTTCAATCTCAAATCAAGACTCGCTGCCAAACCCACAACAACACGGATAGAAGTCATCTTCACAACTGGCGAAAAAATCTCACTAAAATCAATCCCCTGCTTCTGACTGAAGCCTTTGACAACCAACCTGGATTTAAATCTGGGAGAAAGTGAGTGCTCATCATGCTTCACCTTGTAAATCCACCTGTTCTTCAAGGCCCTTTTACCTTTAGGAAGCTCCAACAGTTCATAAGTGTCATTTACTCGTAAAGAATCCATCTCGTCTTTCATAGAAGCAATCCACTTATCTTTATTTGGACTATGCATGGCTTCATCATAACTCTCTGGCTCTCTTTCACTAGTAAGAAGCACAAACTCATCGGATGAGTAAGGAGTAGAAGGTCATCTCTCTCTCGTAGATCTTCTAACAGAAGGTTCTGGCAAGTCAACATGTGTCTCCTCCTGCTGAGCAACATCATCAGCAACATGATCATCGGGTTGATTCTCAGCTTCACCTGGATTCGGTGTAAGTAGGTGATCCAAATCAATTAAGTGGTCATTCTGAATAGCTGGCTTTTCTGACTTCTCGATATCCTCAATCGTCTGATCCTCCATAAAGATAATATCACGGCTTCTGATAAGCTTCTTATCAACGGGATCATAACATCTGTAGCCAAACTCGTCATCGCCATAGCCAAGAAAAATGCACTGTCTTGTTTTGGCATCCAACTTTGATCTCTCATCTCTTGGGACATGCACAAAACATTTGCACCCAAAAACTCTCAAGTGGTCATACGAGATATCCTTACCATACCAGACTTTGTTAGGAACATCGCCCTGCAAGGCAACTGAAGGAGTCAAATTAATAATACGAGTAACTGTATATAAGCCTCGCCCCAGAAATATTGAGGCAACTTTGCTTCTGAAAGTAAGCATCTGACTCTGTCCATCAATGTTCTGTTCATCCGTTCAGCTAAGCCATTCAACTGAGGATTTTTAGGAGGTGTTTTCTGATGCCGAATACCATATCGTCGACAATAAGCATCAAATGGTCCGCGATATTCACCTCCGTTGTCTGTTCTGATGCACTTCAACTTCTTCCCTGTCTCCCGCTCAACAAAAACATGAAACTCGATAAAGGCATCAAGTACCCGATCCTTTGACTTCAAAATGCGAACCCATAATTTTTGCGAGTGATCATCAATAAATGTGACAAAGTAAGAAGCACCTCCAAACGATTTCACCTTCAAAGGACCGCAAACATCTGAGTGAACTAACTCAAGCAAAGTGTCCATCTTGTGAGGTGGAGGATGATGAAAAGAAACTCGTTTCTGCTTTCCAGCTAAGCAATGCTGACATCTGTCTAACTTAGCGCCTTTCAAGCCGGGGAGTAAATTCTTCTTGGCCAAACAATCGAGCCCTTTCTCGCTAATATGACTCAATCTCCGATGCCAAAGACTCGAAGAATTCCCGCTACCAACTGCGTTCACAACACTAGCAGAAACATTAGTATTAAGCCAATACAAATTTGAAAATTTCTTACCACGAGCCACTATCAAAGAGCCTCGAGTGATCTTCCAAAGTCCATCACCAAAGTGGCAAGAATAACCCTCATCATCAAGCTTTCCAGTAGAAATGAGATGCAATCGAACATCAGGAGCATGTCTGACCTCCTTCAATATCAAGTTCGAACCCAATCCTGTGTCCAAACAAATAGTGCCGACGCCTATCACCTTCGCTAAACCATCATTGCCCATCTTCAAGACTCCAAAATTGCCCGGAGTATATGATGCAAAGAATTCCCGATTAGCCGTAACATGATAAGCTGCACCGCTGTCCAAGACCCAACTAGTCTCGCCTTTCACAAGATTGATTCCATCGTCATCATAAACTATAACAAGGTTATCTGGAGTAGTGGTAGTATTCACACGATCATCATTGTCGTCAACATTCTTCTTCGACTGCTCCTTTTTCAACTTATAGCAATATCTCTTGATATGTCCTTTCTTCCCGCAATGATGACACTCAAGATCCTTATATTTCGGTCTTGACTTGCTTCTTCCTCTGCTCTTGCCTCGGTTGCTGCTCTGGCCCACATGTCTACCTCCCCCTATCTTCAGTAACCAACACCTCAGAAAGTGACGAAGTACCTTGCGTTTTCCTTCTTACCACCTCATTCAACATGCCGCTCTTGACATACTCCAAGGTTACCAATCCACCAGGAGCCGAGTTGGTTAATGAAATTCTGAAACTTTTCCACGAGTCAGGAAGAGTATTTAATAGCCATAAATCGAGTACTTCCTCTAAACTTAATGCCCATGCCAAACAAGTGATCAAAGCATCCTTGAAACTCATTGATGTGGTCATAAATAGACTTGCTCTCATGATATTGCAAATTCATCGCTTGCTTCAAAAGAAACAGGTTATTGTTACCTGTTTTGGAAGCATACAACGTCTCAAGCTTTTCCCACAACGTCCTGGCATGTGTCTCATTCACAATATGGTTCAATACATTGTCTTCAACCCATTGCCGAATAAAGCCACAGACTTGAAGATGCTCAAATTCCCATTCTTCATCAGTTTTTGAATTGGGTTTTGCTGTAGCGAAAACTGGAAGATGCAATTTCTTCACAAATAAAAGATCCTTCATCTTGCCTTTCCACTAGTGATAATTCGTGTCGTTCAAACAAACCATTCTATTCAAATTCGCCTCCATTCTGCACTGATCAAAGAATACCGACAAAGCCAACTACAAGCTCTGATACCACTCTGATAGGATCGGACGGTATAAACGAACACTCGGGCAGAATATTGGCAGCGCAGTTAATCAACGCAATGAAAATAAAACGGAACAAACAAGGCGATATAACGTGGAAAACCCCCTTCAAATCGACGGGGTAAAAACCACGGGACCGAACGATCCAAAATCCACTATCACCACTTCAAGTACAACGAATTACACCACAATCCAATCACAACAAGCCATGATACCAAATCAATGCTCCCAAACCACCACAATTCAAAACAAGATCAAAAGATCGAATTCGCCATAGAAAATCGCAGCATACTTCAGAAATTCGTAACTCACAAACCAGACCTCGAAATGAAAATCCCTTCGGGGAGAATGAAGATCAATGAGTCTTCTACCTTCTCCTAAAATTTCAGGTCAATCCGACAACGTTTGACCCTCCAAAAGTGAGAAATCCGAATCTGCTGCTGAAAGAAAAATTACAAAAATTTCTCTTTTTCTTGGGAGTAAAAGACAAGATGGATGCTACTCCCTTTTAGTAGGTGGATCTCCAACGATGATGATACATTAGCTGTACTAGTTTTTTAGGTGTTAAGTGGGCTGCGAATGGGGCTTTTATCCACATAGTTGGGAGCCCAAATAACCCAACAGAGATCTCCGCCGCGGCCTCCGGCGTCAGCTCGTCGTGTTTCGGCGATTCTGATGGGCTGGCTTTTCTTGAATGCAGTAACACGGCGAGGCTTCTTTGCCTTCCAAGAATTGGTCGGCGGTGCTGAAGAAATGGCACATGATTACGTCCATGATGTCGAGGATGAAGAAGATTACTACGCTGATTACTGAAACTGAGATCTGCGGGAGCTTCAAAACCCATTCTAATGCGCGAAACGAAGGGAGGCGGCGCCTTGACATTTGTTGCACAGTTTTATCTTCTTTCTCGGAAGTTTTGGGTGTTCACTGAAAAGGGTTGAAAGCTAAAAATGCAGACGTAGATGAAGGGGTCTTTATTTGGCCACGTCTTTGGTCCTAAAACATGTTGGAAATAGAAGTTACATCAGAAGTGAGAAATTCGAAGGATAGTATTTAGAGGAAGAGGCTTTACAACACTTGATTCGATTTTCACTTGCTTGATTGCTTGATACAAATGTCAAGGGGTTCACCCCTATTTATAGTAGTAACAGCTCCATAATGTGTGGCTAAGATTTAGCGAACACCACACTAATCTAGAATACTCTATAATAATATCTAATTCTATAAGTTTCTAAAGAGTTCCATGGATATCTCTAGAATATCCATGACTTTCTAGATATTGGGCCAATAATCCTCCTTAGCCCAAATACTAAATCACCCTCTTAATAGTCCGAGCCCAAATCAAGTTTATATTTTCAACACCCCCCCTTAAACTTGATTTGGTATTCCGAGCAATCATCAATGGGTCTTCCTCAATCGATGGCTTGGTGCAAATATCGGCTACTTGATCCTTAGACTTCACATATTCCAGCTTCACTTCCTTCCGTGTAATACATTGTCTTCGGTCATGGCTGATTAGATTCTTAGCTAATGTGATTGCCGACTTGTCATCCCTGAGAATCATGTTTGGCCCCTTCTGTTTCGTTCTCATATTTCTCCTGTGGGGTTTCTTGTTGATTCGTGAGGTCCAAGCTCTTGATGTTTTCTTGAGCTCATGTAGTGCGCTCTTCATCTCATTCGGTGCTTCATATTCTGGTAGTTGCTTCATGTACGTATCTTTCTCATGAACGCCATCCAAGAGGGAAGATTTAATATCCATTGGTCGTATTTTCTCATTATTCTCGTCATAGCTGATATATGCTTCTTGACTGCAGCCTTCATGCACTAAGCTTGTCGTATTTCTTTCAGCTTCTCCTTTAGGCCATACTTGAATTGGCCTTAACTCCCGCATGTCAGTTTTCTTGACATCTTTAGTTTTCTCATCCATGATATCTTTCTCGTCCTTAGCGTCTTGAAAACTCATTGGCCCACCATCTGCAAAGAGACAGAGTTTGATTGTTTTGATTTTCAATTACCTTGGATATTTCTTGTTGGCTCTTGAAGTGTGAGGCTCCCTCAGTTGAATTTTCGTCTTCTCCAGATCCCGCAGGGGGTAATCCTAGCAGAGTATTGACCTCGTCTCTTGGCTTCTTTATAATTGGTTTCTCCATGCTAATTTCTTCAAATTCTTCTTCATTATCGAACATTACCTCTATGTTATTGTTACCTTCCATGGGATGTTATGCTCTTCTCCAAAATCAATGTCGGCACTCACTAACTCATTTAACTCCAAGGACATGCTTCTATTTCCACTCACGCGATTGCTCCCACCGGTGTCTATGTACCAGTTATTGCATTCGCCGATCTCAATATCCTTATGGGCTAGCAGTAGAATCTCTTCTTCTTGAGTTTTCTCTTCAATGTAGTTAGCTCTCTCTTCGACTTTATTGATTCTACCGGCTCGACACTCGGAAGCATAATGTCCGAATTTCTGACAATTATAACATTTAATATGCGACTTGTCATACCTTGGTCTTGAGTTACCTCTCCAGTATCCTCTTATTGGATAATCATTTCCTTGATGTTGGTCGTCGTTGTTGGGCCTCCAGCCTCCTTCATATATATGTCCACGTTCTCTGCCTCGTTCTCCTCTATATCCTCGTCTGTAGCCTCGTCCTGGATACTTCCCTTCATTTTTCCTTTTCTTTAGTAGAGTCAACTTGTAGCTTGAGTAGTTGTTCTACAATCCCTTCCTTCTTCCTCTTCTTCTCTTCGTGAGCTTGCAAGGAGCCCAATAGTTGCTCCATCGTCATTTCTCCTAGATCCTTAGTTTCTTCTATGACGGCTACGATATGCTCGAATTTCGGAACTAACGAGCGAAGAATTTTCTCCATGATTCTAACATCATCAATTTTCTCGCCATTCCTCTTTAGTTGATTGGTTATTGCTAATACCCTCGTGAAGTAATCCGACACAACTTCATCTTGTTTCATATGCAAGGCTTCAAACTCGGCTCTTAAAGTTTGAAGACGCACCTTCTTTACCGGGTCCGCTCCTTTATACGACGTTTGAAGCTTCTCCCATGTTTCCTTGGCGGTATTTGCTTCCGAAATCTTCTCGAAAGCATCGTCATCTAATCCTTGATAGATGAGGTAGAGAGCTTTCTTGTCTCTCCTTCGCAATTCTCTCAAACTATCCTTTTGAGTTTGAGATTGGGTTTCTTCGTTCTTCAGCTCGACGTAACCTTTCTCCACGATGTCCCATACATCTTGTGATCCGAGGAGCACCCTCATCTTGATACTCCAATTGTCGTAGTTGCTCTTGTTGAGTGTCGGAACTTGGAAGGGAACCATGCCGCTCGCCATCGCCTTAGGATCTTCTAGCTCTGATACCACTTTGTTGGAAATAGAAGTTATATCGGAAGGGAGAATTTCGAAGGATAGTATTTAGAGGAAGAGGCTTTACAACACTTGATTTTGTTTTTCACTTGCTTGGTTGCTTGATACAAATGCCAAGGGGTTCACCCCTATTTATAAATTATAGTAGTAACAGCTCCATAATGTGTGGCTAAGATTTAGCCAACACCACACTAATCTAGAATACTCTATAATAATATCTAATTCTTTAACTTTCTAAAGAGTTCCATGGATATCTCTAGAATATCCATGACTTTCTAGATATTGGGCCAATAATCCTCCTTAGCCCAAATACTAAATCCACCTCTTAATAGTCCCAGCCCAAATCAAGTTTATATTTTCAACAGAACACTCCAATTTAAGAAAGAAAAGGACGATGAAGAAATTGAAAATTCCAAACCCAAGTTCTCATTGGTCGTGTAATAGAAAAAGTACGTGACTTTCAATGGTTCTTTTCTTTCCTCAACTGTTTTTATTACCTGCAATTATCTTTCTTGATGGGATTTTTTTCTATCTTTCTTTATTTTCTGAAACCATCGCTTGTATTAATAAAAAGATACAAGGCTAAATAGCCCACGGAATCTCACCGGTACATCGGAAACCGGGAGAACAAAAGCTCACAAGGGAGCAGAACACAACCCACAATGGGGTACAAACAACTGAAAAAAAAAAAGGTCCACAAGGGACAAAAAACCAACAGAAACTAAACCCATTATCTACGACCAAGAACTAAAGAACCTATAACAGAAAAAGCTATTAAGCTAAATCTACGATATTGTTCATTTTGACTTGTTCGACTTCTGGATTTTGTCTATGTTGGAGAGGAGGCTCCACAAGGGAGAAAAGGCTCCCGATCTCGGATCGGGAGAGACGAGGTCCCACAAACTGGGAGACTCTAGACAGTGATGGGAGGCAGGCGCCGGACGGGCGAAGCGACGGGCTTCCGGCGATCCTGGCGACGGGCGGGCGGCGCGAGCTGGGTAGCTGGCAGCTTCCCTTGGCAGCGCCGGCTGGCCGTGGGCGACAGGGGGCGGCGGCAACAGGTGAGGGGCAACAACGACGACGGGGACAGGTGAAGGCGGTGGTGGAAGCGGGCTGTGTTTGCAGACAGTGGGCGTGGTGGCATCGGTGGCGACCAGAAGTGGTCGGTCGGCGATGGTGGCAGCGACGGTGGGCGATGGTGGCGGCACGTATTTTTTTTAAATATATATAAAAAGAAACAGAAAATAAAACAATAAAAAAGAAGAGAAGAGAAGAGAGCTCCCCCTACCTCCATTAATGGAGGAGGGGGAGGAGGGGGAGGGTTTTGGTGGTGGCGGCCGGTGGAGGTAGGGTTTTTTATTGAGAAGGGAGGGAAAATAAGAGAGAGGTACGATTCCTCCAAGGCCGATTAGTTATTCATTACATAATTTATGCAAGTACAAAATCTTGTCGACAAAAAACGAACCTTTTTTTCACCTTTCTTCCTCATCTTCGTTGTAGAGGGGAAATCTTCATCTGGGATTTGATTACAGCTTCGCACATATCCATCATTTGGATGAATATTGTACATAACGTTATTACGAGGATCTGCATATTTATTTCAATCTTAAGTTTAGAAGCCATGATTTTCAATTGTCAGGCTACCTAAGTTTGCATTTGTTTTGATGTTATGGTCATATGTTAGCAAGCTCGGTTTTTTTCTGATAAATTTTGAAGGTGTTGAAGGGGAAAAGACACACTAGTAAGAAATGTGTTCTTTTGGTCGTGAGAAATCAATTGATTGAGGACTAGTTTTGATATTTCGTAATTGAATTTATAAAATCTAGTAATGTAATGTCATGAGTGACCTTGACCACCCACGTACACCAAAGCCAAACATTTATAACATAAAATAGGCAGCTAAGCAATACTATTCAGGGTAATTCTATCGACACCCTCTTCTTTTCTATTTGCACTCCCTAATTAATGTGAAAGTAAATTATTAAATACTTACCAATTAAAAGTTAACTAATTTAAACCAGTAAATACTTACCAACTTTAAACTATTAAATAATAATTACCACTAAAATGAATCACTATATACTCGTAATCGATCTAACTTAAAACGAAAATTACCACTAATTCTAATGAATTTATCTTAGCTTTCAGAGCCTCTCTCGCCAAGCGAATACATAACACATCAATCTATGTGTAATCACCATGTTCGAAACTCACATATATAGACTGGATAACTAAAAAATTAAGTTGTGAAAGATCATTAAACGAATATTTTTATTTAAATAAATTAAATATTAATATTGATAATTTTTAACATTGTAAAGTTAACGTATGGCTATTAATAAAGATACAATAATAAGTAAATTAAAAATACCATTTTTGTTTTATCATTGGGTAAAATAAGTTCTTGTGCAATTAATGTTGTTGAATTATAGGAAAATTATAATAAACTAATAATTGTTGAATTCATGATTATTAACAAATTTAGTGTTAGGAGGTGTAAAAGGGGGTGTACATAGTAGAGAGGGGGTATGAATAGTAGGACATTTTTTATCTTCATGTTATAGTTAATGAAAACTGAAAGAATAGCCCAAAATTTATTTCGCCTTTTTGTGGCCTTCCACAAATCATGGCTGATCACCAACTCATCAACTCTTTTTGTTTTCCTTTTTCCTTTTTTATTTCTTCAATTAGTAAATTTCTAAATAATTAATAGGACACTATATAGTTTATAGTATGTAATTGATTTTATATCTTGTTTTGGCGTTGACTTGTACACACACAAGTGCGAGGCGACTACTAAAAATAGTAAATAGCCATTTTAAAATTCATATCGTACCTACTTGCAATACCTTGCTGTAAATGGGGTCCTACTATTCACACCCCCTCTATTATTTACACCCCCCATTTTACACCCTCCGAACACTTGAAATATTTTACCTAATCGCATGAATTTAACAATAATTATGTTTCATTATTTTTTATATAATTCAACAACATTAATTGCATAATTTATTCAACAATCTTAATTAACTTATTTTATCCAATGATATAACAATACGATAATTAATTTACTTATTATTGTATCTTATAATAGCCTCACACTTTTAATTAACTTTAAAAATATTAAATTTTGAAAAAGAATTTGTCAATAGTATTATTCATTTATTTCAATAAAATATTCATATAGAATAAATATTAGTTGTTATTTATGCAAAACTAAACAGATCATTAACAATACCAATCAACTAAATATTGTCTTTTATTAATCAATTCAATATAAAATAATCTTAAGGTTAATTTTCTTGTTGAAGCTTAAGTAAATAATGATTATCTTCACAACTTTTTTTTTTAAGTTATCCAGTTTATATATGTGACTTTCGAATGTGGTGAGTTGACGGAAAATTGGAGAGGCTGGGAAAGCTAATATGTAAGCAGTAAGGCATTTATGGCAGTACTTGTGGTTAGTTTTCTATTAGATCGATATTTAGGGGTAAGGTATAATTTAATGGTAATTATTTAATAGTTTAAAATTGGTAAGCATTTAATGTTTCTAACATAATTACTTTGGTAAGTATATTTAATTACACATTAATTAAGGGGGTGTAAATAGAAAAGAGGAGGGTGCCAATAGAATTACCCCTGTAAATGTTTTAAAAATGTATTCATTATATTTGGTTAAAGAAAAAAGTCGTAAGCTTTTTATTAATTTTTGTTACGTCAATCGTTGGATTGGATTTAGATTTATCTTCCTACTTCGACATTCGTTGGATTTCTCTTTTTCTTTTTTTTTTTAAACCTTTTACTCTATTTTTAAATTTTCCCCCCTTTATAGAGTTTAATTTATGAAGTTTTAACTCTGACCAATCGCATGTCGACACTTGTCAACTTTCATCCAAATTAACGGCTATATAACGACAATTTGATTCAAATTCAACGACATCGGATTAAATTGGTCCTCGAGAAACACACGGGACTAAATTGGTCCAGAGTGTATACATTGTGGACTAGTTTAGGTTTTTGCCCATTAAAATAATCTCCGATAGGATGAAATCAAAATCGAACTTCGTATGTTTCCCAACTGACCATTAGTTAATTTGACATTATTATCAACAAATCCAATCCAATTACGATTATAAAATCATATTCGTAAATCAAAGAAAGAAATGCATAATTTCAACATTTTGCGAGCTTAGCTTAACTCAGACCCTTCACATGGCCACTGTATTGTCATTTAACTTACGCGTCGTGAATTGATCAACTGCTCAGTCAACTAGTCTATATATATATATATATATATATATATATATATATATTAATTCATGTGTGTGTTGCTTAGCTTAACTCAGACCCTTCACATGGCCACTGTATTATTATTGGCTTACGGCGTCGTGAATTGAGCTGCTCAGTCAACTAGTCTATATATGTATTAATGCATGTGTGTGTTGCTTAGCTTTCGTTGAAAGGGATAAATATTACTAAACAATGACCTCAGTCTTTGGTGGAGCTACATACGCAAAACGTCAGAAAAAAACCGCAAGACTTTTTTATTACACAAGTGGACGACAGACACCGAGGCCAAAGAAAACACAAAAGTCTCTTCAGAGCGAGAGAATAGTCCGAATACTCGAAAATTGAAAGCAACAGCGAAACCTTGAACTTGATTAGAAATGGCCACAGCGTATGCAGCTTTTACTTCTCTTATGCATCTCATCGAGGATCTCCGCGAACACCCTAACCCTCCCATTAAGCTCGACGATGAACGCTTTGATTCTCTCAGCTCAAACATCTCTTTCTTCCAAATATTCCTCGAAAAACATCACAACACAATCGATCACGGATTGGAGATTCTGATGGCTGATGCTGCACATACTGCAGAAGACCTAATCGAGAGTCATATAGCCGATCGAATCAAAGATCACAACGAATTCAATGGAAGCCTTCAAAAAGTGATCGACGGCTTGGACCTTCTCCAAAAAGAGGTGACGATGAAGATGAGTTGGACGACCGAGCAATGTGAAGGCAATCGTTCTGTGCCTCTCGCGTCAGCGCAGTCGCACTCAGCACCTTCCATTTCCTCGGACGTGAAGCTCGGTGGTCCCTTCAAAGGCATAATAACAAAAATCACAGACAAGCTAACTCGGAAAAACAATCAACCCACGCAAAAAGAAAATTTCGGATCATCACAACCGTCCCTTTCTGCTACTACTGGCGAGGACGTCGTGGTTGGCATTGAAGACACAACACTCAAAATCGTGGACAAGCTCACCTCAGACCCAAGGTCTGGGCCTCACTTATTCTCGATAACAGGTATGGGCGGAATCGGTAAGACAACACTTGCTCGTAAGATTTATAATCATCCAATTGTTCGGAGTTACTTTGATACTTTTGCTTGGGCTACGATATCGAAAGACTACGATACGCGTAAGAGTCTCATGGAACTAATTGATTCTTTGAATAAGGAGGGCGGCAAGGAAGGTCTGAGTGGAAAGAGCGAATCCGAATTGAGTGTTTTACTGCACAAGTCTTTGTTTGGCAGAAGGTATTTAGTTATAGTGGACGACGTATGGGACGTCGAGGCATGGGAAGAAGTAAGACGCTTCTTTCCAAGCAGCAAAGGCAGTGGAATAGTAATAACAACTAGGGAAGCATCGGTTGCTTCGATTGGCACGCATAATTTTCGTGTGAACTTCTTAGACGAGTGTAACAGTTGGGATTTATTCCGCGAGAAAGTATTTGGGAAAGAAAGTTGTCCGCTAGAACTAGAGGATATTGGAAGAAATATAGCAAAAAAATGTGGAGGGCTTCCTCTGTCGCTCGCAGTAATAGGAGGCCACCTAGCAAAATCTCCTCGAACAAAAAAGTATTGGGAATACGTTGCGGAAAATTTAAGTTCGGTTGTGAATGCCGAAAATGATGAGTATTGCCTCAAAATTTTATCCTTGAGCTATAATCACTTACCTGTGCATTTGAAACCTTGTTTTATGTACATGGGAATATTTCCTGAAGACAAGGTGATTGAGATTTCTCTACTTATAAAGTTATGGGTGGCCGAAGGATTTCTGAAGCCAATAAGCGGCAAGAGCCACGAAGATGCTGCAAAGGATTATATGAAAGATCTTATCGGTAGAAATCTCGTTTTAGCTTCTCGATTGTCTAGACTCGGAGATATAACACATTGCAGGATCCATGATCTTTTGAGGGATTTATGCTTAAAAGAAGCTTTGAATAAGAATTTCTTCTGCAAAGTACGTAGGCGGTGGCCCGGCATTATGAAAGTATCGAGCAACGAAAATCGGATAGTAGTTGTCCATCGGAGCTCATCAAAGGTGACCAACTATATTTATGGCATTGGTGGTGTCCTCCGATCTCCGAAAGACCTTCGTACCCTTATAATCAATGGTATGTTACCTTCAAAAGTTTATTATAAGACTTTACGAGTGATGTGTTCGGTCGAGGGGTTCCTGAAAATCAAGCAAAAGACCTGGGAGAAAGATGTTCCTACCCTAATTAACTTACGGTTCCTAGGGAGTTTGCAGATAAAACCCGTCGAATTTCCTTCATCATTTTTTTCCCTGTGGAATCTACAATCATTACTTGTAGAATGTCGAGGTACAGTGAAAGCCCCCCTCGAAATATGGGAAATGGCCCAACTTAGGCATATTTATATCGAGTATCTCGTACTTCCCGATCCCCCAGTCGAAAGCAATGGTATCTTGATGAAGCTGCAAACGGCTATGTTAGTACGAAACTTCAGTTTTAGTGAAGATTCCGTCCGAAGAATTCCCAATATCCGTGAATTGAAGGTGGACTACAGTAATGAAGTCGTTGAGGGATTCAAGGAACGCGAGTACACTCTTGACAACATTGATCGACTTGTAAAGCTTGAATCACTTGAATGCTTATTTTACTTTGTGCTATCCATGACGAGGGTAGATCCTATGCTGGCAAATATTAAATTCCCTCATTCACTTAAGAAGCTCAAGGTTAATAAGCTTTGCTGGGAAGATGTGACGACTAAGATAGGCTCTTTACCAAGACTCGAAGAACTTGAACTGCGTAGTTGCCGGGGACGTCAGTGGAATCTCGTCGAAGGAAACTTTATCAGTTTAAAATACTTGAAGCTCTATTGCTGTAATGAACTCGAATGTTTTACAGCAGATGACAGTCACTTTTGTAGCCTCGAAATCCTCGAGCTATCGTTTATGGATGGATTGGAAAGGATATCTTCGGATATTGGAGACATAGCATCGCTCAGATCAATTAAATTATTTGTTTGTCCCGACTCAGCTGTTAAATCTGCTAAGGAAATAGCACGAGAACAGCTCGATGAAATGGGGAATGATGTACTGCAAATAGATGCTCATGTCACACATAAATCCGCTCTTTCTCCCGTGAGCACTAGTAATTTTCGAGTTTCTTGATTTCCTGGTCTGAGGAAGTTTTGGCGCGACCAAGATTTTCGGAGTATGAAGACAGCACAGTGAATTTAGGAAATATGTTATTCTATGTAGCTTATAGTAAGTTCAACCAAGCAACGTGAAGAATAGCATATATTTCATTCGCCTTCTGAGGAAGATTTTTCTTTTTCTTTCCTTTTTTATTTTTTCAATTAGTAAATTTGTAACTGATTAATGGGACATTTTATAGTATGTAATTGATTTTGTATCTTCTTTTGGCATTGACTTGTACACAAGTGCGAGGCGACTACTAAATATCAGCCATGTTAAAATTCGTACCTACTTGCAATACATTGCTGTAAATGTTCTTAAAAATGTATTCACTATATTTGGTTAAAGGAAAAATCGTAAGCTTTTTATTGATTTTTGTTACGCCAATTCGTTGGATTGGATTTAGATTTATCTTCCTACTTCGACATTGATTCGAAAATTGACCACAAAACCGTAATCATTTTACATACTCAGAAGAATATATCAATTTAAGCTGCCTTTATTTTACTTTTACTAGTAATCCAAGTATTAAGTCAAATTTGCTCTCTCTTAACCGTACAATATACACTGTAATAATGATTAGGGGCATGTGTTTACGTTGGTTTAAATAATGGATAATTAAGTCTTTACAGTTCATCACTGACCATTCTGTCTTTATCGAAGAGTATACTTTTAGTTTCTTGGTAGTCTTTAGCTGCCGTTTAGTGATAGGCACGCACGCACGCCTTTTCTTTGGCAACTCATCATCATTCCCTCCCTCCATCACTGCGTCGTTCTCTGTCTAAAACGCACCTTTGTTTTTTATCACAGTATTATGATCAGCACAAGCAATTATCTCAAGCTCAATCTCAGGGTAATTCAACTTCATTTTGTAGCTACACTCCAAGGGCACGATGATATCCTCCGTCCCTTGAACCACGCACACCTTCACCCGAGCGTGCTTGCCCGAAAATCGGGCCCCACAGCATATGATGTTGTGCATCGTGTGCCAGGCCGAGTGGTGCGTGTGGCGAGTCATGTCCGTTATCACAAAGTGGAGTTCGCTGCAGTGCAAATTAGACGATGATGAAAAGGTCGGGAAAAAAATTAAGAATGATCAGAAACAACTTGCTTTTCCCGAAAGTTCGCCGCGCGATTTGCGCACGCCATATAGCTCGCGATGAATCCCGGCGCGGCGGGATATAAACATTTCACGACATTCAAGTCACATGGTTGTAATTTAAGAACACTAACTTTGAAATTGAAGCATGTTACGAACGCAGTAATGCTTCCGACGCACGTCTCCTCAAATTGCTTTAATTTCGCAAGTTAGTGTTCTTCAATTACAACCGATAATTTGAATGTCGTCCTAAATAACAAGAAGAAGAAGAAAAAAAAGGACTACCTTTTTCTTGTGAGTTTCTTCAGAATCCACACCCACATTTCATGATTTCTGCACCAGAAGCAAACGCATCTGCCCAAATGCTCGTACCACGACATGAACGCCGACCCGAACGCCAACGGCGGCCATACCTTCTGTTAAGAGTCTATTATTAGTAATCTAGTATTATTTTTATTATATTAAGTTTTATTTATTAAGTTTAAGTTTGAATTTTAATTAGATTTGATTTAGATTTAGTCTTTGATATTTATTAGGAATCTAAAGATTTGTTTTAGTCTTATATATATGCGTCAGTCTCGTAGAAGGCAAAGTATCGAGGGTTTGAGGAAAAGGTTGGGGCCGGAGTTTATCTCTCGGTTTGGCTATTAGGAAAGCGTCTTTGTTCTTCGTTTTCTTCGTTCCAGTTAATAAAAGTATATTTAGTTATATTCCCGAGTCGATCATCGTCTAACTCTAACAAATTGGTCCGACCTACCGCTGAACCCCCGCCACGCGAGTTACTGTTCATCGCCCAAAAAAAGTTACTGTTCATCGCGCAAAAAAAAAAAAAAAGAACCCGTCGATGACCATCACAAGATCTTCGATGGAGAACCGGCTAGAAGCATTAGAGAAGACGATGGGAAACCTCGACGATCAACTCCAGGCTGAATTCAATCAACCAAAGAGTCCATCGAGATTCTTACTGCACGTGTTCAAGCCGATCAGCAAGGGAACCATGCTGCGATTGCCAGTTTAATTAAGATGATCAGCGAGCTATCCGAAACCACGAAAATAATCGCTGCGACAGTCAACACGAATAAAGCAAATCTGCATCAAAGCGAAGAGACACCGCCCGATGGTGAACGATCAACAACCAACCGAGCAAACCTGAACGCTTTTCTGCATGTCCAGGAACCACTCCTTGAATCAGATCAACAATGGCATCGTCGCGTTGATCTTCCGTATTTTGATGGGACTGACCCGCTTGGATGGGTTGCAAGGGCTGATCAGTATTTTCTTCTCCAGCAAACGCCAACAAATCGTAGGGTATCATGCGCCATGGTAAGCATGGAGGGAGTTGCACAACCTTGGATCCGTTGGGTGATGTCGACTCACCCAAACTTGACGTGGGAAGGCCTGAAACAAAAGCTTATCGACACATTCGACGAGAAGCATCTAGGAAATCAGCTTGAGCGAATCAGTAGCATCAAGCAAAACGGATCTATTAAAGACTACTTTCATGAGTTCGTGGGGGTAATTACCCACTTACATGAAATTCCGGTGTTTCAACATCTGGGCTTCTTCTTATTAGGATTACATCCAGTCGTGCGTACAGAAGTAGAAGTCCTTCGACCAACTACTCTTGAGCATGCTTATCACTTAGCCAAAGGGATTGAGCGAAAGTTATCGGCCGCGAAGGAGCGGGAGTATAATATGTCAGAGGCACAAACGTCAGACCAAAACAAATTACGCAACACGTCGGATTTCACGGATTTTCGGGCAGCAAGAAACGAGCGCAAATTTGGGGAGACCAAACAAGAAAACAACGAGAAAGAGCTGGTGCCAGTTACCACTAAGCAGGAGACCCCAGAATGCTATATACCTCCTCATGCTCGTAATCAAGATCTGCGATCGAAGCCTTTCCGTCGTATATCAGACCGTGAATTCAAGAACTGCGATCGAAAGGTCTTTGCTTCCGTTGTCGCCAACCTTATCATTCGGGACACGTGTGCTCAAATAAAGAACTTCGTATGATGATCGGCGGTGAAGAGGATGACTTTTGTGAGACGGAGATTGTCACCGATTATCCGCCTTGAGGACAAGGCTGTTTTTCGAGGGGTGGATAGTGTTAAGAGTCTATTATTAGTAATTTAGTATTATTATTATTATATTAAGTTTTATTTATTAGGTTTAAGTTTGAATTTTAATTAGATTTGATTTAGATTTAGTCTTTGAGATTTATTAGGAATCTAAAGATTTGTTTTAGTCTTATATATATGCGTCAGTCTCGTAGAAGGCAAAGTATCGAGGGTTTGAGGAAAAGGTTGGGGCCGGAGTTTATCTCTCGGTTTGGCTATTAGGAAAGCTATTAGGAAAGCGTCTTTGTTCTTCGTTTTCTTCGTTCCAGTTTAATAAAAGTATATTTAGTTATATTCCCGAGTCTAACAATACTAAATTACTAATAATAGACTCTTAACACCTTCCTCTCCGCGAGCTTCTCGAGCGCCACCAAGCTCGATTCCTCGTCATTCTCAGCCGAAAAACAAGGCTGAAAATCGAAAATTCAATCCATATCTCTACAATAGAGCAAACTCAGCCTTCGTATAAAAGGAAAACAACCAACAAAAAAAGCACGTATGGGGGCTACTAAAGTGATCGACTTCGCCGAGTTTGCGTACTTAGCGCCCAAAGCGAGCGCTACGACGCAGCCCATGGTGCATGTGGCGGGTCATCTCCGTTATCGCAAAGTACTAGGGCGAACGACATTTTTAGTCCCCAATGTTTGGGGCATGGGCATTTTTGGTCCCTCATGTTCCGAGGTGACACTTTTAGTCCCCAATGTTACCAATTTTGGACGGTTTTGGTCCCTCGATTAATTTAGTCTCCAATTTAGACGAAATTTAAGAAGTGAGAGCCTACGATCTCCTTTTACTCGACGTAAAACCTCATAGCGCATCTTCTTCGACTTAAACGCACGTGAGCATCATTACGTAGCACATTTAACTCATTTTCAAGATTGTCGATATATGATGCACAGTGATGTTCATATGTGTATAAGTCGAAGAAGAAGATGTGTTACGAGGGTTTACTTCGAGTAAAAGAAGATCATGTGGTCTCACGTGTTAAATTTCGTCTAAATTAGCGATAAAATATATCGAGAGGGTCCAAAACCATTCAAAATCAGTAACATTGGCGACTAAAAGTGTCACCTCGGAACATCGGGGACCAGAAACGCCCATGTCCCAAACATCGGGGACTACAAATGTCGATTTCACTAAAGTACTAGGGGAATTATTTTATCTTCTCAAAGTCTTAGGAAACAATGTGGCTTTTATAGATGGTAGAGAGAGATGGACGACGATTGACATTTGACTTTCCTATTTGCTTATTGCTGGGAATACATATATACAATGGCTTTTTAATTAAAATAGGGCTATTAGAGCCCATATTCAATAAAATATGGCAAATGGAGAGGAAATTAGTAAAATCGGGCGAAACGTGCTTATTGGACGCGACGTCGCTTCCATTGGACGCGACGCGGGCACAATCGGGCTTAGCGCGGGCTCAACGCGGGCCTATTTTGTAAAAGATCAATTGGGCCGCAGTTCGGCCCAATTGACTGGGCGTCGCGGCTAATGGCCGCGTCGTCGCGCTTAATGGCAGCGACGACGCGTTGCTTAAAGCTGAGCAGCCTCCTTTATTACCCATTCTTCCTCCTCTCCTTTCCGGCGAAATCGCGGGCGATTGCTGCGCGTTTTAGAACAGTGATAGATCCGTTATTCCTCGTCTTCGTCGATTAAGCTTCGTTTGGTATGAAATTCCTAATTTGTTTAAATCTTGTTTTTGATGTTTCGTTAGATTTCGTCGAATACTTGCGTTTATGTTTGTGTTTTGGTATAATTTATGCTCTAGATATTATGGGTTGCTCAGTATGTTGATTTAACACGTTAGTTTTTGATAATTGGCTCGATTTAGAAATTTTCCCTAATCTAGAAACCTAATTTGAAATTAGGATTTCTAGGTTATTTGATTCGATTGTTAGTAAATGAGTCAATTGTTTGTTTATTGTTATTTGTTGGGATATTGACTTTAAAACGCTAATTTAGGATGGATACGTACGAATATTACGGTCCGATCGACAGATCACTTCTGATATTCCAGGATAGTCATCGTTGTAACGATGTACTATCCAATGCTGATGGTGCCCTCGACACGCCTTTGACCGTTAGGGGTTTGGAGAGTGTCGTCTGGGGCAAGCTTTCACGACCGGTGCGGTTGCACGGTCGTATTCTGGAGAGGTTGGATACTATGTCCTTCTACGGCGTGTATAGTTGTGGATCTCAGAAGTTAGATCCACACTTGATCACGGCCCTCGTTGAGAGGTGGAGGAAGGAGACGCATACGTTCCACTTGCCTGCGGGTGAGGCCATCGTCACTCTTGAGGACGTCGGTGTGCTGTGGGGACTCCCCGTCGATGGTAACTCGTCAGTGGTGTTATTCAGCACAGGACGCAGGATCAGTGGCTCGATTACTTGGAGGAGCTGACTGGTTACAGACCTGTTGTGGGGGCGTACACCGGGACGAAGGTGTCGCTGAGGAAATTTGCAGACTGGCTAGAAGTCAACGAGATCGATGATGGCAGCTCAGATTATGAGGTCGATCAGCGGGCACGTGGGATCGGCATCACTAGCCACTAGTAGGACATTACGATACAGTCGTGTTGATGGTATTCGTTTTTCACACGAACTATTAAAAAAAAAAAGCATTGCTGTCGACGGAAGTCATGTCGTACAGCATACTAAGAAATTGATCGAAATTCGTATCGCGACGAATTCGTTACGCGACGAATTCGTCGATAACCGATGAGTTGAGGACTATACTGTATGGTGTTTGATTCGTGTGTGATTTCACCGCCATAATAAACAACTACTTGAATTTTTCTAGACACCATATTGGATATGTATGAAATTTTATGAATTAACATTCGAATGTTGAGCGGCTTAAATAGGAAAATTCGCCGAGGGTATTGAGCGCGTCGTCGCGGTTACTGGACGCGACGCCGCGTCCATTAGACGCGACGCATAGTGGCCCAATAACGTAATTGGGTTTAGTGGCGTCTTCAGTGGGTTCAGTGGGCTTAATGCTGGTCTGGGTCAACGTCGCATCCATTTAACGCGTCGTCACGTCCATTAACTGCGACGCGGGCAATCCGCGGGCCAAGCCGGGCCCAGCTTTGTGTTTTTTCTTTGCCACGTCGGCGTCGCGTCTAATAGGCGCGGCGTCGCGTTTAATAGGCGCGTTTCGCCCTATTTTAATAATTTCGGTCCCAATTGCCCTATTTTATTGAATAGGTGTTAAAATAACCCTATTTTATTTGAAAAGCCTTATACAATCCCTTTAGCTTTCCCAAAAGTGGGACTCAAGGTGTTAATCGTTTTCCAAATGTTAATTTGTTTCGGTTATTACACGCTTTTTTCCAAAAAAAAATAGACCGCAACCGGCTCGACCGATTTCAAACCTTAATCGTGATTACTACGGTTCTGTTACCGTTAGAGGTTTTTACTAACCGTAAACTGACACTACATAATCGTGAACCGTAACCGTAATCGGATAAACACGTACACTAAAACCAATTCACAATAGAGGGGATACGCAGCCTAAAAAAGCTTATCAGCAGGTCAGAACTTTTAATCGATGTGGGAATTGGTTTTTGATACCACCCAACATTTATTCGTTTGGCACTGATGTAGTGCGTAGCCTACCCATACCCTCGAACCCACAACTATTAGGTGGTCGAATACGGCTTTGTAGTCCGACGATGGCGATGCTGTGAGGCTCAGTTATGACAGACGAACAATCCCATCTTCGATCAAGACTAAAGTTCGCCCTCATTAACATGACAGTAAGGAGAGCAGCAAAAAACACGACCATTTGAGAAGTCAGAGGTTTATTCGACAAAATCTCAGAGAAGAGGTTTTGAAGTCGATAGCAGTAGCATGTCCATGGTTCAACAAGTAACATGATGCGTTCACTGCTTCAGCCCAAAGAGTTATATTCAAACCAGATTGAGAAAGCATGCTTCGAGCCATTCGAATAAGGTTTTGTTCATTCGTTCAACAATGAAGTTTCTAGCAATTCCGTGAAGCTCAATCCGACAACGATAAAAGTCTCAGTCACTGAACCAAATAGGCTCATATTTTTTGACAACTTACCGCAATCACAGTAATCGTTATAGAAGTAACTGATTATTTGCTTGCGAAAATATGTAGAATCGAACATTGAGCCAAACCACATACTGTATATCCCCAACGCGCCGAAACCTTAATAAAAGAAATCAAATTTGCAATCTAACAATAATATCCCAGATTTCGAAATAATAATCGTCTTCAAAGTTCATGGTCCCAAATTATGTTTCGTATAAGTCTCAACAATTCCAAAGATACAACACACACAAATGAACTTCTATATCTAGTAATTCATCTTCATCATCATCATCATCATCATCATCATCATCATCATCATCATCATCATCATAAGGAGAGAGAGAAAGCAACACTCAGACAACGTGAACTTCTTTGTAGCTCCAAACAATTTGGCTAATTCAGAAACGATCGACTGACAATTCGAGCTCATGGGAGGGAGGCAAGGCACACATTCAGGCAAGAATTCAATCTTATTGCACTACAAAGAGAGGGTCCGTAATAACTTGAGCCAAGACGGGGTCGAGGCTGTCGCATGAAGCTAGCGATGATCCCAAACTGTTTAACGATGACTGAAGCAGAACTTAGCTTTATCATAAAGGTCCTGAATATTGATAAATGGCAAAATTAGGATATAAAAAACTTTTGAAGGATCCATCCTAATAAATATGACAGGAAAAATAGGCATATCATCAAGCCTTGTGAGATGCAAAAACGAACCTTTTCGACGTCGTTTCCACTAAATCCAAGCAAGAGAAGAAACAACTGTAGAGGGGCTGTAAGAAAACTAGTGGAAGGCAATGAAGTTGCTGGGGATAAAAGCACAGCGACTGGTTCTCCTTTCTCTGAGCCGCTGATGACCTGTCGATGCATAGTTTATAGATTGTTTTCTAGAATATCAAATAAAAGCAATGAGCGATTTGATCCTTTTCTAGGCACTAATACTGAGACTAAAATAGAGGAGCATTGAGGATAATAGACATGCTTAAGAAAAGGGGCCGTCTGGTAAAGGGCAATATATCAGACGGATATATGCAGTTCATCCCTGAAAACACATAAAAATATCAGTATCCAATGCAACTTGGTTTCATATTAAATCTGCCTATATCAATGCAAAACCTTGGTGGAATTTAGATTTTTTTTCCTTCGTGTGATGAAAACTTAGCATTTCCCATCATGATAGCACGATTTTAACTTTTTATGATAAAAGACATATATGCACACAAACCCTCTATAACATGTTAAAACCAAAATATATGTTCTAAAACCATAATGTTTCATTCAACTACAAGCTGTCTCTGGATCTAGATAGGTTTTCAATAATAGCATTTAACAAATATTACACATACGTCTTTGTCCTTGGTGTCCAATTTGTAAGCATTCACTGTCAGAAACAGAATGCTGAACGAATCGGTGTTAATGGGGTTAGCCGAATGCGAATCTGAGCTGATAGAATGCAACTGAAAGCCCTTAACAAGGTCTTCAGGGTAGCCCATAGAATAGAACTGCCAAGTGCCACCACGAGTGAGTTTAATACGTTTATATATAGACATTTAACACGTTTAACACGTTTGAGTTTGATACAATATGTTACTTTAAGGAGAACATAAAAAACATACTCATATATTAGTTATACCTGAAGCTGAAATATACATTAACGGAACGCCATCAGAAGGAAGCTCATCGCAGATCGTCCCTAAGACCTAATAATCATCGATGTGATATCACAACCAAAAATCAGGGGTTTGAGCAGCAAGTTGAACGTGGCATTGGAACTTCGCCATTACAAATTACTTCCAATTTGTCATTGCACAAAGCTTACTCTGCAATTTCAATGTCATAACATGAGAAAAAAATAAATACATTTGACCAGCAGTAAGAAGGTACAATTTTTATATCAAGTGTCTGGGCTTCATCACAATAATTATAACGTCATGAAATGAGTAACGGACGGGCGAAAGCTTTCCGAGGGTTGGGGGGCAATGTTACATTCAGTCATATCTTTATTGACACGACTATGACCTGATATCCCACTGTGGGTGCCACTAGATCCAGGCCCACTCGAGTTAGAATTGCTTGACTGGTAAAATGATCCACTACTTTCCCACTCTAAACATTGTAGCATACGAAACGTATCGATAGTAAATTCAGAAAACTTCACCTGAAAAGAAAAACGGGCATAAATGTGAAATTATGAACCTCCACAAATTCTGTAAGATGTATATTAGTATTAGTAAGGAAGGACATTCTCTATGTCGGAGAGCAACAACGTGTAAGAGCCAAACCTCATTTGGATGGTAACTGCACAATAAATAATTTGAAAAAAAAAAGACATTATTTGTCGACAAATAAGACTTCGAAAAGTCCAAACCTACTATGTGGGCAGTACGGCGCCGAGTTCGTCCTTGGTGAGCTAAGGAATTTTTTTTTTATTTGTTCACATACAATCTTTTCACCTATAAATAGGCTATGCATCATCAAATGAAAAGCATCCCACAGAAGAAATAAAAGAGAGAGAGAAAATAAATAGAGAGTTTGTCGGGTATTTTCTCCGACTATAAAGAGAGAGTTTGAGGGTTTTCTCCTTTATAGATTGAGAGGTTGTAACTCCTATATTTTTCCTCTATAGTGGATTCTCCTTCCTTGCCCGTGGTTTTTACCCCGATTTGTTTGGGGGTTTTCCACGTTAAATCCGTCCACATTTTATCTTTAATTGCTCAAATATTAGCCGCAATATTATTCGGCCGGGTCCGCTGCCACGCCAACAATTGGTATCAGAGCCGAACTTGGGTTTTATATATTTATTTATCGTATGCTCTGTGGTTGCCACTAACGTGGACCCTCCATATCAGAAAATAATAGATATTATATTGCCCTTGTTACGGTGACGAACAAGCCTTTACGAGTTCAATAATTATCTGCGGCAACCTCGTCGGAGTTATCGTTCACGACTGAGCAGAAATTATGGCGGCGAAGTTTGATATCGAAAAGTTCAATGGGAGAAATTTCTCACTGTGAAAATTAAAGATAAAGGCGATCTTGCGGAAGGACGGCTGTCTGGAGGCTATCGATGGAAAACCAGCTACAGTGACAGACGACAAGAAATGGAACGAGATGGACGGGAGCGCTGTCGCAAATCTCCATCTGGCACTAGCAGATGAGATATTGTCCAGCGTCGAAGAAAAGAAAACGGCAAAGGAGATTTGGGACCGCCTAACCAATCTGTACGAGCCGACGTCGTTACACAACAAAATTTTCTTGAAGAGAAAATTGTTCACCTTGAGAATGTCTGAATCTACTTCGGTGACGGAGCATCTCAATGTCTTGAATACTCTATTTTCCCAGCTAACGTCGTTGGGGTATAAAACAGATGATAAAGAACGTGCAGAAATTCTACTTCAAAGTCTGCCTGATTCGTATGATCAACTCATCATCAACTTGACGAACAACGCGAAAGTTCTGGTCTTCAATAACATCGCAGCTGCTGTTCTTGAAGAAGAAAATCGGCGAAAGAACAAGGAGGACCAGCAAGCAGGCTCGCAACAGGTCGAAGCTTTGACGGTGATGAGAGGGAGATCAACGGAACGTGGTTCAAGTGGGAGTCACACTCAAGGCAGGGGAAAATCAAGAAGTAAGAAGAAGGATATGAAATGCTACCACTGTGGAAAGAAGGGTCACTTGAAGAAGGATTGTTGGAGCCTGAAGAATTCCAATCCTCAAGGAAATCTGGCGAACGCGTCAGGTGGAGACGTATTGTGTAGCGAAGCAGCTATCTCAACGGAGAGCAGGAAGGCGTACGACGAGATATGGCTTCTTGACTCGGGTGCAACTTATCATATGACCTCTCGAAGAGACTGGTTCAATCACTACGAACCTATCTTAGGAGGATCTGTGTACAGTTGCGAAGATAATGCCTTAAAGATCGTAGGGTTGGAACCGTGAGGTTGAAGTTGCACGACGGTACAGTTCGCACTATTCAAGGAGTGCGGCACGTGGAAGGTCTGAAGAAGAATTTATTGTCTGTAGGACAGCTCGATGATCTTGGCTGTGAAATCAAAGTTCGGGGAGGAATAATGAAAATATTCCGTGGAGCACTTGTAGTCACGAAAGGTGAAAAGGTTGCTGCAAATTTGTATATGCTGTTGGGAGAGACGTGCAAGAAGGGGAAGCATCTGTGGCTTCAGGAGGTTCAAGCGAAAGATCTACTATGCTGTGGCGTCAGAAGCTTGGCCATATGTCAGAACAAGGAATAAAATTCTTGCGGGCCAGAATCTACTTCCGGGTCTCATGAAGGTGTCCCTACCGTTCTGTGAGCATTGCGTAGCAAACAAGCAACATCGACTACAGTTCAACACATCAAATTCTAGAAGCAACGATATTCTAGAATTGGTTCACTCTGATGTATGGCAGTCACCGGTTTCATCCCAAGGAGGAGGGAAGTACTTTGTGTCTTTCACCGACGATTACTCCAGGAGATGTTGGGTGTTTATCATCAAGAGCAAAGGGGGTGTGTTTGCAAACCTTCAAGAATTTCAAGGCTAGGGTCGAACTTGATACATGAAAGAAGATCAAGTGTTTGAGGACGGATAATGGAGGAGAATATACTGGTAGGAATTTGATAGCTTTTGCAAAAGAGAAGGCATCAAAAGGCACTTCACTACGGCGTATACTCCACAACAAAATGGAGTGGCGCAGCGGATGAACAGGACTCTGTTGGAGAGAACAAGAGCCATGTTGGGAGCTGCAGGTCTGGATAGATCATATTGGGCAGAAGCAGTCAACACCGCCTGCTACGTGATCAATCGATCGCCTTCGACGGCAATTGATCAGAAGACGCCGATGGAGATGTGGACCGGAAAGCCAGCGGATTATTCCAAACTCCATGTATTTGGAAGTCCTGTGTACGTGATGTACAACACCCAAGAAACTACGAAGCTGGATTCGAAGTCCAGGAAGTGTTTGTTCTTGGGGTATGCTGATGGTGTGAAGGGGTATCGCCTGTGGGATCCCACTGCCCACAAGGTTGCCATCAGCAAGGAGGTTATCTTTTTAGAAGATAAACAAATTGGAGGAAATGATAGCACTACAAAGGAAAGCCCAGAAACTACGACGATTCAGGTGAAAGGGAAGTCTATCGAACAAGATTCTTCTGAAGCAGCACCGGAGCACGAGGAAGGGCCAATCGAATCTTCAGAGCCAGAACTTAGAAGGGGCACACGCAAAAGAGCCACACCATCCTGGAATGAAGATTACGATATGGACAGCAACGTTGCATACTGTCTTCTAACTGATGACGGAGAGCCATCAACTCTTCAAGAAGCGCTGAACAGTTCAGATGCAGATCAGTGGTTGGCGGCAATGCAAGAAGAAATGGAAGCTCTACGGTAAAATAAGACTTGGGAGCTGGTGCCACTACCGAACGACAGAAAGGCAATCGGCAATAAATGGGTCTTTAAGATCAAGCAGAACATCGATGATCAAGTAGAGCGGTTTCGTGCACGACTGGTGGTTAAAGGCTATGCTCAGAAGGAAGGCATCGACTCAACGAGATATTCTCACCTGTGGTTCGCTTGACGACTGTTCGGGTACTTCTAGCGATGTGTGCTACATTCGACCTACATCTAGAGCAGCTAGATGTAAAGACGGCTTTTCTTCATGGAGATCTTGAAAAAGAGATTTATATGCTCCAGCCGGAAGGTTTTGAAGACAAAGAAAAACGGAACTTGGTTTGCAGGTTGAACAAATCTCTATACGGTCTCAAACAGGCGCCGAGGTGTTGGTATAAGAGATTTGATTCATTCATCATGAGCCTTGGATACAACAGATTGAATGCAGACCCTTGTGCATATTTCAAGAGGTTTGGTAAAAATGATTTTATCATATTACTGTTGTATGTTGACGACATGTTGGTAGCAGGCCCCAACAAAGATCGTACTGAAGAACTCAAGGCACAGTTGGCTAGGGAGTTTGAAATGAAGGACTTGAGACCGGCAAACAAGATTCTAGGGATGCAAATTTACCGAGACAGGAATAACAAGAAGATTTGGCTTTTGCAGAAGAATTATCTGAGGAAGGTCTTGCGACGCTTCAATATGCAAGATTGTAAGCCAATTTCTACCCCACTTCTTGTTAATTTCAAATTATCCTCAAGTATGAGTCCTAGCAGTGAAGAAGGGAGGATGGAGATGTCTCGAGTACCGTATGCATCAGCGGTGGGAAGTCTTATGTTCTCGATGATTTGTACACGACCAGACATTGCACATGCAATGGGAGTAGTAAGTCGGTACATTGCGAATTTGGGCAAAGAGCATTGGAAAGCGGTGAAGAGGATCCTACGATATATCAAAGGAACCTCAGATGTTGCATTATGTTACGGCGGAACAGACTTACTGTCAGAGGGTACGTTGACTCTGATTATGCAGGTGATCTTGACAAGAGCAAATCTACCACGAGATATGTGTTCACTCTTACTGGCGAGCCGTAAGTTGGGTATCGAAGCTTCAGTCTGTTGTCGCAACGTCAACAACTGAAGCAGAATATAGCAGCTACGCAGGCGAGTAAGGAGGCAGTTTGGTTGAAAATGATCATGGAGGAGCTCGGGCACCGACAGGAGAATATTCCCCTGTTCTGTGACAGTCAGAGTGCCTTGCATCTCGCAAGGAATTCCAGCTTTTCATTCTAGGTCAAAAACATACAAGTCCAGTATCACTTCGTTCGTGAGAAAGTGGAAGAGGGCACGGTTGATATGCAGAAAATTCATACGAAAGATAACCTAGCAGATTTCTTGACGAAGGCGGTCGATACTGACAAGTTCGTTTGGTGCCGTTCCTCGAGTGGCCTAGCGGAGACGTAAGCAACATGAAAGGCAAGGGAGAAAGAATGGTGTGAAGATCCGATTGATCCTCAATCAAATCTTCAAGTGGGAAATTGTCGACAAATAAGACTTTGAAAAGTCCAAACCTACTATGTGGGCAATACGGCGCCGAGTTCGTCCTTGGTGAGCTAAGGAATTTTTTTTTTATTTGTTCACATACAATCTTTTCACCTATAAATAGGCTATGCATCATCAAACGAAAAGCATCCCACAGAAGAAATAAAAGAGAGAGAGAGAGAAAATAAATAGAGAGTTTGTCGGGTATTTTCTCCGACTATAAAGAGAGAGTTTGAGGGTTTTCTCCTTTATAGATTGAGAGGTTGTAACTCCTATATTTTTCCTTTATAGTGGATTCTTCTTCCTTGCCCGTGGTTTTTACCCTGATTTGTTTGGAGGTTTTCCACGTTAAATCTCGGTGTCCACATTTTATCTTTAATTGCTCAAATATTAGCCGCAATATTATTCGACCGGGTCCAGTGCCACGCCAACATTATTTACATTAACAAATATAACATATCTCTCATTATTCATGTTAATTATTTCAGACACTGGCGAACATTCCCGTGCTGTGGCAGCACGCCATCTTTTATACAAACCAAAAAACAGTTCTGTAGTTGCAAATTCCCGACCAAAAAACTAGTATAAACCTTTCAAATCAATATAACACAACTAGAATATGTAGTGTATTGATGTGGTCTGGTTAAGTGTGTAATATTAGCTAGTACAGATATATCAGTGCAAATGATAGGTACGAATATTATTATTAGTACGTGAGTAGAAGGTGACATGAGAAAGAGAAGAAGAAGAAGAAAAGGTTGAGAAGAAGAAGACAAGGGAGGTAGAGAATTAGGTTTAACTTTCATATTCTGTTTAGGGTATGAACAGTACTATTTAACGTAAGAAAGCATATTGGGCTCACAAACAATAGTCCCAATTTAGATATCAAAATAACTACTCATAAAGCCCACTTCAAACCATCATCAGCCTAGCCCATCTCGAGACAACCCAGCCCAAAGATTTATTCCCTTTATTCCCTTCTTCCTCACCTTAGTCTTCCCCCAACGCCACTCTCTTCTTTCTACAGCATCGCCCGCTTCACCTCTGAGCTTTTCACCACCATCCTCCACTTCCCTTCCCTTACCATGGGGTAAATCCATGACAGAATATTTGGTCGTACTGCAAAGCTATCGCATGCTAAGGTCAGAGGTGTGCAACAGTCATCAAAGTACTCATACACTCAGACACATTAAACCCGTCAATTAAAACCCCTGCTGATGAATAAAAACTTGCAAACTTGTTGATGAATAATTTAACCAGAGTGCAACCACCCCCTTGAACTAAAGCAATAATGTGTACGTAAAATGATGGATACATGGCACAAGAGATACCAAGTTATATGAGGAAGCCATGGGTCACAATTGTGAATGCTAGTAATATTATTTCCTGCAGATAATCCCACGATGTGCAAGAGAAATAGACCTGAAAAGTTCTTTTGCACTCATCGAGCAACATTTTAAGCAGATTCACCAACTGGTAGACCATTTCTCGACGATTCAAAACCAAACAAACCGTGAGAAACCGGCCGAGGAACCTCAGTTGCTTGCTCGCAAGATTCACATCTTGATGCAGTCCATCTTTGAAGTACTCCCTCGTCAAGATTGCCTCATAAAACATGTAAGCTTCTGACAAATAACTGGCTTCACTGGTTCTCATGTACCGTCAGAAATAGAGCTGCCCAATTCTTGAGGCTATCTACCCAATCTCCCATCCTTTCTAGCCAGCCTCCACCAACTGCTGACGATTCTCTTGTTGATACTTCCATAGTTGAGTGTAGATCTTAAAGACCTTATAGAAATACGTATCATATCTAAACATCACCAAGAAGAAATAATTATCAACATTCTTATTCCAGAGCCATATTAGACAAAATGAACATTCAAGCTATTGGTCAAGCATGTCAGGATTAAAACTAGTCTCTTATTTTTATTCAAGAAACAACGTTCCTTCATAATCATTCTTCATATCTTCGACTCGAGCTATGATGTATACTAGGGGACAAACCATAAGAGAAATCAACATGTTCAAATCAAGTCGTGAACCATTTTCACGAGGATAACTATTTCAAGAACAGAACCTCAAAGAAACATATCACAGGGATCACCAAGCAACCATCGTAGTTGTTAAAGTTAGAATAAGAAACTCGTTGATCAGTCAAATCTCTCCCTCATATGATAAAAAATCTTCCAAGGAAACCTAAATCTTAAAATCATCAGCTCCCATGTAAGGAGATTCCTACATCATAGCTGTTATACCCGGATTTAACCGGTAAAATATTCGAGTCTAATCGAAAAGGCGGGAGATATTCCCCGCAAAATCACACCTGACCATACACGTGTTATGAGGGGAGTGCGGAGTCATGAGAGTATTGTACGGAGGAGTGAGTGAGATAGTTTATGAATGAGAAATAATAGATGAGTTGTATGAGTGAGGTTAGGATTAAGGCGCACTTTATATGGAGGGAGTGGGGCCTCCCGAGCTACGGACCCCTGCACGCGTGTTGTCCCTTTAGTACCTAAGCCTCGGGCCCTGATATGATGTCATGAAATGAGATATAAGAAAAGAGTCGAGCGTGTATTTTGTGAGTTATGTCGGGATTGGGTGTGAGAGCATTGCATTGCATGTTTTCATCTACTGGGCAAAAGCTCAGGGTTTACGTATGTAGGTGAGGCGGCTGATGACGGTGACTCCACGGTCTTTTGAGTGCGGGGCAGTACATGGAGTGCGACATGTGGAGTATTTTCATTCATGTTTAGTATTGTTACTATTTGGACTTTGGTCTAATACAATTGTAAAACATTTTTTTTGTCTACGGGTTTAGACTTTTGGGCTTCGGCCCAGTACTTGTATATTATTATGTAATAAAAAGTTTTTATTAAATGGGCTTTCCGCTGCTTACGCTGCGTAAAACCGCCAAATACGTATTTAAGAAATAGGGTCGTTACAAAGTGGTCTTCCATGCTGACCGGTGCAGAATATTGTACAGCCAAGACAAAAAACTCCTCCAAGGATTTCAGAAATCAAATCTGTAATTGAGGCAGGTCGGTTATTTGCCGGGGTCGGTAGAACCCGAGGGTAATAATAGTCCCCCCTTTAATTAGTCCAAAAGAGTGTGGTGAATTTTGGACGTCTTGTGTTGTCAGGGCAAAATATCCGAGTCGTCGGTGTTCCCGATGGTGGTTTGAGGTATTCAGTCTGGTCGAGCTCTTTCACCGAGACGGATTTTTTAGATGTCCTGGGTCATGGAAACGCTTTGCCCCTTTGCCACACGTCGTCTTCTCATTGGTTGGCATGTGATGGGACGTCTGGGCGGGAACTCGATCCGCCGTTTCTAGTATTGGCGCGGATCGAGGGTCATCCATCGATTAGATCTGAATCCAAGGGCCTTAATCAAGTGAGTGGGGCCTATATAAACCCCACTCCTTTCCTCATTCTTCTTCTTCTTCTTCTTCTTTTTCTCTCACTACTCTCTCTCTACGCGAGGTTCCCGAGCTCCTGAGTCTCCCAGCCCTTCCTTCCGAGCTTTTTAGGTTCTTGTAAGTTCTTCTTTCCTCATCCTCTTTCCTTCTTGGATCATGTCTTCTGGTTCTAGTTCTAGGGACAGTTCTCGTGCAGCTTCGGGTAGTTTCGTCTGGAGGTTCGGGTAGGTCAAGTAGTCGTAATAGTTCGAGTAGTTCCTCTAGTAGTGGTAGCTATTCTTTTGAGGGTTCGGGGAGCCCTATAGTTAACGTGGGAGGTAGTCCGCGGGTGAGTGTGGGAGCCCCTCGGGATAACCCCCCCGAAGACCAGTTCCGTGGATTCTGAGGCCACCCACTCGGCCCTCGTTGCCCCCCAAATCCGGGTTGTCAGGTAGCCGGCTCCCCCCAGAGAGGACGACTTCCCTGGTCCGGGAGCTTTTTGTCGGGCCTTCAGCGCCTGGATTGGGGAAGTTTAGGCCTTCCGGGCGGGTTGTCGCGGTATCCGATGGCATCAAATCGAGGTCTCCACCTTTAAAGCCTCTGACCTCCCTAGGTTAGAATCTCTTTCAGGTATGCCCCGGTCAAATTTAGCTAGTTCTCCTCTCGAGGGTTCCGGGACATACTTCTTAGATCAGGCCGAGATGGGTCTTAGGTTCCCCATCCCTCGATTCATCGTAACCATCTGTAAGTACTTCAATTTCTCCCGCTCAATTGGCCCCGAACTCTTTTAGTCTCATTCTTTCTCTTGCTGTTATTCTTTCTCATTTTCGGTACGAGCCCTCGGTCTCTATGATCTCTGCCTTCTTGAAGTTGAACAAGAAGGAAGAGGGGAAATTTTTCTTCTGTCCCTCTAGGTCTCCTGTTCTCATCCGAGGCAACCCTTCGTCTCACAAGGGTTGGATGACTAAATACTTTTTTGTCAGGCCCTCGGCAGATAGCGCCGAGTCCGAACTGATCCCTTTTTCTTGGAGCGATAATCCCACAATCTGCCATCCTCTTCCTCCCGAGCCATCCACTAGGGTAGAGGCCTTTTTGGCCAAGGTGGGCGCCAGACGATATTGGGCCAAGAAGCTCCGAGACGAAGAACTTCTTTGTGTCCACTGATTCTCCTCCAAAGCTGTCCTCCTCACCCGAACCCTAGGTATACGAAGAGAAACCTAATGTGTCGTCAATCTGATCCCCGCAGGTTTTGTTTGTCTGATATCACTTCCTTTTTGCAGCCGAAAGAATGTCTCTGACCGAGGTTATCGCCATCGTCAATGAAGAGGACAAAGAAACCCCTCAAAGAGCCTGCCTCGTTCCTCCCCGAACACCCTATCAAAGGGTAAGGGGAAAGCCCCCACCTCTAGCTCGGGGGCGAAAAAGTCCGCGGCCAAGAGATCGGCCCCCTCCCCAAGGGACGCCTCGGCCATAAAATCGAAGACATCCTCAAGCCAGCCTGCCTCCTCGCCGCCCGGAGGCCACACGGCTTTGGGTCGGGCAGAGCCTCTTCCCTTTCTAACTCTTGTTATCTCGGTATACTTTTGACCTTAACTTTCCTTAACATGATTCGGGTAGAGCCTCTCTCTTGCCGCTGAGTCTATGAGGCCCGTCTTCCACGTCTCCGAGCGCAACAGAGTGTTAAACCGGACGGAAGCCGACCTTCGTAAAGAAGATCGGGGAGACAGAACGAGAGGCCGAGGAGGCTGCCAAGCGGGAGAAAGAGCTGAAGGAAGATGCCGAGGAATTCCAGCGTTAGCTCTCCAAATCCGAGGTCGCCCGAGTCGCGGAGCAGCAGAAGCGGGATAAGGAGCTGGCTGAGGATTATGTCCCCAAATGCCACCATCTGAATGATATGAAGACCTTCTTCAAGTGGGGCTTCTATGGTTGCATCTCCGAGCTTCGAGCACATGTTTATAGTCGGCAGATCACCCCTTCAAGTTTCTGAATGGCATTCGAACCTTGAAGGAGGCCCCCTCCAGGGGCTATCTTCCTGAACCCCAAGATGAGAGCGGTCCTTCGAGGACGCAGACTGCGCCGGTTTTTGCTGAGATAGTGGCTGAGCCTCAGTTCGAGGAGATAAGATGTGCTTCCGGGGATGAAGCTCAAGGTAGCGCTAAGGAGACCGAGGCGAGAGGGGGCCCCGTCGGAGATGCTCGTGAGGAGCACGCTGAGGAAGAGGTCGAGGAAGAGCAAGAGGTCGAAGTCCGAGAGGATGCAGAGAAGCCCGGGGACGTCACCGGGTTTGAAGATCAGGCCGGTTCGGCCGTTCAAACGTTTTCTTTTCTTTCCCGTCTATTTGGGCATGTACGAACCCTAATATATATATATATATATATTTCCTTTCTATCTGCTTTGAACATAGCCCTTCGGGGCATTCTATTTGAATGTATTGCCTTCGGGCTTTTTCCCTTTTCGTGTTTGGTTCCTGTCTACTTGCGTGTTTTTATCACTTCATCTTCGTCTTCTCTTGAACCCCTCGGGGCCCTTGACCCGAACCAAGTGCCGTGATTCCCTTCGCATGTAGAGAATCCTTTCCCGAGGTCAACAGGTGGATCCCCGGGTTTACTCCTTGTAGGTGATAGAGTTCCCGAATCGTGAACAATTTAGGACCGTTTGCCTTGACCCCTCCTACTTTCTTAAAAATAGCAAACTAAGTCCAAGCGATCCCGAGTTTTCCTGAAATAACATGCCCGAGAATTTAGCAACGGCTAACTCGGGACATAGTCTATTCGAAGACTTAGCGATGAGTGTCCGAGAATATCGCGGACTGAGTCAACTCCGGGATGGTCAGCTAGCCGTTTGGTCCTTGAATTTCGAATTACCTGACACTTCGTTTAAGCCTGGAATCTGCTTATAAATATGAGACCTTTTTTGTTTCTACGACTCGTCACTATCTTTACTTTCGTAGCATCCTATCTGAACTTCCCGTGGTCCTAGAGTTCTCATGGCCTCTTCTTCTTCTTCTTCTTCTTCTTCTTCTTCTTCTTCTTCTTCTTCTTCTTCTTCTTCTTCTTCTTCTTCTTCTTCTTCTAAAGGTAAGCGTGCTGCTGCCTGTTTACCCAAAACAGAGCGTGTTCCCTTTGATTTTGGTAGTTCTTCAAGCTTTCGTTTTGACTCGGGCCTACAGCCCGACCCGGCTTCCGGCGTGAAATCGCCGATCCCTCAAGGCGATGGCGAGGACAAGGGCTATAGTAAGAGCTTAGTTAGGTCGTCTGCCGAGGCGGAAGAGGCTCGATCCAAGGCGAACCTCCGGTGGTATCAGACAAAAGTGTCGACCATTTGTCCTTCGTCTCTTTGGGAGTTTCTTGAGAAGTCCGAATCCCTTCTGATACGAGGCTCAGTTGCCTGGTCCTTTGCAAGTGGCGTCTTCGCCTCCCACTGGTTTCCTGACCTTTTTTACTGACCAGATAGATATGGGTCTGAGGTTCCCGTACCTTTTTTTCCTCCTATATCTCTGTGAGGCCCTAGATATTTCTCCTGGCCAGATATTTCCTAATTCCAGTAGTTTGCTCCTGGCCTTGGCTGTCGTCGCTCGTAGGCGTAGTTTCCCTCTTACCACTGAATTGATTCTTAATTTCTTCCGTGTGTGTGAGCGGGATGTTGGCAAGTTTGTTTTCGTGCCTTCCACTGATGTCTTCCATGACAATTTCACCGCCACCAAGGGATGGATGAACAAGTTCTTCTATGTGCGTTCTTCACCCCAGCATCAGGACCGCCGATTCTCCTTACTTCAGTGGCGAGATCACTGTCAGGCCTCGGGTAATGAGCCCGACCTCTTGCTGGCATTCATGGATCGGGTCGCCGGCCAGCGTTTCTCAGTGAGGGAGTTGGTGTCCTATGTTCCTCTTGAAGCGGCTGTTCCTCCTCGCGTTTTAGGTATGTGTTTCCTTCATTTTCGTTCATTAGCTCTTCCTTCTTTTATTATCTCCCTCGTTCCAGTAAGCGATGGCTCGGGTGTTTCGCCCCTTATGACTATTCATACTCGAGGTGCTTCGGCGCGCACTCGCCATCAACACAACATGCCTTCGGTGGACATTACCGAGGATGGGTCGGCGACTCCTCGTTTGGACGTGGGGCGATCCAAACGAGTAAGGCCATCACCGCCCACTCGTCCTGTTTCCTTGCGTGAGGGTCCCTCTTCATCTCGACCCGCTCCTCATCCCCATTTCCTGTTGGAAGGAGAAAGACGGAGAATCTTCCTTTTCTTATATGATGAATTTCCTTACTCCCAAGGAGAAGGATTTTGCCAAAGAGCTATCTGATGGTCAATTATGGAAGGAATGGGCCTTTTGAAAATCGGACCGGACCGGCCGGTTCAGGCTGGAAACAAGTGAACCGTTCGAAAATCCGGTCCGGTTTCGATCCGGTCCAAGTCTATTTAAAAACAATGAAGAAACAGAATAATGTTGTATAAGAAAAAGAAATAAACAAATTTGTAGATATTTCCGTATGGTCCAGCGGTAAGGTGGTGGACTTCTATACAAATGGGCTGTTTTCGAATCCCATGGACCTCATTTTGTTTTTCTAATAATTAACTAATACATCAGATTTTTCACATTATTCACTTTTGACCCCAACTTTTATAAACTTAATTTCTGTAGCCCTTGGTATAATTAATTTCAACTACCCATACAATTATTTTATTTAATTTTGACCGTCAATTTTATAAAGTTCTCATATAGAACAAAAGTTACTAAATAAACATCTATATAATTTATATTATTTGAATGATTCAATCACACATATATATTTTATATATTTAAATATACCGGTTTGACCCCGATTTGATTCCGATTTTATACCGGTTAAACCACTAAACCTTAAACCACTAAAATTTCCTGTCCAGTTCAAAAATCCGGTTTCAGAACCATGGCCTTGGCTTTGGGTCAGGTAGATTTATTTCTTTCATTCCTTGGTTGAGTATTTGCTTTGATTGTTTCCCTTTGTCTTCAGGCCTACTCCTTATCTTGTGAGGGGGCTCGGCGATATCGTCTTCAGCAGAAAATGACTGAATCAGCGCGGTCTTGCAACGTGGAGATGACCATGCGAGTCAGTGAGGAAGCTCAAGAGGTGGGTCGACTGAAGGATCAGTTGGCGAGGGCTCAGTTTGAGGTCGGCAAACTTCGCCAAGAGCTTCATTTGGAGAGAGAGATCCATCGCAGTAGGGAGTATCAGCCCGACCCTGAGCTGGTCCCTGTGGAAAAAGTGTCCGAGGCGGCTAATATGTACTTCAACTTTGGATTCCAAGGGTGTTTGTCTGAAATCAGGGAGAATGGTTTTCCAGAAAGTGTGCATCCCTTCAGTTTCCTGAATCCCAAGGCGGCTTTTATGGCCTTGGCTCCTCGGTGTTCTCCGCCGAAGCCGGTGAAAGGAAAAAGCCTTTGGGATGAGTTTGACTTAGGCGAGAGTGGTGATGCTTCTCGAGGCCAGCCGAGAAGGATTAGTTTGCTGACTTTCTGGGTCTAGTTTTTAGTCTTTGTTATTCCTTGCTTTTCGTAGATGTTTTTGCTTCCTGGCTTTCCTTTTTATCTGCTGTAAATTTTGAAGTATTTAAATAAATAAAGGATTTTTGGTTACCTGAACATTGCCTCCTGTTTGATTGCCTGATGTCTATCATTTCCGTCCTTATTCAAATGTTCTCGACGATTACAGAAGAAGTGAGGTCTCTTGCCTCGGGCTGAGGGAGTCACCCCGATCCCAAGGAGAGCCTCGGCAACCCAAAGAAATATTTTTTCTGTGCCTGTAGCTTATATAGAGGTGGCGCTGCCTTGCATAGAGGGATATCAATGTGCGCCAAAAATCTTATTTCCCCTTGGGGGGAAGAATGTCTCAGGCTCTCGTAGAGGGAATTCAATGTGCGCGATACATATTACCCGAGGGGAGTTGTCCCGAGGGGCCTTCTTTGCCACTAGCTGATATAGAGGTGGCGCTGCCTCGCGTGGAGGGATACCAATGTGCACAAAAAAATTCTTACTTCCCCTTGGGGGAAGAATGTCTCAGCCTCTCGCAGAGGGAATTCAGTGTGTGTGTGATTAAAATTACCCGAAGGGAGATAGTCCCGAGGGGTCTCTTGAAGTAATTGTCTCCTTAGGAGGTGGAGTATCTTCTACCCGTGTCTTCATCTCTTTTAATGTTTTAAGTTTTTGCCCGGACGTCCCTTGTATAGAAAGAAAACAGACTTCATTAATAACTTGGTGCGACTTGAATCTCAAAGCGATAAGGCAAGCTAAAAAGACAGTGTGCAAGAATTAAAAGAAACACATGCATAATGAGGGTACCCCCCTCTAGGGATAATACTTCCGCAGCTTGCGAGCGTTCCACGGGTGACGAGCTGTTTTCCGCTAGCGTCCTCGAGATAGTAAGAGGCTTCCCCCACTTTTCTGATGACACGGTAAGGTCCTTCAAACTTGGGCTCTAGGTTCTTCCTCCCTTCTTCATTCAGGATCTCTTTCATCACTAAGTCCCCTTCCTCGTATTTTCGGCTTCGGACTCGGCGATTGTAAGACTTAGTCATTCTTCTCTGATTGGCAATCCTGATGGCTGCTCTTTCCCTTCCTTCTTCAATTAGATCGAGGTCTTCGGCACGAAGCTGATTGTTGTCCTCGGGATACGTCAGGATTAGGGCGCTTTCCATACCAATCTCCGCAGGCAGGACAGCTTTGCTCCCGTAGACAAGACTGAATGGATCTCATTAGTTCCTTCCCGAGGCATAGTCCTGTATGACCAAAGGACACTCTGCAGCTCATTAAACCACGATTTCTCGAGTCCCTCAAGTCGGGTCTTCAGTCCTTGTATGCTGGTGCGGTTGGTTACTTCCACATGGCCATTGCTCTGAGGATATGCCACCGAGGTGAAGATTTGTTCTATCCCGAGTTCTTCGCACCATTCCTTTAGCTTCCTTCCACTGAATTGTCTTCCGTTAACGGACACTAGTCTCCTCGGGATTCCGTAGCGGCAGATGATGTTTTTCCAGATGAAGGTAGTGATGGCTGCCTTGTGATCTTGGCCATGGCTTCGGCTTCAACCCACAGCCACCAGTGAAATTTTTTTTGGGCGACATTTCCAGAAAAAAGGCCTGACGATATCGAGTTCCCACTCATCGAAAGAGCAGGGGGATGTCACGGACTTCATAGCTTCCGCAGGCATTCTTTGCATGCTGACGTGCTTTTGGCAGTTAATGCAGCTTCTGACTGTTTTCAGGACGTCTCCTTTCATTGTCGACCAGATTAAACCCGCAAGTAGTGCTTCCCTGACCAATGCCCGACTCCCAATATTACTTCCGCAGATTCTTCATGAATTTCCCGAAGGACGTATTCCTCTTATTCCTTTGATATGAACCGTAAGAGGGGTCCTGCGAAAGATCTTTTGAACAGGGTCGTGTCGATCAAAGTGAACCGTTGAGCCCTCCTAAGAAGTTTCCAAGCCAGAGCTTTGTCCTCCGGGAGGAGCTTGTGGCGCAAGTATTGGTAGATCTCGTATCGCCAGTCCTCCTGGGCTAAGTTCTGCTCGGGGAGTTCCAATCCTCAACCTGCCAGAGGATAGGGCCCTTTCTTTTTCCTCGAGTGGGCCGATGGAGCTTGCCCACTTAGCTATTTGATCCGTTCTCTTGTTCTCAGCTCGAGTGATTAGGATGATCTTGAGTTCCTCGAAGCCTCCCTTAATTTCCTCAAATGCTTTGACGTTTTTTCCAGGTTCGGTCCCTTGATGGCGAAATTACCTTCCAACTGTCGGACCACCAGTTGGAATCCGAGTGCACCGTGAGGCGTGTGATTCCCATCATTCTTGCTGCTCGAAGCCCAGTGCGCCTCGTATTATGTCGCGTTGTTAGATGCTTTATATTCCAACCGGATGGCCAGGTTGGTCTCCTCTTCCCATGGCGATATGAGTAGTATTCCAACTCCGTTCCCTGAGTTGCAAGAAGAGCCGTCCACAAACATCTTCCATACCTCCTCAGGACGATCCCCTACCATTTCTACCATGAAGTCCGCTAGTGCCTGAGCCTTGATGGTGGCCCGAGGCTTGTATTGGATGTCATATTCCCCTAGCTCTGTTGACCACTTGATAGCTCTCCTTGAGATGTCGGGTCGAGTGGCGATTTTCCCGATTGGATGATTGGTCAATACCACGATGGGATGCGAGAGGAAATAGGGCCGCAACTTCCTGGCCGTAATAAGGAGAGCTAGTAGTAGTTTCTCAGAGTTTGTGTACCTTGTTACGAGGCCCTTCAAGATGTGGTCTACGAAGTAGATCGACTTCTGTATCCCTCAAACCAGCACGGAACTTATTGCCCGAGGCGAAGCTGCCAGGTAGACTATCAGTTCCTCTCCGGGCAATGGCTTATTCACGGGCAGCTTCTTCAGGTATTCATTCAAGTCTTGGAATGCCTTGTCGCACTCGGGGGTTCCCTCGAAGTCCTGGATCTTACGCAACACCTTGAAGAAAGGTAGGCTGTGGTCTGCGGATCGGGAGATGAATCGTGAAAGGGCCGTTATCCTCCCTGTCAGCCTTTGAACCTCATTTAGGTTTCGGGGAGAAGTCATATCCATTAGGGCCTCCACATTGTCAGGGTTAGCCTCGATCCCCCTTCTTGTCACCATGTAGCCCATGAACTTTCCCGAGCTGACCCTGAAGGTGCACTTGCTTGGGTTCATCTTCTGGGCGGTCGAGAGTGTTTCATGCACATCGGCCAGGAAACAGCTCCGTTCCCGAGACTTGATTAAGATGTCGTCCACGTAGAGTTCCACGTTTATCCCAATCTACTTCGTAAAGACTTTGTCCATCAGCCTCTGGTCACCGGCGATCTTCAGCCCGAAGGGCTTGATGGTGTAGCAATAGGTCCCTCCGGTGGTTATGAAACTTGTCTTTTCCTGATCTTCCTTAGCGAGCAGGATCTGGTTGTATCCCCGAAAGGCGTCTAGGAAGCAAAGTAGTTCATGCCCCGACGTGGAATCCACCAGCTGATCTATCCGGGGCAAGGGGTAGCAATCCTTCGGGGATACATGCGCCATTTGCCCGAGGCCTTTGGGACGAAGACCAAGAGCCATGCGGGGAACTGGACCTCCCGGATATGGCCTGCTTCTTGCAACTCTTCCACCTGGCATCGCAGCTCGGCATCCTTCTCTGCACTAAGGTGCCTTCTTTTCTGGAAGATGGATCGGACGGTTCAGGAGACATTTAGCCTGTGCTCGATGATTCCCCGATCGATGCCTACCATGTCCTTATATGTCCATGCAAACACGTCCTTATTCTTCCTTAACAGCTTGATTAGGTCTTCCCGTAAGCCCCGAGGCAGACCCTTGGCGATCTTGGTTGTTCCCTCCGGCAGGTTGATCATCACTTCCTCATTCTCTTCTTCCTTGTCTTCTTTTTTTGTGGTTCCGATGGCGTATAGAGTATCTCTTCCCTTCGGGTGATCCTCCCTTCTGGCCCTAGAGGATTTGATTTCTACCCGAACTTCTTCTACATAGCATTTCCTGACCATTTTACGATCTCCTAGGACTTCCCCAATTTTATCCCCTACGGGGAACTTTATCTTCTGGTGTAATGCTGAGGCGATGGCCATGAAAGAGGTCAGGGCAGGCCTCCCGAGAATGATGTTGTATGGGCTCGTTCCGTTGATGACCATAAACGGAGCGATCCGCATTTTCTTTGTTTCGCCCTCCCCGAGTGTAAGAGGGAGGTGTAGGATTCCTACTGCCTCGATGCAATGTCCAGTGAAGCCAAAGAGGACCGTTTCCACTCTGTCCATGGGTTATGCTCCCAAGTCCATTTGGTTGAGGGCCCTCTTGTATATGATGTTGAAGGAGCTCCCATTGTCGACGAAGACCCTCCCGACGTCGTGGTTGGCTACTTTAGCTCGGATGACTAGGGCATCCTCGTGAGAGTCATCACCTCCATGGAAGTCCTCGGGACCAAAGCTGATGGTGGGCCCCGAGCGCTTACTCCCTGCCTTGATTTCAAAGCTTTCTAGCCGGCGGACCCCAGCCTTCCTTGCTCGATTGGAGTCTCCTCATGTAGGTCCTCCTGATATGATGTTGATCTGTCGTGGTACGGTTCTTTTCGGGGATCTTCGCCGTCCTGTTCCTCTGTTCGCCTGATTCTGTGGGGCATCATTGCCGCCCGACCTCGGGCCTCGTCTATCCTCTCTCTTTGGCATCCTCCTTTGGTTGTGATCTTGGTGGTCCTGTCGGTTATTGAAACGATTTCCTGTCCCAGGATACCTGGACTTAGTTCCGAAGCCACCGTCTACCCCGGCGAGTTTAGCTCGAGCCTCGGGATTGGTTGCGATTAACTTCTCCAACTCTCGGTTTAGCTGAAAGCATTCCTCAGTGGTGTGTTCTTACTTATGGTGGTAACTGCAGTAGGTGTCAGATACCGGTCGTCTCAGGTTGCCATCGATGTAAGGGGGTCGGCGGAGAGTCATTCTCCTCACATATCTCTAGTGCTCGAAGTTTATTCACCCGCAGCTTTGGATATTCCGCCCGAGGGAGAGGGGGTACAGGATAAGGGCTGTCGTCCCTTCGAGGGAATACTCTGCGATCTTGGTTCCTCGGGGGGCTCTTTCAGCGTTCTCGAGGAGGACTTTTGCGTTTCCTGTCTTCGAGTTCCCGGGCTTGTGACTCCTCCACTTGAACGTATATTTCCACCCGAGTCACCAACTTCACCACCGTAGTTGGGTACTTTCTTTACCAGCGATCTGAAGAGGTCCCCGTTCCTCAGGCCGTGATAGAATGCTCCAATAAGTAATTCAGGCGCAATGTTAGGAACCTCCATCTTCACTTGGTTGAAGCGCCTAAGGTAATCTCTAAAACTTTCCCTATCGGCTTGCCTTATGTTTAGCAACTTAACTGTGGAAGAAGTGCGTCTCCTACTGTTTAAGAAATACTTCGCAAAATTGCTGGTGAGGTCTTGAAAACTTTTGATTTCTCCTGGCGGCAACAGAGTGAACCATTGTTGGGCCCCTCTCGTCAGACTGGTAACGAAGAGCAGGCATTTAATAGGGTCGCTCAGTTGGTACAGCGCCGCGTTTCCTTTGAAAGCGGCCTAATGGTCCTTGGGATGTTCGGAGCCGTCGTATTTTCCCATCTCAAAGGATCGGAAGTGTTCAGGCAGTGGGGCTAAGAGCACCTCGGATGAAAAGAGAGAGGCTCGAGGGAGAATTGGTGCTTCTGGTGGGTTTGCAAGGTTCCGAAGCTTGCGGATTTCCTCCCTCATTTCCTCTAATTCGGTAGCCTGCTGTTCGACACGCCTCTTTCTGTTGGCGCACATCCTCCTGAGTTTCGATGCTAGAGTGCGGTTTTCATCCTCGCGTTCCCAGGTGCGCGACTCGGCGTCATGCTCCCTATTCGCCTCCCGCTAATCATTCTCCCTCTCGGCGTCGTGTTCCCTGTTCTGCCTGGGCCTGTCGCCCCTCTGGTTTCTTTCGGCCATTAGCACTCCAACATCGGTCCCGATCCTTCTGATCTCTTGCATCACAGCAGCGAACATCACGGCAGGGTCGGCCGAGGTTTGCCCGCTGCCATTAGGTGGCAGCGTGCGATCATTTTCGACAACCACCATACTGAAATTCTACTTCGAGAGAAACTAAAGTTTCCCACAGACGGTGCCAAGTTGATGCCGTCAAAAAATGGATCACACTAAACGGCGAACGAGCTCTTCCTGCCTAAACTTCACCGCGGATACTGCCTGAAGACTTGAAAACAGGGTAAGGTTTGGGGGTCGTGTGCCCTCTTGCCTAGGTCAAGAGGGTATTTTCCGTGTTCCAGGTGTAAAGTAGCATAGAAAGGTGATATGTTCAGGTGTGTGCGTGAGTGTAAAAATGGCAGAGTAACGGTAGGATACGTGAGAAATCGATACCTGACTTTGATGGGGCCTGTGATATTTATAAGGGGCTTGCTTTGGGACGTTTGTGGACGGTTTCAACCATGTTCCGCCTTTTTCTGACTCGGGTCTCTTCGCTTCCCATGACAGCACGTCCCTTGGCTCGTTTCGTTCTTGGCGGTTAATTCCTCGCACGTTTTGCTAACGTTGTCATGGAGAGATCGTCGCAGATCGCACTCTGGGGCCAAGTTCCTAAGGCAGGTTTATGGTTCGAGGGTCTGGAATATACCCCGAGGAGGTTCTATCCCCTCCCCGGGAGGGCTTCTATCAAACCCCTGGAGTGGGGCTCCCGGGTAATTAGCCCGAAGCCTGGGAAAGCGGCCGGAGCCCGTGAGGCGCCTTCAGGTGTGGGCCGCCTGCTGTTGGACTCGGGGCCTTTGGTCAGTCTTATCGGCCCAAGATCCTATGAGGGCGAAATCGTCCTTCAGGGAATGTGCCTGTGTTAGTTGAGGCGGGTCGGTTATGTTGCTGGGGTCGGTAGAACCCGAGGGTAACACCGAAGATACAACGACTTCAGGAATTTCGAAATGTCGCACACCGTAACGAAATTATCGTGCTAATCTACTAAAAAATCAAGCCTTTCTTGCTTTTTTTTTATTGCTTTATTATGCCTAAGGGATATGCTGTCAACATTTACTAAAGTGCTGGACTGAATTGAATGAATTTCTATTCTGCCAGGCGATCTATTTATACTGTCTTAAAAGTTGTAGGGGTCAATTCGCTAAAAGTCATCACTTTTCAGTTGACCTTCATTGACTGGGCCGAATTTGCAAATAGACACAACCTTTAGCCAGGGGTCAATCTGAGAATAGTCACAACTCTTGGACTGATACCGAATACCCCTTCAAACAACCACATCAGCACGCCCAGTCAGCGCCAGATCAGTGCCACGTCAGTCCACCTCAATCCACGTGTCAGTGACACATCATCAACCGCCACGTCATTATTTTTTTATTTTTTTATTTTTTTTTAAATTTTTATTTTATTTGGGCTGGCTTTACTAATAATTTCTCATTCACCCGATATCGGTTTTGAGCAAATTAATATTCGTTAGATTCGTCTCGGAACGTGAATTCATAATCTTTCAACGATTCTCGTTTCGATGACCGATGTTTTCTCGATTTAATAAAATCGTTTCAGCTCTTCTCTTAGTGGGCCAATTACCCACACTTGGCCCAAGGCCCATTGGCCTTAAAACCCAACAATCCCCCACATCAATGGAAATTAATGTAAATGCAATGCATGCTGACTCTTGCAAGAAAGTCCTGACGACCCATCACTACATCGGGATAGGTAGCTTGTGGCTTTGAACCTTCCCTAGTGAAATACTATCGGATTTACTCGATGCTTAGTGAACGTGTGTCTTGAACTGGCGACTTTTTTTGTGTAAACCAAGACAACAGTATACACAGAGTGATGAATCTGATCTCTTTTTTATTCTCACGTTGTGTCCGTTTCGACCGTGGACCATATCTCCGATTCATAAGTGTTTTCCATTGAAGCGGCCCCACTTCACACTTATATAAGTGACCGACTATTAGGACTTAATCCTGGAGTAGCCCGAAATACTCCACCACTTTGGTATAGACATCATTAAAAGCATAAGTGCTTACTCTAACCACACGTCATCGAGAAATTACTTTGGCAGCTGTCGAGAATGGACTTTATTAGTTTCCAAGTATACTACTGAACTAATCACAGCTTAGTTGTCTCATTGAATCGAGTTCGTGGGATCCACACATCGAGGTTGAGTTACCACTGTTTTTTGTTCTTCTTTGTGTGGATTTTTAGTCCCATTCCCCTTAGTGCGTTTTCTAACTGATCTCTAGCTCTGTCTTTTGTCAATGGATCCGCAATATTTTCATTTGACTTTTTCAGAGTCGGTGGAAATTATTCCGCTAGAGATAAGCTGTCTTACGGTGTTATGTCTCCGACGAATGTGCCGAGACTTACCGTTATACATACAATTCTGTGCCTTGCCAATAGCCGCCATGCTATCGCAGTAAATCATAATTGGTGGCACAGGTTTATTCCAACACGGAATATCCTCTAGAAAATTTGAAGTCATTCTGCTTCTTCCCCGGCTTTATCTAGTTCGATGAACTCCGACTCCATCGTGGACCGAGCTATGCACGTTTGTTTGGAGGACTCCGAAGAAACTGCTCCTCCACCGATAGTAAATATATACCCACGGGATTTGGAGTCTTTACTATCAGATATCCATTTCGCATCGCAATACCCTTCTAGTACCGCAGGATATCTCAGGTATAGTATTCCGTGATTAATAGTGTGTGTCAAATACCTTAGCACTGTTCTTAGTGCTGCTGATAAACGTATTTTAATACGTTTATTGTTGTATTTATTGGGTTATAATAGAGTATTTTTTGGTCATTCCCTGCATTTCATGCCTTTATTTACACCTTTTAAATATTGTAGGACCTCCGAACGGTTATCGAGCGAAAAGGAACGAAAACGAGGCGAAAAACGACGAAAAATGGCCAAGTATCAAGCTGCCAAGAATCATTCACGGCCGTGAACCATCTGGCATGAAGCCGTGAATGACGGCAGCAAGCTCAAAAAGCGTAAACCTCAGGGTTCACGGCTGTGAACTCCGTGCGCGTACCCGTGAATCGAGGAAGAAACTAACTCAGTGTGTTCGCGACCGTGAATGAGGCTGTGAGACCCGGCAGAGACATTGCATGTTTGCACTGCCTTCAGTCACGGCAGTGACTAGGAAGGAACGAAGCCGTGAACCTAGACAGAAAGCTCGAAGAAGAAGTTTTCGCAACGTCACGGCCGTGACTTCTCATGTAAGAAGCCGTGACTCACGCCAGAAAGTCAATATTTAGGGTTTTAGCCGCCATCACGGCCGTGACTCCTTATGTTAGAGGCCGTGAAGGGTTTAAGAAGGGCGAAAAGTCAGCTTAAATGCCTTGTTCATGGTCGTGAAGGCCCGTTAAGTGGCCGTGAACGTGCCAAATTTCAGTGTTTTGGCCCAAATTCAAAGCATAAAAGGGGAGTTCTTCTCAGAACTCAACTACAATTTCATAGAGCCGAAATCCTAGAGAAAAGAAGAGGAGGAAGAACCCTAGAAGCCACTCCTTGATTCGGAGAAGCTCAAAGGACGATCCAACAACGCTGTCACGCTCATTCAACCGAGGAACGAGAGTAGCTAATATGAGTTCTTGATCCTCGTTTCCTTTGAATCTCGTTGTTGTTTTGCCTAATATGAGTAGCTAATCCTCTTGTGTGTCTGGGAGTAGATGAACGTTGGGTTATGTCGTAGTTAAGGCGTAGGATAATCGTGAACACGTGTATTCGACTATTTATCGTTCTAGGATATTGCTTCTTTGTCTCAATATGTCAAGTGTGTTGATATGAATGTGTGGTACATCGTTTAGGGCGACAGCTAAATAACGACTGGGCCGTTCGTAGACGTTAGGACTCGAGTATAGGGCGAAAGCAAATACTCGATCCTCGCCGTTTGTAATTAATGATCTTAGATTCCCACGAGCGTTTAGGGCGACAGCAAATCCGTGAGTGGGTAGAAAGTTACAGCAATTTAGTCGATATTCATGTAGGAACGATAATCTGTAGCCTCAGCCGACAACACCCTTCGGGATTCGAACCCCGAACACAAATTTGTCATCTTAAATCACTCTTATTATTTTTAGTTGTGTTTCCTTAGTATTCCAATCATTTAGGTTGTTCTGTCAAATAAGTTCTTAGTATAAACAAATCCTACTATTTTATTTAGGTTAAATATCGAGTCGGTCAATACTAGTAATCAATTTATTCCTCGTGTTCGATACTCGGATATTCGCTATAGCTATATTACAAAAGATAGGTACACTGCCTATCGCGCGTGGTTCTAGTTATAAAATATTCGTTTTAATTATTACTTGACGTATTTGCAAAAACATCTGTTTAATATATTAAAGTACACGCTCGCGATCAAGTTTTTGGCGCCGTTGCCGGGGAATAGATTATATTAGGAACACCCTAGTTCGGTAATTTAGCTATTTTATTTTACATGTTCTCAGTTTTCCGTTAATTGCGTTATTTGTTTCCTGCATCATTATTAGTCTCGTTACCGTTTTCGACGTATTTTTTTAGTTCTTGGCTAAATTTCAGTTTCGTTTATTGAAGGTACGGTTCAGTGGTGAATGACCCAAAGCCACCCATCGGGTCCAATCGTTGAAGGAGATCCAGATTTCGAGCAAAAGTTACGAAGGCAGCTCAGATACAATTCCGAAGGCACGGCTAGTAACTATCAGGAAGCGCTGGTCAGCTACTCAGTGGACAACTCTCAGGAGTCGGCAGAGAATTCTCGAACAGAGGCATCTATAGACGGTCGAGAGACAGAAGTCGAGATGGCAGACCGCAGAGTGCCCGTTCACCAAGACCAAGAAGAGGAACAATCTCTAAAAGATCTACTCAAGAGCGCCTCTCTAGGCGGTACCGAATCGGCGATCGTTATTCCACCGTTCGAAAACAATAATTTCGAATTGAAGCATGCTTGGCTACAAATGATCTTTCAGACGGCTCAATTTGAGGGGAACCCTGATGATGATCCATACTCCCACCTGAAGGCCTTTCTAACAGTAACGGACACCATCAAGATTAACGTAGTCCCGAGCGACGCTATCAAGCTGGTGTTGTTCCCTTTCTCACTCAAGTACAGGGCGAAGGATTGGTTGGAAATGCTACCGCCCAGATCGATCACTACTTGGAAAGAGCTGCGAGCAGCATTCATCGGCCATTACTTCCCATTATCAAAGGTGTTAAGATTGAAGATGGAGATTTCCCTTTTTCACCAGAAGGATTGAGAGAATCTTTACGAGGTGTGGGAGAGGTACAAGTCCCTATTGAAGAAGTGCCCACAACACGGGATGTCGAAGGCCGCCATGATCAATCGATTTCACGAAGGCCTCAATGATCAAACCGTTCATATGCTAGACGGAGCCGCGGGAGGAGGGCTCGTGAAGCTCAATGCCACATATGCCTGCATCTAATCGAAGACTACTCAAGGAACAGCTTCATGAGAGGCAATACGAGGATAAAGACTCCAGGGAGTGTTTGGGGTGAGCGAGGAGACCGCTACAAATGCCAAGTTCGAGGAGCTGCAACAACAGATTGCAACTACTAACTCCCAGCTCCAGACGGTGATCAACACACTACGTCCAAAGGCCGGGCAAACACAGCCCATACATGCCGTGATGACCACCACATCACCTCAGAAGTCGTACACACCACAGTGCGAGATTTGTGGCGCAGCTCATGAGACCTCAGAGTGCCAATTAGGGCAGTCATTAGAGCACGTGGACTATATGGGCAATTACCAAGGCCAGCGGAGTTTTCAACCTCGAGCGCATCCAAATCTGGCATATGGGAACCAAAACCACCATGGGCAAGGGCCACCAGGATTTCAACCTAGACCATCTGGTTTCCAAGGAGGAACATCACGTCCGTATCAGAACGCTTCTGCGGGGTCGGGATCCGATGATATGAGGGAGATGAAGGATATGATGAAGACGCTCCTCACAAATTTCAGCAACACCACTCAAGCCCACGAGAGTCGAATGAATAAGATGGAGGAGTACATAGAAGTACGTGCCCAAAACACCGACGCCTCTATCAAGAAATTGGAGCAACAAGTGGGCCGGATGGCGAAGCAGTTTGGCTGAGCGAACTCAGGGATCACTTCCGAGTTACACCGAGCCAAACCCTAAGGATACTGCAAAGCAGTGACCCTGAGGAACGGAAGAGAGTTGCAAGAGGTACCTTCCAAGAAGAAGTCAAATGATAAGGTTGAGGTCGAGACCCACGACGAGCCAGAAGTGGTGGTAAGCAAAGACGACAATGTTGAGAAGGCCGAAGCTGAGAAGGAGAAGGTCGAGTTAGAAAAAGGAAAGGCAAAGGAGATCGAGCGACCACCGGTGAAGCCATACCAGCCAAAGATCCCCTACCCAGCTCGGCCGAAGAAAGACAGAGACGAGGCGCAGTTCGGTAAATCTATGAACATGTGTAAAGAATTACATATTTACTTACCGTTTGTTGAAGCTATCACACATATGCCCAGGTTCGCCAAGTTCTTGAAGGACCTATTGACGAACAGGAGGAAGGTCGAACATGTTTCCACGGTATGTCTACGAGGGGAATGCTCAGCGATACTTCAGAACAAAATGTCGAAGAAGCTCAAAGACCCAGGGAGTTTTACATTTCCCTGCCTTATAGGAGATTTAGTTGTTGAACGTGCTTTAGCTGATCTAGGAGCTAGCATAAATTTAATGACGTATTCCATGTTTAAGCGCTTAGGACTAGGTGAACCACGACCCACTAGGATGAGCCTTCAATTAGCTGACCGATCGTTAAAATACCCTCGAGGTGTTATAGAGGATGTCCTGGTTAAGGTAGGTAAATTCGTGATTCCCGACGATTTTGTTATCTTAGATATGGAAGAGGATGATAATGTCCCATTGATACTAGGTAGACCATTCTTAGCCACCGGTGAGACTATGATAGATGTTAGAAATGGGAGGTTAACTTTGACGGTAGATGGCGAGAAGGTTACGTTCAATATGGCTGAATCGATGAAGAAAAGTAATGAGCATGATGATAAATGTTATTACTTAGATGCCTTTGAGCATGATTTTCTCTTCTCTGTGCAAGGTCTATCGCAGGTCTTGAGCGAGGAGGACACCAGAATTATTATGGCAATCGATGAGTGTGGGGAGGAAGTCAACGAGCCCATCATAGCTATCGACGAGAGTAGCAAAGAAGACAAGGAAAAGAGCTCGGTCGAGGAGCCACCGGTCCTCGAGTTGAAGCCGCTGCCCGACCACCTAGAGTATGCATTTCTTGGCAGCAACGGAGGGCTACCAGTCATCATCTCATCGAGCCTAGACGACGGACAGAAGGGCCAGCTTTTGGACGTGTTGAGAGCCCATAAGAAGGCGATAGCGTGGAAGATTTCCGACATCAGGGGAATCAGTCCGAGCTACTGTACGCACAAGATTCTGATGGAGGACGAGTTCAAGCCAGTCGCTCAACGTCAAAGGCGACTCAATCCCAATATGAAGGACATCGTTAAGAAGGAGGTGATAGTGCGTGGGTAAGTCCGGTCCAAGTGGTTCCTAAGAAGGGAGGTATGACGGTCGTCACGAATGACAAGAATGAGTTAATTCCAACAAGGACCGTTACTGGGTCGCGTGTGTGGATCGACTACAGAAAATTGAACGACGCCACGAGAAAGGATCATTTTCCCTTACCGTTCATTGACCAAATGTTAGAAAAATTATCTGGTCATTCATTTTATTGCTTTCTTGATGGTTTATCAAGATACCTGCAGATTCATATTGCGCCTGAGGACCAGGAGAAGACCACATTCACCTACCCTTTCGGTACATTTGCGTATCGAAGGATGCCATTCGATTTATGCAATGCCCCAGCCACCTTCCAGCGATGTATGATGGCAATATTCGACGAGTTGGTAGTGGGAGCCGTGCTAGGGCAGCGCAAGGACAACCATTTCAGGCCGATTTACTACGCCAGCAAGACGTTAGACGCAGCCCAAGCCAACTACACGACCACGGAAAAGGAGCTTTTAGCTGTCGTGTTCGCCTTCGATAAATTCAGGTCATACCTTATTTTATCGAAAGTTATTGTTTTCATTGACCACTCTGCCCTTAAGTATCTACTAGCGAAGCCGGACGCCAAGCCTCGGCTATGGATCCTGCTCCTTCAAGAGTTCGATATAGAGATCCGAGACAAGAAAGGTGCAGAGAATCTGGCAGCGGATCACCTCTCTCGACTAGAGGAGTCCGAAATCCATAACAAGGACGACAAAGCAATTCAGGACACATTCCCAGACGAGCACTTGTACTCAATACAAGTAGTAAGTGATGATACTCCTTGGTTTGCAGATTTTGCTAATTATCTTGTTGCGAGGATTCTACCAAAGGGGTACACAAGTCAGCAAAAGAATAAATTCTTTTCTGACTTGAAGTACAACTTCTGGGAAGATCCGTATCTTTTCAGACGATGTGCAGACCAGGTGATACGACGATGTGTTGCTTCCCTTGAAACAACGAAGATTCTAGGGCATTGCCATAGCGGACCAACTGGAGGGCATTACGCTGCCAATCGAACAGCTCAGAAGGTACTGGTAAGCGGTTTTTACTGGCCTACGATTTTCAGAGATGCCCAACGGTACGTTGACATTTGTGATCAATGTCAGCGCGCAGGTAATATCTCGAGACGCGATGAAATGCCTGAAAACTTTATTTTAGTTTGTGAGATTTTTTTATGTTTGGGGTATAGACTTCATGGATCCGTTTCCTAGCTCGTATAATAGTAAGTACTTTCTGGTTGCTGTAGACTATGTGTCTAAGTGGGACGAGGCGCAAGCTTTACCCACGAACGATGCTAGGGTTGTTGTTCGATTTTTACGAGCGTTGTTTTCACGATTTGGAGCACCTAGATGCATCATTAGCGAGAGAGGCACTCATTTTTGTAACACCCAATTTTCACGTACATTAGAGCGTTATGGTGTTAGACACAACTTATCCACCCCATATCACCCTCAGGCTAGCGATCAGGTAGAAGTAGTGAACCGCGTGTTAAAACGTATCCTAGAGAAAACTATAGATGGGAACCGTAAGGAGTGGGCGAATAAGCTTAACGATGCACTTTGGGCGTATAGGACGGCGTATAAGACACCAATAGGCACTACACCGTATAGACTGGTCTACGGGAAGGCATGTCACCTCCCCCTAGAAATCGAGCACAAAGCCTATTGGGCAATAAAATCATTGGACATGGATTTGGGGAAAGCCGGCAGAAAGCGGCAACTCCAAATTAATGAGCTAAACGAGTGGCGTTCCAAAGCCTACCATGACAGCAAATTTAGGCACAGACGAGAATTTCAAGAAGAGGACCAAGTCCTCCTCTTTAATTCTCGACTTAGGCTTTTTCCTGGCAAGCTTAGATCACGTTCGTCAGGACTGTTCACTGTTACTCGTATTTTTCCTTGCGGTACTGTTGAGATTTCAGGTATGGGACAGGGTACTTTCAAGGTGAACGGGCATCGTTTGAAGCATTACCATCGAGGCGAGGAAGACTTGAGCGACAAGGAGGTATTATACTCGACTTCCAGCCAGCATAAGAGCATAGAAGGTACGTCAGGCTGAGACGTTAAAAGAAGCGCTTCTTGGGAGGCAACCCAGGTATTTCATTTATGTTTTAAGTATTATAAAAAAAGAATTTAAAACCATTTATTAAAATAAACAAAATAATAATAATAATAATAATAATAACAAAACTAAAAAATAAATAATAATAATATATATATAGATATATATAGTATATATAATAATAATAACAATAAAAATTTAATTAATAATAAATGTATTGCGAATATGGAGGATGGTCACAACGCAGAGTCTAGAGAAGAGATAAGAACGATAGTTTTACTTCATAAAATATGGTTACAATACCATTACAACGGGTGAAGGTCCAACACAAAAGCAAATTAAAACTGCGAATAACATAAAAGACAGAACAATAGGTTATTTTGCTTCATAAGGGCGGTTACTAAGTGCACCTTGTGATAATCCAACACACGAAAGCAAGTAAAACTCCAAACAAACCCAAAAAAAGAGCAAGATAGGGTGACAGCATATCTAAATTATGACGAATCCTTGCATATTCTTCACTCTGATTCTCATGGCCTTGCTGCTGTCCCCAATTCATAGTGGCTAGCTAACTTTGGATATCGAAAATAAGAATGTTGAAGACGTGGGATTTATGGTAAATAATGCTATTGTATTGTTCTACCAATGTCTATTTATAGGCATGAATGGCAAAAAAATATCACTATCATACCCGGCAAATTCATTAAATGATACAGACGAATTTTTCACTTGGAAGATTTGACGCCGCGTGAGAAAGTGATATTTCTTTTGTCGATTATCAGATTTTTCCTCGCGCAAATCGTTCTCGAAAAATTCGTCGATTGCGTGTAAATCATAGTTAAAATATATTTTAAATAATAATAATTACAATATAAAAAAAATGGAGTCACGGCCAATTACTAGTGACTCACGGCCGCGACTTGGCACTACAACACGCACTGCCATAGTTCACGGACATGTACTTAATCAACCACGGCCGTGAACATGACACCAATGGCTACTGCCGCACTTCACGGCCATGTACTTAATCACTCACGGCCGTGACACCCTCGGAAAAAAAATAATAATAAATAAAAAATAAATAAATAAATAAATAAATAAATATATATAAAAAAGGGGCATTCACGGACCGTGGCTCACTAGTCACGGCCGTGACACGGGCTTAACTCACTGGCCCAAGTCACGGCCAACGACTTCTGAGTCACGGCCGTGACTTTGTCGAAATGAACCCACTGCCTCTCTTCACGGCCTGTGAATAATAATTCACGGCCGTGAACGTTGCGACTTGCACTACTTCTTTCCCTCTTTCCTTCTTTTCCCATTTCATTTCTTCGTCTACCTCCCTTAGCGAATACACTAACCACCACCAACCACAATCTAACGTCGCCGAACACCACCGTGCCACACTACACGTGTCAAACTCCGGCCAGATCCAAAACTTAATCTTACCACAATCCAACATCTATTAAGCTCTAAAGGTATGATTATTGCTTCACCCTAATTAGTTTCCATTTCGAGATTTCGTCGATTGTTGTTAAATTGGGATAAGCTTCTATGTTTATTGTTGTTACGACGTGCTAGAATGGTGATGGGCATCCTTAATTTGTGAATTTAACCATGAATTTGGAAATTTTGCTACGATGAACCCTAATTTCGGGATTGGGGATTTCCAAAATTGGGTCTAATTTGGTGTTCGTATTGCTCTTTATGGTTAGATGTATGCTATGAACGCCTTGGGTTTGCTTAATTTCTCGATTTCGTCCGTTAATTTTGATTTGGGAATGATAAACCCTAATTTTACAATTTGGGGAATTTTGGAGTTTGTAATGGAATTAGTTGCTTTTACTGGGTTATAGCGTTGATTACTCGTTTGAAGTCGAAGAATGTGCTTGGTTGACCGATTATTGCGATTTGAGAGCGTATTTAGCTTGTCTATTATGTGTTCGGCAAAATGCCGCTTTGAATTTGTATATGTTCTTGCTTTAGAATTATCATTTTTGTCGCTTCGTTGGTCGAGTCGAGCTGTGTTGATTATCTTTTTATCGCCAACTCACATTTGGACTTCTACGTACCATGGGTAAAAGCTGAACCGCTGCAGGACGTGCTAACGATTCGCGATCAACGAGTCGTCCACGTCGAGGCCAAAGCACGACGTCGCTGCTAGAGTCTATGGGGCAGTTTGACGATGAGACACACCAGGCCAGTTACAACCGGCTAAAGATTACGCAGTTCATTCCCACCGATCAGATTGATCATGACACGCTGGCGAAGTACCACATCGACCAGCAAGTGGACGGGTACGTGTCCCTAAGCGGATGGCTCGACTTCTTTCACATCGACGAGCCAGCATACAAGGAGTTGACCTTGGAGGTTCTTTCTACCTTCTCCTTCGACGAATACGATTGAACGGAGTGAAGTTCCACGCATTTAACGTGGCCCACATAGTGGATGTAGAAGACATCTGTCGAGCGATTAGAGCGCCGGTACCATATTTCGGGAGCCAAGGACCTTTTCCAGACAAGCACTACAAAGATTACCTTGCTAGTCCGTCGGTCCGGCAGGCACGTTGGGCTGAGATTACACGACCTGTCGAGCCACCATTCAATGTCAAGACATCAAAGGTCTCGTCGCTCAGGAGCCCAGGATTACGCTACCTCCACCGCCTTCTGACAACCTCGCTCACACCAAGGGCGACTCGCACGGTGCAATTGGCCTGCAGGATTTGTTTTACTTAGCCAAGATGCAGCGAGGTCAACAGGTGCACTTAGGGATAGCCCTGGCCAACGCCTTTAGCGCTCAGGCAGACGTGCGTAGTCACGGGAAGCTCGCAGTTGGGCCATTTATTACGAAGGTTGTCAAAGGAATAAACTATTGGCCAGAAAATCCACCAGAGATGACGATGGTGGGTGGACGAAATCTGGTGAACGAAGAGATGATGTTGAAGATGAAGATGCTGATCAAAGCGCCCAATTGGTCCCACTCGAACAAGGTTTACATCTGGCACGAGGTCTATCGTGGGCAGACAGACCTGGGCGACGCATTCCCAGAGCCACTAGAAATCGAGGTGGGGCCATTCCCAGTTCACCCCGACACTGCCGGACCTTCCCATTCCTCCGGTTATCACGAGGGCGAGTCGTCAGGCGTCGCTACTTACGCGTCAGCCGCAGACCTTCACGCATTGCGCCAGGAAATGCTCCGCTACAATGAGGAGGCCCTACGACGCGATGACGAGACACGGCGCCGCCAGGACGAGTATGAGCGTCGAAACGAGAAAGCCCACCAACGCTACCGCGAAGAGCAACAACGATATGAACTGGCTCTTCAAGATATGGAGAACGCGATGAAGCATACACAGGAGTCGGTCCGCCTTGCTCAAGAATCGATGGCTCACCTTCGCCCGTGCCCACCATCGCCCCCGCCACCATCTTAGTGTCTTTTATTTTGTTATGTTTTTCTATTCATACTCTTTTTGCGTTGATCTAGTACTCCGTGTACTTGTGATGACTATGACTCGTTTTGTTATCTTTTTATTATTTCCTCCGTGCGTTTAATTTTCTTTTGAGTGTTTTCAGGAAACGTGACACGAATTCAGACTGCGACTCAAAATATTTCAAAATCAGTTGAAACAACCATGTTCAACTACATCAGATGCTCGAGGCAGGCAGGACCACGCCATTTTTTCAGGGGAGTCACGTTCTTTTTAACTTCTTTTACCTTCCTTTTTATTTATTTTACACGTTGCGGACAACGTGCATCTTAAGTGTGGGGAGGGGGAATTTTGTTGGGGAATTTTGTTGAAAATTTACGTGAAAATTTTTATGATGTGCTGTGATTATTAAATCTATAGAAGTCTGGCATGATTGTTTGCGTTCATCTCGAAGTTGAATTGCATACTTGGGAGTCTAGTGAGCGATAAAGACATGCATCAGTGATTTAATCTTTTCACATGAATACACATAGTATTACTTTGAGAGATTCACACACATAACCCATGTTCCGTCGTGAGAGTTTGAGCTGACGAGCTTTTGCTCATTTTTCTTGGTTGTGTGATTAGTGCATAATTTACGTCTCTCTAGAACTTGCTCGTTTGATACGCATTGAAATTGCTTTAGAGTGTGTTTTGTATAAATATGACGAAGGCATTAGGAAATTAGTCCACAGCCAAAGTTCCCGACCATGCCTGATCACCGTAGTTAGCCACTTTGTGCCTAAGCCTTTTTATTTCTTAAACCTCATATTTTCATAAGCCGCTAACCTGAATAAGCCTCCAGAGATCATTTGAACCCGAGTTAAGTAGAAGTGAAGGTCGAATGTCAAAGTCGAAAAGCGAGCCGGATGACCCCGACACCTCCGAGACACGCCGAACGCAGTGGAGAACTCCTCATCAATGAAAAAAAAGGGAGTGAAAAAAAAGAGAGCGTAGGAGGAGGAGAAGTGAAGCACGAGGAGAATAAGCTGCTGTGAAAAGAAAGAAAGAACCTTTCTTCGATAATCTTCCAGTCTCGTGAATTCCACATCATCTCTCATTTTGAGACGTGGGAGAAGTAAGGCTTAGTGGAACGCAGCAGAAATAAGAAGAAATGAAGACGGCGTAACAAGAAGGGCTAATTCTTGGCGTGCTTTAGACAATGACATGAAGACCGACAAGGCTGCTACTCATATGTGATTCCACTACCACCTCATTACTATTTGAACCCATTTAACCCGAAAAAGACCTTCTGATTCATGCTAACTGCTTTAAGTAGTAGACGTGTGATTGACTTGCAAGCATATGGTAGAGACTAGATTATTGCATGATTTGAGCGATTCACCGATTTATTATCCTATACACTGAATGATTTGAGTGAATCCCTGCAAGGTGTGGATCTCGATTAGTAGTGCTAAGGAAATTCGTGTCGATTAGTGCTGATTATTGTTGCAGTGTCCATAATTGCTTGCTTGATCCTATTTTGTGCTTTGCATCTGCGTTGGTGAATTGTGAATGGTCGTGCCACTATTTTGTTACCTTTTCTTGCTTCTAATTTGCTTGAGGACAAGCAAAAGCTTACGTGTGGGGAGGTTTGATAAACGTATTTTAATACGTTTATTGTTGTGTTTATTGGGTTATAATAGAGTATGTTTTGGCCATTCCCTGCATTTCATGCCTCTATTTACACCTTTTTAATATTGTAGGTCCTTCGAACGGTTATCGAGCGAAAAGAAACGAAAACGAGGCGAAAAACGACGAAAATGTCCAAGTATCAAGCTGCCAGGAATCATTCACGGCCGTGAACCATCTCGCATGAAGCCGTGAATGATGGCAGCAAGCTCAAAAAGCGTAAACCTCAGGGTTCACGGCCGTGAACTCCGTGCGCGTACCCGTGAATCGAGGCAGAAACTCACTCAACGTGTTCACGGCCGTGAATGAGGCCGTGAGACCTGGCAGAGACATTGCATGTTTGCACTGCCTTCAGTCACGGCCGTGACTAGGCAGGAACGAAGCCGTGAACCTAGACAGAAAGCTCGAAGAAGTTTTCGCAACGTCACGGCCGTATCCTACACGACTTCGATACATTCCTGAATCGATTTTTTTCCCACCATCATTTTGCTGCAACTTCTTGTAGCCTATTATGCAGTTTTTAACCCATATTATACTTAGAATAACGTCTAATAAACTGCTAACGAGTATTACGAGTACTCAGAGTATGAACAGTCGAGAAATTTTCAAAGAATCATGCGAAATATTTCAAAATACATACGCAAATCTAGTCTAAATGCATGATAAACCCTGACAGATGTCAAATCTACCTTCTAAAGACGAAAATCGGATGAAAAATTGAAAGATTTTGAAGATTTTGACGTTAATTCGTCGTATTTTTGGTCAGAGGTTTCTCTTTCCTAATTTGTTATCATCACAGAAAGTTAACTCCGTCTGTATCATCCAAAGGAAAATACACGTGTCAGACTTCTCATGTAAGAAGCTGTGACTCACGCCAGAAAGTCAATATTTAGGGTTTTAGCCGCCATCACGGTCGTGACTCCTTATGTTAGAGGCCGTGAAGGGTTTAAGAATGGCCATCAAGCTGCCAAGAATCATTCACGGCCGTGAACCCTCTCGCATGAAGCCGTGAATGACGGCAACAAGCTCAAAAAGCGTAAACCTCAGGGTTCACGGCCGTGAACTCCGTGCGCGTACCCGCGAATCGAGCAGAAACTAACTCAATGTGTTCGCGTCCGTGAATGAGGCCGTGAGACCCGGCAGAGACATTGTATGTTTGCACTGCCTTCAGTCACGGCCGTGACTAGGCAGGAACGAAGCCGTGAACCTAGACAGAAAGCTCGAAGAAGAAGTTTTCGCAACGTCACGGCCGTGACTTCTCATGTAAGAAGTCGTGACTCACGCCAGAAAGTCAATATTTAGGGTTTTAGCCGCCATCACGGCCGTGACTCCTTATGTTAGAGGCTGTGAAGGGTTTAAGAAGGGCGAAAAGTCAGCTTAAATGCCTTGTTCACGGTCGTGAAGGCCCGTTAAGTGGCCGTGAACGTGCCAAATTTCAGGGTTTTGGCCCAAATTCAAAGCATAAAAGGGGAGTTCTTCTCAGAACTCAACTACAACTTCATAGAGCCGAAATCCTAGATAAAAGAAGAGGAGGAAGAACCCTAGAAGCCACTCCTTGATTCGGAGAAGCTCAAAGGACGATCCAACAATGCTGTCACGCTCATTCAACCGAGGAACGAGAGCTCCACCTCAGAACCGCCATATTCACTTCTTAGGGAAGTTTTATGAGTTCTCTATCCTCGTTTCCTTTGAATCTCGTTGTTGTTTTGCCTAATATGAGTAGCTAATCCTCTTGTGTGTTTGGGAGTAGATGAACGTTGGGTTATGTCGGAGTTAAGGCGTAGGATAATCGTGAACACGTGTATTCGACTATTTATTGTTCTATGATATTGCTTCTTTGTCTCAATATGTCTATGTGTTGATATGAATATGTGGTACATCGTTTAGGGCGACAGCTAAATAACGACTGGGTCGTTCGTAGACGTTAGGATTCGAGTATAGGGCGAAAGCAAATACTCGATCCTCGCCGTTTGGTAATTAATGATCTTAGATTCCCACGAGCGTTTAGGGCGACCGCAAATCCATGAGTGGGTAGAAAGTTACCGCGATTTAGTCGATATTCACGTAGGAACGATAATCCGTAGCCTCAGCCGACAACACCCTTCGGGATTCGAATCCCGAACACATATTTGTCATCTTAAATCACTCTTATTATTTTTAGTTGTGCTTCCTTAGTATTCCAATCATTTAGGTTGTTCTGTCAAATTAGTTCTTAGTATAAGCAAATCCTGCTATTTTATTTAGGTTAAATATCGAGTCGATTGGTCAATACTAGTAATCAATTTATTCCTCGTGTTCGATACTCGGATATTCGCTATAGCTATATTACAAAAGATAGGTACACTGCCATCGCGCGTGGTTCTAGTTATAAAATATTCGTTTTAATTATTACTTGACGCATTTGCATGAACATCTGTTTAATATATTAAAGTACACGCTCGCGATCAGCTACCCAGTGGCTACTACCCGAGTTACTCATAAACCTACTTAGTTTACTAATTGAGTACGCTGTGTCGGGTAGAGTGCAGTTACACAAATACATCAGACTGCCAATCACCCGAGCGTATTCGAGTTGTGATACGGGCTCTCCTCTATTTTTGGCTGTTAGATTAGTGTCCACATGTGTCTTAGCCGAATGATCATCGAAGGCGTTAAATCTCTTTAACACGCTCTCAAGTGAGATTGTGTAATCACAATTCCTTCGGACGTCTTAGAGACATTTATTCCCAAAATGACGTCAGCCAAACACATATCCTTCATACTGAAATAATTTCAGCATATTCTTTGTATTCACGATTGTTCTGTGACTGTTTTCCATGATTAACATGTCGTCCACGTAAAGACAGACAATCACAAACTCATCAGGTGTACCTTTTATATAAACGCATTTATCACACTCATTAATCTTAACCCCATTCGACAAAATCGTCATGTCGAACTTCGCGTGCCACTGCTTCGGCGCTTGCTTAAGCCCGTAAAGTGACTTCACGAGTCGGCACACTTTATTTTCCTGCCCGGGTACAATAAACCCTTCGGGCTGCTCATATATATTTCTTCCTTGAGTTCCCCATTTAGAAAGGCCGTTTTAACGTCCATCTGGTGTATCTCGAGGTCATACAACGCTGCTATAGCGATCAAGACCCGTATGGATGTAATCCTTGTCACGGGTGAGTAGGTATCAAAGAAATCGTACCCCTCCTTTTGCTAAAGGCTCTAAAGGCTTACAGCCCTTTGGGAGGTCTACCAGCTCCCACGTATGGTTTTGCATAATGGACTCAAACTCGCTGTTCACAGCTTCTTTCCAGAACGGAGCTTCTGAACTAGACAATGCCTCCTGCAAAGTCTGTGGTTCATCATCTAACATATAAGTTAGGAAATCAGGCCCAAATGATTTGGCCACCTTTTTACGTTTACTTTGTCGTGGTTCCTCATTTTCTTGAGGTGAACTCTCCACAAGTTCGCTTATTATAGCTTATTTCTTTCTTTTCCTTATTTGAAAAAATATTCTCGAGGAATACTGTGTTCCTCGATTCAAATATCATCCATGTGTTCATTTCAGGGCCTTCTGATTTGTGCACTAAAATTCTATATGCACTATTGTTATTAGCATATCGGTGAAAATGCAATCAACAGTCTTGGGTCCTATCTTAACCTGTTTAGGTTTAGTTACTTCGACCTTTGCTAGGCACCCCCACACTTTCAGGTAATTGTAGGATGGAGTCTTACCTTTCCATAGTTCGTATGAAGTTTTTTCTTTTTTTTTTGTGTGGCACCATATTCAGAATGCGATTTGCCGAAAGGATTGCTTCCCCTCACAAGTTCTGAGGTTGCCCAGAACTGATCAACACAGCATTCATCATCTCCTTAAGAGACCTATTTTTGCGTTCAGCAACGCCGTTTGACTGAAGTGAATAAGGCGCGCTTGTTTGATGAATAATGTCGTGCTCTTGGCAAAATTCTTCTAACGGCGCCACGCATTCTCCTCCTCTATCACTTCGAATTATTTTTATTTGTGAGTTTAGTTGATTCTCAACTTCACTCTTATATCTTTTGAAGGCATCAAGAGCCCCGTCCTTTCCACTTAACAAATATACGTAGCAACATCTCGTGCAATCATCGATAAAAGTAATATAAAGTATTTTTCCCACCTCTAGTCTGCACGAACTTCAGATCACATATATCTGTATGGATTAGTTCTAGAGGCGCACTACTTCTCTCAACAGAGAAGAATGGTGCCTTGGCCATGTTTGCCTCGACACAGACTTCAAATTTTTGTTGTGAGTCGACTTTCATTTGTGGAAGCAGTTTTAAGCTTATTAACTTTTTTATTTTATTTAAACACACGTGTCCTAATCTATGATGCCATAAATTGGAACACTCAACCAAGTAAGATAAACTTTCATTATTATTATTAGCGAGCTCAATCTCGCATATTACAGGCATTACATTCATCTTAAAGAGCCCCTTCTCGAGGTAGCCCTTTCCTACAAAATGACCGTTTTGGGTCAGTACATGTTTATCACTCTCAAACACCTGTCTAAATTCGGCTTTGCTCAACAGGGAGCCGGACACCAAGTTCTTGCGGATGTTTGGCACGTGCAGCACGTCCACAAGAGTGAGTTCCTTGCCCGAGGTCATCTTCAGCACCACCCTCCCTAATCCGACGATGCCAGAGGTGGTTGCGTTGCCCATAAACAGCTTTCTGCCTGAGATAGGTATGTAGGTTGAAAACATCTCCTTCTCAGAGTATATGTGGCGAGTCGATCCAGAGTCGATATACCATGACCTAGGATTGTCCACCACGTTGGCCTCGTATACGACGGCGGCTAGGTCCATCTCTGTCAGATCTGTCCCCCGCTTTGCCTCGGTCACGTGAGCTTGGCTCCTTTTGCTCTTTTTCATGAGCCAACAGTCCTTAGCCATATGCCCAGGTTTGTCGCAATTGTAGCAGTTGCTCCTTATTTGTTCAGCTTCTGCTGCGTCGTATTAGGCCTCTTGCGCTTTATGTCGGTGCTAGATTCGGCCAGATTCGCACGTACCTCCACGCTGCCCCTTTTGTTCTTGGCATCGATCCTTCGATTATCTTCTTCGATTCGAAGCCTCACAATCAGGTCCTCAAGCCCCATTTCCTTATGCTTGTGCTTGAGGTAGTTCTTGAAGTCCTTCCACAGGGGCGGCAGCTTCTCTATTATAGCAGCTACCTGGGATTCGCTGATCTGTGTATTGTCCATGTGTATATCGTGGATTATCAACTGCAAATCACGGACCTGATCCAACACTGGTTTGGAGTCGGTCATCTTATAGTCCAAAAACCTGCCGACAATGAATTTTCTCAGTCCGGCGTCATCGGTTTTGTACTTTTTGTCCAACGTATCCCACAACTCTTTAGCAGTTTTAGCGGTTGCGTAGACGTTGTATAGGGAGTCGTCTAGGGCGTTCAGAATGTAGTTACGACACATGAAATCATTATGATTCCAAGTGTCCAACGCCGTCTGTTGTTGTTCGTCAACTTCGGGTGCAGCGTCGTCAGCGGGTCGTTGTCGTTCACCTGGGGCGGGAGCTTTTTCAGAAAGCACACCAGGTTCAGAGTCGTCAGATAATATAGCATTTTTTGTTGCCATCTCTTGAAGTCTGCCCCGTTGAATTTTGTCGGCCTTTCGGCGTGGCTATTTTCCATCAGCGGCACGGCGGTGGGAATATTCGCTATTGTCGCCATCGGTCAGACAGAATAACGTCTTACGATTATTGGTTTTGGAGTTGGGCATCTGGTCGGTGGCGCTCGTAAAACTCGAACAGAGTTTCGGCTTACTACGTCGAAGTCGAGGCATGTACGCCGTACGCTTCCCGTAAGACGTTATTTCCCCGTATTTCAGTGCATCGGGTTGTCGCAATACGTCCCGAAGATACAACGACTTCAGGAATTTCGAAACGTCGCACACCGTGACGAAATTATCGAGCGAATCTACTAAAGACTCGAGCGTTTCTTGCTTTTTTTATGTTTTATTATGCCTACGGGATATGCTGTCAACTTTTACTAAAATGCTGGACTGAATTGAATGAATTTTTATTCTGCCAGGGGACCTATTTATACTGTTTGAAAAGCTGCAGGGGTCAATTCGCGAAAAGGCATAACTTTTCAGTTGATCTCCATTGACTGGGTCGAATTTGCAAATAGACGCAACCTTTCGCTTAGGGTCAATCTGAGAATAGTCACAACTCTTGGACTGATACCCATACCCCTTCAAACACCCACATCAGCACACCCAGTCACTGCCAGATCAGCGCCACGTCAGTCCACGTCAGTCCGCGTGTCAGTGACATGTTATCAAGCCGCCACATCATCATTTTTTATTTTTTATTTTTTTATTTTTTTATTTTTTATTTTATTTGGGCTGGCTTTACTAATTAATATATGTTAGATTCGTCTCGAAGCGTAGATCCATAATCTTTCAATGATTTCTCGTTTCGATGACCGACGTCTTCTCGATTTAATAAATTCGTTTTAGCTCTTCTCTTAGTGGGCCAATTACCCACACTTGAGCCCAAGGTCCATTGGGCTTAAAACCCAACAGAATTGAGCTGGAATGTTAGCTGGTAAATGCATGGAGGGGAGAGAAGGCATGTCATTACCCGGTTATTACTTCAACAGAAGTGGAATATTTGGACCAAGCAACGTCAGCAGCCCAACTCTCCACGTCAGCACAACCACACCACCTATTTTCACCACTTTTGAATCCCAACACCATTCCTTCTACTCACGAATCCAATGCTAGTAGGATCAGCGGTGGTGGTTTTATAATAAATGGCCCATCATTCCTATTCGAGGACCCTTCACCTAACTACCCTCATGAAGTGAACTCTGCTGCTGCGGCTAGCCATAACGGTGGTGGTGGTGCATCAAAGAGCGGCGAGCCGTCCAAAAAAAGAGAGGTAGGCCTAGAAAATATGGACCTGAAGGGACTAATGTGGCTCTAGGGTTTTCTCCTCTGCCACCACCACGGAAAGTGGTGGCTGAGTCAACTAGCTCCGGCGAGAAGGCAGAAGCTGGCTCCTCTTGGTTGGTACCTTTTACTTTATGAGATTTTGTACTCTTGAATTTGCCTGAATCCATAGTGTCTAAATTTGTTGGATAATCATCTCTGATCATGTGAATGGATGAAAGCTCGGTTGGACTAGCCTTTTCCCCGCATGTTTTGTATGTTGTCGTCGGAGAGGTATATTCATAGCTGAGTTTCAAGTATTATTCTGCTCTTTTTAAGCTTTTGCAATAGATGTATGTAACTAGCCCATGTCTGACCAGACAGGATGTTGCAGAAAAAATACTTGCTTTTGCTCAACAGAGGCCAAGAGATCTATGCATCATGTCAGCTAATGGTTCCATCTCTTCTATCACACTACGCCAGCCCACAAATTCTAGCGCAACAGTCACAATTGAGGTATATTCATATCAGAACCTTAAATGATGGAAATGCTTATTACATGCATAACGCTTCCTTACGCAGTGTCGTTTCGAGATACTAAGCTTGTCTGGTTCTTACTTGGTCTCCGAAAACGACAGTCCTGGCAATCGAAGTGGTGGTATAAGCATATCTATATGTAGTCATGATGGTCATATAATTGGAGGTTCGATAGGTGGTAGGCTCATCGCAGCAAGCCCAGTGCAGGTAATAAATATATACTCCGAAAATGATCCAATTAACTTTTTTTTCTTGAATCGAATTCATAGTGATTGTGACCACCATATCCAGAGGTGATTGCATGTAGCTTTGTGCATGGCAACGTTGCTAACGAAAAACCCAAAACTGACGAGTCTGAAGCAATCGAATGAACTTACGCAAAGGTAGTCGACCGATCTGTTCAGCAGAATCTGAGTATGACCCATCTGAATCTTACAGCCTAGAATCCCAACTCTGGGACGAGCACTTGGCTTTCGAATGCCCACGCGGACATTGACTTGCCACGGTAATAGGAAAGCTATGTTTCTCTCTTCGTGAGTAGGAGCAAATTGTAGTAGATTTTTATGAGTTGGTGGAGATATCTTTCTTGAAAATATTTCCTGTTGTTCGTAATAACGAGAAACGTGATTTGAGCTGCGGAGACGTTAGACCTTTGTTCTTCCTTATGCTTTTTTGTAACCATCTCGGATAATCAGAAATTGACAATATATATAACAAGGTATTTCACGGAGGGAGCTGCCAAAGATCTCACACATCAAGCATTATTCATTCACTATCTCTTACATCAACACCTTATTATCATAACTACATCCTTAGCAGGATTATTGTTTCAAAAGCCCACAGACAAATTATGCTTTTTCGAGCAGTTTCTTGATATCCTTCTGCGAAGAGAAAAGGATGATTGTTGATTTTGGCAGAAAAGCCAATTTGCTAGTAATAGTTACTACATACCTCAATGCTCAGAGGAGAAGTAGTGGGAGCGTAGCGGTCGACTACACGGCCCTCTTTATCGACAAGAAACTTGGCAAAGTTCCACTTAATGCTATCCCCAAAGAGGCTGCCTTTCGCCGACTTCATGTACTTGTATATCGGAGCAGCATTGGGACCGTTAACCTCAACCTGAAAATCCCACATTTCACGGGGAGAAAGACAGCATTGCGCAGAACACTCAGTCTTGATAAAATTTTAACAGCCATGGTTGGTCGATACTTTGATTGCTAACAGATCTTCACCTTATCGAATATAGGATACTCAGCCTTAAATCGAGTACAGGCAAACTGCTGAATCTCTTCGTTGGTGCCGGGCTCCTGCGAGCCAAACTGATTGCAGGGAAATGCAAGAATCTCAAGTCCTGGGCAAAGAAGACAGATGGTGACCAGCGAGCCCACGAATAAGAACAACGAATACGAAGACATCATTGTATTGTATCATCGTTTACGTACCTTGATCCTTGTATTTACCGTACAATTGAGTCAACTGCGTATAGTTTGAATCAGCCAGGCCACTGCAAATTATTCCGCAAGAGTCACGATCTTGCTGAAGGGGCTTTAACTAGCTGTAAAGAATTACTGCAACAAACTTACCACTCAGACGCAACATTGACGAGTAAGAGGACCTTGCCCTTGTATTTGCTGAGACTGACGTCGTTTCCCTTCGCATCCTAGGAAGGAAAATAATCTCTAAATTTTCTCAGATGCCCCATAACCATCGCACGAAAAAGGTGTCTAACGATCGGTTACCTTGACGGTGAAATCGTAGATTGACTGAGGCTCCTTTGATTGACTGGCCATGTCTTTTGAGCTGCCTACAGACCACAAAGATGAGAACTATCTTCAAAGTAATCGAATCATACAGCGACAAAAGCACAGCAAATATCGATTCTTTATGAAAAACAGCGGAGAAAAAATTGAAAGTCTTGACAAGAATTACCAGCAATTGTATACTACGAGTACAAGTCGGTGATATGTATGATACGGGTGGTACATATAAATGTCTATGCGTATATATAGATTTGTCCACGCCGAGTAGCTCACGTCTCAACTCGCTTTTGATGCCTCTAAAAATTACACGTATGCATACATACAGCACACCACGATTCCCCTAGTGCTGGCAGCAAGAAAGAGGGAAATAGATTAAAAAAAAAAATAATAGATTCTTGCTTATCGTGGCGGGGCGGGTTTCCCCGATATGGGTCGGGTAGCCCCGTCCGAGTGAGAAGCCTAGGCTATACCAACCATTAGATGTTGAATATTGTAGGTACTTAACTAACAGATACTTAAATATCTTATCTTACGTTTGATACACTATCGATGTGAGGTCATGTAGCAGGCCAGTGAAAAAGTCCACGATCTTGCAACAGAGTAGAGCCTCAAATATTAATATGCTATGCTCCACCGACTGTAATAAAAGCATATCATTGATTTCTTGTTCAGAGCCACAAGCCAAGACAAGAAGAGTTAAGCTCTGTTGATCGTCTCGTTTCTGCGCGAAGAAAGAAAGATGGAATTGAAAGTTTACGTTGATCGCATGTCTCAGCCCTCGCGGGCAATTCTGATTTTCTGCAAGTAATGTTCCCTGTTTCTCTCTTCATTGATCGTTCTCTCTCTGTTTCCTTTTCCTGGGGAGATCTTTACTTTATCTGCGTGCTTTTGTGTGCTGATGAAGGGCGAATGGAATAGAATTCGAGGAGGTTAAGATTGAGATTGCGAAGATGCAGAACAGATCCCCTGAGTTTGCAGGTAACAGTGATCCACAGTTATTGGCAAGATGGGTTTTTTTTTTTCTTTCTAAAGGATTTAATATGATGCTTGCAAGAATGTTTCTTACCGATTGGGGCCATCTCTTACTTCCTCAGCGATCAATCCTATGAAACAAGTTCCTGCAATTGTTCATGGCGATTTCATGCTTTCTGAGAGGTGCCCTTAAAATCATATCTTGACAGAAATGAAGAAGTTTAATTCTTGAGATCTCCAATTTTGGCTAATTTCTCTATGTTGTTCCTCAGCCACGCCATACTCATTTATTTAGCTTCTGCATTTCCTGGAGTTGCAGATCACTGGTAGATTATTTAGCGTGTTATGTTTATGTGATGTTCCCATTTATTACAACCTTAGTCTGAATAATAAATCCTCTGTCTTTCGTATAGGTATCCTTCTGATGTGCGCAAAAGAGCTAAAGTCCATTCAATCCTCGACTGGCACCACACGAATCTACGCCGTGCTTCTGGTAAAAATTCATGTCGACCTCATCAGAGCTAACCACTCCCTTGATTGACTTTTACCTATTTAAAAGGCTTTCTTGCAACCTTTGATCTCAGTTGGGTATAACTACAATAGTACGATAGCAATAGCTTTCGGACAGCCATTGAACCCAAAGTTAGCACAAGAGAACGAAAAGCATCTCTCAAAAGCTTTCGAAACCATAGAGTCCTTTTGGCTGGGGGATGGCCCTTTTCTCCTTGGAAATAAAGAACCCACCATTGCTGACCTTGCCTTAGTCTGTGAAGTCATGCAGATTCATGTACGATATGCTTCTCCGATTCCATCATCTTTTCTCCGATAAAGACCTGGCCAAGTTCTAATTTGTTTTTTCCAGGTTGCCCAAGATGAAGACCGTGAACGCATTTTAGGCCCATTCAAGAGGACTTTGCAGTGGATCGAGGATGTCAAGAAGGCGACCGCACCACATTTCGATGAAATTCACGCGGTCATGCCAGTTGTTAAGGAAAAGCTCAAGCAACTAAAGATGCAAGCCAGCAAGTAAATGAATCACAGAGTCTACAAAAGTCTGTTTAATGTTTTATCAGAACCTTATTACATGGTTGGATGATATGTATGTTTCCATCAGCTACGCTCTTTGTTGTCTGTGATTATCTGTGATGCACTCTCTGTTCAATGTAGAGATGAAGAATTCTTGTTTGTTCTTTGCTTTGTCGCCCAGGAATTGAAATAGAACGTAGTTGCTAGGGGTGTTCATTCGGTTATATATAACCGAACCCAACCGAACCGAACTTTCGGTATCGAAAGTTCGATTCGAGGATTTTATAAACCAAAAACCGAACCGAAATATTTCGGTTCGGTTTCGGTTTTTACCGAATTTTTTTTCGAAAAACCGAATTTTTATAAAAAAAAAAATTTAAAAATAATATATAAACATGATTTATATAATAAAAATATACTATCATATACAGAATTGTGTCAAATTTTAATTTACCTAATATTTTCATATTTTATTTAATATGTTATTATGATTTAAATTATTAAAAATATTGTCTAAAATTTTGATGCAAGTAAAATTTTTCGTACTATTTTATAACATATGGTGGATATATATATAACATATAATAATATATGATTATATATTTTATATAATAATATATATGTATAGAAAAACAAAAATAAATAAATAATTCCGTTTTTCGGGTCGGTTAGGTTTACCGAAGTTATAAACCAAAACCGCACCGAATTATTTTCGGTTATCAAAATGAAACCGAATACCGAACCAAAAATTTCGGTTAGTATTCGGTACTTCGGTTCGATTCGGTTAACCTAGTAGTTGCTATTTTCTAAAAAGAAAAGAGTAAAATAGAGAAAAAAAAAAGGGAAATCTTTTTTTTAAGGAGAAAATGAACACTTATAGTTATGGCCAATGAGCGACCAAAGGCAGGAATCTATCAAACCTAACATAGTCCAACCATGTCCTAACAGCCGAAGGGAGGACGGACAGCTCAACCTTTTCTTGATCTTGTCTTCTCAAACTGTGCTTCACTCTCTACACACAGATATCTATAAGTAGGTACAGCCCCACAGTTCTGCATCGAAAAGCTTAGAGTTTTCTGCAATACGGCCCAGACCAAGAATTCAAGTTAATGAAACTTTTGTCCAGCTCTTGTTGAATTCCAACACATGGGTTTCCGTGATTTTTCGTTTTTCTCGCTTCTCCACTAGGATTATTCTGTTGTTTTAGCTGCTTTTCACCATTAATTGAAATTAGTCGGTTGCTCCTAACCAAATCAAAATCGATGGTTTCATGCGATAGATGGAATATGCAGCAGACATCGATTCGATAAGAGACGCTCGAGAGAGAATCGCGTTGTACGCTAATAAAACACCGGTCTTGTCCTCAGAAACTCTGAACTCCATAGCTGGAAGGAAGCTCTACTTCAAATGTGAGTGCTTCCAAAAAGGGTGAGATATTAATCAAGTATTTCCATTGAATTTTGCGTGGAAAAGTTGCAATCGAGGACCTTTTTGGCCTGTTGATTTTTTTCAGCGGGGCTTTTAAGTTTCGAGGGGCTTGCAATACCATATTTTCGCTTACCGAAGAAGAGGCGGCCCGAGGAGTTGTAACACATAGCAGGTGAATTCAATCAATCCTATAACTTTACATTTCTTTCTTTTCGAATCATATGTCGTCTGATTTTTACTCGTTTAAGCTTAGTGGTAATCATGCGGCTGCAGTCGCTTTGGCTTCGAAGCTACGAGGGATTAGCGCTCGTATAGTCATACCTAAGAACGCTCCGAAATGCAAAGTCGACAATGTGATTCGTTATGGCGGTGAAATCGTATGGAGTGAGCCCTCAGTGAAGTCCAGGGAAGAGATTTGCTCTCGGGTCTTGCGAGAAACCAATGGTGTACTAATCCATCCTTACAACAATGGCCGTATTATGAGGTATGTTTTAACATTTGTTAGAGAAAAGGATCGTTTTTCCCTACATAAGTTTGAAGTCTTTCTATCTTATTGCTACCGCTTTAGTGGGACGGGAACGATATCTCTGGAGTTCTTGGAGCAAATACCCAATCTCGACACGATGATAGTTCCAATAAGTGGTATCTAAAATCCTTAAAAAATATCATTTGCTCTTTGCTGATCAAGTTTCAATGGCACGGCTGATGCATATGTAATAAATTCTTGAACGTATTTAGGAGGCGGTTTGATTTCTGGGGTGGCAATAGCAGCCAAATCCATCAACCCGAAAATTCGAATTTTAGCCGCAGAGCCAAAAGGAGCAGACGATGCCTATCAGTCCAAGAAAGGTGGCTCGATCGTAACTTTACCAGAAACTAGGACCATTTGCGACGGCCTTCGAGCTTTTCTTGGCGATTTAACATGGTGAGAAAAAAGGCAGAAATATTGATGAGAATTTTCTTCCTTTTTCTTATTACGTTAAACTGCAGGCCTGTGGTTCGAGATTTGGTGGATGATGTCATCGTGGTGGAGGATAAAGAGGTCGTAGAAGCCATGAGACTCTGCTATGAGATTTTGAAGGTGGCCATCGAGCCCAGCGCAGCCATTGGCCTCGCCGTTGTTCTATCTGACGATTTTAAGAATGGTTCGAAATGGAAAGATTGCAGAAATATCGGCATTATACTCTCGGGAGGTAATATCGACTTGGATGTGCTGTGGAAACACTTAAATGCGATGGAATAATATGGTTTGCATATGATTCAAACTCAGGATTTTCTTTTCCTGGGATTTTCTTGGTTTGTATTTGCTGTTGCATCAATGAAAGCTTTTTATTACCTAAAGCCAACAGAGAAGACATTCCTGGTTGAAGAATTAAATCTGTGTACGAACTTGCTTCCCAGTAAATTCCATGTCGTATTGACAAACGAATAACAACGTGCGAACAAGAAAGTAAAACTCAAAAGGGTAACATAAACTAATAGTTGAATACAGGCTTCAAGGATCTCTCATTCATGGCGTCCATAAATATATTCCATTTTCCATTTTCTGTTTATCATTCATAATCGGCACTCAAGACTCTGCCGCACCTCTCGATGTGGACATGGTAAGTCAATTTGTATTGAATAATGAGATTTTTCAACAGATATGTTGAGATGATAACATATTGTTTTTATTCAGGTGAGTTCTTCATCTAGTATGCCCGTGGACGACGAGTGCAAAATGAGATTCATGGAGCTCAAAGCAAAGAGAAACTATCACTACATAGTTCTCAAGATCGAGGAAAAACTTCAAAGAGTCGTGGTCAAAAAGCTCGGCCACCCAAACGAGACCTACGACGACTTCTCCGCCAACCTCCCCCACGACAAATGTCGCTATGCGGTCTACGACTTTGATTTCACTACCGAAGAGCATTGCCATAACAGCAAAATTTTCTTCATCGCATGGTAAGATTATCTAATCCTAAGTTACTAATATATCGGTTCTTTAGATTCTTTAACGAGTTTTACTATATATAAACGCACGCGCCCCATACGTCGAATATAAGGAGCAAGATAGTTTATGCTAGCTCGAAAGATAGGTTCTGCATCGAAAAGCTTAGATTTTCTGCAATACCGCCCAGACCAAGAATTCAAGTTAATGAAACCTTTGTCCAGCTCCTGTTGAATTCTAACACATGGTTTTGCAGTGATTTTTCGTTTTGTTCGCTTCTCCATTAGGATTATTCTGTTGTTATAGCTGCATGATTTTCACCATTAAATTGAAATTAGTCGATTGCTCCTAACCTAATCAAAATCGATGGTTTCATGCGATAGATGGAATACGCAGCTGACACCGATTCGATAAGAGAAGCTCGAGAGCGAATCGCCTTGTACGCTAATAAAATCCCAGTCTTGTCCTCAGAAACTCTGATCATAGCTGCAAGGAATCTCTACTTCAAGTGCGAATGCTTCCAAAAAGGGTGAGATATTAATCAACTACTTCCATTGAATTTTTCGTGAAAAAGTTGCAATGAGGACCTATTTCGCCTGTTGGTTTTTTTCAGCGGGGTTTTCAAGTTTCGAGGGGCTTGCAATACCACATTTTCGCTTACCAGATTAGGTATCTGCTCCAAGAATTCCAGACATATCGTCCCCGTCCCACTAAAAATGCAGCAATAACATCAAAAGACTTCAAACTTACGTAGGAGAATGATCCTTACAGAATCCAAAATCCCAGGTATCTATCTATCTACCTCATGTTTCGACCATCGTTATTAGGATTGATTAGTACAGCATTGGTCTCTCGCAAGACCCGAGAGCAAATCTCTTCCTTGGACTTCACTGGGGGCTCAATCCATACGATTTGAGCGTCATAACGAATCACATTTTCCACTTTGCATTTCAGTGCGTTCTTAGGTATGACTATACGAGCGCTTATACCTCGCAGCTTCGAAGCCAAAGCGTCAGCAGCCGCATGATTACCGCTAAGTTCAAGCGAGTAGGAATTATGACGCCATATGTCTCGAAAAGAAAGAAATGTAGTTATGGGGTGGAATTACTGAATTCACCTGCTATTTCTTTCTTCGAAACACATGGCGTCATAATTCCTACTCGTTTGAACTTATCGGTAATTATACGGCTGTTGTCGCTTTGGCTTCGAAGCTGCGAGGATAAGCGCTCGTATGGTCATATCTAAGAAAGCACCGAAATGTAAAGTCGAAAATGCGATTCGTTATGACGCTCAAATCGTATGGAGTGAGCCCTCAGTGAAGTTCAGGGAAGAGATTTGCTCTCGGGCCTTGCGAGAGACCATGCTGTACTAATCCATCCTTACAACGATGGTCGAATCATGAGGTAGGTAGATAGATACCTGGGATTTTGGTTCTATAAGGATCATTTCTCCTACATAAGTTTGAAGTCTTTTGATGTTATTGCTGCTTTTTTAGTGGGACGGGGACGATATGTCTGGAATTCTTGGAGCAGATACCTAATCTCGACACGATAATAGTTCCAATAAGTGGTACCGAAAATCCTTAAAAATGTCATTCGCTCTTTGCTCATCACTTCTCGCTGAGCGTATTTAATAAAATTCTTGAATATATTTTAGGAGGCGGATTGAGTTCTAGGGTGGCAATAGCAGCCTAGTCCATCAACCCGAAAATACGAATATTAGTTGCAGAGCCAAAAGGAGCAGACGATGCCTATCAATCCAAGAAAGGTGGCTCGATCGTAACTCTGCCAGAAACTAAGACCATTTGCGACGGCCTTCGAGCTTTTCTTGGCGATTTAACATGGTGAGGAAAGGAAGATATATTAGTTAATGAGAATTTTCTTCTTCTTTCATTCTTTCTAATGGATTATATTGCAGGCCTGTAGTTCGAGATTTGGTGGATGATGTCATCGTTGTGGAGGATAAAGAGGTCGTAGAAGCAATGAGACTCTGCTATGAGATTTTGAAGGTGGCCATCGAGCCCAACGCAGCCATTGGCCTCGCCGTCGTTCTATCTGACGATTTCAAGAACGGTTCGAAATGGAAAGATTGCAGAAATATCGGGCATTATACTCTCGGAAGGTAACGTTGACTTGGATGTGTTGTGGAAACACTTGCATGCGATGGAATAATAGGGTTTTGTATATGATTCAGACTCCATTTTTTTGTCTGGGATTTTGTCTTGGTGTGTATTTGCTGTTGCATCGATGAAAGCTTTTTATTATCTAAAGCCAACAGAGATGACATTTTTGGTTAAAGAATTACATCTGTGTACGAACTTGCTTCCCACTAAATTCCATGTTGTATTGACAAACGAATAACAACGTGCGAACAAGAAAGTAAAACTCAAAAGGGTAGCATAAACTAATAGTAGAATACAGCTGAAGACATAGCTTGAAAGATCTCTCATCCATGGCATCCATAAATATATTTCCATTTTTCATTCAGTCGTACGAATACTCTGTTTATCATTCGTACTTACCAGTCGTGACTGCGCGCACCTCTCGAAATCGACATGGTATGTTTCATATGTTTCCGACACTTCAGTGAAGATTCTTCGGCAGATTATTTGAGGTGATGAAAGCTGACTCTTTTTTTTGTTCAGGCGAATGCTCATCTGGTATGTCGTGGATGAAGAGTGCAAATTGAAGTTCGTGGAGTTGAAAGCAAAGAGAAGCTACCGCTACATAGTTTTCAAGATCGAGGAAAAACTCCAGCGAGTCGTAGTCGAAAAGCTCGGGCAACCAAACGAGATCTATGAAGACTTCTCCGCCAACCTCCCTCATGACGAATGTCGCTATGCAGTCTACGACTTCGATTTCACTACTGAAGAACACTGCCATAAGAGCAAAATCTTCTTCATCGCATGGTAAGAATAACATCTAATCTAAACTTTACAAATTTTATTCATTCTTTTGTGTTCCTTAACGAGTTTTAGCGTAAACAAACGCAGGTCGCCCGATACGTCGAAGATAAGGAGCAAAATGGTGTACGCAAGCTCGAAAGATAGGTTCAAGAGAGAACTCGACGGGATTCAAGTCGAGCTGCAAGCGACGGACCCGAGCGAGATGGGGCTCGATGTTATTAAGTCGCGCATATTTTGATTCGTATATATAGTTCGGTATTTGGATATTCACATTCTTTGCTTTCGACGCTCTATGATATGTATGTTGTTTCCTATACGTACTATAATATTGTTATGAGGCGGTGGTCGAACTCTTGAGGTTGCGCAGTTTCATTACGAGCTGTTGTCGTTCGCCCTCGACCTCGGCGAACATGAGGCTTATCTCCGAATATCTCGCTTGCATCTCCTTCAGTTCGTCTTCCATTGATTCGTTCCTTTCCTTGAGCGCTTCGATTTCTTGTCCGTCGAGACTCTGTTCTAATTCTTCGACTCTGCTACGAAGCTCATTCTCCCTCTCCGAGAATTTACTCGTACAAGTTTCGAGGTCGATCTCCTTTCGCGTCACTTGATCCTGCAAGATTTTTCGATTTATATCGTTTTAAATGATCGGAGTAGTAATAAAATACGTCGTTTCGATCTACCTCGAGCAGCTTGATTCTGTCCTTGAGGCTCGTAATAAGCTCTTTTGACCCTCCGCGGGGATGAATCTTGGTAGTCGTTCCTCGGCCGTTTTCCCTTACCTTCTTCAGATCGCTCTTCAATGCAGAAACTTGTTTCGTTAACTTACCCTTCTCCGACTCGTGCTCTGTCGTACAACGCTTTAGCTCGTCACTGAGATTTCCAACCATGGCCACTTTATCTTGGAGAAGAACTTTCATCTCATCCCATTCGCTCTTCGATTCTTCGCTTTCGATCTTGGCGGACGAAACTTTATCCTCAAGCTCGATTCTTTCACTGTTGCTCTGCTTCACGAGCATTTCCATTTCCTTAATCGATGTCTCCATCTCTTTCCGAGCAGCAGAGTGCGCTTCGATCTCGCGCTTGAGCTCGTCGATTTCATCCGTAAGGACCCTTTCCCTCTCTTCGGCGTTCTTCTTCTGATTAACGAGTTCGTCCTCTCTCCTTTTAATCTCAAACTCCATTTCTTCTAACTGATTCGCCAAAGCTCTTACCTTATCAGAAAGCTGATTTATTCTCACCTCGTACGTACTAACCTTCAGCGAGTCGTCCTGAGAAGCTTTAGCAGACGATTTTTCGTTGGCTTCGAATGCAGACATCATGAGAATCGTAAGCCTATCTAACTCCTCTTCAATTCCTTCGACAGTTTTAGCATTATGCAATTTAATTCGCCCCAGCATTTCTTCAGCTTTCTCAGCTCTCTGTTCTTGCTCGACTTTGGACATTGTAATAGACTCAAGATCAGCTTCAAACGCCAGGGACTGCTTTTTCAATTCGTCCTCTAATTTCTCGATCTCTGCTTCGAGCCCACTTATTGTCTCTTCTGATTCATAAGATCCCTTCGATCGTAATTCAAATTCCTTCTCAACGTCACGAGATATACCATGATTTGCTTGCTTCATGGTTTCGTAATCGAGGGCAAGCTGCTCCATTCGCAGCACAAGCTCGTCTTTATCTCGTTTATACACTTCGATTTCGCTTCGTAAGTCCACGACTTGTTGTTCGAGAGCATAAGCCTCCTTCGAAACTACCTTTCTCTGTTCTAACATCTCTTCAAGTTCCCTTACGGCAAGAATCAGTTCGGAGTTTGCTTCCCTTGTTTTCTGAAGCTGAATCCTGAGATTCGTACTGATATCTTTCTCGTGGTTTATTTCTTGTCTGAGCTCTTCGACGAACGCAAGATGATCTCCACGACTTCTCTCGCAATGTCCTTTCAATGCATCCCTCTCCTCTTTCAGACGACCGACTTCTCTGCGTAGGCTTTGGCCCTTTACGCTCTCCTCCGCTAATTGTCGTCGAAGATCGCAGAGTTCGACTTCCCATGTCTCTGATTGCCTTGAAACGGTGTCGAAATCGTGCTTTAGCTTCTCAAAAGCAGTTTCTGAGTCTCGATTCTGCTTTGGATGGAGTTCGAGCAAATTTGAATCTCCGAGACAAGGTAGCACTTCATTGACAGAAGCAGCACTGTCTGAACTTGATAAGGTAATATCTGATCTACTTGATGAACCTCTATGGCTTCTGCTCAGCCCGGAGATCGTCTTATTACACGCCATATCCTGGTAAGAAAAACAAGATAAAAAGGAACGATAGCTGATGACTGAATCGGGCCGCAAATATAAAAATGAAATCTAACTGTGACAGCAATCGTAAAAGAAAAGGAAAGATTACGACGATCGAGTCGTTTTTGGCCGTTATTTCTCCCTGCGCTCTCAAGCTGTGATCTTTTTGATTTAGCATGAAGTTATCACTTTCTTCCACCTCTCTGTAATAAGTAATAACAAGCAGGCAAACTGAAAAAAAAAAATGACATCTTTCCATTTTAATGCATGGCATGAACATTGTTATCGAGCCACCTACCTCCTATCATTAGACTCATGTATCCTTTGAATCGAAACCTGAAAAGAGTCGAATCAGCATTTTCATTTCCATCCAGCAAGAATAAAAACTGTAGAAAAATGAAGGGGTCGACTTCTTACGTGAAGAACTGCCTGAATCCTCGAATTCTTGAGGGGAAGGGACGCCAGCGAGGTGCCTGGGGCCTCGGCATAGGTTGAGAAATCGAGAGAAGCTTCGCCGATAAATCCAGATTTCGACGTGCCCTGAAATTATTTATATTCTTCGCATTACAACGAACAAAAAGGGGTAAAATTTGTTTGTAATGTTGTTCGATCACTACATTTCCAGCGACAAAGTTGTATGTCTTCTCTTGAATTTTCCCAGATTTGGGCTCACGGGTGAATGCTACGGTTTCGTAGAGAGGATCTTCCCAGTGACAAGCGCCGTCTCGAACTTTAGCTTTGTCCGATTTTAAGGTGGGCTTATTGGTGGTATCAGATGGAACTATGAAGATCATCAATGGCTCATCACTAGCTAGCTGGGTAACCTAACCTTATACAAGTAGTGCAGTCTACGGTTGTTAGTTATATATGATGTCATAAGGAAGTGATTTCCAGATTATATCATAAGAAGAAAAATCGTGTGATCTTTATATTGCAACAACCAAAAAAAAAGGGAATGAAATTAATACCTGAGAAGCATGAAACTGCAGCTTGAAGACAACCTTTAGCTTGTTCTTGTCGGTACTCCTCCACCGCACTGACTTGAACATTGTATTGTATTGCCAACTAAATTAAAGAAAAAGACGGAGTTGCACAGGCGGCGAGTGGCCGGAGAATCGGCAACCACCTCCGGAAATCCACCGAGAAAATGCCTCGAGAGACAAACTTTTCAGTGCCCAATTCGGAACTGAAGCTCTACGCGCAAAGCTTACAAACATGACATATTGCAAGATATTGGCTTGGGTAGAGTTGAAGTAATCGGTGGTATATCGTTTTCAAAGCCAATTATCTACACATATACTGGAAAAATCAGATAAAAATGGCAATGGCGCACTCCTCTCTCTCTCTCTCTCTCTCTCTCTCTCTCTCTCTCTCTCTCTCTCTCGCGAGTCGCGACTGAGAAGTGGCATAACGATCATTCCGATTAATACCTCAACTGCTAAGACAATGCGTAAATAAATAAAGGAAGTTACTATTCACCGCCCCTTTTTTACTTAACACCTCTCCTAAAGGGCTGGAAAAAGACGTTTTTGCCCTTATGATATTTAAATTAATTTAGAAAGAAAAAACTAACTAAATATAATTCCGGTACGAAATACTGAAAAGTACATACACAAATAAATTCGAACGATCGATCGATACGGAAAAAAATTTCGATTTAACATTTTAAGACCGATCGATCGATTTTCGGTCCTGCAGTGGCGGGACGAACGAAATTTTAGGTCGGCCCGTACAGGTAGGGGTGGGCGTTCGGGTTCGGGTATTCGGGTTTTACCCGAACCCGATCGGGTTCGGGTTGTTCGGGTCGGGTAGTTTGGGTTATTTGTCGGGTATCGGGTAGTTGTTAAGCGGGTCGGGTATCGGGTAGTAATTGACTAACCGGTCGGGTTATTCGGGTACCCGATATATTTTTTTTAAAAATTATTAGTTTTGTACATACATTAAAACATATATAATACATATTTAGATATCAATATAAAACTTTAGTGATGTTAAAGTTTTAAATAATATTTCGACTAGTTTCTTATTTTAAATGTATAATTAACAACTGTATTTTATTTCAATACATAAATCATCATAAAAATTAAAATATATTCTCAAAATTTATAAATAAACATATAAAAATATGTATATATTATATTTATTGAAAACAAAATATCCACATATTGTAAGTTATATTAATATATAACATGAATATTTTAATATTATTGAATTATAATATTTTTAGTCATTTTACAATTAAAAAATCGGGTACCCGACTACCCGACGTGGGGTACACGAACCCGATATATACCCGACAAGCGGGTACCCGCCGTAAAACGGGTCGGGTTCAGGTATTGAAAATCTTAACCCGAACCCGAACTACCCGATACCCGACCCGATGCCCACCCCTATGTACAGGCCCGGCCGAAATTTTAGTTCGACCATATTTTTAATTTTTTTAATACGAGGAGGAATAAAAGTTAAAACCGGAGTTGGTCAGGCCCACTGTTCTCGGCCCGGCATTCGTGTGCGCAGGTCGCGCGCTCGCACACAAGTCGGCTTGATCTGCACCCCCCCTGCACGCGCACGCGAGCGATTTACATGTGGCATAATATTAGTTATTTAATTTAAACTAATAAAATTCACATCTATATATAAGGTGGGTGAAACTATGTTGTTTTTTCAATGTGGGACAACAACTCTTTACTTTAAATTCCCCCAATTAATTCACATTCACAAGCAGGGGGTGCAAATTAGGCCGACTTGTGTGCGAGGGCGCGACCTGCGCACACGAATGCGGGGTCGAGAACAGTGGGCCTGACCAACTCCGGTTTTAACTTTTATCCCTCCCCGTATTAAAAAAAATAAAAATACGGTCGAACTAAAATTTCGGCCGGGCCTGTACGGGCCGACCTAAAATTTGGGTCGGGCCGATCGATATTTTCGGCCCGGACAGCCCGGCCGAAAATTTCGTTCGGCCCGCGCACTGCAGGACCGAAAATCGATCGATCGGTCTTAAAATGTTAAATCGAATATTTTTTTCCGTATCGATCGATCGTTCGAATTTATTTGTATATGTAGTTTTCAGTATTTCGTACCGATTTAGTTAGTTTTTTCTTTTTAAATTAATTTAAATATCATAAGGGCAAAAAACGTCTTTTTCCAGCCCTTTAGGAGCGGTGACAAATAAAAAGGGGGCGAAGAATAGTAATCCAGTAAATAAACGGACATCTATTAAATACCTAATTGAATAATTTTTTTACATATAGGTACTCATGTCAGAAAATGTTACAGATAGGTACCAGATTTAATTTTTACCAGTTTCTTCAGTCATGCCGTACCTTCTTGTGCGTGCATGGCGTACTATTATAATATGTTGATATAGGGTAGATAAATGTCTTTGTACGGCGTACCTATTTTTTAAATAGGGCGTACCTAAATGTGTTAATACGGCGTACCATTTTCTATCATATATGGTACCCGAATGTGTTGTATGGCGTACCTGCGGCATATCGGGTACTTGTCTGCAAAAAATTCTGTTAGGTACCTATATATAAAAAAATCCCGACATGGTACTAAATTACAAGTTTTTTTTTACAGATGAGGTGTTCATGTGTAAAGACATAAATAAAACAACCGAAATTACATTTACCTTTGGGAAATTGATATTGGTAGTTGGACTATGCCAAATCAAATACAAATGGATAATACAGTAGAAACTCTATAAATTAGTACAGTTGGGACCGGCCAAATTTATTAAGTAAAAGAGTTATTAATTAATCGATAAGTTAATAATGATTAATTTATCGATAAATTAATATATTATTAATTTATATTGTGTATTACTTTTCAAACTTTTCAAACATCAAATAACATTTTAATCTCCTATGTCAAGTCAAATTAAGGATCAAACCTTCAATCTCCCAAGTCTATCATAATTCATATTGTGTTAATGTACATATAGGTAATATTAATAAATATATCAACAAAAAATAATTGGCAATTGAGTCATTTTTCGAGTAATCTTCGTTCATGTAATATGAGAATATTTTTAGATTGGAATTATTAATATATAATTTATACGGGACCTAAAGAAATTATCAAAAGTCTATTATCTTATAATTTTAGAGAATTATTAATTTAGCACGTTATCCCCGAGTCGGAACCGGCTGAAAATATTATATTGAAGAGTTTATTAAATTATCGAGTATTAATTTATGGAATTTCTACTGTATATCACTAGTACTCCTTGCACACCCTATGTGTGTGCAATTAAAAATATACAACCTAAATAAATTAATTGGTTGGCTGACAAACGTCATCAAAATCTAACACTCCAACTTAAGTGTAAATATTGCGCAACGACCAAAATAAAACCACAAAGAAAGTGGTGGTGAGTTGAGTAGTTACCAAAGAAAGTGGGTGAGCAGTTTTCTTATTATTTAGTTAGAGCACGGCTTCTTTAAAGCAGTTAAACAATTGGCTTAAAATTTTGCTCTACTTGATACACCAAATTGATATAAAATTGACAGTTTTTAAATGCCCCTGACAATTAATATAAAAGTATAGATACTTCTTTTTCAACATTATATATATATATATATATATATATATATATCAAATCTACTTAGGCCCCTATATATATTTATATATTTAATATTTAGATTAAGAGATGATGAGCCTTAGTAGGTATAAAAAGCTTGCTTCATTTGGCCAACACTCATCAACGATAAATAAACTTTTCCGATAACGGTATGTGGTAAAAAAAAAAATTAAATAGAATCCAAGTGGGCGTTGGTGCTGCAGAAGCTATGGTTCCCCTGGAATTTGCAAGTTAATAATCTTGGCTTTAAAGATTGTTCATCTTAGGCATAGGGGTTGTTGTTCATTCACGGTGGTCAAACAGAAAATTGACCAAGTCTAGATTAAAACCATCGATATCATTATAGGCAATTGTATTGCATATGTAATAATTATATAAACTGTTCATTTTACCTAACTTGCGTCATCAATCTATATATCCTATGTCGTACTTCAATATGTTTGCTAGCTAGTTGAGAAGTCACCAGTCACAACAACATTCAACCTTTAATGGAGATCTTTCTATGTTCCCCTTAATGAAACTATGTCGCTATATAAGTAAAAAAATAAAAAAATAAAAAATCGACTATTCACATCCACAAAGAGTAATCCATTTTAGATATTAGTTCATTGAAAAAGCAGTGCAATATCTTTAGTTGGTGCAGTTAGGTTGGCGTTTCATTTTCTTTTCCCATCGAGTTACGGTAAAGTTTTTCTCACTAATAATTAATGCGTAACGATAAAAATTTGTATTACGTATGTATTAATCTGTCAAAACAAAAGATTATAATAATATTAAAAGCAGATTACAACTACATCACACCATCGACGTATAAAGACAGGAGGTAGAGATATCGATCTTTTTATAATTAAAATAAAATAGAGCGATCACTCATATATATATGTAAAATAAAATGGCCAAGGTTTCACCATGTACGCTTTGGGTGATGATGATCTTCTTAATTATTATTGCCTCGGCACAAAACCCTATTGGCAATGGTCTTAATCGAAGCATATGCCAATTAGGACTCGGCGAGTGCGGCGATGAGCTGTGTTGTGATAAGGGCCGTGGAGTTTGCGGTGTGAAGTGTTGCCAAGAAAATTGTAACAAAAAGCTTAAAGGCAAAAACCCCGTCGCTGAATGCGATTCAGTTTATGGAGGCATACGACTCTGTGTATGGTCTTAGGGTAACCACAATGATGGTTTATAATGGTTTATAGGCGTGTCATATTTGCTTATTTGGCACTTTATATGACACAACACCATTGCGGATGTATCATGAGTATGACATTGTGTCATATTTATGACACAGTGTTATAGGAATTAAAAGGAGAGAGAATGTGAGAGAAAGAAAAAAAAATTACTTATTTATAGTTGTGGATCCGTGTTATAGTTGTGTTATTATTGTGAAAAAAGTAGAATAAAAAGTTTTATGGAATAAAATATAAAAAAATATAGTGAAAAGCTGATGTAGCAGTATTATGAGTGTGTTATTGTTGTGGACACCCTTACTGGTGTTAGAATACCTAATTAAAAAGCACAATTTCATTGCATAAATTAAAGCTCATCTTATTATTTATTATTCATTTGTGTCGTGTGATATCTTACTTGAAAAACAAGCTTTCCTAGCTGCTTAATACGGTAGAAACTCTATAAATTAATACTCGATAATTTAATAAACTCTTTAATATAATATTTCCGGCCAGTCCCGACTCGGGGATAACGTACTAAATTAATAATTCTCTAAGATTATAAGATAATGAACTTTTGATAATTTCTATAGTTCCCGTATAAATTATAAATTAATTATTCCATATATAAAAACATTCTCATATTACATGAACAAAGATTACTTGAAAAATGAATCAATTGTCATTTGTTTTTTGTTGAAATCAATTTTCCCTTGCATATTGTCTCTACTTGTCCTTATCATTGTAAGAACTTCTGGCGTTGTTTTCTCATAGGTCAACAAGAAATTTCCCATTGCATTTGAGTTTGGGAAGTTTGAAAGGTATACATTATAAATTAATAAGTCTTTTAATTAATAAATTTGGACGGCCCCAACTGTATTAATTTATAGAGTTTCAACTGTATTATTGTTATCCAAGGAAAACAAATGAGAAAAGATCCGCTTTAATTATATATTCCCATTAAATGATAATCGAAAATCAAGATTTGGTTTCTGAGAACCGAAATGCCTGAATATATATTATTGGAGTGATATATACATGTACAAAAACTCACATTGTAAGTAGATCTTATGATTCACTTCACTCAATATCATATGGCCCATCATCATCGTCCGACCAGAATTTCCAGTATTTTGTGGCTCGTCATCTTCATCATTGGTATGCCGTCGTCTTCTTCATCGGCGGCTCATTCTCTAGCACAAAAGCCACCTGGCGCCGCCGGCCATAACGACGGCATATGCCAAGTAAACCTCGGACCATGCCGAGACGAATTCCACTGTTGTGACGATCCCGGCGGAGTCTGCGAAGTAAACTGCTGCCAGGAAAAGTGCAATACTCAGCTTCAAGGCAAAAGCCCCATCGCTCAATGCGCCGGCGACCAACGACTCTGTGTTTGCATTTATTCGTGTTGATTAGCAGTGATTTGTTGACGTCTTTTAGACTATATTTATCCATGACCTTCACAACCGATCATGATAATAAAATATTAATTTCTCTCTCCTTCACATCCACAACCTGCACCTCAATCCAACCTAAATAATTTTCAACTTTATCAACAACCCAACACAACCCGTACTATTTATATTTATAATCATGTTAAGTAGTATTTGAATTATGATATATTATAGAATGTAATAGAGAAATTGATAATTTGAAATTTTGATTCAAAATGTATCAATATTAGTCTCTATTTGTAGAGAAAAACAAATCATATATTTTGGTAAAAAAATAAAAATAAAATTTTAACAGATAATTGATGTATCATACAAATCAATAAAAAGCATACAGAACAGTTTATTGAAAACTATGCACAACCGGTTGATGAAGCAGGTTGGCACCAACCGGGTTGCGGGAGGTTGTGGGATTCTTTTATTTTTTTGATTTATTTTTCTCATTTCTCTATTTATTTACACACGACCGGTTGCCGATATGCTACGTTTGGATCGGGGGATTTCGATTTGAAATCCGAATTTCATTCAAATCACCCGTTTGGCAACCGCTCGGATTTGGATTTCGATTTCATCCAAATCCGAGGAGAATCCGAGCGCTTGTCTTTTGATGGTTTTGAAATTCGATCGGAAACGGTCCGTTTTCGAAATACCAAATCTTGCCGTGATTATTTTCTTAAATAATAATAATAATTATTATTATTATTATTGACAAACGATGAGTCGAGCCGACCAGCGAGCTCGACGAACGACGAGTCGAGTCGGCCGACGAGCTCGACGACATGAGTCAAGTCAACTCGCGAGCTCGGCGATCGATGAGTCGAGTCGGCTTGCGAACTCGACGATCGATGAGTCAAGTCGGCTCGCGAACTCGGTGAGCCAGCTCGAGCTCGATGACCGATGGCTCAAGCCGGCTCGAGAGCTCGAGCACATTTTGAAATTCGGATTTCCGAAATCCTAACGTTTGCCAAACGGTGGATTTGTATTTAAAATTTGGATTTCAGAATTCATAATTTCAAATCACGAATTTCAATTCAAATACACCAATCCAAACGCAACCTTATGGAACTTGAAATTAATTTTCATTTAATAAATATGTAATGAGAGGCATGTTGAACAGCACGTTTTTTGGTAAAAAGTGTTAGTGACGAATAACAATTTTCGAGTTCCAAAAAGCCGCCGCCTACGACGATCGTTTCAGTTTTGCTTGTTCTATATCATCAGTATAGCAAAGATGAAGAATCAGATGGAATTCGATGAAGGGTGGCCCATATTGCAGGAAGCCATTGACAAGCTCACGGAGATTTTCGAAATCGAACGACTGCGCAACAATAGCCTATTCACCTCCGATGAATATATGCGGGTGCATACGTATCCTTCTTCTAGAAAAGGGTTCTTGGGGTTATGTTCTCTTATTATGGCGTGGGCTGTTCTCCCATGATCCATCATCTGTTTCACGCCAACATTAGCATATCGTCGTTTCTTTGCTTTGCGTCAGGGATTTATTAGGGTTGTTGGTTTATTATTACAATCTTTAACTCAGCAGAATAGGACAGTCTACAGCGTATGTCACCCCGATATCGACGATCCCTCGGTTCAGAAATTGTACGACCAGTACAAGAAGACGTTCGAGGACTACATCTCCTCCAAGGTTGTTTATCTATGTACCTACCTGCACCGTTGAATCTGAAGCTCATTTGAGGATGATATGTGATGTTTTTATCTTTGCCTTTTGGAAAACTTAGGTGCTGTCTTCGTTGAGAGGAAAAGAGGGTGAAGATCTACTGAGGGAGCTTTTGCGAAGGTGGAGCTATCACAGACTTATGACTAGGTGGCTCTCGAGGTTTTTCTACTACCTCCAAAGACATTACATACCTGTGAAGAGACTGCCTTCGCTCGAAGACACCAGCACCTTCGCCTTCTTTAATCTGGTAACTTATTAATCATCCGATGGGCTTGATAATTTGTCTGAGTTGAGCTCGACGTTTGCAATGCAGTAAATGCCTCGTTATGTATGACCTCTCCTTTTAGGTCTTTGGTGAAATGAACGATAGAGTTTGCAATGCCATTGTATCACTGGTGAACACAGAGCGTGAGGGTGAGCATATTGATCGGGCCTTGGTGAGAGGAGTCACTGATATTTACAAGGTAATGTGGGAGAAAGCAGAGTTTAAACATTATGCTCAAGATTTCGGAAGGTTGATGCTTGAAGCCACTTCGAAGTACTACTCGAGGAAAGCCAGCGAGTGGAGTTCGAGCTTGTCCAATGATGATTATGTGCTCAAGGTCAGCATAGCATAACATTGCGTATACTCCAAAGGGTTTTTTGAATACAGGAAAGAAAACGAATCACCTTGGCTGTTGCATTAGGTTGGGCAGTGCTTGGAAGAAGAGAAGAGCAGAGTTTCTGATTACCTCGCATTCAAAACAATCAGCAAATCAGTCGATGTTTGCTTTGCTTTTTTCCTATTCTTTCATCTGACAATTCAGTTTTGTGTAGTGAATACACCTATCTGACTTAGTTATGTGCCTATGTTGTAGGAGGTTGCCCGGGGGGAACTACTCAAGCAGGTACACGCCTGCTCGGTGGAACACATAAAGCAAGAATGATCAAGCAAGGGCAACTTCGTTAAATCTGAAAATCTATGGACCATTAGGTTTAGGGTAATAAGTTGCAGTTTATTGCCAACAACTTCTGCCATGCTCCTTTTTTCTGAAAGGATAGTGAACTAACACAAATCATTTTCTTGATCTATATGTGTTCAATCTTAGCCAACTCGCAATCCAAATGACTAACAATTATGGCAATCAATAGAAAATGGGCTTGTAATGTAAGGCCATCTCTAACCATAACTCTATATATACAGTTACTACAGTATCATTTCTCCAAATATAGAGTTTGAACAGTATCAACAAACTTCAACCATTTCCTCTATATTTTATCTATCAGAATATTCTCAAAGTATTCCATTTGTTTTTTATATTATAAAAAATTGTGTTCTTGTTTTAGAGTTTAAAACTTATAAAATAAAGTATTTTATATCTAGAACTAATATTATCATTATTTTATTTATTTTTCACAAAACATTATTCAATAAATTATAATCATAATTTTCTATATGATTAAATAAATTTATGAAAATTTATTGAAAAAAATTATAATATATATCTTTATAATCCATAATTTAAATTTAAACATATTAATACTATTTGAATGGAGCTACTACGATAAAAATGATAATATGATTTATCTAACTATTATTATTGTTCTTTCCAAATTAAGAAATATTAAAAGGCCGATATAAATGTTGAAAAAACTAAATCAAAACAAAAATTAGAAAAAAAAAGTATCAGAAAAATAGAAATAGAAAAGAGAAAATATTTTCGGTTTCTCTCGTCCAAAATAAAATTCTCTCTCCTCCACTATTCATCGTCTTCTTCGTCGGAAATGGAACTCTGATCCTTCGTCGTCCTCCATGTAAAATCAGATTACAAATGAAAAATTCCAATTAAAACCCCAAACGTAATAAAAGAAACTAAACAAAAAAAAGATAGCGGGTGAACAGTGCCCGCTTCACATAGCGGGACACTGTTCACTCCTCTGGATTTGGGGTGGCGTTTGCGGTTCCGTTGGAGGAACTCCAACGCTATTATTGGCGTCCAACGCCCTGTTTACAGGGCCTTTGGAGATGCTCTAAGGATGAGAATGAGTACGATAATAGCAACTACAGCGAAGGATGATGAGGACGACGACGACAGCAAGCAATCAAAAATATTACCATCCACTTTATCAAATGAAAAGAAGGCATCAGATTAATAATAACCGAGTGAATGTTAAAAGTTCCATGCATCGACCGGAAACCAACAAACAGTAAGGACAAACGAAAACCAAACCAGCAAGACTTAGACGACGACCATGGGAGCGTACCACATCGGCGGAGGCTTAGGAAATCTCGAGCTGTTATTAACCATGTGATAGAGAGGCGAGAAAGCAGTTTCTTCGTAGTCGTATATCTTTATGTGATGCCTTCCTAATGGCGGATCATGGTGGAGATCAACCCCCTTTGGGGTGAGTAAAGTAAATCGAGTTGGGCTTAACGAGCGATCCATACTCGCTAGCACGCAAAGCGAAGTAATGGTTCAAACCGACGAAGAATGCCAATCCATCCAAAGAACGATCCATGTAAACCAACTTCCCCTCTTCAAAGTCAAACCTGTGAACGTGAAAACGAAAATCCATCTCACCAGTGAGGTACCACTTCTCCAAATCGCCGCCTTTTGAAGGCAAACATAGTACAGCTGGAACTTTCAATGATGATTCTTCTGATCGGTATTATTATTAGGAGCAGCCACGAGGAAGTTTGCCTGTCGATACATCGACGGTGCCTTGGAATCGTACCCCTTCCAAGGGAATGTCTTCCCAAATTCCTTCGAAAGACGGTCTTCCAAAGAGATTAACTTGGGGCGGAAAAGGTCTTTGAGATCCCAGCCCTCGTACTCGGGTTAAGGCCAATGCAATTCTCTGTGAAACTTTATGTCGTTAACGCCGAAGAAGAGCATGTTATCCTTAACTCTACACACGATGCCGTTGTATCTGTAGTGCGTCCCTATCCATTCATTGTTGTTGTTGTTGTTGTCTGGACATGTACGGCAGAATGCCAGGTTTTTCTAGTCGCCGTAGATCACCAGAGCACGGAAGTCGATGTCTTCCTCGGGATTGGGGCTGGAAATGACCACCTTAGTCACGCATCTGCTGCTCGTCGATTTCAGGTCGTCCTCTTTAAGGGACTGTAATGTGGTGGTGAGAGTTGGGAGCTTGAGGTGGCGATTAGAGAGGGGATTGTAGAGGAACAAGTCGGAGCCACAGGCGTTGATGAGAGCGATGTTGTTTAGGTCGGTGGATGCGATGCGAACGATTTAGTAGTATAAGGAAATTCCGAGTTTGCGCGAGGCACAATTTCCTTAAGACAGATTTCCCCGTATGGAACTGTCTCCCAGGATACGTCGGAAGAGCGTGACTTCGTCGTGCACTGAAGAAATCACCGGCGAACTTGAACAGAATTTGCGAACAGTCTTTGCAGTAGGCTTTATCGTAAGCGAGTTTCGAATGAATCTTTCAGTAGAGTTTCGAGTTTATTTATAGGGATTGGACAGCCTTTCGCAGAAGCGTGTATCCCTTCGTCTGGAACAGACACGGCTGCTCGAACAGTCTACTGTCCGAAAGGATATGGCTGTCCGACCGAACAGATGCCTTGAACAGGCATGGTCTGTTTCGAACAGTGCTCAACCGTTAAGGAGCAAAATAATAAAATAAAATAAAATTTATTTTCCTGGGAAAAATCATAATCCGGTCGCAAAAGGGCGGGTTGATCAGGCCCGTCAATTTTTGTCCGGCATTCGTGTGCGCGGGTCGCGCCCACACACGAGTCAACTGGATTCGCACCCCCCCTGCGCGCGCACGCGAGCGGCACATGTGTGGTATAATATTGCCTATTTATTTTAAACAAATAAATCACACCATCATATATAAGGAGGTAGAAATGTTGTGTTCTAACCAATGTGGGACAACCACATTTTCCCATTTTATTTATTTGATTATTAAAGCCCATTCTCATTCATTAAAGCCCAATAACTCCAACAATCCCCCACATGAATGAGAATTGTTTCCCTTTTTCGGAGTTTATACGTTCGTCATTGACCTCTGCATAGAGGATAGTATATTTTACTATTTGAACTTCCTCCTTGTAAAGTACGTTTGATTTACTAGCAGTCTAGTAGACGCGATGTCTTTGAACTATCCCGCCTTTTGTGTAAATAAACCCACGTACACTACACACAGGTCATTTCTATTTGTTCAGTTCTCATTGTTTTGTTCATTTTGGCCGTGAACACGTCCTGATTCTGCGAGGGTTTCTAAAGAACTGAGCCTTTTCCAGTCCTCCTTTGAAGCGGCCCCACTTCTCCCTTACATAGGTGACTTCTCACGTCGCGAGTATTTTCAATCAACACTTTGTGATAGTCATTAAAGCATTATAGTGCTAGCCTTTTTCCATCCTCACTGTTTTCTGACAGGAATGAGCGGGGTTACCCCCACAGTGATACTAAGTCCTAAAATTAGGTTGTCCCTTTGAACTTAGATCTTGGGATCTCCAGTCACTTAGGTTGGGTTTCCTTTTTAAAACTTTTATACTTTAAGGCTTCTCAAGCCCATTCCTTTCGTCAGCCTATAAATTGCGTCTCTGTTTAACCCTTTGGTTAGCGGATCCGCTATGTTATCTTTCGATTTTACGTAATCTATCGAGATGATTCCAGTTGAGAGCAATTGTCTAAGGGTATTATGTCGACGGCGTATATGCCTCGATTTACCATTATACATCGTACTCTGTGCCCGTCCAATTGCCGATTGGCTATCGCAGTGTATGCATATAGGTGGCACAGGTTTTTCCCATTTTGGAATATCCTCTAGGAAGTGGCGTAGCCATTCAGCTTCTTCTCCACATTTATCTAAGGCAATAAACTCAGATTCCATAGTGGACCTTGCTATTACGGTTTGTTTTGAGGATTTCCACGATACTGCAGCTCCTGCTAGTGTAAACACATACCCACTTGTGCATTTCGAGTCTTTTATATCAGATATCCAATTTGCGTCAGTGTACCCTTCTAGTACAGCTGGATATCTCCCATAGTGTAATCCGAGATCACGAGTATACCTTAGGTATCTCAAGACCCTTATAATTGCAGTCCAATGCTCCGCACTTGGATTGCTTGTGTATGAACTTAATTTGCTTATTGCATACGCGAGATCTGGCCTAGTACAACTCATTAGGTACATTAGGCTTCCAATAATCCGTGAGTATTCTACTTGAGAAACACCCTCACCGCGATTCTTTGATAGGTGAACGCTTCTATCTAGTGGCGTTCTGGCGATACAATTGTCATTTTTATTGAATTTGTCAAGAATTTTGTCTATGTAGTGAGCTTGACTCAAAACTAGACCTTCATTCGTTCGTGTGATTTTAACCCCCAAAATCACATCTGCAATTCCCATATCTTTCATATCAAATTTCGAATTTAACATACTCTTAGTAGATTTGACTATTGTGTCACTACTTCCAACTATGAGTATAACGTCCACGTATAGACATAGGATGACATAGTCTTCATTTGTTTCCTTAGAATAAACGCATTTGTCGCATTCATTGATCTTAAAACCACTCGTTATCATTGCGTGATCAAATTTTTCATGCCATTTCTTAGGAGCTTGTTTTAAACCATACAATGATTTAACTAATTTACAGACTTTCTTTTCGGTTCCCGGAGCTTGAAACCCCTCGGGTTGCTCCATATATATTTCTTCATCTAAATCACCGTTTAAGAAAGCTATCTTGACATCCATTTGATGTACTTCCAAATTTCTCAATGATGCAATAGCAAGTATCATTCTTATTGAATTTATCCTCGTTACAGGAGAATAAGTATCAAAATAATCTAGGCCTTCACGTTGGTTGTATCCTTTGATAACAAGTCTAGCCTTATATTTTTCGATCGAACCATCTGGTTTTGTTTTCCATTTAAAGATCCATTTAGATCCTAATGGCTTGCATCCTTCTGGGAGATCTACTAACTCCCAAGTATGATTCTGCAAAATAGAATCAATTTCACTTTTAATGGCTTCTTTCCATAAAGGTCCTTCAGAGGAGCCCACTGCTTCATTGTAAGTTAGTGGTTCCTTTTCGAGCAAGTAGGTAACAAAGTCGTCACCAAACGTTTTTTCTATCCTTGCTCGTTTACTACGCCTTGGTTCAAAATCGAGAACCGCGCTAGGATCCTCAATTTCTTCGTTTGTCCGTTTAGATGAACTGGACCCATCATTGGATTTGTACGGAAATATTTTTTCAAAGAAACATGCATTTCTTGATTCCATTGTTGAGTTCTTGTGTATTTCTGGAATTTTTGAATCATATACAAGAAACCGGTATGCCGTGCTATTATGTGCATACCCTATAAAAATACAGTCTACCGTTTTAGGACCGATTTTTACTACCTTAGGTGTCGGTATGACTACCTTGGCGAGACACCCCCACATTCGCAAATGTTTATAGGACGGCGTTTTTCCTTTCCATAATTCATATGGTGTTTTGTTTTGTTCCTTCCGAGGTATTCTGTTTAACAGGTAATTACTCGATAAAATTGCTTCACCCCACACATTGGCCGGTAATCCCGAGCTTAACAACATTGCATTCATCATTTCTTTAAGAGTGCGATTTTTACGTTCGGCAACCCCATTTGACTGAGGTGAATAAGGAGCGGTTACCTCGTGGATAATACCGTGTTCCGCACAAAAGTTACCGATCGGCGCTTCATATTCACCGCCTCGGTCGCTCCTTAGTCGTTTTATTTTCTTACCGAGCTGATTTTCAACCTCGGTTTTGTAGAGAATAAATTTCTCTAATGCTTCATCCTTGCTTTTAAGTAAATATACATAGCAATATTTCGTGCTATCGTCTATAAACGTTATGAAATATTTATTGCCGCCTCGTGTTTGTGTATTTTTTAAATCACAAACGTCACTATGAATTAGCTCAAGCGGTACAGTACTCCTTTCTACCGTTGGGAAGGATGACCTTGTTAATTTAGCTTCAACGCATATTTCGCATTTATTTTCCGAGTTGATTTCAAATTTAGGAATGTGGTTCAAGTTAATTAATCGACGTATCGAATTAAAATTAGCGTGGCCTAGTCTACCATGCCATAGGTTAGAGCATTCGAGCAAGTAAGCAGAACTGTTACTTTTATTATCGACGACAGTCATTACATTAAGTTTGAACAGCCCTTCAGTAGCATAACCTTTTCCTACGAACATTCCTGACTTAGATAAAATAACTTTATCCGATTCTATCACTATGCGAAACCCGTGCTTATTGAGCAAGAATCCAGACACGAGGTTCTTGCGAATTTCCGGCACATATAGCACATCTTTGAGCGTCATTGTTTTTCCGGATGTCATCTTCAGCATTATGTCTCCTTTCCCCTCCACGGTAGCAGCAACTGAGTTGCCCATATAGATACTTTCCCCTTGAACGGGTTCAAAGGTCGAGAAATGACTTCGGCTTTTGCACACGTGCCTTGTAGCGCCGGTGTCAATCCACCATTCCTTCGGGTTCGATTCAGTCATGTTCACTTCTGAAACTACAGCCACAAGACTCATCTCTCCAACATCTCGAGTGATATCTTTCGTCAGGTTGGCTTCGTGTTTCTTTTTAGGAAGTCGGCACTCGGATGACTTGTGACCCATTTTGTCACAGTTGAAGCATTTACCTTTGAACTTGTACTTGGGTTTCGAGATTCCCCCGGTAGCCCCGAACTTCTTTTTGACTTGAAACGCTTTCTTTGGCTTGGAGTTGTGTCCATGACCATGCTCCATTACATTAATAGCGGACCTCGAGAGCTTTCGTTCCGCACCTTTGTTGTCTTCTTCTATTCGAAGTCTGACAATCAAGTCTTCTAACGACATCTCTTTGCGTTTATGCTTGAGATAATTCTTAAAATCTTTCCATCCCGGAGGCAATTTCTCATGATCGCTGCCACTTGAAAAGATTCGCTTAGAATCATTTTCTCCGCATGGATCTCGTGCAAGATTAACTGGATTTCCTGCACTTGACTGATCACAGTCTTTGAGTCGACCATTACATAGTCGAGGAATCGTCCGACAACGAATTTCTTCGAGCCGGCATCCTCTGTTTGATACTTTCGATCCAGCGACTCCCACAATTCCTTAGCCGTCTTCACTCCACAATATACATTGTATAAAGTGTCATGAATGGCATTTAGGATATAGTTTCGGCATAGGAAATCTGCATGCTTCCATGCGTCAACGGCAGATTGGGTTGCCACATCAACCTGCCCTTCGGGAATTATAGGTTCAAGTTCAGTAAGAAACCTGTCTAGATTGAGCGTTGTAAGGTAGAATAACATCTTCTGCTGCCACCGTTTGAACGTCGAAGCCACCCCGGCGAACTTCTCTGGTTTCTCCATGTGGCTTGCAGGAATCGCAGAAGGTATAGCTGTGGCGGTTGGAACTTCAACGTTGTCTTCGTTCGACATCGTCAGGATCTGTCTTAAGATTGTTGTTTAGGTCGGTGGATGCGATGCGAACGATTTAGTAGTATAAGGAAATTCCGAGTTTGCGCGAGGCACAATTTCCTTAAGACAGATTTCCCCGTATGGAACTGTCTCCCAGGATACGTCGGAAGAGCGTGACTTCGTCGTGCACTGAAGAAATCACCGGCGAACTTGAACAGAATTTGCGAACAGTCTTTGCAGTAGGCTTTATCGTAAGCGAGTTTCGAATGAATCTTTCAGTAGAGTTTCGAGTTTATTTATAGGGATTGGACAGCCTTTCGCAGAAGCGTGTATCCCTTCGTCTGGAACAGACACGGCTGCTCGAACAGTCTACTGTCCGAAAGGATATGGCTGTCCGACCGAACAGATGCCTTGAACAGGCATGGTCTGTTTCGAACAGTGCTCAACCGTTAAGGAGCAAAATAATAAAATAAAATAAAATTTATTTTCCTGGGAAAAATCATAATCCGGTCGCAAAAGGGCGGGTTGATCAGGCCCGTCAATTTTTGTCCGGCATTCGTGTGCGCGGGTCGCGCCCACACACGAGTCAACTGGATTCGCACCCCCCCCCCCCCCTGCGCGCGCACGCGAACGGCACATGTGTGGTATAATATTGCCTATTTATTTTAAACAAATAAATCACACCATCATATATAAGGAGGTAGAAATGTTGTGTTCTAACCAATGTGGGACAACCACATTTTCCCATTTTATTTATTTGATTATTAAAGCCCATTCTCATTCATTAAAGCCCAATAACTCCAACAAGCGAGCCACTCATGAGAAGAGCCCACGCACTCCAAGTAGATGTCATCTTCTTGGGATTCCAAAAACCCTAGCTGCCCTTTCAAGTTTTCCCGATAGATGGCTATGACTTTGTCCTCTGCGATAGAGTAGATCATGAAAACTTTGTCGTGGTATGATAGTTTAATCTTATGAGTCAGCATCAGCCATGGAAGACGAAGACCAGCAGCAGATTTCGTTGAGGAAGAATTAGAAGTATCATCATCAGCTTTGTTAGTAAGTTTCTTCGCTAGTGCTATCGTCGGACCAGATGACGACGTCATCGTCGTGGAAGCTTTGTTAATAAGTTTCTTCAGTCCTATTTCCTTTGCACATGAAATCGGGACAGGGAAATGAATATATGGAGTCGTTCGGTCTCTCTAGTTCGAAGCGTTTCGAATCACTATGTGCTCTCATACTCAGCATTTGCTTGCCTCTTGGAGCTTTTTCACCTATTGTTCCAAGAATCCGGTCGATATTAGAAAAACCAAAGTTGAATTCAAGACAAGCTACAACAAACGTATTAAAAAGATACGGTAATAACAGAAACAATCACCCACCCGAGATTTGGATTATCAGACAATACCGCGAGTTTCCTCTTATTGGTATTATAGTCCTCCTCCAGCGTCCACCATACACGGCGGAAATTTCCACCTTGAGTTGTAACAAACACCTCGCCATGGAAGCAAACGGTGTAATCTAAAGCACCCATTCGCGACGAATAATTCTGGTATGAGTCAATTTTTGGGATAACACCTAAAATGGTCCCCGATGTTTACCCTATGAACCAATTTAGTCCCTGGTGTTTCGCGTGAACCAATTTAGTCCCTGATGTTATCGAAAATGAACCAAATTGGCCTCTCCGTCAATCCGTCCGTCAATTTAGACGGAGATGTCATTTGCGACAGCTTTAGCGACGGAATCCATCGCTAACTGAAAATTTAAAAACAAAAATTGAAAAAATATTAAAAAAAGAGGGAAAAATGCAAAAAAAAGGGAAAAAATTCAAACAATACAGTAAAAAACTCAAAAAAAAAGAGAGAGAATATTACCAAAAATTAAATAAAAAATAAATAATAAAAAATAAAAAGTAATAAAAGTAAAATAAAAATGAAATAAAATAGAAAATGATAAATTAAACATTAAAAATGAGGAAAAATCCAAAAAAAGGAAAAAAAAATCAAAAAATAGAGTAAAAAATTCCAAAAAAGAGAGAATATTACTAAAAACTAAATAAAATATAAATATTAATAAAAATTAAAAAATAATAAAAGTAAAGTAAAAAGTAAATTTAAAAGAGAAAATGTTAAATTAAAAATTAAAAATGAGGAAAAAATCCAAAAAAAGGAAAAAAAAATTAAGAATAAAATTTCAATAAAAATAAATAATAATAAAAAGATGATAATTATAAATTTAACATTTAAAAAGTAAAAAATAAAATACGTTAATTTGTTATTATTTATTTTTATTATTATTTTGTTTTTATTTTTTTATTATTTATTTTTTAGTTTATTAGTAACATTCTCTTATTTTGAACTTTTACTCTTTTATTTTAATTTTCGATTCTTTTTGGATTTTGTCCTCATTTTTAAGGTTTAATTTATCATTTTCTATTTTAAATTTAGTTTTTATTTTACTTTTATTATTTTTTATTTTTATTATTTGTTTTTTATTTATTTTTGGTAATATTCTCTTTTTTTTGGAATTTTTTACTCTTTTTTTTATTTTTTTTCCTTTTTTTTGATTTTTCCTCATTTTAATGTTTAATTTATCATTTTCTATTTTAAATTTCGTTTTTATTTTACTTTTATTATTTTTAATTTTTTTACTATTTACTTTTTATTTAAATTTTGGTAATATTCTCTCTTTTTTTTGAATTTTTTACTGTATTTTTTGAATGTTTTTCCTTTTTTTTTGCATTTTCCCCTCATTTTTAATATTTTTTATTTATTTTTTAATTTTCAATTAGCGACGGAAATTCCGTCGGTAAAGCCGTCGCAAATGCCATCTCCGTCTAAGTCGACGGACGGATTGACGGAGGGACCAATTTGGTTCATTTTCGATAACATCGGGGACTAAATTGGTTCACACGAAACATCGGGGACTAAATTGGTTCATAGGGTAAACATGGGGGACCATTTTAGGTTTTATCCCGTCAATTTTTATATAACATGAGAACATAGCAAACAATACCATAAACTACACTACAAAGGCGAAGATTTCCATAAATTTTACACCTGAAATGGAGCTCTAGTTCCTCGGCTGATGCCAGCAGTTCTTTTGTTTTCAGCAATGGGAAACTTTCCAAAAGAGGGGCCATATACCTTTCTGAGTCGTATATTTTCCAGACGCCAAATACATGGACGTGCTTTTGTCAAATCCCATTCCTCTAAGCATAAAACCAGAGATGAAATTCAAGCAAGCTGGGCAGACTCTTCGAAGAATTTACGAGGCAGGGAGAAGAAAATCAGAGCTAGATCTGGCGTATTTCAACGCAAAATCGATGAGATACACAACAAACATAAGACGTCTAGTAGAGACTGAAAGAAAGATGACGATGATCGTGAGATGGAGGAAGAGGATGGGGTTTGTTTGTGGGCAAAGACACATTCAGTCAATCAAAGGAGCCTCAGTCAATCTACGAATTCACTGTTAAGGTAAATGACGTATATCGTTTGCTTCTCCATTAGGATTATTATGATGTTATAGCTGCCTGATTTTCACCATTTTTAAATGAAATTAGTCGATTGCTCCTAATCAAATCAATGGTTTCATGCGATAGATGGAATATGCAGCTGACATCGATTCGATAAGAGAAGCTTGAGAGCTAATCGCCCGCGGTAATAAAACCCCAGTCTTGTCATCAGAAACTCTGAACTCCATAGCCGGAAGGAAGCTTTAGTTCAAATGCGAATGCTTCCAAAAGGGTGAGATATTAATCAACTACTTTCATTGAATTTTTCGTGAAAAAGTTGCAATTGAGGACCTTTTTCGCCTGTTGATTTTTTTCAGCAGGGCTTTCAAGTTTCGAGGGGCTTGTAATACCATATTTTCGCTTACCTAAGAAGAGGCGGCCCGAGGAGTTGTACCACATAGCAGGTGAATTCAATCAATCCCATAACTTTAATATTTATTTCTTTTCGTATCATGTGGCGTCATTCCTACTCGTTTGAACTTAGCGGTGATCATGTGGCTGCTGTCGCTTTGGCTTCGAAGCTGCGATGGATAAGTGCTCGTCTAGTCATACCTAAGAACGCGCCAAAATACAAAGTTGAAAATGTGATTCTTTATGGCACTCAAATCGTATGGAGTGGAGTGAGGCCTCAGTGAACTCCAGGGAAGAGATATGCTCTCGGGTCTTGCAAGAAACCAATGTTGTACTAATCCATCCTTACAATGATGGTCGAATCATGAGGTAGATAGATAGATACCTGGTATTTTAGATTCTGTTTTAGTGCTTATTAGAGAATTAATTAAAGGATCATTTCTCCTACATAAGTTTGAAGTCATTCGATGTTGTTGCTGCTCTTTTAGTGGGACGGTGACGATATTTCTGGAATTCTTGGAGCAGATACCTAATCTCGACACGATAATAGTTCCACTAAGTGATATCGAAAATCCTTAAAAATGCAATTCGCTCTTTGCTCATCACTTTTCGCTGGAACGGATGATATTGCGTATTTAAGAAAATCTTGTATATATTTTAGGAGGCTGATTGATTTCTGGGGTGGCAATAGCAGCCAAGTCCATCAACCCGAAAATACAAATCTTAGCTGCAGAGTCAAAAGGAGCAGACGATGCCTATCAATCCAAGAAAGGTAGCTCGATCGTTACTCTGCCAGAAACTAACACCATTTGCGACGACCTTCGAACGTTTCTTGGCGATTTAACATGGTGAGGAAAGGCAGAGATATTAGTTAATGACAAGTTTCTTCTTTTTTTTCTAATGGATTATATTGCAGGCCTGTAGTTCGAGATTTGGTGGATGATGTCATCATCGTAGAGGATAAAGAGGTAGTAGAGCAATGAGACTCTGCAATGAAATTTTGAAGGAGGCCATCGAGCCCAGCGCAGCCATTGGCCTCGCTGCCGTTCTATTTGACGAGTTTAAGATGTTTCAAAATGGAAAGATTGCAGAAATATCGGCATCATACTCTCTGGAAGTAACATCGACTTGGATGTGCTGTGGAGAGACTTGCATGCGATGGAATAATAGGTAGGGTTTTGTAAATGATTCAAACTCCATTTACGTAGGGTTTTGTAAATGATTCAAACTCCATTTACGTAGGGTTTTGTAAATGATTCGAACTCCATTTCTTAGACCCCAGATAAAGAAATGGAGTTTGAGCATATGCAAAACCCTACATATTATTCCATTGCATGCAAGTGTTTCCACAGCACATCCAAGTCGACGTTACCTCCAGAGAGTATGATGCCGATATTTTTGCAATCTTTTCATTTAGAAACATCTTAAACTCGCAGATAGAATGGTGGCGAGGCCAATGGCTGCGCTGGGCTCGACCTCCTTCAAAATTTCATAGCAGAGTCTCATTGCTTCTACGACCTCTTTATCCTCTACGACGATGACATCATCCACCAAATCTCGAACTACAGGCCTGCAATATAATCCATTAAAAAGAAAAAAAAGAAGAAGAAACTTCTCATTAACTAATATCTCTGCCCTTCCTCACCACGTTAAATCGCCAAGACAAGCTCGAAGGCCGTCGCAAATGGTTTTAGTTTCTGGCAGAGTTAGGATAGAGCCACTTTTCTTGGATTTATAGGCATCGTCTGCTCCTTTTGACTCTGCAGCTAAGATTCGTATTTTCGGGTTGATGGACTTTGCTGCTATTGCCACCCCAGAAATCAATCCGCCTCCTAAAATATATTCAAGAATTTATTAAATACGCAATATCATCCGTGCCAGCGGAAAGTGATGAGCAAAGAGCGAATGGCATTTCGAAGGATTTTCGATACCACTTAGTGGAACTATTATAGTGTCGAGATTAGGTATCTGCTCCAAGAATTCCAGACATATCGTCCCCGTCCCACTCAAAAAGCAGCAATAACATCGAATTACTTCGAACTTATGTAAAAGAAATGATCCTTTAACTAATTGTCTAATAAGCTCTAAACCAGAATCTAAAATCCCAGGTATCTATCTATCTACCTCATGATTCAACCATCGTTGTAAGGATGGATTAGTACAACATTGGTTTCTTGCATGACCCGAGAGCATATCTCTTCCCCGGACTTCACTGAGGGCTCACTCCAATTCAATGGTACAAATTTTCGACTTAATTAGCACCCGAGAATCTACGCAACTGAGCTCTTCGACGAACGCAAACTGATCTTAACGACTTCTCTCGCACTGTCCTTTCAATGCATCTCTATCCTCTTTCAGACGAGCGACTTCTCTGCGTAGGCTTTGGCCCTTCACGCTCTCCTCCGCCAATTGTCGCCGAAGATAGCAGAGTTCGACTTCCCATGCCTCCGATCGCCTTAAAAAGGTGTTGGAATCGTGCTTTCGCATCTCAAGAGCAGTTTCTGATACTCGATTCTGCTTTGCATGGAGTTCGAGCATCGAATTTGAATCTCCGGGACAAGGTAGTACTTCATTGACAGATGCACTGTCTTAACTTGATAGGGTAATATCTGTCTACTTGATGAACCTCTACTGCTTCTGCTCAGCTCGGAGATCGTCTTATTACACGCCATATCCTGGTAGAAAAAAGGAGATAAAAAAGAACGATAGCTGCTGAATGAATAGGGCTACAAGTATAAAACCGAAATCTAACTGTGACAGTGATCGTAAAAGAAAAGGAAAGATTATGACGATCGAGTCGTTTTTGGCCGTTATATCTCCGTGCGATCTCAAGCTGTGATCTTTTTGATTTAGCATGAAGTTATCAAATTTCTTCCACCTCTCTGTAGTAACAAGCAGGCAAAGCGAAAAAGAAAATGACATCTTTCCATTTTAATGCATTGCATGAACATTGTTATCGAGCTACCTACCTCCTATCGTTAGACTCATGTATCCTTGGAATCGAAACCTGAAAAGAATCGAATTAACATTTTCATTTCCATCCGGCAGGAATAAAACTGCAGAAAAATGAAGGGGGCAAGAATAAAAAGAGGGTATAATTTGTAATGTTGCTCGATCAGTACATTTCAAACGACGAAGTTGTGTGTCTTCTCTTGGATTTTCCCAGATTTGGGCTAACGGTTGAACGTTACGGTTTCTTAGAGAGGATTTTCCCAGTGAAAAGCGCCTTCTTGAACTTTAGCTTTGTCCGATTTTAAGGTGGGCTTATTGGTGGTATCAGATGAAACTATGAAGATCATCAATGGCTCATCACTAGCTAGCTGGGTAACCTTATACAAGTAGTGAAGTCTACGGTTGTTAGTTTATATGATGTCATAAGGAAGTGAGTTCCAGATTATATCATAAGAAGAAAAATCATATAATCATTATACTGCAACAAACGAAAAAAAAAAGGAATGATTATTACCTGAGAAGCATGAAACTGCAGCTTGAAGACAACCCTTAGCTTGTTCTTATCCGCGGTACTCCTCCACCGCACTGACTTGAACATTGTATTGTATGAAAAAGACGGAGTTGCACAGGCGGCGAGTGGCCGGAGAATCGGCAACCACCGCCGGAAATCCACCGAGAAAATGCCTCAAGAGACAAACTTTTCAGTGCCCACTTCGGAACTGAAGCTCTTCGCGCAAAGCTTACACACAGAAGTCTCGCAATTTCTCGAGTATTGCAAGTGGCTTGGGTAGAGTTGAAGTAATCGGTGGTATATCATTTTCAAAGCCAATTATCTATACAATCGATACTGAAAAAATTAGATAAAAATGGCAGTGGCGCGTCTCTCTCTCTCTCTCTCTCTCTCTCTCTCTCTCTCTCTCTCTCTCTCTCTCTCTCTCTCTCTCTCTCTCTCTCTCTCCTCTCCTCCCTCCCTCCCTCCCTCTCCCCTCCCTCCCTCTCTCCCCTTCTCCCTCCCCCTCTCTATCCCTCTCTCTCCCTCTCTCCCTCCCTCTCTCTCTCCCCCTCTCTCCCCCTCTCCCTCCCTCACTCCCTCTCCCTCTCCCTCACTCCCTCTCCCTCTCCCTCTCTCTCTCCCCCTCCCTCTCCCTCTCCCTCCCTCCCTCCCCCCCCCCCTCTCTCTCTCTCTCTCTCTCTCTCTCTCTCTCTCTCTCTCTCTCTCTCTCTCTCTCTCTCTCTCTCTCTCTCTCTCTCTCTCTCTCTCTCTCTCTCTCTCTCTCTCTTGAGAATTACGATTAGTACCTCAACTGCAAAGACAATGTGTAAATTAGGGGTGTAAACGAACCGAGCTGTTGGCTCGAGCTCGGTCAAAATCGAGATCCAACCCATTTTCGAACACCTCAACCCCAACGCACAAGCTCTATCTTCCGGCGCTCCTCGTCCTCCTTCTTCTCGCGCTCATCGTCCTCTTTCTTCCAGTCTCTACTAGACGTCTGCCATTTGTTCTCTATCTCACCGATTTTGCGTTGGAATACGCCAGGTCTGCCTCCTAAATTCTTCGAAGCGTCTGCCCAACGTGCTTGAATTGCATCTCTGTCACGAAGTTTGGGCACCTTGTATTCTAAGTCTTTTTTTTTTCAAATTTTTTAAGCCAGTAAGCAATTTATTCGTCTTCATCTTGGTTCCCATCAACCCCGTTTGAATCTTCTTGAATTCTACCATGATCTTCCTCCCCAGCTTCTTCCCCAACTTTCCATCAGTTCTTGCTGTACTGAGCTTGTTGCGATGAGCCTACCAACAATCGAACCTCCAATACTATGACCATGGTGGAATTCAAGAAGATTCAAACGAGGTTGATGGGAACCAAAATGAAGACGAAGAAATTGCTTACTGGCTTAAAAAATTTGCAAAAGAAGACTCAAAACACAAGGTGCCCGAACTTCGTGACAGAGTGCAATTCGAGCACGTTGGGCAGACGCTTCGAAGAATTTAGGAGGCAAGAAGAAGAAAATTCGAGGTAGATCTGACGTATTCCACGCAAAAATCCTGAGATATAGAACAAATGGCAGACGTCTAGTAGAGACTGGAAGAAAGAGGTCGATGAGGGCGAGAAGATGGAGGACGCGGAGCGCCGGAAGATGGGGGACGAGGATCGCCGGAAGATGGAAGACGAAGAAGAAATAAACTCAGAACTGTTTTTGGCTTTTCTTAGTCGTCCTTTTGGGTATATTTCGAAGTTTTCAAAGCTGACTAAGTTTTTGCAAAATGATCTCGTTGACAAATAAGTTTTGGTCAAATGACCTCCCTTTAAAATAACTTAGTTAGCTGAACACTTATCATCGACATATGTATATAAATCCAACGACATTCAGGGGTAAAAATAAAAATTAAAAAAAAAAACCAACGACATTTAGTGTCATTTACGACGCTACAACCACCACAAGCACTACTTAGCAGTAATGAAATGTAAGAAATACCATTTAAAATTTTATTTTTTAAATAACTTAATTAATAATATAACAACATAAAAAAACTTATATATTTGCACATACATAGGATGTGCTAAGTATACTAGTTATTATTATCTCCAAAATATTTGAACGACCATATTTAAAGTAAGCATCAGCAGCACAACACAACAACTACATTAAATAAAAGTTTGTTCAAACTTAATTAGGACAAAAAACCACTGTATAACCAGGACCGTCGGTGCATGAATGTATGGTATCGATTGTATTATCCGTAGGATAGGTGTAAGCCGCAGGACACCTACTCTTAAAAAAACTCGAATAATCCGTGGGCCCACACCTCCCCCCGCCCGTGCAGCAGTACTCGTCCGTCTTCATCGCCGAGCACGCCCCTTTGCAGCCACCCCGAGCCCTGAGCGAGCTCGGGCAATGCTCGATGATGTCAGCATCAGCACACCTCGAGCGGCTCGTGCAGTTTTTGTTCCCACCGACCTCCATGGGCAAGTTATAGCCTTCGACCACTGACACATCGAAGAAGTCCCGACCTTGGAAGGCGTTGAGCGAGATTCTCGCGAGGGTGTTCGGGGACGAGCCGTAGGTTCTGCACTCGAGCCGACCGTTGCAGTCGCCGGTCGAGCACCGGCCCTGACCGGTGGCTCGGTCGAAGGTGCATTGGGTTCGACCCCATATGCGGATCCCCTTTGTCCCGGCTGGGACGTGGACGGTCCACGATTGGTTCGTTTCGAGCCGTCGACCGCCTCCTATGGGGAAGGAGGCGGCCCACACGGTGTGGGGACATTTGTTTACTACGTCCAAGCGCACGGCTTTTGTGTGGGTTGGTATGGATGTGGAGAAAATTATTAGTGTTGCCATGAGGGCAAAGGGGGTAATGGTGTAGTAGTAGTTTGATGATGGGATCATCATAGTAATGATGTGTTTTGGGAATAAATGCAAGTGTGTATGTTAGCTACCATATTAGGGTGATTTTGTTTATATAGAAGGCAAATGCATGTGTATGCGCTCACGTAAGTATGCTCTAGAGGAAAGAACCATGAAGTCAACCTAGCTAGACAAGCCACCACTCTTTACTTTGAACCATTTTGTACTTTCCTTTTTTTCGTCTATGGAGCGACGCCAGGGCAGAGCATTGAAACGCCAAATGAAAATAGATATTAAAATGCTAAAAGAAAAAACATTGATATGTTTTATTTCTCAGAATAAAAATCTGAAATGCTTACTCATAATTCAATTAAATTAGTAATTTGCCCTTGTAATGCACGGTATTAATTATCTTTAATTATTAAATTTTATGTTTGATGATGGGTGGTTGTTATCGAACTAAACATGTGTAGTGGGTTAATGTTTCTTTTATTTTTATGTAAATTTATTATAATTATTTATTATTGAGACGTGTCAATGCTAAGTTGATTTCTATAATTATATTAAATGATGTCATCTGGTTTGAATTCTAATAAAGTGGCATATATATATATATATATATATATATATATATATACATACGGTCACATTAAGAAAGGGTCTAACATACGATGGTCAAGATCTAAGCTAACTTCAACATTAAGAATTCAATTATTATATTAATTATTATTGGGGCGGCGTCAATATTCTAAGCTACCTTCATTTTTATAATGATATAAGATAAAAATATGTCATTTGGTTGGAATTCTAATAAAGTGGCGCATTTATTTTATACATAAGGTCACATTTAAGAAAGGGTCTAACATACGAAGTTTTTTATATTAATAATTTTGACCCAACACCGTCATTGAGAATTCATTTTCCTAGACAATTAGTTATTACTTGGGCATACGTAGCTCTCTGGGCTCAGGGCCAGCCCAAACTTCAATAAATAATTCATGATAAATATAGCAGATTGTGCCCATAAAGCCCTCCAAACAAATTCTCATGGCCCATTCGGACTACAATTGCCACTATACAATTTTAGTTGTTGGAATGTAAAGAAACATAATCGTTTTTAGATAGGTCAGTTTTGGTAGATCCATCAAAACAACACAAAACACGTAGTAACAATAATCTTATTGCATCAACAGTACTCCTCTCTCTATTCGTGCACAAGAGTAAACATGAAAGCACAATGCATGCATCTATGCATTGACACACATTTATTTATTCATAATACATTATTTATTCGCAAACCATGCAAAGCGAAGGCTCACCATCGTCGTCGTCGTCAATGATGTATCAATATATCGTCTAAGGGCAGAAGACAACCCTATAGTTAGTTCCACCTGGGCAAGTGAAAGTACTCGTCGCATCATCCTTGGGATAGCTGTAAGCATCAGGACACTTTCCCTTGAAGTACCTCGAAAAGTCCGTGGGCCCACAGCTGCCGCTGTTGCAGCAGTACTGGTCCGTCTTATACACCGTGCAAGGGTTGTTGCAGCCGCCGGGCGCCCTGAGCTGGTTGGGACACTGTCCATTGACGTCGGCGGTGCACCTCGGCCCTCGGCTGCAGCCGCCGGAGGTGGGCACGAACTCCATGGGCACGTTGAAGCCGTCCACGAGCGATATGTCGAAGAAGTCGAGGTTCTGAAACTGGTTCAGCGCGAACTCGGCCAGGGTGTTGGGCGGCTGGCCGAAGGCGGTGCAGCTTAAGACGCCGTTGCAGTCGCCGGTCTGGCACCTGCCGCGGCCCGAGCCGTCGAAGGAGCAGCCCGTTCGGGCCCATATGCGGGCTCCGGCGGTGCCGGCAGGGACGTCGACGGTCCATGACTGGCCGCTGTTCAGCTGGCGGCCGCCGCCCACTGGGACGGAGGCGGCCCAGACTGTGTAGGGGCAGTTGTTTCTTACGAGGAATTGGGCTGCATTTGCTAGGGTTGTAATGGAGAGGGTTACTGTGAGGAGGAGGAAGATGAATGACTTTGATGGGATGTTCATATTTTTTTGTAGTAGTAGAGTGTAGTCGTAGATGTAATAATTAGATAGGCTAATTAGTGTTGTATTGGGTGTGGAGGAAGAAAAGGGGTGGAGATGGCGCGTTTATATAGAGGCATGCCCATGCATTGTCCCAGAGACGTGTGTGGTTTGAGACCTAGAGATGAAATAGCAGCGTACGAATTTAAAACTATCTATATCTGTTTAGCTTAATAGTCAAGTCAATAGTTGGAACTTATGATGCATATAGTGTGTGTGTGTAAGAATTTTCCACAGCTTATATCGAGTACGAAATAGCTAATTTTTTCTCCACACATTACCGGCCTAATAACCCTGCCCATTACGCCTCTTAGATAAGGAAGAAGAACGTTCAAACCATAGAATGTGATATAAGCTAATTGTCCAATACTATTCAATGTACGTACTACCTAATGGAAGATTAGTATTACCGCCACCTCGTTACAAACTAAGGTTGTCTTGTTCTGTTTTACTCGTGACACGTGTTGCTTAATTAACATTATCATGGAGAAAGTTAACCTTTCATCAATATTCTTTCTCGCGAAGACTATTCTGAATTTCCACAAGGACATGAAAGATTAGCCACGGCGTCGCGTTTGTGTCTCCAACGAACGTCCGCCGTCGTCGTCCTTTGAACAAGTCAAGTCTCGAGCATTAATTTATTTAAATTAGGGGTGTGCGTGCTGCGGTTTTGGCCAATTCGCCAGACCACGATATTCGGTTTTTTGAAAAAAAGACTCTTAAACTGCGTTTTTTAAAAAACAAACCACATACGTGCGGTTTTGAATGGTTTGGACATTTGTGGTGCGGTTTGCGGTTTTTAACTTACTGAAATAAATACTTATATATTAGTGAATGATACGTCCATTACTTAAAAAGCAAAATAAAAAATCAACAAAGACATATTACTATATTAGAACCAAAATAAAAAAATATCACATCATAATTTATGAGCTTACTTGACTTTGAAATATATATAGTGGTTGGACTTTTTTATTAAGTATTTTAGTCGTACGTATTTTAACCATATTTGGGGTTCATTCCTAAAAAATAATTATTAGTCGAAAAATGGAGTTTATATATACTAAATGGTAAATATATAGTTAGTATGAAATTATATATAATTGTACGAAAAATTATTAATGCACTAGCACTAGTAGTTCGGTTTGGTTCAGTGCGGTTTGTTGATCGAGCGAATCGGGTAATAAAAATAAAAGGAATATTGACAAACTATCTACGCTCAACAGGCAAGTGTACCTATCGAAAATAGTATAGAAAATTGTAAGTATTCGAGTATCGAACCCAAAGGAACTATATACCTTAGAAAACTGTCGTTTAAATATCCTAGTGAATATTTTTGGTTTGATAAAATATAAGTAACGATAAACTAAATAAACGATAAACACGAAACTAGATATCTAATAAAATAAGGATACCGGAATTGGGACGATTTTATAAAAGCGAAACGTATTTGAGACTTCGAATCCCCCTAACTCGATCGAACGACAAACAAGTTATATATTTTAGCTAATTATTAGACCGTGAGGATTCCTGTGGTATGAATACGAGTTTCTATGATTGGGCGAAACTGCGCTTACTCGCTTCGACTCGTAACAACTAATCTACGTCTTAAATAGCTGGGCAAGCTTCCCTAACTTACTTAATCGCAGACCGCAATAAATAACGATGAATCCCACTATTAGATTTGACTCTAATCCGACGGGGTAGTTCAATCAATCTCTAGCGATGAGTTTATTCCGCTCGTTTACGAGTGGTCTAATCGTCGCCCCTCTCTCGAGCGTAGCGTTCGATTTTCCAACAATTATTTGGACCACATAGACAAAATCAAAACAATAGCAACAAATCGTAACCGAGTCATAATAAAAAGCATATCAATATTACGTTCAACATACGTACGATCTCGCTAGAGTTCATCTTGTTGGGAAAAGGTGTGAATGAAATAACCTAAGAGGTGCAAAATTAATCCTACGAGGTACGATTGAAAAGGTTACTAATTAACCAAAAGGTATATGTGAATTCCTAAACATAATGTTGCATTTCTTCATGAATAGACACATGCAAAAGAACATCTCTCTTTGTAATGAACTCCTACGCCTATAAATACCCCACATGAGTTAGCATAAAATATTCATTCAAAAAGCATTCAAATATTCTCTACATTTTCTCATAGCATTCGTGTTCTTGTTAGTCCCAAAGCAAGAGTATTTGTTCGTCGAAGTTTGGCGTATTTGAGATACCGCTATATTCCAAACGTAAGTCGTTGTATCTCGGAGGCGTTTACCGTAAACCGTGGGTATTAGCGGGGTAATTTCGTCTTCAAGAGAGCGTGTATCACGTGCCTCGACTTGTGATTTGTTCACACCATTGCTGCTTAAATTCAATTGTGCTTTCACTCGAAGATAAAAGCGCTGACCTACGGAATCCAACACATCTAACCTCAAATACTACGGGAGTTAGCCACCCATATGAAACATTAACACAACGATGAGCAAAAATAACAAAGAGGAAACACGTTTCTTCCCTGAATTTCAGCTTCGCGGTTAATCCTTCGTTGAGGAGTTTTATCGAACAGGTGGTGGGCGTTTCAGCTTTTCCTTTCCTTGCCCTTCTTTGCACTGCCGTTCGCTGCTCCTCCTACGCCCGCAGCCCGTCACAGCCGCAGCAGCCCATGAATCAGCCCGCTACGTCCGTCTGTCGCTCTCAGCTGCAGTCCCAGCCCGTGCTCGGCTCACATCTCCCCTTGGTCAGTCCCCGTGCACCCGGCTCGTAGCTGTTGCTCACACGCACCCGCTCACAGCTCAAGCAGTCGTAGCATTTGTGCACGATATTCGAAGAAATTCAAATAAATAGCAACCGATATTACGCTTTTGCGTGGTATAAAACACGATATAAATTCATTTATCATTTGTACCAAAAATTCACACCGAACTTTATTACGGCGCAGCTTTAGTACGTAAAATTAACTGCTGTTTAGACGGTTAATTGTCGTGTACGGTGTGGTTCGGTGCAGTGTGAGTTGTGCGGGCGGGTTATAAAATCGTTGCACACCCCTAATTTAATAGCCAAAATATGAAAATTATTACAGTAAAATATCTATAATTTAATAACCTCTCTAAAATAATAAAATCTTTCGGTCCCAACTCAGGCCTTTGTAAAAAAAAAATCGGATAATAAGATAATAATGTTTCAAAAAATCTCTTGATAAACATTAAGTCCCATTAAATTGTAAATTATGAATTTGCTAAAATTTACAATTATAAAATGTTTATGTGCTTTGCTACGATCACCATGTCAAATATTCAAAAGATCACTACAACAAATAAAATAATCAATATTAGTATTGATTATCGTACAAGATTTAATTGTGTGCTGTTATCCACTTATATTCTCATTTGATTCAGTCTTCCATTGGCATGGAGCTATAGATAGTTGAATTCAGAATATTTGTCGTTAGATTAATTTACCGATATATTAATATCTCTTTAATTTAATAAAATTTAATGATCCCACCATTTTTAGAGGTTCTCCGTATTTATTTATTCCACTGTGCTTCGATTGCGCATCTAAAATAGAAGTACGTCTATGAAATGGAGGCCCGCATTGCCCCATAGCTGGCCTTCGGCCCAGAAGTCCTGGCCCACATCAAAGCATTAGGCCCAACGATTCCTAGTGCTTAGAAGGATTCACAAATGACAAAAGGACACCCCACCGCAATAACAGAGAAGTTTGTAAACATCCTTAATTGGCTCAAATCATGATCAATTCACACACACACACTTATTATTATTTTTTTTTGGAATGTTACCGTATAAGTATTAATAATAATAAAAACGTACATGAGCTCAATCATATGATCAATTCACAAACACACATACAAGCACTTTTTATTAAGGACAAAACACCACTCTATAATCAGTCCCACCCGGGCAAACAAAGCCAGTGCCCTCACCATCGGTTAGGTAGCTGTAAGCACTCGGACACTCGCCCTTGAAGAACCTCGAATACTTCGTGGGCCCGCACTTCCCTCCGTAGCAGCAGTACTCGTTCTTCCCAAACACGGTGCACGGATCATTACATCCCCCCTTCGTCCTCAGCGGCATAGGACACCGCCCGACGAGGCCCGGCGAAGCGCACCGCGGGCCCCCAGCCGTGCAGTTACTGATACTCCCCGACGTAGGGCTAAACTCGATCGGAACGTTGAAGCCCTTGACCAGAGACACGTCGAAGAAGTCGCGGTTGTCGACAGATAAGTAGATGGCGAACTCGGCTAGGGTCGTGGGCGGCGAGCCGTGGCCCGTGCACTCGAGCCGCCCGTTGCAGTCGCCGGTCAGGCAACGGCCTCGCCCAGCTCGGTCGAAGGTGCACCCGGTTCGAGCCCATATGCGGCCGCCGTTCGTCCCTGGGGGGACGTCGATGGTCCACGTTTGGCCGACGTCGAGCCGCCGCCCTCCGCCGACTGGGAAGGAGGCGGGCCATATCGTGTAGGGGCAGTTGTTTTTTACTTCGAAGGAGGCGGCGTTTGTGTAGTAGTAGGTTTTTGTGGTGGAGAGTATTATTAGGGTTAGTATGGTGATGAGATTTCTTGGATTCGAGTTTGATGTGGTAGTCATTTTCTTCTTTGAGAGTTATTGAACTTGGTTAGTTGAGAGGCTATACGTTGCTGAGCTATATATAATAAGGGAAATGCAATGCTTACGTTGGAGATGATGTACTAAATTATATACATGGTCTTAGAGGATGCGAATGTAATATAATTTCTTCAAGATAATCAATGGTCAATTTAGTTGAACGATATAAATAGTGTTGAGTTAGTCTCGAGCGCCAAACCCAACTTCCACTTAAATTATTCGTAATAGAGTGTGACATATTTTATTGACTTGGACCATAGAGATACAACGAATAGATTTACAATAAGTCAGAGCATTCGCTTTGGTTCAAACCAAGTCGGCTTGCTGTAGCCAGCGCCGTGGGTTTGCGTAAGGGGGGCGGTTTCAACGATTAATATTTAATTATAACCGTTTTTGAATTCAATAAACGATGACGCCCACAAGACGAAAGACGAAGACCAATTGAATTTTGATTTGTCTACACCACCAACCCAGCATATTGCGGCGAACGAACTCCTATTGGGCCTCTGTAAAGGTCTGTCGTACGGCCCAATATCAAAGGTGAGCTTCTTCTTTGGGCCGTTCAAGTTACTGGATAAAATCAGCATTACCCAATAAGAATATCTATACTATACAATTATTAGTATCTATACTATCTATACTATTATATAATTGGTGAGAGGTGGATAAAAACTGCCCCAATTTGGTATGTAAATTATTTGCAATTTAGTCACTCATTTATAATTTAATCAATTAAGTAATTTTCATTTCACTCCTAATTTTTTTTATTTTACTGTACTTATGCCTCTGAAGTTTTTTTATCTATTTAAAATTTTATATTTCATCTTAAACAGTAGAAACTATGATTTTAAAATTTAAAATAATTTCAATATGATTATATTTTAAGCAAATCGAATGTGCAAGAAAGTACTAGTATTATATAATTGGTGAGAGGTGGATAAAAACTACCCCAATTTTGGCCTGTAAATTATTTGCAATTTAGTATCTCATTTATAATTTAAAAAATTAAGTATTTTTCATATTTAAAATTTACATTTCATCTTAAACAGTAGAATTATAATTTTAAAATTTAAAATAATTCCAATATAATTACATTTTAAGCCCTCGGATCCGCAAGAAAGTACTAGTTACAAGTAGGGGTGAAACGAGTCGAGCCAAGCCCGAGCATGGGTATGCTTGAGTTTGACTTGATAACTAACGAGGCTCGAGCGGAGCATGCAACTCGAACTCGAGTCGAGCATTGACGAGCCGAGCTGCTCACGAGATGTGAATGAACACACTGTCCATTTTACAAGTCCTATATATACCTTTGAATTTTGACATTTTCTTAACAATTTAGCACGCGATTTGATGTTCAGTCATTCCTCGTGCAGTTTAAAATAAGTATTTTATTCAATTTTAGATCAAATGATTTATTTGATAATGGTGGAAATCAAAATCAGTAATTTTTTCTGTTTATGTATGTCTTATGAGATATATTATAAATATTAATATATAATTTAATCGATCTTCGAGCCGAGTCGAGCCGAACATTACCTAGCTTGGGTTTGACTTGATTATTAACGAACCGAACTCGAGCTCGAACTGAGCTTCAGTCAAACCGAACTCGAGTCGAACTTTGACCGAGCTGCTTGCGAGCAGCTCACGAGCGGCTTGGTTCGTTTTCACCTCTAGTTACAATAAATAGAATTAAGGAGAAGCAAAGAAAAATCAAAGTGAGCCTCACGTGAAGCGAGCTGGACGTGACCTGCACCGAATATATACTTCCGTTGTTGGTGACAGAAGAAATAATTCGAAGTCCCGCTAGCTTCTCGCGCCTTCTCTTGTGGGTCCCGCTTGGACTCGAATATGTTTATTATATTTGGTCCACATTGTACATATACAGCTCTCTTTTCGTCAAACGTACTTTACACAGTAATAAAACTTATTTGTTTCGTTTCAATACGAGAAGCTTCTAGAAAGAGAACGGAGGCTCCACCAGTCCTCATCCTCACACCTCTACTGCGTGTTTTCTGCGTGGGAACAATTATTGCTGTTCTCCCTTTCTTTTTCCTTTCTTTTTTGTTGGGATTGCAGCAGTCGATTTGTTCGCGAGGTACTCGTTTATTCGAATATGCGGTGTTAGACGTAGATTTGAGCCTGTTTTGATGTATGCGGTGGATTATTGAGTCTGTCGTTGCATTGGATGTTGATGTGAATCTAATACTGTAGATGGTAGATTGATGTTGTTGAGTTTGTAAATTTGATGATTTAGGGTTTGTTGAATCGTCTTCGATCGTATGAGTGGAGGCGAGTATGCTGGAGGGAGCGGTGGTTCCGGCGGCGGAGGGGAGTCGCAGAGGTCGAATCCGACGCCGTTTCTGACTAAAACTTATAACCTTGTTGATGATCCAACCTACGACGACATGATTTCGTGGAACGACGACGGCACCACGTTTGTCGTTTGGAAACCAGCTGAGTTCGCCAGAGATTTGCTGCCCAAGTATTTCAAGCACAACAATTTCTCGAGCTTCGTTCGCCAGCTAAACACATACGTACGCTCGCTGTGATTTTGTTCATCTTCTATTTTTCTTTTTTTGCAGATTTTGGGATTAATCCGTGTTAGCATAATTTTGATTTCTCTTTTAGGGATTCAGAAAATTAGTGCCCGATCGATGGGAATTCGCGAACGAATGCTTTCGAAGGGGGGAAAAAGCATTACTCAAAGACATCCAGCGCCGTAAGATCTCCGCCGCGGCTCAAGCAGTCACCGTCGCAATTCCTCCGGCGACGGCAGTCCTCATCTCTCCATCAAACTCCGGCGACGAGCAGGTCCTCTCCTCCAACTCATCTCCGGCAGCTACTGCAACTCCTCCTCAGCCTCCTCCTCCCCGAGCCTCCGCCACAACGCCGGAGATACTCGAAGAGAACGATAGGCTGAGGAGAGAGAATTCCCAACTCAGCAGCGAACTGAATCGCCTGAGAAGCTTGTGCGGCAGCATCTACAACCTCATGTCGAGCTACGCCGCGAATCAGAACGAAGCCGAGCTAAAAGCCCTAGAGCTTTTGCCGGCGGAGGTGCGTGCGATGGTGGAGGAGGGCGGCGGCTGCGGACCGTTGGCCTCTGCCTGCGATGCGGCGGAGGAGTGCCCCCAGGTTATTCGGATTCTCTCTTGGTGCGAAGAGATTGAAGCGAAGAAGCACGGCCGAGGATGACGGCGCGTGTGCAATGGCGACGCGTGTGGACGACGCTGTCAAATCTGAACCGTCGGATCGTAATCCTGGAGGTAGCAGTAGTAAAAGTAAAGGTCAGGATAATGACGCGTGGCTCGTCGATAATAACAATAAGAAGCTATAGAGAAAGCAAGTTTTTAATGACAAGGATGGATTTTAGTGTGGAAGTGGATAATGCAACACGTGTTCGCACCAATATTATTCTTCTGGTTCTTTCTAGTGACGAGAAGGCTGATGGTACACGTGGGTGGGGTTTTACTTTAGTTTGTCTTGGTGGAAAAAACGATTTAGTTATTATATTTTTGTTGTTTGTATTTTGTTCGGTTGGCTTTTTACTTGTTTCACTCACATCGTGCCATCGTCGATACGAAATATCTATATATATTAATAACGTTTAAAACATAAAATATAACAAATATATGTATTGTTATATAAGAGCAAAATACAAGCAATCACACTAATTAATGACGTTTGCTGACGTTGTCCAAATGCGGTGGTATAAGCAACGTCACTTCCACATGCGAAAACATCTACAATGTCAAAAAGTTCAATTAAAAAAAATTAAAAAAGTTCTTATCTGCGCCCAAATAGAAACAAGGATATCACATGTGCTCTCGTGGTGATTCAACCTCTAAGGCACATTTCCCACGAAAGGAGCTCAGTGAATGCTGCTGTGTTTTTGTTAATCGTAAGCTTATATATGATTGTTGAGTTTGTGGCTGGATTTTATGAGTAGTTATCGTCGTAGGTTGTTCGACTGTGCCGCCTTCGCTTGTCTCGACGCTTCGTGTGATATCCCCATTTTCCAGCCTAGGAGAGATTCAAGGGGTCATGGGATTGTCATTTGAAGGTAATTATTTCAAATCCTCAAATCGATCTCTACCAGTAGTTCGTTGTCTGTTTCTTTTCTATCGGAGGTTTGCTGGTGAATGTCCAGATTTCTAGTAGTTTCTCATTCTTGCCAAATCCTTGCTTGAGGTGCAGATGCGACGACGAGGACGACGACTATGTGGGTAAAATTTTCTTTATAGTTTATTTGATTTTTCTATTTCATTGTTGGAAAAGGCCTGATGTTCAATCAATTTTCGCAGGCAACAATGAGGTGATTGCTGGATGGTCAGGGAGGATCGATCATACAATACGATGACCTAGTGCAGAATAGCAAAGCAATTGCAATTCCTAAATCCAAACAAGCTAGCACGGTAAACACGAGTTCTCAATGCTGTCCTTACACCTACATTCAACAGTTCCTCTGTGAGTATAGTTTCTTACTGCTACTGCATACACAACATCCTCAAGTGAAATAACAAAAAGAGCACCCAAAACAAGTGAGGTTGACCAAGTATATTGGCAATGGCACTCCATCTATCATCAATTGCTTTTACACCGTAGCTGAATTCAAGCTTCTGCGACCACTTCTCCTCGTGGATGGGCCTCTCTGCATAGGCTCGACGATAAATTTAACAGGCCTCGTAGACTGAGTAGTGATCCTCTCGGCCTCGACAACCAAAGTATCCTTGAGCGGAACAAAGCTCGGCGTAAACCCAACGGTCGCGAGACGCCGATTCTTCCCTTCCAGCCCGATAATCTTGAGGGTCTTCTTCTCGGGATCGTAGCGAAGGAGATCACTTCCAGCCCAATCGATCAGCACCTCCCCGTTGCTAAGCACCTGCAGCGGCCTGAACATGCCATGCAATACGGTGCCACGTGGGCTCGTCGTCGTGCTCATGGAGAAATCCTTCGTCCAAAGACGTTCGCCGTCACCTCCCTCGTCCCTGAGGACCCATAAATCGACACGGTAAGAAAACCCATCCCTTCCATTGTTATAGCTCAAGCAGAGAGCTTTCCCAAGAACTCCGAGGCCCGTACAGTCTCTGACCCCAACCTCCTCGACCTCCTCGAGCTCGAACGGAAGCTCGATTTCGCCGAAAACTTCCTCGTCGAAGTCGAAGTACGCCACCTTCTTCAGCTCCCCAGCGCACGAAATCCAATATGCCGAGCCCTTCAAGAAAACGGAGTCAGAGTCGATGTTCGCCAAATCCCTTGGCTCCAAACCGATCGCCACCGCGACGTTCCTCCACCAACCGCACCCCACCACCTGAACTTGGGCTCGTATATCATCGCCCGCCGAGACAACAATCCTCAGCGTATACCGATTAGCCACGGCGCTGAATCCCAAAATCTCGACCAAAGTAGACGGCGTGGGCTCGCTTTTTCGACCGTCGGCGGCGGGACCCACGAAGAAGTACTCGTTCGTCGCGGGGTTGCACACCAGCGAACAGCGACGGTCCTTCCTCGTTAGGTAGAGCAGCCCATTGCACGAATTCGTCAAGGCATACTCGCTCGTGTCGGCCCCCGCGAGATCTGAGGCTGCAGTTAATGTCGATCGCGGAATTCTTGGGCAGATCGAACAACGGCTTGAGCATTGAATTGGCCTCGGGGCGTTTCGCGGCGAAGACGTCGGCTTCTGGGTCCCACAGGTGGAGGGACGACGAGGGATTTCTCCGCGCCTCCTTAAACTGAAGCGCTACGGCTCGCGGCGATCGCTCGGAGTGGAGCACGTTGAAAAATGGCGTTGGGGAAGCCGAACGGCGCAGCGCCGTGCTCGACGATCGGCAGGCGGCTACATTTGTGAGCGGCAGCCTTGCGATTACGTCTATGAGAAGCTCGTCGGGGAGGTCCACGATGTTCGACCTTTTCGGTCTCGCCCGAGGGTTGCGTTGGTCAGCCATGGATCAACACTAAAGTAGTGATTGTCGTTGTGTGAGTGTGTTTATTGCCACCTTTTATATGGTTTCTGTCGTGCTGACCTAACCTAGGCATAATTACGAGTATACCCCCTTGCTCCGACGTGTAGTTGTAATGTTTCTTATGGTAGTTATAACCCATTTAGTTTGTATGGGCTTTTAACCATATATGGGCCTCGAGTTTAACCGTAGGCCCACTAGTAATCGATGGCCCGGGCATTATATTCAGATTTAGGGTTCCAGCATATCCTCCTTGGAGAAAAGAGAAAGGAAGGGCGGAGCACGGCGATTCTACACAAGGATGGTTCTCAAGTAATATTCTGCTTATTTATGTATTGTATGCAGAAGAAAGACGTTTAGAGGGTTACCCTTCATCATATTTCGTTGTAATTGTTGTTGTTTCTGATATTGATATGTCGATTGAGTTCTGGAGCTGCCATTTGAATTGATCATTTTTGTTAGTTAGCTACATCTGAATGGGAGCTGTAGTTTAAGAGGATTACCGTGGTGCTTATGTTAGCATTTCTAACATTTCGATTTCTATATTGTTCTTGCATAATATAACATGGTAATGATTATTTTTCTTGCGGTTTTCAGGACCGAGCTTTGCCGATTCAGTGGTGCCAAGATTTACCCTGGAAAAGGCATTAGATTCATTCGATCAGACTCACAGGTTAGGTTTTATTTCGCATATTATTTCTATGCCTGTGATTTGATGTTCCCGATTTTTGCCTGAGTGTTTTGATCTGTCTTTTTCAACCTTATGGCGGTTCCATCATTCTTGATTTTGCCTATTTCTTAGGTTTTCCTCTTTGCCAACTCGAAATGTAAGAGGTACTTCCACAACCGCCTGAGGCCTGCTAAGCTTACTTGGACTGCAGTGTACCGTAAACAGCATAAGAAGGCAAGCGTTCCTCATAGATCCCGACCAAAAATATTATTCGTGTTCGATTTTCTGTATTTGCTTTAATATTAATATTCTTATAATAATCGATTAACAGGACATCGCTGCTGAAGCTGTGAAGAAGAGACGCAGAGCCACCAAGAAGCCATACTCAAGGTCTATTGTTGGTGCAACTTTGGAAGTCATTCAGAAGAGGAGAACCGAGAAGCCCGAAGTTCGTGATGCTGCACGTGAAGCTGCTCTCAGGTCTATCTAAGCTAATGCACTGAACAATTTTTATTTTCACCGTGCCTCTAAAGTTAACGTTTTGATCGTTACATCTGTTTGTTATCGTTATGGTCAGAGAGATCAAGGAAAGAATCAAGAAGACAAAGGATGAGAGGAAAGCTAAGAAGGCTGAAGTGACCGCAAAGCAGAAGACCACCAAAGTTAACATCCCAAAAGGCGCAGCACCGAAGGGCCCTAAGATCGGTGGTGGAGGTGGGAAGCGTTGACCTTTCACTTCAGTTGCATGTTTTTAATTGTCTTTTCTATTAATCAAACGATCAATAGATCACTTCTTTATATTTTGTGTACTGATGTGGCTATTGCTGTTGACAATCGGGTTCTTTTTTGTCCAAGGATTGCCTTTTGTTGGCATTTTTCGAATCAGTTCGCATCTCAGTACTCAGCATGTTCAATGATGATTGGTTTGAAACACTTATTTCACCATCCAACTCTTTCATCGACAAGCTTCCATTACTGCAAGAAGCGCAAGACTTGATGACAAAATCCCAAGACTTGATGACAAAATCCCAGTTTGCACGGAAGATTAACAGGCTATGGATCAGTTAGCATATACTACATAGGTAAATTCCCTTTCGCATAAGCGCCATCTTATCAATACCTATGCCAAAGGCCACCACTAAATCCCCTGGCGTCACATCTCACGGGCATACCAAGCCTGTCCAGACGACCAGAGCCAGGATATGCTTTGTTCGCAAAGTTTGCATGCAAATTTTGCATAGCCCTTTGTGAGTTGGCCCTCGAATCAGCATAGGCACCATGACTAGAGTACCTCTTAGTTGAGCTTGATCTTTCATAGCTAGTAGGCCTCTGTTTTGGAGCACTCATAGACCTCGCCTTGGCCCTAGACGATTCAGTGCAAACCATGTAGTTAGGATAATCAGAGTAACCACTCAAACAGCTTCTCGTTGGCGTAAGCATTTCCCTTCTGCAGCTATCTCCGCCTACGGAAGAAGAGTAGAATTGCGGGCTGTTGTCTGCTGTGTAGAAGGCAGCTTCATCTACGTCTGGGCCGAAGTGGATTGTAGATTGGACTTCGCATGAAGATGGGCTTAGGACGGTTTGACGTGTCATTGTGTCTGAAAAGCTTTGGCAGTTCTTGTCTGAGCTAACGCTGAGATGAGACGAGTGGAAGAGGTTTTTGCGCTTGGGAACAATGTGCTGCTGGCTTATGGTGTCTACTTCGAGAATCTTATCGCTTCTCTCGTCGTCCCATGTCGTACCGTTCTTTCTATGGGTGTCCGTTCGAGCTTGGCTTGTGTTCGATTTTTCTGTTTCATAGGTCGAACTACTACTGTTGGGCTTCGAACAACTTCTCTGCGGCAATAGAGAAAGTATGCCGTGTAAGCAAAGGAAGTAAAAAAAAACATGTCTACCGATCAAGCGATAACCAAAAGACGGGAAACTGACCTTGAGCGACCCATAATTTTCGTCCTTAAGCGCATTCTTGGCTCGAACAAGATGCTCAGATTTCTCAGGAGTTGCTCGACCCTATACACAAGTGAATCGTTCGTCAAACACAATTATCTAAATGTGAACCACACTGATAACTAAGTGAGATGACATTGATTCTCCCAGCAAGTTTTTCTTACAGCAGAGCTGAAGTGGGAAGATTTCTTGGTAGAATGCGGAGATTCAGACATTGTTACACGCCCAGAACGAGCTCGATCCTGGGCGCGTATGAGCGCCTGAAGCCTCTCAAGGGCATACGCAGTTTGCTTTCTTACAAGATGACCTCTTACCAAAGCTTGAATCTTTACTAGTCCTTTGAGTGCCCTTAAAGCCCTTCTTGCCTGAGATTCAGTTCAACTTAGTCCCATGTAAAAAAAAAAATATGGCATTGACCAATAAACAAGTACTGTAATACGAGGTCAAAGCAGTTAAAAATACAGATGAGTAAATTCCAAAGTTAGTGACTTTTTTCGTAAAGGAGAAAAGGACAACTCATCCCACTGTTTTACCCATACAGTCAGAAGAGGTCAAATAGCAGAAGCAACTTTATTTCAAGATCGAAGCTTTTACTGATACTGCGTACTGTCTTGATCCATCCACACTTAAAAGATACACAAGATTCACCCAAACTTCTACATCGGCACATGTAATAGAAGTTCCCTTTAGATTTAAAGGTTTGAGATGCAACATTTCTCAAGACGCAAGAGTACAAGATAATCAACGTACGATAAGACCAAGTCAACAAATACACGCAAAATGATAAAATGAAGAAATAAAGCTAGTGTGAACCCTTTGACAAATGTGAAACAGATCTTCAAAGAAAATCTTGTATCACCGACCCAGAACTAACTTGTCCGGCAATAAGACAAAGTGCTCATTGAATGTCATTCTATTTTAATACACATGAGAAGGTACGCTTTACAGATTATTCCAAGTTCCCAACAGTTCCATGACAACCCCACCCCAACCACTACTATATCATATGCATTAGACAGCAAGTACGATGGAGTTAAACGAGCGAATAATCCACTTAATCTTATTTAATTTGACTCGAATAAATGTTTACGAGAGCTTCAAACTAGCTCTTGACCTCCTTTGACGTCATTGTCGGCATAGCACCTATTTCACTACATCCATCCTAAGACAACCATTAGCTGTTCTTCCTTTCGAAGACAGCTGCTTCAGGTTACTGTAGCCAGACATATGGACATAAATTATAACCACCAAGCTACATGTATGTGCCATCATGCAAGAAAATAAGGAAAAGCAAAAGCCTACACGTAAAACTAATTACTAGGTTGTCCTAAGTGGTAATACATACAAGTATGCAAACAGCTCTTAAATTGATATTTTCTGAGATGATAGCTGACCATCTTAGATAGATGGAGTGCGTTGAAGATGAACGTGGGGCTTATACATTAATAAAAACGAAACCGAAACATTCGAGAAAGTAGCTCAAGGTAGATGCAACTCGATTTTAACGTACCAGGCAGGCGCGAAAATGCGACTGTATGATAACGGCAGCCCATTCCTCCCGGGCGGCGGTCACTCCCCGGCAGGCGTCGCCTCCTCGGCCGGCGTGATCGGGGAGTTGGCGGCTCAGATTAGCGCTGCCGCTGGTGAGCTTGACGACGGCGGCTGCAGCCTGCGCGGCGGCGACTGCGGCCTCCGCCACGACAGCTGTGGCAGCCGCGACGGCAATGGCGTGCTTGCTTGCCTCGTCGTCGTCGTCGCCGCTACGAACGTTGTTCTGAAACGGTCCGCTCGGCGTCGATTTACGGGGAATATGCTCACCCGTTTCTTTGGGCTTCTTGCCGTTTGTCCATGCCTTGGTTTTCCTGTCCGAGTTTGCGGGCTTGAGGCCAAAGATGGCTCTGAACCATTTGGAAGCTTTGCCCATTTGTTGATCGTTCTTCAGAGTTGAATTAGATGCGGTTCGTGGGAGAAAAGCGAGAGAAATGATATGAAGAAGAAGAAGAAGAAGAAGGAGAGCATTTGTCACGTGGGAAGCGAAGATCAAGGAGTAATGGAGTTGGTGTTTTTAACGAGGTGAAGAAGTGAAGAGTTGAAGCATTTATTATTTATTTGTAATAAATACCATATTTTGTACTTTTCATTAATCTTTATGAGCTGTACCTAGTCTAGTAGTGACTAGTGAGGGTAGTATTTCTGGAAAAAAAAATAACGAAAGAGAAGTATAAAAAAATTTGTTTAATTAGAAATGGAAGAAAACGACTCCAGATCTTAATATGATATGGACAATATATATAAAATTATGCGTACTGGGTAATATATTGTAGAATGGTCCTTTAATTAATCTAATCGATGTATGAAGAATAGTAATCGATGCATATAAAACTTCAGTGTAGATTGCAATGGCATGGCCAGTGTGTTATCGCAAGTCAGACCTTCATCACATCAATCACAGAAAAAGTAAGTGTAAAAACCCGAAAAATAAAATTTCCTTCAATTGTTGGAACGTATTTGGAAGATGAATCGTTACAAAAAGAAAAAAGGCAAATCAGTCATTTGGATTCTTCTGTATGATATATTTGTAAAATCCGAAAAACAAGAGAAATTACGTAAATACTGACAAATTAGGGTAAGAGATAGCCGACATGCAACGAATATAATATAATCGTTTCTTTCTTCTCTTATTTTTTCTTTTCTTTTTTATCAATTTCTATTTGTTATGAAAATAATAAGACTAATAATAACTATAATTGAAACTAAGACGTAAGGGCTCGTTTGATATCAGCGTTTAAGGCTACATATCAAACGAGCACTACGTTATGTATGGATTTTTTAATAAAATAAACAAAAAAAGAAGGCATTACCGGAATGAACATGAAATAGGAAGTATTAATAAAATAGACGTTTTCGTATGATGTTAATACGAGTTACGTAACTCGTAACAAATTCTTACGAGTTACTAGTCCAGCTGGAAAGATTCCAGTTGGACTCACACGTGACATAACTCGTACGATTTTTATACGAGTTACGCCCGTAACTCGTATAAAAATCTTACGAATTAGATCTGTTTCTTTAAACCCTCGGCGAAGACGAACAGACCTTGAAGACGACGCAAGAAGGAGCCGCCGAAGCTCCCTCCGCGATCTCCGCCGAACCTGAAGCATTTGCTGCCCGTCGCCGCCGACCGGCCCCCCTTCGCGACACGCCGGCCCGCCTCCACACGCCGCCCCGCCTCGACGCGCCAGTTGCTGTTCTCCGCCGCCGCCGCCCGCCTTGTCGACGTCTGCTGCCCGCCGCCGCCCCGCGACCACTGTCCCGCCTCGACGAGGTCCTCCCGTCGACCAGTCGCCCCGTGAGCCGCCGTCCCGACTCCACGAAGTTTCCTGCCACAGCCCTCCGCGTCCCACCGCCGCTCGCCGCGTCCCGCCTCCCGCCGCCGCCAGCCGCCGTCGCCCCCGGCAGCCGCCGATGCCCGCGTCGCCCCCCTCCTGCTGCTCTTGCCCGCCTCGACCCTCCATTGCGTGCTGTCGCGGCCCGCCTCGACGTCCTGCCACGTTAACCCGCGGCCTCGACCCCTGTGACGGTCTACGAGCGATTAACTCCGGAGAGCGATCCCCGTTCCTCGTTATGCTATTTTTTATTTTACGAAGTATTTTTTTCATCGTCGATATTTGATAATAATCATGATTGATTTATTTATACGTCTTTTGTTTACTGTAGAATGGATTTGGATTCTTACTACGGGCCTTTTGATAGTTCGGTGTTGACGATGCAGTCAAATCACCGTACTGCTGATTTATTGTTAGATGAGAGTGCGATCGATAGGACTATTAAGATTAGGTCCTTAGAGAATGTTGTGTGGGGTACGAGAGATGCACCAAATATTCTACACGGTCGCTTATTAGATAAGTTGAACGATATGGGTCTATACAGCGTCTACAGCTGTATGTCGCAGAGGGTTGACCTCATTTGATTACAGCATTGGTAGAACGTTGGAGAAAGGAGACCCCTACGTTTCATTTTATGTCGGGGTGGCGACCGTTACATTACAGGACGTAGGAATTTTGTGGGATTTGCCTGTAGAGGGTAGATGTGTCTCCGGTGTGATCCAAACGAGGACGGTCACACAGTGGATGGACGAGTGCGAGCGGTTACTAGGTTTTAGACCACCCACTGAGAAAATTAGGGGGTCATCGCTTTCGATGAAGTCGTTAGCGAGTTGGTTGTTGGCCCATCCGATTTCCGATGATAGTGACGAGGAAGAGGTTGAGTGTTCAGCGCGGGGTTACGCGATGCTGATCTTTGGTGCGGTGATGTTCCCCGACTGTAGCGCGAGTACCGTGTCGTTGACCTACCTTCAGCTGTTGGAGGATATTGACGAGGTGGGCACGTTTAGTTGGGGTAGTGCGGTCCTTGCGTTCTTGTACAGAGAGCTTTGTTCGGCATGTGAGCCGAAAAAGCTTAATAGGCGGACCCCTACGGCTGTTGCAGGTAATTATATGGAAAATTTGATTAATTACGTAGTTACTTCTAAAATTTATTTATAACATGTGATTTTTTAGGCATGGGCATATGTGAGGATCCTACCATTTCAGCCAGTTCGTGAGCTTCATCGTATAGATATGGAGCCCAGGGTAGTCGACGAGATAGTCTTACCGATCCCGCCACATGCTGCGAGGTATGGTCGTTCGTAAAGTTTGCAATTTTTTTTCCTTGTTACAATTATAAATGTTGTGTAAATATATGACAGGTGGAACGCGTTATACGATCACACTACGTCGACAAATTCGAACTTACGCACCATCCACGAGTGTCTTGATCGCCTGCGGGCGCATCAATTTGAGTGGGAGCTGTACAACATGACGCTGCCGGAGATAATCGCACTTCCTCCCCAGTGCTTACCGATCGCTTGTCGATCGAGGTGTCCCCTCATCTTCTTCAATATCGTCAAGTGGCACTACCCCGAACGAGTCCTTCGACAGTTTGGAATCATCCAAGGGATTCCCGTTACACCGCCGTATCGAGATACCAATCTCCATACGTACGAGCGCCGACAGCGGTCAGGGGTGGATTGGAGAACGCACCATGCAGGTGGATTGGGTTATGGGAGGATCGAGAGGAGAACGTAGTTAACGGTCCTCCGACGACTGCACTTGTGTCTGTGGAGGATGGATATTACAACTGGTTTCATCGAATCACTCGCCTCTATATATCTCCACATGCGGTGCAGATGTCACGGGGCTTTCAGATGGGAGATGCAGTGTTTTTGTCGAGCATCGTAAGTTTAATTTATTATTAATGTTAATTATTTAATAGGTCAAATGACATAATTTCCTTTTTCATTTTCAGGAACGCGCCGTTCACGACAGCTTAGGTTACGCGAGGACAGGCAATTATGACGAGACCATCCATTTACTGGAACAGATGGATAACATGTTCATCTCGCGACGCCAGATTCGACGGAGCAGTGAGGCCGGACCATCTCACGTACATGACACCACGCCATCTCACGTACATCAGGCGGGAACATCTCAGGTGCACGAACCTGTTAACCCGTCCTTCTTTGACGATTTTTCGCCTTTCTTCCAGTCATCTGCAGCCCAACACAGCTCACAGCCGTTCCAGTCATCTGCAGCCCAACACAATTCAGTGCCAGAGTATATGGACCATCAGGTATGTTAAATTAATTTAAATTTGAAGCCCTTAAGTTATTTAGTAAAATTAAAATTTGGTTAACACATTTTAGGAGTTTACGACGCCTTCGCCGCGAGCGCGACGTGGTTTTTGTGTGTGTTGAAAAGACTTGACATAGGAAATAATAGGCTATCACTCATCTGGGATTCCCATGTACGCAGAATTACCCAATTTCAGTAAATAAACTAAAATCACGTGATGTGCTTTGGGATAATATATGAAAGAACCATTTAACATCAAAGCAAGGACCATACTTTTACTTACTACAGACATAGGCCAGACACCCCTCTCATTACATTACACTATAGGCTTGTAAGTTGTAATACATTTTTGTCTGCTTTCCACTCATGACGTTCTCCTTGTCGTACGGGCTTTAAGAACAGGTATTGGGCTTTGGCCCAATATGTAAGCGGGCTTATGCTCCAATAGTTTAAAAAGCCCAAAAGAAAATAAATTGCAGAACCTATCCTACTTACGCGAGCCGAAGCCAAGCTCAAACACAGCTTTTTCATCATCATTTTGTCATTTACCATCTATAATTAATTGCAAGAACAGAGTTGATGTCGTAATTCAGATGTCATTTTCAGCGCAGTATTACAGAGTGATGTACTGTCTGAGCGAATGTGGTGATAGTGATATCTGCCTACTATGAATTCTAAATGGAAACTCACTGAGGCAAAACTAAAAGAGTGATGCGTTTTTTTTTTGTTTGTCTATTGATAATTACTTACCAGTAGTAAATAACAATGCAATGAATGTTGGAAATTTTATGTGCCAACGGTCGAATCCAACGAAAGCGAAGTAAAAAAAAGAAAGGGTCAAAGACGAACATCGCACGTGTCGTTGATTACAATTTGCAAAGAATGTCCGTACACCATCACAACTCCAACGGCACACTCACAACGGTCACATTCATCTACGGAACCGTCCGATCCTCATCCAACGGCAGCCGAGAGATGTATCCGACCCATTTCACTGGACCCATCACGTTGCTGTCGGGTAAAAAGGAATAAAGAAATGAAAACCCCACAGCAACGCCAGTACAAAAAAAACCTTCCTTTTACACCCCACATAAAAACTCTGTACGTGATTTTCTTTTGGGTTGTAGGTAGTATTTTTTTTTCGTAGGGCATGAAATTATGTTGACCACTCTTTGCTTACGCATGATTCTTGATTGGGTTTGTGTATGGCTGGTCTGAGTTTGATTATGTTCCTTTGCGAAAGTTGAATTCTTTTTTGCGCTGTGTTCTTATTGTCTGCATATCTGTGAACGAAGATGCATGAGCTGAAGATGTTAGATGGATATTTGATCTGTGCGCTGGTGAAGGACGTTCTCTTGCTGCAAATGTTCTGGCAATAAATGTTTTGGAATCCGATGTTCAGCGTTTTTTTCTTGCATTGATATGTGCTGATAACATGGAGGTTTAGTCCTATTCTTTGATTCTTTGTAGGCTTGATTCTTTGTATTCTTTGCTGCGAATTCATATACTTTACACGCTGAAGAACGTTCTTTGATTTGTGATATTACTTCGTTCGTTTTTCTTGACATCGGATTCCAGTTGAAAATTTTTTTTTCTGGGAAACTCACACTCACTATAGAAAAAGATTGCTCTGTTTCTTTCTTGATTCTCTGTTAAAAAAAAAAAGTATTCTTTATCTGCAACGCATATTACTTGTACATTGCATCATCTTAGAAGTACAGAAAAGAAAAACCCAAAAAAAAAAAGGAACAGACGAAGAAGAAGAAGACAAGCAAAAGACTAGGAGCAGAATCTGAGGTCCACAGCAAAAAAATTGGTTCACAATCTGAAGAATGTTGGCTGGTTATTCTTCGGCATCAGCAGAATTTCAAGCTTGCCATTTCCCTCCCATGAGCAGCCGTAGATTGGACTTGCCTCACAGCAATTTCGCCAGGAACGAAGCGGGCCCGAGGCCGCAGCCCGTCGTTAGGCCCGTTGGCATTTCGAATCCCCTCCTCGAAGTCAAGACGAGCAACTGTTCACTTAGGCAGAACATCAAGCTACCTCCAACGCCAACCGCAGAGAGCAGCATCAGCAGAAGAAGAGAAAAGAGGGACGGTTTTCGCACGAAGAAGAGATACTCGGACGAAGTTTCGTCAGACGAAGAAGAGAGCTGCGGCAGGCGCGGGCCCGCCAAGAGGAAGAAGTCCATCGGGAAATTCGAAGATGGTTTCAGCGACAATCTATGGTTCCAGCAAGGCTTCGACGCAGTAGGCCACCTTTCCAATCCTTTGATCACCACAACATCTCTTACAAGGCCTTTCTCCATTACATGCTCCTCCCATGAAGAAGAAGAAGAAGACGGAGAAGAAAGAGTGTGCTTTATGCTGCCCAGCGACCCCATAACGCCAGCACTGCCTCCCCTCGCCAGCGTTCCATGGTTCGATTCTGTCGTTTCTGAGGTTACTACAAACTCGGGGAAGACTAAAGTCGAAGCTGCAGGCGAAGGTCAGGGGAAGGAAATCTCTGGCTCGTCGAGCACTTCATCGGAGAGCCGCGGCTTGGTGCTCAGGCTAGGGGAAGACAGACCCGTGGCGCGCTCCGCCGGGTATGGCCCGACCCGACCCACCATGGCTGAGGCCCACAGCTTGGGACGCAGCGGGCCGGACGAGCACCAATGCGTCGAGATTCTCAGCTTGCTAGTCGCATGCGTTGAGCAGGTAGGCATGAAGAACGTAGTCATGGTGGACCACTACCTAGCTAGGCTGGGCGAGCTGGCCTCGCCCATAGGGCCATCGCCGGTCCATAGGCTCGTGGCTTACTTCACCGAGGCTCTGTCTCTGAGGGCGGTCAAGCTATGGCCTCATGTGTTCAGCATTACGGTCCCACGCGAGCTCAATCGGTTCGACGAAGAGGGCGGGGGTGGGCTCAGGCTACTGAACCAAGTGAGCCCAATTCCCAAGTTCATACACTTCACTTCCAATGAGATTATCCTGAGAAGTTTTGAAGGGAAAGAGAGGGTTCACATCATAGACTTCGACGTAAAGCAGGGACTACAGTGGCCTACTCTGCTCCAAAGCCTGGCTTCTCGGGTCGACCCACCGACCCATGTTAGGATCACGGGCGTGGGTCAGTCGAAGCTCGAGCTGGCTGAAACAGGGGAGAGGCTCGCCCGCCTAGCCAGGGCGTTGAACTTGGCTTTCGAGTTCCACGCAGTCGTCGATAGGTTGGAAGATGTGCGGCTATGGATGCTCCACGTCAAGGAGGAGGAAACCGTGGCGGTGAACTGTGCGCTACAGATGCACAAGCTGCTCCACGACCCGACCGGGTCGGCCCTTATGGATTTCATCGGGTTGATCCGAAGCACGAAGGCGGAGACCGTCGTCGTCGCCGAGCAAGAGGCGGCGCACAACGAGCCCAGTTTGGATTTGAGGGTTTCCAACTCCTTGGGGTATTACTCGGCAATATTCGACTCGATCGATTCTTGCCTGCCGCCGGACAGCGCGGTGAGGCTGAAGATTGAAGAGATGTTCGGAAGGGAGGTAAGGAACATCGTCGCCTGCGAGGGAAGGGAGAGGTTGGAGAGGCACGTGACGTTCGTCGGCGGGTGGCGGGATTTGTTGGGGCGAGGCGGTTTGAGGTGCAAGGCGATTGAGGACGGTGAATTGCTACAGGCTAGGATGCTGCTGAGGATGCACGGCGGCGATGGTTGTTTCGCGGTGGAGAAGGAGCCAAGCGGAGAATGTCTTACTCTGAAATGGTCTGATCAGCCGCTCTATACGGTGTCGGCGTGGAGTCTTGAAGATGTTGCAGGGAGCTCTCGGACAAGTTGAACGAAGAGAGGTTTTTCTTACATCAAGATTCGTTTTTTTATTTTTTCCATTGCGTGTTAATTGGATAGGCATTCTTTTCATTCTTTGTTTCATCAGATTAAAAAGATAGAGATACAAACAGGATTCAATTGTAGCAGTTTCTGGGTTGTTTTTTTATTACACCACCAAGTATTGTAGCATTTATTGTATCTGGAAAATAAATCATGTACCACATCTATTCATTCAATTCTTCTACTTGTAGCAGCCCCAATGACCCATTGAAGTTAGATAAATCATTTACAATTCATCATCTACTGATTATCACAGACCATATAAATTGTTGTAAAGAAAAGGTTAAGTATTGATGATTACCCTATTATCATATCCCATTCAGATAACAATCGATAATATACAATATTAAATAGATTCCCTAAGAAGCTCACATTGTTTTTCCTGCTTCCCACTATGTCCGACATAAAATCGTAACTCATAAGAACACATATTTTATCCTTTACTTCGAGTAGTAAAATTTATTTATCAGAATATAGACTCCATCTAATTAATTATTTAAGAAATATAAAACATTCGAATTTTGTGACAACAGCCGTTCCTTCTGTGATGAATTGATAATTGAAATTTCAGATAATATTAATCGAGAAAAAGGGGGAAATTCAATTATTACCCTCTCACGCACTTTTCCTTGCACCTTCCTTCAGGCATCAAGTTACTAACCCTTGGCCTTCTTCAACTTGACATCATCATATCTGCGAATATTCTCTCTCCGAAAAATCTTTGTTCGGAAATCGCGGTCGCAGAACTGTTTGAACGACCTTCAATCAATTGATTTTCTGTTTTCGATTCCCTACACCACCGCGGTGAAGTCATAATTCAATCAGTGAAATACAAGGAAATCCTAGATTGATAATGGCGTCGTCGGGTGGCGAGGCGTCCACGTGGCAGCCGCAAGACGAGGGTCTCCGTGAGATCTTTGGGCTGCTGGAGCAGCAGATGGCTCCCACTTCCGATGACAAGTCCGCTATCCTCCAGAAGCTACAACACTACTCTCAGTTCCCTGATTTCAATAATTATTTGGCGTTTATTTTCGCCCGAGCTGAGGTGAATCATCTATTTCTTCTTCTATTTTATTATGTTTTGGGTTTTGTGAACTCCGAGTTTCATTGTGCAATAAAGGGTGAGGTATATTTCTGACCGTGTAGAGGAGAGTTGAGCTTCTTAGGGTTAAGTGATACTGTTTTAGTTTACTTTTTCCCTAGAGGATATGTGGCCTCTTAGGGATTCTTGTCAAAATTGAAAATGTTTTGGATTTGGAGGCTTAAATGTGTTTGAATCCATTGATCTGATAAGTGATAAGTGCGAATGTCTCATCTGATGTGATTCTATTGCCTGTCCCAAAAAAGCTATAATGTGGTTTCGAAGTAACTTAGTTCTGTTACATTAGGTTATGAGCGGAGAACGTGCTGATGTAATAATAATCGCTGAATTATCAGGGAAAAGCTCTGGAGGTTAGACAAGCAGCGGGGCTGTTCTTGAAAAACAATATTAGAGGAGCTTTGAATAGCATGCCTCTTGTGAACCAACAGTACATAAAGTCGTTACTGTTGCCATGTCTGGGAGCTGCAGACCGGAATATTAGGTCTACAGCTGGGACCATCATTAGTACTTTTGTTCAGATTGGAGGTGTAACTGGATGGCCGGAGTTGTTAGATGCACTCGTAAAATGCTTGGATAGTAATGATGTCAACCACATGGAAGGTGCCTTGGATGCTTTGTCTAAGGTGTGTGTATGAAAAATGGTGTGTGCATAAATCTGCTTAATATGGGGACTTTGGTTATATTGGTCGTTGTCAATAACTCTAATCTTTATAAAGCTGCTAGCGGTTACATGATATCTCTTGAACACACGTATGGGTTTCTGATGGATGAAGTTCAGTAGTTCATGATTAAATAATAACGCTATATCTCCACGTGCCTGTGTAGATTTGTGAAGATGCACCGCAGGTGCTGGATTCTGACATTCCCGGATTATCTGAGAGGCCAATCAATGCTTTCCTTCCTAGATTCCTCCAGGTTTTGATTGTAATTTGTTTTCTATTGTTTTTGTGACGGCAATTGCTTCTTGGCATTCAATCTTTACGAAGACCGATGGGAGATTTGATTCCATGCAAACAGACTTTCCAGTCACCACATGCGACACTGAGGAAGCTGGCTTTGGGTTCGGTTAATCAGTATATCTTGTTAATGCCTGCGGTATGCAAAATTGCAAGCTTTAATACGGCTCGTAAATTGTTGGTTTTTCATATTCACATATGCTTGCACCTCCACATATTTACGGATTCATTTGCAGGTTTTATCTATGTCAATGGATAAATATTTGCAAGGTTTATTTTCTCTTTCCAATGACCCGGCCCCAGAGGTTCGGAAGTTGGTAAGGGATTTTGGCTATGCCATATTTTACTGTGAATACATGAAGTGATAACTTTCAGCATTGATCACCAAAACTAAAATTTCAACTGTGTACTAGGTATGCTCTGCATTCGTTCAGCTAATTGAACTCCGGTCTCCCGTATTGGAGGTGGTTAACTTTTTGATTATGTGCCTGTTTATATTTCGTGTAGTTCCGTTCGTGTCCTGGCTGGTGACGATCTCACATTTACAGATTCTCAACATGTGACTGATTTTGTTCATTTTTTTATTTACTGTTACTGGTTTCGATTTGGTGAATAATATTGTGTTGTTTGCACAATTAACTTTATCCAGTTTTTATGCTGCAGCCACATCTTAGGAATGTAATCGAATATATGTTTGGTAGTCAACAAAGACCCTGACGATGAGGTGGCTCTAGAAGCCTGCGAATTTTTGGTATATTTTCTGCACTTATTGACTCCATGAAATGAATAATTATAGATTATATTAATTGAGATCATGAAGGATTTGTTCTTTCTTGTTCTTGCTGACATTACTTTGATCAATCCTGTTGATTTTGAATCGGTGGCACGTATGCCATTGTCGGAAAACGTTATAATAAGGTTAAAATGTATGTGCACCCGCACATCCCTCCAGAATCCTGAGTTATTATTTACTTGATTAGATCGGGTCTTCTACCTTTTTTTTACATTTGATGGTAAAGGAAACTTTAACTAATTATTTGAAAGTGGAACAGATTGCATATTACGTGATATGCGATCATATTGCCTCATCCTGTTTGAGCATATCTTACTGATTTTAGTTGATTAATAGTTGAAAAGTTACTTAATGCGTTTCCTATCTTTTGTATTGAAGTTTCTGAGTTCTCTTTGATAGGTCTGCTTATTGTGAAGCGGAACTACCCCCTGAAAACCTGAGAGAATTTTTACCGCGTCTTATTCCAGTATGGTTGAGCTTCTCACTGGTTTCATGTCACATTGTTTTTCATATATTGATTGCACAACACTTCTCTAGGTCTTGCTTTCAAACATGGCATATGCTGATGATGATGAATCAATTCTGGAAGCTGAGGTTTGTTCTCCACTAAAACTTCGAGCATACCTTGTTGAACATTATTCAAAACTAACGAGTTTGTCGCTTAATTACTGCATCACTGCAGGAAGATGGATCGCTTCCAGATAGAGATCAGGTTAATGGCAATTCTTGCCATGAATTGGACATTCCTTGTTTGTTATAGTTGCATTTCTGTAAACAATCGTTTTTTGCAGGATATTAAACCTCGTTTTCATTCATCGCGTTTCCATGGATCAGAGGACGCAGAAGATGAGGTATCAATATTGCATCATTGGTTTCTCTCGCAAGTCCCAACCTACTTAGGGAAACACAGCTTGAATTTCACAGAGCCACACCACTCACTGCATTATCTTTAATACAAATGCTCCAATACTTTAATTTCAGGAAGACGACATTGTCAGTGTCTGGAATTTACGGAAATGCAGTGCTGCGGCACTGGATTTTCTCTCCAATGTTTTTGGAGATGAGATTTTACCAACCCTGATGCCGATCGTTCAGGTTACTCAATTTTCCTTTTCCCCTCCTTTCCATGTGTGCGTTGTTCCATTTATCTATACTTGGTAAAAGATCAAGAATAATGGCTGCCTCTTTTGCATTGCTTGTGTTAGGGATGTTTCATGGATGCATGTTCTTTAAGTACATATTTCTCAAGCTGATTGTTTCTGCAATTAATTATCATGTAGGCGAAATTGTCGAGTCCAGGGGATGAAGCGTGGAAAGATAGAGAAGCCGCAGTTCTAGCAATTGGTGCCATTGGTGAGGGTTGTATTAATGGACTTTATCCTCACCTTTCCGAGGTAAATAAATATTTAGCTAAGTTGTTGTTTCTTTCTGCTCGTTTTTGTAATTCTTTTTGCTTATGAAGTATCTCATGAATGAATGTCTGCCCACTGCTCATACTGGTAATGCTTATGTATTGTGTTGATTTTCTATTTACGATATGGCTCGTTACGTTGCATCGAAGGAAGGATGGTAGACTGAAATTTGTGTATTTGCTAAAATCAGAGATGATTTTTCATGACCTGTGATTCCTTCGCAATCAAGGCACTGTTGTCATTTCCATCTGAAATTTAGTGGTTCAGCTGTTTGATGCGTTTGTTCTGTCCTGCAGATTATTTCATTCCTTATCCCCCTCTTAGACGACAAGTTTCCTCTCATAAGAAGTATCTCTTGTTGGACGCTGTCACGTTTCAGCAAATATATTGTCCAAGTAAGATAGAAATTTTCTTATTCCTAGCACAATTGAGGATTCCCTCTTAATTTTGTGGACGACCTGATAAACTGCCATTCTCATTCATAATCCTGAATACATAACCGTGCTGGGTAGGTCACTGAAGTTTTGACTGTATTCATTCTTCCTGATTTAGGGAACTGCTCATCGAGACGGTCATGACCAATTTGATCGGATTCTGATGGGGTTACTACGGAGGATATTGGATGATAATAAGCGGGTGCAAGAGGCTGCTTGCTCGGCCTTTGCAACGCTGGAAGAGGTATTTCTGTGCGATCCTGATGTAACTGCATGTTCACCTGCACACACTTTCAATCTAGCGTTCCCTATTAATCTCCTTCGTCAGAAGCGGCTGTATCGTTCTTTAAACCACTGGCAGTGGCATTCCATAAATTCTTTCATGTTTCCAGGAAGCTGCAGAAGAATTGGGACCACGACTTGATGTTATTTTGCAACACTTGATGCTGGCATTTGGGAAATACCAGGTCAATATATGTTAACACTGCTTTATTTTTCTATTCTGCATGTTTTTAGCTGCGAGATAACCATGTTTGCGTTAAGATGCATTGATATTTCTGGTATCTAGCTCGTATTCTGTATGTTGAATTTTCGCGTCCCCTTTATTTGATATAGAGGAGGAACCTTCGAATTGTATATGACGCAATTGGGACTTTAGCAGATGCTGTTGGAAGGGAGTTGAATGAGGTAAAATTCTATCAGCTATATGTTTTATGTAAAATCATGTTGTCTCCCTTAACATTGTGTTGATGTTTCAGCCTAGATATCTTGAAATCCTGATGCCCCCATTGATTGCCAAGTGGCAGCAGCTTTCAAATTCTGACAAAGATCTTTTCCCCTTGTTGGAATGTTTTACGTCAATAGCGCAGGTAATACTTGTCTCTTTCCTGTTTAAGATGTTTTTTCATCATGTGTTTACGAATGATAAAGCACCCTCCAATCACGCAACACGTTGGACACAGTTTTCTCTTTTATTTTATATTTGAAGATAATGTAGGACACAGTTTTCAACCAATCACCCATAAAAAGGGAGCATCTAATCAATGACAAAAATGAGTGAACTATTATGTGTTCTTCAGCATCCAATGCTGTGATTTGTGAAATTCGAATATGATTGATCCATGATAATTTAGCATATTATCAGAAAAATTGCTGTTCTTTTCAGGCTTTGGGATCAGGATTTTCACAGTTTGCTCAGCCCGTTTTTCAGAGGTGCATAAACATCATCCAGAGTCAACAATTAGCAAAGGTTTTAATTACATGCAAAATCTGTCTATTAAGTCATTAACTTGAGTGTTTGGATAGTAGTAACACGGTTTATTTTGTTTATCTGAAAAAGTTTGCTGCAATTCTGTTTCCTGCGTGTCTTTATATCGCTCTAGCTAAGTACAAACACCTCTATAATTGCTTATTTATAATCTTTTTAGTGCTGTGTACACTGTTGACATTTTGTTGTTTTCCTACGTCGGAGCAGTTGACTCCATAATACACAATTTTCGTAGTGACTTCTTTCAATGTCGGGAACATTTCTTTAGGTCGATCCTTTAGCCGCCGGTGCTCAGTATGATAAGGAGTTCATTGTTTGCTCCTTGGATCTTCTTTCTGGACTCGCTGAAGGTCTTGGCCCGGGCATAGAGAGCCTGGTAGATTCCCCCGTATTTGTTGCATGATTTAACTTATATTTTACGAAACAATATAGTTAATGGCAGAACTCTCATGGCGTCAGTTTCTGCATGTGGTAATCTATGTTTTTCACATCTCGTCTAATGCTTTGCACCCATTTATGTGTATTTTAGGTTTCACAAACTAATTTGAGAGATTTACTGCTGCAATGTTGCATGGACGATGCTTATGATGTCCGACAAAGTGCTTTTGCACTGCTGGGGGATCTTGCTAGGGTATGAATATTGATTTTGTTGGAACTGTGTGTGTCTAGCTTTTAAGTTGATGGTCACATGCCTTGAACTTATTATGCATCTAGGACTTAGATTTTACTTCCTCGTGCTATTGGTTAGGTTTGTCCAACACATTTGCATCCTCGCGTACCTGAATTTCTCGACATTTCTTCGAAGCAGTTGGTAAGTATACAAGTTTGCTGAAGCAAATGAGTGGCTTCTGCAAATGAATGGATTCTGCAACAGAATTTTAGCTTTCTAATTACTGTAATTAATGTTCAGACACCAACGAAGTTAAAGGAAGCTGTGTCGGTTGCTAACAATGCATGTTGGGCAATTGGAGAGCTAGCAATGAAGGTCTTATTCTATTTCTTTTCTTTTTATGAAATGAATCATGCACCAACTCTAGTTACACGGTGTTGGATCCTTGCATTCAGAAAAATTTCCATCTCGTTGAAATGCATGAGCCGTGGTCTTCTCATCTTACATTGTTGTTTGCATGCCGATCTTGTCTGTCTCTGTTAGATGATTTAAAGTTCCTGGTTCCTTTTTGCTACTGTTCTGTGGTATAATTAATTATATCCAGAAATGTTGTTAATGAGAATCCATGTATGAGCTGGCTTTACGCAATTGTAATCTATTGGTCAGATGAGGCTCAATATCTTGTGATTTTCTTCAATCTTTCAGGTTCACAAGGAGGTGTCTCCAGTAGTTCTGCCCGTAATCTCATGCTTGGTCCATATTCTTCAGCATCCTGAGGTGATTATCCAACTTTTTGTTTGTAATTGATTCTTTTATTTGATGGCTTCATTGACATGTTAGATGAAGGTATATGAAAGGTTGATTTACTCTGTTGAGAATGTTTTGCCCACATTGAAAGTAGATATCAATCCTACCCAATATTGATCAACCAGTATGATCTATTTTACAACAGTGATGCAACCTTTGTGTGACTGTTGCTCTTCTCTCATGGCATTAAATTTTCTAATGAAGGGCCTCAACAAGTCACTGATAGAAAATAGTGCAATTACGCTTGGAAGACTTGCTTGGGTTTGTCCGGATGTTGTCTCGCCTCACATGGAACATTTTATGCAGCCTTGGTGCATCGCCTTGTCCATGTAAGTTTTTTGCACATTTATTCCAACTAATGGTGAGATGTAAAATTCCTCTAAATCCACCTCTGCGGCACTGCATCTATTTCTCAGATTATGGTTGAAGTTACAGCTGTTGCTTATTATTTGCTTATTATTTTTTTTCGGTTTTCTACCTGTTATAGGATACGAGATGATTTCGAGAAAGAAGATGCTTTTAAGGGCTTATGCGCATTGGTAATATCAACTCAAATGCCAACATACCCATAACATAACCCGCCGTGACCATTACTTCATGTTCTGTTTTTGACTTGCAGGTCAAAGCCAACCCATCGGGTGCTCTAAGTTCTCTAGTTTACATGTGCACGGCTATCGCGAGCTGGCATGTAATGATGATGCATTATATTTTTTCACCTGCCAAACAGTTACAAGTCCTTTCCCTTTTCTCATTATGTCCCATCTCCTCCTACACAGGAAATAAGGAGCAAGGAACTGCACGGTGAAGTTTGTCAAGTATTGCATGGATATAAACAGGTAAAATCTCGTCAGTACTCCATTTGTTTACTTACTGCTCATGGGTTTTCCAAACTTACTGATCAATGGTGTTAGCCATAGAATATAATCTAGCGGCACGCCGATATAACTGATGCATAATCGTTTTTTCTGTTAAACGTGAGCAGATGCTCCATCAAAATGGAGCATGGGAGCAGTGTATGTCTGCTTTGGAGCCGCCTATAAAGGAAAGGCTGTTGAAGTACCAATTGCCGTAATCCAAAGGGTGATCGTCGTTGTGCCATTTGAGCGGTGAGCACTACTCACTCGTTTCAATCGTTTTTTCATATATGGTCTTGCTCACTTTGAAGCTCCGGCCTGAACTGAATGAAGCAGCAGTTGGGGTTTTCGTGTGAACTATATTTCTACGGTTTGAGATTCATACTTTTGGTCTCGCATATTATTGATGTTACTGCACCATTCATTAGGCGACTCTTTGCATTTGTACTTTTATTAGAGAGAGAGAGAGAGACTATGAGAGAGAGGTGTTTGACTGTTGAATAAAGTGTGTCGTATAGATCCTGGTTTGATTGTTCATTTGATATTTGAGTTTAGTTTAGATTTCCGTATCATGAAATCAATGAAATAGTGGTACTGTGTTGCTTGTGATCGATCGTCGTTCTCCACATATTATTTGATGGGATTCCAAGCACATTCTTAGAGTCCATACAAAACGTGCAAGACATCTTTTTTTAGCTGTAATACATGTAAGTTCAACCTAAAAAATGAATTGAAAAGTTTTCTTGCCACTTACGAGTTACGAGATGACTCGGCTTTCAAAGATTAAATTTCTTGATTTATTTGACCCCCTCCAAGCCATACAAACAAGTAACAACGGCAATTGTGGCTCCAGCTTTATCTGACCTCCAAAACCACAAAAACGCCAACCATGATTCTTGGACTAACACATCTCTCTCGTGATAAACTTATACAATGATAAATATAGTAAAAAAGAAAAACGTGATTAACTCTAATGTTATTTTAATATAGGATTGATTGAACATCATCGGCATGAAACAGCCCATAAAAGTTTGAAATTCTAATGTGTGGATGCTTTTTCGAACAAGTGGTGGAGGCAAAAAGCGAGACGAGACACGAACACTTCCAAATTCAGGTACGCATCTTTACAAATAAAACGGTTCAAACGCAATCCCATCCAATCCCGTGCCTTGACCACAAAATTAAATAAAGAACTCTTTCCCATTTCGTTTATTACACCGTAAGTGTGAAACAAGGCAACGTATGTTACTTGTCTACGTAAGCCGTCAGTTGACTGTATTCAAAAGGCTCATATATTCAATTCCATTGGCTAACTAAGACTTCCCATAATTCAAAAAAGAGATTTTTCTTTCGTTTTCTTTACGGTCTTCCAACGTGTACGGCATGCATGTTATGCCATTGGACTATAGGTAAAGAAACATTCCATTTCTACACAGTATTCCACGTTCCAATCAAATCACCGCATTCTTAATTCATTAACAAATGTTCATAATTACCATCATCTGTAAAGTCTAGAAACCTATCCCTTAAACCCCAATAAAACTAAAAAAAAAAAAATCAAAACTTTCCAACAAATAAAGAATCAAACTGGCGAACTATCAATCTTTGCATACTCCGACGACTCAAAGCTCTCTGTTTCTGGGGTCTCTGTGTCCTCAATACAGTTCAAACTCTTACAGCAATCAGTTAATTCCTTAGCTCTCATTGCCTCATCTTCCCAATCAGTTCTCATCACAACGGACAACATAGTCACCGCACAGCATCCCTGCGCCGCCAGCAATCCAATCCAAAGCCCCTTAAAGTCAAACCCAAGGTAGAAAGTCAACAACAAGGCAATAGGCATCCCAACAACGTAGAAAGATCCAAGATTGATATTTGCCCCAAGCCTAGGCCTTGCCGTCCCTCTCAAAACCCCATTGCCCGTAGTTTGCGGGCAGTTTCCAAGCTCACACAATCCAACGATGGGCAAAACGGACGATGTCAAGGCCAAGATTTCTCTGTCGTCGGTGAACAGCCCAGCCCATATGTTTCTTACAGTGAACGCAAAAAACAGAGCCGTTAAACCGAGAAAGAAGCTCGAGCAAAGGCCTACCAAAGCAGAGATCTTGGCCTTCGTAGGCCTGTTAGCTCCTACCTCATTGCCAACCCTCGTAGACACCCCAAAACTGAGCGAGGAAGGGAAAATGTAGATCAACGACGTCGTTTGGATCATGATTCCCATGGAGGCGACGGTTGCCCGAGGATTCATCAGAAGCCCACAGAGCAAAATCATGATTTCGTACCACCACCATTCCAGGCAAACGCTGACGCAGCTTGGAATCGCCAGCTGCAGTAGCGATTTCCACTCTTTGAAGCACTCCTTTGAGAACCCTCCCCACGTTTTCTCGTACACCTTCGATAGGACGACGAACGCGACCAAGGAGCAGACGAGGTTCGCGTTCGTCCAAACGCCTGCCAAGGCCACGCCTTTGATTCCAAGATCGAGGACTGTGACGAGGAAATAGTTTATGGGTATGTGCAATAGCATGGAAAAGGCTGCGCAGTATGTCAAGGGCAGAGTTATGGACTGACTCCGTAGGTATATCCTCAGAGGATGTAATAAGCACTGCGATAAGAGATCTGGGATGGAGTAAAGAGCAAAGGACTGAGCTTCCCTCGCTATGTCGTGATCTTGGCCACATAACAGAAGCAAGTTCTTCATGTTGAGCCACAGAAGGGATATGGGGATGGAAGTGACGAGGAGTACGAGGATCATTCTCTGTAAGGTTAGGCCTAATAGTTTGTATCTCTTGGCACCATAGGCTTGTCCGCAGATCGGTTCCATGCCCATGCTGAGCCCGGAAAGGATCGAATAGCCTGTGATGTTTGCGAAGCCCATGGCTAATGCTCCGCCGGCGAGGCTGAGCTCGCCTAGGCGGCCCAAGAAGAGCATCGATGTCATCGAGCGAGAGTATAGGAGGAGGCCCGTGAGGATCATAGGCAGGGAAATCTTGGACATGGATTTGATCTCTGTGACTGCCGTGGCGACGATGCCTTTGCTGTGGTGCTCGGCTGTCGTCGATGTTGGCGGTTTGGGGACTAAAGGATTCTTCAACATCGTTTTCTTTCTTGCTGTTTGTGTTTATTGGGTCAGTTTCGTTTTGCTGTTTTCGAGAGAGAGAGAGAGAGAGAGAGAGAGAGAGAGAGTTGAGGGGAGAGAGAAGAAGTCTGCAAGTTAGGCGACTTAAATGAGTTTATATGTGTGTATATCCATATATTATATATATATAGAGAGAGAGAGAGGCAGAGAGATGGGGTAAACTAAATATACGGGAATTGGAGTTGAAAATTCAAGCAAATTGACTTTCTTACATATGATTTTTTTTTTTCGGTCCCTGGTTATCCCCACACAGCCCGGCTATGGGCTAGTCGCCACACATTCCAGAGGTGGGACTAATCCCGGGGTCAGATGAATACATCCCAAACCCACCCAACAACGATAGTCATGGGCATAAGCCCATGGGGATTTTCCAAAGTCATGTGAGAGGTGGGGTTCGAACCCCTTACATATGAGACTGCAGGTGAAGAATAATTATCTACTCACTTATTCAAATATGAAAATTAATCCTATGTTGCAATTAAAGTTCTCTTTGACCTCACTTGAAATTCTCCGTAAAAAATTAAATCAGTTGATAATAGATAAAGTAACTTGATATACGCATGTACTTATTTTTCTATTTGAAGGGTTTGGAATTGGGTTTGACGCGGAACGAAATCATAATTACTAAAATAAGCAATTAACTAATAATTTCAGTTCAATACATGGAGTAAGATACTTATTATTCAATATATTTCTTTCGGTAGTTAAAATAAAGGGGACTTTACACATAATTTTCATTTGCATAAAAACTTGTAATTCAGTACCCTGTTAGTATTTATTTTATTTGTAGGTACCTATTAGAATAATTTGCACAGAGTTATCCATCGCAGGTACGCCATATAACACATTTAGGTATTGCAACGTATTGTGCTACGAAATACGTTGAGAAAATGGTACGCCATATAACATATTAAGGTACCATATAGAAACCGTAAAGGGTACCTATACACGTGTGACGTGGTACGCAATGCACACATAAACAGGTACGCCAAAGACTGAGAAAATTCGTACAAACAGTAAAACGGGTATTTATCTATTAAACTTTCTTATCTAGGTACTGATTTGTAAATTTTTTATTCAATTGGTATTTTTCAATAGATGTCACTAAAATAAACAGTCGGCAACTAGAAGACAACAAAAAAAACGTTTTATACTACTAATACATAAGATATCGCTCGCCATAGGTGTCGATTTCGCGTTGGAAGCGAATTATATGTTTAATGGACCATTGCATGGCCATCTAAAACGTTTTCATTTTTGATGTCTAACATCAGCAAAACATTTAAGAAAAATGAGTTTTTACACCCAATTAACCATCGAGGAATACAGCATGGGCGGTTATTCAATTTTGCAATTTTACAAAAATATATTTCTTAAAGCCAAGATGTGACATATCCCGCGTAAACGACCAAAAAATAATGTTTGACTGTAAGACTATATTGACTAGTTAGTTTCGTGGCAAATTAATATATTCAATGAGTTTTTAATTACTTTTAGTTCCTTAAACGTCATTAGCGAAACTGTTTTTTCACTTTAAACCTTATTTTAATGCATCGCCATTTAAGACAAATAGCTCGAGATCGACCAATACACGTTGCCACGCGTCATTTGTGTTGAGTTGTTAATGGAACTATTATTGGGACCCATTTGGGGGTGAAAAAACATTGGAAATTGTTAATATTTTTAAAATTCTGTTTTCTACAATTAATCCATCAACATTAAACTTAAGTGTTATTTCCAAGTTTTACATTGGATTCAATTCTCACTTATTGAACCCAATTTTTTACAATAGTGTACTAATTTTTAATATGTTCGGTTTACAATTTAATATGTTTGGTTTACAATTTAACGCTTACTCAACATTCCTATAATATAAACACATATTTCTTATCACCCTATACAAATAAATTAAATAAATACAAAAATAGAAACAACTATCTAAGGATAAATATATATTTAAAAACATTGATTTGTAATTTATAATTTCACTTTTCTTTATATTTCTACGTTATAGAATAGTATATAACTAATGTGTCCCCTAACCGAAGCAATATTGGAATAACGAGTTTTGATCTAAGAAATTTGTCTAATATATGTTTATATAAAATAATTTAAATAATAGCTATCACATCCTCAATAATTTACATAATAGCTATGCACAGTAGCTAAGCATAAAGAGATCGAATAGATGGTGATAATCACTTTTATAATAAATTCAGCGTGATAATAGATAAGGGATGTAATTAATATATGGTGATAATAAATAAGGGAGTGCGAATAGAATTTTAGGGGGTGTGAATAGAATTACGTGGTTAATTAATCAGTTTGTCCAAGTTAAGTAGGACCCTCAGCCAATTTATTGTGAGCATGTGATATCTTAGCTAGCTATGTCTCATTTTTGTGAAACTTAGTAATATCTAAAATAGGAAATGCATTAAAAACAATTTACAATATGAAAAAGTATCTAGTGCTTTGAGCACTTACATATTTAATAGCTAGTGTCGTATTAGTTTAAACATTTACATTTCATAATTCACGAATCATTCACCATTTCACAAGGAAACAGCAACATGTAGCTGTCACTCTTCAGTTTAATCATAAAAATAAAAATAAACATACTGAAGGGTCAAGTTGCAGAATATCATGTTCATGATCATTAATAACTTGTCCCGAATACAGATTTATTTTATTTTTTTTCAGTTTTCTTTTGTTCGTTTAAATAAAGGAACAAAACTAAATACACATAACACAACCGAAGATCGATCTCTCAGGCCCAGTAATCTTCTCTAAGCCCATTGTGTCCTAAGCCCAATTATGGCTCATTACGTCTCTCTCCCTTCTTCAAAGCCCATAACACTTAACAGCTCGCAATTAGCTGGCTAAAAAAAATTAAGGGACAATTACGTTTCAGGCCCTAGAAAAGTTTGAACTTAGTGATCAGGCCCTGTCAGTAATTTATTTAGTTTAAAGGACCTGTTTTTTGAAAAATTTAAAGGTAAAGACCCAAACTATGCTTTGACTAAAATACCCTTAATAAACCTTCAGTAAAGTGGTATTCGACGCCAGTTGTATGTTACAGATATATGACACGTTGTTACTGTAAAACTTATAAAAGTTACTTTAAAATGATAATGTGTTACTTATCGATAGTAAAATGTTTTTAACAGATTTATATTTAGTTCTTCGGATAATCGAAATCCATTTTTCACAATGAATCGAGCACAATCGACTGCCTCATCAACCAATCAATTTCAACGTTTCACGTAGGTTTGATTCTAGTATTGATGAAGAACGATGTAAGAATTGTAACGAATTTTTATATGGGTTCAAATTTGAGAAAAATGTGGCCAAATCGAACTAGATTTTGGCAGCAATTGCAGCTAATCTGGCGTAGTCGAGATACCCATAGTTTGGGCGTTTCATAGGCTCTGTGAATTTTGAAACAATTTACGCTGTGTGAAAGCAGGTCGTATCGCAGCCATTGATTCATCTGGAACATGTTACTATTTCATGCACTATTGTCACCACGATTCGTCTTAATGTTACAAAACTATACAAAAACATTATTTTATTTGTCACATATTATATTTTTATCTCATTAATTGGTATTGTACGACTTTATTTTGTTTCTCGGAAGTATATATTTGGTTTTTGTCCAACATATGGTACTAAGAACAAAGTGGGACATGATACAAGGGGTAACTCATAATCGACTTCTTCGTCGATTAATTGGTATACTATGACCTAATTTTGATTTCCGTAAGTATTGATGGTGTATTTTGTTTAATAGACCTGTTCGATATTACGACCTACTTTAGTTTTTCGCAGACCTGTTTCGGTATATGTTGAGATCGAACTATTACTACATGAGATCGAAGCGTTACTTGGATTATCTGAATTGTTATATTACGAACTAAGTTCTTTTAGAAGGCATGCTACGATATTTTTTGACAATGAAACTGTTACTACATAAAACCAAAGCGTTACTTGTTGTTATCGGAACTGTTACTAAAAGTACAAGATTTGTCACTAAAACAATAAATATTATTGTATTGCCATGAAGTGGTGCTAAATTTTGGGCGGGATTTGTGGATTGATTGGGTTAATTGGGCGGGATATTGGTTTTGGATGCGTTTGGATGGATTTACTGTACATTTCGGACGGGATTTGTGGATTGATTGAGTTAATTGGGCGGGATGTATGCCACGTTGGGATTTTGTGCGAGATTGCTAAACCAGTGCAACTGTGTTACTAATAACTATTTAACTGTTATTCATTAGTTAAATATGTTACTAAAAGCTCTTTATGTATTACCAATTGCTGTAGTTGTCGCACCAAGGTTTAGCTTATGTGTTTATGGAGATTAAGGTTTAAGGTTTCGGAGTTGTCCTTAAGGTTTCAGGATTTAAGACATATAAACTGATATTTGTGGTTTAATTTTGAATTTTGATGGCATTCGTGCTGAAATTCATATGTGATGTTTCCATGAACAAAGTAGTAGTTTATGTTTTGAATAACTATTGACCTCGAACATTCACTATCATCCACCTCAATCGAACAATGTAGCTTTTAAAGGAATTTGGTGTGATAAATGCATCAAGTCGTACATTTACAAAATGTTAATCTTGTAAATCTTGTACAATGTGCATTATGAACGAAATTAATCGGATTAGTAATGTGGTACTGGAAACCTGTTATGTGGTATCATTATTTGTAAACACGTTACTCGATAGGTTCGTGTTGATATTTTATAGCAAACATGTAGTATTACGTGCGGGCAATCTGGTACCGGTAACGTTAACGTATCATCCTGTTAATATTCCTTAACAAATAACTTCGAGAATGTATCAGATACAGATTTACGACATATGAAATGATATTTGTGGTTTAATTTTGAACTTTGAATACATTTGTGATAAAATTCGTAACGCTATGTGTCATTAAAAGAGATACTAGTGAATGTTATGAAGGAAGAGCTATATGTTTACATGATATTTTATCTCAACTTTCACATATTGATATCAACATTCGCAAAACGTGTCTTTTAAAGAAAATTTGTGATTTAGCTTCATCATATCATCTATTTCCATGAATGTCAATCTTATATATCGAAACGAAATGAATTTATGAAAGAAATTTAATCGGATAGTGATGTGGTATTGATTAGCTATTATGTGGTACTTGTCGCTGCAAATTTGTTATAAACTTTGCATATATTGTTATTTTTTATCAGACATGTGGTATTATTTGCAGGAAATGTTGTAATATGAAGTTAATATCTCTGACAATCATGAAACTTCTAGAATGTTATTAATGATGTGTTACCCAGAATGCGTGAATTGTTACCCAGAAAGCGTGAATTGTTACTCAGAAAAAATGAAGTGTTACCAACCAACTTTTTGATTGACAAACGTTCCAATATTAGGTATCATCAAAATTCTTCGTTACCACATTATCAACATTAATAATCTCATTCAATTAAAATGACTCGTGATCAAACTTAGTCGAATCTACCTTATTAGTTCATTAAAGTCGAGATTCACCTATTTTTCAATAAGTATTAATCACATTATTCCATGATAAACTCCATATTTTTTTCGTTATTTACATGAGAAATTGACATCGATTTAACCTAACTGTGTCATTTATTTCGAAGATTCGAGCGGTTTCAATTTTATTTGGATGTCGAATTTTTTTACGATCTATTCCTCTTTGCCTTTACTTGGGTATTACACGTGTCATTTACGGGTGACTAGTCGTTATTATTTTCTCATTATATGTTCGTTTTGCGGATAAATATAAAAAAATATGGTATCATTGTTCCACGAATTGTTACACAGAAAGCATGGAGTGTTATTCAGTAACCATTTTAATTAGCAAATGTTTACCGCTTAATCTCATCAAAATTCTTCGTTATTCCATGATTAACATCAATAATTGTCGTCGATAACTAAGGCCCAGATGAAATTGTGTCGAATTTACATTATTCCGATCATTAAAGTCGAGATTTCACGGTATTAAACGAAATTCCGAATTATGTTTGGAGCATTCGTGCTTCATGAATTTCAAAAATTCTCTTTGATTATGAATACCCATGAAAATTTGAAGCCGATACAACTTTTTGCTGTTGGTAACGTCGAGATTGGGTCGGATTTGGAACGTCAATTTTTTCTTTCGAACGCTTGAGTGTAAGGAATGTGTTATTGCAGGAAGGCGGTATTGTTTTTGAATGATGTGTTACTTCTGTGACATCATTTGTTATTTACTAATAGAAACGTGGTATTTTCTGCTATACGGGCAATTTTTATTTTCTCACAATTAACGTCACTAATATCCGAAACTTATCAACCCTTATGATCAAATTAACGATAATTTCACCTTATATCATCACAATCGTGGAGATCTATTCGGATCTAAACCTGAAATCTCCTTTCGATCGATGCGTCGCTTGTTGGGAGAGATCGATGCAAAACTGTTATTATTTTTTTGAAACTTGTTATCACATCATTCGGGTATTTTTCGTCGATTTGGCATATGTAGTGTTAAATATGTCTTATCACATCATTTATGTATTTTTCTCTGATTTATTCGTTTTATTAGCATTGGTATTACAATTGATAAAGTTGTTACTAAATATATGCGATATTGTACTCAATACAAAAACAATTTGTTATCCAAATGAGTGGAAGTGTTTTTTCAGCCCAAAACTGTTATAATTATTTCGACAACTGTAATCGGATCATTTGGGTATTCTGTGGTAAATTTCGCATATGTCAGGGATAATTATGTCTTTTCGCAGTCTTTAGGTAGTTTCCACTGAATTTTCCAAAAAGTAGGTCATTTATTCTAAGTCAAATTCAAATAGGGCCTGAATACAAAGTTAACCATCTTAGTGGGGCCTGATCTTTAATTAACCCAAAACTTAAACATGGGAATAATTGTAATTAAGGTTACTCGCACGTTCAGCATGTGTTGCTTGTGCGTCGCTTGTTTCTGTTTTTTTATATTGGAAATTCTTGGTGAATAGGATGACAAGCTGTGTACTTTATTATATTATAATTCTTTCTTGGATAAAATTAAAAGGGACCTAGTCTAATCATGGCCCACGTTTTTTTTTTTTTCATCTAAATTTTATGTTTATGTTCTTTTTTCTCAGTTGTACATTTATCGCCACAACTTCCAAGTTCCAAATAGGAGATACTAATGTCCGAAATAGGTAAACACAAGATCAATATGAGAGAACAATATTCATTCCCATCACATGGATTTTAAAATAGAGCTGGTCTAATAATACTTGAGATAACGAAAAATGAGGTAAAAACAACGATATCACATGTTTATTAACCACAAATAAATTTTACATTCCGTACTTAAATATTGTGTTCATACCGTCACTTGCTATATCGAGTATAAAATCAAGAATAATTAAAAACATTGAATTGAGAAATTATCATACTAATCTTAGATGACAATATGTAAATAAATAAAATAGTCTCATTTAGCGCGACAAAAGCGTGTAACAATGACCTTCATCCCCAGGCATAAGTAGAGGCATCACCCGCCACGTCAGAGTCAAAGTACTTCAAAGTGGGACCCATTCGAAAGTTTGCTTATCCCTCAGATATTCCGTGTGTGCTGCGCAAACAAAAAAACAAAGCACCATTAAATACACACTTCTCATGCACTTTCACATTCGCAGAGAATTTACACACACAAACAAACGAATCATCACGAAGAAGAATTAACAGAAAACTTCGAGCGAAAAAGGGAAAAGAAGTATCACCACCCAATAATACATGAACAAGCCGCCGAGCCAACAAACAGAAGAGACGTCGTCGCCGTCGCCGTCGGCCCACATCGTCCTCGCCTCAAACAACCCCAAGAAACGCGCCGGTCGCAAGAAATTCAAGGAGACGCGCCACCCTGTCTACCGAGGCGTCAGGCGTCGGAACAACGACAGGTGGGTCTGCGAAACTCGAGATCCACAGACCCAGAAGAGGATATGGCTGGGAACCTACCCTACGCCGGAGATGGCGGCGCGCGCGCACGACGTGGCCGCCCTCGCCCTGAGAGGCCACGGCCACTGTCACTCGGCGGCGACCTGCTTGAACTTCGCCGACTCGGCCTGGATTATTCCTCAGCCTTCGTCGAGGGACCACAAGGAGCTGAGGAGAGCCGCCGTGGAAGCAGCGTCGCTCTACCCACGCCCAAGAACCGCCGTCAGAGAAGCAGGAGAAGAAATCTGCGTTCAAAAGCCAGTCACAAACAACGCCGCCGAGATGAGCGTGAAGAAAGAAGAGGACGACAGCATGAGAGAAGAAGTGCGCTCGTTCGGAGAGTACGAGGATTGTTTGTACGGGGCGGCGGGAGATATGATGACGACGATGATGATGATGTCACCGCCACGGTGGATGGAGTGGGATGGGTCGAGCTTCGATGACGTGGAGAGTGAAGCCGAGGTGGAACTGTGGAGTTATTCAATTTAATTTGCATATACATACAACACCACGGAAAATAATGTGTGCGTTTTATACTTTTTATTCTTACTGTGTTTTGTCGACGATTCTTTATATGATGATTATACTCGTTTTTACATGTATGTCAAGATTATCGAATTCATATGTGCGTATTTTAGGAATCCTAAGTGTTGCTGACATGGCTTGATTAGGATAATGAAACTCCACGTGCGTGTTACTATTTTTTGTGTAAATTAACTTTCAGGCCCACAAACATGTTTTAAATTAGATTTCAGGCTGCTGTCAAAAAATTCACAGTTTTAAGGACCCGAATTTTATGAAAGTTAGAGATAAGGACCTAAATTTACACAAGTTTTAGCAGTGTACATGAACTGGTATCGGAGATCCATGAAGCTGTACTGTGGGTCCATGAAGTGATACTGTAGACTCATAGAGTGATACTGTAGGTCCATGAAGTGGTACTGTAGACTCATGGAGTGATACCGTAGATCCATGAAGTGGTACTGGTGAACAGTGAGTAGGATTGGCAATGGGGCGGGGATTCTTCGCTCCCGGCGGGGATCCGCACCGAACGGGGCGGGGATTCCCCGCTTTCTTTCCCCGCCCCGAACAGTCAGTTTTGTCGGTATTGAAAGTTTTGAGTTGTCTTGAATTTGAAAGCGTAGCATGTTAGTATGATCAGAGTAATTCTCAAATTAGTTGTGTGTCATGGGAAAGTCGCGGGATGTAGCGATTAAATAATCATCTGATCCGATAATTTTACCTACTTACCCAAAATATCCTACCTAATCCCTAAGCCCCATTACAACCCAATGAAAGACCTTTTGATTTGTACACTTAAGTCGCTATGTGAATACAATGTGATATGTTAGCAAGCTTATGGTAATATCGTTTCACATTGTTGATTTGACGTATACACATATATCCCATAAACACTTCGAGCGCATTGAGAGAATCCATGTGAGAGTTGTTGATTTTCGTGGCGTTCAGGCTTTAACGAGATTGTCGAGAATTGATATGATCGTCTAGTATAAAATGTTATGAATAATTGCTATCTCTGGGACACATTAATGTATGTCGGTGAACTCTTGATTAGAATGTTTGCATCTTCAATCTCGGGTGAATGCTTGAGGACAAGCATTATTTAAGTGTGGGGGAATTTGATAAAACAATAATTTACATTAAATTTAAACCCCATAAAAGCATGATATTGCTCGTTATTTATCCGAGATCCTTCAAATATCATAAGATTAATTTATATTTCATATCATGCAGATAACGGAGCAAAATGGATAAAAATAATAGCATCTGGACGTGAATATTTCGAGAAGAATACAATGCCGAAAAAAAACCGAGTTCAAAGAACGAGTTAACCGATGGAGCCCAAGCAAATAGAATAGCCCAACCAATTGGGCAAGACTAGAAATGAGAATTGGGCCATATGATATATATTGGCCCATGAGGTGTTTTGACATGTATTAAAAGAAGTTGCGATAGCTCAGCAAGAGGTCAGTACACGCACTAAAGACCTCAAAGACATCACATCCAAGCAGTCCATACGCGCGTGGCTCGAGGTAGTCAGTGAGCAAGAACAAAACAACTCAGCACACACAAGATCGCGATGAGCAGCTTCAAGGATCAAATATTACAGCTCATGTGCGATTTTGAGATTTTCTGTCCATCTTCGTAGATATGGCTAAGATGCAATTTATTTGCCTATTTAAAGGCCTCGAAGCATACAGAATTTGGAGAGCGGAGTAGAGAGCAGTTTAGAAGAGAAATCATGTTCTGTCATTTTTCATCATCGTTGTTTTGATTTCGGTAGTTGTAAAATACTTTCAATTTTCATATATTTTATATTAAGTGTCTAGCAGATATTTGAGATCAATTCGAGTAATAGTGAGTGTTAGATGATGATGTGAGAACGGATAGAATTTGGAGAGAGGGCTGAGATATATTAGTACTTCCGTCTTTATTTTATTATGTAGCAAAGAGTTTGAGCGAGGAGTTATAGAGCAGATTTGAGTGTTGAAGAGATCGATTCCTACCTTTCATTTTAAGAACTACTGTTATTGTCCTTTCTATTGTTGCCTTCTGAGGACTAAGCCATTTATTAGCTGAGGTTTTGTGTGGAATGAGATAAAGATGCATTCGAACCTAAGTTCCACACGGTAGTAAGTTTTCTTATTTTTAGTTTTCCATCTTCAATATAACTACAAATTTATATGCATTTGATTAATATATTTATCAGCTATCATTTTATCATTGTTGATTTTGATGTTCTTTCGTTCACTATAAAACAAACTCATCAAAAACCCCCCCCAATAATAATATTATTACTACTATTATTATCACTATTATTATCATTATTATTATCCTTATTATTATTACTACTATTATTGTTATCATTATTATTATTATTATTATTAATGTTAGTATTATTAGTATTATTGAGTCGAGTTTGAAATTAGAAATAAATCAACCATTTTTCATGTGGAGACGATCCCTACTGTCACTATACTCTTGTTTAGTGAATAAGGTGATTAATTTATTTTTGGCCGTTTACGACGTGACCATACTGTAGGTCCATGAAGTGGTATTATAGACTCATTGACTGATACCGTAGATCCATGAAGTGATACTGGTAAACAGTGAATAAGCTTGACAATGGGGCGGGAATTCTCCGCTCGCCGCGGGGATCCGCCCCGAACGGGACGGGAATTCCCCGCTTTCTCTCTATTCCCCGCTTTCTCTCTCCGTGGGGCAACGATGGGAAACTTCTCTCCCCGTTGGGATGGGGCGGGGATATATGTTTTTACTAAACTACCCTTATATCTAAAATACCCGAATTAAAATACCCCTATCCCTAGCCGTCAAGAGTTAAACTTAGGGAGGGGAATGGCAGTGGCGGAGGCAGAAAACTTTCCTAGTGGGATCCAGTCTAATTGGACAGCATAACCTATATTTCTGAAAAATTTCACTGGGGTTCCTATAGTGTAATTTGTGTTCAATTTTACCCCAAACTTACAAAAATGTCCCCACTTAATACTAATAGAAAAAATCCAATGGGGTCCAATGACCCACCGGTCCTCATGTGGCTCCGCCACTGGGGAGGGGTGACCGATTGTTTATTGATTAACCTCGTAACCCTTTTAAGCGAAGCAACCATGCAGACATGTTATGAGTTATTGATTAACATCAAAGGTGTGAAGATTTAGAATAGCGGAGGGTTAATATCACGTCGTGGGGTGATCGTTCGCATAGCAGTGGCCTCATTCACACAAGGTTTGATATTTATAATCTCTTTCTTGTATCTTTTCTCTTTACGAACATGTTTTAATCGCATCAACAGTAACATGTTTATTATGTAAAAATTGTTTACTCCACTCTGTTCATCATTCATGACTTGGAAGATCTTCATATTTGAATGTGTTGTGGTTGCTTGAAATTTGCGTATTAATCTATTCTAGTTATTATTTCTCAATAATTTAGGTGAAAGATGACATCTTCAGAAGTTCCAGATAACTCGACATTCAGTCCCTCGCTAGTAGAAAATTCTCAACCTAGCACAAGTAAAGAGGATTTTTTCGCTCCTATCGATTTAACTCAATGTTCGAGTGACACTACAAATGTTTTTGGTCCTAGGTAATAAGATGGGGTTCAGATTAGACGCGTGGCACCATTACAAAAGACAGAAAACAGGAACTAAATGGAAGGCAATATGCAACTATTGCAAGAAGGAGGTGAAACAAAGAACGGGACGACACATTTGCATGATCATTTGAAGATATGGCCTTTCAGAAAAACTAAAGACATAAAGCAAATGTATTTGAAGTCAACGACAAATAGCGAAGGAAAAGTTTCTATTGGCGCTTACACTTTTGATGAAGAATTTGCGAGGAAAGAGTTAGCTACCATGATAATCTTACACGGACAGGGGCGGATCTAGCATAGGACCCGAGGCGGACCACGGCCCCCCGATAATTTTGTAGTATATAGTTTTAATATGTACAAATATATTTCGGTTTTACAATTGTACTGAAATATTATGTAGCATGGTGGTGAGGGAGTTGTTTTTCACAAGTGGTCAAGCGTTCGATTCGGTTCTATTACCATTATTTGTTCTTTTTTGGTTTTTTATATTATTTTTGCTTCGTTGCTTTTGTTTTTTTCCTTAGCGACCTTAACTTTTTAGTTTTCTTTTTGTTTTTAATCTCACCTTTATATTCTAATTTTATTTCTTAGACATTTTTGTAGTTTACTGTTCCTTTTTAGTTCTTAGCATTTTTATGTTATATTAAATGACTCATGTAATATAATACTCTAAATTATATATATTTAATGTGATGATTATTAAATATTAAAGATTAGGGTACAAGGTATAATGACCTTTCAATCTGCTCCTAAACATCACCCTTTAGGAAGAGACATATATGTTGAAAAGACATGCCCTTTTAATTTAAAGGAGCATGGCTTTTCGTGAGCATCTCTTCATTAACTATAAAAGGGACTATTGTATCTTAGTCTCAATCATCAGAGATATACATAAAAGCCAAGGAAGCAGAGAGAAGAATAATAAGTCATTTTTCAACATCCGTCGAAGATATCAAGATTAAAGCATATGGATTCAGGTTAGTTCTTAGTTGGCTTGCTTGATTAAATCAAATATGTATTATGGTATTCTGGGGTTTCTAAACATTAAATAATCGTTTGGAAATTAAAAACTCTAACATTTTAATTTTTTTGGTTTTTAACCAAAATACAACTAACTTAATTAGAAATATTATTGATTGGTTTTTTATTTAATATCTAAGTTAACTCTTTTCGGCTTTTCTAATTCTTCTCATGGTCCATTTAAATTTTTATTTTCCACTTGAAATACAAACCTATTTATAAAATTTTTCTAAGCAATGACCTTATTAAAATTAAAAATCACTTGCCGCATAAAAAAAGGGTATCAAATAAGAAGTTCAAGGAAATATCGCAATTTATATTCGTACGATATATGACTTGTGTTAGTTTCCTCTTTTTCTTATAGCATATTATTGTTGTTTTATGATTATTATTATTATTTTATTTTTAATATTATATCATGCTCCATATTATGTTATGTTGTCGTTGTTTGAGCTTCATTCGGTTATTTATTATTTTCTTATATTGGTATTTTTCCTGTGCTTGGTTTTACAAAGTGTAAGATTTTTTTATATCGTAATTTCATATGTCTTGCTAGAAAATATATTTTAATTACTAAATCTTTCAAAGAAAGATAATAAATAAAAATTTATATTCTACGTTGACCTACTTACCTACTCCATTTATATTGTGGCCCCTCCTCTTAGAAATTCCCAGATCCGCCCCTGTACACGAGTATCCACTGAACATGGTTGAACATCATGGATTTCGAAGGTTCGTGGCTTCTATTCAACCATTATTCAAAGTAGTTTCTCGAAATACCATGAAAGGTGATAGTGAAGATTTATGAACGTGCGAGGTCAAAAACGATGAAGCAATTCGACAAAAATGAAGTAGGGTGGCTATTACAACGGACATGTGGACGACAAACAATCAAAAGAAGGGATTTATGACCGTCACGGCACATTTTGTTGACGACTATTGAAATTTGCAAAGTCGTATTGTCAGGTTATCACATAGTTTATTTTTCATTTATCTAAGTTAATCATATTTTTACTCGTAAATTGACATTTAATTCAGGTTTATCTACATGCCATGTCCACATACATCAGATGTTATTGCCGATGTTCTTGTGGATTACCTCATGGATTGGAATCTCGACCGAAAGTTATCTACACTAATGGTAGATAATTGCACAACTAATGATGCAGTAATTAAAGTGGTATTGAATAAATTGGATAAAAGTTCACTTTGGTTGGAGGAATCGTTGTTTCATATTCGATGTTATGCCCATATACTTAATCTGATTGTCAGGGATGGTTTAGAAATTATTGGAGATGGTATTGAAAGGATTCGTTCTAGCGTTGCTTTTTGGGTAGCAACTCCTAAAAGATGTGAGGGGTTTGAAGAGACGGCTCGTCAATTGAAAGCTGTTTTTGCAAAGAAGCTAGTATTAAATTGCAAGATTAGGTGGAATTCTACTTACACAATGCTCACTGTTGCTATTTCCTACGGAGATGTCTTCGGTCGATTAAAACAATGAGACCCACTTAAGTGTTTCCACATAAATCGGGTCCCTATGAATTTTCTGGCATGTTCCTAAAAGCTAAATGAAACTTAACATGTGGCCTGAAATGAAAAGTACCCTTTTTTGATTTATTTATTAATGGTGTTGGACTCGAAGCCCGTTAATAATAGATCGGCCCGCTAAGAAAGCCCAATACCAAACCAACTCTGAAATTTCACAACTTACTACAAGTGCTACATCAAACTTCAGTTAAATTTATTAAATAATGTATTCAGTACTAGCAGTCATCTGTCTCGCTTCGGTCGACCATATTTCCTATAGCTTACGTTCAATGTATATAAATAGCCCTTTCCGAATATAATTTCATGCAGATTGTTCTGCCTCAATTGGTTAAGAAGATTCAATTTAATGGACAACCCCTAGTTCTACTCTTCATATAATCAAATTAAAAATAAATAATAATTACGCAGCAGATTCAGCAAAATCATTAAATAGCCATGTCGGATGCTCTGTCAGAAAATTAAAGCGCGTGATAATTAATAATCGTAATTAAATTAAAGAAGGAGGTCAACTTCTGGTCACTACACAGTCCAACTCCTACCTGAGATTTCAAAACCAAATCCCACACACAAGATTCAAACCAAATCCCACCCACATCATTAACTTAACCCCAGCTTTAAAGTAAATTAATCTGATGATCTGTACCAATTAATCAATAAAATACAAAGCCCACAAACAAGACAAAAGAATAAAATAATTTTTTAATGGAAACTTGAGATTCAAAAAACCACATGAAGAAGCATCCATGCTTCTTCTTCTTGCTCTGCTATTGCTACAGCTGCCTCACTTCTGTATTCATGCTCGAACTAAACCACTAAGTTCCAAGTAAAACCGCTTGCACGAACTGTAATTATACAGTATTTTCCTAATTCTTTTTTTTTTATCTGATTAAAAAATTAACCAACATAGAGATCTTCACCCCCTCTCCTTATGAAGCTGCCACTCACTTTCATTACGAACTCCTTCGACCATTATAAGAAGCCCAACTGCTACTAATATCTGTAATTACAATCGGTTCACTGCTTCTTTTCTTTTTCTTACGAAAAACCAAAATAATTAAGTTGAGTTGGCTCCACAAGTACTATACGGAAGTTAAATGTTCCTTTTTCCCCAAAAACCAGCCTTTTAGTTAATGCATTGTCCGATCATTTTCTGCTGCTCATTCTTTAAAGAGCAATATTATCATTAACTTCGCCTTTGTTCTTACACATCAAGAAAACCAACTAGGAAAAAAAATCAGATTTTTACGATCATGGACGGTAGATTGATGATCAAACCAAGGGCGGCGGCGCTGTACAAACCCTCGTTGCTCAAAGATTACTTGCTGGACGAAATGAGTTCGTGTTCATCCAACGGCTTCAAATCATTCCCTAGGAGATCGTCGTCGTCAGCGGCGGCATCACATTGCTTCAACACTACCATTCGATTTCTCCACGAAATCGACGCCAAAAGCAAGCAGCAGCAAAAGAAGAAAAAGCTGATGAATCTCCATGGCAACGAAAATGTTAGATCTAAAAGTAAAGGGATCATCTCCAAGTTTAAAAGCGCTATCACTTCCTTGTCGCGATTTAGCCTCACGAACATTGAGGGGCGCAAAACGTCGTCGTTGCTCCTTCCTCGAAGCCTGTCCAAGAAACTGATGCAGAAATTTTCCAAGAACAAAAAGTTATCGTCGGCCCACGAAGAGACTATCGACGAATGGAAAGTGTTCGATCAGTATCTGAACTGTGAGGTGTTGGGCAGTTCGTCGGCCACGGTCGCGACCAGTGATTGGAGCTTGCAAGAAAGTCATGAGTTTACTACTGTGTCGTCGGAGGAGTACGACTGTTCGAGCGGTAAAAATTCTTCGTCGGTGGTTGTAAGCTGCGATCAACTGAAGGAGAGAAACGACGTCGTGGAGGAGAGTGGGGACATTTTGTCGGCGAACGGTGTCGTTTCTAAGGATCAGTCTACCACCTGCAGTGATGGAGGTGATAGCAGCACCAACTCCAACTCCTCAACTAAGGTTAGCCTTTTTTTTTCCCTCTATTTTATTATTTTATTTTTAGAAATTGAATGTAGTAGGTTTCTCATTTAATTTGAAGTACGTCCAAAAATCAATTATTGGGAACAGTAAGTATAGTCGTGACAGGTTAAAAAATTGATATTCTGCGACGATAATGTAGGGATATTAACAGTCCCAATTAAATTAAACTGTAGCAAAAATTTGAATTTAGTCGTGATCATGTTTGATTGGTTTAGTCGTAGTGAAACCCCTTGTTTTGAATTTGAGAAGAGATTAAAATAACGATTTTTGGGATGTGTGAGCATTAAGGATGCTAATTCAAAATTTTGAAATAATACTATAGAATTTTCGAAGTAATTAATTTCGATATCTGTAAATTTGCGGTAAATATGGAGGGAATGAAGCTGGTGCCACACGTGCGGTGAATACACACGTGGAGAGATCCATTATCACATTGTATTTTCCAAAACATTAGATAGAGTTTATATATATATATATGAAATAAACAAATATGTAGACGAAAATAAAGAATAATCAAATTATCACCATGAGCAATTTTTAGTGCTTTAATATTACACTTTTGTCAACCAGCGAGGTGGCTATTTCCCATTCATTTCGATTATAATATATTACTCATTCTAGGGATTTACCTCTACTTGTCTTTATCCAAAACTAATAGTTCAAACATTAGACAAAAATCACATATATTGGATTTTAATGCAAGGACAAGTAGTAGGGGTCCCGACATGTTGATCGTATTAATAACAATCAACTACTGACTCTTGTGGATATTGGGACAGAAACCCGAAAGGATTTCTTGATGCTGATCTTTCCAATCAACAACACTTACATGTGCCATCGAAACTTTATCATAAGATTCTTCCTTTTTTTTTTTTTCAGAAGTACTGTTATTAGTCCTATTCAACTTCCAGTTTGTAATAAGGTATAGTTATTGAAGTGATTGTTGGAATTAACATTTCTTCATTACAACAGAAGCAATGGTCGAGTGAGGAGAAGGAACAGTTCAGCCCCGTTTCTGTGCTCGACTGTCCCTTCGACGAAGAAGATGAAGTCTCGTCTTCTTTGCAACGCAGGCTCGCTCGCCTCGAAGGTACTCGGGAATTACAGTTTTCTTCCACTCCGTAAAAATCTTCACATACAGTGTGTGGTAATGTGTGTATTAATTTGCATGCAAATGCAGGGACAAGGAAGAATCTCATGGAAAAGATCAACGAATTCGAGTCCCTTACTTCAAAGTTCGAACCAGTGAGCTTAGCCCAGCGATTCTCGGAACAAGATTGTTCACAAGTCGAATCATTGCCCGATTCATTACATTCGATCGGCCAAAAGGACGTTGAAAGAAAGGCGTTAGAGCTTCTTCAGCAGGTGAAGGACTCTGTATCGAGTTATGGCCTAAGAAGAGTAAACGCAGATGAGCTTATGTTGGACTTCTTCGCCGAGAAGCTTAGAGAGGAAGGCCTGGGAAAGTATCGTTATTCTATGGACGAAGAATTACTAGACGAAGCAGAAGATTGGATAAAGGGAACGAAACGGTGCGAAGCTTTTCTTGGGCTTGGAGTGCACAAAAATGGCGAAGCTTATCTTCGTGAGATGGAGAAGGACGGGCAATGGAATAAGAGGAAACATTTGGAGCTTCGTAGAGAAGAGAACGAAGAGGTCGTTCAGGATTTGGAGAGTTTGATCTTCTGTGACGTGTTAGACGAGGTTTTAGTGCACATCTCGCCTTGAGATGCGAGCGATTTTTTTCAGATTTCTCATATTTACAGCACAAAAGTTAACACTAAGAACTTCTCAATAAGTATCTTCTGTTTCTCACACGAACTCTATGTCCACGTGCTTTCATTTCAACTCATCTTCAGTTTACTTTTACAAGTGATGATCTCAGCGATGTCGAAATCTGAGTGCACGACGCCCAACGACTCACGGAAGACAAGCTAGAAACGAGATGAATATGATCAAACTCACCGATGCCTATCGTGTTGTTCCTTTTGCTCTGCAACTTCCAAGCGCTCGTTCGCTCAATCCCAGCAACTACTTCTGACTTCTTTTCTTGATCGGGCGATAGAACCAATCTTCTTACACTTAAATCTGCCCGCAAGAACACAAAGAGTCACAATCAGTCATGTCTAGCGATTATCAACCAATGTGGTTGGTGTTTCAGACTTACCATCGTCGTCGACGGAAGATAGCTTTGGCCCTTCGCTCAGTTCAAGCGCTGGGAGAGGCGTGAGAAAGGTAAAGCTAGGCATCGAAGAAACTGGCGATGAGAGGTCGATGGCATTTGTTTTGCAGCGTTGGTTACCAGCAAAAGGCGTGGAGAACGACGAGCTACAGGTGAAAGCTGGGGAATCTTCTCCTTGCTCGTCGTTTACTGCGATCAAAGGCGAAGACCCATCGCGGAAACTTAGATCCTCTCCTCTTGCGAGGCTTAGATCGAATAAATAACAGCCTCCATCTTCTCCTACGCCATATCGACTGAGAAGTTCCTGTCCGAATGGTTCTTGAGAAGAAGGATAAGCTTCCCTCGTCCATGAATGGGCTGTTGCGATGTGTAGGAGATGAAGTGAGAAACTATTACAGACAGAATCGACGAATGTAGTAACGATATCTCGACTTACCCAAAACCTGAGAAGCATTTAGCCTCTTCGAAGGATCGATACAAAGCATCTTCGAAATCAAATCTTTCGCCGAAGCTGAAACGTTAGCCCAACAATCCAAATGAAAGCTTAGATTCGCCGCCCTAACGGCGTCGAATATGGTCGATTTAGTTTTTCCCCAGAAAGGAGGGGTCCCACTCAGTAAGATATAAAGAATGACTCCACAGCTCCATACGTCGGCTTTCTGGTTATAATCGCCCGATAAAACCTCGGGAGCTATGTAAAAAGGACTCCCAACTGTCCCATGTAGCGCTTGCCCTGTCCATAAATTTTTAAAAAAATTCGAAACTTTTTCTCAGTAAAAGCCATCTTTAAAATAGTTAGCGAACGATAGCTGATTAGGGACTTCTTATTACCAGGTTGAATATACGTAGCAAGACCAAAGTCAGCGAGTTTGATGGTAGAGGAAGAAGATTTCGACGCCAAGAGTATGTTTTCTGGTTTCAGATCTCTATGAACAATTCCCTTTCGATGGCAATGATTTACGACCTCCATGAGCTGTCTGAAGATGATGCGAGCCTTATCCTCGTCAAACCTTCCTCGATCTTCGATGAGGTGAAAGAGTTCGCCGCCTGCGCATAGTTCCATTATCAGATGAACGTAGTCTCTGTCTTCGTATACAGCTTTGAGATCGACGATGTGTTCGTGGCCCGATAGCTCTGTAAGAATTTCGATCTCTAGCTTAACGCTTTTTACGTCGTCTTCTGTTACGAGCCTCTCCTTGGAAATGGACTTGCAAGCCAAAACTTCGCCGGTTAACTTGTCAGAGCATTCTCTTATGATGCCGAATCTTCCCCATCCCAATTGATCGCCGAGGACGAATCGATCCTTAAAGTTTGCAGTTTGCGTTGTGTCTAAGATTGTCTCGTTTAAATCGGATGATGCGTAGCAGTTGTGGGTTTTTTTGCTAGAATTTATGATGTCCGGAAAACCCATAACAGGGAAATGATAACTCCAACCAAGATTATCAGTTAAAAGACTTCACATGCTATCTTCAAGCTTCTTTAACAATAAACTTCTCTGCACCTCCTCAACTTACCCGGAGAGTATAACACAATCTTTTTATCCCTTAGAAATTAAAACAAATAGATTTGCTAAGTTCTTCAATTTTCAATCAATAGTCTTCCCAGGCAAAAAAAAAAGGGGAAATCTTCCATACAATAACTTATGGTAGATCAAAGACAGAGCCGATTGGAAATTGCAACATAAACGGTAAAAAAACATGTAAAGATCGAAACTTTGACTCATTTCCACACAACCCATCGCTTGTTTAACAAAGATGCAACAAAGGAAATAATGAAAGTTGCAGCAAAAGAACAGAATAGCAGCTCAAAAACAAAAGCTTGCATCGGCCATAAATCACATGTTAAGCCTCAAAAAAACGTTTTTTCCTGCATCATATGCATCAACCAAAGCAATAAATCACAACAGTTCGACAGATTTGAGCACTTACCTGCCAAGAGAGAGAACTAACAGGCGAGGAAGCACACAAGGCCGTTGCACGCTGAAGCTTCGAGACAAAATGAAGACAAATCCCAGCTGTCTTCAGCCTATACACAACTTTAAAGTTTTCAAAGAGAAAAAGAAGGGAGATTTCCACCACGGCTGTATTTTCTAGAATTTCACTTATTCAGTTGTTCTTTAAATAAAGTTGATAAACGATGACACAGTTGGAAATATAGGGCCCTCCTCGCATCGAAACTCGACCGTGACACGAAGGGCAATACTGTAACTTCACAGTTCGTAATGAAGGATCCACCCCCACCCCACAACTCACAAGGCTCTCATAAACATGAATGAGTTCAATCATGAACGATTAGACGCACATAAAGGCATAGTTATGTTAATTTAATACAAGATGGGGCAGTTGGTGTTATAATTCGAGTTGTTGTGTTGTCCGGCGGTAGGCCCACGATATCCTTTGATGAAAACTAGTGGCTGCAGGTCTAAGCATTCATGGCTGAGCTGCCCGTATATCTGCAATAATAAACTACACCAACGAACTTAATTTATTGCCTTTCGATGCAAATAAAAATTCGTCCTTTTTGTTGGGCTGCGTCGTTACTATGAACTCCCAAGTCCCAGGCCCAGTTAGATATCTGCTGACCGCTACGAAAGTCAACGTAATTGTGGCAAGAAGTTGATCGAACGATAGTTTCTCAGACTCGTTTTTAGGGATTTTTAGTATTTTTTACAAAAAAGAAGATTCATCATATGCATGTTATATATTGGCATGGATAGTCCAAAGCTTTCCTTCTTGCTGCTTCCACTGAAAATTCTTGATCAGTTCAAGGGAAGATCGGCCATATCTTCTCCAATGTTGTATTGTATCTGACATGGGGCTATCCCAATCAACAAGATTTTTATGTGGGGTTCGAGAAATTTAAATAACGGTAGGTCGAATATTGTGAAGTGTTTAAGGGCGTAAGGTACTGTTTTTACGATGGGGACGTGATGGGGACCTGTTGGGGGCATATTTGGTGCGTCGGAGACCTGTTTGGACTTGTTTGGAAAGTGGGGGACCTGCTTGGGACGTCTTTGGGACATGCTTGGACACGGGGACCAGCTTGGGACGTATTTGGACGTGTTTGGGACACGGGGGACCTGCTTGGGACGTATATGGGACGTAAATAAAATGACACATGATCTACGTGGTTCGAATCCTTGCGGATTCTACGTCCACGGGCGCTCGAGAACTCTTCATCACTATACTTTGAAGATTTACACACTCAAACTACTTATTCCTCCCATTTCTCTCAAGAACACATATGAAGATAGCTAATGGGACGTAAAAGATGCTGTGTTTAATAGAGAGAGAATATTCTAAGTGTTAAGAAGCGTTAGAATGATCCTTCTTGGTGAAAATGGTGAAGTCTTCCTTTTATAGGAGTTTCCAGGGGGCCATCGGATTCCCTCTTGACAAGGCCTTCTAGGATAATGTGTATGATGGTTTCTCAGTCTGTCCATCAGTCACGTCAGTCACAGCCTTTGCGTCAGTCGTCCTGTCATAAGCAGCTTTTTCTTCCTCCTACATGTCTCTTCACCTAGAAGCTTATTGAGGAAGCTTCATTTTTTTTGGGGGGTCGTTAACCACCTATTGGAGGTCCCTGGAGGTCCCTAAAGACCCTTATTTCCTGTTGTTAGCTCCCCAAAGCGTCTTGGAGGTCCCTAAAGTCTTTCGGAGGTCCCTATCTCTATTATTTATCATTATTTACTATGTATAAGTATTTTCTAATGGGCCTACTGAGCCTTTTCTTATCTTTTTATTTTATGGCCCATCTATTTTGGTCCGTATCAGTATCGTTTTTAACTATTTCATAATTTCGAACACGAGCCATATATTATCTATTTTTCTATGTTTTAGTCTTGGTCTTCTTACAAGTGCATAGTTGCCTATATGCCAAATTTACTGATACTCTACTAAGCGCATCGATAAAGTCGCAAGAACGCGTGCTTTTGTAGACAAAATTCTAAGATTATGATGTACGTTGAGACAGTGTTTATTCGATAATTATGCTAAGGCGTTATTCACACCGCACGTTGAACTAAATTTTCAATGAATGCTTGCTTGCGCTTCGAACGAACCACACTAAGACAAGGTACTTAGTTCTTACCTACTCCAAGCGGCCTCGTTTCACTTGGAAGTCAACGGCTTTCATCTTCCATGTAATAATGCGTTTAGTGGTTTCACATATTGATCAACTGTATATAGGATTGGTGATTCGTGAGTGTATTGCTTGGAAACTGAAGCAGTAAAAAAATACATAATCAGAACAAATAAGATGCCATCGATTCCGACGTGAATTTAAAAATATGTCAACGTGGCGCACGGTGTCTTAGACTTCTTTTTTCTTGCTATAGACCTTCATGCCGTATAGATAAATTTTAGTTAGATACGTTACTCGGCAACTAAAATATATAAAATATTATAAAAGTATTATATTGCAGTCGACTGAATGAATATTTCTTTTAAAAAGAAAGGTGGTTGCACGAGGATCTCTGAGATTACGTGCTCATTATTGTAAGCAAAAGGAAATGAGCTTGTGATGTAACAGTTGTTGACGTGGCAGCGGACCCAGTCGAATAATATTGCGGGTAGTATTGGCAATTAAAGATAAAATGGACACCGAGATTTAACGTGGAAAACCCCAAACAAATCGGGGTAAAAACCACGGGCAAGGAAGAAGAATCCACTATAGAGGAAAATATAGGAGTTACAACCTCTCAATCTATAAATGAGAAAACCCTCAATACCTCTCTTTATAGTCGGAGAAAATACAGACAAACTCTCTGTTTTATTCTCTATCTCTCACTTATATTTCTTTTGTGGGATACCCTCTGCACCGCTTGAGCACCCTCGTATTTATAGGCCATAGACACAAGTGGGAAGGCATAAAAAGGCACTTCACTACGGCGTATACTCCACAATAAAATGGAGTGCCGAGTGGATGAACAAGACTCTGTTAGAGAGAACAAGAGCCATGTTCGGAGCTGCAGGCCTGGATAAATCATACTAGGCGGAAGCAGTCAATACCGCATGCTACGTGATCAATCGATCGCCTTCAACGACAATTAATCAGAAGACGCCAATGGAGACGTGGACCGGAAAGCCAACGGATTATTCCAAACCCATATATTTGGAAGTCCTGTGATGTGGTGTACAACGCCCAAGAAACTACGAAGCTAGATCCGAAGTTCAGGAAGTGTTTGTTCTTGGGGTATGCTGATGATGTGAAGGGGTATCGCCTGTGGGATTCCACTGCCCACAAGGTTGTCATCAACATGGAAGTTATCTTCTTAGGCTGCGTCTACTTACTTGGATAAGACCTGATAAAGCAATTTTATATAGATATACACATGTTCACTTTCCAATTTATATACGAGGTAAAGCCTGATATAAAAAGGCCCACTACTATTAACTCTTGGGCCCAACGTAACCTATCACGAGGGGTTGGGTGTGATTAATAATCCAACCCCTACTATTTTATATCAAATGACTAAATTACCCTTTAACAGCAAAATAATCCCAACAATTGATGTGCAGGAACAAATCTAAGGCATTTCGCACGAAGGTGAAAATTCGAGCAAAATTTCGACTACGCAATCACTGAGGTAATGACAACAACCTTACCCATGATTTAATTTTTTCTTTCATGTAAGCTTAAGGATTGGGTCTTGAATAAATTTTCCTTTTTTGCTCCCTTGCATACAGAGGTCCAATTAATTTTGTTGGTGGTATTTGTTGTTCGAATTTTCTGAGATGTCTGTTTGGGATTACTTGTTTTTGCTAGTTGGAATATCGTAAAGTTGTCGACTTGGTTCAATTAGGTGCTAACTTGCCAATTGTTTTATTTTTTCTTTTTGGGAAATACTAGTTTCTGTTTTAGTTTGTTTCTAACTTGCTAATTGTCGACTTGGGATTACTTGTTTTTGCTAACTTGCTAATTGTCGACTTGGTTCATCAGTGCATGAGTTATGATTGTAACTGGATGATGATCATGTGAAGGTGATGTTTACGTTTGTGTCATTGAGGTTTGGGCTTATCACGTTGAAAGTGCATTACATGTCAGACGGGAATAGCTATTTCACGTCGACATAGCGTTACGTCTGTCTAATTTTCTTGTTCATTTCAATGGCAGCATGGAAAACTTAAAAAGGGAAGTGAAATGTTTGTCTTTTACAAACATTACGTCAGCAAACTATGTTGTTGCTTTTATTATCCATCTACTTAAGGCGTTTGCAGAATAAAATTCTACGAAAGCGGAAAAGAACTCCAACTCAATATAGTCTGGTCGACAAGATACCCAAACAAGTGGACCATCTTAAGAATTAGTTGCATTGTCCGACGTAACGTGCCAGAATCATTTCAGAATGAATTGGAGAACTTTTGCAACACTCGTGCCCCTCTTAGTAAATGTTAGTGCTCTTAATGATTCTAAATATACCTCAGCGATGGAAAAGGTGGCTATGTTCTTGATTGTTATATCTCATAATACTAAAAATCGGGTAGTTCAAAAAAACTTCAGAAATCTGGGGCCTCTATTTCAAAATACTTTCACGAAGTCCTTGCGGTCTTGAAATTGCACCGTATGCTAATCGTGCCCCCTGAACCTATAACTCAGGACAATACGGATTACAGATGGAAGCATTTAAGGTAGTGATTCTAATTATCTATTAAAATTTATGTCTAAATTACCTTAGAGTATTTTCTTACATTATCCATTCCGTATAACTTTCATCAGGGTTGTCTTGGGGCATTAGATGGAACGCATGTAAAGGTAATAGTCCCTGAATATGAAACCGAGGTATCGCAACCGGAAGGGCGATGTCACAATCAATGTACTTGGAGCATGTGATCGATGATGTTTACTTATGTGTTATGTGGTTGGGAAGGCTCAGCGGCAGATGCTAGAGTGTTAAGGGATGCAATCTCTAGAAGATTTGGTCTAAAGATCCCAAAAGGTAGTTTATTAATCAACCAAAATATATGAATCAACTATATAAGGAACAATGCATTGTTTAATAAAAATCATTTTCGTCATTTACAGGGAACTATTACTTGTGTGATAGCGGTTTTATGAATGCATAAGGTTTTATGACCGTATGAAGGAATAAGGTATCATCTAGATGAATTTGCTCAAGGTAGAAACACAAAGGAGTACTTCAACATGATCCATAGCAGGGCAAGAAATGTTATTGAACGATGTTTGGCTTATTAAAAAAACGTTGGGCGATACTGCGATCACCTTCGTTTTTCCCAACTACGACACACAATCGAATTGTCACGGCATGTTGCATAATTTACAACTACACTCGCAAGGAGATGCCGGGAGACCCTTTCGAGGAAGAAGTCGGAGCACATTTAGGGTAATATTGAATATGTAGACGATGAGATAGACGAAGGGGATAATATAACAAGTTTGGATGCATCAGTAGAACGGATGAATTGGAGGGATATGTTAGCTAACATTGCTTTTGACGAGTGGAGACATAATGGCATGCGCTATTGAGTTGTATGGAAATTATGTGTTCTTATGTGTTTACATGTGTGAATGCGGTATGTATTGAGACCTTGTTTTCTCGCATTCAATACAATGTTTTTTCTATGTGCATGACGTTGCTCATCTGACATGTTGCAATAATATGAAATGTTATTCCATGTTTAAGTTAACTTTCTTCCATGTTCTTTTGCTGAGTTTCTTTCAGGCGACCATGGACGGCACAACGGTTATGAACAGTAGAGTTAATGCGACATCAAAAGAGAGAAGCGGTCGCTGTGGGTGGAACCAACGTGAGGAGACAACTTTAATAAACGCCATGAAAGAGATCGTCGCTAGTGGGTGGAGACAAGAGAACAGATTCAAGCTCGGCTATCTAAAGATCTTACAATCACGTACGCTAAGCGCGTTTCCTGGAACTGATATTCATGCAACACCGCACATCACTTTGCGCCTACAAACATGGAAAAGATGCTATCATAGCTTATCGTCCATGCTTAGTATGACGGGAATTGGTTGGAATGATTTGTCAAAGATGATTGATGTTTTTGAAGACCATTGTTGGGATGAATATCTTAAGGTATGCTCTTGTAATGAGTACATGCTTCAAATATGGACACATATAACTTGAGCGCTCTTTTTTCTACAGAAAGATCCATTTGCTAAGTCAATGCGTCACAAATCGTGGCCATATTATAATGATTGGCTCGAAGGTTTTGGAAAGGACCGTGCTACGGGTGAACATGCTGAAGACACTCAGGATGTGTTAAGGAACACTTTTGGTTTAAACGTTGTTGATTTGTCTTTCACGCCATCTGATCCAGACATTAATTCATCTGTCAATGAGTTCACTCAAGGCTTAGCAAATGACGAGGCGATAAGCGGGTCCGGCGGGGCAGCTCAAAACACAACCCAACGACGAGGACGAGAACGGAAAAGCCAAGATACAGATAAAGAGTTGACAAATATTATTGGTAAGTACTGTGCTGAGACTTGCGCTGCGCTTCAATGGTTCATTGCGAAGGTCGAGGTCGAAACATAATCCCGAAGAAGTATCAAGTTTTTGAACAAGTCGATGCCATGGAGGGTGTTACCCCGGATCAAAAGTTAGTTATTTGCAAATTCCTCGTAAATCATTCTGACGAGCTTCGATTGTTTGACAGCTTGCCCGCACCTATGAAATATCGCTACGTCATTAACACATTAGCGGGGCTAATGTGATGTCCAGATGGTTTCTTTTGCACCCTATATGGCTTGTTTTTTCTTGTCGAGATTTACTTCATAAATGATATTTTGAAGGCTGTAACAGGGTTTATTAGTTGTATGTATTTCGATTGTTAAGTTAAAATATTGAACTTGTAAAATAGTTAAGCTATCTATGCTGGTGCGTTTCTTGCATGTAAGCTGTTTGACAGATCTATATAAGGACTATCTATTGCTGATTTCATTTTCAACATATTATGATTTGTTGCAGAATTAAATCGCGAGTAATTGCTAATGTGCTAAAGCAGTGAATGACAATTCACAACATAATTCATACACATAACCAGATTATGCTACATACGTTTCCGAAGGAAAATGTTATATATTACAATAATTATACATAGCTTCGAATCTAAACATGCGCATCCTTATATTACACCATACATCCTACACAAAAGATCAATAAGCCGAGATTCATGTGCATGAACACATAGAAAAACTTACACGATCACCTAAAAGAGTAATATACAAGTAATATACATATTCATGACATCACAATAAACTTAGACGTTCGTACTCCCACGGTCACTAACCACATGGTCATATTGAAGTTTGGCTTTCTTTTTCAGTTGCGTCGAGACTGGGAATTTTGCGGGAAACGGAGATGTAACCTCGTCGTTGTTGTCCCTATGATTAGGACAATCTTCGTCACTACTAATATCAATGACATCAACAAACTGCCATTTGAAGATTTTTGCGATCTTTTCCCATTGCGGCTCACCCTTGAACACATAGGCGAGAATGAGTGAATCCTCCTACACATGACATTGGATTAATATGCGGAATAAGTACGTCAGAATATTGCACTGACATTTACCGCAATCCATTGTTTCCATTTACTTGCCGGTCCAACGAGAATGTTAGCATCTTTTTCGTATAATGTTTCCGGGGCATCAAGTAATTTCTTGAAAGTATGATATCGACACATGAGGAAATCCAAACGTTGTTCAATCCTTTCGGGCTTGAACGTGAATCCAAATTTCTGCCATATCATGCCGTTCAAGTTGTTGATTAACGTACCATTTGGTTGTCCCACTTTAAAATAACCGCGATCATTTCACGGGCCAAACATTTGATAAAGAACTCGTCCACCGTCTCCGTCCAATACGCGTTGAATAGATACTCCGATTGTAGCTTGGTTTTGCTAGTATCGACGCCTTCAACAATACATGAGAATAACGAAAATGTTAGATTCGAAGAAGTTATGAGCATAACAAAATACTAAATGCCATATGCTGCTTGACAACGAATATGCGCCACATCAAAAACACTCATGCCATTTGATGATCAACCATGTTTTGTGACGTCTGAAGATGAACCAACAAAATTACCTTGTATAACCATTGTTTCTCTTGCGCTTGATGTATGGCTCCAACTATACATGCACTAGTTATATAATCACAAAATCAAATGTTGTTATTAAAGACATGTCCACTCCTCAACTACTAGTTTAGATATTGAATCAATTTAAGATATCAATTTAAAATATTGTGTAGATATGATATCCACTCCTCAACTACTAGTGTTATGTCTTGTCTTGTGATAAATTGGACTTGTGAAAAAGAAAGCTTACTAACCTGTAATGTGGATGTGAAATTGGACGGCGCTTTTCATTCCATAGCAACCATTTTTATATTCCATCTAAATAGCCTTCAAATTGAACACTACAAATGAGTTTGTGATTGGTTAAAGTACACTTGCTTAACACATAGCTTAAAAAATACACTTGCTTAACACATACAAACGAACATTAAAATAGCAGCTGCGGTTTTGATTAAAGGCATTAAAATACACTTGCTTACCCATTAGAAGGCAAGTACATTCGAGTAGCAGATGGTTAACATACCATTCAAATACATATTGCAGGTACATGCTTCTAAGTTAATATATTACATAACATTCTGATTACTTAAAAAACACAACATAAATTAGGAGTAAAAGTAAAAGGACGACCAACTTCTTCATACCGTCAAGAATTGGGCATATCGCTTTTAGAGCACGTCCATCATCCATGAACATTGACTTGAGTAAACCAATATCAGTGCTAATATCCTTTGCCGCCCTTTTAATTTCCATAACTTCATGATTCAACAAGGTCAATTCCTCGTATATGGTAGTTAGGTCGACGCACCATTCATCGGATGGATCACAATTCTCATAATTGGTTCTAAACTCATATGATGTTTTCTTGTTGGATTTCGAGTAGGTCACGCTGTATGGTTTCCAATACTGACAAGTCCGATTTCTACACATGGAATACAACTTACCAGTTGTAAGCTTATTCGGACCCACAACTTCGATTCCGGCTTATGTGGCGTAAGGACAATACCAGTTGTCAACGCTATATCGTATCTCCATTATTTGCCCAGGACAAAAGCCACCTTCGGGAGACATCCTGTAATAGTGCTATAACTATGAGAATGTGCATATCAATAGCCAAAAAAACGCATATTCACTGAACATAACATTCGCCAAAAAACGCATATTCACTGAACATAAATAATAGCAGTCCCTGTCATGTCGACCTGGAAAAGTTAGCAATCACAAAAATAGTTCATCGAATAATCGACAAGATATGCACAAGACCGCCTGAACAACAACCCCAAAAACTCATAACCCTAAAATCACCTTTTCAGTTAAACCTGACCTCTATGGTTGAATTTACTTGGAATATTGGATCACTTGGAAATTGTCTCGATGAAGGGCGCCCGGGTGTCTAGAAAATGCCATTCAAAAGGAGACAAAGTTAGGACTGAACAGAAATGGCGTCGAGAAAAAGAGGCTGTTTATTGCTTACCTTGTTCCATCACTGTATGTCAAGCCTTTTAGAGAGGAGAGGACAATTTTGTCATTTCGTTAATTTCACCTTGGATAACTTTGTTCTTATTTTGGAAACCAAACTAGATAATATTAGTATGACCCAATGTATTATAACATAGTGAACGCCCCACCAATCGAATTACATTAGATAGTAATATTGGGCCCAATCTTGTACTTGTTATCTTGGGTAAGCAACTGAACGCAGCCTTAGAAGATAAACTAATCGGAGAAAATACCTGACAAACTCTCTATTTTATTTCTCTCTATTCTCTCTCTCTCTCTCTCTCTCTCTCTCTCTCTCTCTGTTTCTATATGTGGGATTGCATTTTTGCATTGATCGTTTGATGCCCTTTTTATAGGCCCCCCAAGATGTGGACAAAGCCAAATAAAAGTATTCTTCAGCACATCATTTGAATACGACTTCTTTCACTATTCAACAACCCATGTGCGTCTCTTTTTCTTCTTTGACTATTCAATAAAGCCATGTGGCTTTTATTATGTCGACAATCTCCCACTTGAAGATTTGATTGAGGATCAATCGGATCTTCACACCAGTCTTTCTTCCTTGCCTTTCATGTGCTTAGGTTTTCTCTAGGCCACTCGAGGAACGACACCAAATGAACTTGTCAGTGACCGACTTCGTCAAGAAATCTGCTAGGTTGTCTTTCGTATGAATTTTCTGCAAATCTATCGCGCCTGCTCTGGTACCAATTTGCTCTTGTCAAGATCACCTGCATAATCAGAGTCAAGGTACCCTCTGACAGTAAAGCGTGCTCCCCCATAACATAATGCAACATCTGAGGTTCCTCTGATATATCGAAGGATCATCTTTACCGCGCTCCAATGCTCTTTGTCCGGATTCGCCATGTACTGACTTACTACTCCCACTGCACGTGCAATGTCTGGTCGTGGACAAATCATCGCGAACTTAGGACTTCCCACCGCTGATGCATACGGTGCTCGAGACATATCCATCCTCCATTCTTCACTGCTAGGACTCATACTTGAGGATAATTTGAAATTAATAAGAAGTGGGGTAGAAATTGGCTTACAATCTTGCATATTAAAGCGTCACAAGAACTTCCTCAGATAACTCTTCTGAAAGCCAAATCTTCTTGTTATGCCTGTCTCGGTAGTTTGCATCCCTAGAATCTTGTTTGCTGGTCCCAAGTCCTTTATTTCAAATCCTCAGCCAACTGTACCTTGAGTTCTTCAACACGATCTTTGTTGGGGCCTGCTACCAATATGTCGTCAACATACAACAGTAATACGATAAAATCGCTTTCAGCAAACCTCTTGAAATATGCACAAGGGTTTGAATATGTTGTATCGAAGGCTCATGATGAAGGAATCAAATCTCTTATACCAACACCTCGACGCCTGTTTGAGACAGTATAGAGATTTGTTCAACATGCAAACCAAGTTCCATTTTTTTTGGTCTTCAAAACCTTCCGACTCGAGCATATAAATCTCTTCTTCAAGATCTCCATGAAGAAAAGCTTTTTTCACATCTAGTTGCTCTAGCTGTAGGTCCAATGTAGCACACATTGTCAGGAGTACCCGAACAGTCCTTGACACGCTCAAATACTAGCAAGTGTACTAGGTCGTGTAAGTAGTAAAACGGACGAAGTCCGAGTATCTATCCACAAAGACAGCTCGATTAATTCTAAGAAAATATTCATAAATCTAATTTAAAATAACGGAATTTTTATAGTTATGATGATTCGGTAAATGAGATAAAAGACGCAAATAATAAAATAAACGCAAATAAAGCAGATGAGGATAGAACAGTTGACGTCGAACGTGATTAAGACACATGCTCGGCACGAAATATTCCTACGTCTTCATGCATTATCATTTATCTAATCAACATGAATCAAGTCAAGGTGGAATTTCCTAATATATGTGCTACCCATTATTCACATAACTAGCAACCCTACGTAAATAGAGAACCAATCAACTATATGTCTATATGACTGTAGTTCCTATACGTGCATTCAATCTTCGTGAAATTCCTCGAGTTTAGACGCTTTCGGCGCCTAAGGTCTCGGAAACCACACATACGAAACCGAATTCCATCTCTGGTCGGTTTTACGTAGTGGTATTCAGTGCTTTGTTCTAATCGGTTTAATCACTTAGTCCGTCTCATAAACCAATCAATAATCATACGCATGGAGGCCAATCACACCTACGCATATGAAGCGCAAACAAAGAATACATAACTTAAATCATATGATTAAATAAGATAATATAGCATTAATACGTAGTCATAATCCGGCCTCACACCGCCTCAATCACAAAAGAAATTAGCCTAGCATATTAATATACGAAAACGACAACGAATCGAAAGAAAACGTTGTCGAAAACGAAATATTAAAAGGTAAAGAATCCGCCCTCGTTATGGTGTTCGCGTCGTCTCGCTCCTGCCGGTTAAATCTTTTATTTTCTTCGCTGTCCAAGCTTTATTTCGCTTCCCTCCTCTTCGTCGTCTGTGCGTGTAGCTATATATGGAGGGAGCAGCCGACTTGATTTAATTATGGTTCGATATTCTCGTGATCTTCTCCAACATTGAATTTGCTCTTTCCATGTGAATACTATATTTGAATATTTCGTCCTATCTCCCTCTCTCTCATGCATGATTCTTGCACAAACCCACCTTCCTTGATTTGGTCTTACGTGGCCTTCCCTTCAAAATATTAAAATCTGATCAAATTGCAGATTGCCCCAAGAAATATAGAAAATTGCTAGAAGATCCCCTAAGATTTGAATCGTTCCAAAAGTGCACTTATTTTCCCCTTGTCGATGTCGTTTGCTCGAATGTATACCAAAAATAAATTTAAATATAAACATAGCATATTCGAGGGAATGTTTTGGTAAATAATTACCGGAAATGCACATTTATGGGTCAAGATATTACGTAAAATCCTAACTTATCAGTCGTCAATCGAACCACCAGTGATAATACCTCATTGAAGTCAATGCCTTCTTTCTGAGCGTAGCCTTTAACCACCAGTCGTGCACGGAACCGCTCTACTTGATCGTAGATGTTCCGCTTGATCTTAAAGACCCATCTATTGTCGATTGCCTTTCTGCCAGTCGGTAGGGGCACCAGCTCCTATGTCTTATTTTTCTTTAGAGCTTCCATTTCTTCTTGCATTGCCGCCAACACTGATCTGCATCTGAACTGTTCAGTGAGAGTTGATGGCTCTATGTCATCAGTTAAAAGACAGTATGCAACGTTGCTGTCCATATCGTAATCTTCATGCCATGATGGTGCGGATCTTTTGCGTGTTCCCCTCCTAAGTTCTGGCTCTGAAGATTCGCTTGGCCCTTCTTCGTGCTCTGGTACTGCTTCAGAAGAATCTTATTCCACGGACTTCCCTTTCACCTGAATCGTCGTAGTTTCTAGGCTTTCCTTTGTAGTGCTATCATTTCCTCCGATGATAACCTTGTGGGCAGTGGGATCCCACAGGCGATACCCCTTCACACCATCAGCATACCACAAGAACAAGCACTTCCTGGACTTCGGATCCAGCTTCATAGTTTCTTAGGCATTGTACACCACGTACACAGGACTTCCAAATATATGGAGTTTGGAATTATCCGCTGGTTTTCCGGTCCACATCTCCATCGACGTCTTCTGATCAATTGAAGGCGATCGATTGATCACGTAGCAGACGGTGTTGATTGCTTCTGCTATCTAGACCCGCAGCTCCCAACATGGCTCTTGTTCTTTCCAGCGGGGTCGTGTTCATCCGCTCCGCCACTCCATTTTGTTGTGGAGTATACGCCGTAGTGAAGTGCCTTTTGATGCCTTCCCTTTTGCAAAAGCTATCAAATTCCTTGCCAATATATTCTCCTCCATTATCTGTTCTTAAGCACTTGATCTTATTTCCTGTATCAAGTTCGACCCGAGCCTTGAAATTCTTGAGTGTTGCAGACACATCCCCCTTGCTCTTGATGATATACACCCAACATCTCCTGGAGTAATCGTCGATGAAAGACACAAAGTACTTCCCTCCTCCTCGGTATGAAACCGGTGACTGCCATACATCAGAGTGAACCAATTCTAGAATATCGTTGCTTCTAGAATTTGATGTGTTGAACTGTTGTCGATGCTGCTTGTTTGCTACGCAATGCTCACAGAACGGTAGTGACACCTTCATGAGACCCGGAAGTAGATTCTGGCCCGTAAGAATTTCCATTCCTTGTTCCGACATATGCTCGAGCTTCTGATGCCACAACATAGTAGATATTTCGTTTGAACCTCCTGAAGCCACAGATGCTTCCCCTTCTTGCACCGTCTCTCCCAACAGCATATACAATAGCAACCTTTTCACATTTCATGACTACAAGTGCTCCTCGGAATATTTTTATTATTCATCCGCGAACTTTGATTTCGCAGCCAAGATCATCGAGTTGTCCCCATACAGTAAATTCTTCTTCAGACCTTTCACGTGCCGCACTCCTTGAATAGTGCGAACTGTATCGTCGTGCAACTTCGATACCACGGTTCTGACGCCTACAATTTGTACGGCATTATCTTCAAAACTGTACAAAGATCCTCTTAAGATAGGTTCGTAGTAGTTGAACCAGTCTCTTCGAGAGGTCATATGCTAAGTTGCGCCCGAGTCAAGAAGCCATATCTCGTCGTATGCCTTCCTGCTCTCCGTTAAGATAGCTGCTTCGCTACATTATACGTCTCCACCTGGCGCATTTACCAGATTACCTTGAGGATTGGAATTTTTCTAGTTCCAACAATCATTCTTCAAGTGACCCTTCTTTCCACAGTGGTAGCATTTCTTATCCTTCTTCTTACTTCTTGATTTTCCCCTACCTTGAGTGTGACTCCCACTTGAACCACGTCCCGTTGATCTGATACGAACTCGGGTGGAGATTCGTTAGTGAGCTGAGATTGTCCTTGAAAGATATGATGGATGGACTACTACGAACTCGATAAATAAACGAGATAAATAAGTAAATAAAAACGGAAATTGATAGGATGAAATTTGAAGAATACGAATTACGTGGGTTGGACACGACAAAAATAGGATGTACCTATCTCCTTCGTATCACAACGAGCGGTTTCCGAAATTCTATCCCCTCGACCCGAACCGACCCTCAAACAACAATATTTGGACGACGCCTAACACCTTTGAATTACGGGCTGCGCTTGGATGAAAGTTTTGACGCCACAACTAGCTAAATTGCACGAGAAAATACTAGTTGATAAGTCGAATGAATTGCGAAGCAAAACCGGGCTAATTTGCGAGAAACTAGCGAAAGGAAAATCAGCTCACAGGCTTATTCGAAAAAATCCTGCCTTCGTTACCGTTCATTCAGAAATATATAGAAGTCGAAAAGAAAAATACGTAATAAAAGACTATCCTAAAAACTAGCTAACTTGCCCAAGTACCCATGTAGTCAAAGCATCATCATTAAGTAATGATAAACAATCAAGTAGTCAATATGTCCTTCCAACTTCTATGACTTTGATCAAAACTATTCCCAAATGTTGCGGTTCATTTGGGCTCTTTCGGGCCTCTTGGACTCATGCGGGGGCTTCTCATCAAGACCGGGCCTCAGGCTCGTATCATGATCTCTCTCTCCTCACCATCAAAGCCTCGTCCTGTTACGAGCCTACTTGCTGATCCTCCTTGTTCTAACACCGATTTTATTCTTCGAGAATAGCAGCCGCGATGTTATTGAAGACCAGTAGCGTTGTTCGTAAAGTTAATGATGAGTTGATTTCAAGCTGACTTTGAAGTAGAATTTCGCACGTTCTTTATCCTCTGTTTTATACCCCAACGATGTTAGGCGGGAAAATAGAGTATTCAGTACGTTGAGATGCTCCGTCACCGAAGTAGATTCAGACATTCTCAAGGTGAACAATTTCATCTTCAAGAATATTTTGTTGTGTAACAATGTCGGCTCGTACAGAATGGTTAGGTGGTCCCATTCTCCTTTGCCGTTTTTTTTTCTTCGTCACTGGACAATATCTCATCTGCTAGTGCCAAATAGAGATTTGCAACAGTGCTCCTGTGGCGACCCTACTTTCCTAATTTGGATTAGTGGCGGATTTCCGCAACGTAAGCCGCGGAAGGCCCGTCTAATTAAAACTTTTTCCTAAAATAATATATATTACTATAAACATATGTCTACATTGTCATCTCTGTACACGGGCCGAAGCCCCAAAATTATCAAAAGAACAAAAAGTGCTAACGCCACTCCACAGGTCTTCATCCATGTACCGCCCCGCCCTCAAAAGTCCGTGGAGCACCGCCACCAGCCGCCTCAGTCTTGACGCGCGTCGGCGTCAGACTCGGTACCTACAACACGTAAACACTGAGCGATTTGCCCAGTAGGTGAATAAAAATGCATGTATGCACGTGAACGCTCATTCCCGATCCCAATATCTCACATGCAATGTTCACTCTTTCTTTTTCCACAATCCTATCTCAAATCACAAAACACAGGGCCCTAGGTCAGACTCGACACCTCGCGCGCCCATAATAATAACATACGGAAGCTTACACTAGCAGCGTTTTGACGATCACGCAACTGCCCTGCTAGGCCGCTCTTCCGTAAGCGGTAGCCTACGCCGATAGCGTTTTGACGATCACGCAACTGCCCTGTCAGGTTGCTCCCTCTGCTGAAAATATAATCACGACGGTTTTGCACCTCGGGACGTTCACGCCCGAGTAGACAGATCGATCACGCCTGTCTGCCGTCAGGTGTCATACGAGTACCAACCTCGACTCCTCAACGAGTCAACAACAAAAATCACAAACATCTCATTCTACCCCGCTCGACAATATCTCAAGTCAACCGTCTCAATACGGTGTAAATATCTCACCCCTGTGATATGATATGCATATGCCAATGCATATAAACGTGATAACGTAAAAACATATTTTCACGTGAGACGTTCGTAAAACACGTAAAACACGTAAATCATTTAACCACATAGAAGCACGTAAATATCACATAGGTGTTTACGCATTGTAGATGAATAATTCACCTACCTTTCCTCCTGATAAAATCGATAGACAACCCTGGTGAACTCTCTACTGTTCGAATCTCTGAGCACAAAATATTAATATATCAGTATATTTACTAAGTCACTTAATTTCGATTTCTAAATTCAAAGTCTCGAAACCTTAAAATCATCAAAACCCTAAAATCACGAAAACCCTAAATTTATAGTAAACCTTAAAATAAATGATAGCATAAGCTTTTTGAAGTAATACTGAGAATCTTCATTAATTCTAAGTTATAATGATCCATTTATATGTAGGTTCCATTAATATATATTATATATATTTATATATGTATATATACACCCACACACACTCATCCGTAGGTGTTGTTCTTATAAATGGTGATGTATATTAAAGTATTCAACATAGTATATACACACACATCCTTAAGGTTCTAAGTGAAACCATACTAGTTATACCAAAATTATAGCCACCACGTGTATTCTTTTGCCTCTTTGGTGGCTATTTTAGTTAGTAAACACGTGTGTGTTCAATTAGGAAATTGGTAGGTCCAATCATTGCATGTGGTTGAAAACTTTATTAAGGCATTAAATGTCGAGACCTATTCTTTCATAATATCGAAATCTTTGTCGAGAATTCTTCTTGTGTCGAAATTTACTAGCTTGTCGAAATGTGTCATGGAATTGCAACATGTAAATCTCGAGAAACTTAGAAGTTAAATGTTGAACTCTTTTCATGACACACCTCGAGATCTTTTCATAATTATACTTCGAACTCTTTGTAATATTCCTAGCATGTCGAGATCACTAAATATCGAAAGCTCAGACTTAATAAACCTATTGATATATACTGAAAACAAAACCCGTATTACCAGACAAACCCTTATAAATCCTTCAACCTTTCGAGCACCATTTTAAGTTCTAAAATAGATAATTCTCTGAGATTATTCTTAATCCAAAAAAGTACTCCTTAAATTTAAACTTATTGATGTTTCATATACCAAATATCGCTAATACTCCTATCTCATCATATAAATCTAAGTAATCCTAATTAAACTTCGAACTGTTTAGGGTTTTCTTAGCATGATGGCTTCCGAAACATTCTAAGCCTCGAAAACATCTTAGAACCCTTATATAGTCATATACTAACATGTTAATACCAGAAATAAATTAAATACTAAATAGAAAATGGTTTGTTATACCTTGCGTTGAAAACAACGGTCCTTAACTTGTTAACTCTTGTGTTGTTGAACAAATTTTTGTTGAGAGCCTCTTTGTATCTCACGTTCCTCCCTTTGTTCTTAGGGTTTTCTCACTTATTAACTTATGACATCAGAGGTATTAGATAAATACCAAGCCATCGAAAACAACCCCGATGGGACATGATTTTCCTTACACTTAAGGAAACCTATTTTATATTATATATATAATCTGGGCTTTAAGTTATGATTTAAATAAACAAAACATGGCCCGACTAAATATATTCCATTTCTTAAACTTTAATTCAACATTTTAACCAAGTTTAAAATTAATTTGAATTTCTTTTATATTTTCGTGTCATAACTAAATCTCTTTACCACACTTCATAATTCACAAAATCACATGGTTAATCACATCAAAGTCCCGTATTAATTTACGGGTATTACAGCTCCCGTCCATCTCGTTCCATTTCTTTTCGTCTGTCTGTAGCTGGTTTTCCATCGATGGCCTCCAGACAGCCGTCCTTTCGCAAGATCGCCTTCATATTCATTTTCCACAGTGAGATTGAACTTTTCGATATCAAACTTCGCCGCCATAATTTCTGCTCAGTCGTGAACGATAACACCGACGGGGTCGCAGCAGATAATTATTGAACTCGTACCGGCTTTATAGTTACCGTTACAATGACAACATAATATCTATTATTTCCTGATGTGGAGGGTCCACTTTATTGGCAACCACAGAGCATACGAAAATAGATATATAAAACACAAGCTAGGCTCTGAACCGATTGTTGGCGTGGCAGCGGACCCGGTCGAATAATATTGCAGCTAGTATTTGGACAATTAAAGATAAAATTGACACCGAGATTTAACGTGGAAAATCCCCAAACAAATCGGGGTAAAAACCACGGGAAATGAAGAAGAAACCACTATAGAGGAAAATATAGGAGCTATAACCTGTCAATCTATAAAGGAGAAAACCCTCAATACATCTCTTTATAGTCGGAGAAAATACCGGCAAACAATATATTATATTCTCTCTATCTCTCACTCATATTTCTTTCTTTGGACACCCTCTGCACTGCTTGAGCACCCTTGTATTTTTAGGCCAAAAACACAAGTGGGAACATAATAAACAATTCTTCGGCACACCATTTTCAACACATGTGGCCTTCCCTTTTGACCATTCAACGGCCACGTTTATTTTGCCCACAACAGTAATACCGAGAAATATGCCTAGATCATCCCTTAAATTATGCTTTGTCAAATTAATTAAGCAATATGTATTTGCATTAAATCCACGGAGAATACACGATATCCAAACTCAAACTCAACGTGTGTGTGTGGGGTTTCATTCCCAACTTAACATGTCAGATGATGAGTTGGATGCATGTGATGCTCTGTCCCCAACGTGTAGAATCATACATCTGAAAATATATACAAGATTTATGTAAGAGATTTCAAAAGTTAAATTATTCCAAATAAATTGAGACAAGCAAACACATCGTTTGCATAGCTTTCACAATCTTATCAAACGGTATATAGAAATGCTTGTTATTGGTTTTCTTGTTAAGATTCCATGAATTATTCTACAATGGGACGACGAAATGAGGAATAAGGTTAAAGATTCTTTCACGTGTTTACTTCTAAATCGTAATCGTATTAAAAAATAATTAAAATTAGGAAAGTGGTTGTTGGGTGGGGGAAATGTTAAAAAAGAAAGTGAGGTAATCGTAATAAAGTCTGTATTTTCTTGACTAAATACGCCATGCTGAAATTGAAAAAATACGCCACCATTTGTTCTCTGACCGAAGATTTTCCCAAGTATATATAGTTACCAACCTCCCTTAGCACCATTAGTTTCATTCAATCCCAGAATACAATTTTATGGAAATAGTGTTTGTGTTTGGTTCTTTCGTTGAACGCAGCACACGGCTTGCTTAGCGTATTTCTTGGACTATCCGAGTAAATCAAGAAAACCCAGCTGAGAGCTTTCGCTCTTATTTGTTTCTCTGTTAGTTGGGTTGGAGAAAGAAAATCGAAGCGATGGCAAAGAATGTTGGGATTCTCGCCATGGAAATCTACATTCCACCAACGTTCATAAAACAGGTCTGACGTGCTCCATGTCTCTTGTTTCTTTGGGTTGCTATTATAATACAGCTCAAAAGTGAGGATCAAAGATATACGTGGCGCGATCTCTTTACAACGATTTGAATTTCATTTTTTCTTCTCTGTTTGTGTGTTTATGTTTCTGGACTTTCTTAGCTGGGAAATGGGAAAAAGCTAATTTTTCTTGAGTCTCCATTCACTTCGCACAGAAAAGTTTCATTCTTTGCTGTAGCTTTTGATTGTTTGGGGGGTAAGTGAATCAGGTGAATCTGATCTTAGAAGCCTTTTTAAGGTGATATCTTTTGGAACTCGATTTTCCTCTGATGAATAATACCATACAATCCTTTGCTTCAGGAAATTTTGGAGGCTTATGATGGTGCAAGCAAGGGAAAGTACACAATTGGGCTCGGCCAGGATTGCATGGGTTTTTGCACCGAGGTCGAAGATGTCATCTCCATGAGGTACTTACTTCTTACATGCCCTCTGATGATGTCTTGCCCAGCAGAAGCCTATGAGCTCTGTTTTCATATGAATCACTGTTAATAACTTCTGATTGATCTGTGCAATTTTTTCGACTGATTCGAACTCCACGCAGTATGACCGCTGTCACCTCGCTCCTCGAGAAATATGGAGTCGATCCCAAGCAAATTGGCCGCTTAGAAGTCGGAAGCGAAACTGTTCTTGACAAGAGCAAGTCCATCAAGACATTCTTGATGCCAATCTTTGAGGTTTCTTAGCTGTGCATTCTTCTTAAAAAAGCACAAGTTTTCATTTTTACTTATCTCATTTTGAATGAGCAGAAACATGGAAACACAGATATTGAAGGCGTTGACTCGACTAACGCATGCTACGGCGGCACTGCTGCATTATTCAACTGCGTCAATTGGGTCGAAAGCAGTTCGTGGGACGGGCGATATGGACTCGTTGTTTGCACGGACAGCGCAGTATTAATCCTATTTAACCTCTACGAAATCGTTTCTGTTTTTCTGTATTTCAAGTCAAGAAATGGCATAAGTTTTGAACTTTTTCTCATTTTCTAACAAGTTATGTTCTTTCTGATAGGTTTATGCTGAGGGGCCCGCCCGCCCGACTGGTGGGGCTGGAGCTGTGGCGATGTTGATTGGGCCAAACGCTCCCATTAAGTTCGAAAGCAAGTTTAGGGCGAGCCACATGGCTCATATCTATGATTTTTACAAGCCCGATTTAGCCAGTGAATATCCTGTAATTTTCCGTGTTATCCCCATAATTGCATACCGAATATTCGATGAATGAGATGAATTTCATGCCATCGAATGCTCTGTACTAATATTGGTTGGAGTTTTTACTGTAGGTTGTCGATGGCAAGCTTTCTCAGACTTGTTACCTCACGGCCTTGGACTCTTGTTATAAAGGATTCTGTCAAAAGTAAGTTTTTCGCACGAATAATTTGGCGTCTTTAAATCTTACGTACTTAAGATCGTTTCTTGTCATAGATACGAAAAGATAGAGGGAAGGCAGTTCTCTGTTTCTGATGCAGACTACGTTGTATTCCACTCTCCATACAATAAGGTAGGGATCACTGAGGATATGTAAATTTTTTCCTCTTCTTAATCGAATACGTCTTTAGTAGTACATAAAGATAAATTTAAAGGGTTTCTCTGCTTGATATCTGCAGCTCGTTCAGAAGAGTTTCGCGAGATTGTTCTATAACGATTTCTTGAGGAATGCCAGGTCAATGGATAGCCTATCTTAGCTTTCTTGAGGTTATTTTTTGAGCGTATATACGTAATTTTTTTGGCACTTATATATTACAGCTCCATTGGTGAGGCTTCTAAGGAGAAGCTGGCACCGTTTTCGTCGCTATCGCTCGACGAAAGCTATCAAAGTCGCGATCTAGAGAAGGTTTATTCGTCCTCCCTTTCTTTTGTAATTAAAAAAAAAAAACTAAAACAGAGTTCAAGACTTCGAAATTTGATATGATTTTCGTTACACTAAAGCTCTCCCAACAAGTCGCAAAGCCATTTTACGATACGAAAGTCCAGCCAACTACTCTAATCCCAAAGCAAGTGGGGAACATGTACACTGCGTCGATATACGCTGCCTTTGCTTCCCTGATCCACAACAAAGGCGAATCTCTGGTAAAAACATTGCAAAAAAATCTGTTTCCTTTATAGCGTTGATAACAAAGACAAAAGATTCAGTATTCTTCCGATTCTGTTGACTTCATTTAGGCTGGACAAAGAGTTCTAATGTTCTCCTACGGAAGTGGTTCAACAGCATCCATGTTCTCTCTATCTTTTAACGAGGGTTCGCACCCTTTTAGCCTTTCGAACATCGTAAATGTTATGAACATCTCAAAGAAGTTGAAGTCCAGGCATGAGGTGATAATAAAACATACTACTCAACAAATCCTATGATATGACATAGATAGCCATTCGTTGTTCTATATTGATCTTTTTTTTTACTCTCTTTGCAGTTTCCGCCTGAAAAATTCGTTGAAATAATGAAGGTTATGGAGCATAGGTACGGCGGAAAAGACTTCATAACGAGCAATGATACGGGCCTTCTTTCTCCAGGAACTTACTATCTCACCGGAGTTGATTCAAAGTACCGAAGATCTTACGCAAAGAAGACTGTCGAAAACGGCGCTGTTGCTAATGGCCATTGACGTATATTCAAGATTGTGCGGTTCGTGAAGGAATAAACGCTGTTTTTCGACGTTTGAATTAGTAGTTTCAGTACTTACATATTTTAGCATGCTTTTTCTTCATTTGCTCATTAGTAATAATCTCTTTCAAGGGATCGAATGGGCGACATTTCAGCTTGTACTCTTTTCACATTGTATTGGAGCTCATAAAATACCTTCTCGGCTACATTACGAAACCATAAAAATCGAAGCTTTATGACAGCAGTTGTAAGCAAATAGTCTGACTGTAATATCATAACATAATGGTTAGAACCCATCATCATCTGTTTCTTCGACAGTCTTTCCTCGATGAGTTATGGCCTAAAAAGATCAGAGAAACACAGCGTTATACGATATTCTAGTCGCATTTTTATTACAGGTGGGATTCTTCTTCTTCAGCTATTCATTTCTTGCGCTTCGGCTTGAGAGAAGCGGCAGAATTCGAACTGTTATTTTGCCAGTTTCTCTTCCTTTGGTTGATGAACCAATTGTTAATCTGCTTCAGCTGTAGCCCAGTTTGTTCTACGAGCTTCGCCTTGTCATCTTCCTATACATATATAAACAGCCATGATATTTTTCTTATTACAGCTGATGAATTTCCCATGATGATAATGCCATGGAAACAAAACTTCAAACTTACGGTTGGATAAGGCCACTTCGAATGCTGCTGCCACCATGCCTTGAGAACGCTCGCCGTATCTCCAGGTAACTTCCCAGCCCTTCTTTTTCGAAGTATTTCTTCCCTCACGACTTCAATCCTCGACTTAAATCCCTGTATTGATGATCAACAGAAACGATCAAAAGATTCACCGAAAAGGATTGATTTTAGGGAAAAAAGATCGAATTTTTCTATTACATGTTTGAGCTCGACTTTCAGTTCTTGTCTGACTCGTTCCATTAAAGATCTCTCAGATTCAGTAGGAAGCAACGGTCCGAAACCCATCATCGTCGTGTCGGCGGATTGATCTAACGAGCTGAAATCCATCTGAAGATCGTCTTCTTCATCGTCGGACATGGTTCCACCACTTCCTTCGCCTACAGCAGTTCCTGAAGATGATAAATGTAGTAACAGAAAAAAAAAAAAAAAAAAAGAATTGCAGCTTTCTTTGCATTCACCTACTACTACAGCAGCACATCACTGTCACTAATCGTTGGCGCCAACACTCAACAAACCAAACACACCACATATATATGAAGATATCGGGAAAAAACTACATTAAATATTCTGAATTGATGGGTCATTTTACCAACCTTTAGTTGTATCTGTTTTTGCAGATCACCTTATTACTACGGTAATACAAATTTTTAATATTATCCTCACCCAACAAATCAAGGTATACGGTCAGGAAATAAGACGGACATGAAGATATATGATCAAACCCTTGATATCTTGTTTTGTGATAAATCATAACAATCAACTAAAACGTTGTCATATATTTTAGTATAACTGGGACGTAAAATGTATCCGGGTTAGGAGGTGCGGAGTGCACGCTCGGAGAACGATTTATGTCGGAACCCAAAACGAAGCGGGGGTCAAGGGGGTTGTGCCCCTTGCAGGGTCCTAGGGTGGGCATGTTGAATTATTGATTGGACTGAAATATTATTTATAGGGAACCACTTAATGATTGGTGCCTTACAACTCACACACGCACATGCATATGACAAGCTACCAAAACATTATTGTATATATATTCTTTTTCACACACAAACACATTACATGTAACTCATATATATAGATGTTTTTATGTCGGTTTATTAGCTCTTAGTCGGTTTAATATTTACTAGAAAATGCTACGTGTACTATTTTTAAATATAATATGATGTATGATGGACATATAGAGCTTCTAGAATGGCGGTGATGATTTTCTTCAATTCTCCCCTTCAGCACTGACATCCTCTCGTATTGTATTTACTGCTTGAGCCATTCCTAAGCGTGTTCGAAATTCCTCGAATTTCGTGACACTGAGTCCTTTGGTGAACACATCGGCTACTTGATCTTCCGTACTGATGTACTTCAGCTCAATCTCCCCTTTGAGCACCTTTTCGCGTACGAAGTGATAGTGCACTTCAACATGTTTTGTCCTTACATGACAAACCGGATTCTCTGCTATGCGAGCAGATTGATTATCGCAAAATATATGCACCGTGTCGCTAATTTGCTGATGTAAGTCGTTCAATAACTGCACCAGCCAAGTGCTTTCTTGAGCTGCCATCGCTGCTGCTCGATATTCAGCTTCCGCAGTTGACAGGGATACTGTAGGCTGTCTCTTGCTACACCATGATATTGCAGCTGATCCAAACTCGAATACGTAACCAGTAGTTGACCTTCTTGTATCCCGACAGCCAGCATAATCCGCGTAGCAATAGCCAGTGATCTTGATATCTTTATTCTTTCCATAAAATATTCCGTAATTAATTGTTCCTTTTACATACCTCAGTATGCGACGAACTAGCTCAAGATGTGGCTTCTTTGGCTTCTCCATAAATCGGCTCGCGATCCCCACTGCGTATGAGATATCTGGCCTTGTTAGCGTCAGGTAGATCAGGCTTCCAACGAGCTGCCTATACATAGTTGCATTCTCCAAGTCTTTTCCGTCTTCTGCACATATCTTGGCGTTTTCTTAATCGGGGTTGATATTGGCTTGCAGTCTAACATACCGAATTTTCTTAGCAGATCTTTTGCATATTTTAACTGGTACAGTAATAATCCATCACCTGTCTCTTTTAACTCGAGCCCCATAAAATGTTTAAGTTTTCCAAGTTCTTTCATTTGGAATCTCACCGATAAATTCCTCCTTGTTTGTCGTATTTCGTCTTCCTCGTCTCCAGTAATAATAGTATCATCGACGTATACTAGCACTATTGCTAGTTTTCCTCCTGTTGCCTTGACGAAGAGACTCGAGTCCGGTGGTGCCAATGAGTATCCGCACTGAACTAAGAATTCAACAATCTTACCGTACCATGCTCGTGGTGCCTGCTTTAATCCGTATAAGGCTTTCTTTAATTTGCACACGTAGCTTGGATTTTCTTTATCTTCGAACCTTGCTGGTTGGATCATGTATATCTCTTTATCGAGTTCTCCATGTAGAAATGCGTTCTTTACGTCCATCTGCCATAACCTCCAAGACTTGCTCGCTGCTAGCGCGATTAATACCCGAACAGTTGTAATTTTCACCACTGGACTAAATATTTCGTCGTAGTCTATCCCATACTATTGTGAAAGTCCGCGTGCTACTAGTCGAGCTTTATATCTTTCAATAGATCCATCAGGCCGCCTTTTAATTTTATAAACCCATTTACATGATATGGGTTTAACACCATCTGGTTTGGGTACTAAATCCCATGTTTCATTTTGTTTTAGGGCCATAATTTCCTCGCTCATTGCTTTTTTCCATTTAGTATATTTTACTGCTTCTTCAAATATTTCTGGTTCTTTTATACTTTCATCTTCTTCTAAAGCTATATTGGCGTACCTGGGATTTGGCCTTCTTTGCCTGGAGGATCTTCGTAGTTGTGTTGGGCTTGGTGATACTTCATCATGTTCCTCCCTTGTTGGATCGGTCACCTCAAGCTGACTTGGCCTGGAAATTTCTGGAGTTGTTTGGTGCACACCCGTTCGCCAGGGGCTTTGAAGTGTTCTTGGAGATTCTTCGTCCTCTTCTGGCTCCTGTAATGTTGGATTTTCTTCTGGGAGTTTCACTATTTTGTCGAACTGTTCCTCACTTTCTTTTGAATCAGGTAGCTCCAATTATTGTGGTGTCCACCAGGAGGATGCTTCGTCAAATACCACATGCCGAGACGTATAACACCGTCCGGTAGTTGGATCGCAACATCTCCATCCTTTCCTTTGGCTGTCGTACCCCACAAATATACACTTGATCGCCTTCCGATCAAATTTGGTTCGCAAATGACTTGGTACGAAAACGTAACAGACACATCCGAAAACTCTGAAGTGGCCCACAGTTGGTTTGATTTTCCACAGCTTCTCAAATAGTGATATAAATCCCAGCTTTGCTTGTGGTAGCCTGTTTATTACGTGCGCCGCTGTTTTCATACACTTAGCCCAAAATCTTGGTGGTACATTCTTCGCATGTATCATGCTTCGACATGTTTAAGCCAAATGTCGATTTTTCCTCTCTGCCACACCATTTTGCTGAGGTGTATTTGGACACGTCAGCTGATGACGTATTTTATACTCCTTCAGAAATGTCGGGAATTCCCTTGACGTGTATTCTCCCCTATTATCCGTGCGAAGGCATCGGATCTTATCTCCGACTTCTCTTTCAACAGTTTCTTTAAATTCTTTAAATTTCAAAATTACCTCTGATTCTTCTTTTATAAAGAAAACCCAAACGTACCTTGAGAAGTCGTCAATGAATGTTACCATATAGCGCATACCACTGACTGAAGGTTGTTTGACTGGCCCGAACACATCAGAGTGAATTGTCTCCAAAGGTTTCTTTGCTCTGTAGCTCGAGTCTTCAAATGGTAATTGATGTGCTTTTCCATATTGACAACCAGCGCAGACTGTGTTATCCTTTATATCTAATTGAGGAAGACCTTTCAACATTGATTTCTTCACCATCACTTTAAGCTTGTGATAACTCACATGTCCCAGCCTTGCGTGCCACAACTCAGCTGTTTCATTCTTTCGGGTCTTATCCACATAAGCAGACTCAGCTGACATTACATAGATAGACTCGAGTTTTCTACCCTCCATGATCGGTGTACCCGTGATTTTAAGATTTCGATACACCGTAACGTTATCGGGTCCGAAAATAACATAGTTTCCCGAAGTCGTTAGTTGTGACACTGATATAAGATTTTTCTTCATACCTGGGACATGATAGACATCGTGTAGCTGCACTTGATCAGGACTGAATCTTGGGGTGATGCTCGTTTTGCCTATATGAGCTATTGGCAACCTTGAATTATTTGCAGTAACCACCATCCGTCCTCCCTTATACTCAGTCGTGTTTTGCAGCTTCTCCTTGTCTCCCGTCATATGATTGGAGCAACCTGAGTCTACGATCCAATCATTTTCATAGTCTATTTTTCCAGGGATGATGACGGCCAATGCCGATTCTCCGGGTAAGCATGATTCCTCCATTACGTCTTCGACTATCGCAGTAGATGCCTCTACGTCCCACTCATCCTCGCTGTTCTTAGTCTCGTGACTTCTGGAAATTACTGTATTCCCCTCAGCGGTCTTTTTCCTATGCCAGCAATCTCTAGCAAAGTGATTTGATTTACCGCAAACGTAGCATGGACTTTTTTAATTCCCTTGAGCTTCTGATTATAACGACCTTGTTGGAACCTCTTTGTTTCAGAGCTTATTTCTTCCTTTTTAACAAACTCTTTCTTATCTCGCCTATTTTGTTGGGGAGGTCTCCCCTTAGTTTTATAACTTAATAAAACTTCATCATCTTTCTTTAATGAGACCTCCGCCATTTGTCTGGTCACCGCTTCTTGGTCAGCTAAAATATTTTCAAGATTGACCAAGGAAGGCTGCTCTTTCCAACCTTGTATGGCGGCTATAATTCCTCTAAATTCCGGTCTTAGACCGTGAATAATAATTCTTCTTATTTTTGCGTCTGAAACTTTATCAGTCGGGTCCAACTCAGAGATTTGACGACAAAGGGATCGTACCTTATTAAAATATTCGCGTATCGACATCTCCCCTTGTCTGACTGACAGAAGCTCGTTCTCGAGAAGTTGCAGCTTGAATCCATTTTTCTTCGAAAATAGTGCCGCCAGTGTATCTCATGCTTCTTTTGGAGTGCTTGCATCTCGTATGTGTTCCAGCAGCTCTTTGCTGATAGTTGTCTTGAGTGCGTACATGGCCGTTCCCGCCTTAATTTTCCATTTTCGTAAGGGCTCCAGCTTCTTGTGGTTGTGCGGTCTCGTCTCCGCCGACTACCTCCCATATATCTTGCCCTTGAAGATATGACTCCATGCAGGTCTGCCACATTGCCTAATTTTGATTGTTTAGTTTCTCCATTCTGCCCACCGACTGCAGGTCCGCCATCGTGACTTGGATTACCTCCTCGTAACCAAGCAAGCCTCACGCGCTTCACAATTTATTTATTTTTATTGTGCACGATGCCTCCGACTCAGTCTTACTTTATCAGCGACAACAGGTGAACTCGCAATATTCCCGTTGTCACCCAAACTTTCCAAAGTGGTTCCGGCGTGACTCCGACGTGGCTCTGACGTGGCTCTGATACCACTTGTTGAATTATTGATTGGACTGAAATATTATTTATAGGGAACCACTTAATGATTGGTGCCTTACAACTCACACACGCACATGCATATGACAAGCTACCAAAACATTATTGTATATATATTCTTTTTCACACACAAACACATTACATGTAACTCATATATATAGATGTTTTTATGTCGGTTTATTAGCTCTTAGTCGGTTTAATATTTACTAGAAAATGCTACGTGTACTATTTTTAAATATAATATGATGTATGATGGACACATAGAGCTTCTAGAGTGGCGGTGATGATTTTCTTCAGGGCATGCTTTTCCCCTCAAAACCCTCTTCACCCGAAAGGGTGTGTTTATACCCGAAAAGATACGTGGCTTCAAAAGGTGAAATCTGTTCTCAATGAGACACCATCTTTGAAAGGATTACGTCTATTATGAGTAGACACGTCCGATTGAAACCTGGGCTATAAATAAACATAGATACATTCGACACAAGGACATTGAATTCACAAGCGATATAACAAAGTTTTCTCTAGTCTTATCCCGGGACGAAATATTGTCTTTGGAAAGTGACTCCAAACGCGATTCTAGAGGAATATCCGGCCATTAAATCAGAAACATTTTACCAACAATCGTGTCCCAGAATCTCTATGATCAAGATTGCTGATGATTATGTATTTGCGTTGTGTTATCATCTAAATTTTAAAATTTGTGATCATTCCTTACCAGTGAGAGATTGTAAGCTGTGCTCAATCTCACGGCAAGCCATTACAGCTTCAACAGCATGGACCATCACATGTTGCTGCAGCTGCTCTCTGAAAGAGCACAATACCAGCAAGTATTGTGCCTAAGATCGCCCCATAAAAAAAGGAAAAAAAGATGAAAGAAAATGAAATGTAGAGAGCAAGAAGAAAGGAAAAAAACGAAGATATCATCAGCAACAAAATACTCGCTCACCAAGAAGTTGTCGAGTTCTTGCCTTTGTTGCTGAGTTAGCGAGTGATCAAGAGAGGAACTGTTCTGCGCGTAAGAACGCAGGAGGATATTGTGGGACTCAGACAACTGAGCGTCGATTAGGGGAAGCTGATCGACTGGCGTGGCGACACGCAAGCACGACACGTGTGCGGCCAGCAGCTGCTCGTACATGGGGTGGTTTGCAATCTCACGCTTGATCTGATGATTATGATGGTCGTCATTCATCTGATGATCCATCGTCGACGACGCCGCCACATCCATGTTGTTTATCAATCCTCCGAAGTTCGCCATGCTCAAATCTTGTTCCTCCATGATTATTACCAGGCAAAAACGTTTGTTTATGCGTAGGAGAACAGTGAGTTTCTTACCAAAGAAGATGATATATATATATATATATATATATATATATATATTATATATATATTATATACGTAGCCTCGGCCAGTTTTATGCTTTTGTTGAAAGCAGCGTCGTACTAGAACAGTTTGGTGGGGACAGTGCCATATAAACAAATAATAGACAACCAAGGAAAACGCAATAAAAACACGACAATTAAGGGTAGCAGACGTTACCGAAAAACGATTATGTAATATTTATTGCATTGGGCCACTGAGGAAAGAAAAGTGGCTCTCTTGAATGCAGAAAAAGTCCACACTTTAATGGGATTCTGAGTCACAGAAACAGACTTTTCTGAGTGAGATAGAGACAAATTGGAAATTTTCAAGCAATGTGAATGTTAGAGAGAGAGAGAGGAGGGGAGAGAAGAGAGGTCACGTCAGCTGACGAGTTATAGACATATCAAGGTTGAAGATGATAACATCAATAATACGCAGTACTACCTCAGTCCCACTTATTTCTTCCCATTTTTCTATTTCGGACGTCCCACATAATTCTTTCCATTTCCATTTTTGGTAAAAATTATCCCACTAATTAAACTAACTACACCATTAATATTAAAAAAGTCTTCTTGATTTGTGTGTCTACTAATAACTTTTCTCTCTCCATACCTCAAAATGTGTACTATAATATTAAAATAATGTGATTTCTTAATCTCTGTGCCCACTAATCTTTGGGAAGAATTAAAGGGGACTGAAGAAGTATATTTTTTTGGTATTTTTTCTTCGTCTCTTAACCTTTTTATCATTTTCCATTTGCTTTCGCCGCAATTGTTGATAACATGCAATCCACGTACCGCAGCTTTATCTTAAATAATTTAATTAGTGGCGTCGTTAATCACAATTAAGCAGTAACAGGTTTCGTCTCCTGATTGGATTACGAGGATATTGATTATTAATTACTACATAATAATCCCAAGACGCCAAAGCAACTGTTTTTGTTGGTAATGAAAAGAGTATTATTGATTTATAAGCAATCATATTTATTTATAAGCAATCATATTTGGAGTTAATTACAAATGCATGCTCTTTTCAAACTTGAATTTACAAAATAGGCACTACGTGTTATTACAAAATATGCATTCTTTTATTTTATCTTTTTTTTTTTTTGTGAATTAATTTTATTAACTGCACAAATTTTCTACAAAAATAGGCATCCTTTTAATTTATATTATGTATTAATTAATTTGACATATAAATACTATTGAACTATGATTCAAATAAATGAAATATAGTGCACAATCGGAAAAAGAAAACCATAGTAATCAACACTATTTTTTCTCCATTTTTGAAAGTACTTTTTTGTCCGACACAATTTTTGTCATGAACAGGTAAAACCTGCACTGGCCCAACTAAGAAAGCGAAAAAAATTGTATATTGACGTGGTTCAAAAATATTATTTGCTAATTAAAAATAGAATATTTTTACTATTTGTTTATTTAGTAATGAAAAATCGTATATATCACTATGTAACTAAGAACATTAAAAAGGTGCCTATGAAAAATCGTATATATTACTATGAAAAATCGTATTTACTTAGGTCCGAAAAAATTGTGAAATAAAATTAGAAAACCAAATACCGAATTGGAAAAACCCGATTCCGTAATCGAGATAAACGATTACTAATCCGGTTTGATTCAATTTGTCAAGAACATATTAAATTTAAGTAAAAAATAAATCAGAAATATATTACAATAAAAAAATAAGGAAAAGAAATTATAAAATAAATGGTGCCTATTTTTGTAATGAATAACACACAGTGTCTATATTTGTAAATGACTATTAAAAAGATCCCTATAAACGTAAAAAAAAAAGGGCATTTTCATTTCAGGCCCCCGCATAACTATCATTTAGGATTCAAGCCATCTTGGCAAAAAATTTAGTATTAAGGACCCATTTTCTGCAAGTACCACTTCATTGCTCTTTCATACCAGTATGTGCATATTTTGTAACACAAAACCATAATTCGGTACCAGTTTTTTTTGCAGTACCACTTCATTGCTCTGACATACCAGTATGTTGAAATTTGTAACACAAAACGATCATTCTATACCAGTTTATATATCTTTCATACCACTTTTTTACACCACATAAAATGGGTCCTTTAACCTAAAAAATTCTCTAAGAGGACCTGAATTCGAAATCAAACCCTCAATGGGCCTGATTTCGAAGTGACCCAAAAAATACAGCTTCATATTCCAAGGCGCACGTGCCATGCACGTGTACGAAATAGTTGTCCACGTGCACCACAGCTGTCAAGAATTTCTTCAGGCACTTCAAGTACTCATGTTGTTTCTAAATGCCTACTTTATTTATGTATACCATGAATCCATCTAAAAGTTGTATTTCTACATTTGTCGTAGGCTTTTTATTACGAAGGGAAGTCGATCATGTCGAATGAGGAATTCGATAACCTCAAAGAAGAACTTATATGGGAGGGCAGCAGTGTTGTAATGCTGAGTAAGAACCCTTGTCCCCTATTTTCTTTAAAGTTGGAGTCTTTGCAGGAACTATTCTCTTCAATTCAGGCGCCGATGAACAGAGATTTCTCGAAGCTTCAATGGCTTATGTGACTGGAAGTCCAATTATGTCTGATGAAGATTATGATAAACTAAAACAGAAGCTGAAGGTACATTTATATAACAGATACATTCATATGATTAAATCTGCGAAAAAAGAAGTTTGATGTTCGCCGTTGTGTTTAAAGATTGATGGGAGTGAAATCGTTGTTGAGGGCCCCCGATGCAGTCTCCGTAGTAGGAAGGAGCATTCTATGTAATTATTTCTATACGGTTCGAAGATTCGTTAACTCTTACCATCATATGAGGCTCATTTTAACCTTTAAAATTGCAGGTTTACAGCGACCTTTCTCTCGACTACCTAAGATGTTCCTACTCAATGTTCCCGCTGCAGTCGTTGCATTAGGATTGTAAGTCATTGCATCATTTTTTTGGGTAAAAAGATTTCAAGATTCATCACAAAATAATCTCTGCTTTCTCGCTCTTTCATAGGTTCTTCTTCTATGATCTGACAGGATTCGAAATCACATATCTTTTAGAGGGAACAAAGGCTATCTTTTCCCCGCCCTTTGAAAATTATGACCGAATAAGCATATAATACGATTCTTCTTACATAAATAGAGAGGACTTTGAATTCGAATGCTTATGATGATTGCAGCTGCCAGAGCCTTCCAGCTTCTTATTTACGTGGTTTGCAGCCATACCCTTTGTTGGATTTTGTAAGCCAAATGAGCTTTGGGCCCAAATGGATATTAACCCATTAATAAAATCAGTTTCAATTTGGAAGAATGTCGAAACGAAAAATCGTTGAAAGATTACGAACTATGTTTCACGGGAATCTAACGAACATAATAGGCTCAAAACCGAATCCAGATGAAAGAGAAATTAATTTTCAAAGTTGGCCCAATAATGATTAAAATGGTTGATAGTGTTTAAGTGTGGGATTTAAGTGTCCCACATTGTTTAGACACTAAGAAAATCTTCACCATATATATAGAAATCCATGTGGATTTATTCAAAAGGGCTTACCATGTGTATGAGCATAAATGGGCTTGTGGGCTTAAGTGGATTTAAGTGGGCTTGAGAAACTTGTGTGAGTTTTGACCCAAATAATAGCCCGGGTGCGAGCACCGAGCCCGAGCCCGTGCCCGTGGCCAAGTCGTGCCGTGCCAAAGTGCGCAATGGGCGCTTTGAGGTATCTCATTCGGACCTCTGGTAAATGACAGAAGCAGTCCAGTAAGTTCTGGAATTTGCGAATAAGTCACTGCGTGAAAAAGTCTATAAATAGACCCCTTATAAATTGGAAACATTCATTCTTTCCAACCCATACGAAATTGCATAATCACTCCCATACTCCCTAAAATCGCAAAGCAAGAAAAAACTCTATTTCGAGTACTATTCCTCGGAAATTCTAGTCGTGTTGCGCTTATGAATTAAGGAAATGTCGTTGTATCTTGGGGACGATCGCTATTAATCGAAAGCACTTAATATCGCGATTTCGTCTTACGGACAGTGTGTCCAGCACAAGCCTCGATTACGTCTAAAGTCATGGATCCTGATCCTATGAGGAATTTCAACAGACTGCACAACGAGCTGTTCATCCTCATGTGCCTACTCGTGATTGTTCTAGCTGTCTTCCTCTACTGATTTCTCACCCATTGCACTTGGGTTTGAAGACACTGATTTCGTCTTACGGACAGTGTGTCCAGCACAAGCCTCGATTACGTCTAAAGTCATGGATCCTGATCCTATGAGGAATTTCAACAGACTGCACAACGAGCTGTTCATCCTCATGTGCCTACTCGTGATTGTTCTAGCTGTCTTCCTCTACTGATTTCTCACCCATTGCACTTGGGTTTGAAGACACTCAATCTTCCGACTATCTACCGTCGAATTCAAGAATCGTAAGACGAAACTATTTGTTCGTGATCTGATCGATGGCAACCAACGCACCAACGATCCCTGCCAGCAGCCCCGTCGAACGTCCTGCCAAGTTCAACGGGACGAAATTCAAACGTTGGCAGCAAAAGATGATGTTTTACCTAACGACTCTCCATCTCGTCCGATTCCTGAAGGAGTCCGCTCCTACGGTGACAAAACTCGCCCTACCAGCTGAGGGTGAAAACCTTAACGATGCAGACTATGCTACTCGTGTCGCTCAATATGAGCAAGAAAAGGCTGCGTTAGACGCATGGAATCATAATGATTTCATGTGCCGCAACTATATTCTGAACGCGCTAGACGATTCCCTATACAACGTCATGCAGTGGCTACGGCTGCGAAAGAGTTGTGGAATTCGTTGGACAAGAAGTATAAGACCGACGATGCCGGACTGAAGACGTTCATCGTCGGCAAATTCTTGGACTATAAGATGACAGACTTTAAGTCGGTGCTGTACCAAGTCCATGTCTGCAGCTGATTATTCATGATATTCATGCTGAAAATATGCAGATAAGCGAAACCTTCCAGGTAGCTGCGATTATCGAGAAGCTGCCGCCTCTGTGGAAGGATTTCAAAAATTACCTCAAGCACAAACGAAAAGAGATGGGGCTTGAGGACCTGATTGTGCGGCTTCGGATCGAAGAAGATAATCGAAAGAGCGAAGCCAAGAACAAGAGGGGCAGTATGGAGGCGGGAGCTAACTTGGCCGAGCCGAGCTATGGATACAAGCGTAAAAGGCCAGGTCCGCTGCAAAAGAAGCAAGACCTGAATTCCAAAAGAATTAAGGGCAACTGTTATAACTGCGATAAACCAGGGCATATGGCCAAGGATTGTCGTAAAAAGAAGAGAGTTAACAAGACTCGGGTGCATCTCACTGAAGAGAAGCAGCCGACGTCAGCCATGTCGGAGGTAGACCTGACCGCAGTCGTGTACGAGGAAAACGTCGTGGAAAATCCGAACTATTGGTACATCGACAGCGGAGCAACGCACCACATCTGCTCCGACAAGAAATGTTCTCCACCTACACGTCTGTTTCGGATAGGACACTATATATGGGGAACGCGGTGACGTCCAACATCATAGGATTGGGACGGGTGGTGCTGAAGATGACTTCAGGCAAGGAAGTGACCCTTGTGGACGTGCTGCATGTCCCAGACATCCGCAAGAATCTGGTGTCCGGCGCTCTGCTTAGTAATGCTGGATTTAGACAAGTGTTTGAAGCTGGAAAATATGTACTGACCAAGAATGGTCATTTTATTGGCAAACGTTACCTCGGGAAGGGCCTTTTTAAGTTATCTGTAATGCCTGTAAAACGCGATATTAAGATCGCCGATAATAATAAAACCAGTTCTTCTTACTTGGTTGAGTTGTCTAATTTATGGCATGGTAGATTAGGACACGTGAGTTTAAACAAACTGAAAAAGTTATAAGTTTAAACTTACTTCCACAAATGGAAATTGATTCACAACACAAGTGTGAAATCTGCGTAGAAAAAAACTGGCCAAAAGGCACCATTTTTCTCTGTCGAAAGAAATAGTTCACCACTAGAATTGATCCATACTAATATATGCTATCTGAAATTCGTGCAAACAAGCGGTGGAAAGAAATACTTTATTACGTTTATCGACGATTGCACGAAGTACTGTCACGTGTATCTTTTAAGTGGTAAAGACGAAGCTCTTGACACCTTCAAAAGATACAAGAGTGAAGTTGAGAATCAACCTAACTCTAAGATCAAAATAATAAGAAGTGACAGACGAGGAGAATACGTGGCACCGTTTGTGGAATTTTTCCGAGAACATGGTATTATTCATCAGACGACAGCGCCATATTCACCTCAATCAAATGGCCTTGCTGAACGAAAAAATAGAACTCTTAAGGAGATGATGAATGCGATGCTAATCAGTTCAGGGCTACCTCAGAATTTGTGGGGGGAAGCCATACTGTCATCAAATCGATATGTTGCCACACAAGAAACGGGATAAAACACCATACGAATTGTGGAAAGGTAGACAACCTTCCTACGGATATCTTAAAGTGTGGGGGTGCCTAGCAAAGGTCGAAGTACCTAAACCAAAACAGGTCAAGATAGGACCGAAAACGGTTGACCGCATTTTCATTGGATATGCAGAAAATAGTAATGCATACAGATTTCTGATGCATAAGTCCGAAATTCCCGACATGAATTCTGGGATGATTATTGAATCGAGAAATGCTGTTTTTTTTAGAACATCTTTCCAACGAAGGAAAGAAATGAAATAAGTTGTAAAAGAAATTATGATGCCGTTGAAGTTTCGCCTCCAGAAGTTGAGGAACACGGCAAAGTAAGCGTAAAAAAGTGGCCAAATCATTTGGGCCTGATTTCCTAAAATATATGTTAGACGACGAACCTAGGATAGTGCAAGAAGCTCTGTCGACTCCAGAAGCTCCGTTCTGGAAAGAAGCTGTAAACAGTGAAATTGAATCCATCATGCAGAATCACATTTGGGAGTTAGTAGATCTCCCTAAGGTGTGTAAATCTTTAGGATGCAAATGGGTCCTTAAAAAGAAATATAAAACGATGGATCAATTGAAAAATATAAGGCTCGTTTAGTAGCCAAGGGATATTTCCAAAAGGAAGGGTATGATTTTTTTGATACCTATTCACCCGTAACGAGAATTACGTCAATACGGGTTCTATTTCCTATTGCAACATTGCATGATCTCGATATACACCAAATGGATGTAAAAACGGCATTCCTAAATGGAGACCTCGAAGAAGAAATCTACATGGATCAGCCTGAAGGGTTTGTAATACCTGGACAGGAAAACAAAGTGTCCCGACTCGTTAAGTCGTTTTACGGGCTTAAACAATCACCGAAACAATGGCACCAAAAATTCGATATGACTATGCTATCGAATGGGTTCAAAATCAATGAGTGTGACAAATGTGTTTACATTAAGGGTACACCCGATGAATTCGTGATTGTATGTCTTTATGTAGACGACATGTTAATCACGGGAAGCAATCATAAAATGATTGTAAACACGAAGATTATGCTGAAAAATAATTTCAGTATGAATGATATAGGTTTGGGTAATGTCATACTAGGGATAAATGTCTATAAGACGCTCGAAGGAATTATACTGACACAATCTCATTATATTGAGAAAGTGTTGAAGAAATTCAATGCCTTCGATGATCCTCCGGCTAAGACTCCTGTAGATCTAAATCTACATCTGGCCAAAAACAGAGGAGTACCCGTATCACAGCAAGAATATGCTCGAGTGATTGGCAGTTTAATGTACCTAACTAACTGCACCTCGACCTGATATAGCATATTCAATTAGTAAACTTAGCAGGTTTACGAGTAATCCTTGGAGTAATCATTGGATAGCCTTGAGATTGGTGCTGAGATATCTGAAGCACACACTATTAATCATGGCATACTATACACAAGGTATCCAACAGTTCTTGAAGGATACTGCGATGCCAACTGGATATCTAATAGCAAAGACTCCAAGTCCACAAGTGTTTATGTATTTGCCATCGGTGGTGGAGCAATTTCTTGGAAATCCTCCAAGCAAACGTGCATAGCTCGATCTACGATGGAATCAGAGTTCATTGCACTAGACAAAGTCGGTGAAGAAGCAGAATGGCTTCGAAACTTTTTGGAGAACATTCCTTGTTGGAATAGACTTGTACCGCCTATTATGATACATTGCGACAGCAAGACCGCAATCGGTAGGGCACAGAATAGTATGTATAACGGTAAGTCTCGACATATACGTCGAAGACATAATACCGTACGACAACTGATCTCTAGTGGAATAATTTCTGTTGACTATGTGAAGTCTAAAGAGAACATAGCAGATCCTTTGACGAAAGGCATTGATAGAGATCAGCACTATAACGCAGTAAGGGGAATGGGGCTTAAAAACCACACACCCAAGAACGAGCTTGGTGGTAACTCAACCAAAATGAGTGGAGATCCCCACAAATTTGGTTCAATGAGACAACTAAGTTGAGTATAGTTCAGTAGCTTACTTGGATTTTGCTTAATAAGCTCATTCTCATAAGCTGCCCAAGTAATTACCCGAAGACGTGTGGTAAAGGGTAAGCAATTTTGCTTTTAATGATGGCTATACCTGATGGTGGAGTATTTCGGGATACTCTAGGATTAAAGTCCTAATAGTCGATCACCTATATAAGGAGAAGTGGAGCAGCTTCAATAGTAACACTTATGAATCCAAGATATGGTCCAAGGCCGAAATGGACACAACGTGAGAATCGAAAGAAATAAGATTCGTTACTGTGTGTGCGCTGTTGTCTTAATTTACACAAAAGCTGTCAGTTCAAGACATCATGTTCACTGAACAACGAGTAAATTCGACTGCGTTTCACTAGGGAAGGTTCAAAGCCACAAGCTACTTATCTCGATGCGGTGACGGGGTCGTTGAGTTTTTCTTGCAAGAGTCAGCATGCATAGCATTTGCATTAATTTCCATTCATGTGGGGGATTGTTGGATTTTTTAAGCCAAATGGGCTTTGGGCCCAATGGGTATTAACCCATTAATAAAATCAGTTTCGGTTTTTATTAAATTAGGAAGCCATTGAATGTCGAAACGAAAAATCGTTGAAAGATTACGAATCTATGTTTCACGGGGAATCTAACGAATATTAATAGGCTCAAAACCGAATTCGGATGAATGAGAAATTAATTTTCAAAGTTGGCTCAATAATGATTAAAATGGTTGATAGTGTTTAAGTGTGGGATTTAAGTGTGCCACATTGGTTAGACACTAAGAAAATCTTTACCATATATATAGAAATTCATGTGGGTTTATTCAAAAGGGCTTGCCATGTATATGGGCATAAATGGGCTTCTGGTATTAAGTGGTTCAAGTGGGCTTGAGAAATTTGTGTGAGTTTTGACCCAAATAATAGCCCGGGTGCAAGTCGGTGCCTCGCACCAACGAGCATCGAGCACCGAGCCCGAGCCCGTGCCCAAGCCGAGCCGAGCCGTGTCGTGCCAGCGCAATGGGCGTTTTGAGGCGCGCACTTCACACGCCCCATCGGAGCGAGGAGCATTGAGGAGCTTACTTAAATTTTTCCTCCGGTGGGCGGCGACGGTGACGGTGCCGGCGACGTGGCAGTTGAGGTGAAGATGATTGGGCAGTCCAAATGAGATGGTATGATCCATTGGATCAAATGAAAGCAATGGGCTGTTGGGCTGATCCGGCCCAACTAGAAGTTGTCGGTCGGCCCAAGAAGAGGCGTCGGTAGCCGCCTCGGGCCGTCGATTGGAGAACCGGGCCGCCGCCGTTGGACACGCCTGAGATTCGGGCTGTTGGCCCGAGGCCTGTCGCGGGCCGGTAAATAAACCGACAGTCCATAAGTTTCGAAGTATCTCATTCTGACCCCTGGTAAATGACAAAAGCAGCCCAGTAAGTTCTGGAATTTGCGAATAAGTCCGTGCGTGAAAAAGTCTATAAGTAGACCCCTTATGAATTGAAAAAATTCATTCATTCCAACCCATACGTAATTGCATAGTCACTCCCATAGTCCCTAAAATCCCGAAGCAAGAAAAACTCTATTTCGAGTACGATTCGTCGGAAATTCTAGTCGTTGTGCTGCGATTATGAATTAAGGAAATGTCGTTGTATCTTAGGGACGATTGCTATTAATCGAAAGCACTTAATATCGGGGCGATTTCGTCTTACGGACAGTGTGTCCAGCACACGCCTCAACTACGTCTAAAGTCATGGATCCTGATCCTATGAGGAATTTCAACAGACTGCACAACGAGCTGTTCATCCTCATGTGCCTACTCGTGATTGTTGTAGCTGTCTTCGTCTACTGGTTTCTCACCCATTGCACTTGCGTTTGAAGACACTCCATCTTCCGACTATCTACCGTCGAAGTTTATCCATTGCCAAAGCTCTCTGCCGCCGACCAGACGCAATCGAAGAAACAACACCCTTCATACTATACCTATCTTTCACAATCACAAGCTTCATCATAAAGGACTTCTAGATCCTAAGGGTAATCAAGATATATATCTTTTTCTTACACGTTTGTTCGAACTAAGAGAAGGAAGAAACCAACTCGTCTTTTTGTTTTGCGTTAGGGACCGTGTCCAAACTGTGGCACAGAAAACACTGCGTTCTTCGGAACCATACTGTCGATCTCCAGCGGGGGCTCAGCCAACTCTGTAAAATGCTCAAAGTTCCAAACCAATTTTATTTTTTCTCCTCTTCTCTTCTCTTCTCTTTTTTTTCTCTACCTTGGTGTGGGCTCTTATCGAACTTTTCATTACACTGTATTCAGCTGTGGTACAGACATGGTGTATGATTCTAAGACAAGGCTGATTACATTGCCCGAAGGTTGATAATTTTTAACCATGAAACAACATATTAATATTAATGCAATGAGAACTGGGAGATTCAGTGCTTAGTGCATATGTGATAATTCCGAGTTCATCATCTAAAACATAGCAATTTATTATTCATCGATTGCCTACTACATATAATGATAATCAGCCAACGTCGAGCTATACAATCGATGGCCGGCGATCAACTGTATATATTATATATATACACTAAACTGGCCTTTTCTCTTCTTGGATGTGTAAAACTATGTTAGCCGGCTATTACCGTTAGCTTTTCAACAGATTGCTATATAAACGGGGAACGCTACGAACATCCCATGTATCAAAGTTTGATCAATTGTTGTAATATAGCATATATCAATGCCGGCGTCCAATAAGGTTTTCTTTCTTTCGTAAGTTATTGCCACAGTTGTTATTGCCAAGGCTTCGGCCTACGAATACACCGTTGGAGATGACGAAGGTTGGAAGTTAAACGTGGATTATACGAAGTGGGCCGCCGGCAAAACTTTCTACGTCGGAGATAAGCTAAGTATGTTGATTGTCGTTATCCACGCGTAAATATATTTCTGATTAGACAAATTTCTGAAGTTAACGCGAATGTACTGTCTGTTATTACAACAATGTTCAGTCTTCAAGTACAACAGCACCATTCACAACGTAATGAAGGTGAACAGTGCCGACATCCAAAACTGTTCGCCGACGACGAACGCCAGCAACGTGCTCACGAGCGGAAAGGACAATATTACCCTCGCCATCCCGGGCAAGAAGTGGTACATATGTGGCTTCCCCAAACACTGTTCGGAAGGCATGAAGCTCGCCGTCGTGTCTCTGCCGAGGGGCCCGCTCCGGCGCCGGCCGCGCCGCCGCCTTCCGCCGCTAATAGCGAGTTGGCGGCTTCTTTCAAGTACTGTGCTTCGATTGTCGCCGCGACTTTGGCCCTTTTCAAGATTATCGTTGCTTGATTGGTGTTTTTTCGTACGGTAATAATTTGTTCCGAGGCTCAGTTATTGCAAGTCTTGATATTTTGTCGGTACTCGGTTTCTTTATTACTTTTCCCTTTATTTGAAATGTAATTTTTTCCTGATATATATGTTTGTCATCCCAATCTCAAGAGATTGAGAGCAAATGCTGATGAAATTATAGTACAATCAAAGCTTGTCTTTCGTCTTGAACTGCGAATGGAATCAGATATTGAGTGCTACAATACAATGGCATCAGAGCATGAAAATCCACCAACCTCATAATTCTTTGAAACATGTAATAACAACAAGGCAAATCAAAGTCACAGTGGAAGAAGAACTTAGACTATGCTGGGAACAAAATCAGCATTTGTGGCCTCCCAAATAGTTGTTCCATCGCACGTACAAAGCTTTTTGTAGTTCTCACCGACGCCTGCGCTTCGAGCCACTACAGCAGCTGCAAGCCCTTCGTCGGACTTATCGTCGGTTCCATAAACCACAATGGATCTTCCAATGAGCTCGGAAACTCTCAGTTTTTCTTTAACTCCGCTGTAAAACGCCTCACCTTTTTCATCCACTTGCAGTGTTCCCAGGTCGCCAACGGGCTGAGAAATCAAATTTCTTTCTTTTTATTGACTGAGAAGTAACATAACGAAAAAAGGGATATATTGTGGAGGTGAGTAATGCATGGTTGGATTATATAACCTCGTTTTCGCTCTTGGTCGGGCTGAACAGCTTGCCAGTGCTTGAAGGGCCCTTTGTTAAATCGCCAAATTCGTTAATGGACCAACCGAGCTTTCCATGTGGTAAACCGCTGAAGTTAGCTTCGATTCTAGCTAGTTCCATGTTCACTTGAGCCAAGCGAACGACTCCATATACATTGGGGCCTTTAAATTCCGAAACAGCAGCCGAAACTAGAAAATCTGTGGAGAAGATCAAGAATTGGTATTCAGCTAAGATTAGAAAGAAAAAAAAAAAAAAAAGAAAAACAGAGGTTTTTGTGTTGCAATATACCATCAGGCACTCCCTGTCCAACTAGTCTTGCTTTTCGACCAGTTTGTTCGAGTGCTTCGGTTAAGAACTTTACTGGTGAATTCCCAAGAACACGTACAACTTGGTTGGAGAGGTCAACGTCCACATTTTTCACGCCTGAAAGATTTTGGACAAGATCATTTTTTTTTTCCTACGGTGTCGACTAAGACGTTGAAGTAAACTAAGAAGAGAAATTTGGAGTTCCTCACCGTCAACAGTCTGCAGTTTGTTCTTCACTGAATTAACACATCCATCACAGTGCATATCCACCATGAATTCAGTCTGTTTAAGGCGTACCAAGTGTAGAGGGGTTGGGTCAATGGTCCAAACGAAGCAACATAGATAGTAAGCACAATTATGGGACAAACAAGTTGCAAACTCACCAGCAATTCCGGCAACGGTGCTCCGTTCTGTGTAATAAAAATGCCCAGAAAGGAAACCAATAAAAAAAAGGAAAAATCAAGCTTCGACGCTAAGAGAAACCACAATACATAGCACAAGCCCAGGAAAAGCAAGTCAGAAAATTGAACGGAAGGTGCAGAAAACTATCACCTGGGATGTTGCAGATTGTTTCGGATCCATTTCAACTGAAGTTGGGTTGGCAAAGCTCTTCACAAGATTCGGTTTTTCTGCTCTAGCAAACAGGGAATTCGCAGACAAGCTTAGAGACCCGAAAGATGATTTCCTCGAAACACCTCGAAAATTGGCAGTTGAAGATGAAGAAATCGCGTGGGCCGCTGGAATCGCCAACGTTGCAGCTGCTATGGTCGTTGTTTCACTAGTGACCACTGACCTTAAAAATGCCATCTTTTCCAACCTTGAAATTGCCAAGACATTTTATATTGACCCTTGGTAAATCATACTACCTCCGTCCCAAACCATTTTGGACATTTTACTAAATCGGGCGTCACACTGGACATTTCCTTATTTAGCAAAAAAACTATCACAAACAATCAATATAATAATATTAAATATTCTTAAAAGACGTGCCATAATATACATTTTTTACATTTTCATCATACTATATTATTAAAATATTCAGTTTCTTAATTCTCGTGCCAAACTCCCAAATGTCCAAAACCATTTGGGACGGAGGGAGTATATTGTTGGGACCGGCTTCTATTTTTATTAAACATAAAGGGATTGTACCGAAGATTACAAAAATACACCAACTTAAACAACATTTATTCGAATAAAAAAATTTGAATTAAATTCGAATTTAATTCAAATTTTTTTATTCGAATAAATACTATTTTTCTATCCGAATGTTATCTGAATTACTCAATTCGAATAATTCGAATAAAAATTCGAATAAACCGTTTTCTGTTCGAAAACGTCGATTTCAAGCTCAAAAACACGAAAATTCACTCAGATTTAGGGTTTAATATGTTTAATAATCACGAACACATCGATTAACATCTCATTTCGACGTGAAATTCAGTGGAGCGGATCAAAAAGCTAATCAAACCTTCGTTTTTTTCATTACCCAATGTCTTTTTTCAAATTAAAAAACCTTAAAATCTGTTTTTTTTTTTTTTTAATTTCACACAAAACTAATCCTATTTAACAAAATTCCTCCAACTGTTGCGCTTCTGATTTCTGGAAATCATTTTATATTAAAACATACTCCATTCGTCCCACTATCTTTTGTACATTTTACTAAATCGGGTGATGCACTATCTTTTATGTATTTCCTAATAGCAAAAAATCATCACAAATAATCAATATAATAATATTAAATATTCTTAAAAGACGTGTCAAAATATACACATTTTTACCTTTAATTATACATATTATTTGAATATTTAATTTCTTAAAAACCGTGCCAACTTCCAAATGTACATAAGTTACCGAGAAAGATGAAGTATATAATATGAGAGAAAATAACAAGAAAAATTTTTTTTCTCCTCCCCCAGTTCTCTCCCTTCTCACTAAAACAAAACCCCACTTCTTCCACTACTTTCTTCCACACGCCGCCACCCTTTCCCCCTCCTCCCACTCCCCCCCGCCTCCATTAATGGAGGTAGGAGGAACATGGAGGTAGGGGGAGTTCTCTTCTTTTGTTTTCCTTCTCTGTTTTCTTCTTTTCTAAAAAAAAAATTGAAAGACCACCACCACCCCAACGCCCGCCTTCGGTCAGCCGCCTCCACCTCCGCCTGCATCAGCCGCCACCGAGCCCGTCCGCCTCCGCCTACATCAGCCGTCACCGAGCCCGTCCGCCTCCGCCCGTCCGCCTCGACAGCCGCGCCCGACGACGGTTCACAGGCCCCATCCTTTCCCACTCCGCCCGCCTCTGCCGTCGACAGCCGCTGTCGCCACCTCCGCCGCTGCCGACGCAGTCGTCTGCCGCCGTCGTCGCGGCGCCTCCACCTAGCCCCTCTGCCACGCCGCGTTCGCCCGCCACCTCTCCACCTTCGCACGCCGTCTCGCCATAGCCACCCACCGCCGTCTCACCCCCTCCACAGTTCGTTGCTCCCGCCACCGTCCACTCGTGAGTCTCCCACGTGGAGCTCGTTTCTCCCGGCCTTTAAGTCGGGAGTTCTTTTCTCCCTTGTGGAGCTTTTTCTCCCCTTGTGGGAGCTCATTCTAATGAAGACGAGGTCCTCGATCGTTGGACAAAGAAAGTGTAGAGTATTGTGGATTCGGCTTAATAGCCTTTTTGTGGTAAATTCTATAGCTCTTTGGTCCAAATTTGGGGTTTTCTCATTTTCTGTCTGCTTTTTTCACTTTTATTGGGTGTGTTTGTGCTCCTGTGTGAGCTTTTGTTCTCTACCAGAAGATGATGTCACCGGAGAGACCCTTTGTATAACATATGTTTGGCCCAAAAATTCGAAACTTAGAAGTCCAATCCCTAAATTGGTTTCAGCCCAATTCGTAAGAATGTCCCCAGCCAAATATTTATGTGGCGCATCCCATTTTATAGTTCTAGCATGTTCTTGATTTTATTTCCTAATTTCCCCATTTCCTAAGGAACGAACCTAGCAAGTAGATAAGAAAGAGGGGAAATAGAATCAAGCTAAGAACGGGAAATCAAGCGAGGCGAAACTTTCGAAGCTTGGTTCTAAAGGAATTCTGGTTTCGTCTGAGCTTTCCTAAGGTAATCGATATTCTCATCTCCCTCAAATTCGTTTCCATTAAGTTACAGCTCTTCATAAATGTCCTGTTCGCGCCATCTCTATTATCTGCGTTTTTTGACCTAGCTAGAGGTATTGGATTCCCCTGGAACTTGTTTCTATGGAAAGTTAAATCTCTTAGGTGTTCATAGCACCTGGAATCTGTTCAATCCGATCATTCCTCGAATTTTGGTAAATTTTTGAAGTTAATAGCGCGAAACTGAAAACTGTTGTTTTCTGAAAAAAAAAAAAAAAAAAAAAACTATAGTCGCATTGATAGAATTTCTAAATTTTGACCCATCTATACTTATCCGATTTCATCGAAACCAGTTTCTACCGAAAGCTAACTTCCTAACCTGTCCAGAGCCATTAGAATCAGCTCATTCTCATCATTTTTGTACGAATTTTCGAAGTCCACAGCGAAGCAGAAAATTTCTGGTGTTACTGTGATGCGCAGTTACTGTTTTCCGTGGTTTTTACCCATGTAGGATGATCCGGTTAGTCTGAAACTTGTCCCGTTTGAAAGCTAACCTTCCCAGTTTCCAAAGCAACTTGAACCATCTTAATCCGAGGGTTGTACAAATTGTTGGGAATTATTGAATTTTCTGCTGTAAAACAGTAAATATTCTGCCGTACTTGAAGGGAATTCTCACGACTGATCTTAAAGGTGTTTGTTGTCATCGTGCTAGGCGAAGGGACCCCCAGCCGAGGGCTCGAGGGCAGCTTCGGGTCTTGGGGGAACGCCAGACAAGTGAGTGGGTGATAGGGGGAAGCCTTCCTTCACGGAACGCGTGGACCTCGTCGTGTCATTTTATTTCGTCGTTCTAAGTCATCGGTTTACGTCGTCATCTTACTTTAGGAGATATCTTATGTTTTGGGAATAGTGAGCCTTGCCGGCTATAAGGTGTTAATATATGTTGAGATTGTAGTACATGTTCTCGGTGTTTCGAACCGATGATTATATGAGTCTTTCTATGACGTGGGGATGTGATACTACTTGATTGACTTGATTTGTGATATGGATTGTTGTCCATCGGTCGATCTTTTCTTGTTGCATAAACTTGGTGCCAGGTAGTAGTAGCCCGAATGGCCACGTTCGGGTGAGTGAGAGTGGCAAAATCGAGTAGTAGCCTGCGGCTTGGCACACTGCGGTGAGTGAGGCCCAATATACCATTTTTGTGCCCACTGTTGATGATAGTCGAAGGGTGGTCGTTGGGGAGATATTGGCCAATGTCACCGTGTGTGGACATGCATATGTCTTAGTAGTGGTTGTGTCGTTAGTTTCATGGTCTAGAGTACGGTGACGGACTCGTGTGGGCTCTCGACGGGGAGTTTGGTTCGAGGGAGGAGGACCACCCAGCGTCGTTGACGTGACTGTGAATTTTATTGATTATGTGTACGTCTTGAGGTGGTCTTTATAATACTGATAATATAAGTGATGGTGAGATTAGTTTGATTATCGGGTCGTCGTAGAGGAACCGCCTTCTGGAAGAGAAAGCGTGTTTATATTATCCACTCATTGAGCTAGTAGTTTGCTCACCCCATTATTTATATCCCCCTTCCAGGTTGTTGATTTTCCCTGGACGTGCCATTTTGTGATCGTACTTCCGCTGCCGTTGTCTCCATATTGGGTACATAGTCTTCTTTTGTTGGGTCCATTAGCAGTGTTGTTTTGGAAGGAGATTTTATTGTAAATTCATTCCTTCATTTGATCGATTGGGCGATGTAGTGTGATATTTTGTAAGACCGTCCTTGATATATATATAACGTTTGTTCGTTTGATTTCTTCCTCGTCTTTTATTGTCTTCCTATGGTAAACAAGTGGATATCGAGCCTTGCGTTTATTGAGAAACCGTGGCGGTTGTCGCGCCTGTGACGCGGGGTCGGGGCGTGACACTTTGGGCTAATTAGTTCATGTACTTTTGTTTATTAATCCAAGCTATATTTGGGAAAAAAAAAGAAAATAACAAGAAAATTAAAAACCTAGGCTCTGACTATTGCTCTCAGTCCTCGAGCTCTCAAATGGTGTTGAGAAGTTCTGCAGCTCAGTGTTCATGACACACAACACTAGATTGATTTGCGATATAAATTGAGGACCTTGGCCTTCCCTGAGTAGTAACAAGAAGATTATAATGAATTGGAAAGCTTGGATCCTCGCAAGCAACAGTGTGATGATTTAGGACGAACTCTACGAAACGACGACTTTTCTTCATCGTGATGATAGAGGAGGCGTTCTTTTTGGCTCCGTAACAAGAATTTATGGTGGTAGTAGCTGTCCGCTGCTTCTCCTTGCACAGATTGAGCTTCAAGATTGAACCAAAGGTCGGTACTTTATTTCGTAGTACTCCTTCACTTTCAACTGTTTTGTCTTCATCTAGCATGTTCCCAAAAACTGTTGCGATCATGTTTTGTAGTGGAGTTTCAAAGGCGTTGCGTCCAAGTTTGCCTCTTTTATAAACACCGCTACAGCTCGTGAGGAAGTAGTTGATGAGCAGAGCTTCACTAAACAATTAAAGGAAAGTGAACGCCAAAGTGAAGTCAAGAACCAGTTTCCACCAAATCCTGATAAGAGCTCTGTTTTCGATGACCGTTCTGTGGCTAATATTCTGCGGGCATGTGACGATGATAAATTTGCTTTTCACTTTGTGGAACAAATCCATGCTAAGATTATTCAGTGTGGTCTCGCCGAAAGCCTGCTTGTTTGCAATCCTCTGGTCGATCTCTACCTTAAGAACGAGTTTATCAATTCTGCATTTCAAGTGTTTGACGAAATGTGCAAAAGGGATAGTGTTACTTGGGTTGCAATGATATCAGGCTTATCCAAAAGTGGTCGAGAATTAGAAGCTGTTCTTCTTTACTCCAAGATGCGTAAATTCGGAGTCTATCCCACTCCATATGTGTTTTCGAGCATTATAAGCTCCTGCACTAAGATAGACTTGTTCGAAGCTGGTGTGCAAGTTCATGCCCTAATATTCAAGTTTGGTTTCCCGTCTGAACTCTTTGTGTGCAATGCCTTGATAGCATTTTATTGCAGACTTGGCGATTTAAAGCATGCTGAGCTTATTTTCATCGAAATGGAGTACAGGGATGAGGTATCGTACAATACTCTAATCTCGGGCTTCGCTTCCCGAGGATCAGCCGAGCAATCAATCGATTTGTTTTGGAAAATGCAGTACGAGTCGTTGAAGCCTAACTGCGTCACAGTAGCTTCTCTATTGAGAAGCTGTGCATTGTTAGGAGATCTTCGAAAGGGAATTCAGCTCCACGCTTATGCAATCAAAGAAGGGATGTGTTCAGACGTCATCGTCGAAGGCTCTGTGCTCGATTTCTACGTAAAATGTGCCGATGTTAGAACAGCCCATAAATTTTTTCATACCGCAAGGAACGATAACGTTGTCCTCTGGAATGTGATGCTTGTAGCATATGGGCAAATGGGAGACTTAGAAGAATCTCTTCGTATATATTTGCAGATGCAAATCAATGGCCTTCAGCCCAATCAGCATACGTATCCCAGCATACTAAGAACGTGTACATACGTTGGAAATCTTTCCCTAGGCGAGCAGCTTCACACACAAGTCATAAAAAATGGGCTCCATCCAAATGTATATGTATGCAGCGTGCTCATAGACATGTATGCCAAGCTCGGTAATCTTGAGAAGGCTCAGAGAATATTCAGACGCCTCGAGGAAGACGACGTTGTCTCATGGACGGCTATGATCGCCTGCTACACTCAGCACGACATGTTCGCCGAAGCCCTTAAGCTATTCATGGAAATGCAAGAACGAGGCATTCGATCAGACAACATAGGATTCGCCAGCGTCGTAACTGCATCTGCTGGGATTCAAGCCCTCGATATGGGTCGTCAGATTCATGCTATGTCTGTCACCTTTGGATACTCATCAGACGTTTCGATTGGAAATGCACTCGTATGCCTTTACGCTAGGTGTGGTCGAGTCTCTGAGGCGTATGCAGCTTTTGAGAAAATTTCAGACCAAGACAGCATTTCATGGAACGGTCTGATCTCAGGCTTCGTCCAAGGTGGACATAGCGAGGAAGCTTTGGGGGTATTTTTGCAGATGATTCGAGCCCAAGAGGAGGCTAACATGTTCACCTATGGCTCTACGATCAGCGCAGCAGCAAATTCGAGCAATATCATTATGGGTCAGCAGATTCACGGGAGAATTTCTAAGACGGGCTACGCTATTGAGACAGAAGTGCGCAATGCGCTCATTACGCTGTACGCCAAATGCGGACACCTCGAAAGTGCATGGAGAGTCTTCTCTAACATGCCTCAGAGAAACGAAATTTCTTGGAACGCAATGATCACTGGTTATTCTCAGCACGGATACTGTACACAAGCTATCGAACTCTTTCTTGACATGAAAAGGCTGAAGATTAAGCCAAATCATATAACATTCGTCGGGGTTTTATCTGCTTGTAGCCACGTGGGATTGGTCGAGGAAGGGCTCGGCTACTTTGAGTCCATGGTCGAGGAACATGGGCTGGTCCCAAAACCCGAGCACTATGCGTGCGCTGTGGACATTCTTGGGAGGGACGGTCAGTTGGCTCGAGCCAAGGCGTTCGTCGATGCCATGCCTGTTCGACCCGATGCTATGGTGTGGAGAACGCTGTTGAGCGCTTGTTTGGTTCATAAAAACATGGAAATAGGTGAATTTGCGGCCATTCGTCTCTTGGAATTGGAGGCTAACGACTCTGCAACTTACGTTCTCATGTCGAATATGTACGCCAATGCTGGTAAGTGGGATTTTCGCGATCGAGCGAGGCAGCTTATGAGGGACCGAGGCGTCAAGAAAGAGCCCGGGCATAGCTATAAATGAAATATACAACCCATTACGTTACATCCTCGAAGCTCCAAGAAAGTGATGGGTTACAAGACAAAAAATCTTTCGACTAAGCCCACATGAAATTGAAGATGGCGAATGCGGTAAAGATCATAAAAGCGCAAGTTCTTGAAAAAAACTTGTGAGCGGCTGCTGATGAGGTCGGACTAGGAGCAGAAGCTGGCGCTTCGGTTGGAGCAACAACAGTTATGACGAGCTTCATCCCATTAGAGCAGTGACTGTCCACGCCGCAAGGTACCATTTTTTCCTGGTCGTCGCGAGGGTAATTGCGTCATTTCCGCTTATCAGAGCCTCAAATGGTGATGAGGGCTTTGTGCATTCTTGGAATGCAGTGCCGTTTACTTTGTAGACGTTGTGTGCCCCCTGAAGGTACTTGAAAACTGAAACGACTAAACGACAGATAGCATGGGATTAATTGAGACTCAACTATGATGCTAACGTTTATGGTGAATGTTCTGTTTTTCTTCGGTGATGTAATGTGTGGCTTACTGAGGCGGTCGCCGACGTATAATTTTTTTCCTTGGGCCCATTGAGTGTAATCGACCCCTAATTTCCAGCCAGATTCGTCTCCCGCGACGTAATCGGTTGATTGACAAAGCTTGGGCCATGGTTTATGTCATGACTGTGATCAAGAAAGCTTTGATTGCCATTTTTTTAGCTCTTCTTTTTACGCTGATGTAATAAGATGTATGCTTCTTATAATTTGGTTTTTAGTTCTTGCAACAATATGGTATTTATAACTGTCAAAGCCGTCGAACATATATAAGTAGCTACCCGGCGAAAGTGTTCGTGGCCAATTTATTAAAGTAGTGTTTGGTTTGAGGGATTATTTAAAGGGGAGAATTGACTAATACCCCCTTAATACCTCTAATAAGGTATTAATTAAAGGGATCTCCTCCCCCACCTTTAGCTAATCCCACCCATTTTAGATAATTTTATCCTTTCATTTCTTTGTTTTTTTTTAATTTCTTTTATTTAAAAAAATTAAACCATCGTCTCTCTCTCTATCTCTCTCTCTCTCTCTCTCTCCCCCTCCCTCTACGTTATATTTCTCAACTCCACATCTCTCTCTCTCACACTCTCTTCTGGAATCCGTCTCTCTCTCTCGAATCCATCTCTCTCTCTCTCTCTCTCTCACACACACACACACACTATTTGCTCGAATCCATCTCTCTCTCTCTCTCTCTCTCTCTCTCTCTCTCTCTCTCTCTCTCTCTCTCTCTCCTTCCGGACATAACCATCCATAATTAGGACCATATGCCTAATCAGAACAAAATGACGGTAGGTTCGTAATTTAACTTAACTAAATTTAATACCATCTAAACCCATCTACCAAACATACGGAACATTATTATTTAAACCCGCCAACCAAACACCTCAAAATACTCATACTCTGCATTATATAAACCCAACTAAAACTAATGCCATCTAAACCTATCCTTCCAACCAAACGGGGTCGAAGAGTTCAATTTTATACATAAATACAACAAATGGCACAAGTCACGTAAGATCGTCAATGAGACCCTAAAAAGGCCATACACTCACTCGAACCTTGATCCATTATTCTTAAGAACACGACGAGATTGTTAATACTACATTATTTATATGCATAAAACATAGCCACGCATAGCGACTGTCCAAGAAAGGATAGTGTTGCTTTGCATTGTGCTTGTGGTTGGCAATAGAATATGCCAAAATATGTGATGGACGCTTCAAAGTTGTTTGGAATTTGGAATGCTCACGGCACTTGTAAGATAAACGTTGTGACAAAGAAAAAACCCGTAATAATCTGTAACGATGTAAGAATGAATCCCAGTGAAGTGAGGATCACTACAAAGGAACGACCTTTTGTCATTTTAATTAAGTACTTTGAATTGGGTCACTGTATCATATTCATCTACGCGATTCTTGCCTGGATTTAATGTTTACTTTGTGAATATTAATGTTTGATGGATGGCATTGTCTTGGCTTTAAGCATTCAGCAAGAAACTGAAGGGTACTATAGTAATTTACTCCACCCGCCATGGAAAAAAAAAATCTCTCAGTAAAATACAAAAAACGCAAATTTCCCACCAATCTTGTGTGGTCTCTTCCGCGCAAAATTTTCCTCTGCTCAAAAATCGACAGGCTGCTGAGCTGTACTAACATAGTACAAGAAAGAAGCGAAAGCGATATCGAAGGAGAAGAAAGAACGTTTTTTTCTTCTTCGTAAAACTCCGCCGTCGAAGCCGCCGGTAAGTCGTATTGCATGAAAGATAAGAAATCTCAGTCCACCGACGGCGGCGGATCGGCGGCAGCTATGAGGGTCATAGTCCCATTGCAGGGCGTAGTTCAGGGCCGTGGAGGCCTTTTCTTGGGCTCGGTGATCCCCTGCGCTTTATATTACTTGCTGCAGCTATACTTCAAGAAGGGCCGGGGAGACAGACCTCCGCCGGACACGGAGGCGCAGTCGTCGGAAAATTCGCCGGCTTCTTCCTCTTCATCTTCCGGCGGGTTGCAGAGAGCGCAGTCGAGGTCGTCGATGCTTTATCTCCTATCTCCGAGGGGTTCGAACGCGCCCCTGTCTTTCAGAGGTAATGTGATTTCGAAGCAAGGCGATGACCCTTTCGAATCGGGTCTCGAACGGGTCTTGGAGGATCCGTATGATTATTCAAGTAATCCTCGTGGAGTAATGCAGCTTGCCTTGGATGAGAGCATGGTGAGTTGAACTCTTTTGTTTCTCTCAATTGAACGTAGTAATCAATCAAAGAAAGAGATCCCTTTTTTTGCCCCACACTGCTAATCTGTTCTGCTATTATTACAGTAGCAGTTTTTCTTTCTGAGTTTTTTTTTTTTTTTCCTTTCTTTTATGACATATCCGATGGATTTCTCTGTTGATAATAGTTATCGTTCGATTTGGTTCAAGAATGGCTTGTGAATCATGCCAAGGAGTCGATGACTAGTGCAGATTTCACCATTAGTGGGATTGCTACGTACCAGCCATTTGATGGGCTGATAGAGTTGAAAAAAGTGAGTTATTTCTTGCATTAGTCTTATCCATCTTAGTTCCAAAACATTTCACAATCTTGAAAGAAGGTGCTGACTTTTCACATTTCTGATAGCTTTAACTATCCTTTTCTTCATCAAAAGTTGACCTTTATTCTTCCATGATGATTCTTAAAATCCACAGGCTGTGACAGGGTTCATGTCCAAAATCATCCGAAAACATCAACTTTTCAGCGCAGAACAAGCAGTACTAACCACCGGTGTTAATGCTGCTATTGAGATACTTTCCTTTTGCGTAGCTGATCCAGGAAATGCATTTCTTGTCCCATCGCCCTACTGTCCCGAGTGAGTCGTTCGAACATCCTTAACACTCTGCGAAAAAAACGCTACTTTTTTCGTAGTAAAAGACACAGATGTAACGTAAGCACACTGTATGTACATATGCAGTCTTGACAGGGATGTTAAGTGGAGAACTGGCGTGGAAATCATAGCAGTTCCTTGTCGTAGTGCAGACAACTTCTCTCTAAGTATCTCCGCCCTCGATCGAGCCTTCAACCAAGCTAAGAAGAGAAACGTTCGTGTGCGTGGAATAATCATGTCCAACCCTTCCAACCCAGTGGGCATTTTATATGACCAAGAAACGCTGTACAGCCTCATGGACTTTGCTACTGATAAGAACATACACATCATCTGCAACGAACTATTCATTCATGGAGGCGAAAAGTTCGCAAGCATGGCAGAAATAATCGACGCCAACGATTTCGACAAGTCACGACTTCATATAGTTTATGGGCTTTCCAAGGATCTCTCCTTCCATGGATCTCAGATTGGAGTCATCTACACATTCAACGAAAACGTAGCCTCTGCTGCTAAAAAACTAGCAAGGTTCTCTTCCATGGCCGTCCCAACTCAGAAACTGCTTGTCTCTATGCTCTCTGATGACGAATTCGTCGAGCGAATTGTACAGTTCAGCAGAGAACGCCTAGCAAATTTATACGCTGAGTTTGCAAAAGGGCTGTCGACGTTGGCCATCAAATGCGTGGAAAGTAATGGCGGCGGGCACTATTGCTGGGCTGACATGAGCCAACTGATACGTTCGTATAGTGAAAAGGGAGAGCTCGAACTATGGGAAAAGTTGCTGAACGTGGCTAAGATCAATACTCTCCCTGGCTCGTCGTGCCATTGCGTTGAGCCTGGGTGGTTCGGTTTGTCCTTCTCCATGTTAAGCAGCGAAAGGGACATTCCTTTGATCATTGAAAGGATTCAACAAGTGTCTGAAACTTGACGCAAGTGTCGTTTCTCTCGACTTTCGTTAACTTTCGAAGACAAGTTATGCTATTAGAGGATACGGAAAGGAGATGGGAAAACCATATAATTTTTGGCTTCTGCATTTGGGAAGCATCTGCTGCTGCCTGGGCATTTGTTCTTTGTATATGTATGTGCGTGTGTGTGTTTCGTGATACATTCATTCGTTATTAATCGCTATTTTCACAGTTCAAAGATAGCATCATCATAAAGTCAGGTGCTGGTTAATCAAAGATTTGGGATATATAGCACGTCAGTCATCTGAAAATCTGTACCATTACACAATAATGTATAAAGAAAAGAAATGAGATGTTCGGTTTCAGTCTCAATTCTGTTAGCAGTCAAAAGTCATTTCAAACCCGACGATTTCCTTACAACCAATGAATACAATGGCGATCTCCATAACCATGTAGTTCTTTTGCAGTTCAAACATATAATCAGAGCAAACACCAAGGAATCACTGCGATAGGAGGGACTCTTCTTCCTCCAATTGCAGTTGTTTTAGTCTCCTTTTAGCGTATACGGTCACAACAATGGTAGCAGTCACAGAAATGCAAAAGCCAATGACATCGAAGACAATTTGGGGAGCTGAGATGGGGCGCCCGTCATGGGAAGCATCAGCTAAAGCCTTTATGAGGATTCCACTGCAGTTTTAAAAAAAAAAAGAAAAGAAAACCTTAAACGACGTAAGAAACGCGAAAAAAGCAACGCAACACAAATCAAGAATTAAAAAGTAGGGAGCTTCACGTGTAAAGTGCGACGAATATCTCGGGTATCATGCCAACGGTTCCAAGCAAGTAAGGAATGTACTTCACATCAGTAGCTACAGCACAGTAGTTATACACCATGTAAGGGAAAGGAGATAATCTAATGATAGTCACAGCTTGGAACTGCTGAACAGCATTCCCCTCGCCAGCTAGCTTTATAATCGAAGCTTTCTTTGGGTGTCTTTCTAACCAAGCCTGAAAATAAGGTTTTGAAGATTAAGCCAAGGCATACAAGGGCCTTTTAAGGAGGGATGATAAAGGTCAAATTCTTACATGGACTTTATGATAGAAAAGTGAACCAGTCAAGAAAGGAAGAGTCACGCCGACGAGGATTCCAGCGACTGATAAGAGAAATCCATAGCCGTATCCAAAAGTCATCCCTGCCAGCCACTTGGACGGCGTAGAAGGTAACAAAATCGATGGAAATACGGCGAGGGAGCCAAAAACTATGAGAGCTAGTGTTCTTCTGCTGAATGTTTTCTGTACCCAATTTATCGTTGGAATAACCTCCTGATAAGAAACAGAGACAGATAATACTTTACTTTTGGTTGAGCCGTGACTGTGGTGATGTAATATGTACGAAAGAAATTGAAAGATCGCTGTGGAGAGGAAATTTCACATAAGGTTAATATATCTTTATCTCTATCAACGGTCCTTCTATGTGAAGAGACTCAGACTGAGATACAGAGACATATGATTACCAGAAAAGCATAGACTTGTTGATAAAGCAGAGACAGAACTTAGCCATAACTAAATGAATGAGACTACAAGTCTACCACAGCATTAAAACATTGACAGAAACTGAGATATGATGCCTCCTAAAAAGTCTTCAAGAAAACCATAAAACACAATGCAGAAACAAAAAATCAGAACTTGAATACATAATTCAGTCAGCATCGAGACAAACATAATCACAGCAAAACTTGAACCAAGTAACTCAATAGTACCAGAAAAATCATAAATGGGAAAAGAAAAGGGGATTTTTTTTTTCCCAATCGCACCGAACAGAAGTACACAATCAGCTCTCCATCTCCATAGCAGCACACGCAGCTAATATAAAAACACCCAAATGTTGATGAAGCGAAGAAAACAACACGAATCAACACTCAACGATGATAACACGAAAAAAATCACACCTTTTCCATGAAAAGGGGACCGATCCATTTGAAGAACACAGCGATCAACAAGCCGACCAATAACACCACCGCCATCAGCTTCGCCCACCACCAACACGACCACCACCAAGTATCACCTGATGCTGACGAAGACGACTCGGCTTGAATCCCATGACCTTCCTCCAATTTTATATAATCTCCACCGTCATCCACATCAGCACCATTCATGCTCATCAGTAAAAAGTCAAACCCCCTCCGCCCAACGAAACTTTACTTTCTATCCTGTTCCGACGATGATCGGAAGATTATACTCGAACGCGACTCGAGCAACAAAAATTGCCTGATTCAATCGATGTCTGTAGGGCTTTGCAAAAAAGGTTGGATTTTGAAACTTCAGCTAACCCAATACATACAACAGGTGGAGTGAGCCCAAGTAAAAGATCGAATCTTTTTACCAGAATGCGTGTCAGCAGAAGAGAGAGCGACAAATAGGTTTACAATTAATTACACATACGCTACGCGCTTGTAATATAATTTTTTATTTAATGTAATCTCTCCGCTGTACGGTACCACCTGCGCCGAGCGGGCCGCAAACAACATAGGTGTAATAGAGAGAGACTCCTCTGAATTCAGAAATATTACAAAATAGCCCCTGTAGTTTGTTCCACTTACGAACAATCCTAAAACTTTCGTAAAAATACCGGCACATCCTTATAACAGCACAAAGCGCTAGTTACGGTGCTTTTATGTAATGAAATAACACATGACAATGACATACAGTCTTGATAACTATAACATCATAAAGTTTATTCAATATCACCATTTAAAGTTTATTCAATATCACCATTTATTTATTTTCCAATGTTCCCACTCGAAGAAGTCTTCCTTTGAAACTCCAACCACAAAGCAAGGTTCTCTTGGTGAAGAAGGTTAGCTTTCTTCTTCAACCTTTCGTTCTCTTCTTTAATGGCGACGTTCTCCATGTACAGCCTCAGATTCTTCAAAGTCATATCAAAGCCAATTTTTGCTTCTTTCCTATGTTGCTTGTCCGAAGTACTTCTGCAAAAAAATTACACTATGTAAAAAATTTGCACACACGTCCACGCGCGCGTGTATGTGTGGAAATATGTATAGCTATACGCATACCTTAACAATCGTCGGACACGAAGGCTGATCCGCCTAGGAGGAAAGAATAGAACTTTGTATGTATGTATGCATTCATTATGATCCCATTTGCACATTATCTCTTTTTTTGAGTGTGCTCTTATATGTGTTATTTTTTTGTTACATGCAACTTCTGTATATATATAAGAAGAAGGGTGCAAGAATATAAATATATGTATATATATTATCTATTCGAAAGAAAATGAAAGGAGAGCGAAGCCGTGTGGAGTTGTAGGGATCCTAATTTCAAGAATGGGAATGATGGGTACGACTGAGGGAGGGTAGTCATAATTTTATCAAGAACGCATATACTATACTTACTCGTAATTATTATCTACAATGAACTTTCTTTTTTCTTTTCTAGTAAAATCCAAAAATATAGAAAATTCATTAGTATCGATATATATTATGTTAAGTTTTGCTTTGTTTTATGTTGTTTTTGTGTCAAAAGACTATATAAAAAATAGATATATCCTTAGATGGAAAGAAAACCTGCCATATAATCTATTTTGTCTTATTTTAAGCTCTTACACACTGATTAAATTCAATTTAAAACGTTGTATAATAATTCTAACTATTGAAGGATGGTAGCGAAAAAAAGTTCCTTCAACACTCATGATTTCATTTACTACTGCAACTAACAAGTACTAAAATGGAATAAAACTTGAAAATCCATCTAGTTTATAGTCAACAAGAAAATGAATTTCGATTCCTTTGTGTTTTTTCTTTTTTTTTTTTCCTCTTCTTTTTTGCTAGAGGCATGCATATACACAGCCATAAGTGTATACTGCATAATGGCCCTTTACCAAGTGGTCTCATAATCACCAATGTGTTGACGTAGTTCACATTTTGCAATCATGAAATCTCATGCATTTTAATTAATAATGGTCCATATGTTACGTATAGCGACATATAAAAAAGAGTCAGCGAAGAAATAATGAAAGAATAATAATGTATTTTCAGTTATTGGACACCCTCGATCATTTCTCATTTCCCAATATAGATCACGATGAGTTATTTCTTATACTGATGAGTAAAGCTGGATATATCATATAATATGTTATGATCTTAAAGAAGTCAAATAATAAAGTAAAAATAAATATGTTCGAGAAGGTTGACCTGTTGGAATGATTCGATCAATTCCTCTTATTGTTGGCCTACATAAATAATTTTGATCCTCAATAATTTATTATTTATTGCCCGGTTATTAAGGACGGACTAATAACCATGGGTCGGTCCTCTCTCTTGCTCTACAATTAATACTAGACTCCCAAGTGACTGTATATGTAGGCTATCATGTAAGCCTTTTGACGTACATCGTAAAAACACTCTACAGCACACACAAGCACAATATAGCATAAACGTTCCTAACGATCAAACGGTATGCTTTCACTATAACGTGGGAGCCCTTAAATAAGTACACGGGTCTCCATCAACCTCCGCAGAGCGAAAGGGGCGAAGATCGCGTCCTGACGGCCATCAACGATGTCTGCGATCAACACAGGTTAATCATTAGTATAAACTCATTTCGATCATGTGTTAGAGGGAAATACGCTTCACGGTGGTGATCTCGCTTACGAGACCACGTTATAATCACTTTGCGCTTCCGCACACATGGCCGTAATCTCGCTTACGAAACGAGATTACCTTAAGACGCTATGCTTAAGGATCTAACAGTTACGTGAGTAACTCGAGTATGGGCTCGAGATTAAGTAACGACTATCGTAATCGTGATCCGTCAGATCTAACATTTAGTATCAGAGCTATGTTTATTTGATGCATAGATCGAATGGATTTCGTAATTACCTTTAAGATTGACGTAGTCACATAATGACCTCGTCTTTCTCGTTGTAGTATGATGTCTCTTATGGTTACCTCATCGCATCATCTCAAGATCTTCCGGTTGATGGCGGATCTAAGACCATTAGCACCGTTTGTGGGAAAATATGAGATGTGTATGCGTTTTTCATCAATCGACTCCTCACGAACTTCGAGCGATTGCGATATACGTAGCTTATGATAATGATAACACACATCCGTGTATAATGAATAATATGAACATCAACTACGTAAGATCTATATAGTTTCACTGATGTTGTTAAGAAGCGTGCGATCTTACTTCCCACTTCAAAGGTCTATGATGATGACGCATGTAGCTTATGCTTATAATGATTAGAAGCTTACCAGCAAAAGTTCTTGCGAACCATGTGAGAAAGGTTTCTGTAAAGAAACACTATTCTCCTTACGACACCATCGTGGCTTCATACTATAGATGAGCATATCATGTTGAGTAAACAATAACATTATTTGAGTTGCTAACGTGTATTGCTCGACACCATCAAATGCTACATGTGTATGTAAGTCATATTTACACTAATACTTTTGTTCTTTCAATAAGGACAAATCCACACATTAATATTATAATCATCATATAAAATGCATTTAGTCATTATGTCATGCAATGATAAGATAATTTAAACATGGCTTACGATTTTCATATGTGCATGATAATATTATTTAAACATGTGGATGCATGGCTTATGATTGACATATGTGCATGATGAATAATAATTATATAATAATACAATATGATGACAATAAAATAAAATAAAGTTGTCTGAAAGTGAATAAGTGTTAGGTAATGACTTGAGGACCATAAATTTCTGGTCCACGCGCAAATGGTATTGTATGTATATATATGCCCTTATTTTTTGGTGTTTTATGCTAAAATAACGTTCTAATTAGTATATGGATCTTATCTAGGCATTAACGTGCCAATTATATATTATGTATATACTAAAGAAATTGCGGATTAAGTCTAAGCGTAAAATATATACATGATTAACTCCAAGTGGTTCTTATTTATTCTTTCGGTATATCGGCCCAACGGAAGATCGCCAATTAAATAGACAAGACAAATGAAACCACACTTATGTTTCTATTCATCGAATCAAGCCATATTGAGCTAAAACGGCAATTTTGGCGATTCATAAAAATGAATTTATTTAATTATAGTTTGGACGAAGATCGCGTCCTGACGGCCATCAACGATGTCTGCGATCAACACAGGTAAATCATTAATATAAACTCATTTCGATCATGTGTTAGAGAAGATACGCTTCACGGTGGTGATCTCGCTTATGAGACCACGTTATAATCACCGTCGCTTCCACACACATGGCCGTGATCTCGCTTACGAAAACGAGATTACTTTAAGACGCTATGCTTAAAGATCTAACGGTTACGTTAGTAACTCGAGTATGGGCTCGAGAACGACTATCGTAATCGTGATCCGTCAAATCAAACATTTGGTATCAGATCTATGTTTATTTGATGCTCGTAATTACCTTTAAGATTGACTGTTGGGGTGGGCCCGATTCATCGACGCCGGTCCTCGGACAACGCAACGTGGCAATAGCGCAAGCGCGATTTGAACCGAGCGGCGTAGGGTGACGAATTTTCGATTTTTAATATCTAAATTCGACCTTATGCCCTTCGGCTTCTCCCGAGGGCCTGAGATACTCCCCTAAGCCTCGGGAGACCACGGTTAATTCGAACTATCAAAATTCGAATTTATTTCAAATTTATTCGAATTAATAATTTAGTTCCAAACTAATCGAACAAAGCGGCAGCCAGTTGTTTTTTGATTATTTGGTGACCGAATGATTTCAGATCAATACCAAATTTTTCAGATAATTCTAGACTTCCAAACATTCCCGAGGGGTCACCTCGTACAAGGGATCAACGATAACCATCTTGTACCATCATTTCTTCAGTACAAGGGATCACCTCGTTAAACCTTGCTCTGACACTGGGTCCCCCCGATCGATAATCCCTTCTGATATCTTTTCAGATGTGGAAGTTCAGACACAGCTGCAACCACAGAGCATACTCAGAATACGAGAGGACCTTGCTCTGATACCAGTTGTTGGGGTTGAGCGGTAATATTTAATTTCGGGCCAGCAGTAGTTGTATTTGGACTTCGCGACAATTTATCGGAATATTAAATAAAGCCGAAATGACACCGAAAGAACATCGAGATTTTTACGTGGTTCGGCCAATACCACCTACATCCACGGAGAGAATAGTTTTACTATATTTGAGAATATTACACCGTACAAAATAACGCTCGTGTTTAAACCCAAAATCGAGACTCCTTACCCACCCGGGTAATGTTTTTGTACTTACTCCCAACTACCCCAGTAAAACTAAACTCCCTCTCACCCTTATCCGCCCGGACAAGATTTTCCTTTTTTTTTCCTCTCATTCTCTTTCTCTCTCTCGCTCTCTTTCTCTCTTGGATTTGGGGTGCATTACAAGTGATCTCCACGTCCCTTTATATGGGCAGCTCTAGAGGCAAATGAGACGTCATGCCATGCGTCATTGGTAGAGAAAATAAAATTGATTTCCTCCTTGACTTTTCAATCACGAGCTGGACCTAACAACCTATACATCATCGTGTGCCATGCCTTACACTATTCCTAGTCCTCGCATGGCATTCCAAGGGCACACTCCCTAACAGCCTCCCACTTGCACTCGAATGACATGCGCTGCACCTAATGCCAGTCGCAATGGTATTGTAGCCCCATCTTGTCCAGATGCTGTTCCATAACTTCTTGGGACAAGGGCTTCGTGAGCGAGTCCGCCACGTTTTCTGCGGTGGCGATTTTCTGCACGGCGACCATCCCATTTTCAACGAACTCACGTAATACGTGATATCTTTTCTCAATATGTTTGGACTTGCTATGAGATCATAGTTCCTTTGCTTGCGCGACTATACCGCTATTATCGCACCAAAGTGTAAGCGGTCTGTCAGCAACTAGTACCACAGTAAGTTCCTCCAAGAACTTTCTAATCCAAACAGCTTCTTTAGCTGCCTCTGAGGCTGCTATTCTACCTCACACGTGGAATCGGCCGTCGTGCTTTGCTTGGAGCTTCTCCAAGACACTGCCCCACCGTTGAGCACTAATACAAAACCTGAAGTAGATTTTCAGTCATCCACGTCCGAATGGAAGTCCGAATCAGTATAACCAATTACTTCTGGTCCGCTCCTCCATAAGCCAGTGTTAAGTCTTTAGTCCGTAGGTATTTAAAGATATTCTTAACGGCAATCAATGTTCTTCCCCTGAGTTTGCCTGAAACCGACTAACTATGCTCACAGCGTAAGCAATGTCTGGACGTGTACACAACATCGCGTACATCAGACTACCCACTGCAGACGCATAGGGTATTCCACTCATCCGTCGTCTGTCTTTCTCACTTTGAGGTGACATTGATTACGACAAATGGACCCCATGTCGCATAGGTAAGAACCCCCTCTTAGAGTCATCCATTCTGAATTTCTTCAGGATTTTCTCTAAGGGCCTGAGATAAGCCGATCGTATGGTTCGCTCGATCCCTGGACAAGCGAATACCCAGTATATACGTGGCTTCTCCTAGGTCTTTCATGGAGAATTCGATTGAAATCCATGCTTTCACCGACGAGAGCATCCCATGTCGTTTCCTATCAATAGTATATTGGTCGATACGTGGTGTGCTAATATGATTTGCAAGTGCAACAAGTGATAATATAAAACGAATACCTAATTACTATCACCAACGTGCGATATGTAGTGGACCTGTCGTTTTTAGGCAGTAAAGTGAGTAAACGAGTATCGAACACAAGGAATAAACTGAGTACTAGTAGTGACCTATCGACTCGATATCTAGCCTAAATAAAATACGCAGATTGTTTTATGAATTAACCTAACAGATCACTCCGAACTCAACTAGAGATTCAAAGAGCATGCCTAAATGATGTGAGAACTTTCAGATAATGGAGATATGCTCGGGATTCGAATCCCGCTAGGTACTATTGGCTAAGACAATAAATTATCGCTCCTACGTGATTCTGACTAGATCGCAGTAATTTCCTACCCACTCACGAGTTTGTTGTCGCCCTAAACGCTCGCGGGGATCTAAAATTCAGTAATTACTAACAGCGAGGATCGAGTATTTGCTGTCGCCCTATACTCGAGTCCTATCATCTATGAACGGCCTAATCGTTGTTTAGTTGTCGCCCTAAATGATTTTCCACATATTCACTTTAACACATAGACATATTAAAGCGAATAAATACTTTCATAGATAGATAAATTGTTAGGATACACGAGTCACGATAAATATATGTCTTAATCACAAATCAACCTAGCGTTCATCTACTCCCAAACACAGAGGGAATTTAGCTACTCATAATCAACGGAAAAGCAACAAAAGAGATAGAGAACAAGGGCAGAGGACTCATCATCTTCCCTTCTGATTGATCTGGGGTGATCTCGTGGAAGAGTCTTCGTTCTTCATTCAATTCAGCGTGAATTCGGCGTTGATCCGTCTCTTGCGCTCAGGGATGTAATTACGTGTTCTTGACGGCTCTTTTTCGTCTCTAGATGATTTAGGATTGATATATGGTCGGTTCCCCCTCTTTTTGGGTCGAATTTGGGCTTTTATAATGGCTTTCGCTACTGTCACGGCCTAGGACATGTCCATCAGGGCCGTGACACTGTCGGGGCACAAAATGGAGCTCACTGCGTGCGTCACGGGCTCGTGCAGAAGTGTCACGGCCATGACACTTTCCAGTCTTGCGACAGTTTGGTATTTCTCTTAGATTGAGAGGTAAACGATGTCCGATTGACCTGAAATTTTAATCATAGATTGAAGACTCGCCAATCTTCATTCTAACCAAAGGGATTCTCAATCCGAGGTCTGTATTGGGATACATAAATTTTTTAATTCTGCTGCTGCTTTGGGTCACGGCCTGGTGCAATCGGGGTCAAGGCCGTGACGTTCTTCACCGTAGTATCCCTTGTCACGGCCTGGTGCACTATGTGTCACGGCCGTGACACGCACCAGTTTTCCTCGTCTTCGCGCCGTTTTTGCCTCGTTTTCGCTCCTTTTCGCCCGAAACTCGTCCTAAGGCCTTATAATACCAAAATAAGTGTAAATACATTTAAATACAATTAAATACTACGATAAATGCATTTAAATACATTTATCAAACCTCATCCACGTACAGTACAAGGAACGACACCATACTCCCACTGCACTTACTGTAGACACATGGCTCATCTATGTTTTTCACGGAGCCAAAGTTTCGAATTGCTTCATCGAAACGTAGGTTCCAGCTGGAGATGCCTGTTTTAGTCCGTAAATTGACCAATTCAATTTGCACACTTTGTCAGCATCTGCATGCGACTCAAAACCTTTTGGTTGCTCCATATAGATCTCCTCCTTGAGGAATTCATTAAGGAACGCCGTCTTGACGTCCATCTGCCAAATCTCATAATCATAGTGCGCAGCTATGGCGAACATTATTCGGATAGACTTGATCATGGCTACAGGCGAGAAAGTCTCCTCATAGTCGACTCCCTCTTTTTGGTTATAGCCCTCTTGCGAACTATGTAGAAAGGTTTCTGTAAAGAAACACTATTCTCCTTATGACACCCTTGTAGCTTCACTACTATAGATGAGCATATCATATTGAGTAGAAAATAGCATTATTTGAGTTGCTAACATGTATTGCTCGACACTATCAAATGCTACATGTGTATGTGAGTCACATTTACACTAATGCTTTTGTCTTTCAATAAGGACAAATCCACACAATAATATTATAATCATCATATAAAATGCATTTAGTCATTATGTCATGCAATGATAATATAATTTAAACATGGCTTACGATTTTCATATGTGCACGATAATATTATTTAAACATGTGGTTGCATGGGTTATGATTGACATATGTGCATGGGGAATAATTATATAATAATACAACATGATGACACAAGAAAATAACATAAAGTTGTCTGCAAGTGAATCATTGTTAGGTAATGGCTTGAGGACCATACAATTTCAGGTCCACGCGCAAATGGTATTGTCTGTATATATATGCCCTTATGTGTTGATCTATTTATGGTAAAATAACGTTCTAATTAGTATAAGGATCTTATCTAGGCATTAACATGACAATAATATTATGTATATACTAACGAAATTGCGCATTAAGTCTAAGCGTAAAATATATACATGATTAACGCCAAGCGGTTCTTATTTATTCTTTCGGCATATCGGCCCAACAGACGATTGCCAATTGAATAGACAGAACTAATGAAACCACACTTATGTTTCTATTCATCGAATCAAGCCATATTGAGCTAACGGAAATTTTGGTGATTCATAAAAATGAATTTAATTATAGTTTGGATTCATCTTCTGCCCAACGGTGATGTGGATTTAAATTATAATGTATGCTAAAGTTAACGGAGAAATGAAACAGCTTTCGTTATAATTGGCCCAACGGAAGGTTGTAATAATATGCTATTTCTTAATGGAAATTTATGATTATTTTCCATACTTCAGCACTTATGTTTAAAGGAGAAAAATTTACTTATACTTTTGTAAACGGCCCAACGGAAGTTTGCGTTTATATGTCAATGGAAAGCTTACGTAATTTACTTTCCTAATTAAAGTGTACTTCTGGAGTGGTTGATTTTCAAAAAATTACGATTTGTGGTTTTCCTGATGAGCTATTCTATGATTACACGATTATGAGCCAAATTGCATCAATAGAAACGATGACCGGTAGCAACTTCAAGAAGTGGAAAGAACAAGTTCTCCTCGTCCTCGGAATTATGGACCTTGATTATGCCTTGCGGACTGAAATGCCTAACCCGCTTACAGACGACAGCACTAATAAAGAGTGGTGTGCTTATGAAAAGTGAGAAAGGTCTAACCGCTTATCACTAATGGCTATGAAACGTACCATATCTTCGGACATACGAGAAGGCGTTCCTGATTCTGATAATGCCAAAACCTTCCTCAGCTTAATTGAGGAGCAATTTCAGAGTTCATCCAAGGCTCTTGCTACTACACTGATCACCAAAATGGTTACTCTTGGCATTGGTGGTGTTCGTGGGCACATTCTCAAAATGAATGACATGGCCAATCATCTTAAGGCCATGGATATGGAAATCTCCGAGGGCTTTCTCGCTCACTTTATTATGACATCTCTCCCTTCTACGTTTGGTCCATCATTTAATATCAATTATAATACCCAGAAGGAGAAATGAAAAATGAGCGAACTGATTAGTATGTGTGATCAGGAAGAAGGAAGACTTAAAGCGGAGGCTTCTGAACGTGCTTATTTCACTGCTCAAGGTCAGGGCAAGAAATGTAAATGGCAGGGTAAAAAGAAGCAGCGTGTAAAGAAAATTAATGATGTGAACAAGGCTGGACCTTCGTGCTTAAAGTCTCGCAAATGTAAGTTTTGTCGCGAGACTAATCATGTTCAGAAGGAATGTCCAAAATTCAAGGAGTGGTTGGCTAACAAGGGTAAAATATTTAACTACACTTGTTATGAATCTTTCCTTGCTAATGTTTATATTGATACATGGTGGATTGACACTGGTGCTTCTATGCATATAACTTGTTCATTGCAAGGATTCCGTTCCGTGAGAAAGCTAAATAGAGGAGAACGCAACATTGTGGTTGGAAATGGAAATAATGTTCCGAATGAATCCGTAGGAACTCTCTGATCAATTTTGGAGAGTGGTTTCATATTGGACTTATTTAATACTGCTTATGTACCTGGTATTACTGTAAGGAAATGGACACCTCTTGAACGAGGATTCAATGTATTTTTAGTTTATGCAAGTGTTAAGGAACGAATTGAGCATAGACGAGCTCAATCGAAGCTTGAAATCGCAACACACACACACACATGTAAAGGACAGATTGACGTGGTTTGGCCCGAAGTTTGGTCTACATCCACCGATCAACGAGCTCCGTTTCTTATTGATCACAACACGAAAGTTGTACACTGCCGTGCCCTCTACACTTTCGTGTTTACACTTTACTCAGATTCTCACTCTATAAGAACTTATGGACGCTCAAAGATGGCTACTCGAACTCAGTGGACTGATATTTATACAGCTGAATCACATACAAAGCATGCCTCGAGATCAATCAGGTCCGTCTAGAGCTGTCAAATTGGCGGGGCGGGCGGGGCCGGCCCGCCGCCCGCCAAAGCCCGCCGTTTGGCGGGGCAGGGCGGGCCAGCCCGCCATCCGGCGGGCCCTAAAAATAGGAGCCCGCACCGCCCCGCGGCGAGCCGCGGGCCCGGTGGGCCAGGCCCGCCCATTTTTTTAAAAAAATAATATTATTTAATCTGATGTAAAATTTTTAATTAGTTTTTTTATGAATTATTGAATTTATTAAAAAACTACATATAAATATGCAATTAATTGTTTATTAATTAATAAACATGATAATAATTAGACATAATTAATGATTTATTAATTAAATATCTAATTAATTTAATATTTATTAAAGATTTAGTATATATATAATACCTTAAATTGGCGGGCCGGCCCGCGGGCTAGCCCGCCCCGCCCCGCCCCGCCAAAGCCCGCGGCCCGCGTGGGCTGGCCCGCTCAGGCCCGCCCTTCAGCGGGCCTACAAAATCTCAGCCCGCCCCGCCCTTTTGGAGGAGCGGGGCGTGCCACATAGCACATTCATCCCACGTGAACCAGCATGAAGAGCATGACATTTTTATAAGTAAAAACTCGTTTTCGTTCCTGTCCGTCAGATAGCGATCTAAGGCCTGAAATTCATAATCCGCATCATCTGTCATCTCTTAATCTGGGTCGTTTGATCCAGTACGCGCGCTATCCATCGGCTGACATTCAATCTCCGAGATTTAAACTCCAGCCCTCCGATTGCGCGCCAGTTTGATCCAACGGCAGCTGCTGTTCGCGATTTCATACAGCTTGTTCTTCAGCTCTTACAACACTGTTTAGACCTAGCTCCTTCCCGGCGACTCCAGCGAGTTTCTGACTCGTTAACTCCGACAAACTCCACCTCGAGGCAACAAACTCGCGATCCCAACTCCCAGAATCTCCATCACTGCCCACACACGCCGGAAAAGTTCGCCCAAACATCACAGAAAACAGCATACCTCTATTTTTTCCAGCTTCTGAGAATCACCTTTGCGAGCTTCGAAACCCCTCCAAAGTTCCACCTCGATCAATACGCTCTTGCTCGGTTGCAACCAGCTCCCCTAGGAGCTGCGAGCCTCAGGTGAACTTGCCGACTCCAAGTAGGATTGAAATTTCCAACTTGGAATCAACTCGAGCACTTGAGCTCACTTCCGTCGTTCGGCTCGAAGATCCCTCCATCCTAGCCTCTTGAGCCACCTCATGGACTTTTCACCAGCTAGGAAACATCTTCTTCTTCCCTTACACGGAGCCAAAACCTCAGTTGCATTAAAATCTGCAAAACAATTTACATTAGTCTCAAAAAAACTGTTTTGACAGCCCGACTTTCCATCGATTTTCCATCCAGAGCTTGAGCGGTTCTCCACCTCAAATTCATCCCTGCCATGTGGGCTTGAGGTACCCTCATCTCGTGGCTCAAACAACTCCATCTCGGGCTCAGAAATGTCGTCACAAACTGCCATCTCGAGCAGTTTTTCCTCAATAGCAGGTTTCACAATATCTGCTGCGAGCTCCTATTTTGGTCGGCCAGTTTCTACCTCTTCCCGAGCTTTCTGGGGCACCTATCCCACACTATTCGAACCACCATACTTCCTAGTTTCATGATGTGCCTTTGCCTCCACAGAACATCCCTCGAGCACGTAGATACACTGCCTTCTACACCCCTGCAGAATCAGTCTTCCCTGTTTTCTTACCTGAATTTTTCCGGCTGCAATACTTGTGTTGAATCCTCTCCTATCCAAAGCTCCGATGGATATAAGGTTCCCCCTCAACTCAGGGACATACCTAACATCTTTGAGAACACTCAACACCCCATTAGCAAGCCTCATTCTAATAGAACCATAGCCACTTATTTCGAAACTTTTACCATCACCTACCTTAACCGTTTTACCTCTTAGCTCCTTGAAGTCATGCAACCACTCTCTCTTGCATGTTATATGGAAGCTAGAGCCTGAGTCTAGGATTCATTCTTCCCTCCACTCCTCCTCGGAAAAGGCTAACACCTCGGCATACTCAAAGCCATCATCAACATGGCTAGTTTGCTTGGAACTTCCCCGATTTTGCAACATTGGGCAATTCCTCTTGAAGTGACCCACCTCATTGCAATTGAAACACCTCCTACGCTCAGCAACCTCCTTCCCTTGCCCTTCTTCCACCTTGGATTGGACTTAAGATGCACATCTAACATTTCGGCCGAATTTGGTTCAAGTTTGGTACTAACCTTGTATTGAGCTGCTTTGTGCTAAGTGCTGCCATCACATCTTCCATGGTTAGCTTCTCCATTCCATAGAGAAGGGCCTCCTTGAAGTAATCGTGGCTCTTAGGCAGGGAGCACAAAAGCAACAAGGCTTGATCCCCGTCCTTGATCTCCTCTCCAACATTTTGCAAGTCCAAAACCAACTTCTGGAATTGGTTAATCTGCTCTTCAACGGCAGATTCTTCCATCATTTGGAACCTATAGTGCTTGCTTGAGGTAGAGCCTCCGTGCTAGGGACTTGGTCATGTAAAGAGCTTCCAACTTCTTCCATAGTTCCTCCGCCGAGGTCTCACTTGCCACTTTTCGAAGAACACATCTGAGAGGCTGAGAATGATGACAGAATAGGCTTTCTCCTTGATCTTCTTCTTTTGAGCTACGGTTAACGTCGTCGGTTCCTTTCGGCATCCGGCTTCAAGGCTTCCTCCAAGCCTTTCTCCACGAGCACGGCCTTCATTTTGAGCTTCCACAGCCCAAAATCGTTAGCCTCATTGAACACCTCCATTTCGAGCTTAGTCATCGTGGCCATTTCTCCCGGGAATCGAGCTCCTTCAATCCACGCTCACCGCACCACTTGTTAGGAAATGGACACCTCTCGAACGAGGATCCAATGTATTTTGCGTTTATGCAAGTGTTAAGGATCGAATTGAGCATAGACGAGCTCAATCGAAGCTTGAAATCGCAACACACGCACACTTGTATAGAGACAGATTTACGTCGTTCGTCCCAAAGTTTGGCCTACATCCACGGATCAACCGAGCTTCGTTTCTTATTGATCACAACATGAAAGTTGCACACTGCCGTGCCTTCTACACTTTTTATGTTTACACTTCACTCAGATTCTCACTCTATAAGAACTTATTGACGCTCAAAAATGGCTACTCGAACTCAGTGGACTGATATTTATACAGCTGAAATCACATACAAAGCATGTCTCGCGATCAATCAGGTCCGTCCGATTTAATCTGATCTGACGCCTCAGCAGTTGCCACGTAGCACATTCATCCCAGGTGAACCAGCATGAAGAGCATGACGTTCTTATTAGTGAAAACCCGTTTCCGTTCCTGTCCGTCAGATCGCGATCTAAGGGCTGAAATTCATAATCCGCATCATCTGTCATCTCTTAATCTGGACCAAATGATCCAATGTGTGCGCTATCCATCGGCTGACATTCAATCTCTGAGATTTAAACTCCAGCCCTCTGATTGCGCGCCAGTTTGATCCAACAGCAGCTGCTGTTCGCGATTTCAAACAGCTTGTTCTTCAGCTCTTCCAACACTGTTTCGACCTAGCTCCTTTCTGCGACTCCGGCGAGTTTCTGACTCGTTAACTCCGACAATTACAAGAAACCTTATTTCTGTATCTCAACTTGACGCTTATGACTTCTCCTTTAAGTTTGAGGATAAATGTTTTACCATTTCGTTAAATTCTCAGGTTGTTGGCTTCGGAAATTTGGAGGGAAACCTCTATAAATTACTTTTAAATGCTTCTTCCGCTTATGAATCCGCATATGAAATTAGTACAAGTCAAACTAGTGGCAAACGAAAGATAATCGATGAGAATTCTGCGATATTGTGGAACGAACGTTTAGGCCATATATCTCGAGACAGAGTGGAAAGTCTCATTAAAGATGGAATTCTTCATCAATTAGATTTCTCTAATTTCGACACATGTATTAAGTGTATTACAGGAAAACTTACACAAGGAAATAAACGTAGCGCCACCGGAAATAATGGATTATTAGAACTGATTCACACAGATATCAGTGGTCCATATACTGCTGGAATTAACGGCCACCGATATTTCATTACGTTTATTGATGACCACTCTCGTTATGGATATGTTTATCTCCTTCACGAAAAATACGAATCGCTCCAGGTTTTCAAGACTTATAAAGCCGAAGTCAGAAACCAACTCGATTGCAAAATCAAAGTTGTGAGATCTGATAGGAGGAGAATATTACGGGAAATTCTCTGACTCGGGTCACAGTCCTGGAGCTTTTGCCTTGTTCTTACAAGAGTGAGGCATAGTCCATCAGGTTTCCATGCCTGGAACGCCTCAGCAGAACGGTGTTGCTGAAAGGCAAAACCGTACCCTTATGGTTATGGTACGGAGTATGATATGCCAGACATCTTTACCTAAATATCTTTGGGTTGAGGCACTTAAAACAGCTTTGCATATACTTAATTGGGTTCCTACTAAAGCGATACCCCTTACGAATTACGGGCGAATAGGAAACCGAGTATTCATTATTTGCATGTATGGGGCTGTCCTGCTGAAGCTAAACTTTTCAACCCAAACTTACGGAAGCTTGATTCAAAAACCATAAGTTGCTATTTTATCGGTTACCCAGAACGATCTAAGGGGCCTTCGATTTTATTGCCCATCTGATACCACAAGAATTATCGAAACTCGACATGCTATATTTTTAGAAAATATCGGTACTTGTGATCATAGAAAATCTCGTAAAGTAACTCTTGAAGAGGAACCTAAATTATTAGATGTTCCCATTATGTCAAGAGATTTAGCAATCCCTGAATATGTGGGAGGATCGCTAAATAATGAGAATATGCCTAATATATCAGATCACGATAATGAACCTTCTCCATCATTTGTTCCAGAACCATCTTCACGAAGGTTTGAACGGGTGAGAAGGCCAATTTTTCATGATGATTATGTCTATTTAGATGATTGTGATAATTCTATTGGGAATGATCCTGCGTCATTTGATGATGCTATGACGCGCGACCAAAGAACTCAATGGCTTGAAGCCATGAACGAAGAGTTAAACTCAATGAAGTTGAATGAGGTTTGGACCTTGTAGACTTGCCTAAAGGATTCAAACCGATAGGTTGTAAATGGGTATTCAAAACCAAAATGAATCCTCAAGGTGATGGCGAATGATACAAGGCCCGATTGGTCGCTAAAGGGTTTACGCAAAGAGAAGGTATTGATTATAATGAAACCTTTCTCCCATTCTGAAAAGGATTCATTCCGCATTGTTATGGCACTTGTAGCTCATTATGATTTAGATCTGCATCAAATGGACATTAAAACAACATTCCTGAACGGTGACTTGCATGAGAATGTTTAGATGATGCAAACAGAAGGTTTTCTGGTCGAGGGCAAGGAACACATGGTATGGAAGCTTAAGAAGTCCATTTATGGCCCTAAACAGTCATCTCGACAGTGGTATTTAAAATTTTTTAAGGTGAGCAGTGAATTCGATTTCAAAGAAAAATTGGTCGACCAGTGCATATTTATGAAAATATGTGGGAGCAAATTTATCATCCTTGTACTTTATATAGATGACATATTACTTGCCGTTAATGATTTAGGCATGCTACACGAGACTAAAGAATTTTTATCGAGTAAATTCGATATGAAAAGATCTTGGTGAAGCCTCTTATGTTATTGGCATAGAAATTCACCAAGATCGAACTCGTGGCATGTTAGGCCTTTCTCAGAAAGCTTATATTGAAAAGGTCCTTAAAAGATACAACATGCATAATTGCTCTTCAACAGTTGCACCGGTCTCTAAAAGCGAAAAATTTAGTTTATCACAGTGTCCCAGGATCCAATTGGCACTAGCGAAAATGGATAAAATCCCTTATGCCTCTGCTGTCGGGAGCCTTATGTATGCTCAAGTCTGTACGTTCCCATATATCGCCTATATTGTTGGCATGCTTGGACGATACCAGATTAACCCGTGAATGAATCACTGGAAGAATGCCAAAAAGGGTATGCGATACTTATAGGGTACCAAAGAGTATATGCTCGTTTATAGGAAATCAGAGACTCTTGACACTATTGGGTACTCTGATTGCGATTACGCGGGGTGCGTTGACACCAGAAAATCAACATCTGGATACGTATCTATGTTATCTGGTGCACCCATTTCATGGAAAAGGACAAAGCAAACGATTATAGCTTCTTCCACCATGGAAGAAGAGTTCGTTGTATGTTATGAAGCATCATTTCATCGCTAGACTTCAAGTCGTGAATTCGATACCAAAACCACTCAAAATTTACTGCGATAATCATGCTGCAATATTCTTTTCTAAGAACAACAAGTCAAGTGTGCTTCAAAGCACATTGATATTAAGTATCTTGTTGTGAAAGAAAGAATCCAAAATGACTTAGCATCCATTGAGCACATCAGTATCAGTGCTATGGTGGTTGACCCGTTGACGAAAGCTTTACCTCCCAAGGTGTTTGGCGAGCACATATATAACTTGGGACTTTACGTGAACTTTGATTTGGAGAGGTCATTAGTTTGAATGGATATTAATTTTTGTGATCACATTACGTAATGATATGGATCTTACTTATGTTTGACGATGTGATTTATAGCCTATAAAATCACGTCGAGGACCACTTATAATATGGGCCTAATGTCGAAGATGTCGAGTTTGTGACTTAGGAACGAATCTATTTCGTAATTGTTTTAGAAATGGCCTATATCCGATTCGATGTTTAGATATATGGTCATTATTAAGGATATATTTTGTCGACATAATTCCATTATGAAATTAATTAATTATGTTTGGCCAAGTGAGAGAATGTTGAAATGATTCGATCCATTCCTGTTATTGTTGGCCTACAGAAATAATTAGTTCGGATATTTTGATCCTTAATAATTTATATTTTATTGCCCGGTTATTAAGCTTTGATGGACAAACTAATAACCATTACACTTATTGGGCCGGTCACGTCTCTTGCTCTACAATTAATACTAGACTCCCAAGTGACTATATATATAGGCTATCCTATAAGCCTTTTGACGTACATCTTGAAAACACTGTACAACACACACACGCACAATATAGCGTAAACGTTCCCAACGATCGAACGGTACGCTGTCACTATAACGTGGGAGCCCTTAAAGAAGTACACAGGTCTCCATCAACCTCCGTAGAGCGAAAGAGGCGAAGATCGCGTCCTGACGGCCATCAACAATGTCTGCGATCAACACAAGTAATAGTTTAAACTCGTTTCGATCATGTGTTAGAGAAGATCTGCTTCACGGTGGTGATCTCGCTTACGAGACCACGTTATAATCATCGTGCGCTTCCGCACACATGGCCGTAATCTCGCTTACGAAAACGAGATTACCTTAAGACGCTATGCTTAAGGATCTAATGGTTACGTTAGTAACTCGAGTATGGGCTCGAGATTACGTAACGACCATCGTAGTCGTGATCCGTCATATCTAACATGACCATCATGCAAAGCAATTAACAATCAACTTGTGCAATAGCAGTCGATTGCTACTACCCGACTTTTCCAATCTTATCATCTCATGCAATCAATTTTACCGTAGAAAATAATCCATAACAGGGTTTCTATATTTCTTTTAAATCATAATAGTCTAGATATGTATAGTTGTGTATGATATGATTCTATTTTAGCTACGTATATACGCACATTGATTGGGTGCAGAATTTGGAGACCACGAGACCCTAAATTCATGATAAAATATATATTTTATCCATCCATTAAAAAGAAGACAGTTCTAATTATGTCGCTTCATACTTTACTATACTAAAATCATATTAGAGCACATCAAATCTTGTTTATGAAAATAACTACGCCTTCGCTTATGAGGAAAGACTATAAATTTGTGTTCATCTATACACATTATAAGCACTCTCCCACGATGGCTGCTGTATATGTATTATATATTAGAAGAGAATAAATAGTTAATATTATTTTTTGGAATGTGCCTTTGTAAGGATTTTTCATTTCAAGAATGGAAATGATGGGCGCGACTGAAGCTCATAATTTTCTCGAGAAACTTGTTAGTAATTATTATCTTGATGGAAAAAAATTTGAGAAAAGCCCAAAAAAGTAGGAGATATTATTAAGTAATTATCTACGTGACATGAACTTAGGAAGTATTAAAAATATAAATATTACTAATACATCAATTAAGAAAGGTTGACATAAAAAATAATGCAAGCTATAATCAACTTGAGCAATCGATTGCTACAACCATTTGTTTTCTTCTATCTTATCAACATCCTCATACAATCCATTTCGCCGTAGAAAATAATTCATATTAGGATTCCATATTGAGGTATATAGTTTTCTAGGTTTGTAAATGGTGTGTGATATGATCATATTTAGATATAATTTCAACATGTACTTATGATGTGTATCATTACACTCCAAGCCAAAGTGGTCGACGGATACAGACACCACATGCATCCAACTTACCACTATGCATCGTATACAAAAAAAAGTTATTTAATAGAAAATCTGCTAAATGCATAAAGTTCAATCTCTCCTATTGGGCTTACGATTCTTTTGAAGGTAAGAGTTTTAATTTACAAAACACGGACTAAAGTGTCAAAAGAGGTCCATTAACATCCTTACATAGTATGAGCATTCCTTAAAGCCCATATTGACAACAATACGATTACACATTTTATACATGTGACCATGCAATAAAAGAGATTAGAAATGTGAACGTCCCTTTACTAAATAAAATGACAAATTGCGTGGAAAGAGGTAAAAAGACAATACTTCAAAGGCAAGCTAAGCTATGATCTTTACCTTCGCCATATCCCTACGTTTGTAGTAACCCTTTGCTCATTAATCATTTATTATCTCCAAATGTGATGTGAATGTTTTAAGGGGCGATTGGGGTTCAGGGCCCTAGGTATGTTTTTTTTTATTGTTAAGGACCTTGTCAGAAAAAGTTTAGTTTTAAGGATCTGTTTTTGAATTTTGCATAGAGTTAAGGCTGTGTGACGAAAATACCCCTATAAAATATTAATGAGGTGATATCCAGCGCCACTGTTGTGTTATCAAAGCAGTATGTGTTATCGCATAACAAGCGGTATTACCACGCACAAAAGTGGTACCGTATATCCAATAAGTGGTATCAACACAACAAAATGTGGTTTTTAAGCATATGCCATGAACATGCTTTCTTGACAACTCTTCATGATTTCCCGATAACAATTTCTTGTTTCTGACTATTAACATGCTTTCTTGACAACTCTTCATGATTTCCCGATAACAATTTCTTGTTTCTGACTATTAACATACGCGGTACCACTTTATTATTTCTGCATAACATTTCATGCTTTCCGACTAACACTTCATGCTTCCCTGGTAACACTTCCTTGTATTCATTTTTTTGTAAAAGAATGGAGTTAACCCAATGAAGTGTTATGCAGAACTGATGAAGTGTTACTCTATAGCTAATAAGTGGTTTTCGTTCACACTTCATGGTTTCGGTACCACTTCATGCTTTTCTGTAACACTTCCTTATTTTTGGATAACACTTTCCAGTAATTTATGAAGTGTTACTGCTTCATGCTTTTCTGGTATCACTTCCTTATTTCTGGATACCACTTTCCTGTATTCCATGACGTGTTACCACTTCCTGCTTTTCTGGTACCACTTCCTTATTCAGAATAACACTTTCCTGTAATTTTTCGTGTAATACATGAAGTGTTACCACTTCATGCTTTTCTGGTACCACTTTCTTATTTCTGGATAACACTTTCCTGTAATTCATGAAGTGTAAAGTGGTACCCGTCGCGTGTTTAGAAGATCTGATGGCAAATCTGTGTAATTTCCGCAATAGCCAGGGGCAAATGCGTCATTTTCACGCAATTGGTCCTTAACTTCAAGTCCAAACTTGAAAATAGGTCCCTATCTCTAATGTAAAACTTATTGGGTTCTTAACCCTAACGAAAACATTCCAATTGAGCCTGAAACTTAGTTATCTCATGTTTTAATTACTTACTCAAAAAATGTTGTTATAATTCAGTGATCCTTGAATCTTGAATTTTTTTTTTGTGGGCCCTGCACATCGTTTGGTTTTGGGTTAATTCCTTATCAGTACCTTTTGGTTTTCAAATTCCTCTTAAATACCCCTCGTATTATTTCTTCCTTATAACTACCCATTTGAAAATTTCTTCCTGTTCAGTACCTAAAAAGGTCTTTTCAGGGTTAAAAAGTCGAAAATACCCCTGTCTCACACTTCAAATTGGACATTTACACCAACTGATTTTGAAATTATACCAGAAATTATAAAAATTATACCATTTGTTTGGTTATCGTACCAGTAAATAACTTTATTATGATTTATACAGCGAAATTGGACATTTATACCAACTGATTTTGAAATTATACTAGAAATTGTAGAAATTATACCAACTGTTTTGGTTATCTTATCAGTAATTAACGTTATTATAATTTTATACAACGAAATTGGACATTTATACCAACTGATTTTGAAATTATACTCGAAATTACAGAAATTATACCATATGTTGTGGTCATCGTACAAGTAAATAACGTTATTATAATTTTATACGGTGAAATTAGACATTTATACCAACTGATTTTAAATTATACCAGAAATTGTAGAAATTATACCAACTGATGTATTATACCAACAGATTTGTACACTATACCAGTTGGTATAATAATGATAACAGTTGGTATAATTAGAATGACAGTTGGTATAATAATCGAAGCAGTTGGTTAATTAAAGTTATTATAATTTTATACATCAAAATTGGACATTTATACCAAGTGGTTTTGAAATTATACCAGAAATTGTAGAAATTATACCATCTGTTTTGCTTATCGTACCAAAAAATAACGTTTTATAATTTTATACAGCGAAATTGGACATTTATATCAACTGATTTTGAAATTATACCAGAAATTGTAGAAATTATACCAACTGTTGTCGTAATTATACCAACAGAATTGTACACTATACCAGTTGGCATAATAATGATAAAATTTGTTTAATTAGAATAACAGTTGGTATAATAATCAAATCAGTTGGTATGATGTCCAACTTAATTTCAGGAAAGGGTATTTCCGTCCGATCACTATTTGTGGGTATTAAACACACAACTTTTTACTGATGGATACTTAACAGGAAAAACATTTCGTAAGGATACTGATAAGGAAGTTTATTTACTGACAGAGCCTGATAACTATAACTTTGTGGAGTGACCATTAGTCTTATCATAGTAACAAAATATTATTGTAATATGAATCCCTGGATCTAGTATACATAATTTAAAATTAAAAAACCACAATAATGAAAATTGGCTGGTGGCGGATTCTGATGGGCTGACCCCTTGTTGTGGGACCCACTTTAATATTTTTCAAACTTTTGGCCCGTCGAAGCCATCCAAGAGACGTTTTGATGCATCAATTGCGACAAACGACGTCGTACACACATAAGATCAACTGTCGTTACTTCTTTTGAGGAAATTGTGAAGCTAATGTAAGACACGTCGGTATGTTTAGTATATATATTAAATTTAGTAACCTAACCAATATATTTTATAATAATGGGGACTGCAGGACATCAAATCCGCCACTATAAGATTGGTGAAAATTGATTGCCGAGTTACTTATCAAGGGATAAATTTAAAATCGACATTTAACACGATGACAACACATGACAATAGTCGTGAATCGAAGTATTACATATTACAACCTCGATGGGGAGGTGGGACGACACTAATGTATTCAACATACACGCATTTAATATAAAACATACTTACATATTTATATATTAGATGTCTCTACGTACATAGTTGATTGTGTTGTATGGTGAAATATTTCTGTCAACTATGTTTTAATCAAGTGGTATTGTCTAAGAAATTAAATAATGCGGGGAAGGTGCTATGTAGGAAGGCAGTGGCGGTTGATTTCGGTTAGCGTGTAGACTTTTGACTTTTTTGGGTAATGAATGTGCTAAACCAACGCTACTATCTTGCATGCCCACCGATATATAATCAAATCATATAAATTAATTGAATACTTAATTTAAATGCTCACCTGCATGGTACCAAATGCTCAACCACTACGTTTTCACATGGAGATTTTTATTTTTTGGATTATTATTTTCCCTTTTGGAACATTATTCATATTAAATACAAATAAATAAAAGGTAAAGTTGATTATACTTATTATATGTTTGTGTAGTTGTGAAGGGTTATTATGTATGTCAAGAATGACGGAAAAATTACTCGATAAATACGTACCTTCTATTACCTATCTATTATAGTTAATGAAATCTCAATTTTCGAAATTCAAATCTCAACTGAAGGTGTGAACGTCGAACGCATGCCGCCCAACAAGGGAACTTGTTTCATGTAAGAACGTGTACATGCTTTTGAAAGACAACATGGACCCATGTTTAGATAAAATAAATCAAACTTGACTATCATAATTAAATAAAATGTATCTAAGCACACATAAATGTAGATTAAATAATTTATATGTAGGTAGTGAGGTTCACGACTGTTTTTAATCAAGTCATGCTCTTTTAGTTGTGATCCACGACCTTACTACGATTCCTCTCGTATTACTATTTTCTTTTCTTTTTATGCCTCGTTTTTCCACGGTTTACTTTTGTTTAAGAATAGATTTGGGATTATCTTTGTACTCCTCCTGTCTTATTTTTCATATCCTTATGCTTGACTTTTCCGATAAAAAAAATAAATATCAAGTAAATGATATAACTAAGCAATGGAGGGGCAAAAAGAAAAACCGGCTGGAGACGATGACGCCGATGAGTGCGGTGGTCGGCAGATTTTTTACTTTCACCTTTTTTTTCTATTAAAAATTTTTGAATTAAAAAGAAAAAACTAAATGATTATCCTTAATCTTTCAAGACATCCGTCCCATAATCATCGCCCTAATCTTTCCCGCCCCCCACCGAATGACATTTGTCCACTTTAGACTAAAGTCGTACCCCATCCAAGTCAAGCACGTGAGATATTATTTCGATTACACCGTAACAATGAAATATAATTGTAAGATGCAATCAAGCTTATATATGTTTTGTTTACATCGCTAGATAATATATAGTAAACGAGTATGAGGTATGTTTTAAAATAAAGTTTTAAATTAAAAATTCACACACACTACTATTATGGAGTAGATTGCACGCAAAGCACAATCGAAGCAGCACACGTGTCACGTAGCCCGTCCACGTCGGCAATCAGCATCAAGAAAGACTTCCACCACCAAGTATTCAAAAAAATTTCACAATTTCAATGTATAATAATCCAAATAAATGGGATACGATAATATCAATGGAAGAAAAAAGAACATATAGCTCAATATTGGCTGTTTGGTCGCCCTCGTAAGTTGGTCGGACACAACCAAGAAAGGGAGGTAATAAATAATGATATATATGGTGACGTAAATTAAAAAATTAAAAAGAGAGGTTGTTGTATAAATAGGGGTGCTATATTACAGTCTTTGGTTTGTTATTATTATCTCACAAAGAAACAAAGCATGCCAATTGCCAAGTAAAGCGTCGATGTATAAGAGAGAGAAAAGCGAGGAGAGCCAACCAAGAACAACAAACTCCTCCTCCTAGCTAGCTAGAGCTGTTATCTCTTTTTTCGCTTAAATATCTTTCTATCCATCTATCTTCTCTATTTTCCGAAGCCTGGTAAAAATAACAACGTCTGAATTTGAGAAAACCATGGAGAAGGGAGCGTATGTGGATGAATATGAAAAGCTTCTTATCCGTATGTCAAAGCCAAGGTCAGATATTTCTTCTTCACTATGCGTGGGTGTGTGTGTTTTGAGTGTTCTTCTTTGGGTAAAAGAGTTTTTTTTTTTTTTTCTCTTTGCTGGTTCCGATGCATTCAAATTCTATTGCTCTTTTGGGTCAAATCCATCGTTCCGTAATTTGAGCTCAACTCTTCTTTTCAGACTTTCGATTTGAGCTCAACTTTTTTTTTTCTCAGTTTTCTTGTATTTCTGAAGCAGTTTTCCGTTTTGGTTGCTTTGCTCGTCTCCTTTTTCCGCGCTTTCGTTTTTCTGTATCTTCGGTTCTTATAAGCTTCTGTGCATATTCGTTATGCATAATCTTCTATCCTTATTTTGCAGCTGATTTAAAATCGCGATATTTCTTTTCTTTCAAGCAACGATGAACACAAAAAAAAAAAAAAATCCCACTTCCCAGACGTTCAAGTTTGACTTCTCAGCGACCCATTCATTTTGATTAATCGAAAGTTGAAAATCACTCCTCGTCTGACTTTTTCTTTCCCCCTCCCATTGCAGTGCTATGATAGACAATGCGGGCTGTTCAAACGCCACTAGAATCATGGTAATACTTAATCTTCTCCACAATTAAGACGAGCTTTGAGCTCGATTATTACATGGGCTTTAATTTAATTCCTATCCTCTTCCTCGCCTGTATTTGCTCAGATTGATACACTGAGAAAACCTGGGATTCTCCTAGAAGCCATTCAAGTTTTAACCGACTTGAATCTTTCGATAAAGAAGGCTTATATCTGCTCCGATGGAAGATGGTTCATGGACGGTAAGCGTATTATCTTCTGCTAACATGCGCAGATTTGCTGAAATCTTAAATTTCTATGGCACCAAAGATGAATTCAGTTAACGCCCGTTTCATTTCTTGGCTTTAAATGCTTCAGTTTTTCATGTGACCGACTTGAATGGCAATAAGCTAACCGGCGACAGCGTATTGGGTCACATCGAAAAGGTACAGTCTTTTTTTTTTTTTTTACTACCATCAATTCTATTTCCACTATTGTTAGTTACTTCCTCTGTTTCTTATCCATTTCTTTTACTACTATGCCAAATGAAATGAAGGTCGTCGTAGTTAAATTAGGCCGTTCACCAACTATACCAACTACCTTTGCACCCTTTCTTTTTTCCTTTTTACTTCTTTCTTTGAAAAGGTAAAATGAGTTCGAACATCATTTGACAAGTTCTTGTCATGTTTCTTGCTTTTGCAGTCGCTCGAAACTGTACATTATGGGATCAAGAAAGGATTCATCGAAGGCCTAACAGCTTTAGAACTAACGGGCACTGATCGAGTCGGTCTTTTATCAGAGGTCTATGCAGTACTATCCGATCTTCAATGCAACGTCGTAGACTCTAAAGTTTGGACACACAACGGTCGAATTGCGTCCTTAATCTACCTCAAAGACGTAAACTCGGGCTGCCCGATTCAAGACTCGAAAAGGCTAGACACGATCGAGACCATGCTTAGGAACGTGTTAAAGGGAGACAACGATATTCGAAGCGCAAAGACGTCTGTGTCCCTGGGCGTAACACACACCGAGAGGAGGCTACACCAGATGATGTTCGACGATAGGGACTACGAGAGGAAACCTCTGAGTAAGACTTGGGACGATTCGCCTGTCGTAATGGTTCAGAATTACCTCGAAAAGGACTACTCTGTTGTGACCATTCAGTGCAAGGATCGAACGAAGCTTATGTTCGATGTTGTCTGTACTCTAACCGATATGCAGTACGCAGTTTCCCACGCTACTGTTGATACGTCGGGGGACAGAGCCCACTTGGTATGTTCTTCAGATTTCAGTTTTTTCCATCGATTAACTCTTAAATTATTCTGTTTTTTTTTTCTCTTTCGTCAGGAATTCTTTATCAGGCACATGGATGGAACGCCGATAAGCTTGGAAGCAGAGAAGGAACGAGTGATTCTATGCTTACAAGCTTCGATCAAAAGAAGGGCATCTCAGGTTTATTCTTTTCTTTACACACATCACATGTGAAAGGAATCGCGTCTCTGTTTTTCTGTAAAAATTTCCCTTTGTCTGATTCTTTTATTCTTAAACGAATCATAGGGCGTGAGGCTCGAGCTTTCCACTGACGATAAAAAGGGTCTTTTAGCAGACGTGACGAGGACGTTTCGTGAGAATGGCCTTAACGTTACGAGGGCCGAAATATCGACAAAAACCGACGTGGCACAAAACGTGTTCTACGTAACGAATGCTGATGGGAATACGCCTGATGCTAAGATTATCGAATCTGTAAGAGAGATGATTGGCTCGGGCGATCTGAAGGTGAATGAACTTCCCGCCATTTATCACGAAAAGCTCGAAAGGGACGAACCCAAAGAATCAATGAGCTCGAGTGGGGCCATGCTGGTTTCGCTTGGGAGTATGTTGAAGAGGAATCTTTACAGCTTGGGACTGATCAAATCTTATTCTTGAACTTAATTATTACACACAAAAGGTGAGAAGTGAAGAAGAAGAAGAAAAAGATACAATTTGTTCTTTTGTTGTATTGGAATATTCTTTGCTTTGAGATATAGAGATGTACATACATAGTTTACCGCAGTTGAAGGTTTTTTAGGTATAGTTAGTAGTTAGTTTAACTACACCTAAGCCTATTATTTTGGAAATTTATTATAGGGGGAAATGTAGATAGATAGATGTGAGGAAAGGAGTAATTGTTTTCTTCTTAGGTTTGGTGTGTGTAATAGTTGACTTGGGTGCTTTCATATTGGAAAATACTCTGTATATAATTTAATGTTCTTTGGTCTCAGATGTCATACGTAATAATAATGCAACAGACTAAAGAATAATCCAAGTATTTAGTGGTGTAGCTGTCTATGGGTATATCTTGTGTAGCGAGTATTTGGACTAATGCAGATTCTTAGCACTGTTGTTTCTCTTACCGTTTGTCTCTGTGCTGCTTCCACAGATTTGATTAATCTAGAAAGATAATATTTATTAAAATCATTAAAATAATAAACATAGGTTAAGACAAGAAACAGAGATTAATTAGCTGTGCTTTGATTAGATTATAAGGATAACTCGGAGGAAAATGACGACAATTAAGACAATACTAACAAGATGGTGGTCGCAAAAAGTGTGACGTTGTCCTTTCTTCTCAATAATTTACAAATGAGAGGACAAATGGTAATCGATTACGGAAATATAATATTTCGCCATTAAATGAAGATAGGCAGATAAAGACGAGAGATATAAGATAATAATGGGTCTTTACACATAAGTAACTATTGGAAACAAACTTGTAATTTAGTACCATGTCAGGATTTTTTTATATATAGGTACCTAACATAATAAATTTCTTGCACATAGGTACCCGATCCCCGAAAGTAGACATGCCCAAAATTAACCGTACCCGGCGGTTGCCGCAAACCGCCGGTTGGAAACCGCCGGTTAGGCGGTTAACCGGCGGTTGACAAATTTTAAAAAAAAAAATTTTTCAAAATTCAAAATTTGATTTTGCGCCCTAAATTTAAAAAAAAAAAAATAGCCGTTGTAACCGGCGGTTGACCGGATAACCGGCGGTTAACCGGACAAACCGCCGGTTACAACGGTCAAAAGTTTTTTTTTTTAATCTCTCTCTCTCTCTCTCTCTCTCTCTCTCTCTCTCTCTCTCTCTCTCGCTCATCTCAGTCTCTCTCTCGCGCTATCTCTCTCTCTGTCTCGCTATCTCTCTCTCTCGCCACCCCCACCGCCCGCCACCACCTCCGGCCGCGACCACCCCCACCGCCCGCCACCACCTCCCCCACGCGGCCGCAGCTCACCACCACCGCCGCACCACCTCTGCTCACCACCATCGCGCACCACCACCGCTCACCGCCGTCGCACGCGCCCGCCACGCGCCACCCACGCTTCCACCGTCTCGCCACCACGCGCCGCCCACGCGCCCGCCGCCTCGCCGCCTGCCGAGCTGCCCACGCGCCCGCCGCCTTGCCGCCCGCCTGGCCGCCCGCCGCCTCGCCGCCTACGCGCCGCCCACAACGCGAGTATTGAACGGTTGAAGGAGTATTGTCAGCTGTCAGTCGGAGGACGATTTTTCCACGTGCGTTGTTTTTGCCACATACTTAACCTTTGTGTGCAAGACGCGCTAGTTAGTTTGAAGGAGCAGGTACAGCCTATACGCTACGCAATTTCCTACCTGATGCGGCATCCGTCTTTGTGGAAGAAGTGGAAGCGTTTCTGCGCTAGAGAGGATGTAGCAGCGAAGAAATTTAGTTTAGACGTACCCACCAGGTGGAATTCCACCTACAAGTTGCTGTACAGGTCGACGGAATATCGGACACATCTGTGCGACTTCTTTGCCGAAAACAGAGTGTTGCCGTACATTTTAGTTCCAGAGATGTGGGACCCGTGCAACAGTTTATGTGAGATACTTCAAGTATTTCACGATGCCACCGAGGCGATGTCAGGTTCATATTACCCGACTTCCGTACTTGCGTTAGATCATTGCGTTAAAGTCGCAATTATACTCGACGGGCTTCGGTTTGATCCAGTAGTCGGCGAGGTCGTTGGGGAGATGACTACCAAGTGGCTCAAATATTTTTTTGAGTTACCGGATATCTTCATTATCGCGAAGATATTGGATCCGAGATGGCGTTTAGATGGTACGGGTAGACTACTAGAATGCTACTATACGAAGGTATCGTCGGGCAGGGTAGTCGATAGCATTTATTGGCAGAGCGTTCTCGATCGAGCACATTCTTCATTAAAGGAGCTCTTTAAAGAGTATAAGCCCGATTTTGGCCACGACTCGTCTCGATCAGGGTCGGGGCGCGGTCAATCTAGTTCTAGTAGTAGTCGATCTTCCGATTAGCTGATTACTACGACATCCTCAACGCAAACAAGCGTCCACGGTCCTCCCAAAACCCCTACATAGAACTCGATAACTTTATGTCGACGACTTTCGAGTTCGAGGACGAAAATTTCAACGTCCTTAGATGGTGGTCGAGGGTGTCGCCAACGTATCCAACGTTGGAGAGGATCGCTCGGGAGATCCTTGCCGTTCCGGTCTCGACCGTCGCGGTGGAGCACGCTTTTAGCATGGGAGGTTTGACCTTGAGCGAGAAGCGTTCGAACTTGAGTGTCGACAACCTCGAGTACCAATGTCTTCTCGACGACTGGACTCGAGCCGAGTATCGCACCCAAGATGAGCGTGCCAGCGACTCGCCCGATGACCTTTTCGAGGACACCACCGGCACGGAGACGAGCGGGGGCGACGGCGAGGATTATTAGAGGCACTCGGCGAGGCGTGGACTCCACATCAACAAACAGGCCCGAAAAAAGATAAGTATTCAAGTCTCATATATTTTTTTAATACAAATAATTACTATGTTTAGGTTGCTAACTAATGAATTATTATTTTCAGGTACTAATTTATTTGAACAAGCCTAACGAGTAACGACGAAGCCCGAAAAAGATAAGTATCCAACTCTTATATTTTTTTGCGTACAAATATTGTAATACCCGTAAAATTTAATTACAGGATTTACAATAAAATTAGTGCTAGCAAGTACTTAATTAGAAACTCGGTGGAATTATTAAATAAACTTTGGGTGAAATTCCGATTATAATACATAATTGTTTTGAACTCAACGTGTGATATGATGTTTTTATGTCTTATGTTCTTAAGTGACTTATGTGCCTATATGATTTCATGTTGTGTGATTTATAACTCTTATGTGTGTTCCGAGATGCGACTGCATGGATCATATTTTATGATTTTACGCGTCAACATGATTTCATATTAGGTGCTATTAGGGTTACTAACCAAGTAGAAGAATTAATTGAATTTAGATTAGTTATTAATTTTAGGGTTTCTAGTACATGACATGCTAACTTAGAAAATTTAATTTAGCATATTAAGTATTGATTAATCAACCTCGAAACATTTGAATTATTAAACAACTCTATATCTTTAAAAATTTACATCAAGTCTCGAAATTCTTAAGAACCGAATTCATGAAACTTGAACATTTAAAGCTCGGAAATTTATAGAACTCGAAATGTTGAAGTTGAGATCCATAAAACTCGAGATTAAGGGACAATAGAAGATCTCGAATGAAATGATAGACTCCAATTACTTAGCTAATAAGGAAACTAAAAGTAAGGATGTAATAAATATTATATAACCAAGATAAGGATTGATCAAGTATTTGAGGTCATTTAGTCATCATCACACGCCAAACCTAGATAAAAGGCCAGAACGAAAGTAACACATTTTCATATGAAAAAGTTCGAAAACCCTACAGTAGAGAGGAAATAGTAATTCAAGCAAGAACAAGTTGATCAAAGCTTGGAAGAGGTACAATTTCTTATTATAATTTCATGTTTTTACTTTTAGATCAAGAATTCCTAGAAATTATTAAGCTTGCGAAAAATTTCGTAATTAGGGTTTACATAAGTTTTGAGGGTTTAGGAATCATTTAAGGTTCATACGGTATTATACGGTTCTTAGAAAAAATTTGTAAGTTGATCGAAAGTTTAGCTGTTGAGCAAAATAATTCCCAGTTGGTAGAGCTCGAATTACGTTAAGTGTGATGGGAAAATCTCGAGCTCAAGATGAAGATAAAGAAACTATCGAGATAATCTCGAGATGAAAGTCGAAATACATGTCTGAGTGTTGTATGGTTTAAACTATGATTCATTCTAGAGTAACATATCGAGATCCTTACAACATTTCGACGTTGTGTTATAGTTATGATAAGTAACCTCGACATCTTATATGCTACTTCGACATTTTCATGTACATCCTTGAAAACATACCTCGACATCTTACATTTTATATTGAGAATTATCTTAAGTCATATATGAAGCATCGAAATCCTACAATACAATGTCGAGATTTCTCTTGAAAATGTCGAGATCTTGGTATAGTTAAATATCGAGACTTAGTTAATATGTCGAGATTCCTATGTGTAATATTGAAAAGTATATGTCGACATCTTACTATGATTAACTTCGACATCTTAAGTATAATATTAATATATATATATATATATATACATATGTATAACTCGACATTGGTACAAGAGCTCGAAATCCCACTTAATATAGAAGTCGAAATCTATGTCAACTCATGCATATGTGATGTCGAGATTGAAGTACCATACAGCTCAAGATTTATTTTGAATAATACCGAGATTTATATTAATAATATTGTACAATTCCACTCGAGATTCACCTCATAACCATCTCGAGATTTAGGTCAAAGCTATGTCGAGGTCCATTTCAAAATTGGTTCGAAATTTATGAAAGTCGAAACTAGGGTTTTCTAAATTAAGCCATTTTAGTGAAATTATAATTAGACTAACAAACCCTAATTTTATGTGTTCCTATACTTAGGGTTTGAAGGTTAGCAATTTACAAGTACGATAAGCTAAGTAGCTAAGGATACCAGGTAAGTGGAAATCGCAACTACAACACATAAATATATGTGTATGAAATTATGTGTCTATGTGCTTTTCATGATTTTATGTGACTTCTATGATTACTATGTGGCATAGATTTACGTGATTTTTATGTGATGTAAAGTATTCTATGAATATTGCGCGCATGTCTATATCATTCAAGGCATAAGCACGTGCACGCACGACTAGTATGATAGTCAGTGAGATAGAGTGCGTGAGTATAAGATCGCTTGAAAGCGATATGTATATTTGCCGATATGGGCATTTGTGTCGACTCAATGATGAGTCTCGGCTCTTCTATGCTACCACGGCGATTCACGAAGCCGAATTGCCTGATTCACGAAAGGTAGGGGGAATACCCCGTAGCGGGAGATGCAACCTGGAGGATGCGACTCGAGGGTATGAGCGGCGCCGAGGGAACCTCGAGTGTTGGCGACCTCGTAGTAAGCTACCAGTGAGAAGCGCCCGCGTGTCAGACCATATTGGGATGGAAAGGCGCCTTAGGGTTAAACGAAATTTGTGTGCCCGGGTTAGCCTCTCAATGGGACGGTATTGGGATTGAAAGGCACTAGTAGCCTCTCAGTGTGGATCACACTGGGATTGAAAGGCACTAGTAGCCTCTCAGTGTGTACAGCATTGGGATTGAAAGGCGCCATAGGGTTAAGCACAGATGGAGTACTCAGGTTTAGCCTCTCAGTGTGTGTACTGCCACTTATACCCTTAGGGGTTTGAGCTCTATATGGTGCATAGTAAGATTGAAAGTCGAGGGCCCAAATATGTTACGAAAGGTCAAGAAGAAGGTGAGAAAGGTCAGGAAGAATGTGAGAAATAGATAGCATTGGCACGGGTGCCTTCGCTATTTAGGTCACGTGCATTGCACGCATGATTTTCACTTACTGAGCTTTATAAGCTCATTCTACGTTTTTATGTGTTGTAGGACCCCGCGGTCACGGTACGTGATCATTTTCACGGCGAGGCCAACTTTTGAAGCTTCCGCGGTCTTTTGAGATGGAAGTGTGTGCATGGATGCGACCTCGTAGAGGCCCAGTAGATAGATTTATTTTTTGACACGCTTGCGCATCTTCCTATGTAAATAGGACCCAATGATGATTTTGTAGGAACAGTTACGATTCCTTTATATAAAAGGAAAAATTTTATATGAAATTTCGTACTATCTATTTCATTAGTAGAACATTAGTCGCATGGACTAGTGTAGAATGTAGTGGTGGAAAGCGGGGCTGCCACAAATATTTATTATGTTTGTTGGCTAACTAATGAATTGTAATTTTCAGGTACTAATTGATTGGAATAAGCCTATTACGACGAAGCCCGAAAAAAGATAAGTAAATATTTGTATTGTATAATTGCTTCTTGTTCTTCTTTTAATTAAACTTATAATGTAAATCATGTTTATGTATTTTTTTTATAGGGAAGAAGATTACGGTGAAGAGGGGTTTTGGTAAGTGCAAGTGAGTTAGCAACGTGTGATCTCCGGATGCTTTGACGGATCATTATCAAGGATGATTCGTCAAGGCTCCAGAGATCATACGCTGCTTTCTCGCCTACACTTGCGGAAGCCGGACCGAAAAGTCGAAGAATCGTGGCTTCGCCCGTGATGGGCTTCAACAAGTGCAGGCGTCGGGCGCGTTAGATAACTTTCGCTTGGGACTTGGGAGTTTGGCGCCTGGACTTGTTGTAGCCTTTATCGGACGAAGTCCCGAACAAAGACTGATTTAATTTACATATATGTTTGTATTGTATTGTATTGTAATTGATTAATTAAAATTTTGTAGTTCTTTGTATAATGTAAAATGTAATTTTTTTGTAATTGTCTTGCAAATTATATAGTAGATTTCGCTACATAATTCGATCCGGCCAAATAATATATCAAAATTTATTCAAATCCCAATAATTAAAATATCTTAAAAAAAAAATAGGCGGTTTGTCAACCGGCGGTTAGTCTAACCGGCAACCGTCCCCGGCCGGTTAGACGGCCGTTAGTCCGAAAGACTAACTGCCAATCGCCGGCTACGGTTAACCGGCGGTTGGGCAAGTCTACCCGAAAGTACACCATACAACACATTTGGGTACCCTATAGCAACACATTTGGGTACCCTATTGAAGATATAAATGTGCCTAAGAGGGTGGGGGTGAATTATGCTTATAAAATTTTATGCTTCTTTTCACAAATCCTTAGTGTGGTGACTTAGATATGCCTAATGATATTGTGATGAGTATGCCGGTTATATCCTAGTACCGTCGGATATGTTTCGGGTCTGTCTCACAGCGATAACGAAATAACTGAAATGTAAATGCGAAACAGGATTTTTATAGAGGTTATATCCCCAACTGGGGTGTACTCCTCTCCTTGGGATTTGCTTCCCAAGAGTTTAACCAATCACTATAATGCACCGTAGCTGGATACAAAACTGATTGGTTAGCCCAATACACAACCGAAACAAGTCGAACACTAGACACTACTAGGTTACCATACGCCGAGTTTCGTTCCTCGGAATCTCCTTGATCCCGACAGACACAGCTCGCTACCGAAGGGCCCCCGGACTTGTCCTTCCCTTCACGTGTGCGTAAACGTCGACCTTGCCTCCTTGGTATTGCTCATGTCCGAAGACAACACGTCCGAAGACAGAATATATGGCAGGGGATGATGGAATATCTGATTAATCACTCGCCCAGTGATGGATACGCAAGTTAACGCGCAGTAAGGCAGAAAGCTATCGCAAATGGGAACTCAGGAATCTCTTTATCAGTTTCTGCTCAAGGATCTCTCGTGGGCTTATATTCGCAAATTCTTCGTCTTCTTGAAAATCTGAAGTGCAGCTCATATATAATCCTTCAGCACTTTACATGGAAAGTCAAATCATATAGTAATCACCAAATCATGAATAGTTTCCATGTAATATTCGAGTCAATCATACCATATAGATCATGCTGTTAATTAATCACAACGGTCATATAGCACATTTAAGCATGATTATATTCCATATAAAAGCACAATTTCGTTCTTAAGCATATTCAAGCATTTCGTAATCTAATAACCATATCAGAACTTTCCATAAGTGATTCCCTGCTATCTGTTTCTAGCGTTAATCAGTCCCGATTCACTTTCCAAATATATCACACGAGATAGCATCACATCAGCCTGTTTTTCATATACAACTCATAGCATTTAATCGATATATTTACCATGTTTAGCACATAAATCATATCAGAGCTTACTAAATTCAATTTATCAATCATGACCGAACTTTCCTTATTTCATAGATCTCATCCATTTAAAGCACATACCATATAATAGCACCTTATCCACAAGGTCAATCAAATCAAATATTTCTAAATATAATAATCCAATCAGCATAAGGAAAGATATTAATTTTGCACATTAAATTCAGTGGAAAGCATGCAAGAATCGTATAAGTGATTTTCGTCCAGGAATAAGCATGTATCAACGGATATATCACTTTCCATATATAAACAGCATATTTTCCTTTTATAACGCAGTAGGATATCTCATGCATTATTTCCATATATAGCACAATACGATATATCCTATTTCATGGGCTGTCTATAACATGCGATCACCTAGTCTCATCACTAATCACCAAATCATATGCGAATCAAAATATTCAACAATTTAATCAATTTAAGCTCATCCAAGATCGAACATTTTCATATACTTAGACGTTATATTGATCATAGATCGAATTGCTTAATTTATATACCTAACGTTATTATAATTACATTGTCCATCAAAACTCTCTAACACACATGGACCAAAAAGGTCAACATTCTCCCCCTTTTTGATGATGACATGTAATTGATGCAGCACATAAGCATGTAAGCATATTCGATCACGCAAGTCCTAGCGCATATGTCTAAGTGTTCCATAATCACAAAGCATAGCATACGATATTTCCTAATAACATATGATACATATTTGCTCCCCATGCCTAAGTGCATTTATCTATATGACATGCAAAGATATATCGTGAATGAATTTGCTCCCCCTGTCTAAGTGTGGATATATCATGTCATTTGCAAAGTTATATCGTGGTTGCAAAATTTTGAAATTTACCCGTGAGTGTGCTCCTCCTGCCTAAGTGCGCATTTTCCAAGCATGATTCAAGCAATCAGATAATCATCCCAGCAGGCACTTAGCACTTATCAACAAATCTCACACACGTTAATTTTGCGCAGATAAGTATCAGAGTATCACTGTTTCAGAGCATAAGTTCACGCATCGCAGCATAAAAACATGATGATATATCCTAAGGTCAGAGCAAAATATTGAGCAACGCATAAAAGCATCACAGATATATCATAAAAGCAAATATTATAAATCAAATATTATATAGATAAGGGTTCAACGAACTTCCCTAAACACCAACCACCAAAATACCTAGACCTTAATCGCCTAGTGCTTACCTTACTACTCCCCCTTCATCATCAAAAAGGCGGGAGGCACACTTAAGAGCTAAAAACGATACTAATAGAGCGGAAAATCCTAGGAGCAACTAAGAACATGGATCATGCGGGGGCAGACTACTGGCTTGAAGATGTTTCAGAATCGGCGGGTTTAGGAAGGGATTTCTTGACCAGCTTAGAGAGCTTGGACAGCTTCAGCGACAGCTCGGTATACTGCTCTTTGAGCTTATGGAAGCGCTTCTGATTATCAGCCTTGATATCGGAGATATCTCGGCGCAACACGGAGATTCCTGCCTTCCCTACGCTCAGCTCATCCTCGTAGTCATCGTCCTCGTCGCTTTTGACCTTCGCTTTCCCCTTTTGCAGCCGACCGTTTCTGGGCGCTATCCACTGACCGATTTTCCTTGGCCTTAAACCAACCTTGGCTCTTTGTGAAGTGAATCCCCATGCGCTTCAAGGTCACTTGGTCCACGATGTGGACGGATCTGTCTTCCCAACCCGGCGGCAGGGACAATACCTTCACACTCAAACAAGTGAGTGAGCAGCATGCCATAGGGCAGCGCTTTGTCTTTGCTTTCGAAAGCCTGGATCATATGCTTCATGACGACATATCCTAGGTTGAACTTGAGGTTCTGGGATATCATGTAGACCACAAAGGTGCTCATGAAGTTCATGGTTGTTGAGTGGCCGCCACTTCCTATTTTGGCACTCCAAAGGGTCATGTTGAGCAGCTTGTGCAGGAAGAAGAAGTCAATAGGGAGCTGGTTCACTGCTTCACCGTCTGAGAAACGGGGCTTTGTGCGGGTATTCCAGAGGGTACGAAGGACATTACTGAGGTCAAACTCTTCAGCGTTGCACCAATCATTCATGTCGTAATGACAAAGGCCTTATCAGCAACTCCTAGCATAGCATTCAGCGTGGTACGACGTATGCTTTTATTTAGGTACCCTATATCAACGTGTTATGGTACGCAATATATACACAGGAAGGTACGACATGAGGAACGAAACTGGTAAAATTAAATCGAGTACCTATCTGTAAAATTTTATGTCATGGGTACCTATGTATAAAAAATTTATCCAATTGGATATTTTTCAATAGATTCACCTAATAATAAAACGGAAATCGAAGTTTATCAAATATTCAATCGTTTGATATATGGAATTAAGTATGTCCATCATTAGATGCCAAAAGCTTTAGCCTTTGTTGCGTTGTCTCTTTAGTATTCGTAGATGCTTTTGACATCTCAAAAATCTTTATATCAATAATCTTGGACATTTGCTTCTTGTCTTAACTCACTTTACAAGGGAATCTCAAGCCTAATGGCATTGGCATTTACACCATAGATATTCCATTTGAATAATCGCAATTCTTCAGTACAATAGAATAGAATATGAAGCAATATATTTACACTTAGCACAATATTCCCACGTGTTGCTCTTCATTGCAATCGCCTTCACTGGAGTGTGGAAAATATCCATGGCTATTATTATGTGCTCTTCTAAAATCATCTTTACTTTGGAAAAGCTTGTTACATGTAAATGATCCCAATGGCTCACGCTCCAAGGCCACTGACGTTTGGGCCTAATTTCTTTCAAGCCCATTTATGTTTGGGCCTATGATCCTTTAAGTCAATTAATACGTACATTATCTAGTTGGGGGAGTTGATTACATTTAATCTTCCGAACTAAATGTACGTTCTTGCTCCCATGAAAGGGACCATCACCAAACCATATCTTCAATGATTGATTGAACCAATCCCAAAATATCCTCTCCCTCGCCCCTCTCTTATATAAACTCAAAACTCAATCAATGGAGCTAAAAACGTCGTCGAAGAAAACGCACAAAAATGCCACCCACAGCAGCGTTTTCCCTATTACTACTACTATGTAGTAGTATTCACCTTCTTCCTAAAGCTGCTCCATCAGCAGCCCAAAAAAGATCATCCTACATAGTCCACGTGGACAAATCTCAAATGCCGGCTGTCTTCTCCAGCCACCACTCATGGTACGCCTCCACGCTCCGATCCGCCACGTCATCATCGACCGACGACGACGGGCCGAAGCTCATCTACACCTACGACAGCGCGGCCCACGGCTTCAGCGCACTGCTGTCCGAAGACGAGCTCGACGCCGTGAAAAAATCCCCGGGATTCCTCCTCGCCTACCCCGACGGGCCCGTCGAGCCCGACACCACCCACACCTACGAATTCCTCAACCTCAGCCCGTCCTCGGGCCTATGGCCCGCCTCCAACTATGGCGAGGACGTCATCATAGGCGTCGTCGACACCGGGATATGGCCCGAAAGCCCGAGCTTCAGGGACGACGGGCTGAGCGAGGTGCTGCCCGCAAGGTGGAAGGGGGTATGCCAGGAAGGGCCCGACTTCAACTCCTCGTCCTGCAACAGGAAGATCGTCGGGGCCCGATACTTTAATCGGGCCGCCCGAGCCCTGAACCCCGACGTCGAGTTCGTCGACTCCCCGAGGGACGACCAGGGCCATGGGACCCACGTGGCATCCATCGCCGCGGGAAACTACGTGGAGAACGCCTCCTTCTTCGGTTATGCGCCCGGGACGGCTCGCGGGGTCGCACCCAGGGCTCGGCTCGCCATATACAAGGTTCTATGGAGTGGAGCCACCGAGCAGTCCGACGTGCTGGCCGGGATTGACCAGGCCGTGGCCGACGGAGTCGACGTGCTGTCGATTTCGCTGAGCACGAGGATCGTCGAGCTCTATGAAAACGCCCTCTCCATAGCCGCCTTTGGTGCCAGGGAAAGGGGCGTTTTCGTCGCCGTCTCGGGCGGGAACCGCGGCTCCGAGTCGGCCTCCATGCTCCAGGGCTACCCATGGGCCACCGTGGTGGCCTCGGGGACCGTGGACCGATGGTTCGCCGGGACGATTACGTTGGGGAACGGTGCGAAGATTGCGGGCTGGACGACTTACCCGGCCCGGCCCGTTATCAGGAACCTGCCACTCGTCTACAACCATACGCTCTCGGCCTGCGATACGCAGGACCTGATCGAAGAGGCCCCCGAAAACAGCGTGCTCGTGTGCAATTTCACGGGCCAGACGTACGGTTTTCTGTTTCTGATGGACCGTTTGACGGAGGCGGATTCGAGGTTGGCGGCGGTGATCGTAATCGCCGACGAAATCGACCTCTATCGAAGGACATCCTTCCCTCACCCGGGCGTGATCCTCTCGCCGGAGGAAGCGTCGGAGGTCGTTCGATACGCTTCGGGGGGCCCGAGGCCCGTGGTCAGCATCGAATTCGGGCAGACGATACTCGGGAAAACGCCAAGGCCCGCCCCGGCCCTTTCGGACGACTCGTCGAGGGGCCCGGCGAGGAACTATCAGTACATACTGAAGCCCGACATCACGGCGCCGGGCGTCTTGATCTTGGGCGCGTACAACCCGACCATCCCGAGCGCGACGGTCGGCAGTACAGAGCTGAGGAGCAACTACACTCTGCTCTCGGGCACGTCGATGGCCTGCCCGCACATCTCGGGCACCGCAGCCCTGCTCAGGGCGGCCCACCCCGACTGGAGCCCGTCGGCTATCCAATCCGCGATGATGACCACCGCTAACCCACTCGACAACACCAACCAGCCCATCAGGGATATGGCTAGCAACTACCAGTACCCCGCCGGGCCACAGGGGATCGGGTCGGGTCAGGTCGACCCGAACCGGGCTCTGGATCCGGGGCTGGTGTACGACGCCGCGCCGCGGGACTTTCGTCTGCTCGATGAACTTCACGGCCGAGCAGACGAAAGCGATAGTGAGGTCGAGCTACGATTGCTCGAATCCCAAGTCGGATCTGAACTATCCGTCTTTCATAGCGATCTACGGGGAGGAGGACAGGGGGAAGAAGGTGACGCGGAGGTTTACGAGGACTCTGACGAACGTGGGGAGTGGAGCGGCAGCGTACGGCGTGAAGGTGGAGGCGCCGAGCGGGGCGACGATTAAGGTCTCGCCGAGGGTTTTGAAGTTTGGGAAGAAGTACGAGAAGCTGAGCTATTCCGTGACGACTCGGTTCAGGCCGGAGTCGGGTTCGGGCATTGGGTACGGGTCGATCACTTGGGTGGAGGTGAATGGCAATCGCACCGTTAGGAGTCCAGTCGATTTCTCTCCGAGTCTCGAATTGCTGGGCTACTAATGATGATGACAGTTCTTGTCTGTAATAAAAAATTTGGGCTCCGTTCTCTTTGAAGCCCATTTTGTTTGATGAAATAATATAAATAATGATTACAAAATAAACAAACATTATCTTCTCCCGGCGAAATCGATCCGCCATCTGTAATTCTGTTGCAGATTCTTCCATCAACACTTGACTAGCTGGGAAACTACGAGTGAAGGCCCCAACTTTACGATATTGGTGAGAATTAGCTGATGTTTATGGGGCGCATTGGAGTTGTAAATTCGTCGTTTTTTTGGCAAGGCCATGAGTTGACAATATAAGATGAACGTCACAGTTCTGCACTTTTCCCCTTATGAGAAGAAAAATACATGCTATGAACTGTACTTCTTTCATCAACATACAAGCAAGCCACCAAAAAGCTATATTAGTCTGTTATACCTCATCATCTTCGAGCGCATTGTAGATCATCCTAAAGAAACGCCAAATTTCAAAACGAAAAAGTAACGACAGTATTAGCACATCGTTTAATGTTTATATATGAAGAACGAAAGACTCACCAGAACATGCAGATGAAAAGTAGGAGTACGTTATAACCGAGCTTGAAAAACAGCTTCTTTTTCTCACGATCGAGCGTGTTAAAGATCTCCGTTACATCTACAAGGTGCTGTCGGTCGAGGTATCTGATCATAGGCACAAAAGAAATACATACAGTTAGAAAGACATTCACTTAAGGACGCACAGAGAGGAGACGAAGAGGAGTAATGTTTATCTTACAATCTGACGTTGTAATAGAGGTATGGAACGCAGAGAAGGGACATGGCCCAATGTCCTGTTATAAGGAAGAGGAGACACAAAACTCCTTGCGTTATGAATTCAGGTAATACCACTTTGTTGATTCGAGAGGCAGAGTCGTAGGGATTTATGTAATCAAACTCTAAATCCGCAAAGCACATAAGCTGCGTAAAAAACCGATTTAACATATAAAAGGCTTCTCAAGAAATTGGATCCATTAATGATGCCAACTAATCAATCTTCTACAGCTCATTAGCTCAAAAATCGAAACTTTACTGTCATAAAGCAAAACCCTCTGCTCATAATGAAACATATAAGTCCATGAAGTCTTCAGAAAACACAAGAAAGCCGATTTATTGCAGTGAGTATCTCGTACGAGTTTAATACTTAGTTCAGCAATCCACAAAGACTTCAGCTTGAAAGAATAATACCACAAACTTGATGAAAGATCAAAACTTTTGAACACTATCGCCACATAATGAACCAACCCATTTTTTATCATGTAAGAAATCTGTTAGAATCATACAATTGGAAGCTAATTACCTGGAAAACAACCATAACGAGAAGAGCGATGACCATAAAGAAGAAAACCACCCATGCGAACAAGCCCCACATATCTTCTTCTTCTTCTTCGTCAGCACCTTGAATTATTTCCTTTCCCCCTTTTACAGCAAAATCGAACATTCAATTTAAGATATTTTATCCTCCTCAGAACCATAAATGAAAAAAATAAATATATAAATAAGGATGGTTGTGATGTGATAGACAGCTTCCGACGCGAACTAAAGAAGCTTCAGGTGCTTTAATTCACAAGTAAAAGATTCGGATGTAATTTGTGTATCGTTGGAACTGCTAGTGCTAAGCACTCGGTTTGATTTTTGCCATCAATCGATTGAGAAGAAATTACATTTTTCATCCTTCACGTTTGTTTTATTGTCATCAAATCCACGGACTTTTTCATAATTGTTTTTTACTCCTACCAAACATTGAATTCATTAATTGCATTGCCAGAAAAATCACAAACAACTCGTGTAGAATATTCATGTACATGCATGGGCCTTCATGCAATATTTGGATATGAACTTCTTTAGAAAAACAAATTGAATTTTGATGCTGAATTACCATCAATATCAGTAAATTTTAATATTCTTGAAATCAGATCAAGACAAAGTGGTTACAAAGTGGAAGTGAAAAATAATGCATTTTCACGTGTTGTGTTTGATTTTTATGTGCTCCTCGATTAAGCCTATTATGGTCACGATCAGAAAATATAATATATAATTCATCATACTTTATAAAAGTAGAAAAATGATATAATTTAATATTCGACTGCGTAATTATTTCGTAGACTTTATTGCTCCTCTATAGTATATGATGCGTAGTGTATTGATTGTCACCTAATGCCTATGTACTATAGAGCCAAAAATAATACGTCACTCCTTATGGTATAATCTCGTGAATATTAATTCGTTACTCAGGGTATAAAAGTAAATCCTTTTCGGAATATTCTAAATTTTAGTAGAGTTGAACAAAATACTTGTTACTTATTTATTTGGTGAGGTAACATGAAACAAGGACAGATGGAAAGCTACATGAGCATATAATACCTTTTTTTTAATGAAAATCTCCAAATACATCTAAATTTAAACATGAAACTATGAAAAGGAACAGTGGTACATTGGTGGGGAAAAGAAGAAAAAAGAAAAAAAGAAGATAAAACAATAAATAAGAAAAGACTGTTTAGACCCACAATAACATAGGTTGTCCACAATTAAATCATGTTATGTAGCACTAATACTAGAAATGATTAATTTTTTATACAAGTTCACTGTCTAGCTCTATATCTTATTAAGAATTCAATTTCGGTTCGACTCCGATTGAACTTAGGGGTGTTTGATTTACGGGATCATTCAAAACATCACCGTAATCATTTCGTCGCTTTATCATCATCATGTTTGTTTAGCCTAGGTGATGAATCATCACCGTAATGACAGATCACCTAGGTGACGAAAATGGGTGATATTATACCTTTTGGATCGCCCCAAAAATGCTATGTGATCTTACATCACCGTGATGGGGTGATCTCCAAATTTGTATTTGGAGAACATTACCCGTTAATTTAGCATTTATACCTAATATATCCATATTGATATTTTAAATTACATTATTTAAATCTTAAAATAATATATAATAATAAATAATTATATTGAATAGCTATACGAAAAATCTTACTATTAATTCTTAAAAAAGTAAACTCGATATTAAAATAGTAAGTAATCAATTATTATGTAAATATTACATACATCATCCACATTTTTATGTAATATTGTTAGGGTTAAATATGACATTTATGCTATATCACCTCACACAACACCGTGATTAGACAAACACAATATTCTAATATCACATTGATATGCAAAATAAAATATCACCACAAAACAAACACGGTATGATATATCACCTTGATCAACATCACGGTGATATTCACATTACGGATGAAAGACCCCTAGGGTGATATTGTGTTTGTTTTGCGATGATAATTCATTTCGCATATCAAGGTGATATTGAAATATTATGTTTGATTAATCACAGTGATGTGTGGGGTGATATTGCATAAATGACATTTCTTTAACCCTACGTATATCATATAGGTAATGTGAATGTTTATGTTGAGATAATAGTTTACGTAATAATGATCAATGTTTTGTATCGAATTTAAAATTTTTTTAACATTAATTATAAGTCTATTAGAATAATTATTAATATTATTTTATATTGTAAATATGAAATATGTTTTTAAGATTTAAAATAGTTAGTTATATAATTTAAAATACGAATAGTTGTATAAGGAACAAATGTGAAAATACAATGGGTAATATTGTCCAAATAAAAATTTCAAATATCACATCATCGCCGTAATGTTGGATCACCTAGCTTTTTGGGGTGATCCGAGGTGATCCAAAAGTTAAAATATCACCCTATTTTGATCACCTAGGTGACCATTCATTACGGTGATGATCCATCACCTACGAAAAATAAACACTGTGATTAGGAGGTGATTATATATATATATATATATATATATAAAGTTCAATACTAAAAAACGTACCTTTCACATGTATATAATGTCTTCTCCTTTTGGTTTGCAAGAATCTCCACTCTTCATTACTTGATTGATGGAGGAAAAAGAATCTCCACTCTTGTATTGCCGTCATGTATTATTATTCACTAGATTTTTCTATACAAATTTGAGTACGATGCCATGATATTCACAATAATTTTTCAACTGCAGTCTAGCCTTCTAACTTTATTTCCTACATATATTTATTTATTATAAATTTATTTATACAAGTGGAATATAAACCAACGTACATACATCGTTTAGAATCTTCTGAGGAAGTAATACATACAGTGCAGTTCAAGGGCGCGTGTATATACAACAAACCAACACTTCCTTTCCTTCCACTGAGTTGGAAATCAGCCAAAACTCGCTGCACACCTGCTGCAAAACACAATCTCTCTCTCTCTCTCTCTCTCTCTCTCTCTCTCTCTCTCTCATCACTGCAGACGGCGGCGGCGCAACCCTTGTAAAAGCCAATCCCGCCGCTGTCCTCCGTGAGGCCACCTCGCCGACGTGCTCCGCGGAGTCATGTAATTCCCGGCAATTCTCATAAAGCCCTCAAACATAAATCACAAATAGGAACGAAACTCGGTCATCGAAAGAGGAAATCAATTGGAAAGGGAAAACACATTCGTTTCGCATCAAATCACTCGTTCTTGCTCACAATGTCCGCACCAAACGCGGCGGCGGCGGCTGCGGTGGAGTCCTCCTCTTCCGACGAGGCTGCGGCCAAGGCCGTACAGAAAAGGTTCGAGGGGTTAGTGATGGTCCGTACAAAAGCCATCAGAGGGAAAGGCGCGTGGTATTGGAGCCACTTAGAACCAGTCTTGGTCCACAACAGTGACACTGGTCTGCCCAAAGCCGTGAAGCTCAAATGCTCCCTATGCGACGCCGTTTTCTCCGCCTCAAACCCTTCGAGGACAGCCTCGGAGCACCTCAAGAGAGGTACTTGTCCTAATTTCGCATCAGCCCCAAAGCCCATATCTTCAATCATGCCTCCGCCTCCCCTGGCTTCCCCCGCCGCATCGCCGCCGACTCAACGGAAGCGTCGCGGCGGTCGTGGGAGCTCCTCCGGCGGCGGCATTGTGGTGCCGCCTTTGGCCGTGGTGGATCCTTCAAGATTCGGTGTTAGCGCTGTGAATGCTACTTCTTCTTCTCTCTCCTTACTAACGTTTATGGCGTCGGTCTCCCTCGCTATCATCAGAATCAGAATCAGCAAAGCCAACATCACCTAGTTCTTTCAGGCGGTAAGGGGGATTTAGGGGCTTTGGCTATGTTAGAAGACAGCGTAAAGAGACTAAAGAGTCCTAAATCATCGCCTGGTCCGATTCTGAACAAGGCTCAGATAGATTCTGCTTTCGATTTTCTTACGAGTTGGGCCTACGAATGCTGTGGGTCGATGTTCCTGTCGAGCATCGAGCATCCAAAGTTCAAGTGTTTCCTCAGCCAAGTAGGATTACCAGGAATTTCGAAAAGGGATTTGTTAGGCAGCAGATTGGATGCTAAGTACGACGAAATGAAAGCCAAATCTGAGGCTGTAATCCGCGATGCGATGTTCTTTCAGTTAGTTGCCGATGGGTGGAAGTGCGGTAAGAATCTCGGGGATGACAAGTTTGTATGCTTGTCCCTGAATCTTCCCAATGGGAGCAGCGTGTTCAGAAAAGCAGTCTTTTGCAGTGGCTATGTCCCCCATAAGTATGCTGAGGAGATCTTAGCAGATGCTGTAATGGAAATTTGCGGGAACATGTCGAAACAATGCGTAGGGATCGTTTCAGACAAGTTCAAATCGACCGCCTTGAAGAATCTTGAGAACCAACATCAATGGATGGTGAATCTTTGCTGCCAATACCAAGCCTTCAACAGTTTGATCAAAGACTTCGTTACAGAGCTTCCTCTGTTCAAGAATGTCTCTGCTAACTGCTTCAAATTGGCGAATTTCGTGAACAATAACTCGCAGGTAAGGCACAGCTTTCACAAACATCAGCTTCAAGAGTATGGCCGTGCTGGCCTTTTGAGAGTCCCTTGTAAAGGCTTAGAAAGATCAGATTCTGGGCTCATCTGTACGATGATCGAGGATGTACTAACCTCAGCTCGCGCCCTTCACCTGGCATTAGTCGACGAGCCTTACAAATCGACGACGATGGAAGAACCCATCGCCAGAGAAATCGAAGAAATGGTGAGGAATCCTCATTATTGGAGGGAGATTGAAGCAGCTCTTTCCCTGATTAAGCTAATCAAAGCCATGGCTCAAGAAATCGAATCAGAAAAGCCAAGAATCGGACGGTGCCTACCACTCTGGGAAGAACTTAGGATGAAAGCCAAAGAATGGCGTTCGAAGTACCAAATAGCTGAAGGGCCCGTCGAAAAGATCGTCGATAAGAGATTCAAGAAAAACTACCACCCTTCTTGGGCAGCTGCGTTTGTGCTCGATCCCCTTTATCTGATTCCCGAGAGTAATGGGAAGTACTTACCTCCCTTCAAATGTCTGACGCCCGAACAAGAGAAAGACGTGGACAAGCTCATAACAAGGCTCGTGTCCAAAGACGAAGCTCACATAGCCCTTATGGAGCTTATGAAGTGGAGGGCCGAAGGGCTCGACCCAGTCTATGCCCAAGCGGTTCAGCTGAAGCAAATGGATCAAAGTACTGGGAAAATGAAGCTTGCCAATCCTCAGAGCAGTAGGCTCGTGTGGGAAACTCACTTGAACGATTTTAAACTCCTGGGAAAAATAGCAGTTAGGCTGATATTCCTCCGAGCTACTTCCTGCGATTCTAGGAGCAATTCCCCGTTGGCGAAATGGGCCGGGGCCCACGCCCGATCGAGGGTTGGGATCGAAAGGGCTCAGAAGCTCTTGTTCATTTCTGCGAACAGTTCGAAGAGGGATTCGTGCAACGACGAAGACAAGGAGGAGTTTGAGCTTTTCGCCCTCGCCAATGGCGAGGAGGACGATCATCTGCTCAATGAGGTCTTCGTCGATACTTCCTCTGCGTAAGATTTTCGATTCTTTTTCTTTTTTTTCCGTTCGTTTTAGCCAATTTACGTCGTAAATTAATCTTTAGTATCAGTAACTTGTAAGATTAATTTTGCAGGAGCATGTGATCATTAGAATCCTCCGCCGACGACTCCATTGATCGATCGATAGAAAGCTTGGCGACCGTATTTATACGTGGGCCCGGGCTCGGGCTCGGGCTTGGGCTTGGCCGGCATTATTCGGGCAGGTTCAGGGGACATGACATGGATGCTCTTTTCTTTTCTTTCCCATGATTTGTGAAGAAAAAGGAGGGTTGTTGGCTTTGATATTGATGCGTTACCGAAGAGATTTTAACTACTTTTTCGGCTCTTTTGTAGATTTGATAGAAATGCATCATTAGTTATTACAGCTATATGGGTTGTGTATTTATTTACTCGATATGTGTTTATTTTGAAGGGATTAATTAGTTTTAACTCTTACTTGTTTCGAATACTTATAGAACCCTATGGTCTATAATCGAAATGATGCTTAATAATGTCGGTAGCACTACTACATTGAGATGTAATAATATTTATATGCGTAGGTCGCGCAATTATTTGCTTTCTTCATTTAGTCATCCAACCACCGTGCAATGACAAAAAGGTAAGAAAGAGAAGCGAAGCTGTATTACACTGTAATTACGCAATTAGACGAGAGACACACATTTCTGTCGGCAGGGATTAGTTTAGTGATATTAGCGAAATTATGGGGGAAATAAATAAGTAGATGGTTTGTAACGCTGACGGCTTACCAAATTCAGAATAATTACTCATACTTTTTTCCGTACAATTATAATCAATCACTACACTTGTAATATTGGAAAACATGATATAAAGATAAAGGTGGACATAATCATTGATGTAACCAGGCACATAAACGCTTTTGATTTTTGTTTGTTTTTTCTTTTATTTGTTGAAGAAATTAGAATTTGAAATTGTTGTGTGATTGGGCCTTGAGCCCTCTTGATTGTAGAACTTGATCCAATTTTATCGATTTGTATGGACGATTTTTTTTCTATTTATCGATAGTAGATCTACCGTTTGAGCACATTTATCTAGCTAGGTACTCAACACCTAAAGAAATACACATAATTCGAATAATTGCAGTAGATTAGACGTGATAATCAAAAGCGAAAATAAAAATCGCAATAGGCCTCCTCAAATATGGTTGTAATGAAAAGGAATCTGCTTTAGCGAGCTTTACTATACTAGTAATGACCTTGCAATTAAATAAATCAATATATATTGCCTAATAATGACGTCACAAATGCATGCATAGTACTTACGTCATCAAACACCACACGGATCCATCGACTTCAAATTCTGCAACGTGGAAGTGAAGATGAGTTGTTGTCGGGGTAACGATTCGGGTCGGGCATGGAGTGTAGTCCGAAAAGGGCAAGAAAGTAAATTCATCTCTCACCGTGATGAACTGCTGAGGATCATACACAGTGGACGATCCTAAGATGACTTCTCTCCCTAACTTCGCCGACAGCTTATGGCAAACTCTCAGCTGAAGAAAGAAAGAGAAGGCAATGACTGGCTTGGAAACGAAGATGAGTACGTGTAATAAAAGCGAGTTGTTATGTAATAGTAATACAAATACCTCGGATCGGGTCGCCCCGCCCGCAATGAACACGAAAATTCTCCGACGGCCCGCCTTTTCGTTGCGGTAGCTAGAAGAATTTAAGCAACGCCTCAGAATCGAACACTACAAACGAAAAAAGAAAAAGAAAACGAAACCTCGAATAAGAGCCATGATCATCGGAGTTTCGAGGTTGGGCCCACACCGCTCGTCTCGATCTCACCGAGCGAGGAGCCGCCGCCGCCTGCAATGGTGTTGGCCGACCGGGGCGGTCGTTCAGACATGGATATTCACTCTCGGGCAGTTCGCCTTTGCTCAGTTTCTCGATGAGTTCCTACAAGAAAGTGTCGAGGCCGACCAAAAAAAAAAATACGACTTTCGACATATATATACCTCTATTACGGGGTAGAAGCGTGAAAGCTGCCGCGCCACTTCTTCCCCGGGACGGTCCTTTCGTGGCGCATGTTTCTTCAGTAAAGTCGGGAAACAAAATGAAGGGTAAGCCATAAGTAATCCAACGATGTAAAAGCGACTTGTCTTTTCCCCCGATATTACCATGGCGAGTGAAGATAACATCGTCGACGAGTTCCGTGTGGCGTCTGAAGAAACCTCAAACAACGTCCTAGCGTTGTACACGGCATTCCAATCGTCTTGGGAAAGTCCCGCCAACTGCGCAGAAAGAACACCGTAAACGTAAGACTAAGACGGTTTCAGTTAATTCACACTTGTCGTTCCAAGATTAGCGGTAGATATGCTAATAGAACCTCAAACAGTTTCGCAATTTTGTCGTTATCGTCGAATGTTTCTGGGTATGTAGCTGCGTAGATCATCAGCAGCCGCAAACTGTATTCCCGAGGCAATCCCTGCCGACCAAAGTACAATCCTTTTTTCAGCATCAGACAACCTTAGCAGAAGAACTACTACAGCCTATGCCTACCTTCTTTACTGTAAGAAAATTCGTAAGCTCTTTTTCGCCCGCCTCTCTGAAGGCAATATCCTGCTCTAGTGTCCCGACTTCTTTAAGCCCCGTTTGCCCTACAAGTCTCATTATTTCATCCGCTATCTGAAAAAAAAAAAAAAAAGCGCACGTTAGCGCCTGCGCTGAGCTGGCTCGTTTTTTATTTTCAGTAGGAGGGAGAGAGGAGGCTTACGCCGACATGAAGGGTAAGCTTTTCTATTTGCTCGCTGTATTGCGGCAAAGACTGAACCATCCTCTGCAATTCCCGAGTAGACAGTTCACCGCCGCCGTCTCTACACTTTTCAGTCGAAGAATTAATGTAACGCCAGGGAAAAAAATCTCGAAATAATTAGTAAGAAATCTAACAAAACACCTCGTATACCGCAGTTGGGCGGCGGCTTTATTCTTCGACGCAAAGCTCGTCATCTTCTCGTGCAGCCGTAAGCTGGCCTGAAAAACAAACGCTTATTCTCATGTTTATGAAAATCTCCATAAGCCGCAATTTTTTATTCACGAAAAGCGTGCGTACGTCGGCTATGTGTGCGTGGCGGAGCTCAAGCCAGATAGGATCGCGATCGTCCAAGAGCGCCTCTTTCTTCTCCTTCGTGAGACCGTCCCCTCCTTTGCTAAGAACCTCGTAAACGTACTTATGTCCTTCGATATTCAGTACGTCGTAACACATTGCCTCGTACGTCCATTCGTGTATGAATGGAGCGACCTGCAAGTAGAAGGCATAAAGTACAGAGAATTGTTCGAAAATCGTAAATCACTTATAAGATATAAAAACCTGGTCTATCGATCTGTCGAGTATGAAAAGGTCGCACGTCTCATTTTCCGGGAAATTGGGCAGCAGCGAAGAGTCTTTATATTTCGCCAGGCAATTCCAAACAGAAGCTGCGAGCTTCGTAGGAATAAGATCCCTAAATGTGGTGCTCGCCGTAGTATTAGGATTCAGGGATTTCGCCGCACGGTAACGAATATATGGAAATTCCTTGCAATGCGTGAGATGACTCATCAGCACCGTTTATTTTATTACAGCTTTGATTTGATCCAAGGATAGTTTGAAGATAGATGGCAATGGCGTACCTGTAATGAAGCCAAAACCGTAGCTATGCGTGCGGCCATCGAATTTATAGACTCGTCTCCAATGTAAGAGCTCTCTTCGTCGCAGAAAAGGTCGACGAGGGCTTCTTCGTTGTCCGTTATGAAGCACTGTGGTTAAAATCATCGCATCGATCGGTATATATATGGAAGCAGTGTTTGCTAGGAAAAAAAAGAACCTTACATGGCTGTCGATGGCCATAAACTCGAGATTCATCTGCAAATTTTCGGACCAGAATGAGAATGAAATAAAAAAAAAAAAACAAAATTTAACTTAGAATGCCCTATGACCTCTCTCAAAGCGCCGATTCGAGATAATACGCCTCCGTTGCTCTTTATTTCGGCGACCAAATCTCGAGAAATAGGCGAACTGAAGAATACGAATGCCCTGAAAACAGAAAAAGGCGACGAATTAATGCATGTGTATGTTTGCATGTAAGTAAAATTACGCCTTTTTTTCAACGTACTTCCTATACAAAGGCGACGTTCCACCCATATCAGAAAGGAACGTGGCCACGCTGCGCAAACGAGGAACGTAAAAATTCATGAGCGACTCGTTAATTTTTCGAAAAGCGCAGCAGATATAAAAAAGGCTATAAACACTATACTTTTCTTTCGTCGGCTGAATAAAGTACAGTGCATCCATGCTGGGGAACGGCTGCCTTCGTTTGTGTATGACTTCTTCCACTGCGAAAAGAATGCGATTTTCCACGGTTACGCCTCTTAATATACAGATGAAACGAATAAGTCGACTAAGAAAAGCTAGAATTTTCGCTTACGTGAAATTCCTTCTTCTCTGAGATCGGACGTTTTGCAGGCGTAAGACATCACTCTGACCGTAACCTTGTCCATGATTAGCACCTATTATTACAGCTCAAACATGTCTTCAAGTTAAATTACTCGTCGAAAATGGTAGGAAAAATCGAAGAGGCTCGAGCCACCATTACCTTCCAGTGAGATTTCGACTCCCCATTTTTGGTCGATCGAAGCATTTCGAATAGCAATCCTAAAGAATGTGGGAAAAGAATACCCAGAAACTATTAAGTTGTAGAACCACAGAGCATTAGATAACATCCACGTTAAAAGTTTAAAAAAATGAGAGGCCAAAACAGTGCAAAAGAGGCATAAAGTTGATTACTTTCGCGAGTGATCTGTTGGAAATTTTTGCGGCCGCTGCCCTTCGACGATGTGTCGAAATCAGACATCGAAATTGAGCACGAAATTACCCCTAACACTACCCAAATGGCCAAACTTTCTTTCTCTCTTTTCTTATTTCTTTTGCAATATACCTTTCCTTTCCTTCTCGCCTTGACTAGTCAGATGAACTTGAGATTGCTGCAAAGGATGATAACATTCGAAAACTGTCTTAGCTCAATGAGTGTTCTGTATTCACTCGCATGTATTTTTTATCTTTTGAGAGAGGAATTCAATCCCAACTGAGGGATGATGTAATAGTCTATCTCGGCGGCTTTGGGCCCTTCGCATTAGCTTTGAAATCAAGAAAAAAAGACAGCTTTGTATGTACTGCACACAAGTTGATTGAAATCTTCTTCAAAGGGGGAAGAAAATTACAAGAAAAGAAAATTCTTCGAACTTCGGCGCGTTAGGAGCAGAATAAACCGACGTGTAACCGTTGAAAGACATGCATCGGTGGCCAATAACTTGTCTTTATTTATCCTTATTTTGATACAAAAAAGAATTCCATTTTCAGTACAAGCAAGGTTCTCATTACAGAATCACAGCTTTACTCCTTACATTGTGCCATCCCATTCATCCTCCTTGAAAATAATGTTGTTAACTCTAACATTCAACCACCACTAGACTAGGCTCTCAGTAAGTACATGGCTCGTTTAGCTCCACGACGACAGCTTCTATGCTCGGCCTACTCTCGGGATCATCATTCGTGCAATCCAAAGCAATCTTCGCAAGCTTAAGCGCCTCGTCTTTCGAGAATTTCCCGTCAAGCTTCGAGTCAACAAGTTCGTCGAGCTTCCCAGATTCAGCTGCTGTTCTAACTGCAGTCGAAAGCTTCGTCCTACCGCATAGCACTTGGAGTATGATGACTCCGTAAGCGTATACGTCGCTCTTCTCCGTGAAACGACCCGTGGATATATATTCGGGAGCCATGTAGCCCAAGGCAGCGCTGACCTTCAGTGCTGAGTAAACTACGTCGTCTGCTAAAAGCTTGAGAAGCCCAGAATCAAGAATTAAGGGCTTCAAACTTCGGTCCAAGAGAACTTTTTCGACTGATATGTTTTGGTGGATGATCGGCGGGCAGTTCGCTTGGCCACCGTGCAGATATAGGATGCCTGTTTTGTAACGTGATGAATATGGATTAGTCTTGAAAAAGAATCAAAAGAACTAAAACCAACCAATAGGATAAGAATTAGCTCTTGGGACAGAGACATTCAATTTTCGACAGAAAACAGTTGAAAGTAACCATCGAAGAGTCTTCTTCATCTGTTTCAGTGTGGACCAACATAAAAGATGATTAAATGAGTCATTTATTGCAGCTTTTCTCGCAAGCGTCCGAAACCTGGTCAGTGCCCTTTTCTTCAGGCAAGTGAGTCAGTGTAATAAGATATGTGGGACAAACCTCTTGCAATGCCATTGATGATGCTGACCCTCGTATCCCAGTCAAGAACAGAGCTTCTTCTGCTACCATCCTCACCATCATCGTCGTCATCGACGTCCAAGTACTTCGACAAGCTTCCTTTAGGAACGTAATCGTAGATCAAGAAGCATTCGCCCCTAGCTTTCGAGCAGCAAAAACCCCTAAGCCTAACGAGGTTTTCGTGCCTTAATGAATTCAGCAAGCCCATTCCCCTCATGAACTCGTCCTCCTCTACTTTGCAGCTACTCTTGCTTATGCTCTTAATCGCCACGACGGAACCGTCCTTCAACATCCCTCTATACACCGCCGAGAACTTACCCTTCCCCAAAAGATTCGCCTCGGAGAAATGCTGAGTAGCAGATTCGACTTCTTCGAGATTGAACCTGTGAGTCCCGTCGCTGGAAAACTCTCGGTGCCAGCATGCGTTTGAGTGCTCCGACGAGGCGAGCGGCGAAGGGCTTCTCTTGAAAGAATCTTTGGAATCGCTGGTGCTGAGCCTATCCTCCACGGTATCGGATTTGTTCCCAACTTTCTGCTTTCCGCGGCGGTACCGAACGATGCATGCGAACGCCGTGACGGCGACTGCGAATGGCAGGATTATTGCCCCTGCGGTGATTCCGATCTTGGGAAGCTTTGAAGAGGGCTTCGAGCACCTTGTCTGGTTGCACGGGACCGAGAAGTTTGCTGATCTTGGTACGCTCTTGGGATCGGTTTGGTTGGCGAGCGCAGTCTTCGAAGGGTCGATTTGATTCAGATTCTGATTGTCCCACGACGTGCAAGCTCTCAACGAGGATGAGAAGCCAGCTCCACATAGGCCAGGGTTGTTGTCGAAATGAAACCCTTCGTTTAATCTCTTCAAACCTTCATAACACACAAGTGTTTTAGACACGTGAAACTGGGAAGACTAATCATAAGTTGAGGAAAGAGAAACTGAAGTTACCAGAAGGAACAACGCCGGAAAGTGTGTTGTTCTGTACGTCGAGGATTTCGAGCGAGGGAATGCTTGTTAGAGAACCTGGGATTGGGCCAGAGAGTTCATTGAAGCTCAAATACAGTCTTTTTAACGTGATTAGATTCCCCAGGCTTGAAGGGATTTGCCCCGTTAATCTGTTTCTTTCCAATGTAAGAACGCTTAGCTTTTTCAGGGATCCCATTTCTGAAGGTATTGTCCCAGTTAACTGGTTGCAACATAGCTGCAGCACTGCATCATAAGATATGCCATAGAAAACTCAGATTTGAGCCGTACGATGATTGTAAAAAGACAAGAAAGGAGAAGACGAGCTAAAAAGACGAAGAAAGAGATGAAAAAGCAGCATGCTTTTGAGAACACTGAGAGTCACAAAATTCAAACTTTTGATCATACGCTAACAGCCCACCAAAGAAAAAAGACAGAAAGAAGAAAAAGGTGGGCTCTTTTTCATTTTTCATCAAATTAATTATCAGCTGAAGTTGTGAGATTACCTTGGATGCTAGCCATGTTTCCGATCTCCTTAGGTATGGCACCAGTCAGATTATTAACATTCAGATAGAGATCGGTGAGCTCAGAGAGCTCAGCTATCTCCTTAGGTATCTCACCACTCAAAGAATTATAATGCAAGAAAAGGCCCGACAGGCATTTCAGCTCCGCCACGGCCGGCGGTACTCTGCCGTCGAGCCCTTTTCCCTGCAGCGATATGTTGGCCACTTTCAGGTGCTCGTTGCACGCCACGCCGACGAAAGATCCGCCGCAGGGGTCGCCGTCGATTGTCCACGAAGATAGGTACTTGTTTTGTGGGTCTAGGGATGATTTTATCTCCATTAATGCTCTTAGCTCAGCGTTTGCAGATGCAAAGGTTATTATGAAGTGAGAGCATGTAATAATGAGAAGGAAGGCTGCGGTGGCGCGTGAAGTGTGCATTTTTCTGTTCTTTTTTCTCTGTTTTTACAAGAATTAAGAGACTGTGATGCTATGCTACTGGGTGTTCATGGTGTTCGTTATCGTTAATGAGAGAGGTCAGAAAATAGCAGTACGAACTCTACTCTGAGAGAGAGAGAGAGAGAGAGAGAGAGAGAGAGAGAGTAAATGTGAAATGCTGTCAGCAGCTACGACTTTGAAGAGTAGAAAAACATGCATGCACATGTACACTAGCGGAAAATCTTTACAAAAAAATAGAGAGTTAATGCATAAATAAATCGATAAATTAGGAATCAAATACAGATAAGGGTTATAATTTTTGAAAATATTTAATAGCGAAGAATTGAGAAGGGTTTTATTGCAGTTATCTAGAAATAGGACATTGGATTGTGTGACGTTCTCAATCAATCTGCGGCGTAAATGAAGTTAAAGAATTCCAAGTTTTTATTTTGTCCAAAATAATTTGAATATCCACTACGGACCAGGATTCGAGAAATCTAACGAACTATGGACATTAGTGCATGTTATATTATATTATTACCCTTTATTCCATAATTTGAAAGTGTGTTGGGTAAAAAATTTTGCAAATTGAGTTTCATGATTAAGTCAGGGTTTTAGTTTAGTGTTCAGGCGCTTCTTCGAAGAAAATAGTTTTAAGGACCCAATTTTGATAAAATTTAAAGACAAGGACCCAAAAGTATTGTTTCGCATTGTATCAACTGGTATCAAATCATCGTTTTCTATTATTTCAGCAAAATGAAGAGGTACTGAAAAACAATAAAGTGGTACTACATAACAGGAAGTGATACTGCAGAACAATGAATTGGTACTGCAGATCCATGAAGTGATACTGAAGTATAGTGATGTGGTATTGCGGACAATAAATTGTTTCTGAGCAAATCGGGTCCCCAAATCGGGTCCTTAAAATTATGAAATTTCTGATAGGGTTCTAAAAGCTAAATGAAACTTAACATGTGCCTGAAACGAAAATGCCCCAAAAAATTTAGATCATGTTCCCTTTCTTTTTTTTTCAGATAGACGACACATCATTCGCTTGGAGGATTTTCATTTTTGTGCTTTTCCTGGCATTTATGCGTTTTTGTTTGAAATTTGAAAAAAAAAATCAAACATTACTGTCATAGGATTCCCTTTGAAATTGACCATTTTTCCTTTGTTCCTAAACATAATTCTTGATCATCATATCATACCTAATAAGTGTATTTTAACCTAACATGGAAATCGGTGTACTCTAATCTAATATGGAAAATAAGATCCGAGAATAAAATAAAATGAAACATCAAATTGATCATTGCCAATCGTCAAACATTGTATACAACCACCATCCAACTTCATAACTCAATTATTTTAAGAGTATTAGAATAGTCGTAAATGGTTTCTTGATTTATTACCACCATTCACGACATGATTTTATTCCTACAAGAGCCAAGGCTTCACACAAGTAGGAAACCAACTTCGAATTCCTTCGTGAAAAAAAATTGATTTTTATAACGTTAAAGATTTGATTTTTGAGAAAATTTATGTCAGGTCCTGTCAGAATTTAAATTAGTAATCAGGCTCTGTCAGAATTCTTTTAGTTTTAAGGACCCAGTTTTTCTTAAATTAGGGAAAAGGAACCAAAACTATGTTTTGACGAAAATACCCTTAATAAAGTGATTTTTGAATGAGTATTTGACGTCAGTTTTGTGTTACACAAGTATACTGATTTGTTACCGTAAAAATCATAAGTGTTACTTTAACGTCATAATACGTTAGTTATTAACAGACATATTTATTACATTAGACTATCAAACCCTATTTTTCACACTGATCAAGCGCAGTCGATTGTTAACACCTTGTTTTGCTTTTCATAAGTATTGATGAGGTATTTTGTGTAGCAGATCTGTTTCGATAATTTTTGGCATCGAACTATTTTTTACTACATAAAATTGAAGCGTTACTTAGATTATCTAAATCGGTACTAAAAGTATAGTATCTGTTACTAAATAAACAATAAAAGTTACTCTGTTTTTCATCATGTGGTATTATACCCTAAACCCTAAACCGTAAATCCTAAACCCTAAACCCGGCAAATACAATAGTGTTTCGATCTTATTACACGTTTTGAGATTGAAAATTGGTAACCTATTATAGGAGCATTGCTCCCTATAATGAGTTTTCTGTCTAGGGAAACAAGGGGGAGATGGTCGGGTGGAGGGTTCAAGAAGGGTTCAAGAAGGTCATTGAACCCTTCTCAGGGTTCAAAATAGAGGATCACGGGCAATCGAAACGCTAATGATTACCATATGACAATTTTGCGCTGAAAAAAAAAACATTTCCTTTCATTTGGATAATAAACAGTCTTGTATTAATATGGTGTCTATTTAGTAACAAATGATGTCGCAGAAGTAACACACCATTTAAAAACAATACTGAACCCTAAACCATAAACCCTACAAGGAAATTATAACAGTTTTGCGCTGAAAAAAAAAACATTTCCTTTCATTTGGATAACAATATTGAGTACTATATGGTGTCTATTTAGTAACAAATGATGTCGCAGAAGTAACACATCATTCAAAAATAATGTCGCTTCCTTAATAACACATTAACAAATGATGTTGCAGGAAGCGGTATTATTTTTTAAACATGTGTTACTTCTGCGACATCATTTATTACTAAACAGACAGCATATGGTACTCAATACAAAATTGTTTGTTTATCCAAATGAAAGGAAGTGTTTTTTTTCAGTGCAAAACTATTATAATTGTCTAGAAACTTGTTGTCGGATCATTTGGGTATCCAGCGTAATTTTTGCATATGTCAGGGTTAAAAAAATACATCTTTTCGCATCATTTTAGGGCATGATAACTGAATTTTTCGAAAAGTTGGTCATTAATACTAAAGCCCATTGAAGTGGGACCTGAACCCAAATTCAATCATGCTATCGGGCCTGAAGTGAACCCTTTGATTTTTCTTACCAAGAAACCGCACTTTGTTGCACATTACATGCTTTTCTAACACAGCAAATGATGATAAAGAAAGATCACAGCAAAAGCATCTTCCTCTTTCGATAACGATAAAAAGCACATTTTTTGTCATTGTGGGCTCTCTCAATGGAATCTACTGTTACCCTCTTTAAAGAAACAGCATCCACAGTAGCTCACTTGTAATAATCAATCTTTTTAAAAAAAAACAAAAAAAAACGAAGATGGGACAGTGAGTGATCATTACATGCAAAACCGAATAGTTCCAAAGGCAAAAAAACTAATTCGACTCAAATCAAGAACTTCCCCGAAAGAGAAATGATAGTTTTAAACTCTCCAAAACTATACACAGAGATTAATGTACAAAGGGCGTGTTTGATTCATGCAATGAAAGCTAGTGTAGTGTATCTTTCGAGTTCTCTAGGGTACCTTCCTGCGTTAAAGGAAGCTGAGATTCATCGTCGACCGCAAATGGATGATCATTGCCTGCGAAATCGCCTGTTCTAGAACTTTCCGGAAGCAGAGGATAAGGTTCGCTTTCGTCGCTGAGGTCCATGCTTTCCCCTTGATCGTCTAACGACTCATCCTTGGCATCCCTTTCAATGTTGTTTTGTTCGTTTGAACTCTCCCCAGCATCTTCTTTAGGGATTCTTTGGACCAAGTCTTGTATAGCTTCGACGCCAACTCTTCTCAGGTGAAGCTGTGAAATTATGGACGAGCGCTTAAGATCGAAGGAAGGCCTTTTTTAACGTAGATAGGCGCTCAAAACGACGAAAATTATGTGTTCATATCAGAAACCTGAAGGTGTAGGTTTACTTCGTCTGGCCTTGAGAGGAAAGGAAAGTCGCCGCCCGACTTGAGGTGCGCTTGTCTGGCGCCGGGATATCTTTCTATCACTTGGTCTTTCAGTTGTCGAGGAATTGCACAGAAATCATTCGTCTTTCGACCCAAAAAGAAAATTGCACCAAAGTACAAACACCATGATGGAAAGAGATATTTAGATCCCATGATCGAAAATATAAAAAAACTGTGAACTTACATCCATTATCGTAATTAAGGTATCCGAAAGGAGGAGAGGTCCAACTGAGGCCGAATCAACTGTTAAGCTTAATCTGGAGGCCAAATCGTCCTTTGAAAGGGCCTCAACCTGCGAAAAGAGCCCAGCCATACTAAGGCTTATGAAATGAGATCATTACATTCATCAATGTCGTAAGAAAGAATTTTTACCTGCGAAACAACGAAGTCGACAGAATCTGCGATAAAAGGTTCGTGAGGACCGTCGCGAATCCCACTTAGGACGTAGCGTTTCAGCAGAAATGAAGGTGTCCAGCCTACACTGTAAGAACGATAGTAGTTTTCTGACTGATAATGCTGAAATCATTAGCTTTTGCATCTTACTAGAAAGTCGTATTAGCTTAAGTCACTACATACATAGGAGACCATGGCATGGAAGCTGAGAAACTGCTCGTCTCCAAAAATGTGTTTGAGAGCACCAGCGATTTTACTCTCCTCGGTCGATATTGGGCAAAGAGTTGAGCTAAGAAGCCTCCAAGGGATGTGCCGTACAAATGTATCTATCACATATAGGAAATAATCGGACTAATCAACGAGGTATAAAAAGTTTATGTCAGAACACCAATCAATAATTCAATTATCCTACTTAACACCAATCAAAGCGTGCTTCAGAGATATTTTCACTTACACAACCAAACGTAACAGAACATGTGCAGTTGATACAATTTCTTACATGATGAACGTCGATAGCATCCAAAAATTTCTCAAATGCTTGAAGCCATTCCTGGTGATTCCATACGCGGGGAATATCGATAGATATGACTCGATATCCCTGAAATATATAACAACAGAAACAATGTCGTTGAGCAGAAGACATTCCCATGTAAAGAAATGAGCAGTCAAATATCACATTGCAAATTCCCTTTCTAGAGCAGCAATCATCTGATATAGCGATCATCAAACTATTACCTTCGTAGATAATGACATGACTTGCTTGTAGTACACATCTGCAGTTCCAGCTATGCCTGGGAGACATATAAGTGGCGGCACAACTTTTGGACCAAAATCGTAATATCGCCACTGCTTTGAGCCAATCTATAATGAGGGGAAAGGTTATCCAATGACCACAACATTAACTCCACAGAAACCAAGTTTGATTTTTTTTACTTCGAAATAACCAAAATGAGTAAGAAGCTGAAGCAATTAAACTCAAGAACGTGAACTGAAATCCCACTGTATAAAAGGTGAGATCTATCGCCCAAGTGTACCAGACAAACGTCAAAGTCAACAACAGAATGAATCAAATCCTTACAAGTCGAAAACAATCAGACAATTGTTATCAGCTGCACATCAAATCAAGAGCTTGACAATACGCGTAACCCATTGTTTAAATCGAAAGATCAAACCTTTCAAACGGGAATCGGCCAGAAAGAGAGCTTACAGGGATCTTGTGGAGTGGGACCTGAGACTTGAAATAGCTATAGTCGCCGGGCGCCGCGAAGACGCCTTTCATCGCAGATTTCAGAGGTTTGCTATTGCAGCTACCGAATAATATACAACATACATATATACCAACACCTCTATTATGCGTATACCTTCTTACCTTAGCAAAATGATTGATTGATCCAAGTTCTGATTTTGAAGATGGGATTTTTATATTATGTACAATCTTTAATTCTTTAATCAAATATAATAAATTATTGCAAGGTCGGGCGAGTCAGCAATTTGATTGAAGAACGTGAAGACATGAATTGGCAACCATGTGGAAGTGGGACCTCATAGTCGTATAGGAACTCTTATTGCAAAAACTATTAGTATTTATGTATTGTGATCATTATATAAAATCATTTCTTTATATAAAATGTTGACTAGCTTTGCTATCGATCGATCGATCGTACGTATGCAGGAATTATCAAAACTAGAATCGATCGTTTGTAACTGATAACGTGGTTCGGATTAAACAATCCTACGTCCACGGTTGGAAGCTAATAATATTGACTGAGAAGTTTTACAGTACAAATAATAGCACTTATATAAACAGAGTGAAGAAGAACAGAGTAAAAAGATCAAAACGCATATTTGATCTATTTATATTTCCAAAATTGGCGCCATAGACTGTTGGTTTGTAGTACACGAAAGACCGTTTTTTCCATCTTCAAACGTTTTCTCCCCTGCTTTATTGTTCCATTCGTTCTTCTTCTGTTTAACTGGTAATTTGATGTTGGTTCCGGTGTTGGGCGTCTGGTCGGTGGCGCTCGTAAACTCGGACAGAGTTTCGGCTTACTACGTCGAAGTCGAGGCACGTACGTCGTACGCTTTCCGTAAGACGTTATTGCCCCGTATTTCAGTGCCTCGGGTTGTCGCAATACGTCCCGAAGATACAACGACTTCAGGAATTTCGAAACGTCGCACAACGTAACGAAATTATCGGGCGAATCTACTAAAGACTCGAGCCTTTCTTGCTTTATTATTAACATGGACTAGTATGCACTAACTCTAGAATGCTTTTGTGTTATATGAATTTCCTATGTTGTGGGGAACCTATATATAGATGTAGGAACATTATCAAAGGGTATAAGTCCAAAGGATACCTCTTATGGGTGTATCTCTTAACATGGAGAGACATGCCTTTTAGATTTAACCCTTTTCAATTGTACGTCTTTATTTAATTCATTCAAAATTTCCAACAATCCCCCACGTGAATGACATTAATGCACATTGACTCTGGCAAGAAAGCCCCGACGACCCATCATTGCATCGAGATAGGTAGCTTGTGGCTTTGAACCTTCCCTAGTGAAATGCTATTGGATTTACTCGCTGCTCAGTGAACGTGATGTCTTGAACTGGCGGTTTTTTGTGTAAACCAAGACAAGAGCATACACACAATGATGAATCTTGATTTCTTTCGATCCTCACGTTGTGTCCGTTTCGGCCGTGGACCATATCTCCGATACATAAGTGTTTCCATTGAAGCGGCCCCACTTCACACTTATATAGGTGACCGACTATTAGGACTTAATCCTGGAGTAGCCCGAAATACTCCACCACTTTGGTATAGTCATCATTAAAAGCATAAGTGCTTACCCTAGCCACACGTCATCGGGAAATTACTTGGGCAGCTGTCGAGAATGGACTTTATTAGTTTCCAAGTGTACTACTGAACTAATTACAGCTTAGTTGTCTCATTGAACCAAGTTCGTGGGATCTCCACTCATCGAGGTTGAGTTACCACTGTTTTTGTTCTTTGCTGTGTGGATTTTTAGTCCCATTCCCCTTACTGCGTTTTCTAACTGATCTCTAGCTATGCCTTTTGTCAGCGGATCCGCAATATTTTCCTTTGACTTTACATAGTCGGTGGAAATTATTCCGCTAGAGATAAGCTGTCTTACGGTATTATGTCTCCGATGAATGTGCCGAGACTTACCGTTATACATACAATTCTGTGCCCTGCCGATAGCTGCCATGCTATCGCAGTGAATCATAATTGGTGGCACAGGTTTGTTCCAACACGGAATATCCTCCAGGAAATTTCGAAGCCATTCTGCTTCTTCGCCGGCTTTATCTAGTGCGATGAACTCCGACTCCATCGTGGATCGAGCTATGCACGTTTGTTTGGAGGACTTCCAAGAAACTACTCCTCCACCGATGGTAAATATATAACCACTCGTGGACTTGGAGTCTTTACTATCAGATATCCAATTCGCATCGCAATACCTTCTAGTACCGCGGGATATCTCGAGTATAGTATGCCATGATTAATAGTGTGCTTTAAATATCTTAGTACTCTTCTTAGTGCTACCCAGTGGCTACTACCCGGGTTACTTGTAAACCTACTTAGTTTACTAATTGAGTACGCTATGTCAGGTCGAGTGCAGTTAGACAAATACATCAGACTGCTAATCACCCGAGCATATTCGAGTTGCGATACGGGCTCTCCTCTATTTTTGGCTAAGTGTACATTAGTGTCCACAGGTGTCTTAGCCGGAGGATCATCGAAGGCGTTAAATCTTTTTAACACGCTCTCAACATAGTGAGATTGTGTAATCACAATTCCTTCGGACGTCTTAGAGACATTTATTCCCAGAATGACGTCAGCCAAACTCATATCCTTCATACTGAAATAATTTTTCAGCATATTCTTTGTATTCATGATTATTTTGTGACTGCTTCCCATGATTAACATGTCGTCTACGTAAAGACAGACAATCACAAACTCATCGGGTGTGCCTTTTATATAAACACATTTATCACACTCATTAATCTTATATCCATTCGACAACATTGTCATGTCGAACTTCTCGTGCCACTGTTTCGGTGCTTGCTTAAGCCCGTAAAGTGACTTCACGAGCTTGCACACTTTATTTTCCTGTCCGGGTACAATAAACCCTTCGGGCTGTCTCATATATATTTATTCCTCGAGTTTCCCATTTAGGAAGGCCGTTTTGACGTCCATTTGGTGTATCTCGAGGTCATACAACGCTGCTAGAGCGATCAAGACCCGTATGGATGTAATCCTTGTCACGGGTGAGTAGGTATCGAAGAAATCGTACCCTTCCTTTTGGTTAAATCCTTTAGCTACTAAATGAGCTTTATATTTTTCAATTGATCCATCGGTCTTAAGCTTCCTTTTAAGGACCCATTTGCATCCTAAAGGCTTGCACCCCTTTGGGAGATCTACAAGCTCCGACGTATGATTTTGCATTATGGACTCAATCTCGCTATTCACAGCTTCTTTCTAGAACGGAGCTTCTGGACTAGACAATGCCTCTTGCAAAGTCCGTGGTTCATCATCTAACATATATGTTAGGAAGTCAGGCCCAAACGATTTGGCCGTTCTCTTACGTTTGCTTTGCCGTGGTTCCTCGTTTCCTTGAGGTGAACTCTCCACAGCATCGTAAGTTTGCTTATTATAGCTTATTTCTTTCTTTTCCTTATTTGGAAAGATATTCTCGAAGAATACTGCATTCCTCGATTCAAATATCATCCCTGTATTCATTTCAGGGTTTTCTGATTTGTGCACTAGAAATCTATATGCACTACTGTTATTAGCATATCCGATGAAAATGCAATCAACAGTCTTGGGTCCTATCTTAACCTGTTTAGGTTTAGGTACTTCGACCTTTGCTAGGCACCCCCACACTTTCAGGTAATTGTAGGACGGAGCCCTACCTTTCCATAGCTCGTATGGAGTCTTTTCTTTCTTTTTGTGTGGCACCATATTCAGAATGCGATTTGCCGAGAGGATTGCTTCCCCCCACAAGTTCTGAGGTTGCCCAGAACTGATCAACATAGCATTCATCATCTCCTTAAGAGACCTATTTTTGCGTTCAGCAACGCCGTTTGACTGAGGTGAATAAGGCGCGGTTGTTTGATGAATAATGCCGTGCTCTTGGCAAAACTCTTCGAATGGCGCCACGTATTCTCCTCCTCTATCACTTCGAATTATTTTTATTCGTGAGTTTAGTTGATTCTCAACTTCACTCTTATATCGTTTGAAGGCATCAAGAGCCTCGTCCTTGCCACTTAATAAATATACGTAGCAGAATCTCGTGCAATCATCGATAAAAGTAATAAAGTATTTTTTTTCCACCTCTAGTCTGCAAGAACTTCAGATCACATATATCTGTATGGATTAGTTCTAGAGGCGCACTACTTCTCTCAACAGAGAAGAACGGTGCCTTGGCCATTTTTGCCTCGACACAGACTTCACATTTTTGTTGTGAGTCGACTTCCATTTGTGGAAGCAAGTTTAAACTTATCAACCTTTTTGTTTTATTTAAACCCATTTGTCCTAATCTATGATGCCATAAATTGGAACACTCAACCAAGTAAGATGAACTTTCTTTATTATTATCAGCGAGCTTAATCTCGCGTATTACAGGCATTACATTCATCTTAAAGAGCCCCTTCTCGAGGTAGCCCTTTCCTACGAAATGACCATTTTTGGTCAGTACATATTTGTCACTCTCAAACACCTTCTAAATCCGGCTTTGCTCAACAGGGAGCCGGACACCAAGTTCTTGCGGATGTCTGGCACATGCAGCACGTCCACAAGGGTGAGTTCTTTGCCCGAGGTCATCTTCAGCACTACCCTCCCTAATCCGACGATGTCAGAGGTGGCTGCGTTGCCCATAAACAGCTTCCTGCCTGATATAGGAATGTAGGTTGAAAACATCTCCTTATCAGAGCAGATGTGGCGAGTCGCTCCAGAGTCGATATACCACGACCTAGGATTGTCTACCACGTTGGCCTCGTATACGACGGCGGCTAGGTCCATCTCTGTCAGATCTGTCCCCAGCTTGGCCTCGGTAAGGTGAGCTTGGCTCTTTTTGCTCTTTTTCTTCAGCCGACAGTCCTTAGCCATATGGCCAGGTTTGTCGCAGTTGTAGCAGTTGCCCCTAATTTTGTTCGGCTTCTGCTGCGTCGTATTAGGTCTCTTGCGCTTTTTGCCGGTGCTAGATTCGGCCAGGTTCGCACGTTCCTCCATGCTGCCCCTTTTGTTCTTGGCATCGATCCTTCGATTATCTTCTTCTATTCGAAGCCTCACGATCAGGTCCTCAAGCCCCATCTCTTTTCGCTTGTGCTTGAGGTAGTTCTTGAAGTCATTCCACAGGGGCGACAGCTTCTCTATTATAGCAGCTACCTGGAAGGATTCGCTGATCTGCATATTCTCCGCGTGTATATCGTGGATTATCAGTTGCAGATCACGGACCTGGTCCAACACTGGTTTGGAGTCGGTCATTTTATAGTCCAAAAACCGGCCGACAATGAATTTCTTCAGTCCGGCGTCATCGGTTTTGTACTTTTTGTCCAACGAGTCCCACAACTCTTTAGCAGTTTTAGCGGCTGCGTAGACGTTGTATAGGGAGTCGTCCAAGGCGTTCAAAATATAATTACGACACATGAAATCATTATGATTCCATGCGTCCAACGCCGCCTGTTGTTGTTCGTTCCTCCAAACAAACTTGCATAGCTCGATCCACGATGGAGTCGGAGTTCATCGCACTAGATAAAGCCGGCGAAGAAGCAGAATGGCTTCGAAATTTCCTGGAGGATATTCCGTGTTGGAACAAACCTGTGCCACCAATTATGATTCACTGCGATAGCATGGCAGCTATCGGCAGGGCACAGAATTGTATGTATAACGGTAAGTCTCGGCACATTCGTCGGAGACATAATACCGTAAGACAGCTTATCTCTAGCAGAATAATTTCCACCGACTATGTAAAGTCAAAGGAAAATATTGCGGATCCGCTGACAAAAGGCAGAGCTAGAGATCAGTTAGAAAACGCATTAAGGGGAATGGGACTAAAAATCCACACAGCAAAGAACAAAAACAGTGGTAACTCAACCTCGATGAGTGGAGATCCCACGAACTTGGTTCAATGAGACAACTAAGCTGTGATTAGTTCAGTAGTACACTTGGAAACTAATAAAGTCCATTCTCGACAGCTGCCCAAGTAATTTCCCGATGACGTGTGGTTAGGGTAAGCACTTATGCTTTTAATGATGACTATACCAAAGTGGTGGAGTATTTCGGGCTACTCCAGGATTAAGTCCTAATAGTCGGTCACCTATATAAGTGTGAAGTGGGGCCGCTTCAATGGAAACACTTATGAATCGGAGATATGGTCCACGGCCGAAACGGACACAACGTGAGAATCAAAAGAAATCAAGATTCATCATTGTGTGTATGCTGTTGTCTTGGTTTACACAAAAAGCCGCCAGTTCAAGACATCACGTTCACTGAGCAGCGAGTAAATCCGATAGCATTTCACTAGGGAAGGTTCAAAGCCACAAGCTACCTATCTCGATGCAATGATGGGTCATCGGGGCTTTCTTGCCAGAGTCAATGTGCATTAATGTCATTCATGTGGGGGATTGTTGGAAATTTTGAATTAAAGAGGTACAATTGAAAAGGGTTAAATCTGAAAGGCATGTCTCTCCATGTTAAGAGATACACCCATAAGAGGTATCCTTTGGACTTATACCCTTTGATAATGTTCCTACATCTATATATAGGTTCCGCACAACATAGGAAATTCATATAACACAAAAGCATTCTAGAGTTAGTGCATACTAGTCCATGTTAATAATAAAGCAAGAAAGGCTCGAGTCTTTAGTAGATTCGCCCGATAATTTCGTTACGTTGTGCGACGTTTCGAAATTCCTGAAGTCGTTGTATCTTCGGGACGTATTGCGACAACCCGAGGCACTGAAATACGGGGCAATAACGTCTTACGGAAAGCGTACGACGTACGTGCCTCGACTTCGACGTAGTAAGCCGAAACTCTGTCCGAGTTTACGAGCGCCACCGACCAGACGCCCAACACCGGAACCAACAATCGTAAGACGTTATTCTGTCTGATCGATGGCGACGATAGCGAATATTCCCACCGCCGTACCGCTGAGGGGAGCAACCATGCCGAAAGGCCGGCGAAATTCAACGGGGCGGACTTCAAGAGATGGCAACAGAAGATGCTGTTTTATCTCACGACCCTGAACCTGGTGCGCTTCCTAAAAGAGCTTCCACCCCAGGTGAACGCTTACGAGCGCCACCGACCAGACGCCCAACACCGGAACCAACATTTGATACTCCCCACAAGATGGAAGGCACAAGTTCGCTACTGACATCTTGAGCAGCATCCGTGTAACAGCTAAATTGTGGCCCATTTTTTTTTCGAAAAGCATTCAGCCTAATCTAGCAAATAGCTCAAATAGATGGATTAAATAATTTCTTTTTCATCATTATCATCTCACTTAGCATTTCCTACGTGAGGAACCCACCGCTTAAGCAAAGAGAAAGGGAGAGAAACTTGATCATCTAGGTATAGAGCTTACTGAAATCGAGCTATATAGAGGTAAGAAGTGTTATGTTTCCAACTAAAATCAGTTTCGAAACCAAAATCTCTGCTGTAAATTTTCTGGTTTTCGTAGCTCTTGTATTTCACGTTTTTGACCTAGCTACAGTTATCGGATTCTTACGAAACTTGTTTCTATCGAACTTTAACTCTCTTACGTGTTCATAGCCACTTGAATCGGTTCAATGCGATCATTCCTCAATTTTTTGTGAATTTTTTAAGCTAACAGCGCAAATCTGAAAAGCTGCTGTTTTTGCAAAAATTCTGCTGTCGCAGTGGTAGTGTTTCTGGATTTTGACCCACTTATACTTACCCGATTCCTTTGAGACTTGTTTCTATCGAAAGCTAACTTCCCAACCTGTTCATAGCCACCGAAACCATCTCAATCGGACAATCCTACAATTTTCTATGATTTTTGAAGTAGCTGATACGAATCGGAAAAATTACAGCAACTTGAAGGAAATTTCTAACGGTAAAGTTGGTCGTTATCATCTTATTAGGCGAAGGAACATCAGTCGAGGGCTCGAGGGCAGCTTCGGGTCTTGGGGAACGCTAGGATTTGACACTTTGAGTGGGTAATACAGGGACGCCTTCCCTTCACGGGACGTGTGGACCTCGTCGTGTCGTTTTTATTGCGTTGTTCTATGTCATCGTGATAGGTCATCTTTTTACATGCGGTGACGTCATGGTTATTGTTTGGGCATAGTGAGCCTTGCCGGCTATAGGATGTTGATATTGGTTGGTATTTATAGTATGAGTTCTTGTGATTTGGGTTGACAGTTATACGAGCTATTGTTTGATATGGTAATGTGATACTATATCGATCTATGACTTGATTGCTTATATGGACTCGTATTAGTCGGTTAAACTTGGTACCAAGTGTAGCAGCCGGAATGGCCGTGTTCCGGTGAGTGGAGAGTGGCAAATCGAGTAGTAGCCCGTGGCTTGGCACACCGGGTGAGTGAGGCCCAACGAGTGCACCCTTTTAGTGCCGTGTCATGCTATTTATTATTGATGAAGGGTGGTCGTTGGGGAGCTTAGATAGGCCGACGTCGCCATGTGTGGGACATGCATATTATAGCAGTAAATGCGTCAGTTTAGGTTCATGGGTCTAGAGTACGGCGATGGAATCGTCTGACTCTCGACGGGGAGTTCAGTTCCAGGGAGGAATTGGCCATCCACGCGTTATTGATATGATATTTTTTTGTGGATTATGTTGGCCTATTGGGTCATGGTCTTGTTGTTGTTGGGTATTGAGTTTGTCATGAGTGTTAGTAATATTGTCACGTAAGAGTGTGGGTGTACTTTGTTTGACTCAGTGTCATCGTGGAGGACCCACCTTCTGAGAGGGAAGGTGTGTCCGTATTATCTCCTCACTGAGCTTTGCTCACCCCATTCTTTAAATCCATCTTTTAGGTTGTTGATATCTTTTGACGGGAGGTTGCCGTTTTACGATCGTTGCTTCTGCTGCCTTTTCATCATTTTGGGTACAGTAGTCCTTTCCCTTGGATCCATTGGCAGTGTTACTTTCGGAAGGAGAGTTGATTAGTAAATTCCTTCATTCGCTTGTTCAATATGTCGAGACCATTAGCTGTTTTGTATGAAACATCGTTGATATATATATATATATATATATATGTTATTTTATTTCTTGCTCGTGCTTTCCTATCATTCTACAACAAATGGGTGATATTGAGCCTAGTGTTTATTGAGAAACGCGGCGCGATAAACGCGGCGACTGTCGCGCCTGTGACGCGGGTCGGGGCGTGACAGTTAAGGTGGTATCAGAGCCTTCATTGATGCATCCCTGCCTTTACCTTTTCAGTGTTGCCAATGGATCTGTTCTCTTGACAGTCCTTCTCTTTTATCTTACAGTTATATTATCTTAACCTTAATTCTTTTCCTTTGATAGTTCTTATGGCACCTCCAGTTCGTAAGCGAGGTCGAGGTAGGAGACGCGCTTCTCGACGTTCTCCGAGTCCTCTCTCCTCTCCTGTCCTCGTAGACCTCGAGGACACATCCATCATGTTGCTCCGACCTCTATTGAGAAACCACCAACTCAAGTGAGAGTTGATCAAATGACGACACCAGAACAATATCAAGTAGATTACGACTATGTTCGTATACATGGTGTTCCCCCACCTACGACTGGTCCTTCGACTTTCACTGTGCCTCAAGGTCCTGATATGCCCTTCTTGAATCGATCGGAATTTCAGAATGTTCCTTCTCATGGCGAAACCATACTACCATCGCCACATGTACCGATTCCTAATCCAGATATGTTATCTGGAGGTTCTAATCCTAAGAGTGTGCATTATATCCCTGATTTAGTGAAGGCTGTGGTTGATATGGGGACTCCAACATTTGAGGGTGTGAGATGCTACGGAAGCGGGTGCTTGGCTGAAGGAGATCAGGGAGACGTTTGATACCTTGATGGTCGATTAGTGCCATCGCGTGACGATTGCAACAAAGCTTTTGGGCAAGGAAGCGCGTAGATGGTGGCGGAATCTGAAGGAATCAGCTTCTGAGACTGTTACATGGCCTACCTTCGTAAAGAGGTTCAAAGATCGTTACTTCTCTCAGTATAGCAGGGATCAAAAAAGGAAGGAGTTCTTCAATATCTATCAAGGCAATAAGTCAGTTGATGGCTATGAGTGCCGATTCTTAGACTTACGGGAATTCGCTCCAGAATCCTGTACGACGTGTGACTTATGCAAACGATTTGAAGATGGTCTCAATATCAACATACGGGATCGCTTGAAGTCCGGAGATAAGTACGAGAGCCTTGACGCACTTGCGGAGGACACGCTAAGGGTCGAGGGCCTAATCCAAACGAGGCATGCCCTAGCCAAACGATCTCAAAAGAAAAGAGAAGGGAAAACACTGAGGAATGCGTCAAAGATGAGTAAAGGTTCTAGATCTTCGCGTAACATTCCCGTTTCGGCTGCTAGTTCTTCTCATCCTCGTGAACAACCAAAGATGGGTGGTAGCACATTGTCGAGATCTATCCCTTGGGCTAGTAGGTGCAGAAATTGTCAACAATCATGAAGGTCATTGTAAAGCCCCAAAAGTATGTTTTCAATGTCGGCAACCGGGACGGATGATATATTCTTGTCCCCAATTGGTCGGAGCTAGCGGGCAAAACTTTGCTTATCCTCGTGGTAAGGCGTCTCAGCCCTCACCATACGCTGCTTCTGGAAGTAGTCGACCAGGAACACAAGGTAACGTGGGCGGCCCAAACACCCGACTGCCTACGCATGAAAGGTACGAAACGCGAGTGTTTCACATGACACAAGATGAAGCTCGCACCGATCAGGTAAAAATGTCCGTTTGACTAAGATATCCGACCATTTGATATGCCAACTTCAATTTGTTGGGGTGGGCCCGATTAATCGACGCCGGCCCCCGAACAGCGCAACGTGGCTATAGCGGAAGCGCGATTTGTACCGAACGGCGTAGGGTGGCGAATTTTCGATTTTTAATATCTAAATTCAACCTTACGCCATTCGGCTTCTCCCGAGGGTCTGAGATGCTGCCCTAAGCCTCGGGAGATCGCGGTTAATTCGAATTATCAAAATTCGAATTTATTTCCAATTTATTCGAATTAATAATTTAGATCCAAATTAATCGAACAAAGCGGCAACCAGACGTTTTTCGATTATTTGGAGACCGAAATGATTTTTGATCAATACCAAACTTTCCAGAATAATTCTACACTTCCTAACGTTCGCAACCATAGGTCTTTCGAATTATTCCGACATCGTTTGATATTTTTCTCAAAATCAAATTTGTGGTTCGAAATCATTAATTCGAGTAAAACGGCAGTCTGCTGTCTTTTAACTATTTGACGACCGAAACGATTTCCGATAGATACCAAATTTTCCAGAATAATTCTACACTTCCCGACGTTTCCAACGAGGGGTCTTTCGAATTATTCCGATACCGTTTGGTATTTTTCGTAAATCAAATCGTTAGGGTTCGAGGTATACCTTCGGTAAACGAGATTTCTTCTAACGTCGCCTCGGATGGATGTGGCTACACCTCGTCTGGATCCCGGGGCCTCCGGGCTAGATCGTCACGCCGGTATGACCTTAAACAAACCTCCGAGACTGCTCCCGATGGCTAGACGCAGTTCGGTTCGGGCGTCGGGATTCGTCGAACGATCCGTCGGTTTTATGTGGCTTGAGAAGTTCAAAACTTCATCTTACTCTTTAGGTCTATCTTGTTATACTTAGGAAAAAAAAATCAAGCCCCTCTCTCAAGCAACAAACGTTGCTTTTATGATTTATGTAATTTTTTTTTTTTTATATATAATTGAGACACTTGTCAAAATAAATAAAAAATAAAACATGACTCATAGTTTCTACACATCCCAACGTGGATGTGTAGAATTTTCATTTTTTTTATTTATTCTGATAATTTCCTTTTGGCCCTTGAGGTTTCTAAATTCTCAATTTAGTCCCTCCATTTTAAATAATAAAATAATTAAATCCAACCTAATTATTTTAATTATAATTGAGCCTCACTTAGTTAATAAATTAAGCACTTAAGACATTCTTAAGTCCTAATTATTTCCGTGACTGTCACTGGAATTTAACTAAGTCGTCAACACCTCGTATCAACTTTGCCACTACCTCAACGAATCTCATTCGTTAGGTTCCACATAATAGCCCGCCGTTTTCGTTCAAGTTCATTACCATTTTTAAGCGCGACTCTCTAGGTCCGTCTCAACTGGCATGGGAGGAATCCACGAGTCCCGGTATTCGCCTAGCCAATCCCACGGTACCGGACAGATCCCAGTTGAGAATGAATTTTGATCTAATCGAAATTCGGGCGAACCGACTATAGTGTATACATTTAAATACTTCTTACGCCTTTCACTTGCGTCCCGGTTAGGTGAGAGTCATGCAAATGTCAAACTCACTAACCTAACACTATGTTATAATCAAGACCGAACCGATTATTTAAACTCCGCTCTGTATCTAATACAAGCAAGTTTTCCAAGCTTCGGCCGAAGGCTTTATAATCGTCGTTCTCCGATTACCTCATAGGACATTAACCTATACGAATATAGGCAGTGAATCCCAATAGCAGTCAAAGCCCGGTAATCACCTCCGTAAAGTCGGTTGCATTTCGTCGCTGACCTGTGTTTCATTTATGAACACTTGCGAGCCTAGCCAACTAGCGACAAACCGAAATCGCGAAAACAAATCCGTCAATGACCCTATCGGTCTGAGGCTGCTATAGTCATTCATTCAATCATTGACAACATCCTAGCCATGTGATTGAGACGAATACGAGCCGAATGTCCAAATACGCAATCTCTCCGATCACCAATATCTCCATCACGACCCACAACCTCTCAGGTAATCGGTGACACTACCGATACTATGTGGTCGTCAATGGATAAGTCATATTCGGATATCTAGTCGCCCACCTAGAATCCTTAGACTTATGGACTTTTTATTTAATGTTGAGATTAAGGACCGTCCGGTGTCTCCTCTCTCGTCCCACGAGAATCAGACGTCCAACTCAAACATTTGGGTGTTATTTATTTATCGCACTACCGGATGCCAAGTAGACTTTAAATTCGATAAATAAATAATAATGCCTTTATTATAATGAAAATATATATTCATTAATTTATTTGACGGTATATACAATAAACCTGTCTTACAACCTATACATCATCGTGCGTCCTATACTATTCCTAGTCCTCGTATGGCATTCCGAGGGCACACTCCCTAACAGCCTCCCACTTGCACTCGAATGCCATGCGATGCACCTAATGCCAGTCGCAATGGTATCGTAGCCCCATCTTGTCCAGATGCTGTTCCATAACTGCTTGGGACAAGGGTTTAGTGAGCGGGTCCGCCACGTTTTCTGCGGTGGCGATTTTCTGCACGGCGACTATCCCGTTTTCAACGAACTCACGTAATACGTGATATTTTCTCTCAATATGTTTGGACTTGCTATGAGATCGTGGTTCCTTTGCTTGTGCGACTGCACCGCTATTATCACACCAAAGTGTAAGCGGTCTGTCAACAACTGGTACCACAGTAAGTTCCTCCAAGAACTTTTTCATCCAAACAGCTTCTTTAGCTGCCTCTGAGGCTGCTATGTATTCTGCCTCGCACGTGGAATCGGCAGTTGTGCTTTGCTTGGAGCTTCTCCAAGACACTGCCCCACCATTGAGCACGAATACAAAACCTGAAGTAGATTTTCGGTCATCCACGTCCGACTGGAAGTCCGAATCGGTATAACCAACTACTTCTAGTCCCGCTCCTCCATAAACCAGCGTTAAGTCTTTAGTCCGTCTAAGGTATTTAAAGATATTCTTAACAGCTGTCCAATGTTCTTCCCCTGGGTTTGCCTGAAACCGACTAACCACGCTCACAGCGTAGGCAATGTCCGGTCGTGTACACAACATCGCGTACATCAGACTACCCACTGCAGACGCATACGGTATCCCACTCATCCGTCGTCTGTCTTCCTCACTTTGAGGTGACATTGACTTTGACAAATGGATACCATGTCGCATTGGTAAGAACCCTCTCTTAGAGTCATCCATTCTAAATTTCTTTAGGATTTTCTCTAAGTAAAGGGCCTGAGATAAGCCGATCGTATGGTTCGCTCGATCCCTGAACAAGCGAATACCTAGTATATACGTCGCTTCTCCCAGGTCTTTCATGGAGAATTCGGTTGAAAGCCATGCTTTCACCGATGAGAGCATCCCGATGTCGTTTCCTATCAATAGGATATCATTCACGTACAATACAAGGAACGACACCATACTCCCACTGCTCTTTCTGTAGACACATGGCTCATCTACGTTTTTCATAAATCCAAAGTTCCGAACTGCTTCATCAAAACGTAGATTCCAGCTGCGAGAGGCCTGTTTCAGTCCGTAAATTGACCGATTCAGTTTGCACACTTTGTGAGCATCTGCATGCGACTCAAAACCTTTTGGCTGCTCCATATAGATCTCCTCCTTGAGGAATCCATTAAGGAACGCCGTTTTAACGTCCATATGCCAAATCTCATAATCATAGTGCGCAGCTATAGCGAGCATTATCCGGATAGACTTGATCATGGCTACAGGTGAGAAAGTCTCCTCATAATCAACTCCCTCTTTTTGGTTATAGCCCTTGGCAACCAACCTAGCCTTGTACGTCTCAACTTGTCCGTCAGATCCAATCTTCCTCTTGTAAATCCATTTACCACCGATTGGTCTAAAACCACTCGGTAGGTCTACAAGAGTCCAGACTTTGTTGGAGTACATTGAGTCCATCTCAGCTCGCATAGCCTCAGTCCATCTCGCTGAGTCAACATCGGATATAGCTTGATCGAAAGTAGCGGGATCTTCTCTTAGAAGTCCCCTAGTCGCAACATAACCTTGTTCGACATGTGACATGCCATACCGCTGTGGTTGGCGAGGCACCCTTTCAGATCGTCGCATGACTGGTTCGCTCGGACCATCCGAATCCTGTGTGGACGTTTCGGTCAACTGCTCCTCGAGAGTGACCTCACGGCCAATGCCAAAATCTCGAATGAACTCTTCCTCGAGAAAATGTGCATGTAGGCCAACAACAATCCTTTGATCATCGTGAAAATAGAATAGGTACCCCATAGAGTCTTCGGGGTAACCTATGAAACGTCCTTTTACTGACCTAGACTCCAATTTATCAGTTTTCAGCTTTTTCACGTAGGCAGGGCAACCCCAAATCCTAATATGTGATAAGCTTGGTAACCGACCAGTCCATATCTCATACGGAATGCCGTTAATAGACTTCGTGGGACACCGCTTAATGGTATACGCCGCTGTCAAAAGCGCGTATCCCCACAATGACATTGGTAAATCTGTATAGCTTAACATAGAACGAACCATATCTAATAAAGTTCGGTTTCTACGTTCGGCCACGCCATTTAACTGTGGCGTGCCGGGCGGAGTCATCTGCGATATTATACCATTCTCCTTCAAGAACTGGTCAAACTCGACACTCATATACTCGCCACCTCGATCCGATCGAATGGCTTTAATGAGCTTCGAAGTTTGGTTTTCCACCAAGGCCTTATACTCCTTGAACCTTTCAAGAGCATCAGCTTTATACCTCATCAGATACGCTAGTCCGTAACGACTGTGATCATCCGTAAAGGTAATAAAATAGTGGAAGTCACCTCGAGCTTTCACATTGAATGGCCCACAAACGTCCGTGTGAATTAAACCGAGAATTTCCGTGGCTATATTAAAAGTCCCGGTGAAGGGTGATCGGGTCATTTTACCTTTGAGGCATCGGATAGGGATCTGATCCCAACGGTGTCAATATCCCGTTTTTCTCCAACTCGTGGATCTTGCGTTCTCCAGTATGACCTAATCGAAGATGCCACAAGTATCTCGCATTTATTCCCGACTTTCGTTTATTTGTGACAATATTCACAGATATATCGTTCTGAGTATTTAAATAGTACAAACCATTTATTAGTGTTGCGCTGCCAACATTTTTATTTCTATACATAATGTGGCATGTATTATTATTAAAACTAAATACATAACCATTCCTGCTCAAAACAGGAACAGAGACGATATTCTTAAATCCCCTCGGGAGTACAAGACAATCGTACAAACGCAACACATGCCCAGAAGATAATACAAGAGATCTTGATCCGACGTGGCTTGCCGAGATACTATCCCCGCTTTCCACTCTGACCTCGATCTCACGCTCCCCAAGCGCTCTACTTGGTCCCAGACCCTGCGTGGAAACACAAATGTGAGTACTAGCCCCCGAATCCAATATCCAGGAAGTAGAGTATACAGATGAAGAACAAACTGTTTCTAAAACATTAAGTTCCATACCTGACGCAGCCTGCTCACCCTTGAGCTTCGGACAGTCACGCTTCCAGTGGCCCAGCGCACCGCAATGTAGACACCTATCCGTCGGCTTTACACCAGTTTGTTTTGATTTCCCAGAAGATATTTTCTTCTTGGAAACCTTCCCTGTTGGCTTGAGCTTGTTGCCCTTCTTCTTTTTGCCTTTCTGGGGCTTCGAAGAAGTGGCGACAAGTGCAGTCTGCTTTGCCCTCTTCATCTGACCTTGCGCCGTTGCTAACTGATTCATCAGTTCGGGAAGCAATAGCGTCATACCGTTCAGATGATAGTTCACAATGAACGCATTAAAGGACGGAGACAGGGACTGCAAGATGAGATCATTTTGTAATTCCCGATCAAATCGAAAATTGAGAGTTTCCAACCTCTCGATCATGGTGATCATGTTCATAACATGTTCGCCAACATTCTCACCCTCAGACATCCTCGATCGGAAGAGCTGCGACGAAGTCGCATAACGAGCCGTCCTAGACGTCTCACCGTAAAGCTCTTTTAAATGTTGAACCATCACTCGAGCATCAGCCATATTTTCGTGGCTACGCTGCAGTGCGTTACTCATCGATCCGAGGACATGAGCCTTTACGAGCTTCTCGTCACGCAGTCGCTTGTCATAAGCGGCACGAGCCTGCTCGGATGCCCGCGCCCCTGGGGCCGGTGGCATTTCGGAGTCAAGGATATAAACTAGGTTCTCAATCTCAAGGAAAATCCTCAAGTTGCGAAGCTAGTCTGAATAGTTTGGCCCAGTCAACCTATTCTCCTTGAGCAGTACATTTAAAGCGGTCGACATAATTTCAAAAAAGAGAGAAAATGCTGCAGAAAAATAAAAGGCATATTAAGTCGATTGTATAGGTTATCAAACGCGAACAAGGACTTTTTATTCTGTTTGACTCCCACTATCTTTTCATAAACTCCATTCTCCCTACGGATGTTTTGGAAGTTTCGTTGATAACTCCGATAGTGGAGTTGATGTCCCCGTGGACGGGTGCAAACCTCAACCTCTGTCGTTTTATTAGTTTGCAGCGGCCCACGAAGTCGTGCTCCGCACGAATCCGACCTTGTCGAATGTCTCAACTATCTTTGTCTCAGTCAGGGACCCCCGCCGGCAAACCCGGAACAAGGCGGTATGACTGTCTAAGTGCGACCTATCAACGTTGCTCAAAACCGCACACTTGAACCATACGTTTTACCGCACAGTGTGGTCTTGGCGAGCGGCACAAATGCACCCGAGCAAGCCAAAACAAAAGCAAATGCAAGGCGCCGGCATACCCGAAACCAAACCTTGCATTTAGATTTTGTAACAACTAGACCCGGGCTTGATAGAAGACAGGGCATCCAATCCCTTTACTCACTTAGTATTCGTACGGGAGATTTTTGTAACTCATAGCATATTAAAATTAAGCACGAGCACGTAAATGCATTAAATAAATTCCTAACCCTAGGAAAGCAATTTAAATGGACAAATATGCGGACTATTTCTAGACTGGTCCTATTACATGGATCGTAAAACGATCGGGGTCTTCGATCTTCCAACGTCGAATCATCGTTATGATGGTTGTCGAATCCTCCAATCTCGCCTTGCGTCGAACGGCCGTCATTTTATCTAACATATCTTATAAAGCAATAAAATACAACACGGGGGGAATTAATTCCCAAACAACCTGTAATCCATGTACATACCGGGGGGCGGCAAACGACCCTTAAACAAATAACCCGATTGAACCTAAGCCCGCGTAAATGTCCCACATAAACATGCAACACAGAATTTTAACGTCGGGTGTCCAACCGACGTCACGAGCGACGATAGTCTCCAAACTACGTCGACCGTTCGTTCGCCACATCGGCTTTCGAGGCCTTCGGTCGAACCATTCATGAGCCTTGGCTCTGATACCACTGTTGGGGTGGGCCCGATTAATCGACGCCGGCCCCCGAACAGCGCAACGTGGCTATAGCGGAAGCGCGATTTGTACCGAACGGCGTAGGGTGGCGAATTTTCGATTTTTAATATCTAAATTCAACCTTACGCCATTCGGCTTCTCCCGAGGGTCTGAGATGCTGCCCTAAGCCTCGGGAGATCGCGGTTAATTCGAATTATCAAAATTCGAATTTATTTCCAATTTATTCGAATTAATAATTTAGATCCAAATTAATCGAACAAAGCGGCAACCAGACGTTTTTCGATTATTTGGAGACCGAAATGATTTTTGATCAATACCAAACTTTCCAGAATAATTCTACACTTCCTAACGTTCACAACGATAGGTCTTTCGAATTATTCCGACATCGTTTGATATTTTTCTCAAAATCAAATTTGTGGTTGAAATCATTAATTCGAGTAAAACGGCAGTCTGCTGTCTTTTAACTATTTGACGACCGAAACGATGTCCGATAGATACCAAATTTTCCAGAATAATTCTACACTTCCCGGTCCAACGAGGGTCTTTCGAATTATTCCGATACCGTTTGGTATTTTTCGTAAATCAAATCGTTAGGGTTCGAGGTATACCTTCGGTAAACGAGATTTCTTCTAACGTCGCCTCGGATGGATGTGGCTACACCTCGTCTGGATCCCGGGGCCTCCGGGCTAGATCGTCACGCCGGTATGACCTTAAACAAACCTCCGAGACTGCTCCCGATGGCTAGACGCAGTTCGGTTCGGGCGTCGGAATTCGTCGAACGATCCGTCGGTTTTATGTGGCTTGAGAAGTTCAGAACTTCATCTTACTCTTTAGGTCTATCTTGTTATACTTAGGAAAAAAAAATCAAGTCCCTCTCTCAAGCAACAAACGTTGCTTTTATGATTTATGTAAATTTTTTTTTTTTTTTTATATAATTGAGACACTTGTCAAAATAAATAAAAAGTAAAACATGACTCATAGTTTCTACACACAATTTTGGCTCCGCGGTTATTAGATCATTCCTATAAGCATATTACTGACACGCTCAAATACTAGCAAGTGTACTAGGTCGTGTAAGTAGTAAAATGGACGAAGTCCATGTATCGATCCACGAAGACAGCTCGATTAATTCTAAGAAAATATTCCTAATTCTAATTTAAACTAACGGAATTTTTATAGTTTTGATGATTTGAAAGAGATAAAACACAAATAATAAAATATACGTAAATAAATAGGTGAGGATAGAGCAGTTAACGACGAACGTGATTAAGACACATGCTCGGCATGAAATATTCCTACATCTTCATGCATTATCATCTATCTAATCAACATAAATCAAGTCGAGATGGAATTTCCTAATATATGTGCTACCTGTTATTCACGTAACTAGCAACCCTACGTAAATAGAGAACCAGTCAACTATATGTCTATATGACTGTAGTTCCTATTCGTGCATTCGATCTTCGTGAAATTCACCGAGTTTAGATGCTTTCGGCGCCTGAAGTCTCGGAAACCTCACATACGAAACCGAATTCCATCTCTGGTCGGTTTTACATAGTGGTATTCAATGTTTTGTTCTAATCGATCTAATCACTTAGTCCGTCTCATAAACCAATCAATAATCATACGCATGGAGGCCAAACGCATGTACGCATATGAAGCACAAACAAAGAATACGTAGCTCACATCATATGATTAAATTAAATAATAATTGCATATTAATACGTAGTCATAATCTGGCCTCACACGACCTTAATCACAAAAGAAATTAGCCTAGCATATTAATATACGAAAACGACAAAGAATCAAAAGAAAACATTGTCGAAAACGAAATATTAAAAGAAAAGAACTCGTCCCTTCACAGTGCTCGAATCTCGCCGTGTTTCCTTCGCAGCCGTCTTTTACCTTTTTATTATTAGCTGTATTCGCTGCCAAGCCCCCTTTTTAATTCGCTGTTGTCTCCTTTATATGGAAATAGAAGCCGACTTAAGCAACTAAATCCAATATTATATCATATTCGAATCTTCAATATCTTTGACTTCCTCCCCCTTCAAGCTCGGCTCCCACCTTGGTGAATATTGTAACTATGCTTGACTTATTCGCATATCTAGGTAATTGTCAGGTGGTCTTGACTTGTTCTTCTATTTCCACGTGTATGCGTAAATCTAGGAAATCCCTTGAGATGTTTTGCTCTTTAAACACGTGATTTGTGGGCTAAATAATTTCCATGAGCCAAATCTACCGATCATTGTTGTCCAGTCCAATTCATGATTATACTTTGCGTGTGTGATTCCTTGACTTTGGTCCTTTGCTCCGATATCTACAAAATATGAAGTATAAACGCAAACATAAAATATTCGAGATATTTCGATAAATGACGGTCGAAAATGCGCTTTTACGGGGACTAAAATAGTGTAAAATCCTAACTTATCAATTACTACTCCTAATATTTTTCCTTCCTCACATTCTGGCCCAATTTATCGATACTTCTTCAGGCCAAGTGCTCATCGGAGAACGCTCGATCTATACCATTATTGATTCAGGGTCTGATCGATCTTATATTCGGGACAGTCTTACTGTAAGTCTACCTTATCGTGCAGATGCATTATCACCAATAATGGTGGTTCATAATCCGATTGGGGAACAAATCGAACAAAACTCTGTCTTCAAAAGCTGTCCTATCTCTATCAAGAACGCTATCCTAGAAGCTGATTTAATACCGTTGCCATTGGTCGATTTGGATGCCATTCTTGGCAAGGATTGGGCTCTCTCGCCATCATGCAATTCTTGATTTTCGGGCAAAACTTGTTACGTTTCGTAGACCGGGATTTCCAGAGTTAACTTTTGAGGGTGGAAGTTCATCTACTTCACTTCCTATCGTTTCAATATTTTCTACTCACAGATTGATGCGTAAAGGATGTGAGGCATTCCTAGCTTCAATCATCGACACTTCTCATCCTACACCTTCGCTTGATGATATTCCCATCGTTAAGGAGTTCTCTGATGTGTTTCCTGAGGATCTTCCTGGTCAACCACCTACTAGAGAAGTGGATTTTGTCATTGACACACTTTCTGAGACGGCTCCTTTATCAATACCTCCTTATAGAATGTCTCCAGTTGAACTTAAAGAGCTCACGACTCAATCGGAAGAATTGTTAGCTAAGGTTTCATTCGCCCAAGCACATCTCCTCGGGGTGCTCCTGTTCTTTTCGTCAAGAAAAAGAATGGATCACTTCGTCTACCGAGGATTGATGACTTGTTCGATCAATTGCAAGGAGCAGCTGTATTCTCGAAGATCGATTTGCGATCTGGTTATCATCAGCTCAATATTAGGGAATCTGATATCCCTAAGTTTGCCTTCGTACCAGATATGGTCACTTCGAATTTCTGTGTGATGCCTTTTGGACTCACAAATGGTCCTGCAGCTTTCATGGATATCATGAATCGAGTCTTTCGACCACATCTGGATAAGTTTGTTATCGTTTTTATCGATGACATACTTACATATTCCAAATCAGACGAAGAGCATACTTGTCATCTTAGAATCGTATTGGAGACCCTTCGTGAAAATCGGCTCTATGCTAAGCTTTCGAATGTGAATTCTGGCTTTGTGAGATTAGCTTTTTGGGGAATTGCATAACCAAGGAAGGAATACTCGTAGATCCAGGAAAAATAAAGGCCATACTAGATTGGGATCGTCCAAAGAATGTGACAGAAATACGGAGTGTTTTGGGATTAGCCGGGTATTATCGAAGATTTGTCAAAGATTTTTCCTTGATAGCTTCATCATTGGCTAAGCTTACTCGAAAGGGGATGATATTTGAATGGAATGACGATTGCGAGAAAGCCTTCCAAGAGTTGAAAAGACGACTTACTGCGGCCCCTATTCTTACCTTGCCGAATCCGGAGATTAAGGAATTCACTATCTATAGTGATGCGTCGAGACGAGGCCTAGGTTGCGTACTCATGCAAGAGGGAAAAGTGATTGCCTACGCCTGGAAACAATTAAAAAAGAATAAAGAAAACTATCCAACACACGATTTGGAGTTAGCCTCCATCGTGTTTGCATTAAAAATCTGGAGGCATTATCTTTATGGTGCGACCTGTCGAGTCTTTAGGGACCACAAAAGCCTTAAAATACATCACTACTCAAAAGGAGTTGAACCTTCGACAACGGCGATGGATGGAGTTAATTAGCGACTACGATCTAATTATTGATTATCATCCAGGTAAGGCCAACGTCGTAGCCGATGCACTTAGTAGAAAAGCTTCTACATCACTTGCTTCGATCCAAACAGATTATCTCCCTCTCTTGGAACAAATAAAAGGTCTCCGTATATCGCTTCATCCTGAGGAGACAAACGAAGCTTCATTTCTTGCTAAATTCGAGGTTGGACCCACCTTGTTCGAGCAGATTCAAGAAAAGCAATTGCAAGACAATCATTTGCAAATTATTGCAAAGCAAAAACAAGAAGAGGCGAGCGACTTTAGAATTCGAGACGACGGAATCCTAACTTTTCGAAATCGGGTTTGTGTACCATCAGACGAGGATCTTTGTAAGGCCATCCTTGAGGAAGCTCATTCCTCCGCCTACGCTATGCACCCTGGTAGTACAAAAATGTACCGAACTCTTCGAGAGCATTATTGGTGGCCCGGCATGAAGCAAAACATTGCGGAATTCGTATCAAAATGCTTGTCCTGCCAACAAATTAAAGCGGAGCATCAGAAGCCAGCGGGCACTCTCCAACCTCTCCCCATTCCAGAGTGGAAATGAGATAATATTACCATGGATTTTGTATCCGGGTTGCTTCGAACTCATAGAGGTCATGATTCCATATGGGTTATTGTCGACCGTTTAACCAAATCAGCCCATTTTCTCCCCGTGCGTAATAAAGATAGCTTGGAAAATTAGCCAAGTGTATGTGGATGAAGTCGTGAGGCTGCATGGCGTACCGGTGTCTATTGTATCTGATCGATACCCGCGATTTACTTCACATTTTTGGCCTAGTCTTCAGAAGGCATTAGGTACGAAATTGTTATTTAGCACAACTTATCATCCCCAGACTGACGGGCAATCAGAGAGGACGGTTCAAACATTAGAAGACATGTTACGTGCTGTTATGTTAAATCTAAGCGGCAGCTGCGACAAATATGTGGCATTGATGGAGTTTGCATATAACAATAGCTATCATTCTAGCATATGTATAACGCCATATGAAGCGCTCTATTGCTCGGAAGTGTCGAACACCACTCTTTTGGGATGAAGTTGGCGTAGAAAAATTGAACAAGTGGAGCTTATTGAAGATGCAACTGAAAAAGTGAAACTCATTTGAGAAAGGCTCAAAGCGGCTCAAGATCGACAGAAAAGCTGCTGATAACAGAAGACGTGAACTAGAGTTCAAAGAAGGAGATAGAGTGTTCCTAAAGATTTCTCCTTGGAAGGGCGTATTACGATTCCGGCATCGAGGGAAGTTAAGCCCAAGATGCATAGGTCCTTTTACCATCACAGAGAGGATTGGCCGTGTAACGTATAGGCTGGAGCTACCATCTGAATTATCCCAAATCCATGATGTCTTTCATGTGTCTATGCTTCGACGATACGAACCCGATCCTTCGCATATACTCGAGTCTCCTCCACTTGAACTTAAGGACAACCTTACCTACGGTTCAAATTTTAGATCGACAAGAAAAGAAGTTACGTAGCAAGTCCATTCCGATGGTGAAAGTTCCTTGTCGAAGCGAGAAAGTCCAAGAAGAAAGGTGGGAACCAGAATCACTCATGCGTCATCAATATCCATACCTTTTTGATTCGTAGGTATATTTACGTTTCGAGGTCAAAACCTTTTGAAGGGGAGATATCTTATAACATCTAAATTGTTTTTCTAAAAACATTCCAATCTAGCAAAGAGCCCAAATAGATGGATTAAATACTTTCTTTTTCATCATTATCATCTCACTTAGCATTTCCTACGTGAGGAACCCACCGCTAAGCAAAGAGAAAGGGAGAAATCTCAGCAACTTGATCATCTAGCTATAGAGCTTACTGAAATCGAGCTATATAGAGGTAAGAAGTGTTCTGTTTCCAACTAAAATCAGTTTCGAAACCAAAATCTCTGCTGTAAATTTTCTGGTTTTCGCAGCTCTTGTATTTCACGTTTTTGACCTAGCTACAGTTATCGAATTCTTACGAAACTTGTTTCTGTGGAACGTTAACTCTCTTAGGTGTTCACAGCCACTTGAATCGGTTCAATCCGATCATTCCTCGATTTTTTTGTGAATTTTTTAAGCTAACAGCGCAAATCTGAAAAACTGCTGTTTTGCAAAAATTCTGCTGTCGCAGTGGTAGTGTTTCTGGATTTTGACCCACTTATACTTATCCGTTTCCTTTGAAACTTGTTTCTATCGAAAGCTCACTTCCCAACCTGTTCATAGCCACCGAAACCATCTCAATCGGACAATCCTACAATTTTCTATGATTTTTGAAGTAGCTGATACGAATCTGAAAATTTACAGCAACTTGAAGGAAATTTCTAACGGTGAAGTTGGTCGTTATCACTTATTAGGCGAAGGAACATCAGTCGAGGGCTCGAGGGCAGCTTCGGGTCTTGGGGAACGCTAGGATTTGACACTTTGAGTGGATAATACGGGGACGCCTTCCCTTCAGGGGACGTGTGGACCTCGTCGTGTCGTTTTTATTGCGTTGTTCTATGTCATCGTGATAGGTCATCTTTTTACATGCGGTGACGTCATGGCTATTGTTTGGGAATAGTGAGCCTTGCCGGCTATAGGATGTTGATATTGGTTGGTATTTATCGTATGAGTCTTTGCGATTTGGGTTGAGAGTTATACGAGCTATTGTTTGATATGGTACTATATAATTCTATGACTCGATTGCTTATATGGACTCGTGTTGCATAAACTTGGTACCAAGTGTAATAGCCGGAATGGCCACGTTCGGGTGAGTGGAGAGTGGCAAATCGAGTAGTAGCCCGTGGCTTGGCCACCCGGGTGAGTGAGGCCCAACGAGTGCACCCTTCTAGTGCCGTGTCATGCTATTGATTATTGATGAAGGGTGGTCGTTGGGGAGATTAGATAGGCCGATGTCGAGTCTGTGGGACATGCATATTATAGCAGTAAATGCGTCAGTTTAGGTTCATGGGTCTAGAGTACGGCGACGGAATCGTCTGACTCTCGACGGGGAGTTCAGTTCGAGGGAGGAATTGGCCATCCATGCGTTATTGATATGATATTTTTTTGTGGATTATGTTGGCCTATGGGTCATGCCTTGTTGTTGTTGGGTATTGAGTTTGTCATACGAGTGTTAGTAATATTGTCACGTAAGAACGTGGGTGTACTTTGTTTGACTCGGTGTCATCGTGGAGGACCCACCTTCTGAGAGGGAAGGTGTGTCCGTATTATCTCCTCACTGAGCTTTGCTCACCCCATTCTTTAAATCCATCTTTTAGGTTGTTGATATCTTTTGACGGGAGGTTGCCGTTTTACGATCGTTGCTTCTGTTGCCTTTTCATCATTTTGGGTACAGTAGTCTTTTCCCTTGATCCATTGGCAGTGTTACTTTCGGAAGGAGAGTTGATTAGTAAATTCCTTCCTTCGCTTGTTCAATATGTCGAGACCATTAGCTGTTTTGTATGAAACATCGTTATATATATTTATATATATATATATATATATATATATATATATTTAAATATGTTATTTTATTTCTTGCTCTTGCTTTCCTATCATTCTAAACAAATCGGTGATATCGAGCCTAGCATTTATTGATAAACGCGGTGATTGTCGTGCCTGTGATGCGCGGGTCGTGACAATCCGATGCAGCAGAGGACCTGAAAGTGGTTTGGTAAATACATCGACCAGTTGACTTTCAGACCGCACGGGTAGCAACTTAATTGAACCATTTGAGACATGATGCCTTATAAAATGGCAATCTATCTCAATATGCTTCGATCTTTCATGGAATTTAGGGTTAAAAGCTAACTTCAGTAATGACTGGTTATCCTGGCACTTGCTTCGAGGTGCGGTATAATTCTTGTAGCGGTTGTTTAATCCACAGGATCTCTGCAACTACAACTCCCAAGGCCCTATACTCTGCTTCCGTTGAAGATCTTGACACCGTGGCCTGTTTCTTCACTTTCCATGTCACCATAGTCCCCTAAGAAGGTACAATAGCCTGTGATCGACTTCCTTGGGTCCTTACAAGCCGCCCAGTCCGCATCTGCAAAAGCCTTGAACTGTAAGTCTAACAGTGAAGTCATCAGAATTCCCTGCCCTGGAGTGGCCTTTATGTATTTTAGCAAGTGATGTGCCGCCATGAGGTGTGTGGTCCTTGGTGATGCCATGTATTGACTGAGCTTGTGAACTGTATAGGAGATATCAGGTCTGGTAAAGGTCAGATACAACAACCTCCCTACTAACCTTCTGTACTTGAAAGGGTCACTGAGCAGTTCTCCATCACTCTCAGTTATTTTGTCACTCGGGTTCATGGGGGTTGTTAGTGGTCTTGCTTCAAGATCCTCTGTCCTCAAGAAGTTGGAGAGCATACTGCCTCTGGCTAAGATAGATACCTTCTTGGTTCCTTACCACCTCCAATCCAAGGAAGAATTCCAATCTCCCCAAATACTTATTCTGAAACATGTGCTCAGGAAAACCTTTGCCTCTTGTATCTTTTCCATGGATGGTCCTGCTAGGATGATGTCATCCACATAAACCAGTAGAATCACCATGTGATCCCCTTTGCCCTTTACAGACAGTGTGTGATCAGACTGTATCTTAATGAAGCCATTCCTCATCACAACCTCTGAAAATTTTATGTTCCATTGCATACTTGACTGCTTCAAGCCATATATTGACTTATGAAGCCTACAGACCATCCTGTTGGAACCTGTTCGAGTGTGATCCTTGAAAAACCCCTCTGGTAACTCCATGAAAATTTCCTCTGTAACGTCCATTTTTTTAGGATAAAATAATAATAATAATATTAATAATAGTTTAATTAATCTTAAGGTAGAATTGAGAATATAGAAAATAAGGGGTACTGAAAGAAATGAAATATAAGGACTAAGTTGTCTACGTAAATAAGTTTAGGGTGGAAAAATAAATGAAATATGGAAGGACTTATTAGAAAATAGAGACATTATATTAGTATCACCTCTCACCTCTCATTTGATCTCTCACACACGTTTTTGGCCAAGGAAGAGGGAGAGATGGCGTGACTATCTATGGAGGGTTAAGCAAGATTTTGAGATCAAAGGCTTAAATATTAGGTAAAGAAAGTCTTTACCTCGTCTCTTTCTTTCTAATCGTTTGTGGATGGAAGTATAGGAAACTAGGGTTTCGGATTTTATTGGGCATTTCAATTTGGGTCTTGGTATGATGATGTTGAAGGGTTAATAAGCATTCTTAAAGTATGTTAAGAATAGGTATATGCTTAATTTCGTGAGAAGCTTGATAATTTGGGAAGAATTGAATTAATGAGGTTCAAGGCTTATGGGTAGTATATTGCTCACCAAGCGTTTGTTTAAATGTCCATGAGAGTGGCATGCAATCTTAAGGCACTTCTTGATGGCTTGTGCCATGATATTGGTGGTTACGGAACAAGGCAAAGTTCGAGCAATAAGACGGAGCAATAAGGAGGTCGACTTTCTTTAGGGGTTGGAAGAACGAACGTTAAGCTTTTGCCGAGGTAAGTACGAGGGAGTAGAACTTGTATATATAATTCAAATGCATATTATGTTGAAGCATCGACTCAATCTTGAGCTGTTGAACGGCATACGAGTCGCTATGGAATCTAGTTCTAGAATATTATGGTTTTTACTCTCATTACGTTAATGGATTGTCTATCTTATGCATCGCTTTAGCGACGTGTGATGTGAGTGGGTGGATTATTCGGTGTGCTTGGAACTTTTATGTTTGGTTGATGGTGTCACCGTGTGTAAGCGCGTGACTCTGTAGTGTTGACCTAGGGGCCAATGTGGGCCGTTGACTGTGATAGTGTGCGCCTTGGGGCCAATGTGGGCCTAACGATTAAGTACAGCAGCTCTGGGTCGGAGTGTGTGTGTGGCCGATGGGTCGGAGTGTGTGTGTGGCCGGTAAGAGTGCTGTTGCTTAAGAGTTGTGTTCGTTTGTGTGGTAGTCGTTGATTGGTGCTCTATTTTTCTTGTTTGCATAATTACGTATTTGGGGTGTATATATGCATGTTCTATTGTACTTACTGAGTCTATTGACTCACTCCCGTTATTACATTTTTTCAGATCCTCATTCGGGAGGAAATACTTAGCGGATGGGACGATTATGCAGGGCAATGGCGGCGCATGTAAGGGACGACCTGTGGCCGGCTCATGGATACTTTAGGACTTTTGTTTTTGAGAGGTTCAGGTTTATGCGCAGCGTATGTATATAGTAATCATCGAACGCAATTTTGGCTAGTCCCTTGCGTAGCATGTTTATCAACTTTTGCTGTACATAAACAGGCCAAAGTGTAAAAGGGTGGAGGGTGGCTTTGACGTGTATCTATTTTTCGTAGATAATATAAGTTAAAACTTTGAACCTTTTGGAAGTATTTTGGGGTGTTACAATTTCCTTCTGCCAAATCTCCATTGAGAAAGGCATTGATAAAATCCATTTGCTATGTGCCATGATGATTTTGATGGTGCTGGGTTTGGCCACCGGGGCAAAGGTATCTATGTAATCTACCCCCTCTGTTGGTCGTACCTCTTAGCAACTAGCCTGGCTTTGTACTTTTCCACTTTGCCAACTGAATTGACTTTATTTTTGTAGACCCACCGGCTGCCAATGGCCTTACTACCTTGTGGGAGAGAGACAACAGACCAGGTCCCATTATCCTCTAATGCCTTAAACTCTTCTTCCATTGCTTGCAACCATTTGGTGGATGTAGAGGCCTGGGAATAGCTCGTAGGTTCTTGTGCTAAGGCAACATTTGAGATCATGGCCTGGTACTGTGGTGAGAATTTGTGGTATAATAAGAATTCTGATAGACGGTAGGCAACCTTTGCATCCACCAATCTGTTGCAGTGGTAGTCCCTCAAGTAAGCATGTTGCTTTGATAACCTTCCTGTATCCTCTGTTACTGCTCTTGTTGTAGCTGGTTTGGTGGTTGTGGTTGGTCATTAATATGGGGTTCAGGTGGCTGGACTTGCACCTGTTCATCAGCATTATTCTCTGTTTCTGAGACTATGTCTCCCTGATCAGACAGTGTGATTTCCTTATAATTATCAAGTGACAAGTCTGTCTCTTCGACCATAGGATCTGGACCATGGGACCTGGGCAGCACCAGTGTTGCAAAAGGATCTGATAGAAGTACATATTCCTCCTTCTTGAATGGAAACACACGTTCTGTGAATCTTACATCTCTATATATAATACCTCCCTAGTCTTGACATCCAACACTTTGTAGCCTTTCATACCATTTGGGTATCCAATGACCACGCACTATCTTGCTCTAGGATCAAACCTCTTCCTACCTGCTGCAAGAGTGGAACAAAAACACAAAGAGCCAAAAGCTCGAAACTGGTCATAATTAACAGGTTTTTGTAACAATATTTCATAGGGGACATGTTGCCTAGATTAGTTGAGGGAGTACTATTTATCAGAAATGTTGATGTCCAGACACACTCGGACCAGTACTAAATTGGCAATCCATATTGAAACAGTAACGTCCCTGCAACATTTAAAAAGGCTGATGTTTATTCTCCACCACAGAATTTTGTGGTGTTTGGACACAAGAAAGATGATGAATGATTCCATTCTGCAAGCCAATGAGTTTGAATTCCTTTGCATTATCAGTTCTAACAGCTTTAACCTTACATGAGAACTGTGTTTCTACTAAAGCAAGAAAATATGACATGATTGATCCAACCTCAGACTTATATTTCATCATAGACAACCAGGTAAACCTCGAATGATCATCTACAATGGTTAGGAAATACCTACGTCCTAAGTGAGATGATACGTGAAAGGGCCCCCAAACACCACAATGTACTAAATCAAAGATAGGACACACAGTTTTGTTATCATTGGGGAAAGCATTTTTCCTTTGCTTTGCAAGAGGACAGCTTTTACACTGCTTTTTCTCAACAGAAATGCTTTTATTCAAAGAACCACTGATGCTTTCTAATACTCTGATGGATGACCCATCCTATTACGCCACAGAGTAGTTGACAACTTATTAAGAAAAATATATCTAATTTCAGAAAGTAAGTGATTAACAGGAACACTTCGAATTATGTATGCTACTTGGTCACCCTTGCCAATCATTTGCTGCTACTTGTCCTGCACCACAAATCCATTAGCTTGAAACAAGAACTTAAACCACACTGATTAGCCAGATAGCTTACAGAGATAAGATTGAACTGAAATTCTGCAACTAGTAAGACATCAGTCAGTGTCATAAACTCATTTATCACTACTGAACCTGCTCTATTAACTTTCATAACTGTGTTGTCAGACAGTATGACATTTGACTCCTCTATTTTATGATTAGATATGAGAGATGGACTACTGCAAAGATGCCTAGTTCACTTGAATCAACTAACCACACTCTGCAATTGGTCAGTCTAGGGACGTTATGAGCTAAGCAGATACATGTGCTCATTCCTACATGATGAGATGAGTCTTGGTTAGCTAAGATTGAGTGGCTAGCAGTCTGATCAATCAGTGCCTTTAGACTCTATAGCTGGAAAGGAGTAAGTTGCACTTGAACCAAGGCATGTTCTGAGCATGACCATACTGTTGGATGACTATGTTGGGGCTGCTTACTGGTTATCTTAGTCACAGCTTGATTGACCCTGGTTGTCTTAAATCTGGAGCCCCCTCTGAAACCAGGTGAAAAGCCATGGATTTGATAGCATGTATCAACAGTGTGTCCCATTTTATTACAGTGGGTACACAAGGGCCTCATGGTCTCTTTCTTCTGATTATAGGTGGTCCTCTTTGGCAATTCTTGCTCGGCCTTAGCAGCTAGCATGGCCATGTTGTTAACTTGGTCCTCACTGTTCTTGATGACTCCTAAAGCCATGGTATGGACCTTTCTTTTTCTTCTTGGACCAATAAAGAAAACACCTTGTTGATTGATGGCAAAGGATCCATGAGGAGAATTTGACCCCTTATTTGTGAGTAGGAGTCATTCAATCCCATCAAAAAAGTCAGCACGCATTCCTCACTCGGGCAATCTTTAATCTTGTTGATGCCTCCAGAAGTACACTCACAAGTTGGCCTATAGTTGCTTAACTCATCCCATAGAGGCTTGAGTTTAGTGAAATAGACTGATATCCCATTTGAGCCTTGCGCAAGATTCATCAGTTCCCTTTTTAATTAGAAGATCCTGGACTTGTTTGTCTGCTCAAATCTCTCCTCCAAATCCAGCCAAACTTCCCTAGCAGATGATGAATACAGAATACTCGCCTATATTTCTTTGGAAACAGAAAATCCAAGAAATTACCATATTGTTGTTTCTTTTCCAAGCTGCCAGTTGATTTTGAGTACCCGCCTGATCCTGAGCATCGACCACTGGTGGCTTGAGAGTGTCATTGATAAAACCTTCTTTGTTCCTACCAATTAGGGCTATCATCATCGCTCGGCTCCATGTAGCATAGTTGTTTCCATTCAACTGCTCATGTGCGAGTAATTGCCCCGAGATATCGTCGTTGTTCAAGAAGTAAAGATCGTTGATGAGGACGACTGAGCTCGTGGATTGATTTGGAGGTGGCGCGGCCATGGTGTTCGGTTGAATGCTTCAAGATTTCAACAATTCACAGATCTCTCTGATACCATATCAAAACTAGAATCGATGTTTGTAAACGGGAGAGAATTAACATGGTTCGGACTAAACAATCCTACGTCCACGGCTGGAAGCTAATAATATTGACTGGGACGTTTTACAGTACAGATAATAGCACTCAAATGAACAGAGTGAAGAAGAACAGAGTAAAAAGATCAAAACGCACATTTGATCTATTTATATTTTCAAATTTGGCGCCATAAAATGTTGGTCTATTTTACTCGTTGGAAGCAGCATAAAACGTCGTTGCGAGCCGCGTCTTTATAAGTAATACTCCCTTTACACGAAAGCCCGTTTTTTCCATCTTCAAACGTTTTCTCCCCTGCTTTACTGTTCCATTCGTTCTTCTTCTGTTTTAACTGGAAATATGCTTTCAGGTTCTGCTTATAATTTGATAAGAACTGTTGGAAAACACACTCGCTTTTATCCATTATGACTTTCCTCGAACATAAGCAGCAGAGGTGATTTGCCCACATTAACTCCAAGCGTTTGTTATACTAAGAAGTGTTAGTGTATCATGTATATTAGGAACATTCTTTTAATGTAAATTAAGAAGTTAGCTTAATTGTAGAATCGCTGCCTTTATTACGGTGATCATAGCCTACTACAGCTTAGGGACTTGTCTATATATGATGTAACTTGTATTCTATAATGATATACACACAAAGAGAGGTTTTCGTATATTGTCTTTCTGTCATGGTATCGGAGCAAGGTTGATATAATCTTCTCGTTAACATATATCCTCGTTCTTTGAGTATCGTGTGTCTATGGCGTCCACCAGTGAAACAACTGTTAATGATAAAATCGGCCCCCACCGCACAATCTCTCCTTACGACAATACCGCCAATGATAATCCCGGCCTTTTGATCACTCAAGTTCAACTCCGTGGAGAAGTCTACTGCGATGAATGGTTTCAGGCTGTTCGATTGGCGTTTCGTGCTCGTAAGAAATTCGTATTTCTTGATGGTTCAATTGTTGGACCAAGTCCGAAGTCGAAAGATTTAGACGATTGGTGGACGATTCAGTCTCTTTTGATTTCTTGGATCATGAACGTCATCGAACCTTTGCTTCGATCATCTATTCCTCACAAAGATGTGGCAGTCGATTTGTGGCAGCATCTTTATGATTGGTTCTCAGTCATCACGGGATCTCGTCTTCAACAATTCAAGGATGCTTTATCAGAATGCAAGCAAAAGGGTTTATCTATTATGGCATATTATGGTAAGTTGCAAAAATTGTGCGAGGATTTTGGTTCGTCTGATAAATTAGATTTGACTTCTTTATGTGACAATTGTGTATCCATAGTCAAATCATTATTGGCTCAACACCGAGAGGATGAAAAAGTTCATCAGTTTCTTTTGGGTTTGGATTCGGATCTCTACGGCTTTGTTAAATCTCACATTCTCTCCCAACATCCGTTGCCGCCTCTTGAATGTGTATTCTCCACTTCAAGAGGAAAGTTTGCGCACCACCGGTCCAAGGCAAGAGATTCATAGCGGTGAGGTTTTCAGCTTCGCCATAAAGGCTGACAGTCGTCCGCGTCGTCACTGTTCTCATTGTAATCGCCGGTCATGATGTTGATTCCTGCTACGATCTTCATGGTTATCCTCCTGGCTTTGCTCGCTGTCGGCTTGGTAATCGTGGCGGTTCTGCACGTGGTCGAGGAAGAGGTGTTGCTTCTGGTAGGGGTGGAGACTTTGCTCCTGTCACTGCTGCTAGTCCAATAATCGCCCAAGAATCTCCTACCTTCTTTGTGACATCATCTGCTTCTCCAAAGACTTCAGTTGAATCGGACGTTGCTAGGGTCAATATTGTCGCTGGTCCAACTGATCATGGTCGTGCAGTCACTGGTTAACCAATTGTTGTCGATTTCTTGCATCCTGCCAAAAGTGGTGCTACTGAGAAGTTGTCGGGTAAGCGTTCTTCTAATGAATGGATGTTTGATTCCGGTGCTACACATCATATGACGGGTTTCCTGGAGTATTTTTTACCGGTTCGAGATATTTGCCCACGACCAGTTCAACTTCTCGATGGCACTGTAACACTTGCTTCCAAGGCGGGAACGGTGCAACTTAGTCCTACGGTCACATTATATAATATTCTATTTGTTCCTACTGGTTTGGATGCTCATTTTGCTAATGCATTTTGTGTTATTCAGGACCGCACTATGACGATGGTGATTGGCGCGGGTGAACAGTTGGGGGGTCTCTACTTCTTCAGAGGGACAGTCTCGACAGCAGCAGTATGCACTGAAGAAGAGGGCTCATTTACAGTGTGGCATCAACATCTAGGTCATCCATCCTCTATAGTCATTCAACAGTTGACATGTGTTTTGACACGTCCTGGTTTTAGTATTATGAATAAAGCATGTGATGTTTGTCTCCGTGCTAAACATTCTCGTACTAGTTTCCTTGTCAGTAGAACTCAAAGTGCTTTCAGTTTTGACTTAATTCATTGTGAGTTGTGGGGTCCGTATCGTATTCCAACTTATTGCGGCGCTCGTTATTTCCTAACGATTGTTGATGATTTTTCTCGTGCCACTTGGATTTATCTGTTAAATGATAACACTGAAGTTTCTTCCACCTTGCATACTTTTTTTGCTACGGTGCAACAACAGTTTGGCAAACTCGTTAAGGTTGTCCGAAGTGACAATGGGTCTGAATTTATGTGCATAGGTTCTTATTTTCGTCAGACTGGTATTCATGAGACCTCATGTGTTGGTACCCCTCAACAGAATGGTCGAGTTGATCGAAAGCACCAACACATACTTAATGTTGCTCGTCCATTACGTTTTCAGGCCCATCGTCCTATTCAGTTTTAGGGACACTGTGTGCTAACGGCTGGCTATCTTATTAATCGAACACCCAACCTTGTTTTACATGGCAAAACTCCTGTTGAATGTTATATGCTAAGCCTCTTCCTTCACCCATTTATGTGTGTTTGGATGTTTGTGTTATGCCCACAATCAGAATCATATTGGCGATAAATTTTCTAGACGTACGCGTAAACGCTTGTTTGTGGGCTATCCTTTTGGGAAAAGGGGGTGGTCTGTCTACGATTTGGAAACCAAGGAATTCTTTATTTTTAGAGATGTGGTGTTCTATAATCTGTTTTCCCCTATTCTCGGTGTCTGCCTACGTTGGCTCTTGTGCCTTTGCCAGTTTCTACGTCGTTGCCAGATCAGATGATTGGGTCACATGATGAAGATGATGAGATTGTCCTTGAGGATACTGATCTCCACCCACAGGATACTTCACTTGTTTCTAATTCTGTTTCTGAGGACTCTCAGTCAGTTGAACAGTTGGGTCATGGTCATCGTCAGAGGCAACCTTCTACTCGTCTACATGATTATGTGCATAGTACTATCTGTCCCTCTACCCCTCAACAGCTTCATCCCGTCTGTCGCCTTCCTCCGGCACGCCTTATCCAATAGCGGATTATGTTAACTGTGATTCATTTTCTTCAGTACATAAAGTTTTTTTGGCAGCTTTAGACTCTGTAGTAGAACCTCATTTGTTTCGTGAAGCTGACGGATGCTCGTTGGCGTGTTGCCATGCGAAACGAATTACTGCCTTGGAAAACAATCGAACTTGGGAGATTATGACACTTCCTCCTAGGAAGCGTGCCATTGGTTGTAAAGGGGTTTATAAGGTCAAATATCTTTCTGATGGGTCTATTAAACGATTTAAGCTCGTCTTGTGATTTTAGGGAACAATCAGATTGATGGACTTGATTACACAAAGATGTTTGCCCCAGTAGCTAAAATGGTTACCGTTCGTACCTTTCTTGCTATTGTTGATGTGCTAAGGGTTGGGTGTACATCCCGTCCCATATCGGGTGTCACTGTGACATATGTCCCTACCGGGACCTTTGGGGTTGGGCCCACTACACTCCGATTGATAGTCTGGCCCCATTGTACCACCATTTAACCTTTCAGCGTGCTTTGTCCTCACTCACACGCACCCTGGGCAAACTTCCCAGGGGGTCACCCATCCCTAGATTGCCCAAAGTCAAGAGCGCTTAACTTCGGAGTTTCTATAGATGGACTCCTGAAAAGGTAGGTCGACCTTGGTGATATGAGTAGTACTATCAATTGTCTTATACGATTCTTAGTCTGACACGCCCGTACGTTGTCAGTCTCAGGATCCCCTCTCATTCGGGCGTCGGATCGGTTCGTTCATGTACCCCTTCGCCTAGAAGCCTGCCAGGAGCCGCTCATGGTCCGTGCACCTCTCTGGCACCGGCGATCACTCCCGTCCTCATCGGCCCCGGGTGTCACATGCCCACCAGCTTCCGCCTGGTTCGTCCCCAAACCAGCACCGTACTGCGAAAGGTTGTGCTCTGATACCACCTGTACATCCCATCCCATATCGGGTGTCACTGTGGCATTGATCCCTACCGGGACCTTTGGGGTTGGGCCCACCACACTCCGATTGATAGTTTGGTCCTACTGTACCACCATTTAACCTTTCAGCTGCTTTGTCCTCACTCACACGCACCCTGGGCAAACTTCTCGGGGGGTCACCCATCTCTAAATTGCCCCAAGTCAAGCAGACTTAACTTCGGAGTTTCTATAGATGGACTCCCGAAAAGGTAGGTCGACCTTGGTGATATGAGTAGTACTATCAATTGTCTTATATGATTCTTAGTCTGACACCCCCATACATTGTCAGTCTCAGGATTCCCTCTCATTCGGGTGTCGGATCGGTTCGTTCATGTACCCCTTCGCCTAGAAGCCTGCCAAGAGCCGCTCCTTGTCCGTGCATCTCTCTGGCACCGGCGATCACTCCCCGCCCTCAGCGGCCCCGTGTGTCACATTGGGAACTTCATCAGATGGACGTGCATAACGCTTTCCTCCATGGTGATCTTGATGGCGAGGTTTACATGAAAGTCCTCCTAGTTTTCAAACTTCTGACCCCGGTAACGTATGTCGCCTTCGACGTTCACTCTATGGGGCGGGCGCCTTTCAAACTTTAATCAAATTTGTTGGAAAAAACATTTATACCTGTAAAAATTCTATAAAACTAAATATATTATCATATAATATTAGTATAATAAATCTCGCCTCGGTTATATGAGGCGGGCGCCTTATTTGTGCCTTGCCTCTGAGGCAAGGCGGTGGCATGTCGCTTCTTTGCGCCTCTCGCTTTAAATAACTAGGTCTCTCGCAATTCTTCTGGTCTGTTTTTGTGCCAACGGAAGTACGGCCTTGATATTATTTCGGAGGTCGGTTGAGGCAAGCCGGTTGGTTTTTTGGTGGAGCAAAATCATCGTCTTTCGCTGCTTCAAGGGACTACTTTTCATATCCTGAACACTATCGTCGTCTAATTGGTCGATTAATCTATTTGGTTGTTACTCGTCCGGAGCTCTCTTATTCAGTCCATATACTTGCTCAATTCATGCGACATCCTCTTCAAGTACATTGGGATGCTGCGCTTCGCGTAGTGTGACTCTGATTGGGCAGGTTGCCCTTTAACGTGACGCTCTCTCACCAGCTGGTTTGTTCAACTTGGCAATTCTACTATTTCCTGGCGGACAAAGAAACAACACGCCGTGACTCGTTCATCTGCTGAGGCTGTGGGTTGCAAACTTAAATGGCTTAAGGGTCTGTTGTTCAGTCTTGGCGTTGCTCATCCACAACCTATGCGCTTGTACTGTGACAGTCCACCTGCTTTACACATTACTGCTAATCAAGTCTTCTATGAACGAACGAAACATATAGAACTGTCATTCTCTTGGAGATGCTTTGGTTCAAGGTCTCATCGTTCATCGACATGTTTCGACTCGCTACCAATTGGCAGATACCTTCACCAAAGCTCTCGGCCAATGTCAATTTAATTACTTTCTTGGCAAGTTGGGTGTCCGCAATCCGCACGCTCCAACTTGAGGGGGGTGTTAGTGTATCATATATTAGGAAAAGATTTCTTTTTATGTAAATTAGGAAGTTAGCTTAATTGTAGAATCGCTGCCTTGATTGATATGATCATAGACTACTATAGCTTAGGACTTGTCTATATATGATATAACTTGTATTCGATAATGATATACACATAAAGAGAGGTTTTCATATATTGTCTTTCTGTCAAGAAGAGATCTAAAAGAAGACCCACAACTAAACTAGGTACTTGAAACTAATATGGGACAGAATACACAACTATTAAGTTTCCATTAATTTATCAAGACAAAACAAAATGACCACCAAGGCAGCACCATGAAGTATGAGTCTTCTTCTTACCGCAGTAATCGAGATAGCAACCACTTCACGAATTTCTTCAAACCTGTCTTCAACTCCGTGCTCCGTTTGTAGCGCAATTCTTTCTCAGCCAAGCTTATAATAGCGTGCATAAATATCACATCATCATTCCTCGGCATAGCCCAACACCTTAAGGGAGTATGTTAAACGAATCGAAGAAACAAGATGGATAACTTGAAGCCAACGATCCAATGAAGAGCAAATTCTATACCTCCTTCTCGTCAAGATTAGCCAAGGTTTCCTTAACTTCAGAATGGGAGTGATTGGATCTTTGCCGATAATCCTTAAACTGGACAAACTCAGCTATTTATTCTCGGAAGAAAATGATATATGGCAAAGACGATATTTGTCCTTTACTTGTCTGTCAGCATAGATAAAAGATAGAGGGCGAGCTGTAGTAACGTTAAATTAAATTACAAAGTTAACTCACTTTCGAGTAGTCTATACGGATATGAGCCAGGAACGTGAGATCATCGGACCCATGCATTTCAGATAGTCTCCCAATAGATGACCTAAGTCTGCCCAGAGAGGTGAGTGAGGTCACCAAATCACACATTCGAGTCTCCCTTGCAAAAGATCTCCTTGGCATTTAAACAAACAGAAGGTGCCTCTTCATCTTTTTCCCATCCTCTCCAAAATCAAAGCTTCCAACGCCTCTGACCATTTCGCCCCAGCAAATCACATCAACCAAACGATTTCATTCTTATTCCTTCACTAAACGAGAGAACAAAATACAGAGGATACTTACAAAGTGCGACGGAGAGTTTGGGTACTTCGCAAGAAGCGTAACATAGTAGTGCTTCAAAACTGCCGAGACTCAACGGCGTCCCTTACGGGTCGGATCCTACGCTCCGGCATGCCTCCAGGCAACCCGAATTTCGAAGTCATTGTTCAACGATAGTCTTTTTTTTCTCGTAATCCACTGTCAGTACTTAGTAGTAGTGGTCAGTGTCTTTTCCCCGAAGCCCAATTGGGTGAAAAGGGGATTTTTAAGTAAATGACGTTGACGTGGTCAACTTTAAAAAAACAGCTTTCAAATGTAAAATGACTGTCGTTCTTTTACTAATCGGGCTCCACATTAAAGAAAATATGTTAAATGGGAATCGGATGTAGTAATAGGTCGTGGGTTCGAATCCCCAACAATTGTTTTTATATATAGCACGAGTCTCTTGCTTTATAGCAGGGGTCTCGTGCTTCATGGGACCCCTGCTATAAAGCATAGCATCAGGACCCTTTCTATAAAGCATGAGACCCCTGAGCACGGGATCCCTGCTATAAAGCTTGAGACACATGCTTTATAGCAGGAGTCTCATGCTTTATAGCAGGGGTCCCATGAAGCACGTGACTTGTGCTATATAGTAGGGGACCTCATGCTATATATAAAAATAGATCTTGTAAAAAGACGAAATACCCTTAAATTGAAGGCTATTTTTTAAAATGTAGAATCGACGGGGCCATTTTTTTAAATTGACCAGTCAAAGGCTATTTTTTGAAAAGCCCCGGTGAAAAGTCAATTGTTTTTTATTTTTATTTGTTTAAATAATAATTAATTTACAGCCACATTAAATCCTTATAATTGCAGAAGCATGAAGCTAGTTGATCGACATCACTGAATCTTCAACCTTTGCGTACACACAAATCAAACAGTAATCTGAATCCGCAATCAGGGGAGGAGATTCACCGGCACTCGTGATCGGAGAACGACTATGATGAGCTCAGACAACAACGATGAAGACAGCATTCACGATCATCCCCTCGGAGAATCGAACGGCAAAGAAGAAGATGAAGAAGCACAATCATCTGAAAGAGACGAGCTGAATCCTTTGATTTCTCACCACCCTCTTTCAAACCTGACGCTAGACGGCAATTACGAACCTGACGACGTCGTTTCCGCCTCTTCCAATTACCACAGCGCGCACCCTCTCCTCGATTCGCCGTCATACGCAGACGCCGCCGACCCCAGCCCCAACTCCGCCGAGCCTACCTCTCTGCCACCTCGATCCGATGAATTTCTTGAAATCACAGTCTCCGACCCCCAGAAGGAGGTAGATTCTTCCAATTCGCTAGTCCCAGGTGGCAACACCTACATAACATACTTAATCAGCACTAATACCAACATCCCAGATTACGAAGGTTCGAATTTTAGCGTGCGCAGACGATTTAAAGACATCGTCTTGCTCTCTGATAGCTTATCGGAGAGCTACCGTGGACTTTTCATCACTCCAAGGCCGGACAAGAGTGTGGTCGAGAGCCAAGTGATGCTCAAGCACGAGTTCGTGGAGCAAAGGAGGGTTGAATTGGAAAAATATTTAGTAAGGCTCGCTAAGCATCCCCTGATTCGCAAGAGCGATGAGCTGAGGGTGTTCTTGACTGTAAAAGGTCGGATGCCGCTCGTGAAGAGCATTGATGTGGCCTCTAGGGTTCTTGACGGGGCGGTTAGGCTTCCAAAGCAGCTCTTCGGGGAAGGGTCGAAGAGTATAGTGGGGCCCGAGGAGGCTGTGAGGCCTGCAAAGAGCGGTAGGGATTTGTTGAGGTATTTCAAGGAGTTGAAACAGTCTGTTATGAATGATTGGGGGAATGCGAAAACTGGATTCGAGGAGGAGGATGGGGATTTCTTGGAGAAGAAGGAGAAGCTGAGGGGTCTCGAGAAAGAACTTGCTACCTTTACAAAGCAGGTCTTGTGCTTATTTATTTAGGGATGTGATGTGAAATTAATTGTTCTGAAGCATTAAATTTGTACGTATTTTGTCGAGCTTTTTATCGATCTTGATATAACACGTTTAGATTTGCTGATTCTTAGTATAGTCTGTCTTGAACAAGCCTGAACAAGCCGTAACTAAAGTGTGCCTAGCCATAACAAATCTGCGTTCATGTATATGCTTCTCTTTATCAATGCTTGAGGGATTGGGGCAGACTTAAATGCTACGATTAGCTTCGCTTCTACGCATGTTTGACTATATATTGAGCAAGCACAGGACAGGAATCAATATTGAATCTTGTCAGAATTTTAACTGGGAGAACTTAGCCTCTCAATCCGAGCTACATAGTTCAGTTTTTTGCTGCTGTTCATGTTTATGCTGTATGTGATCATTCTACTCTCGGGGGAGATTGATAGTGTGTGGAATTGCAGGCTGAATCCTTGGTGAAAGCACAGCAAGATATGGGCGATACAACGGGAGACTTGGGGCTGGCGTTCATAAAACTGAGCAAGTTTGAGAATGAGCAGTTGGCGTTTGATACCCAAAGAGTAAGGGCTGCATACATGAAAAGCTTAGCGACCTCAGCCGTCAAAGCTAGCAGATTGCATCGAGGTTTGACTGCACAGATTGCAAACAGCTTTGTAAGGGCTGCATTCTTCACACGTGATTTGCTATATTCGATGTCATATGTTTATATTGGCTTCTTAAGGTATTATCTTGCTTTATGCTCTATAGGGGACGCTGCATGACTACATGGGGTTGATGTTAGCAGCGCACAATGCCTTTGCTGATCGTTCTAGTGCATTATTGACTGTCCAAACCCTAGCATCAGAATTGTCGTCCATGCGCTCTAAAGCTGAAAACCTCGAAACTGCATCGTACAGTTTTTTTGGAGGCGATAAGTCTAGGATCCGAAAACAACAAGACCTGAAAGAAGCCATTAGGGTCACGGAGGATGCCAAATGTTGTGCAATCAGAGAATATGAAAGAATTAAGGTATTTACGGTTGGAAATATGCTGGCCCATATTTTGTCTGAAACCTACGATTCTTATTTCTTTATATGCTGCCACGCATACTGAATCTCTGTGCATTAGTTAGAGTTTTCTTTGGCCTATCCATGTCCTGAATCTAGATTGACGGCACACTATGAAACTCGAGAGAACATTAAAACTGTTGCTCGCACGTGTTTATTGCAGGAAAATAACAGAAGTGAAATCGAGAGGCTAAATAGAGAAAGAAAAGGAGACTTTGTTGACATGTTGAAAGGTTTTGTCACCAGTCAGGTACAAACATTTTCTGAAAATCGAACTACAGATAATTAACTGTTGGCTGCTGCTGATGATAAAGAATCAAGAAATGTTACACAATGTATTGTAGATCATCCATTATATGAATGGACTATATTGATTTACAAACACATTTTATTATTACAAAAACAGGTAGCTTATCACGAGAAGATCAGCGAAGAGTGGGCTAAGGTTGCTGAAGATACGCGCAGCTATGGTAAACAAGACCACGGCCCCTTCAATGCTAGCTAGTTTTGAGCCTTCTTTCTTTTGCTGGGATAGTTTTTGAATTTTCAGAAAGAATATATAGTTACAACAAACATTTGTGATTTTATTGAAAAAATAATAATTATATCTTCCATTTTTCAACTAATTTTGTTTACCCACTTTGAACAAAAGAGAAAGAAATAAAAGAAAGCTCAAAATGCGGCCTTTATGGGCACATTGCGCCAAAAGACGGTGATTATCAATTTCGAACAAACTGCATTATTACTATATTAGTATGGATATCTTATTCAGAGTACAGATTATAAATCTTTTGACATATAATAACTCTTACATATATTACAGGTGAAGAGTATCTTTGATCTGTACTTCTGTGCCCACGTTGGGGGCTTGTCAGGAAAAAGGCAAGCTTATATATAAATATATAGTACTTAACAAACAATATTATTATATATAGTACTTCCTATATATATTCTCTTACTCATACAAACAGGCCAAAACTACTCTTTCGTCGCACATAGCACAAATAACTAAGGGACACCACCCTTCGATACATAACTATATTGCAAGGAAAAAATAAAAAGCAAGGATTAATATTATTATTCTCCATATAATGGGAAACAGCCTAAGGTGTTGTTTGGCATGCGTGCTTCCATGCGGTGCTCTTGATTTGATTCGTATCGTACATTTGAATGGAAACGTAGAGGAGTTGACGGGTCGGGTCACCGCCGGCGAGGTGTTGACGAATAACCCGAACCACGTCTTGACGGAGCCCACGTGCTGTTCTCAGGGTGTGACACGTCGGATTTTGATATTGTCTCCGGCGACTGAGCTCAGGCGAGGCTCTATTTATTTCTTGATACCATCTTCTTCTTCTTCGTTGCCTGGTAAAGATCAAGATGGGAATACGAAGAGGAAGAAGAAGAGCACCAGAAATTACAACCCAGAGAAGAACCCGTCGGAAACCGTCAAAAAGTCAGAGCCGCCGCCGCCGCCTGGGAAATGTTCCACTGCGACCAGGCGCAGGAAATCGTCTGGTGGGGATCAGTGGAAACCCTATTTGGAGAGTATTTGCGAGGACTAGGGACTTTCTTTTTTCATTTTTCTTTTTCCTTTTTTTTTTTCACGAGCCCACTATTTGTTTTTTCATTAAAATTAACGTTTCTGTGAATAAAACTAGGAATGCGAAGAGTTTTATGTTTTTGAGGGAGGTAGGATCTTTTTGTTTGTCCCCTTTTGTATATTTGAGAGTTGCATTATTGCACAAGTGCGAAACATGAAGGATATATGTACTACTATTTTCAACTCTTTGTAGATCAGAAATTCGTATGTTTTCCTTTTGTTGAACCCTCTTCTCCTACGATTTACTTTATTGATTTCAGCATCGTTTTCTGTTAATAAAAAAGTGATTTTGATCATGTATTCAATAGCATATGCCTTGTAATACATTTTTATTACACTAAGAGCTTGAAAGTTGAAAGAGGCTGATTAAACTTATGACTTCTTTTTATTGACTTTGGATCTAACAAAACTTTCAATATTAAGTAGCGCCTTATTCCGTGGGAGGGCAATCATGGATTCGCTGGCCATCATATCATTGCATTTTTGTTGCTACAAGCTATTAACAAGCTGTCATTAAGGTCAACCGATTCGAATCGAACTATAATAAAATAAAAGATTCCATAAATATTAAATCAACGTTCATGCACGCATTCGTTTTTATCAACATATTGCGAGTTGTTAGCTAACACGAAGATATTTATGTTTACATGTAAATTCTGATGAAAGGGTCCCATTTATGGTCGGATGAAACGCGTACCTTCATTATTAAACATTTTTTTGTTATACACATTGCAAGACCATAGTAACTCAGCCTACTAATATACTGTTTACACCGAATAGTTGTAAATGTTACATTCTTCAACTTCAACTCTCGCCCAAATTAAAGATATATAATGTACTTGCAATACAGTGCAAAATCCACATGAGTCACAACGACTGCTTCTGAGTACCAAAATCTCATACAATTCCAAGCATTAGTAGTTTGAAGCAAGCAGTACAATTAACTAAGAGCATGGAAATTCATAAACCTGAGAGTAACACAAGGAAGTTTTCATTTTTTGGCATATGAAATGGCCATTGGATTTTGGGCGGTAATTTTAAAGCCTTGAAGATCCTGCATGGCGACAGAAGACTGGGAATCGTCGTCAAATTCCACGAATGCAATTCCGGGTTTAGCTTCGACCATACGAACTTCTCTAAAACCGGGGTATTGTTTGAAAAGCAGTTCGAGCATCATGCTGTTAGTTTCATAGGGTAGATTCTGAATGAATAGAATGTTGTTGGGCTCAGCTGTTTCTTGTGTAGGGGGTTTTCCTTGACGTGGAATAGCCTGCAATTAGGGCATAACGATTAATAGGTTTTTGGCGAAAAAGTTGCAACATTAGACTCTAAAGGGAGGGGAAAAAGATGTAAAAATCACAGTGAAGCTACAGTTAACTTACAGGTGGGACTCCATTGGTCTGAGTCCTAGGCCCGTTGGCAGGAGCGTTTTGCTGGCCTTCTTCTGCCCGCTTCTTTCTTTCAGCTGGTCAGTAAAAACATATTATGTAAACGATGTGAGTGAGATATAAATGACGATTGATCTAACTATGAATTTGTTCATCAACATACGTTAAGTCACAAATGTTTCTGTAACTGAGCATTGAAACTATCAAGCGTTGCTTGTGGTACACTTTCCGAGCCCAATAACAGTACCATAACCTCAAGACAGGAAAAGAAACGAAAATTATAGTTGGCTAATGTGAGGTAAAATTTACCTTTTTCCTCTTGCTTCTTTTTCTTGTCATACGTGCCCTCAGCTTTAGCAATGCAATCTGATTTCGTCTTCGCATACTGAATTCTCTGCATAAAAATGAAACCCTCAGCTAAGTTTTTCAGAGCAGCCGTTATTTTTTTTAGGAACATTCAAGATGCATTGTCTGAAACAGGGAAATTGATAGCTCACAATAGGTTTATCATAAAAGGGGAAGTTCTGCATCTGCCGCACTGCATTACTTGCAGCTGGAACTTCACTGAACACAACCCATGCCTGACCTCGAAGCTTGGGAGTTTTTAGCGCAACGATGTCCACAATCCTTCCATACTGTGAGAACAAGGTATAAAGTGATCTCTTCAACTCTGTCCAAAATATTGAAACCACACAATACTCATCAGCAAAAAGATCACAAAAGTCTCAGCTTTATCAGTGTAATTCAATAGCTCCATGCCGGAGAATAATGCACGAAACAGTTTCTAACGTGTCTCGGACGTTGCTGGGCTCCTACTGCTAGAACAGGAAAAAAAATATCTCCAATTACTACAACACAAGAGGCTAAACAGAAAAAAACTGGAGCTCAATTAGAAAGAAGTATTACTATCCAGACGAACAGCTCCCACACAGTTTATCCAAACCAATTCCATTTCCAATCCCGTGGAAATCAAGTATCAGGTTTTACCACAAATCGCGTTCTACTGTAACTGTGCCCAGTCCAGCAACATTAAGAAAAATACAATAATATTAAAAACGTTCCAGAACCGACTCCAAGAAACGTAATCAGGTTCAAGCTTGAATAATCACAAAGCTAGCGAAAGAATAAAACTTCCCAACAGTAAGCTCAAAACTGAGAGAAACGTCACCTTCTTTCTTCACTTTCTCGTTGAGATTCTTTATATAAATCGTCTGATTCGGAGGAATATCACTCGTCAGCATCTTCGACAACAAATGATTTCGTATGCTTTCGACTCTTCGCGCGCGTCAATGCCCTAATTCTAAGAAATAGGAGAAAGCACTGTCAAGAGGGAGAGAGGAAGGGTGGGAACACTGAGCAGTATAATGAGTGGGCCGATTAAAACTACTATTGGGCCAAAGCCCAACAAGATAGTTCGTAAATATAGAAGTTCCGTAAAAGACCTTTTTGCCCTCTCTGTAACACCAAAATTCCCTTACCATCGTTTTCTTCCTTCCCAAAACCCTGAGCTGATTGAGGGACTGTTGACCAGAGCCCCAAAAGTGTAATATAACTAAAGAGATGCTTCTCCGATCACTTCTCCGGTCATCCTCCTCCGCCGCGTCACCTCTCAGATCCTCACTCCGACGAGGCTTTGGCGTTAGGTCTCCAAATCCAGCTAAAGATAAGAATCTGCCCAAACCCAAGTTCAATCCGAAGGGGCAAAGAGAGGCTGCGGCGGACCCTATCGCGAAGGATCCGGAATTTTCCGCCAAGAAAGAATCCGAGCTGAGACGCCGTTTGCTGGCGGAGGATGACAAGAACCCGGCGCTTGATGTGGGCCCCAGTGGTGGACCTCTGTTTACGGATAAGAACTCCATTTCTTTGCTGACAAAGGAGGATGCTTGCACTTACATGAAGTTCAGGTTGGCCACTGTTATGTTAGTTTTCGTCTAGTAATTCTTGTGATGAGTCGTTTTGTGAGCGTAGTTTTTGCGTTCTTCGCGTGACTTTGTCTAGTATGATGAATATTGGTGCTGGAAAATGGTTAGCTGGGTTGTTGCAGAGGTTGATGGGTGTGGTATATTTTGGCAACTGACTGTGGAAGATTAGGTTTTCGCCAAAAAGACAAACTGTCATATAATCTTAAAAATTCATTATTTTGGGGTTTGAATTTTGTCTCTCAAGATGCATCTTCTGCTGAAGTTTAGCGAGTATCTATGCATGGTTAAGCTTTATGCTTAGCTTATTAGATGAATAGAACTAAAGAATGGTGCTTTACGGTAAGTATGACTGCAGAAAAAGGGGCTTATTGTGTTTCCTGTCTTGCATGGGTTACTGTGTATATTTATTTTGGGGTGTAAAAAGAGATTTCATGTGATGTTTTGATGAATTGATTTATAGCATGGAGGAGCTTAAAGAAGTTTTGCCCGAGGGCTTGCCTATGGGAATGATAAAGGAATTCGAGGAATCGTGTAGGAGTGCATTGCTGATACGTGAAAGCTTCATTGATCTTCGCGAAAATTTCAAGCGCGCTGCTGACCCGTCGTTGTTAGTAAACTCTAAAGGTCCACTCTTTTCTCGACAGTTTTCCTTTAAAGTTGACGTGGATGTGAAGTACAATGTGCCCCTTTGCATTCTATCTTCTTGACCCCATGAAGCAGATGCACTCAGTAAAATAAATGTGAACAGTATAACTTTTTATATGGCATGAAAGTGATATAACTAACCGTATGGCAATCTTTTGGCAGCGTCCAAGGTTCGGAAACAAGTCGTACTAGACGGTCCTGCTAGTAGTGGGAAGAGTATTGCACTTGCAATGCTCGTTCACTGGGCTCGAACAGAAGGTTGGCTCGTGCTTTACGTACCCAAAGGTCGTGACTGGACACACGGTGGATTATTTTATAAAAATCCTCATACTGGCTTGTGGGATACCCCTGTCCAGGCATCAAATATCCTGCAAGTATGATTCAATCCCTATCATCACCTCAATTTGCCTTATTGATTCTCTTGTTAAGTACCCCTTTTGTTAGAATCTCGGTATCTGACTTCACTTTGTTGTTATTTCAGGACTTCTTGAAATATAATAAACCCCGTTTACAAGGCTTGAAATGCAACATAAATGATCTAATCCCTCTTGGAGAGGGCGCTGGTGTTGGGTGGCCAAAGGGCATCGATAAACTGGAAATCCCAAATGAGATGACACTCTGTGAACTTGTTGAAGTAGGAATCAAGAATACTCATGCAGCTGTTGGAGTCGTAGTTCGTCTGAGGGAAGAATTATCCAACGTGACGAGCGTTCCTGTCCTTATTGCCATCGATCAAGTGGGCATTCTCAACCAAGATTCTAGCATCTGTTTTAGTTCAGAACAGATCCACCATTTCTGTCAGTAAATATAGGTTATTGTCTTTTGCAGTACAACAGTTGGTTCACGTTCAGTGATTTCGAGGAGCCAGTAACTGTTCGTTCTTGTCGACCTGTGCATGCCAGAGAACTTGCTATTGTAAGTGCCTTCGCTTCTCTTCCAATTACCATATGATGTGTCCATCTTGTACTTTGTCAAACAAGTTTCTTTCTTTGGTTCGATAGTCAAGCACGACATCGATATTTTACGTTGCTTCCCAACAAAAAAAAGGCTGCATTTTGTACACGTTTTTGGTAGGTCAAAGCATTTCGACCAATGACGAACGACGATATGATGGTGGGTGCTTTTTCGCATTCGACCGCTGTTGGGAAATTGCGTCAAGATCTCCCAGATGTTCCAATGGATGCTCGGGTCAATTTCCCGCGGTACAATTTGGATGAAGCTGCTACTGTCTGCCACTACTATCTCAGGTTCGATAATCGATTCAGATGTTCCCTTTGCTTGTAAGAAAACGTTGGACGTCGTGTATTAATCTCTCGCCGTATACGGCAGGCAAAGACTAGTGCAAAGGGAGGCGTTCACCGAGGCTAATTGGAAGAAGATATTCTACTTGTCCAATGGAAATGGAACTGAGATGAGGTACTTGGTTCCTTTCATGCGATGATTATTACCCTTTCGCTCGAAAACACGAGGAATAGTTTTAACTTGTTCGATGATCGTGTCATACTGTTCTTAGAAATCAAGGATCCTTTTTTATTTTTTTTTTGTTTTCTCATGGATTGCATTTGGGATTTCAAACAAGGGGACAGTGAAATAAAATAGCATTGATTCGAATCGGTAGAACCTAAATTCATATCCATAGCTTTCTTCCATGAAGAAATATGAAAACAAGAGATGCAGCTAGACCATGATCATTGAATCCTGGGAATATGGTTACCCGAAATCGACTCCTGGGAACGAAAATCTTCTTAAAACCAAGCTTGTACATAAGGCTGGTCTGCATCATTATAATGATATATACCAAGTCAATGCAAGACTAGCAAAGTAAAAGTAGGATTTTCTGTGTTTAAGAAAGAACACTGGCCTGAACTACGATTGAATCGCCTTTATATATCGTGCAAGATCTCTTGAAAGGGCAACCCTTCATGCGCAACTCGTTCTTCGATCCTTCGTTATTTTCGCCGTAACATAATATCTCAAACTCGGTTCTAGTGGACTCATTGACTGTCTTGTTTACTGAGAATATCAACTCTTTCTCATCAATATTGCTTCCTCTATAGCCTTTCCATGATTTTTTCTACAGAACAAGAAAGTAAATAACAGATAAACCTCTTATTTCTACAAAATGGTCTCAAGAGTCCGTGTTCTGCATTGCGCTAGCTATTCTACTCATAGAATCGAGGGTCGTGCTTGTGATCATTAAACTGTGTGCTAATTGAACCCAAAAAGAGCCCCAAATCGATAGATTCCCAGCAACCAATCAAACACTAAAACTCCAGAAGAAAAAAGATTAAGATGAATTGAAACAAATAGCTCACAGTTAATCGACTGATGGTGAAGACGACGTTGCCATATGAATCGAGGAGCTGCTTTACGTGGCGGCGATGATGATCGGCTGAAGAACCTTGTTGCGAAGGTTTACTCCTCACAGTGTACGCCAAATTGCCCGACGAATCGATGAATCTGATGACGTGTCCACCAATCCCAAGCGTGTGGAACTTCTTCGACACGAAGAGATCAATTGGGATTTGGACATCTGATGGATCGTATGGTGTTTCTTCACACGGAGGAGCTATGGAGGAGCTCTCTTCCTCCATTAAAAACAACTACTATCGATGCTAACGACAGGAATCGAAATAGAAAAGCAGTTGCTTGATGCTATGTAGTAATGTGAATATATAATGTCCTCATAAGATAAAGATGAACTCAAATGTATCGATCGAATTATCGTAAAATACAATAAGCTAAAGAAATCGATTTTCTGGTCTTCCTTTCCGCGTTGGAGAAGATTCGTTTTCTTGTGGAGAATCAATTTATTTATACTTTGAGGTGATAAAAGTTCAAGCTTTAATAAAGTTGGATGATAAAAATTCAATCTTTAGTTGATCTATAAATAGTCCAATTTGAATCAAACCTCTACTAAGACCAAAATGGCATCATTTCCATAAAAAACGAGATAATCAATGAGAATATATTACAATGAGAGCTGTCACAATATTACATCAGTTGAAATGCGAGAAGAGAAGAGGAGACAACGAGGTGATGTCTCAACCCAACGACTCCATTTTTATTCATTCACAGGGAAAGAAAGCATACGAAAAACATAAGTCTTGCAAAACAGATGATGCTCTTACATCTTCGACAATGTGTTGTCCATCACGTCCACAAGAAAATCTGCAACAAATCGACGGATTATTACAACTTGGAACCGTTTACTGTATATATAGTTCGATGACACTTACCAGCGTCTTCTTTGGTAAAGCAGAGAGGTGGGGTGATCCTAAATACGTTGCCAAAGAACCCTCCTTTGCCTATCAGCACTCCCATATCTTAGCAGCAAAAAAAAAATCATTCGATGGTTCTTGTATCAGCAGTCAAATCTCAAGAACGGATCGATAAGATGTGCAATTATTATGTTTTTTGCAAAAGAAAAAAAAAACCTCTCATCTGATCCATTATGTGAAGAGTCTCTTCCTTGGCAGGCGTTTTCGCCTTTCGATCGGTCACGAGCTCGACTCCAAGCATTAAACCTCTTCCCCTAACGTCCCCAATGACTGCCCACGCGTAATGAATCCCATCACAGAAAGGAAGAGAAGAGAGAAAAAAAAAGACATGTCTTTACGAACAAAGACGAAAATCAATCAGCATACGTACTTTCATACTTGTCCATCAAAGACTGAAGGCGTTGCTTCAAATACGTCCCAACCGTTTGAGCATTCTGCTGAAGACCTTCTCTTTCGATCACTTTTAGGACAGCGAGCCCAGCCGCAGTACAGACGGGATTTCCACCAAACGTATTGAAGTAACTTCGCTGGGCCAAAACCTTTGCAATCTCAGGCGTGGTCACCACAGCACCTAACGGTACTCCATTCCCAATACCCTGAAAAAAAAAGATGAACTTTTTCTTCGTTATCTATCGAGACTTTTTCTTTGAAGCTTAAGTGAAAAAGTTATTACCTTGGCCATGGTTACGATGTCAGGCACAACGCCATGACCTTCGAATCCCCAGAAATGGGTCCCAGTTCGAGCGAACCCTGATTGTACTTCATCTGCTATGCATACGCCGCCAGCTTTTCTAATGGTTTTATACACAGCTGGTAAGTAGCCAGGCGCCAACTCCATGATTCCACCAACTCCCTGAGATTTTTCGAAGAAAAAGGATTGAAATACGGAACGTAGTAAAGTTCGAAAAAAGCAGGCAACAGATTAGCAGCAGCTGAGATACTATTTGACAAAGATAATAATACCTGTATGGCTTCGCCGATGAAAGCAGCTACACGGCCAGACGTTCCATAGGTGACTATGTCTTCGACGTCTTTGGCGTATTTCGAACCGTCTGCACCGAATACGCCCCTATACTGGTCAGGGTTTAGGACGTGGTGGACTCCAGTCTAGAAAGTTTTCAAGGAGAAATGAGAACTTAGTGAAGAAAGAATGCATAAACGGAGCAAAACAGAGCTATTTGCTGCTGTGTGTATATTTATATGTGCATGCATTTACCTGAACAACGTTGAATTTGTAACTACTCTGGGCGGTAGCACCCATGGTGCCAGCAGCGTTTCCATGATAACCATTCCTAACGGAGACAACATCATGAGAACCTGTGTACAATCTTGCCATCAACAATGCCAACTCATTTGCCTCCGTCCCAGAATTTGTAAAGAAGACAACCTAATCAGGATACGAACATCAAAGAAAAAGTGAATCAGATGCACGTATGTTCCAATCTTCAAGCAAGCTTAGAAGAAATAGAAGACAACCTAAAAGGGAACTTTTTTTTTTCTTTATGAAACAGACCTTGAGATCACCAGGGAATTTCGATGCAAGAGCCTCAGCGAAATCAGCTATCGCGGGATTTAGATAGAGGATAGTAGAATGCTGCAAGCGATTAGTCTGCTCCGTAATAGCTTTAACCACGTCGGGATGGCAATGGCCACAACACACTGTGGCTATACCACCAAATGCATCTAAGTATCTCCTGCCTTTGTCGTCAAACAAGTACTGCATCTTTCCATCAACCAAATTTAACTGTACCAAGCAAAATAAAGGCCCAAATTTTAATGAGTTTCCATCAAACCCCAACAAAAGAGAGGTACGAATAGAAAAAGGGTTCCTCATAACAAAGAGATCCAAATAATCACAAAAAGGCATTATATATCTGCAAAAGAATCTAGTCCAGTCAATCCAACTTATTCTGTACTCATAATATGTCGAATCGTATGAATCTTTGTATTGTAATCCAACTAAGCTAGACTGCACTCCACTCCATTAACACTGTAGAAGCATATTTTTAAAAAGCTAAAGCTAAGCAGATTAATTGCATCCCAACTCAAGAAAGTTTCCATCAAGAAACAACGAAGAACAAATTTTTCTTCAATTAGCTTTAACCTCGTGAGCCTCAAATTAGTTCCACAAAGCGATTAAAAAGAAAATAAAACATTATAGACAGATAAAGGAGAGAACTTTACAGGGTTCTTGAAGAAATGAAACACAGCAGGGCTCAGAAAGCGCATCCTTTTCTTGAGAATTTCATCCGCCGACGGGCCGTCGTAAGGTGGCGGAGTGTAATCGAAGGGGGGCATTTTCGGAACAACTGGTTCATTCTCTTGAACGTTTTTCTGCGCAAGGGTCGATTTTGCGACGGTTCCCATACGAGAGACGAGGGATGATTTCCCTGAAACAACCCTGGGCAAGAGTCTCTGAATCATCATCGTCATCGTCGTTGCAAAGAGAAACACCTGAAAAATGCAGACAGAGAAAAATTCGCTGGTTGGTGAAAAATGCGAAGGCAAATCAACGATTCGTTAGTATCGGCCTTCTCTGCTTTTACGTAGGTATTTTTCTTCGCACTTTAATTAGTGATTTGTTTCGTTTTTAATATCCGTACGTCGTCAATCAATTTTCTTGATTTGTCAATATGTAAAAAATTTTACGAATTGAATTATTAAAGACGGTATATAATATACTTCCTGATATTACTTGACACGTGATTTTTCAGAATTTCCAATATTATCATTTTGTGATCATATCATGATGATCCACCAACCACACCACTAACTCTTGTTAGGTGCTAAAACCAATAATTAGACGTATTTAATTTAGAGTTGTAAATAATTAATATTTTATTGATACGTTATTATCACTCCCCATTATAGTATATAACATTGCATCAGCAAAAAAAAAAAAAAATACATTATTTACTTCAATCCAAAGAACGTTTATTCATTTAAGAGGCAAGCAAAAGTTCGCTTATGATTCAAAACACGTGTATGACGTGTCACCTTTTGTCATGGTGTTATCAATTTGCATGCAAGAAAATCATCTTGTCTATGGCATCTCATAGCTGGCACTGTTTGAGTGAAAAATTTCATTTTTTCCATTCAGTGTATCTTATCTTTATCTTAGTTAGTATAATATATATATATTATATACATTTACCCGATCGATATGAATTATTCTGTCACGGCCAGTTGCCAAAATTAAAGATTACAATGGGACAAAACTTTTGCAAATGGGAACTGATTGTTTTAAAAATATTTATATTACAATATAAAACCTTAACGTGTATCATGAATCAAAGAGAAAGTTCATGACTTAGTATTGTACTACTTAAAATGGCCAATGAGAGGTATTTATAGGCCAAGAATTCCAACACTCAACCAATGAAATTAAATCCAACAAATAAATTAACAATAGATCCAACCAATATGGGCATCCACTAGCATCGATACATATTTGTTTATAATACTCCCCGTTGGATGCCCATTACAAAAATATTTTCATCTGACTATATAATCGGCTCGTTAAAAACCTTATTAGAAAAAACCAGTGGGATAAAAACATAATGAAGTGAAAAAGAGTACAGCGTATATTGTATCTCCCTGATGTAAACATTACTCAAGATCTTTGAGCCTTCGGAGTCCAATTTTAAATCTACAAGTTTTTCGAATAATCTTGGAGGTAGCGCTTTTTGTGAATAGATCTGCGAGGTTGTTATCTGATCGAACTTGTTGTACGTCAATTTCGCCAGTCTTCTGAAGGTCGTGCGTGTATAATAATTTAGGCGATATATGTTTGGTTCTATCGCCTTTGATGTAACCTTATTTTAACTGAGCAATACATGCGGCAGTGTCTTCATATAAAATCGTCGGAGGTAATTTTTCGATAATAACCCACAAATTTGTCGTGTATGCTGGATTATCGATCGCAACCAAACGCATTCTAGCTTCGTGGATCGCTAATTTCCGCATGATTAGACGAAGTGGCGGTTAAACTTTGTCTAACTGACCGCCAAGAAATAGCAGTTCCACCATATGTAAATAAATAACTCATTTGGGATCGAGCATTATGTGGGTCGGATAGAATACCAGCATCTGCATATCCGACAAGATCTGACCTGGAGTCAATTTGAATAGATAATCCCAAATCAGTGGTTCCTTTAAGGTGTCGAAAAATTTGTTTAACACCGTTCCAATGTCTACGAGTTGGTGACAAACTATGTCTCGCCAATAATTTTACAGCGAACGCTATATCAGGTCGTGTATGACTCGTACGATACATTAGTGCTCCTATGGCACTAAGATATGGTACTTCAGGACCAAGCAAATCTTCATCATTTTCTCGAGGTCTGAGCGGATCTTTATTCACATCTAGAGATCGAACAATCATCGCAGTATCCAACGGATGAGCTTTATCCATATAAAATCTTTTCAATACTTTTTCGTATATGTTTCTTGACATACAAATATTCCATTCTTCAAATATTCAATCTGCAGGCAGAGACAAAATTTCGTCTTTCCGAGATCTTTCATTTCACTCTCTTTTTTCAAACAATTAACGGCCTTTGATAACTCTTCACGAGTTCCAATTATATTGATATCATCAACATATACTGCTATGATGACAAAATCATTTGACATCTTCTCATAAAATATACAAGGGCAAATTTGATCATTTTTGTATCCCTCTTTCAATAAATATTCACTTATGCGATAATACCACATACGCCCAGATTACTTTAATCCATAAAGCGATTTGTTCAGTTTAATTGAGTACTCACCACGGGGACCTGAATTTTCAGGCAACTGAAATCCCTCAGGAAGCTTCATATAAATGTTGCTATCAAATGAGCCATATAAATAGGCAGTGACAACATCTATTAGACGCATATCGAGTTTTTCACGTATTGCCAGCCTTATTATATAACGAAAAGTTGTTGCATCCACCACGGGAGAATATGTCTCCTCATAATCAATACCAGGTCTTTGCGAAAAACCTTGTGCAACAAGCCGGGCTTTGCATCTAACAATTTCACCCTTTTCGTTTCTCTTTCTGACAAAAACCCATTTATATCGGTAGTACCACTTCGTTATTATTCAGTACCACTTTATTGTTCCGCAGTACCACTTCACATGTTATGCAGTAACAATGAAGTGGTACTGCGGAACATGAAGTGGTACTGCAGAAATCGAGTCCCTAAAACTAACTTTTTTTCTGATAGGGTCTGAAACCAAATTTTAAACAGTAACGGGGCTGAAACAAAATTTCCCCTTGTTTTTTCTATATCATATGATTAGTGATTGGATATTTTATCATCTATAATCTTTAATTAAATGTAGAATGGTTTTTATATCAAGTTCCTACAAAGTAATAGAAGCACTCACATTGGTATATAGTCTAAAAAAGTTTTGCATTCGACATCATTATATCTACACCATAATCGTATAAAGCAAATTAATCGACCCGAAAATACAATAAAACCACACGGAAGATTCTCTTACAGTCGAATCCAGAAACAAAAATAGCATATTTAGGTACGAGAAATAACACTTTACGTGGATGCAACAAACCCTAATATTCCATACTCGGCATTACTTACCCATCAAATGACGAAGCTCGCGCCATTATGTACAAGAAAACTAATATTAACGGCAAAGGTAATGTTTCTTGCGTGCCATTAAGAAACCAAATTTCTGGCACAAGCACAAAAAATTTAAAAATAAAGAGTGTAATAATGTTTGCCGTCTTACTTCATATGTTATACTCGATCCAAGAAAGTTGGCTGGAGATTTTCTTACAGGCTTTGGAGTAACGCAAGACTCCTTTAATACACAAGCTTGCATACATACGTAATACGTTCACACATTGCAAAACATTAGGAGAAGACATAAATGCGCCGCAAGACAAAAATCCTGCCTAAAACTGTCGAAGAGATCACAAAGGTAATCGATTGCGTTTAAAATGCATCACATTGGGTTATTTACTACACTTACCTAACAAACACAAGGAATTCAATAGACATCATCATTTCCAACATTCTCGTACGTGATCAAACCTTATAAATCCCTCCCCACAGCATATAACGAGTTTAATAAGCACCACCCAATAAACTAAACAAAACAAACAAAAACCCTTAACTCATCCTCAATCTCCATGCTCTCATCCACTAGCAAAACCTTCACCTTCATCACTTCGCAAATCACATAGGAACAAAAAAAAAGACGAGGAAAAAAAAAGAGAATGGGTCTCCAATGGCTAACCCTGGTAGCAACAATATGGCTTCAAACCATAAACGGATCGAACGCAAACTTCCCAGCATACTCGTCCGAAATCAAGAAAGTCCTAAACATCTCTCAGCTTCAGCTCAACAATTTAGCATCAGCCTCAGATGCTGGGGAAGCTCCTAGGTTTTCTTTCAGGGATAGCAGCTCAATACCTACCGTTATGGCTCGTTCTCATTATTGGCTCGCTGCTCGGATTAGTCGGCTATGGGGTTCAGTTCCTCTTCATCACCAACAAAATCCCGTCTTTATCTTACTACGAAGTCTTTTTGCTCACGGTCTTGGCTGGACACAGCATATGCTGGATAAACACCGTGTGTTACATCCTCGTAATAAAAAACTTCCCCCTCGACAGGCAAATCGCCATAAGCTTGAGCACGAGCTACGTGGGCCTGAGCGCGAAGGTATACACCGACGCAGTCGACGCGTTTATTCCGCCCAATGATGCCTCTTCGCGTAAGAGGGCCGAGCTTTTCCTTCTGCTGAACTCTGTCGTGCCCCTCGCTGTTTCTGTTTTGACCGCTTTTTTGGCGAGGGACGTCGAGGCTGAGAAGAGTAGGAAGTTGGGCGGAGGGTTTTTCAGCTTGTTTTTGATCACCGTGTTGACTGGGGTTTTTGCCGTGGTTACTAGCATGGGAGGCGTGGCTCTATGGCCCGACCTAGTCGTGTTTTCTGGGATGATTTTGCTGTTGATTCTTCCTTTGATCGTCCCTTTCGGTGAGAAACTGCGCGAAAAATGGGAAAAGAAGTGCACGATTAGGGTTTCTGACGAGGGACTTACTACTACGACTACTAATACAGTGCCCACTAATGACAAAGAGGATGATGACCATCATCACGAAGAAGGAAGGGATGTTGTTATCGATGATGATGTTAGCGTGGAGATCGATCCTAAGAAGATGCTAAGAACGATCGAATTTTGGCTGTATTTCTTCGTGTGCTTCCTCGGGGCGACGATTGGGATTGTGTACTCTAACAACTTGGGGCAGATTGCAGAGTCGAGGGGCTGTTCTAGGGTTTCGACTTTTGTTTCCCTTTCTTCTGCTTGCAGTTTTTTCGGGAGGCTACTTCCCTCCATCATCGACTACTTCTACGCCAAGTAAGGGTTCTTCAATCTATTACAGAACCACAAAAAATCGAATTCTTATTAGATTAGAATATATTTTCAGGTCGAAATACAAGATATCGAGGGCAGCGTCGATGGGATTCATGATGATTCCAATGTCGTTATCCTTTTTCCTTGTAATCCTCCCGCAAGAATCGTCTCTCTACGTAAGTACTGCAGCGATAGGCATATGCACGGGCGCGATAAATTCCATCACGGTTTCAACTACGAACGAAATGTTTGGGACGAAAAACTTTGGGGTAAACCACAATATAGTGATGTCGAACATTCCCATGGGTTCTTTCTTGCTCGGGGGAATGGCTGCGCTTCTTTACAAGAAGGGAAGGATCGGTAATAACCCTAACTGCATGGGGCAAAGGTGCTATCGTACGACTTTCGTATTATGGGGTTGTTTGTCCGCTTTCGGGACTTTTCTGGCGTTTTGTTTCCATGCGAGGGCCTCTCGACGTCTGAGGAGATCAGGCCCGGGCCCGAGCCCGACGCGGACCGGTGCGTGATCGAATTTTACTTTTTTATTTCGGTATTAGTTCATACATTTGTTTGTGCGCGTGACGTGTTATTACGACGAGGGTGTAACAGGTAATAAGGGGGTCGTTTTTTGTAGTAGTTGGCTACGTATGGGGAAAGAGTGTTGATCGTTATTATATATTACACGAGGTGGAGGTAGAGAGAGAGGATTATTTGTGTCGTAAAATGTACTTTAGAAATGCATTTTTTTGCGTGCTTCTTCTTAGCTGCTTGTACTATTATAAGTATGTTGGTGAATGGTGATTATTAGCTCAATGACTCCCAAGATACGATCGCAAGATATAACCGATATTCCATGCTATCTATGTTATAGACTTATAAACTTGATAGTGATCAATCAATTGAGATATTTTTTATTGGATCGAAGTGAGAAGATTATGGATCACTCATGTCCCAATTTTTTTTAAAATTCGGGTATATATATATACATATATATATATATATATATATTATATATCTAGTTCACCAACATGGACAGTTATCTTCACATTGTCCAAAGCATAGACACCTTTGTTCCAAAAAGCAGTCAGTGATCGGCTAAATTTAAATGAGACAACATAAAATAACTGACGACCACAAGTCTCCTTGGCGTGGGAGACACCATTCCTTTCCTATCACAATCGATTCTACCTTTTTCTTTTCATATATAGTATAGGATAGGAATCAGACAAATTACATATATACGGAGGCCCGCCTCAATCATTTAAAAACAAACCCCTTTCGCTTTTCCTTTTTTCTTTATCGTTCTTTGCTTTTCTCCCTCAATTTCAAAACTCCACAGCTTTCGTTGTTGAACACCTTTTTCTTTTGCTTCTCCCTTGATCATCAACCATCGTCTTCAATCTTTAGTTCATAATTCTCAGACCATGTTGAATCAACACATTATGACTACGCCTTCATCTTCAACTACAACATCGACCTCAGCTTCTTCTTCGTCGAGCTTTATCAGAAGTTCGAGCTGCTGCTGTATATCATCCATCATCAGGCGCATTCTTTGCTTCAACCATCTTACATCTCTGGATCGATGCCTTATGTCCGAGGAATCATCTTCAGCTGATGTTGCTGCTGGTTATAACAAGAACAATCCTCCGAGCATCGTGGCCAAGCTTATGGGATTGGAATCACTTCCAATTACCGACAGATTCGAGCAGCAAACCCCATGTATGGATTCTCCAGGTAAGAGATTGAGGTCGGCGAAGAACAGACGACAGATTATTCCAATAATTTACGAAGAGTTTGAAGACGAAAACTTCTTCGTTCTCAGCTTCGATAAGGGATACGATTATCGGACAAGGAGAAGGAGAAGAAGAAAATCACGCAGGAGAGTCATCAAGGACGTGAGAAGAATTAAGGGCTCGCATGCAACGGATAAAGAAAGTAGAGGGACTAAATTAACTGCAGATGATCATAAAAGAGACGTTAAGAGGAAAATTGGGATCGAAGACGAGTCGGAGAATCTGAGCCCTAATTCCGTTCTCGACGATGTGCTGCTCGCAGACGATGAAGAGAGTTCAGACTGTTCTTCAGGTGTGTTAGCTATTTTATTGTTGAAATATAATGTTTAGTTTAGAGTTTGATACTTAATTTGAAGATGTGCTTAGGTAGCTTTCTATTTATTACATATCTTTATAATGGAATCTTTTTATTGCTTTATCTGATCAATTCCATGGGCAGTGAACATTTCCAGATCAAGAAATTCAAAAATCAGGACATTATCCGAGGAGATTCAAGATACTTACTCAAGATCGAAAGAAGAAAACGATGCTATCCATTTCAGCTCGGAGAAAGACGGAGAAGGACGACAACATAGTAAATGGGGCGAAATCGGAAAGTTAGCTTCGGATGATATGGTGAAATCAACATGGATAAAAGATGAGATATCAAATTTCATCAGGGAGACTATCTGCAGAGACCTTTCCTCGGACATTCTCGACGAACTAATCGGCGAAGAAGTTGCAAGAAATTTCATTTAACCACAGCAGCCAAACCAAGACAAGAAGAAAAGAACACAAGCTTACTCTTTTTTTCCTTCTTCGACGTAAATGTAATAACTCATCAATGGACAATATGCTCATGCATTTTCAAAATCGGTCTCAGGTACTTACAACTATAGCACCTACATGCATTAGCTTACTTGCATCATTGTACATGTACCGTTTTCAAAATAATCGAGAGATAATTAGGAAAAGAAGCATACCTCAAGAATTACGTGTAACTATCAGTTCGTTCTTATTTTAGCTGGAAGGCACAGCCCATGAGCTTGTTCTTCCACCATTAGCCCATCGCACGATAACAACCTCACTACAGTGTTCGAATGAACACCATCGCTCCTCTGTCTCTCTCTTGCTTCCTTTACGGTAGGGCAGAGTACATTTTCGATCCAATCATTTAATGTAGCTTCACTATCTGTTAACAAAGCAGCAGCAAGAATCTGATGCATGACTTCTGTATCGATTTCCAGAAAAGTGTTGGACCCAACGAATTTACGCAACCGTACATCTATGTGGTTCAAGATTTTCAGAGCCAAGGAATCGCAGTTCAATGATTTGAAATGCACTTTACGGTCGACGAGTTCAAGCAGTTCACTTAGCCAAGTCTCTGGCTTGTCAAGTATCTCGAAACTAAGTGGATCATCATCATCATCGCTATTGTCTTCTGTGTCTTCGACTGGTAAATTTAAGTCAATGATGGATCTTCCCATCTTGACATTACTATCCGATTTCCTTCTCTTCAGAGGCCTTTGATTTGAAGGAGCTGCTCTACTTGTGGAGACACAAACGTTCAAGGAACTATCCCTGCGATGAATTTCATCTGGCGAACCGATGATAATCTGCATTTCGAAATTTTTGGCATCAACTATTTCTTCTTCAGAATACTCGGGCGCTGTCACTTGGGCAGAATGATCTTCGAGGGGCATGTCAAATCTGCAACTTAGTATAAAAACGACGTTGCTGATGTTGATATCCCGACCATGCGAATCCCTAAACTTGCCTGTCTTTACACATTGAAACAAGCTATTCTGAACCAAAGGGTCAGCCTTCTCCACGTTGTCAAGGACCACAACAGATCGAGGGTGCTTGTTCAACTCCTCTGCAAGAGAATCGACGATCATTTTTCGCTCAGGCTTAACGCTACGAGGTCTCGTATCATAACAATCAAAAACTGAATTTCGACTCGAGTTCATAGAACTTAGGTCAAAAGAAAACATTTGCTTGTTGCCAAAGACTATATCGGCCACTGCAGCAGCTATTAGCCTCTTCCCTAGTACGTCAGGTCCAAGAAAGGCGAGCCAAATATTTCCCTCTTTCGAAAAAGTATAAACCCCATCACCATTTCTGTGACATGTCATCAAGGTTTTGCTAATAGTTTCAACAGCATCAACCTGCCAATAGACCTTTTCAGCAAGAACTTTCCATCGGTAATCAAGGTCTTTTTTACCCGCCTGGTTTCCCCATTGAGGGCTAGAAACGTTCAGGTGATTGCGCTCTAATGTTCGAATAGATTTAAGGGCATTGGGAATCCCGTCGTGGCTTACATGAGAGAAGGGTCTTTCATTGATTTTCTCACAAGATAATGTTCCCAGCCCCATATCAGTAGCCACAGATGCAACAAGTGCTGAAGATGTACGAGCATCCTTTAGGCTCGTTTCTTTCATCGAAGAGGATGACATATGCCCATCATTCATCTTTGAACACTGCACTTTCCACGCCAGTTCACCATTGTCTTCTACATCAGATTCAGGTATGGTCTCGTTTTGTAGAGAACGATTCAAGTCCAAAGGCGTGCAGTTTATGGAATTTAAATGTGACCCCGACGAGTGAGGAGAGTCCCTCTGAGTTGGAACATTGCAAAGAGAAAGAACGCCATTGTTTTGTGCCTTACTAGTAGAAGCGCCTTCTTTGGAGGTCCAAGAGTGATGAAGCTGTTGGCATATATCAGTCCATTTCCTGTGCAGAGCCACAACTTTGGCATCCATCGAAGTCCGGACATCTTTAGCCTGCACTGAAATGACAGAAAACGTAAGATCTCACGACAGGCAAGGAAACAGAAGACGTCCGAGTTTGGAGGAAGATACAAACCAATACTTGGCACGATGTCTTCATCCAAGGCGATAGAGTTATCTGGCGATCGGAATCCAAATTAGGAGATGCCCTTTTCTGCAGAACATTAACTTCTTCTTCGTACTTTCGGTTGCACGACGAACAAATGTCCAAAGACTGACTCTTTCTGGTGCTTGGACTTTCATGTTCCGATGGTAAAGGAAAGAATCCGCCAAGCGGTACAAATGAACCCATTAAGCTGCAAGATTATGCAATAGTGAGATAAACGTTACGGTGAAGAGGATCAGCAGGCAAAATGCAGCATGACTCATGTATTTTTACAGAGCATAGGTATAATATTACATATCATGACAATCTCTCTCTCTCTCTCTATCTCTCTCTCACGCACACAAAACAATAGAATAAGGCTGATTCAGGTGGCAAAACACTTCTTTAGCCAGAGGAAACAATAGTTCATTGATCACCACATAAAACTACAAAGAAAGCTTGTACTTTATAAATTCATATGACTCCGAAACTTCGTCGCAACAAAATCTAACCTCGACTTAAAGCCCTTTCTTCCATTGGATGTATAACCAGTTATAGGCAGCAAATGCAAATCCCAGTCCTCCTCGATCTCTGGCAACTGCTCTAAGAGCTTCTTGTACTCAGAATCACTTCCTAAAGCCCCAATCCAAAATAATCTCCCATCATACTCACTCAATAACTTCTTGATTTCACCAACCACATAGTACACTTTGTCCCTTGGTATCTCCATATCCACAAAAACCTTCATATCTCCAAAACTCAGTAACACAGCACAACTCCCCACCATTTCACACACTTCCCTGATTCTCAGACCCAGCATTTCCTCACTGGGACCACCCGCAAGAAACTCAGTGACTTCAGTCGCCATAGAAACCACGCTCATTTTTTCGAAACTCCCCACAATCTCACCCCTCTTCACATCCTCAAGAAAACCCTTCAACGCATCGTCAGCACAAGCACCGATCAACAATGGGTTTCTTCTCTCTTTTCTCATCATGACCTCTCCAATTCTCGTCGTGTAATCGCTCTTGGGCCCGAAATCGCCTAACAAGGGAGGAAAACTGGGAAATCTCGAAAGCGGGCTTGGGTTCAAAATCGCACGTTTTATCTCCTGATTACGAAACCCAGCATCCCCAAAAACCCTACTCACATTTGGGTCATCCAATATCGACATTACGAAATTCTTAAGATCAACCCTCACCACGGAAGCGTTGAAGCTCGAACTAGGATCTGAGTCAGGGTTCATCATTATCTGCTGCTGATACAGATGGAAAGTCTCAGGACTGCGTCTCTGATTAGCCTGAGACCTCTTAATAGCCGCCATCAGAGAATTCGAAACGGGCGGGTCGTCGTCCAACGGGTGCTTGGAGGTCGACACCTTATCTAGCGCGACGCCGACGCAGAGGTCCAAAGCCCGAAGCTGGAGTCGTGGAGGGCACGCGCCGCCTCTCCCAGAAGCTCGCGAGCACGCATCGCGGAGCAAGGAGGACGGCAGCGACAGTAGGGCCGAAACCGCGTGCAACGACGTGGTCTGAACGTGGCCGCGGCGCTTGGCCACCGAGACGGCGTCGTCCAACACCGCTGCAGCTTCTTCGGCGAGGCACTGTCGAGCTGTGCTCACCGGCGTCGGCATCGCCGGCTGGCTCCTTCTGTTAGGTGCTTTCTCCTCCTCACAGGTCTCAAGTGAGTGCGCGAATGGTTATATACAAGATCAAATATCGACAAACCACAATTTTTTTTTTCTACTGTACTTTCCGTTAGGTAGCTCAGATTAGTTTATTGGTGGAAATGAGATTTAGTAGAAACTTTTTGGGAAGCTTTGCTGTACTTGTTTAATGAGGAAGAAAGGTGAAGACACGAGAGAGAGAGAGAGAGAGAGAGAGAGAGAGAGTTGTCTATTCATATTGAATAGGAAATGATATTGAACAAATCTTGAGCATAGATTCTGCAATCAACTTACCAGAATTAATAAATAATATCTTTTCACTTGTGAACTAAATATTATTCTATTTCCACTTTTGAATAATATATAAAAATATAATGAAACAATTAATATCATAAACTAATTAATAGGTTACAGAAATTTATGATGTACTGTGCATAACTTCATCATACAAAAATACTAGAATAAAGGGGAAAATGAATGTCAAAATAAAATCTTTTTGAAAAAGGAGCATATCTTTGATTCTTCCATCGCTTTTCATTTGATAAATACACACTCGTACGTGTCGTCGTGATATTCTTAATAAAAGCTGATTAAGAAAAAGCAATCGCAATATTGCGAAATGAATATAGGAGGAGATTTTGTTTTCATTCAAAATCTATCGTTAAATATTGAGACAAGACAATCAAGGGGCAGAGGAGAAAAAAAACAAACAAACAAACAATATGCCGCATCCACTGTAGATCAAAGCCAATGAGCGCCAATCAATAATTGCTCTCTATAGTATAGTGTCATGTCAAGCCTCAAACTTTTCGTAATAAATTTAGGGTAAATTTGGGTTGAGACCATAATAAGCAATTTTCAATATAGTTCAGCCCCGTAAAGTTTTAATTTAGGCTGAATGACCTAAGTACTGAAAATAATAGTTTGAAGGACCCATGTGACAGGAAATGACAAATTTGTCCTTCGTAGTGGGCAAAATAAAGCCATTTGCCATCGTCTCTATCTTTCGATTTTGGGTTGGTGTGAGGACTTTAGAACGGACTGAAATGTCGTTGTTAAGGTGCAAAGAAGATGGGATCGACTTCGTTTCCCCATGGGTAGTTATAATAAACGAATAATTTAGAGTGTAAGAAATGTCGAAATTCCACTTCGAGAAAACGAGAATATAAATGGACCAAGTATCGAATTTAATGGCCGATTAAGACGAAACTGAGTGAATTTGAGTAAGAAAGAAGTGGTGAAGAATTTTGAATCAAAATTATTTATGCGACGTATATTGAAGATTTCGTGAAGACGATATCTGGGTAACAAGTAATGCAATTTAAGTAACCACTATAGCAAAAATAGTAACATATACGACTAACACAGTCATCGATAAAAGTAACAATTGTTGAATAATAATTCTTTCTTACGAAAATCACAATTGACTTTAGAAATATGTGAAAGTCGCAGAAACGTCGACGTTATTGACCGAATTAGATTAATTGGGTTTATATCAAACTATTACTTCAAACCTAATTCGAAAATCTAGTGTTAGAATTCCATCTTTAATTGTCAAAATTGAGAAACAGTCGACCCTAATCTCATGTAACTGAACAGTCCCTGAGTAACAAAATATTAAAAGGTTATAACAATTCTATATTGCTCTATAGACCTGGGTTTTGGGCCGGGCCAACCCGGAACCGGCCCAAAACCGGCCCACTAAACCGGTCCAGAACCGGAACCGGTAGAACCGGTTCTAGAACCGGTAACCGGCCCAGTTAAAATGAACTGGGCCGTTTTCTGGGCCGTGGAACCGCGGATTACCGGTTCCGGTTCCGGTTCCGCCGGCCAACGGCCATTTCATATTTTTTTTTATTCTTTAAGCCCTGAAAAATTACCATCTTACCCCCGAACGAAAAATCTATAAATACCACCTCATTTTAACCATTTTAACTCACAATTACATCCAAATCTCTCCCACTCTCTCTCAGAAAGCTCTCAAAAAATCATCCTCATATTAATATTTAATATTATTAACAATAATAACTATTTTATTACACTACGACACACACACTCACTTATTATTACAAATAATCAAATTATTATTTTATACTAATGGCGTCGTCATCGAGAAATCCTAACCCTCGTGACGAAGATGTTTATATGGTTTTAGGTCACGCCGACACATTTCTGGGAAATGCCGACACCGACGAGGACACTGATGTACCGGAACCGGAACCGACGAGAGCGACCGACGAAGGACCGAGCCAAGCTTCTACGGCGACGACAGGGAGGAAGCAACAACCGCGTGGTCGGCGGTCTAAGGTATGGAATTTTTTCGATTTAGAAATGGATAAAAATAATCCCGCTGCAAGTACCGCTTATTGCAAAATGTGCCGCCATCCCTACACGATTAAGACCGGATCGAATCAAGGTGGGACGGGCTCGATGAAAAAACACCTACAAAGGGCGCATAATTTCGGGGAAGGGGTTAGAGCCGGTAGGAACCGAACCCCGACAACAACAAATAAAAGTAAGTGCGGGTAAGAATTTTGTAATTACTAGGGAAATTTCGAAAAAAGCTTTAGTTAAATTTGTAGTAATGTGTGAAGAACCCTTTTGCATTGCGGAAAGTGAAGGGTTTATCGAATTTACGAGTACGATACAACCCGGATTCCATAACGTGACCCGTAAAACCCTTAGGAAATATGTCTTAGAAACTTTTAAGGAATATCAGACTAGCTTAATTAGTCATTTAGCCAATATTTCGTGTAGGATTAGTTTGACTACCGATATTTGGACTAACATTACGTCGCAATCTTATTTAGTCGTCACCGCCCATTGGATAGATGAAACATGGACCATGCAAAAACGTATTCTTTCCCTAGATCCCCTAGATTCGCAACATAACGCCACTACGATATCGAACTATGTGTTGAATGTCGTTAATAAATATTGTATTCAAGATAAAATTATGTCTATCACCTTAGATAATGCTAGTGCGAACAACGTAGCGATAGGGATCCTTCGTAGGCAACTTAGGTTACCCTTAGACGGCAAATTATTACATGCTAGGTGCGCTTGCCATATTATTAACTTGTGTGTGCAATGTGCTTTTGACGAAGTTTTGGGAGATATTGTAGAAAAGTTTAAGGTAATAGGTAAGTTACTTCGGGAACGCCGCATCGGAACGTTGTGGAAGCAAACCGTCCTTGCCGCCGGCCTCCCGTACAAGAAGTTTCCGTTGCCAGTCCCGACTAGGTGGAACTCGATGTACCACCTCCTCAGTACCTTCATGCGTTACAAGGACTTGTTGACGCCTTTTTGGAACGAGGCCGCAGTCGGCACCACCTCCAGGTATGAATTACGATAAGTTGATTGGGATATTGTAGGTTTGGTCGTGTCCATACTTGAAGTGTTCGCCGAGGCTACGGAGAAATTTTTGGAGTTCACTACCCGACGTCCCTATTATTCGTCCCGAACCTCTTCGCGATGCTACAAGTTCGTGGAGTTTCGCAACAGTCCATACTTGGGTGGTTTCATCCAAAATATGGAGCAGAAGTTCAGGAAGTATTGGGAAACCATCGCAATAGTACACGGTTTGTCGGCCTTACTCGACCCTAGTTGCGGTGTTGATACATTTGATATTTTTTCGATTATTATGCTCAATTTCTTGGAAAGAAAGTGGATGACCAAAAGGCGTCAATTCACGATTCTCTCCAAGAACTTTTTTCTGTTTATGCAGCTGAGCAGGGACACAGTGTGGAGCAAACCGTACCAGCGAGCGAAGCGGGTTCGTCGGAAGGAGGCGGCGGCGCAATGGGACTACTACGAAGATTGAAGGCACAAAAGACGAAGACCAAAACGCGTGCGTCGGGGTCGAACACGAACGAGATCCAGCTCTACCTGAGCCACAACTTCCAGACTCCTGAAGACTTCGACGTCTTGGCCTGGTGGAAGTCGAACGCGACACTATATCCGACCCTCTCCGCCGTCGCTCGAGACGTTTTAGCCGTGCCAGCGTCTAGCGTCGCCTCCGAGGCCGCCTTCTCTACTTCCGGGCGAATTATCGGCTACAGACGTGCGAGCCTTAACCCGACTTCCCTCGCAATGTTAACATTATTGAAGGATTGGTATCTGGTCGAATCAAAGAACCGACGGAGAACGCCATCGACGAGTTCCGTTATTCTAGTTCGGACGAAGACGAAGAGGCTTCTAATATAGTTTTAATTAATAGTCAAGTCGAATAAATTGTATTTTTTATTTCGAATATTTTTTCTTTTTTGTAATTTTTATGTATTTTTTTTCTTTCTTTTATGTTTTTATTTGTATTTTTTAGGTAGTTTTTTTATTTTTTGTAATTTTCTTATGTTTTTTTTTGTTTTTTTAATATAATTTTTGGATATTTTCTAAAGAATTTTTTCCAAGTAAAAAAAAAACAAAAAATTAAATGGGCCGGTTCCGATTTCGGAACCGGAACCGGCCCAATACAGGCCCGGGGTTCTAAGTGTGGTTCTGTTCCGGTCCCGGGAAAATGGTCCCGGAACCGGCCCCTCAACGGAACCGGTAGAATCGGAACCGGTAGAACCGGCCCAATCCGGGCCAAAACCCAGGTCTATTGCTCTAATACCAAATCGCTAAAGTTAGTAACTAAATAGTTAACTCAAATAACAAATTATTCAGTAACAATAACATATCTGGAAAACGAATATTTTAACAATAAAATTGATTTTTAACATATTATTCAAAGTAACGAATAGGGTTGTATTAGTGACAATAACCCCCAAATCGATAACCCTAATCGAAGAAACGAACGAGCAGCGACGACGAGCCGGCGACGGCCACGAGCAGCGGCGACGGCGACGAGCAGCGACGACCTCGAGCAGCGAAGAAAGCAGCGACGACGACAACGGCGAAGAAATCGAAGAAAACAGCGAGCCATCCCACGAGCAGCGGCGACCACGAGCAGCGAGCCATCCCACGAATGGTCAAGAAATCGAAGAAAACAGCGACGAAGAAGGAGCAAATGTCGAAGCAGCGAGCCATCCCACGATCCCGATGTCAGCAAGATATTTCGTTGAAACTGTCGGGCCATTTACGATAATGCAAGCGGCGAGCATAAGGAGGCAGTTCAAAGCATGCCATTTGCTTCTTTACTCCGTACCGTCCCGTGCGAGGTAGGAAGCGGTAGGCTCGAGGGTATGATGAGACAATTTACCCCGGACGGTAAATTTTTAGATTCTGTCACGATACTTTAATTTCGTTTTCCGTTTTAGAGTTTTCTGTGTTTATGGGGTTAAGGGCGAATGGGATGTTCGTAGACTTGAATCATAAAACTGTGTGAAGGAGGTTGATTTTATGAAGAGGTGCTTTCCGGGTAAATCTCGACTGTTTCGAGATGATGTTCTTGTTAAAATGAAAGAATTATCGTGTTCGTGGGATAGAACAAGCTTAGAAGACTTTAGTCGTTTTTGTTAGTCTTTATTTGTATTTTATTCCCCACGTCAAACTACTGTTTCCCGTCGTTCGTCTTTGAGTACATCGACCGGTTGGACGAGGTGAAGGACTACTACGCCTAGGGTAAAACAGTCCATTCTTTCCTAATGAAGTCAATCTTGCAAAATCCACAATACGTAGAAGGGTGCACCCTCGGATTAATGGTAAGTCATTCCTTTCTAGTTTAATGTGTGTTATATGTGAGTTCTTCACTTTTGCATGTTGTAACTGTACATTCAGGTTTGGGTTTATGAGCACGCTCCCCGACTGGGTAAAGCTCTATCTATTACAGGCATGCCTCGTTTCACGAGGTGGCGGCCAACCGAACAAGAAATGGAGCAAGCTATTGAGTTGTTGAATGAAGATGAGGTGGTAAACCCGATCTACGTGTGGCGGAACGAGTATGAGGCGTTCTGCACATTAACCGACAACGTGAAGATTCCTACTTTTGAGACGACGGACAAGAAGTCTACCAAGGAGGAACCTTACACACCTAAGGAGAAAGCCGAGGAGAAAGTCGTTGGTGACGAGGGTGGTCGTATGGAGACGCTGAGGAGAAAGCTGTTGGTGACGAGGATAGTCGTCCTTACACGCCTACTTAGAGAAGCTGTTGGTGATGAGGGTGCTCGTATGGAGACTGAGCGGGTCGATGAGTTTGTGGAGCAAGTTGTGGTGGTGGAGGATAAGGAAAATGAAGTACCTGCATTTGATGGTGATCAAACTATTGCTGAGGAGCGTGCTCGTATGGAAGTTGAGCTGCAGGATGTTCATGTGGAGCAATATGCTGTGGAGGAGGCATAATCTGATGCTTTGGTGGCTGAGAAGCAAGCTGATGCTGTGGTGGCTGAGGCAGAAGCTGATGCTGTGGTGGCTGAGGTGCAAGCTGTTGTTGTGGAGGAGGCAGATGAGCCAACTGTTGCTGTGGTGGCTAAGGAGCAAGTTGCTGCTGAGATGCAGTGGGAGCAAGCTGCTTCGAGATGGATGAGAGTAAGATCTGTGGTTTCAGCTGTGTTGAGGTCGTTCACTATTGCGACGGTGGATCAAGAATACAAAAATATGTCGCTGCAAGGGAATCTCTTGAGGCCGGATCAATTGGTTGCACGGTCATGGGAAGGGATAATCGTAAGAAGAAGAAGCTATCGGCTTTGTAACGCCTCTAGGGAGCACGACGCCGGTGAAGAAGAAGCGTAAGGGTGCAAAAGGCGCTGCAAAAGAGGGACCGATCGAGGTGTTCGATATCTCTCCGGGGAGGCGTCTCAGGTAGGAACCAAAAATGGCATGGAGACATTGTTGGAAAAAATGGCTCCTTTTACCAAGACCCAGTTAGAGCATTTTTGGGCGATCGTACAGTCCAAAGTCCAAATGCAAGTTTGTTGCGCTGCCATTGAACAATCACAATCATTGGCATCTACTTGTACTCGATGTCGAAAATAGATCTTGGCAGCATTATAATTCAATGAGAGTGCTGACTGGAACAACTGTTGCAAACCGTTGTGTAAATTCAATGAGAGGGCCGACTGGAACAGCTGTTGCAAACCGTTGTTTCAGTAATTCTCGTTCATTATTGAGACCCATTATCAAATTCACTCAATTTCGTCTTAATCGGCCATTAAAATTGATATTTGGTCCATCTCGTTTTTTCGAAGTGAAATTTCATAATTATTTCGTCTTACACTTTAAATTATTCGTTTATCATAATTACACATGAGGAATCGAAGTCTATCCCATCTTATTTGCACCTTAACTACGATATTTCAGTCGGTTTTAGAGTCCAAAAGCAACTCAAAATCAAACGGAAGAGAAGATGGTAAATGACTGTAATTTTGGCAACTATGAAGGATAGAATTATCATTTCTGGTCACATGGGTCCTTTAAACTTATATTTTTTGTAGTTAGGTCCTTGAGCCTAAGTTAAACTCTTACAGGGCCTGAAACATGTTGAAACTTGCCTATTAGAGATTGAACCCAAATTAACCCTAAATCTAATTAGATAAAATATGATCATACAAATTTGACATAGGATAAGATAACTGTGGAATTTAAATGCCCTCCACAAAAAGGAAAGGAACTTGAGTGCCAATCATTTATTGTTCGGAGTACGGCCCAAATTACACGTAAGACCAGTTGTTAATTGGTGTTGGATGTAAGCCCAGTCCAACTTAAATGTGTATAAATAAAAAATAATAATATGGTAAAACTAATTCCACGTCAAAAATGTGAATAAATAACTAAACGATTGTAAAATCGACCACTATCTTACAAGTTACAACTTGAGAAACAAAACTCAGAATATTAATTTCTTCACCGCCACAAAGTATATCAGTCCAAGAACTATGGTCTGGTTGGCTTGACCTTTTCCACTAAAAATGACAATTCCTTACATAAAAAAAAATGAAGCACGCACTTTTAAGTCCATCAATAATAATTATTTCCTATATTCAAATCTAATTCAAGATAACCTAAGATTCTTCGTATTTCCACCAATTACAACTTCAAATCATGTAATATGATGCTATAATCTCCATCAATAAATAAATAGTTAAAGTAGTATTCTATTTTCCCCATTTCTTCCCGATTTAATAATTAAAATAAAAAAAAAGAAAAAACAATTCATGGGTTCTTCTTCAGCCACTTGAGTCGCAATCTCTTACCGCCTCTCTCTCTCTCTCTCTCTCTCTCTCTCTCTCTCTCTCTCTCCTATTTATATCTCTCCGCTCAGTTTCCCATTTCACACACACCACACACACCGAGGAAGAAAAAAGAAAACGAAATTAACAAGAAAATGTCAGGCAGCGGAGTGGTTACCGTGTACGGCAACGGTGCGCTCACCGAGACCACCGCAAAGCAGTCTCCTTTCTCCGTCAAGGTGGGACTCGCTCAGATGCTTCGCGGCGGCGTAATCATGGACGTCGTCACGGCGGAGCAGGCTCGCGTCGCGGAGGAAGCCGGCGCGTGCGCCGTCATGGCTCTGGAGCGCGTTCCGGCGGATATCCGAGCTCAGGGCGGCGTCGCTAGGATGTCCGATCCTCAGCTGATCAAGGAAATTAAGCAGGCGGTGACGATCCCCGTCATGGCCAAGGCTAGGATCGGACATTTCGTCGAGGCTCAGATCCTCGAGGCGATCGGCGTCGATTACGTGGACGAATCGGAGGTTCTTACCCCCGCGGACGACGTGAATCACATCAACAAGCATAATTTTAGGGTTCCTTTCGTCTGTGGGTGTAGGAATTTGGGGGAGGCGTTGAGGCGTATTAGGGAAGGCCCCGCCATGATTAGGACCAAAGGGGAAGCTGGGACTGGCAATATCATTGAGGCAGTCAGGTAAATCCATTCAACCCCACACTGAATCCTTACACAATCTCTGTCCTGTCTGACAAATCCATCAATTTTTTTCTTGCAGGCATGTCCGCTCGGTGATGGGAGACATACGCCTGCTTCGCAACATGGACGACGATGAGGTCTTCACCTTCGCCAAGAAGATTCAAGCACCGTACGATCTCGTGATGCAGACCAAGCAGCTAGGAAGGTTGCCCGTGGTTCATTTTGCGGCGGGCGGCGTGGCCACGCCAGCTGATGCAGCCTTGATGATGCAGCTTGGGTGCGATGGTGTGTTTGTGGGCTCGGGCGTTTTCAAGAGCGGTGATCCGGCCAGGCGGGCTCGAGCCATTGTGCAGGCCGTGACCCATTACAGCGACCCGCAGGTTCTTGCTGACGTGAGCTGCGGGTTGGGTGAGGCTATGGTTGGGATTAATCTCAACGACGAGAAGGTCGAGAGGTATGCAAACAGGTCCGAGTGAGCCAATCGTGGAAGATGATGATGTGATATGCTATGATGGCTTTATGAATTTTTCGTATTCGATGTTGTCTGCGTTCTTTCGAATTTGGTTAATTGTTGCTGTGCTAGTGTCTGGTTTTAGTGTTAAGCCGTTGAATCAAATTCAAAGTAAGAATAGATTCAATCCATTAGTACAATAAACTGTGTATATCGTTGCTTTACTTTCCTGATGATTATCTGCCATTGATGATGGGTAAGGTTCTTAGGTAAGGCATGAATGGTGCCCAATGAGCTGCTGCGTGTAATTACCTACGCCTCAAAACTAGGCTGTTGAAAAAAACCTGAAAATCTAAGACATGGAAGCCTAGACAACTTTACCTTATTGAAGCAACAACCAATGTATTAAGCTTGTACACTACAGCAGCCAAGATAACTGAAAACAATCTCAGCTCATTTTTAGGTTTCACAACATCGTTATAAATAAACTATACACCAACATTGCCTATATTTTGTTTCTTCACACACTCTTCTTACCTATACAAAGAGAATGTACTTATACAACTAAAATCGATGAACCTCAAAGCATCTTGATAACCCACAGCTTATACTTACTCATATGAAGATAGAGAAGAGTTGGGCCGATCAAACCTTCATCAGAAAGACGCTTACATAGCGTGAGATAAGCGTCCACATTACCCTTCTGCTGAATCTTTCGACTCAATCCTTGCAAAACAGCAACCCTGTCTATGAATTCAGGGCAGAATCCCAAATCCATCATTGTAATAACAGTCTCAGCAGCGTTCTTGAAATGTCCGCCTTTGATGTAGCCTCTCAGCAGCCAAGAAAGGGACTTTTTTCTCCTTACCGAGCTTGAAGCCTCAATATGCGCAAGCAATCTGTTAACAGCGCTCGTCTCCTTTTGGGAAGCACACATGGCCAAGACAATATCGTCCAAGTCTCCATCTGTTTTCTGCCCAAAGAGTTTCATCTCCCATAACTGCTTCTCGGCTCGTTGCCCGCGGCCAGCGCAGATGTACATGGCTAGGAGCCGCTCGCGGATTACCTTGTGAAGAGATGGGCCGGGCCCGACTTCTTCTGAGGCCCATTTAGCCAAGAGTGTGCCTTGGCTTAGAAGCGATTCTTGATAGTTATCTATGAGTCGAATGCTTTCTGAATCTAGTTCAGAGATTAGGCCGCGCTTGGGGAAAGTTTTCAGCTTGCGTAGTGATTTCGCAAACTCGTTGAGCTCTTTGACTATTGCGGTCATGGCGATTAAGTAGCTGTATGCTTCGGGCTTTAATCCGCTTTCGCTGAGGTGGATCACTAGTTTTGCGGCGTCTCTGTAGCTGCCTTCTTCCTGCAAGAACAAGTTCGGTCATAAAAAAACAAAGAAAAATATTGAATGTGTATCATTTTCGCAATCTTCATCACTGACTTTGCGTTTTTAGTAGTACATAACAACACATCTACTTCCAGATTGAGCTAACAAATGACTCGATTATAGCCACTTAAACAAGAAACTGCTACATCCATATGATAACAGCTAACCATCACAAGAATCACAAAAAGGCAATGAATGCTTCGCTAAAACCCGTCTAGATAAAAATCGTAAAAAGATTGTAAAGGTAATTACCATCATCTTCCACGCGAGATATCCAGCTGGCCCGCCCTTATTACCCTCATTATCTCCGTCTAGACGCGATAAACCTCTTCGAAGCACCTCTTTGACAAGCAAAACAGCCTTCTCCTTTTCGTTGGCCTCCCAATACAGAGCGATAACCTTCTCAACCATATTGAAGTTAGTCTTCAGACCAACGCAATCCATGTCCACCAAAAGGTCAACAACTTCTTCCACTTGGTTCTTACCGTCGATCAACTTCTTAACCCAAGTGACCATTATCGAAACCATCAACTCCATGGTCTCCTTATCAACCCTATTCTCCTTTTTCAGCCACTCAAACACTTCAAGGGCACACCAAGAATCCCTACCTTCCTGCGAAAAGTACACCAAGACCAACTGGAGTTCGCGGGTGGATAATCGATCGTTCATCTCCTCTAACACGTCGGACGGTTCTCGGACCATGCGCTCGAGCTCTTCAATGGCCTCGAAGAACCCTTCGCCCATTTCTTCCTCGTCGTCGCTGGTGACAAAGACGTCTAATTGAACCGATTTGAGGAGTCCCAAATCGTGGAGCTTTCTTCTTTCTGATCTGATTAAGGGACCTTTATTGTCTGGGGTTGAAACTCTTGCACAAGATTGGATTCTAAGCCTTTGGGGTGTAAGAAAAACCAAATTTTTCGAAGAGGGGCATTGAGTAAACAGTCCCACATAGTTGATACTCGCAATTCCACTGATAGGCACCATAGCTGTTGCCTTTTCACTCAGAGAAATTGCGACGAGAAGAAAAATTTGATTTTTTGAACAAGAATTCAGATTATTGATTCTTGTTTCAGGTGCAAACGACAATCATGCGCGAAAACCCAACGAACACGAAAAGCAGCAGAAGCAAATATATAATCAACACAGCATTTCGAGGGGAAGAAGAGCAAGCTTAGTTATCGTTGGTGCGTGACGGAGTGAGGAGATTGACGACTGAATACAGAAAATGCTGAAAACTTGAATGCTGACTCATGGAAACGTTGCCTTATTCCAAGACACGATTCCACTGTTCGTACCTTGTACGCGGCCCACGATAAGACGAGCTTTTTTTTAAGGTTCCTATTTGATTTTGTTTATGTTTGGTGGCAGCGACTATAATTATCCAGAAAATTTATAAATTAATAAGGATGAATAAATTAGTATTTAATGTTCGTCAAGTCGTATGTTCCATTAAACTTCTCAAGACATCCCTTCCCTTATAGAGGTCAATAAAATATACTTCCTCTATCCCATCTAATTCTTCCCCAAGATTAGTGGGAACTATATTATTTAAATATTCTAGTTCACTTTTAAGGTATAGAGAGAGAAAACTTATTAGTGGGCACGCAATTAAAAAGTCTTTTTTTAATATAAATGGTGTAATTAGTTTAATTATTGGAGTAACTTTTTATAAAAAATGGAAATGGGAAGGATCATGTGGGATTGCCGAAAACGATGGGAAGAAATAAAGGGAGGTAGTATTTCTTAGGCGGCACTTGCTTTGTATTATTATAATAGGTATTATGAGGTGTTGTGCAAGAAAGGATGCTTATTAATTTGGTTGACATCTTATCTACCAAATTATTGCTAGGAGTCGCAACTTTTTCTTAAAAAGCAAAGAATCTTAACGAACTGTTGTCATATTAACTATTGCTCGAGCTTTCCGAAGAAAATTTTGGTAGTATCAAGTATTCGTTCGAACCTCCCCTTGCTCGACAACTCTATTATAGTCTCCGTAGGCGAATAGCGAACCGTAGTTTATGGAAGAGAAATGGCTGTGGACTATCAAATTGGCACAAGCACGTTAAGGGGGAGTTTATAGAGGTTGGGATTGAAGTGGCTTGCTACTGAGTTTCGTCATCAATGTTTTGACTGCTATCATCTATTTATTACCAAGAATGTGATCTATCTATCCTCTTAACACCTAATATTCTCTCCTTCACTACAGATCATAACAGGTGATCTCGAAAAGGGTATGGACTACGGAGACACGGCCGAGCAACGTATATACTTTCTTACTCAGCCTATTCATCTGTGCAAGCAAGCAGCTTTGGGATATACTTCTCTCGTTTTCCTTCCCGAGATTAACATAGTTAGAGAAGAACAAAACACAGCCCAAAGACTCGTCAATGGACTAATAAAATGAATAAACACAGACAAAAAGCTACCAAAAATACTTTATGTTACTGATAATCAAGATTGGCTGGCTTAAAAGGTGGAAGCTTTCCTCATTCATGTCAATCTCTAAAAGCTAACAAAGTTCGTTAGAACCAAAGAAAAAGAAAAGGCACTAGCTATCTAAAATAGTCCCCAGCTAGCCGTGAGGATCAGCTAGAGAGGCAAAACAAGAAGGGCACCTTATGAGACCATTCTCATTGCAAGACATGCAGCTCCTAAATCCAGCTTTGGCGCTGTAATAACACTTGCGGCTACCACTGCACTCGCCGCAGACGACGAATCTGTGGCCCCCACAGGCCTCGCACGTCGCCGGGGTCGGAGCTCAACCCCAACCCATCGAGCAGCTGCTTCAATTCGCCGGTCTCGAGCATCCGCTTGATTTCCTCCACCCCACCTACGTATCTGCCGGCGATGAACACCCGGGGAAGGCTCAACTTAGTCGCTTCCGCCGGGGGAGAAGATGTTCTCCAGCTCCTTGATGAAGGATGAGTCCATGGACACGTCTCGCTCGTCGAGGTTGGCACGCAGCGATCGGAGGATCGTGAGCACGGCGCGGCAGTCCTCGAACGTCCTTCGCACGACGTGTAGGGACGTGAAGTAGACGACGACGGAATGCTCGGAGCCGGCGAGGACGGGGAGGGAATCGGCGTCCAATCGAGGTAGGGATTTGACGCGGTGGATACGGTGGCAGATGGAAGGTATTCGAGGTGAATCGGCGACGGCGGAGGTTTGGCCTTCGGCGGGGAGAACGGATTGAATACCCTTGAAAGAGGTGCAGCCGAATTTGGGCGCGGGCTTGTTCACACGACGGACTTTTGACGATATTGATCGCCGGAGCCACATGGGTCGGTTGTTGTGGCGATTAAGATCACCTATTAGGTTACGTTTATTACTTTTCTCTCTATTTTCTTTTTTTTTTTTCAGATATTTCCTTTTCGGGTTTGAGAATGAATGAAGGAGCTTATTAAATTTCTATATAACTTATTTTTCAGATATATTATATATATTTCCTTTTTGAGCTGAGAATGAGAGAAGCTGCTAGAAACGCGGACTAGCTAGGAAGGGTTTAAGTCTGTATTGTATCTTTCAATCCATGCTTCTCCATACAGTAACATTGAGAGAACACTTCTTTCTTTTTTCTCTCCTCTACAATAATCAGATAAATCCGTTCTTCTACAATTTACATTTTCTCCCTTGTGATTAAAACCATCGAAATGTACTAAAGCATGCAGCAGAACGAATACAAGGCACACACAAGTAGGAAACGTTATTCGAATTCATCACCGTTAAATGAAGAGTATGTTGTGCAAACGGTACATCATGAAGCACACGTCTCTCTTATGCAGAAGGCAGCAATAACAAAGCGTGGGAGAAGAACGAGTCTATGAATAATTCGTCGCAAACAAAGAAATGCAATGAAACACATTCAACGGTAGTAAACAGAAACCAGGGGAATATCAACGTCGTTATCCTCGTCATCCTCGCACGCAATAACGAGATCCAAGTGATTCCTGTTCGGTGGCAAATCAACCTTAGCAACGTCCCTCGCCAAGTCCACGACCTTCTTATCCAGCCTCTCCTTGTGCCGGGGAAACATGGTGTTATAAAGCAGACAGTTTCCCAAGGAAATGCTGTAAGCGTTTAGTCCCATGCCTGAAAGCCACTGTATCAATCCTCTCAAGGTAGGGTTGTTCTTTATGGTCCAACGGTCCCACACAGTCCAGCTCATATCCCTGTGTTTCACCACCTTGGGAGGCACTGGCTCGGCCATGGAGAACAGAGGTAGGGCTAAGTTGGCGAACGTGTTGCGATAGTCTTCCACCTTGTGGGACCCAGCGATGACCTTGTAGAGTTCGAGGCAAACGAGGCCAGTGGCCATCGCTGTAGAGGTTGCGATGGCGGGGATGATCCTCCCGGCTATGAACTTGGCTTTGAGCTTGTCCACTTCGGCGATGCTGTAGTTTCTTGCCCTCATGTTTGCAAGCGCAGCTATGAGATCCATGTGGTAATTCGTGTCGTCGTCCTGTAGATTACAGCGCGAGGAAACGCCAAAGGCAAAAGGGGAAAAGAGTTGGTATCTTGGATCATAAATTCTTGATAACACGACTATCATCACTGTATGCAAGATTCTGAAAAATGAATTTTGTGATGATTAAAATGAAATCATCTACAAACCTCTTCAAATTGTATAGGTTTCATCCTGAAGTTTGGTGGAAGAGTTTTCTGGCACTGCTCCAGTTTCGCAATTAAATCATCAATAACAGCAGCATCATCAGCTGAAGAAGTCACAACAGTTGTACTTTCCTCATCAGTTACAATTTTCGCGTCTTTCTTTGGCTGAAACTCTGGAACAATGACCTTATCCACAGCCTCGGCTAATTTCTTAGGGCTGTTAGCCCAATCTGGTATAGGTATGCCGAATGCCTCAGCACGTAAAATGGATGCCGCCGCAATATAATGAAGATGGCTCGGATCATTGGAAGAGAACTGTAGCGGAGAAGGAAACCTCTTGGGGGCAGACCAAAAAGGTACACCAGTATTGGTGCTCGCATCTTCAGGAAATGTATAAATCAGTTGTTTCACCCTGTCCGAAAAATAATCTTCAAACCTAGAAAAGAGTGAGTTTGAGTTAAAAAGAAATCAACAGAAAGAGGGATCACTGCAACAAGAATCTAGAAAGTAACTAAGACAGGCTGATGTAGAAATTGAATTACTTTAGACGAGCCCATGCGATACAATCCTGAAAAGTTTCACATCGTTCCCTATCAAGGCATTCAACTACACGCTCCAAAGTGTCTCTGGCCTGAGCATCACCAGCGTTTACCATTGCATTGGAATAGTCATTAGGGTTTGAAAGATATGCATTAACTTCAGTTGGGGTTTTCTCAAGCAACCCTTCAAACTCTGATCTGGCCCATGTCAAGCAATGATCGATGTTGTGGGGAAAGGAGTGTACAGTACACATTGGTGCTTGTTTCTCCGGGGGATCTCTGGAAGCACCGTAGTTTTCAGTCAAATGAGGAATAACCATTTGAGTGTTGCATTTCGCACCTAAAGTCCCAGACTCAAGAAGCGGTTTTTGAAAATAAAGGCATCTCTGATCAACATAGAGCCTTGCATTGACATTATCCAGGGCATTTACCACAGTATTTAGATTCTCCCAGAACGCATCATCGAAGACACTTTCTGTTTCAGGGCCTACACGATTCTGCAAAGCTTGTATGTTGAGTTGAGGGTTAATGGATGAAGCAGCAGATGCAGCAACTATAGACTTAGGTTGTCCGATATTCCAATCACGAAAGAGGAATTGCCTGCTCAGGTTACTCTTCTCTATGACGTCATCATCAGTAACAGTAAGTTTTCCAGGTTTTCCACACGAGACTCCCATCAGGGCTAAGTTCTTCAGAAACTCGCACCCAAGTGCTCCAGATCCAACAACAAAGACTTTGGCATCTTCGAGTTTCTTTTGCAGCTTAGACCCAAATACTGAAATCTGGGCATCATAACGGCTATTCAAAGGCCTCAGATCACTGGGATCCAGTGGCTCAGTCGGGAGTGATTCTACTGAATCGAAGTAGAAGAACTGCAGAAAAGGTAGAAAGATTAACCTATTACATATGTATGTGCTATGAGAACACTCATGTATGCAATGCTAGGTCTGCACAAATGACAGAAGTGAACTTGTACGCATGACGAATGAACAAGTTCGTGTGATAAAACAATGTCCACAACCCAGAAGACATAAGAATTAGGCCCTTTACCTGGAAAAGAGGATGAAACTTTCCAGTGCATGCCTTAACGACCTCTTGTCCAACTATCCCACCAAACATTGCAGCCATAGGATTCAGTACTGCTCGGGCACCAAACGCAAAGTGACGAAGAAGTTTGGGATTTATATCATCCAATTTGTTATCACCCAAGCTCTTGTTCAAGTCACTGGAAATCGATATCAACTTCTGAGCATCAGTTTCAGCACCGGAAACTGGGAAACGGCCAAAGTCAGAAACAAACTTATCAAGTGATTGGAATGCCAAATGCAAGAGAGGCGGCCGATCAAACTTGGAAAAATCAGAAAGAAGGTAATCTCCGGGATCTTTCATAGCTTCTTTCAGCGGCTTGAACTTCAATAATTTGGGAGGCTTTGCCTGGGTTACAATACCACCTCTAACATAATTCCCATAATTCGATGTATCTTCTTCTATTGTGAAAGAGTAGGGCCGGGCATTTTTTATTTTTCTCGGTTTTCCGTCATTGAGTTCAGTCATTCCGTGGACTTCCGAGAATATAACCAGATCTCCATCCTGAAACTCGAGTCTTTCAGTATCCACACAAGACACAAGAGCAGGATTATCGTTGGTTATAGATGCAATTATGCCAGTGTGAGGTTCTTCGCCATCCACATCAAGAACGGTGAATTCAGGTCCGAAATCGCAGAACACGCTGCCAAAAAGGCCTCTCACTTCTGTCTTAATGAAAGAGATTGGAGGCTGATGATTGTGGCAGTACTCATCAAACTCAATCGCATTATCCATATTGATGTCAGTGAAAACCACCACCTGCATCAAAAAGAATCGACAACCGGATTACTCATTCGTGAAGAACGAAGATGAATGGGAAATTCATCAATGAGTTGTTCCATACAGAAGGGACAAATTCCAGTTGTCAGAGTTCTATGAGGTACTACTACCTTCAAAGCTAACATATTGCTACAAGAAATTGGAGGAAACATGAACAAAATTTTGGTAAGTCTCATGGCCGTGGCATGCAGAGAAGACACAAATATCGTGTATCGACACTCCGTAGATCACTCATGAAACCTAATGAATATGAAAAGATCACCTGGAAATCGGAAAGCTGCTCTTTTGTCAATTTTGTGGTCAATGTGGAGATAGTCACAGCATTGTTAAGCTCCTGTAACTTTTGAATAGATGCAAGTGCCCTGTTCGTACCCAAATCCTTTTCTGAGAACACAAAGTTGCTGGATAGATCCCATAGCTCTACCATCCCTTCATCGTGCAATGTAATAGATTTTACACCAGCAAGAGCAAGGTTCTTAGCTGCAAGATTGGATGAAACCAGAATTAAAAGACCGCAAACCTAGTCAATCCAGTAATCATTTCAAACAACTCAAAACTCAATAGAAGAAGCACAAAAAAACGCCCGTCCAAAATAAAATTTTCATACCAATCTCAACCCCTAGGCCCTGCATTCCAGATACCAGAACATTAGAGGCGAAAAGCCTGCGCATCGTTTCACGCCCATACACCGCAAGTTGCCTGCTGTGAAGATCTTCATCGATATCACGTGAGTTTCCATTATCAAACGCCATCTCAGTAACTGTTAGTTCCCTGGTATTACTTCCACTACTGTTGCCTACAGTTTCACTAATCCCCGTAAAAGTATTAGTATTAGTATTATTTTGATCTGTTGAGGCACAAGCACGAAGCTTCTTAACCGCGCTGCTTCGGGAATCACCTTCGTCAATAGCCTCCTCTTCACCTGCTCGCTTACTACCGAGCATAAAGAGCAGCAACCTGCCTACACCTCGACAAATCGCCATAAAAAAAACCACCACAATCAGCGACGACGATATAAAAAACACACAAGTTTGAAGATCGAAGTGAATCCTCAAATCTGAGCTGAATTTATCTAAGATCCGCTTCCTTGCAATTATACCAATGAGAAGTTCGCGAATTAGCAAGACACCTACAACAACTACTACTATCAGGAGAAATTGACTACGAAACAGTAAAGACCAAAACATTTCCAAACGATGATTACAAAAACAGTAAACGAGATCCGAAAGCAGGTTGAACAAGTAAAGCGTTTGATTACCTTGCCAATTTCAGCAGCTGAGAGGAACGAATATTCGAAGAAAGATAGGAAAGGAGAAGCTTATGCGGTGTTTGTGTCGGGCGAGAGAGGTTTATATATATATATATATATCTTGACTATCTGGCATTTTCCTATTCCTTGGTTTACAAGTCTTTCCCCATTACCCGGTTTTGGGTCGGGTCTGACATTTCTGGAAGTAGATAATAAATATTATTAATTATTATTATAATGATTTATTATAATATGTAAAAAATTGAAAAAAGATGATTTGACGGTCTAAATATGCAGTTAAACCGGTTTAAAAACTGTAATCAGATCGTTAACCGCAGTTGACCGTTTGCCAAAAACTGATTTTTAGAGACGATAGAACTGTTTGGAGCGACATAACCCGCTATTGTAGAATAGCTTGATTTTCTCGTTACATTTTACGTTAAGTTCGCAATAAACGGTTTCTACAAGGAAATTTGACGAAAACGGATATCTTAGGAAGTTCCACAAAGTACAGAAAAAGATGGGCTACTCTACTGCTGATATATTGAATATTAACAGCTCTTCAAAGAGAGTGTGCGTCCTTTTTCTCTTATCCACACTACCATTTAAAGCATATATCTGGAATTTTAGTTTCATCAAGTCTTCAGTACGAGCAAGTAACAAAAAATAACCCAACTGTTGAGCTCAGCTGCATTGATCCTTCTACGGGCAAATTCTACGCTCGCATCACCTCTAATTCCTGATCCAATGAACTTGGGAATATAGAAGTGTTTCTCTTAACGTCCAGCCATCAAAAGTTGCTGTAATGAAGATTTGTAAAACAAACCATTTCACAAGCTACGACCCTCGTCAAAATTAGATCTTCCCACAAAAGGACCCGAAATGACGCACATAACTGGTAAGCTATTACTTAATAATGCACCCATGGAATGGAACCTTTTTCCAATTCCACGGGAGCAAGGTAGAAACTAATATTATTAACCCTTTTGACAAGAAAATTGCAAGTACCAACATTTTTGAAGTACGTATAACGTTTTACCTACGAACCAAGAAAGAAGAGAATCGCAGACACTGAAAAAAGGATCAGGGGAGAATAGTGCCTAGGTTATCTAACACATAAAACATTCACCCATATGCAGTTTCACAGAATAATAATATAGATATAATAAAGAAAATCTCCATCAAGAAACCCTCACCTGATAATTCAACCTACCTTTAGCAGCATTTGGCGAAGATCATATATCACTCACCTTTCGGATACCAATGTAGGACACGGACTGAAACACGGGGAAATATGACGAAACACAGAACCTACCTTTTCGGAAACATCCACTTATGGGACAAAAACGAAATATCCCTCCCATGAAAAATTAATAATACATATTAGCCACTCTCGACGTTTAGTACGGGCGCGAACGATTCCCGCCATGATAATTTCGATCTGGACCAGAAAAACCACCACCACCTCCTCCTCTGTTGTTGTCTCTACGTCTATCCCCTCCATAGTTGCCTCTACCACCACCACTGTTAAGACAACCAATTATAAGTTAATCACATATCAAGCCATGACGCGAATCGCATGAAGAACAGGAGAGTGCATCTTCCATGATGTAAAATCAAGTGGATATAGTTGCGAGAAAACATGCAGCACAGTAACAAAAATTTAAATAAAAGCAGAATTGGCCCAAAAAATGAGCAAATTACAGAGAGAACAAAAAGGCAGCTACTGTCATAGTATAAGATTATGGCTTGCTGACCACTAAAGCACACTCGCAGTCAGGGGGGTGATATCGCATCACAGAAGTAGGGCAAAATGAGGTATTCAAGTCTCCACCAATGGTTGATAAAGATAGGAAAACATGACGACCAAAAGATAAGATATTCATTAGCGAAAGAGATTGGCTTACCCAGAACCATACGCAGGAGCTTTTGGAGCAGATTTCTCAGCCATTGCGACAGTGATCTTATGTCCTCTAAGTTCATGATCTGTTGAGCATATAGATCAATAGCCGCCGCAAAATAATACTATAGTAGTCAACTAAACATGAACACAAGCATGGACATACTATTGAAAAAACCACCGGCTGAATGAGCAGCTGATGGATCTTCATAAGATAAAACAGCATCTCCTTTGTTATTTCCTTGGTCATCAGTGTATATCTTGATACTCCATGGCCACTGATCCTTGTAACCTCGCTTCTGCTTGATCCTTGCAACCTAGCAACACTCACATGGGAACAGGACAAAGTATATAAAAGCCTAAACTGGAAGAAGGTAGCATCACATTTGACACCAACACAACCGACAAGACAAGACAAGACAAGACCAGCCCAGAAAACAAATATATACTTGATCAGGCACTTCCATTATGTAAGCTTACTTAAAGACGTTACAACACTATATACAAACATATGCGAAAATCAGGAAACAAAAACAATTACTCTTAATATAGCAACATACAACACAAAGTTAGCAAATTATCCATCAAATTACAAAAGTAAGTTGCATTTACCTGACCAATACTTCCAAAAAGTTCTTGAAGCTCCTCGACAGTGACATTTGGAGGTAAGTTCGATATGTATATTCTTGTATTGTCACATTCATCTCCACAGTTCTCATCACACTGCTTCACCTTCTCAGAGGCATCGGCCGGAGCACCACCATCATATCCAACAGCATCTTTCGGAGCTCCGCGATATCCACCGGCTGGGCCGCTCCGTCCACTGCCACGATTGTCCCCAGGGGCACCACCACCATATCCACCAGAGGTACCATAGGATGGTGGGTATGAAGTTGGGCCTCCATTGTAGCTCGTCGGAGGAGGAACTGCATCAGAAGCATAATCTTGGTTCCCACCATATGTATTTTGAGATTGCGAGTAACCAGAACCTCCATAGGATGGTGGCAAATCTCGAGGAGCCTGTCCACCATAACCACCTTCGTTCTTTCTTTGACTACCACCATAGGAGTGATCCCTACCATTGCCTCCATCATAACTATTGCCACCTCGGCCACTGCCAGAATCATGATAATTACCTCTCCCGCCTTGTCTGTTTTCATAACCTCCTCTTCCACCTCTATTATGACCACCACCACCACCACCTCTACTACCACGATCATCACCCCCGGCTGGTGATGGTGCACCACACTTGTTACACTCGGTTCTTCGTGCAAAGTTCAAGTTCCCGCAGCTGCATGAAGAGGTTGCCTAGTTAAATGTTGCTAATAGATGAACAAATCATAAAACACAACCGGCTTTTACTTTTTCTAGAAAAATTACGGAATACGCTCAGACTACATATATTTTAACGGTAATAACGGAACTCTACCATAATCGCAGACAAGAAAAAGTAAACCATCCAGTCATCCACAAAGGAAAATAATATAGGCAATCGGTATCTAAAGCACCAACGAATAATATAGGCAATCGGTATCTAAAGCACCAACGCAACCATAACTTAACTGCCTGTTAGCTTGATTCGGAAATTTGAAAAGAAGAGACTTTTGTGGTTTTGAATTTTAGAAAATCCATAATAGTTAAAACAGCATTAATGTGATAATCGGCTGTTCAAAAATCTCATTTAACCTCTGTATTACAATGCATTAATGCCGACTGCACTCGTATGGCCAAGAAAATATACTGCAGAAGTTAACAAAATTGTAACTCACAACCAATGGCATGGAACTAACCCTCTATAAAAAAGGCGACATGTGTCCAATAGCATGGATTTTACAAAACATCATATAAAAGCTAAGTACGGTTCAGCAGGCAATGGACTAATGGTATACAGAGAGATTCCTAAAGATTTTTGTACGTGGATAGACGAAGGTAAAAAAAACGAAACCAAAAAAAAAAAAAGCAGAATCAACCACTTCTTAAAATCTGAACCAAATTTCAGGCTTCTTTACCTCGGATCAGGGCAACGCCAATCGCCCTCCCGACCGCTTCCACCACCACCTCGACCACCACCGCGATCTCCTCGGTATCCACCCCCACCTATAAAGGAAAGCAAGCAAACAGATAGTCAATTTCAAAGTAGCCGTATACAACAAAATAGAGCAAAATCAAATCAAACTCAAATTTTGCAATGAATTACCCCGGTTACTACCGTATCCACCACCTCCTCCGCCTCTTCCACCATATCCTCCTCCTCCCCCGCCGCCTCCGCCGCCTCTTCCACCGTATCCTCCACCGCCATATCCACCGCCTTCAGCGCCACCGTATCCACCTCCATATCCAGATCCATCTCCTTCTTGACCGTACGCACCAGACATCCTCGATAGACTCCTCTACAAGAAGATTCCGAGCTCTAAAGTTTTATCTCTTACGAGAAGACGATTATCTGCTAGGGTTTTGCTGTACTTCAATTTCTCGGTTCTTTATTCTTTTATTTAGGGCTTGCAATACACTAAATTATCATATTAGTCCCTCAAATATTTGATTTCTCAAAATCGTAACCGACTATTCGGATTGAAATATCCTTCAACATTCATGTAGGATTTGACAAATTTATGCAGCAGTGTATTATTTTCAGTATCCAAGTAAAATTAACCCGAAATCAATTTTCAGGAATGAAGTTGACAAAGTTACGTTAAAGGCCTAATTTGTAATTAAAATTAAATATTGGGATCAGAATGGTGGTAGTCTATTTTACTGTGGCCGAGTGAAGAACGACATTTTTATTGTTTTTTGATAAGTAGGTCCAAAATCGCTTAGGCCGAGTTACATCGTTTAAACTTGGCAACTTTTTAAAATTGCTTAATTTTTCAGCTACTATTTTTTTTTTTTCAGAAACGATAGCTTAACAAAAGTACATGGGCTAAATAATCCAAGAAGTCTCTGCAGTGATATCAATCTGGTAGAGAAAATAAGGCTCGCACGGAGCATCAAACACCCAAACAAAAATAGAAAAGTCGAAAGAAAACAAAGCTCACGATCTAAAGCACGACAAGTAAAGAACGTATCACAAAAAAGGCTGCTAAGCCTAATCCACAACACTCATTATTTTGCTCATGCCATCGGCGACGAATCTTGCCTTCATCGAAAAAGGCTCCACAAAGGGAGAAGGAGGCTCCAACAAAGGGAGAACGAGCTCCCAGCACGGAGACCGGGAGAAAGAGCTCCCGACCCGAAGATCGGGAGTCAAGGTGGGTTAACGGCAGCGGCGACGAGGGAGAGTGAAAGAGAGTGGCGTGAACTGTGCGGCGGGACGGCAGCCAACAGGCGGCGGAGCGGAGGCCGTCAAAGGCGGCAGAGCGGAGGTGACGAGTAGAGGCGTCGGGGCGAGGCAGTGGTGGTGCGGCAAGACACGACAAGCAGAAATTTTTTTTTTTTTATGATAGAAAACTCAGAGAGCAATGAAAAAGAAAAGGAGAGTAAAAAGAACCAAGATCTCCCCCACCCCCAATAATGGAGAATGGGGGAGAAACTAGCTTGTTTTTGTGTGGTGAGGCGAGAGAGTTTTAGTGAGAGAGAGAGAGAGTAAACCCTAGAGAGAGTTTGTGTTGCGCAGTAATTTTTCACTTACTACCCCAATCATTGCAAATTAGTCCAACATTTCCACTAACTATGATAGTAACATTAATGCGAAAGAATGATCAAACGAAGCTAAAGAACAAAATATTCTAATAAAAAAAATAACAACTGGCATCGAAAGAGAGAGACCGTCGACTTCTCCATTGACTCATATCACCGCAGAATTTTGAGGTTTCACACTCATATCTTACACGCCATTGTTGACTTGCAAGCACAGCTCAAGGTACTATCTTATGTTTTTTCTACAGCGTTATTCTCTTGATTCAAGACTACAATCTTGTTTGGTTTAAACACAGATGACGTCTTACCTACGACTTTTCTTTTGGCTATTTAGCCTAGCAGCTTGTTTCCAGTTATTGTTATTACACTGTTGAATGCGCCGATAGAGATTAAAAAACAATAGGCAACTTCGCTTCCCTTGTCGGTATCTTCGGCCGTTTTGCGCTGGTTTTCCTTATTTATTTGCTTGTTTATATCACTGAAAAGTAACTTATTGTCATCTTCTCCTCTTCTTCTTCTTCTTCTTCTTCTTCTTCTTCTTCAGAAACCAAACTAGAAAAGCTAAAGCCATGGCTGAAGACGATTCATACACCAAGGATGGAACTGTGGATTACCACAACGAACCAGCAAACAAGCAAAAGACTGGAACTTGGAGGGCATGCCCTTTTATTTTAGGTACTACAAGCTTCGATTTTTCTCCCTCTATTACAGTAATTTCGCATCTCGCACGTTTTCTTGATCTGCATACTAGAGACAGACGCTGTTGAACCTAGGTTTGTGACATAAAAGGGACAAAAAAAAAAATCTTCAACACTTTGTAGCTGTTCAGTCACAGTAAATGATCATTGATCAATACTTGCAACCTTAACCTTCCTCTATGTCTATTCCATGGATATATATGGTTATGAGATGTTGTAAAATCCGGGCAGGCAACGAATGCAGCGAAAGGCTAGCATACTACGGAATGAGCTCGAACTTGGTCGTCTACTTCAAGAAACGGCTGAGCCAACACAGCGCCACGGCGTCGAACAACGTCTCAAACTGGTCGGGCACGTGCTACATCACGCCCCTCATCGGAGCCTTCGTCGCCGACGCCTACCTTGGAAGATACTGGACCATCGCCACCTTCTCCATCATCTACGTCATCGTAAAGTTTTCTTTTCCTTTCTTTACCTCGGTTAATGTGTGTTTGGTTTAAAGAATTTAGCGAGGTAATGAAAAGAAATGTTTTTGTTCGGTGTTGATTAGATAAATATGCGAGGAAAAGAGAAGAAAACTAAAAAGTATAATCTTGAAGCAACAATATTGAAATATCATTTTCTGTTCGCTTTTTCTTTTCCTCACCGTTTTCCTCGATCCAAACACACCCATCCATTTTAACTGGACTGCACTCACGTGATTTTATGGCTCTGTCAGGGAATGGCTCTGCTGACGATCTCGGCCTCGGTGCCGGGAATAAAGCCCGCATGCGAGGGCGGCTCGTGCCACGCGACGACCACGCAGGCCGCCGTGTGCTTCGTGGCGCTCTACCTGATAGCCCTCGGGACGGGCGGGATAAAGCCTTGCGTCTCGTCCTTCGGGGCTGACCAGTTCGACGACACGGACGAGGGGGAGAAGAAGCACAAGAGCTCGTTCTTCAACTGGTTCTACTTCTCCATCAACATCGGGGCGCTCGTCGCGTCGTCCGTTTTGGTTTGGGTCCAGACGAACGTCGGATGGGGTTGGGGGTTCGGCATACCCGCCGTCGCCATGGCCGTGGCCGTCGTCTTCTTCTTCTCGGGAACGAAGCTGTACAGGAATCAGAAGCCCGGCGGGAGCCCCCTCACGCGGGTGAGTCGGGTTCTGGTGGCCTCGGTGAGGAAGCGAAGTGTTCGAGTTCCCGAGGACGCGTCGCTCCTGTACGAGGCTCGGGATTCTGAGTCGGGGATTAAGGGTTCTCGCAAGCTCGAGCACACCGAAGACCTCGGGTAAGAGTTTCGTTTTGAAAATCGAACTTTCGTTGTGATCCTCCATCCTAAAGCTAATTGGCAATAGAAGGAGTAGCGCATAAGCTTTGTTGGGGTTTCAAACCCAGTCACACGTCGAATAATCTCAACCAGAATGACTCGTCTATAAGCTTGTTGCCTACTTTTTTTTTTTATTGCCAATTGGTTTTAGAGCCGAACCCCATTAAAGCTTAACTGTTTGTGCCATCGGAAATCCCTACAAGCTTATATATATTATGTTTCACAACTCTCTCCAATATGGGATTGAGTTTGATAGCCCAACAGAAACCTAGTTAAATATATGGGATTGAATTTTTAACCCTACTTCAAACCAAACGAAGGTTCTTCGATAAGGCAGCGGTGGAGACGCCGGCCGACCAAGTGAAGGGCTCGGTCGACCCGTGGCGGCTGTGCACCGTGACCCAAGTGGAAGAGCTCAAAGCCATAGTCCGCCTGATCCCCGTGTGGGCCACGGGGATCGTCTTCGCCACGGTCTACGGCCAGATGAGCACACTCTTCGTCCTCCAAGGCCTAACCATGGACGCCCACTTGGGTAACTCGGGCTTCGAAATCCCGGCCGCCTCGTTAAGCATATTCGACACGCTAAGCGTTATCTTCTGGGTGCCCGTCTACGACCGACTCCTCGTCCCCCTAGCAAGGAAATACACGGGCCACAAAAACGGGCTAACCCAACTCCAACGTATGGGCACGGGCCTCTTCATATCGGTCCTAGCCATGGTCTCGGCGGCCGTCCTCGAGCGCGAGAGGCTCAAGTACGTCGCCCGCCACGGCTACTACGACCTTAAAACCGTGCCCGTGTCCATATTCTGGCAGGTTCCTCAGTACTTCATCATAGGTTGCGCGGAGGTGTTCATGTTCGTGGGCCAGCTCGAGTTCTTCTACGAGCAGGCGCCCGACGCCATGAGGAGCCTTTGCTCGGCGTTTCAGCTCACGACGGTCGCCCTCGGGAATTACCTGAGCACGCTGCTGGTGACGATTGTGACGAGGATCAGCACGAGGGGCGGGAAGTTGGGCTGGATACCCGATAACCTTAACTATGGTCGTTTGGACTACTTCTTTTGGCTGTTGGCCGTGCTTAGCGTGCTGAATCTCGGGGCGTTTTTGGTGGTGGCGAGGTGGTATACGTATAAGAAGGCGGTTGGGACACTGCGTTGAAGGTAGGCGGTGTGTTTTCGTTGATGTAATGGATTTTCGATGAAGACTCGTATTGTTCTTCCACTGTAAATAGATAGACGTTGTCTCGTGGTGTTCCACTCGTATTGGAGTTCTTTTTTTTTTTTTTAAAAGCAAAGATTTCATTTCATCAATCCAGAAGGATACAAAAGATATAACAGAGCAATAACCGAAATGTTACAACATAATTGACTATTTCTATTGCGTAAATGACCGTGACTAGACTATTTCTATTGCGTAAGTGACCGGTGATAGCTCAGTATCCAATGCCCTCAAGTATCCGGTAATTGAACGATATGTTTTTGCCTGTTAACTGTACGTGTAAATTCCCCACAGATAACTGGCTAGCCTTAAAGAACAACGGAATAATGATTTTCACTAAAGTTGTCTAATGCACAGAGCTTCAAGAGAAATGGTACAGAGAGATGGAGAGAGATGAAAAGTGGAATTTCTGCTATCATACTATAGATGAAGGAAAGTACAGACAGTAAGCAGAGATTACAGTTCTACAAGCACCACTTACATGTACGAGAATGTAATCTTTCGATGTACATTTCAGTTTAGTTGCAACACATTATCAGAAACTGCATGAGGGTTCTGTTGTTGTAACTTGAGCTTAGTCGATTTACTGTTCCTAACGCTTCTCAAAGGCGTCATGTAGAACGGTGGTGTGATGTCATCTTTGTCTGGCTCGACCGTAGTAGAGCGTCTTCTATCGTCGTTACTTCTCTCAGCCCGAAAATCATCGGTTCTGTTAAAACCAAAGCCAACTGAACTATCCACACTCTTACGACCATAACTCGATCTTAAGGCATCACGCATGTTTCTAGAAGCAACGATACTGCTGCTGCGTGTAAGATTCAAGACAGGTGCATCTCTTTTATGCCTGCCGTCTTCTCTTAGTTGCTTCTCTGTGGCGGTAATGGAACGAGGAGAGTCTTGCGCATCTGATGCGATTGTTTCGCACGTTTTTTCGCTGTTCTTAGGCTTTAGGCCAAACCTCGTGCAAACCCTATGCCATCGAACAGACTTCTTGTCTGAAGCATCAACGTTGGTAATGATGTTATTACCTTCGACAGAAACTGCATTCTTGGTATTTTCCAAACTGTCGTCTGGCGTAGAACCCACACGCCAATCCTTCAACTCTTTTTCTGTAATCACCAGCTTTGTATTCGCAGGAGACATCCCACGAGCGTCCAAGGCCGTACCTTTCTTCCCAAAACTCCTAACCGAACTCGACCTGTCAAAGCTACTTGCTGTCATGGAGCACAAAGAATCTGAGTTCGAATCACCTGAGCCCGATGCCCCCGAGCTCGTTTCATCCTCGATTATGGAGAGCATTGCTGGGCCATCAACTGACAATCTACGATTTTCAGGACCATGAAAACTACCTAAAACGCCATTTTCAACCACAGAAAACATAGGTGCTAGCCTTGGGATAGTCCTAGCTATCATGTACCCATCCCATGAAGCTCTCGGCTCCTCGAATGAGATACGACCGCCATCAATGGAAAACCTCGGTGGTTCAACATCGCAAGATCTCCTCCCTGAAATATCCGATCTTTGAGCTTCCTTAACTGACTTTGCATCACTCCCACCGTTAATGGACTTCATCTTCATCTTCCCATCGTTGAAATCATCACTGAGCTTCTTACCCTCATTTTTAGCAGTCGCCTTCCATTTCCGCAACTTCTTGCTGAAAACAGAAGCAGCGCTCCACAAATTCCCAGCAATTCCTCTCAGATCCTTAGGCTTCTTCGATTTGTACTCAAGATCTATGTACTCCTTCATCGTCTTCGACTCACCCTCCTCTTCAGCTTCCCCTAATTCGCCATCCGAAGCCCTAATGTCTCCACTCCGGCCAGCACTGGCATCGAAGGCGCCGCCATCTCCATTCGATTCGATTACGTTGTAACTAACCCTAGAAAGGCCCAAATTCTTCGATTCAACCCTCACGCCCCCATCCAATGCGCTCTTCAGATCATCCAGATCGAAGCGATTACCCAGCGAGCCGACATTGTCATAAACGACGTCGCACGACCTGCGCCTCGGCGAGTGAGGCCGAAGGTTCGCGCCGGAGTGCGCAACCGACCTGGATCTCTGCAACTCCGGCGAGGACGGGCACACTGCTTCCCCGGCGTCGAGGCCGGTGAGGCGCTCACGCAGGCAGGAGGCGCAGATTCCTGTGACGGGCTCGTCGACGTGGCGGTGGCAGAGAGTGTGGCGCCGAGAGGGTCGGGCGGAGGCTCGTATTTTGGTCCGAGATCGGTTGCTGTTGGTCATCGGAGCGGCAAGGCGAGGCGAGGCACGGCAAGGCAGTGTGGCGTTTGATGAGAGTCGGCGACTGAATATAGCAGCTGTGGCAGGCACGTGGTTAGATTGTACGGTCGGCTATTTAAGTAAAATAATTGCCGAGTAGGAATCCTATGGAAAGTGATAAATGGCATCTATGTTCAGACAAAGAAGAACCAACCCAAAACTCCGTGAAATAAATAAATTAATTTTATTAAAAGTCTTTACTTTTGTTGGGCCTCGGCCCAATTTGATTAATCTCCTAATAAACCCAACTTGGCAAGCCCGTGAGAGAACTCATCAGCCCATCTTACAAATTACGGTAAATTGGATTCGTGTTTCTTTATTTGTTAGGCCACATAAACACAAAGATAAATAATAACAGTTGGCCTATAACGGCAAAAGACTATTATGTCCTTCATCAACAGTGGAACCCAATTCATCTATTTCTTCCTCCAGTAAAATAATCTATCTAACCTGCAACGATATTTTTTTAAACTTTGATTGGAAGCCCTCGTTGAGTCTTTACTGAGGTAGTAGTACAGGCGCTCGATGTGCTCACAACATTCTAACACCATTCATATTCCTATGTTCTATTACATTTCTGGTTTTTAGTTGCAGTTTCATTGGAATTGAACGATTTAATGAAGGTATGTGTGGTGTTGCTCGGATACTCAGTATTTGGTATTGTTGTAGTCTGTGAAAGTACGACAAATAGCAATTTGTGGACTTATGAGGTGATTTTCATCATATGCAATTAACAACTGTAACTAGTAATGAAAATCACGAAATTAACATTAAACTTGAAAACTTCGTGCGTTGCCGAAGCTATTTAATCCTTAATAGCTCGTCTTGGAAAGATTTAACAGTGCTTGCTGAGAGAGTAAAACTAGGTCATGGCGTAAGTAAAAGAAGTAGGGGGAACTGAAGAGATTGGGGCGAGGTGTCGCAGGATGTGTATAGCAAGGGCAAAATGGTCAAATCACGATTATCGTAAAAGGCACCCCAAGCCTTTACTAATTTATCATACAATGAACTCAAGATATGATGTACTCAAGCCCGATATTATTTGTTGGGCTTTTTAGTAGTAATGGACTTCACTTTAGTAAACCAAACATAATACAATTGATGACTATTTATATAATCTGGTTTTATATGACGAACTAAACGCTGCCTAATTTTATGATCTAACCATGTGGGATTGGTTATCTATACTATTATATAATTGGTGAGGGGTGGATTAAAACTGCCCCCATTTGGTCCGTAAATCATTAGCAATTTAGTCCCTCATTTATAATTTAATTAATTAAGTAATTTTCATATCACTCCTAATTTTTTTTATTTACTCTTATGCCTCTAAAACTAAGTTTCTTTTTATATATTTAAAATTTATATTTCATCTTAAACAGTAGAAATTATGATTTTAAATTTTAAAATAATTTCAGTATAATTATATTTTAAGCACACACATCGGGTGTGTAAGAAAGTATTAGTATCACTTATCAGTCACAATATGTATTTCCAATTTAAGCCAATTTAAATCATTTTATCAAGAACCATTGTTAAATTAAAAGGACTAGAGATGATGCCCCACGTGATATGTCACTGATTTCTTGGATGATTACTCACTGTATTTGCTAAAGAATCGGTTTATTTGTTTAAATTCTTATTAGTGCTCGATAATAAATCTTAACGTTCTTAATCTCGACTCATTTCACTAGGGATAAGCTGGAGACTTCGTTTAGGTCCCTTGCTGTTTCTCCTCACTAAGCTAAGGACTTACGTGGGCACAATCAAACCCGCGAATCCAATTTTATTTATTTATTCCTTTTTCCTTTTTCTTTATTCACTTAGCATCACTTTCTCTTCTTGCCTCTGATATTTATTGCATACATGTCACTCTAGCAATCACCGTCACCATCATCATCATCTCTGATCTGAAGCGCCCATCTCCGCAAAACGCATAACGTCAAGTAAAGATAGAACCTTTTTCCTTTTTATTTTTTGTCATTTTCGATTTCTTTTCTGACTGCAAATATCTTGCTAATAATAGGATGTCACTGCACTTGAAATATCTCTTGCCTTGCACTGCCATGATGTCATCTCATCTTCTAGTAGTTAGTGCCACCATATGATAAAAAAAGGCTCTTTTTTATTCACTCATTTGCTTCAAGTTTTCGCAAGCTTTTCAATCTGGTACTGCGCCGCGCTCTCTTTGGATCTTGCTCCCTTTCTGTTTGGTTATGATCCCAACCAAGCATTCGTATTTGGTTTGTTGGTCCTTGTTTTGGGCTACTTCCTTTAATCTTGCATCACGTGAAATTTCGTCTGCATCATGTGAACTTATATTCAAGATTATTTTCACCAGCATCATGTGAAATTGCTTCAATATCTTCTTTAGTCTGTGCATCTCTTCATCAATGATTTGCTATTCTTGTTCTGATTGTACCCTTACAAGTTCTTCAGCTATAAAGATTGCGTTTTTAATCACTTCGTATTTTCAGGTATAGTATTTTCCTTAGTTAATAACAATGACTGGGAAGCTCAATGGCAGTCAAGCTTCTACTAAAGCAACTAAGATCCCAGAGAACATCTCAGCAGATGCTCATCCCTTATCCGTCGAGCCGAAGGAAATAGCTTCAAACATCAATTACCACGCCCAATACAGTCCTCACTTCTCCCCTTTTAAGTTCGAACCCGAGCAAGCTTTCTACGCTACTGCAGAAAGTGTTCGTGATCGTCTCATCAAGGTACTTATATATCGTACTTCTTTTCTCAATGGTTATGTATGTTTTTGCTTCATTCAAAGCTCTATATTGCTTACTTTGTATCACATGCGTTGCTGCAGCAATGGAATGACACATATAGCCACTACCACAATGTTAATCCTAAGCAAACTTACTATCTATCCATGGAGTATCTCCAAGGTCGAGCCTTGACCAATGCTGTTGGAAACCTAAATGTTCAAGATGCATATGCCGATGCACTGAAGCAGCTTGGTCATCAGCTCGAGGACATAGCTGAGCAGGTATTATTCTCTGATTGAATCGAGCATCAATCATCGCTCTCAGTACGTTGTACGATTTTCTTGCTATTACATTCCATTTACGTTGGCTATTGTCATCATAGGAGAAAGATGCTGCACTTGGAAATGGTGGTCTTGGGAGGCTAGCTTCTTGCTTTCTCGACTCCATGGCTACCCTAAACTTGCCAGCTTGGGGATATGGCCTGAGGTACAGATACGGTCTCTTCAAGCAGAGGATTACTAAATCGGGCCAAGAGGAAATTGCTGAAGATTGGCTAGAGGTTTGTTGTGGGCTCGCTTCAAAAAAAAAAAAACATTTCTCCAATACTATGATAGGCCTTGATTTCTTGAAATGGCTCCTTATATCCATTGATTGATAATCTAGAAATTCAGTCCCTGGGAAGTTGTGAGGCACGATGTTGTCTTCCCTATAAGGTTCTTTGGAAATGTTGAGGTCTTGCCATCTGGCTTGTAAGTGAACCTATTTGGTGGTTGTTTATAATTTTTTTTTTACGAGAACGCATTTTGACAAGATATAGTTTATTTTTTTGCTTGTAGTCGAAGATGGGTCGGTGGAGAAGTCTTGCAAGCCGTTGCATATGATGTTCCAATTCCCGGGTACAAAACCAAGAACACAAACAGCCTTCGTCTCTGGGAAGCTCGAGCGAGCGCATTGGACTTCAACTTGTTTCAGTTCAACGATGGCGCGTATGAAACTGCTGCTCTACTTCACTCAAGGGCTCAACAGGTAATAAATAGGAGATCAGACTATTTTCTTGTTCGTACATGGTAACGCTTATTATTCATTGTGCCTCTGGCAGATTTGTGCTGTCTTATATCCCGGGGATGCTACTGAAAGTGGCAAGCTTTTGAGACTGAAGCAGCAGTTTTTCCTCTGCAGTGCTTCCCTTCAGGTTTGTGAGCATGTTCTTACAACCATAGAATATTTCTAATGATTTTATATCTCTGCTGAAGCTTGTTACATCCTCGGGCGAATTTTCAGGATATAATAGCAAGATATAAGGAGAGGAGCGGAGAAAACGTTGAGATCGACTGGTCGGGTTTCCCTTCTAAGGTTGCGATACAACTGAACGACACACATCCTACTCTTGCAATACCCGAGCTGATGCGTCTGTTGATGGACGAAGAAGGCCTTGGCTGGGATGAAGCTTGGAATATCACCTCCAAGTATGTTACTATATTAGTCTGTTATTCTCATTTACGTTGAATTATAGTAATAAATTATGAATCGAACTATATATTTACAATGCCAGGACTGTAGCTTATACAAACCACACAGTGCTACCCGAAGCACTCGAGAAATGGTCTCAAGCTGTCATGTGGAAACTCCTGCCTCGTCACATGGAAATCATCGAAGAAATAGACAAGAGGGTATCTAATCTTTAACGCTCGTCAATTTATGATTTTTCTAACTACTCTTAACTATGATAAAACTCGCCATTTCCTACCTCTGCAGTTTATTGCCATGGTACAGTCTCAGAGGCCCGAACTTGCTGAAAAAATCCCGGCTTTGCGTATTCTTGACAACAACCCACAAAAGCCTGTTGTTCGTATGGCCAACTTATGCGTCGTGTCGTCACACACTGTAAGGAGAAGTTCTTTCTCCCTATGCTGCATTGTAATTTCATACAGAAAGGAACTCCTTTTTCAATGAAAAAAAAAAAACAAAAACCTTTTGCAGGTCAATGGAGTTGCAGAACTCCATAGTGACATCTTAAAGAACGAACTGTTTGCAGATTACGTCTCTATTTGGCCGACGAAATTCCAAAACAAGACCAATGGGATAACTCCGCGCCGCTGGCTTAGGTTCTGCAATCCCGAGCTCAGTCAAATCATCACCAAATGGTTGAAAACTGATCAATGGGTGACAAATCTTGACCTACTCACCAATCTGCGTGAGGTACGTCTTACTTCAATTCATGGTACAAATCTTTGATATAGGATGAATTGGTGCGTTCTGACTATTTCTCTCCTCTTTTTTTCCCCCCGAAAAGTTTGCTGATAATGCAGAGTTTCAAGAAGAATGGGCATCGGCTAAGTTGGCCAGCAAGAATCGTTTGGCTAATTACATACTCGAGGTCACTGGGGTGACCGTTGATCCAAATTCACTGTTCGACATTCAAGTCAAACGCATCCACGAATATAAGAGGCAGCTATTGAACATTCTTGGCGCAGTCTATAGGTACAAGAAGCTGAAGGTGAGAATCAGCCAATCACTTTTATTCATTTCCTGCCTTTTCTTTTCCTTATTTGGCTATGGATTGACTTGACGTTTTTCGCACAGGAAATGAGCCCCGAGGACCGTAAGAAGACGACCCCACGTACCATAATGATCGGAGGGAAAGCATTCGCGACTTACACAAACGCGAAAAGAATAGTGAAGCTTGTGAACGACGTCGGCGCTGTAGTTAACACTGACCCCGAGGTCAACAGCTTACTAAAGGTAACACAGAAAAAAACGCATCAAAAAGCAACCATCTTTGCTCACCCATTTCTATTTCTGTATTTCCCAACTACTCAAAATTTGTTTTTTTTTTCATCCCTTTTTTCCTTGCAATGAATGGTCGATCGTCGTAGGTTGTCTTTGTGCCCAATTACAACGTGTCTGTAGCAGAGATGCTCATCCCAGGGAGCGAACTGTCTCAGCATATCAGCACTGCGGGCATGGAAGCGAGTGGAACGAGCAACATGAAATTCGCCCTCAATGGTTGCCTTATTATAGGAACGCTCGACGGTGCCAACGTAGAAATCAGAGAAGAAATCGGTGAGGAAAACTTCTTCCTCTTCGGCGCCACTGCTGATCAAGTCCCTAAGCTTCGCAAAGATAGGGAAAATGGATTGGTATACACTAAACTCTTTCTATCTATCGCATTAGAATACAGATGAAATTGTTCGAAACTCTTGGCTCGTTTCTTATGCAGTTCAAGCCAGACCCTAGGTTCGAAGAGGCTAAGCAGTTCATAAGAAGTGGAGCATTTGGGACCTACGACTACAACCCATTGCTCGATTCGCTCGAGGGTGATTCGGGCTATGGCCGTGGAGATTATTTCCTTGTGGGCCATGATTTCCCGAGCTACATGGATGCTCAAGAGAGAGTCGACGAAGCTTACAAGTATGCATTGTTGTACTCCTCTGTTATTACACCGTTGTAGGAGCTGCTATAGATATATTCATATGATGATTCGATGTGTGTTTTTCCTCAGGGACCGTAAGAAGTGGATAAAGATGTCGATACTGAGCACTGCTGGCAGCGGGAAATTCAGCAGCGATCGAACGATTTCGCAGTACGCAAGCCAAATTTGGAACATCGAGGAGTGCCCTTTGCCTTAAAACAGTTGAAGACTTAATGTTCTGTTCTCAGATTGTGAAACTTTTAAGAATAAATCTGCTTGCCTGAGGATATCTCTTCAGTTGCTGTCTAAATTGTGTAATCTTATGATCCATCTGCTGCTTAATGCATAATTACAAAAGCTGTGCTGTTATTTATACTTGTTTTCACTCTTATTATCATTCTAAAGTTCGCAGAAGCCATTAGAGGAAGAAAAATAACGATTGATCAACAGAGATCGAATGCATGACGCACCATAGAGAGACGTCCTTAATAATACGTACTCTGAGGAAGAACAGCAGCGCAATGATATGAAGATGATACTTGTAATAATATCAGGAAAGATATTTTTCCTGGGCATGTAAGAACACGTACTATTCATCTTTTTATCCGATGAAAATATCGGCTCCATTTGCAGATATTTATTCTTACGTATAACCTTTTTTTCTAAATTTATATAAACATGCAAGTTGCAACGTCGCGACAGGAGATTGCATGGAAACAATGATAGACAAGACATCTCTTATTGTCCGTCTTACCAATGAATGTATTTATGTATATATATATATTATATATATATTTATTCTTTAATTATGCTGTAGTGGTATCGGCATGACCACGTTGGATATACACAATAGGAAATGAGTTGGAAATTAAATACCCAAATTAAATATCATGCATGTATTAAATACCTTAAAATAGACAAATTGATATAAAGAAGATTCAAACGTTTCAATATGACCAATTTGCATTGAATGGGTTGGTTCGAGTTTGGCAGCTTATGTTTGATTTGTAAACTCTCGAGACCCAAAAAGAAGATGATTGTAATAATGAGGTCTGTAGACTGTAGCGATAAAAGACTTTGTCTTCGTTTTTCAAGTTTGTAATTCTGGAACTTGAGATAATATGTTTCTACAAAGCAAACGAGAGAATAATCGAATACCTTCGGGATACAAAGAAACACGTACTGCGCTTTTGCTTTTGCGAAGTATGCACTGAATTCTTTCGGTGTTTTTGAGCAGATTTGATTGCTTGAATTGATTCTCTGCAGAAGAAAAAAACCAATTATTTATAGCTGCAGAGAGATTCCTTCTGAATTTGTGCATCTCTATTCGCCAAAACTTGAATTGGTATGTCTTTTCTTCAAAAGTAATAATTTAAAAAATATAATGTTTCATTGAAGTGATATAACAATTCATTAGTTATTTTCTACGAATAGATTCGACTTTTCAACTAATTCATACTACATTTTAATATTTTATTTTCTTTATTTGAAAATATTCTAACAACTCGGACATAGGGAGTATATAATAAAACTAGGGTCATACTATTCACACCCCCTATACCCCCTGTACCACGCTTTACACCTCCCAAACACTTGATTTTTGTAATAATAATTTTCAATAATTACATGATTCAACAAAAAATATTTTATTAACTTATTTTCCATTAAATCAATAATATTAATTACATGGACTATTAAAATTATTAATTAAGTCATTTTAACCAATGACATATATAGAACTAGCAAAAATGCTCGTGGCCCATGGGCCGGTCCGCCCCACCCTGGTACAGTCAAATGGGCCAGCGGGCTGCGGGCCCACCAACGTGACAGAGCGGGCTGCCCGCCAAATATAAAAAATATTCCTTTTAAATAAATTAATATTAAAATGAATTATATAGATTTTTCAAATTTTTTGAATCCAATTTTTAATTTAATCAAGTTTAATAACATAAATAAATTTGTAATAAAGAATTTAAATTTGATTAGGCAACTTCATTAGTTATGTATAATTTTTTAGGACGGGCGGGGCCCGCCAGTAGGGCGGGCAGACTGCAATTTCTCAGGCCCGCAGAGGGCGGGCCTATGCAGGTAAGCCCGCCAAATATCACAACATAATTTTTTTTTAGAAAAATTAATATATAAATTAATTATATAAGTTTTTTATATTTTCGAGAACCAACTTTAATTTATTCAAATTTAATAACAAAATAAATTTTTATTAAAGAATTTAAATTTAATTAATTCAACTTTATTAATTTATTTTAATTTTTTTTTAGGACGGGTCGGGCGCACCAGGCCGCCACCCGCTTGTAGGGCGGGGCGGGCCTCATTTTCCATGCCCGCCAGATAAAATTGTATTTTTTAATTGGCAAATAGTTATTTAATATTACTTACATATTATTTAAAATATTAACATTAAACTCCTTTTTTTTTTTCCTTTTTGGGTATGTAATTGGTAATAATATTTACTCTACATATTAATTAGGGGTGCGAAATAGAAAAAAGGTGGGTGCCAATAGATAAAAGGTGGGCCTCATTTGGTATTATTTTTGTATTATGTGGTACAAGAGAAGCATTAAGTGCTATGAACTCGGATTTCCTGTCCCACCTTTTTGTGCCACTTTTCTAAAATATTATTAAACATTGTTCCGATTAGTGTTAAAACACCCGTAAGTGACATTATATCATAAATAATATTATACGGAATGCTAAAACACAAAAAAAATAAATATAATCTACATTTTTCTATCATACTTTTCAATATTCATACTCTATCGCAATTATAGGTGTTATATAATTATTTTTTGTATTTTAGCATTTGGTATAATATTATTTATGATATAAAGTCACTTACGGATGTTTTAACACTGATGGGACAATGTGACAACATTAATGAGCGGGTCGGCACCACACATGGCAAGTCCCAATTTGCTTCCCCGTGAACTTAGCCGCGTCGGCCTCACGTGACCATCGAACCTTTTCTTACACCACACCACACCACCACATAAAATTATGTGAGAAAATCTAATAAAATAAAGACACGAAGTCAAATCAAACGACTTGAGAATTACTACAGCTGTAAATTAATACGTGTGACTTTAGTATTTGCGAATGGAATGTACTAATCTTAGCAAATATCACATTTATTTACACAAAGGTCCCACTATTTTGTTATGATTCTTTTGCTCTCGATTTGCTTCCATGCGCATCCATACATAAATGACTAAATGATATTATATGGTTTGATTTTTTGTCGTACCATCGCTTTCCTTTTGGACCGATCCTAAGATCTTTTTTAATATATAAAAATTAATATATTATTTATTTAACTGTTTACTTTAAAAGTCGAAGACGATCACACCTCATCAAAGCTTCTCGTTCTTGGTAGTACGAGTCAAGCGAAGCTCTGAAGGCCAAGAAGTTTATTTTTTCCTTCTTTCTTTCCCTTCTCAGCTGTGAGTTTCTTATTCTATAATTTCGATATTGTGGTTTTAATTTTATCGGTCTCCGTATTTACGGATCCGATGTTAATGGCTGATTTACTTCGGATTGTGTGTAGCGTAATGATTTCTAGCAGTGGGTTTGTTTGTGTTCATGGATTTTCTTTCTTTGATTTCTGTGCTATTCCTTGCAGGCTTTCATTTAACTTCTGAGCTGAAGGAAGAAAGCTGTGTGATAATCTTACAGCAGATTGAAAACCTTAGTTTTGAGGTTGAAAAGCTTCGATATTTATTCAGCAATGGCTTCAAATTCATTACATTGGTCGCAGCCTTCGGTCCCACAATCGCCGTCTTCTTCTCAAGCGATAGTCTCTGCAATTGCATCGCTTTCTTCGTCGTCTTCTTCAAAACGACGCAGTTTTCCTCTCTACTGCTACAAAAGGTCTGCTTTTTCTGGTACTTTCCACTCATCCTCTTACAAGCCTCGATCTTTCCACGATATGAGAAGAACCCATGTCCGAAAAACGATCATCAGAGCCGCCCTCTCTGCTAGCTTAGATTCCTTCCCGGAAGAAGAATTCATCTCCAAGGAGATTCAAGAATCGTTCGACCAAAGATTCGAACTGCCCAAATTTCCAGACAGAGACGAAGAAGCTTCAACAGACGATATCGAAAGGAAGGCGAACAGTCTTGAAATTCCCATGTCCCTTCGTATCATCAAACGGAAAAAGCAGTGGCAGAATGAGCTAATCGTCGCCGGCGAATCTGCATACTGCTCTGTGAAGAAGGCCTTTTCTTCCATGGTGTTCATAATCCGCGAACTGCACAGCTACAGCCTCCGTACGAGGGAGATCCTTTTCTACGACGATTTGCAGGCGATTTTATCGGTGGTTCAAAAGGAAATGAACGCCTCCTTCGTTTGGCTTTTTCAGAAGATTTTCTCCCAAACCCCAACTCTCATGGTGTACTTGATGATCCTCTTAGCCAACTACAGCGTCTACTCCATGTCCACCTCCGCCCTGGCCGTGGGGGCGCCGCCGGCCCAAGTTTCCACCACCACCACCACTGCAGCGGTGGAAGATGAGATCCATATTAAAAAGCCAAGCTTTGACTCTTCCATAGTCAAGTCTTCTAAACTTTCTTCATCTTCTTCTTCAAGTGGGAAAACTACTTCCATTGGAGCCAACAGTGGCGAAGGTGGTGGTGGGAATTATAAGCCTGTTAAAAGTGGTACTGATGGAGATGGGAAATTCGACGATGAATCGAAAAGTCATTACAGTGCCATTATCAGTTCAGAGAGTTCAGTACCATCTTCTTCAAGCCATGGAAGCTTAGCATCTGAGGAAGGAGAAGAGATTAATTTGTGGGATTCGACGATCGAAGAGTCTTCTTCATTGGATCACGAAACGATGCAGAGATTCGTTTCACCCGTGGATGCAAAGATCGAAGCCGACGATAAGCTAGAGTACTTACAAACGGAGCTGACGTACAGTATCGGGCTCGCCCTGGAGCCCGAAAGCCCGCTTTTACTAGCCAATTACGCTCAGTTTCTATACATCGTCGCCCAAGATTACGACAGGTATACATAATCTTTAACATTACGTCCTTAAAATCAAGAATCTAAGTCGTTACTTATCGGGAATTCGTTCGAATTTAGGATAGGACAATGTGAGGTGGTGCTTGTTATTACCTCACTTTCTCCTCTAAAAATGATGTTAGTGAACCATAAAGCATTGTGGAGTTGGAACATATCTATCTATATCTCACTTTGGCAGCAAAATATCACTGCATTAGATCTATGTCAATTTCTTACATGGATGTACTTGGTTTGTCTTCCTCTAATTGGCTTTGTCCGCACAAAATCTCGGGCCCTCGACAGCTCCAACTTTCGAAAGCTATTATAAATATTCGAGTGATGAAAATAGAAAAACATCATATCCTTTTTCTACTATTGTTCTGATATTTTTGCTGTGTTCTTATATTATTAATCAGAGCGGAGGAATACTTCAAGCGAGCGACTGGTGTCGAGCCTAAAGACGCCGAGGCGTTGAATAAGTACGCAAACTTCTTATGGGTCGTAAGGAAAGATCTTTGGGCTGCTGAGGAGACATACTTGAAAGCCATTGATGTTGAGCCTGAGAATTCATACTACGCAGCTAACTATGCTCATTTTCTATGGAACACTGGTGGGGAAGACACTTGCTTTCCTCTAGATTGACTCTAAGACTAAGAAGAACAGATGTCAAACCATCCTCCAATTTTTATAGTTTTTTTTCCATGTATTTGTCTTCTTTTTTTGTGGAGGAAAAATGGTCAAAATGAGTGGGAAGAGATGTAATTGTGGAGGCTACAACATTTGGACAAATTGTAATTGAACTTCTTGTAATAAATGTATACAAGTGACAGTTTTGGATATGTAATTGTCATAACGTTCCAATTTTGTTTCTTAGGTTTTTGTTTTTATTTGCTAACTGAAATTGTTTATAAATATATTATCTCTTTTAAAAAAATTACACAACTAGAGAGGTGTATTTTGTTTGTGATAAATAAAAATCGCAATAATCTTCTTACCCAATCCTTTTTTTTTTTTGAAAGACTTTTCCAATCCTTAAAAAAGTAAATTTTTCTGTGGGTCAAAGAATATATATGGATATGTTATTACATCCAATTTCACATTGCAATAGTGAAATTTAATGCAAGAATCCAAATAATATATAGACTGTTGGATAATCTAAATGGGCTGGACCATAAGACACAGCTCAAAATCCTTGCAGCAGTAATCTCAGTTGTCTGCTCACCTCAGCTCAGCTCAAAGAGTGGGACCATCTTCATCTACGAATTTGCTGCTCTCGCTGTCGAAGACGGAATAGAAATCCACACCCGCCGCCGAAGTTTTGCTTTCAAGTTGTAAATTTGAATCTTGCCCTAGAATGGACACGCTGCACTTCTCATCCCATCGTCTTAATTTCTTGCCTCGCCGAGCGCCCACATTCAAAACCCTTAGCGCGGTTAAATGCACGCTGTCGTCTCCGTCCTTGGGTAAACCCCATTTGATTTACGCTTATTGGTTCAATTCATTACATTCTCCCGGGGTTTTTATATCTGAAAATGTCCATTTTTGTACGTTTCGACCCACTTCAGGCTTCAATGGGATATGTTGATATCTAGATTGAAGAAATGGTACGAACTGATGGGCCTGAGGAATTATTTGAAATTAGGTTTATTGAAGAATATTAACAAGTGTAGTTATCGTTGGTTTTGAAAATAATCTAAGTTTATGGTCAAGGGACTGGTGGGGTTGGGTGGTTATAGCTAATGCATTTCCAGGAGGACCTTTTCTATTGCCAGGGTAATGTATATCTGTTTGCAAATTTAAGATTTATGATATCTTAAATGTGATATGATTAATTTTTTCAGTGGACCATGAAACAAAGTTCAAGGAGGCAGCAAAGCGTGGAAATTTGATCCCAGTTTACAAGACTATATTTTCTGATCATATGACGCCGGTGCTGGCATATCGGTGCTTGGTGAGGGAAGATGAGAGGGAAGCTCCTAGCTTTCTTTTCGAGTCTGTTGAACCTGGTCTTAAAGCTTCGAGCGTTGTAAGCTTCTCTCTTTTCGTAGCATTTGTCGTATCAGTATTGACACTGCCATCTTTCTTTTGATTGGGTGGTATAAAGTTGCTCAGGAGAACTCCAATTCTTGACTAATCGAGGCTGTCAAAAGTTGTTTGTTAGGGCAGATCTAAATTGTTGATTTAATGCTTATCTAATCCATGAATAGATTTTACATGTGATTCTATTAGACGAGTTCTGATACGGTTGGTTAAAGTGATGTGTGGGGAGGGCCCGCTATGCCAAAAGAACGAAGAGACTTGTTTTTTCTGTTATCCTTTTATCTTTTCATACTACTGCTAATGAATGAAACTTGCTACACTTGATAATACTGAATTGATTGTTCTAGGGACGATATAGTGTTGTTGGAGCTCAGCCAACTATGGAGATTGTCGCAAAAGAGAACTTGGTGACCGTAATGGATCACAGTGAAGGAAAGACAACAGAGAATTTTGTGGAAGATCCAATGGTTGTTCCTCGTACTATCATGGAAAGGTTGAAACCTCAACGCATTGATGAGCTCCCTGAAGCATTTTGTGGTAATATTTTCGCAAAAGAAGAAAACACTTTCTTCATACACACCGTCCATGTTAAATTTCTTTTCTATGCTGAATTTTCATTCTTACATTTATGAATCAATGTATATTACATCATGCAGGTGGATGGGTTGGCTACTTCTCATATGACACAGTACGTTATGTGGAAAAGAAGAAGCTTCCATTCAACAAGGCTCCCATGGACGACAGAGACCTTCCTGATGTTCACTTGGGTCTTTACGATGATGTTATTGTGTTTGATCACGTGGATAAGGTACATTTCGTGCTCTATCCATCAGTATACTTGTTTTTAGTTCTTAAAATCAATTCTCTCTCTCACTCCGATTCAAGTCTTATGCCACATGTTCATTACGATCCCTTTGATCTTCTTGAGACCTCATTCGATTTAGAATCAATGTTTCTCCTTTTATCATGCTGTAGTTTGATATGGTACCTTATGTTTATGGGTATATAATCATGATATCCGAGTTCATTTATTACAGCATCCTATTGAGGATTTGACGCATGAAATTTTTATCTTAGAAAGCACATGTGATACATTGGGTCCGCTTGGATCAGTACTCATCCGTTGAGGAGGCCTACAGTGACGGAATAAATCGACTAGAATCTCTAATGTCAAGGGTGCACTCTAAGTAAGTCAATATGATTTCTTTATTTTCAGTCCTCGATTTTCATCTACCATTATAATCAAGTTCCCTGATTTGGGTAATTAAATTTCAGTCCTAGGCTAGGCGCAGCAGGTTCCATAAAACTATCCACGAGCCTCTTTGGTCCTTCTTTGGACAAGTCGACCATGTCTAGGGAAGATTACCAGAAAGCAGTGTTGAAGGCTAAGGAGCATATCTTAGCTGGAGATATTTTCCAGATAGTACTTAGCCAGCGATTCGAACGAAAAACTTTTGCAGACCCTTTCGAAGTTTACAGAGCGTTGAGAATCGTTAATCCAAGCCCATACATGACTTATTTACAGGTTAGTTTTTGACATCTTGCTTCTTCATTAGGACCTTTTTTTTTTGTTAATCCTTTTGCTTACTGATTCTAGGCTAGAGGTTGTATCCTGGTTGGTTCGAGTCCTGAAATTCTAACTAGGGTTAAGAAGGTATGTGCCCTATCCGTTGATTTTAATGTCGAAAGTATTTCTTTATTAGTATTAAACGACTTGATTTATTTCCTTTTAACTGTAGGGAACAATCACTAACAGGCCTTTGGCTGGAACCATACGCAGAGGCAAGACACCTAAAGAGGATTACATGTTAGAAAATCAGCTCCTCAACGACGAAAAGCAGTGCGCGGAGCACATTATGCTCGTCGACTTGGGAAGAAACGATGTCGGAAAGGTTTAATTCTCGTTTCCTCCACGAACATTTATTTGCATCAAAACCCCCGAATTATCAGCTATTTGCAATTCCAACCCTACTTTCCACACCGCAGGTGTCCAAACCTGGATCCGTAAAGGTCGAGAAACTCATGAACATCGAACGCTACTCCCACGTCATGCACATCAGCTCCACGGTAATACTCCAAACACACACCCGTACTAAAATCATCTCATAGTCAAATGTGTAATAGAAATGTTCATATAAAAAAGCACTTTTTTTTTTTTTCGTTTCGAAAGGTCACTGGTGAATTACTGCCCGGGTTGACTAGCTGGGACGCTTTGCGCTCTGCATTGCCCGTCGGCACTGTTAGTGGAGCTCCAAAGGTCTCATTTCTCGACGCATATATATATATATATATACATACATAAATATGAAAATATAAACTTTAGTTTACTTCTGACATAGGTGAAGGCAATGGAGCTGATTGATGAGCTCGAAGTGACGAGGAGAGGGCCGTACAGCGGTGGTTTTGGGGGCATATCGTTTACGGGGGACATGGACATAGCGCTTGCTTTGAGGACGATCGTTTTCCCTACGAAGGTTCGCCACGATATGATGTTTTCTTACAAGGACGGCGTAAGGCGTAGGGATTGGATTGCGCATTTGCAAGCTGGCGCTGGTATCGTCGCTGACAGCGATCCTTCGGACGAACAGAGAGAGTGCGAGAATAAGGCAGCTGCGCTCGCCCGAGCCATCGATCTTGCTGAGTCAGCATTCGTCGACAAGTAATATAAAAAAAAAAAAAGAAAGAAAGACATGTTGGTAGGATTCTTGAATCGACTGTAGTTTTGGATTTCATACTGAGTTTTTGGTTGATTTCATACGAGGAAGATTTCTGTTATTTACTAATCTTGGTATAAAATAATGCTGATAATAGTATTACTTGTTGACCATTCCATTAAAGAAGCACAAATTTATGGGATAAAGATCTCGAAAAAAAATTCAATCTTGACAATGGTTGCTTATCATCAATCCTCTCCTAGTTATTATTATTGCTTTTAATTTATATTTTTTTATTGTTATTACAATCATGTCATGCGTCAAGGATTTTTTGTTAAATAGGATTAGTTTTGTGAGAAAATAAAAAAAAAAGAGATTCTAGGTTTTTAATTAAAAAAAGGGATTGAGTGTTGAAAAAAAAATCGAAGTTTGATTATCATTTTGATCCGTTCAACATAAATTTTATGTCGAAATAAGTTGTTAATCGATGAGTTCGTGATTATCAAACATATTATCCCCAAAGCTGAATAAATTTTCGTGTTTTTGAGCCTGAAATCGATGTTTTCGAACAGAAACCGGTTTATTCGAGTTCTTATTTGAATTATTCGACTCGGATTGAGTTACTCGAATAACATTCGGGTAGAAAATTAGCATATATTCGGGTGAAAAAATCGAATTGAAAATTCGAATAATTATATTTTTTCCGAGTTTTTTCACTCGAATAGTTTATTCGAATTAAAAAATAATTATTTGAATTATTTGAATTTTTTTACTCGAAAAAAATATGTTTAAGTAGGTGTATTTCGATAAGTTCTGTCCACTCCCTTTTGTTTAGTAAAAAGGGGACGTACGTTCCCTTCCGTTAAAACATAAAATAGCCCATGCGTCAATCAAACAGCAAAGAAACATCGGATATTCCGAGATAAGGCTTCAAAATTCACACTTTTCGACTTCCGTGATCTTTGCTCTTCGGCGAGTATGATCTTTCTCACTTGGTTTGATTCAAAACACGCACCAATTTCTAAGTGATAAAGCTCACTAACTCGTGTTTTCAGGTCGATTTCTCAGAAGACCACAACCATGCCCAAGACCAAAGTCTACATAGTGTAAGTTTGGGCAGAAGAAAATCCTCTACCAACATATGTTTATGCTGCGTTTGGGCTTGTCGGTAATTTTCTTTAATAAAGTTTCTTTGCTTAAAGGTATTATTCATTGTACGGACATGTTGAAATCATGGCTAGAGAGATACAGAAGGGTGCCAATTCTGTCCCTGATGTCGAAGCCACACTTTGGCAGGTAACAAGATTATGAATAATTGAGCTTCTGAAAATTTCATTAACACTTTCAAATTGATTGATATCATATATATATATAGGTGCCTGAGACACTACCACACCTAGTGCTGGAGAAGATGAAGGCTCCAGCGAAAGCTGATGATGTGTCAGAGATCAGGCCTGAGCAGCTCGTCGAGGCAGATGGGTTCATCTTCGGTTTCCCTTCGCGTTTCGGCGTAATGGCTGCTCAGTTTAAGGCCTTTTTCGAAGCCACGAGCGAGCTGTGGGCGACGCAGAAGCTGGCGGGCAAGCCAGCTGGCATTTTTTGGAGCACTGGCTTCCATGGGGGCGGGCAAGAACTAACAGCGTACGTTTCGTTACGAAACTCGAGATTCTCGAATGTTCGTAAGACTCGTCAAAAGTGATTGTTCTGTGCAGATTGACTGCAATAACGCAGTTGGCTCATCATGGGATGATATTTGTCCCTGTGGGGTACACGTTTGGCGATGGAATGTTTGAGATGGACGAGGTTAGGGGAGGATCTTCTTACGGTTCGGGGACTTTCGCAGCTGATGGTTCTCGACAGCCTACCGAGCTTGAGCTGAGGCAAGCTTTTCATCAAGGTAAGTATCTTGCTGAGATTACTAGGAAGCTCAAGAATTAGGACTTCTAGTTTAGTTCTTATATGTTGAGTAATGATCGAGGATGAGAGTGGGCCTGAAGTTAGAATTCGATTACCGCTCTCGTTCTTGTATAATGCTCTTTCATTTGTATATAACTCGATGCAACATATTTATGAAATTATTCGTTCTGTTGCTGCTGCTGACTACAAGACATCTAAGATGGATAGACTCGACAAACAAGAAATCGCAGATTTGATTTCGTGGAGTTTTATCAACTCTCTTACAGTATGTTATGCTGGCTGATCTGCTGATAGTGATCGTGGAATGAGGTTCTCTGCTCTCATTACATCGATCCAATAGCAGATAGACTCCAAAACATGGTACCTTGTCTGAAATCCCATCTCATCAGTCTTGTCTCTACTACACAGCATCTTCACAGGAAACCTAAACAACACATCAAGAAAGTCCCAGTTAGCCAAATCCTCCATTTCGGTAGCTACAAGTCCCTCTCTCTCGACGATCTCTCTCCAAACTCCTCCTTTATCTTTCATGGCCGAAGAAAACAAGAAATCCTCAGAAAACTCGCACCTTTCCAGCCCGAGCTTTTGGCCTATACCTGGCCAGATCTCTTTCCACGTGTAACTTTCTCCGTTTATCGCATTGAAAGCTCTGCCTAGGTTGCCAATCCCAGTGCCAGTCAGATCCTTACAGTCAGTAGCAGCTGCCCAAATATGCTGCTCGGCGGCAAGACGAGCGTCGGATGCATCGACGTACATTTCTTCCCAGCACTGCTTCGTTCCTCCGAAGACGAAAGGGAGGCTCAGATGCTTGCAGATAGCTCCATAGACACAGATACTGCCTACAAAGTTGTACACCGTTCGCTTAGAACATCCCATGATTATTCCCGGTCTATGCACAGACCAGCCCACGCTACACCCCTGAAGTGTTTCTCGAAGAAGGTCTTCGAGGGCATAGTAGAAGTTATATCCCTTGTCAGTTCTCGGAAAGTTCTCATCGTAGTAAGTAGTTACCCATTGCCTGCCCAAGTAAGAGTCTCCTAAGGATATATAGTGCTTGGTCCCCGTCTGAAGAGAAATGTGCCTCAGACTTTTGGCCTTGGGGAGAATACTCTGTAAGGCATTGGACATCATGGCCTTGTTCTGCTCGTAACACTCGGGGCTGTCCAAAGGGAACTGGCTAGCCCACGTTACCCAGAAAATATGGGTCGTGTCGGTTAAAGGAGAGAGCTTTTCGCTCGTTTCTGAGGAGCTGAGAAGGTCGCAGGCTATGAAATGGTAACTGGGATGATCTTCTTCTTCTTCGGAAGAATCCCTCGTTCGAGCTATACCGTAAACCTTCTTGCAATTGGGGTTCGAAAGAAGCATTCTTACGAGCTCTTTCCCTACGAGGCCCGTGGCTCCAAAGATTGCTGCTATGTAGATTGTTGCGTCTTCTTCTTCTTCTTCAACGCTGGCCATGTTTCTTGATCTGCTGTGTGTCTACATGAATCGATGATTATATATATAGCTGGTGGAGAAGAAGCAAGGGAATGACCCATATTTGTAGGAAAGAGGCACATGCTATGCTTTGGTTATTACAGTACTTCTTCTCTTTATTAATGCATCATCATGCTTTGTTTAGTTCTTTACTGAGCTGTGTGCATTGCATCGACTCGTAATAAAAAAGCGAGATATGAGGCGCATGCCGTCACATTGTTGGGAATTGAATATTGGAAAATTACGTTATTGCGAAAATATTACAGCCCCCCAAGTTATGTTATTGCATCAATACACATGTTTGACCGAGTGTAAAAAAATGGTATAATCTCGGGAATTGGAACCCTTGAAAAACAGATCAATCAACCAATCCCACGACAAACGTTCATACACCCACTTCCACATACCATCATCAAGCAACCACCAACCAATGAGTCCATAACTAACAAAAAGAATTAATAATTATAGTAATCGGTAAAAGGTATTATTTTTTTTTGTTTAAAACAAAATAAAATATCAACATCCACCTACTCTATATATATATAGACGCAGAAACGAGCGACAGAGTGTCGACCCTTCCCAAAGAAACACAAATCGTAACGCCAAAAGAGAGCGGCGCAATGGCCGTAATGACCAAAGGCTCCTCCACGACGAAGGCCCATGTCCCCAGATCCGAGGACAGTCGATCTAATGGGTCGGGTCAGAACCCGAATGGGTCTTCGTTCGACCCGGGCTCAGCGCCGCCGTTCAAGATCGGGGACATAAGATCCGCGATACCTGCACATTGCTGGGTTAAGGACACGTGGCGGTCTTTGTCTTACGTTGTTAGGGACCTCGTCGTTGTCGCTTTTTTGCTTGCATTGGCTGTTAAGATCGATCGTTGGTGCTTTTGGCCTCTCTATTGGTTTGCTCAGGGAACCATGTTCTGGGCTTTGTTCGTTCTTGGACACGATTGGTACTGTTATGCATATTAATTTTCGATCGATTTTCCCTATTCGATTTATGACAAGAACGATAAAAGATCTCTCCTTTTTCCCCATGCCTTATTTAGCTTCGTGATCTGAGGCGATTTGAGTTTCCTTGCAGTGGGCATGGAAGCTTTTCCGACAATGCTACGGTGAACAGCGTGGTGGGACATTTGCTTCATTCCTCAATCCTTGTTCCTTATCATGGATGGTATGTACGTGTAGTAATTTGATTATCCTTCTTCTCCATCAATGCTTCGACTACATATTCATTACATGGACATTTCTTTCTGCTTTTCTCTTTCTTGCAATTATAATTATATAGGCGAATCAGCCACAGAACTCATCATCAGAACCACGGCAATGTCGAGAAAGACGAGTCATGGGTCCCGGTAATAATATCTCTTGCTGTAAATGATAATGCTGAGCTTTGGTCTTTCTTTGAGAGTTAATGATTTTACATTCCTTATTATTATTGCAGCTGCCTGAGAAGTTGTACAAGAAGTTGGATTATTCGACAAAGTTCCTGAGATTTAAAGTGCCCTTCCCAGTGTTTGCTTGGCCATTGTATCTGGTAAGAAATATCAGCATTTTTCTCTTGCACAAAACTGCTGATCAGAGTGCACGTGAGAATCTCTGCAGAATGCTGCAGTAACATAGCATATTTGACTGCTCCCACGTGAGAATATATGCTAACATAACCAACCAAAAAAACAGAAGAAAACAAAAGAACAAAAAGAGGGTTTTGAGTGCACTGCACATGATGTTTGTTGTTAGCTATATGATGAGTGACTGATCATTAACTAAGGTTGTTAACACTTTATGTTGCATATATTAAACTAAATGTAATAATAATTTATATATGTCATTGCACACAGTGGTATAGAAGCCCTGGGAAAAGTGGATCTCACTACAATCCTTACAGCGATCTATTTCAACCTAATGAGAGGAAGCTTGTAATGACTTCAACTATATGCTGGGCAGCAATGGTTGCATTCTTAGCTTATCTTTCCATCAACATCACTGGTCCAATGCTACTTCTCAAGATCTACGGCATCCCCTACATGGTAATAAATAAAAATATATATTAGTAATAATGATTATTATTTTTTACATGGGTGTTTTTTTTTTTTTTCTATTGAGCATAGATATTTGTAATGTGGATCGATGCCGTGACATACCTACATCACCATGGCCACGAGGATAAGCTACCATGGTATCGTGGAAAGGTCCGTAGTAATAATAGTTCGATCGTCCTCTTCTATAACAAACGATATTACGCTGCAGTAAATATATTGCTACTTTCAAGAAATAATATACACAAGGAGATTTTGTGACTTTAATAAAAATCGCTGCTTTATATGCAGGAATGGAGTTATTTAAGGGGAGGGCTGACGACGGTTGATAGAGATTATGGATTATTTAATAACATCCATCATGATATTGGCACCCATGTTATTCACCACCTTTTCCCTCAGATCCCACATTATCATTTAACTGAGGCCGTAAGTAAAAACTCAATGTGTGTAATATTTTTACTCTTTAAATATATATGTTGTATATTTTTATTATATATATATCTATATTTGCAGACAAGGGAGGCAAAGAAGGTACTGGGACAATACTATCGTTCGCCAAAGAAGTCAGGGCCATTTCCTTTTCATTTAATTACAAGCTTAGTGAGAAGCCTTCAAAGTGATCACTACGTCGACGATGATGGAGATGTTATTTATTACCAGACAGATCCTCGTTTCTCTCAGCAGTCTTTCTTCAAGAAGATTCAGAGATCGTTTATTACTACCAAATCCTCTCACAAGCTTAACTAGTTAGGGTTTTATTATTCACTTTTTTCGTATAATGTTTGCTTGAATAAATCAATCGTAACCTCGGATTTCTAGACTACACACAACATAGGTTGAGCTTTAATTTATATTATTGTTGTTGCATTATTGTCATGTTGAGCTTTGGATTATCCATTTCTCTCCACAATATTATACGTTCTTAGCTTAGCGAATAATTATCTTGTTACGTTTCTTATTTTTTCTTAACTCCTTTTTATTGTTTATTTATTAAGAAAAGAAATGGAAAAATGGGGGAAACAGTAAAAGAATAATCAATAGTAGGCCTAATTTGATGATTAGTAAAAATCGGCTTTTTTAATAAAATAATTTTTTTTTACTTAATCTTAATTAAATTGGTAAAAATTTTATACCAATTAGTAAAATAGGTATTGCCGTAACTCCGAGTTACGAATTAAACTGCCAAGCGTTGAATCCGGAGATAGTGCCAATGCCATTGTCGGGAATAAATCGTATCTTAGCTATACGATTTAGTAAAATGTATCATATAGTTATGATTTATTTCCGTATAAATACACCTCACTCGTTAAATAAAATCCTTCATAAAATAAAATGGTGTCCAATAGCATACAAGTCGTAGTATTTTACGGTGGTGAAGTCATTCAGATTTATGCTTCAATAATCAAATATAGCATTGATCCCATTGGATATAGGGGTATTCGCGGAACATCCAATTTTCTGATTTCTTATCGTTTTTGTTTGATATTAGCGGTGCTGATAGTAGGTCTTATTCGCTCATCGTCCATGCAAAAAATGAATACCTTCAGCATTCACGTATTTTTCATCGGCTACTACGAATTCCGACGATCGCGATTTACAATTTCTTTTACCCACTGATTCGGAGCTCAGTTATCTGGAGGTGTTCGTTGAAAGAAACGAACACGCAATTTTTGATCTGAATGTTGATGTCAATTGAGACTTCGAAGATGGGACCAGATTTCATGAATTTGAAATTGGTACTTCGAGTTATACTTGCCCGGAGTTGGCCGACACGGTCTCACAGAAGGCTTTGGTAATGTGTCGATTGATCCCCCTCTGCTGGAGGTACCAGAAACCTTCGAAGTACCCCCGATCGATCCCGTACAAGAAACCCAAAATGACGCTGATGTTAGTGAATATGAGGCAGACAATGAATATCCAATTGTTAGAGTTACCAGATCCAAAAGTAGTCGACGACACAACGACGAGGATGCACCGAATGAGGCCCCTACTACCAAGTACTAGCCAACCTGCACCAACACTCCACCACCGATTCCCTTTTACCAGACGTATCAAATGGCACCACCCGGCGACGATGAATACGGTGGGGGCGGAGAATTTTACGACAGAGATAACCCCATGTTCTATCGAAGGACAGGCTATCGGGATGCATTCTTCGGGCACATCCGTAAAATCATATGGCCTACAATTGAACTACAAAGTCTGCAGCTTGTCGAGGACTTCGCGCATCGTGCATATGTTCGAACGCGTCGAATATGTGTGAGTCATCGACGCATTCCCCCTACGATTCACAGTAATATAAGCATAAGTTGAATGAAAATAACACAATAATTTTTGAATTACGAATACCTCGCAGCAGTAGGCGGGCTCGGCAACACGATATCGCATAGTACCGTGGGGGACATACGAATACGCCCCGCGTTTATTACGGGCTGTAACGGAAGGATTCTCATCCATTCTCACACCTATAAAATAAAATTACGTTAACACATAAGAATTACATGTACAAATATTGTACGATGTAAACAATTAATAGTATTACCTGAAGCAACCGCAGAGCGCCGCCTATGTTGAGCTTCTTTGTCTCAAAGGCCGAACAAAGCTCCCTGTAAAGATAGCCGAGCACGGCACTGGCCCAGTTGTACGTGCGGACCTCGTCGATCTCTTCCAGCAACTGCAATAGGGACATCGACACGTAGCTACAGTCTGTAACATCACCGCTCCAAACAGCAACATCGCATACCCACGTGCAGCTTGCTCGACTTCTTCTTCGTCGCTATCATCGGTGATCAGATGGGCTATGTACCAATCCGCTTACGACCTCATCGATATCCTGACGTACCCTTTATCTTGTCGACAGGCGGTCGATAACCGAGCAGTCACTCACGGTCGTCCTGCCAAGCTGCGACGGACTTCGAGTGGATCACGCCTGACACGCACCGTCCGCTTATTGGAAGTCTCCACCCACACCGGCCAGTGTAACCGTCGTCTCTCCGACTGAGAAGTGAAACGTGTGCGTCTCCTTCCTCCGCGCTCTACTAGCGCCGTTATAAGATGCAGGTGTACCTTCTACGACATGCAAACTATACACCCCGTATAGTCCGATGTCGTGCAACTTTCTTAATAACCGCCCATGATGAATAATGGGGTCTTGCGTCTACCCCAAATAATGCCCTCTAACGACCGCATCTTGCGTGTCTTATCTATCCACTCTGGGTCTGAAATGACGTCGCGCGAACGATGACTCGTCTGCATCGTCAAAACTGAACTGTCTACCGGGCCGTAGTAACTTAAGTCCTCCATAACGAAAATATTTATGCTAAATCAACGTTACGCCCAAATCAGCGAAAACATTTTACGCCCAAATCAACAAATACAAAGCCTAAATCAACGAAAACAATTTACGCCTAAATCAACAAAACATTTTACGCCCAAATCAACATATATAATTTCAACCTAAATCAACCAAAACAATTTGAATATAGCAGAAAAACAATTTACGCTAAATTAACGAAATCAACTTACAATTACGCCTAAATCACTTTCTTCGCCGCCGCCGTCCGCTCGTCGTCGCTGCCCGTTCGCCGTTGCCGCCGTCCATTCTTGTCGCCGCCGTCGTTCGTCGCCTCCGCTGTGGTCTGCTCATCGCCGCTCCTCGCCGCTTGTCGTTCGTCCTTGTGAGTTCTCGTCTGAGAAGAGAGGAGGGCGCGGGGTGGCTAAATCCCGATCTGATTCGTAACTCTGGGTTACAAATTATGAATAACTCGGAGTTACGAATCAGATCGGGTATACTAAAACCAACGGGGACTTCGTATTCAGCGCTAAGATACCACCAGGATAAATCGTATCCCGTAGTTATGATGAGTTACCAAATACCTATTTTACTAATTAGTATAAATTTTTACCCATTTAATTATTAAGTAAAAAAAGATTTATATTAATAAAAAAGCCATAAAAATCCCGTTAATTATTGACACGCTCGAATACTAGCAAGTGTACTAGGTCGTGCAAGTAGTATAAAATGGACAAGTCCAAGTATCGATCCACGAGAACAGCTCGATTAATTTACGATATTATTCCTAACTTTAATTTAGATTAAGATTGATTTTTATATTTTGTGGATTTAATAAAAGAAATAAAAATGCAAATAACAAATGGCATAACTAAAACAAGATAGCAAATGGATAAATTGACTACTGATGTGATCAAAGCACGTGCTCGGCACAAAATATTCCTACGTATTCATGCGATCGATTTTACCTAAACATTACAAATATAGTTAAGGTAGAAATTCCTAATGCACGTGCTACCCGCTCTCGCGTGTATAGCAACCCTATGCGAAAGTCAACCAATCAACTATATTCCTATATGACTGTAGTTACCTCGCACGCCTTCGGCTTTATGAATTTCTTCGAGTTTAGACACTTTCGGCGCCTAAAATCTCGGAAACCACACGTACGAAACCGAATTCCATCCCTGGTCGGTTTTACATCATGGTCCTCGTTATCTACTGTTCTAACCGGTCTAATCACTTTATCCGTCACATAAACCAGTCAAAGATCATGCACATGTTGATCAGACATACGCAAGCAAACACAAATAACGAACACGTAACTTAACTCATACGATAAATAGAATACGGATAACTACGCAATCATAACCGCGGCCTAGTACGGCCTTAACCAAAAAGAGACTTAAACACACATACTAATAAATGACAAACATTCAACGTAGACATTTATAGAATTCATAACAAAGTAAAACTTCCCCTATTACGATGAACGGCGTCGTGCTCCCTCGAAGTCTCAGCCTCGTCTCCTTTCGTCTGGGTGATGAAAGCTTTGGATGGAACCTACTTTTGGGACACGGTGCTGTGAGTTTTGATGTGCGGTGAGAGTTTTCATCTATGAGCTTGGATGGGGTCTCGTGGAATATTAATTGCTCTGCCAATTGTTCGTCTGGGTGGCCTTGATCGTTCAAGCCGAGCTTCAAAAGATCAGTTAGGTACTTAATACGTGTATTTTCTCCTCAGTCGTACCCCCTCTCCCTTTGTGTGTGAGAGCTATACTTCTTTTATAAACGTAAGAATGCATCGAGCCATCTTAAAATCACGCGTGTGCATTTGAAGTCTTCAAATCTTCCTTGAGAAGCATAAGATAGATCCGCAACAATTTACGATAGATCTCACCTTGACCAAAAGGAGTGTAGCAGTTTGATTTATTGGGTTCCCCATCGTTGTTTCAAAGCATTATTGGTATTTAGTTTTGTCCTATATGTTTCACTTCTGCCTTGTCTTATCTAATTATTGTTCCAAGCACGTAGGGTCTTAATTTTTCCTCTTTTAAGGCCCCGTTATTCCTTGAGTTGGTCTTGATGTGCTTTGTATCGGTGCTGAGGAAAAGCAACATAAATTTGTCCATGGATTGTAGCCCCTCAACGACAATGCTTCAATAAATAAGCTTCACACATGCTCTTCGAGTTTTATTCATTTCGCTATGACACCTGTTAAATACGAAATATAAAAATAAACCTAAAATATCAAGGACATTTGGATAGGAAATGGATGATAACACATGTTTACGTCTGTTTAATAAATAATGCTATTTAAAGCAAAATTCAATAAAATAGGGTTATTTTGGCCGCAATTACTGAAATCGAGCGAATGCGGGCATTAGCCGCGGCTATTAGCCGCGACGCTGACGTGGCACAAGCACATAGGGTTTAACGCGGGCCTGATCGGGCCCGATATTTAAAAATCGGGCCTGATATTACAAAAAATGACGACGGGACTAAGCCGCGACGTCGCGGTTAATGGCCGCGACGACGGGGCTAATAGAGCCGCACCACTCTTTCTTTCTTCCTCACTTCTCCTCTTCTCCTCCCCATCGACTCCGGTCAATTACAGCGGCGAACATCACGTGATAGATCCATTCTTCCTCGTCATCGTCGATTAAGCGTCGTTTGGGTATGAAACTCTTAATTTGTTTAAATCTTGATTTTGGTGTTTCGTTAAATTTCGTCGAATTCTTGCGTTTAAGTTTGTGTTTTGGTACAATATGTGCTTTATATATTGTGGGTTGCTTAGTAGATTGATATAATGCGTTAATTTTACATAATTGATTTAATTTAGGAATTTTCCCTAATTTCGAAACCTAATTTTGAAATTAGGGTTTTTAAGTTGATTGATTCGATTGTTATTACATGATTCAATTTGTGTGTGTGCTTGTTGGTACTTGTGTCGTATTGACTTGTAAAGGATGGATACGTACGAATACTACGGTCCGATAGATCGCTCCCTGTTGATATTCCAGGATAGTCATCGTTGTAACGATGTACTATCCAATTCTGATGGTGCCCTAGACACGTCTTTGACCTTTAGGGGTTTGGAGAGTGTCGTGTGGGGTAAGCTTTCACGACGGTGCAGTTGCACGGTCGTATTTTGCATAAGTTGGATACAATGTCGTTCTACGGCGTCTATAGTTGTGGATCTCAGAAGTTAGATCCACACTTGATCACTTCTCTCGTAGAGAGGTGGAGGAAAGAGACGCACACGTTCCACTTGCCTGTGGGTGAGGCGACCGTCATGCTTGAGGACGCGGTGTGCTGTGGGGACTTCTCGTCGTTGGTCACTCGGTCAGTGGTTTGATCCACAGCAGGACGCATGATCAGTGGCTCGATTACCTGGAGGAGCTGACTGGTTACAGACCTACTGTGGTGCATATAGCCGGACGAAGGTGTCGTTGAGGAAGTTTGCAGACTGGTTAGAAGCCAACGAGATCGACGATGAAAGCCTAGATTACAAATACCTGTTTGGCGATCTGAAATTAGGCATACCGCTTGTCCCTCCAATGCATGAACATTAAGCAAGGTCAAGAACCATCTCCAAGAATGTAAGCTTTTGGTTGTAAGGGATGGCAAATGCAAGTGCAAAAACTTTCTGATTTGCATCGAGCGCACATGCAATCAACATTTTGTGGTTGTACTTCGAATACAAGTGCATACCGTCGATACAGACCACACTACAACAATGCTTGAAGCCGTCAATGCAAGGTTTGAACGCCCAAAAATACATACCCGAATTTTTTTACTCCAGATACATCTTGAAGATGCCACCACTTCACCACCGTTCCGGGGTTGTAACGTCGCAACGCTTTCATGAATATTGGAAGCTATTGGATTGACATTCCCAAGTACCATAAACAATATCTTTTGCTCTCTTGAGTCCATGCCATGCTTGAATGTACGGGATGTCGTATCCAAAAGTATCCTTAACGAGCTGCTGCACGTTTTTGGGCAAATACTGAGGGTCGGTCTTCACCGTTTGGATTAATATTCTCGCAATTTCATTACGAGAAACATTGCGATTGATAAACGCATTTCAATGCGTTTATCGTAGTATTTATTCGGGGTATAATAAAGCTTTAGCAATCAAATTATGCATTTATTCGATATATTTACACTTGTTTTGTTGTTGAAGGAGCTTAGGACGAGTTTCGGGAGAAAATGAGCAAAAACGAGGCAAAACGGCGCGAAAAGGGCAACACTGCCCTCGGTCACGGCCAGACGCATTACGCGTCACGGCCGTGACGAGGGGCAGAGAGCACGATTGATGATGGTCACGGCCGTGACGTGCAAAGCACGTGGCCGTGACGCGAGGCAGAGGCTGGCGCTGATGATGGTCAAGGCCGTGACGTGCAATGCACTTGGCCGTGACTTATGGCAGAAAGAGGCGAGACGCGAGCGATGTTGGTCACGGCCGTGACGGTCCATGTCCCAGGCCGTGACCGACACGGAAATCAGTATAAAAAGCCCAAATTCGACCCAGAAAAAGAAACAACTCACCCGGGATTAACCCTAATCACTAAGAGACGAAAATTAGCACAGAAGAATGCAGAATCGCACCCCGGAGCGCAAGAGACGGATCATCTCAAATACAGTTAGACGAGATCACGCCCAATTTAACGAAGGACGAAGAATCTTCAACGTTGCCATCGCAGATCATCCGTATATCAAGAACATGAATTCTTCATCCTTATCCTTTGTTTCTTTCGTTGTTTTCTCGTCTATCATGCGTAGCTAAATCCCGTTTGTGTTTGGGATTAGATGAACGCTAGGATAATTCGTAGTTAAGACGTTATTATCGTGACTTTGTGTTTTTGACTATTTATCGTTCTATGAATATGTTTCGTCGCTTTAATATGTCTATGTGTTAAAGCGATTGTGGGGAAAAACGTTTAGGGCGACAGCTAATCAACGTTTAGGCCGTTCATAGAAGATAGGATTCGAGTATAGGGCGAAAGCAAATACTCGATCCTCGCCGTTAGTAATTATTGAATTTTAGATCCCCGCGAGCGTTTAGTTTTAAGCGTGTTATTTGAATCTCTAGTTGATTTAGGAGCACATCTTTATTATCTGAAGCTTCGTATCAGTTTTAAGCGTGTTATTTGAATCTCTAGTTGATTTAGGAGCGATCCGCAGGTTAAGTCGTCAAACAATTTCGTATTCTATTAAGGTTAAATATCGAGTCGATGGTCATTACTGGTACTTGATTTATTCCTCGTGTTCGATACTCGTTTACTCACTTTACTACACTACAAACGATAGGTTCACTGCCTATCGCACGTCGGTGACAGTAATTTAGTATTCGTTTTAATTATTACTTGTCGCACTTTTCATTCACACACCACGTGTCGATCAGCGATGCGTGCTGGCCAACTCATGAAGCATGTGTGAAGTTTTCCGTATCTCGTCACCTTCCAAAAAAGCTTTTCGGTTTGAAGACTGCTCGCAGTTTCCAATAACACTCGTCGCTGTGGTTGCATCTCACGCTCCATGCGGTTCTATTACTTTCGGTCACGTGGACGTCTAACAAACCTCAGATGGTAATCGTTAACATTACATTTCAAATGTTCTTTGCTATTAAACGTCATACCTACGAAAAATGTGGGGTCGTCCGTAACGTAAAAATCACCACCAGTTTCGTCAGCTTCTGGGGGAGCCATTTGATAAGTGGTATTAAACGATGCCGACTGGTATAATGCTCGGTTCTCTTCTGGTTCACTTGGCATTGGTTCAACGTTATTGTCATCATCGTCATCTGCGGGATCTGGAAAATTGTCAAGTGCCCCACCCTCGTCATCAGCTTCAGAGTCACTGACGTCACTATCTTGGACGACATCATGAAGGATCTCAAGTTGCGCCACCGTCGAACTAGTAGGAACGCAACGACTACTCGAAGGTATATCTTCGTGAGGGGCATCGTATTTGTCAAACCTTCAGTAAGGGATGTAATGTCAGGAAGTGAATAAGCCGGTGCGGGATTTGTGTACTCGTCGGGAGCATCTACTTTGCGACCGAACTGAACGATCTTAGTGCCTCGACAAAGACCTCAATGTAATCAAGTTCAGCGTCGGGATCCAAGAAGTATGCCAGGCGGCATTACTAGACATTAGTAGGAGATTCTGATACAGTCGAGAGGGTTGACAATATTCGTTCTTCACCCGAACGATTGAAAAGAAAGAAGTATTGTCGACAGAAGTCATGTCGTACAACATACTAAGAAATTGATCGAAATTGGTTTCACGACGAATTCGTCGGTAACCGATGGGTTGCAGACTATAGCGAATGGTGTTGGATTCGCATGATTTCACCACCGAAATAGACGATTCTTTGAATTTTGCTGGACACCATATTGAATAATTTTAAAATTTTATGAATTGAAAAACAATTAAAACGGTTGCTTAAATAGGCAAGGTCGTCGCACTACTAAACCCGACGTCGCGTTCAATGGACGCGACGCCGCGCCCATTAACAGCGACGGTTAAGCGGGCTGTCCTATCATGTCCTTAAGTGGGTCGATAGTGGGCTGCGTCAACGCGTCACATGTATTAAACTCGTCGTCGCGTCCATTAACAGCCACGATGTCTATGTCGGGCCCGTTAAGCGGGCCAGGTCATCGTCGCGGCTAATAGCCACGACGGCGCTTCTAATAACAGCGTTCCGCTCGATTTTATTAATTTTGAACGAAATTATCCTATTTTAATAATATTTGATTTAATTTGCATTATTTTAATAAAAAGCCCATTTTACGGGATGTAAAATAAAGTGAAATCCTAACTTATCAATTATGCGGTGCAAAAGACCATCTCCAATCGAGAAACGCATTCTCAAACGCAAACTCATTCTCAAACTCAAAATGCAGTAACTTATCTCCAACCGAAGAACTCATTCCCAAACTCAAAAGTATTTTTGAAATATTCTCTTTTATACCAACTTTCACTATTTTCAATATTACCACATACTTTACAATTTTCAAAATAATATTTTACTATTGTATTGCAAATATAAAAACAAGAAATTAAAAATTATATGCAATTTTGTAGAAATAAAAACATATACAAGGGTTCGTATACAAATAAAAATTTTTTTTATATATTTTTATTATTTTTTTATCTTAAAAGATTTCTATAATAAATGAAATATATAGAAGGGTTTTATTTGCAAATAGGAAAATACAGACGCATCCTAAGGGATGCAAACGCATAGATGTGTTTTATGCATCGGAGAGAAACTATGTGACCCCTAATTAGGGCTGTTAAAAATCGACCCGACCCGCCAACCCGACACGAAACGCACCTGAAAATAGCATGTCCGGGTTAATATTTTTACCTGTTCACGTAAATGGGTAAACTCAAACCCAACTCAATTATTAAGTGGGTTAGGTTAGGGTACGGATTTTCAACCCGAAATCAACCCATTTAACCCGAATAATATATAATTAAAATATTATTAATATAAATAAAATAAAAGGATTAACCCTAATTCTCTATCCACTCTCACGCTTACACATGATGTTTTTAGAAAAAATTGCATTAGTTTCTCCATTTTTTTTTGTTTAATTTGGATTTATAGTTCTGACAGTTTTGATGTTTTCTTCTTTTTTAATTCTAAACGGGTTGGCGGGTTAGGTTAGGGTTAAAATAGGCTGGGTTTGAGTTTGATTTTTCAACCTGTTTAAGTAAACAGGTCAGGTGAGGGTTGAAGTTTTCAACCCGTTTATTAAACGGATTGAACCCGAAGGTGACCCAACCCGAATTGTTTACCACCCCTACCCCTAATGCTTCGGGATTTGCAATATCACTGGACCACATTTACTCCATTTTTTAGTTTACAAGTACGATTGGAGTTGCTCTAAGAGCATCTCCAATCGAACACGAAAACCCATATTTTGAGGTAAATTTACTCCAACGGAACACCAAAATCAAACTCAAAATGCGTCATCTATCTTCTCTCTCATCAGTTGGACGCATCTTTCCGTCTGAGACGGTTAGTTTGCGATGGATCTCCTTTAATTTGCACTGAAGTCCTTCATTTCTTTTCTCTGATATATCTGTGTTTTGTGTCAAAGAAAAGCTTGAGAAAGAGAAAGGACAGATAAAAAAATCATGTCAAGAAAAGCTGAAAAACGACGAATGAAAAAAATAGACAAGACGACAAGCTGACAAGCTGACAATTAATTTTCTTCTCAGCTCAAAGTACTTACTTTTCGTCATTCCTCATCGTTGAGAAATCCTTTTATATATATAAATATATTATATTTATCATCTTTCTAATAAACATTAATAGATGTTTTTATATGTATAAATGTATTTTTATTATTAAACTTACAAAATTCTATTAAATCTAAAATAATATTTATAGTCTAATCTGTAGAGTTGCAAATATATATGGGTAGTGTTTAGGTTTAAAAAAATTGGTGTAGAAGTAGATATTACAAAAGTTGCAAATATATATGGGTAGTATTTAGGTTTATAAAAATTGGTGTAGAAGTAGATATTACAAAACTGTCTATTGAGTTTGAGAATGAGTTGATCGGTTGGAGAAACATTACTGGATTTTGAGTTTGAGAATGCGTTTACGTTTGAGAATGCGTTTCTCGGTTGGAGATAGTCAAGAGCCGTTCAAAATTCAAACCCTAACGAAAGATTAATAGCCGTTCGTTCAATCCCACGATTCTCCTTTCTCCGCATAGACATGGCTATCGGGCCGGTTCGGCCCGGAACCGGCCCGGAACCGGTAGCCGGTTCCGGTTAGGAACCGGAACCGGTTCAACCGGTTAAAACCCGGAACCAATCCGGTAATTATCGTTACCGGATTGGTTCTGGAAAAATAGAATCGGCCGTTACCGGTACCGGTTCCGGTTCCGGAACCGGTAATCCGGTAACGGCTATATATAAGCCGGAACCGGCACCGGATCCGTTAAGATCCGGTAAGATCCGGTAAGGCAAAAAAATAAAATAAAATAAAAACTAGCCGTTGTCAACGGCTAGAAAACAAAAAAAAATTAAAAAAAATAAAAATAACGGCTATTATAGCCGTTACAGAGCCCAAACGGCTCTTTTCAACCTTTTTTTTATTTTGCAGTTTGGCCCTTTTGGGCCAAAGTGCAATTTTTTTTTTTTAGTCCCTAACTAAAACTCTATAAATACCACATCATATTTCATAATTTTTTCACATCTAATCTCCCAAAATCTCTCTAATCTCATATACTCTCTCTCGCTCTCGTCTCGTATTATACGAAAATACACACATACACACACTCGATACACACACACGAAACACACACACCACACACTCGAAACACACACACTCGAAATACCCACACACACTTTATTCTACTAACATGGCATCAAGTTCGCACCCGAACGACGATATTTTTGGTTATATTAATGTAGGTATGAGCGATATGCCCGACGAGGTCGATCCCGACAATGAGGTCGAGGAGACGGAAGGCGACGGAGGACGACGCGGAACCGGTCCGAGCCAAGAATCCACCACGGCCACGGCGACATCACGCACCCGGACGAAGCGCTCGAAGGTTTGGAACCATTTCGACCTCGAGCTCGAACCCGGTAACCCCAACAAAGGTAAAGCTTATTGTAAAATATGTCGTGCGGAATGTCAATATAGAGGTGGTGGTAACCAAGGGGGTACGGGATCTATGAGAAAACATTTAACGGGTTTTCATAAATTTGATTCGGTTACGTTAGAGCCCATAGGTACGGAGCGAACGCAACAACAAATAGATGTGCATACGGGTAGGAATTTCGTTATCACTAGGGAGATTTCAAAAAAGGCGTTAGTTAAGTTTGTCGTCCAATGTGAAGAACCATTTTGTATTGCGGAAAATGAAGGGTTTATCAACTTTACAAGTTCGATACAACCCGGATTCCATCAAGTAGGTCGCAAGACACTTATGAAGTATGTGTTAGAAACCTTTGAAGAATATAGGTCGAACTTAGTTTCACATTTTTATCGAACATATCTTGTAGGGTTAGTTTAACTACCGATATTTGGACGAATGTTACTTCGCAATCGTATTTAGTTGTTACATGCCATTGGATAGATGAGACGTGGACAATGCAAAAGAGAATTCTTTCGCTAGATCCGCTAGATTCGTCGCATTCGGGACATACCATTGCGATGTATGTCTTGAATGTAGCGAAAAAATATGAGATTCAAGATAAAATTATGTCTATCACGTTGGACAATGCAAGTTCTAATAACGCGGCTATGGATTTCCTTCGTTCCCATCTTAGCGTGCCTTTGAACGGTCGATTGCTTCATGTTAGGTGTGCTTGCCATGTGATTAACTTATGTGTAAAATGTGCTTTCGATGAAGTATTAGGTCGTGTAATAGAAAAATTTATATTAATTGGTAAGCAACTACGTGAACGACGTCTCGGGCATTCGTGGAAACAAACGGTCGAGACGAATGGCCTTAGGTATAAGAAGTTTCCCTTACCGGTACCGACTAGGTGGAACTCCTTATATCACCTTCTTAGCACATTTATGCGTTATAAGGATTTAGTCACCCATTTTTGGAACAACGACGCAGTTGGTATGACTTCCGACCCATCACTTCTATTACTAGATGTTGATTGGGAAATTTGCGATTTATGTGTGTCACTACTTGCGGTATTCAAGGAAGCAACGGAGAAATTTTCCGGCGTACATTATCCTACATCGCCACTATTTATTCCTTTGCTTTTTAGCATGTGCTATAAATTTATTGAATATCGCGGTAATGAAAGTTTGCGCCATTTCATTGAGAACATGGAGCAAAAGTTCAAGAAGTATTGGGAAAATATCCCAATTATCCACGGCTTGGCGGCATTACTCGACCCGAGTTGTGGTAGTGACACTTTCGATATTTTTTTCGAGTATTACGAGACGTTTCTTGGAAAGAGCGTTGACGATCAAAAGACGTCAATTATGCGTTCTCTCCAAGAACTTTTTGCTTTTTATAGTTCTCAGGTGCGTGGTGGTTCGGCGACCGAGCATGCGACCGAGGGAGTTACAGAGTCCTCTAGCGGTGGCCGTGGTCCGATGGATGTCCTTAGGCGATTGAAGATGCAAAAGTCGAAAGGAAAAGCGACCGGACCTGCAAACTCAAATGAAATTCAACTTTATTTGAGTCACAACTTCCAAACACCGGAAGGATTTGACGTTCTCCAGTGGTGGAAGTCGAACGCATCCCTCTACCCGACGCTAGCGGCTATCGCTCGAGATGTTCTTGCCGTGCAAGCGTCGAGTGTCGCTTCAGAATCCGCATTTTTGACATCCGGTCGGATTATTGGAGATAGGCGAACGAACCTTAAGCCGAGTTCTCTTGCGATGCTTACTTTGCTTAAGGATTGGTTCACCGCCGAGTCCAAGAATCGAGCGGAAAATGCGATCGACGAGTTCCAAGCATCAAGTTCCGAAGACGATGAGGAGGCGACGTCTTGTGTTTTACTTAATAAAGATGTAATTTAATATTTTAAGTAGTTTATTTTTATGTTTTTTTTTCTTTTTTGTATTTTTTCTTTCTTTTTTTTATTTTTTTCTTGTTTATTTTCGAATTTTTTATTGTAAATTTTTAGGTATATTAATAAAAATGGAATTTTTTTTCATCATCTTCAAATCAATAAACACTACTACCCTTAAATATGTATTGTAGTATTTTAATAGTATTATTTTTGTGTTTCTTTTATTTTTTATATTTTATCTTTGTTTTCTTTTCATTTTTTTTTCTTATGTCTTTTGATTTTTTTCCAATTTTATGGTTAAAGAAAAAAAAAAAACGGGTGAACCGGTACGGAACCGGTTCGGAACCGGTAAGATCCAACGGAATTGGTTCCGGGTATCAGTCCCGAAACCGGAACCGGAACCGGTCCGGTACCATACCGGTTCGAACCGGAACCGGTATTATATGTCCGGAACCGGTAGAACCGGTACGGAACCGGACCGGAACGGACCATTACCCATGTCTATCTCCGCATAAAACCAACAGTTCCTCTCCATGTCTTCATTTCCTTAACCGTCTCTCATCTCTCGTTTGTCCCTCGCATCGAATTTCGGAAGATAAATCATATCAGAAGAGAGAAAAGAGAGGGAATCGGTGAATCCCCGACGGCAAACTTTCCAAAAATGCGAGAGATTTTGCACATACAAGGCGGTCAATGTGGCAACCAAATCGGCGCCAAGTTCTGGGAGGTCGTCTGCGCGGAGCATGGAATCGACCAGACGGGGACTTACCAGGGCGAATCGGAGATTCAGCTCGAGCGCGTGAATGTCTACTACAACGAGGCCAGTGGTGGGCGGTTTGTTCCTCGAGCCGTGCTGATGGATTTGGAGCCTGGGACCATGGACAGCCTCAGGTCAGGTCCGTACGGTCAGATTTTTCGGCCGGACAACTTTGTGTTCGGGCAGTCTGGTGCGGGGAACAATTGGGCCAAAGGGCATTACACTGAGGGTGCAGAATTGATTGATTCCGTGCTTGATGTGGTGAGGAAAGAAGCGGAGAATTGTGATTGCTTGCAGGGTAAGTAATGATCGTTAAGTTCGCCCTCAAACTACTTTGATTTCATTTTCTTACTCATACGCCACGTTATGCAAACTCAAATGTTGTCTTTGTTGATGCCTCTGTGATGAAATATGAAGATAATTCTTAGGATGTGTTGGGAATTTATGGATTCTTGGTGTTTGCGGACTCTATAAATCCATTTTTCTTCAAACACTTGCAGGATTTCAGGTCTGCCATTCACTTGGAGGGGGAACAGGGTCAGGGATGGGAACTCTGTTGATCTCCAAAATCAGGGAGGAATATCCCGACAGGATGATGCTCACTTTCTCCGTTTTCCCCTCTCCTAAGGTTTCGGACACAGTCGTCGAACCTTACAATGCCACATTGTCCGTTCATCAGCTCGTGGAGAATGCAGACGAGTGCATGGTTCTTGATAACGAAGCACTCTATGACATCTGCTTCAGGACACTCAAGCTCACAACTCCAAGCTGTAAGTTTATTTGACTTGTTTCTCTGAATCATTTGAATCACTTCTCTTAAAGTGGATATGATCTTATGTTGTAACCCTTATTTTCTTCCTACCCAGTTGGTGATTTGAACCACTTGATCTCTGCAACCATGTCTGGCGTCACATGTTGCCTGCGTTTCCCCGGTCAACTAAACTCCGACCTACGCAAGCTTGCGGTCAACCTCATCCCATTCCCGCGCCTCCACTTTTTCATGGTGGGATTTGCGCCACTAACCTCACGTGGGTCCCAGCAATACCGAGCCCTATCAGTGCCCGAGCTGACTCAGCAGATGTGGGACTCGAAGAACATGATGTGCGCAGCTGACCCTCGCCATGGCCGCTACCTAACTGCCTCAGCCATGTTTCGTGGGAAGATGAGCACCAAAGAAGTTGACGAGCAGATGCTCAACGTTCAGAACAAGAACTCGTCGTACTTTGTGGAGTGGATTCCCAACAATGTCAAGTCGACTGTTTGTGATATTCCGCCGACTGGGCTGAAGATGGCTTCGACTTTTATTGGGAATTCGACGTCGATTCAAGAGATGTTCCGAAGGGTGAGTGAGCAGTTCACGGCCATGTTCAGGAGGAAGGCTTTCTTGCATTGGTATACTGGCGAAGGTATGGATGAAATGGAATTTACCGAAGCTGAGAGCAACATGAACGATTTGGTGTCCGAGTATCAGCAGTATCAAGATGCCACTGCTGATGAAGATGGGTACGAGGATGAGGAACAAGAATACGAGGAATGATGAGTGGGGAAGATTATGAATGCGATTATGTTGATTTCTAGTGGGTTGTAATTTCACAACTAACAGTTGTTTTTTAATGGAAAGATGAACATTAAATGTCTCAAATCTTACATAAAATATCATAGTTTAAATCAAACAATGAGGTCCAACGAAAAACAGTATTGGAAAGCAAAACATTAATCATAAACTGCTCGATATCAACAAGAAAAGAGCGAATCAAACAGTTTGTGGCTCTGGTTTTAGGGCACTTTCTTCGGATGTCTTGACGTTGGATAGGTACTTCCAGCATCGTTTGTGAACACCGCTGATTTTCTTGGGGGCATCTGCAATCTGCACACCTGTAATAACAAAATCTCATCGGCATCACTTTTATGCTTCCTAGCACATTGCAAGGGTAGGTATAGACTATCTTTCATGCACTCAAACGAAACACAATATTAGATGAGCTGCAATTGCAACCACGTATAGTCATTAGTTCACTAGCTTGTGAGATGACGAAGACGAGAAAAGCTTCTGTGAGAACAAAAGAAGTGATCAATTGTCTAGTCCTGCTTGATTTTTACAAATCCAGATTCTTCTGCAGAGGCTAAGCAGGACAACCATCGTATTTGGAAAGAGGCTTCTCAACAAAAAGCTTTGACAAACATAGAGAAAGAAGGTATCTTTGTTAATTAGAGAGCAAAGTTTCTCTTCATCCCTTCAATTCTCTTCATCTATATCCTAGATCAATCAGACCCAAAGTTCATTCTTCTCATCCAAAATAACATATTTTTCATCAACGGCTACATGGAAATCTTTACAGGAGGACCAAGCTCAAGGCAAGCACTAGGATTCAAAAGTTCAAAAGAGGAACAGAGAATTACCATCTCTGTGAGCAATTCCCCAAGCTTTTCCATGCCTACCGTCCTGCAAAAAAAAAAAAAACAAAGCCCCTTTAAACCCAAGCTAATTACAGGAAGTAATACGTATGAGGAAATACCCTAAGCTAAAAACACGTGACACATAAGGATAGCGAATGTTGATTGTTGATAGAGAGAGCTTCTCACTTTGTAAAGATTAATCTTGGTGATCTGATACGAAACCCCAGACCAGTGAGCTTTGGCCATGTGATACCCAACACCCCAGTTAGGCAAAAACTGAGCTACCTCAAATAGATTCTTCTTCTTCTTCTTCTTCCTCCGGCGCTTCGCACTCTCATCACCGCCGCCAGGTGTGGCGGCGGCGACGGTACTTTGACTGCGTAGCAAGTTCAACGAGACTTTGAAAACAGAAAATGTATTCTCTAGCGCTGAAGAGGCTCGCTTGACGAAGAGACCACTCGCCATCTCAACACTGATTAAGCTTCTCCTCGAAGAATCCCCAGGTTTATAGTGATTTTTGAGGGTTTGAACAACGTTTTTGTTTATTGTTGAAGGGTTAACTTTGACATGACCTAAAACATGAAGGACTGAATTGGAAATTAGCAAACATATTTATTTTTTGTTTTATTTTATTTTATCCTCAGAGAGAGAGCAAATGGTACGGCACGACAACGCCGGTTGAATGCAAAGGACGTTCTTTTCTTTGCTATTTTGACTTTCAGCTTCACACTCTGTATAAATAAATGATCGGGTTGTTTTAAAATATGGCCTTTGACCAGAAAAGTTTTAAAAACTGGCCTTGTTGACGTTTTTTTTAGGTCAATAGCCCCCAGTTTAGTTAACTGCTAATTACTTTTTCATAACAATGTTTAACTTAAAAAAAAAAAGAAATAATGAAAATAAATAATTTTAAAAGAAAATAGAAAAAAATGGCTCTGCTGCTGCAGTAACGCCATGGCAGCTTCCCCAAGTTCACTACCCTCATTAACACCCAACTTCCAATCATAGCTTCATTGAATACCAGTCGAAAACTATTATGTCGAGTGGAGAGCTGTTGAAAGAAGACCCGCTGTTCAAAGAAGACGAGCCTCACGAACTGAAATTTTTTTTGTTTTGATTCTACACTTTATATCCATGTTTTTCGAGTCGATTAGCTACGAAACTGAGTGGGTATTGATATATACTTTTTATGACAGCGATTCTGACGAAATTTGAGTTCAATTTGATAAGTTTTCAAATCTGCAATTAAAATTTCTGGTTACCTTCGCAGCGTCCCCTTGTTCAAGGACCCGTGCATATATGCAAGGGACCAGAGCGCAGGGTCCCCTGGTTCAAGGGAACCGTGCATATATGCAAGGGACCAAAGCGCAGGGTCCCCTAGTTCAAGGGACCCGTGCATATATGTAAGGGAACAGAGCGCGGGGTCCCCTGGTTGAAGGACCCGTGCATATATGCAAGGGACCCGTGCATATATTCAAGGGACCCACGCTTATATTCATGGGACCCGCACATATATTCAGGGGACCCGTGCATATATTGAAGTGACCCGCGTATATGTCCAAGGGACCCTAGTGCAAATGTGCATGGGACCCGAGCACATATGCAAGGGACCCGCGATTATATTCAGGGGACCCATGCGCAATTTTATTTCTTTCTCATTTATAGACTTTTCCTAACGAATCTGTTACACATATTTTAGGTGATCGCCATGACTATTACCAATATTGTGTTTCAATACGGTGGTAGCTGGATAATTCATGATGATGATACTTCGAAATGGTGTCCACACGCAAGTTGTATATGACAGTCAATCATAGTCCACGAGGATTCATGCACAATGAAAGATGTGAAGGATGAGATAGTCAAGGTATTGGCGTTGGGAAACAATGTGAAACTGAGCCTAAGCTACATGCCGAACGTTGTCTACTGCATTCCACGACCTATCTACATCTCAAACGATTACAACTTACGCGCATACCTTGGATTTGGTGGCCCACAATCAAGACCCGTACTTCATGTTGAGGATGAGTATTGTGTCAATGATGCCCCCCTGTTTGTGAGGATTCTACGGACAATAATATCGATCTTATAGCGTATTGTGATGAAAATGCCGTAATTGAGCCCGTTGAGACCCATCCTTGCGACACGTCTACTCAATATTTTCGTGATCCTATAGAGGTGCAGACCGAACCGTTAGGGGAAAAACATGGACGTCAAGAAGAGCTGTCGAGACAAAGTGAGGAAGAATATGGTTACGAGCTGCAAAATTAAAGACTCTCCAATGTTCTCCATTCGAAGATATTGTAGTGCTCACACGTGTGATGTATCTCATCGACGTCGAAAGCATCGACACGGAAGTTCGTCTGTGGTATCGAGTATGTTACTCGAAAATTTCACAGGTGCGAACGACATTCCAAGCCTAATAAAACTCTAAACTAATAATCCATATATATTACAATTATAATATTATGAGCATTTGCTACATATTAATTTTGACTTTCGTCATTGTTGTCTTTATTAGAGTGATGTTATGATACTTCGATAAAAAAAGTCTCCCAAATTATAAATGCTTGTTTCGTCACTGCCATAGTTAGTTGCCAATGAACATAAATACGCACGATATATCCTTGTAGTTGAAGATCAAAATTAGATGTTAAGAAAATTTGCCTAAAGATCATACAAAATACAAGAAATCATGGTTCCAAAAACACATAATACAAAATACAAGAAATCATGGTTCCGAAAACACATGATACAAATAATGGTTCCGAACATATAAATCCATAATACAAAATACATACTAATGTTAAATGAACCAGTCATTTCGATAGGTAGATACAGTTAGATAGTGCCTAAACTTGGTAATTCGCTCCTTATCGAGGTCAAACATGTCACCAGTGTCGAAGATCATAGCAAAAGCAGCCCGTAACATATAAATCCCGCACTCGCCACTGAAATAATGAATATATAGTTAGTACGTAAAGAAACTCATATATGGAATAATAGAAATACTAATACTTACTCAAGCCATTGCTTAGGGAACTTATTATGCCTTAAACATTTCCACTTCTTAATGGTCTAGGATAATCTTTTGGTCGGCTAGTAGATAAGGCACCACAACTGTTAGATATTCCAAAGCTTTATTAATAAATTGGCCGTCCTTATCACATGATGTATCGGAGTCGTATAAGATTATCTCACTGGCTTGAATATTCATTACGCAAAGGATCCAACGACTCTCATTCGTAAAAAGCGGGACGACGATAAAGTCGACTTCTTTCCAAGGCATTGACGGCCAATTATCATCCTTCCCCGTAGCATACTTGCGCATTCCCTCAATAAATCCCTTATCTATTTTTCCCGATTCAATCCCATTAATATTGCATTGAATCGCGAACATTGTCCTCATAAATGCATATTTCTTTGAAACACATGTGCACGACCTTTGTAAATCAATGAATCCCAGAAAAGCTTCATCGACGTGCTGTGCAATATAGACGAACAATGGTTATTCAGGGAACCCGTGCATGTGTTCAGGGACCCGTGCTATATGCAGGTGACCCAGGCCTATATCCAGGGGACCCGAGCATATTTGCAGGGGACCCGAGCATATATGCAGGGGACCCGAGCCTATATGCAAGGGACCCGCGTATATCACCCAAGGTATTCCGAATCTTTTGGCTTGCTTCGACGTATTATGACGTACAAATACACCTACATCAGAGTTAAGACAAGTATGGAAATTGTGTATTGTTCTGATTGAAAACTGTATAGGTCACATGCACCAACTGTAAGGGTCCCGTGCAAATTAGCAAGGGTTCCTGCGAATTCACAAGGGTCCCCTGCTAATTCGCAAGGGTCCCCTGCGAATTTCGCAAAGGTCCCCTACAAATTCGTTCGGGTCCCATGCGCCAATAGCACGGGTCCCTCGAATTTAGGTAGGTAGGGTTCCCTACGAAATACTCAAAGGTCCCCTACGAATCGTATGGGTCCCTTGAGAAGTATCACGGGTCCAAACTGCACGGGTCCCCCGTGAATTACTCAAGGGTCCCCTGCGAATTACTCAAGGGTCCCCTGCGAATAGGTATGGGTCCCTTGAGAAGTCTCACGGGTCCCCAGCGCAAATTGCAAGGGTCCCCCGTAAATTCGTATGGGTCCATTGAGAAGTATCACGGGTCCCCTGCGCAAACTGCATGGGTCCCCTGCATATCAATCAGGGTCCCCTGCAAATTCGTTCGGGTCCCTTGAGAAGTATCACGCGTCCAAACTGCACGGATCCCCTGCGCAAACTGCATGGGTCCCCTGCATATCAATCAGGGTCCCCTGCAAATTCGTTCGGGTCCCTTGAGAAGTATCACGGGTCCAAACTGCACTGATCCCCTGCGCAAACTGCATGGGTCCCCTGCATATCACTCAGGGTCCCCTGCAAATTCGTTCGGGTTCCTTGAGAAGTATCACGGGTCCAAACTGCACTGGTCCCCTGCACAAACTGCAGTCCCTAAGAATGACTCAAGGGTCCCCTGCAAATTCGTTCGGGTCCCTTGAGAAATATCACAGGTCCCAACTGCACGGGTCCCCTGCGCAAACTGCATTGGTCCCCTGCATATCACTCAGGGTCCCCTGCAAATTCGTTCGGGTCCCTTGACAAGTATCACGGGTCAAATTGCACGGGTCCCCTGTGCAAACTGCATGGGTCCCCTGCATATCACTCAGGGTCCCGTGCAAATTCGACCGGGTCCCTTGAGAAGTATCACGGGTCCAAACTGCACGGGTCCCCAGCACAAACTGCATGGGTCCCCTGCAAATGACTCAAGGGTCCCCTGCAAATTCGTTCAGGTCACTTGAGAAGTAAAAGCTTGGAAATTAGATTTTAGGTTTTGATGGATACGCTTTGAAGAAGACGAAGCTTGGAAAACAGCTGTAAAAAGTAAAAAATAAAAACTCTGACAAGAAAAGGTAACGACAGACACTGTAGCTAATGAACAGTAATTTTTCATTAATATGGTTAAGTGAGCGTTGGGGTCTTTAAATAAGGGTAATATTGTACTTGTAGGGTCACTTAGTAAGGGTATATATGTCTTTTTGAAGGGAGGAGGCCATTTTCTTAAAATTTCTGATTCACAGGTCCATTTACCCAATAAATCCTAAATGATCACCAAGCTCCACTCTTTCTTGGTAGTGGCTATCGTGTTTCAGGGCTCATACGTGTAAAGCTCCTTGAGCTGTAAGTTGATCTTTCCGACACATGTTTTGGTGTAACTGCAAATCAATATCTGTAGGGCTAGGATTTAATTTCGTTGTAAACTTGTTATTTGCTTAAACTGGTGCAGCTAGAAAGATTTTTTCTTCCTTAAAATTTTAGGGATATCCCAGTCGTAAAGCCAAAGTCAAGCCAAAAACGACGCGACACCCAATTTTGCTTTACTGCCTTTATAGTGGATGAGAGTTCATCTCAGTTTCCATTGTTTTGATCTGTTCTACGCTTTGCAGTCTGCTCGGTAATTGTTTGTCTTTTTTGTATGATTTGTACTTTTATATTGAGCTTTAGGCGTTTTTGCTTTGAGAGTGTGCTTGATTGATTGATGCCAAGAATTTGATAAAATTCCTTACTTCTGTATTTGTCTTTGCTTTCGAATATAAGGAAATCAAAGCTGGAGGCAAGGTGACGGGACGACGATGGCAATATCTAAAACAACAATTTTGTTGTCAAGTGTTGTATTACTCTTGACCATAAATGGTCGAGCCATAGATTCAGCATCCAATTACTTAATTGGCCTGGGAAGCTATGACATCACTGGGCCGGCTGCTGATGTCAACATGATGGGATATGCTAACATGGAACAGATTGCATCAGGCGTTCACTTCAGGCTCCGAGCACGATCTTTTGTTGTTGCCGAGCCACAAGGGAGCCGAGTTCTGTTTGTGAATCTCGATGCTTGTATGGCATCTCAGCTCGTTACCATAAAAGTTCTCGAGAGATTGAAAGCAAGGTATTGATTGCCTAACTCTTCTATTGCACATCTGCTGTTATTTGTTATGGTGCTCGACTTGACATATGGAAGTTAATGCCATGCTAGGTATGGGGACCTTTACACGGAAGAAAACGTTGCCATAAGCGGGATCCATACCCACGCTGGCCCGGGAGGTTATCTGCAATACGTTGTGTACATTGTGACTTCATTAGGTTTTGTACGCCAGTCGTTCGATGCTCTAGTTGATGGGATTGAGCAGAGCATTGTGCAAGCTCATGGAAATCTTCGACCGGGATCTATATATATCAACAAAGGTACTTGGCTTAGTTCTGTGAGTTCATCTTTTGTATTCTTATTTGTAAATATTAGAAAATTTTGAGGGTGATGTCTCAAAATTTGGCTAATACACAGGTGAACTTTTGGATGCTGGGGTGAACCGTAGTCCAAGTGCTTATCTAAATAATCCACAAGAAGAACGTAGTAAATATAAGTACGATGTTGATAAAGATATGACCCTCTTGAAGTTTGTCGATGACGAATGGGGACCAGTGGGTAGCTTCAACTGGTTTGCGACCCATGGAACTTCTATGAGCCGTACAAACTCATTGATAAGCGGGGACAACAAAGGTGCTGCAGCCCGCTTTATGGAAGATTGGTCCAATCAGAATAACAGCGATGGAATTTCATCTGATGGATCTGAGCTTGAAACTGCTCCCAGAAGAATCTCAAACATCATTCCAGTCGTCGAAAACAACCGTGAGTGTCTTATGACGTCCTGAAATGATCTTTAGTACAAGATAAACTACTTTGAAGCCATGACGGGTGAAATTACTGATTTCTATACTGTTGCATGGTTTCGACAGCTTTAACCACTTGACTGTGCAGATTTTGCAACTGCCTGAAGAAATGATCTTCCTTTCCCTTACTATCTTTCTTTCTCAAACATCCAATACAGATAATCTTTTACTAGAAGCTGCAGCTTCCTTTAAGTCGTCATCAGGCAAACCTGCTACCAGGTTTTACGAGTCTTGCATCACGTGTAAGAAGTGCTCTTAGGCATACAGATAGACCTATGTTTGTGTCTGCCTTTTGCCAGTCGAACTGCGGCGACGTCAGTCCAAATGTTCTTGGCACTTTCTGCATAGACACTGGCTTACCTTGTGACTTCAATCATAGTACCTGCGGTGGAAAAAATGAGTTATGCTATGGCCGAGGACCCGGGTATGTAATACATCGTCTACCAAACGTTATTCTTACTTTGCGATAACAGTAATGTTTTGTGTTGTAGTCTAAAATTTACGTTCCTAACTCTAAAACAGATACCCTGATGAATTCGAAAGCACGCGCATAATCGGGCAGAGACAATTTAAGAAGGCAGTGGAACTCTTTAAAGGCGCAACGGAGCAGTTAAAAGGAAAGATAGAGTATCGCCACACATACCTCGACTTCTCCCAACTCGACGTGACGGTTACTAAACAGGGCGGAGGTACCGAGAATGTAAGAACATGCCCTGCTGCTATGGGCTTTGCATTTGCTGCTGGTACAACAGATGGGCCGGGTGCTTTTGATTTCAAGCAAGGGGACGACAGTGTATGGAATGTGAAAACTGCTATGCTAATCTGACTTTTTTATCACCGTATTTTAATTTTGTTTTTTTTTTTTCCTTTCTTTTCAGGGGAATGCATTCTGGAAATTGGTTCGTAACTTGATTAAAGCTCCAAGCAAGGAACAAGTGGATTGTCAGGCTCCCAAGCCCATTCTCTTAGATACCGGAGAAATGAAACAGCCTTATGATTGGGCGGTGAGTTCATTATTTTTCCTTTCACAGCTTTCCCTATCTTAACTTCCCTTCCATTTTTCCACATTCAAAGGGCGACGCCCATTGAACTAACGAAAAAGATAATCGTTTCTTGCTTCTTCAGCCTTCAATACTTCCCATACAGATTCTCCGTATAGGGCAGCTCGTCATCCTTAGTGTGCCTGGAGGTACTATTACTAGCTTTTCTGTCGTTCTCAAATCAATTATCTCAAATCTTCATATGCTTTTCGTCTTTAAAAAAAACAGAATTTAGTACAATGGCTGGGAGACGTCTCAGAGACGCAGTGAGAAAGGTTCTTACAAATGCAACCAATGAAGAATATGGGAGCAACAGCGTCCACGTAGTCATAGCTGGCCTAACGAATTCCTACTCTCAATACGTCACAACGTTCGAGGAATACCAAGTACAGAGATACGAGGGCGCCTCGACCCTCTACGGCCCACACACGCTCAGCGCCTACATACAAGAGTTCAAGAAACTCGCAACGGCCCTCATTACCAATCAATCGGTCGAGCGGGGCCCACAACCTCCCGACCTACTCGACAAGCAGATAAGCCTTCTTCCGCCCGTCGTAGTCGACGCAACGCCAGCTGGCGTGAAGTTCGGCGATTTGAAGTCAGACGTGCCCAAGAACTCGACTTTCAGGAGAGGGGACAACGTTACTGTTGTTTTCTGGTCGGCTTGCCCGAGGAACGATCTTATGACCGAAGGTACCTTTGCGCTCGTCGAGATTCTCAAAGGTGGGGATAATAGTTGGGTACCTTCTTACGACGACGATGATTTCTGCCTTCGTTTCGTCTGGTCGAGACCTCATAAACTTAGTACGAGGAGTTATGCAACGATTCAGTGGATAATACCGAAGAACGCTGCTTTGGGTGTTTACAGGATAAGGCATTTCGGCGCGGCGAAGAGCCTTTTGGGTTCGATCAAGCATTTTACGGGGACGTCGAGCGCTTTTGTAGTGACGTAAGGCTTGTGTTTATTTTTCAAAAAAAAAATTAAAAAATAAAAGGCTTATGTTATTTGATGATTTGTATTTAGGAGATAGCTATATGGTATGGTAGTATTATGTTCCTGGAAAACGTATTCCGAGTTTATTATGCTTCGTTTGTTTGTAATTTCTATGACTACCTTTTTCCTGAAAATTGGATTTATAGTTATGCGTGTCGATTAGATATGAATATGAAGCTGATATATCAACCAACCAATGTGAGTGCATTGATATTTATAGGCAAAGAGCAAACCATTCGAATCTTTCCGTTAATGGAAATAAATTGCCATCCAATAATACACTTGCTATATATTATAATCCGTTTTCTAATCTGCTATCCTCCCTTTCTATATCTCGTTCTTGGTCGGGTTGAATATTAGTTCTCATATGATCCATTCCGTATTTATTTATTTGACAATCACTTCACGTTGATTGCTACAGAAAAATTATGTAAAAAGATTAGTGCAATTAAGTTTCAGGTCCGAAAAGATGTTTTAAGTTGGGTTTCAGATCCATGTCAGAAAATTTTTAGGGTTAAGGACATGATTTTTAAAAATTAGATTTAAGGACCTAAAATTTACGCAAGTGTTATAAAGTGTATATGAACTGCTACCGGACTATCGTTTTGTGTTATTACAGATCAATGAAGTGGTACTGCAGAAGATGAAGTGGCACTGTAGAACGATGAATTAGTACTGCAGAACCATGAAGTGGTACTGCATGTCCACGAAGTGGTACTACAGGTCCATGAAGTGGTACTAGAGGTCCATGAAGTGGTACTGAAAAATAATTAAGTGTATCGGGTCCTTAAAACAAAAAATTTTCTGACATGGGCCTGAAACATAAATGAAACTTATGTTGGGGCTGACATCAAATTGTCCAAAAAAAATTATGCCAAAATGACATTTGATTGTTTAGTGGATCGAGGTCAAGTTATGGGCGATGAGCTATGATTTAAAACTGAAACACCACTACACGATGAAATGGCCATATTATATGATTTCAATCTAATTCACTCATTCGCTTACAATACATCTCATCGTAAAGAAATAATTGGACATAGGAAACTCGAGTGTGTTTGACTAATTGTGTGATTTTTATATTAGTATTTAAACAAGTAGAATGAGTATTAAGTACTAATCCTTTTGACTATTAGTTGACTGGCCTTCTTTAAAAAATTAAATTCATTAATAGCTGACTTCTAGGACTAATTCTCTAGTCAATTTATGTAGAGATGATCCATTTGCTAATATTTAAATTAAAAATTGTAGTTCTATTATAAATATTGTTAGTAGAGTGGGTAGTGGGTGTGAATTAATGCTTTAAATACGTTAGCTATATGTGTTTCTATAAATAGCTCTTCCTTCATTGTAATGAAATATAAGAACCTTAATAAAAGTTCTGCGTACGTTTAATATCATATCTCTTTTTCATACTGTATAATAATAAAGCTTTATTAAGTAAATATTATATAACACGTTCTCAGCACGAGACTCTATTACTGAAAGGGGGGTATAAAAATGATCAAACTTGCCCCTGTATATTCATGAAAAGATCAAAAAGTGAATTTGTTATAATTGCAGTTTATGTCGACGATATCAATATAATTGGAACTCCTGAAGAGTTATCAAAAACAGTTGATTGTTTGAAAAAGAAGTTCGAAATGAAAGATCTTGGAAAGACAAAATTTTGTCTTGGACTGCAAATTGAATATTTAAAGAAAGGAATATTTGTACATCAAGAGACATATACGAGAAAGGTATTAAAAAGATTTTCCATGGATGAAGCTCATCGATTGGATACTCCGATGATTGTTCGGTCTTTAGATGTGAATAAAGATCCATTCATAGCATGTGAAAATGATGAGGAACTACTTGGTCCTGAAGTACCTTATCTTAGTGCTATTGGAGCGTTAATGTATCTCACGAGTCATACGCGACCTGATATAGCGTTCGCAAATTTATTGGCGAGATATAGTTCGTCACCGACTCGTAGACATTGGAATGGAGTTAAAAGAATTTTTCAATACCTTCAAGGAACAACTGATATGGGGTTATTCTATTCCAATGAATCGAAAACGGATTTGATTGGATATGCTGATGCTGGATTTCTATCTGACACACATAACGCTCGATCGCGAATAGGTTATCTATTCACATATGGTGGAAACGCTATATCATGGCGATCAGTTACACAAACTTTAACTGCAACTTCATCTAGTCACGCTTAAATATTAGCGATTCACGAAGCTAGCGGAGAATGTATTTGGTTGCGATCAATAATTATGCATATACAACAAATATGTGGACTATTACCTGAGAAGTTACTTCCAACGGTCCTATACGAAGACAATGCAGCATGTATTTCGCAATTAAAGGAATGGTACATAAAAGGGGATAGAACAAAGCATATTTCTCCGAAATTTTTCTTTACACATGATCTGGAGAAAATGGTGATATTAATGTACAACAAGTGCGCTCTAGCGAAAATCTCGCAGATTTATTTACGAAAGCACTTCCTCTTACTTTTTAGAAAATTGGTATATTCAATTGGAGTTCGAAAACTTCGAGATTTGAAATAATGTCATCATCAGGGGAAGTAAATATGGTTGCGCTCTTTTTTCCTTCACTGTGGTTTTTCCCGTGTGGTTTTCCCAGTAAGGTTTTCAATGAGGTAGCTATACCATCAAATTTTTTTAAGGAGCTATCATTAAATAGACATCCAAGGAGGAGTATTATAAATATTGTTAGTAGTTAGTGGGTAGTGGATGTCAATTAATGCTTTAAATAGGTTAGATATATGTGTTTCTATAAATAGCTCTTCCTTCATTGTAATGAAATAATAAGAACCTTAATAAAAGTTCTACGTACGTTTAATATCATATCTCTATTTCATACTGTATAATAATAATAATAAAGCTTTATTAAGTAAATATTGTATAACAAGTTCCATATTATAACAACTTCACTTCTTAACGTAAATATATCACACACTTAGTGGTGTATGTATGTGTAGAGTATTTCTCCTTTTGACAGAGTGACATTGAGTGCGTGTATGTTCATCTTCCGAGGATACTAATTAGGTGCAAGGCAAAGTGGTTCGTAATAATCTTATATTAATTTAAGGGGTTTCTACACCTAAATACCCATAACCCTAAATAACTTATAGATCGGTACCTTATCAGACTTTTTTTATTCTGAGGTACCTGCTCGAGTATTTTTTTTTGTTTTAAGGTACCCATGGTCTTAAAAAGACCAAATAACCATAGTTTATATTATTATATTACTTTTCGTATCGTACAAAAATCCATCAAGAACATTCAAAGACTTCTCTGCAAAATCAACACACTGAATCATCCCAATTCTCATCCTCAAGCTGTTGTGTGGCCGAAAAAGTATCGAGGTGGTATCTCCCCGACATCATCTTTTTCGGCCAAGTCACTTCAAATTTCGTCCGGATTTTGAGTTTTTTTTTTAAAATTTGCAATTGAGGTTCATATTGAGAAAAATCTACCAATTACTCTAGGTCGTTGCAGTACTTTTCAAGCCGATGCATTCTCAGATAAGGGTGGAAGAGTTTTTTCGCAACTCAATATTTTTTTTATCGGCCTGGTTCATTTTTGCAGTGCAAGGTGAGATTAGCGTGCTTTTTTGTTCTTCTACGCATGTAAAGATAATTAGGCATCAAATTGTAAGTGAAGGCGATATATTGTTTTGGTAAACGAGGTTAATTTCTTGAAAATCCTGATTTTTGTATATGCCATTATGGTATCAATTTCGTTGTGTACCATTGGATGCATCGTTGTAGGTACTTAATTGTTTCATACGTCGTACCTTAATAACCTGTAGCATTACAACTTTTAATCCGGTTACCGTGTCATGGTTACACATCTAATCTACATTAGATATTGCAACCACATTAAAATGGTAGCACATCATATCAGCTATTAGGTACCACAACCAGATTTAAATGTTAGCATAACATATGTATATTAGGTACCGCAACCACATTGAAATGGTATTACAAACCCGTGTGAGAAGGTACGAGCAAGATTTGTAAATCCTTTTAGCGTATTAGTCCAAACCCTTTTCATATGTAATATTTATTTTTTTTATCTGTGTTGCCTTGATGTATGTGTTGATGCCACTACGACGTTTCTAACAATGTAATTAATGTTGTAGGTTAGATTGAAACGGGATCTATGAAACAAGAAACAACACTCCTGAGTCTTGATGGTATAAGAGCCTCACTAATACGTCACGTGGACAACATTAAAAATTAGTCTTGCAGAGAAATCTCAGTTCTGTTATGCCTTTTTAGCGATGGATTCCATGGTACTGAAGCGAGGTACTACATAACATAGACGTTAACTACTATAACATATCTATAAAAGATACTTCAATCACATTCAAATGATACTACAAGTTCATCGAACATGGTACTACAAATACATTAAACTTGGTACGTATAATAGAAATCGTATAAGATGAAAAAAATTTCCGATATATCTGAAAAGGAAAGTCTCTGGCGGGTCTGATCTGACATGTCGGAGAATGTCTTATGAGTCAAGACAACATCTGACTTGTCTGATCTTGTCGGTTGGATAATGTTAGTGTGTAATGAATATTTTTGATACTACAACATACTTATATTTACTACTGTCTACAAGCGTAGTAAGGTACCCTAACATAGTAAAATAAGGTATCGTAACATGCACCAATATGGTACTATGTATTAGGAGTAAGCGTTTTTTAATCGCATTTCGTATTACCTTCGATGCAAAACTACTTTAACATCGGTAAATATTATAATGATCATTTGATATCAATATTGGCGGGTTAATATTTAGAACTAGAGATTATTACATTGAAGCACCAATCTTCTTTCTACTTAATACGATACTAGTAAGAACATCTTACTACATAGTCAAGATTTTGATCTATTGGAAGTTAGTGTTTATGTTTACGTTACCGTGTGTTATTTTTATTATGTGCCATATTTTGGAAGTTCTCATGCCTTATTTGCACAATATCTACGTGTTTTCGATAATTGAAAACGTGGTACGCAAAAGATACTACAAGTGACATACGCGTGGTACTACACTAGCATATGTTATGGTACTACGAAAATCTACATGTTGGTACTACAAATATATGTATATTGGTACTACAAATATTTGTATATTGTACTACAAATTAGGGTAAGAATTTTTCGACGCCGTTCGAATTTTTTTTGCTCAGTGACTATGTTACCATAGTTATAGGTACTATATTTATCATCTGGTATCAATATTGGTGGGTTAATATTTAGAATTATGATTGTTACATTGAAACACCATCTTTCTTTCTACTAAATATGATACTAGTAAGAACATCTTACTACATAGTCAAGATTTTTGATCTAGTGAAAGTTAGTGCTTACGTTTTACGTTATCGTGTGTTTAATTTTATTATGTGTCGTATTTTGGAAGTTCTCATTCTTATTTGCACAATTATCTACGTGTTTTCGATAATTAAAAACATGATACCAAAAAGATACTCTAAGTAACCTACACGTGGTACTACACTAGCATATGGTACTACACTAACATATGGTACGGTAATAGTAACATCCATATATAGGTACTATAAACATTTGTACATTGGTACTATAAATTAGGGTAAGTTCGACGCCGTTCAAATTAATTTTGGTTAGTTACTAGTTACCATAGTTATAGCTATTACATTGATTATTTGGTGTATTAGAATTAGGGATTATTACATCCAAACGAACACCAACTTCTTTCTACATAATATGATACTAGTAACAACATCTTATACATAGTCAAGTTTTTTATCTACTAGAAGTTAGTGTTTATTTTTTACGTTACCGTGTGTTTAATTTTTATTATGTGCCGTATTTTGGAGGTTCTCATGCCTTATTTGCACAACAATCTACGTGTTTTCAATAATTAAAAACCTGGTACGGAAAAGATACTACAAGTAACCTACAAATGGTACTACACGAACATATGTTATGGTACTATGAACATCTATATATTGGTATTGCAAACATCTGTATATTGGTACTACAAGCGTTTTTTCAGGTATTATAAAAATATTTGGAGCATAAACAAGTCTCACAAGTCACAGCAGAACCTCAACCTTAGAACATAAAAAATGTTTCAGAACAGGTTCGTAGAAGCTTAACCTCAGTCTAATATCTTATAAACACAAATAACGTCATTCAAACAAGTGGAGCATACAACTAAGAGGATCTCGGCAGTCATGGAGCCATGATAAACTTCGACTTCAACATCGTCAAGATACCTCCTACGAGTTGCAGGTCTGATGATGTATCTATTTTCATGGAAACTACGAAACAATCAATGAATTTAATTACAATTAGATGCAGCGTATCAAAAAAAGTCGTACCATAGGTCTACCTATACTGTAGCCCTTTAAACTAGTATGTGGTACCATAATGCCAACAACACAACAACATAAAAATTGAACTTATCAACAGAGAATAGATAATTTCAAATAGCTCAAGTCATAAAATAGCCACAGTCCACCAAATTGATAAAGTTAGCACAAACATGCCCTATAATCATATAAATCGAAACCATAATTGGCTATTCAAAAGCCAAACCGACGAAATAAACCAAAAATTAAGATAACATTACATTTAATTGATGAAAAAATACACCCAGATGCAGATCCAAAAATGTTTAGGACAAGATTTGTGAAGACACACATGAAATCATATTTTGAATCTAGTTTTGATGCAGACCCATATACTAAAACCATAATTAGCAAAATCTCTTAGGACAAAACTGGGGTAAAAATACAACTCGAAAAGACACCAAAAATACAAATGATAAACACATACCAAAGAACGGGGTGTTCAACAGGTGATAGATGTGGTCGATCGAAAGTTTGATGGAAGGTAATGTAAAGTTTGGATTGAGGATTGAATTTTTTTGGTTGATCGATCGAATGTTGTGGGTTTTCATAATATTTTCTTTGTTTTTACTTTTCTTTTTGTTTTACTTTTAAATGCTATTCTAGGTATATCATGTAAATATGAGGTATTTTAGGGATATTTTTGTTCAATTGGTACCTAAGTGTACGCAAAGTTTCAAATGGGTACATGTAATACCCGTAAAATTAATACGGGATTATTTTTGTAATGTTCGAAATTAATGAAGATGGTTTACGAACGAAATCGGTTTTCGGAGGTGAGCCGAAAATATTAATTGGACCAAGAAATTAGGGAGCTCAAGAAATAAAATAGATCAAGTGATACTCAAGCCCCAAATAAATAGAAAAGCCCAATTTGAGGTAATTCATGTATGAAACAAAATGGCCCAATTGAATTAAATGAGGAGATAAGGACAAGTTTCCTCAATTTGAGGAAAACTCACGTGAAGGCCATACTTCCAGTTTGATAATTATCCTAAAACTAAACATTATGGTCAAATCTAACAACGTGAGATAGAGTAAAAAGGAAAATAAAACCTCATTCTCATACTTTCAAACCAACGTGAAGAAGAAAGAAGAAAATAGAAATTCTCTTGGCAAGCTTGATCGAGTTCTAGGAAGTTGTCCAAACAAGCTAAGGAGGTAAGGACCTTGTTCAACGAATTTAAATCCTCCATAAGCTAGGTTTTTAATATTTTATACGGGATGATGAATGATCGAAGTTGAAGTGTAGAGAGTGACGCGAGGAGCCGCTTCTTGGAGGACTCGAGTTGAACCTCAAGCTAGGAAATCATCTAAATTAAGCTTGGAGGATAGGCAGGTGGTTTATACTCCCACAAATTTTTTTTAAAGCGTATTACATTCCGTAAAGATGCTAAAATTCGATTGGAAGGCCAATCGAATTTTATATATTTGAGTTTTACAATTTTGATAGTTTTCGTGGTATTCTAATATGTGTTATGATGTGATTTCGAACTCAATATATGAGTTCTCGAGTTGCTGATTGAACGTGATGTGTTCGTGGGATGAAGATCGAGTTAAATTCTGGAAAATTAGGGTTCGCTCATAATTCGCAAAGTAGGTTGTAGGAACAGTGAGAATTTTGTGTTTTACGTGTTCATTTCGCGAATTTGGAGGTTGGCGAATCGAGTGACAATTTGTTTTGCGGGTTGGAATAGTTCGCGAATTAGGTGTTAGATAGTTCGCGGGTTGAGTTTATTTTGCGAACTGAGAGAGTTAAAAAGATTTCGCGGGCCAGTCTCTATTTGGCGGATCGTGAGAGGGATTTCTTTTAAAATAAAAAGCAAATCGGCCGAATTGATTTACGGGTCGCGAAATGTTGTCGCGGACCCAAATATTTTGCGATGTGTGAGTGAAATGGTTTTCGCGGGTCAAAATTTGGGTTTCGCGGGCTGAAGCTGTTTCGCGAGTGTGAGATAAGTCGCGGACCGACTTTGAGTTTCGCGGGCCGACTTAATTTCGCGGGGTGATTCCTGTGAGTGACAGCGGGCTTCGCGCGGGCTTAAAATCGGGTTTCGCAGGCTTAATTGAACGATCCGCGAATTCAGCGAAGTAATTCGCGAATTCGAACTTTGACTCGAAGTTTGCGGGTTGACCAAATTTTAAAACGACGATTCGCAGAGCGCAAGTGATTTTGCGAAGTCGGGTGTTGACCCGATAGTTTTGCGGGTTGATTGGCTTTTAAATGTGGGTCTCGGGCGAATGTTGACTTGGACTTTGACCAGCGATTTTGATTTTGGGCTTTTGCCCTATTTTAGGGCCAAATACTTAAAATTAAATTATTTTAAGCCCAAATCAATTTTAAAATAAAATATTTTCATATTATGATATATAATTAAGGTCAACCCATATTTTTAAATTATAAATATCATTTTGGGATTTTAAATACCACATGAGAATAATTAATATCCCATACCAGTTGATTATGGTAATTATACCACTTTACGCCTTTCTGATACCAAATCATTTAAAATAAATACCACATGAGAATGATCAATATGTCGTACCAGCTGAGTAACAATTCATATGGTAATTATACCACTTTACGCTTTTCTGCTACCAGATCATTTGAAATAAATCCCACATGAGAATAATTAATATCGTACTTGTTGATTAACAATTCATATAGTTATTATACCACTTTACGGCTTTCTGATGCCACTTTATGCTTCTCTGGTACCGGATCATTTGAAATAAATACCACATGAGAATAATTAATATCTCGTACCTGTTTGATTAACAATTCATATGATAATTATACCACTTTACACATTTCTGGTACCGGATCATTTGAAATAAATACCACATGAGAATAAATCTTGTACTTGTTGATTAGCAATTCATATAGTAATTATACCACTTTACGCATTTCTGATACCGAATCATTTGAAGTAAATACCACTTTACGGCTTTCCGATACCACTTCATGCGCGTTGGATACCACTTCATAACTAGTCTTTATTGAGGGTATTTTCGTCAGTTAACCTTTATTCTATGTCAAATTCTTAGATAGGTCCTTAAAACTATATTAAATCTGACAGGGGCCTGAATCCTATTTGTAAAATATAGGGGGGCCTGAATTCAATTCGTTCCATTTAAACAACAAACCTGAAAAGGAGAAATAAAAAAATATACATAATAACAACATTTCTTTATTTGTAATGTGGGATGAAATAGCAAGCAACGAAGGAGTGTGCATTATAATAAGTAAAAAGCCTTTTATTTTTAAGTTGCAGCACCATTTCAACCAATCAAAACTCACCACCTTCACTCTCTCCAATCTCTCTCTCTCTCTCTGCAGCTTTCTTCTCTCTGTCTATCTCCTTCTCCATCTATCATGGGTAGTGTGATTTTATGGTTGCAATAAATTTCGAGATTCTTGGAGCCTTGAAGCTCGTGCTCGCTAAGAATTTCGTTGCTGCTTTTTTTTTACATCTCACTTCGCATTTTCAACTGTCTCTATGGAACACTTTTCTTCTCTCTCTCTCTCTCTCTCTCTGATCCTACGCATATCTAGGCGAGGAAAAAAGTGAGTGAGCTGAAAACTTTTTTCTTTTCCGCTTTATTATTTTCCTCCTTTCAGATTTCAGAGCTTTTTCCCAGGATTTTTCTCATTGGAGCTTCGAACTTGCTGCTTTTTCTAAGTCTGTCGCTGTTCTTATCGAGCATTTTGTTGTCCATTTGTTCTCTCTGTAGGATTCTAATCAACATATCCTTTCATCTCCTTAGTTTATGATTTTGTGCTTGCTTTCCTTCCTTGGCAATGGTGCATTCAGATCTTGATGTGGGCTTCAGCCCCTTTAACTTGCCAATCGTTCTGCTCGTTTTACTTACATAATTCCTAGGATTTTCATTGATTTTGGAGATAAAAGAAAAGAAAAGGTGGGGTCTTTATAAGATTCCTCAAAGAAGAGAGCAGATATATGGTGGCTGCTATCGAGCGCAGGTTAAAAAAGGTATTCTGATTCCTCCACAAAGAAACAAGGATAAAAAAGAAATGCTCATTGATTTGACCCTCAATTTGCAATTGTGAAGCTTCTCCCCTATCTCTCTCACTTCTCATATTCTCTCCATCTCTCTCTCATTCCATCCTCTACTTCAATCAGCCTTCAAACAATATCTCATACTCCTTTTTCACAACCAATCCTCATCTGAATGAGGTGGGCTATGGAGATTCTGTCTCCCAATTTCTCCGATTCAAGCAGCTTGTTTCTCGACGAAGGCGGCAGGAGAAGAACGCTTTGGACGCCCGCCGAGAACAAGGCGTTCGAGAATGCCTTGGCTCGGTTCGACGAAAACACGCCCGATCGATGGCAGAAGGTTGCTTCCATGGTCCCTGGGAAGACGGTGAATGACGTCATGAGGCAGTACAAAGAGCTCGAAGACGATGTCAGCAGCATAGAAGCTGGGCTCATCCCGGTTCCTGGCTATGGAGGTTCGTCCCCTTTTACGCTCGAATGGGGAAATGGATATGCTTCCTTCGATGGGTACAATAAGCAGTCTTATGCAAGGAAAGCTTCGGGTCGAAATGGCGATCAAGAAAGGAAAAAGGGCGTTCCATGGACTGAAGAAGAGCACAAGTGAGTCTTTTTTATGAAGATTAGAAATCAAGAATTCTTGATATGGTAAAGATTGATTCTTGGGATTGATGTTTTCGACAGGTTGTTTCTGATGGGGCTCGAAAAGTACGGTAAAGGAGATTGGAGGAACATATCACGCAACTTTGTAATAACTCGAACCCCCACGCAAGTCGCCAGCCATGCTCAGAAGTACTTCATCAGGCAACTTTCTGGCGGGAAAGATAAGAGAAGAGCAAGTATTCATGACATTACGACGGTTAGCCTTAATAATAACGATCACCATCAACAAACTCCCTCGCCAGAAAACAACAACAACAACAATGGTGGTAACATGCCACAGTCATCTGATCAATCCTCTGTAATAAACAACCAATTGGGAATCAGTAAACAGACGTCGTATCCATGGAACCAAAGCCAAACGGGTGATTCCTACGGTTTGAAATCTCAAGTCCATGATATATCCTTTCAGATGCGATATGGGATTCATCACTATCCTAAAAAGATCTGATTTTGATTTGTAATTTAAGCAACAAAGAAAAAAGGACAATGCTTCATTCAGTTTGAATGTGTGTTAGTAGTTGATGCATAAGCTAAGGTTTGTCTATATGTTTGCTTCTTCAATGTAGATTATCATGGTGTCTATTTTAAATAAAGAACATAGTTGGTTGGCTGTCTCCTTTGTTTCATCAATAACTCAAGAACTGAAGATAAGCTAAGCCTCTGAAAGGGAATCTCAGACAAGTGTAGCTTAGTCATAAAGCAGTTTGTCCACGAAGATGCATATCATATGATTCAATCAACACACTTTTTATTACACTACACAGTCTCAGTACTATGTACTCTACCATGCATGGGAGGGATTCTTCCTTTGTTAGTTGAAGCTGCGTGTGAACTCCATTACCAGGGTAGCAGAGTATTAGATTATTAACATGTACTAAGGATCTTTGCTCACTTAAAGAAAAGAAAAAAAAACAATCTAAACCACCACCACCACCACCAGACTAGCTCTCATTGGTTAGCGAAAGATTCAATTGAGATTTTCCTTTTTCATACAAGGTGCACCTTTGTCCTTGCTACCACACCGATTATTTACTTTTGTTTTTGTTTGCTACTGATTGACCTATCATGAAACAATGAGATTAGTTATCTATTTGCTATCATTCATTCACTTTCTTGTGTCATGTTAGGATATTAAATAGAAAGAAAATGACATGAAATTTGCTATCAGCAACTTTGTTTTAGAGACAAAACATGTTATATGTATAACACTGCAGTAGAGGAGACGCAATAGCCAAAGTCGACAGATGGTATATTCAATTCAATGAAAAGATCAAAAGCTAAAATGAAAGCTCAAAGTGAAAAAAAAAAAAGAGGAAAAAAAAAGAAATCTCCTTCAAGCTAAGAAAAGCATTTCTGTCCTCAACTTGTAGACACCCTTTATTCCTAAATCTTTGCTACTGCTCTGCTTTATTACACACAGCAACAATAATAAATGCCTCATCTCAGCTCAAATCATACTTTCGGTTATGCCAAATATTATCAGACAATGTAATATAATGGGATTATCTGATATATAATGGCAAAGTCTTATCTCCTAAGATCTTCCATTCTTTTGTGATGGGACAAGTCCAAGCACTAATCAAAGTGTTTAAAGCCATTGCAGATTAAAAGGCTGTAATAGACATAAGATCTAATCACAAATAAGAATTTTTTGACATTATTCGACAAGTTCCAAAGCAGCATAACACGCCTACATGATAGATTGAGTATTGAATTTCAAACCTGTTTTAGTCGTTTCATCCCATCAGATTTTCGTTTTTGCTAGTCAGCCCAAACCCGAGAGGAAACAGAGGATCGTACAAGGAGTTCTCATCATCAGCATTCATCGGAAGCTGTTCGGCGTTCTTGAACCATGTGATGGGTAATCTTCCTTGAAACTCATAATCTCCGAAGATGACATCAGCAATTCCGCCGCCGCCTTCACTGCCAGGCAACCAAGCAGCAACTAAAGCGTCGATTTTATTCAATATCAGCGGCTCTAAAGTTAAGGGCCTCCCCGATATTAATAACACTAAAGTGGGAACTTCATCAGCAACTTTATTTATTAATTCGTCTCCACCAAAGTGTATTGGAAGATCTGGGCTGTCACCACCAGTCTCAGCGTAAGGCGCTTCGCCCACGACAACAATGGCGAATGAGAAATCTGCTCCAACCAAGTGATTTGAAGTCGGATTTTCTTCGTATGTTATGTCGGTTTCTGGGCCTACAGTTTCTCTGATAGCTTCAAGAATGGTGGTTCCTGTCGTAAAGAAGCTAACTTTTATGGTAGAAAATCTAAAATGCTACGATAGATTTAAGAATCAATTATTGCGTCGATGAAATAAGGAAAACGTGAGCTTGAACGGGTTGTAGACATACTATAAGCAGCCCCAAAAAAGATTGACTATTTCTTTTTTCTGTCTAATCAATCTTTGCATTTCAAGACGATTGAATATTCTGAAACAAATTACCCGTCGTTATTCTCCCACTTCTGCCATCCCATGTCTTAGTCCATCCTCCGCAATGAAATCCCAGATCATCAGCGTGCTTTCCAACTACGAGAATTCTTTTAGCATTACGATCCAATGGAAGAAATGGTTTCGTTGGATCTTTACCATTCTTTAATAGGACCAAAGACTTCCTAACTGCTTCGCGCGCTAATTTCCTGTGCAGCTGAAGACAAAAAAAAAAAAAGACACATTTTGAAACTCTGTAACATAGATTTCAGCTACTTATTTCTTCTAACGAAATTGGAGCAGGGATCACCTCACAGTTAACTGTATCAAGCAGGGATGCATCACTCATTGGATGTTCGAAGAGGCCAGAAACGAACTTGACTCTTAATATCCTTTCAACAGCATCATCAATTCTTGTCATTGATATTTTGCCAGACATCACCAAATGCTTCAAATCGTCCATAAACAATTGATATCGAAACGGCACCATTACCTTCGAACATCAAACAAAATAGATTATCATTTTAGCTCTATGAAAAGCTCAAGATTGTTCGTAAAATTGCTTCTTTTTACCATACCATATCAATTCCAGCGTTGATAGCTGATAGAACACTCTGCCGATAATTGGATCCAAACGGATGCGAAAGCCTGTCAAGGCCTGCAGAGTCCGAAATGACAAAACCCTGCAAGATCGTGAAAAAAAAAACAGAATTTCTCAACGTTTTAAATCATATATAATCAACCGATGAGCAATTTATATCACTCATTACAGACCTCACCTTAAATCCAAGTTTTTTTTTCAGAACTTCGGTAAGAAGAAACTTGCTACTGTGTAGTTTCGTCCCGTTCCAGCTAGAGTACGATGCCATTACGGTACATACTCCACGAGATATACAGTCGAGGTAAGGAGCCATGTGGATTTTCTCCAACTCGTCGTATGGTGTAACCGTGTCTCCTTCATTTATGCCATTCTTGGTGCCACCATCCCCTACAAAATGCTTCGCACACGCAACAACGTTCTTTCTGAAGACAAAAAGATTCTCATCAGTCAAAGTATGACGATTGAACGGTGCAAATCCCTAAATGCTGCATGCTCTACACCATCATAATTTAATTTAAATTCGATCAGTCGAAATTCTTTACTACCTCCCAGCAACAAATGGGTAGCCCTTAGGATGTCCTTGGGGTGGTTGTCCTTGCAAGCCAGTGACCAGTGAGGTCATATTCTTAACGATTTTGTAGTCTTCGCTGAAACTCTCATAGGTTCTTCCCCACCTTGGATCTCGACATACCTGTCAGTCTAATCTTAGGGTTGCATTTGCTTCATTGAAAGGGACAAAAACACATGCTAATAAACCGAAATTCACATGTATTTGATGAGAATCATAACGTTAGATCACGATAAATGCTGACACCAAAAGCATTTATCGGGAAATTGGATCTTGGACACAACGGGCATAAAGAATAGCAAAAAGTGTTATAAGGGAAATCTGTGATTATATTTGACAGTAAAATGTTGAATTAAATTTCCTTACAAGATCGGGTCTAGCTACTACGTTAAGGAAATTGTCGAGAAAATCACCTCGGAAAGATAAATCCTTCTTACATTACAAGGTATTTCATCACACAATCTCAGGTACAAGGTGCACGAGAAAACATTGTTTTAACGAAAAGAAGTAAACTTACAGCGACACACGGAGAAAAAGTATAGTGAAGCCCACTCGCCCTGACTTCAAGAGCAGTCGCAACACCGATCCTATGTACCAAGTCAGGATCCCTACCAATTGCATAATCAGACTAATTTATTTCGATGTTTGGCATTAATAAAAAAAAAAAATTCGACACTTCATTAGAAACCAACCTTGTGGCTCCCAAAGCTATATTATGAGGGAAGATAGTGGCGCCATAAACATTGTTATTACCATGAACAGCATCAATACCATAAAGCAATGGAATACCAAGCCTAGACTGCAAAGCAGATTTCTGGAAATTATCAACCATGGCGGCCCACTCCGATGATCTGGCATCTTCACACGGCCCACTTCCCCCAACACTTAGTATGCTACCTTAATCGATCCGAAAGAACAAAAGTCAGCGTTGAGTAGGTAACAGAAATTGTTAGCTTACAGAATCAGATCAATAAACTTAAGACATCCATAGATAATCCCACAACATAAAATAACAGCAAAAGAATTATCAACTCTGATCACGGAAGAGAGAAGGCCAAGAAACGTAAAACAACCATTTACCCAGCTCAATAAGTAAAGAAGACGAGGAAAGTTCGAAAAAAGGAAATATTTTTGTGCAGTGTTTGACCTATAGCGAGGTTCTTGAGAACGTGATGGGGTTGCCACACAGCGTTCAATCTGAGTCATTTGACCGATTTTCTCGTCCAATGTCATTCGAGACAAAAGGTCCCTCACTCGTTCCTCGATAGGGGCATTTGGGTCTTTGTATATGCAGTCCATGGCCGCCATCGATACAGCTTCGCTCCAAGATTATGGTTTAAAACCCAAAAGCGAATAGCAAATTATGGTAAGTGTGGATAATCTTCTTGTGAAGTCAGATAGGTGGTTGATTAAACAAGGGACAGCATCGAATTTGCAGCTCACTTGAAATTTCCAAGACGACTTAATTACAGAAAGACATCCAATACTTCGGATAATTGCAAATCAAGTATAAGAAGTTGGAAAGGAAACTATCAAATCGAGATCATTTGATCGACTTATCGACATTTTTCTTTTGTAGTGATAGGAAAATAGACGTTTTTCTTTTTTCTTTTCCTTTCGTAGTGATATTTATTTCCTTTGTCGTATTTAATTAATTCTCCAACATTTCATCTTGGTTGTAATTAATTTATGTTATACCATAATATGTAAATGTTGCATGCACTGCTAATCAAGATATACATTCGCCCAACTCGTCAATTTTCGCTACGCCGATGATCTCATGATCTTCTCTTCTGTAAAGCAAACTAAGCCATCAGTACAACAGATAATGGAGGGTATCAACCATTTTCAGGCTACTTCGGGTGAGGCAGCGAACCTCCAAAAATCAAACATGTATACAGCTGGTATATCGTCCTCCAAAGATGCAGAGTTGGGATGCATAACAGGATTCAGCAAGGTGCGTTCCTGCTGAAATACTTAGGAGTTCCACTAACTCCAACTAAATGGAACAAGACCGTGTGCCAAAGACCTTGTAGACAAAATCACAAAGCGGATTACATGTTGGACATCTCGTAATCTATCTTATGCTGCAAGAGTCTGTCTAATCAATTCAGTACTGTTCTATACATGGCTATTGAGGTTCAATTTTCCTGCTCTCAAAGAGTGCGATAAAAAAAAGGGAGGCAAAATGTAGGGAGTATCTGTGGGGAACGAACATAATAGGGAGAGCTAATGCCAAAATTTGTTGGCACAAGGTCCGTCTTCCAAAACATCAAGGTGGTCTGAGTATTAAATCAGTAGGGTTATGGAATACGGCAACAATTGGTAAGCAAGTATGGAGTCTAGCTGATAAAGAAGATATCTTGTGGGTAAAATGGATTCATGAAAACTACATCAAAACAGCGAATTGGTGGGATATGAGCCAAACAGGGACTGTAGCTGGTATTAGGGAGAAGATCAACAAGGTGAAAATGATGTTGAATAATGGGGTGAACACAATAGCTAATGCTTGGTTAGCGGACCCTAAATGATATACAATTAGTTCGAGATATAAGTGGCTTGTGGGATTGCATACTCCATTCCATCCCAGCCATGTCATTTGGAATAGACTCAACATTCCTCAACATTCATTTATTCTTTAGATGATAATGCATCGACGGCCGATGGATAGGATACAGAGATGGGGGGGTCGCTGCCCAAAACAAATGTGTTGTGTCAGGTCGCAGCTGAATCTATGAGCCAATTGTTCTTTTTAGTGTTCGTACAGCAACGACGTGTTAAACAACATCTCTCATTGGCTAAATGATATGTATCTCCCACATGGTATAACCAGTGGGCTGCGTGGATGACGAGGCTAGGTCAAGGAAATAGCAGAGGAAACAAGCTAGTTAGCATGATCATGACGACTATAGCGTATCATATATGGCGAGAGCGGAACAAGAGGATTCACTGTCAACAAGTCCTCGACGTGGCAACCGTAGTACTTACTATTAAAAAAGACGTGAAGGATCGGCTGCTACTTTGTGCCAGGAAGAACCCAAATTATTAGCACAACAGCTATATAGAATAGTTTTGAATTAATCAAATAGCATAGTCACGTTTATGTCATATACTTAGTACGAGGACTATGTACGAAAGGGGCACTGCTTGATTAATGAAATATTTTCATTTCTCAAAAAAAAAAAAAAAATACATTCGCGACTCCAAGCTTCTTTCAAGTGCCACAAATATATATAAATATATATATATAAATAATATAGCAATTAGCCAATTACATCCAAGACAACATAGTAAGCGATCAGGAGTGGTAAGGATATAATTGTGCCAAATATTACCCTGAAATTCAAAAGTAACGTTACATTACTTATTAAATATCAAACTAAACTTACAACCAAAGTGTATATGTACATATATTAAAAATACGTACGTAGTGCCAAGTACATCAGCGTGCAAGCCATACTCCTTTGCGAACACGAATGAGTTAATTGCTTGTGGTAATGCCGCCTGTTGTCAAACATTTATATGTATACATGAATATCAACTAAGATTAAATAATGAATTAGCTATTATAGGCATATACATATATGTATAAAATATTAAATTATTTAAGTGCCTGGACAATGGCTATGCACAGAACATGAGCACGCAAACCAAAAGCGGTGCACCCAACGGCCGTGGCGATTGGCCCGCCAACAAACCTCAGAACCATTCCGTACAATGTAAGCCGCACACCACAAGCTATTATCTTCTCTTGAAGTGACATGAATAGCCCTAAATTTAATTACAATTTAGTGAGATGGTGGTAATAAAGTAAACTATGATAAATAATTAGGCTTTAAAAGTCATCTTCATATTAGATATTTAATTAATTAATTACCTAGTGTGAACATGGAAACCCCACCTCCTGCCTTGGCCATGATCGTGATTGATCCTTCGACTATGGTGGGCATTTTCAAGTGCCACCTTAATTAATATATGGAGAGATTAGTCGAATTTATAAGTGTGCCTGCACTTTTTAATAACTACTAATGGTACTAAATACTACTATAGAATATTGATTGCTAAAGATTTCAACAGGTGTTTATTTTTTCACCCGAGAGACTTGTAGCGATATAATGTTCGTAATTGTACCTTGTCCAACTTTAGTCATATTTTCTAAAATTCCGTTGTACTATTAGTTGTCGGCGTATTTCCAACATATTAAAATAGTTATTTAACACATAAGAGATGACTATCAAAATAAAATACGTTTAAGATTTGATATGAAATAAATCAGTCGAAGTATAAAAAGGCGTCTTATAACACCAACTCAAAATATGTATATATAATACGCGTGTTCAACATCTAATGAAACAATGATGCAAACAAAATTAAATAAACGTTTGCCAAACGAAAATGCAAAGTGAAAGGTACCTTTTTGCCAGCAAAGCCCATAAGAGGCCAACAACGCAAGCATAGATGTTGGGATTCATAGAAAGCTTGAGAAATACTTTCTTCAAAGTCGAACCAAACCCAACATAAGACGGCGACGGCGATTTTATTACATCTCTCCCCTCATTTTCAGACACCTCGCCATTCACCTGACGTTCATCGCCCACCGTAACTATTTCAACGACCCCATTCGTCGAATTATTACAGTCACTTTCCTCACCACGAGTGATCAAAGAAGTGCGCCTAAACTCGAGCAAGAACAGAAGGGTCGGGAACCAAATTAGGGATTGGATGACCGAAGACTGTATCACTAAATCTTCCCCGAGGAACCCATACATGGCCCTCAACAAGGGCACGCCGACCACTAGGGTATTGTTGAAGCTCGACAAGGAAAAAGACGTTATTGCCCATGCAAAGTCTCCCTTCTTACACGTGTTGGCCCACAAGACCAAAGCCATGCCTGCTATGGCTTTTGCTATGACATCTCCTCCGAGGAATCTGTAGTTCATTGAGTAGGGGTCGATTTTGTAAATGAACTGAAACGTGAAGAATGGGAGTATGAAGTAGCAGTTGAATCGATTTATTGCATCGCACTGGTCTGAATTGAACATTTTCAGACGTTTAACGGAGGCGTAGCCCAGTAAGAGGGCGACGTATAGAGGCGCCATGGACACGCATATGTTGTATACCTCTGGCCATGATATCATTGTTTTTCGCCTTTTTTTGCTGAGATTAGGGTTTTGTGCGTGTTTGTGTGTGAAAATGGGTGAACGAAGATATGTAGTTGGAGAAGGGATTGAGTGAGGTGATGCATGCAAAGCAACGAAAATTTATAGAAGAACGAATCCTAATCTATCACCTATATGCTTGTAATAAAGGAAGCGATTGGATTAATGAAATATAGTGCAACTTTTCTTTCGTTCTTTTTTATGGTATTGCGTATATGTGTTTAATAATTTATATACTCTTTTGACAATGTTATATTATAAGTGGTACGGGTAGGGTTGCAAATGAATCGAATCTTTTTGTTCGATTCGAAATTTAATATTCGGATTCAAATATTAGAATAACAAATCCGAATAAGAATATTTTTTTCAATTCGAATAATGTTCGAATAAGAATACAATATGGCAATATTCGATTCGAATTTTTTTATAATATTCGATTCGAATAATAAAACATATATTAATAATATAAATATAAATACTTGTAGTTAAACAAACATATTAGTATGAATGAAATACTTAAAAGAATATATATATATATATATATATATATATATGGCCTAAAGTGAAAAGCCCATATGATTTAATTGAAAATAGTTAAACTAATAAGCAATTGAAATTAAAGCTAAAGACGTAGACGAATTATTTCTTGCGATAATTTGAGCGCCACCGTAGTTTTACTCCCTCGCATAGCCACCACCAGTCGATTGATGTGGTATTGCATGGGTGATGACCGAAGCAAGCTACAGAAAACAATTATTGTTGGATTTACCGATGAAAGATTTTTTTGTGCTTTCGTATGATGTATTGGATAACCTAATGATATGCTTCGCTATGTTTTCTTTGGGTTATTTGTTTTCTTAAAAGAGGTTTTCTGAGAAAAGAATTATTTGTATCCGAATATGCGAATATTCGAAAATATATTTGAAAATATTATCAAATAGAATAGGGTAAAATGCGTATGACCCCTCGTAGTTTCGCGGAAATGCACATAAGCCCCTGTGGTTTTTTATTGCACGGTACTCCCTCGTGGTTTAACTAATGTTGCACCGTACCTCCCGGGCAGCAGTTTTTTGCCCGAAATTGGATTACACGTGCTCTTACTGCATGTGGGTTAAGCTTGGAACATATTATTTACTGTTAAATGACCAGAATAACCCAAATATTTTCCTACAATTCAAATGATAACCCTCGTACATCAGTTTTCACCCGAAATTGGATTCCATGCGCTCTTGCACGCGCTCAAATGACCATATTATTCATTGTTAATGACCAGAATAACCCCAACTATTCACCTTCTTTTCAAATGATAACCCCCGGGGCATTTTTTATTCTAGATAGGACCGATGGTTATCATTTAAAAAAAAGGTGAATATTTGGGGTTATCCTAGTCATTTAACAATAAATAATATGTTTCAAGCTTAACCTACATGCAGTAAGAGCGCGTGTAATCCAATTTAGGGCAAAAAACCGCTGCCCGGGGGGTACGGTGCAACATTGGTTAAACCACGAGGGAGTACCGTGCAATAAAAAAACACAGGGGTTTATGTGCATTTCCGGGAAACCGCGAGGGGATATAAGCAATTTGTTGGGGTTGAGCGGTAATATTTAATTTCGGGCCAGCGGTAGTTGTATTTGGACCCCACGACAATTTAACGGGATATTACTTAAACTCCGAGATTTTTATGTGGTTCGGCCAATACCGCATACCTCCACGGAGAGACAATAGTTTTACTATATTTGAGAATATTACACCGTACAAAATAACGCTCTTGTTTAAACCTAAACTCGAGACCCCTTGCGCACTCGGGTAATGTTTTTGTACTCAACCTCAATTACCACAGTAAACTACACCCGCTCTCACCCTTATCCACCCGGACAGGATTTCCTTTTTTTTTTTCTTTTTCTTTTTTCCTCTCATTTTTCCTCTCCCTCACTCGCTCTCTCTTACTCTCAATTTGGGGTGTTAGAATGCCTTGCCAAGCATCTCAATATATAGGCAAAATGAGAGCTCAAAAATTGTCACGCCATGCGTCATTGGAAGAAAAAACAAAAATGATTTCCTCACCTTCCCATGTGTGAGTTGAAAAGTCAACACAATTTACCCAATAGAATATTAATCAATTTTAGTATTCGAATAATAAAAGACTATGAATATTAATATTCGAAAAATAAAAGAATACGAATAGAATATGGTGGTATTCGATTCGATTCGATTCGTTTGCAACCCTAGGTACGGGTGAATGAATTAACTCTTAATGACGATACCGTCCATCTCTTTTTCAACAATACAGTTAATTAATTCGTTTACATTTATTGTAATAGTGATCTATTGAAATCTTACTCGTTTGGACATTCAGGTTAAATAATTTCTAAATTAAGTAAACAAATGGGAAAAAATAACTCATTATGATAGTTAAATCGTATCCCAAATAATATATACATATATTCCGAACGAGATTCCTGCTAAATATTCTTTTTCTGCCACTTGTGTAAAGCTTGGAACACTAAACTGCATACTACTATGGATGTAATGCTGGCAAAAAGTAACGTGTTTTCTCGACAGATTTTGGTGCAATGAAATCGAATGAAATAAAATAAGACCATAATTGCATATACAGTGGAATAGTCGCCTGTTACAATCGTCGATTTCGATGCTCGGTTTTCTCATTAGATGTCAACTTCTATTTTGTTCTCCCGTGACGTAGATTTTCCACTTTGAACGTCTCGTATGTTTTTCTCTTAGTTTCCATCCAATATTTAATTTACAATCGAGTGCTTTCCATCGTGTGTTTTCACGCCGTCACAATATATATTTGTGGCGTCTAATATGTGTCGAGTTACATTTATTACCCAACTTGAGGTTCGACAAAATATAATGAACCGGTTATCGCTATATATAAGTTGTACATTATAATAAACTTGTTAGACATAGGTGAGACATAGGTGAGACCGGATACCAGAAAGCAGTTCAATGTGCAATAAAAAGCCGGGTGAAGACTACAACCGGAAGATCAGTAAAGACCGGAAAGCAGATCCGGAAGATCAGTGAAGACCGAAAAGCAGATACCGGATGTGCCACGTGGTCAAAGATTTAAAATTATTCAAGTCGCGACAAGATGAAGACCTCTGACATACATTTAATGAAAGGCTGGAATAGAGCCTTATTTGAAGTCAAGTCAAGCTCAAAGAGGACAGTACCCATTCGGGTAAAGAGCATTTAATTCACTGACCGGTACAAGGAGCTATCTCCCAACGACTCCATACATCAAGCCCAACTATAAAAAGGAGAGAGGCATGATGAAGACAAGCGCTTCACCAACTTTTAAGCTAAAGACGAGTGCAAAAATTGTTGAGCTCTCAAGCGAATAAGCGAGTCATTTAGGTGTTGTCCTCACTGTACGTAGTCAAGGCTTGGTTAGTAAGTGAGCTGTTACCAAGGGACTTTAACAAGCTCTTGAAGTAGGTTGATTGTTATGTACAACTGCCTAGGTGATTCATTAGATTAAGCTGTGCTCAGCTGGGTAGGTTGTACTGTGTATTGTATAACTGAAGATCTAGCGAACCTTCCTCTTGGAGAAGAAGGGGAGACGGAGGAGAGTTAACTCCGAACTTCCAGAAACAAACTGGTGTTCCTTCGCACTCACAAACACACTAAATCACATTTTTCAATCGGTCTTGGTTCAAAACCGACCGGTCCATTTCCGCACAAGTCACATTCAGTAGAATATCAAGCACCGGTATTTACCCTAACCGGTTAGGTACCGAAAAAGAGACAAGTGTTTATTCAACCCCACCCCTAACACATAACCGATTCTAACAAGCGATATCAGAGCGGGTTACTTGATATTTTTATTCACTAACTATGACTTCATCAGACAAGATTCCTATGTTTAGCAGGGAAAACATCCTTGAATGGAAGATAAGGGTAATGACCCATCTCTGCTCACAAGATGATGAGATGATCGATGTGATAAATACAGGACCGTTCGTGTTCAACAAATTAAATGTACGGCATGCTGCACATCCTAATAAACCACAAGAAGTTCCTAAGAAAAGACACGAGCTGTCGACCTTAGAAAGAAGAAAGACGAATCTCGACAACATTGCCAAAGACACCCTGCTCAAAACACTGGACGTGGGAATATTTAAGCAAGTCACGACATGTAATCTGCAAAAGAAGTATGGACCAAGCTATGTCAAATCTGCGAAGATTTGGAAGCTGACGAGTTCGAGTTCCAGACAAGACTGGAGGAGGTGATACCGGTTTAACCAGTGAAAGCACTGGCAGCAGCAGAACCCTCCAAAACTGCCAATGAAAAGAGCAGAGAAGCTATCAGAAAATTCGAAAAGTTCATGAAGAGAATTTCGAACAAAACACCACGAGGTATGCAGGGTGGAAAAGATGAAGAATATAACACATGCTTTAAATGTGGCAGGACCGGACACAACATTGCTGACTGCCCCAACGAGAAGGAAAGATCAAAGGAGGCAAACCAGTTCAAAAGCAAAAGGAAATCACGTGCTCTAGTAGCTGAAAAGAATACCCGCGGATGGGATGACCCAGACTCAGAAGAATCCAGTCTGAAGAAGAATTGAGCGAATATGAAAATGAGAAAGAATTCGTCTGCCTGGGATATGTAAATTTCAATGGTAATTAGTTTTATTCGTTCTTCTAATTATAATCCAGATCCAGCACGTCCTATAAACAGCTCTAAGAGGACTGGACTGGGATATGTAAATTTCAAAATCCTCAATTCCACATAAAAACACACTACCTCAGAAGGTAAGGGGGAATACTAATAACATTAACAATAATGTCCCATGAAGAAGGGAAATACCTCAACAATCAAGGGGGAATGTTCATAGCACGACACTGGAGCCTCAAAGATACTGAAAACCTAGATACCGGCCTCAAAATAGAGATAAACATAAATGCAGATATCTTGTTGGTCCGATTACTGGTTGACACGTTAGGGTAATCCAAGTCTGGATACCTAAGAATCTAATCTCCAATCGGACCGAAGTCTATTTGGGTACCAAAGACTGTTTGTCCGTGCAGGAATACTTGCAGGAACACAACCAGTTCAGCTGGTTTCTAGACAGCGGATGCTGTCGGCACATGACCAGAGAAAGTAGACTTCAAACGACATTAAACCATGTGCCAAGATGACCATCACCTTGGAGATAACGGGAAAACTATAGGCACGTGTAAGATTACCTATGGAAATTTAACCCTTAGAAATGTATACTTAGTAAAAATCACCACAATCTAATAAATGTTAGCCAGCTAAGTGATACCGGGTACAAAGTCAGTTTTAAGCATGATAAATGTTAAATGCAAGGGTTGAAAAGTTATACAAACCGGACAAGGAACCGACGGCACCTACATTATAAATTGGAATGAGCAAACTGCTTATATTCCAACGTGTTTGGTCGCTGGTGAGTCTAAGGGTTGGCTTTGGCACAAAAATTGAACCATCTGAAGTTTAAAATTATTTCAATATTAAGTAGATTAACCTAGGTAAGGGTCTACCGAAACTAACATATGTTAAAAATAAACTCTGCTTAGCATGCCACCTAGTTTCAGTAACCAACTTAGGGGGAACTAGGTAAACACTAGTAATTGTTGATAACGAGTCTAGATTTTCTTGAGTTATATTTCTAGACGAAAGATCAAACCTCGAATGAACTAATTAAACTCTTTAACTGAGTAGAAAGTGAAAAGAATGCTAAAGTTAAGACAATTAGGAGTGATCAAGGAATTGGATTCCTCAATTTCACGCTAGCATCATATCTTGAAGACCCTGGTATACGCCATGAGTTATCTGCTGTCAAAACACCTCAGCAAACTGGAGTAGCTAAGAGAACAAGCCAGACGTTCAAAGAAGCAGCAAGAACAATGTTAGCAAATGCAGACATCTCGCACAACCTCTGGGTAGAAGCAATCAACACTGCATGCTATATTCGGAATCGGTTAATGATCTGCAAGAAGCAGGGCGGAACACCGTACGAAGCATGGACGAGAAATATTCCCTCAGTAGGTTATTTCAGAACCTTTGGCAGCGAGTGTTTCATCCACCACAATGGGAAAAATCTGCTGTCAGCGTTTGATGCAAGGGCAGAAAATGGACTTTGTTTTATATTCATGTCAGCAAAGCCTACCGAGTCTTCAACACTAAGACCCTATCTATTGAAGAATCAGTACATGTGGTGTTTGAAGAATCAAAAACCGATGATCAAACTCCCCGCAACATTAGTCAATTAAGCAGCCAGATGGAGAATCTCATCTTGAAGACTCGAGTGATGAAGGGATCATCCGGTTTCAAAGCACACTGAAATACCTATCACAGAAGAAATTCTTGTCAATCCCGCAGGGATACCGGTGGAATAAATCAATTTGTGTGATACTGATCAAGAAGTCGTCCCTGAAAATGGTGGAAGACTCAATACTGCTACTCAAGACATACCGGAGAAATCAACTGAGGGGGAACGCATCAAATGGAATCGTACAAAGATGAATCATCCTCAGCAACTAATCACAGGAGATCTGAGCGCATCTATGAAGACCAGGTGCCAGTCAAACCCCAAATTCATCTATGTCTTCATATCTCAAATACAGCCTTCAGAGATTGAAGCACTTGGAGATAACAACTGGATAGAAGCCATGCAAGAAGAACTGAACCAGCTTGAACGTAGCCAAGTCTGGACTCTGTTCCAAAACCAACCTAAACATTGATTGGTACAAATGGGTGTTCAAAGACAAGGCCAGATTGGTAACTCAAGGATATCGGCAGGAAGAAGGAACTGACTCTGGTGAAACCTTTGCATCGGTTGCAAGACTTGAAGCCACTTGGATCATACACAGCACACGAGGACTTCAAGGTATTTCATATGGATATCAAGAGTGCATTCCTAAATAAAAAACTCTCAGAAGAAGTCTATGTTGCTCAACCTCCAGGAACTGCTTAAAGAGGTTCGGTATGGACGACTACTCAGAAGCATCAACTTCAATGAGTGCATCAAACTCGAGAAGGACGAAGGGGTGGTAGCAGATGTGACCGAATACTGGGGACTTATAGGTTCACTACTATACCTAAAAGCCGGTAGATCGATATTATGTACAGTGTCGATCTAAGTGCCGGTTCCAGTCAGACCTTAAGGAAAGCTATTACACTGCAACCAAGTGGACACTGAAGTACCTAAAGGGGCCAGTCAACGTCAGACTATGACTATATAGGTTGCAAGGTAGACTGGAGTACCACTGGAACATATCTCAACGAACCGGCAACGGGCAGACATCACGAAACCGCTCCTCGAAGCTAAGTTTATCTCTTTTTTAAATGCTTTAGGACTGTTAAATTTATCTTAAGTCCTAGCATGAAGTTAGGGGGAACGATGTTATGTCAAATTAATTAATATGACGCAGTTGCCTCGACGTTACAGAAAGTTGCATTTTGATGATTGCAGTGCATAATTCTTTCGGTCATTCTTTCATAAAAACCAGCCCATACACCTATCTCAGTCGATTTCAGCCAAAGTCGATCTCCATCAATATCCACTAAGAAACTTAAACATATAAGACCTTATATTGTTTTAAGCTAAGCTTTCACTATCTGTACCGGATTCCTTCTAAAACCGGGAGTAGCCTTTATAGAATGGATATACATACTACCCATACTGCTGGTTAAAGACCGACCTTGCTTCAATAATTGCACTTCATCAATGCACACATTACAAGTTATGTCTTGGTATAGCTGGTTTCGAACTTGCAGGTATAGCTAGTTATCTGAATACCTGAATAGTCTTGTCACCAAAGAATCTCTGACAACGGACAAGACGTAAAGTTTCGAAGCATTGACTAAAGCGATAAGGATAGTCTGGGTTACTGGTGTGTAATACCCGTAAAAATTTATTTACGGGATTTACAATAAAATTTGTGGTGAAGGTTATTTAATTAGAAACCTTGTTGGATTAATTAGATAAAAATATTAAGTCTATGGGGGAATTGATTGTAATACGTAAATTATTTTGTGAAATACATGCTAAGATTTTGGATGCCTTACTTGACATATATTTAGTGATTTGTATGATGAAAATAGGACTTATGAAATTTGGAGGAGGCTCATGCATAATTAAGGTGTTAGAAAAGACTCAATGAATATGAAAATAACAATGACTAGCCTCGATCGATGATATGAACTTAATTTAAATTGGTGTATGGTAATAAGACGACTTTGATAAACTCTAAGTAAGTAGTTTCGATTGATAGAAACCAAGTACTAAATAATGGAGCAAGTGCTAGTAAGGATAAATTGGGAGCTCGATTTTCTAGTTACAAAGGAAGGTTATAGTATAATAATATAACACATGAGATGAGATAAGGATCAACGAATTTTTGATGTCATTTATCTATCACCACACGCAAAACGTAGATAAAGGACTAGAAAGAACGAGTTAAGATATTTTCATTTTTTAGAACTATCGAACAACTTAAAAGTAGAGAGGAAGAGAGAAGCCGAGCTAGAACAAGAGAATAAAACTCTTCAGTAGTCTGGGAAGAAGGTGTGAATGATTTTAATTCCATGTTTACACTTCTATATTATCATATTATACGTATAGTATTATCTGGAATTAGTAAATCCCTATTAAGTATTCCATATGAACTTGGGAATTAAGGGCGTATCTTTGTTAGGGTTAACATGGTTTGAAGAAAACTTTAATCATAGGTACTGATTTAGGGTTTCAATTTCAGGTTCTAAGTGTTAAACTAGTAGAAGTTTAGTTGATATTCACATGATTCTAAGGGAATAAGTCTTTTAATTGTGAGGTATGATCTCCAGCGTAATAAATGTCGATATCCATGTTAGAATCAACTTCGAGACCTTTAGGTGTAATGTCGAAATCCATCCTTTAAATTAACCTCGAAATCTTTGTTTAAATGTCGAAGTCCATCTCGAAATTGTAAGATTGGAATGTCGAGATTTATTCTTTATCAAGATCTATCTTATAAGTTATATCGGGATCTATGTTGTCGAAATCTTGGTATATAATCTCGAAATCTATCTTGATATTAATGTCAAGATTCGTTTATAAGGTAGCTCGAAATCATGTTAAAACTCGATATACCTGTCGACATCCATCTCAAAATCATGTCGATTGTCGAGATCTAAAGCACCATGTAAACTCGGGATTCTTAGGTGTTACTTAAATATTGAACCTTAGTAAGTAATATCGAGATGTAATATAGATACATATATAAAAACACATCTCTGAGCATTATTTAATCAATATCAAAGTCTGTATAAAACATATCAAGGTTGTTGCTTAGGAATCTCGACATACACCTCGATTCTTCTAGTTGACCAATCTCGAAAGCTTGTAAATAATATTTCGAGATCTTTGTTTATAACTTCGGAGTGCTATCTCGAAACCTTGATGCCAATATTATAAAACTCGAGGTCAAGGAATAGTTGAAGATGTCGAATGAGGAGATAAACATCAATTGCTTAGTTGGGAAGGATTGGACTAGCTAAGTGTCGATGTCAATTATTTACTAACACACGCAAACTTTAAAAATAAGAAAGGAAAGTCTTCATTTCATCAACACAACCCATAAGAAAACCCTCAAAAACTTGGAATCAGAAATGAAGAGCCGAGTTCTCTAAGCTAAAGGTGGTATGAAATTCCTATCCCAACTTATGTATTTAGATTTATAATTAGTATATTAAATGTTAGTATCACATGTTAGAGAACATGAATCAATAAGAATAATCTTTTAACTAATCTTGTATGATATCCCCATCGTATGTTTTGAAAATTATATAGTATTTACATCGTTCTTGAAAGGATAGGTTTGATCGAAAATCTCGAGTGAAGATGGGATTTTTCAGATTATAATCTCGACAATTATTTTTAATGTCGACATATGCAAGTCTCGTGATCTATTTTGAGCTGTGGTATCGAAATTTATGCATGTCACATATCAAGATCTATTTATACAATAAACATCGAAATCTTTAGTGAAATGTCGAGACTTAATTCCTATATGTCGAGAATTATTCTATAGCTTGTATCGAGATTCATTTCAAAACTATATCGAGATTTATATCAGCTCATCTCGAAATCCAATTGTGGGTACATGTCGAGATTTATAGCTAGACACATGTCGACATCCATCTTGAAGTTTTATATAAGTCCATTGTCGAAATCTTACTACTAAGTTTAAAAGCCATATCAAGATCCATCTATATGTCGAGATATATTTTAATTCATGCCGAGATTTATAAATAATATTTCTCAGTTTAGGTTAAGTTCTAAACTTAGGGTTTCGAAATTTATAGAAGTCGAAATTAGGGTTTTCAAAATAAGCCAATTTCGTGAAATTACAATTAGACTAACAAACCCTAATTTTATATGTTTGTATAATTAGGGTTCGAAGTTTAGCGACCTACCGTACGATAAATTTAATGGCTAAGGATACCAGGTAAGTGGAAATCGCAACTACAACACATAATTATATGTGTATGAATTATGTGTCTATGTGCCTTTCATGATTTTATGTGACTTCTATGATTTCTACGTGACGTAAATTTACGTGATTTTTATGTGACGTAAATTATTTCATGAATATTGCACGCATGTTTATATGATTCATGGCATAAGCACGTGCACGCACGACTAGTATAAGAGTCAAGGTAAGGGAGCGTGCATGAGTATAAGATCGCTTGAAAGCGATATGTATATTTGCCGATATGGGCATTTGTGTCGACTCAATGATGAGTCTCGGCTCTTCTATGCTACCACGGCGATACGAAGCCGATTACCTGATTCACGAAAGGTAGGGGGAATACCCCGTAGCGGGAGACGCAACCTGGAGGATGCGACTCGAGGGTATGAGCGGCACCGAGGGAACCTCGAGTGTCGGCGACCTCGTAGTAAGCTACCAGTGAGAAGCGCCCGCGTGTCAGACCGCATTAGGATGGAAAGGCGCCTTAGGGTTAAACGAAATTTGTGTGCCCGGGTTAGCCTCTCAATGGGACGACATTGGGATTGAAAGCCACTAGTAGCCTCTCAGTGTGTACCGCATTGGGATTGAAAGGCACCATAGGGTTACGCACAGATTGAGTACCCGGGTTTAGCCTCCTAGGGTGTGTACTGCCACTTGTACCCTTAGGGGTTTGAGCTCTATATGGTGCATAGTAAGATTGAAAGCCGAGGGCCCAAATATGTTATGAAAGGTCAAGAAGAATGTGAGAAAGGTCAGGAAGAATGTGAGAAGTAGATAGCAATGGCGCGGATGCCTTCGCTATTTAGGTCACGTGCATTGCATGCATGACTTTCACTTACTGAGCTCTATAAGCTCATTCCGCGTTTTATGTGTTGTAGGACCCCGCGATCACGGTACGTGATCATTTTCAAGGCAAGGCCAACTTTTGAAGCTTCCGGGGGCTTTTGAGATGGAAGTGTGTGCATGGATGCGACCTCGTGGAGGCCCAGTAGATAGATTTCTTTTGACCCGCATGCGCGCTTTCCTATGTAAATAGGACCCAACGATGATTTTGTAGGAACAGTTACGATTTCCTTTTTATGAAAGGAAAAATTTTATACGAAATTTCGTACTATCTATTTCATTAGTAGAACATTAGTCGCATAGATTAGTGTAGAATGTAGTGGTGGAAAGCGGGGCTACCACAGGTGGTATCAGAGCTTAGGATATAGGTTCTGCAGACTGTCCATGTACACACACTCAAAAGCACGGAAGCGGCCTTGCTCGTAAGTTTTATTTTTCTATGAATTTCTTGTATTACATGACTGATTGCTCTTAGGAACGTTAGGATAAAAGAACGATGGGTAGAACAAGGAATGAAAATAGTGGAGGAGCAGATAAAGGTAAAGAACCTGCAGCCTCTACTGATAGTCGGGATGAGACTATCCTTCAGCTCGCGGAATTAGTCCGCCAACAATCCGCCCAAATCCAGCAACCGATTCAGCAACAAAACGCTGGCGGGCAATTAAGTAACGGATCCCCTCAGACCGACAGAATCGAAATGGTCGGGGAAAGATTTCGCAAGCTTAACCCCCCAACCTTCGAAGATGCTCTTGACCCAACTTCGGCTGAGGATTGGCTCCGAACCCTAGAAACTATGTTCCAGCATAGCCGTACCCCTGAAACCGAAAAAGCCTTGTGTGCTGGGTACCTATTAAGAGGAAGTGCCGGCCACTGGTGGGACACGATCCTAACTCTCGAAGATCCGATAACAATGACATGGGAGCGTTTCAAAGAACTCTTCCGAAATAAGTATTTTACTGCTCCCGTTCGAGCCCAGAGGATGAACGAGTTCATCAATCTCCGTCAGGGAACAATGACGGTGGCAGATTATATTAGGAAATTCGAACAGTTATCCCGATTCGCCACACACATGGTAAGTACGGATGCGTTAAAGATTGAGCGATTTATGGAGGGCTTGAAGCCAGAACTTTACCGCGACGTTGGCATGGCTGGACTCCAAGGGGTTACTTATGCCCAAATGGCAGAACGAGCCCTGATGGCTGAGCAAGCCGAAATCCGAATTATACGAGCACATGAAGTTAAGAGGAAATTCGAACAAGGACCCAAAGAGAACGGAAATAATCAGAAGAAACCGTTTGTTCCTCAGAATGTGAAACCCAATTTTCAAAACCGCCCTCGACCACCTCAACAAACAAATTTGAATCAAGAGAGACCCCAACAAAATGCACCCGTATGCCCAAAATGTGCACGACGTCATCTTGGCGTCTGTTTCTCCCAAAACTCCACCTGCTTTAAATGTGGCAAGACAGGCCACTACTCCGTAGTGTGCCCAGAAAATGCATCTAGAAGTCAGGGAACAAACCGGACCAAGCCACCGACAGCACCCGCTCGAGTATACATGCTTACGGCGGAAGACGCCGAAAACAATTCATCCGAGACGGAAGGTACCCTTCTAACTGATTAAGCCTCAACTTGCATGTTAGTGAACCACTTATGTGGTAAGACTCGGGAATTCTTTTAGCCGATTTGGGTTGATAGGCGTGCAAAATAGGAATCCATACCTGAATTCCTAAAACCCAAGATCCAATAATATCCGGGGTATAACTCTATGCCCCAATCTTTTGATCATCCTGAGAAAACCTGTTCGTTGAAGTATCAGAAGGGCGCAGCGGAAGCGTGATGAACGCTAGTGATTTTCAAACTCTGCCTAAGTTAGAATTTTAGGAATTCTTGTTAACCCTTTGTGGTAATACGTGTTCCATTAACTGGAACAATCTTCATATCTACTTCATCAGGATTCTATCCTTTCCATCCTCGAAAATTATTTGAGATTAAATGATAACGTCCTAGGGTGGATTTCTATCACCCAACCCAGCCAGTTCAACTCCCAACCAACGGAATTTCGGGGGCGAAATTCTTTTAAGGGGGGAGGATGTAATACCCGTAAAAATTTATTTACGGGATTTACAATAAAATTTGTGGTGAAGGTTATTTAATTAGAAACCTTGTTGGATTAATTAGATAAAAATATTAAGTCTATGGGGGAATTGATTGTAATACGTAAATTATTTTGTGAAATACATGCTAATATTTTGGATGCCTTACTTGACATATATTTAGTGATTTGTATGATGAAAATAGGACTTATGAAATTTAGAGGAGGCTCATGCATAATTAAGGTGTTAGAAAAGACTCAATGAATATGAAAAATAACAATGACTAGCCTCGATCGATGATATGAACTTAATTTAAATTGGTGTATGGTAATAAGAAGACTTTGATAAACCCTAAGTAAGTAGTTTCGATTGATAGAAACCAAGTACTAAATAATGGAGCAAGTGCTAGTAAGGATAAATTGGGAGCTCGATTTTCTAGTTACAAAGGAAGGTTATAGTATAATAATATAACACATGAGATGAGATAAGGATCAACGAATTTTTGATGTCATTTATCTATCACCACACGCAAAACGTAGATAAAGGACTAGAAAGAACGAGTTAAGATATTTTCATTTTTTAGAACTATCGAACAACTTAAAAGTAGAGAGGAAGAGAGAAGCCGAGCTAGAACAAGAGAATAAAACTCTTCAGTAGTCTGGGAAGAAGGTGTGAATGATTTTAATTCCATGTTTACACTTCTATATTATCATATTATACGTATAGTATTATCTGGAATTAGTAAATCCCTATTAAGTATTCCATATGAACTTGGGAATTAAGGGCGTATCTTTGTTAGGGTTAACATGGTTTGAAGAAAACTTTAATCATAGGTACTGATTTAGGGTTTCAATTTCAGGTTCTAAGTGTTAAACTAGTAGAAGTTTAGTTGATATTCACATGATTCTAAGGGAATAAGTCTTTTAATTGTGAGGTATGATCTCCAGCGTAATAAATGTCGATATCCATGTTAGAATCAACTTCGAGACCTTTAGGTGTAATGTCGAAATCCATCCTTTAAATTAACCTCGAAATCTTTGTTTAAATGTCGAAGTCCATCTCGAAATTGTAAGATTGGAATGTCGAGATTTATTCTTTATCAAGATCTATCTTATAAGTTATATCGGGATCTATGTTGTCGAAATCTTGGTATATAATCTCGAAATCTATCTTGATATTAATGTCAAGATTCGTTTATAAGGTAGCTCGAAATCATGTTAAAACTCGATATACCTGTCGACATCCATCTCAAAATCATGTCGATTGTCGAGATCTAAAGCACCATGTAAACTCGGGATTCTTAGGTGTTACTTAAATATTGAACCTTAGTAAGTAATATCGAGATGTAATATAGATACATATATAAAAACACATCTCTGAGCATTATTTAATCAATATCAAAGTCTGTATAAAACATATCAAGGTTGTTGCTTAGGAATCTCGACATACACCTCGATTCTTCTAGTTGACCAATCTCGAAAGCTTGTAAATAATATTTCGAGATCTTTGTTTATAACTTCGGAGTGCTATCTCGAAACCTTGATGCCAATATTATAAAACTCGAGGTCAAGGAATAGTTGAAGATGTCGAATGAGGAGATAAACATCAATTGCTTAGTTGGGAAGGATTGGACTAGCTAAGTGTCGATGTCAATTATTTACTAACACACGCAAACTTTAAAAATAAGAAAGGAAAGTCTTCATTTCATCAACACAACCCATAAGAAAACCCTCAAAAACTTGGAATCAGAAATGAAGAGCCGAGTTCTCTAAGCTAAAGGTGGTATGAAATTCCTATCCCAACTTATGTATTTAGATTTATAATTAGTATATTAAATGTTAGTATCACATGTTAGAGAACATGAATCAATAAGAATAATCTTTTAACTAATCTTATATGATATCCCCATCGTATGTTTTGAAAATTATATAGTATTTACATCGTTCTTGAAAGGATAGGTTTGATCGAAAATCTCGAGTGAAGATGGGATTTTTCAGATTATAATCTCGACAATTATTTTTAATGTCGACATATGCAAGTCTCGTGATCTATTTTGAGCTGTGGTATCGAAATTTATGCATGTCACATATCAAGATCTATTTATACAATAAACATCGAAATCTTTAGTGAAATGTCGAGACTTAATTCCTATATGTCGAGAATTATTCTATAGCTTGTATCGAGATTCATTTCAAAACTATATCGAGATTTATATCAGCTCATCTCGAAATCCAATTGTGGGTACATGTCGAGATTTATAGCTAGACACATGTCGACATCCATCTTGAAGTTTTATATAAGTCCAATGTCGAAATCTTACTACTAAGTTTAAAAGCCATATCAAGATCCATCTATATGTCGAGATATATTTTAATTCATGCCGAGATTTATAAATAATATTTCTCAGTTTAGGTTAAGTTCTAAACTTAGGGTTTCGAAATTTATAGAAGTCGAAATTAGGGTTTTCAAAATAAGCCAATTTCGTGAAATTACAATTAGACTAACAAACCCTAATTTTATATGTTTGTATAATTAGGGTTCGAAGTTTAGCGACCTACCGTACGATAAATTTAATGGCTAAGGATACCAGGTAAGTGGAAATCGCAACTACAACACATAATTATATGTGTATGAATTATGTGTCTATGTGCCTTTCATGATTTTATGTGACTTCTATGATTTCTACGTGACGTAAATTTACGATTTTTATGTGATGTAAATTATTTCATGAATATTGCACGCATGTTTATATGATTCATGGCATAAGCACGTGCACGCACGACTAGTATAAGAGTCAAGGTAAGGGAGCGTGCATGAGTATAAGATCGCTTGAAAGCGATATGTATATTTGCCGATATGGGCATTTGTGTCGACTCAATGATGAGTCTCGGCTCTTCTATGCTACCACGGCGATACGAAGCCGATTACCTGATTCACGAAAGGTAGGGGGAATACCCCGTAGCGGGAGACGCAACCTGGAGGATGGGACTCGAGGGTATGAGCGGCACCGAGGGAACCTCGAGTGTCGGCGACCTCGTAGTAAGCTACCAGTGAGAAGCGCCCGCGTGTCAGATCGCATTGGGATGGAAAGGCGCCTTAGGGTTAAACGAAATTTGTGTGCCCGGGTTAGCCTCTCAATGGGACGACATTGGGATTGAAAGGCACTAGTAGCCTCTCAGTGTGTACCGCATTGGGATTGAAAGACACCATAGGGTTACGCACAGATTGAGTACCCGGGTTTAGCCTCCCAGGGTGTGTACTGCCACTTGTACCCTTAGGGGTTTGAGCTCTATATGGTGCATAGTAAGATTGAAAGCCGAGGGCCCAAATATGTTATGAAAGGTCAAGAAGAATGTGAGAAAGGTCAGGAAGAATGTGAGAAGTAGATAGCAATGGCGCGGATGCCTTCGCTATTTAGGTCACGTGCATTGCATGCATGACTTTCACTTACTGAGCTCTATAAGCTCATTCCGCGTTTTATGTGTTGTAGGACCCTGCGATCACGGTACGTGATCATTTTCAAGGCAAGGCCAACTTTTGAAGCTTCCGGGGGCTTTTGAGATGGAAGTGTGTGCATGGATGCGACCTCGTGGAGGCCCAGTAGATAGATTTCTTTTGACCCGCATGCGCGCTTTCCTATGTAAATAGGACCCAACGATGATTTTGTAGGAATAGTTACGATTTCCTTTTCATGAAAGGAAAAATTTTATACGAAATTTCGTACTATCTATTTCATTAGTAGAACATTAGTCGCATAGATTAGTGTAGAATGTAGTGGTGGAAAGCGGGGCTGCCACACTGTGCACCTGTGACACAATGCGACGGAATTCTCCAAGTATTTAAGGACCTCGCCCCTCCTTCGAAATTCATCAACTCACGATCGATTGAGTCTCAAATGCCTAAACCTCCAAAATATCCATCACCCTTAGTCAGGATAAGCCTCACAACCAGAAAAAGCCTAATTAGCCAAATCAGGTTTTCCCCTCAGACCACCTCAAAGCTGTACTGATGACTCGACATCGGGTGAAAACCGACCAAGTAGGGTATAAAAAGGCCTTTTGGCGGTCCAACAAAGACATAAAGGCGCTCATTCGGACTAGCAAGATTTTAAAAGTAAAGGCCGAAGGCACAAAAGGCTATCTCCGAGAAGCTTCTCGTGGACTGGGACGAGATGAAAGTGACAGGCCCAGCTTCCAGTATTCTACAAGGAGCACTAGCCGAAAAGAAGATGCCACGGGCAAGGCAGGCTATCATGGAATTACTAGGACATATAGAAGAAGATGGAGCCCGATCCAATTTCTTGGTGGAGAAAAGGCTGAGAACCCACCAAGAAACGCCATTGGAGTTGTAGAGCAGGTACCGGCAATTGAATGCTATGCCAGACGGTATCCCTCCTCTCCTATCAGATTCGTTGTGCTTGCTGAGGAGAAAACAAATGGTGTTATCTCCTCTCCGCAACGTCTGATCCCCTCTTTCCAGAACAACCTCAGTAAAGCTTCAGATGTTGATATGTGGAGCAGTTGTTCAGCGGAAACCAGGGTTACCTTCCCAAAACCGGACAAGTGATTGTCAAAAAGGGGGAAGACCAGTACTGCTAGATGAGGAGAAAAGGGCAGTACTAACGAAGCAGAAGGCCAGCCTGCTAGCTGAAGATAAAGAGCAGTACTGACGAGGCAGAGACCGGACGTACCAGACAGACCGAAAATGCCATCAATCGGAAGATTGAAGAACTGACCAAAGTCTAGTACTAGATAGGCTGACAATGGCGGTTGTAATAGATTGGTAGATTATGTATCAAATCCTTTTGATATAATAAATACCTTTCTGCTTCGTTGAGTTTCGACAATCACCGAAAAGGGAAAATTGTTAGAAATCGTGAATTTGAACAATTCAGATTAAACAATTTTTGGTGATTGGACTAAAACTCAACTAAGTATTTACCAGTTAGACATAGGTGAGACCGTATACCGGAAAGCAGTTCAATGTGCAATCAAAAACGGGATGAAGACTACAATCGGAAGATCAGTGAAGATCAGAAAGCAGATATCGGAAGATCAGTGAAGACCGAAAGCAGATACCGGATGTCGCACGTGGTCAAAGATTCAAAATTATTCAAGGCGCGACAAGATGAAGACCTCTGACATACATTTAATGAAAGGCTGGAATAGAGCCTTAGTTGAAGCAAGTCAAGCTCAAAGAGGTATAAAATGACACAACCTGAACTGCACTGAATACCGGACAGTATCCATTTCGGGTAAAGAGCATTTAATGCACTGACCGGTACAAGGAGCTATCTCAGAACGGCTCCGTACATCAAGCCCAACTATAAAAAGGAGAGAGGCATGATGAAGACAAGTGCCTCACCAACTTTTAAGCTAAAGACGAGTGCAAAAATTGTTAAGCTCTCAAGCGATTAAGCGAGTCATTTAGGTGTTGTCCTCACTGTACGTAGACCAGGCTTGGTTAGTAAGTGAGCTGTTACCAAGGGACTTTAACAAGCTCTTGAAGTAGGTGGATTGTTATATACAACTGCCTAGGTGATTCATTAGATTAAGCTGTGTTCAGCTGGGTAGGTTGTACTGTGTATTGTATAACTGAAGATCTGGTGAACCTTCCTCTTGAGGAAGAAGGGGAGATGTAGGAGAGTTAACTCTGAACTTCCATAAACAAACCGGTGTTCCTTCGCACTCACAAACACGCTAAATCACATTTTTCAATCGGTCTTGGTTCAAAACCGACCGGTCCATTTCCGCACAAGTCACATTCAGTAGAATATCAAGCACCGGTATTTACCCAAACCGGCTAAGTACCGAAAACGAGACAAGTGTTTATTCACCCCCCTTAAACACATAACAGATCCTACAAACACGACTTAACGTCGCCACTTGATAAAAGGTGACCAAGTACTAACCAAGGTCAGACCTTTTTTGTTGCATAAATAGCGAAAAATATTTACTTTGTTAGGCCTCATTTTGGTTAAGTAATATAAAATTAAGTACTAAGGAAATCATATCGAAGGATTGCAAGAATTACCTAGTAAATCAACATTTATTACCTTCCTTGAGAAGCAAAATACAATTTGTTTTCTGTCACATAAATTTGGTATATTTACAATACCATACGTATTGCCATTATCCTAATCAAGAATTGTTAACTTTATGAGACGAACAGATAGTTATATCATATCCAGCATGGTCGTGCTTCCTAAAAATAAGGTTATATACAATAATATGATTGGGCCATGAAATATACAAAAGAAAAAGTGAATTTCCGAAGTGAAATGTGATATATAAATATAATGGACGGACCATAATAAGTTCCAACGAAATAACATGAATCACGGTGAATTTTTCATCCGCTTGTCCTGAGAAGAAACTTATCAGATTCAGATCCCATTACTACCCAAAAATATATAACTAAATATGTTAGGATTGGTTGCGTGTTTAGAGGGGGTGAATAAACACTAGCTCTTTTCCGGTTCTTAAAGGTTAGATATCGGTGCTTGATATTTGTGTACTTGACTTATGCGGAAGCAAACCGGTCGGTTTTGAACCAAGACCGCATGGAAGATGTGATTTGTGGTGGGTGTGTGTGTGTGTGTTTTGCGAATGTCACGAATTTGTTTCTGCAAGTTTGGAGCCAAAAATCTCCTACGTCTCCCCTTCTTCCCCGCAAGGAAGGCACCACTAGAAAACTCGATTTTTACAACCTCGTTGCACAACCTCCTTAGCTAACTCGCACAGTACAACCGACACGGCTATACTCAGCTAACTAAACTCCTAGACACCACTTAGACAACTTTTTACAGTCCGTCTACTTTCAAGAGCTTTTTACAGTCCCTTGAGAACAACTCACTCGCTAACCGAACCGGTCTAAAATGCAGTGATGACAACACCTAAAAGGTTTCCTTGCTTAATCACTTGTGAGCTTGAGATTTTTATCTCATTTCTTAATTTCAAAAATGGTGAAGTAAGTTCTTCATGCCCCTCTCCTTTTTATAGTTGGACTTGATGTAGAAGGCCGTTGTGAGATAGCTCCTTGTAACGGACAGAGCTGTCCTCAAAATGGGTCTGTCCGGTCTTTGCAGCATTCGCCCTGTACAGTTTTCTTTATTCCGTTTTTAGCTTAGTTTGACTTCAACTTGACTTTTGCTGTCAGCCTTGAATTAATTATTTGTCAGAAGTCTTCAACTTGTCTGTCTTCAGATGTGTTTGAATCTTAGTCCTACGTGGCACAACCGTTATTTGTATTCCGATCTTTAGTGACCTTCTGCTAGCAGTCTTGATCCGGTCACTGGTTACGTTTGCCGAACTGCTGACTGGCATTCGGTTTCACCTATGTCTAACCGGTATACTCAACTAAGTTAAGTCCAATCACCAAAACTGTTAATCTGAATTCTTTAAATTCACGATTCCTAACAATTTCCCCATTTTTGGTTACTGGCAAAACTAAATGAAGCAGAAAAGTATTTATTATATCAAAAGAAATTTTGAATACATAAGCTACCAATCTATTACATCCGTTTTAGCCTATCTAGTGCTTAGACTTGGCCAGTTCTTCCATCCTCGGTTGTCGGCCTCTTCCGTTATGTCCGGTCTGATCTGGCCGTCTGCTTGTAACAACCCTCACTTTCTAATACTAATGGTGGCGGATTTTCGCAACATAAGTCGCGGAAGACCCGTCTAACAAAAACTTTTTCGGGAATAAAATATATTACAACTAGCATTGTTTACATCGTCATCACTACACATGGGCCTTTATACATCGCCGATCAGTCACTTACGCTTCTCTTTTTCGTCTCTGAGGTGTTAGGGTTGTGATATGATAGGTTTCTCCTCTTTTTGTATCGAAATCGAGCCTATTCGTGAGTGTCATGGCCTCGGACATGGGCCTTCACGGCCGTGACATTGGTCTAGCCCTTCGTTTCGTCTTTCTGCCAAGAGTCACGGCCTCATGCATAATCATTCACGGCCGTGACTGATACTTGTTTGGATTTCAGTGCTCGCTGCCCGATGTCACGGCCTGGTGCATCAAACTTCACGGTCGTGACAACTACTTGTCGCACTTTGATGTCGATCTCTGCCTCGATTCACAGCTTGTGACATGATCAGTCACGGCCATGACCGTCACCAGTGTCTTTTGTCGGTTTCTGCCTCCTGACACGACTTGGTGCAAGGCGTGTCACATCCGTGACACTGAACTGGTTTCTTCATATTTGCTCCGTTTTGTCTCGTTTTTGCTCCTTTCGCCCGAAAGCTGTCCTAAGATCCTTCAATATCAAAGTAAGTGTAAATAGGGCGAATAAGTGCGTAAATGATTACTAAAGTTCTATTATATCCCAATTAAATACTACGATAAACGCATTGAAGTACGTTTATCAAACCTCCCCACACTTAAGTATTTGCTTGTCCTCAAGTAATTAGAAGTCAGAGAAGGCATCAAATCAAGATAACGGCACGATTGTTCGCAACTTATCATCATAGCTAGAAAGCACAAAATGGAATCAAGCAAACAATCATGAACAGTACACTAATGATCGGCACCTATTAACCTGAACTTCCTTAGCACTGCTAATCAAGAATCATACCTCACAAGGATTCTCTCAAATCACTCAGTTTATAGGCTAGTATATCTGTGAATCACTCAAATCATGCACTAGTCCAACCCCTACCATAGGCTTGCAAGCTAATCGCATATTTTCTACTTAAGGTGGCAAGCATAAATCTGAGTGTCTTTTCGGATCGAAACAGGTCAAATGATAATGAAGTGACAAGCATAGTACTGACGCGCGTAATCTCGAAGCTAAGACACATAAGCGAAAAATCAAAGCATATAGCATGATCAAACTGACAGTCACATGCTCCAACATAAGACTCAACATTCTCGCTCTGAAATCCTAGACTTTTCTAGAGAGATATAGACTAGGCACGTCAGACAACTAAGAACAAATGAGCATAAGCTCGTCAGGCTCAAACTCTCGCAACGTAAATGGGTTATGTGTACGAATCTCTCAAAGCAGTGCTATATCTATTCAAACAGACACGATATCAATCATGCATATCTTAATTGCCGACAAAAATTCATGTCATGCAAACCAACTCGAGATAAGCGCAAACAATCATGCTTGATTTCAATAATTCATGCCTGTCTAACCAAATTGATAGCTCACGGACACGTCATAAATAAAAAAAATTCACGTAACTTCATGTAGTTTCTCAAACCTAATTTCCCCTCCTCACACAAATTGAATAAACGAAGGGAAGCGAAGGTTTAAGATAACGAAACTCCCCTGACGAAAGAATGACGCGGTTGTGACCGAACGCGTGACGGTTGTACTATCATGGCTCGCGATGCGTATCCTGGCCTAACTAGAAGGACAATTAACGTAGAAAGGACGATCGTCATAGATAATAAATATAGACATAGTAATAAACAAAGTTATAAACAAAAATTAAAATAAACATAAACGACTACTCAAGCAAGCGAAATGTCTAAAGGAAAGAAAAGAAAAGATCACTAAGGTGGTGGCGGCGGGGAGGGTGGCCTCGGGCGAAGGTATGAAAGGGACTGCTGTGTAAGCTTGATGGCAGCGTCCATTGCTTGAAGGGCCAGGTCGTAGCGCTCCTGCTCCTCACGGTAGCGGCGGTGGGCTTCCTCGTTCTGGCGCTCGTACTCTTCCTGTCGGCGCCGGGTCTCTTCGTTGAAGCTCCGGGCTGCTGCGTCGCGTTGCAGCGCGTTGCGTTCATGCGTATCATCTCCTGGCGCAGTGCTTCGAGGTCCGCTGTCGATACGTATAGGGCAACGCCGGATGACTCGCCCTGGCGGTCTTGTCTGTCTCCACCAGTTGGGGGACTTTCGATGTAAAGCTGGTCGACGGGGACGTGGACCTGGTCCGTCTGGCATGATACATCTCGTGCCAGACATACACCTTGTTTGCTCGAGTCCAGGCGGGCGCCTTCACGAGCATCTTCATCTTCACGAGCATATCCTCGTTCAGTGGGTTGCGCCCGCCTACGACCTCCATCTCGGGTGGGTTTGCCGGCCAATTTACAAGTCCTTGTACGACTTTGGTGATGAAAGCCCCTACGGCGATCTTCCCACGGGTCCGGAATTCTGCCTGAGCGCTGAATGCGTGGGCCAGTGCCATCCCCAGGTGGACCCGTTCGCCTCGCTCATCTTGGCGAGGTAGAAGAGGTCACGGAGTGTGACGTGAGTGAAGTCGTCAGGAGGCGGTGGATGTAGCACAATCCTGAGCTCCTGAGTGAGGACGCCTTCGAAGTCTTGACGCTGAACTCGGGCTCGCCGGGTCGTGCAATTTCTACCCAGCTGGCCTGTCGGACCATCGGATTCTGAAGGTAATCCTTGTAGTTCGTGTCCGAGAAGGGTCCTTCGCTACAGAAATACGGTGTCGACGCTCCAAGCGCTCGGCAAAAATCGTCGACGTCCACCGTATGCTCCTCGTTAAATGCCCGAAAATTTACTGTCTTGATGCCGTACTCTTCGAAGGAGAAGGTGGAGAGGAATTCCAGCGTCAGCTCCTTATACGCCGGTTCGTCTATGTTGAAGAATGTGGCCTACCCGCTGCGCGACATGTACTAAGCGACTTGCTGATCGATGTGGTGCTTCGTCAGCATGTCGTGGTCGATTTGGTCCATGGGGATGAACTCCATCGCCTTCAACCTGTTCTAGCATACCATCTGGGTGTCATCAGTAAACTGCTACATAGCAGCTAGCAGTGTCAGCGTGGTCCCGCGTCGCCTTTGACGAACGGGCGAGCGCGAGGCGGGTCACGGCTTCCAGTCATGGTACCTATAAGACATGTGTTAGCTCAAAAGAATATTACAATTGAATCCAAGCAGCTCGACTCGACCAAAATAGCAACAAAAGCCATTTTACGCATCAATAACACATTTGAACTCAATGTGGCTTTTTGTCGAACATGTAAAGTGCAAACACATTATATAGAACTAACACGCAAAATTGACTACACAATCGTAATGCCCGCAACGCAAGAGATAAAGCATAGCTAAATACACGGGGTACGGGTGACAAATTAGCTAGTAATCCACACAAATCTCAACGAAATCGAAAATCCCTAAATTCCAAAATGTTAGGGTTCGTCATCGTAAAAGCAGAATTCATGAGCGAATTTAACAAATCAAGTAAAACCCACTTTGTCTTAGCATGGACTGAACAAAGAAACAACAACCTTTGACCCAAATTTTGAAATTCCCCAAATTAAAAAATTAGGGTTCTTCGTGGTAAAATGTGAAGTTCAACATCAAATTCAACAAAGCATGCCCAAAGTGTTCCTAGCATGTATCTATCCATAAAAGAGCAAGAGAAACACCAATTTAAACAAATTTCGGAAATCCCCAATTTCGAAATTTAGGGTTCGTCAAAATCAAATTCCGAATTCCGTGGCTAAATTCAACGAAATAAGCATGCCATAGCGATAGTAACACGTAAATAACATAGAAAAAGCATATTTATACCCAAAATTAGCACAATTAGACAAAATCCCCAAATTGGAATATGTTAGGGTTTAAAGAGAAATTCATACCTTTCGAGCTTAAACGAGTTTGAATTGAGGTTATGTGGGTTTGCCGGCGTTAGGTGAGGCGGTGCGTTGTTGGCGGCGATGGTAGGTGGTGGTGGGATGTGATTTTGGGTGGTGGGCGGTATTAGTGCGTCGAATGAGTTGGGGGTGATATTTGTGAATGAGAAGAAAGAAGAAAATGTGCCTTATGGCAGCGTTTAGTTGCTTACGCAAGATAACAAGTACAAGATTGGTTACAATATTACTATCGCATGTAATCCGATGGTGGGGCGTTCACTATGTTGTAATACATTGGGCCATACTAATATTATCTAGTTTGGTTTCCAAGATAAGAACAAAGTTATCCAAGGTGAAATTAACGAAATGACAAAATTGTCCTCTGCTCTCTAAAGGGATTGCGTACACTGAAGGAACAAAGTAAGCAATTTACAGCCTCTTTTTCTCGATGGCATTTCTCTTGAGTCGTACCTTTGTCTCGTTTGGAATCGCACCAAGTCTTACCAAGTTCTAAATAGGCAGAAGTAGCATTTTCTAGACACTGGGGCGCCCTTCATCGAGACAATTTCCAAGTGATCCAAAATTACAAGTAAATGCACCATAGAGGTCGGGTTTAACTAAAAAGGTGATTTTATGGTTATGAGTTTTTGGGGCTGCTGTGGATCCAGGCGTTCTTGTGCATATCTGGTCGAGTATTCGATGAACTGTTTTTGTGATTGCTAACTTTTCCAAGTCGACATGAGTGGGACTGCTATTATCTATATTCAGATATTATGCGTTTTTTGGTGAATGCTATGTTCAGTGAATATGCGTCTTTTTTGGCTATTGATATGCATATTCTCATTGTTATAGCACTATTACGGGATGTCTTCCGAAGGTGGCTTTTGTCTTGGCAAATAATGGGATACAATATAGCGTTGACAATTACTATTGTCCTTGCGCCACACAAGCCGGAATCCAAGTTGTGGGTCCGAATAAGCTTACAAATGGTAAGTTGTATTTCGTGTGTAGAGATCGGAGTTGTCAGTATTGGAAATGGTTGAACCCAGACAGCGTGACCTACTCGAACTCCAACAAGAAAACATCATATGAGTTGAGAACCAATTATGCGAATTGCGATCCATCTGATGAATGGTACGTTGACCTAACTACCATATACAAGGAATTGACCTTGTTGAAACATGAAGTTATGGAAATTAAAAGGGCGGCAAGGGATATTAGCACTGACATTGGTTTACTCAAGTCAATGTTCATGGATGATGGACGTGCTCTAAAAGCGATATGCCCAATTCTTGGCGGTATGAAGAAGTTGGTCGTCCTTTTACTTCTACTCCTACTTTATGTTGTATTTTTTAAGTAATCATAATATTATGTAATATATTAACTTAGAAGCATGTACCTGCAATATGTATTTGAATGGTATGTTAACCATCTGCTACTCGAATGTACTTGCCTTCTAATGGGTAAGCTTTTATGTGTACTTTAGCTCGTAATCTAATAAAAACCGCAGCTGCTATTTTAATGTTCGTTTGTATGTATGTGTTAAGCAAGTGTATTTTTTAAGCTGTGTTAAGCAAGTGTACTTTATCCAATCACAAACCTCATTTGCAATGTTCAATTTCAAGGCTATTTATATGGAATATAGAAATGGTTGCTATGGAATGAAAAGTGCCGTCCAATTTCACATCCACATTATAGGTTAGTAAGCTTTCTTTTTCACAAGAGTCCAATTTATCACAAGACAAGACATGACACTAGTAGTTGAGGAGTGAACATCATATCTAACAATATCTTAAATTGACATCTTAAATTGATTCAATATCTAAACTAGTAATTGAGGAGTGGACATGTCTTTAACAACCACATTTAATATTTGTGATTATATAACTAGTGCATGTATAGTTGGAGCCATACATCAAGCGCAAGAGAAACAATGGTTATACAAGGTAATTTTGTTGGTTCATCTTCAGATGTCACAAAACATGGTTGATCATCAAATGGCATGAGTGTTTTTGATGTGGCGCATATGCCTTTTCCAGCAGCATATGGCATTTAGTATTTTGATATGCTCGTAACTTCTTTCGTATCTAAGATTTTCGTTATTCTCATGTATTGTTGAAGGCGTCGATACTAGCAAAATCAAGATACAATCGGAGTATCTATTCAATGCGTATTGGCCGGGGACGGTGGAGTTCTTTATCAAATGTTTGTCTCGTGAAAACGATCGAGGTTATTTTAAAGTGGGACAACCAAATGGTACGTTAATCAACAACGTGCATGACATGATTGGCAGAAATTTGGATTCACGTTCAAGCCCGAAAGGATTGAACAACGTTTGGATTTCCTCATGTGTCGATATCATACTTTCAAGAAATTACTTGATGCCCCTGAAACATTATACGACAAAGATGCTAACGTTCTCGTTGCACCGGCAAGTAAATGGAAACAATGGATTGCGGCAAATGTCAGTGCAATATTTCTAACTTACTCATTATATTCCGCGTGTTAATCTCATGTCATGTGTAGGAGGACACTCGTTCTTGCCTATGTGTTCAAGGGTGAGCCACAACGGGAAAACATCGCAAAAATCTTCGAATGGCAGTTTGTTGATGTCATTGATATTAGTAGTGACAAAGATTGTCCTAATCGTAGGGACGACAACGACGGGGTTACATCTCCGTTTCCCGCAAAATTCCCAGTCTCGTCCATGAAAAAGAAAGCCAAACTTCAATATGACCCTGTGGTTAATGACCGTGGGAGTACGAACATCTATTGTGATGTCATGAATATGTGTATTACTCTTTTAGGTGATCGTGTAAGCTTTTCTATGTGTTGTCCATGCACATGAATCTCGGCTTATTGATCTTTTGTGTAGGATGTATGGTGTAATATAAGGATGCGCATATTTAGATTCGAAGCTATGTATAATTATGGTAATATATAATATTTTCCTTCGGAAACTTATGTAGCAAAATCTGTTTTCGTGATGTGTATGAATTATGTTGTGAATTGTCATTCACTGCTTTAGCACATTAGCAATGACTTGCGATTTAAATTCTGCAACAACTCATAATATGATTGAAAATGAAATCAGCAATAGATAGTCCTTATATAGATCTGTCAAACAGCTTACATGTAAGAATCGCACCAGCATAGATAGCTCAACTATTTTACAAGTTCAATATTTTAGCTTAACAATCGGAATACATACAACTAATAAACCCTGTTACAACCTTCAAAATATCATTTAAGAAGTAAATCTCGACAAGAAAAACAAGGCATATAGGGTGCAAAAGATAACCATCTGAACATCACATTAACCCCGCTAGTGTGTTAATGACGTAGCGATATTTCATAGGTGCGAGCAAGCTGTCAAACAATCGAAGCTCGTCGGAATGATTTACAAGGAATTTGCAAATAACTAACTTTTGATCCGGGGTAAGACCTCCATGGCATCGACTTGTTCAAAAACTTGATACGCGTTTTCGACCTCAACCATCGCAATGAACCGTTGAAGCGCAGCGCTAGTCTCAGCACAGTACTTACCAATAATATTTGTCAACTCTTTATCTGTATCTTGGCTTATTCGTTTTCGTCCTCGTCGTTGGCTTGTGTTTTGAGCTGCCCCGCCTGACCCGCTTATCGCCTCGTCATTTGCTAAGCCTTGAGCGAACTCATTGGTATATGAATTAATGTCTGGATCAGATGGCGTGAAAGACAAATCAGCAGCGTTTAAACCAGAAGTGTTCCTTAACACATCCACAATGTCTTCAACATGTTCACCCGTAGCACGGTCCTTTCCAGAAACTTCGACCCGTAACACATCCTCAATGACTTAGCAAATGGATCTTTCTGTAGAAAAAAAGAGCGCTCAAGTTAGATGTGTTCATATTTGAAGCCTGTAATCATTACAAGAGCATACCTTAACATATTCATCCCAACAATGGGCTTCAAAAACATCAATTATCTTTGACGAATCATTCCAACCAATCCCCGTCATACTAAGCATGGACGATAAGCTATGATAGCATCTTTTCCATGTTTTTAGGCGCGTAGTGATGTGCGGTGTTGCACGCAGTTCCAGGAAAAACGCTTAGCATACGTGCTTCTAAGATCTTTAGATAGCCCGCTTGAATCCTTTCTCTTGTCTCCACCCACTAGCGACGATCTCATTCATGGCGTTTATTAAAGTTATCTCGTCACGTTGATTCCACCCACGACGACCGCTTCTCTCTTTCAATGTCGCATTAACTCTACTGTTCATATCCGTTATGCCGTCCATGGTCAGCTGAAAGAGACTCAGCAAAAGAACGTGGGAAAAAGTTAACTTAAACATGGAATATGATCATATTACACCAACATATAAGATGAACAACGTCATGCACATAGAAAAAACATTGTATTGAACGCGAGGAAACAAGGTCTCAATACTACCGCATTAACACATGTAAACACATAAGAACACATAATTTCCATACAACTCAATAGCGCATGCCATTATTTCTCCACTCGTCATAAGCAATGTTCGCTAACATATCCCTCCGATTCATCCATTCTATTGATGCATCCAAACTTGTTATATTATCCCCTTCGTCTATCTCATCGTTTTCAATATTATTCCCTAAATGTGCCCCGACTTCTTCCTCGAGAGGGTCTCCCTGCATCTCCTTGCGGATGTAGTTGTGAAGTATGCAACATGCCATGACAATTCGACTGTGTGTCGTAGTTGGGAAAAACGAAGGCAATCGTAGTATCGCCCAACGTTTTTTTAATAAGTCAAAGCATCATTTAATAACATTTCTTGCCCTGCTATGGATCATGTTGAAGTACTCCTTTGGATTCTGAGGTGCGTTTCTACCTTGAGCAAATTCATCTAGATTATACCTTATTCCTCTATACGGTGTCATAAAACCTTCTGCATTCATAAAACCGCTACCACACAAGTAATAGTTCCCTATGAATGACGAAATGATTTTTATTACAATACATTGTTCCTTATATAGTTGATTATATATTTTGGTTGATTCATAAACGACCTTTTGGGATCTTTAGACCAAATCTTCTAGAGATTGCATCCCTTAACACTCTAGCATCTGCCGCTGAGCCTTCCCAACCAATACATAAGTAAACATCATGTTCGGAACACATGACCCAAGTACATTGATCGTGACATCGCCCTTCCGGTTGCGATACCTCGGTTTGTCAGATTCAGGGACTATTACCTTTACATGGGTTCCATCTAATCCCCCAAGACAACCCTGCATGAAAATATATATGGAATGGAAAATGTAAGAAATACTCTAAGGTAATTAGACATAAATTTAAATAGATAATTAGAATCACTACCTTAAAATGCTTCCATCTGTAATCCGTATTGTCCTCAGTTATAGGCTCGGGGGCACGATTAGCATACGGTGCAATTTCAAGACCGCATTTAGGACTTCATGAAAGTATTTTGAAATAGAGGCCACGAATTTTCTGAAGTTTTTTTGAACTACCCGATTTTTAGTATTATAAGATATAATAATCAAGAACATAGCCACCTTTTCTATCGCTGAGGTATATTTAGAATCCTTAAGAGCACTAACATTTACTAAGAGGGAGTTCTCCGGTTCATTCTGAAATGATTCTGGCACGTTACGTCGGACAATGCGACTAATTCTCTAAGATGGTCCACTTGTTTGGGTATCTTGTCGATCAGACTATATTTAGTTGGAGTTCTTTTCCGCTTTCGTAGAATTTTATTCTGTAAACGCCTTAAGCAGATGGATAGTAAGAGCAATAACATAGTATTTTGCTGACGTAATGTTTGTAAAAAGACAAACATTTTCACTTCCCTTCTTAAGTTTTCCATGCTGCCAATGAAATGAACAAGAAAATTAGACAGACATAATGCTATGTCGGCGTGAAATAGCTATTCGTCTGACATGTAATGCACTTTCAACGTGATAAGCCCAAACCTCAATGACACAACGCAAACATCGCCTTCACATGATCATTATCCAGTTGCAATCATAACTCATGCACTGATGAACCAAGTCGACAAACAGCAAGTTAGCAGCAATCACAAGTCGACAATTAGTAAATTAGAAACAAACTAAAACAGAAACTAGTATTTCCCAAAAAGAAAAAATAAAACAATTGGCAAGTTGGCACCTAATTGAACCAAGTCAACAACTATACGATATTCCAACTAGCAAAAACAAGTAATCCCAAACAGACATCTCAGAAAATTCGAACAACAAATACCACCAACAAAATCAATTGGACCTCTGTATGCAAGGGAGCAAAGAAGGAAAATTTATTCAAGATACCAATCCTTAAGCTTACACGAAAGAAAAAAGTAAATCATGGGTAAGGTTGCTGTCATTACCTCGGTGATTGCGTAGTTGAAATTTTGCTCGAATTTTTCACCTTCGTGCGAAATGCCCTAGATTTGTTCCTGCACATCAATCGTTGGGATTTATTTTGCTTTTAAAGGGTAATTTAGTCTTTCGATTTAAAATAGTACGGGTTGGATTATTAATCACACCCAACCCCTCGTGATAAGTTACGTTGGGCCCAAGAGTTAATATTAGCGGGCCGACTTTTTATATCGGGCTTTACCTCGGATATTTATAGGAAAGTGAACATGTGTATATCTATATAAAACTGATTTATCAGGTCTTATCCAAGTAAGTAAACGCAGCCTATATGTATGTTTTTGCAGGACTAACGACCGTGAACACGTGTTCACTCGCCCTGACAGAGGGCGAGAATTGTGACATCACGGCCGTGACATATAAGTCGCAGGCCGTGACCCCTTCGAACGATTTATATATATATATATATATATAAAGCCGTAAGAGTCACGGCCATGACGCTTACGCTTCTGGCCGTGACAATCGGCAGCAAGTGCTTCTATGCTCAGTCACGGCCGTGAAGCTTAAGCTTCTGGCCGTGACAAGGGGCAGTAAGTACCTCTGGACGTAGCAAAGGCGTCACGGCCGTGAAGGTTAACCTTCTGGCCGTGAATCTTTTCTTTTTTCTAATGTCTAAACATAAACGAAAATACCTGGGTTGCCTCTCAAGAAGCGCTTCCTTTACCGTCTTTAGCTGGATGTACCTTTGCTTCACTCAGGATGGCTGGAAGTCCAGGTAGAGAACCTTTTTTCGCACATATCTCCCTCGCCTCCATGATAGTGCTTCAACCTGTGGCCGTTCACCTTGAAGTACCCTGCTTCATTCCTGAAATCTCAACAGTACCGTAAGGGAAAACACGAGTAACAGTGAACAGTCCCGATCAACGTGATCTAAGCTTGTTGGGAAAGAGCCTAAGTCGAGAGTTAAAGATGGGGACTTGGTCCTCTTCTCGAAACTCTCGTCTTTGCCTAATTTTCTTATCATGGTATGCTTTCGAGCGCTCATTATACATGCGTGCGTTATCGTAAGCGGATAAATGCCACCGTCTAACTCGTTAATTTGGAGTTGCCGCTTTCCACCGGCGTCCCCCAAATCAAAATTCAAGGACTTAATTGCCCAATAGGCCTTATGCTCGATTTCTACGATGAGGTGTAGGCCTTCCCATAGACTAACCTATAAAGTGTAGTGCCTATGGGTGTCTTATATGTTGTCCTATATGCCCAAAGTGCATCGCTCAACTTATTCGTCCACTCCCTACGGTTTCCTTCTATGGTCTTTTCTAAAATGTGTTTCAACTCACGGTTCGCTACTTCGACCTGACCGCTAGCTTGGGGATGGTACGGGGTGGATAGGATGTGTCTAACATCTTAACGTTCTAACGCGCGTGCAAACTGGGTGTTACAGAAATGTGTACCCTATCGCTAACAATGCACCTAGGTGCCCCAAATCTGAAAATAATGCTTGTAAAAATCTAACGACTACCCTAGCGTCGGTCGTGGGCAGGGCTTGTGCCTCGGCCCATTTGGACACATACTCGACATCAACTAGAATGTACTTATTGTTATACGAGCTAGGAAACGGATCCATGAAATTCATACCCCATACGTCAAAAATCTCACAAACTAAAATAAAGTTCTGGGGCATTTCGTCGCGTTTCGAGAGACTACCTGCGTGTTGACACTGATAACAAGTGTCAACGTACCTTTGGGCGTCCTTGAAAATCGTAGGCCAGTAGAACCGCTCTCCAGCACCTTCTGAGCGGTTCGGTTGGCTGCGTAATGCCCTCCGGTCGGTCCGTTGTGGCAATGCCTAAGGATCTGTGTCGTATCTGGGAAGGAAACGCATCGCCGTCTCACTTGGTCCGTGCATCGCCTGAAAAGATACGGGTCTTCTCAAAAGTAATACTTCAAATTAGAAAAGGATTTCTTCATTTGCTGATTAGTGTATTCCCTTGGCAGGACCCTCGCAATAAGATAATTAGCATAATATGCGAACCAAGGAATATCGTCGCTTACCACTTGTATCGAGTACAGGTGCTCGTCTGGGAATCTGTCTTGTATAGCCCTTCCTTCCGTCCTTGTGGTATATTTCGGACTACTCTTGTCGAGAGAGGTGATCCGCCGCAAAATTTTCTGCACCCTTCTTGTCTCGGATATCTATGTCAAAAAACTCTTGAAGTAGTAGGATCCACCTGATCAGCCGGGACTTGGCATCCGGCTTTGCTAACAAGTACTTAAGAGCAGAGTGGCCAGTAAAACAATAACCTTAGATAAGATAAAATATGACATGAACTTGTCGAAAGCGAAACACGAACAGCTAACAACTCCTTTTCAGTGGTCGTGTAACTGGCTTGGGCTGCGTCTAACGTCTTACTCGCATAGTAAATCGGCCTGAAGTAGTTGTCCTTGCGCTGCCCTAACACGGCCCCAACTGCATAATCACTATCATCGCACATTAGTTCGAAGGATAGCCCCCAGTCGGGACCGACCATAATAGGTGCTGCGATAAGTCGCTCCTTAAGTAAATTGAAAGCATGCAAGCACTCATCATTGAACTCAAAATGGAGCATCTTTTTCTAGAAGTCTAGACATGGGTCGAGCAATCTTAGAAAAATCCTTAATGAACCTACGATAGAACCCAGCATGTCCAAGAAAACTCCTAATCGATTTCACGTTCGAGGGGACGGGCAGCTTTTCTATCGTTTCCAACTTAGCTTGGTCCAGTTTGATTCCTTTGAAGGAAATCTTATGGCCCAGAACTATGCCCTCTCGAACCATGAAGTGGCATTTTTCCCAATTAAGTGCCAGGTTCGTTTCCTCGCATCGTGCGAGTACGAGCTTCAACTTAGAGAAGCATACGTCGAACGACGAACCAAACACAGAAAAATCATCCATAAATACCTGCACTACCTCACCTACCTGTTCGTCGAATATGGCCATCATGCATCGCTGGAAGGTGGCTGGGGCACTACAAAGACCGAATGGCATCCTTCGGTACGCGAGAGCAAGTGAAGGTGGTCTTCTCCTGGTCCTCTTGCGCTATAGGGATCTGCAAATATCCTGACAAACCATCAAGAAAGCAATAAAATGAGTGACTGGATAATTTTTCTAACATCTGATCAATAAAAGGTAAAGGGAAATGATCTTTTCTCGTGACGTTGTTCAACTTCCTGTAATCGATATAGACCCGCCACCCAGTCACGGTCCTCGTCGAGATTAACTCGTTTTTGTCGTTGGTGACGACCGTCATGCCTTCCTTCTTTGGGACCACTTGGACCGGACTGACCCATGTGCTGTCTGAAATGGGATAGATCATCCCCACGTCTAGCAACTTGATTACCTCCTTCTTGACGACACTGGGTAGCCTACGCTAGTCCCCCTAGGTCGCTCCTTCCTGGGTCGCATCCCTCCGCTATCAGGGCATCAGCCCAAACAAAACAAATTGGGCAGAAGCCCAAATAAATATATAATATAATCGACGACGCACCACGCCGTCATGGTGTCATAGAAGTAGCCCTGACTCAACTGCGAGTCGACTTCAAATGCCTATATCGGCAAATATCATTCACCCTCAGGCGATAAATACTGTGCATGCTCATCTCACATAAACCCCAAATGTCTCGTGCATGCACATGAATATGCAATGTGAACTAATATCGTGAACATTTACCATGCAGAAGCATGTCAAATAATTCATGTAATAATAAACACCCAAGCACATAGTCACGTAATTCAAGCACATACAAATAAATTTTGTGTTGTTGAAATTCCCACTTACCTGTCGCCCAAGCTAATAACTTTACTGCTCCTGGAAATTCCTATTTTTCGACCCTTAAATAAAAAATATTAAAGTATCTATACAATATCTAAGTTAGACGACTTTTTGGAAATAAATTGATCGACTATTCTATATTGCTCGAAAATACCTTCTATTTAAAAATAATATTTTAAAATTTTCAAATCTAGTTCCGTAGTCAATATTTGGATAGGACCCGAATTTCGACCGACGATTTAATACTATTATTGTTCGGCGAAATTCCTTTGGTCATCCATCGCCCGATTTTGTCATGCATCGAAATTTAATTTCGCCGATAGTTCGTTCAATCATTAAATCGCCGATCACTTGGCCTTCAATTCGCCCGATTCTATATGGATTACGATATATATATATATATATATATGACCCTTCCTATTCCAATTCATTCGCCCGAATCTTGAAGTAAAATACATAACACGGCGAAAGAGTTATGCAAGGGTGATTCACCCAGTCATTTATTTACATAATGGTCAAAGTTGGGTCAATCATTATTTTAGATATATAATATATATATATATATATATATATATATATATATATATATATATTCGGCGAAAGACAGCATTGCCCGATAGTTCACTTAGCCATCTAGTTTCGACCGTAAGTCATGCCCCAAATAAAACGGTTCTCACAATTTACACTCTCATAAGTCTGATTAGAATATTATTTCCATTGCTTTAGGCACAAAGTTCATACCCAAGAACATACGAGTTGATAAGAACTAATACTTAAGATGTCCGAAAGTTCACCTAGAACGTCTGAAAATCATTATAGATGCATAGCATATTCAATCCATCCTATTTTTGAATTATTCTTCTTATAATTCTTTGGTTCTTACGGATTCCTCTCAACAAAACGTGACTTCATATGAACATTAATATTAGTACATGTATTATCTCAGTAATTAAGCGTTTATGACCACCCATCAGACAATCTAATAATTCTACTTCAACTCGAAACATCATCCCTCTACGAATTTTTCATACTTTAATCTGGATAATATAAATAGCACGTTAGTATCAGTAAAAATTCCAGAAATTAGGGTTTTTCAACTGCTGGTCATACCCGTAAATAAGTTCAACCTGATGAACATTCCAACTTACTTAGGCATAAATCTAAGTAGACATGTTAACACAATTTTAAATCCAGAATTTAGGGTTTTCGACTATCTAAAAATTCCATATACATTGCATTAACTGTAATAATCATATGTTACGGTAGAATTTACAAATTGGAAATAAAATTTCTACCTTCTTTATATCCGAACTTGTGACTTGCTAAAGTTTGTTTAATCTGGTCGAACTTCCTTTGCTTAGGTTCCTTCTTCCTCTTTTATTTTTCTTTCATATTCTACTTGATCATCTTTAGCATATGAAAGGTTATCCCCTTCTTTGATAAGTTTTGATTTAGTTGATAAACATTAGACTTGGAATTTGTGATTATTTGACATATATAGATGACTAAGCCTATGTTTTTATCTCCAAAGCTAACGAATCCTTACGTGTGCCATTCAATGATTCACTTCTACCTAAGTCATGATTGGTTTAGCCCTAATGGTGTGCGTATCGGCCGAACTTCTATACCACATGTATCAATCGGTCGATTTTACTCTCTCGGGATTTTGATCGATTTTCTATCGTGAAATCGCCCGTATTTAGTACTTCATTGGTTAACTGAAATTATTCTACTTTCGCACGATTCAATCCTCATTTGCTCGGCGACTTCACACTTATTTGCATCAAAATCGGCTGAATCTACTGTTCATGAATTGCTCGATATGCAACCTACAATAGGCCGAAAATGATTTTATATTACAATTATTTTTGCCGAGATTTTCTAAGGTCTTGCCTATACGTAATTATTACCAAAATTTTCCTAAGTCCTAATATTTCACATATGTCAGTAAACACACACTACAAAAAAGAGTCTGAGCAGTGACGGAAGCCGCGACAAAAAAAATTGTCGCAAAATTTAGTGACGGCTTTTCCAACGGCTAAACCGTCGCAGACATTTGCTACGGGAGAGCCGTCGCCAAACCAGTCGCAGAACTTTGCAACTGTTTGTCCGTCGCAGTTTTGCAACGGAGATGCTGTGGGATAAACCGTCGCAGTGTTGCGACATTTATTTGGTCGCAAACTGTTTGTTTTATGTTTACAATTATTTTTATTTGCTTTTTGGTGTTTGCGACGAACTTTTTTGTCGATAAACGTTTTTGGCGGTTTCTTAAAATTTAAGAAAGTTAAAACATAAATTTTTAACTTCAAACTATTTTATATTCATTCTAAACTCTATCGATTCACATAACTCATCATTTCATACTTCTCCTTCCTCATTCAACTTATTTTTTTTTAATCTCCTTCCTTCTCTTGCGTTTCTGCGTCGGCGCTGTGTGGGTTATCCGGCGAGAGACTACGACCATGAGGCGTTCGCTCTGTGTCAGGTGGTTTTGGCCTGCGGCGGTTTGCCTCAGATCTGGGGACTGGGTGTGGTGTTGTTCGGTGGCGTCGGGCTGCGGGGCGGTATCCGACAAGGGACTATGACCGGTCGGCGTCAGATCTGGGTCCGGTGGTGTGTGCGGCGACGAGCTACGCCAGATTTGGGTGTTGTGTTGTTTGGGAGGCGCCAGATCTGGTGTGATGCTTCTCGGCGGCGCCAGATCTGTTGTGATGCTTTTGGGCGGCGGCGGCGGCGGCGATTGGCGGATCTGGGCAACGACTGCCGGCGGATCTAGCGATGGAGGTGGCGGATCTGGGCAGCCCGGCGGTGGTGGATCTGGGCAACGACTACGGCGGATCGAGCGGTGGAAGTGGCAGATTCCGGCGAAGTTGGCTCGCCGGTGCTCCGGCGAGCTACTATTTTTTTTAATTTTTGACGCAGATTTTGCGACGGATATTCCGTTGCAATTCTAGCGACAATTTTTCCCGTCGCTCTTTAGCGACAGTTCCATCGTAGCAAATTTCCGTCGCTATATTAGCTACGGAGTTCTGCGACCGAATTTTATTTCCGACAGGCGATCAGCTACGGATATTTTCCGTCGCAAATCCGTCGCAAAACGCGATTAGCGACGGCTTTGTGACGGTTTCGTCCGTCACTAATGGAGCTCATTTTTGTAGTGACAGAAGCACATAATTTAATGAACGTAAACTGTGCAGTCACATAAGCACATATTATGTATGCAAATTTATTGGCCAACTTTGCTCGCGGGACTCCGGTATCACACCAAGTGCTCTCCTCTCATGAAAATCGCCCGATTTTTGGTTGGTTAAGCCTTACACACAACACGGCGAAAGTTTCGATTCTCTAAGGTTGATTTCCAGATTCGGCCGATTGCTATACTTAACATTTAGTTTTCCCGAGTGAATCCCAGTCGCCCGATTCACTTAGCTCCCAAATCGTCCGATCACATAGTCACTAGAACCATACATATAACATTCGGCCGATTCCAGATTCGCCGAGAGTTCCTTTAGGGTTTTGATCAATTTTAGGAAAACCCTAGTTTTGGTCGAAACCCTATTTTATTTGTTTTCTTAAAAGACTTGTCAACATATATACTTTTTTACCTTTTCATTGTACTATATTATTATAATAATGCCACCTTAATTCGTGTGTCCAGCAACTTATGTGATAAAGTTGAAGTATTATAATATTCTAAGACTTGAAACAATTCGATTGATACCCAGAATAGGGTACACTCTAAATTCAACCATTTTTTAATGTTTCCTGTACTAAATTTATAACACTCTGTCATGACCCCAGCAGACGGCGGTGAAGTAGAAGTGGGGAAGGATTCGGACATGGTGACTGGAACTGATTTGGCCGGATGGGGTTTGACCAAGGATCATGTAAGGAGGGTCAAAAGAGACAAGATTTGGGCTGGGCTGAAGAACGACGGGCTGAAATGATATGAGAGTGGGCATAGAGCATGTTGGGCTGTTTTTAATATTTCTAACCTAAGTTGGGACGGACATGAGCCCAGTCATTAGCGTATATAAGCTGTACCTAAATGACTGATTAGGGTTACGAAAATATCAACCTAATCTTCTACTATCCTTCTTCTCTCTCTCCCGGCTATCTTTCTGTTTCTGGTAACGTACCTTTTCTGCTCTTTCTCCAAAGCAACATACACAACATTCCTCATACAGAAAATACAAAAGAGTACTGTTTCGTTGTTTATAATATAAAATACAGAGAAAACTATAAAAATATACTCAATACACTACATTTCGTATCAGAGCAATTGCTTCTTGGTAATGGCTGAACACACGCGATTTAAGGATCTCCAGGAGGAAGAAAAGAAGCTCGAGCAGATCGTGGCACGATCGGAGGAGGACCTCAAGGCGGCGATGATGAAGCGGGAAGCCACTGAAGAAAAACTCTGGGACCAGCTTACTATCCTGAAATCTGAAATGTCACACAAGATGGAAAGGATAAGTGATGGGTTCAAAGAACAACTTGATGGTATCCCTAAGGCTATCAGTGGGTTGCAAACACAGTTCCATAGAGGAAGTGGAGCATCGATCTTAGGACTACCACCAAGCCCAACACAGACAACTGTACCCCCATTCATCGTACCCCACCCTCTTTCTTCACAGGGATTTCAGGAGAGCAGACCACCTTACACCAACCATGCATAGTTGTCCCCTAACTCTAACCGTATGAATCAAACTATGAATCTGGCTGGGAATGGGAACATGACTCTACCTAGGATTGATTTCCCTAGGTTTGATGGCAATAACCCTAGAACATGGATGCTGAAGTGTGAGGGGTACTTCCAGCTGGTGCCAAACATCCCAGATTCCCAAAGGTTGACATTGGCCACCATGCATTTTGAGGGTAAAGCAGCAGCTTGGTACCAGAACTTAGCTAGCAGACGGATGCAGCTGACCTGGGATCAGTTCCTAGGGTTGGTCTCAGCTAGGTTTGAGGAACTAAAGGAAGCTAAAATCATTGGGGAGTTTAATAAGCTCAAACAATATGGTTCTTACAATGATTATGTTGACAAGTTTGAGGAACTCAAGGGCTTGTATGCTCACTTTTAATAACAGGGAGTACTCAGAGGAATACTTTGTGGCCAGTTTCATTAGTGGGCTGTCTGAAGAGCTGCAAAACTTTATACTTATGTTTGACACCAAGACCTTGCAGGAGACTATCAATATGGGAAGGATGCAACTTAACACTTTGGAGGCTATTTCAAGGAGGGCTAAGGCATCTGCTAGCAAGACTCAAAGCACTGTTGGCAGGAAAGGGGAAATGGGAGCTGTACCACCAAACCAAAGACCTGGAACACTAAAACCACCCAACCAAGTTGCTCACTTCTGCTGAGATGGCAGCGAGGAGGGAAAAGGGGTTATGCTACAACTGTGATGACCCATTCATACCGGGGCATAGGTGTAAAAACGGGATGGCATATGTCATAATGACTGAGGAAGAAGAATTATCCTACATACAAGACGATGGGGCTGTGGGGGAGGAGTCAGTGATCGAAGAAGTACTATTTTCTGCCACTACATCCTTGGGAAAGGTTGGTCCCAACACCATGAAGGTGAAGGGGCTAACTGCGGATAAGGAGCTGAGTATCCTCATTGACTCAGGGAGTTCTCTTAGCTTCTTGAGGGCTAGAACTGCTAAGGACATGTCTTGTATAATGGAGCCGGGACAACCTATCACAGTTAAGGTGGCTAATGCGCAGAAGCTGAAGAGTACCCTAGTGGTGCCTAGTTTCAAATGGACAATGGGAGGGGTGGAATTTTCACATCCTCTGAGGATTTTGCAGAATGAAGGGTGTGGTACCATTCTTGGGGGTGATTGGATGAGATCCTGTACCCCAGTCAAGTTTGACTATGAGTGTATGACCTTCACTCTTAGGTTGGATGGTAGGAAGGTTAAGGTACAAGCCTTAACTTCAGAGGTGCGATGCAAGAAGATCTCAGGGCCAACCTTGTATAGGTTGTCACAAGCACCAGAAGATCAAGAGATAGAGGGTGCTTACATGGTATTACCAACCCACAATGAGGATACTCCGGGGAAGGAATTACCTCAGGTTACACAATTGCTGATAGAATATCTAGATGTGTTTGAGGAGCCAAAGGGTCTACCCCCCTTGAGAGGAGTTGAGCATCACATCACTCTCAAACCTGACAGCATACCCAAGCAGGCTGGTCCATATAGAACCCGCCATGCTCATAAGACTGAGATAGAGAAATTGGTCATGGAGATGATGCACGAGGGAGTTATCCAAAACAACACCAGTTCCTACTCTTCCCCAGTCATATTGGTTAAGAAGAAGGGTGGTACCTGGAGAATGTGTGTGGACTATAGGTACCTAAACAGCCTTACTATCAAACATGATTACCCTATACCTATCATAGATGATTTATTGGATGAGCTAAGGGGGGCAACTTGGTTTACCAAGATTGACCTCAGATCTGGTTATCACCAGATCCTCATGAGGGTCGAGGACAGGCATCTCACAGCTTTCAAGACCCACCATGGGCATTTTGAATTTCTAGTGATGCCATTTGGGTTGTGCAATGCTCCTGCAACTTTCCAATCCCTTATGAATCAGGTTTTTCAGGACCAATTGAGGGAGTTTGTATTGGTCTTTTGTGATGATATCTTAATCTATAGCAAAAGCTTGGAAGATCACTTGAGACACCTCAGAGTGGTGTTAGAGCTTCTAAGGAGGAATGTGTTGTATGAAAAGAGGAGCAAATGTCAGTTTGGGCAGCAGCAAATTGAGTACTTGGGTCACATTATTTCAGAGAAAGGAGTGGCAACTGACCCCAGTAAGGTGGCTTGTATGCTGGAATGGCCCATTCCAACCAACCCATTCCAAGCAACTTAGAGGTTTTTTGGGACTTATAGGGTATTATAGGAGGTTTGTCAGAGGCTATGGCCAACTTAGCAAGCCCCTCACTATTCTGCTTAAGAAGAACAATTTTCAGTGCAATGAGGAAGCTGACAAGGCATTCAAGTGCCTTAAGGAAGCAATGGCCAGTACCCCTGTGTTGACCATGCCAGATTTTTCACAGCCATTTGTGATAGAGACAGATGCCAGTGGAATTGGGGTAGGGGCTGTGCTGATGCAAGGTGGGAAACCAATTGCTTACATGAGCAAATGATTATCAAAGAAAAATCAATCCCTGTCTATTTATGAAAGGGAATTTCTGGCAGTGGTTATGGCTGTCCAAAAATGGAGGCACTATTTGGAGGGCCACAAGTTCATCATACAAACTGATCAGGAAGCTCTGAAATACCTCAAGTACCAAAGGGTCTTATCACCCCTACAACAGAAATGGATGACCAACCTTTTGGGATACAACTTTGAGATACAATAGAAGAAGGGGGTAGAGAACAAGGCAGCAGATGCTCTATCGAGGAGGGAAGACAGTCCCACATCTTTTGGAATCACCACAGTGATTCCAAGTTGGGTGCATAGGGTCATTCAGAGTTATCAAGGAGATGAGGAATTGAAGGAAATCCTAACTGCTAAGGCTATAGATCCTGACTCATACCCCCTGTACACCATCAATGATGGGGCCATACGGTACAAGAGCAGGTTATTGGTGGGAAGGGATAATGAACTCAGGAAGGAGATCCTTACAGCTATCCATGACACATCCATGGGTGGACATTCTGGGATTCATGGAACTTACCACAGACTCAAAAGGCTGTTCTATTGGCCTAAGTGTTAGGGAGTGTGCCCTCGGAATGCCATACGAGGACTAGGAAAGTATAGGGCGCACGATGATGTATAGGTTGTAAGACAGGTTTATTGTATATACTGTCAAATAAATTAATGAATATATATTTTCATTATAATAAAGGCATTATTATTTATTTATCGAATTTAAAGTCTACTTGGCATCCGGTAGTGCGATAAATAAATAACACCCAATATTTGAGTTGGACGTCTGATTCTCGTGGGACGAGAGAGGAGACACCGGACGGTCCTTAATCTCAACATTAAATAAAAAGTCCGTAAGTCTAAGGATTCTAGGTGGGTGACTAGATATCCGAATATGACTTATCCATTGACGACCACATAGTATCGGTAGTGTCACCGATTACCTGAGAGGTTGTGGGTCGTGATGGAGATATTGGTGATCGGAGAGATTGCGTATTCGGACATTCGGCTCGTATTCGTCTCAATCACATGGCTAGGATGTTGTCAATGATTGAACGAATGACTATAGCAGCCTTAGACCGATAGGGTCATTGACGGATTTGCTTTCGCGATTTCGGTTTTGTCGCTAGTTGGCTAGACTCGCAAGTGTTCATAAATGAGACACGGGTCAGCAACGAAACGCAACCGACTTTACGGAGGTGATTGCCGGGCTTTGACTGCTATCAGGATTCACTGCCTATATTCGTATAGGTTAATGTCCTATGAGATAATAGGAGAGCGACGATTATAAAGCCTTCGGCCGAAGCTTGGAAAACTTGCTTGTATTAGATACTGAGCGGAGTTTAAATAATCAATTCGATCTCGATTATAACATAGTGTTAGGTTAGTGAGTTTGACATTTGCATGGCTCTCACCTAACCGGGACGCAAGTGAAAGGTGTAAGAAGTATTTAAATGTATACACTATAGTCGGTTCGCCGAATTTCGATTAGATCAAAATTCGTTCTCAACTGGGATCTGTCCGGTACCGTGGGATTGGCTAGGCGAATACCGGGACTCGTGGATTCCTCCCATGCCAGTTGAGACGAACCTAGAGAGTCGCGCTTAAAAATGGTAATGAACTTGAACGAAAACGGCGGGCTTTTATGTGGAACCTAACGAATGAGATTCGTTGAGGTAGTGGCATAGTTGATACGAGGTGTCGACGACTTAGTTAAATTCCAGTGACAGTCACGGAAATAATTAGGACTTGAGATTGTCTTAAGTGCTTAATTAATTAACTAAGTGGGCTCAATTATAATTAAATAATTAGATTGGATTTAATTATTTTATTATTTAAAATTGAGGGGACTAATTGAGAATTTAGAAACCTCAAGGGCCAAAAAATTTATCAAATTAATAAATAAAAAAAAAGAAAAGAAAAAATCTACACATCCACGTTGGGATGTGTAGAATGTTTAAGTAACATTTTTTATTATTTATTTTGACACTTGTTTCAACAAGTGTCTCAATAAAAAAAAAAAAAAAAAAAAAATTGATAAAGCAACGTGAGTTGCTTAAGGAAAGAAAAGTGAGAAACTTTGTTTTTTTGAAGTATAACAAGAGAGGAAAAAGAGGAAAAGAGAATTCCTTTAAAACCACGTACGACAAGCCACGGGATCGTTCGACGAACCCCAACGCCTGAACCGAACTGCGTCTAGCCATCGGGAGCAGTCTCGGAGGTTCGCTCAAGGTCATACCGGCGTGACGATCTAGCCCGAAGCCCCGGATCCAGACGAGGTGTAGCCACGTTGATCCGAGGCGACGATAGAAATAATCCCGTTCATCAAAGGTATACATCGAACACTAACGATTTGATTTACGAAAAATACCAAACGGTATCGGAATAATTCGAAAGACCCCTCGTTGGAAACATCGGGAAGTGTAGAATTATTCTGGAAAGTTTGGTGTCGATCGGAAATCATTTCGGTCGTCAAATAGTTAAAAGACGACAGACTGCCGTTTTATTCGAATTAATGGTTTCGAACCACAGATTTGATTTTGAGAAAAATATCAAATGATGTCGGAATAATTCGAAAGACCTATCGTTGTGAACGTTAGGAAGTGTAGAATAATTCTGGAAAGTTTGGTATTGATCAAAAATCATTTCAGTCTCCAAATAATCGAAAAAGTCTGATTGCCGCTTTATTCGATTTATTTGGATCTAAATTATTATTTGAATAAATTGGAAATAAATTCGAATTTTGATAATTCGAATTAACTGAGATCTCCTGAGGCTTAGGGAAGTATTTCATACCCTTGGGAGAAGCCGAATGGCGTAAGGTTAAATTTAGATATTAAAAATCGAAAATTCACCACCGTACGCCGTTCGGTACAAATCGCGCTTCCGCTATAGCCACGTTGCGCTGTTCGGGGGCCGGCGTCGATTAATCGGGCCCACCCCAACAGTGGTATCAGAGCCAAGGCTCATGAATGGTTCGACCGAAGGCCTCGAAAGCCGATGTGGCGAACGAACGGTCGACGTAGTTTGGAGACTATCGTCGCTCGTGACGTCGGTTGGACACCCGACGTTAAATTCTGTGTTGCATGTTTATGTGGGACATTTACGCGGGCTTAGGTTCAACCGGGTTATTTGTTTAAGGGTCGTTTGCCGCCCCCCGGTATGTACATGGATTACGGGTTGTTTGGGAAATAATTCCCTCCGTGTTGTATTTTATTGCTTTATTAGATAGGTTAAATAAAATGATGGCCATTCGACGCAAGGCGAGATTGGATGATTCGACAACCATCGTAACGATGACTCGACGTTGGAAGATCGAAGACCTCGGTCGCTTTACGACCTATGTAATAGGACCAGTCTAGAAATAGCCCGCATATTTGTCCATTTAATTGCCTTCCTAGGGTTAGGATTTATTTAATGCATTTACGTGCTCGTGCTTAATTTTAATATGCTATGAGTTGCAAAAATCTCCCGTACGAATACTAAGTGAGTAAAGGGATTGGATGCCCTGTCTTCTATCAAGCTCGGGCCTAGTTGTTACAAAACCTAAATGCAAGGTTTGGTTTCGGGTATGCCGGCGCCTTGCATTTGCTTTTGTCTCGGCTTGCTCGGGTGCATTTGTGCCGCTCGCCAAGACCACACTGTGCGGTAAGACGTACGGTTCAAGTGTGCGGTTTTGAGCAAAGTTGATAGGTCGCACTTAGACAGTCAAACTGCCTTGTTCCGGATTTGCCGGCGGGGGTCCCTGACTGAGACAAAGATAGTTGAGACATTCGACAAGGTCGGATTCGTGCGGAGCATGACTTCGTGGGCTGCTGCAAACCAATAAAACGACAGAGGTTGAGGTTTGCATCCGCCCATGGGGACATCAACTCCACTATCGAAGTTATCAACGAAACTTCCATAACATCCGTAGGGAGAATGGAGTTTATGAAAAGATAGTGGGAGTCAAACGGAATAAAAAGTCCTTGTTCGCGTTTGATAACATATACAATCGACTTAATATGCCTTTTATTTTTCTGCAGCATTTTCTCTCTTTGTGAAATTATGTCGACCGCTTTAAATGTACTGCTCAAGGAGAATAGGTTGACTGGGCCAAACTATTCAGACTGGCTTCGCAACTTGAGGATTTTCCTCGAGATTGAGAATCTAGTTTATATCCTTGACTCCGAAATGCTGCCAGCCCCAGGGGCGCGGGCATCCGAGCAGGCTCGTGCAGCTTATGACAAGCGACTGCGCGACGAGAAGCTCGTAAAGGCTCATGTCCTCGGATCGATGAGTAACGCACTGCAGCGTAGTCTTGAAAATATGGCTGATGCTAGGGTGATGGTTCAACATTTGAAAGAGCTTTACGGTGAGACGTCTAGGACGGCTCGTTATGCGACTTCGTCGCAGCTCTTCCGATCGAGGATGTCTGAGGGTGAGAATGTTGGCGAACATGTTATGAACATGATCACCATGATCGAGAGGTTGGAAACTCTCAATTTTCGATTTGATCGGGAATTACAAAATGATCTCATCTTGCAGTCCCTGCCTCCGTCCTTCAATGCGTTCATTGTGAATTATCATCTGAATGGTATGACGTTGTTGCTTCCTGAACTGATGAATCAGTTAGCAACGGCGCAAGGTCAGATGAAGAGGGCAAAGCAGACTGCACTTGTCGCCACTTCTTCGAACCCCAAAAAGGCAAAAAGAAGAAGGGCAACAAGCTCAAGCCGACAGGGAAGGTTTCCAAGAAGAAACTATCTTCTGGGAAATCGAAACAAACCGGTGTAAAGCCGACGGATAAGTGTCTGCATTGCGGTGCGCTGGGCCACTGGAAGCGTGACTGTCCGAAGCTCAAGGGTGAGCAGGCTGCGTCAGGTATGGAACTTAATGTTTTAGAAACAGTTTGTTCTTCATCTGTATACTCTACTTCCTAGATATTGGATTCGGGGGCTAGTACTCACATTTGTGTTTCCACGCAGGGTCTGGACCAAGTAGAGCGCTTGGGGAGCGTGAGATCGAGGTCAGAGTGGGAAGCGGGGATAGTATCTCGGCAAGCCACGTCGGATCAAGATCTCTTGTATTATCTTCTGGGCATGTGTTGCGTTTGTACGATTGTCTTGTACTCCCGAGGGGATTTAAGAACATCGTCTCCATTCCTGTTTTGAGCAGGAATGGTTATGTATTTAGTTTTAATAATAATACATGCCACATTATGTATAGAAATAAAAATGTTGGCAGCGCGACACTATTTAATGGTTTGTACTATTTAAATACCCAGAACGATATATCTGTGAATACTGTCACAAATAAACGAAAGTCGGGAATAAATGCGAGATACTTGTGGCATCTTCGATTGGGTCATGCTGGAGAACGTAAGATCCACGAGTTGGAGAAAAATGGGATATTAACACCGTTGGGATCAGATCCCTATCCGACTTGTGAGTCATGCCTCAAAGGTAAAATGACCCGATCACCCTTCACCGGGACTTTTAATAGAGCCACGGAAATTCTCGGTTTAATTCACACAGATGTTTGCGGGCCTTTCAATGTGAAAGCTCGAGGTGACTTCCACTATTTTATTACCTTTACGGATGATCACAGTCGTTACGGACTAGTGTATCTGATGAGGTATAAAGCTGATGCTCTTGAAAGGTTCAAGGAGTATAAGGCGTTGGTGGAAAACCAAACTTCGAAAGTCATTAAAGTCATTCGATCGGATCGAGGTGGTGAGTACATGAGCGTCGAGTTTGACCAGTTCTTAAAGGAGAATGGTATAATATCACAGATGACTCCGCCCGGTACGCCACAATTGAATGGCGTGGCTGAACGTAGAAACCGAACTTTATTAGATATGGTTCGTTCTATGTTAAGCTATACAGATTTACCAATGTCATTGTGGGGATACGCGCTTTTGACAGCGGCGTATACCATTAACCGGTGTCCCTCAAAGTCTATTAACGGCATTCCGTATGAGATATGGACTGGTCGTTTACCAAGCTTATCACATATTAGGATTTGGGGTTGCCCCGCCTATGTGAAAAAGCTGAAAACAGATAAATTGGAGTCTAGGTCAGTAAAGGACGTTTCATAGGTTACCCCGAAGACTCTATGGGGTACCTATTCTATTTTCACGATGATCAAAGGATCGTTGTTGGCCTACATGCACATTTTCTCGAGGAAGAGTTCATTCGAGATTTTGGCATTGCCGTGAGGTCACTCTCGAGGAGCAGTCGACCGAAACGCCCACACAAGATTCGGATGGTCCGAGCGAACCAGTCATGCGACGATCTGAAAGGGTGCCTCGCCAACCATAGCGGTATGGCATGTCACATGTCGAACAAGGTTATGTTGCGACTAGGGACTTCTAAGAGAAGATCCCGCTACTTTCGATCAAGCTATATCCGATGTTGACTCAGCAAGATGGATTGAGGCTATGCGAGCTGAGATGGACTCAATGTACTCCAACAAAGTCTGGACTCTTGTAGACCTACCGAGTGGTTTTAGACCAATCGGTTGTAAATGGATTTACAAGAGGAAGATTGGATCTGACGGACAAGTTGAGACGTACAAGGCCAGGTTGGTTGCCAAGGGCTATAACCAAAAAGAGGGAGTTGACTATGAGGAGACTTTCTCACATGTAGCCATGATCAAGTCTATCCGGATAATGCTCGCGATAGCTGCGCACTATGATTATGAGATTTGGCAGATGGACGTTAAAACGGCGTTCCTTAATGGATTCCTCAAGGAGGAGATCTATATGGAGCAGCCAAAAGGTTTTGAGTCGCATGCAGATGCTCACAAAGTGTGCAAACTGAATCGGTCTATTTACGGACTGAAACAGGCCTCTCGCAGCTGGAATCTACGTTTTGATGAAGCAGTTCGGAACTTTGGATTCATGAAAAACGTAGATGAGCCATGTGTCTACAGAAAGAGCAGTGGAGTATGGTGTCGTTCCTTGTATTGTACGTGGATGATATCCTTTTGATAGGAAACGACATCGGGATGCTCTCATCGGTGAAAGCATGGCTTTCAACCGAATTCTCCATGAAAGACCTGGGAGAAGCGACGTATATACTAGGTATTCGCTTGTTCAGGGATCGAGCGAACCATACGATCGGCTTATCTCAGGCCCTTTACTTAGAGAAAATCCTAAAGAAATTTAGAATGGATGACTCTAAGAGAGGGTTCTTACCAATGCGACATGGGATCCATTTGTCAAAGTCAATGTCACCTCAAAGTGAGGAAGACAGACGACGGATGAGTGGGATACCGTATGCGTCTGCAGTGGGTAGTCTGATGTACGCGATGTTGTGTACACGACCGGACATTGCCTACGCTGTGAGCGTGGTTAGTCGGTTTCAGACAAACCCAGGGGAAGAACATTGGACAGCTGTTAAGAATATCTTTAAATACCTTAGACGGACTAAAGACTTAACGCTGATTTATGGAGGAGCGGGACCAGAAGTAGTTGGTTATACCGATTCGGACTTCCAGTCGGATGTGGATGACCGAAAATCTACTTCAGGTTTTGTATTCGTGCTCAACGGTGGGGCAGTGTCTTGGAGAAGCTCCAAGCAAAGCACAACTGCCGATTCCACGTGCGAGGCAGAATACATAGCAGCCTCAGAGGCAGCTAAAGAAGCTGTTTGGATGAAAAAGTTCTTGGAGGAACTTACTGTGGTACCAGTTGCTGACAGACCGCTTACACTTTGGTGCGATAATAGCGGTGCAGTCGCACAAGCAAAGGAACCACGATCTCATAGCAAGTCCAAACATATTGAGAGAAAATATCACGTATTACGTGAGTTCGTTGAAAACGGGATGGTCGCCGTGCAGAAAATCGCCACCGCAGAAAACGTGGCGGACCCGCTCACGAAGCCCTTGTCCCAAGCAGTTATGGAACAGCATTTGGACAAGATGGGGCTACGATACCATTGCGACTGGCATTAGGTGCATCGCATGGCATTCGAGTGCAAGTGGGAGGCTGTTAGGGAGTGTGCCCTCGGAATGCCATACGAGGACTAGGAATAGTATAGGGCGCACGATGATGTATAGGTTGTAAGACAGGTTTATTGTATATACTGTCAAATAAATTAATGAATATATATTTTCATTATAATAAAGGCATTATTATTTATTTATCGAATTTAAAGTCTACTTGGCATCCGGTAGTGCGATAAATAAATAACACCCAAATATTTGAGTTGGACGTCTGATTCTCGTGGGACGAGAGAGGAGACACCGGACGGTCCTTAATCTCAACATTAAATAAAAAGTCCGTAAGTCTAAGGATTCTAGGTGGGTGACTAGATATCCGAATATGACTTATCCATTGACGACCAACTGGGATCTGTCCGGTACCGTGGGATTGGCTAGGCGAATACCGGGACGCGTGGATTCCTCCCATGCCAGTTGAGACGAACCTAGAGAGTCGCGCTTAAAATGGTAATGAACTTGAACGAAAACGGCGGGCTTTTATGTGGAACCTAACGAATGAGATTCGTTGAGGTAGTGGCATAGTTGATACGAGGTGTCGACGACTTAGTTAAATTCCAGTGACAGTCACGGAAATAATTAGGACTTGAGATTGTCTTAAGTGCTTAATTAATTAACTAAGTGGGCTCAATTATAATTAAATAATTAGATTGGATTTAATTATTTTATTATTTAAAATTGAGGGGACTAAATTGAGAATTTAGAAGCCTCAAGGGCCAAAAAGAAATTATCAAAATTAATAAATAAAAAAAAAAGAAAAAATCTACACATCCACGTTGGGATGTGTAGAATGTTTAAGTAACATTTTTTATTATTTATTTTGACACTTGTTTCAACAAGTGTCTCAATAAAAAAAAAAAAAAAAAAATTGATAAAGCAACGTGAGTTGCTTAAGGAAAGAAGTGAGAAACTTTGTTTTTTTGAAGTATAACAGAGAGGAAAAAGAGGAAAAGAGAATTCCTTTAAAACCACGTACGACAAGCCACGGGATCGTTCGACGAACCCCAACGCCTGAACCGAACTGCGTCTAGCCATCGGGAGCAGTCTCGGAGGTTCGCTCAAGGTCATACCGGCGTGACGATCTAGCCCGGAAGCCCCGGGATCCAGACGAGGTGTAGCCACGTTGATCCGAGGCGACGATAGAAATAATCCCGTTCATCAAAGGTATCATCGAACACTAACGATTTGATTTACGAAAAATACCAAACGGTATCGGAATAATTCGAAAGACCCCTCCTTGGAAACATCGGGAAGTGTAGAATTATTCTGGAAAGTTTGGTGTCGATCGGAAATCATTTTGGTCGTCAAATAGTTAAAAGACGACAGACTGCCGTTTTATTCGAATTAATGGTTTCGAACCACAGATTTGATTTTGAGAAAAATATCAAATGATGTCGGAATAATTCGAAAGACCTATCGTTGTGAACGTTAGGAAGTGTAGAATAATTCTGGAAAGTTTGGTATTGATCAAAAATCATTTCAGTCTCCAAATAATCGAAAAAGTCTGATTGCCGCTTTATTCGATTTATTTGGATCTAAATTATTAATTTGAATAAATTGGAAATAAATTCGAATTTTGATAATTCGAATTAACTGCGATCTCCCGAGGCTTAGGGAAGTATTTCATACCCTGGGAGAAGCCGAATGGCGTAAGGTTAAATTTAGATATTAAAAATCGAAAATTCACCACCGTACGCCGTTCGGTACAAATCGCGCTTCCGCTATAGCCACGTTGCGCTGTTCGGGGGCCGGCGTCGATTAATCGGGCCCACCCCAACAGTGGTATCAGAGCCAAGGCTCATGAATGGTTCGACCGAAGGCCTCGAAAGCCGATGTGGCGAACGAACGGTCGACGTAGTTTGGAGACTATCGTCGCTCGTGACGTCGGTTGGACACCCGACGTTAAAATTCTGTGTTGCATGTTTATGTGGGACATTTACGCGGGCTTAGGTTCAACCGGGTTATTTGTTTAAGGGTCGTTTGCCGCCCCCCGGTATGTACATGGATTACGGGTTGTTTGGGAAATAATTCCCCCCGTGTTGTATTTTATTGCTTTATTAGATAGGTTAAATAAAATGATGGCCATTCGACGCAAGGCGAGATTGGATGATTCGACAACCATCGTAACGATGACTCGACGTTGGAAGATCGAAGACCTCGGTCGCTTTACGACCTATGTAATAGGACCAGTCTAGAAATAGCCCGCATATTTGTCCATTTAAATTGCCTTCCTAGGGTTAGGAATTTATTTAATGCATTTACGTGCTCGTGCTTAATTTTAATATGCTATGAGTTGCAAAATCTCCCGTACGAATACTAAGTGAGTAAAGGGATTGGATGCCCTGTCTTCTATCAAGCTCGGGCCTAGTTGTTACAAAACCTAAATGCAAGGTTTGGTTTCGGGTATGCCGGCGCCTTGCATTTGCTTTTGTCTCGGCTTGCTCGGGTGCATTTGTGCCGCTCGCCAAGACCACACTGTGCGGTAAGACGTACGGTTCAAGTGTGCGGTTTTGAGCAAAGTTGATAGGTCGCACTTAGACAGTCAAACTGCCTTGTTCCGGATTTGCCGGCGGGGGTCCCTGACTGAGACAAAGATAGTTGAGACATTCGACAAGGTCGGATTCGTGCGGAGCATGACTTCGTGGGCTGCTGCAAACCAATAAACGACAGAGGTTGAGGTTTGCATCCGCCCATGGGGACATCAACTCCACTATCGAAGTTATCAACGAAACTTCCATAACATCCGTAGGGAGAATGGAGTTTATGAAAAGATAGTGGGAGTCAAACGGAATAAAAAGTCCTTGTTCGCGTTTGATAACATATACAATCGACTTAATATGCCTTTTATTTTTCTGCAGCATTTTCTCTCTTTGTGAAATTATGTCGACCGCTTTAAATGTACTGCTCAAGGAGAATAGGTTGACTGGGCCAAACTATTCAGACTGGCTTCGCAACTTGAGGATTTTCCTCGAGATTGAGAATCTAGTTTATATCCTTGACTCCGAAATGCTGCCAGCCCCAGGGGCGCGGGCATCCGAGCAGGCTCGTGCAGCTTATGACAAGCGACTGCGCGACGAGAAGCTCGTAAAGGCTCATGTCCTCGGATCGATGAGTAACGCACTGCAGCGTAGTCTTGAAAATATGGCTGATGCTAGGGTGATGGTTCAACATTTGAAAGAGCTTTACGGTGAGACGTCTAGGACGGCTCGTTATGCGACTTCGTCGCAGCTCTTCCGATCGAGGATGTCTGAGGGTGAGAATGTTGGCGAACATGTTATGAACATGATCACCATGATCGAGAGGTTGGAAACTCTCAATTTTCGATTTGATCGGGAATTACAAAATGATCTCATCTTGCAGTCCCTGCCTCCGTCCTTCAATGCGTTCATTGTGAATTATCATCTGAATGGTATGACGTTGTTGCTTCCTGAACTGATGAATCAGTTAGCAACGGCGCAAGGTCAGATGAAGAGGGCAAAGCAGACTGCACTTGTCGCCACTTCTTCGAAACCCCAAAAAGGCAAAAGAAGAAGGGCAACAAGCTCAAGCCGACAGGGAAGGTTTCCAAGAAGAAACTATCTTCTGGGAAATCGAAACAAACCGGTGTAAAGCCGACGGATAAGTGTCTGCATTGCGGTGCGCTGGGCCACTGGAAGCGTGACTGTCCGAAGCTCAAGGGTGAGCAGGCTGCGTCAGGTATGGAACTTAATGTTTTAGAAACAGTTTGTTCTTCATCTGTATACTCTACTTCCTAGATATTGGATTCGGGGCTAGTACTCACATTTGTGTTTCCACGCAGGGTCTGGGACCAAGTAGAGCGCTTGGGGAGCGTGAGATCGAGGTCAGAGTGGGAAGCGGGGATAGTATCTCGGCAAGCCACGTCGGATCAAGATCTCTTGTATTATCTTCTGGGCATGTGTTGCGTTTGTACGATTGTCTTGTACTCCCGAGGGGATTTAAGAACATCGTCTCCATTCCTGTTTTGAGCAGGAATGGTTATGTATTTAGTTTTAATAATAATACATGCCACATTATGTATAGAAATAAAAATGTTGGCAGCGCGACACTATTTAATGGTTTGTACTATTTAAATACCCAGAACGATATATCTGTGAATACTGTCACAAATAAACGAAAGTCGGGAATAAATGCGAGATACTTGTGGCATCTTCGATTGGGTCATGCTGGAGAACGTAAGATCCACGAGTTGGAGAAAAATGGGATATTAACACCGTTGGGATCAGATCCCTATCCGACTTGTGAGTCATGCCTCAAAGGTAAAATGACCCGATCACCCTTCACCGGGACTTTTAATAGAGCTACGGAAATTCTCGGTTTAATTCACACAGATGTTTGCGGGCCTTTCAATGTGAAAGCTCGAGGTGACTTCCACTATTTTATTACCTTTACGGATGATCACAGTCGTTACGGACTAGTGTATCTGATGAGGTATAAAGCTGATGCTCTTGAAAGGTTCAAGGAGTATAAGGCGTTGGTGGAAAACCAAACTTCGAAAGTCATTAAAGTCATTCGATCGGATCGAGGGTGGTGAGTACATGAGCGTCGAGTTTGACCAGTTCTTAAAGGAGAATGGTATAATATCACAGATGACTCCGCCCGGTACGCCACAATTGAATGGCGTGGCTGAACGTAGAAACCGAACTTTATTAGATATGGTTCGTTCTATGTTAAGCTATACAGATTTACCAATGTCATTGTGGGGATACGCGCTTTTGACAGCGGCGTATACCATTAACCGGTGTCCCTCGAAGTCTATTAACGGCATTCCGTATGAGATATGGACTGGTCGTTTACCAAGCTTATCACATATTAGGATTTGGGGTTGCCCCGCCTATGTGAAAAAGCTGAAAACAGATAAATTGGAGTCTAGGTCAGTAAAAGGACGTTTCATAGGTTACCCGAAGACTCTATGGGGTACCTATTCTATTTTCACGATGATCAAAGATCGTTGTTGGCCTACATGCACATTTTCTCGAGGAAGAGTTCATTCGAGATTTTGGCATTGGCCGTGAGGTCACTCTCGAGGAGCAGTCGACCGAAACGCCCACACAAGATTCGGATGGTCCGAGCGAACCAGTCATGCGACGATCTGAAAGGGTGCCTCGCCAACCATAGCGGTATGGCATGTCACATGTCGAACAAGGTTATGTTGCGACTAGGGGACTTCTAAGAGAAGATCCCGCTACTTTCGATCAAGCTATATCCGATGTTGACTCAGCAAGATGGATTGAGGCTATGCGAGCTGAGATGGACTCAATGTACTCCAACAAAGTCTGGACTCTTGTAGACCTACCGAGTGGTTTTAGACCAATCGGTTGTAAATGGATTTACAAGGAGGAATTTGGATCTGACGGACAAGTTGAGACGTACAAGGCCAGGTGGTTGCCAAGGGCTATAACCAAAAAGAGGGAGTTGACTATGAGGAGACTTTCTCACATGTAGCCATGATCAAGTCTATCCGGATAATGCTCGCGATAGCTGCGCACTATGATTATGAGATTTGGCAGATGGACGTTAAAACGGCGTTCCTTAATGGATTCCTCAAGGAGGAGATCTATATGGAGCAGCCAAAAGGTTTTGAGTCGCATGCAGATGCTCACAAAGTGTGCAAACTGAATCGGTCTATTTACGGACTGAAACAGGCCTCTCGCAGCTGGAATCTACGTTTTGATGAAGCAGTTCGGAACTTTGGATTCATGAAAACGTAGATGAGCCATGTGTCTACAGAAAGAGCAGTGGGAGTATGGTGTCGTTCCTTGTATTGTACGTGGATGATATCCTTTTGATAGGAAACGACATCGGGATGCTCTCATCGGTGAAAGCATGGCTTTCAACCGAATTCTCCATGAAAGACCTGGGAGAAGCGACGTATATACTAGGTATTCGCTTGTTCAGGGATCGAGCGAACCATACGATCGGCTTATCTCAGGCCCTTTACTTAGAGAAAATCCTAAAGAAATTTAGAATGGATGACTCTAAGAGAGGGTTCTTACCAATGCGACATGGGATCCATTTGTCAAAGTCAATGTCACCTCAAAGTGAGGAGACAGACGACGGATGAGTGGGATACCGTATGCGTCTGCAGTGGGTAGTCTGATGTACGCGATGTTGTGTACACGACCGGACATTGCCTACGCTGTGAGCGTGGTTAGTCGGTTTCAGACAAACCCAGGGGAAGAACATTGGACAGCTGTTAAGAATATCTTTAAAACCTTAGACGGACTAAAGACTTAACGCTGATTTATGGAGGAGCGGGCCAGAAGTAGTTGGTTATACCGATTCGGACTTCCAGTCGGATGTGGATGACCGAAAATCTACTTCAGGTTTTGTATTCGTGCTCAACGGGGGGCAGTGTCTTGGAGAAGCTCCAAGCAAAGCACAACTGCCGATTCCACGTGCGAGGCAGAATACATAGCAGCCTCAGAGGCAGCTAAAGAAGCTGTTTGGATGAAAAAGTTCTTGGAGGAACTTACTGTGGTACCAGTTGCTGACAGACCGCTTACACTTTGGTGCGATAATAGCGGTGCAGTCGCACAAGCAAAGGAACCACGATCTCATAGCAAGTCCAAACATATTGAGAGAAAATATCACGTATTACGTGAGTTCGTTGAAACGGGATGGTCGCCGTGCAGAAAATCGCCACCGCGGAAAACGTGGCGGACCCGCTCACGAAGCCCTTGTCCCAAGCAGTTATGGAACAGCATTTGGACAAGATGGGGCTACGATACCATTGCGACTGGCATTAGGTGCATCGCATGGCATTCGAGTGCAAGTGGGAGGCTGTTAGGGAGTGTGCCCTCGGATGCCATACGAGGACTAGGAATAGTATAGGGCGCACGATGATGTATAGGTTGTAAGACAGGTTTATTGTATATACTGTCAAATAAATTAATGAATATATATTTTCATTATAATAAAGGCATTATTATTTATTTATCGAATTTAAAGTCTACTTGGCATCCGGTAGTGCGATAAATAAATAACACCCAAATATTTGAGTTGGACGTCTGATTCTCGTGGGACGAGAGAGGAGACACCGGACGGTCCTTAATCTCAACATTAAATAAAAAGTCCGTAAGTCTAAGGATTCTAGGTGGGTGACTAGATATCCGAATATGACTTATCCATTGACGACCACATAGTATCGGTAGTGTCACCGATTACCTGAGAGGTTGTGGGTCGTGATGGAGATATTGGTGATCGGAGAGATTGCGTATTCGGACATTCGGCTCGTATTCGTCTCAATCACATGGCTAGGATGTTGTCAATGATTGAACGAATGACTATAGCAGCCTTAGACCGATAGGGTCATTGACGGATTTGCTTTCGCGATTTCGGTTTTGTCGCTAGTTGGCTAGACTCGCAAGTGTTCATAAATGAGACACGCGGTCAGCAACGAAACGCAACCGACTTTACGGAGGTGATTGCCGGGCTTTGACTGCTATCAGGATTCACTGCCTATATTCGTATAGGTTAATGTCCTATGAGATAATAGGAGAGCGACGATTATAAAGCCTTCGGCCGAAGCTTGGAAAACTTGCTTGTATTAGATACTGAGCGGAGTTTAAATAATCAATTCGATCTCGATTATAACATAGTGTTAGGTTAGTGAGTTTGACATTTGCATGGCTCTCACCTAACCGGGACGCAAGTGAAAGGTGTAAGAAGTATTTAATGTATACACTATAGTCGGTTCGCCCGAATTTCGATTAGATCAAAATTCGTTCGTTCTCAACTGGGATCTGTCCGGTACCGTGGGATTGGCTAGGCGAATACCGGGACGCGTGGATTCCTCCCATGCCAGTTGAGACGAACCTAGAGAGTCGCGCTTAAAAATGGTAATGAACTTGAACGAAAACGGCGGGCTTTTATGTGGAACCTAACGAATGAGATTCGTTGAGGTAGTGGCATAGTTGATACGAGGTGTCGACGACTTAGTTAAATTCCAGTGACAGTCACGGAAATAATTAGGACTTGAGATTGTCTTAAGTGCTTAATTAATTAACTAAGTGGGCTCAATTATAATTAAATAATTAGATTGGATTTAATTATTTTATTATTTAAAATTGAGGGGACTAAATTGAGAATTTAGAAACCTCAAGGGCCAAAAAGAAATTATCAAAATTAATAAATAAAAAAAAAAGAAAATCTACACATCCACGTTGGGATGTGTAGAATGTTTAAGTAACATTTTTTATTATTTATTTTGACACTTGTTGAAACAAGTGTCTCATAAAAAAAAAAAAAAAAAAAAAAAAAAAAAAATTGATAAAGCAACGTGAGTTGCTTAAGGAAAGAAAAGTGAGAAACTTTGTTTTTTTGAAGTATAACAAGAGAGGAAAAAGAGGAAAAGAGAATTCCTTTAAAACCACGTACGACAAGCCACGGGATCGTTCGACGAACCCCAACGCCTGAACCGAACTGCGTCTAGCCATCGGGAGCAGTCTCGGAGGTTCGCTCAAGGTCATACCGGCGTGACGATCTAGCCCGGAAGCCCCGGGATCCAGACGAGGTGTAGCCACGTTGATCCGAGGCGACGATAGAAATAATCCCGTTCATCAAAGGTATACATCGAACACTAACGATTTGATTTACGAAAAATACCAAACGGTATCGGAATAATTCGAAAGACCCCTCGTTGGAAACGTCGGGAAGTGTAGAATTATTCTGGAAAGTTTGGTGTCGATCGGAAATCATTTCGGTCGTCAAATAGTTAAAAGACGACAGACTGCCGTTTTATTCGAATTAATGGTTTCGAACCACAGATTTGATTTTGAGAAAAATATCAAATGATGTCGGAATAATTCGAAAGACCTATCGTTGTGAACGTTAGGAAGTGTAGAATAATTCTGGAAAGTTTGGTATTGATCAAAAATCATTTCAGTCTCCAAATAATCGAAAAAGTCTGATTGCCGCTTTATTCGATTTATTTGGATCTAAATTATTAATTTGAATAAATTGGAAATAAATTCGAATTTTGATAATTCGAATTAACTGCGATCTCCCGAGGCTTAGGGAAGTATTTCATACCCTTGGGAGAAGCCGAATGGCGTAAGGTTAAATTTAGATATTAAAAATCGAAAATTCACCACCGTACGCCGTTCGGTACAAATCGCGCTTCCGCTATAGCCACGTTGCGCTGTTCGGGGGCCGGCGTCGATTAATCGGGCCCACCCCAACACTAAGATGAAGGCTGATGTGGAATAATGGGTTAAGGGGTGTGAAGTGTGCAGCAAACACAAACCAGATCATGGCCCTTATGTTGGACTATTGCAACCTCTGCCCGTACCACACACAGGCTTGGACACAGATTACGATGAATTTTGTAAAAGGGCTGCCAAGATCAGAAGGGAAGGATACTGTCCTAGTGGTGGTGGATAGGTTCACAAAGTATGCTCATTTTATCGCTTTATCACATCCCTACTCGGCTGAAACAGTGGCAAGGGTTTTCCTCGAACATATTTACTAGCTACATGGGTTACCAAACTCAATTGTAACAGACAGGGAAAAGATCGTCACAAGCCTATTTTGGAAGGAAATTTTTTGCGAGACTACGTGTCAAGCTCAATATGACTACTGCCTACCACCCTCAGTCTGATGGGCTGACCGAGAGGGTGACCAATGCTTAGAAGCCTACTTAAGGTGTATGACAAGTGAGTACCCTAGAAAGTGGCACCAGTGGCTACCTATGGCTGAGTATTGGTATAATACCAACTATCACACAGGTAATTGAACTTCCCCTTTTGAGGTTCTGTATGGGTATAAGCCCCCAGTTTTTGCGTTGGAGCCCTATCTGGGGAAACGATACAACGGGTGCTAAGGGGTTTGTGCAAGAGAGGGCTGAGCTGTTAAGGACTCTCAAGGACAATTTGGTGTTGGCAGGACCGCATGAGAATCTATGCGGACCAAAAGAGACAGGAAAGGGAATTTGAGGTAGGAGAGAGCGTTTACCTTAAACTCCAATCTTTCAGACAGAACTCCGTCGCCTTGCGCAAGAATCTGAAGCTCAGTCCCCGGTACTTTGGCCCTTTCGAAATTTTGGAGCGAGTGGGGCATGTCGCTTGCAAATTAAACCTTCCTGCCGAAGCCAAACTACACCCAACATTCCACGTATCCCTGTTGAAGAAGGTGGTTAGCCCTAGGGTAAATCCTCTACCATCGCTACCCCAAGTGAACGAAGATGGCGGGTTCGTGGTTCAACCCACCAAAATATTAGAAAGAAGAATAATTTCTAGGAAGGAGAAGGTCCATACCTCAAGTATTGGTGCAATGGTCGAATGGAAGCAACGTAGACACCTCGTGGGAAGATGAAGCCCATCTGAAGGGAAAGAACGGGAAAAATCCTTGGGGACAAGGATTAATTCAGCTGGGGGAAGCTGTCATGACCCCAACAGACGGCCGCGAAGTAGAAGTGGGGAAGGATTCGGACATGGCGACTGGAACTGATTTGGTCGGATGGGGTTTGACCAAGGATCGTGTAAGGAGGGTCAAAAGAGACAAGATTTGGGCTGGGCTGAAGAACGACGGGCTGAAATGATATGAGAGTGGGCATAGAGCATGTTGGGCTGTTTTTAATATTTCTAACCTAAGTTGGGACGGACATGAGCCTAGTCATTAGCATATATAAGCTGTACCTAAATGACTGATTGGGGTTACGAAAATATCAACCTAATCTTCTACTATCCTTCTTCTCTCTCTCCCTGCTATCTTTCTGTTTCTGGTAACGTACCTTTTCTGCTCTTTTTCCAAAGCAACATACACAACATTCCTCATACAGAAAATACAAAAGAGTACTGTTTCGTTGTTTATAATATAAAATACAGAGAAAACTATAAAAATATACTCAATACACTACACACTCCTGCTTCTTCATCTAACTCAAGTGATCATTATTAATTTCAAGAAACCAGGATTTTCTTAACATGTTAACCTTTGAAATCTATGTTAAGTACAGGAAAGGGTATTGTCTAGAATCAATAAACTCCTAAGAATATCATGTATTCCAAGACTCATTAAGGCCTATTATACACTGTTTCATAAGGACCTACAAATACAAATCGAATTTCTTGGGTTTTCTACTCATAGTAAGCTTCGAACTATTCCCTGATTACCACATAATAACGTAGAGCCATATACTGAAAATATATTAAGCTTATACTAAAATTACTAAGTACAAACTATTGTATACCTCCTTTTGATAAGGTGTTATTTGGCTTGATAACTTCCACGAGTTCTAGCTTGAGTTTCTCAATTTCAGCTCAAAGTCTTCCTTTCGTTTACTATGTGCTCCTTAAGGTTCATTATAAATTGGGGCTTTTACAATTCAGGCCCTCTTTAAGTTTCGAAATATAGTTCAGGCCCTGTCAGTAGGAATTTCGTTATTAAGGACCCAATATCTTTCAGTTTTAGGGAAAATGACCAAATACATGATCTTACAAAAATACCCCTACAAAGATATATAATATGAGGTACCCAGAACCAGTTTTCTGTTACCATCGTTAGTTTTTTTTCGATTAAACGGTGCAGAGATTTTGCTGTATAAGTTGCGAATGATCCTCAGAAACGAAACTCGATTAATCCATGATGGTTTATTTCGATATTCAGGTCTCGAATCTTCGATTTTACGGGTATATTTTTCAAACTCTTTTGAGGCAAATAATAAAAATACGATGAAATCGAACCTCGATTCGGTCGACATTGAAGATAATTTGTACAAATTCGGGAGACCCTTAACCTGAGAAAATCTTTATCTTTGAAATGCAGTATTATTGTTCGTCGCTCATGGTTTGCCAAAATTTAAAATCGTCGGATTATTGCCTAAACAATTGTTCCCGAAACGTGGTATGGGTAGTCATACATCTGTCACCGTAGAACTGTTAACCAGTATTGGTAAATGGTACATATACTGATTTAAAGGTTCGAGTAAGCTGGATTTGGTACCTAATGCCAAATATCTGGTATCACTATAACTGTGGAAACTCGATCGAAACAATCAATCGATATTCTTTCCATCTGCACGACCTTCAGCAAACCAATTTGGGTGTGTCCTAGATGGTTTATCATATTATTTGGGTCCTGAATGTTCGATTTTACAGGTAAATTGTTCGAAGTCTTTTGACGTAAGTAATTAAAACACGGTGAAAATCGAATCTCGATTCGGTCGAAATTGAAGATATTTTTGTACAAATTTGAGAGTCTCATATCCTGAACAAATCGCTGAAACACCGTATTGGCTATATTGTTCGTTGCTCAAGGTTTGCCGAAATTTAATCACAATCGCCGGATTGTTGCCTAAACCACTGTTCCGAAAACGTGGTATGGACTGTCAAGCATCTGTCCGAGTAAAACAGTTAATAGGTATTGAAAACTCTCATTTGGTATGCGTTTAGATTTAAAGGTAGCTGTAAGCTGTATTAGGTACCAAATTCCTATTATCTGGTATCGATATAACAACGAAAACTCGATCGAAACAATTACCGTATATATTATTTCCATATGCACGAACATACATCCTACATCACACCAAGTTGAGTGTGTCCTAGACGGTTTATTATGTTATGAGGTCTCGAAATATTCGATTTTACGGGTATATTTTCGGAATTATTTTGACGCAAATAATAAAAATCGGTGAAATCGAATCCCGATTCGGTCGAAATTGAAGATACTTCGTACAAATTCGAGGGACCCCTATCCTGATCAAAGCACCGAGACACCGTGTTGGCTCTATTATTCTTCGCCCAAGGTTGCCGAAATTTAAACACAATCGCCGGATTTTTGCCTAATTTTTCGAAATAAGAAAGTGGTACCAGTAAGTTATTAATTGTTATTCTTTGTGTAAGTTGTGTTATCCAGTTTAGGCGGGATTTCAATAATTTAGGCGGGATCTCAATAATTTAGGCGGGAATTGCATTATCCGGAATGTTCTATATTGTCAAGGGATATTACCACATTACTCGCCAATAATACCGAATCTTCGATATAAATGAACAATACAAATCCAATTTTTAACACTATCGTAGATATTGATATTGCATAATAGGTTTTCCATACCATACTACTAATATCATTAATTTCGCTCACAAATCTATTTTTCTTCGATTGTTTAGGGTTTGAGGTCCGAATGTTGAGTTTATGGTCTATTAAATGTTGTCCGTGCTTTAATGTTGAACTTTAAGTACGTTTGTGATGGAGTTCATAACGTTATGCCTCATCAAAAGAGATACTAGTACATCTTGTGAAACAAGAGCTATGTGTCATGTTTGATCTCAACTTTCACATATTAATATCAACATTCGCATAACATGTCTTTAAGGAAATTTGGTTTGTTAACTAGTAAAATCACATACTTACATGAACATATATCTTGGTAAACGTGAATCTACGAACAAAATAGTCTAATTAATGATGTTATACTGAAACGCGTATTATGTGGTATGTTTACCAAACAATGTGTCATAAATTTGGTTGGTATTGTTTCTTTATATTAGACATCTGGTATTATTTGCAGGTAATGTGGTAATATTCTTAAACATTTCACTATTTACGCTTAAAAATCCATTTTGCTTCGATCGTTTAGTTTGAGGCCTCAAATTTTCAGTTTGTGGTCTATTAAATGTTGTTCGTGCTTTATGTAGAAATTTGAATCCGTTTGCGATGGAATTCATAATGTTATGTCTCATCAAAAGAGATACTAGTATATTTTGTGAAATAAGAGCTATGTGTTTACATGACTTTTGATCTCAACTTTCACATATTGATATCAACATTCGCAAAACGTGTCTTTTAATGAAATTTTGTGATTTGGCTTCATCATATCACCTATTTCCATGAATGTCAATCTTATACATCCCAACGAAATGAATTTACGAACGAAATTAATCGAAATAGCAATGTGGTATTGATTAGCTATTTTGTGGTTCTTTTAGCTACAAATGTGGTATAACCGTTGTTTATTTTGTTATTGTTTATCAGACATGTGGTATTATTTGCAGATAATGTGGTAATATTAAGTTATTGTACTGTTAATATCTCTGACAATCTAGAACCTTCTAGAATGTTCTTCGTTATGTGTTACCCAGAATGCGTGAATTGTTACCCAGAATAAATGAAGTGTTACCAACCAACTTTTTATTTGACAAACGTCCCAATATTTCGCATCAAAATTGTCGTGACTAACATCGATAATTATTGTCGATTCTAAGACCCACATCCGAATTGGTGTGAATCCACATTATTCGAGCATAAAATTCGAGATTTCACTAGTTTTTTTACCAAATTTTCGAATTGGGTTCGAAGTACTATTCCAACATAAGAAAACTTTCCTTATTTATGAGGACCCATGAAAAATTGAGATTGATTTTACCTTTTTCGATTACTAACATTGAAGTTTCTTCAATTTTCGGGGAGTTTTTGGTAGCATACGAATTTTTGATCTTTCTCTTGACACCTTAGTCCGTACCAGTTGCATGTAGTAGTTATAGGAACCGTTATTGTTTTTTCATTATTTGTTATAGATGAGGCAAACTAGTTACCATCTATTAGTAATCGGTTATAATTTTTGAAGGTAGAGTTTTGGAACTTGTAGAAAATGGTACCAAGATAAAGTGATGTGTTACTGAAAAAATGTTTCGATCTTAGCTCGCAGCAAATTTCGTTGTTATTTCATGTCGATTACTAAGGCCTACATCCGAATTGGTGTGGATACTCATTATTCGAGCATAAAAGTCGAGATTTCACTCGTTTTTTACCAAAATTTTCAAATTATGTTTGAAGCATTATTCCGACTTAACATCGAAAATTGTCATTGTTTATGAGGACCCATGAGAAATTGAGATCGGTTTTACCTTTTTCGATTACTGACGTTGAAGATTTCTGCGATTTTAGAGAGTTTTGGGTGTCGTACGAATTTTTGATCTTTCTCTTGATGCCCTATTCCGTACTAGTTGCATGTAGTTATTATGAGAAGCAAACCGTTATTGTCTTCTCGTTATTTGTTATATATGAGGCAATATTTATTCCTCAATGTTAGGAATCTGTTATCGTTTTTAGGGTAGGATTTCCAAAATAGTAGAAAGTGGTAACTAGATAAAGTGACGTGTTACTGAAATTATTTGTTATTCCGGAGGCAACATTTATTCCTCAATGTTAAGAATATGGTATAGATTCGGATGGTAGAGTTTCCATACGAGCAAAAAATGGTACCCAGATCAAGTGATTTGTTACTGAAATTGAAAATGTTTGAATATTAGGTCGCGGAAAAATTCGTTGTTATTTCGTGTCGATTACTCAACCCACATCCGAATTGGTGTGAATCCACATTATTCGAGCACAAAACTCAAGATTTCACTCGTGTTTGTAGCGAAATTTCAAGTTAAGTTTGAAGCATTATTCCAACATAACATCGAAAATTTTCGTTGTTACGAGGACCCATGAGAAATTGAGCTCGACTACACCTTTTTTGCTCAATAACGTCGAAGATTTCAGAGATTTCAGGGCGTTTTAGGTGTTGGAAGAATCGAAAATGGACCAAAAATTAGAACGTGAGGGATGATGGCATATACATGTAATTTTTTGCAACAGTCGAGGGCAAATCGGTCATTTTAGCGCAAATGGATCCTTAACTCTAAGCAAAACTCGAGATGGGTTCTTTAAAGTGAAATTTAAAGTAGTGGGGCCTGAATTCAAATGAAAAATGCTTAAGGGGGCCTGAAACGAAATTTACTCTTATAAATTTGATACATCAAGACCTCGAACTTTGGGAGTGATTAGATATAAAAGTGGTGATGACGTTAGATTGCGTTGAGCTTAAGAAACATTAATACCTATCATCATTCTATGGCTTGGCTTCACTTAATTGTTAAGTATAGCCTTATAATTTATGGGGCCTTATTCACATATTTAACTTAGCCCATTATTAAGCCTCATGCTATTATTTTGCTTAATGTAATTCTTTGATTAATTTCCGAAATATTCTCAGGACTGTTTTATTATTTTAATTTCATCCGAACTTTTGTTCATAAAGATTTATTAGGAATTTTATTCCTAATATTTTCTTCACTAATTGTCTTGAAATTTCCTATCGTAATCCCGCTTTAAATTTTGTGGGTATTACAATCTCCCGCTCTTAAAGGAATTTTGCCCCCGGAATTCAGTGGTAGAGGACTCAAGTTCAGTTCTACGCCTAGACTAGCTCATACATTATCTACATCCTCTAGGCATACTTATTTATATTCCCGCCACGCTTCCGCTGCGCTACTCTGAAAGTTCATATATTAATATTTATGTTTGTCCCTGATTCCTTTCAAATTTCCTAACGAGATAGGATTTATTCCTGTCACGTAATAAGCCGACACATCCGCATGTGTTGCCCGACTCTCCTAAAATGAAAATAAGGTTGCGAGTACTTCGAGATTTATTTACCCGTGTTCATTACAGGATCTGCTTCCTCGACAGTTAAGGTGAATACTATTCCAGTGGCCGGTAGAAGTTGTGCTGGTTGTTGGACTGGTATAGAGTATGGGTTCACCCGACAGACTCGAGCGAAATGGCCCGGTTTGCCACATAGAAAGATTGTATCACTGTCTTCGGTCCTGGGCTATAACAAATGCTCGTGTGATAGCGTCCACACTGTTGACATCGTGGCGCGGGTTTTGAGGGTGGACAGGGTTATTGTTGAGTCCATGATTTGGCCTAGGTTGCCCATTACGTTGCCCTAAACGGTTATTCTGATTATTGTTTGGACATGTCTCAAAAGTCCGACGCTTCCTATCAGCCTCTCATTCCAGCTGACTCTGGGCTCCTAAAATCTTGGCCTATGCATGCTCCATGATGAGTGCGCTTTCAACCACTTGAGCAAACGCTACTCCCCGTGTTCCTGCCATGCTAACATCTCGGTAGATCTCAGGTTTGAAACCTACCTGGAGTCGCTCGATCTTTAAGGCATCGTTTGCCACCATGTGCGGCGCGAAGCGGGACAATTCCTCAAACTTACGGATATATTCCGCGGTGGGTTTTTCGCCTTGTTTGGGGTTGATGAATTCGTTCATTTTTCGGGTCCTATCGTAGGTCGTGAAATACTTGCCGCGGAACAATTGTCCTGCATTATGTGTCTTCGAGAACTGGTGCTTTCAGCACGTATACAAGTAGAGTTATTTGTTCCGAGTTTCCTACTTAGATAATGCGCTTTTCCAGGAAATTTCTATCACCAAACTAAGTGGGCGCCAATCTCCGAATTAGATTTTTATTAATTATTAACAACGGTATAGTTAAGTTACAAATTATCACGCATTGTGATAAACAATGTAGATTATGTTCAGTGGGTCTTAGCAAGCAATGGACGAGTTTATTATACCTTTTCTACTATCAAAGATTCAAATTCAAGGGGCGACACAATACTCTTAAGATTCAGCTTTCATTACATCACCATAGTTTGTGTTAATTAAAGTTAGGACCTTTAATAAAAAAGGTAAATAAAGTAACGACGTGATCATTTTCATTGTGTACGTTCGAACAATGAAGAACATCCACGTGTATTTATCTTCCCTCAAGTATTGTACTCCACGGTTGGGACTGACTGGTTTTACGCTGTATTTTGTATAGATGCTTCTCCTTTGCTGATTCACAACTGAATTGGAAAGTTTATCAGGTAATATTTAACCTAAAAAAGAAATTACCAACCCATAATCCTTACAATATATTACGAAATATTCAAAATGGGCTAACGATGCTTTGTATGACATGTAATTAAAAGGTTTTAATTACCAGAAAAGTTCCATGAACTTGAAATTGTCATAACCAGGAAAGTTTTTTTAGACAGCAGCACATTGACTGAGACAGAAAACATTATCTGATGTCTATGGTCAGGGAACAGTTATGAGCTAGTTAGACGCAAATGCAAGCAACAAATTTATACGTCAGCTGTTTAGAAATCTGAGAGCAAATCGATATTTTTTCCTTTACAGCTGAAGTCACTGCATAAGCATTCCTCATTATCTTAAAGACCAATGCATTGCATTGTATTATGATAAACACCACAGTATTAGCTAATGGTTCCATAAAAAAGTCCATGCAAACGTAAGATATCTATTACAATTACTTCATGAAGACTGCGGTCCAAATTAAGATAGATATGGTTAATATATATTCGTCAACCACTTTGTAGGGGCAAAGGCGAGCTGTGACGTACATATGGGAAGAAAAAAAAAACATATGCATGTCTTACCTTATTCCCAACCTCCCTTAGAGTCGTCCAATGTCATTCGAGACAGACAAAAGGTCCCTCACTCGTTCCTCAGACAATGGCTGCTATCGATACAGAGCTTCGCTCCGAGATTATGGTTTAAAACCCAAAAGCGAATAGCAAATTACGGTAAGTGTGGATAATCCTTCTTGTGAAGTCAGATAGGTGGTTGCTTTGATTACACAAGTGACAGCATCGAATTTGCAGCTCACTTGAAATTTCCAAGACGACTTAATTACAGAAAGACACCCAATACTTTGGATAATTGCAAATCAAGTATAAGAAGTTGGAAGGAAACCATCAAATCGAGATCATTGATCGACTATCGACATTTTTCTTTTGTAGTGATAGGAATAAACGATTTTTCTCTTCTTCTTTTTTCTTTCATAACGATATTTATTTCTTTTGTCGCATTTAATTAATTCTCCTATATTACATGTTGGTTGTAATTAATTTATGTATACCATAATATATAAATGTTGCATGCATTGCTAATTATGATATATATTCGCGACTCCAAGCTTCTTTCGAGAGCCACAAATATATATACATATATATATATATATAAATAATATAGCAATTAGCCAATTACATCCAAGACAACATAGTAAGCGATCAGCAGTGGTAAGGATATAATTGTGCCAAATATCAGCCTGAAATTCAAAAGTAAAGATTATATTACTTATCAATTAAATATTAATAGAAACTTATAACAACAGTGTATATGTATAAATATTAGATAAACTTACGTAGTGCCAAGTACATCAGCGTGCAAGCCATACTCCTTTGCGAACACGAATGAGTTAATTGCTTGTGGTAATGCCGCCTGTTATCAAACATTTATATGTACACAATGAATATCAACTAAGATTAAATAATTAATTAGCTATTATAGGCATATACATATAATATATATATATAAATAAAATACTAAATTATTTAATTGCCTGAACAATAGCGATGCATAGCATGCGAGCATGCAAACCAAGAGCCGCGCACCCAACGGCGGTGGCGATTGGCCCGCCAACAAATCTCAGAACCATTCCGTACAATGTTAGCCGCACACCACAAGCTATTATCTTCTCTTGAAGTGCTATGAATAGCCCTAATATTTAATTATAATTTAGTCGCATGGTGGTAATAAAGTAAACTATAATAATTAGCCTTTAAAAGTCATCTTTATATTGGATATTTAATTAATTAATTACCGAGGGTGAACATGGAAACTCCACTTCCTGCCTTGGCCATGATCGTGATTGATCCTTCCACTATAGTGGGCATTTTGAGGTGCCACCTTAATTAATAGGAAAATTTGACAATAATCCAACCTATCAGTTCTCCGCTCAAAACAAACCCAACTATCAATTATTTCTGAATAATCCTAAGTATATAGAGAGTCTTCCGAAATTGCACCAATGTCACCTACTTGTTTAGCATGTATTTCTTATATTAATTACTTATTTATATATATTCAAAATGAAATTCCAAATAAAATTAGTAAAATAACTTTTTCTTTTTATCTTTTTAAGGAGAACTTCACGTTGATAATCTCACCAATTGATTTTGCCCGCCCGAAATAAACCCAGCTACTAATCATTTCGAAATAAAATGTTAGTAATATAATTTTGCAGGTACATTTATGAATTTTTTATTATAATTACATATATATATATATTTTAAAACTGATAATTTTAATTAAAATAAAATGTTACCATGTGAAATTTTGCTACGTATTTATTTTTCTTCAAATACTATAAATCTATCTAAATAATAAAACTTAGACTAATCGCCACTTTGGCTGCCATTAATTAATATGTAACAAAAACTCAATTGATATTTAAAGAAATAAAAATTTGATTTTACAAATTTTATTTTGAAAAATTATCGTCACTTGATACATGTTGCAGGTACATTTGCATTTTTTTATTATAATTACATATATATATATATTTGAACCTGATAATTTTAATTAACATAAAATGTTTTTAAATACCATGTGAATTTTTGGTACGTATTTATTTTTCTTCAAATACTATAAATCAATCTAAGTAATAAAACTTAGACTAATCGCCACTGTGGCCGCTATTAATTAATATGTATCAAAAACTCAAATGATATTTAATAAATAAAATTTTGATTTTACTAATTTTATATTGAAAAATTATCGTAAAGATATATAGGTAATAAAATATAAAGAATTACCTGCTAAACAAGTTTCAAGTGACATTGGTGCAATTTCGGAAGATCACTATATTGTTAGGATTATTCTGAAATAATTTATAGTTGGGTTTATTTTGAGCGGAGAACTGATAGGTTGGATTATTATTGTCAAATTTTCCTAATTAATATGGGTTAAATTTTAAAGCTAGTTAAAAAGCGTTTCTGCACTTTTTAAATCACTACTATTAATGGTACTAAATACTACTATAGAATATTGATTGCTAAAGATTTCAACAGGTGTTTATTTTTTTTACCCGAGAGACTTGTAGGGATATAATTGTTTGTAGTTGTAGCTTGTCCAACTTAGTCATATTTTCTAAAATTTCGTTGTACAATTATTGTCGGTGCATTTTCCAACATATTTATATAGTTATTTTACACAATAATAAGAGATGACTATCAAAATGAAATACGTTAAAGATTTGATATGAAATAAATCAAAGTATGAAAAGGCGTCCTATAAACCAACTCACAATATGTATATACTTGCATAATATGTATATATAATACGCGTGTTCGACAACTAATGAATGCAAACAAAATTAAATAAACGTTTGCCAAACGAAATTAAAACTCATGCAAAGTGAAAGGTACCTTTTTGCCAGCAAAGCCCATAAGAGGCCAACAACGCAAGCATAGATGTTGGGATTCATAGAAAGCTTGAGAAATACTTTCTTTAAAGTCGAACCAAATCCAATGCAAGATGGCGACGGCGATTTTATTACATCTCTCCCATCATTTTCAGACACCTCACCGTTCACCTGACGTTCGTCGCCCACTGTAACTATTTCAACGACCCCATTCGTCGAATCATTACAGTCTTCCTCACCGTTATCGATGCAATGGGTGATCAGAGAAGTGCGCCTAAATTCAAGCAAGAACAAAAGGGTCGGGAACCAAATTAGGAATTGGATGACCGAAGACTGTATCGCTAAATCCTCTCCGAGAACCCCATACATGGCCCTCAACAAGGGCACGCCGATCACTAGGGTGTTGTTTAAACTCGACAAGGAAAAAGACGTTATTGCCCATGCAAAGTCTCCCTTCTTACACGTGTTGGCCCACAAGACCAAAGCCATGCCCGCGATGGCTTTTGCTATGATGTCTCCTCCGAGGAACCTGTAGTTCATTGAGTAGGGATCGATTTTGTAAATGAACTGAAACGTGAAGAATGGGAGTATGAAGTAGCAGTTGAATCGATTTATTGCATCGCATTGGTCTGAATTGAACATTTTAAGACGTTTAACGGAGGAGTAACCAAGTAAGAGAGCGGCGTATATAGGCGCCATGGCCACGCATATGTTGTACACATCTGGCCATGATATCATTGTTTTCGCCTTTTTTGCTGTGATAGGGTTTTCGTGTGTGTTTGTGTGTGAAAATGGGTGTATGAAGATGATGTAGTTGCGGAGAATGGATTGAGTGAGGTGATGCATGCGAAGCAAGGGAATTTATAGAATAACGAATCCTAATCTATCACCTATATGCTTGTAATAAAAGAAGCGCGATTGGATTAATGAAATATAGTGCAACTTTTCTTTCTTTTTTATTGTATTGCGTAAATGTGTTTAATAATTTATATACTCTTTTGACAATGTTATATAATAAGTGGTACGGGTGAATGAATAGTCTTAACTCTTAATGACTATACCGCCTATCTCGTTTTCAATAATCTTTAATATATATGTTGGTACAGTACAGTTAATTAATTCGTTTACATTTATTGTAATAGTGATCTACTGAAATATTACTCGTTTGGACATGCAGGTGAAATAATTTCTAAATTAAGTAAAAAAATGGGAAAGAAATAACCCATTAATGATAGTTAAATCGCATAGAATATCTATTTCGCAAATAATATATATTCTACATATATATTCCGAACGAGATTCTTGCTAAGTATTCTTTTTGTGCCACTTGTGTAAAGCTTCGAACACTAAACTGGATAATACTATGGATGTAATGCTGGTAAAAGTAACGTGTTTTCTCGATAGATTTTGGTGCTAATAGAATGAAATAAGTAAGACCATAATTGCATATAAAGTAGGAATATTCACCTGTTTACGTATCATCGATTTAGATGCTCGGTTTTCTCATTAGATGAATCAAATTCTATTTTGTTCTCCCGTGACGTAGATTTTCCACTTTGAACGTCTCGTATTTTTTTCTCTTAGTTTCCATCCAATATTTAATTTACAATCGAGTGGTTTCCATCGTGTAATTTCACGCCGTCACAATATATGTTTGTGGCGTCTAATATGTGTCGAGTACATTTATTATCCAACTTTAGGTTAGGCAAAATATAGTAAATCGGTTATCACTTTGTATAAGTTGTACAGTATAATAAACTCGACTTAACGTCGCCACTTGATAAAAAAGGTGACTAAGTACTAACAAAGGTCAGACCTTCTGTATAAATAGCGAAAAATATTTACTTTCTTAGGCCTCATTTTGGTTAGGTAAGATAAAATTAAGTACTAAGGAAGTCATATTAAAGGATTGCAAGACCGCCCAAGTGAATCCACATTTATTACCCTCCTTGAGAAGCAAAATACAATTTGTTTTCTGAAGTGAAATGTGATATACAAAATAGACGGACCATAAGTTCCAACGAAATAACATGATGAATCACGGTGATTTTTTCATCCACTTGTCTTGTGAAGAAACTTATCAGATTAGATATCCCACTATGCAAAAATATAAACTAAACAGTTATAATAGTAATAATCATTTTTGTTATAAATGGGAAGAAAAAATATCGTGCATTGTATGTGCGAGAACTGGTGCTTTCAGCACGTAAACAATTAGAGTTATTGGTTCCGAGAGTTCTACTTAGATAATGCGCTTTTCCAGGAAATTTCTATCACCAAACTCAGTGGGCGCCAATCTCTGAATTAGCTTTTTTTATTAATTATTACAACGGTATAATTAAGTTACAAATGATCACGCATTGTCATAAACAATGTAGATTATGTTCCAGTGGGTCTTAGCAAGCAATGGACGAGTTTGTTCTACCTTTTGTACAATCAAATTCAAGGGGCGAGACAATATTCTTAGGATTTAGCTTTCATTACATCACCATAAATTGTGTTAATTAAAGTTAGGACCTTTAATATAAAAGATAACGACGCTATTATTTTCATTGTGTACGTTCGACAAGAACATCCACGTGTATTTATCTTCCCCCAAGTATAGTATTCCACGGTTTGAACCGACTGGTTTTACACTGTATTTTGTATCGATGCTTCTCCTTTGCTGATTCACAGCTGAATTGGAAAGTTTATCAGGTAATATTTAACCTACAAAAAGAAATTACCAACCAATAATCCTTATAATATATTACGATATATTCAAAATGGCTGCCGATGCTTTGTACGACATGTAATTAAAAGGTTTTAATTACCAGCAAAGTTCCATGAACTTGAAATTGTCATAATCAAGAAAGTTTCTTTAGACAGCAGCTCATTGACTGAGACAAAAAACATTATCTGATGTTTATGGTCAGGGAACAGTTATGAGTTAGTTAGATGCAAATGCAAGCAACAAATGTATACGTAAGCTGTAGAAATCTGAGGGCAGATCCATATTTTTCCTTTATAGTTGAAGTCATTGCATAAGCGTTTTCTCATTATCTTAAAGATCAATGCGTTGCATTGTATTATGATAAACACCACAGTATAGTTCTAATGGTTCCATAAAAAAGTCCATGCAAACGTAAGATATCTTACAATTAGTTCATGAAGATCCAAATCAAGATAGATATGGTTAATATATATATATATATATATATATATATATATATTCATCAACCACTTTGTAAGGGGAAACGCGAGCTGTGACGTACGAATGGGAAGAAAAAAACATATACCATGTGTTACCTTATTCCCAACCTCCCATATAGACTAAGAGTTTCCCTTCTTTCGAACAAGGAAAGGTGTTTATTGGTAAATAATGTTTACATATTTTTTCTTTTAGTCGCGATCATCATCCCATATGAATTAACTAATGAAGATAAATAAACTGTCCACTTTCAGTTAACTAAGAAAAATAAGGGGCTTTTACAATTCAGGCCCTCTTTAAGATTCAAAACATAGTTCAGGCCCTGTCAGTAAGAATTTCGTTATTAAGGACCCTCAGTTTTAGAGAAAATGATCAAATACATGATCTTACGAAAATACCCCTACAAAGATGTATAATAATTGGTATCCAGAACCAGTTTTTTGTTACCATCGTTAACCATATTATTAAGTAAAAAATTTTTTTCGATCAAACGGTGCACAGATTTCTGTATACGTTGCGAATGATTCTCGGAAACGAAACTCGATCAATCCACGTGGTTTATTTCGATATTCAGGTCTCGAAATCTACGATTTTACGGATATATTTTTCGAAGTCTTTTAACGCAAATAATAAAAACACGATGAAATCGAACCTCGATTCGGTCGAAATTGAAGAGATTTTGTACAAATCCGAGAGACCCATAACCTGAGAAAATCATTGAAATGCAGTATTGACTCTATTGTTCGTCGCTCATGGTCTGCCGAAATTTAACATGGCCGAATCGTTGCCTAAACAACCGTTCCCGAAATGTGGTATGGATGGTCATTCATCTGTCACTGTAAAATAGTTAACCGGTATAGTCAGGCTGTCATATGGTATATATACTGATGTAAAGGTTCGAGTAAGCTCGATTTGGTACTGAATGCCAGATATCTGGTATAACTGTAACACTGGAAACTCGATTGATACAATCGATCGTATATATTATTTCCATCTGCACGACCTGCACCAAACCATTTGGGTGTGTCCTAGACGGTTTATCATGTTATTCAGGTCTTGAATGTATGATTTTATGTGTAAAATTTTTGAATTCTTTTAACTCAAATAATTAGAACACGGTGAAAATCGAATCCCGTTTCGGCAAAATTGAAGATATGTCGTACAAATTCGAGAGACCCATATCCTGAACAAATCGCGGAAGCACAGTACTGGCTCTATTGATCGCCGCTCATGGTTTGCTGAAATTTAACATCGTCGAATCGTTGCCTAAACAACCGTTCCGAAATGTGGTATGGATGGTCATTCATCTGTCACTGTGAAATAGTTAACCGGTATAGTCAGGCTATTATCTGGTATATATATACCAATATAAAGGTTCGGGTAAGCTCGATTTGGTATTGTTTGTCAGATATCTGGTATAAATGTAACAGTGGAAACTCGATCGAAACAATCGATCGTATATATTATTTCCATCTGCACGACCTGCACCAAACCAATTTGGGTGTGTCCTAGACGATTTATCATGTTATTCAGGTCTTGAGTGTACGATTTTATGGGTAAATTTTTTCGAATTCTTTTGACGCGAATAATTAAAACACGGTGAAAATCGAATCCCGATTCGGTCGAAATTGAAGATACTTTCTACATATTCGAGAGACCCATATCCTGATCAAAGCACTGAGACACCGTGTTGGCTCTATTGTTCTTCGCTCAAGGTTGCCGAAATTTAAACACAATCGCCGGATTTTTGCCTAATTTTTTGAAATAAGAAAGTGGTACCAGTAAGTTATTAATTGTTATTCTTTGTGTAACTTGTGTTATCCAGTTTAGGTGGGATTTCAATAATTTAGGCGGGATATCAATAATTTAGGCGGGACATGTCATATTTGGCAATAAGGGAGCTCCTCAAATAGTGTGGTACATCCCTCTAGTTAAGAGGTATAAATCGTGTTTTATCTGGTACCAAATCACTCATTTCAAAATAAAATAACAGTACAAATGCAATTTTTAACACTATTGTAGATACTGATACTGCATAATAAGTTTTGCATACCACAATAAAAATTTCATTAATCTCGCTCATAAATCCATAATTTTTCGATTATTTAGGGTTTGGGGTCTCAAATTTTGAGTTTATGGTCTACTAAATGTTGTTCGTGTTTTAATGTTGAAATTTGAATGCGTTTGTAATGACACTCATAATGTTATGTCTCATCAAAAGAGATACTAGTATATTTTGTGAAAGAAGAGTTATGTGTTTACATGGCTTTTGATCTCAACTTTCACATATTGATATCAACCTTCGCATAACATGTCTTTTAGGGGATTTGATTTGTTAACTTAGTGAAATCACATACTCACATCAACATAAATCTTATACATTCGGAAAAAAGTGATTTACGAACAAAATTAATCTAATTAATGATGTTATACTGGAAAGCGTATTATGTGGTATCTACAGCAAACATTGTGTCATAAATTCGATTGGTCTTGTTTTTTTGTATCGGACATGTGGTATTATTTGTAGGTAATGTGGTAATATTCTAAAACATTTCATTATTTACGCTCAAAATCCTTTTTGCTTCGATCGTTTAGTTTGAGGTCTCAAATTTTCAGTTATGGTCTATTAAATGTTGCCCGTGCTTTAATGTTGAACTTTGAATACGTTTGCGATGGAATTCATAATGTTATGTCTCATCAAAAGAGGTACTAGTATATTTTGTGAAAGAAGAGCTATGTGTTTACATGACTTTTGATTTCAACTTTCACATATTGATATCAACATTCGCAAAACGTGTCTTTTAATGACATTTTGTGATTTGGCTGTCATCATATCACCTATTTCCATGAATGTCAATCTTATACATCCCAACGAAATGAATTTACGGACGAAATTAATCGAAATAGCAATGTGGTATTGATTAGCTATTTTATGGTTGTGGTAGCTACAAATGTGGTATAACCTTTGTTTATATTGTTATTGTTTATCAGACATGTGGTATTATTTGCAGGCAATGTGGTAATATTAAGTTATTGTACTGTTAATATCTCTGACAATCTAGAACCTTCTAGAATGTTCTTAGTTATGTGTTACCCATAATGCGTGAATTGTTACCCAGAATAAATGAAGTGTTACCAACCAACTTTTTATTTGACAAACGTTCCAATATTTCGCATCAAAATTTGTCGTGACTAACATTGATAATTATTATCGATTATAAGACCCAAGCCGGATTGGTGTGCATCCACGTTACTTGAGCATAATATTCGAGATTTCACTAGTTTTTTACCAAATTTTCGAATTGGGTTTGAAGCATTATTTCAACATAACGTCGAAATTTTCCTTGTTTACGAGGACCCATGAAAAATTGAGATCGGTTTTACCTTTTTCTGATTACTAAAGTTGAAGATTTCTTCAATTTCGGGAAGTTTTGTACAACATACGAATTTTTAATCTTTCTCTTGACACATTAATCCGTACTAGTTGCATGTAGCAATTATAGGAAACAAAGCGTTATTATTTTTTTATTATTTGTTATAAATGAGGCAAGACTTGTTACCATTTATTAGTAATCGGTTACAATATTTGAAGGTAGAGTTTTGGAACTTGCAGAAAATGGTACCCAGATAAGGTGATGTGTTAATGAAATTGAAAAAATGTTTTGGTCTTAGCTCGCAGCAAAATTCATTGTTATTTCACGTCGATTACTAAGACCCACATCCGAATTGGTGTGAATACTCATTATTCGAGCATAAAAAGTCGAGATTTCACTCGTTTTTCTACCAAAATTTTCGAATTGTGTTTGAAGCATTATTCCAACTTAACATGGAAAATTGTCCTTGTTTGTGAGGACCCATGAGAAATTGAGACCAGTTTTACCTTTTTCGATTACTGACGTTGAAGATTTCTGCGATTTCAGAGAGTTTCGGGTGTCGTACGAATTTTTGATCTTTCTCTTGATGCCTATTCAGTACTACTTGCATGTAGCTAATAGGAAACAACCCGTTATTGTCTTCTCATTATTTGTTATAGATGACGCAACATTTATTCTTCAATGTTAGGGATCTGTTATTGTTTTTAGGGTACGGTTTCCAAAATAGCGGAAATGGTACCCGGATCAAGGGGTGTGTTACTGAAATTAAAAACGTTTCGATCTTAGTTCGCAGCAAAAATTGTTGTTATTTCATGTCGATTACTAGGATCCACATCCGAATTGGTGTGAATACTCATTATTCGAGCATAAAGGTCGAGATTTCACTCGTTTTTTTATTTCAAATTGTGTTTGAAACATTATTCCAACTTAACATCGAAAATTGTCCTTGTTTTATGAGGACCCATGAAAAATTGAGATCGATTTTACCTTTTTCGATTACTAACGTTGAAGATTTATGCGATTTCAGGGAGTTTTCGGTGTCGTACAAATTTTCGATATTCCTCTTGACACCATATTCCGTACTAGTTGCATGTAGTTTTTATAGGAAATTAAACTGTTTTTGTTTTCTCACTTTTGTTATAGGTAAGGCAACATTTACTCTTCAATATTTGGCATCTGTTGTTAGTGTTGAGGATGGGGTTTCATAAATAACAGAAGTGGTACCACGATGACATGATGTGTTATATGAATTTTTTATCTTCCTCGTGACACTATTTTCTAATTATTTGTTATAAGATAGACAACATATATTCGTCGAAGTTAAGAATCTGGTATAGGTTTCCAAGGTAGAGTTTCCGTTATAGCCGAAAATGGTACCCAGATAAAGTTATTTGTTATTGAAATTGAAAATGTTTGGATCTTAGGTCGGGCAAGATTCGTTGTTATTCCATGTCGATTACTAAGACACACATCTCAATTGGTGTGAATACACGTTATTCGAGCATATAAGTCGAGATTTCACTCGTATTTATCAAATTTTTCGAAAGCTTTCTTGAAGCATTATTCCAACTTAACATCGAAAATTTTTCTTGTTTATGAGGACCCATGACAAATTGATATCGATTTTACCTTTTTCGACTACTAACGTTCAAGATCTCTGCGATTTCATGGAGTTTTGGGTGTAGGAAGAATAGTCGATTACAAAACCTTTGACGTGAGGATGATGGTACAAATATGTAATTTTGCGCAATAGTCGAGGGCAAATGGGTCTTTTTAGCACGAATGTGTCCTTAACTCTAATACAAACATGAGATGGGTCTTTTAACTGAAATTTAAAGTAAGAGGGCCTGAATTCAAAAGAAAGTTGCTTAAAAGGGCTTGAATCATAATTTACTCAAAAAATAAAGATTGCTTCTACGAGGTTGTAAGCGATGGCTCGCCTCACATCATGACACTGACACTTCCATAATGACGCAAATAGCGTAGTAGTTATCTTCCTTGGCCCCTTAAATTCAATATTTTCCTCATTGTTGGAAGCAACAGCGAGAGAGGCGAATTAAGTAATATATATGTACAGACAAATAAACAAGGAAAAACGTTTGACTCACACACACAAAGGGACACACACACACATATATATATATATTATATATAAATATATATATATATATATATAAACCCTCGTAAAATCTCGGTTTCATGTACAACTTTATTCAAGCTCTTTCAATCTATATATATGTACGTACCCTTAAGAAATTAGTACTTACATCAGACGAAGAAGGCGATAATGAGATCTCCGGCAAGTAGAAAGAATCAGGGAGGCGATGGGAAAGATATTAGTTATTGCATGAATCAAGAATTAAAGAAGGGTTCATGGGATGAAGAAGAAGATCGTAGGCTTGCGAATTACGTGAGAGAACATGGGCACGGCAACTGGACGTCCTTGCCGGGATTAGCCGGGCTCAACAGGTGCGGGAAAAGCTGCAGGCTGAGGTGGATCAAGTTACAGGCTTGAGGTAGTTGATCGGATCAACCTGTTGCCCCGATGTTGCCCCATTGCCGCCGACGACGATCAATCCACTATTACTAGATAACAATCTCAACATGATTAGTATAAGTCTTCTTCATGAATATACGAGCAAACTTCTGCAGCTCATCGATATTTCTCAAAAGACAACCCTTATCAATCCATCTTCCTATGGAGGATTGGTGGGAAATGATAACCTAGGATTATCATATGGTACAATGGGCTGCGACTTTTCGCCAGCAAATCCCACTTCTTCGTCTTCCATCATATTCAACAGCGTCGAAAACGTTGGACGCATGAACGAAACTGTATTTTATGAGGGCTATCAAGAAAATGATGAAACTGGGCACGAGTGGCAGCAGCTCCCCGACTTGGTTAATCTTTCGACGCCTGCTGCTGATCTTCAAGTATCGTCTGATGCTACTATTAGCTACGATCAAGAGCTTTTGAGTGGTCTTACCACCGACTTTGTGGATGGTGATATATGAATTACGACGGCCTTTGGGGGACACAAATCGACGACGAAGAAGAGACTGGGCATTGCGACTTTGATGGAAATCTGTCTAAGTAGTTTTTTTCGATTGTCATTTAGTACATAAGTATAACATGAGTCCATCTTAAGCTATATAAACAAGTGTCAGTGTCACCATACCATAGTGTCTACTAATAATACATGGATAGAGAAAGACTTCGTTACCTTGTTACTCATGTAATTATCCCTGCAGTTGTCCGTATCTGTAATACCATCGATCTTGTATTTCCACTATAATTGAGTCACAAATTATTTTAGGTGTCATCGTCTTCAATCTCTGGCTTGACGAAGAACTCGATGTAAGCAATACGACTGGGCTGTTGTTGATGGTGATAGCCAGAAGAATCGACGTGCGAATGTGGATTATTAGGAGATGGCTTCGCAATAGAAACAAGGTGCTGAACTTTCAAGATTCCACCTCGACCGATGGTCAACTTGCTCCCACGATTATCTTTTATAACACTGCTCGGAATGTTCGAAGTAGTTGCCCGAAGAAACTTGTACTTGTACCTGTTGATGAAAGTTTAAAATAACAATAACAATAAGCGAGAACGAAGAGCAAAAGTGTGAAGGCTTTTCCATGAGAGAACCTGTGGGAAACTTGTCGATCGCAGGAGAATGATATCAGAAGGTCAGTGTTTGCATAATAATTGAAGTCTATCTGAAAGATAGAAAGTGAATAACAATCATGGTAATTATCAGATGAAGAGATGCCCTTAGGACATCATTGTGCTGTGTAGATGATTACCAAATGCCTGGTATACCTGTAGGTCCCCATGGCCGTCACCTCTAAAGACGACAGATCGGGGAGAGAGTTGTAACTTTATTTGAATGCTGGATCCAGGCCATTCAAGGTCATCAATGGCTTCCTTCAAAGCCGAGGACTATAAACAACAAAAAAATGTCTGGTGATAATTCTCAACAAAGTACCAAAATCATGGAAATTAGAGCCAGTTCTGTTAAGAAAGTTTTTCTAGTTTATAGTTGCGGAACTACACTACAAGATCGATGCCAAACTCATCAGATAGACAAGAACACGTACTTTCACAGTAAAACTCAGGGGTGTACTTCCAGAAGTCTCAAAGTTGTAGTCCCAAGAGATTGTTTCGGGAATCCTTGTTCTAATCTCAGCATAGATGCAGGCATCTGGAGAATCGATGGACCTAGCACACGGACAAGTAAGATCGGAAACGTTAGGACACCAGTTTTAAGCAATAATAGTATACATATATTTAGTATCAAGTGAACTAACATTTTCAAGAGCTTCCGAATAGAAAATAAGTTATCATATCATGATTTTCTACTCAGTATGTTCAACACCAGTTATAGCACATTGATCAGACCCTATCCACATCCAAATCCTCATCCAACATTCTCCCATATCCACCTATCACTGACTACGCCAATTCAGATCACATCAAATTTATTTCTTATCAAAGAAACAGAACATTCACATTAGCCATCTCTCACATCACCATTAATATAGAGAGTCAAGCACTCATCCTCTCACATCGCTCAACCCTGTATTCTTCTCTCCTTAGAGATGGTGATTTACCTCCAAGATGATTGATAGTGTATAACACCGCAGCCCTTTCAATAATCCAAAGAATCTCCTCTCACAAATTTGAACTCACATTAAAACATATTCTACCAATAAACACAGATCAAAACAAACTGAAGAGAGACCCGCACCGTAGCAGAAGTTGCATATCAGGCCCTGGATATCGAAACTCAATTGAATTGGACTGCCCCCGGAACTGAAAATATGTTGAGACAGTCAATAAACAGTCCCAAGCTCACACCAAACCGTGGCCGCGCTCGGGCGCGGTAATCATACTTCAGGAATAGCTGTACAAAATGAAAAAAATATATATAATTTTTGTCACAAATACAAACGCCAATATGTTATACTCTTCCAAACATCGAGCCCAGGTCCAAGTTACAAGATTTCGTCAAATTGAAGAAAAAAGTTAAGAATTAATACCTCACTCTGCAAATAAACCTTTGCCTGAAGACAAGCAGTTTCTTCAACGATGATGACTATTCCGTGTTCCGATAATTCTAACACAGCATCCTAATAATAATTTCGAATCGTCATTTTGATTATAGGTGATTCGCAAGACAAACATTGGAGGAAAAAATGGTTCGAAGATAGACGATGAAGGTCAAATCACCTGCTGACGCTTCCACCTTACAGAGGTGAGAGCATCGACGACGCCTTGAACGCTCTCGAGTTGGCACACTAAGTCCGCAACTTCACCGTCGCTTTCCGCCGCCGCCGATGAGCTCATGATGTTAGCTGCTTTGTTCCGTCTTCCGCCGAAAAAAAACCTCCGCGGTGAAATTGCCGCCAAAGGAGTCCAGTCAATTAGATATGCTAGTATAAGAAGCACGCTCAAATGAGTGCGCCAAATTCACGACATATACTTTTATTTATGGTTGAAAAATTTATATTTTAATATAGTATGCTTTTGTGATTATTCTAAAACGAATATTGGGAGCAAATTAAAAAGTTAATAAATTAAAGGACTAAATTTTACATTATATGTTAAAATTGACACATCAAATTGAAGCAATTACTCTAGTATGCTCTCCTCTAGACTAGTATATTAAGCACATCCAGTGTATGTACAAAAATATATCGTTATTTTATTCTTTATTCTTCATCTTAAATAAATTAAACTTGGAGCAGTTTTAGTTTTCGTGCGATGTTATCTATCAGTCAAGAACATGATCCATACCCGTTTAAAGGTGGTACAACGTTAAATTATCAATTAAAAATTGATTCAAAATTTTGATGTACACCAAATTGGACTAAAATGTTTTTAACATGTCAGAGCATTAATAAATAGTATAGTGGTATATGATAATAATAATAATAATAACTCCCGCAATATTAAAATATATGTTCGTCCGATATGATAAATATATATTGTGCAAAAGAAATACGAAATATATATTTTCTCATTTCTCCTCCTTTCCCCCAACTTCTAGGGTTCATCATGTTCCCTAAAATTCTGCAAAATGACTGATAAATCGACAACAGTTACTGAGTGGCTGTGCCAGTGATAGTTTCAGCTCGTTCTTGTTACCTATAATATTTTATTTTTTGTAGACAGTAGTAATATCAATGGAAACAGCCTCATCATCATCGTCGAACGCCGCCGGAGATGCGGCGGCACGGGTATCTGCCCCGATGAATCCGTCTAACGCACCGCCGCCGTTTCTGGTGAAAACGTACGACATGGTGGACGATCCGAGCTCTGATTCGATAGTCTCGTGGAGTCCTACTAACAACAGCTTCATCGTTTGGGACTCGGCTGAGTTCGCCAAAGTACTGTTGCCTAAGTATTTCAAGCACAACAATTTCTCCAGCTTTGTCAGGCAGCTCAATACTTACGTAAGTGTTCTGTTTGCTGAGTGTTTCGTTGGACTATATTTGCTTGGATGTTTGGTAGATTTTGTGTGAAATGGAGCACTCTGATAGGTCTCTATGTTTTCACGTTGGAGTATCGTCACTAATGTTGATTTGCTGCCTTTTACGTGTTTGATGCTCTTTTCTTCTTCGATTCTTTTATGGGGATTGTGCTTTGAGATATGGATGCATTAAGAAGTTGAAAAGCAGGGTGCTCTGTCCATTCGTCGATAGCTGAGTATTATTTTCATGTATGGTAGAAGTTGCTCTGTTATGTGCTTTGTGAATTGTTGTGGTGTTTACGTTTTCTCCATCTTATCTTACCTCTTGTATTCGTGGCTTTTGGAGAAAAAAACAGGGATTTCGAAAGGTCGACCCAGACCGTTGGGAGTTTGCAAACGAGGGATTCTTGAGAGGACAAAAACATCTGCTCAAGACCATCACTCGAAGAAAACCCGCCCATGGACCCCCTCCACAGCAACCTCAGCCCAACAACAGTCAGACCTCATCAGTTGCCGCTTGCGTCGAGGTTGGCAAATTCGGGCTCGAGGAAGAAGTCGAAAGACTCAAGCGGGACAAAAACGTGCTCATGCAAGAGCTTGTCAGGTTAAGACAGCAACAACAGACTACGGACGGGCAACTGCAAGCTATGGTTCAGCGCATTCAAGGCATGGAACAGCGGCAACAACAAATGATGTCTTTTCTCGCAAAGGCGGTCAACAGCCCTGGATTCCTTGCGCAGTTCATGCCACAACCCAACGATAGCTCACGACTCATAACAGAAGGAAACAAGAAAAGGAGACTGAAGCAAGACGGCGTCCCAGACGATAACTCCATCCGCCCAGTAGATGGGCAGATCGTAAAGTACCAACCTTTGATGAACGAAGCAGCGAAAGCAATGCTGAGGCAGATTATGAAGCTAGGCTCCTCTCCAAGGCTAGTAGATAACTTCCCAAATGTCCCCGATGGTTTCTTGATCGGAGATGTATCTTCACCTTCAAACGCATTGGACCGTATAAACTCACAGAAATTTCTCCCCGGCGTCACACTTCAAGAGGTCAGTTCAAATCCCGCGCCAACTTTCATCCCAACAAGTTCGTCACTTCCACAATCTTTTCAGACAACTGCTGAGTTAACTAATCAGTTTGCTGGTCCCATGATCGGTCCTCAAGAACAAGTACCTCTATCTCTCCCAGTGACAGATTCTATAATCTCCAATATTTCCAGAACTGCCCCTGAAACAAATACCGATGGAATTGGGCCACGTCCCGGCCCAGAGATGAACATTTTCATGGAGCCCACGCCAGAAATTCTGCTCGATGATGTTGTCGATGGTCTCGAGCCCGACGCTTTGGAATGGAACGACTCTTTGTTGGATGGGGTGCAAGAGCTCCCAGAGGTTAGTGATCCATTTTGGGAGAAATTTTTTCAGTCTCCGTTAACTGAGGCTGAGGTGGACGAAGACATGTTAGAAGGAAGCACGACGAAGGTTGTCGAGAATGGTTGGGACAAGACGAATAATAACGTGTCTGAGATCACAGAGCGAATGGGTCTTCTTTCGTCGGATTCTGAGAAAAGTTGATTTATTTCCTCGTGTTCATGGCATGGCACTGATGCTCTCTCTCTCTAATCAGTCTCTGCTACTCCTCGCTATATATGGATATATATATAGATAGATAGATATATAGATATATATTTTGAATGATCGATGTAATTCCCTGTATGTGTGTGCGAATTGATCAAATATTACTAACAAAGTAGTCCCAGTTGTCTATGGAGAATGATATATATACATATTATGCCTCATGCGTTAGGTAAAATCTGAAACACAACTACATTCGTTAGAAATCGATATCGTTTAGTAGAAGTGCTATATTATTACTTTCGCAGCGAAAACGACGACACCATTTTTACGCGTTTCTTTTGTTTTGAATATACAAATAATTTTATTAATTTTAATGTAATAAGACAATGAATCCGCGTGATTTTGAGGGAAACTATTACAGCGCCAACGGTCACCACAAAGGTTTCCAAATTAGTCAAGCTTAATTAACAACTGCTCTGTGTCAAGAGCTAGGGTTTCATTAATGAATGCTCGTCAGATTAACTAACTTACCATTATTACATAATAAACTGAATACAATTTAAGGAAAGTACATTCAAGATTACAGATTGCATATCCGTCCGTGGAGATCAGTCTGTTATGTTATGTGAGAGAGTTCAACCACACAGTCTTTTATAAATGGATGCAATAATACTAATCCCCCATTCTTGATCGCATACGCAAAACCCTATTACATACTAAAAAACCTCTGCCAATAATCAAAACCAACCACAGTTTTGCAGAGATCCTCGCAGTTCTTTATTTGATCGATGGAAGGAGAAGGGTCCTCCAAGAAGAAGACAATGGGCAGGCGCAAGATAGAGATGAAGAGGATCGAAAAGAAGAGCACCCTTCAAGTGACCTTCTCCAAGCGAAAGGCGGGCATTTTCAAGAAAGCAAGCGAGCTCAGCGTTCTCTGCGGGGCTGAGATTGCAATCCTCATTCAGTCTCCGTCGAAGAAGATGTATTCTTTCGGGTATCCTTCCGTAGACTCGACGATCCGACGTTTTCTCACGAACGACGTTTCGAGACAGGATTCTGATCGTTCTTTCGTGAAGAGGTTGGAGTACGCAGATGCTGTAAGTAAACTCGATTTGGAGAAGAGTTACCTTCGTAATAACAATGGCAGCAGCGACACTCATCAACAAGAACATAATGGACTGTGGTTCGAGGAGTCGGTCGAAGGCATGGGATTGGAAGAGTTGGAAGAATACTTGGAGCAACTCAAGGAACTGAGCGGTAATGTTCAGCGTAGGGTGGCTGAGATCAGCGAAGAATCGGCGAAGAAGAAGAAGGACGAAATTCTTGATCATCAGCCTCAGCAGTGTGATTCTGATGGCGATGAAGAGTTTGACAAGTTATTACAGGGATGTGCTGAAGCAGTGCTGCTGAGTGGTTCTTTGTCTCCCTCTTTGCCGAATGGGAAGGCGGCGGAAAGTGATCATAACAATAACATGGAAGGCCAACTGCTTGGTGAAGATAAGGAGAGCATCGACAGCTTAATCAATGGCTATTTGCTTGAGAATAATGACGTTGGCAAGTCAGACTTCAGTTATTTACTTAATCTTGAGAACGATGACGTTAACATGTTTGAGTATGGTCAGTTCCTTGATCAGTCATCGTATTATATTTAGGGTTAATGCGTCTCTATCAATAATAATGTTTGTCCTTGCGCACATATCTTAGGTTTTAACGTACGAAAATACTCATTTGAAATTGTAACTCCATATAGTATCTCTTTTGCGTTTTCGATATGTCATAGATATTTGGTTGTGAGAACGAATTCGAACATATATATTTCATATGCATAGATCACATCAACTTTCTCGACATAAAATCCAAAGCAACTGCCCTAACGTTTTGCTGCAACGTCGTAGTACCCAATGATGAAATTAATCTCCTATTATAATCGTTCACGAATATGCCCAGCAAACCAATGCTCTCAATCCACTATAACTTGCAAGTTCAACCAATAAACGAGTCAGCTTCTTAAGAACTCCTTGTCCAAAAGAAAGATAAAAGAAAGGAAAAAAAAAGATCATATTTAAAGATGATGCAAAACTGCTTCAACAAATCGAGGCAGTCTCCATTGATGCAAGACGTGATATTAGAAGAGTCGCCAGGGACGATTGACGGCCCCAAGCGCATATTAGTGGTCATGGATGCGCTCAGGGAATTCTCCGTAGATTTGATCGAATGGGTCCTAAAGAACTTCACTTTCAAGCACTGCTGCACAATTACGGTCCTCGGCATCAAACCCTGGCTCAATATCCCATGTATTAATAAGCTCTATGCAACACCCTTTCATTTTAGGGTCATAATTGATAATGTCAGAATCCACATATATATAACTTGTATTACTTTGTGGGCATGATGCATAATATAGTGTCTGCAAAGACCTGGGCAGGGATATGGAGTATGAACTTGGAGGATTTATCGACCTTCCATGAGAAGGAGGAGTTCAAAAACGATCCAAAGTATCAGAAAGTGCGCCATCTTGTCGCGCTTTGCGAGACATACGGGGTAAGGTGTAAGCGTACGCATATCGACCATATTAAATTTATGTTCGACGTATATTATATCCTTGTTTATTTGGTAGGTGGTTCCCGAGATAAGAACTGAAATGGGACACCCATTGAGGCTTCTAGTGATCGAGCAAATCACCAGCCTTCATGCTACGTTAGTGGTATTCGACAGGTATTTTTGCATAAGCATGAGATGAACGTATATAAATCTAAGCTATAAGATTTATTATTATGTTTTGAGCATTGGCTATGGCAGGCACCATGACAGAAAGTACATAGAATACTATGCAGAGAAAGTTCCTTGCCACATGGTTGTAATGAACGACAATGGAGAAGCTGACCTTGTAAGAAAACACAAGTGCCACGAAGAAGGAGGCACCAGTACCCCTCGTGTATCGGATTATTCTCTTTCACAAAGCTCAAACACTACATATTCTAATAAGTAAGAACTACAAGCAAAATAACACACAGATCTCATATCATCTGACGTCGTTGTGTGTGAGACTGAGAGGAGAATAATGAACTCTAACTATTATTCATGTCTTTTTATTGGCTTGCTGCCGACTATAATCGGGATCGAAAGGGAAATAATGCTTCTAATCTAACTAACGGAGGGTATTTTCGGGTGCTCACGTATATCTTCGTTGATCATCAAATGTGTCCTCGGGGCATATTGGTAAATAGCATCGCGAAATTTATGCTTACGAAATACAACGTATGAAGAGCAGCGAAGTCTTAGAAAATCTTCCAAATTGTGGAATGTTTTCAGCGTGAAAAGCGTCCTTTTGTATTTCATTTCAGTTCAAAAGAAAAGCAGCATCCAATTGTCACAAATTTGAAGACGCTTACAAAAACTCCAGAAAACGTATACATAACAACACATAATGGCACGACTTGCATGCACACACACACATATATATATATATAAAATATCTTCAGACCTAGGAGGAGCTGGGAAATAATAGAACTGGTCTAAAAAAAGTGGCAGGCTTAAAGAAACTCTATTTTTACAGAAATAGAACACAACATGAAATATTTATGCGTAAATGTAGAATCTGTAATAATTCTATCAAAGAATTCGATCCTGGAGATCCGTCAATAAAGTGGATGCCAGAGAGCTCAGCTTCTTACCAGTTTCACCAGCCATGTTCTTGAGGGATGAAATATCTTGTTGAGCCTGATTATAGATGAAAAGGAAAACGATGATTTAGGATTGAATCAGGCAATCTTATGCCCAGAAAGAAAGCATACTCAAGAACGATTGATAGTGTGAGGAGGCGAGTGGATGTTTCTTCTTATACCTGGAAAGATAGGCGGTTAATCAAATCACTTGCAGTGAGGTCAACAGAATTAGTATGTTCGCCAAAGAGATCAGCACTGGATATTGATGATGAGCCCTGCATCATATGACCCGTATTATCTTTCTAAGATGGTCAATAAATAGCACTGCCAAGAGTTGCATATCTATGGCTTGAACCAAATAATCTTTTACCACAGTTGAGACCTTTTCCGTGGAGTTGAAGAAATTATGGCATGGATAGCTAATAAATAAAGGGAAAGAATCGTTGATTTTGATTTACTTTTAAAACATTTTCAAGAGATTCAACCTAAAGGCTGACATTGACTTCCAAATATGTCAGAAAGCATGTTCCATTTTTCTATTATTCAAAGATCTTCAAGAATCCAAAGAGGAGCACAGGACGTTATGGATAATCGACTAACATCATACAACTCCCAATTAAGGAACTCAAGTTGAAAGATAAGGAAAATTGGATATAAACATACTGCAAACTTCTGTAAAGTTGTTGATGCATTCACGTCACTTGCTGCAGCATTTTGGACCCCAAAAAACTGGGCCGAAGATATTGATTTTGCATTTGAAAACTTCTTCCTTGCTTCATCAGTTTCCTCAGCCTGAAGATATAAACCAAGTTATAAGGAATCGGCCAGCATCTAGGAACATTCTTCTCTCTTCTCCCACACTAAAAGCATTGTTTAAGAACTATAACATACTTGGACTTTTGATGCGTTTGAGCTATTCTTTCGCGTGAGGCCGCTATCCATGCCATATTCCGCAAAAAAATTGGTCGCCTTCGGAGCTTCGACATGGTTAACAACACGGCCACCACCAGAAACATTACCTGTTGACTGGTCATTTTCTGTATACTCAAATCGTGACGTAAAGGAAGAACCAGCTGTGGGAAGACTACTGTCTAAAGAATTGACTTTAGAAACTGGCTTCGGTGCCTCTTCAGGCTTCTGATCATACAGATTTTCACTAGGCTGCAGAGGATGGCATCATATTATTATGAGTAAAAATAGAAACTGATCGTAAATGCCGAAGAAGCAAAACAGTTATAATTAGTTCCAAAGCTGACAAACGGACTTCAATGACAGAAAAAAGAAAAACCGAGTCTCGCCTTAGTTGCTAGTTTTCTAGCACCTAGGCCTCCAGTCTTCCCTGTTCTTTTTGCACCAAGAGCCTTCTTCATTGTAATCTGTGCAACTGTTGGAGAAGCTCTAGGTGAAGCAGGAATATCAGACGATCCATTTTGCAAGGAACTTCCCTTCAACGCATCATTCACAGAACTCCCCTTAGGCACATCGCTCAAAGAACTTCCCTTAGGCGCATCGTTCAAAGTAGCTTCCTTCAGGTGGTCAAAAAATTCGGTAGTAGAAAATCCATTAGAAGGTTGCGACTGAGAAGTAACAGGTGATGAAGGTAAGCCCAAATCCTCAGAATTGCTTTTCGCGACTTCTTTAGCAAGCAGTTGCCTGTACAGTTCAGCAGCCCTCGAAGTATACTTGGCCTCAATTTTGCCTCCATCGGTCCACCCATGCTGTTTAAAGAAGACTTGAGCACGATTATTTCCACCAAAGCACATCATTTTCAATTGCTCGGGAGTCCACGAATCCATATTTGTAGACCTATATTGTTGGACAGTCTTGATTAAGAATTCAAAGCCATGAATCTCAACAAGGAAACGCGGTTCAGCATACATTACTTGGACAAAGATAATAGGACATACTTTTCCAAACTCATCTTATAGATAGGAAAACATGAAGTAAACACATGGAGAAACTGTAGTCACATGACAGTCAATTTTCCCTTAAAAGTACTCTTTTTTTCTCAAAGTTCTCCTCATTCATCTAAATCCATACGCCATCAAGTTAACATAATGGAGCAGTCATGAAAAAACCGACGAATCAAACAGAAATCGAGCGTAACAAAATCAAGAAAAGAAATAATCAATGACCTAACGAAGCTAACGTGTACGCCGAGGCTTCTGTGGACCCCAGAGCAGTCGATGCACAAGAATATCCCGTAAGGGACCGAGGCCCAAGTAGGGTTCTTCGCACTGCAATCGAAACACATCTGCAATTCACAAAATTAACAGATCTCAGATAGACCTCCAATTTCCAACATACAAAAAAAAAATCAGTTAATTCAAACAATTAACGAAGAAAGTTAAAGAAGACCTTGTTCTCAGGCTTGGATCTGAGTTTGCGGAAAACCGCATTTCTGTCGGTGTAACTTTCGGAAGCCATCGCCGCAATAAAAATACCTAAAATCAAGATTACCAGGAAACAAACAACTCTCCCCTTCGACTGTGTGCGCGTGTGTCCTCTTACGTCCTTTCGGAGAGAACACAAAGCACGATGAGAAATGGAATGCGATCTGCGAATCACTTTTTTGCTCCTCTAATCTCCGCCTCTGCGAAATAAATGAGCTTGGTACTTGACGAAAATGACCTTTGGTACAGGGGCTATTTGGTCATTTAAAACGAAACTGTAGTTAATGTGTCGAGAGTCGAGTGAGTGCAGCGATAGTTCAACGGATAACTCATCAGCTCTATCGAACCACCTCAACCATGGCTGCTAACGTTCTGCCGCAAGTGTGCCCTTATCCTTCTTCTCATCTAACGATTTCCTTTTTCATCCCAGAATTGGGTTAATAGCTGAGCAATGTATACGATTTTCGTGTCTGAGTAGGCTCTTTGTATGATCCCAAGAAATCACGGTAGCTGCATGCATAAGGGACTCGCTTTTTCCTCTGCAATTTCTCATCGGCCCCTTTAATTTTCAAGGACTGGTCTGTAGCAGCAGCAATAGTTCTTACAAGGGTCGTAGGAATGATTCCTTAAAAGATGATGTTTTTTTAATTTCTATATCGAACTCACTGGTCTGCCTTCTTTGTTTCTGGTGTTAAACGTGTTTGATCGTATGCTTCTGAGACCTTTTATTCTCTGTATGAACGTGTTTATAGTTCAGGCTTGTGGGTTCCTCGGTAGAGACCAAAACAGGGCAGTGTTTGAGTTTCACTTCGGCTTCTCTTGCAGTTCACTTTCGAGCATTGAGCAGAAAATGGAGTTGTGCAGAATCATGTCGAAGCGAAACGCCGGAATCCATACTACCATTCGCATTCGAAGAGTCATTGCAGGCGTCGGAGTTGAGATCGTCTTCCCCGTGTAAGTGCATCTCACTAGCCGGTGATTTTCTTTCCTTTCAACTTAGTCCGATTGTCTGTGATTTTATTACAACTGTTAAAACGACTGATTCTACTCTCATTGCCATCTTTGCTTTAATGGTGGTTGATAAACGCTCTTCATCTCCGTTCTGCGTCGATATTCTATCCTGTTACTTTCCCTTCTCTGACCATTGTTGTACGATGAATCATTAGATATTCTCCCAAGCTGTACTATTTGAGAGAAAAGCTTCCAAGGCTCTCCACTTTCAAGTGCGAGAGAGAGAGAGAGAGAGAGAGAGAGAGAGAGAGAAAACCGAGATATATATATATATATATGTATATATATTACATTACTGATGAAGACGAGCTTCTCTTCAAGGCTGTTGTTTCTTGTACTTAGCCATATTTTGGTGACTATGTTTGCGTATTGAATTGAACTCTCAAGCTCGGTTCCATCCTTTGGACTTATTTTCAGCTGTCCTGTGGTTAGATATTTTTAATTCAAAATTATCAAAAGCTAATAAAATTGAGAAATACTATGATAATTATGATTATATTAGTGCATAATAATTCAGAACAAAAAAAAAAAGAAAAAGGAAAATGCTATAGAAGAGCTTCAACGCATAGAAGGCATTTATATGCACAAAGAAAGTCATAGACTGGAACAAATGCCACCCATCACTTTCCTTTCCCATTTTCCTCCTCATTTAATTAACAATTGCTCGAGATTCCTCTTGATGAACTCATCTTCCCCTTTTTTCTTAATTGGATGGTTGAATGATTAAACTTATCTTCTAATTTTCTTCTTCTCCATACAATAGGGGGTTGTAAAACTCCGAGGAAACAGATATTATTGGATTTCAATGGTTGTGTTTTGTGTTGTTGAAGAACTGTGCATAAACCCAGTAGTCTATACGCTTTAAGTGGCTTGCAAACGAATAATTGAAAGCTGTTTGCGTTTAGCCGTATATGAAATTGTTGTTTGTTTATTTGGAAAAGACCAACAGTTTCTCATCAGTTTTCTTGTTTCTCTGGTGAGATTCGTTGATAAATTTTCGATACCTAATTGAGAACGAAAAGGATTTGTGAATCATGGGAAAGCAGGGACCTTGCTCTCACTGTGGAGTTACAAGTGAGTTTTCGGAGCTCATTACACAGAAATTTCCATCAATTTTCTGAAGCTACAGAAATTTATTATCTGATGATCAAGCGTTCATTCGATCTGATTGTTTGGGTGTTTGATTTCCTAATTGATTCTTTTGCTGCAATCAGTTCTTACAACCCGAATCACACTTAGCTTACAATGGGTCTGAGCTATCGTAGAATTTAAAGCTTATTTTCTTACAAACATTCATTTGGCTTTAATTCCGTAGGCACACCTCTCTGGCGCAATGGCCCGCCGGAGAAGCCCGTCCTTTGCAATGCCTGTGGTTCGCGGTGGAGGACGAAGGGCAGTTTGGTAAACTACACTCCTCTCCACGCTCGTTCTGAGCCCAATAGTTTGGATTATAGCAAGCTGTTGAAGGCAAAAGCTACAGCCATTGTGAAGACCAAAGAAGCCAAGGTTCTCAAACGAAAGCCTGATAGTGATGTTGCTTCAGCAAGCCTGGGATTTAGCAAGGTGTTCGATGAAGAAACGGGCAATAGATCAAGTTCTGGTTCTGCAATATCGAACTCTGAGAGCTTCGTCCATGATGGCAATGCTGATGCTAGCGAGTGGACAGGTTTGTTATAAAATCTTGTACGTTATTCGCATTGTATGAAAAACCTTTGATGCAAAGTTCTTAACCTTCGTTGTGCTTGGGAACTTATTGATGGTGATGTTTCATTACAATGGTCTGATACATTATTTCTTCACCGTATCTTCGGCAGGTCCATCGCAGCCAGTCGTGTGGGATTCTGCGGTGCCTTCGAGGAAGAGAACTTGCGTTGCTCGTGCGAAGCCTTCCTCGGTTGAAAAGCTCACCAAAGATCTTTACACGATATGGCAAGAGCAGCAGCAATCGTCGTGCTTGTCTGGATTTTCTGAGGAAGATGTTCTTCTTGAGACAGACAAGCCAATGGTGTCCGTTGAGATTGGACATGGAAGCGTTCTCATAAAGCATCCGAACTCCATAGCCCAAGCAGAAGAATCAGTGGCGAGCTCGCTTTCTTTTGAGACCAAACAAGATACTGTGAGCTCGATGCAGATGGTGTTTGCTGCACCCGTTGCTAACACTGGGGTAGATTCGTCAAATGGAGAAATGAAGAAAACCAGAAGGTAAAAACAATGTGTTAACCATAAGTAGATATTCAATCAGAGTGCAGCAGAAATCTTTTCGTCGATTATTTTATCTCTAATGTTTTGCTGCTTGTTTTTCTAATGTCTTACAATATCAGGGACAAAGATCAACTTGGAGAACAGATTCTTAACCACAATGATTCACAGCTTCGTAACATATATTCGCAAGTTAGTTGTTTTGTTTATACTTCTTTCCGCATATGTTTCTAGTGTAACGTTACGGATTAGTAGTCTTGCCATTTGCTGGTTCTTCTAACTTCATTGATCAGACGTAATTTGTGAAACTAATATTTCTTTCTGAAACTGTAGGATTTCGAAAGTCACAACGTTACAGAACCCAAGACAGGGGCAGCCCTTATAGGAGTTGGAGCTAAATATTCATTTGATATGAAAAGTCCACGTGGCTCACAGCCCCATAAACATAAAGGTAGCAAATCACTTTGAGTAAAATACATGTCGTTGTTGTCATCTTAGGCACATAAAAAAACTAAAACGCATTTTGCTGCAGGGGAAAATGTTGTAGTGAGAAACCCAAGTGGAAGTAACATGAATTTACCTCGTGACCACAAGGAGTTCAATGTCAAAAATGGTGATATCTCGAGCTCAGACCGCCTTTTCCCCTCTCAAGATGACAATGGGTGCCCAGTGAATGAAGTCTCAGATTTTGCAGATGAGATTTCTGACCAGGATTTGCTGCTCGACGTTCCATCCAATGGCTCTTTTCCACAGGCCGAGCTTTTGATTCCAACTTCAAGAGCAATGTTCTAGCTTCCATTTTATGCGATGGGTCATGCCTACTTTTTATGCTTCCTTTCCTTTCACACGGCGGTTTAAATATTATTGCATATCACATGACCGTGTAATGTTTTGCGTTTTTCGCACATTTTCTGATGGAAAAAAGAAGACATAAACTTGGTCAATTGTATTTCTTGGTACTTGACTTGTTTTTCGGGCTACCTCCGCCAAGCTTTGTCATACAAAGCAAAGATACATAACATGCAAGATTGGATAAGGCTAGGAACCTCCTCAATGGCATTTTTCTTTTGTCGTTAGAGTGTGTTAGAAATTTCAAGTTCGATGAAGAAAGACTAACTGTTCGACGTTGAATCAACAACTAGAAATGGCTAATCAATGGCGTTAGGAGGGTAGAATGAAAAGCAAAAGAGAAGAAAAGAAAGACACGATTTTTATTTGATCAACCGGTCATGGCGCAAACTGAAACATAGTTATTGGCCAAACAAAACGCATACGTTCGAAAGACGTTCAACCCTGTTTTCCCCGCATCTTTGGAATCGATACCTTAGGATCTCCAAACAATCGTTTCCGATACATCCAAGAATTCCAACATCGCCAATCTTTTCTTTACCCATCGATGAGTAAGTCAACTGATGCTTTCTAACACCACCAAGTGCCTTACACGCCCTTGGCAGTCCATCCTATAACTATTTCATCTCCTCCTTCATTTTCTTACGTATCCCTTGAACTTCCACCACCATCACTTCATACCCCAAACTCGCAACTGTAGTCAACATTACTTGGGCTTCGTTTTTCCACATCGAAATCGAGCCCAGAAATCTCAACACCGTCCTCACCTATCCTCGACAGCTACTTTAGCACCGCCCAGCGCATTCCTGAAAAACTTTCCGTTCCCCAGAATAATACAAAGCGCCGGCGAAGGCGACCTCATCCCTTAATGGAAACTCGCCGTCTAGGAGAGACACGATTAGGGTTTGGGTCACTTAGGGTTGAGTTGGCCAAGCAACCAGCGCCACGGCTGGTGCCAATCGATCGCCGTGAATTGCGTCCATTTCTACTTGGTAGGTGAAAATACTCGATTCACGTTTGAAAATTGGGATTTTTCTTTATATAGTTTCATTTTCCCGCCTTTTTTCTTCTAAACTGTAATTAAATCTAAATAGAGCCCAACAGGGCCCATTAGAGAAGCAAAAGCCCAGCCCATGACTGAAAGTTTGTGGATGAGGATTACAATTGTGGCAGAAAAAACAAACAAAATAATAAAATGTTTTCCTTTCCAATTTAATATAAATTAAAATTGTAGCGCATGCAAAGGCCAAAGGGTAAACGACAGACTAATTCTACACTTGCTTTTGCCTCCTCTTTTTCTATTTCTGTATCCAATCATCTCTCTCTCTCTTCAAGATTCTGATCTCTGACGATTTTTCCCAAATATATTACGCGGTAAGCTCTATAGATTTCTGCAATGTCAATCCTTACCAATATCATATCCTATGACATCATTGGATTCAATTTCGATGATCATTATCCGGTGAAAGCTGAATTCCCCAGCTGAGCTTTTTACGTATATGCTTTTATTTGATTTTGCACGATAACAGGTGGTTGAGGAGGTAATATTGAGAATGGCGTGTAGGGGTTTCTGGGAGTGCTTGTTGAAGCTTCTGAATTTCCTTCTACTTATCGTTGGTCTTGCGATGATTGGGTACGGCGTGTACCTCTTTGTGGAGTACAAAAACGGTAGCAGAAGTGGTGGCGACGATTGGCCGATTGGGCCTTCAAGCGGAGAGGTTGTACAATATGGTCGACCCCTGTTAATCACCGTGGCTTTTGGAGATAGCATTTTGGACAAGTTGCCCGAGCCTTGGTACGATAAATTACTCTGCTGTTACCTTAACTTGGTCTACTCTAGAATGTTAACAATGAAGCCTTTGCCCGAGTGTGGATGAATGCACTCTCAAGTGCAATGAGTGAGGCATTCTGTTCGTATGAAGTATCTCTTCCATTATTGTGCTTACCTTTGCAGTTTCCTGATTGCAGGTTTATATATCTATTCACTGGCATTGGTGTAGCTCTTCTCGTTATATCATGTTGTGGTTGCATTGGAACGTGTGCACGCAATGGATGCTGTCTGACATGTGTATCCTTCCCCATCGTTGTGATTAGTTACGGTACATGTAAATGGTTGTTTTATAGCCCTGTGTGATTTACGGTCCGCTATAGTGGGTTCAAGTTAATGTCGATCCCATTACAAAAGTGTGTTTGGCTTTTGGCATTGTAGCCTTTTCATGGTCTCTACAATAGGATTTGGTGATGATTTCAACCATTTGCCCGCAGCGACTTGGATTTTATATGGAATCGAGATTGAAATTGCTACAGCTAATAGGATTTTTTAGCCATAGTTTGGTACATCTGTCACGTTCTTGGGGTTATTTTTATGGTTGTTATTTTTCTGGATTAATGTTCTCCTCAACCTGTGAATATATGAATCTGCTTAAATTTTGGCATTTGGCGATGTTGCACTCGTCCAATTCATGTTAACATCCTTAAGTCAACAAAGTATTCGGTGCTTGTGGTTTTGCTGATATTGTTGGAGCTAGGAGCTGCAGCTTTTATATTCTTCGACAAAAGCTGGAAAGAGGTGAGGCTTTCTGTCGCCATTCTTTCTGTGCAAAATGCTACCTCCTGAAACTAATGCGACTACGAATTATACAGGAAATTCCCAAGGACAAAACTGGAAATTTCGACATGATATATGGATTCATGCAAAAGCACTGGAAGATCATTAGGTGGGTTGCTCTTGGAGTAGTTGTTCTAGAGGTATGCCCATCGTTATCATGCCTTACAACCATCATTGTTTACTCGTGTATCAAAATGTTGCAGATTTTTACACTCCCTTTTATTTTATTAACTGATCTCCAAATTTCAGGCCCTTGTCTTTTTGCTGGCACTCATCGTAAGGGCTGCAAATCGACCAGCAGATTATGACAGCGACGATGAGTACATGGCGGGACCCAGACAACAGATTCGACAGCCACTTGTAAATAGGGCCAATAATCCATCAACAGCTGCCTCCGTCCCAACGCTCGAACAACGCCCAAGTAGAAATGATGCTTGGAGCGCACGCATGAGGGAGAAGGTATAGAGTATTTCTGCCCTCTACATTTTCTTGAATCTCAAATCCTCTTCCGCCCAAGCACATCACTCAATGCGATTGACCTTTATGTAAATTGGAGCACAGCACAAACATGTTTATCCCTAACTGATAGAAGTTTACCGTTCATACGATTTTCAATGGCTTGTGAAACAGTATGGACTCGACACTTCTGAGTTCACATACAACCCTTCAGATCCTAACAGATACCAGCAAGTTTCTGCACAACCACCGCAAGAGGAAAGGAGTCGCTGCATCATCATGTGATTATTTATTATAACTGCTCTCTTTCTTTCGTATTTTGCGTGTGAGCTGTGAGTGTAATTACGCGGGTTCGAGGAATTTTGTATCTTATAGAGTTTGCTTGTCTCTGCATTTTCTGATGTTTTTTTCTTCTTGAGATGTGTCCTGGTTAAATCTTTTCTAGCATTGTCGTTTGATGTTTTATCATTCTTAAGCTGTCGTTGTTATGTAAGCAAGGACAAGAGTGTCCGATATTTTATGCCCAAAATGTTAGGAAGATTTATAGCTGGGATTTTTTTGTGTTCTTTATCAAACTCGATTCCATGAAATAGTTTGATACACTTAAAAGGTTAAACAAGGGAGACTATCGTAGTAGTCTGTTTTGACGTGAGAATGAACACCAAGTAAAATTGAATAATAACAGACAATAATTAAGGTTTAGATTCATTACCAACAATAAGGAAGGTGTACGCTGACTGTACATTCGCCTCATTCTGAAGTCAGACTACCTAAAATATACATCTTCCGAAATGTTGGGCACGCACTTAAATATATATATATATATACATATATATGGCCAATAATTTGAAGCACGTTGGTACCAAGTTATTATTTTTAGTCATTTATTGAGTAAAACGAGTCAATTTAAATAAAATCTTATATAAAAAGTGAAAGGTCTATCTGGTCATGACATGATGGACCAAAACTCGTCAACTTTTCAGTAATAATAAAGTAATAATTTGAAAAGGGACTAAATCGTTCATTGTTTAACATGTAAACTGTCATGTATTAAATATACTTGAAGTGAAGACTTAATAGTCCGTTGAGTATAGCAAAAACAAAATTTTCAAGATTGTTTAGTTCTTTATTACCATTCCATGTCTTCGACGAGTGATATTCTTCTTCTTCGTGGTAGTATATCATATTACATAACTAACCTATCAATCATCAAAGCCTATCGAATCTCAGAGACCTTAGACACCAAAGCATCTCTGAGACGATCTTCCTCGTAAAACCTACCTTCAACCTTGACAGAAGCTTGCTGAATCATCAGATCGTTGACCACCGAGACGCTCGCATGGTGGACCTCCAAATCCAACTCCTTGAGCGCCGACATAAGCTTAGCCGCTGGATGGTTCTTCTTACAGCACTGTACCTTTATCACTGCGTCTTGGCCTATGATCTTCACGCTTATGTCCATGTTTTCCATGGCCGAATTTTCTTTGTCCTTCGATGGAGTCTTTATTGGGCTGTTGGGATTTCTGCAACGTTTTTCCTTATTCTTCAAAGATTCGAGCTGGGCTCTGAGAGAGTCTCGATCTGACTCTGAGCTCTGAACCTTTGACTTGAGCTCTTCGATGTAAGAGATGGCGTCTCCCAAGAGAGACGCTTTGTCCATTTTGGACACGTTGGGGACGACGGCTCGCAAGGCGTAGAACCTTTGGTTCAGTTTCTCTCTCCTTTGTCTCTCGGCTTCTACGTGGTTCAAGGGTTCTTCTCTGCCGTTTGCTGGCTTTCTTCCTCTTTTCTTTGGCTTTTTCTCAGGCTCGGCGATTCTGCTGCTCTCGGCTTCTTTCATGTCGACGACGCCTTTCCGGCGGAGGTCCGGCGGCGATGGGGAAACGATCACGCCGCCGTCGGAAGTGAATGAGATTATGCCGTCTTTTTCGTTGTGGTTGCTTCCCCTTGAAGTTGTCCCTCTTTCCCCGTTTTTGAGGTCATTACAAGCGCCAAAAAACATGGGATTTCTTTTAAGATTGTCGCCGAAGCTCAGTATTTCGACTGACTCGCTCTTACAAGGGTTTGCTTCGAGCCCAAACTCGGAGAAGCTCAAGAAATCTCCTCTGTTCGTACCTAATCCGTTATTATCGCCGATGAAAAGATGATTCTCGGCGCTGGTAATAAACCCAGCTCCATTTCTTGAGCTGCTCCCCTCGCCGGCGCTGAAGCTGCCGACGTGTGAAAAGGGAGGAGGAAGCGGCGGCTCCGGCAACCATAACGCCGACGAAGGGTCGCTGCTGTATTCCAAAATCGAGTCCACGTCGAACCCATCGTGGTGGTCGCCGCCGTAGTCGAACAAAACCTTAACCTTATTCACAATTTCTGGGTTCTGAAGTATCAAATCGGTGGACCCCACCTCGACGACGCCGTTGGATAAGGGCAAGGGAACGCAGACCATCGTCCGAAACCCGTAGCCCATCGCCTGCCTCGCCCGCTCGCAGCCCGACGAGGCGAGGAGGTCCGCCCCGGCGACCCAGATGGGTCGACCAGGATTGAAGGCCGCCTGGGAAGGAAGGCCAGGTCCGCCGGAGAAGGATTGGGTCATCGATATGAGGAAGAACCACTCCGTGTCGGTGACCTCCACGTCGGCGGTCTCCGATTCGGGTTGCTGCTGCGCCGGCGGCGGGCTGGAGATGAGGGAGTTGAGCTCGCGGAGTATCCGCTTTCTGTGCGCCTGCTCTTCCGGCGAGGCGGCGGACGACGCCTCGGGTCGCCTTGCGTTGGTGGGGTCGTAGTCTCCCCTGTAATAACCGTCTCCCCAGGTTAGGACACGGTGGTCGGCGGGGCACGACTGCCAGAAGATGGCGTACGTCCACGTGTCGCGCGTGTTGTCGATTAACGACATGAGCTTTTGCTGAAGGGTTTCTTGGTTGAGGAGCTGATGAGGGTTGTCGCCGGACTTCGACGCCGCCGCGGCGATTTCCATGGTGGACCAGTCGGCGGCGGACGGTAGTGTGTAATCGATCATTATAGGAGACGAGTTTTTCCTTTTTCCTTTTTCCTTTTTTTCCACTCCTACGCTAACACTACTGCTATTTATTTGATTCTTTTTAGCGACGTTACAGCGTAGTTTCCTTCCCCAGCAAAAGATTATTATTTAAATTTAAAAATAGCGTATACATGAAATGGATATATATCGTAAAGAACGGTGCAATGTATTCTAACGTTCAATTTATTACTCCAAATATATGTATATATGTTTTTCTTGCTATCTTATTTATAAGATATGGAATTATTATGAGGTTCTGCAAATGAGGAATTAAATCGTGTAGGAGTTATTTAATGTTTGATAGTAAAAGAACATACGACGACGAGTAAATTGGAATATAAGGAAATAAAAAATCATGTGAGATACCATATATTTAGATACATTGTCACGGAGGATTTGTTACCCTCGGGGAGACAGACAATTACAATGATCGAACTCTTGATACTTTCTTGATATAAGGCTTTCATCAAATCACGTAATTGTGAAGTCTTCATTCAGTTAACAAAAATCATAAAAATGTTGATGGACTTGGTATATCTTTAATGATTGATGAACATACAGTTTTTGTTGAAAAGCCATTTATGTCAATACATATCTATGTACGTATTAGTATGTAGTAAATGAAAAAATGAATAAATATCTATTATATTATCTATATTGTTATATAATTGGGGAGAGGGGAATTCAAACTGCCAAATCAAAATTGATTTGGTCTGTAGTTTTTTATTAATAGATAATAATATATTCTATTTAAAGTAAACAGTAAAAAATAAATCATTATACATAAATAACCACTCACTACTCTTATTTAATTATTATGTTTCCCCTCTATTTTTAGTTAAAATTAACATGATTTAATTTTATATTATTACACACGCATTTGAGTGTGCATAATATACTAGTATTAAGAATGAGGGGTGACTATTAGCCCTGGTTTTTGTCTGTAAAATATTTACAATTTAACCATCTATTTCTAATTTTCTTAATTAAATAATTACATATTTAACCCCTCAATTTTTGGTTATTATACTTATACTACTACTCATTATTTTTTTTTATATATAAAATTATATTTCATCAACTCAACATTAATTATAATTTCAAATTAAAATTAGAACAATTATATTTTAAGCAACGGTAGAGTGTTCAGAAAGTACTGCTTTTATTACTGCGTACCGCGTTTGGTTTGAGGTCAGGCGAAAGAGAACCGGCCGCGACACTTGAGGAAGGGACATTTTTGGATGATTCTTGAAAAATAAAAATGTCCTCCTTCCTCGAATATATCATCAAATCTCATGGCACGTTTTGCTCGTTGCTTCGCGTGAAAACGACCTTTAGGCTTTTGTTCGTATATATTTATTTAATATCGTTAGTTTAAAATATGAGGCTTTGGTTTAATCAAGTACGATGTAATAATCACTGCATGTGGAGGTGCTTTTCTTACGCCTTATCCCATCACCGAGGTTTATACTTTATTATAGTGAAGTGTGGTGTTCATATGTGATACGTATCCTTAGTTTCAATTTCATTTCATCAAAGAAAATGACCCGTTTGTCCATACGAATCACAAATGACTGAGTTGATTTGTCGGGTCATAAAAAGGATAGAGAAGTAAGAATCTAATCTAATCGAATCAAATCAAATCGAATCAATGCCTGGCCAAGCCAAACACATCTTAGTAGTGGTGTTGGGCAACAAGTGTACTTTTATTGTAATAATCAAACCGTCACCTAAACGGGTTTAATTGGGTCGGGTCATTTTCAAGCCCAATTGTGGCCTTTTATGAATCTATTTTAGTATAAAGCTATTAAACGTCTCAACATTCGTACTCCCCTCTTCCTTTTCCCATGCATGTAACAGTAATAATCAATTTGGGCTTAGTCGGATTCGGAAAATAATTTCCACCTTATATATGATATAAATTTATTTACGTATGTACAAAGCATTATGCTCTGTTATCTTGCGAACCAAGTTTCTGCATTGGAGAACAAGTCAAACAACACATCCTCTCAACGTCATTTGAAAATTACTAGCATATTTCTTGTAAAGTCGACTCCCTCTATTACAAAAATATAGACATTATTATGAAAATATTAGAAAAAAAGGCGATGGGTCGTCAACTATACGTGTGAAATCAATGTATATTAATTCTTCCTTTTGTGTTTGTATTAGTTGACATGGAGACCTTTTTTGGGTTCAGCCTTATTTGACCCGACTTTGTCTCGCGGCTATCAATCGGGCTAAGATAATAACATTATTAATTAATAGCTTTAATTTAGCTCATATACATCACAAATGAATGATGGGCTATTCAAGTCATTTTATTGTTTATGATAAATGATAATACTATGCGTTTAATTGGGGTCGGGAGTCGGGAGATTCTTCAATTTAATAATAGTCGACAATTAAGATAAAGCCTCGTCTATTTTAGCAATTGTGTCCATCGAGAATGGGGGAAAGGATATTATTCCAACAATATCAAAATGCCGTATTTTAAAGCCATTAACATTGTTACAATATTTATCTTTTTTTTTTTACGTTCCCGAGGTATCCCCACACAGCCCGGCGCTACACACTCCAGAGATGGGACTGATCCCCGGGACAGATGGATGCGTCCCAAACCCATTCAACAACGATGTCATGGGCTTTGGGCACATGAGGACTTCTCAAAGGAAATGTAGTGATGTGGGATTCAATCCTTTGACCTCCTAGCCACATACCTTTGAGGCATCACCTCAACCACTAGGCCAAAGGGTCATTGGTATTACAATATTTATCTATTAAAATTATAAAAATGGGTCATTAAGTATGCCAATTTCGATTTTGGGTCACTATGTTTGCCAGTTACAAACTTAGGTTAAGTATGTATATAGTAACAAAACTGGGTCACTGGCCTCTTTTTCTTATTATATACATACTTAGTGACTCAAATTTAACTATATACATACCTAGTGACCTAGTTTGGTTACTGTACATATACTTAATGACCTACTTTTGTAACTAATGATCCAATTCTTTACTATATACAAACTTAGTGATCTATTTTTGTAACCGACAAACATAGTGATCCAAAATAAAAAAATATGGTATATGACCCATTTTTATAATTTTGCCATTATTTTCGCTTTACAAGGTAAAGTTCGCAGTTTTGTCATTTTAACATTAAATGATTTCATAAGTACCATCCAATAATACACTTAATCATGACAAGCCAATAATTGAAGATTTTATTTTATTGTGACAATTACCTTGAAATCTGCTAGAAATAAGGATCCCTTCATCACGCATAAATACCTGGAAGATTTTAATTGCTCGTCTTATTTTATATAGTTATTAGTGTGCATATTTACTTGGCTACAAATTATTCTTAATAGTATATTTTTTCTTTTTTTTTTTTTTTCTGATTCATCTACTATAGACATAATGGAATTTTAGCATATGTGATAGTAGCCACTCGCATCAATTTCCATTTTCTTTTTCTTGATTTGATATTTATAGTTTGGATGATATCAATTAATGTGTTGATGTAGTAACTAGCGAACCGATATACAACGACATTTTATTATCCCAAGCTAAAGATAACAATGTAGATAATTATCCCATTTTTTTTATAATAATACTATAATTACTAGAAAATATAATACGCAAGTCATTCCATCCAACTTCGCAATCATGCAAAGAAAACGTTAATTACTAGAAAAGGCCTCCCCTCTAAATTAAAGGCGATGACACAACACAATGATGGTTATTGATGGGTTAAATTTAAATAAATAATATACCCAAACCATCTTTAACATAATGGAGATGGGGATAAGACGAGCGAAAGCAGAATATGTAACGCCAGACAACGAAAGCCATCACTAAAATATTTAAATAAATTAATTATAGAATGCGAATAAGGTTCTGCCTCAGCCTCGGAGTTAGGTTCGTTCTTTCATTTGGTTACGACTTTTATAAAAGATAAGAACGACCCTCACCCCACAATATCTTATTCGTATTTCTTATTATATTATGGAAAAAATAAGATGCAAAAGTAAAATAAAATTATAATAGATGACGTGTAAAATTCAGAAAGCCCACCCAATAAGTAACCCTCTCTCTTCCCATTCCTCACGCTCGAAGCTTTCGAAAGCCAACTTTCCCTTTCTGCCTTTTGTGTCCATACTTGTTCACACACACACACTTTGCGCACCAAGAACACGCACTAGCTCGACTTTAATCGTAAGGGAGGAATAAGATACACATATATAACACGAAAACGAGCCATCTCTCTCCTTCTGTGTGCAGTCACTTCTTCGTTAGTGGCTATAATAGCCTCATTTTCTTACACACATATAGTCAAAGAAAGCTGGCGATTGAGAACCGAGGTTCGGATATCCCTGAGATCAAGTCCAAGAACAGGCAAATGATGGTATGGGTTTTCTTTTTCTTTTTCGATTGAAGTTTCTATTTGTAGATTGATTTGATTGATTTTTCTATGTCTGCGTTGAATGGAATACAGAGAGCCGACGAAGAGGAGGATAGCGGTAGGTGGCCGCCGTGGCTTAAGCCTATGTTGAAAGAACACTTCTTTGTTCAGTGCAAGTTCCACGCAGATTCTCATAAAAGTGAATGCAATATGTATTGCTTGGATTGTATGAACGGCCCTCTTTGTTCGCTGTGCTTGGCTCATCACAAGGACCATCGTGCCATTCAGGTGCTTTTCAACAGCTTATTTTTGTGCAATTTCATATCTTCCTTTTTTGCTCGTTTGGGTTCTCTTTTGTCTCAAACTGTGCTTTTGGACGAAACAGATAAGGAGGTCGTCGTACCATGATGTAATAAGAGTTTCTGAAATCCAAAAGTATTTGGATATCAGCTCTGTTCAGACGTACATCATCAACAGTGCGAAGGTTGTTTTCTTGAACGAGAGGCCGCAGCCTAGGCCTGGCAAAGGCGTAACGAATACTTGCGAAGTCTGCGATCGAAGCCTCCTCGACACCTTCAGATTCTGCTCTCTAGGCTGTAAGGTAATAAAAAATCACAACTTCACTACTCCTATTTCCACATTGTCCTTATTGCATCGAAATGCATTATGTCGATGAGCTTATTTGGGATGCGTCTCTTGATTTTCGAAAAATTTGGGATGTTAAATGTGTGCTTTTTTTACTCCGTTCAGATTGTTGGGACATCGAAGAACTTCGAAAAGAAGAGCAAGAAGGCATCATCACAAGGGAAGAAGAGGTCCCAAAACTCCACCTCAGAGTCAGAAGATTCTTACAGCAGCAGTAGCATTGGACACCATAACCATCACCACAGCGTAAAATTCCCGAGCTTTTCGCCTTCGACGCCTCCTCCAACTTCCTTCAACCACGGAACGGCCAAGAGAAGAAAGGGAATTCCCCATAGAGCCCCTACTGGCGCACTCATGATGATAGAGATATGATGATGAAGACAGCATAAACTTGTCCTAAATTATCTCATCAACAACAAGTTATGAAGTATTAGAAGAAGAAAGATTCCCAGAAGGTAATGTAATGCAAGAAGCTATAGCTCTTCCTTGTACATACGAGCAGAAGAGAAGTATAGTGTTTGTATGATGTGGAAACCATAGTAAAATGGGTTAAAAGTAGAAAATTCAAATAAAATAAGACAATGTGTGTAGTATTACTGTGTATGTTGATTATAGTGTTTGTATTGTATGGTGCTAATGCTATTGGGAAGTGCTGATTATACTCAGCCATCATTAGCATGAAATAATGCGGGCTTTGTTTTCCTATTTTTTATTTCCTATTTGGTTGACTATACTTTGCATAAAGATGGCTCTTGTAATGCGTGTGAAACGTGAATTATTGCAAAAGCACATCAATTATTGAAAAAAATAATAATAAGTAAATTGTCACACCATGACATGAATGTCCATGCTCGAGATAAGAATTTTATTATTTGCAAGTACATGAATGAGACTTTGGTTCTATGCGATGTCCGATCTTTTTTAGGAATGCAATTACGGCATGACGTAATATGACACTCGAAGTGGGGGCCCCATCTGATAGCCGCCTTGTTCATTTATTGGAGATACGTGTCATGTTCTTATTGGTTCGACGAAAGCAACGTGTTTGAGAATGAGTCAACTCTGCCGTCCTTGGATGGAATAGAAACTTATATCGTGAGCGATTTACAACCGCCCGATGTTTTCAGCGGCTGGGATGGACTTTTGGCTTCTAGATGTTCCCAAAAGATGGTTCCGTTGACTAATTCGCACCCTGTGAGCCAAGTCAACTTTGGTAGGTTGAGAGTTGATGTAGTTAATTAGCAATATCATATAAATAAATGACTACCTCGTTACTGTAGACCATCTCCAATCGAAAAATTCATTCTCAAAGTCAACGCATTTTCAATCTCAAAATTCAGTAATTCTTCTCCAATCGACAGACCAATTTTCAAGCTCAAAAGACTATTATTGTAATATTCTCTTCTACCTCATATTTTAATATTACCCATTTAATTTACAACTTTATAAATTAAACCACATTGTTATTTTAATTCGATTAGAAAAAATAATGTCCCAAAATTAATAGAAAACTAAATTTTTTTGCATATAAAAAACATAGAAAAAATAATAATAACAGGAGTCCGTTTATATACTTTTATTTATTTTTTATTGTTATATGTGTACTTTAATAATTAAAATAAAAGGTAGGGTATATATTGTAATTTTTAAAACATCAAATGCATCTTTGGGGATATCTCATTCTCAAACTCATATATGGGTTTAAAACAGGAAAGATGAAGACGAAAACGCATTTGAGTTTTTGTTTGGTGTACGGTTGGAGAACATTTAGTATATCTTTTGGGTTTTTGGATATCGATTGAAGATGCTCTAATGCGTGTCATTTAAGGATATTACACATCTATAAAGTAAATCTCCATTATACCCCTAATTAATTATGTTATCTAATTTAATTTAATAATTTCTATTAAGATAAAGGGTAAAATTGGAAATAATTAATATCATTTATCTTCAAAACTGTAAAACGACATGTATTTGAAAACAAAAATAAATTCTAAAACGTCGTGTATTAAGGAGGGGAGGGAGTAATATTTTACCGTGCAATGGATATTATTACCTATTTATAATTATTATATATAAATAAATTATTAAATGTATGTTTGATAATGAATCGTTATTGTGTAGTTAACACGTGTTAGTGGGATATTTTTTCTATTTTATTATCTAATTTACTTTTTAAAATAGAGATACGTGTCATAGGTCATTTTGATTTCTATAATTATATCAGATATAATATGACATAAAATCGTGGCATTTATACTTTGGATTAAAAAAACCCAATCGAACATATGGACTGTAATTTTCTTACAAGCCCATAAAAAGGCGTCGCGGCAATAGACCAAAGCCCATTCAAATAAATAGGGGAAAAAAAGGAAAAATCAATTGTACGGATCGCCTTGCTTGTACCTCCTAAAGATCTCATCAGTCTTGGCGTTCCTAAACGCGCAGCAGCCGATCAAGTAAACGCAGACGAGGCAAGCGAGCGTCACGACAAGGACGACGTCCGCCTTCTTCCACTCGCCGGCGACGTTGGCAAGCAGCCCAGCCTTGCAAGAATCGCAGGAATAGCACAGCTGCGACTGCTCGTTGCTCCAATTCAAGCAGTCCATGTTCGCCGCGTCGTTGATCGGACTTATCCAATACGTCGGATTCACGAACGTGTAGCCGCACAGCGTCGGCGGTTTACAGCACCCCGACTGCAGTGTAAGAAAAAAAAGCCAATTTGATTGTCTTCTCCTTTCTATGGTCTATCTGTTTGTTTTAAGTTATAGTACCTGCAATGGAGTGATGTGAGCGTTGAAGAAGTCTTGAGCCATGGAATAGCTCTGATTCAGGCGAGCACAGTCGTCCAAAGAACTCAGGCAAATCTTAATCCTCTCCCACTTGAAAGAACTCCTCACTCTCCTCCTCAACCAGCCTGAGAAATCGTCGAGGTCGTATTCGAGGTAAGCCCGGCTAGGCACCAGGCGGCCCGACCCGCGGCTCGTGACGGAGAAGACGAAAACGACCAAGCACGTGAGGAGTACGATGAGGACAAGCATTGCCACGAGGTAGAAGATGAGAAGCTTGGGCATTCTCCAAAACCCGCCTATGAAGCCTGTTAGAGCTACCAAGAGTACGAGGATTCCGAGGATTATGACGGGCCATTGCAGGATGTTGATGCAAGAGTTGTCGGGCTGTGTTATGAGCCATATTCCGGCGCCGATGATTGGGATGGAGAGGAGTACGGCGACCAAGTTTATGGTTCCGATGACTTTGTTGCTCAGAGCCATTCTTGATTTGATCCTTCCTTCGGCTATGTTTGACTGAGGAGATTTTGCTTAGAGGCAAGAGAGTACTTTTTCTTGCAAGATGGCAAAGAAAAGAATATTGCAACTACGCTTTTTTTCACCAGGCCTCGATCTTTGAGAAGCTTTAGTGCAACTTTTTCAAAGGTGAAATCATGAAAAAAGGCGATATGTTTCTGGGCTCGAAAAACAGTGTCGTGTCCGTGCTTTACGTTACGATGTGGGGACTCATTTGATTAACGTTAACTGCGGCGGATCTTATGACGACAAAGATATGCATTTGCTTGCCAGAGCATGCAGTGGATTATTGATAATAGTAGAGTCGGCACTTCATACAATATATCCTCTCAGGAAAAAAAACTACACGGAGACCATAATGATAAAACACAACCACTGAAAAACAAACCCTCCATCTCATTATTTCATAGGTAATTATAATTCGATAGAGTTCCCATTAATAAGTCCCTTGAGAAGCACCCTTGATCTGATGCTCCGCCCTCTCCTTCGCATCTTGGGCGGCGTGCGTCACCCTCTCACGGGCACGGTCGAGCTGATCTGCGCCTATGGGATGTTTCCCCGTTGCATACCTGTGAGCAAATGAAGATGGGTTCGAATCATGTAACAAGAGGGTCGAATCTACTATGGATAAAGCTTGAGTTTTTTAACAGTCTCGTTGTGTGCTTACCTGTACATCCAGTAGAAGACGAAGCTGGCCGTGGCGCCTAACCCGCCGGAGGCGAGGAAGCCGGCGACGACTAGGAACGTGGTGATGGCGGCGGGGACGAGGACGGGGCTGAATATGACAAGCAGAGGCGTGGCGAGCACAAGGGCGACGACGGTTGCTGCGAGGGTCAGGCCGGAGAGGACCATAAGGGATCCGCCGAGGGTCACGGCGGTGGTGGTCTTTGCGATTTGGTGGCTCAGCTGCTGTTTCTGAAGCTGCTGGCCATGGGTTTGGGTTGTAGTAGTACTAGCCATTTGATGATTCTCTTTGGTTGGTCAAATTGAAGGCCGGCGGCGAATTTCTTGATCGAAGAGAGAGAGAGAGAGAGAGAGATGAGAGATGAGGCGGAGATATGTCGACGGCGGTGCTTAAGTAGAGAAGGGGATTTGCATGGTGGGTGTGCCACGTGTTAGAAGCTTAGAGACAAGTGCAGGGTTTGCATGATAGAGGAGCTCTGTACGATGAACACGTGTTTTTCTTGACCGAATGTTTAGATTTTATTTCATTTTGACACAAGCACAAATTTCTTAAATGAAAAAATGCAATATAGCCCAAATTGTAGACAAAAAATATATCAATTTATAGCCCAAAACTATCAAGGCCGACAGTAGTTCTAGTTGGTCCATTATTGTGGTAAAAAAACTCAAAAACTTTTCTTTCATCGTTCCTAGGAGTTTTTGCACTTCAGATGGGTCCAATAGAGTCTATGTTGGTTCAAAGAAAGGATATTAGAATAGAACTTGGTGAGAAATCTAATTTAAATTGAATTAATCACATTATTTATTTATTTATTTATTTATGTATTTATTTTCCTATCACTCAACTACACAATTCTCAACACTTAATTTTAGTTCGGCATTATTGTGGCTATCGAACAATCCCGATTTTATGCATGACTGGCTTATCAAACTTATGTGAGAGGAAAATAATAAACAAATGCCTTTTATTCAACGTGAGCTTATTTTACATGATGATGCATTACATTATTTATACTAGTGTCACAATCTCGATAATTAAGTGGACAATCCCTTTGATTGTGATTGAGATGCCCCAAATCACTCTTAATCACTAAAGTATATCTCTAATATTAATGAGGATGATTGATACTTCCTTATGTCTCCCAAACCAACCTTATCGCTCCATGATTTCCTCTTCGTGCTCTAATTTTGGCTTTGATTGAGGTGAGTTAATATCCCCCCGCAAACTGAGCCGGGGCCGTAGGCGAAGTTTGTGAGAGTGAAGAGCAAGAGAAGCTTTGGACATGGGTTAGTGAAAACGTCCGCCACTTGAGAGGAGGTAGGAATATATCTAGTGACAAGATGACCCAGAGCAACTCGTTCACGTACAAAGTGATAGTCCAACTCAATGTGCTTGCTTCGAGCATGAAAGACGGGATTGATAGTCATGTGTAATGCACTAATATTATCGCAAAATAAAGTAGGAGGATGTGATTGCCGAATACCAAGTCCTTGAGAACATAAGATAACCAAGTAACCTCAGCTGCAGTGTGTGCCATGGCTCGATATTCCGCCTCAGTGCTAGATCGTGAGACGGTGTGTTGCTTTTTGGCACACTACGAAATAGGATTAAGGCCAAGAAATGTGCAGTATCCAGTTGTAGAACGACGAGTAAGAGGACATCCAGCCCAATCAGAGTCCGAGAAGGCACGGAGATCAAGTGTTGTGTTAGAAGTAAGATGGTGACCAAGGTGGATGGTGCCTTTGACGTACCGCAAAATGCGCCGGACCATTTTAAGATGAGACTGATTAGGAGCATGCATGAATTGAGAGACAAAGTTGACGCCATATGCGAGATCCGGTCGAGTGAGGGTGAGATACTGTAATGCGCCAACGATGCCACGATAATGTGTAGGATCCGTGAGTGGAGTGGTGTTGTTGAGTCCCCTAGTTTTGGTTTCAAGTGGTGTGCTCATAGGTTTGCAGTCGACCATATCTGCCTTTTCAAGTATCGTAAGAGCATAGTGAGCTTGAGATAAATGTAACCCATCAGACGTCGAGGTAACCTCAATGCCAAGAAAGTGATGAATGGGTCCAAGATCTTTCATAGCAAACTCTGAATGTAGGAGCTCGATAAATGAATCCAAAAGTTGAGAGCTGGAACCTGTAATAAGCATATCATCGATGTACAAAAGAAGGATTAAAGTACCATAACAACAATTTAAAACAAACAGCGAAGGATCAGCTAGGCTGCAGAAAAATCCATGTTTTTAAAAGAAAGTACTAAAGCGATTAAACCAAGCACGAGGTGCTTGTTTCAAACCGTATAGCGCACGACGAAGCTTGCACACATGGTGTGGGAACCTATTGTCAGTCATTCCCGGGGGTTGATCCATGTAAATATCCTCAGTGATCGTACCATGAAGAAATGCATTTTGAACGTCTAGTTGGGCGAATATCCCAATGTCGAACTAAAGCAATGCTGAGTATAAGTCGGATAGTACCGGGCTTGATGACTGGCGAGAAAGTGTCGACGTAATCAATTCCATCAATTTGATGATATCCTTTTGCAACCAAGCGAGCCTTTAGGCGATCGAGAGTTCCATCCGGTTTAAGTTTTGCCTTGAAGACCCATTTGGAACCAATAACATGCATATTGTTAATTCTTGGAACAAGATCCCAAGTATCATTATGCCGAAGATCATCCATTTCTTCTTTCATGGCATTTCGCCATCCTTCATGTTGGAGAGCGCTTTTAATAGTCTTCGGCACTCGCGGAATTTCGTGGTGGATGACATTGAGGGCATACTTGGGATTTGGTTTGTGAGTACCAACTTGAGAGCGTGTGACCATAGAGTGACGTGCAGGGCATGAAGATTCAGGTTCATTAGGTGGATCGGTTGGAGATGTGGATTCGACGTCTGGAGGAGATGAAGATGTAAGGTCATCATCATGGCTAGGAACAGTAGGCGGCGGCAACAAAGGCGATGCGAGTGGTTGATCACAAGTATCTGTTTCCTGCAACGACGATGTAACATGAGAAGCGGGAAGAACTGTCCATGAGTCAAAAATGCTAATCCATTTATCATTCACCGTAGGCGCAGCATTTGAATTGTGAGTTTAAATGGAAACATGGTTTCATCAAACACTACATGACGGTGAAATAAAAATCTTTTGAGTAGTAGGATGAAAACATTTATAGCCTTTGTGACGATCACTATAACCGATAAAGACACAAGGGACTGTCTTTGGATCGAATTTATTCTTTCGACTATCCCATGTGTATGGGAAGCATTTAGAACCAAATATCCGAAGAAAGGAGTAATTTGGATGAGCACCCTGCAATTTGGAGAAAGGCGTATCTAAGTCAATTGCAGTTGATGGCAGTCGATTTATAAGAAAAACAGCAGTCTGCCTCTACCCATAAATATAATGGAGCATTACAATGAAACATCATTGACATACCTAATTCGCGGATTATCCTATGCCGTCGTTCTACCATACCTGATTGCTCCGGAGTGTGTGGACAAGAAATTTGATGAACAATGCCTTGAGCTAGGAAATGAGAGTTGAGCCTTGAATTTACAAATTCACCACCACCATCGGAATGAAATATTTTTATTTTCTTGTCAAATTGTCTTGCGACATATCTTTCAAAAGCAATATACACATCAAAGAAATCAGATTTAGACTTTAAAGGAATTAGCCATGTATAGCGCGAAAAATCATCAGTAATACATGCATAATAACGAAATTTTCCAAGAGATAAAATCGGTGCTGGACCCCATAAATCACAATGAATTTTATTAAAAATGGATGAACTGACATTACTTGAATGAGAGAAAGGCAATTTACTGAGTTTAGCTAATTGACAACTGTCACAAATAACTTGGGACTTATTCGGTCCTCGAACATCAATCAACCCCTTATTCTGTAGAGAAGTGAGAGTAGCCATATGAGGATGTCCCAGACGCTGGTGCCACAACTCAATAGTACCTGACTTGAATCGATGAGAAAAATGTAATTCATGCGGGCTAGAAATCACATATAGATCACCTTTACGCTGTCCCGTCATCAACTTGTGCCCTGTCTGTCTTTCCTTAATAGAGAAATCCACATTAGGAATTCGAAGTTAACAGGACAAGAGTCAGTAATATGGCTAATCGACAACAAATTCCTTTTTAATTTAGGCACATGTAAAACATTTTTCAAGGTTAGAGCTCGGTTATTACTTTCAATCCTAGCATCACCAATAGATTCAATTTTCAACAAGGATCCATCGCCTACTAGGACAGAGTCATTGCCAAAGTATGGACGTTTATTAGTTAGTAATTTAGCATTACCTGTCATACATTGAGTCGCTCCTGAGTCGGATGTCCATTCATTGTCTTGAATGGTGTTATCAAGGGCGAGCGCGACAAGAGCTTTAGGGATTTCATCTTGATCATGCACATGTTTAGATAGGTGCCAACATATTTTGGCAATGTGTCCCGCAACTCCACATATTTGACAAGTTTCACCCCGATACATTTCGCATTCTGTTGGTGTCATCCGGCGTTGCCCCGGTGGAGGTGGTCGACGACTTTTTTGGTCTTGCGTGTTGGGAAGATTGGAAGGGTTTTGATTTCGCCGATTATTGGAATTCTGATTGTGTGCCTGAAAGCCATGTCCATTTGAGTTGAAATTATTTTGAGGGCGGAAATTAGTAGAACCTGATTGTTGTTTCTGCCCATAAAGTGCCATCTGTTGGGTTGAAGTATTGGTGGTAAACCACATCTGACGCTGCTCATAGCCTTGTAACAACGCCACCAACTCGGAGTATGACGGTAGTGGTGGTTTCAACATGGTTGTAGTGAAGGACTCATGCTTTGGCCCTAAGCTTGTGGTATGGAAAAGACTTTCACCTTATCTGCAACGGGAGTCCCAATTGCTGCTAAACTGTCGCAGATGCCTTTGAATTTTCGAATATGGTCACCGATTGAGGTATTGTCATCTTTGGAGAGATACGTCAATTGTTGACGAAGAGTGAATTCTCGTTCTTGAGAATCTTGGGCATACGCTTCTTTGAGGGCATCCCAAACAGATTTCGCTGTTTCTTGACCTATGACAAGGCCAAGTGCTTCTTCAGAGAGAGTGCCGATGATCCATCCACGAAGGAGCCGATCTGATTTTTTCCATTGTGCGATGGAGTTTGAGGAGGAGGCGCTTGCTGAGTCTACGACTGGTGCCGCCGTTTCCCCGGTTAAATGGCCGACCAAGTCTTGGCTTTCGACAAGCGCCAAAGCTTGTTCACGCCACAGGGGGTAATTGTCTTGTCTCAATTTGAGGGTGATGAAATTGCTAACGTTATGTGAAAGGGAGTTCATATTTTTTTTGCTCACAACAGCTCTGATACCAAGAGGAAAATAATAAACAAATGACTTTTATTCAACGTGAGCTTATTTTACATGATGATGCATTACATTATTTATACTAGTGTCACAATCTCGATAATTAAGTGGACAATCCCTTTGATTGTGATTGAGATGCCCCAAATCACTCTCAATCACTGAAGTATATCTCTAATATTAATGAGGATGATTGATACTTCCTTATGTCTCCCAAACCAACCTTATCGCTCCATGATTTCCTCTTCGTGCTCTAATTTTGGCTTTGATTGAGGTGAGTTAATAATGTGTACCGTCCTAAGTCTAGAGAGACTACAATGGTCAATGAGTCTAAGTGAATTCGAACGACATTCACATCGATATGTCATGACTCGACCAATTAACTTCTCCCTCGATACAATTCAATCAGTTTAGGATGTCTAAAGCATGATTCAGTTGTTCGACATATAATTACACCAGGATCACATTCTTTATGGTCAACGAATGACTTTCGAAAACAAGATTTTATTGACAAAAGTGTGTCACGCATTTATCTATAACCATTTTCTTGCAGCAGTTCTTTTCAGTTAAGTTGGTTCCTTAGAATCCAAAATATGAACGAAGGCTATTGTCAACGCACTAAATATTAATTCTTAGACTTTGCAGTAAGTGACAACACCGTCCAATTATATTTGTATTATTAACTGTTACATGTGAATACAATATGTTATTATGACCTATGCTTTTAGCAGATATACATGTCACATTCGATGGATGATAGACAGCATGTGTTTCACTGTGAGACTAAAGCACAAAAGTGGTGGTTGGGCACTAGCTTACGCATAAATTCATCAGTACACAACATATATTATTACATATGTTGGTTTATTCAACAAAAGGAATGTAGTTAATTATTATGCAGACAGTAATATCATGTTTTTTCTTAGTTTCCCATGGGAAGATTAATACTCATTAAGGTCTTGACATAATTCCATGCACTAGCTTTCGTAGGCTTTGACAAACGCTACTACTAAATGAGCACTCTCAAATTTTTCTCACTATAATTAAGAAACAAGATGGTTTTATACATATTTTATTTAATTGTGCTTTGGTCACTGTACAAATTCCTGCAGATAATGCGAGTGGGTGAATGATTAATCTTCTTCAGTCTCTATATTGTATTATAAAATGAAGGGAGTTTGAAATTGTAATATGGGAACAAAAGAATCTCGTATGGGAATGTTTGGAAGAAAATTATGTGACTTGACCTTTGTTTTTTCACGAATAAATATTGATACAACTTTCTGGGAAAATCATAATATATCATTAACTTGAAACATATAGAGATATATTGGGAAATAAACGTTGACATTTCGATTGATTTCTTCAAAGAATAATATTATAAACTTAAACTAACGTAAGTCAAATTTAGTTAGGGAAAGGGATATAGACGCAATTATATATTAAATAGAAATCCACCAATTGCATATAATAAGTGGAATAAAGTCCATTGGAAGTTCTAATGAAACTGTTCAACAAAACTTTATATTATGCCGTCGGCAGCTTTATCCCATTAGAATGTTCAATAAAAACAATAGATTGTTTATAATTCTCAATCAAGGACGATATGTCGTAGAAAGTAATGTTGCCTCCATATAGTAACATATTGCCAAGTTTAGCATTACGTTTGAGATTCTCTATACGACCCTGAAAAAACTAACACAAAAGTTACTTTAGGAAGATTATAGACATATCAACATAAGAATTCAAAAAAGTATATTAGGAAATTGTCTCGAAAATTACCAAACTGACGTGATTAACTTGAAGTTTGCTCATAAGGGGATCGTATTGAAATTATAAGGAGTTTTAGGACATCAACAAGCATACTTATCCTAAATTTAGTTAGGAGTCTTTTTATCCATCCAAAAACTTGGAATTTAATTCACAGAAGTAAACGTTTTTACACATTATTAGCAAAGTCGTGGCGTTGAGTCAAAAGGGGCAACATTACAATTTAGGTAGATTGCGTGGGGCAAATAGCAGACAACTTTCTATATAAATAACCCTAACCTTGCCTCTGAAACGCAATTTACTCCACCTGGGTTTTGCCCTGCAAACCAAATACAGTTCGAAAGAAAAAATTATAAAAGAGGTAATAATGCAAATCGGCTCAACTCTTTCGGCTCAAAGCCTTAACCCCCTCGTCAGAATTCGCCGGTCCAATTCCCAGTGCGCCGGTTCACCCCTTAACCCGTCTAACGGTGAAAAGACCAAAAAGCACTTGCTAAACCTCCAGAAACTCCTACGCGCCGCCCCATCAGACGGCGATTCATCGGAATCCGAGCCCAAAGCTCGGATGCTATTGGAAGGTCTGACCCTCTCCCCAGCCATCTGGCCGGAAGCTAAAGCGGCGGAGGACATGTCGCCGCGTCACCTGAACCGCCTCCAGCGCCTCCTATCCAAGTCGCCGGAGTATTCCCCTCGCAACAGCCTCGGCTCGCGGTGGCGTGACTACCACGGCCGCAACGATTGGGAGGGGCTCGTCGACCCCCTCGACGAGAACCTAAGGAGGGAAGTCGTCCGCTACGGCGAGTTTGTCCAGGCGGCTTACCACTGCTTCCACTCCAACCCCGCCGTGTCGGAAAACGAGCCGGACTTCCCCCGCCACGTGGCGGTTCCCGACAGGTCGTACAAGGTGACGAGGAGCCTGTACGCGACGGCGGGCGTCGGTCTGCCCAAGTGGGTCGACGACGTGGCGCCGGAGTTGGGCTGGATGACGCAGAGGTCGAGCTGGGTTGGGTACGTCGCCGTGTGCGACGACAGGGACGAGATCCGACGGATGGGAAGGCGAGACGTCGTCATCGCCCTCCGTGGGACCGCCACGTGTCTCGAGTGGGCCGAGAACGTCAGGGATGTGCTCGTCCCCTTGACTTATAACTCCGACGACGACCACGGCCCGACGGCGGCGGCGCAGGTCCCAAAAGTCGAAATGGGATTCTCAAGCCTCTTCAAAACCCGCGGCGGCGAGCACATCCCAAGCCTGGCCGAATCCGCCGTGTCGGAAATCCAGCGACTCATCGAGAAGTACAAAGGAGAAACCCTAAGCATCACAATCACAGGCCACAGCCTAGGCGCTGCCCTAGCCCTCCTCGTCGGCGACGCACTCTCCACGTCGTGCGGGCCCCACGTCCCACACATCGCCGTCTTCTCCTTCGGCGGTCCCCGCGTCGGCAACCGCGGATTCGCCGGCCGCCTCGCCGAGAACGGAGTCAAGGTACTCCGAGTGGTCAACTCCCAGGACGTGATCACGAGGGTGCCAGGGATGCTCGTCAGCGAGGAACTCGACAAGAAGATGAGGTGCTCGGCGGTCGGCAAGAAGGTGCTCGACTCCATCGACGGCGTCATGCCGTGGGCGTACGCCCACGTTGGGACAGAGCTGAGGGTTGATACGAAGATGTCTCCTTTTCTGAGGCCAGATGCTGACATGGCGTGCTGCCATGACTTGGAAGCGTACTTGCACTTAGTTGATGGGTTTTTGTCGTCTAGCTGTCCCTTTAGGCCCAATGCGAAGAGGAGCCTTTGGAGGTTGCTCAATGAGCAGAGGTCGAATTTCAAAAGGCTTTTTTATTACAATAATAATAAGTCGTCGTTGAGGCTTGGTGAGATCGAGAGGGATTATCGGCACGTGCTTGTGCCTAATTGCTTGCATAGTCCCTCTTAGTTAGCTAGCCTTTTAGTTAAAAGATTAGATAGTTGCTAAGATGTAAGGAAAAAAAAAATGAAAAATCCAATGTGTATGTAATTATGATTTAATATCAAGTAGTAAGCGGCAAGTCATTAGCATCAAACCAAACTAGCAATAGATGCAATTAGTGGTGTTTCGTCTTAATGTGATTTATCTTTTCTGTCGTCCACTTGATCCTTAATTGTGCATTGGATCAAGGTGGGAATCTAGGCACCATAGGATATGGGTTAGCGCCCAAAAAAAATTTAATTGTATACATACATCATCTTGTTTGTAATGGGATGATTAGTGATTGATGATGTCATCATTATGATTCCAATAAGATAATTTTACAAGCATAACAGCTTTTGTTACAAACATTATTAGAGATATTTACGTACAAATATCAATTTGTATAAAAATTTGCAAGTCAGTATCAATCAGTATTTTTTATATGTATGTAACTATTAGAATACTTTTTCTACACATAGGTACCTGATCCGCCGGGCCGCAGATACGTCATATAACACATTTAGGTACCATATATCAACGTATTGTGGTACATAATACAATGAGAAAAGGTGTTTCATATAACTAAGGTACCATATAGAAACGTATATGGGTACCATATAAACGCGTGACGTGGTACATAATACACATTAACAAGACTTGAAAAATGATATACAGAGTCAAACGAGTATTTATATAAAAAAATTCTGACAGAGGTACTGACTTGCAAATATTTTATTCTATTGAGTATTTTTCTGTCGAGTCCCCAATTATTATGCAGAAATTGTATGTGAAAAAAAGATGGAAAATAAAACATAATACGCACCTTAGTTTAGGTCTTGGCTAAGCTCCGCCAAGTAAGGATAATGACGGGCTATTTTAACAAAAGGGAGTTATTATAATTCATTTTTAAAAAAAGGGAGTGAATACAAGTCAATTCAATAAAAGGGAGTGGATTTAATTAATTAACTAACCATTAACTATTAACTTAAATTAGTCATTAAATATATCTTTTTAATATAAATAAAAACGAACGCACCAACCGACGAAAGAACAGAAATCGAGCCAAAAAAACGAGCAAATACTGAATCATCCAACCGATATCCTCCGGACCACCCAAGATCGAAGATCGCATTCCGATCTTCAATGCATTACAGTAAGTGGCATTTCGACATTTGCAATCTTTAAACTCGGGAATTGCAAGGATCAGGTTCGTTTTAACCACATTATACATTTCACGTATCGGGAATTTGATTTTCGCCTCAGTGGGTAGTTGTGGTTAGCATTTTTACGGTCAATCTGTGTGAATTTGAAGAAAAATGCCGATTTTCCGATTATTCGAATATATTATTCGAGTTTTTTATGCTCGAAAGTGTTGTTCAAATAACCATTTTTCTAAATTTTAAATTCGTATAACATATTCGAAACCATAATTTATTCGAATATGCTAGCCGAGTTTTTATTTGTTCGAAAAAGCTTTTTTCAACTTTGGAGTGGCTCGATGTACGCCCTAGATTATTTATTCGAATAAACTTTTCGAGTGTTTTTTTACTCGGATGCGGTACTTGCATAATTTTTACTTTTCGAATATTTATTTTATTCGAATATTTCATTTGATTTTAAATTCAAATTTTTTTATATGCGGGTTATGCCGACCAACATCATGATTGATTACGATGGAGAATGGATATTGGAGATGATAACAATACAGTTGGGTTCCAAGGATGGGAACAAATGTAATGCCCATTGGGTTCGATGGTGATTGTTGTTCGTTGGAGGATCTGCGAAATGAAATATATGAGTCTTTTAATGTAAGCGGGAGGTCGGAGTTAAAGCTGTTGAGCTATCAAGTATGTATGAGAGGTATGGAAGGCCGTGCTCCTTTGTATATAAGGAATGATAGAGAGTTGAAGGGTTACATTTACTTAGGGGGTCCAATGGATAGACCGATTCTATATGTGGAAATCGGACTCCCTACGACACTTCTCCGTCAAACTCGTGCGGACGATAAAGTTAGTCCTCTTCAAATTGAGGTTCGTAGCGGCGGAGGCGGTTACAACGATGATTATTTTGATCGTATCATCGACTTCGGGGGTGAGGGTCACGATGTGAATTATGGGGGTGAGGGTCTCGATGAAGCGAACGTGCACGCCAACTTTGATGAGAATGTTGTTACACGGCAGAACGTGCACATCAATTTTGGTGGCGTAATCGAAGAAAATGCACAAGAGGATGAGGAGGACAATGAGGAGGAAAATGCGATTATTCCTAGTGATCGGTATTCTTTTACGGATGGTTCCACCATGAGAGTCGGTGATGAATTTGAGGATAAGAGGGCTGCCAAGAAGATGATCCAAAGACTTGCCGTAGATGCATCCTTCGAGCTCCGGAGCGTACTTGGATCCAAAGAGTTCCCGTGAAATGCAAAGAGGAAGGATGTACTTGGATGATATGGACGACAAGGATCAAGGATACGTCCGTATTTTTGATTCGCACGTATTGCAATACCCATACATGCGACCTTGCCAATCGGAACGCGAGATTTACTCAGCATCATCGTCCTCCGCGAGCGATATGCTGCTTGAATCTTTTCAGGGCTCTACAAGTACGCCGGCGCTAATTCGAACAATGATGAGAAATCGTGGGATCGAAGTTTCATACTTCAAAGCATGGAAAGGGGGCATTTTAGCCCAAAATGCAATGAAAGGTGACCCCAACGGTTGTTGCCGTCATACCTGCCAACATTGAAAAGGTTGAATCCGGGTACCATAGTAGGTCTATATCTAGACGATGAGCGGAGATTTAAACATGTATTCATATCCCTTGATGCTTGTATCGCGGGATACCGTCATATGAGGAAGGTCGTTTGCATCGACGGCACTAGGTTGAAATGAAAGTATAACGGTACGTTACTCATTGCATCGGTAAAGGATGGCGACACCCATCAGTTTCCTCTAGCGTGGGGCATAATTGACGATGTAGAGTCGATAGAATCTTGGACGTGGTTTTTGAACGAGCTCTTGGCAGTCGTACCCAATGAGGAAGATCTTGTTATCATCTCCGGCAAAGCTGCTTCAATCAAAGTCGGCGTTGCAAATGTCTACAATCGTGCGCACCACGGTCATTGTATTTGGCATTTATCTCAAAACATGAAAGGTCGTTGTAAGAAGCAGGGAGCGCCTGAGATGTTCATGCAGATTGCTAAACTGTACAAGCAATGTGACTTTGATTCACAGTATAAGGATTTTGAGAAAAGGTTTCCCGCGGCACATGCGTATTTGGAAGCAAATGCTTCTAAGGAACGATGGAGTCGAGCTTACTCCAATAACTCGCTATAACATCATGACTACGAATGTAGTCGAATCGGTCAATGCAAGACTCCGTGAAGAAAGAAAGTTACCGATCATTGCGCGTCTGGATTCGATACAGAGGATGACGGTTGATTGGTTTGCTAGATACAGACAAAAATCCATACAGGCAACCACACAGTTTACCCCGACGGTGGAGACAATAATCCGTGAAAGGTATACGCTAAGTCAAGGGTACGAAGTTGGTGAAATCGCTCCGCAAGAGAATGATGTTCGTTCTTCAGGGAGTCGTGCCGTCGTTAATCTGCAATCGAAGACTTGTACGTGCCGCCAATTCGATATCGACAGGATTCCATGTCCGCATGCAATCGCAACGAGTCTACGAGCGAACAAGTCTTTCTATCCGTTGTGTTCGGATTATTACTCTGTGCTCGAGGCAGTTCGCTTATCATGGACGAGTTTCTCCGATTCCGGATCAAGTCGAATGGGATACCGTGGAGGAATTGGTGTTGCCGCCTCGGTTCGTAGCAAGGCGTGGTAGGAGAAAAGAAAGTAGGTTTCCCTCCGTCGGTGAGTTTGGTCGCAGACGTTAATTATATTGTAATTTATTCGAGTGATACAATGTTGCTATGGCTATTACGAGATGATATATTGTTTTTGGATGATATGTTGATTTGGGATGAAATGTTGATCCGTGAGTTCAGTGTTATTTGGGATGAAATATTGTAAAAGTTTCTGTTATTCGAGTATAGTAAGTTACTCGAATACAAATACATTATCCGAGTAACCCAATCGAACTATTTCGATTAGGCAAGGAACTAGAATAAGTGAATTTTGTTATCTTCTATAATAAACACAATTCGAGTATCGTTCTCTATCCTATTTGAACTTCCGCACATCATTCGTAAAAGAAATTATCGAGTAAAGTTGGAAAATCGATAACATTCGGAAACCATACTCGAATATGTTATTTATATTCGACCTTTTTCGGGTAAAGTTGGAATTATGTTTATTTCAATATCTAGGTGTAGAACTATCAATATTTCGATGTTTTAGAGACTTTACAAAGTTAATAGTTCGCTTGATAGACAAATAGTAGCGATGATGTTTGATAATTAATAATCATTGAATGAGTTATGATGGAATGACAAATAGTAGAGATGATGCTTGATAATAAACGAGTATAATTCGACTTTTGTAGAAATGATGTCATATCTTCATTTTATATAATTTACTCACATGAATCTGAAACACTAATAATACTAAGATTAGCAAGAACATTACATAATAGTAATAATATTTAGATTTTTAAGAATAGTTTTCGAATGATGTGCGGAAGTTCGAATAGGATCGACAACGATACTCGAATTGTGTTTATTATAGGAGATAACAAAATTCACTTATTCTAGTTCCTTGCCTAATCGAAATAGTTCGAATTAGGTAATATCAATATAATTTTATAAAATAAACATTAAGTAAGCGATACCCTCGAGCACGATCGAACGGAGCCCCCTAATCTCCGTCGGCATATCCCTAACCTCGGCTTCCAGCCTGTCCATTCTTCTATCGATATGGGCGACTATTGAGCTAGAAGAAGCAGGAGGAGGAGAGACCCGCGAAGGAGAAGACCGCGGAGAAGAAGACCGCTGAGGACGAGACTGCCGAAGAGGAGATGGAGCGAGTCGATGGTCAGCGCAGTAGACCGTCATCCCATTTAGAAGATGCTCCACTATCCTCTGGGATACGGCATCATCCCTGCTGCCAGGAAAGCCGGCGATCGTGCGGCCGTGATCCGATTCCAATTCAGCATCGGATGGTGTAAGCCAACACTGCACCGTCTGTGCATTTGTACAAGTTAAAAAAACTCAATCAAATTAGGGATATGCAACTCTAAAATCCATATTATAAATAAATATATATACTTACATTTATATCTGCATCATTGAAGACATGCTCCACCAATTCGTAATTTGGAGCAGAACTCTTGGCGAAAAATTTTCAATTTTGTCTTCCAATGGCACATGCGGGGTAACGGGAGGTTTTCATCGCTTTTCCTCCTTGCAAAATCCCCGAGCCTCGGCCAACATTCGTACGCAAGAACCTGATAAAGAGAGTATATTAAGTTAAAAAATGTAATATAAGTTAAATAAAATAAATTTAATTACCCGAAGCGGTTGGACGAAGCCGCTAATATCGAAGGTCGTCTGGTGCTTTCCCTTGGAAGTCATCATCCAACGCGTCTCCACTAGGTCTTTGTTCAGACCATAGAGAACCTCGTCGAACGCGCCTTCCCCAAGGATATTTGTTGAAGCTGTTGAAATCCTCCACCAGACGGAGCCACTCGCTCTTCACCTTCAGGTTCCTTTTCACTCTACGAGGCCCTAGTACCGCGACGGCAAAATATAGGGCCGTGACCTTTAACTTCTCGATGTTTACGCCCGTGCCGTCATCGGCGATAGCATCGCGCATCATATCGTTGATCCTCGTCTCCGGATCGTCCAAATATATAACCCTCTTGCCTACGAGCCATAATACAGGCGCTAGTTTTTAAAATTGAAGTAAATAAGGTTCAAAATAATAATAAAAAAATAGGAAAATCATACCAGGCCAATGCCTCGTTACAAACTCGTTCGATGACGGTATCACTTGATCATCGACAGCGTGACAGTGCATGCCGGTGATTAAGTAATACTCCACCAACTAAAATCGTAACGGTCGCTCGCGAACGACCATCCACAGCTCCAAAGACTCAGGCACATGCTCCACCTGTCATCAGATACCATAAAAGCATGTTGAAGTTGTAGTGGTCTCGGGCCGCCTTTATCAGGTTCCCGAACTGGGTCCGCGCGACCATTTCCGCCTATTCCCTTTTGTTCAGAAGCATACAAATGTGCTCGCAAGCTGTCATGTACGGCGAGTTAAGCGTAAGGGTGGCGTGGTAGTAATTATCCGCCGGCAACTTCGTCGGAAAAAAAGACCTGGAAAATTGCAGAAACAACCAATGTCACATGAAAAAGCCATTGTTATTCGAGTATATAATTCGAGTATCGCACACTTGTAAAAAGAATCAACTATTCGATAACAGAACACGAATAAACAACTCGAATAAGCGCAATTCAAAAGTTTGTACAAAACTTCACCTATAATCCCGTTCCATGTGAAATCACTGTTTACCCGTCACCGATTTCACATGAAAATAGGTCGATTAAAGTAAATGAACACAAAATACTGAAAACCCAACAAGATGAACTCACCGTCAGTATGTCGCCGTCGACAACCTCATCGACGCGGTCCCTTCGAAGCTTAGCCGGCGTAGCTCCTTTTGATTTCGTCATTGCATTCAGTGTCAGATTTGTGGAAGGATTCGACCGATTAATTCGAGTAGGAGAAAATCGAAGAGAAGGAAAGAATAAGGGTTGATGTGTCTGTGTTTTTATTCTGACCGTTCTACTTATTTATCGATTGCAACCTTATTCGAGTTTTGTATTCGAGTTTTGCCGTCGAGTCTTTTACTCGGATTGTTATTTATATCGGCGAGTATGTACTATTTGAGTGTTTTAAAACATTCAAGTCGTATAACCTATTCGAGTTTTGTATTCGATTGTATGTAGTACTCGAATATCTCATTAAGTTGGTTAAACCGTTCTTAAACATTTTATAGCAAGGGTATTCTAGTCATTTACCCACTCACTCCATTTCGTTTAATTCGGGTCTTTTTAAAAAATAGCCTTTGACGTGGTCAAGTTTAAAAAAATAGCACTCTTGACTTACTTTTTTGGTCAATAGCCCTCTTTTTAATTAACACCTAATCATCTTCTTCTAATCCCTTAATATTAATAAAAAAATAAGAAAAACAAAAATATAATACAACAACGCCCAAATGAATTAAAAGCTGCACGTCCATTTTGCGGCAGAAAGCCTTCATTCCACCTCACCTTCTTCTTCTTCATCATTGTCCTTAAGAAAAATTCCCCGACCTCGTATCAGCTTCTTCACAGGCGAAGGAACACTGGAAAGTCCTCGGCGAACGAGAGATTCGAACCTCACGCTTCAGTGTAAGTATTTTTCCGGGTCGTATTTTGAATATAACCATCTAAATTTGTAACTCTCAGTCCTAAACCCTTCCAATGGGTTCTCAAAGCTTCGAAATTCCGGTTTGGAAGGCCGAACATGTTCATTGATTTTACTTCCAGTTGATCCGGGGAACCTGCTTGAAAGCAGGCAACCCGCTCGTTACATCATGGGACCCCACATTAGTGCGGCGAATAAATTCACGGGACCCGCACTTAAGTTCACGGGACCTGCACATAAACTCATGGGACCCGCGCATCAGTGCATGGTCCCCGCATATTAGTGCCGGCCCATTAGATCATGGGACCCGCGCATAAGAGCTTGGGTCCCGCGCAAAGGAGCTTGGGTCCCGTGCACAAGAGCTTGGGCCCCGCGCACTAGAGCTTGGATCCCGTGCACTAGAGCTTGGTCCGCCGCTATATGTTAGGATTTTGGGAAGCTCTTACGGCGTTTTGCAAGCTATATAAGGCTTGGATTTATCAAACACACATCATCTAACATTTTTAAAAAATAATCCCAGAAACAAAACAGGAAGAATGCTGACGGACGCCCAAATCGTTGCCCGCCTCCACGAAATCGTCCGTCACTCGGACCCCTGGACTACCACGGCCGCCGCCGTCCGCCGCCGTCTGGAGGCCGACCTCGGCGTCAACCTCTCCCAAAGGAGGGTGTGGATCGTGGTCGAGATCGACAGATTCCTAAACGGCAACGACGATGCTCTCGAGGTCGACGACGACGATGTTATGAGCGAAGTTATCGAAGGACAAGCACCCGAGGCTGTCCGAAACGACGACGACGAGGCTGAGAGCGAAGTGATCCAAGGCCCAGGTTGGATCGAGGTTGTCCGAAACGACGCCGTGCAGAAGGATGTCGACCAAGCTCCGGTTGGTGGAGAAGGGCGAGAAGGAGGGTAGAATAAATTATTTAATAATTTTATTAAGATATGCTATTGTTGATGTACGTGACCTTGACAATATAATTAGTACTGTATTTTAAATTAACTATGTGTTATAATATAATATTTAGTTCCGTTAAAAAATATAGATAGTGCTATGGTATTTAATTTAATTTAATTAGGTTTGTTATGTAATCAACATAAAGGGGTATTACATTAAAGGGTTTTCAGGTTTAACTGCAAGTAACTGACCCGTGATGGAACAGTAAAAGTAAAAAAGCATTTCAAAATCACCACTTTAACTTTCAATTCAATTCAATCGTTTTCTCTTGCACACAAAACGCCCTTCAGATCGTTTCTCTGCAAGTCCAACTATTCTCTGCAAGTAAAACCCAGTCCTAGAGCGTAAATCGACAATGGCAATCAGCGCGAACACCCAGAAGGTATTTTCTCTACTCTGCGTCTTCTTCAATTTAACGCAGCAAACCCTAATTCGGTGGAGACCCGTGCTGATAAGCATAGGACCGTGCTTAGAATCGAACTGAACAGGCCCGTTTTCACGGGATCCGCCCATAAAATGATGGTCCCAGCACGGGTCCACTGCGTATAAGCGCGGTACCCTGGTTATAACGAGCGGGTTCCCTGGTCGTAGCGCGTGGGTCTCGTGACCTTGGGCCTGTGAAGAACCACGCGGGACCCGCGCTACGATCAGGGGACCCGCACGTAAAATCAAGGGACCCGCTCTTATATCCAGGGGACCCGTGCCTAGTCCATCATCTTATGGGCGGGTCCCGTGAAAATACGCACATGTCCCGCGTAATAGACACAGGTCCCGTGAAAATACGCACAGGTCCCCTACTCATGCGCAGGGGTCTCATTCGCATCTGTGCTTGACTGTCAGCGCGGTCCCCTGCCCATATGTGCATAAGGGTTTTGATTTTCAATATTCATACCAAGTAATTGGCTAAACTGTGTTTTACGTATAAATTAGGTTGTGATGAAGAAGCAGTTGGACACAAGTGCCGAAGTTCCTGAATGTCGTCCTACGGTGACCTCGCTATACGGCGAGGCCAGCCAGCTGATAAGACAGTGCCTTAACGATGAGGAGTTGCACGTTTATTGTATGGAGAGTCCGTTCGGCCGCCTTGTCATGGCCGAGCCGGACTTCAACCTCTCGATTCAGTTGCTGTGGTACCTCATCCAGAGGCAGACGGCGCTGCACACCCGCGAAGAGCTGTGGATGGTTGTTGGCAAAAAACCACTTCGATTTCAAAATCGGAGTATTGCCTAATCACCGGGCTCAAGTTCGCAGCCGCGATACCGGCGGTGAACCGCAAATGAAGCATTCACGAGGAGGCATTTTGACAATAGAGCAACAATTCGCCTGTCGAACGTCAAGCAAGCGTTGGAGCAGATGGCTGGTGACGAGGAACGTGTGGACGTCGAGAAGCTCAAGTTGGCGGACGTCTACTTCGCCACTGCGGTGTTGCTGCCTCGAAGGTCCAAGAAGGACACCGTCGTCAGTTCCTGGGTCCTTTACCTCGCTGAAGACCGGCACGCTTTCTCGCAGTATCCTTGGGGCAGCGAGGCTTTCAAGGAGGTCCTACGCGCTGTTAAGAAAAATCTACGGGAGAACCCACGGGAGTGGATGATAAGTGGGTTCGTACAGCCACTTCAGGTGATTTATTATTAAGCTTCTTTGCACCTTGTTTTTACATATAAGTAAATTGCTAATATTTTTTGTGTTATTTGTATTCAGATACTAGCTTATGAGTGCATCTCGGGCGTTGCAGACGCCTATGCGGCGCGCAAAGAAGAAGATTTCACGCCACGCATGCGAAGGTGGCGGACGAAGGAGTGGGGTCGCAGGAATTGCCCGACTTTGAAGAGCGTCGCAGAAGCCGCTGGCAAGTCCGACCATGTACTAGGGTTGATAGTGCCGTCAGCGATCGAGCTGGAGGCGGTGTACTATATGGACAGCTTCTTGGACGTTGGGCCGGCACACGAGCCATTCGCTCGTGTGACCTTTCTACTCCTGCAGGGAGTGGAGGTTAGGTGCTCTCGAGGACACCGTCATCGCGGCGAGGGCCATAGCCGGCAGAATGTCGAAGCTGAGGTAGTCCACCAGATCGAGCACAGCCATCGCGACGACGACATCCCCGAACAGCCGCACGAGCACGGCTTTCATGCAACTCCAGGGGCGGGTGCATCGATTGGACATGGTTTCGCCTCGGAGGCCCGCTTCGAGGATTGGTCGAGTCGTGTGGATCAAAACTTCACCAACATGTTTGGGCGATTCGACGCACTTGACACACAATTCCAACAGTTACGAGAGGATGAGGGTCGACGTTGGTCGACGAACGAGAGAAGGTGGGATGCGTACGAGGAACATTGGAGCCAAATGCGATCGTGGGGCGACAGCCTCAGGGAGTTGGGGAACTCGGTTCAGTCCTTGGCGAGCAGATTTGGGTTTGGATCGCGCACTCTGCCTACCGAACCTCGTTATAGTAAGTTTTTTATACTTAATTTTTTAATTAGCTGTGCAGGTTACTGAAAAGTTACTATTTACGATGTAGATGTCGAAACAAGCGATTTTGGAGGTGGATCGCACGATACGCACGCCGAACGGGGTTACGGTAAGTTTTTATACTTAAGGACGTGAAAAATAATATCTTTATTTTTGGATTTTCTTGTATAGATTACGATGAGAGATGGAACACATCGTACATGGGACCGGATGGCTGTCCGAGCCAGGAGGCATGGGATGGTCACAGTCCGTCGGAATGGGCACATTCCCGTTACGGAGACTATGTCCAATCGGAATGGACCGGCGAAGAGGAGGAGATAAGAGAAGAGGTGGTCCCACCGTTGTGGATAGGCGCTTACGGTCTCGGGGTTCACGAGGTCGCGCATTGGGAGGTCGAGACGCACACCGATGTTCATGAGGAGGACGCTCAGGTCGAGATGCACTCCGAGACTTCACGCTTCGACAATCAGTTGGAGACGCACTCCGATGTTCATGAGGAGGACATTCAGGTCGAGACGCAGCCTTCAGAGGACGATGATGAGTTGGAGACGCAAGCCGAGGCTTCGGCTTCTGACCAAGCGCGCGACAAAGGAAAAGGCGTCGTGAGAGAGAAGACCCCAGAGCGGACGAAGAAGCCAGCTTGGTACCACACGACGCCGTTCACCGATTTTCCCTCGACGAATACAGTCAAATCTCACGAGCTTTCGGTGTTCGAGCGGCATATCCATTACAAGGCAATCAAACTCTGGCCACAAGTCGAGAGTACTCTTTTGACGCTCATGCAGATTACCAGCGTCAAAATCGACGGAAAGCTACAACAACATGATCCTCGATGGCTCCTGAACCTTGCGACTGAGGGTTTTCCACTCGATGAGATGGTACGTATGAATTACCAAATACCTTTTGTCACCTTTACTCAAAATGTGTTGAAAAAAGGTCTATATTTTATTGCAGCACGTCGATGAATGCCTCGCTGGGATCGTCAACTTGCAGAAAGTTAGCAAATCGGTTGCGAGTTCAGTCGCGTACATGCCCACTAGGTTTAAGACGCTCGTCGATGAGCGAGGGGTGCTAAACTTAGTCGGGAAGCCATGTTGGAAAGGCTTCAAGAGATTGCTCCCGTTCGCGCGGGGAGAAGAGGAAGATTGGATGAGCAGGTCGTGGGATCTAGCGAGGCAAGTTGCCATCCCCATGCGTACGCGAGGCCGATGGGCGTTGTTCGTTGTTGACGTATCAGAAAAGGAGTTCACGATTTACGACTCCGATCCTCCTGGTGGCTACGAATGGCGCCTTATCACCGACGACGTCAACAAACTTAGGATCGTAATCACGGCTATTTTCAAGGAGCTGGGACTGATAACACGCATGCCTAACAAGGGCAAGAGCTGGCCAGCTGGTTGGTGTCGCGAGTTCAGAAGACAAAATGAGTAAGTTTTCATGAATGTTGCCTTTTATTTATCGGTCGTCAGTGTTTAAAAATAAGTGTCATGTTAGATATGATTTTCAGGCGAGAAACTGGCGTGGCGATGTTGCGGGCGACAATGTCGCTTATGATGAAGAAGGACGACGTCCAGCTCAATCAAACTCATATGAAGGAGTTCAGAAGTTCTATTATGAATAAAGATTGGGACAGTTTTTAGTAATTTTGTTTGTTGATAAACATTTCATGTGTTCAGTATAAATTTCATGTGTCGAGGAATTCTCTGTTGAATTTCAATTTTACTTGTTTGATATTAACTTTACGTGTGTTGGATATGAATTTAGGGTTTAGAATTGTGAAAGATTGTGTTTTTCTGTGTTTTCAAACTTTGTGTCAGTGAGACTGATATGTGATTTGACGTAAAAATAAAAAGAACTGAATTTTAAGTGATTTAACATCTTCCTAGTTTTCTTCTGTTGTTGAATAAATGTTCATGTGTTGTTTGTGATCTCTGTTTAATTTAATTTTAGTTGTTTCTTTGATAGAAGTATTAACTTTACGTGGGTGTTTGATATCAATTTAGGGTTTAGAAATTGTGAGAGGTGATTTTGTCAGTGTTTTCCAACTTTTTGTCAGTCTAAGAGTAATGTGTGAGTTGACATAAAAATAACGTGATTGGCAGTGATTTGACATAACTTAACTTTTTTCATATTAACTTTTCCGTGTTATCTATGAACGCTCCCTGAGCGGGTCCCCTGAATACAAGCGTTGGACTCATGCTTATAACGCACAGGTCCCGTGACCTTTACGCGCGGGACCTCGCTTAAATCAAGCGACATTTCAAAGGGACCGGTCGGGACCCGGCAATGACATGCGGACAATTTTGACGGGACCACGTCCGAGCCGGACTTCTCAGTGTGGGGACTATGCAATATGCGCGGGTCCCCTGTTTTGAAGGTGGGTCCGCTGTCCAAAAAATGTGGGTCCCCTATGTTCATGTGCAATTTTTGCAATGTTAATTCATGGAAGTAAGCGATTAATTGAGCGTATTTATACTTTGTTGATCGTAGACTACAATATAAAGTCATCATAAAATAGCACAGAACAAAAAAATTAGATTAAATCACAAGAATTACGTTCAGTTTATAAGATTGTTACAGCCTACGTAAATCACAAACATGAGTATGTTTTCTCGGTGTGCTCTCTTACTAGATTCACGTCAGTGATCGTACGACTTGAAATACATGTTGTAAAATATATTTTCTTTTTTTTAAAACTTGGAGTTAGATATTGTTAATCGAGTGGTTATTTTATTTTATTTTTTTTACGCACACTTAATTTTTTTATTAATTTTTATCTTATTAAGGAATTTAATAATATATTAGATTTTCACAACATTTCAAGCAAATCGGGAATAAAATGTCATGTCATCTGTCCTGTACATACTGTATAGGAACACTGCTCTGACATGTCACTTTTGACCAATAAATAGAGACACTGCTCTGACATGTCACTTTTGACCAATAATTGAGCAATTATTGGTCCCACTCAATAAGCGAACATCACTAACCTAATGTGCGGGTACCTTGTGGTAATCGGCAGGTCCCCTACCTTTAACGTTTGGGTCCCATGCTAGTAACGCGCCCTCCCTGCGCGCAAGACTCATGGGACCCCCGCATTACTATCATGGGACCCAAACCTTAATCTCAGGGGACCTTCACGTTATGGGCAGGGGACCCGGCGGGAACCGCAAAGATGCGCAGGGGTCTCATGCGCATTCGTGCGGGCTTCGCTGCATATGCGATGCGGATCCCTGCGCATCTGTGCATAAGAGTTTTCTATTTCCATATTCGTACTGTAATTTTCTAAAGGGGGCTACTATTCACACCCCCTCTTGAATAAAAATACGATTTAATCTTATAGATAAATAATATAATGTTTTAATATTATAGTTAGTATAAATATAATTCATATAAAAAATATAACCCATACTTATCTATTCAGCTGAATTCTAATATAAAATTAAATGATTATTAGAAGTTATAATATTATTGGTTGAAAAAAGGTAGTAATTGGTTACGTTAAAATTTCTCTATGAATTGAATGCAATAATATGAGAGAAAAAAATAATTAATTAAACTTGAACGCATAGAGTGTGTTTGGTAGGGAGGATGGGTTTAGACCGTATTAGCTTTAGTTAGGATTATATAATGGAGGGTATGAGTTATTTGATGTGTTTGGTTGATGGGTTTAAATAATAATTTCGGATGTGTTTGGTAGATAAATTTATATGGTATTGGGTTTAATTAATTTCAATTACTAATTTACCCTTTGAATTTAAAATATATCCGCACCTCATTATTAGGGTTTTTCTGATCGACTTCACACAATTCGCCCTCAGCTTATCTGCGCAGGTTCAATCTTCTATTCACCTTTGCTGCAACAAGTTTTAATTATAGTTCTTCACCCCCTCTATTCGTTTGTTCTTGTTATTCGTTATGTGTTTATTAAATCGATGTTTTGTATTATCAATATTTCATTGGTTGTTCACTGTTATATGCTCAATCAATTGTTTATTGGTTTTTTCTTTTTGGGTATTTACACGTATAACTACGATGGCATGCTTCATCGTTCATCCAAAAATTATGACAGCATGGAAGGGGCTAAGAATAATACCAAACGTTCATGGCTTTTGGAGGAGGAGAGAATGCTTATTTTTGCTTTCAAAGAAATCATCACAGATGGATGGAGGAGTGAAAATGGCTTCAAACCGGGTTTTCACCATATATTGGAGAAGACGTTACGGAAGTATTTGCCAAACACTAATATCAAAGCTTTTCCTCACATTGAGTCCAAGACAAAAACGTGGAAGAAGGATTATTACATGTTGCAGGACATGCTCAATAAGTCGGGGACCGGTTTCAATTCGGAAAAAAAAATGATAGATGCCACTGATGACATTTGGAACGGGATAAGAGAGGTTAATTATAGTTAATTTATCATAGTCAATCATATTTCAAATACAAGATATGTACTTCATATTCCTTTTTGTTTTGTTGCAGCAATCTCCAAAACTATACAAGGCTATAAGACACAAAACGTGGCCAATGTACGAAGATTGGTGTGAGATTTTTAGAAAAGATCGAGCTACAGGAGAAAACGCGATCGGAATTACTGGTGAAAGAGGAATAGATGACGAGATATTGACCACGCAGGCTGAAGAAATTCCAAGTGCGCATAACCTCCCTAGACCTCCTGTCAGTCACCTATATTTGATGGTCATTGTTCACTTGATGGCGCTGAACAGAAATCGAAGAAGCAAGGTAAAAGGAAGCGTCAACTACTTGAAGATCAAGATTTCATTAATGAAATGAGAGATATATCCCGTGAAACGACTAAATTATTAATGGAAGGAATGTCGAGAATTGGAACAGAGGCAGATAATCAAAGGAAGGCTGCTGCAATGATAAAAAATATGTCTCTGAACTTGTCACCAATGCAGTTGTTCGATGTTTCTGATGCCATTATTAACAATTCAGGAAAACTTCAGATTTTTCTAGCCATGACTGAAGTTGAACGCTTGGAACTAGTTAAGAGCATGGCCAGAGGTCGCATTTAAATGTTATATTTCCTTGTTCGGTTTAGAACTTGTCTTGTTTGGTGCTATTTTTATTTTAGTTCTTCTTTGATTATCAACAGTTCTCGTGTGGCTGAAAACTAATAAATATGATTTTTTTCTATTTCATAGTTCAGGCTTTTTTCATGACCATGTCATATTTTTGTGTTGATTATATTTCATTCTAATAAAATCAATCTGATGTAACATCAGTGTAAACACGACAGAATGTGATATTCGTTAAAGTATGATGTGAAATCGATGTTATAACAGAGTTTTAGCTTGTCTACATTCCACTTGGTGCTGATGGCAACTTTTCATTTGTATGTAACTGGTTAAGGAGCTCGAGATAGCATTTACATATATTTTTCTCAACATTTCAAGCAAATCGGGAATAAAATGTCATGTCATCTGTCCTGTACATACTGTATAGGAACACTGCTCTGACATGTCACTTTTGACCAATAAATAGAGACACTGCTCTGACATGTCACTTTTGACCAATAATTGAGCAATTATTGGTCCCACTCAATAAGCGAACATCACTAACCTAATGTGCGGGTACCTTGTGGTAATCGGCAGGTCCCCTACCTTTAACGTTTGGGTCCCACTAACCTAACGCGCCCTCCCTGCGCGCAAGACTCATGGGACTCCCGCATTACTATCATGGGACCCAAACCTTAATCTCAGGGGACCTTCACGTTATGGGCAGGGGACCCGGCGGGAACCGCAAAGATGCGCAGGGGTCTCATGCGCATTCGTGCGGGCTTCGCTGCATATGCGATGCGGATCCCTGCGCATCTGTGCATAAGAGTTTTCTATTTCCATATTCGTACTGTAATTTTCTAAAGGGGGCTACTATTCACACCCCCTCTTGAATAAAAATACGATTTAATCTTATAGATAAATAATATAATGTTTTAATATTATAGTTAGTATAAATATAATTCATATAAAAAATATAACCCATACTTATCTATTCAGCTGAATTCTAATATAAAATTAAATGATTATTAGAAGTTATAATATTATTGGTTGAAAAAAGGTAGTAATTGGTTACGTTAAAATTTCTCTATGAATTGAATGCAATAATATGAGAGAAAAAAATAATTAATTAAACTTGAACGCATAGAGTGTGTTTGGTAGGGAGGATGGGTTTAGACCGTATTAGCTTTAGTTAGGATTATATAATGGAGGGTATGAGTTATTTGATGTGTTTGGTTGATGGGTTTAAATAATAATTTCGGATGTGTTTGGTAGATAAATTTATATGGTATTGGGTTTAATTAATTTCAATTACTAATTTACCCTTTGAATTTAAAATATATCCGCACCTCATTATTAGGGTTTTTCTGATCGACTTCACACAATTCGCCCTCAGCTTATCTGCGCAGGTTCAATCTTCTATTCACCTTTGCTGCAACAAGTTTTAATTATAGTTCTTCACCTCCTCTATTCGTTTGTTCTTGTTATTCGTTATGTGTTTATTAAATCGATGTTTTGTATTATCAATATTTCATTGGTTGTTCACTGTTATATGCTCAATCAATTGTTTATTGGTTTTTTCTTTTTGGGTATTTACACGTATAACTACGATGGCATGCTTCATCGTTCATCCAAAAATTATGACAGCATGGAAGGGGCTAAGAATAATACCAAACGTTCATGGCTTTTGGAGGAGGAGAGAATGCTTATTTTTGCTTTCAAAGAAATCATCACAGATGGATGGAGGAGTGAAAATGGCTTCAAACCGGGTTTTCACCATATATTGGAGAAGACGTTACGGAAGTATTTGCCAAACACTAATATCAAAGCTTTTCCTCACATTGAGTCCAAGACAAAAACGTGGAAGAAGGATTATTACATGTTGCAGGACATGCTCAATAAGTCGGGGACCGGTTTCAATTCGGAAAAAAAAAATGATAGATGCCACTGATGACATTTGGAACGAGATAAGAGAGGTTAATTATAGTTAATTTATCATAGTCAATCATATTTCAAATACAAGATATGTACTTCATATTCCTTTTTGTTTTGTTGCAGCAATCTCCAAAACTATACAAGGCTATAAGACACAAAACGTGGCCAATGTACGAAGATTGGTGTGAGATTTTTAGAAAAGATCGAGCTACAGGAGAAACGCGATCGGAATTACTGGTGAAAGAGGAATAGATGACGAGATATTGACCACGCAGGCTGAAGAAATTCCAAGTGCGCATAACCTCCCTAGACCTCCTGTCAGTCACCTATATTTGATGGTCATTGTTCACTTGATGGCGCTGAACAGAAATCGAAGAAGCAAGGTAAAAGGAAGCGTCAACTACTTGAAGATCAAGATTTCATTAATGAAATGAGAGATATATCCCGTGAAACGACTAAATTATTAATGGAAGGAATGTCGAGAATTGGAACAGAGGCAGATAATCAAAGGAAGGCTGCTGCAATGATAAAAAATATGTCTCTGAACTTGTCACCAATGCAGTTGTTCGATGTTTCTGATGCCATTATTAACAATTCAGGAAAACTTCAGATTTTTCTAGCCATGACTGAAGTTGAACGCTTGGAACTAGTTAAGAGCATGGCCAGAGGTCGCATTTAAATATTATATTTCCTTGTTCGGTTTAGAACTTGTCTTGTTGGTGCTATTTTTATTTTAGTTCTTCTTTGATTATCAACAGTTCTCGTGTGGCTGAAAACTAATAAATATGATTTTTTTCTATTTCATAGTTCAGGCTTTTTTCATGACCATGTCATATTTTTGTGTTGATTATATTTCATTCTAATAAAATCAATCTGATGTAACATCAGTGTAAACACGACAGAATGTGATATTCGTTAAAGTATGATGTGAAATCGATGTTATAACAGAGTTTTAGCTTGTCTACATTCCACTTGGTGCTGATGGCAACTTTTCATTTGTATGTAACTGGTTAAGGAGCTCGAGATAGCATTTACATATATTTTTCTCAAGGTGTTCTCTTTACACATGGCTAAGAAAATGTTCACCATAACATGGATGATGCACCTTCAAGCACAGCATTCAAGCACATCAGTTCAGTTCTATTTATGTTCATACGAAATCACAATACACATAAAGAAATTACAATGCAAATAAGACAGATTGCAAATAACTGCAATAAGGAAAACAACTTTCCTTCAACCATTCAGCCAGTCAAGATACATGGTCGTTGCCATATTACCTCGCCAAGATGTCCATTCAGTAGATGCTTCTATTGAACTGACGAATTGAGCCGCAGTTTCATCCCCATTTTCTTCATTTTCTTGATAACCTTCGGGCACCTCCCCCTCCCACGGGTCAACATCCATTTCCATACGTATGAAATTGTGAAGTAATGCACATGCAATGACAATTTTATTCTGTTTTTTATCGGATAAAAAGAAGGGCTCCGTAATATACCCCATCTCTTTTTCATCAAACCCCAGGTTCTCTCTATAACATTTCTAGCTTTTGCATGCCTAATATTAAAATATTCTCTTTCATTTTGAGGAGTACATGTTCCCCAATCCTTCAAATGATAGCGAACACCCCTATAAGGAGTTAAAAATCCCTCGCTATTGGTGTATCCATTATCGGCTAAATAGTAGCACCCTGTATTTTAAAACAAAATTTTGAAGAATGCATATTGCGCTATCTCTATTTCATCCACATGTAACTTAACAAATTACCTTTACGAACACGAAACTCATTTGGTCGTGAAAGAGCATCTCGAAGCACGCGTCCATCTGCAACTGAACCTTCCCAGCCTGCCAATAAATAGATAAATTTCATATCCTCATCACACACTCCCAAAACATTGGTTGTAATTTGTCCCTTGCGATTTCTATATCGTGGAATATCCGTTGACTTCACTGTAACATCGATGTAGGATCCATCTAAGGCTCCCAAGCAATTCTTACATAAGAAATAAAGACAAAGTTAGTGTTTGCCATGAATTCAATAAATTGTTTAATTAATTTACAAATAGAAATCAATACCTGAAAATATTTAAATTTAGATGAAGGATTTTCATCACTAATGGCCCGAGGTTTGGCCAATAATTTCTCATGAAGTCTAAGAACCGCATCAAGTACAGAGTTGAAATGCTTACTAACTGTCCAAGTAGATCTAGTAAACTGAAATTTTTGTTCTCTTGTTTTTTTATGATGCGCTAATATGCCAAGGAATATTGCCACCATTTCAGACACTTGTAGGTATTTGGAAGGTTGCAGACCTCCATGGTTCTCAAGAATAATGCATAATCGTCCAAATGCATTCCTACTAATCCTCAAATTTTCATGTGAAGTATTACGAAAATCCGATATTAAATTTTTCAAGTAATCAACTTGCTTTGGCATCCTTTCATACATAGAATAACTACACGGCTCTTTTCGCCTTTTGCAATTCATTCTCCTCCGGTAAACATATATAGCAAACTGCAGCATAAATAAATGATTCGCTAACAATCCAAGAATCATTATTGCAGCAACATCATCATCGTTGGAGCCCATTTTGAATAAAAAAAACCTACATGTTTGGCAATTCGAAAGAAAGTGATTAACATATGGTCATGCATAGTCAATGTTCGATGAAATCAAACATGAAATGCATCAGTGAATGAAAGGCATCAAATAGGTTTCATTCCATAACTAAACTACTGATGGCTTTACTGAAGAATTCAGAATACGTAGTTCTATTAAGCAGAATATTGCAAACAAGATGATGCTTCGCCTATCATTTACAAAATCAAACACAAGGTTGCCTTAACACATAAACCCATTACTGCCGTATCACTCGCCAATAGATAAACAAACTACGAAGTTATTTTTCAAGCAATTCAATCCACCCAATACTGAGAATCAAAATGCAAACACAATACAACGTATCTTGGTATGATAAGAATTTGGTTTCAGAAAAAAATCGAACCTTTCAAGCTTAATCAATGGTTAAATAATGCAATTGGGGATATGGGCGATCTTCGCTAGGACAGTTGCCGACGCCGCCGATGATGCTGATGGAGACGCCTCGCCGACGATGTTATACTTGGCGGACGATGATTTCTAGGGCATAGATGTTTGGTGGTGACTGATTGTTGTGCCGATGAAGATAAAAAGGAAAAAAAATTAGGTTGAAGACGATTCATAGAGAGGGTAAAGTTGGAAATAAATATTAAAATAGAGGATAAAATTGTACAAGGAGAACGGGATTAAATAAAGGGAGGGGGTGGACTGATTTATTTAATACCTTATGTGAGGTATTAAGAAGGTATTATTTAAATCTTCCCTTTAAATAAAGATTCCAACCAAACACATCATTAACTAATGATATCCCCTCTAATCCCCCTTAGTAATACCAACCAAACACACTCATACTATTTTAGTAGTATTTATTTTAGTGGGGGGTGTATTTAGTAAATAGGGAGTGTGAATAGAATTACCCTTTTCTAAAATGTGTTACGTAAACGAAGCATACCATGGCAACACAACACAGAAAGCAGACGCACGCGTATCAAAACCTAACATAACAGAACACAAATTGCAACGTATAAACGTATGTAATACAAATATGCGCAAACACTACAACCTTATCTCCTACCAAATTCACCAACCGAAGGAAACCTATTTTGCTGGGGTCGTCCACGTTGTGAACCAACAAGAGGAGGCAACATGTCCATACTACTTTCAATGCGATCCGTGACCGGCCGTATAGTACCTTCGTATGCCAACCTCCAGATCTCCAAGGTATAATAATCGTGCACTAATGAATACACTGAAACTTGGGCGCAACCACAAGCTGCAATCGCATGTGGACACGGGATATGATCGATGTCAAACATCATGCACGTGCATTTGCGCAGCCCCATTCGACCACCTCGTTCACATGCTGCCCGAACACGTTACATGTTAGATGCCCGACTTCCGATGCATGAAATTTTTGCGACTCGGCGAAACGCTCTCATATGATCGACTCCACCTTCGGCGTTAACCTAGTCATCTCCGCGGTGATTGAAGCCTCCGCAGATCGATGCTTGCTGAACCCTGACGACGTTAGTCGATGAATCGAGTCCAACAGTCCAATAATTGGAAGCTCTCTGTCCTTACGTAGAGTCGCATTTATAGACTCCGATCCGTTGGTCGTCATTATGTTGTATCTTGATCTAGGGCAATATGCTCGCCTCCACGTTTCCTTCGGAACTTCGTCAACATACTTTGCCACGTCCTTGTACTTTGCTTCAAGCTGCTTAAAAGCAATGTCGGACTCGCTCTTTGTGTAGGCAGTCGGGACACGCCAAAAAATCGGGCAAGCAAATTTCTTCTTCATTTTCGTCTTCACGTTTTGTTGAAGGTGACACGCACAGAAACCATGAAACGCGTTCGGGAGAACTATCGGGACTGCATTCTTGATTCTGTTGTTCCGATCAGAAATTATTACAAGATCGTCGCTATCCGCGTCAAAACGTCGCAATCTCGAGAGAACCCACGTCCATGACTCCGTTCCCTCCCCCCCGTTGGCAAGACCCCATGCTACAGGATATTGATGGTAATCCCCGTCTTGGGCAGTGGCAATCATCAGGACACCCTTATACTTCCCCTTCAAAAAAGTCGCGTCGATAGAAATGACTTTCCTCATGTACGTAAAGCCTCTGACACATGCGCCGTAGCCAAGAACATGTACTTGAACCGAGTGTCTTCGTCCATCTCCCAATCGGTGATACTGACCCTCATTGGCTTGCCTCACCGCATCTAAGTACGCCGGCAGTAAATCGTAGCAAGACTCCCTGTTACCAACTAGTTCATGGTCGCAATTTGTTTCCCTCTCCAAGCCTTGTAATATGAAACGGGAACTCCCCTGCTCTGCATCATCGACTGTATGGAACTGGGTGTCGGGATGTCTTTAGGAGCCCTGAAATTTTCCAACAATGTGCTCGATACGAGGGACGAACTTCCCTGGCGATTTCTCTGGCGTCTATGAGGCATGCCACACGTGTGCGTGTTGTTGTACTTTCGGATCGAGAAAAAGGGGGAGTTCTTGTCCTGTGCAGCTCGTACTCGCCATTCACAGTTCTCGATCGCACATTTGACTACGTACAGGGTTTTGTTTGACCTATCCACTTGGAGGTCGAAGCATGCAGCGACTGCGATTTTAGTGATTTCGTCCTTGAATTCTTGCTTGCTACGAAATTCTTGTCCAACGTATAGGGTCGAACCATCCGTAAACGAATAGGTACCATCTTCGGCCACATCTATAGCGTCGTCGTGCTCATCGACATCAAACTCGTCATCATCACCAGCATCATCGTCATCATCATCATCATCTGTAGCACCTTGCTCGTTTTATTTTCAGTTTCCCGTCCGACTTGCTCGTTCTCGTTATCATTTTCTTGGCCGCCCATTCCGGAGTAATCGCCGAAATAGCCACTGCTTTCATTACTTGGGTAAGGAGGGTTGTAAGATGTGCTGGGAAAACCCTCAAATGGTTGGATTTCTGCGTTTGTATCGCACTGTGCTATAAGGCCGATGTCGAAACCCGACAAATCATTATCATGAGGTTGAGGTGGCGGTGCAGCAATGACGGATAACTCAAGTTGCACGTGAAGAGGTGGTCTTGATCGTGGACAAGCATAACCAAGGTACGTACGTACGCCGTAATAGTTCACAATGTAGATTGGGCGCACATAATTGTAGTCTATGCAAGGCATGTAGCTTATCCTAACTTTGGTATTGTCGTTGCGTAACGACAATGCATTCAATATCTCGTTAGTGAGTTCCACTAACGTGCATGAACCGTCGTCTACCAAGATAGATGCCACCGGCAACTTGAATCGGGAACCCAATTCGACGTATTGTCCTCGCGAATTATCCATTGACCATCGACTTGGAAAAAAATGCTCGTGATCGTCATGATTATCACCTGTAGAAGAAGAATAATTTGGTGAGCTTGCTTGGTCGAATGAGTGCTCGGAGTTGCAAAATCCTTGCGCAGCTTTTAATACATTCACGCGTTGTTTTTAATTAATTTGTTATTCTATTTCTATTTTATTAAAATCAAGGGTGACGCAAGGTAAGGTAGGGTCCGTGAGATACACAAGGGACTGGGGCTTTTGGATCTGGGGACCAAAGCTGCTTAAACACGGGACCCGCACGTAAGGTAAGGTAAGGTCCCTGCGCATATACACAAGGGACCGGCGCTTTTTGATCTGGGGACCATAACGTGATAACAGGGGACCCGCACATGAGGTAAGGTAAGTTCGTGCGCGCATACGTACATGGGACCGGCGCTTTTTGATCTAGGGATCATAACGTGATAACAGGGGACCCGCACGTAAAAACATGGGACCCGCGTATATTGCATTGACGCTGACAATCGGGTCCCAAGCGCGGATGAGCGGGTCGTCTGCCCATCTAGGGTTGGTCACCTGCCATTATTGAATCGTACCAATAATAATTTAACAATTATGAGCATTGGGTCAAAACTGGTTTCTCAGTCACATGTCAAATCGCCCATCACGTTGCGTTTCATGCACACAATCAATTATTCAACAATGAAAGAAATTTTATTCTACTAACCCTACAAACTAACATCCATAAAGACTTCAACATGTCCAAAATGTACAAAAATGTCCAGAACCACCTAGGCACCTACAAATGGAGCATACAGCTATGCTGGTCACGCAATATCCGTGCAGCCATAGTGGAGCGATATGCTGAAATATCCAACTGCATTTGATATTCATTAAATTCTGGCGTGTCAACCATAATCGTCTCCACCGTCAACGCCGCATGAACCCCGCAATCCAAGCTGCCGGCCTTCTGGTTCCGATTCAATCTATTATTCAACTTCACATTTGTCACAATATTGAACTTGAAACGCCAATATGCAGAAAGAAACTCCACCTGCAAACGGATTTCAGCTACTTACGAACACTCTCCCGGCGAATGAAACCTGATGCACGCCCAACGAATCGTTAAGGATGAAGGTTTGCGTTGACGCATAAAAAATAAGCACTGCCCAGTGGCTTTTTGCGAAAACATGAGAGATGATGTACTTGCATCGCACCAACTCATTCTCCGCAAGACGCTCCAACCATATCCGGCTGCTTGTCGACAATCCACTAAGGAATACATCCATATCATCCACCGTCACTTTCGCCTTCCTATTCAATTTCTGCGCCTTTCTAAAGTGCTCGTCTTGCACGTAACTTGGAAAGATGAACACGCGAGGATAATGGTCGGAGTTCGCATAGATTCGCCTCAAGCAATCTAGGTATGCGTCAAGACAATTGGACTTGAGCATATCATCGAAGAGCAAGATGTAGAAGCCTTGGGCATCCACATCGAACATGTCACTTTCCCAAACCTTATCAGTGCCAAAAAAAATTATTATGTGTTTATGTACGATAAATGAGTTTGACATCGAAAGCAAAAATTTACCTAAATCTTGCCGCTTTAAGATACTTCACAATGAGCTTGCGATCGGATGCGTGAATCAATTGACGCCCGGAGAAGTCAAGTCGCCCGAGGTACTTCTTGCTCCACTGCTCGTTTATATCTTCTTCTGAATGCTCATCACTTAGATCAACCACTTCTACGGTCGATTTGCCTCTTCTTCGATATCCTCGGGCCCTCGACGAAGCACCAGACGCTCCAGCCTCAACCACCTCCACAGGTGTGGGGAACTCTTGAACAGGTACAATCGCGTAATCATCCTCGCCGCCATCGCGGTGTCCGCTGGAACACCTAACCTCCACTCCCTGCAGGAGTAGAAAGGTCACACGATCGAATAGCTCGTGTGCCGGCCCAACGTCAAAGACGCTGTCCCTATAGTACGCCGTCTCCTGCTCGGCCGCTGACGGCACTAACAACCCTCGTACATGGGACCCGTCAGCGTACATGGGACCCGTCAGCGGCATCTGCGACGCTCCTCAAAGTCGGGCAATTCTTGCGATCCCAATTGTTGCTCACCCACCTTAGCATGCGTGGCGTCAAATCTTCACCCCTGCGCACCGCAAAGGCGTCTTGAACGCCCGACATGCACTCGTAAGCGAGTTTCTGAATACAAATAACGCAAACAATATTAGCAATTATTTATATGTCACAAAAAGGTATGTGAAGAAGCTTAATTATAAATCACCTGAAGTGGTTGTACGAACCCACTGATCAACCACTCTCGTTTCCTCTCCGGTATATTTACCTTTAAAGTGCGTATGACCTCATCGAACGTCACGCTTTCCCAAGGATATTGGGAGAATGCAACTGATCTTCGACGAGGACACACTGATCCACGACGGTGTCCTTCTTCGACGGTCGACTCATCAACACGGCGGTGGCGAAGTAGACGTCCGCCAACTTCAGCTTCTCGAAGTGCGCATCTTCCTCGACGCCAGATAACGCCTCCAACGCATGCTTGACGTGCGACATGCGGACTTTACTGTTGCCAAAATGTCTCGCAGTGAATTGTGAGTCGCCGTTTACCGGCGGTATCTCGGCTGCGAACTTCAGCCCAGTGATTAGGCAATACTCCGATTTTGAAATTCGGAGTGGCTTGTCGCCCACAATCATCCACAGCTCATCGCGGTTGTGCAGACTCGTCTGCCTCTGAGTGACGTACCACAGCAACTGGCCCGAGGGTTAAAAGCGGGCTCCGCACTAACAAGGCGGCCAAACGGACTCTCGTTCCAAAAAATCTCCCACTCGTGGTGGTTCAGACATTGTCTGATAAGCTGGCTGGCCTCGCCGTATAACGAGTTCAGCTTTACACGGCAATAAGGAACTTCGTCCTCTGTGCCCCACTGCTTGTTCATCACAACCTAATTTATACGTAAAACACATTTGAGCTAATTACGTGGTATTAAGATTGAAAAATAGAATACCCTTATGAGCAGATGCGCAGGGGACCGCATCGCATATGCTGAGATTCAAGCACGGATGCGCATGAGACCCCAGCGCATCGGCGCGGTCTCAGCACGAGTCCCCTCCGTTTTAGCGCGGGTCCCATGCTTAAACGCTCGGGTCCCCTGCTTATAACGCGCGGGTCCCGTGTCGTTGCGACGCAGGGGACCCGTGCTGGGACCATCATCTTATGGGCGGGTCCCATGAAATACGCATAGGTCCCATGCTCAGAAGCGGGTGCTTGCAAGCACGGGACCCATGCATTAAAAACCGACGTACGCTTGCAAGCACAGTACTGTGCTTTCAAGCACGGGTCCCCACCAAATTAGGGTTCGATGGGTCGTTCCCAGATCCCCTTCTCGCGTTAAAATGAAGAAGACGAAGAGTACACATACCTCCACTTTTTGGGTGTTCGCGTTGAATGCCATTGTCAATTGAGTAGATTGGGGTTCGGATTTCGGTTTGAGTTGCAGACAAACGATTTGCAGGATAAGGGCGGGAGAGAACGCTTGTTTTTTTACTAAAAGTGCAGTGAAAATTGAAAGTGGTCTTTTTTTTTTACTTTTACCCTTCAGTTCTTCTATCACGGGTCTGATGTTTCAGATTCGCTACAGTGTAACATGTAAACCCTTTAATTAATTTTTTCGTTAAGTGTTGTTGAGGTTGTTGATTGAGATTAAATAAGGGTAAAATAGTCTTTACCACAGAGTTAGCAAGGGTACAAAGATAAAATCCGATTTTGGTGCTATTTTTTAAAAGATGACCAACTTAAAGGTTATTTAAAAAAAAAAACCCGTTTAATTCTTTTAGGTTGTCGCATTTCTCAAAATTTCCCGATATCGACGGGTACGTAACAGTGGAGAATCTTCAATCGCATCGACTGCCAGCTGCTGCAGCTGCCTAGTTGATAATCGGAGAGGAAAACCGATGATTTTTTAGCAGTGAAGATCGATAATGGATAGCAGAGGTGTGATAAATGTCAAAGAGAGAAAAGTTATGGACTTTGAGAGTCCGTTCAGTGTGAAAGTGGGTCAAGTCTTCACTGGCTTTGGCGTAGGTTGTGGTGTCGGCATTGGTGTTGGCCGCCCTATATATTTAGGTGCTGGGTTTTCGTTTTGTTGTTTTTGATCTTGCTGATTTCGTTGTATGAGCTATGTACATAGTAGCACTGGAAAGTCATTTGGGGTTGCTGATTTTAAATCGATGTTCTCCGTTGCCATTTCTTCAAGTCTTTTAGTTTGGTAATCAACAGTGATTTATGATACCCTTATATTCAGTAGTCTTTTCTTTTTCCTGAATTGGCTGCTTGGACTTATCATTAGGTGCAATTCCAGTGCTGAATCAAGTTATGGTTGCAACTAGGGGTGCAACTGATGTTTTTTCTGGCGTGCAAAGACATGTGAATAACTCTGTATGTGGTAGCAATTTTCGTCCCGCGTGTTTTTGCTAAATTATATGTACCCTCTGATATTGGATTCTTTGAGATTTCGATTGCCTTGTATCTAGTTACGGAAAGTTGGTGCCAAGAACATTGAAGCAGGGGTAGGGTGTGGAGTTGGTTTTGGTCATGGATTTGGAGTTGGTATGTATCTCAACAATAGACTTGTGGCTTATTTCATTTTCATGAAATAGGAAGTTCTTATTTAAAGTGGGTAAAACTTGCAGGCATAGCCGTGAAGCCTAGCGTATTGCATCAGATACAGTCCCGTGCTTTGGTAAGTGCAAATGTTGTCTTGCATTTAAACCTTTATTGGTAGTTTCAGGGTGACCAGGTATCTAATGTACTTTAATATCGGTATTCGCCAGCAAGCAGTGACAGGGCTGATGAAAAGAATTGGGATCGATCAGCATTCCACATTATCTGTTAGTCAAGGAATTCTCCCATCCTTACATAAGAATAATGGCATGGTTGAGGAGCCTGCTATTGAAAATCATGTTGCTGAACATTTGGTAAACTCGGTACCAAACACTACGTTTAGAGACAGTACTGGGAAAGGAAAATCCCAAGCCACTTTTGAGGGGACTTCCTTCCCAGAAACTGCTGCATTTAATTCACAATACCAAAGTCGAACAGAGGCGGTTTTAAACAATTTCATGAATGATCCACTTCTCAAAGGGGAGAGCAGCCCTTTGCACAACCAAGTATGTGGAATTGGTTTCTCATGTTATTGGGCTCTCATTTGCAACTTTATTGGTGATTTCTGGTTTCTTTATTGTTGCAGGATAGTACGTTGAAGTTGGAAAATTTTGTGATTCAGATGGTATGAAGTATGATATCCTGCTAAATACTTAAATGTCGAGCTCATTTATTTAGCTTCTAGTGTTAGATAAATATTCATGATAGGCATTCTCTCTTGCACGCAGGTTTTGAAGCACCAAGTGATCATCGACGAACTGATGCAAGAAAATGAGAAACTTCGGGATATATTGACGAGAGAGTTGAAAGTCAATCCAAGCACGCTTAATTCTAGTTTCCCAGTTAGGAGTAGATCGTCGTGTACCGAGTGTTTTGAATGCCGTAGAAGACAAAGGAAAAGGTAAGAATAGATCTCATCCGATTGTCCTTGCAGTTAATGTCAGTATATCAGTTGATTAGTTCTGTAACATCAAAGTTGATAACTAGGAACCACCCAAAAGAAAGAACCATATGGCATGTGCAATACCTCAAAGTTATTCTTGAACAGACCTTGAGATATAGTTTGTTTTTTACATCATATTTCCCAAACTCAATTAATCAAAGAGTTTATCCTTCTAGCTTATTGTCACCAGGTCAATCCAGTCCAGGCAAACGGATAGGATGAGTACTAGTAAAGGTTTCTTTGTTAGAAGTCATTATATGTTCTTAGAAAATTCTTAGTAACAGTTAGAAATCCAGGCTCCAATAGTTTTCCATTGGGAAAAGCTAGACGTCTTGCAGACTCTATTTGTAATGTAATGGATTACTGATAAGATAGTTAACACATTCTAGAATGTCTGGTTCCTCATTTGTCAGCCAACTACAGGTTATTATTACATAAACTTAGTCACAGAAACTGATGAAATACAGCTGTACAAGATGGGATCTTCGAGGAAAGTTCCAAAAGCTGGTGCTTGTATAGTTGTTGGTAGTATGGATGGTTTGCTTATCCAAGTTATGGGGCCACCCCAATATTTAATTTTCCTTAGGCAGGCAACATATGGTGAATATCATTTCGTTGCTTATACACAGCATAGTGCCTTACTGAAGCAGAGTCCATGATCATGTTTGTCCGTAATATGGATACAACTGTGGGATACATTATCTGTCTGGGCGGGAAAACTGTTGAGGTGATTAGATAGTACATTGGTTGCGGCGATTAAGAAAAAAATAGCCGATTGCATTCGATTCTTCTTCTGCAATCTTAGAAGAGGAAGACAAATAGTGGGCATTCGATTCTTTTGTTTCCTTTTCAATTCTCGAGTTAGATAGATAGCCTTTATCACAAGCACATGTGCCTTTCACTATCATATTTCTGGTGCAGCATTAGATTAGAGGGTGGTCCCAGTTTTTGCTGTCCACTCCACACATGAACCAACTGTCCTTATTCTTGCCCGCCCCGTTTATACCCGCCGGGTTTTATTTGACCCGTAATAGTACTATCAATCAATCATGCTAGGAAGTAGCACCGACAGGTCAAGAACTGAAGGACAAGTGTAATTAACTCGAAGGAACTAACAAGAGGTACAAGTAGATAGAAATAAAACGAAGACAACAGCTCGGATGGGGAAAAAGAATTAACCAGAGACAGAAAAATAGCAGACAGTTTTTTATTCGCCGACTTTCTACCAAGCAAGCGCTGCGAGGCCGCCGAGCAGCGCCAGCAATGCCATGGAGGTGCCGCCGTGAGAGGGCGGAGCGCGGCCCGATGGTGGTGGTGGTGGGGTGGTGGGCCCCATCGTCATGGGCGGCATTGATGATGTCGTTTCAGATGGAGGAGCTGGCGGCGATGGGGCCGTCGCCGGAGGAATTGACGGTGGTGTTGTGGGCGGTGCCGCCACCGCGGGCGGTGGTGCAAGTGGGGAGGCGGCTGGGGAGATGGTCGGAGAAGTCGCCGGAGATTGGGCCGAGGATGGAGTGGAAAAAGATAGCAGCATTGTGGTGGCGAAGATGATGATGAGTGATGTGCTTTGAGGAGCCATTTATTAGTGTGTTTGAGAAGAGGAATTTTTGTAAACGGTGGAGGTGTGTAGATGTTGTGAGTATATATAGAAGGAAATGTTGGGTAACTTTCTGTTAATTACAAATAAAAATATAAAAATGATATTCGATAATGCCTGTTTTTTTTTGGGAAGAAGAATCTGTAGAAAACGAATCCTAACGTGTGGAGGTGATTGATGTTGATGACGAAGAAGAATGAACAGCCTGTTGTGACTTTTTTTAAGTAAATATTATGAACAATACTCTTTTATAATGAGTTTAGAGCGGATATGTTAATTCCCATGTCTCAATTGACCGATCAGAATTTTTCTACATTAATTAGGGGTCTTTACACATAAATACCTATTTGCATAAAAACTGGTAATTCAGTATCCCGTTAGTATTTTTTTATATGTAGGTACCTAATATAAAAATTTTTGCACATAAGTACCCGATCAGCCGCAAGTACGCCATATCACACATTTAGGTATCCTATAGCAACGTATTTAGTACGTAATATGTTGAGAAAATGGTACGTCATATATAACACACTAAGGTATCATATGAAAACCGTATATGGTACCGTATAACGCGTGACGTGATACGCAATACACGTTAAAAATGTACGGCAAGACTGAGCAAATTGATACTAACAGTGAAACGTGTACATGTTGGTAAAAATTTCTGATATATGTACGATTTGTAAATTTTTTTATTCAGTTGAGTATTTTTGTATAGATGTCACAACTTATTAAACCACAACTTCATGATAACTATCAAATTTTATTTCTAGTAGATTATTTATTAAAACTATTCCATATTGCACACACATAAGGCGTGCTACAAATACTATGTTATTATTATTCTCATGAGAAACAATTGCTTGTGGAAAGTATAATCACGCTAGAATAAAAATGTGCGATTTTCACAGGTTTGGCAATGACTATAAAGCCAAACCAAACGCCACCTAATACCATCTCCAACCGGAAAACCCATTCCCAAACTCAAACTCATTCTCACACCCAAAATGCAGTAATTCTTCTCCAACCATTAAACTCATTCTCAAACTCAAAATAATATTGTCAAAATATTATCTTTCGTCCAACTTTGCTTAGTTTCGCATTACTAAATTTCAATTTCACAAAGTTTGCCAATAGACAACAAATACATTATTTTAAGTATTTATAAATGATTTACTAAGTTAGTTTATATAAATAAAACTTATTTACTTGATTTGTAAATAAAACTGAATAAATAATGTAATAGAATTGACAGATTAAAATATTGTATAAGAAAAAACAAATTATTAATTTAATAGGGGTCATTTTGTAAGAGTATCAAATGCGTTGGTAATTTTGCAAATGGCATACATGCGTTTTAGGTGAGAAAAAACTGAAAAATCTCATTTTCCGTATGCGTTACCGATTGGATAAGTTTTTGGAAATGCATCCCTTTTTGCGCGTAGCTTGGAGATGGCCTAAGGGGAAAATTTAATGTCCAGCACCGTTGTGTCCTTAAACACCACCACCTTCTCGGACAACGATTTTAATTAACTCTATAAAAATACCATTTATTTCTCTATAAATTGTCCCCCATAATAGTAAAAGGTGCTTGAATTATTGGGCCTGGCCCAATAGTATGAAGTCCATAAAGATACTACTAATTGAACTTTCGGTATTGCATTTGAAGCGAAGTCCCATGATCCCATTGCTTCCCTTCAAATTCTCCAAGCTTTACAGAAGTCGTCTCTTTGCATTTTCTTCTGTTGCTGCTGTTCATTCTGAATCAAACTTCCTTAACGAAAAGATCAGATATTTTCTCTATAGCAGAGCTAACTTGGACTTGAAGATACTTCTTCGTGTGCATGGCCACGTCATAGCTGCAGGTTGCGCGCAAAACAGGTTCGTAGCTTCTAAGCTCATTGCCCATTATGCTTCGCTCAACCAGCCTCGTTTTTCCTCCAAACTGTTCGATTCCCTCGAGTTCAAGGACCTTTTCCTTTGGAATTCAATCATCAAAGCCAATTTTTCCAATGGGAGCTTCGACCAAGCACTCGAAATCTTTTCTAAGATGCGGGTTTTCGGCAATTTGCCCGATGGATTCACGGTTCCAATGGTCGTTTCAGCCTGTGCTGAACTTGGTCTGCTTTGTTTCGGCGCTTCTGTTCATGGGCTCGTCGCGAAGTTGGATCTGCTCAGCGATAACGCTGCTGTTGGGGGATCGTTTGTGTACATGTACTCCAAATGCGGGGAGGTGGATGATGCTCACCTAGTGTTTGATGAAATTCCTCTTAAGGATGTGGTGGCTTGGACTGCCCTTTTGATTGGTTGTGTGCAGAATGATCAGGGTGAGAAAGGTTTGGAGTGTCTCTGTGAAATGCACAGGGTTAGTGCTGAAAGCGGTAAACCGAATTTTCGAACTTTAGAAGGAGGGTTCCAAGCTTGTGGAGATCTGCTTCTGTTAAAGGAAGGTAAGTGCTTGCACGGATTTTCCCTGAAAACTGGAATTGCAACTTCTTGCACAATCCAGTCTGCCATTTTGTCGATGTATTCAAAGTGTGGAAGCTTAGAGGATGCAAGTCCATCGTTTGGTGAAATCGAGTATAGAGACGTGCTTTCTTGGACATCGATCATTGCCGTTTATGCTGCATCGGGTTTAGTTTATGAATGCTTTCAAATGTTTGGCCAAATGCAGGCAGAAAACGCCTATCCTGATGGAATCTTACTGAGCTGCTTGCTCTCTGTTTTGGCTAATTCCATGAAGGTTGATGAAGGGAAGGCTTTCCATGGTGTTATATTGCGTAAGAATTACGACACTGATCGTATCGTTAAAGCCTCATTACTGTCAATGTACTGCAAGTTCGGTCTATCTGCCCAGTCAGAGAGAATCTTTCTTCAATGTCGGAATCATGGAAGAGAATCTTGGAACCTCATGGTGGCGGGTTACGAAAGGGCGGGTTTGGAGACAAAGTGCATAAACCTTTTCAGGGAAATGCAACATCAAGGCATAGAATCTGATCGTAACAGCCTAATATCAGTCGTTTCGACCTGTGCTAGGTTGGGAGAAGACATCGAATCAAGACTACTACGCTCCATACACTGTCATATAATCAAGAACTCGGCGTTCGATGATGTCCCCCTCTTAAATTCGCTCATAAACATGTACGGAAAATGTGGAAATTTAATTCTGTCTCAGAGGCTATTCGATCACTCAAGTCAAGAGACGTCCACGTGGAACTCTCTCATCTCTTCATACGCTCGCAGTGATAACCCTTCAAAGGCTTTGGACCTATTCGAAGACATGATTTCCAAAGGGCTAAAACCCAACGCCCCAACAATGGTGACTCTGCTATCTGCGTGTGCTCAGATGGCATCCATAGTGAAGGGAAGAAAAATCCACGAATACATTGAAAAGATGGGAATCTCATACGAAATCTCCGTTGCGACGGCGCTAATCGATATGTACGCAAAATGCGGGAATATCAGCAAAGCTCGAGAAATCTTCAACTCTGCAGAGGAGAAAGACGCCATTTCTTGGAACGTAATGATCTCTGCTTATGGAACTCACGGATATGGAGGATCTGCCATTGAAATCTTCCAAGAAATGGAACAGTCGGGCGCAGAACCAAACGAGCTAACGTTTCTCTCTGTTCTCTCGGCTTGTGCTCATTCAGGGCTGATCGAAGAAGGCAAGCTGCTCTTTCGAAGAATGGAAGAGAATTACTCGACGAAGCCCGCGCTGAAGCATTATTCTTGCATGGTTGAGCTTTACGGAAAATCAGGTCGTTTAGGTGAAGCTGAAGCTTTGGTCTCGAATATGCCCGTATTTCCCGACGGTGGTATATGGGGCTCGCTTTTGAATGCTTGCAAGATGCATAACAACGTCGAGATGGGTATACGGGTCGCTAAACGGGCCATTGAAGCCGACCCGGAAAACGACGGGTATTACGTCGTGCTGTCCGATTTGTACGGCTCCATGGATATGTGGAAAGAGGTTGAACTAGTGAGGAAGACGATGAAGGAGCGAACCGTAAGAAAAAAAGTGGGGTGGAGTGCTGTTTAACTTGTTGCTCAAATATAACTTTAACATTTTTCTTTCCTGCATTTAGGTTGAAATCCATCAATTTAATGTCTTAACAATTTCCCAGTGCAAATTGTGAAATTTTGGGGTTTGCACATTTTGTAACTACATTATTTTCTTAATTTTATCTAAATTTAATAATGATTTATTTGAATGAATAATTGGACTGAAAATTGGGCAGGGGCCGCGCGAACGCAGGCCCCCTGTGCAACAAATTATGACGTAGGCTCGACCACTTGGGCCGACCTTAGACGGGCGCACGTCTCAAAGTGCAATGGACATCGCCAGCCTAGGCCATGGGTCTTCATGATCGCCCATCTACCCCGTCCAGGTAAGTGAGTAACTAGGTGAAGTTCCTCGTCTATTTATGGTGCGCTGAGTAGCCTCTCCTTGATGCAACAATCGGTGTGGGACAACTATTTTATCAATAGATTAATATATTTTCTTTACGTGGGCCGAAGCCCAAATGCTTAATTCGTGGGTAGTAGTGGTGCATAAGATATATATCTGATCTCTTTGAAATTTGAATTCAAAACCCTACGGAGAACCCGTACAGTCGCTTTCGCTATCGCCATTAATCTCTTCATCTGTCTCTTTGTGTGCTTCGCTGTGGAATCTTCACGCCACTCAGAAGAAGACGCATTATTATCTACTTGTCTTTTGAGGTTCTTCGCCGCTTCGCATTTTGTCCTATCCACAATAAATTCATGTTCGAGAAATAAAGAGCCGAAGCTAAACTCTCCCAGCCCTTCATTTCCCATCATCTGTTTGTTTGTTTTTCGTCCACTGAACAATTTTTATTTTCATCGTTAAAAAGGAAATTCAAGAAGAAAGCGATGGCTAAGAAGAAAGTGTCCAGTGCCCATGTAGAAAAGCCCTCGGAAAATGCGCATGAGTCTGTGAAACCCCAGAAGCAGCTGCAGCAGAACAACATGGATTCCGATTCTTCCGAGAAGATTGAGCTCCTTAAGTCGCTTAATCAAAGGCTGGTGGAGGAGGCCAGCCGGCGCAAGCCGGTGCTTGAATCCCTCAGCCGCGATAAGGAAGCTCTCGAGGCGCAGTTGACTCTGTCGAAGTCTGAGGTGGAGGTTTTGGGGTCTGAGGTGGCTGTGCTCACCGACAAAGTTGTGGATCTGGAGCTCGAAAGGGACGTGGTGTCCGCTTTTATTTCTGAACAATACGAGGTTTTGGAGAAGAGCGCGTACGATTTGGGGTCGAAGGTGGGTGAGTTGAAGGGCGTTGTTGAAGAGAAAGAGGTTGAGATTAGGGATTTGACTCGGAAGTTGAGTGAAGTGGAGGGTTTGTTGGAGGAAGAGAAGGATGCCTTTGATAGGGTTTCTGTGGAGAGGGACGGGTTGGTTCGTAAGCTTGGAGTGCAGGTTAATTTGTGCGAGGCGATGAAGAAGCGCTTGGTTGAAACGGGGGAGAGGAAGAGACAAGTGGAAGAAGAGATGGTCCAGCTGAAGGCATCTTTTGACGGTGTGGCTGAGGAAAAGGAGGTGTTAAGGATGAGTATTGAGATGGTGAAGAATGAAAAAGCTTCGGTGCAGAAGAGTTTGGTGGATTCAAACGAGTTGGTGCGAACATTGAAAGAGGAGATAAATCGGGTTGTGAGCGAGAAAGCAGAAGTTGAAGAGAAGAAGGATATGGAAATGAGTCTGAGGCAAGAGTTGGAGAGTGTCGTGTCCGAGCTCAATGATAAGTTATCTGGCTTGCAAAAGGAGGAGAAAAGACTGATCACATGTGTGGTGGAGTTGGAGAACAGGTGTGTTGAAGGTGAGGAGAAGCGGGAAGAGATGGAGAGAGAGATTAGTCGTCTCGTTGAAGAGAATAAGATTGTTCAAGAAATGTTCAAAGAGTTGGTTGATGAGAAAGCTTCGATTGAGGAGAATCTGGAGAATCTGTCGAAAGAATTGGATGATGAGAGGCTAAGCTTTCGAGAAATGGTTGGTGAAAAAACCACGTTATTGGAGGAGAAAAGCATGTTGGATACCCAAGTCAGTGAATTGAATTACCTCGTGGCTCAACTTAGAGCTACTATTTCGAATTTGGAGGGGGCTGATAATGTCAAAGCGGCAAATATCAGAAATCTCGAGTGTGAACTTGGTGACTGTAAACGCAAGCTTGAGATGGTTAGAGCTGATGGGGAAGAGGCAAAGCAGTTGCTCAAGAAAGAGAAGGAGAATTGCTCAAAGCTGAAGGAAAACGTTGCCAAGCGTGAGAATGAAATCAAGAAAAAGGTCAATGCTGCTGAGGTGTTAAAGGCCAGGAACACCACAGTTCACTCTGAGAAGATCGAGCTAGAAATCCAATGCAAAAAGCTGAAGGACGAAATCACTGCCCTGCAAAGTATTATAACTGATGCACGGAATGAATCAGAATCTGCGGAGAGCAAACTCAAGCTTGCCGATGCTAACACAGAGCTCTTGCTCGGTATGGTGAAGGACACAGTTGCCTATTGTTATGGTGAAGGTACTGTTCCTAATCCTAATGGAGATTGTAGTGAACTGATTGCTAATAAAGGGATCGAAAGTTTCGAGGAGTTGTTAGAGAAGATAAAGAAAGGATTCAAGCATGGAGAGGCTAAGGTGGAGGAAACTAAGAAGGATATGGAGTTACTGAAGAATTCGCTCGAAGGTGCGCACAAGAAACAGAGCTTTTGGACTATAGTCTCATCAATAACAACTATCTTAGCAGCTATTTCTGCTGCATATGCAATGCGTGGACATTGATGAGCTAAGGTTTCACTTAGAAGGAAATGCTAACTAACTACGCATGCAATAGTTAGCCTAAAGTTGTTTTTGAGTTTCCCAGCTAAGCTTTAGCGTATTCGCCTCTTTTTCAATAATCGTCTTTGTTTTGATGCTGAAGCATTGATGTCAAATTCTTGCTTGATGGTTGCTTCACTAATAGCTATCATCATTTTGTTTTTATGTGAAAGACAGGACATGATTTTGTCGTCTGCAAAAACGATGTTACTACCAATTCCTAGACAAAGAAGGCACATGACATGGTTTAGTTAATCCTTCGTACTAAGCCAACCTTAGCCGACCATTTGAATTCAAAAGATTAAATTGCTCCACAAAACAATGCATTCAAAACTAATATATTGACCAAGAAAATGTTTGCTGGGGTATGTTCAGACCAAGCCCTTGAATCAGGACACAACCGACCTCTCTATTATAGGCGAGATTGCTTTGGGAGTTGAAAGAACTTCCTTAATCAAAGTTGAAGTGAATATATTGAATGAGTTAGGATAAGGACTCTGTTTTTGGTAATAAGAGACTAAATGGTATTAAGATTTAGAAAACGTTTGATTGACTTACACCAATCCATATCGTATGAAAAAAAGGTTTGAGTTTGCGTGGTTTTTTTATTCGCAGTCCATCTCAGAATATGCAGAAATGAACGTCTTTTACGACCATGATGCTAGAAAAGACCATTTCATTCGACGAGATCAGAAACTTTGTTTCAAGGAATATCTGTGTAATAGAATATATATTATATATCTAAACATGTTCTCCACTAATAAATACAGCCAAACAGATGCATTGCTTTAAGGAACAGACCAGCCTGACTTGGTGGGAAGTCTCAAGCACAAGACAATCTCCACAACTCTTTTCAGGGCACTTTGTCTCCCTTAAGCTCCCTCCCTCCCTCTCTCTCCCTCTCTCTCTCTCTCTCTGTATATATATATATAGTTTTTACAAACCATCTTCCATGACTGATAGAACAATCAGTCTTCTCTACACTATTACATTGCCGACTGGCAATTAAGCCTTTCATCTTACCATCATAGTTCGAGCAAAGGAAGAAAGACAGAAGATGGACATCAACCAACAACTCCCAGGTTGGAACAAGAACATCTCATACTGGCTCGAGCAATTAGACGAAGAAGAAGAAGAAGAAGAGAGTGGGTCGAAGTTAGAAACCGATTTACCAGTCATTCCTCAGCCCGAAACGCCGAAGGAGCCCATGGAGTTCTTGTCGAGGTCTTGGAGCCTCTCTGCAACCGAAATCATGAAAGCCATTTCACAGAAGCAGACTCACATTCATCATCATCATCATCAACCTGCATTTGATCACACCCATCTCAGTGCCATCCCAGAAGCAGATTTCAAACCAAAGGCGAGCCTTCAAAAATCTTTGCTTTCCAATTCCCTACATAAGCAATTCTACGCATCCAAGAAAAGGGAGATCGATATGCTAAAAATCTATCTGTAACCAAATTTCGCAGGCCACTGAACCACTAAAAGAACAAGCAAGATCAGCATCAGCAATTGGCAGGCTGTTCGGTCACAAAGAGCTGAAGAACAACCGCAAATCGGGAAAGAAAGATAAAGAACGCATCGAAAACGCACACAATCACTCCGTTCTTTCTGTCGCTGGATTAGCAGCGGCGACGGCATTAGCAGCGAGCAAGCACAGAGATCCAAGCTCAAAGATGAGCATGGCATTGGCTTCAGCTACTGAGATTCTGGCCTCGTACTGCATTGAGCTGGGCGAATCGTCTGTATTAGACCACGAGCGTGTGGCTAATGTTGTACGATCAGGCGTTGGGATTCGTACTGCGAGTGACCTGTTAAGCCTCACAGCTGCAGCAGCAACAGGTATATAGATGATATGAGATATATGAAGAGAGTGAATTTATATTGAACTAGTGATGGAATTGAATGTTTATCATCAGCTTTAAGAGGGGAAGCTGCTCTGCTATCAAGATTGCCAAAGGATACTAAGAGGAGAGCTTCTTCAATAAGCCCTTATGAGAAGGGCGTGTTTGGTTGTCGTTCTCCACCTGCTTTCTCTGTGGAGGTTGAGGAAGATGATCTTCCGTGCGTTGGCGACTTATTACAGCTTACCAGGAAAGGTAATAACTGCTGATTGAGCTGCAGTAGTCTGATGATGTGCTGTATATAGACATTCGCTTTCAAATTGAATGCATTACAAGATAGCTTTTATCACAGAGAATCCAATCTGTTAGTTATTTGAAATCTCAGGGGTTCTGACATGGAAAAATGCTCATGTATGCATCAATAAAAATGGCCAGGTATGCAGCACATTCACGTATATATGATACACATGGGGAAGTGAAATAAACCTACGCATAAACAATTATGCATGATTGCGCAGGTTATAATCAAACTGAAGAGCAGACATATTGGAGGAGCCTTTTCCAAAACGAGTAAATGTAAGTTAGTCACACAGCAAACACACGCCTCAACAACAGATGCCTATATACAATGTGAATGCACTCTCATCAAATTCGCCCAATATTATCTGCAGGCATTGTGTATGAAGTAATTGATCAAAATGATGCATGGCCATTTAGAAAAGAAAGGGAAAATATGGAACTGTTCTTTGGGGTGAAGACAGCTAAAGGTCTCTTGGAGTTCAAGTGCAAGAATAGACTTCACAAACAGAAATGGGTACAGGGAATTCGCAAACTTCTACTCCGAAGAAATATCATCGAAGAGGCTGAGGGCTCTCTTAGAATGTTGAGCATAAATAAGATTGTTTAACTGTTCTTTTTAGGCAGATTAAAAGTTTCCTTCTCATTCAAAAACCTCTTTATCTTTACTGATCATACTCGCCAAAGAGAAAGTTTCTTCAGACGGTGACTGATATTGTCACTTTTTCTACTAAATATGGTAATAGAGCTTTATATCAGTGGCGGTTTGCATGTTTATAGAAGCGACGTACTGATCCAGCGCGTACCTTAAATCAAGGAACAAGATGCATTGAAAAATAACTTTTTTGAACTCAATTATATGGTTAAAAATGGCTGTTACAAAAAATAGTGAAATGAAGCGAAGAAAAGAAATAGAGAGGTATATGTAAGAGAGATAACATACATTTGGATTCGACATAGACCTGTATAATCAGTCTTAGAATACAACTGTCCTGTTCTTCTCATAAGGCAAAACTCGCAATTCACAATATGACTTAATCGCTTTTGCAAGACAGTGCTTCTCCAAGGTCTCCGATTTTTGTATAAAACTCCGCAAGTTATCCCTGTGCGACACTCTCTCCACCTGAGAAATTTGTAACCGCAATCCCATCATATAATGGCTCATAAAACCCCTTAGGGACCAAAAGATATATACTCACAAAAGTAAGAAAACGTGGCGTAAGTGTCATCACTAAGAACGCTTAAGGAAACACAGATTTTTTCCAGTTAGAAGCTTGCAACTAAGCTTAGACCAGTAAATATGATTATGTTGGCTTAGCAAACTTGACCGAAATCATGAATAGAGGGATGTCAAAAACAAAATAGAAATTGCTGATTTAGTAATTTAGATACTCAACCAACAAGTCCTGACAAAGGTTAATATGTGTGACTCTTGACAGATCGAGAGAGCTTCATGACCATGAGATCACCATTTGCTCAATTATCGGGCCTTCATCTAGCTCCTCGGTAACAAAATGAGTAGTTGCACCAATTAGTTTGACGCCAGCATCAAATGCCTGTGGAAGTAATATAATATTTAATTCATCGATGAAGCATCCACAAAGAACTAGAAATAGTCAAATCTTAAAAACCTGCTTTGATGGACTCCCACCCTTGAAAGAGGGTAATAGCCCATGATGAATATTAATTATATCCTTTCCATATCTTTCCAAGAAACTTCCCGAGAGTACCTGCAACATTAATTGGTAATTCAGATCTTTCATGAGTTAAAAAAGAATGAAAGATATTATCATATTACCATGTGAATGTGATTACGGATAAATATGATGCTTGCAGTGAATATCAGACAAAGAACATCAATGAAATTGTTGAAAGATCTATGAGGAGTAAAAGATACATGCGCTTGCTCATACAGAGACATCTAACAGGATTAACAATGGCCCCAAAGATTTTTGAGCTAATTAAATCACTACCTGCATGTATCTAGCAAGCACAAGAAAATCCGTATCCTTAACCAAATCTAAGATGTCTTCTTCCCTCTTGTCTTTTTCAGTATGGCATATACAATGGTAAGGAATTCCGTTTCTCTCTAGGAGTCGCATGACATGTGTGTTTGGGCCTCGCTCGTGATTACTGTGGAAAATGAACTCCTTTAAGAACTATGATTCCAGTGCAAACGCTAAATTATATATCAAGAGACAATTAATTCAATACTGTTTACCTAATTACAGCTTTAATCTCAACGGGAAGTCGACCATCTTGCCATCCAAGCAACAAATCAACTAGACAGTGCTCCTACCAATGAAAAAAATAATGACATCGTACGAAATCCAAAAATATGATAACAAATGATTTCCCATTACCCCTAAGTGAAAATTACAGAAATACCTGTTTTGAAGCAAAAACTGCGATTTTAAATTTAGGATCAACGTGGGGCACCCGAACAACAGATCTCATAGCATTGAAGGTCCTCGCAATTGTTGAGAAATCCTCGTCCATTTGCGCCCTTGGCCACTTGGCAGGATCAAATATGAACTCACTGTAACATATAGCAAAACCATTTAGACAATACAAACAGGTCCTCATGCATCATGTGAACCACTAGAATATAATCATTGCACAAAATGGGAGTGCTTGGGAATGTATTAGATAGTTGGAAAACAATCCAAAAGTGTCCATTTTTATTTTGTTGATGCATTCTTTAAGCGAGAAAGTTAGAAAGCAACTTGCCGACAAATCATATATTAGAATCTGGAAAATATTCATCCTTTATCAACTATAAGGTAGCTTTGCTGGAGACGCATCCTTCGGATTCCGGGCGTGTTACATGGGGAAACATAACGATAAAGCTACCGAATTCAAGATTTCTGCGAAAATGAGAAATGGGCAGCTATTGTCTCATTAAATTGAGAGGTTTGAGATAACGAAAAGCCAAAGACAACGACATTTAAGTTCTCAATCAAGGGCTTCTACATTCTTACATTGTCTAGCTCATTTCCCTAAAATGAAAAATACAGATGGAGTACATCATCGGTGAAAAGTAGACCGACTTCAAGGAGATTAATCTGAAACAAGTGGCAAGGAAATGAAGAAGAAACGAACCTTCTAGCATAAAAGACATTCTCTTTTTCGGGCACAAAAACATCGGCATTCAAAATATTGCCACCTCGTGAAGCTATGCAGTCCGACAATTTAGCTACAATTCCAACAGCGTCCTGCCCAATACAAAGGAAATAAATATATACTTGTACTTTGGTCTAAATCAAAACAGTCTTTTGCAAAGACGAATCCCTTCTTTCACCACAAATCATAGCAAAACCAACCTTAACTTCGGATTCACGGAGACAATGCACACACAATGAACTCACTCCCAATTCAAAACAATCGTATCGAAATCTAATTGTGCGGACAGACAAAAGGCTACGGAAGATATGGCGCATCTACGAATGCAAGAATCGAGCTGGTAATAAGGAGCTTACAGGACAGTGGAATACATGAACTCCATGAATGAGAGCAGGAGAGGTTAAATCATCAAGGCCTTCCCCTGGAAATTTCAGAGACTTGAAGGTCCTCTTTGCAAATACCTGAACCTGTGGAGAGGATACCCTTCGGAGAAAGCTCATCTCATCTCTGTGTCTGGTAAAGGTTCACCACAACAGAGCAAATCAATTCCACGTAAGCTTCATTTTCTATTTTTCATTTTCTCCTACATCTCTCTTTCTTTTTTAAAAAAAAATTATTGGGCCCTACAGGCCCAAAATCTCTATAAAATGCCCATTTAAATTGCAAAGGTCGGCCCAAGTCTATTATCCAATCTTTCAAGTGAACGACACACTTTCAGTCAAATTCGAAATCCTCGGTCCACCCGAAAAAGACTGAAGATGGTGGTAAGTCCTTCGATCATTCGCTTCCTTGCTTGATATGTTGATTTTTTTTCTGCATATGCATTCGTATAGCTGATCAAATCCTAGATCCATCGTCTCACATACTAGCTCATCCTACGCGAGCTTGTGTCGTTCAATGTTTAATTTTGGTTTTCATTTCCTACGGTCAGTTGAGGAGAAGTGTAGCGTTAATGGAGGTCGAAGCTCCTAGCATAATGAGGTATTTGGTAGGGTGTGCAGTTATGATTCTCGGAGTTGTGTTACCTGTGGGGTTCATGATGTGTCGGAATAAGAGGGCTCCTTCTTCGTCTTCTTCTTCTTCTTACTCCAAACAGACGTAGGTGTGGTCTCCCTTTCTCACATGCTTATGCCAATCACTTGTGTTAAGTTGGGCCTTACTTACTACTTCTGTGGGATTGAGTGCTATTGTAGCTACGTTTAGCTCACTGTTTTAGATTATTGATTGATCACATGTTGATTGAGCTTTTCATCTTTATGAATCTTGAACTGCAGTGCAGCTACCATTTGCCAGTGTCAATCATTTTTTATGGTATAGAATCCTCGAATTTTTAACATTGTTATTCCCTTTTTCTTGGTTCTTGAGTTGGTTTATCTATGTAATTAGTCGATATTTTTGAACCCTTTGCTTTGAACCCTTTTGGTGACCGGGGCTTGGATTTTGTGCTCATCTCCTTTGTTCTCGTTGGACTTCGCAGGAGCAAGGTTTTGATATAAGACTTGATGATCTTCCAAATGCTGACATCTTAATGTAATAACGAGAATTCCCGGTTTCAAATTTCTATACATAAAATGTTCATCACTTCCTTCACATTTTGCAAATGTCGATCAAATCAAACTATCGATCTTAGTTTAACTTTGAAAAGGAAAAAAAGTCAGTGCTCTGCTCCTCCCTGTTCGAATTGAATAGTTTATTATAAATCAGTCAAGATTAGAGAAGACACTACGACAACATATGCAAGAAAGAGGAAGAGTGCTATCTGCATTAAAAGCCGCGGGTTGTCTCTCATATTCGGAGATGCTACAGCTCTGTCATTTTAGAGAAGAAGAAAAACGTATTATGACTCAACTCAATCAACCACAAAAAATAAAAACAAAAAACAATACTCAATATCACGAAAACGATGGAGATTATTTTTTACCTGGCAATACGCTGAGAAAGCCTATTGAAAGGCATGCTCTGAATGAAAACTATACCAGGTCCGGTCAATACAGCGTTCACCAAATTTTCGCCCTACATGCATTGTAGAGTCGTAATAAAATTGGAAGAAAAATATAATGTAGTACTCCAAGAAAAAAATGATGATGGACGCTCACCCCAAATACAATCCTCCTCATGGGTCCATTATACTTGATCTGTATGTTCACTGATGCTGATACTGCAACAATGCTTGATACGTCGGCCACAAGTACTTCACCCACTTCGAGATTTTTCTGCACGACTAAACACGAGGAAAAAAAAAAAGATTGACGGCTGGGATACTGATCGATACTACCAGAGAAGAAACACAAGCAACTGAAGTTACTGGCAATTCCCACTAGTGAGATGTAATCACAGGTATTTCAAAAATGATATAGGATTTAGAAAGCAACGAAACAACTACTGGGCACCAGAGAAGCATATACCAGAACCACCACCGACTATAAAGACGAGCCCTCTACCAGATATCTTCTGCCTCAAGAATCCCTACATGCACGATTTAACTTGGCATTCACAATTTTGCGCTACGAATCAGGCTTAAATGGAATAACTGACCTCAGCACCAAGGATAGCGTTCTGTGGCCTTTGATCGAGTGAGTTGGTTACTTTGACATCACTGATCGAGCAAAGAAATGCATCTGGCTGCAAAAATCTTGCCATTAGTGATAATCTAGTTCCAACAGGGTAGATTAGATTAGGACGGCAAGGCAAAAGGAACGGACTTTATTTGAAACATTTATTCGATCAATACCTGGCACAGCATTTCACCACCGAACAATGCTAAATCAATCTACAGGATAGAAGAAGATAAAAATCATAGGAAACGGTGCCTCTTTCCTTGGTTACATTATAGTAAAGTTCCATTGAGATTAAACACTCAGGGAAAAGATACGGACCGGGATTGTTTTAGCCAGAGTGGGGGCAGCAATACCAACAAATCCGTCGGCTATACCAGTATTCTTAAAGACTATACTAGTCACAGTCTTTCCAAGAATCCACTGCCACACGCCAGCTTCATGCTCTGGCAAGTATGTGTTTTCCATTTGAATATAGCCAGAAAGGTAACACATGGAACCTGCGGCGCACGCCATAGACACAAAGAAGAAACAAATCCAATGCCTAAAATAGTCAACAAAGGTAATGAAGCAAGGAAAACAGAGGCAGCCAATTGTCACGGCCAGACTAACTTATAAATATAAAGATTTAAAAAGTTATATCGATCTCATCAAAACACAGCAAAAGGAAAACTAATAAGTAACAGTGAGGAACTTAATGCCTGCAAATTCGAAACAAAGATATCAAAGATTTGCACTTATCAAATAGCTACAGGAATGAACAACTAGGAAGCTACAAATGTTGAACTTCGAAGGGAACGAAGAAATAATCAACTGATGACACACCTGGCTTTGCTATGACTTTATCCAGTGGTTTCAACATTATCTGGAACAAGGCAGAAAGACTGAATTCCACAATCTTAGGCAAAACCAGGTAGAAAATAGGATTTCGCCATCAACAAATACCTGAACTATTTGAGCTTCGCCGCCCAAGATCTGAAAAGGTGTCACAACATCTTCTGGGCTCTGAAACACAATGAAGTGTTAAACACCATACCAAAGAAGTGACTCTCCGAGGACTACAGAACTAAGATTTATAATGGATGTTCGGTTTTTTAGGAAAAAGTATATCAATTGAAACCAACTCTATTCAAGAGGCAAAATTTTCATGTCAGCTTCCTCCATAATGCTAAAGAAAACACCGTATATTACTCAACCATAAACAGGAGTTTACCTGATAAACAAAAGGCTGGAAATGCGTCGAGAAGAAAGGCGCAGCCATTTATTACGGATCGAAGCTCAACAAACTTGCTGGGCAATTGCAAGGTTTTTATGCAATTTCTGATGTAGCATAAAAATCTGGAATTGCTCTCGATTGTGTCAATTTGGGTTTGTTGGGTGTTGTCAGCGATGATTACTTGGCACCATTTCATTGGATGGCTAGCCAACTTAGATAATTAAACAAATTAGCCCTTCATCTATACTGTATACTAGTAAATCAGCACACCTGAAAAAAAAAAAAGAATTAGATCAAATGAAAAAATTGACGGTTTTTTATGGGATGTTCCGAATGAGGAGGGAGACGTGGGCAGTTTCCATTGTTAACTGTACATAAAAAGACGTTTAATTTATACGGTCAAACTTGTGTTCTTATATAATATCGATTTTTTATTTTATGAATTATTTTTATTGTAAAAACATATTATTGGCTTTTTTCTTAGATTACACACATAATTGACACCAAATTGACGGTTTGTGTCCCTTGCTGACCATTTATATAAGAGTAACCCGCAAAAATGGTGCTAGAACTATACCACAGTTTCACTGTTGGTGTTCAAACAATTAAATGTGTCGTTTTGGTTCTTAAACTTTGCAAAACCTGACATTTTTTGTTCCTTGACCTAAAGAACAGGTAAAAGAACCAAACGGAACAGTTTTGCAAAGTTCACGAACCAAAATGACATTAAAAGTTTAAGTACCAACAATTAGAATTTTTTATATATACATGATATTGTGTAAAATTAATATAAAATTCATATTCAATTACTACGAGATTTCTTTTTTATTTTTTTATAGAAAAAAGTATATCAACACAATGACACCATAATTATGTATTTCTCTTGAAAAAACAATGAAGTTAAAAAATGTGTAAAAATTTTTAATTGTTGTTGATGTGAGTGTGTTGGTATGCCTTGTTAAAAAAACGAAAGAACTTATTGTGGTGATCGAAACTGAATATATTCGATTACTACGCGATTTTAAAATTTTTTATTTAAGAAGTATCTCAATACAATTATACCGTAATTATTCATGCCTCTTGAAAAAGCAAAAAAGTTTAAAAAAAATGTGTAACAATATTTTAATTGTTGTTGGTGTGATGTGTTGGTATGTCTCGTGAAAAAAATCGAAAGAAATTATTGTGCTGATCGAAATTGAATATATTCAATTACTACGAGATTTTATTTTTACATTTAAAAACTCAACGCAATTTTAATTATATATGCCTCTTGAAAAATAGAAGTTAAAAAATATAAAAAAATTTTAATTGGTGTGATTGTGTTGGTATGCCTCGTGGAAAGAAATCGAGAACAATTATTGTGGTGATCAAAACTGAGTTTTATATTTAACTTTGCTATACCATGTATTAAATTAAATTCTAATTATTAGGTGCTCAAACTTTTAAATGTGTCGTTTTGGTTACTGAACTTTGCAAAACTGTTCTCTTTGGTTCTTTTACCTGTTCTTTAGGTCAAGAAACAAAAAATAACAGATTTTGCAAAGTTTAAGAACCAAAACGGCACATTTAAAAGTTTGAGCACCAACAGTGAAATTTTGGTATAGTTCAAGCACCATTTTCGCCGTTTACTAACTATATAATAGTGGTGAGAGTGGAATACAAACCGTCGATTCCAAATTGATTTGGTCTGCAGATTTCTCATTAATTAATAAACTAATAATAATATAAATTAGTGTAACCATCCAGTAACACAATATTTTATATTCTCAAACTAGTTTTATGCCCGTGCATTTCACGGGTGTAAATATCTGTATTAATATAATATTCTTGTTTAAGGGGAAAATAAATTGTTTTCCACTATGTTAGTGGGCAGTTATTGTATTAATTTTTATTTTTATGTGTTTAATATAATAAAAATGGACATGTGGCGCAAGCAGAAGCAAACTACATTTTATTGTATATATAAGATTTGTCCTTCTATTTTTAATATTACGATTTCTTGAATAAATATAAATAATATTATATAGCACACACATCGGTTGTGCAAGAAAATACTAATCCGTTTAATTGCTTCTGTTATCGATATTTTTCAATTAGATTAGAGGTCTAATTTTGCTTAATTAATATTGACTTGGGCACGTCCACTTTCCCTCCATCCACGTTCATTTTCTCTCTCATCATTACTTCCTTTCTATTTTCTCGACTCTTTCTCTTTCCACATTCTTGTTCTATCGTCCTCATATTTCACAACGGCATGGTTACATCCGTATCTCAAGGTGAGTAACAGATAATGTTTATCTAAATTAGCACAGGCACCGCACGAGCCTTTGTCCGATGATGCGAGCTAGTTGATACATGATTGATGGGCGATTTGCTATTTCGAATTTTTCTTTTGATCGTTTGAGTGGGATTGTCTCATGGTTTCTGTGCATGGTATGCGAGCATTCGTTCGAAGATTCAATCTAAATCAGGTATGTATGGGTCGATCAATCTGGTACCATGTGCTTTCTAGCTTGCCGAGACTTTATATTCCTTTGAGATGAATTTAATCCTGAATTAATCATACATCTCAATCAATTCGGCTTTGAGCTAGAATTTCCTGTATAGCTATGGATTTTAATCCGAGTTTGATATCGAAAGTTGAATATTTGATTTTAAACTTTCTGGTTCCTCTCTGGCATCACTGCGAGGAAAGTACATGATGCGACTTTCGGGAAAGTTTTGGTCCTTTTGTTGTTTTCTATAATTCAGTTAGAGTAATTTAGTTTCTCATAATTTTGCGGATGGTGGCGACTGGCGAGTGGATTGTTTGGGTTTTTCAGAAGCTAACCATAGATGAAAATGGAAGTTCCTTAATCAATAGTTTCTGTTAAAAATATGTATAGAACATTTACATGTTCATTTTGAAAGCTTAAAATCTGCTGGAGAGTGCGTTAACGGGGTCGATCTTTCCCTTCATGTTAGCTCTGAACATGCTAGAACTACACAAAGACCTCGGTGAAGTAAAGTTCAGAAGGTTTAACAGCTTCAGCTTCGGTTTTATTCCCAAGGCACGATTGCAAGACACTACCTTCGATCGATATGAGGAAGATGTTGCGGACTGTCGTAGTCTTTTTTATGTTCAGGATCGACTGGAGAAAACTATTTTTATGCTGTGCAGTTCTTACGGTTGGTAGTATCTTGGTACAGATATATTCGCTTCCTTATCCATTGAAAGAATGGATTGATCGACCTAATCTTGCAACTTCGAACAACAGATTGTATAATACTGCAGTGAATGTGGCTGAAAGTCAGTCATTAGCTGTTGGCGTCGACCATCAAATACTTCAAAGTCCATCTACAATGGTTGCAGTTAATACTTCTGTTGATTTAAAAGATCAATCGACTGTCAGTTCTAAGAAGGAAACAAGGGTGACTCGACGTAGAAGGAGAAGGCGCCATGCGAAAACTGTTGAGATTGAAGAACCATCATCTCCGATCAACAAACTACCTAAGCACTTGGAGGTTAGTCATGTTATTTGTTTGAATTATCATCGTTTTTCAGAGTTTCATGAGTTTGATTCTTATTGCATGCAGAGATACATATTGCCACTGACACCCGACGAAGCACTCGCATTTGCCAAAAGGGATATGGAGAATGCCTCACTAGTTGAAGATGATGCTGATCCAGAACTATACGCCCCTTTATTCAAGAACATTTCCAGTTTCATAAGGTGCATATTCCCATTCTTTCACTGCTTGTGTATATTCGTTCTCCATTTTTTCTTCTGTGATTCGATGTTTTCGTGTGGGACAACCTTAAATACCAGGAGCTACGAGTGGATGGAGTGGATTCTCAAGGTTTACATATATCAAGATGGAGATATGCCTATCTTCCACCTGCCACATCTTATAGGAATTTACGCGTCTGAAGGATGGTTCATGAAATCCATGGAAGAAAACAAGCAGTTCGTCACAAAGGATCCCGAAAAGGCTCATCTGTTCTATCTCCCTTACAGCGCACGTCAACTGCAAAGTGCTCTTTACATTCCCAATTCCCACAATCTCAGGCCACTATCAATATTTCTCCGCGACTACGTAAACACAATCGCCTCAAAGTACCCATTTTGGAACCGCACGCACGGATCAGACCACTTCCTCGTCGCTTGCCACGATTGGGTACATACGTTAATTTGTCTTGAATGCATTCATATCTCACGCTTTCGCTTTCCCTTTAACCCCTTCCATTTGCAGGGACCGTACACTCTCAAGGAGCACGACGAACTCCTAAGAAACACGATCAAAGTCCTATGCAACGCCGACGTCTCAGAAGGCATCTTCAAAGCAGAGAAAGACGTCTCCCTCCCAGAAACCACCATAAGAAATCCCAAAAGACCCCTTCGAAACGTGGGCGGGAAAAGACCATCCCAAAGGCCCATCCTCGCCTTCTTCGCCGGGCACAGGCACGGCAGAGTACGCCCATTGCTCCTCAAGCACTGGGGAGACAAAGACGACGACATGAGGATATACGGTCCACTTCCCAACAGAGTATCGAGGTTCATGTCTTACCCCGAGCACATGAAGTCGAGCAAGTACTGCATCTGCCCCATGGGCTTCGAAGTCAACAGCCCGAGGATCGTCGAGGCCATATACTACGAATGCATCCCTGTGATCATCGCCGACAATTTTCCCCCGCCGTTCAGCGACGTTCTTGACTGGGACGCATTCTCTGTTACTGTAGCTGAGAAGGACATACCTAAGCTAAAGGAGATCCTTTTATCGATCCCATTGAAGAAATACCTCGTTATGCAGACGAACGTACATATGCTACAGAAGCATTTCCTTTGGCATGCAAAGCCAGTGAGGTACGACATCTTCCATATGATTCTGCATTCGATATGGTCGAGTCGACTCAATCAGGTCGGGATAAAGCCGCCGTCTTGACGAACGAATTCCCCGAAATTTCGTTCGTCGATGAGGTAATAACTTTTCGAAGATGAGGTAATAACTTTTCAAAGATGAGGTATGTAACATAGTTAAAGTTGGACAAATCATATATAATTATACTTTGCTATATATATTCATATTCATTCATGGTTCAATAGATTTCCAATTCTCTATCGCAATCACTTTCTCTTCGTAGACAAACATCACTTTGAAACAAAATCATGTTTCAAAGGACTCCATCAATCCCATAGTACAAGTTCAGCGTCTCTACCCTATCGCAAGGCATTAGATATTTAGATGTGCAAAGCCCAGCATGTCACACACTCCTATTTCAATAGTTGCAAATGTGACATATTAATTTTCTGAGTATCATTTTATGCATATTTCCTTATCACTTTGTCCATATAAAAACGTCATCTCAACATCGAATGTTCGATGTATAATGAATGACCTGTCCCGAATCATGAGCAAAATTCGGATTATATATATATACTTGATGGAGTTCAATTTCTCCGTCGGATGTTATTATCTTCGATTTACGGTATTCAAGTCGATATGCTACTATTGGATGATCGGATATTTACTTGATGAAGTGATTCATCGAACTCTATGATGAGGTTGTCCTGAATCATGAGCAGAAGTCTTGTCCTTCCCCGACTAAATTCAAAATTTTATGCAAATGTTGACATGATTGGGTTTTGGATTATTAACTTGACGAGTTCGATTCATCGAACAATATAGTGACATGTCCCTACTATAAAATAAATGCATACTTGCTGAAGTTTGGTTCACCTCTACATGATGATCTCTTCTAAAGCTTCATTCTACATGCACAAAATTTGTAGGTGGAGACATTGATGGTAAATAATGGGTCATTTTTGAATATAAGACAACATAAATAAAAGATTCAAATGACATACATGCACTCATAGCTTTTGAAAGGCATGATAAAAGCATGTGGGCTTACTCTTCCAAATATATTGGTCTTTGTTATTAATTCATGCCAAATATAATTGAAATTGCACCTTGTATATAAGACCCGAATAAAAATTGCAAAGCCCTCGTTTTCAATTAACAGTGCCCTAATCAATTGCCCGCGCTGTAATTTCCCAAAATTAGTGGCAAAACCCTACTCTTCCACACCTGCACGCCTGAAGACGGCGCGTTGGTACGTATCTGCCTTTCCTCTAACTGTGAATGTTCGGTTCTTTCTGTGTGTGTGTGTTTAGCTTGAGTTTTTAATTGGTTCATTTTAGTAGATTAAGACAGGAGTAAAATTTCGTGTTCTGAGCGCGGGTGAATCGATTGTTTTTGTGTGATTCCGCTCCGCATCAGTTTTTTTTCGTGCGGCGCCAAAGTTCACATTTTTAGTTGTATGTTTTCAGCGAAAGCTGAACAAGAGCTGAAAATGTCTGAAAACGGAGCTACTACTTCGAACCCTCTCACGCACAGCAAGACGACAGGTCTCCCTCGCAAGCGTTTCTACCGCGCCAGAGCCCACAGCAATCCGTTAAGCGATTCCCATTTCCCTGTCCCGACTTGCCCGGCGGAGTTTGACTATGCCCTTCACTACCCACAGTTCAAGGATTCGTCGCAAAAGGTTGAGTTTGCTGACATTGGTTGTGGATTTGGCGGACTCTTGATCAGCCTCTCGCCCCTTTTCCCCGACACTCTCATGATCGGTATGGAACTGAGGGACAAAGTCACGGAGTATGTGAAGGAGAGGATATTGGCTCTACGAGGTTCGAACCCAGGGCAGTATGGGAATGTTTCGGTGGTCAGAACTAACTCGATGAAGTATATTCCCAACTATTTTGAGAAGGGGCAGCTTAGCAAGATGTTCTTTCTGTTCCCTGATCCTCATTTCAAGGAAAAGAACCATAGGCGTAGGGTGATTAGCCCTCATTTATTGGATGAGTATGCTTACGTGCTCAGAGTTGGGGGGATTATTTATACGATCACGGATGTTGAAGAGCTTGGTGTGTGGATGAAGTCTTGTTTGGAGGAACACCCTTTGTTCGTGGCTGTTCAGGAAGATGAGCTCGATGTTGATCCTGTCGGGAAGCTTTTGAGCTCTGCAACGGAGGAAGGGCAGAAAGTTGCGAGAAATGAGGGTCAGACTTTTGTAGCTGTTTATAGGAAGATATCATTGGCTGGTAATTCTTGATGCTTTTGAAGCGTTTTCATCGAGATTTGACAAGACGCACGGGTTTGCCGTTCTTGTATGGAACAAAAGCTACTGTCGTTTTGCTACGTTGAGTTTTGTTTCCAGTGATACTTGTCGCGATGATGTCAAGTTTTTCCTCTGGTCATGCTACTGTGATATCGAATTGCGCTCAGAAGCTCTGTGTGGTATGAAGTGTCTGTTTCTCCTCTGTTGCTTGAACTTGAAGGAGATGAGGATTAGCCATTGTTCTACTGTGTTTATTTTCAACTATTTATTATTAGTAAAGGTGGACATGATGAAAATTAACATCAGATCCAATTTTCCTAGTTTATGGTTTTTGTGGGATATTCGAAGGTTAACCATAAATATGCCAAAATCTGCGTAGATCCCAGCAATCTTAGCGCATCATGTCATTCACTATCTTTCACACACATGTATCATTTAATCGGAATCCAATTCACAGAACATAGATAATCAGTAAGGTGGCTTCTAAATTGCCAGGAAGTACAATCTCACGTGAAGATTTCTAATCAGCCACCTAACCTTGCTTCCCTTTGTAGTACCTAGAAATTGCAGAAAACAACTCAGAAAGCATACATACAGTTTGTCGGCTAGAAGATAGAGCGATGTAAGATAATAAGTGGATCATATTTCTGAAACCGAAGTGTACATACCTCTTCAGCAAATTTGATCAAGATGGTTGTCCGAGGTCGCTGTTGCCCCTCCACTGGTACAAAATGAGCTGTTACGACGGCTGGGAACCCAGAATTGTCCAAGACTCCCTGAACAATAGCTATTAGCGCGGGCAGGCATTTATCATAAAATGCAACCTGATCTGATCGACGTAATGCATACCTTCACTATTCCAGCGACAAAAGCTCCACAATTAAAGGCTCCCATGTCTTTCGGTATTGAAATAAATCTGCATATATCAATCAATCACAAGGTATTTGGAGTTTGATGTTTGTGTTATTATATTTGAATTGTGTAATCCCGTAAGCTTAACGTGGGAGTGACAAACACAAAAAGGCATCAAGGAATGTAACCTGTTAACCAATAGTTCTTTCTCACTGATCATGTACTCATCTTCGTGTTCGGTGCCTTTTTCAAGTGAATCAGCCACCTATAATGCAGGTAAAAACAAAAGTTAGTCTACAAGCTTGCTATTGATAATGCTCACATAATGATCAGAAAATACAATATGATTTAACTTCAGCATATTCGACCAAAAAGTATAGAATCCAACCTTTCCAAAAAGGACCTTCCAAACTGTGCTGTGTATGAAGGACAAAATCCCTAGTAGCCGAGTCTCCCTCCTGTTACCCTGCAGCATTAAAAAAAAAAAGAGTAAAGGTGATGGAGACCCCATCTTCAGAAATTATGTAGCAAAATATGATACGTGGTTATATGCGATTATTAGTAATGAACAGCTACAACTCAGACATTACTAGTGAGAAATTCTACCTTCTCCCTGTGACAAAGAAGTTCCAGAACCCTTGCTCCTACAGCATATCCAGCATCCTCTAACCTGGTCCAAGGGAAAACCAATAAACGTAAGGAACAAAATGTTAGCCCTCAATTCATTTATGCACCCCAATAAAAGCACTAGCTTATAGGATTCATTATCATAAATCTCACCTTCTCTCCAGTTCTGCTATATTGTCAACTTGAGTCTGATTATACTGCACGAGCTCCGAAAACAAGAATGCAAATGCACTTAAGCTGACCTGCAGTGTAGCTTATTCTAAATCAAGAATTAACAGGAAAGCAAACGGATAATCAAGAATCTAGCCAACTACGCGATAGCTGAATTCATCACAATCATTAAATTTAACCAAGTATCATAGCTCGAGTCAATTCTTAAGATCACATTCTGATATTATAAGGAGAAGTCAATTTAACTCCTATAGTATTGAAAATGTGGTTCCGCAGCTTGTAGTCACATCTGAATCTATGCAGACCAACTAACCGAAAAAAAAAACTGATAGCTGCAAAAAAATGATAATTGTACATGAAATAAGAAGTTATATTTACCTCTTGTTTGCCTTTGCTGAGGGGTCTGTCGAGCACATTCGCATATTGCTTCATTTTCCCAACTCCTATCATCTTTGAACCTCGTATACTCTCGCCTACATAAATAACGTTTCACTAACAGTCAGAACATTTTGTTGTCGGTTGAAGTTTGAGCTCAACTACTTCCCTACGGGAAATCGCTAGCAAGGAGTCTCTCTAAGAGTACTCTTTCCACGTAAAATTCAAAGACAGAAACTTTGCGTTGCAGAAATGACGAAATCCTCAATAAAAAAAAAAAAAACCAAGTCAATCTCATTTTTGTTCGACATACAAAATCAACATAAGACAGCAGGACAAGCACAAACAGACAATCAGCAAACACATCACAGGAAATTGCTCACCAGAAACGGCACGACTTAATCTTTAATGTAGCTCGACAAATCACTTCGATACTCCAAGCACTTAATTGGACCACCGATGCGATCAGATCGAGAGATCTAACGACTATCGCACGTATAGGCCCCAAATCTAGACTCCCACCACAACCAGGAAGGATTACGTCCTACAATAAACCCTTGAACCATAAATCCCCTCGTTTTCACGAGCTTTTGCCTGCAATACGATAGCTGGTTTGTGAAATGGAGTGGACGACCTCTCAGCTCAGCTCAGCTCCGATCCATACCATTTTTTCTTTTTTTATTTGTTTATTTTCGGGTCAAAGATCCAAATTAAAAACGGGCTCTTGGGTCATATGTAGCCCAACTCAATGGGCCGACTGTTGAGCTCATGTTCCCACTAACAGTGGACTTATCTAAATCAAGTACATGATTAAAATCAGTCATTTATAATTTTAAGTACATTTATAATTCAATCAGTAATACTTTTAAAGAAGTAGCCACGTGAGAAAAAAAGGGACAGTTGGTCGGCTCCATGATTTTAGCTAAAGGAGACATATAATCCCATAATATGTGGATAACGTCCTTCAATTTCATATGATATGCAAATTATATATGCATACGATAGTGTTTTTTATTGTAATATTTTGGACTTTTGCGCTGATTTGAATAGTTAGGATCACGTGGGATATCCCATGGACTAGATACGTGTGGTGTCAATTATTAAATCTTATATAAAAACAGTAACTTTGTCTTATTGATCCCCACACTTGTGTATCAATTGTTGAAATAATATAGTGACTTGTGGGACCTACTTAATAACATCATCAACGTAGCATTATCCGTACTGGGTATGTCCGTGCTTAAAATATAATTGTCTTAATTTTAGTTTGAAATTTTAATTGACGTTTAGTAGATGAAATATAATTTTACATATATAGAAGGTTACAAGTATAATAACTAAAAATTGTGGGATTAAATGTGACAATTATTTAATTAATAAAATTATAAATATAGATGTTAAATTGTAAATATTTTACAGTCCAAATTAGCGGTTATGGCCCCAGGCCTATAGATAGTATAGATATAACAATATAGAGAATAATTTGATTTTTGAGGTCATATAGGCTACTGTCACCCGCATTAAATACCAATGGATATCAAAAGATTTTCAATAAACAAATCTAATTTATCCACATGATAAATCTTCTCTCTTTCACACACACACACAGCAGAAAGCAGAAGCTCGTAAAGATAGTGCGATTGTCTTGCGAACGATGACTCGCCGGTGTTCGCATTGCAGCCGCAACGGTCACAATTCGAGGACGTGTCCGAACAAAGGTGTGAAGCTGTTCGGCGTCCGATTGACCGATGGGTCGATCCGTAAGAGCGCGAGCATGGGCAATTTGACCCATTACGTGATCGGCGGCGGAAGTGGGACCCCTCAGAACGGCTCCGTCCACCATTCTCCGGCGGACACGCCGGATCATCCATCAGCCGGGTCGTGCGGCGTCGCTGACGGCTACGCATCCGATGATTTTGTTGCCGGGTCGTCGTCGTCGGCGCGAGAGAGGAAGAAAGGTCTGTTTTGATTGACAGAATTTCTCCATCTAATCTAGCGATTCTTCATCGTCAATCGTTACTAACTCACGTTAGTCTGGTTCCTGGTTTAATGTGTGTTTCCAATTGCACTTTTTTTGTCCCTTTAGGTGTTCCTTGGACAGAGGAAGAACATAGAATGTTTCTCTTGGGTCTGCAAAAGCTTGGCAAAGGCGATTGGCGTGGAATCTCACGCAACTATGTGATTTCTCGAACGCCCACTCAAGTGGCAAGCCATGCCCAGAAATACTTCATCAGACAAAGCAACTCTTCTAGGAGGAAAAGAAGGTCGAGCCTCTTCGATATCGTGGCCGATAAAGTAAGAGCACTATATACTGTTAGGAGAATTCTTATCTTCATTTTATAGCCCTGAATCGCTTCCTTCAGTTCCCCATCTATGTGTAAGAAAGATGGTCGTATACACAGCTCCCGTTGACCATGTGTCCTTTGTGTTATTCTTGAAATAGTCGGCAGACACAAGAATGGAGCCAAGAGATTTCTTCCCCACAAACCTTCCACCTATGGCAGAGACGGAAAGTAGCAGCAAAATGGCACCACCACAAGCAACCGTAGAAGAAGAAGAATGCGAATCAATGGAATCTGACGACAATTCGAATGAAAACGAACCCTTACATTCAAAACCTGAATGCGCTCAATGCCCTTACCCCGTTTATCTATCTCCACTCCTTCCAATGGATGTAGGAATATGGCCCACAGCTAAAGCAGAGTTCATCGCCAGTGAAGAAACCGCCAAATTCGTGAAGCCATTGGCAGTACATTTGAAAAATCCTATAAACGTGGATGAACTAGTCGGCATCTCCAACCTTAGCTTAGGAGAATCACTAGGCGATTCATCCCTTTCTCTTAAGCTCGTCGATGGCTCGTCGAGGCCATCAGCTTTTCATGCTGTGCAATAGAGAGAGCTGATGTGGTGGTTTTGATGCCAAGACTGTGAATTTACGGTTCTTTGGGCGAAGATACTATGATGGTAGGATCAGTATGTTTACAGTGAGTAGGTAGTTATGTAACAATATGTGTCTGGTTGCTGCATTAATATGTATGGTAGTTTCCTTCAGTGTCAACCCTTTTTCTTACCTTGTATACAGAAACTCTTCTGCAAAGTATATATGACATCTCTTACCAGATCAAATAGTACGATGAACAACTTATAATACCTGCTATTAGCACAGAAGTTCTTACACAACGCCGAGCAGTTCTGCAAGGAAGTCGCTGATCTCAGAAGGCCACGTGAAAGAAGACGATCCCGCTAATGTTGCAGTAGTCTCCTCAGATTCATCAGTTTGTTTTTGATCGATCTTTTCCGAGCTTAGGAAGTCAGCACTATCGTCCCCTTTCCCCGTCTCGTCGTCCTTTAATAGGTAAGGCACGACGTGCTTTTTCATGTCAGCTTTCGAAATCCCCAAATGATTGCCAGCAACTTTAACGAATTTCACCCTTCCATCTTCGTCCAATGCTTTCAGACCTATCCAATCCTCCGTGTAAAGCTTCGTCTGTAGATTGACGATTCATTGCAAAAAGAATCAATCCAAGCTCAAAAAGCAGTTAATCAGTTGTAACCTTAAAAAAAAAGACCTTTTTTTACCTGCTGTGGTGGCAAAACAGGGGTGAAAGCGCCGTCGGGATAATACCCAAACCAGGACGTCTCCTTTGGTATTAATACAGTGTCATGTTCGAACTGCATAATTCATGGTATTGTTACGGATGAAGCGAAGAACGATAGAGTTCTCAAAATAGATGATTCGATAGGACGAAAATAATTGAGTATTAGGCGTGTAGTTATACCATGATAAGGATGAGATTTTTCAAGCTAGTGAACCGTTTTTTGTAGGTGGCGTTTCTCTCCTCGGGAATTTCATTGTTGAGCTTTGGGAGAAATCTACACTTGGTTAAGTAGCCTTCGAGATCCTGAAAAAATAGAAAAAATGGGTAAAGATCTAAAAGTAAAACGTATTGATTAGAAGGAAACATATATTTGATCCCTGAAATCACTTACGTTAGGCAACTTCAGATAGCCACTAGGAGCCAGGTGTTCCTACATTTCCCATGGAAGGTGAAAATTCTTCATAGTATTGTTTTTCTCTTATTAATATTCAAGAAAGAAAATAGGAATGCTTACTTGAATATAGTCGGTGTATATCTCCGATTTGATTAAAGCGTCAGCGATGATGCAAAATACGCCAGTCTGCACAAAAAAATATGAACTCAGACGAAAAAGAATTATGACGATTAATAGCACCTATATAACATGCAAGGTTTTGTCAACAAGGAAATTTAGTTAACTTTTTTTCGTTACAGATAAATGAATAACGAACACAAACACTTACCCCACATAAAGGAACCGATGCTGTACCAGCATGAGGCCCTCCCAAAGAAACGAAATTTCTAACCTGAATGGGGATAAATTGAAATAATTGATGTAATTCGCAAATCAATACTAAATGTATCGTTCTAATGGCTTATATTAATATCTCTCTTCCTTATAATGTCGCGAAGATGATGGTTTTTAAGAGTGTTGAATCATATTCTAAAGAAAATTTATTTATATTTTAACGTGCTTCTTTCTTACAAGAGGTCCTCCATCGCAGAACTCCACAACACCCCGTCCTATCACGTTTCCCTGTAAGAACAACCGAGAATGTTGTAAGACTGCTTAATCATAGCTAAAATCTAGATAAAGAAATTTATCATCATACATGGCATTCATCGCATAAGCTACAACTGACAAAATAAGCCAACAACTGGAAGGTAGGGAAAAAATTTAAAAACACGAACAAAAAAGAAACATTCTGAAGAAGACCTGGGATAGACCGACAATATTGTAACCGTCTTGGAGTTCTTTCATTTGTTTCACCTGTAGTGGAGCTTCAAATCATCGGCGGGCGACAAGAGAATTCAATAATACTTGAACATGAGCAGCTTTGCAACGTTCTACTCTACGTACCTTATTACATACAATATCTGTCTGCAAACAAGAACAAGTAACCTCAGATTACAGTCAGTCGTACAAAGAATCTAAATTGGACAGTAATTTGTAATTCATTACCTGTTCCTGTAAGGGCTTGAACCAAGAATCCCAGGACCCATCTCCAATTTCTCTATAGGTTAGTAAACGCAAATATAAACCATTAGATCATTCAGTTCCATATATGGAAAGCTTCAAAGTTTTCAATATGGTTTTCACAAAATGGTGCTACTTAATAATAGTATGCATAAATACACTTTCCGTAGCATTAATCTTACCCGATTACACGGGCCAACTAAAACACATTACGGAAGCATCAATCTACGATTTTCAGAAGAGCAATATTTCTAGCAATTCTTACATGCAATATCCGTCAGACTTGGACCATGAGCTAAGTTCTTCCGTAAATTGCTTGACTCCTTTATGAGAACACTGATCTCCGATTCCTATCGAGCAACCAAAATGCCCGTAAAGAAAAGATAAAAGATAACAAAATCACAACCGCAGACATGACATCGCCATAAAAAAGCCTAAAAAGGGGGGAAAACAATATTACCGTGGAGAACAATAAAGGGAAGGGCAAAAACCGAGACTTGGATCAAGCACAAGGCAAATAAGCTGAAGATCAGCATTGAAAAGGTAGACATGGGATCTAATCCAACAATAGAAAAAGAACCCAAACTATGATCAAATAACTACTTTTCTTTATTGGGATTCTCCCACCCCAACAACTTTTGCAGAAAATCTGGAAAATCCCTTCCTAAGCGAGCTATCCCTTCGTTTGTCTTACTATGTCGCTTAGTTTCAGCTGGGACTCGGGAAGAACAAGAGCGAGCTGGGAATGGGATTATTATTAGAATGTTGAAGTTGCTTACACGCTTACAGCATATGTACGTCAATAGATAATTACTACTATTTATCAGAAAAAAAAAAGAAACTGAGTCAAAAGCTAAGATTAGGCCTAGTGGGCCGATCAAGTCAAACTGAAAAGCCCAATCGGCCCATGACTTATGATTTAGGCCCATTTTGAAAGTTAATAAACCCTAATCAGCTTAGCTTGCTTTCTTAGTCTCACTGCCTCATCTCCTTCGCATACGGAAGCGGCTTGAAGAGAATTTTACCAAGGTAATTCGAATCTCGGATCTCATTGCTTGTTGTGAAAGGTGAGTTATGTGTTCAATGATTTGAGTGTTACAGATGTATTTCTTGTTTACGGAGCTGATTTGCGTGGAGATGTTCTTATGGTATTCTGATTGCTTGATTTCAAAGAGGATCGTTTCGTTTTGCGTTTCTGCGCCCTCTCTTATCTCTTGAATGCTAACCTGCCTTAGTGCCTTCACCTTGCAGGTTTGGCACTTAACAACTTAAATTGATGGTTTTTCTGTTTTTTCTTCAGTGGATTTAGAAGCTTCTGACTTTGGAAGATGGTGAGAGTCAGCGTCTTGAATGATGCTCTTAAGAGCATGTACAATGCTGAGAAGAGGGGGAAACGTCAGGTCATGATTAGGCCTTCCTCAAAAGTGATCATCAAGTTTCTTCTGGTCATGCAGAAGCATGGTTTGTGCCCTGCAGTTGCTCTTCTCTTGGATTTTTTTATGCTCTTCTTACAATCTTCTAATTGGTTTTACAGGATATATTGGAGAGTTTGAGTATGTGGATGACCACCGTTCTGGTAAAATCGTGGTGGAGCTGAATGGGAGGCTGAACAAGTGCGGTGTGATCAGCCCTCGCTTTGATGTTGGCGTCAAGGAGATTGAGCCTTGGACCGCTAGGTTGCTCCCATCCAGACAGGTACTAGCACCATTTTGTCTGTTAATTTTGGGACTTGTTGCTTTCATGAATCATAGTTACAGAGTAGGTGTTGAAGCTTCTGAACTCATATGGTATTGGATTTATTTAGTATAGTTATAGCAAACCTCTTATTGCAGTTTGGTTACATTGTGCTCACAACATCTGCTGGGATCATGGATCATGAGGAGGCTCGTAGGAAGAACGTCGGGGGCAAGGTGCTCGGTTTCTTTTACTGAGATGGGTTTTAAAATTTGTTTCTGCTCTCTGAAATTCGACACATGAACTTGTTGCTGAGGTTAGTCTTTGAGTTCTTTTTCATGCCTTTGAAGCTATTGAGAAATTTTGGTTTCAAGCCATATCCATATGCTAATAGGTACTTACTTTGGTTTGTCAGTGCTGCTTGCTTTTCTTAACGATTTCCTGAGACTGACTGTTTGGTTTTGATCAATGTATTTGTCAAAGCTACTTTTTTTTTGGGCAAAATCGTAACTCGTAAACTTAGACACGTCGAAAACTTTCAATTACGTCACTAGTTAGATCAGATAACAATCCCATTTAATAAATGGATTGGTGTTCAAAAACTCCGAACAAACATTACAAGAAAGGCCCACGGAGAAGGTAACAGCAGCGATCGATTTAAGTTAGGTCAGAGGACATCCTTTGCAAGCCTCACTGGTTTGTCTGCCAAGAAAGCCACATCACTGTCTTGTTTGACGAGCAGACGATGGTGATCTTCCACGCTACACGATGCGTTGGAGTCGCTTCTATCTTCTGCAAACAAAATTGTAGAATGAAAATGAAAAGGATTAGAAATAACGTAAGCTGCAGGTTAAATATGATACACAAACATTAGACAAGAAGTAAAGAAATATCATTACTTGCCTGAATACATTTGATATTCGGGAACATGACCTATGTTGGTATCTTGAAGAGCTTCAGGCAGCAGACAACTACAGAAAGAACCTGCAAATTGTACGTACATTAAGTAGATGGAGTGTAAGAGGCAAACAAGTCACTCAGTGAAATTTAAAGGCAAAACATGTATTCATCAGTTTCCCATTATTCCTTCGTACTATTACAACTGCTGCGACGAAAAAGAATTATCTTTAAGTCTCACCTACTCGAGCCAATCGATTGACCCACCCAGGAATGGGTTTGCCCGTGAGGCGTTGGCTTACATCGTCCGTGAAATGGTTGCAATTCTTGGAAATTAAATGGTAGGTATCGCCGTAGTATTTGCTGGAAAGATGGTCCATAAACGCCCGAAACTCAGAACGGTTCATCTCAGTGCTTCCCAAGAAAACCGAGCGCCTAAAGATGAACCCAGGACAGCTTCTTGGTTCGACCTCAAAGACTCCGCTCGTTGGGTACTCATGAGCTCCAAAGCCATACTCCATTCCATGCACTATGATACAATGAAGTTTAATTATTTAGCATCCATCCAAGGCAAAGCTCACTACAAAGAAAAGGGTCATCAATCTTTACTTACCTTCAATCCCAGAATGAAAGATTCCAAGGCCAAACCAATAAAGATAGTCGTTGACGGGTGTGAGATCATATACATTAAGGTAAACCATTGAACGGGCTTGCTCAGAGCTGCTCTGCACCTCCATGGGTGAGTTTTCTGAGCTGGATGATAATGGAAACAGACGCATCTCGATGATCACAATCGAGTAATGTTCGAAAAGCTAAATAGTTCTTCCAGCAAATCGATTGTTTAGCTTGTTATGTTTCCACATAAAAATCATATGCATCTTCAGGTCAGCACGTGGCAAAGTCGAAACTTATCCCTGATAGATCATAGAGATAAGTTTTAGATTTGGTCAGTTTCTCAGGAGGAGAAAATTGCCCGAGAATATAGCTCACCTGCGTTTCTTCGATGATGCGTGGTAAGAGGTTAATAACCCAAATCCTCAACCACCCACAAATGAAAACCTGCAAAGAGCAATCGGACAACGGAAGGAAACCAAAAGTTAACAAATAACCGTACTGAAATTCACAAATGAAGGAACATCGTCAAATGATTCGAGGAATATCGGATGATGAAGGCCTTCTACTCAAAGCTCGGAAGCATCAGAATTCCCAAAATTAGATCGAGACACGAGCAGGTCAACTTGTAAAGAACAGGAAAGGTAAACGAAAATATTACACGAACGAAAAAGTAATCGAAAAATTGCGCAACAATACAAGAAGAAACGCAGAAGAAAGGGGAAGGGAACGAGCGATGCACCTCGGCGACGAAAGGTGCAATGGTTTTCTTTGCGGTGGGAGAGGCGATGGGCAACGAAGAAAGATAGTGGAGGACGCGAAAATGAAATCTGACAGCTGAGGAACAGAAACATGTGCATGCGTGTCTATCAGATATTTTCGTTTTTCCTTCTTTTTAAAATATCCGATATTACAACAAGCATTAAAATGCAATCATGGGCTATTTCTGACCTGCTTTGACCCGACCCACCAACCAATATGGTATGCTTTTCCCTGCCATTCAGGTCTCACAATTGATTCGTATTATATAGCAAGTCCCAGTTCTCATATATATATTATGTACACAACACAAGCTGCTATTATTTACACATTATAAACTATATATATACCCAATGATACTATTACAAGCAATGATCATTTAGCTTGCTTGGCAAGTGCTGTGATCATCATCATGGCGGTGATCTTCGTTGAAGTACAAAGAAGACAGTTGACCATCGAACTTGGAAGCCATTCGATGTACGGAAAGACCACAGTAAAGCTTTCCAAGCCTTGCGATGCATATATCCGTTATTTTCTTGAACATGCTATCGCTCTCTATCGACGGCTGCTTCACAAACTCCTCCAAAGCCATCCACTGCATAGTATCGACACAGAAAAAAAAACATTAAAGCATCGGATAAGAATTCTGGGATTTCGCTGGTTTCTTAAGGTTTATTTTTATTGCGTAATACCTTGGCGTCTTCGATTTCTGGGTCGTCGAGCGCTATGTCTGAAGTTATCGACCTCAGCATGCAGACGAAGAAAAGATCCGACTTTTCGAACGAGACGTTCTGTGCGTGCCTGAAAGCCACGACTTCAACGAATTCTGCGTCGATCTGAAGAAGAAAAATAAAAAAAAGAGGCTTTTTCGACGAACGCGGTTTGTATTATATGAGAAGCAGAGAGGATGTCATATTATCTCTTACCCCTGTTTCTTCTTTCACTTCTCTTACAGCTCCAGCGTAGATTTCTTCAGACTGATGATGATCAATGGTTCCAAATTTCATCACATCGGCTTTAAAGCTCCATCGAAGTCTATACACGCACACACACACACACATATATCTATATATATATATATATATAGATAGATATATAGATAGATACCTCGTGGATGAAGCCTGTAGGTATTTTCCAGAGGCCAACAAGGCTTTCATTACAGTGTCTTTCTCGTACTACCAACACCTGCAATAATTCAATTCAAAGAATGCTTGCTTATGTTGCTTTACGAATCGACGATAATTAATAGCTTTGAAAAGATATTATGTCATATATTGACCTCGTTTCGATCGTTTATGACAAAAGCGCCGACGCCGACTTGATGAGAAGCATTAGAGGGAAGCAACGAAGGCGTGTCGGGGATCCAATAAGTCAGCATAACATGCGATCTCTCCGCGTGATGATACTCGAATCCTTCCTAAAAGAATCAAAAAATCCCGCAAAATTACTTGGCCTGTCTAATTCGATGATTGCAATAAATTCCAAGTAATGTAATGTATGTACCTTTACAGCTATAGGGACAAGATCAGATCTTTCTATTGGAAGCTTGAGCCAAACTCCCTTCTTACCCTGAAAATTAGTGCAGTAAGTTTGTTATATAATCTTCATAAGCAGCTGAGGACACGGAGCCTTCTAAGGATTGATTACCTTAGACTTCCACTGGCAAATCGATGATCGAAGAGCGCAGACAAATGCCTTGTGATTGATTGGAAGGCTCTCAGGTTTGATAAGAACGCCTTCGTACTCATCCTCGACAGCGTCAAGAATCTCGGCGTTCTTCAATGGCAGGCACGAACTCGAACTCAAACTAGAACCGTTTGTTACATCTATTTTGTAAGGGAAGGAGTCAATAAGATTCTGCTGCTGCTGCCGAGAAGAAACTGCGCCTGCGCCATTCAGGGAAGTACTTGAACAAGATTCTGCTCTAGGCAAAACTGCTGAAGAAATGAACCCATGTCATAAAACTAATGGTTAAACATCTTTTCAGTGAGACCATTGTCATATGCTTCTTGATCAAGAAAAAATCTTAAAAAGAAAAAAGAAGTTACCTTTAGTGCAGCAGTTACTGATCTTCAATGGGCACCTCGAGTTTAGATAAGGGCTTGAAAGCATCATCTCTCCTCCGAGTGAAACACTTTGAGCTTAGGTGTGAAGTCGCGTTGTATAGATACACAGCGATTCTATCTTTTCAACGCTCAAAGTAAAGCTCTAAAGAGAGTTCCTTTTCCCCCTAATCAAGCCAAGAACAAGGGGCACACACAAGCCACCTAGAGATAATTAATAAATACTAATTTCATCAAGGATCTGATATGATATGCTGTCCCTCGATTCCTCGAAGTTACAACTGAAACAAGGTAACTCTTTCTTGGGATTTTTCACCACCTCGTGTGTAACTACTACTCCTCATGCAATTAGCGAGCAACTGAGAATCTTGATGCGACAGGAAATGTAAGAACAATACGAGTTTTTGGATCGAAGAAGTCGAAGGAGGGGGGCGATTGTCAGTAACTCTTGGCAGCTTATATAATAATATCATGAAGTGTCTTCCTCGTCTGATCTGAAGGATAAGTGTTGCTTACGCGTCCTTGAGTCACATGTGGTGAGTGGTGTGGTGTATAGAAAATCTGGCTTTGTCGGAAACTGACAAGCATGCGCATATTTATATATAAAAAATAGAAAAAATCTTGCTCCATAGTAACACGAGGAAACAAGAACGCAATAAATGTGGGTCGGTGAACTATGACTGAAGTATAATTATAAAATAAACATATATGGTTGTTGCGGATTCTTATATCGTTCGTCCACACTATCTGTATACGGACGATACTTGTAGAAGAGGGACGATGGGAGTACTGTACATGTATATATATACACGATGGAAGTACAGTATATATATATATGTATATATATATAATATATACTTGTGCGAGGCTATAAATGTCCATATTATTGTGTATTAACATATTTCATCAATTAACTGTTTAATCGTCTAAGCACTTCAAGCATTTGCAACAAAGTACACATCAACGAATATAATAAATAATTTACATGTGAGAAAGAAAGTAAATTCAAAGACAAATAGAATTCAAGCTAATGAATTGTTCGAATGGTACATATAATATCGTTTCTTTATTTGAATCAAGGATTCTGTAGCCGATAGTTCTAAGGCTATAATCCACGAATAAATAATTCTGAATTCTCAGTAACTTACTGTGGGGAATTTCGAGCCGGAATCTCGCCGGAGATCGCCGGAAAAGGTCCGAGAAGTTGGCAGGTCGAAGCTGGTCTGATAGCTGAAGGATTGCTGAAGAGAAAGTCGCGAGCTACAGCGACCGTCGGATCTCCTTGGCGCGAGATCTGATGGATGAGATTTGAAGCTGCAGGATTTAATCTGAACCGTTAGATGAGGCGCGACCTGATCAGCGGCTGAGATTAATTGAGACGAGTTCACGCGGATGATGAATCTGAGCCACAGGATCGATGATCGGACGGATGGAATTGAAAATGCTATTTCACTTATAGAAGTGTCATGCGTTTTATGCATGGACACGTGAAATGCAAGGATGACGTGGCAGAATGAGGAACGTTAGATCTGATCAAATGAAAGGCTCAGATAAATCGATGAACATGCTTATTTCATGCATCCGTGTTATAAATATCAGCATTTCCAGTTTCGAGTGACCATCTTTGCGAGTCCGTAGTTTCTTATAGAGTGAGAATCACAGTGAGTTGTAAACACGAAAAGTGTAGAGGGCACGGCACACTGTAACTTTCGTGTTGTGATCAATAAGAAAGGAGGCTCGGTTGATCCGTGGACGTAGGCTGAAGTTCAGCCGAACCACGTAAATCCTGTTTGCAAAGTGTGTGTGTGTTCTTGCGATTCCAAGCTTCGATTGAGCTCGTCTATGCTCAATTCGATCCTTAACACTTGCAAACATAGATAATACATTGAATCCTCATCGAGAGGTGGTCATTTCCGCAACAAGTGGTGCGGTGAGCGTGGACGAGAGCTCGGATCCCCGGGAAATGGCCACGATTGCCGTCTCGAGGTGGAGTTTGTGGGGAATTTCGAGCCGGAATCTCGCCGGAGATCGTCGGAAAAGGTCCGAGAAGTTGGCAGGTCGAAGCTGGTCTGATAGCTGAAGGATTGCTGAAGAGAAAGTCGCGAGCTACAGCGACCGTCGGATCTCCTTGGCGCGAGATCTGATGGATGAGATTTGAAGCTGCAGGATTTAATCTGAACCGTTAGATGAGGCGCGAACCTGATCAGCGGCTGAGATTAATTGAGACGAGTTCACGCGGATGATGAATCTGAGCCACAGGATCGATGATCGGACGGATGGAATTGAAAATGCTATTTCACTTATAGAAGTGTCATGCGTTTTATGCATGGACACGTGAAATGCAAGGATGACGTGGCAGAATGAGGAACGTTAGATCTGATCAAATGAAAGGCTCAGATAAATCGATGAACATGCTTATTTCATGCATCAGTGTTATAAATATCAGCATTTCCAGTTTCGAGTGACCATCTTTGCGAGTCCGTAGTTTCTTATAGAGTGAGAATCACAGTGAGTTGTAAACACGAAAAGTGTAGAGGGCACGGCACACTGTAACTTTCGTGTTGTGATCAATAAGAAAGGAGGCTCGGTTGATCCGTGGACGTAGGCTGAAGTTCAGCCGAACCACGTAAATCCTGTTTGCAAAGTGTGTGTGTGTTCTTGCGATTTCAAGCTTCGATTGAGCTCGTCTATGCTCAATTCGATCCTTAACACTTGCAAACATAGATAATACATTGAATCCTCATCGAGAGGTGGTCATTTCCGCAACACTTACAATCTCATTCTTGGCCATAAGATCATACATAATTGAACTATGACAAGGAATTCTCATATGATGAAGAGACAATTCTTTTCCAAACTCGACGCATTATTCAATTCATAATAGCATGTATTCATGTCAAGAAAATGCAAAGGAGCTATTAGTTTGATCCCAATTGTACTTTTAACAACCTTAAAATCACAGATTAACCGAGTTTAATGAATATTTCCCACACATCAATAGAGAAAAGAACTCCTCGTTATTTCCAACAAATGTTATTCTTGACTATAACACTTCCATCTGATTGACATTGTCATTATCATAGCTGCAAACAATTACAAGAACTGAAAACGGCCCACATAAAATGGTATGTTCTGATTAGCAATTTCATACTGTGGGATCCGTGCTTCCAGTTTCGGCCCAGAACCGGATATATAAAATAATATTATATAATACAATATTATATATACTATATAATGAATGATATAATAATGATCTGTAAGATTAACATAATATTAATGAAATTATTTAAAACAGTCGTAATTAATATATTTAAAATGTTAGATTAGACGTAATTAATGCATAATTTAATGAAGTGAACACTAATTTAGGCATTTGGAATTAGTAAACTATAAATAAAAAATAATCGGTGGGCTCAGGTGGGGGTGGGCATTCGGGGTCGGGTTCCGGGTACCCGACCCGACCCGTCCCCGATCGGGTCGAGAATTCGGGTTTAAATCGGGTATCGGGTTTAAACTCGATACCCGACTGTCTAGTTCGGGTCGGGTTTCGGGTAGCAATATGCTACCCGAAAAACCCGATCGGGCACCCGAGTTTTATTAAGAAAAAATAATAACATACACTTCGTCACTTCTCAATTCTCACTTACACGGCCACAGGGACTTTTTCACCTTCACAAACATACAATTGACACACTACATAACATACATAACTTAAAATTATACCACAGCAAGCTCGACACCTCCTCAGTCCTCGCAGGCCAAGCACAACCAGCTCACTCTCTCAGGCCGTCGTACGTCACAGTCGTGCCGCCGCAGTTCACCATAATCGCTACTCAAAGCCGCATCGGCCGCGCATCTCGCAGTCACAGCCTCTTGTCGGAACTGCGTAAGTCAAAGCCGGCTCAGCCCCCGACCGCACCTCAGCCCACCGCCGTCTCACCTCAGCCAACGCTGCGCCGCGCCTCAGCCACCTCATTCCGGATTGATTTAAACCTAAAATATGAATTGTTGAGAACCCTAGTTTTCTTAATTTAGGGACTTATGATTTCTTTCAATTTTTGTATTGATTTATTAATTTCTTTGTTTGGTAACGAAAATTTAGTGTGAACTTAATTTAAGTCTTTTTTAATACAACCAATTTATTTAAAAAAATAAGAAAATGCAAAACCCGAACCCGATAATCGGGTTTTGGGTACCCGATTGTCGGGTACCTGATTTTTGTCGGGTCGGGGTCAGGTTTCAATTTTGATACCCGCACATGTCGGGTACCCGAACCGGAAAACCCGATACGCGACAAACCCGACCCGATCCCACCCCTAGGCTCGGGCCGGGTCCCGGAATTGGGCAAATGGCTTAAACACCCCTGCTTTGAGCATAATTTCTATATCAAAATAGGACATGAAAGGAAAATTACAAATAGTATATTGTAGGCAATCATTATCCTAGGTATGTAGATTACAACCGAAGTTCCTATTCATTCACCCATTGCCACTTGTAAGTTTATATATATATATATATATATATATATATATATATATATATATATATATATACTAGGGAAAAAATAGCGCACAAGGCGCGATGAGAAGTGCCCAGATTTTCTCTAATAATTTAATGACATAATATGAATTTCAACAAAATTCATCTTTACAGGGGATAATTTAGAAAACTGAAATTTACATGAGATAGAAAGTAAATTCCAAAAACAAAAAATTAAATGGTTGTACTACCCGACCCTCTCATATGCTATAATATCATTAAATGGATGTTCAACCCGTGAGCTCCGACAGTTTCCATTGTTTAGTCTTGCACTAATTACGAATCTAAAATCTTGATCTCATTGATGCAATCACTGGTACGCTCATACTAGCAAGTGTACTAGGTTGTGCAAGTAGTAAAATGGCAGAGTCCGAGTATCGATCCACGAAGACAACTTGATTAATTATAAGATATTAATTGTAATTCTAATTTAGATTAAGAGAATATGTTAGGTCCTAATTTATCAACTCTATGATCCTAGGCATGAATTCTAAGTCAATCGATAAGAATTGTAGAAATTTAGATTTTGATCGAAAACCTTCTTGAAGAGCTCGAGAGAGAATTTCGCTTAGTACCAATCTAATCCTGGTAAGGAACACTAGATTGCAGTAATGAATATCTTCAAGTACCTTACACGGACTAAAATTATGATATTGATTTATGGAAACAGATAATTAGAGGTGGATGGTCATACTGATTCGGTTTTCCAGTCGGACATAGATGATCGAATATCCACTTCTGGTTTCGTCTATACGCTCAATGGTAGAGCAGCGTCTTCAAAACGTTCTAAGCAAAGCACAATGCCGATTCCATCATTGAGGCAAAGTAAATTGCGGGCTGTGAGGCAGCAAAGGAAGGTGTTTGGATGAGGAGGTTCTTAGAACTCCAAGTTGTTCCAGACATAGTGGACTGCTCGCTACTATTATGGTGCGAAAATAGTGGGGCAGTACCATAAGCCAAGGAACCTAGGTCTCACTCAAAGTCCAAGCAAATAGAAAGAAAATACCACGTGCTGCGTGGTTCGTTGAGAATGGCTACATAGCCGTGCAAAAAATAGCCACCACGGATAACGTGGAGGACCCGTTCACCAAGCCTCTTTCACATGCAGTGCTTGTTCAGCACCTCCATAAAATGGGGTTACGATATCATAGTGCACGGCAGTGAGTGCAAGTTGGGAGATTGTTGGGGATGTGCTTCGGAACGCCATTCGATGATGTAATGAATAGGACATGTATTTAATAATCGGTATATTATTCGCTCTGTAATTGAATAATGTATTCTTATACGTATTAATGGAATTTGTATTTTATTATTTATTCTTTAAAAGGCCTATTATTTATTTTCCTATCAAGTCTTACTAGGGATCCGATGAGACGGTAAATAAATAAATCCCATATATCGTGAGTTTAGTTACCGATTCCCATGGGACGAGAGAAGGGCACCAGTGAGCTATTTATCCTCTGATATTAAATTAGTCCATAAGTCTTATATCTCAGTAGGGTGATTGAGCATCAATTATGACTGCTTGTTGACGATTCTTATATGGTTGTGCCAACTATCGCTTGGGAAGCGGAAGGTCATAACATTGGTATAAGTTGAATTAGGGAATTAACTTGTACTTGGACACGACTCGCAATCAACGATCAGTTGGACCATATGGTTGCTCTGGGTAGCGTCAATGATCGATCGATTGAATATAGTAATGTATGTGGACCTTACACCGAAGGGTCTTTGACGGAGTTGACTTTGGTGTCTTGATTTGTCACTAGTATACTAGGTCCCCCTTGTTCGAAGACGAACATGGGTCGGCGGCAATATGCAATCTTGGCACAAAGGATAACTGTCGTGCTTAGACTATCGTGAGGGATTCGTTGTCTCGTTAGTAACCGAGATATGTGTACTATGCATATTCGGGGACGAAAAATTACGAAGTCTTTGGCCGAAGCTATAAAGATGTGGATGGCAATTTAGTAATTTCGCTAGTCATGAATTTCTCATAGAATCGAGTCAAGTGAGTTTGATGTAACCATGACTCTCACTCGACGGGACATTTGTGAAGGGTCTATATGTATGATGATAATCTATAGTCGGTCCGTAGACTGAAGATCGTACTCAACACGGGATCTATTCAGTACCGCGGGATTGGCTAGGCACTTACCAAATTCTTGGATTCCTCCCTTGCTGTGTTGAGACGAACCAAGAGAGCCGGACTTAAAAACGTGATATGTAAATTAATTTAATGGTCTTAAAACATTATTAAAACGATGAATACAAGTTTTAGAAACTGTATTTACATGGACGTAAATTTCTGAAAGACGGTGCGTAAATAGGGTTCACAACGACGAGCAAGGCTCGTCAAGGTCGTGAAGCCCGTCTTCAAAGTAGCAGCACCTTCAAAAAATTCATATCTCCCAATCTAGACCTCGGATTGAGAATCCCTTTGGTCAGCATCAAGATTGGTGAGTCTTTTATCTACGCTTAAAATTTCGGTCAATCGGATATCGTTTACCACTCGATCTGAGAGAAATACGAAACTATCGTAATGCTGTCAAAAGCGTCACGGCCGTGACGTGTCTTGCACGAAGGCGAGCCGTAGGCTGCCCGACAGTGTCACGGCCATGAAACTGGTTTGACGATACCATGAACGCCTCTAGGCAAATTTCACAGGCCGTGACCATGGCCGTGACGAACGACTGAAGCTGGCCAAAGGTGTTTCACGGCCGTGAACTGGCCGGGCCGAGTCCGTGAACGAGGATCAAAATGTCATTCAAATCAATCCAATTTTTATCCTTGCTCTTTTGTTGGACTTGTGTGACAATGTCTAGTTAGTAGATGATATAATAACAAAGGAATTAAATAAAAATGAGTCATGTAGGACATTATCGCATAGGGACGCTAGGTACGTGAATAACGGGTAGCGCGTATATTAGGAATTTCTACCATAACTAATTGATTAAATAAAATTCGATCGCATGAATACGTAGGATTCTGTGCCGAGTATTTGCTTTGATCACATTCGTCGTCAATTGTTTCATCTCATTTATTTTATTTGCGTCTATTTATTATTTTCGTTTTTTTGTCTTTTATCAAATCATCAAATCTCTAAATATTCCGTAGGATATCAGTTTAATTGTGCTTTGATTTAATTAGTTGTCTTCGTAATTTGGGGCGTTTACTGTAATAGTCCTTAGTTTAGGACTTAGTTTGTTATTTGTACCAAGTATGTTTGGTAGAAATAGATGTACAAACATTGTGATTAATGAGAAGATTTAGAAAATTGATCCAAAAGGCTTGCAATTCAATTTCTAGAGAGAGAAACACAAGAAATCTTCTCACACTAAGCGAAATTCTCTCTCGGGCTCTTCAAGCAGGTTTTCGATCGAAATCTAAATTTCTACAATTCTTATCGATTGCCTTAGAATTCATGCCTAGCATCATAGAGTTGATAAATTAGGACCTAACAATTGGTATCAGAGCAGATTCGTTCTGTTTTAAATCGAAAATTGTTAGAATTGGATCAAAATTTGAGTTCGGGTACTGTTCCATCGAAGAACATTTTGGCGCGAATCTCAAAATTCGATCTAATAGCTCAATTTTGCGCTTAATTGGTTTGAATTTGATGTTTCTGTGCTTGTTTTAGTGATATTCATTGATTGCGATTAGATTCGTAGCTGTTTGAACTTCGATTTAGCAGAATCGATCGAATTTAGTGGTTACTGTTCACGGGATAAACAGTTTGAACATGTTCTGAATTTGATCAAAGTCGATATATTTTGCTTCATAACATGTTCAATTACTTTTTGGTGTGTACTAAGTAGCTGATAGCGAGCAAATACGTGCAATTTCACGTTCAAATTTGGTGTTTTATTCTGTGAGTTTTGCGATAACTTCAATTTTTCTCGCTAGGTTCTTCGATCGGATTAACTTCTCGATCGAAAAACTCTGCGCGAAAATTTTTCTCGAACAGAATACTAAGTCAGACCTAAAGTCGCCTTTAGCAAGAACGACTTTAGTAGGAAAATTTTCTCGAGCATTACTTAGCGAAAATATTTTTCGACGAAGACTAATTTTGACCTTTGCGCGCGAAAAACTTACTGTCGAAAACTTTTTCGATCAGACTTCTCAGTTTGACCAAGTGAAAATCATTTGAGTACGAGAAACCTTTTCAGTCAACGAATTTATTTTGACCCAGCGAGAAACTTATTGAACACACTGTTTCTCCGCGCTCGAAATAAGTTCACGATCAATAAATTTTTCTCGACTGGAAGATTTTGAGTAATTTTTCTCGCTCGTAAAATTGTCGCTGACGTACTTTTTTTGCGCGAGGACAATAACAGTGCCAATTTTCTCGACGAATTAATTTTTCATCAAACTTTAAAGATTGAGTAAAAAATTATTCTCAAAACTGATCTAGAGTCAAACGCTACTAACCAATCTGCTACTTGTAAAGCACATCACATCAATTCAAGACATCAAAACAACAAACGAAGATCCTACATCAACTCAAAGAAAGAAATGGATGCCTACTCTCTAGGAAATGATAATCGTCCTCCAATTCTAAAAAGGGACGAATATACAGTTTGGAGAAGTCGGTTCTTAAATTTCATCGAACTCAAAGATCAGGCTGAAGATCTACTCAAATCACTTTATGAGGGACCGGGAATATTTTACATAAACCAAGAAGGGGATAGCTCGAACAATCCTCCGATCGAAACCACTAGGCGAGTAAAATTACCTAGTGAGTACGATGAAGCTGAGAAAAGAAGAGCTAGAGCAGATCTTACTGCTAAGACCACACTGATGCAGGGCATCCCTAATGATATCTATAGACAAATAGATAGCATCCCAACTACTAAAGGGATGTGGGATGACCTGGGGCGGATGATGCAAAAAACCGAAGTCGGTGCTAAAGCTAAGAAGGCTAACATACTCACAGCATATGACTCCTTCAAGGCCAAAAGTGAGGAGAGCTACAATATCTTTATCAGCGGTTACCTTACTCTTCTCAACGAAATGAGGAAGATTGATATCAAAAAGACTAACATGGAGATGAACATTCAGTTCCTGTCCGCACTGCCCACCGTTTGGAAGAAGGTCTCTACCCAACTCCGACAAAATAAGGACTTGGATGAGATGGATATTCATGTTGTTTTTGATAATCTCGCACAACATGAAGAAGACATTGGCAAGATACAAAAGGAGCAAAAGGACACACAGGCTGAGGAATCCATAGCTCTAGTTTCTGAGAAGAAGAGCTCCCGCTCACGTAAGGAAAAGCACATCAAGCTCCCAAGCTCCTCATAGGATGAAGACACATCTGATTCAGAACTTCCATCTGAGATCAAAGAATTCGGCAAACAGCTGGCATTAGTCGCTAAGATGATGACAAAGCAGTACTTCAAGAAAAAATCGTCATCTTCTGCCAACAGACTTCGAACTACAAGCTCGAAGAATAAAGAAAAGCCAGCTGAGTCATCAGAAGCCACACTTTAAAGACACGCTAAAATGTTTTAATTGTGGAAAAACAGGTCACTTTGCTCGTGAGTGCACCATTCTGAAGAAAAAGGATGCTAACTACTACTCCAGGAAGCTTCAACTAACTAAACAAAAGGAAGCTGGAGTAGCTCTTATGGCAGAGCAGGACCACTGGCTAGAGGATAGCTCGGATTCTGACACCGACAATCTTGCCCTGATGGCCGCCTTGATGATGAAAAGGAATATGATACTTCCGCAGTGACGGACGATGAGAAAGCATCCACATCATCTCAGGAGGTAGAAACCTTTTACTCTACAAATTCTGACTTGTTAGTGAGTTAAGCTCTAAATTTGTTAACATGATATCTGAGCAGAAAAGAGGAATAAGAGTAGAGAAAAAGCTTCTTAAGGCTAAGGAAATCATAGCTAGTCTCGAAGAACAAGTTAGGAGTTCTACCCTCACCATAGATGAATTAACGAAGAAACTCCAAACATATGAGACTAAGCATACCTCATTAGAATAGCATAGCTCGGTAATAAAATAACTAGAGGACAGACTAGATAATAATCACAAATGTCTATTAAGGAACTTAGGAAAAGAGTCTAGTTAAAAGTAGACTTGAATCAGCAAATAAGAAAGTCACTAGTCTCGAAGAGGAATTAGTTAAGGCAAATTCTAAGATTAGTGAACTAGGAAAGAGTCTAGACACCTGTCAAGCCGAAAAGAGCACTGCTCAAAACAACTATGCTACCTTAGATAATGAACATAAGAAGCTATATTAAAAAATTAAAAAATTAGAAGATCTTCTAGTAACAAAGGGACAAACTGAACAGACTATCTTTCTGAATCAGCCCAAGGATTTAGAATTTTATAACTATAAGTATGGCTTAGGCTTTGAAACCCACGTCACTTAAAGAAAGTTAATTGGAAACAACTTTATGATGTTAAGTACATGGGTTTAGGACTAACAAAATTGATGAAGTTCACAAGCGCAAAAGAAACAGATATCGAAGAGATAGCCAAAAGAAAAGCCAAAACTAGGGCTGCCATTTTCTTACGCTGAACTGAATCAACGCGACAAAACTGGGGAACCTCCCAAGGGTTGGAGTCTTGATACAGTTGATTTTATTGAAGATCATTCTACAAATAAGGAAGCTCAAATTAATCATTCTGAAAATTATCTCTACTTACCCCCTATTGTTAGGAAAATAGAAGGGTTAAGAGTTTCATTAGAAAAAGAAAGAGAGGATTTTGAAGCTGAAAAGAAAAACTTCCGAAAAGAGATGGAAAATCTTAAAACTTCCTCTATCTCCCAAGCCACTTCTCACGCATCTCACTCAAAGGATAAAATTATTCCAAAGAGCGTGTAGAAAGAAAAATTCTCTTCAAAAGATCAGAAACATAAAATTAATATTTTGAAAAATGATAAATCTAATTCCGTTTCACCTATGTCTACAGGGAGCGTAGTACCTGAGCTAGAGGAATCGAAGGCAAGAGTGTCTAGTATAGATATTAAGTAGGAGTATCTAGACGTCAACGTATTGAATGTATCTCCTCCTTCTCTAAAAAGACTAAACACTCATAGAAATAAAAGAGCCATTTCCACTCTCAAAGTAATTGCTTCTACTTGCTCCTTAGAACCTACACCTTGAGAAGCACTAATACGAAATAGGCTCTTCTTCTACAAAAATCATTAATCATTCTAAAACAAATGCAACTAGGAAGACCCACAGGAAACAAGATCCAGTCATTAAAAAGGCTTATAGCGCTATTCATGCTTTCTCTCACCTAAGGTATCCTGTAGAAATCAAATCCCCCAAGCATCTTAGGAGATTGTCAAATGAAAAGATCTTTTCCTCGGTCAAACCTAACAAAACATTTGTCCGCGCTGAACTTAACCTTCCCTGCCAGGTTCAACCTAAATGGGTTCCTAAAACTCCGCCTAAGAAAACAAAAGCCAAAAGGCCAAGTCTTCTATAAAGGGCAAACCCAAATCGACTTCTTCGAAGATGACTTGGGTCGCCGAAAAACCTACTAGCACCAATTTAGGAATCATACCTGAAACAATACCTAAATCTGCTAATCTGCGAGGACCCATTTATGAGAGGGTACCTAAAGCGCTCTAATTGTTTTGCAGATCCATCATGTGTGGTACCTCGACTCTGGTTGCTCCACACACATGACGGGAATACAAGAGCTGCTGAGCAACTACAAAGACCGACCAAATCGAAAAGTCATATTCGGAAACAACCTCAGCCCCCATACTAGGACTCGGGCACATTATTTTTGAAAATCTGACTATAAAGGATGTCTCTTATGTCGAAGGTCTTCACCATAACTTGTTCAGCATAGGCCAATTCTGCGACAAAGGATTCCAGATGGTCTTTCTTGCTGACCGGTGCAGAATATTGGAATCAGGACATAGAACTCCTCCAAGGATTTCAGAAATCGAATCTTTACACGATCATCTGACGTCCGTGCGGCCTTCGACAGCTGTTTGCCTCATTTCGAAGATTGAAATTCAGAGGAATAGCGTATGGCATCAACGTATGTCTCATCTCAACATCAAAGTTTTTCAACTGCTTCCCAGGAAAAGTTAGTCCACGGCCTTCCAACTATAGTATTACAGAAAGAGCATCAAAGTTCCGCGTGCGAACTAGGAAAAATGAAGCGAGCACCTCATCACACAAAACATATTGCATCTACTTCTCGTCCACTGGAATTGCTTCACATGGACCTTTGCGGACCGATGCAAATGCAAAGCATTAATGGACGCAAGTATATTCTAGTCATTATTGATGATTTCTTTCGCTACACATGGACGAAGTTCCTCCGAACTAAAGATGAGACAGTAGACTTGATAGTTAATTTCGTGAACACTACTCAGATTTTGCTGCAACGAACCATCCAAGTCATCCGAACGGACAACGACACTGAGTTCAAGAACAAGTATCTCAGTGAATTTTATCAGAAACTTGGTATAGCCAGCAATTATCAGCCGCTAAGACTCCTCAACAGAACGGGGTTGTTGAAAGGAAGAACATGACTCTAGTGGAGGCCACCCGTACAATGCTGATCCATTCCGGCCTCCCACACTTCCTTTGGGCTGAAGCAGTAAATACCGCCTGTTTCACTCAGAACGAGACGGTGGTTCACAAGCGCTTTAATAAGACTCTGTACGAAATAATAAACGAGCGAGTACCCAATATTTCCTTCTTCAAGGTCTTCGGGTGCAAGTGCTTTGTGGCGAACGACAGATAACAACGTGCTAAGTTGGACCCTAAAGCATTCGAAAGCATGTTCGTTGGGTATTCATCAACGTCCAAAGCATACCGAGTCTACATCAAGTCTCTCCTATCAATCAAAGAAAGGTACAACGTCACTTTCCACGAAGTGACAGAAATGGCTCCTGCACACCTCAGTTCAGGACCCGTACCAAACCAAATGGCTTCTGAATACGACAGTTCAGAACCCGCTTACACTGGTGTGTTGGCACAAAACCAACAAGAGATGGCAACAACTAAGGACTCAACGTCAGAAGAAGCTCTGAGACTTGCATTGGAAGACTTGGACTCTCTATTTGAGCTTGTATATCAGCCACAAATCATTATTGCTACACCTATAGTGGATCCCCCACTCGGCGAGGCTGACGTACCAAGCTCTTCAAACATCCCTACCTCACCCGATTCAGAAGTACCACAGATCACTGAAGAACCTCCAACAGTCAATGAGGAATGCTCAACAGAAGCACCAAATTCAAGTGCAGAATCTGACTTACCTCAATCTAATGAACAATCGGAGATTATTGGAAATCTCAATCCACAAATGGCTGATGCATCTACTTCAGCTTTGCCTCATGAGCGCAAGTGGACTCGAGCACAACCGGTTGATCAGATTATTGGTGATCTTTCGAGTGGAGTAAGGACAAGACATCAGCTCAGTCTCTTCAGCTGCTTCTTAAGTCAAAATGAGCCAACCAAGGTAGCAGACGCACTAAAAGACCCGGATTGGATACTAGCAATGCAAGATGAGATCAACCAATTCGAGCATCTTCAAGGTTGGACCTTAGTACCCCGTCTGCATGGGAAAACAATCATCGGGACGAAATGGGTATTTAAAACAAGAAGAATGAAGATGGCGAAGTGATTAGGAATTTCGTTGCGAAGGGCTATAATCAACATGAATGAATTGACTACGACGAGACTTATGCTCCTGTTGTCCGAATCGAAGCCATCGTCTCTTCCTATGCGGCTCATAAAGCCTTCAAAGTCTACCAAATGGACGTTAAGATCGCATTTCTTAATGGCGTGTTAAAAGAAGAAGTCTACGTCGCTCAGCCAGAAGGCTTTGTTGATCAAGAACATCCCGATCACGTCTACCGATTGGTCAAAGCTCTCTATGGACTGAAACAAGCCCCACGTGCTTGGTATGACGTCTTGAGCAATTTCCTCGTAAAATCTGGATTTGTCCGAGGAACGATCGATACGACCCTCTTCATAAAATGGCAAGACAAAGATTTGATGGTCGTCCAAGTTTATGTAGACAACATGATCTTCGGATCAACTAACCCACGGCTATGCAAGAGATTCGGAGATCTGATGAAGAGCAAATTTGAAATGAGTCACAAGGGAGAAATGCAGTTCTTCATAGGACTTCAAGTCAGGCAGCTCGATGATGGAATATTCATCAGTCAGACAAAATACATCAAGGACATCTTGAAGAAATTCCATCAAGATCATAGCAAGCCTATAAGCACTCCCATGTCCACAAGCTGCAAGCTGGATGCCGATCTCACTGGAAAAGCGGTCGACATCACACTATATCGCATCATCGTCGGCTCTCTTATTTATCTCACCTCGAGCCGGCCGGACATCATGTTTGACATGTGTCTATGCGCCCGTTCGCAAGCCGATCCCAAAGAATCTCACATGCTTGCGGCCAAGCGGATTCTTCGCTATCTAAAGGGCACATCGACCTTAGGTTTATGGTACCCTAAAGGCACAAATTTCAAATTGATTGGCTACATGACACTGATTATGCAGATTGTCGAATGGACAGGAAAAGCACATCCGGTGGCGCTCAATTTTTAGGCGAAAAGCTAGTCTGCTGGTCATCTAAGAAGCAGAACTGCGTTCGCCGGCCGAGGCACAATACGTCGCAGCCGCCAGTTGTTGCTCGCAAATGCTATGGATGCGGACTTACCTTCACGATTATGGGTACAATCTAAATAATATACCCATTTATAGCGATAGCCAAAGTGTCATTGCGATTACCTGTAATCCTGTTCACCACTCACGCACAAAACACAGAGACATACGGTATCACTTCATCAAAGATCACGTAGAAAAAGGCACCATTGACACGTATTTTGTGAACACGGAATATCAACTAGCTGATATTTTCACCAAGGCATTGGATGAAAAACGGTTCCAATCCTTGTCGGAAAACTAAGCATGTTGAACCTTCCGTGATTTGTGCATGATGTGATCCTACGTGCTTTCACATGTTCTATGCTATGTGTTTTCTATACTCTAATGCTATATCTTGAATGACAAATTAAAAATAAAATAATTGAAAAATACTTCGAAAATACAAAGATGTTATACATGTAAGTATAATATTAGGGGAATGACGATATCTTTAGTATGCTCGATCTAAGTCACGTATGAATTTCCCTGACTTGCGACTAATTAATTGTTTAATTTTTTTCAATCTCTAAGTCGCATTCTTGTGTCTAAAAGTTCTTCCGTAGACTCCATTAGACACCGAACCACTTTATATGAGTGAGATTTCTAGCCTTCTTTATTTTCTTTCTACGGATCTATCCTTGAGCGAGTCACACAGTCTTTGCTTGTCTTAACTCGTGATTCCTGGCCTCATACTCACCTTGTGATAGAAAGTTAGGAAGATGATTAGGGCACTTAGGAAATACCTCACTCGGCCAAATACAAAATTTCATTCCTTTACCATTGCCTCTAGTCATCCATTTTGAGCCTTCTCCAAATTCCTTTTCTTTATTTGTAAACCCTTTGAGCCTTCAACCGACAATATACGGAGGGATGCTCAATCACGAAAAGGAGGGGAGAAAAATGGGACGACAAAAAAAATAAAATGACAAAAGAAGGTAGAAAACGCACATGAAGAATGCTCAATGCACAAAGAAAAAACAGATCAAAAGAACTCGCCTCTCAAAATCTTTAAGAAGAAGGGCATGAAGGGCATGGATCTTGCTGTGAACTTCTCCATCGATAATCTCGTGCACTCGTCAGAACAGATGGAAAGAGGAGCACCATGAATTGAACTTCTCCAATGATAATCCGGTCTTATATCGAGAAAATGAGAAGAGGAGCACGGCCTTGGGTTCGAATTCCATAACCGTGAACTTCTTCAAATCGATAATCTCTAAAACCTCTTTAGGGATTAAGAGAAAAGGAGCATGGTATCGGCCCAAGAACCAACGAGAAGAACCTCGCCTTAGATAATCTCTCAGCCTCGTGGAGAAGTGGAGCTTCAGATTGAGCAAGTGCGGAAAATTTACAAAAGGTAAAAGGATGAAAAAGACAAGAGGAAGAAAAAAAAATGCCGTAGTAAAGGAGAACGACGAAGGAATGGAAGACGATGTTAAGCTCACTTTTCCGATAAAGTTCCCTTCCCTTCTGAGTCATAACCAAATTAGAGCCTTAAAACAACGATCTCTCGCTCGGTGAAATGATTAAAAGCGCCTCGATCACAGGTAAATTGACTTAATTTGACTTGTGTTGACTTGAGTGATATAAATATAAAAATCTCTAGTAAAAAATAAATGAGTGCTAGAGCGAACCTAGTGAGTTGTCGAAATGGACCCTACTTTGAAACTAAGACTTTAGTTTGCTGACGAGACTTGACGGCATAAAATCTTTCAGGTGTTCTGAAATTTTTAGGCGTGATAATGATCGAAGCAAAATAATCTGACCCCATAATATTAATAAAATTAATATATACATATATAATAAAACAAAAAAATTATATGTATAAAAATATTTTCAAAGCGCACATTTTAAAATGCAAATTAATTTGCATCTATAGGGAATTGATTAAAAGTGATATGTTGTTCATGCTCATACCCTCGTGCGAAAATATAGATTACATGTTTAGGGACCATGTATCTAGTCTAATCGTGATAAATCGCATGATCTTAATAATTGTTACTTAGATTGATTTACATAATTGATTAAATCAATGGTACACCATTTGAGGGGGAGCACTTACAAAATTTATACCTTAGGCTTCAAATCTTTTTTATGATCTTTCTCTGAGTGTTGCAGAAATTTCAATTTCATTTTCCTTATACAACGCACTTCTGAGAAGGACTTTGTGAATCGTCGCGACTTGGAGCTTACGGAATTGGTTTCCAAAGACAGGGGAAGTCGAACTAGTACAATTGCTTCCAAATTAACTCTAACTTTCTCGACATCTTTGCTCTAAGTCTCGCAGATTTACAAAATTTGAAGATGGAGCCAGATGTCACCAACCTGAATTACAGGGAGTTAATTGCATTTATTTTCATTAGGGGGAGCAATTATGTGACCTTTACTTGAACTTACGGTCAATTTGAAATCACAGAAAACTTACTATCGAGAAACTTGGGCAAATTAAGTAATTTCCGATCGGAGTTTCTCGAGCGATAATTAATTTGGGACCAATGGCAATTTTTGCTTCCATTTTGTCGAGCGAAAATTAAACAGAAACCAAATGAAATTCTCGATTATAAGTTTCTCGATCATAAACAGTATTGGGCTTAAATATTGCCAAGTCTCGAAAATGTCCAATCAGCCCATTAGGAAAGTAACTTTTTGCAGTCGAAAATCCCTAAAAAACACGTGTAACCCTCAATCGCAAAATTCAACAGTCGAAAAAAAATTCCCGAGCGAAAAACTCAGAGGAAAGACAAAATTCACATCTTCACTCAACAATCTATAAAACTCAAACATTTTCGTCTTTCAAAGGTAGATTCGACCTTCATTAGGTGTTTGCGTTAGATGGATGTTACTAAATATCTCCATTTCTGCAATTTTTCGCCAGTTTTAAGTTAGAATTTCTCTGTTCTTAAAACTGTTAAACCTCGAAGATCTCTTTTGGAGCGATTTAGACCTGTATCTTTGCTTAAGATAGGTTTAGTATCGCGAGTTTAGATAATTCTTTGAGTTTACAGTCACTATGATGGTATCGATTATTGATTTTCCGCGTTTTAGAGCGAAATATGAATCTCGACCAAAACTGGGTGTTGTTTGAATGTTTGAAGCTGTTGGAAAACTTTCTCGATCGGAAGCAGTGTCAGTCGAATTTCAATTTGATTAAGATACCGTTTGCATCGTAAAAGATTCTCAATCGCAAAATTTTGACTTGGTCGCTAAGATAGATTTCGTAGAACGCAAAATCACTCACCATCGAGAAATCTAATCCTGATTTTACGCGAGCGAAAATTTAGTGAAATAGATATAAGAGATACAAGTCTTTTTACGAGCGCAAAACTTCCTATCGAAAACAGTAATTTCGATTTTATTTTATTTTCGGTCAACAATATCTTACTCCCACTGACCTTCCTGTAAACGCAAGGCTCATCTTCATTCTTTACGAATTCGTAGTTCCTAACTACTTCGTCAAATCGAAGATTCCAGCTTCTAGCGCTTGCTTAAGTCCATAAATAGATCTATTAAGCTTGCCCACTTTGTGAGCATCTGCTTGCGATGTAAAACCCTTGGGCTGCTCCATATAGATTTTCTCCTGGAGGAATCCATTTAGGAAATCGTTTTTTCACATCCATCTGCCAGATCTCGTAATCATAGTATGCTGCTATGGCAAGCAGAATGCGGATAAACTTAATCATTGCAACATGTGAAAAGGTTTCCTCATAATTGATGCCCTCTTTTTTCTTATACCGTTCGATACTAGCCTAGCTTTGTAGGTTTCAACATGTCCGTCAGATCCAATCTTTCTCTTGTAGATCCATTTACACCCTATAGGTCTAAAACCTTGGGGCAGGTCTACTAGAATCCATACTTGGTTGATGTGCATCAAAATCCATCTCTGCTTTGATAGCTTCAACCAATTTCTTAGAGTTGACATCCAGCATTGCATGGTCAAAGGTAGCGGGGTTGTCACCAACGATCCCCTCCGTTGCAGCAACTCCGTACTCGACGTGTACCATATCGTATCTCTCAGGTATGCAAGGTATTCTACCTGACCTGTGCAATTCTGGGCGCATCTCGGACTGCTCATCTGTGCCCTCAAGCACTGATTTCTCTGGAGGCGCTTCATCTAACTCTCCAAGAGTCACTTCTCCGCGAGCTCCACCTTTTCGAGAAAGTGATCATGAATAGCTACGACGATCATCTGATCATCAGGGAATTAAAATAATATCCCATGCTATCACCGGGATATCCCACAAAGCGTCCTTGATCTAGATTCGAGTTTGTCTGCTACTAGCTTTTTTCACATAGGTGGGGCAACCCCAAACCCTGAAGTGATTCAAGCTAGGCTTTTTACCATTCCAAATTTAGTAAGGTACCCTATGACCAGACTTCGAAGGGGTTCTGTTCAAAACATAAACAGCAGTTTGCAAAACATATCGCCATAACAATATGGGAAGATCTGTATAGCTTAGCATAGATTGAACTTTATCGAATAATGTCTGATTTAATTGTGATGTCCCGGGCTGTGTAAACCGTGAAATGATTCCATTCTCTTTCAAGAAATCGTCGAACTCGAGACTCATATACTCGCCGCTTCGATCTGATTGTACGACTTGAATTTGTATCCCACTTTGATTTTACACTAATTCTTGAATTCCTTGAAATCTTCAATCATTTCAGACTTGTGCTTCAACAGATACACCAAGTCGTAGCGATAGTGATCATATGTGAAAGTCATGAAATAATGGAAATTACCTCAGGCCACTACACAAACGGTCCACAAACGTCTGTATGGATCAAATCTAAAAGATTAGTGGCTCTTTGAAAAGTCCCTGTAAAGGGAGACTTAGTCATTTTGCGGAGGATACAAGACTCACACTTGGATAGGAATCCGACTTAATAATGTCGTTTTCTCCAACTCTTGAATCTTTTGAACTCCGGCATGACCGAGTGTAAGATGCCACAAATACTTTTTTGTTTAACACTAATTTACATTTGTCGGTAACTAGATTCGCATGTTCTTGGATGTCAACGTAATATAAACCATTTATTAACGTTGCATTTCCGACGCATTTGTTTCCAAAATAAATCTCACAAATATTAATTGAACTGAAATTCATAACCATTCTTATTCAAAATAGAAATAGAAATAATATTTTTCAACCCCTTGGGCAATACAAGTACATCGGATAGATTTAATACATGTCCAGACTTAATACAGTCTTCGATCCAACATGACTAGCAGGAACACTATGTCCACTACCAACGTTGATAAAGACTTCTCATTCCGCCAGCTTCCTACTTCTTTCCAGACCCTGGTTCAAAACACAGATGTGAGCACTAGCACCTGAGTCAAGAATCCACGAAGTGGAAAATACTGTAAATGAACTATAAGTTTCTGAAGCTTTACCTGAATCCCCAGAAGCTTGAAGCTTAGGGCAGTCTCTTTTCCCATGGCAGCTCCTGGCAGTGAAGGCACCGATCAGTCGCCTTCTGAACTTTAGGCACATTCATTTGGCCTTGTCCTTTTTTTAATCCCTCATTTTGGTTTGTTGGGCCTGGACTTGGGCTTGTTCGACTTAGATCTCATAGCCTTGTAGTCGCAGCGAGCGCAAACTCTTTTCCTTTTCCTTTCTTTAGCTCTCGCTAAATTTGAATCAGCGTGTTCACGAGTTCAGGAAGTGAAAATCGCCTATCACTCATATTATAATATATAATAAACTGAGCGAATGAAGCTGGGAGTGACTGAAGGACCAGGTCAATCTGAAGCTCGTTATGAATGGAACAGTTGAGAAAAGCCAGTTCCTCGATGTACCCAATAAGCTTATGCACATGTACCGCTACATCTGCGCCCTCAGGTATCTTGATATGAAAGAGCTTGTCAGCAGCGCGGTATCGAGACGTTCTCAACTGCTCGCCGTACAAATCCTTCAGATGAACCAATATCTCGCGCATTTGCATATCTTCATGCTGGAGCTGCAGACATTGTTCGTCCCAGCTAAAATATAAGCCTTGACACGAGCACTATCAGCCAACCTGGCACAATATTCCCTGTTAGCATCACTTGCACCCTCCTCGGGTTCAACTGGTGCGGGTCCATAAAGGACGTACTATAGCAGTTGCAGAGTGAGGACTATCCTAGTTTCGGAGCAAGTCCGCAAGGTTTGGACCCCCCAAGCGATTTTGCGTGATCAATAAATTGACTGGTGATGTCATTTTGTATACAAACAAGAAAGAAAACAATCTGCAGAAAATAAAGCATTGAAGGGGTCAACGTATCATTCTACAAGCACAAATAAGGACTTTAACTATTTGGCTTGGCTCTCACTATTTTTCTCAAAATCCCATTCTCCCGATAGAGGTTTCGGAAACCTCATTGATGATCTCATAGTGGAGTTGATCTCCCCGCTCCGCGGAAATGAGCCTCAACCTAACAGTTTATTGACCAATTACTCGGACGGCGCCATGTCCCATACGAACCCATAGATGAACCCCGTGTCCCACACAAGTCCATCTCATGAGTGTTTCAACAACTTTGTCTCCGGTCAGGAACCCCCACCTTAACAGGAATAATTGAGAAATAATCGTCTAAGTATAACCTATCAACGTCTGGCTCAATCCTAACATTTAGAAATTCCCGCTCGTAGGATAACTCTTTATAAGGTGTGAATATGTTTTGGAGAGTGGTGTTTAGACAGTCACTCGAAATATCCAGGTCAAGAGTGAAATATTTGGCGCGATAACTCGGAACAAACTGCATGCACCCAAGTTGTTTCAATAATGAGCTTGATGTTAGGTCCCTAGATTATCAACTCTAAGATCCTAGACTACAATCCTATGGCAATCGATTAGAATTGTACGAATTTAAGTTTGATCGAAATACCTTCGTGAAGAACTCGAGAGAGAATCCGGTTAGTGAGAGAATGATTTCTGTGTTTCTCTCTCTAGAATTGGACGGAAGCCTTTAGGATCAATTCAACTAAATTCTGTATTAAGCCCAATACAATGCTATTTATACCAAACAAACTTGGTATAAAACTAGTCATAAACTATGGACTAATACAATAAAAACTCCTAATTATAAGGGACAACTAATAAAATCAAAGCATAATTCTAAACAGTATTCTATGTTCTCCCCCTTTGTGCTTGATTGCCCCGCTACACCTGTCCTTGTCGGGCACAGAATGACTTGCGCAAGCCCAGCGCATGCTCGTAGTTCCTTATGGAGTTCCCCAGCTCTAATCGCTCATCGATTGCTTCAAGTAGTTCCACCAGAAGTGCAGCATAGTATCTTTATTGATCTCTTCCAATCTCTTTTCTATATTCTTCCTGATTACCTTGAGCGTCCCATCACAGAATTTGTGGACCTCAATCTTCAGCATCAACCTATTCTTGTTAGCAATTGGATTGTGGTAAGTGATTCCTAAGACTGAGCTTATGTGTATATGATTGTTGGGAAGCCCTTCGATCTCAGGTCCTTTATTATGCGGAGCGGTCATGTTGACCTTCTTTATGTAACTTTCCAGAGCCATCTAAAGGTCTTGTGTGCCAAAGAACTTGACTTGTGCACCATGAACCTGTAGAGTCCCTCGAGCCCTTCCTTCTTGATAAAGCCTTCAGGATCCTTGTATTTCTCTGCATACATTGGTAGACCTCTTCACAAGAAGGTACGGTAGATCTCTCTTATTAAGCTCTTCTCGAGTTCTGTTTGTCTGCTCTATCTGGTAGATTGGAGTTGGAATGCTGTCTTTTGCTTAGTAGACTCCTAGCAGCTGGCATATCAGAGATAAGTTCTTGAAATGGCTCTTCAGTTGACTTTAGGAAACCCCAACCTCTGATCAGGCCCGAGTTGGGTTAGCATGAAAAGGTAATTCATCATTTTCTGCTTCTCACAATGAGAGATGCCTCTGAGCTCGAACTCGTTCAACTCTTTAATCTTGTCCGGTGACCTCCAGATTCGCTGACGAACTTCTTCTAGGAAAGGGATCTCTAGTCTTATGTTCTCCCAAGGGGTGTCGATTCGAACGGTCCCTGGAGTTAGTCTCGGAGGGGTGTCCGCTCGTTGAGCAATTAATTCTGGAAGCCTTGGGGGTATCTCCTCGTGATCTCCACCTTCATGAAGTTCTTGGTCTTCTAGCAGGACTAGGTCGACCGAGGCTAATTGTAGGAAGCATCGAACGTCCTTGAGCCTTCTCTGAGCAATGTCTGCGGGTACGCCATGGGTCAACCATTATCCATCGAAAATGTAATGGTCGAGGACTTCGTGTGGGTCGACTCCACGTCTGGATGTTCCGACTGGTCTGGAGCGGTCGAGCTGTGAGGTGCTTGAGTTTCCACCAACGCTACGAGCATTTCGGCACTTGCTTCTTCTTTCGCAGGTAAGGGGCTTGTGAAAGTCATCGGTGGTGTTGATGGAGACGTCCGTAGGGTGGGTTGTTCATATGGTTCGAGAGTTATGGTGGTGAAGTGCGTCGTGGTGGTGGTTTGGGTTTGTGTAGCAGTAGTGGGTTGTGAGGTTTCAGCTGCTCCTGTACTTGTCTGTGCCGTGCCCGAGCTTTGTTCTTGACCGCTCGTAGAAGTCTTAGGCCTCTTCTCCCCCTCATGAGGAACTTGATCGTCAGGGTCATCATGTCTGCATTTTGAGCGGGAGCTTTGACCTCGGCATGAGTCAGTAGGTGGGTCAGGATGATCGACCAGATGTCTGAAGAGGTCTTCTTTCTCTGGCATCCGGTTGGGTAGCTCAAAAAGTCGGGCGACTAAAATGGAGTGGAGTTCGCTGATGGGTAAAGTAGCAGGGTTGATAAGGTTAGATGATAGGATGGATGTGTTGGTTAGTATGGGTTGAGTGGGTGTGAGGTTACGTCGTGATGAAGGGGCCTCGAAGACGGGTGCTTTCCCTTTTTCTTGGCGGGACGTCTTGATAGCCGTGTGCACTCTCTTCATCAATTTGTCTTCGAATGATTTGAAAGCTTTGGAGAGAGAGGCCTTGAGTTGATCTTCGGTCACGAATGGCGAGAACACCTCCGTGCTTGATGGACCAGGACGACTGATATCGCCTGTTGTCAACCCTTGAGTGAACACAGGCTCATCGGGCTAGCTCGTCGTCACTTGAGGTTGTGACGGGTCGAGACTTCCATCCAATCCTCGATTTAAACCTAAAAGATTCGCATCTATGGATGTTGTTGCAAGTTCTAATTGAACTTGCGTAGCAGACACTGATTTAGGGCCGGTAATGAGAAGAGTCTGAGCCTCGGCCTCTGTAGACGCAGGAATGTTGTGCTGCGGCTCAAGATTGAGCGATGGAAAGTCCACAGCACTTGGAGTGATGATCAACGTCGTGTATGACGTGGTAGTGACAGCGGTGTCGATGGGTTGACTGGATTGGAGTTGAAGTCGTAGAACTCGTCTGACCAATTGAACCTCCTCATTTGAATCCGTGGCTTCGGACGAGGTAGCCGTGTTAGATCCTCAGATTAACAACTCTAAGATCCTATGCATGAATTCTAAGTAATTCGATGAATATGATTGACATTAATAATCGATCGAAAAACTCTAATGAAGATCGAGAGAGAGATTTCGAGTAGAGTGAGAAAGTTACTTTTGTTTCTCTCTCTAGAAATTTAATTGCAAGCCCTTCAGATCAATTCTCAAAACTTTCTCTATTCAGCTCAATTCATTTACATGTATTTATACCAACAATCTTGGTATAAATATCTAACTAGTCCTTAATATAAAGACTAATACAAGTAAAGCCCCTAATTACAAGGACAACTAATGAAATCAAGCACAATTACAAATGATATTCTACATTCTCCCCCTTTGTGCTTGATTGCGTCTCCGCGCTATTCGTCCTTGTCGGGCATAGTACGATCTGCGCAAGCCCAGCGCATGCTCGTAGTCCCTAACGGTCTCCCTGAGCTTCAGGCGTTCCTCGATGTCATCCAATAATTCCATCAGGAGTGGCCGTTCTCTCACGAACCGATGGATCCTCAGCATTGTGTCTCTGTCTATTTCTTCCAACCTCTGTTCGATATTTCTCATGACAATCTTGAGAGTTCCATCGCAAAACTTGTGAATTTCTGTCTTCAGCATCAACCTATTCGTCTTGGCAATTGAGTTGTTGTAGGTGATGCCGATGACAGAGCTGATATGCACGTGATTGCTTGGAAACCTTTCGATCTCAGGTCCTTTAAAGAGTGGTTCGGGGATGTTGACCTTCTTCATATTGCTCTCAAGCGCCATTTGAAGGTCGTGAGCGGCGAAGTACTTGACTTGTCGCATCATGAACTGGTAGAGCCCTTCGAGGCCTTCTTTCTTGATAAAGCCCTGTGGACCTTTGTACTTCTCCACGTATAGCTGGTAAAGACGGTAGACTTCATCGGCGGGGAGGTATGGCAGGTCGCTCTCGCTTAGTTCCTCTCGGGTCCTATCCACTCGTTCGATGATGTAGTGAGGTGTTGGAAGTCCTCCTTTGGCACAGTAGACACTGAGAGTTGGCAAATTGGGGAGAGTTCCCTGAAGTGACTCTTTAGTCGATCCTTCGGGATCCCCAGCCTCATGTCCGGTCCTAGTTGGGTCAGCATCCACAAATATGTCATTCTCTTCTGCTGATCCCAGTGAGAGATCCCTCTCAGCTCGAACTCATTCGACTTCTTAATTCGATCCGGTGAACTCCAAATGTTTTCCCTGACTTCTTCAAGGAAAGGTATCTCTATATGAATGTTTTCCCACGGCGTGTCGATCCGAATGGTCCCTGGAATCTGTCTTGTAGGGGAGGCCGCTCGCTGTGCGATCAACTCCGGTAGCCTTGGGATTTCATTTTGGTAGTCTACACCTTCTTGGAGTTCGTCGTCTTCAATGATCACGAGGTCAATGGATGCTTGTTGTAAGAAGTGGCCTACGTCCTGAAGCCGTTGTCTCTGATGCTCCTCGGGCATGGAATGGGTCATCCACTGTCCTTCGAAGATATACTTGTCTAACACTTCGTGTGGATTGACGCCATGTCCAGAGGGTCCCGGTTGGTCTGGAGCGGCGGAGGGAGTAGCTTGGGTAGCTGCCAGAGCTACAAGCATTGCAGCGCTTGCTTCTTCTTCTGGAAGCAAGGGGCTTGAGTAGATCGGCGGTGTGGGCGGAGGCGTCCGTAGGGTAAAGGTTGGTGGGTCGATGTGTGGTAGAGTGGCTGTGCGGTGCGTGGTTTGGGTAGTTTGGGTGGTTTGGGTGGTTCGGGTAGTTTGGGTGGTTTGGGTGGTTTGGGTAGTATGGGTTTCACCAGCTCCAGCGCTTGTTCGCGTAGCGCCCGAGCCTTGTCCTTGGCCAGCTGTAAAAGTCCTCGGCCTTTTCTCCCCCTCATGAGGGTCCTGATCGTCAGGATCATCATGTCTGCGCCGGGAGTGGGAGCTTTGGCCTCGGCAGGTGTCAGTCGATGGCTCAGGATGATCCACCAATCGCCGATAGAGGGACTCTTCTTGAGGCGATCGGATGGACAGGCCTATCAGGCGGGCGAGGACAATGTCGTGGAGCTCGGTGATGGGGATGGTGTATGGGTTGATGAGGATGGAGGAAGTGGCTAAAGGGTCGGTGGGCGTGGGTTGTGGAGGTGTGTGGTGGGTTTGTGACGAGAGGGCCTTCAGAGGCGGGTGCTTTCCCGGTATCTCTTCGGGATGCCTCGATTACTTGAAGTACTCTCTCCGTAATCTTGTCTTCCATAGACTGTACAGCGGCAGAGAGAGCGGCCTGGAACTGTTCGTTCGTCACAAATGGTGTGGACGCCTCCAAGGAGGGACCAGGACGACTGATGTCGCCTGTTATCAACCCTAGAGTAGACACCGACTCCTGGGGCTGGCTCACAGTCACTTGAGGTTGTGACTGTATGAGACTTCCACCCAATCCTCGAGTCGAATCCTGAGGATTCGCCTCTATGGGTGTTGAGGCAGGCTCAGGTTGTGCATGCGAACCAGACACCACGTGAGTTGGTTGCGGCTCAAGATTGAGCGAAGATGTGCCAGCAACACTTGTCGTCGTGGTCAGCGTAGTATCTGGGGCGGCAGTGACGGCCGGGAAGAGGGACTCCAACTGAATGCTTAGTCGTCTGGGAGTCCTCCTTATCAGGCTGATTTCCTCGTCAGACTCCGTGTCAGACGGGGTGGCTGTGTGAGGAGTGACGTCACGATTGACGTCCTCCAGTGCCTGATCCGTCACCGGTGGAAGAGAACTTTGCCCCATTTCAGTCTCGGGCTGTGCTTCTTGTTGAAGAACCTCCTCATAAGTTTCTTCAAGCACGCCAACATGTACGGGCACTTCCACCTGGAATTCGTGTTTCAGGAGCCTCGAGCGCCATCTCGGTAGCCACGACGTCTATCAAGGTATCTTCTACGTCGGGCATTGGCTCTTCGATCGAGGGAGACTCATGTTGAAGCTCCTGAGCGACGACGTCAATCATCGCGTCGTCAGGGCTTGGTTGGTGTTGGGAGGGCTTACATGGTGATCTGCCGGGGGCCCTCTGATCATGTCCTCCGTTAAATTGTGTTCCCGACAGAACCTCTGATACTCAGCTCCCGCGGGGTCGGCGAGCCTGAGAAGGTTGAGTGGAATCGGCATCGACGGTTGGTCCAAGTCCGTAAGCCGTGGGTTGTGGAAGAATTTAAGCCTTGGCGGCTGGTAGTTTCCACCAGGAGGTAGCTGGGGGTGTTCTCTGCATGTAGCTCCATGCACTCCCTGATGATCACGTTGAACCATCGAGCATAGGGCACGTTCTTCGACCTTCGGTTCTCCTTCAGCCGAATCTGTTCAGCTAGATCGTTCCATATCAGCTGTGCAAAGTCGTAGTTTCTGGCGAAGGCGAGCCGTGAAAGATCCGCAATATGTTGCCGTTGCCCTTGTCGAATCCAGCGTGTTTGGGTGACAGACACTTGTTCACTATGCCGAACAATGTCTTCCAGGGGTGAGGGATACCGCTGCTCTGGACCTGAGCTAATCTAGTAAGCGGCGGTTGGTATCCCATGTGCAGGAAATCCTGAATCATCTCCGCGTCCGTCGGGAGCGGGTCGTAGTTGTCGTGGTGAGGCAGGTCCAGTATCATGCCGAACTGGCTCTTGCTCATGTGAATGTGCCGCGTCCCGATTCGGGTTATGAAGGAGAAGGTTCCATCTGCTTCTGCTCCTTGTATGCATCCCCAGAACTGCTGGAGATAGACCATCGGCACCGATGCGGTGACCGTTAATGCATGCCAGATGGGGTGGCCCGGTAGGATTGATACGATGATCTCGTCTGGACACCTAAACGTGCTCAGATCGAGCTGGAAGTTCGTATCTTGAACCTTTAGATAAAGGTTGTGATCGTAGATGTGATTGTATCCTGGGTAGCGATCCATCTGAAATATAAGATATATAAAAGTTCATTAGTTCAATTTTATTTTTCAGTCGAAATATGAATAAATTTCATCAAACTATAATAATAATGCAAATAATAGCATGTTCGATGAATTTTGAATTGGAATCATATCAAATGCATAATCTATATTCAATTTCAAAAATCGTGATGGCATGAATGTAATTTCGAATGAAATATGTCGCGTGAAAAATAGTTCGAAATTTCGCTAAGTGTGAAATCAGTAAACCACTGTTCATGCCGAGAAAATTTTCGGTCGATAAAATTGAATTGCGATTTGAATTCCTATGCGTTGATTTCAATTGAGGGCATTCCGTCTAATTTTGCGATCGAGAAATTTTATTCGTTAATATTCGCTACATTGTCAAGACTTAGAGAAAAATTTTCTAAGTGTTGAAGATTGAAATCCGGACTGTAGTCGATCAATTTTACGATCGAGAAAAATTCCGCGTAAATTTACGATCGAGATATTATTTCTCAGGTAAATTTACTGTCGAGAAATTTTCTTCGATTGAATAAAATTTTTCGATTTGAAATTTGTCGAGCGGTATTTGATTTCCGATTGTAAGTAAAAGTTTTTCGCAGCGAAATATTTTTATCGAGAAATTAGTCAATGAAAGACTAAGTCAATCGTCGAGAAATTTTTCGATCAATTAAATCCTAAGCGGCGAATTTTTTGATCGAAAAATAAAGAGTTAAAAAAAAATTATTCGTTGCTAAATTTTTTTCCGACCAAATTGAAATTAAATCGAAAATTCTATTTTGCGATAGTAAGTTTTTCGCTCGATAAAAATTTGCATCTAAAATATCTATTCAGTGCATAAGTTTTTCGCTCGCAGAAAATCATAATTGGATTTTTCGATGGTAAGTGTAGCGGTTATAATCTTTTTATCGTGATGACTAAGTCAAAATTTTTGCGATCGAAAACTAAATCGACACAAATAGTATCTCGATTGAATTGAAATTCAATTAAGTCTATTTGCGATCGACAAAGTTCTTCGACAGCTTCAAAACTTCAAAGGACCCAGTTTCATCGAAACTCATTTTATCATCACAGATGGAAATTTTCCAACGATTTACGCTTATCTGTTTCATCAAAAATAGCGAATCTATCTACACAACAGGCATTTAACTCAGAAAATCCAAGAAACATGCCTAGATTTAGTGAAACAGTATTAGTTGAAATGGTTTTTGAAGAACAGTCGAAAAATCTTATCTTAAACATGCGAAAAACTACAAAATGCAGATGCTAAATGAGTTAAATCGCACGCAATCGTCAAATGAATCTCATTTCTACCTTAAACAGACAATTAGTTGGTTGAAATCGAAAGATTTTGAGAGTTTGGAACTGTCTGTGAGAGTTTGTCGAGAGAGAAAATTTTATGATTAGGTTTGCGTGAGAAAAAGTTTTTCGACTGACAAAAAGTGAACTTTTAATAACTCGTTGTAAGTCAATGTTGGGTTTGCGATTGGACGTTTTGCGATTAAATGGATCAGGCCCATTACTATTTGCGCTCAAGAAACTTTTGATTCGAAAATTGCTTCTCAATTCAAAAATTTTTTTCGACCGCAAATTATCACGGCCAATCAAAATCGTTTCCAACACTGTTTACGATTGAGAAACTTATGATCGTGAATTTAGTCTCCTATCTAGTTTCTCGATTGTGAGTACTTCTAAAATTTCAGATTGACCCCTATTTCAAAATAAAACCCATTCTAAGGCTCCCCCTTAGTAATTAGAATATATGCAATTAACTCCCTGTATTTTCCGAGTAGTAACGTCTAGCTCCCTTGGTAGTAGTTTAAAAATCTGTACCACTTAGAGGTAAACATTAGTAATAATGGAGTTAATCAACAATTATTTTTGGCAATTTTATCTTTGAAATATCTGGTCTTGTGTCTAGCTCATCTCTTTGTAGTGTCGACGTCTCACTCCTTAAGTTTGAAACATCTGAAATACTCAGAGAAAAACGTCAAAAATATTTGGAGCTAAACCACGATTTTTATACTTGCTCCCCCTCAAATGATGCACAAGAATTAACTAATTATGCCAGCATATTAAATCAATTCAAGCCACGAGCATAAAACACACGAATTTACCAAGTAAGTATGTGTACATGGTCCCCGAAAACATGTACTTCAAAATATTGTGTGAGGGTTAGAGCATAGAAAGATTTATCACATTTAAACAATTCAGTACCAATGCAATCTAAAATTGCATTTAGAATGTGTGATACACACAAAAAAAATTCGCATTTATTCAATTCAACGCATATGAAACATAACATTTCATGTCAAAATGTGCGAAATTTATTATTTAATATTTATATATATATAATTTTTTTTTCGTATTTTACTATTATTATAGTATGGGGTCAGATTATTTTGCTTCGATCGATCGTCAAGCCTACAATTTTCCGAGACATTTGAAAGAGAAAATTGCAGTCAGGTCATGTGATACATCCTAAGTTCATAGACTGCTCCATTTCGACAACTCTTACTAGGTTCGCTCTTGCTCTCAATAATTTCTAACTTGGGATTTTTATATTTATATCACTCAAGTCAACACAAGCAGTTTCAAGTCAATTTACTTGTGATCGAGGCGTGTTTAATCATTTCACCCAAGCGAGAGACCGTCGATTGGAATGAAAGGGGTGTAAAGGTTTTAGTTTGGCTAGGACTTAGAAGGGAAGGAATTTTTTTAGAGGAAAGTGAGCTTATCTCTTCGTCATCTTCCATTTCTATGTCTGTCTCCTTTCTTTTCGGCATCTTTCTTCTTTTCTCCCTCATTTACTATCCCTTAATAAGCTGTGCTCAAGCTGAAGCTCCGCTTCTCCGTGAGGCTGTAGGAGATTATCGTAGGCGAAGTTCTTCTTGTTGATTCTCAGGCCGATACCGTGCTCCTATTCTCTTAGTCCCTAGATAGGTTTCAGAGATTATCTATTTGGAAAAGTTCACGGTTATGGAATTCGTACCCGAGGCTGCGCTCCTTTTCTCGTTTCCCGATATAAGACCGGATTATCGTTGGAGAAGTTCACTTCGTGGTGCTCCTTTTCCAGCCGTTCTGACGAGCGTACGAGATTATCGTTGGAGAAGTTCGCAGCAGGAACCATGCCACTTTCTTCAAGGTAGTCTGAAGGCCGGTTCCTTTCGTTTTTTGCGCGTTGAGCAATGCCTTCTTTTGTCATCATCCTACTTTTCTTTTGGGCAGTCGTGGGGGAAGGCTGAGAATGGGTTTCAAATGAAGAAAAGGACGTTGGAGAGGACTCAAAGTGGATGACTAAGGGCAGTCGTGGGGGAATTTATATAAGGTCGAATGAGGAATATCCTAAACTCCCTTATCATTTTCCTAACGATCTAACGCAATGTGAGAATGACACCAAGAATCACTAGGTAAGACAAGTAATTAATGTGTGACTCACTCGAGAAGTAGATCCAAAGAAAGGAAAAAGGAACAAGGCTTGAATCCTCACGCATGTAGAGTGGCTTTGTGTCTAGTGGAACAATCAACTGACCTTTTAGACACAAGAATGCGACTTAGACTGACAAAATTTAAGCAATTAAATCGATCGCATGTCGGGGTAAAATTCTTGGTGACTTTAGATTAAAGCATCCTAAAGGATTTCGTCATACCCCCTTATATTATATATGTGTTTTTTCTTTTTTTTTTTATTATCACACGAGATAAGGACAATTAAGCATAGAAAACAAATAGAATAGAGCATGTGATAGCACAAATGATCAGGTGCACATATTACGGAAGATTCAACATGCCTAATTTTCCGACAAAGAATTGGAATCGTTTCTCGTCCAAGGCCTTGGTGAAAATGTCGGCTAGTTGAAACTCCGTGTTCACAAAGTACATCTCTATCGTGCCTTTTTCTACGTGATCTTTGATAAAATGATATCTAATGTCTATGTGTTTTGTGCGTGAATGATGAACAGGATTGCAAGTAATGGCAATTGCACTCTGACTATCACTATATATGGGTATATTAGTTAGATTGTACCCATAGTCGCGAAGCTGTGTCCGCATCCACAGCATCTGTGAGCAACAGCTGGCGGCAGCTACGTATTCCGCTTCTGCCGTCGAAGTGGACACACAGTTCTGCTTTTTGGATGACCAGCAGACCAGCATTCCGCCAAGAAATTGAGCGCCACCGGACGTGCGTTTCCTGTCCATTCGGCAACCTGCATAGTCAGCGTCAGTGTAGCCGATAAGTTTGAAATTCGTACCCTTTGGATACCATAGGCCTAGGGTAGAGGTGCCCTTAAGGTAGCGAAGAATTCTTTTGACCGCGAGCATATGGGATTCTTTGGGTTCGGCTTGAAAACGGGCACACAAGCAAGTGGCATACATGATGTCCGGCCGGCTCGAAGTGAGGTAGAAAAGAGATCCAATAATACTGCGATACAGTGTGATGTCGACCGGTTTACCAGAGGGATCGGCATCCAACTTGCAGCTTGGTGACATAGGAGTGCTAAGAGGCTTCCTCTGGTCTTGATGAAACTTCTTCGGAATATCCTTGATGTATTTTGTTTGACTGATGAAAATTCCATCATTGAGCTGCCTGACCTGAAGGCCTAAGAAAAATTGCATCTCTCCCATGTGACTCATTTCAAATTTGCTCTTTCTCCAAACTTCTTGCAGAGCCGAGGATTTGTTGATCCGAGGATGATGTCGTCGACGTATACTTGGACGACCATCAGATCTTTGTTATGCCATTTAATGAAAGGGGTTGTGTCTATCATTCCTCGTATGAATCCAGACTTCACGAGGAAATCACTCAGGACATCGTACCAAGCACGTGGGGCTTGTTTTAGTCCATAGAGAGCTTTGTCCAAACGATAGACGTGATCGGGATGTTCTTGATCAACGAAACCTTCCGACTGAGCGATGTAGACTTTTTCTTTTAACACGCCATTGAGAAAAGCGGTTTTAACATCCATCTGATAGACTTTGAAGTCTTTGTGAGCCGCAAAAGCCAGCAGGAGGCGGATAGCTTCGATACGGGCAACAGGAGCATAAGTCTCGTTGTAGTCGATGCCTTCCTGTTGATTGTATCCCTTAGCTACTAGCCTTGCTTTGTCCCGGATCACTTCACCATCTTCATTTTTCTTATTCTTGAAAATCCATTTAGTTCCGACCACTGTTTTCCCACGTGAACGGGGTACCAAGGTCCACACTTGAAGACGTTCGAATTGATTGATTTCCTCTTGCATTGCAATTGTCCAATCCGGGTCTCGAAGTGCGTCTGCTACTTTGGTAGGCTCGTTTTGGCTCAGAAAGCAACTGAAAAGACTGTGTTGACGACGTGTCCTCACACCATCCGAAGGATCGCCAATTATTTGATCGACCGGGTGACCTCTAGTCCACTTGCGCTCATGAGGCAAGGCTGTAGCAGATGCGTCAGCCATCTGTGGATCTAGATTGCCTATAGTCTCCGATTGATCATTTGTCTGAGGAAGTTTCAATTCTGCACTTGGATCGATCGTCTCTGATGATACTTCCTCGAGGACCACTGTAGGTTCTTCGGTATTCTGTGGCAATTCTGAATCAGGTGGGGTAGAGGTGTGAGACGAACTTGGTACGTCGGTCTCGAACGATGGAGAATCCACTGTAGGTGCAGCGGTGCATGACCGATATACTGGTTCGAAGAGAGAATCTAAATCGTCTATTGCAAGTCTCGTTGCTTCGTCTGACAGTGACTTTGATGTTGTTGCCATCTTCTGTTGGTTTTGTGCCAACACACCAGTGATTACGGGTTCTGAAATGTTGTCTTCAGAAGCCATCGGGTTGAGAACGGGTCCTGAACTGATTTGAGCAGGAACCATCGGGTTAGGCACGGGTCCTGGACTGAGTTGACCAGAAGCTATCTCTGCCACTTCGTGAAAAGTGACATTATAGCTTTCCCTAATAGTTCGGTTGGACTTGATGTATACTCGGTACGCTTTTGAGGTTGAAGAATACCCGACAAATGTAGCTTCGAATGCTTTAGGGTCGAACTTTACACGTTGTTCTCGGTCGTTCGCCACAAAGCACTTGCACCCGAAGACTTTAAAGAAAGAGATATTGGGCACTCTATTGTTCACAATCTCGTACGGAGTCTTGTTGAACCGTTTGTGAACCACCGTCCTGTTTTGAGTAAAACAAGCGGTATTGACTGCTTCAGCAGCATAGAAAGTGTGGAAGTCCTGACTGGATCAGCATTGTACGAGCGGCTTCCACTAGTGTTCGGTTTTTCCTTTCGACGACCCCATTTTGCTGAGGTGTTTTGGCGGCTGAAAATTGTTGACTTATTCCAAGTTTTTGATAGAACTCACTGAGGAGGTTGTTTTTGAACTCAGTGCCGTTGTCTGTTCGAACAACTTGAATAGTCAGTTGCAGCAGATTTTGAGTTGTGTTCACAAAATTGATTATCAAGTCACCAGTCTCATCTTTCGTTCGGAGGAACTTTGTCCACGTGTAGCGAGAATAGTCATCTACAATCACTAGGATATACTTTCTTCCATTGATACTCTGAGTCTGCATCGGACCACAGAGATCCATGTGAATTAGTTCCAATGGTCGAGAAGTAGACGCAATTTGCTTGACGTGATGAGATGCTCGCTTCATTTTTCCTAGATGACATGCCGAATAATGATGCTCCCTTTGTAGTTGTATATTTGGAAGACCGTGAACCAACTTTTCCGTAGAAAGACGTTGGAGAGCTTTCATGTTTAGATGAGATAGTCGTTGATGCCATAGGCTGTTCCTCTGTAAGTCAATCTGAGAAATGAGGCATACAGCTGTCGAGGGCCGCACGGACGTCAGGTTGATCGTGTAAAGATTGGATCTCCGAAGTCTTTGAAGGAGTTCTGTGTCCTGACTATCCAAAATTCTGCACCGGTCGGCATGGAAGACCACCTGGAAGCCTTTGTCACAGAATTGGCCTATGCTGAACAAGTTATGGCGGAGGCCTTCGACGTATGACATCTTTGATGGTCAGATTCTTCAAAATGATATCCCCAATTCCTAGATTCGGGGCTGAATCGTTGTTCCAAATCTGACTTTACCATTTGGTCGGTCTTTGTAGTGTTGCTCAGCAGCTCTTGTTTACCAGTCATGTGTGTGGAGCAACCAGAGTCGAGGTACCACACATGATGGATCTGCAAAAACAATTTAGAGAGCTTTAGGTACCCACTTAAGCATGTGTTCTCTCAGATTAGCAGATTTAATTTTGGGTTCAGATATGACTCCTAAATCTATTTTTGGAAGAGTCTTAATAACCCATTTCACTTTTGAAGAAGTGAGTTGGGTTTTGCCTCAGTAGGAGACTTGGCCCTTTTGGCTTTTGTCGTCCTAGGCGGAGATTTAGGAACCCATTTGGGTTGAACCTTACAGGGAAGGTTAATTTCAGCTCGTACAAATGCCTTGGAAGGTTTGACTGAGGAAAAAATCTTTTCTTGTGATAGTCTCCTAAGGTGCTTGGGGGACTTAATTTCTACGGGATACCTTAGGTGAGTACAGTCATGTACGGCGCCATAAGCTTGCTTTATGGCTGGATCTTGTTTCCTACGATTTTTCCTTTTGGCATTTGTTTCATAATGATTGGTAGTAATTTTCGATGTAGAGCCTATTTCGAGATTTTTACTTCTATAGGTGATAGGCTGAAGTGAGCACGTAGAAGCAATTATTTTGAACGAAGAAATGGCTCTTTTATTACTACGAGTGCCTTTTGTTATGACAGAAGGAATAACATGTTCAGAAACATTTAAATCTACTCGCTCCTTCTTTATTTTAGGACTAGACACTCTCGCCTTCGTAGTCGGTGCTGGCTCCACGCTCCATGTGGACGTAGGTGAAGTAATATTAGTCTTAGCACCTTTAATAGAACTATTAATTTTCTTTTGATCTTTCGAAGGCGATTTTTCTATTTTCACGCTTTTTATAATAGCGTGAGAGGTAGTTTGGGAGGACGAGGAAGCCTTGAGATTTTCCATCTCCTTATAGAATTTTTTCTTTCAGCTTCAAAATTCTCTCTTTCTTTGTCAAGTTTCGCCTGTGACTTCTCTATCTGTTTTATGATAGGGGGTTTGTAGAGAGAATTTTGATAATTTACCTTCTTGACTTCCTCGTGGTATTCTTTAGAGTCAGGATGTAGATTAATTTTAGCATGTAACTTGTTGCGTTCCTCGCTTAGGAGTGCATAATTATTTTCTACCGTTGCTTGGCGGCTTGACAGGCGTCTAGATCCTTACTAAGCTCACTAACCTTAGCGTTAGATATTTCTAATTGAGTTTCTAAGTCAGTGATCTTAGAAGTAGCTTCGGTTATCCTACAATTTAAGGTAGCTTTCTCATTGAGATTCCTAACCAGACAATTGTAGTTATTTGCTAGCCTGTCTTCTAATTCTTTAATCTTTTCACTATGCTGTCCTAAAGGAGGTTGACCAGTCTCTCTACAATGTAAGCTCTTAGTTAGTTCTTCTATTTTTTGTACGAGACCTTCTAAGTTCTGATTCGAGACTATCTATCCTCTCCTGAGCTTTTTCAAGTTTAATCTCTACTTCCTTTATACTTTTCTGCTCACATTTCATGTTAGTGTATGCTAATTGATACGAATCTAACATGGTCAATAATGTGGAGTGAGAGACTACCTCATTTGAAGATGTGGATGCGTTGTCGTCGTCCGTACGAGTGGATGTTTCGGCGTCCATTTCGTTGTCGATACGAGCCATGAGGGCTAAGTTATCTTCTTCGGAGCTCGACGTGTCCTCGAGCCATTGGTCCTGCTCAGCCATGAGAGCTACTCCAGCTTCTTTCTGTTTTGTCATTTGAAGCTTCCTGGAGTAGTAGTTTGCATCTCTCTCCTTCGGGAGAGTGCACACTGTGGCGAAGTGACCTGTTTTGCCCCAATTAAAGCATTTGTTAGTCTCTTTGGGGTTCTTGACCTCGGAACTCTCCGGAGCACGTTCTTTGTATTTGGTGCTTGTAGTCCGAAGTCTCTTGGCTGAGGTTGAAGACTTCTTCTTGAAGTACTTCTTGCTCATCATTTGTCCAATGAGAGCTAACTGCTTTCCAAGGGCTTTCATGTTCGGCTCGATGTCGCAGTCCGATTCGCCTTCTGACTCTGATGATGAGGGTGGCCTAACGATCTTTTCCTTTCTTGATCTAGTGCTCCTCTTCTCCGAGACTAAGGCAACCGTGTCATCGGTTTTTGTTTGCCATTCTGCTCTTTGATAATCTCCCGGATATCATCCTCATGTTGAGCTAGATTATCGAACACGGCATGGACATCCAACTCTTCTAGATCTTTATTTTGTCGTATTTGTGTGGATGTTTTCTTCCATTCCGTGGGCAGAGAAGATAGAAATCTAATGTTTGTTTCTTTGTGATTTCTATCTTCCTCATCTCGTTGAGAAGAGTGAGGTACCCGTTGGTAGATTTCGTATAGGCTCTCCTCCGGCTTGGCTCTGAAGGAGTCGTATGCTATGAGAATGTTCGCCTTCTTGGCCTTTATGCCAACTTCCGTCCTTTGCATCATCCTATGCAGCTCATCCCACATCCCCTTAGACGATGTAAGGCTGTCGATTTGTCTGTATATATCGTTGGGGATGCCCTGCATAAGGGTATTCATGGCTACTAGATCAGCCTTGCCTCGAGCTCTTTCCTCCAGAGAGTATTCTCTAGGCTCCTTTAGTCGCCTAGAAGCTGCAATTACTGGAGTAGCGGTTTCGTCCCCGGGTACATGGACCCAGAACTGTGCCGGTCCCTCTTCAAGGGACTGCAGTAGATTTTCGGCTTGATCCTTTAGTGCTATGAAATTCAGGAAGTGGCTTCTCCGTACTGTGTATTCGCCTCTTTGCAAGATCGGCGGACGGTTGTCATTTCCGAGCGAATAAGCATCCATTTTTGAATAGTAGTCGAGTTGTTTGAAGGATCTTCGTTGATTGTTTTGAAGTTTGAGGATGATGTAAAGTGCTTCACATGTGATGAAATCGGTTAGTAGCGTTTGATTCGAATTTTAGATCGACAATTAATTTCGATTCAATCTTTACAGTATGATCGAAATTGATTTTGTCGATACAGAATGTATTTACTGTTCTCGTGCGAGAAATTGTGTCAGCGAAATATTTTACTAGCGAAATAAATTGCCAAAATCGTCCAGTCGAGATAAATTTCCTGATCGTGAATTTATTTCGATCGCAAAGAAACAGTACGTTAGTAAGTTTCTCGACAAGTCAAAATAAATCCGTTGACTAGAAAAGTTTCCCGCGTGTAAATGATTTTCGCCTGGTCAACCTTTAAAAGGTTTGACTGAAAAAGTTTTTCGAGTGAAAGTTATTACGCATGCAAGATCAAAATTGGTCTCACTCGAAAAAGTTTTTCGCTGAATAATGCTTGAGAAATATTTCTAACTAGAATCGTTTCTGCTGATGACGATTCTAGCGCTGACTTCGTATTCTGACCGAGAAAAATTCTCGCACCAAGTTTATCGATCGAGAAACTAATCCGATCGCAAAACTTAGCGAGAAAAATTTGAGCAATCGAGAAAAATTCACAGAATACGATTAACACGGATTTGAGCAAAAACAAAGAATCAGATAGTGAAATTTTAGGTAATTGCTCGCAATCATGTACTAATCACGCACGAACAAGCAATTAAACACGTTATGAAGCAAAATATGTTGAATTTGAGCAAAATCAGAACGTGTTCTTCATGTTCTTCGCAAACAGTAACACTTCAGAATCAGATTAATCAACAATCGAAGCTCAAACTGCTACTTATCTCGTTGCAATGATCATATATCACTTAATCTAGCACTGAAACATCAAATTCAAGTTAATTAAGCACAAAATTAAGCTATTGGATCGAAAAACTTTTCGCGCCAAATCTGTTCTTTGATGGAACAGTGTTCGAAATAAAATTTCGATCCAATTCTAACAATTTTCGTTTCAAAACAGAACGAATCTGCTCTGATACCAATTGTTAGGTCCTCAGATTAACAACTCTAAGATCCTAGGCATGAGTTCTAAGTAATTCGATGAATATGATTGACATTAATAATCGATCGAAAAACTCTAATGAAGATCGAGAGAGAGATTTCGAGTAGAGTGAGAAAGTTACTGTTGTTTCTCTCTCTAGAAATTGAATTGCAAGCCCTTCGGATCAATTCTCAAAACTTTCTCTATTCAGCTCAATTCATTTACAAGTATTTATATCAACAATCTTGGTATAAATATCTAACTAGTCCTTAACATAAAGACTAATACAAGTAAAGCCCCTAATTACAAGGACAACTAATGTAATCAAGCACAATTACAAATGATATTCTACAAGCCGTATGAGGCGTCAGTCCATGTTCATCATCCTCATGGCCTGTGCTATCACCTGAGACTCTCAAAGTGGGCTGTGCCCCGTGTCAGCTCTGAGCGGTGCTTCGTTGTTAGGAACTTCCTCAAGTGGTTCCTGAAGCGCTTCTACAATAATTGGGGCCTCTTCTTCGAGTTCTTGCACTTGAGCTTCGACTTCCAACTCATGGGCCACTTCATCTATCAGCGTGGCATATGGGTCAGGCATTGGAGCTTCTTGAGTTGGATGCTCTAGTACTATTTCCTGGGCTACGACATCGATCAAGGCAACGTCAAGACTTGGTTGTTGTTGCTGGGGATGGCTCACATTTAAGTCCGTCGGGGACCTCGAATCCTCGGTGAGATGTTCCCGACAGTATAATCTGTAGACGTCTCCCATGGGGTCAGTGAGACGGAGCAGCTCAAATGAGATCGCAATCGGTAGCCTGGGGTTGTGGAAGAACTTGAGCCGGGGCGGTTTGGTAGTTTCCTCATGGAGGCAGGCGAGGAATGCTCTGGTGAAGCTTTATGAGTTGAACGATGATCACAGAAAACCACCTTGCATACGTTACATTCTTCGATCGCTTGTTCTCCTTTTGTCTGATCTGTTTGCAAGATCGTTTCAGATCAGTTGTTCGAAATCATAATTTCGTGAGAATGCGATGCCGCGGAAGATGAGAGGGATGTTGCCGTTGCCTTTGTCAAATCCGACATGTTTTGCCGAGAGGTACTTTTTGACAATCTCAAATAATGTCTTCCATGGACGAGGGAAGCCGTTGCGCTGAACTTGTGCAAGTTTGGTGAGCGGCGGACGATATCCCATTTGGAGAAAGTCGTGTACCTCTCAGCATCTGTCGGCAGAGGGTCGTAGTTATGACTGAATGGTAGGTCCAAGATGAGGCCAAAACCATTCTTGCTGAAGCTGACGTGTCTTGTCCCGAGCACCGTTGTGAATTGATAAGTACCCTCAATTACATGACTCTACATACGTCCCCAGACCTGTTGGAGATAGACCATTGGCGCCGAGGCCGTCACTGTAAGTGCGTGCCAGAGGGGATGGCCATGAAGAATGGACACCATGGTGTCATCAGGGCATCAGAATGTAGTCAGATCTAGCTGAAAGTTCGTGTCCTAAACCTTGAGATACAGGTTGTGATAGTATATATGGTTGTACGCTGGATCGTTAGCCATCTTAAAATAGGAAATTAGAAAGACTTATTAGTTCAATTTTAATTGAGTCGAAATATCATATCAAACTATAATATTCAAAGAGTATATTTCACGTTTGATAGATATGAGAGATTTAATTTTGCACATAGGGTATGCGGATGTGAAGAAATACAATGGTATTTAATGAAATTTCGGAAGTTACATATAAGGCATATAAGAGATTGATCAAAAATGTTGGAGGATACCATTGTTCACTCCGTTAATTTTTTCGCTCAAATTGAATTCTAATTTCTAAAATTCCTATGTGTTAATCTCTAATTAAAGTCTCCGTGTATCTTCTCGATCGAAAAATTTTTATTCGTTAAGTTCGCTACAGTGGAAAAGATTTAGAGAAATTTTTCTAAGTGTTGAAGTGTTAAACGCGGTACTGTAGACAATCAATTTATGATCAACAAAAATGTATGTGTAAATTTACGATCGAGAAAAATGGTTTCCACATAAATTTACGAGCGAGAAATTTTTTGCGAGGGAATTCGTCGTGCATTTTGTCGAGCAAGAAAATTTTTCGATTTTAAAGTCGGTTTTCACTGCGAAGTCGATCGAAAAAAATTGACAGCGAAAAACTAAGTTAATTGTCGAGAAAATTTTCGACCGAACAAAATCATTGCCGCGTATTTTACAATCGAGAAATTTAACGTCGAGAAATTGATTTTATCGCCGCCAAATTTTACGATCGAAATAAAATGAAATCGTAAGTACTGTTTTCGATGGTAAGTTTTGTGCTCGTAAAGGAATTGCATCTTATTACATCTATTCCACTTTTCAATTTTTCGCTCGCATAAAATCCTAATTAGATTTCTCGATGGTAAGTAAATTTTCGATCTGCGTCATCTAGCTTAGCAACTAAGTCAAAATTTTAGCGATCGGAAATCTTTTACGATACAAACAGTATCTTAATTGAATCGGAATTCAATTAAGATTGTTTGCGATCGAAAAAGTTCTTCGCCTGCTTCAAACGTTCATAAACCAAGTTTTAGTCAAACTTAATTCTAGCTCTAAAATGCAGAATATCGAAAACTTTATACTCTTAAACTGATCGAATAACACATAAACGACGATAATACACATAAATCAAAACAGATGAACACATCTAAGGGTCTTAGGTTTCTGAAAATAGCACACGGGTTTTCAAACAGTTCACAGGCGAGAAATTTATCCTCAAAGCAAGCGAAAAATCACAAAATGAGGACGCAAACGGAGTTTAAACACACACTATCCCCTAAAAAAATGTCGATTCTACCTTAGAAGACGAAAATCAGTTGAAAAACGAGAGATTAAGTGGATTTGAAGTTCGTCATTACTGTAGTATTTTTTTCGAGAGATAATTTTGATCGACTGTAGGGTTTTCGATTGAGGATTTATGCGTGAGAAAAAGTTTTTCGAATGCAAAAAGTATTTTCACATTAATGGGCTGACTAGACATGTTGGGCTCTCGCTTGGACATACCCATTTCAAGATTTTCGCTCGAGAAACTGGAAGCGAAAATTGTTTTTTCGGTCCAGTTTTTCGATCGTAAGTTTTCTATTTTTTTCAGATTAACCTCTATTCTACTTAATGACCACACGTTTACCCCCGCCCTATGAGTTAAAATCACTGCAATTAACTCCCTGTAATTCAGAATAGTGGCGTTTGGCTCCTTTGATGAAATTCGAAAAAATCTGTATCGCTTAGAACAAGATATCAAAATTATTAGAGTTAATTAACAAGTAATTTTAATCAAGCTCACCCTGAATTTCTATGTCAAATACCGTTAGCTCCAAATCGTGAAAAATCGTGAAGTCCTCCTCATCGAAGTGCGTTGATAGAGGAGATTCGATAACAAAAAAAATCTGTAACACTTAGAGGAAAACATCAATAATATTTGGACCTCAAAGCATGATATTTGGTAAATGTTCCCCCTCAAAATAGTGCACCTAAATTGATTATCATGCAAACACGTAATCCAATCCAAGTAACAATTACGAAAAACACGCATTAATCAATTTAGTCTAGATATATGGTCCCCTAATCATGTATTTAAAATGTTGCGCGAGGGTATGAGCAAGAACAAAACATTCGCAATACCAATGCAATCTATACATGCATTCAGAAAGTGCGAATCAAACAAAAATTATCGCATATATATATATATATATATATAAACTAAGAACGAAACTAAATATATAGAAAACATATACTTTTATATATATATATATATATATTCATTTTTAAATTTTCTTATGCATACTAATATTATTAATAGTATGGGGTCAGACAATTTTGCTACGCGTCACGGCTAAAATTTCACAAGACACATGAAAAGATCATATGCCATCAAGTCATGTCGACAAACAACAGTCCTAAGTTTATAGAATGATCCGTTTCGACAACTCTCACTTGGTTAGCTCTAGCGCTCAATTATTTTTAACTTGGGATTTTTATATTTATATCACTCAAGTCAACATAACCAATTTTAAGTCAATTTATCTGTGATCGAGACGCTTTTAATAAGTTCACCTATGCGAAAGACCGTCATTTTGGAAAAGGGATTTTGATGGATTTTAATTTTGCTCTGACTTAGAAGGGAAGGAAAATATTTGGGATTGTGGACTTATTAACATCTTCAGCTTCCTTTTCTTAGTCACTCTTCTTCGGCGGCATTTTTCTTTTCGTATCTTCTTTTGTCGTTTTCATCCCTTTTATTTTTCGTATCTGTCTACACTTGCTCAAGCTGAAGCTCTGCTTCTCTTCGAGGCAAAGAGATTATCTAAGGCGAAGTTCTTCTTGTTGGTTCTCGGGCCGATACCGTGCTTCTCTTCTCTTAATCCCTAGAGAGAGGCTTCAGAGATTATCAATTTGGAGAAGTTCACGATTGTGGAATTCGAACCCAAGGCCATGCTTTTCTTCTCGTTTCTCGATATAAGACCGGATTATCGTTGGAGAAGTTCACTTCGAGGTGCTCCTCTTTTCAGGAGATCTGACGAGCGTACGAGATTAACGAAGGAGAAGTTCACGGCAAGATCCATGCCCCTCGTCTTATGATTTCTGAAAGATCTCGATAATTGGGAGAGCATGTTCTTTTGGACTGCTTTTTGTGCGTTGAGCATTCCTCGTGTGCGTTTTCACCTTCTTTTGTCATCTTTTATTTTTGATTTTTCTTTTCTCCCCCTCATTTTCTCGTTTGAATATCCCTCCTAAGATTGTGAACATTGGTAGAAGGCTTGAACAGGATTCAAATGAAGAAAAGGGAGTCGGAGAAGGCTCAAAGTGGATGACTAAAGGCTATGTCAAAGGATTGAAATTTACATGTGGCCGAGTGAGGAATTTCCTAAGTGCCCTAATTATTTTCCTAACGATCAAACGCAAGGCGAGTATGAGGCCAAGAATCACTAGTTAAGACAAGCAATTGAAGTGTGACTCGCTCAAGAATAAACCCGTAGAAGGAAAATAAAAGGCTAGAATCCTCACTTATATAAAGTGGCTTGTGTCTAGTGGACCAAACTAGTGACTTTTAGACATAAGAATGTGAGTTAGACTGACAAAATTAAGCAATTAATCAGTCGTATGTCAGGGAAATCTATTTGTGACTTAGATCGAGCATCCTAAAGATGTCGTCATTCCCCTAATATTATACGTGTATGTGTAATATTTTTGGATTTTATTATCGTATTATTATTATTTTTATTATTAATTTCCACCAAGATATAGCAATCAAAATAAAAAAACACACAAAATAGAGTATAGAAAGCACAAAAGATCAAGTAAAGCACATATCACGTGAGATTCAACATGTCTAATTTCCGACAAGGAATTGGAATCATTTTTCATCCAATGCCTTGGTGAAAATGTCGGCTAGTTAATACTCCGTGTTCGCGAAATACATATCAATCGTGCCTTTTTCTACGTGATCATTTATAAAATGATATCTAATATCTATGTGTTTTATGCGTGAATGGTGGACAGGGTTGCACGTTATAGCTATGGCACTTTGACTATCACTATATATGGGTATATTATTTAAACTGTACCCATAGTCGCTGAGCCGAGTCCTCATCCACAGCATTTGCAAACAGCAACAGACGGCCGCAACGTATTCTGCCTCGGCCATCGATGTTGAGACGCAATATAATTCAGTTTCTTGGATGACCAGCAGACCAGCTTTTCGCCAAAAAATTGAGCGTCACCAGGCGCGCTTTTCCAATCCATTCGGCAACCTGCATAATCAGCGTCAGTGTAGCGATAAGTTTGAAAATCGCACCTTTGGGATACCACAGTCCTAAGGTAGAAGTGCCCTTGAGGTAGCGCAAAATCCGTCTGACCGCGATCTTGTTGGATTCATTGGGATCAGCTTGGAAACGAGCGCAGAGACAAGTGGCAAACATGACGTCAGACCGACTCGAGGTGAGATACAGAAGAGACCCGATGATGCTGCGCTAGAGTGTGATGACCGTTTTTCCGGAGGGATCGGCATCCGACTTGCAGCTCGTTGCCATGGGAGTGCTGAGAGGCTTGCTCTGATCTTGATGGAAATTCTTCAAGATGTCTCTGATATACTTGTCTGACTTCTGAAAGTTCCATCTTCAAGCTGTCTGACTTGAAGTTCTAGGAAGAACTGCATTTCTCCCATGTGGCTCATCTCAAACTTGGTCTTCATTAGATCTCCGAATTTCTAGCATAGCCGGGGATTTGTAGATCCGAAGATAATGTGGTCGACGTATACTTGGACGACCATCAGATCCTTGTCTTGCCATTTAAAGAGAGTCGTGTTTATGGTTCCTCGGATAAATCCAGACTTCGCGAGGAATTCACTCAGGACTTCATACCAAGCTCGAGGGGCTTGTTTGAGTCCATAGAGTGCTTTATCCAATCGATAGAAGTAATCAGGATGTTCTTGATCAATGAAGCCTTCAGGTTGGGCTATGTAGACTTCTACTTTAACACAACGTAGAGAAATGCGGTTTTGACGTCCATTTGGTAGACTTTGAAGTCCTTATGAGCTGTGTATGCCATGAATAAGTGGATGGCTTCGATTCGGGCAACAAGAGGTCTCATCGTAATCGATTCCTTCCTGTTGGTTGTATCCCTTAGCAACTAAACTTGCTTTGTTCCTGATCACTTCTCCACTTTCATTTTTCTTATTCTTGAATACCCATTTCGTCCCGGTAATAGTTTTCCCATACGGACGGGGTACTAATTTCCACACTTGAAGACGCTCGAATCGGTTGAATTCATCTTGCATTGATATCACCCAATCCGTGTCTTTAAGTGCTTCAACTACCTTTGTCGCTTATTTTGGCTTAAGAAGCAGCTGAAAAGGCCTTTATGATGTCTCGTCCATACTCCACTCAAAGGATCACCAATTATCATATTAGCCGGATGTGCTTGAGTGCACTTGTGCTCATGAGGCAAAACCGAGTTTGAAGCATCAACCATTTGTGGAGTGAGATCTCCGTTGATATCAAGATGTTCATCCAGTTGAGGTAATTCCATGTTTGCGCTTGAGTTGAGTGACTCTAATGATGTTCCCTCAACATCCACGGTTGGTGTAACAACATTATGTGGTAATTCTGAACAGAGTGAGGTGGGGATAGTTGAAGTACTCAGTACATCGGCTTCGTCAAGTGGAGGTTCCACGGCAGCTGTGGTAACGGTGTTGTTTCGGCTGATATATCTGCTCAAAGAGCAAGTCCAAGTCTTCTAGAGTAAATCTCATAGCTTCTTCTGACGTTGAATCTTGAGTTGTTGCCGCTCGCTGTTGGTTTTATGCCAACACACCAGTAGACACGGATTCTGAACTGTCGTATTCAGAAGCCATCTGGTTAGGCACGGGTCCTGGACTGATGTGCCGAGAAGCCATCGGGTTGGGCACGGGTCCTGAACTGATGTGTGCAGGAGCCATCTCTGCCACTTCTTGGGAAGTGACATTGTAGCTTTGTACGGTTGGACTTGATGTATACTCTGTATGCTTTAGATGTTGAAGAATACCCGACAAAAATTGCTTCCAATGCTTTAGGGTCGAACTTTGCACGTTGCTCTCTGTCGTTCACCACAAAGCACTTGTACCCGAAGACTTTGAAGAAGGAAATGTTGGGCACTCGCTTGCTAATGATCTCAGACAGTCTTATCGAAGCGCTTGTGAACGACGTCCTGTTCTGAGTGAACCATGCGGTATTTACTACTTCAGCCCAGAGAAAGCGTGGGAGGCCGGAGTGGATGAGCACGCACGGACTTCCACTAGAGTTCCGTTCTTCCTCTCGACTACCCCATTCTGTTGAGGCGTCTTTGTGGCTGAGAATTGCTGACTAATCCCAAGTTTCTGATAAAATTCAGTGAGATACTTATTCTTGAACTCAGTTCCATTGTCTGTTCGGATGACTTGGATAGTCTGTTGCAGTAAACTCTGGGTTGAGTTCACAAAATTCACAATCAAGTCCCCTGTCTCATCCTTTATTTGGAGGACCTTCGTCCATGTGTAGCGAGAAAGTTCGTCGAAAATGACTAGCACATACTTATGTCTGTTGATACTCTGTGTTTGCATAGGTCCACAGAGGTCCATGTGAAGTAGTTCCAGAGGGCGTGAAGTATAGAAAACTAGCTTGACGTGATGAGAAGCTCACTTTATTTTTCCAAGCTGACACGCCGAACATTGATACTCTTTCTGTAGCTATAGTTGGCAGACCGTGGACCAACTTTTTCTGTGATAGACGTTGAAGAGCTTTAACGTAGAAGACATTCGTTGATGCTATAAGCCGTTCCTATGAACTTGTAGTCCAAGAGATGAGGCAAACAAATGTCGAGGGCCGCACAGACGTCAGGTTGATCGTGTATAGGGTTTGATGTATAGAGAGCACGTGGGGCTTGTTTTAGTCCATAGAGAGCTTTGTCCAAGCGATAGACATGATCGGGATGTTCTTGATCAACGAAACCTTCCGGCTGAGCGACGTAGACTTCTTCTTTTAACACGCCATTGAGAAAGACAGTTTTAACATCCATCTGATAGACTTTGAAGTCTTTGTGAGCCGCATAAGCCAGCAGGAGGCGGATAGCTTCGATACGGGCAACAAGAGCATAAGTCTCGTCGTAGTCGATGCCTTCCTGTTGATTGTATCCTTTAGCAACTAGCCTTGCTTTGTTCCGGATCACTTCACCATCTTTATTTTTCTTACTCTTGAAAACCCATTTAGTTCCGACCACTGTTTTCCCATGTGGATGGGGTACCAAGGTCCACACTTGAAGACGTTCGAATTGATTGATTTCCTCTTGCATTGCAATTGTCCAATCCGGGTCTCGAAGTGCGTCTGCTACTTTGGTAGGCTCGTTTTGGCTCAGGAAGCAACTGAAAAGACTGTGTTGACGACGTGTCCTCACACCATCCGAAGGATCGCCAATTATCTGATCAACCGGATGACCTCTAGTCCACAGATGGCTGATGCATCAACTTCAGCTTTGCCTCATGAGCGCAAGTGGACTAGAGGTCATCCGGTTGATCAGATAATTGGCGACCCTTCGAATGGTGTGAGGACATGTCGTCAACACAGTCTTTTCAGTTGCTTCCTGAGCTAAAACGAGCCTACCAAAGTAGCAGACGCACTTCGAGACCCGGATTGGACAATTGCAATGCAAGAGGAAATCAATCAATTCGAACGTCTTCAAGTGTGGACCTTGGTACCCCGTCCACATGGGAAAACAGTGGTCGGAACTAAATGGATTTTCAAGAATAAGAAAGATAAAGATGGTGAAGTGATCCGGAACAAAGCAAGGCTAGTTGCTAAAGGATACAATCAACAGGAAGGCATCGACTACGACGAGACTTATGCTCTTGTTGCCCGTATCGAAGCTATCCGCCTCCTGCTGGCTTATGCGGCTCAAAAAGACTTCAAAGTATATCAGATGGATGTTAAAACCGCCTTTCTCAACGGCGTGTTAAAAGAAGAAGTCTACGTCGCTCAGCCGGAAGGTTTCGTTGATCAAGAACATCCAGATCATGTCTATCGCTTGGACAAAGCTCTCTATGGACTAAAACAAGCTCCACATGCTTTGTACGATGTCTGCACCGGGGTGAGCAAGGAAGACCACCTTGAATCCTTTATCGCATATGCTGAACAAGTTACGGCGGAGGCCTTTGATGTATGAGACATCTTTGATGGTTACATTCTCCAAAATAATGTCTCCAAGTCCTAGAATTGGAGCTGAATTGTTGCCCGAATCTGACTTTTCCATTTAGAAGGTCTTGATAGTTGCTCAACAGCTCTTTTTTTTTCCATCATGTGTTTCGAGCAACCGGAATCGAGGTACCACACATGATGAATCTGCAAAAAACAAATTAGAGAGCTTTAGGTACCCACTTAAGAAAGGGTCCTCTCAGATTAGCATATTTATGTTTAGGTTCAGATATGGTTCCTAAATTATTATTAACAGGAGCTTCACCAACCCAAGTCACTTTCGAAGAAGTTGAATTGGGTTTGCCCTTTATAGAAGACTTGGCCTTTTTGGCTTTCGTCTTCCTAGGCAGAGATTTAGGAACCCATTTCCGTTGAACCTGGCAGGGAAGTTGAATTTCATCACGGGCAAAGGCTTTAGTAGGCTTGATCGAGGAAAAAGACCTTTTCATTAGATAGTCTCCTAAGGTGTTTGGGGGATTGGATATTCACTGGGTACCTTAGGTGAGAACATGAATGAATTGCGCCGTACGATTTCTTAATGGCTGGATCTGTTTCCTACGAGTCATCCTATTGGCATTTGTCTTAGAATGATTAACTCGAGGTAGAGCCTATTTCGAAATTGGTGCTTCTAAAACTGGTAGGCTGAAGAGAACATGTAGAAGCAATAATTTGAAATGAGGAAATAGCTCTTTTATTTCTACGAGTGTATTTTGCTTTTACAGAAGGAGAATATAAATTTGGAACATTGACATCTAGAGACTTCTTCTTTATTACTAAAGTAGACACTTTTGCCTTCGACTCTTTAGGCTCTGACACTACGCTCCCTGTAGACGTAGTAGAGACGAGATTAGTAATAATATTTTTGGAAATATTCTTCTTTGGTTTTGAGTTAGTAGAAGGCATTTTTCTTTCTTCACACTTTTCAGTAAAATTTTGTCTTTTGAGGGAGATGCGTGAGAAATAGTTTGTGATACGAAGGAAGCTTTGAGATCTTCCCTCTTTTAAAAACGTTTTCTTCCGCTTCAAAACCCTATCTTTATTTTTTCTAAAGAAGCTCTTAATCCCTCAATTTTCTTAACAATAGGGGGTATGTAGAGAGGATTTTCAGAATTATGAGTTTGTGCTTCCTTGGTTGCAGAACGATCTTCGGGAAGATAAATTGACTCAAATTCCTGCCCTTGGGAATTTCCCTAGTTTTGTAACTTTGGTTCAGTTCGATGTAGGAGAGGGGATTTCAACCCTAGCCTTAGATTTTCTCTTGGTTTCTTCTAACGTATTAATTTCTTGTGCTTTAGTAAAACCCATCAGAGAGGTTAGTCCTAGACCCATGTACTTGACATCATAAAGTTTTTTGCAGTCAACTTTCTTCAAGTAGCGTGGATTCCCGAAGCCTAAGCCAAACTTATAATCATGGGTTGATTCAAAAATATAGTCTGATCAGTTTGACCCCTTTTCACAAGAACAACTTCTAATTTCTTAATCTTCGTATATAGCTTCTTACGTTAATCGCCTAAGGTAGCATAGTTAATTAAAGCGATGCTCTTTACGGCTCGACAGGTGTCTAGACTGTTTCTCAAATCACTAATCTTAGAATTTGACTTAGCTAATTCATCTTCGAGACTGTTTCTCTTCTTCTTCGAAACTAGAGCTATGGAGTCTTCGATCTGTTTGCCCTTTTGTTCTTTTTGTATCTCGCTGATGTTTTTCATGTTGAACGAGATTGTCAAAACAGCATGTATATCCATCTCATCTAGGTCTTTGTTTTTCCTGAGTTGAGTGGATATCTTCTTCCATTCGGCGGGCAATGATGACAGGAACCGAATGTTCATCTCCATGTTAGTCTTCTTGATCTCAATTTTCCTCATTTCATTGAGAGAGTGAGGTACCACTTATAAATATCATGCAAGCTCTCCTCATTCTTTGATTTGAAGGAATCATATGCCGTGAGTATGTTCGCCTTCTTAGCCTTGACGCCTACTTTGGTTCTTTGCATCATCCTGTGCAGTTCATCCTACATCCATTTGTCCGTGGATATTGTTGGTGATGCCCTGCATCAGTGTCTTCTTAGCTATTAGATCGGCCTTTGCTCTTAGTCTCTCAGCCTCGTCGTACTCACTAGGTAGCTTCAGTCGTCTATTGTGTTCGACGGGAGGATTATTAGCATTGTCAGCTTCCCGAGTAACCCAAAACTGTGTGGGTCCCCCTCTTCGAGTGATTTTAGTAAGTTTTTGGCTTGAACCTTGAGCTCAATGAAGTTCAAGAACCTACTTCTCCAAACTGTGTATTCGTCTTTTTTAAGGATTGGAGGACGGTTGTCATTTCCAAGCGCGTAAGCATCCATTTGTTAATGCTGAAGAGATGATTAAGGATCTTCGTTTGTTGTTTTGACGATTTGAAAGGAAGTAACGAGCTTCACAGGTGAAAAATTTGTTAGTAGCTTTTGATTCGAAAGTGAAGATATAAATGTGCCTAAGAGGGGGGGTGAATTAGGCTTATAAAATTTTATGCTTTATCTTTTCACAAATCCTAAGTGTAGTGACTTAGATATGCCTACTGATGCTTGTGACGAGTATGCCTGATATATCCTAGTTACGTCGGATGTGTGTCGGGTCTGTCTCACAGCGATAAGGAAATAACTGAAAAGTAAATTCGAGAAAGGATTTTTATAGAGGTTATATCCCCAACTGTGGTTTACTCCTCTCCTTGGGGTTTGCTCCCCAAGAGTTTAACCAATCCCTATAATGCACAGTAGCTGGATACAAAACTGATTGATTACCCCAATACACAACCGAAACAAGTCGAACACTAGACACACTAGGTTATCACACGCCGAGTTTCGTTCCTCGAAATCTTCTGATCACGACAAACACAGCTCGCTACCGAAGGGCCCCCGGAACTCGTCCTTCCCTTCAAATGTGCGTAAACGTCGACCTTGCCTCCTTGGTATTGCTCACGTCTGAAGGCAACACGTCCGAAGACAGAATATATGGTGGAAGGTAGGAATAACGGGATGAATCACTCGTGCAGTGATGGAATCACAAGTTAAAGCTCAGTATGGCAGAAAGCTATCGCAAATGGAGGCTCCGGGAATCTCTCAATATGTTTCTGCTAAAAAATCTTTCGTAGGCGTATATTCTCAAATTATAGGTACCTCGAAATTCTGAAGTGTAGCTCATATATATAATCCTTTTCAATCATCACTTTCACATGGAAATCATTTAATAATTACCAAATCAAGCATAGTTTCCAGCAATTTTCTAGTCAATCACCATATAAATCATGCTCTTAATAAATCATCACAACGGTCATATAGCACATTAAAGCATGATTATATTCCATATAAAGATTCAAATTCGTTCTCAAGCATATTCAACCATTTCGCATATAGTTACCATGTCAGGACTTTCCATAAGTGATTCCCTGCTATCTGTTTCTAGTGTAAATCAATTCAGATTAATTTTCCAAATCTAGTACATGAGATAGCATCGTATCAGCACGTTTTCCATGTACAACTCATAGTATTAGATCAATATATTTACCATGTTTAGCACACAAATCAGATCAGAAATCACATCCGTTTATAGCATATACCATATAATAGCACCTTATCCACAAAGTCAATCAAATCAAATTAAATATTTCCTAAATATAATATTCCAATCAGCAAACGATTTTCTACTCGATTTCATTCAGGAATAAACAAGTATCAATGGATATATCACTTTCCATATATAAACAGCATATTTTCCTTTATAACTCAGTAGGATATCTCATGCATTATTTCCATATATAGCACAGAACGATATATCCTATCACATGGGCTGTCTATAACATGCGATCAATAGTCTCATCAACTTATCACCAAATCATATGCGAATCAAATATTCAACACTTCAATCAATCTATAGCTCATAATCAATGCATGTGTGAATATTTTCATGTACTTAGACATTATTTGATCGTAAATCGAATTGCTTAATTATAGACCTAACGTCATTACAATTACATTGTTCATCGAAGCTCTCTAACACTCATGGACCGAAAAGGTCAACAGAAAGCAGTTTGAGAATTATTTTTGACTCAATCTTAAAGTTCGATCAAAAATAATTTCGTCGAAATAAAATGTAATTGTTACTTTTCTCGTGCGGGAAAGTCTTTTAGCAAAAAATTTTTCGAGCGAAATAAATTGCTCATTTGGTCGAAAAAAATTTCGATGCGTGAATTTATTTCGATCGCAAAGAAACACTACGTTTAGTAAGTTTCTCGTTGAGTCAAAATAAATATGTTGACCAGAATAGTTTTTCAAGCGCAAATGATTTTCGCTTGGTCAAACTAAAAGGCCTGTGATCGACACGCGGTGTGCTAATATAATTTGCAAGTGGACAAGTGATAAAATAAAACGAATACTTAATTTCTATCACCGACGTGCAATAGGCAGTGGACCTATCATTAATAGTGTAGTAAAGTGAGTAACGAGTATCGAACACGAGGAATAAACTTGGTTACTAGTAATAACATATCGACTAGATATCTGCCTAAATAAAGTGCGCAGATTTTTCTATACTATGAATTATCCTAGCAAATCAATCCTCAATCAACAAGAGATTAAGAGAATACGACCAAACTGATAAGAGTGCTTTCATATAATAAAGATGTGCTCGGGATTCGAATCCCGCTAGGTCCTATCGGTCTATGACAATAATTTATCGCTCCTACGTGATCTTGACCAAGTCGCAATAATTTCCTACCCGTTCACCAATTTGATGTCGCCCTAAATGTTCACGGGGATCTAAAAATTCAATAATTACTAAATTGAGCATCTAGTATTTGGTTTCGCCCTATACTCGAATCCTATCTTCTACGAACGGCCTAATCTTTATTTAGCTGTCGCCCTAAACGATTTTCCAAACATTCACTTTAACACATAGACATATTAAAGCGGAGAATCAATTTCATAGCTAGATAAATAGTCAAAGCACACGAGTCACGATAAACATATGTCTTAAATACGAATAAACCTAGCGTTCATCTACTCCCAAATACAAAACGGATTTAGCTACTCATAATTAACGGGAAAACAATGAAGGAAATAGAAAACAAGGAAGGAAGACTCATGATCTTGAGTACTGATGGATCAGGGGTGGAATTGTGGATGAATCTTCGTTCATTGTCAATTCGGTGTGGATTCTTCGTTGATTCGTCTCTTGCGCTCGGGGATGTAATTCCCTGTTCTTCAAGGCTCTTTTTATCTCTTGATGGATTAGGGTTATGATATGAGAGGTCTCCGCCCTTTTTTGCATCGAAATCGGGCCTTTATACTGAAAGTCGCTAGTGTCACGGCTCGGGACATGGGCCTTCACGGCCGTGACATTGGCCTAGCTCTTCGTTTCGTCTTTCTGCCAAGAGTCACGGCCTCATGCATGATCATTCACGGCCGTGACTTCTTAGGATGGGTCTTCTTTCACCCACTGCCGACTGTCACGGCCTAGTGCATGAGGCTTCACGACCGTGACTCTCTTATGGTTGGATTTCATTGGTCACTACCGTTGTCACGACCTCGCGCTTGAGGTGTCACGGCCGTGACTATTGTCAACGCATGGCTTACCTTTCTGCCAGCTTTCACGGCCTCGTGCTTGAGGTGTCACGGCCGTGACAAGACTCTAATATCTTCATACTTGTTCCGTTTTGCCTCGTTTTCGCACCTTTTTCGCCCGAAGGTCGTCCTAAGCTCCTTCAATATTAAAATAAGTATAAATAAAGCGAATAACTGCATAAGATGACTACGAAAACTCTATTATGATCCAAATAAATATTGCAATAAACGTATTAAAATACGTTTATCAAACCTCCCCACACTTAAGCATTTGCTTGTCCACAAGTAAATTAGAAGTCAGAGAAGGCATCAAATAAGATAACGACACAATTGTTCGCAACTTATCATCATAGCTAGAGAGCACAAAAATGGAATCGAGTAAACAATCATGAACAGTACACTAGTGATCGACACCTATCAACCTGAACTTCCTTAGCACTGCTAATCAAGAATAATACCTCACAAGGATTTGCTCAAAATCACTCAGTGTATAGGCTAGCATATAGTGAGTCGCTAAATTCGTGCACTAGTCCAACCCCTACCATAGGCTTGCAAGCTAATCGCATATTTTCTACTTAAGGTGGCAAGCGTAAATCTGAGGGTCTTTTGGGATCGAAATGAGGTCAAACAAATAATGATGTGATAGGCACAAATACTAACACACGTAATCCTAAAGCTAAGGCGCATAAGCAAAAAATCAAGAAATAAAGCATGATCGAAATGACAGTCACATGCCCCAACATAAGACTCAATATTCTCGCTCTGAAATCTTAAACTTTTCTACTCGACCCTCTCAACTCAGTTCCCTTTCATTTTCTGCCATTTCACCTTAGTTACCCTTGTGCACTGTCCTTGTTCCCTAAACATCAAGGTTTGGCCTTTGTTGCAAAGAATACATCGTCACAGCGAATGCCTTGTACCTAGGGATACTTATTACCCAAAACCTATATCTTGCAAAAGGTTTATGGGCGGGCTTATGCAAGGGATCGAGTCATTTCAGAAAGCGGTCAAGTAGGATCGAGTCATTTCACGAATATCAAAGAAGAACATTAAATCAGACATTGAAGCAGTAACCCTCAAGTTCGACTTCTGCTCTATTCTAATCAACTCAGGTCCAGATAATCCTTGGAGGCTTATTCGGGTCAGTGGCCTGATTTACGAGGTAAGCAAACGAATAGGCTCAGGCTCAAAGTGGTTAACTAATGAGATTAGTTCTGGTAGGGAAATTTGGCCCTGGACTTATTTCCTAATGCCCTCATCATTTCCACACTAAAGCACCAGAAACACTTTCAACACGTATCAGACAGGCGACTAGGCACGTCACACAACCAAGAAAAATGAGCATAAGCTCGTCAGGCTCAAACTCTCACAACGTAAATGGGTTATGTGTACGACACTCTCAAAGCAGCGCTATATCTAGATTCAACCACTCATGCATATCCTAATTGCCCTTACAATTTCATGACATGCAAACTGACTCAAGACAAGCGCAAACAATCATGCGTGATTTTAATAATTCATGCCTTTCTAACGAAATTTATAACTCATGGCCACGTCATAATTTTTTTTTCGTAAATTCTCAACTTATTTTCCCCTTCCCACACTTAAGACGTACGTTGTCATCAACGTAAAAATTGAATAAACGAGAGGGAAACGAAGGTTTAAGCGAACGAAACTCCCCTGATGAAAGATTGACGTGGTCGTGTCTGAACGCATGACGGTCGTCGTGTCGTAACTCGTTATGCGTATCCTGACCTTACTAAAGAGAAATAGACGTAAAAAGAGAGTAGTCATAGATTAATCTTATAGTTGTATACAACATAGGCATAAACAAACTGAGAGTAAACACAGACGACTACTTAAGCAAATGAAATGTCTAAAAAAAGAAAAATATCACTAAGGTGGTGGCGGCGACGGGAGGTGGCCTCGGGCGAAGGAAGGACATCTACTGTTATGTGAGCTTAACCGCGGCGTCCATTGCTTGAAGGGCCTGGTCATAGCACTAGCTCCTCGTGGTATCAGCGATGGGCTTCCTCGTTCCGGCACTCATATTCTTGTCAGCACCGAGTCTCTTCGTTATAGCTCCGGGCTTCTGCATCGCGTTGCAGCGCATCGGCGTTCATGCGCATCATCTCCTGGCGCAATGCTTCGAGGTCCAATGTCGACTCGTATGGGGCGATGCTAGATGACTCGCACTGGTGGTATTTGGAGGAATAGGAAGGCTTGATGGTCGTGTCTGTCTCCATCGGTTGGGGGCTTTCGATGTACAGCTGGTCGACGGGGACGTCGACGTGGTCCGTGTGGCCATGATACATCTTGTGCCAGACATACACCTTGTTCGCTTGAGTCCAGGCGGGCGCCTTCACGAGCATCTTCATCTTCACGAGCATATCCTCGTACAGTGGGTTGCGCCCGCCTACTACCTCCATCTTGGGTGGATTCGCCGGCCAATATTTTAGACCCTGGACAACCTTTGTAATGTGCCCCCACGACGATCTTCCCACGGCTTCGTGATCCGCCTGACTACTGAAGGCGTGGGCCAAGGCCATTCCCAAATGGACTTCCTCGCGCTGCATCTTGACTAGGTAAAATAGGTCGCAGAGCGTGATTGCTCCGTGCCAGTCGCCCCTCTAGGAGAGTGAATCAGGAGGCGGTGAATGGAGTGGAGGCCTCGGCTCCTAAGCGAAGACGCCTTCGAGGTCTACGCTGAATTTGGCTCGTCTGGACATGCGATGTCGGCCCAGCGGGCCTGTCGGACCAGCGGATTCTAAAGATAATCCTTGTGGTGCTTATCCGGGAAAAGCCCTTCGCTACCGAAATATGGCGTCGGCACTCCATGTGCCCGGCAAAAATCGTCGACATCTGCCGTATGCTCCTCGTTAAATGGCCGAGAATTTACCGCTTTTCTGCCGTACTCTTCGAAGGAGAATGTCGAAAGGAATTCCAACTTGAGTTCCTTGTAGGCCGATTAGTCAATATGGAAGAATGTGGCTCATCCGCTGAGTAAGAGTTGGGCGACTTGCTGGTCGATGTGGTGCTTCGCCAGCGTGTCGAGGTCTATTTGGTCCATGAGGATGAACTCCACGGCCTTCAGCCTGTTGTACCGGGCCGTCTGAGTGTCATCACTAAACTGCTGCATAGCAGCTAGTAGTGTTGGCGGGGGCCCGCGTCAGCTTTGACGAACGGGCGAGCGCGAGACGGGGTCACACTTAGCGGTGGAGCGACTTCGACCCATTGTACCTAGAAAACCTATGTGAGCTCAACGAGTATAGCAAATAATACGAAGCAGCCCGACTCGACCAAATAGCGTCAAAGTAGATACTTGCATATTCAATAACACATGAAAAGCTCAAAGAGGCATTTTGTCGAACACGTAACGGGCAAGCCAACATAAGCATTTGAAGCTAGATAAACAACCCATTAAACGCATTTATAGACTTCAAACGAAGAATCAAAGGTCGATAAACCATCGTAAGCAACAAATTTTGCCACCAAATTGCAAAATCCTCAATTTTCGAAATTAGGGGTCCTGGTTCCAAAATTCGAAACTAATGAACGAAATCAACAAATTAAGCATACCCACGGTGTTATTAGCATGTATCTGGCCATGAAAAAGCATGAAGAACACGAAATTAGACCCAATTTTGAAAATCCCCAAATCCGAAATTAGGGTTCGTCATCGATTCGAGTTCATGGAAGAAATCAGTAAATTGAGGGAACCCACAGTGGTCATAGCATATATTGAAACACGAGAATCACGAAAACACTAAAATGTCAACGCAATTATTCCAAATTTGTGTGTAATTAGAAAGGAGTGAAAAATGAATACATACCTCGTGAGTTTAAGATAGGAGGTTAAATGAGCTTAAAAAAAGGATGGATGAATTTTCTCCAAGAAAGATAATAAAAGTCCATTTTCAAACTTAGAAAATGATTTTAAGCTTAATCAAATGAGATCATGTCCTACATGACTCATTTTTGTTTGATTCCTTTGTTATTATATCATCTACTCACTAGACATTGTCCCACAAGTCTAACAAAAGAACAAGGATCAAAATTGGATTGATTTGGTCAAGAAAATGACATTTTCATCCTCATTCACGGCCTTGACCCGACCTGTTCATGGCCGTGAAACACCATTGGCCAGCTTTAACCGTTCGTCACGGACATGGTCACGGCCGTGAAATTCACCTAGAGGCCTTCACGGCCTCGGCAAGACAGTGTGACAACCATGACGCTGTCGGGCAGCCTATGGCTCGCCGGCAGGCGGGCGTCACGCGTGAAAGACACGTCACGACCGTGATGCTTTCGACCGCATTGCGACAGCTTCATATTTGTCTCAGTGAGGGGCAACGAGACCTGAATTTTAACGTAGATAAAAGACTCGTCAATCTTAATTCTGACCAAAGGGATTCTCAATCCGAGATTTAGTTTGGGAGATACGAATTTTTAAAGATGCTGCTACTTTGCAGACGGACTTCACGACCTTGACGAGCCTTGCTCGTCGTTGAGAACCCTATTTACGCTCCGTCTTCGTTTTGGAAATTTACGTCCATGTTGTATTCATCATTTTACTAACGTCACTAAGACCGTTAAACTAATTTACATCTCATATTAGTTAGGCATTATCACAGTGATCATTTTTAAGCCCGACTCTCTTAGTTCGTCTCAACCCGGCAATGGAGGAATCCAAGAATTGGGTAAGCGCCTAACCAATCCCAAGGTACCAAGTTGATTCCGTGTTGAGTACGATCTTCAATCTACGAATCGACTATAGATTATCGCCATACGTATAGACCCTTCACAAATGTCCCGGTCGAGTGAGAATCATGGTTACGTCAAACTCACGAAACTCAACTCTATGACAAGTTCGTGACTAGCGAAATTACTAAACTGCCCTCCACACGTGAGTTAGTTTATAGCTTCGGCCGAAGACTTTGCAATTTCCCGTCCCGAATATGCATAGGACACATATCTCGGTTATTAACGAGACAGTGAATCCCTCACAATAGTCTAAGCACGGTAGTAACCCTTCGTTGTCAATACCGCATGCCACCGCCGGCCCATGTTCGTCTTTGAACAAGGCGGGCCTAGAAAACTAGTGACAAGTCAAAGGGCCCCGAAGTCAACTCCATCAAAGACCTTCGGTCTAAGGTCCGCACACTACTATAGTCAATCGATCGATCATTGACTGCTACCCAGAGTAACCATATGGCCCATGTGATCGTCGATTGCAGTGTCCAAGTACAATTAATCCCCTGATTCAACTTATACCAATGTTACAACCTCCCGCTTCCCAAGCGAATGGTTGGCACAACCACATAAGAGTCGTCAACAAACAAGTCGTAATTGATGCTCAGTCACCCTACTGAGATATAAGACTTAATTTAATATCAGAGGATAATAACTCACCGGTGCCCCTCTCTCATCCCATGAGAATTGGTGACTAAACTCACGATATATGATATTTATTTATTTACCGTCTCACAGGATGCCTAGTAAGACTTGATAGGTAAATATGTAATATGCCGTTTAAAGAATAATAATAAAATATAAATTCCACTAATACGTATAAGAATACATTATTCAAATTCAGAGCGAATAATACATCAATTATTAAATACATGCCCTACTAATTACATCCTCGAATGGCATTACGAGGGCACATCCCAACAGGTTCTTGTTCGCAGCCGTAGGTTTTTTCCTCCTCCCAACTTTCTTTTTTTCGTAATTTATAAGTTGAGGGCATCTGACTTTCTTCCAAGATTGGAAATTTTGAATATTTGACTATTAATCTTTGAATCTTTTCCAAAGTCATGCGTTTCCTATTCTTGGCAAATAAAATAACTCTCCTCAATTGCTCTTCACGTCTTAGCTGGCAAAAGAATAGAAAATTCTGGTAAATTACAGGGCTGCCCCAAATAATGTATAGAATTGCGAGAAGATCCCCTAAGATTTGAATCGTTCCAAAATTGCCATTATTTCCTGTTGCCGATCTCGTATGCTTGGACATCAATCGAAAATAATTTAAACATAAATATAGGGTATTCGAGGGAATTTTTGGTAAATAATGATCGAGATGCACTTTTATAGGTAAATAAATTACGTAAAATCACAACTTATCAACAACCACAAACTAGCTTCTATCATCCTCGATCATAAAGCGAAATAAAACCAAATCAAGTTAGGATTATAGAACACCAGTAAATGAAATTCTCCTATTTCATCTCAGAAAACGTAAAAGCATATAAAGTAAAGATAATCATCAACTAATGAACGATATAGTCAAAACACGAGGCATGAGGTAATAGGTGGCAATCTTGTCATAGCATGAAAGATATTTCTAGAATTATACCCCGCATCAATCCACAACTCTCACAAGGATCGCTCAAGTCTCTTGGGTGTTTTCAAAGGGATTTGTATAAAGACGCTCAAAAGATATTACTCTATGCTTGCAAATAAATCATATCATAGTCATATAGTAGTAGAAGTCATGCACGAATCAAAGGGTCATTTATAATGGGTTGCAACGGGCCTCGGGTTTTGAAAGTTGCGTCATATAGGAAAGTGAGCTATCAAACGTGTCAATCATCGAATTGCTCTTCTAATCACTTATTCCACTCTTCTAACGTCGTGTCTATTTTTCACTCGACTCGTCCTTTTCCTTTTTCACCATTTTTTTCCATTCTTTTTGTTTCTTTTCTTTATTCGAACCAGCCCCTACTATATTTTTTGTACGTCTTATCGAAGGGAGAAGTTTCTAGTCTGCTGCAATATTACGACGAGAGATATATATCATAGGATGAGTTCATAACTAGCATGCATCGACAATTAGCTCCTTCTCAACCAAGAAGCCACTTTTCACGATATCGATATATTAACATGTTGATACGGGGTTATATAGCCTAAATTTGCGGCATTCTCGCTAAATATTTGGGCACAAATAGGGCAAATAAGGCTCAACGGGGCTCATTAAGTGATAAATACATAAGGTAGGGAAAAATTTTAGGCCAATGACTTAATACTAGTGCCCTTCTCATTTTCGCACACAAAAAAATCCACATAGTAACCATTGACATGCATAACAGAGCAAGTTCAAAAATATTCAGTCCATGCGTGTCACACAGTAAACACCAAGCATAATGAGTTGCTCTGAATTTTTTTCTGAAAGCTCAAGAACTCACATATAGAACTGGGTTTGTGCTTCATGATATGCAATTCTCCTGAATCAGCCAATATAGCCAAATAATCATGCTAATATCACAGCAATGCAACATGGGAAACTGTCACACTCAATTCATCGAATTATGTCATGACACGGTAAAATTTAAAAGTTTTCATCATTGACAGGAGATTTCATAGATGACGTTCAAATCGCAACCTTCATAAGTTCTACCCAATAAAAAGACGAAACAAGTCGATACTGTAGGCATATTAAATCTAACATGTGTCACATTCCACCCCCAAACTAACTAGAACATTGTCCTCAATGTGTAAACTAAAAGCACAGAGAGAGTAGAAGTGACACTGCCCTGAATTTTACGTTGATCGATGTAGAGACTTGGTTGATCTCCACTAAACAAGCAACAATCGCGAATGGCAACCCCTAAACTAGTTGTGAGCCTTGGAGAAAATATGACTAGGCGCACTGTTGACCGTTTTGGTCCATGAGCGTTATATAGTTTTGATGAATTATGTAATTGTAATGAAGTTAGGTCTATAAATTAAGTAGTTCGATAAATGATAATATAATGTCTAAGTACATAATAATATTCGACCATGCATTATTTGTGATCTATAAATTAGTTAAAGTGCTGAATATATTGATTCACATGTGATTCTGTGATTTATTGGTGAAACTATGTGATGTCATGTTATATCACATGCTAGGATCATATCGTACTCTGCTATATAAGGAAAATATGCTGTCTAAATATGGAAAGTGATATCCGTTGAGCCTCGTTTATTCTTGAGTGAAACTTGCATCTACGATTTTTTTAATGCATCCTGCTTAATTAATTATGCAAAATCGATTTGATATCTTTCCTAATACTTATTAGGATATTATAATTTTGAAAGATTTGATTGGTTGACTTTGTGAATAAGATGCAAACATATGGTAAGTGCAAAAATGGATATGCTCTTTAGAAAGTTAAGCAATTCAGATATATATGCTCTGATCTGATTTATATGCTAAACATGGTGAATATATCGATCTGATACTATATACAGAATATGGAAAATGTATTGACAGTCTGCTATTTCGTGTGCTAACATGGAAAGTAAATATGGATTGACTTGTTCTATAAACTTATAGCAGGGAATCACATATGAAAAATTCTATTATGATAAATATAATTCGAAATAATTGAACATGCCTCGAGAACGAACCTGAGCTTTTATATGGAATATAATCATGCTTTAATGAGCTTGTGACCGTTGTGATGATTTATTTACATGGCATGTTGACTCTCCAAAATTACATGGATTATATGCTTGATTTGGTGATTAATATTATGATATGATTTTCCATGTAAGTGATTAAATAAAAAGGATGATATATGAACAATACTTCATAATTTCGAGTAACTTAGCATTTGCAAACATACTATTATTAGCGTCTTGAGCAGAAACCTTATATAGAAATTCCTGAGCGTTCATTTGAGATAGCTTTCTGCCTACCCGAGTGATCACTTGCAAATGACTATACTGAGATATTCCAACCCCCACCATATATTCTTTCTTCGGACGTGTTGTCTTCGGATGTGAGCAATACCAATGAGGCAAGGTCGACGTCTATGCACACGTGAAGGGAACGAGTTCCGAGGGCCCTTCGGTAGCGAGCTGTGTGCTGACAGGAATTGGAGATTCCCAGAAACGAAACTCGGCGTGTGTGAACCTAGTGTGTCTAGTGTTCGACTTGTTTCAGTTGTGTATAGGGCTAATCAATCTGTTTTGTATCCAGCTACGTTGCATTACAGTGATTGGTTAAACTCTTGAGGAGCAAACATCAAGGGGAGAGGAGTAAATCCCAGTTGGTGATATAACCTCTATAAAAATCATGTCTCGCATTTACTTTACAGTTTTTTCCTTTTTGCAGTGAGATAGACCCAACACACATTTGACGTAACTAGGATATATCAGACATACCCATCACATGCATTAGTAGGCATCTATAAGTCACTACATCTTAGGATTTGTGAAAAGAAGCATAAATTTCACAAGCCTAATTCACCCCCACTTTTAGGCACATTTTTATCTTCACGCACCATGAGAGCGAGTCTTATTAGACGAAAAAATAAATAGTACTTAGAGTATTAGGACCAATAATATATGTGTTGATAATACTTAGGTTGCCTCCCAAGCGTTATTTTTAAAGTCGTTAGCTCGACTTTCGAGCCGATCTGGGTGGCTTTGTTTATCGGCACGCTTTGTTGCTCTGGAGGTCCATCAGCTCGCTGGTATTCTCTCCAGACGAGGCGTTCCTGAAAGGCACAAAACAGCTAGAAGCAGAAAAATAGAAATTACGGGTCCCACAAAATATACGGATGTTGTTTCGCCAATTTTTCCTTCGTCATACAGCTTCAGCCGTTGACCATTGACTTTGAGAGAATCTTTTCCGTTCATAAGGCTTTGCACTGCTCCGGATGGGAAGACTTGCTCTATATAGGGTCCGCACTGCTTACTCTTTAATTTACCGGAAATAGGCGTAGCCTTACATTGAATAGAAGGACACGATCGCCGACTTTGAACTTCCTTTTAGTGATCTTCTTGTCATGCCACTTCTTTGTTCGCTCCTTATACAAGTTAGCGTTATCGTAAACATTCTAGCAATTCCATTTCGTTCAGCTGAAGCAACCTATTTTTACCTGCTTTAGAATAATCAAAGTTAAGCTTTTTAATAGCCCACTTAGACGATGTTCTAACTCAACAGGTAAATGGCATGCTTTTCCAAAAACAAGACGAAAATGTGATGTCCTATTGGAGTTTTATATGCGGTGCGATATGCCCATAACGCACCATCTAGCTTCAACGACCAATCTTTTCTTGAGGCGTTCACCGTCTTTTCCATGATCTGCTTCAGCTCCCTACTCGAAACCTCAACCTGTCCACTAGTCTGAGGTGGGTACGGGGTAGACACTTTGTGTTTCACACCATACTTAGACAATAAATTAGCAAATAATTTATTACAAAAGTGAGTACCGCCATCGCTAATTATTGCCCTAAGTGTACCAAATGAGTAAAAACATGATTTTTAAGAAATTGAATGACTACGCGTGCATCATTCGTCCTACATGCCTCTGCCTCTAACCATTTAGACACATAATCTACTGCTACCGAGATGTACATATTTGAAAATGAACTAGGAAAATACCACATAAAATCAATGCCCCACACATCAAAGAACTCGTTTTTTAACATGATATTCAATGACATTTCATGCTTTCAAGACAGCACCCGTATGCTGACAACGATCACATGAGGTAACATAAGCATGCGCTTCCTTAAATAAAGTAGGCCAAAACAAACCCGGTTGTAATACTTTATGTTACCCTCGGGGTTCTCGGCTAACGGTAAAATAACCCGCGACTCGGAAGAACACGTGAAAGAAGAGTGAGAGAGGAAAAGACAGGGTAGTTCGAGAAATCCCTTGATAAGCTCGGGGATCCCTCGCAATAGAAAATCACGGTGGCCTGGGCAGGAGGACCAGAGTGGTACCTCAGGGAATGGCAGATAGCCCGAACAGGATGAATAAGGAGGAGGCGAGATCGGGCAAGGGAAACACGCTCGAGAGCGAGATATGCCCGAGAAGGAAACGTGTCCGAGGAAGAAGGGAAAGCCCGACCGAAAGAAGCTTACGTCGAGAGGAGAAGGTCAAGGTAAGGACGGAAGAGTGGACAGAAAAGGAGAACGTGGGTTGAGTGGGAAGGCCAAGACTCCCACACGACGCTCGCGAGAAAAGTGGGCTGGAGGAAGATCAGGTCATGGCAATGAAGTTCAAAGTTAATATAAAAGGTAACGAGTTGGTCATTCCCAGGTATGCACACTTAATCAAAAACTGTTCTTACTAAGTCTAGCACCTGTGTACTCCATTTTACGAACCAACCTAACTTAAGCATCGGAGGGGCGTCGCCGGCAACCACCCCGACCCCCTCTAACGCATTTGGTTTTTGAGTGTTAGGTGAAGGTATCCTTCGTCGTTGGTTCAAGAAAACGCGCAGGTTCATCGGCTAACGAAGGTCGTTTTCCACAGAACACGCCATTGGCGCCGTCTGTGGGAGCGTATATTCCCAGAAACAAAATATGATGGATTCTGTAAACGACCCCCAATCACCGCCGGGGGAAGAGGTGTCCACGACGGAAGAGGTTGAGAAAAGGCTGAGAGAGTCGTTCGACGCGGAATTGGGAAAACTAAGAGCTGAAGTTGAGATGTTGAGAGCGGAGAGGACCCGAAAAACCCGAGGTGATTCGCCGCTGAGACGAAACTGAAGAGGAGGAAGTCGCACGGCTGCGGAGGGAAGCAGGGATTCCACACACCGAGGAGCAAAACAAGGAGGCGGAGGAAAAAACATTGAGAGCAGAGATCAATGCCCTACGAGCAGAGAAGAGATGGGGAACAACCGAGCAGACAGCCGAGTGGGAGCGTATGAAGGACGAAATTAGAACCCTTAAGGAATTGACTATCCCGAAGGTACCTCTCCCAGTGCACAGGGGATCTCCCTTCTCGGATGAGGTCTCTCGGGCCCCCTTTTCGAGTAACTTCCAGTTTCCCGACATGAGCAAATACGATGGCTCGGGCCCGCCCGAGGATCATTTGGCCAGCTTTGAGGGTAACGCCACGCTGTACCAGCTAGGAGACGAGATTAAATGCCGAGTATTCGCTACAACTTTAGCTAGAGGAGCCCAATGGTTCACCATGCTACCTGCAGGGGAGATCCGTAACTTCATGGAATTTACCCGTTCCTTCCTAAGGCAATTCTCAAGCAGTCGAAGAAGGCCTTGCTCGGCGGTAAGCTTGTTGAATATGCGGCAGGGAGATCAAGAGGACTTACGAGACTACTTGAAAAGGTTCAACAAAGTTATGATGGAGGTGCCCACAGCCACTCCGGACCTGCTGATCGGAGCCTTCCATAACAGATTGAAAGAAGGAGATCTCTTCAGATCGTTAGTGAAGAAATACCCTATCAGTAGAGGAACTGATAGTACGGGTCAAAAAGTACGTAATGGTGGAGGAGGCACACGGTTTCAAAAAGGGAGACAAGAAGCGGACGGTCGGGACGGTAGATGTCGCTCGCGAACCAGCCCGCCCTTCGAACTTTAAGGAGGAGAACCCCCGATGGGAAGTCCCGAGGGTGCCCTCGACCAGCAACACCCGATGGAAGGTAAGCAAAGCGAGGGCGTTGGAAATGTGCGAAGGACGGTACTTCATAAAGAAACCCTTTGGAAGCAGAAATGGACCAAGGAACCCCGCTTCGGGAGAGTACTGCGAGTTTCATCGCGAGTATGGCCACACAACCGAAGGATTTTTTCACTTGAGCGATGAGCTGGAGAGACTAGTACTGGCCAACCTCGATGCCCGAGCCGAGTTCAAGACGGGAGTTTGGTGAATATCATCGTCAAGGAGACAATGAATCAGATGGAGTTAGGGGAGTACCGTATGGACTCGGTAGAGACAGCCTTAATCGGATTTACGGGGCATGCAATTGAAGCCGTAGGGTTGATAAGGTTACCCTTGACCCTCAGGTCGGGCGAGCTAAAGAAGACCATGATCACTTCCTTCCTAGTTGTTGACATGTCCTCCTCTTACAACGTCATACTAGGCCGACCAGCCCTGAGTTCGTTTACAGCAATCGCTTCAGCCCTGCATCAGAAAATGAAGTTCCCCGTTGGAAACTAGATGGGGGAAGTACTGGGGGACAGGAAGATAGCGTGCAAATGCTACGTGGAGGAATTAAGAGTTGAACTGAAATCGTTGAAGAGCAGTCGATACAATCATCCTCGGAATCGCGATGCTTCCTTCGCCATACACGCGTCTCAGGGATTGACAGCCGAAGAAGAAATGGAGGAAGTCATGATCCGATCTCCTTCGGGGACGTTCAAGATAGCCCGAGATCTACCCTCCGGATTAAAAAAGGATCTTATCGAGCAGTTGAAGAAGAATGAGGATGTGTTCGCCTGGAGCGCGAACGAACTGACAGTGGTACCCCGGGAAGTGATGGAAACTGGCTGAACATCTTCCACACCGTCTGAACATCTCCCACACCGTCCGTCCTGTTTTTTAGAAAAATAGACATTTAGGAGCCCAGAAAGATGCGATAGTGAGAGAGCAGGTCAGGGATCTTCTCAAAGCAGGATATATCTAGGAAGTCCAGTTCCCAACCTGGTTATCGAATGTCGTCTTAGTTCCCAAGTCGGGTGGGAAATGGCGAATGTGCGTGGACTTCAGAGACTTAAACAAGGCGTGCCCGAAGGATTGCTACCCTCTGTCGCGGATCGATCAGCTGCTCGATTCTACTGCCAAACATGAATTATTATGTTTTCTCGATGCCTTCCAAGGCTACAATCAGATCGGGTTGGCGGAAGAGGACCAACCCAAAGTGAGCTTCATCACATCCGAGGGAACCTTTTGCTATGTGGTCATGCCCTTCGGACTGAAGAACGCGGGGGCCACATACCAAAGGCTTATGGATCGGGTGTTCAAAAGTCAGATCGGGAGAAATGTGGAGGTGTATGTGGATGACATCTTGATAAATTCCAAGACACAAAACAGCTTCTCGGCGGACATTCGGGAAACCTTTTCTACGGCCAGAAGGTATGGGCTGAAATTGAACCCCGCCAAGTGTATGTTCGGTGTTCGATCGGGAAAATTCTTAAGATACATGGTCACTAGATCGGGAATCGATGCTAACCCCGATAAGGTGAAGGACATTGCAGACATGGCATCGCCTAAGACACTCAACGACGTCCAACGACTGGCAGGAAGGATCACGGCATTATCCCGATTTATCTCTCGATCGGCCGAGCGAAGCATGCCGTTCTTCAGGGTGTTGCGGAAGTGAAGGACTTCGAGTGGACACCCGAGTGTGAGAAAGCCTTTCAGGAATTAAAAGAATATTTGAAGGAGCTACCGGTGTTGAACAAACCAAAGCCCGCGGAAGAGCTGACAGTCTATCTTTCCACCACATCCCGATCAATCAGCTCTGTTTAGGTCAGGGAAGAAGACAGGGTACAAAAGCCGGTTTACTTCGTCAGCCACATCTTAAAAGGAGCAGAGACTCGATATTCATCACAAGAGAAGCTACTCTTGGCATTGGTGGTCACGGCACGAAAGCTGAGGCCCTACTTCCTCTCTCACCCAATCGTGGTATTGACAAATAGCCCATTGGGTACAATCGTGACCCGACCCGATGTATCAGGAAGATCAATCAAGTGGGTGACTGAGCTGGGAGAGTACGACATTCAGTTCAAACCCCGAGTAGCTATCAAAGCTCAAGCTCTGGCAGATTTCATGGTGGAGATGGTTGAAGAAGGACCTGCCGAGATCTGGAAGGTTTATGTGGACGGGTCCTCTTGTCAGCAAGGAAATGGCGTGGGACTCGTAATTATATCACCCTAGGGAGAAGAGACCGGCTTGGGGGTTAGGTTGGACTTCCGAGCATCCAACAACGAGGCCGAATAGGAGGCATTGCTGCTCGGAGTGAGGGCTGCTGGTAGGATGGGAATAACTCGAGTGACCTTCTACTTTAACTCGCAGTTGGTAGTACAGCAGACAGAGGGAAATTTTGCCATTAGAGAAGAAAGATTAGCCGAGTACGTGAAGGCCTTTGAGAAGCTGAAAGAAAAGTTTGAGGAATTCAAGCTAGTGTTCATTAGCCGAAGGGAGAATGAAAAAGCAGACCGTCTCGCAAAATGGGCCAGCCCATTAAATCCGCTCGAGGAAGGAGTTAAGACAGAAAGGGCCCCATAAATTCACCAGATAAAGGAAAGGGAGAAAATAAACCCCGAGGATTGGCAATACGACATCTGTCGATACCTGGAAGAGCAAGTACTTCCCGAGACAAAGTCCGGGCCCGTACAACTCGCAAAAGGGCAAGCCGCTTCACACTCATCGACGGGATCCTGTTCAAAAGATCTTATGCGGGCCCCCTGCTGAGATGCTTATTTAAGGAGGAGTCCGAGGAGGTTTTGGTGGAATCCATGAAGGAAGTTGTGAGAGTCACATCGGGGGAATGGCGCTAGCGCGCAAAGCTATGCTGGCAGGTTTCTTCTGGTCGACCGTGAAGGCAGACTCGATCAGGATGGTGAGGGGTTGCCACCGATGTCAGAAACATGCAAACCTGCAAAGAGCTTCCGCTGAGATGATGAAAGCGGTCGTGTCATCCTGCCCGTTTGATCAATGGGGTTTAGATATCGTCGGGCCATTTTAGGGAAACGCCACGCAGAAAAGGTTCCTCTTAGTGGGTCTCGATTATTTCTCCAAATGGGTCGAGGCCGAAGCGCTGGTTCGAATTACGGAGGCGACAGTCCTTTCTTTCTTGTGGAAAAATACATTATGTCGATTCGGCATCCCGAGGAGGTTAATAAGCAGTAATGGAAGGCAATTCAGCGGGCGCAGATTAAAGGAGTGGTGTGCTGGGTACAATATCGAGCAAGTATTCACCTCGGTGGCCCATCCTCAGAGCAATGGCCAAGTGGAAGTAATGAATCGGACCATCGTACATGCATTGAAGGTCCGATTGGATGAGCTGAGAAGGGCATGGTTCAATGAGCTGCAAAGCGTGCTTTGGTCTTACAGAACCACGCCTTGGGTCGGGACCAAGGAGACCTCGTTCAGCTTGGTGTATGGAAGTGAACCGTTGTTATCGGTCGAGGTATGGCAGGAAAGTGCTCGGGTAATGGGATACTCGGAAGAAAACGATCAGCTCCGGGCAGATGGGCTCGACCTGATCGAAGAAGGAAGGGAGAAGGCCACACTGAAGATGGCAGTATACCAAAGGAAGATAACTCGAGCGTATAACCGAAAGGTATGCTTGAAAAGGTTCGAGGAAGGTGACCTCGTCATGAAGGAGATACAACACAAGGGAGAAAGAGGGAAACTCGACCCGAAATATGAGGGGCCTTATAAGGTAATTAGAAAGATCAGGGACGCAGCCTACTACCTGGAAGACATGGAAGGAAGAAAATTGGAAAGACCACACAATGCTCGGCATCTGAGCAAATACTACCCTTGAGAGACCGAGCTCCTATCCTATTCTATCTTATTTTATTTGCTGTTTGCTTTGTTTTCGGTTTGCATACTTTCTCTTGGTTATTTTCTATTTTTCGAACGTGTTATTAAATGAAGTTATTTCTGTAAAATATGAAAGAAATCTCGATAAAGACCTTGGAAGAAACAAGGTTAAATGATTTTCGTCATCGCGAAGAGATCTCGATCAAGACCATGGAAGAAACAAGGTTAAATGATTTTTGCCATCGAGAAGAGATCTCGATCAAGACCTTGGAAGAAACAAGGTTAAACGATTTTCGTCATCGAGAAGAAATCTTGATCAAGACCATGGAAGAAACAAGGTTAAATGATTTTCGCCATCGAGAAGAGATCTCGATCAAGACCTTGGAAGAAGAAAGGTTAAATGATTTTCGCCATCGAGAAGAAATCTCGATCAAGACCATGGAAGAAACAAGGTTGAATGATTTTCGCCATCGAGAAGAAATCTCGATCAAGACCTTTGAAGAAACAAGGTTGAATGATTTTCACCATCGAGAAGAAATCTCGATCAAGACCTTGGAAGAAACATGGTTAAATGATTTTCGCCATCGAGAAGAGATCTCGCTCAGGACCTTGGAAGAAACAGGGTTAAATGGTTTTCGCCATCTAGAAGAAATCTCGATCAAGACCGTGGAAGAAACAGGGTTAAATGATTTTCGCCATCGAGAAGAGATCTCGATCAAGGCCTTGGAAGAAACAAGGTTAAATGATTTTCGCCATCAAAGAAATCTCGATCAAGACCTTGGAAGAAACAACGTTAAATGATTTTCGCCGTCGAGAAGAAATCTCGATCAAGACCTCGGAAGAAACAAGGTTAAATGATTTTCGCCATCGAGAAGAGATCTCGATCAAGACCTTGGATGAAACAAGGTTAAATTATTTTCGCCATCGAGAAGAGACCTCGATCAAGACCTTGGAAGAAACAAGGTTAAATGATTTTCGCCATCGAGAAGAGATCTCGATCAAGACCTTGGAAGAAACAAGGTTAAATGATTTTCGCCATCGAGAAGAGATCTCGATCAAGACCTTGGAAGAAACAAGGTTGAATGATTTTCGCCATCGAGAAGAAATCTCGATCAAGACCTTAGAAGAAACAAGGTTGAATGATTTTTGCCATCGAGAAGAAATCTCGATCAAGATCTTTGAAGAAACAGGGTTAAATGATTTTCGCCATCGAGAAGAGATCTCGATCAGGACCTTGGAAGAAACAGGGTTAAATGATTTTCGCCATCGAGAAGAAATCCCGATCAGGACCGTGGAAGAAACATGGTTAAATGATTTTCGCCATCGAGAAGAAATCTCGATCAAGACCGTGGAAGAAACAAGGTTAAATGATTTTCGCCGAATAAATGACGTCGACACCAACATGCGATCTCGATCAAAGACAATTAACAATTTTCGCAGATTAAGTAATGTCGCCTTCGAAAGCAGACTTCAAGCCAGGTCAAGGAATAAATGAAAGGGGTAATAAATAAAGTCATATGGCCTAACATTGATAAAGCAGTAAAAAACGTAGAATAGTGAAACAAAATCCCAATGAATACTATGACGCAGAGCCCCGAGCATAAGGGGTGCCCGAGTGTCTCATTCCTGGAGAAGCAAAAGCTTCTCGAGCACCGTGGACCTTTCTCCGGCACAGTTCAGAAATTCCCCTCAGGCAAGGGGAGAAAGCCCGCCTTGCGTACCTCGAAACCCTGGTGCTGGCCCTTACATCGACTGGTCTCGAGCGAAGCCTTTGGACCTCTTCTCGGGATTCAGCCAGTAATTCCTTCAACTTGGCAATTTCTCGATCTTTCTCCCTTAAGAAAGTCGTCAGTCGGGAGCTTGCTTCCTCGTAATAGCGAATCAAGCTGCGTTGTTGGGAGTGACGCCGGAGTCCCTCACAGAAAAGCGAAAGGACTGGAAAGAAGGTTAGTAAGGGCGAAAAAAAAAAAGAAAGACGAGAAGCAAAATTAAAAGTAATCCAGCTGACTCTGTGTGGCGCCCCGCCATCTACTTACCAATTCTAACGCTAACTTACGTGGCTAATGTCAATATAAAATAATTAATACGCGAAAACGTGGGTAAAATTTTTCCTTTTATATAAAGGAATTAGTTCTGTACAAGTTAAAATATTGCTTCCAACCTAAATACATAGGATGGTTCCTATTTGTAACAAAAGAAATTCTAACTTCCGCCCCACGGGTCGCATTCATGTACACACCACCCTCAAAAGTCCCTGGAAACTTCAAAAGATAGCCTTGCCGTCATAAGCGATCACATACCGTGGTCACGCGTACCTACAACACATAAAATATGGGATGAGCTATAAAGCTCAGTAAGTAGGAATAATGCATGCCGTGCACGTGTCTCATTTGCAAAGGCATCCGCGCCAATGCATTCAGACCCTAGATCAAACTCAATCTCATATCTCTCAGGGCCCTCGACTGACTTACTATGCACTATTTTCAGAGCTCAGTTCCAATAAGGACAATGGTCCAGCAATCCACAAAGGGTGACGAACCATGAAATACCAGTCACGCATTTCGGCCCAATTCGCACTGGGATGCATGACGGCCCGCCATTCAGCCCAATGGGTACGTGCTGTTCCGCGGATGCCCACGCTGGTAGCCCAATTCGGGGTCGCCAACACCAGAGATACCCTCGGTGTCGCTGCCACCCTCGAATCGCCTCCTCCGGGTCGCACCTACCGCAATTCAGGGCATTCTGCCCAAATAATAAAAATACATCCGACGACGTACCGGGTCGTCGTGGTGTCATAGAAGCAGTCCGGACTCAACTATGAGTCGACATCAGATGCCTATATCGGCAAATATCCATCGCTTTCAAGCGACATTATACTATATGCATACGCTCATCTCACCATTCTCATGCATGTCGTGTATGCACGTGTTCATGCTCATGTGAACAGTACTAAAATTCATGTCATGTCATCACATGTAGCAAATAATTCACATAATCTCGTATAAATAGATAGCCACGTAATTCACGTTCGTACAGACAATTTATGTGTTGTAGTTGAAATTCCCACTTACCTGTCGTCCGTAGATTTATTTGCTAGTAATTTCGTGAATTTCCTAATCCCGTCCTTAAACACAAAATTATAGGGTTATTTATTTAATTCAAGTCAACCTATTGAACTATATAACGAAATAAATATTTACGACTTTACGGACTCAAGAAACCCTAATTCGTAAAATATACCAATTCGCAAAGTGGTATAATTCGTTCGATCCATTCGTGACCTACTTAGACTTATTCAAGTTCGTGAAATTCTTTTGACTTAGTTAATTCGTAAATCACCGTGTCTAGTTCACGAATTCTCTCTAACTCGCCAAATTCATCTAATGCATTATTTTATTGCTATACTTTGTGAATCTAACCTATGAATTCGTGAAGCTTATATATTAATAATATCATTTTATCACCCTAAGCCTCGTGAGCTTCTTATGGTGTCTACACGATTCTCCACTCAATTTGTGACTTGCCTTTCATATTTAATTAATAATCCACTCAGCTCTTACTTCATAAATTATTCCATTGGACCCTTTACATTTCCACGGTTCGCAAAACACTAATTCAGATTTCGTCACTTAGTTCTAATTCGCAAAGTTATACATCCCTCTCTCAATTCGTAAAAGACTCTTAGTTCGTGAAATGAATTCGTGAAATTCGTAGCATGACATATATTTCACTAGGTCCATAATTATTAATTCTAACCCCTCACGTGAAGCCCTATGTGGCTTATTAATATTATTTTATTCTTTTAAGCTTTGTAAACCTCCCATGATAAATGCACTATTCCCCACTTTACTCAATGCGTGAAATGTTTATGTATATATACTATTATTTTATTTTCCATAGCTTTCGTGACATTCAATGCATGCACCATTCCCTATATTATTTAATTCATGAAGTTAGATTAGCTTGTACACTCCCTTAGCCACGTGGTATGTTTTCCTAGCAAGTGAGGTATAGTCCATCAAATATTATAATACTCCTAATTCGTGAAGTGCACGACCTGGTATACAATTCGCCAAATTTCTTTATTTGTGGCTTATTAACTTCGTGGAACATACATTCACGAATTCTATCTTAATTCGCAAAGCTCGTTTCACGAAGTCTAACGTTTCTTATTTCGCGAACTCCTCATGGTTCGCAAAGTCTCTTTCTCTCTCTTTGGCTAATGTTCACATCACGACTCCAAAACACTTTTAACATTGAAAACTCTCGAAACTTTAGATCAATCTCAAGCTTTTCAAGAACAGTTTGCATATCCTAGAAACTTTAATATTTTTAAGGCCTTCGAACATTAAGTGTTGTACAAAGCCTCAATAAATAATACTTTTCGTGCTTACTTAGTCCTAAGACATGTTAACATGGCAATCTATAAATAAAATCATGAAATTAGGTTTAGAAAATATACCTACTTCCAAGCTTATGGATGAATTCAGTGTCTTCTTTCTCTACTTAAGTATTTGATAGTTCTTAGCTAATGATATGAAAGTTTTCTTCGTGTCTTAAATCCCACCTTGCGTATAAGAATTAACAAATGACAAGGATGGCTACTTGATTAACACTTATCTCATGTAGTATTCATTATTCTATTATTAATTTCATTTCCCTCTTAACTAAGTAATCGAACTATAGGACAATTCTAGGTCTTAAATATCAAAAGTCTATACTATCTCTAACACGGGCTTGAATTTAAATATAGCCCAATCATGATATAGTTCAAATTTTAGTTCTCTTGTATGGTTCGAATTTCTTTTAACTGACTTTTATTAATAATTTCTTCTACCAAAACTTATATACCTTATACGAAATTATTTTTAACTTCCAACTTAAATTCCTACCCGGTTAGTAGCATGTAAGCATATACATATGGTATCACATGTAGCATGAAATCATGTGAGCACATAATATGCAGTCATTTTAATCACATAATATGCATGTAAGTTTATTGGCCAGTTTACTTACGGGACTTGGGTATTACATCCTCCCCCCTTAAAAGAGATTTCGCCCCCGAAATCAGGTAGGGAGAAACAATTCAGGGTAACGGTTCCTCATATCATCTTCCCGTTCCCATGTCGCTTCTTCTATCGACGATTCTGCCATAACACTTTTACTAACGGAATTTCTTTATTTCTTAAGCGCTTCACTTCATACATTAATATTTCCACTGGCTTTTCCTCGTAGCTCAAATCTGGTTTGAGTTATGGGTGAAGAGCTTCATTATTCAGCACATGACTAGGATCGGCGATGTATTTTCGCAGCGTTGATTTATGAAAAACGTCGTGAACTTGATCTAATGAACTTGGTAGTTCTAGTTGATAAGCTACTTCGCCGACTTTTGTGAGGATTCGGAACGGTCCTATATAGCGCGGACTTAACTTGCCCTTTTTCCCAAATCGCTTCACGCCTTTCATCGGTGAAACTTTCAAAAACACCCAATCGTCGACCTTGAATTCTAGTGGCCTACGCTTTTGATCTGCGTAGCTTTTCTGTCTGCTCTGGGCTGCTTTTCATCCTTTCCCGTATTTGTGCAATGACTTCTGTCATTTCTTGAATTAGTTCGGGTCCTAATATCGCTCGTTCTCCAACTTCATCCCAATGAATTGGAGATCTACATTTGCGCCCGTATAAAGCTTCATATGAAGCCATGCCAATCGTTGCATGGTAACTGTTGTTGTAGGAGAACTCAATCAGTGGAATATACCGGCTCCAATTCCCTTTGAAGTCGAGCACACAGGCTCTTAACATGTCCTCCAGTGTCTGGATAGTTCGTTCTGACTGCCCGTCTGTTTGGGGATGATAGGCAGTACTGAATGATAATTTGGTACCCATTGCTTTCTGTAGGCTTATCCAAAATTTAGATAGGAATCTCGAGTCTCTATCAGAAACGATTGACACTGGAACTCCGTGAAGTCGTACTATCTCTTGTATGTATAATTCGGCATAAGGTTCTAGTGAGAACGTTGAACTGATTGGCAGAAAGTGGGCGGACTTGGTTAGTCGATCAACTATGACCCATATCGCGTCATGGCCCTTTACTGTTTTCGGTAAGCCAACGACAAAGTCCATTGTGATATGGTCCCATTTCCATTCGGGTACTGGCAAAGATTGTAATGTTCCTGCCGGTTGTTGGTGTTCCGCCTTAATTTGCTGGCATGTCAGGCATTGACTACGAATGTTGCGATTTCTCTTTTCATTCCTGGCCACCAATAAGTAGTTCGTAAGTCTCTGTACATTTTTGTCGCTCCTGGGTGAATTGTGTAAACCGTGGCATGCGCTTCCCTCGTAATCGTCTTCCGAAGCTCCGTGTCATTGGGAACGTATAATCGGTTCCTATAGTATAAGCTTCCGTCTCCTCGGATCTCGTAGTCTGATGGTTTTTGTTCCGCTTGTGTTTCCTTGACCTTCCGGTATAATTCATCATTCTGCTGCGCCTTCGTGATTTGCTCCATCAATGTTGGTCGGAGAGATAACGCTGCTAGCCTTGTTTCGATTTCGCCTATTTGTATAATTTCTACTCCGAGCTGCTGCAACTCTGCACTTGCGGTTTTTCGGCTTAAAGCATCCGCCACGACGTTTGCTTTCCCTGGGTGGTAATTAATCACACAGTCATAGTCTTTGACGAGTTCTAGCCACCGTCGCTGTCTCATATTTAACTCCTTCTGAGTGAAGAAGTACTTTAAACTCTTGTGATCTGTAAATATTTCGCAGCGTTCACCGTATAAATAATGTCTCCAGATCTTCAGAGCAAAAACAACTGCTGCGAGTTCCAGATCGTGTGTTGGATAATTCTTTTCGTAATCCTTTAGCTGTCGCGAAGCGTACGCAACAACCTTTCCGTTTTGCATTAGAACGCATCCCAGCCCATTCTTCGATGCATCACTATATACGGAAAATCCTCCTGTTCCTGTGGGTATCATCAGGACTGGGGCCGAAGTGAGTCGTCTTTTTAATTCTTGAAAGCTTCTCTCGCAGTCATCGCTCCAATGAAATGGAGTATCTTTCCTAGTCAGCTTCGTTAATGTTGATGCGATCTTCGAGAAGTCTTTAATAAACTTTCTGTAGTATCCCGCCAGTCCAAGAAAACTTCGTACTTCCGTTACGTTCGTCGGCTGTGGCCAATTATTGATAGCCTCTATCTTACTCGGGTCTACTGAGATTCCTGCTCCCGAAATAACATGTCCAAGAAATGCGACTTGATCCAGCCAAAACTCACATTTCTTGAATTTAGCATATAACTGCTTCTCCCTTAGTATTTCGAGAACGATCCTCAGGTGTTGCTCATGCTCCTTAGGCGTCTTTGAGTAAATAAGGATGTCATCGATGAATACGATGACAAACTTGTCTAGGAATGGCTTGAATATGCGGTTCATTAGGTCCATGAATGCTGCCGGTGCGTTAGTCAGTCCGAAAGGCATAACTAAGAACTCGTAGTGCCCGTATCGAGTACTAAAGGCCGACTTCGGAATATCTTCTTCGCGAATCTTCAACTGATGATATCCCGCTCGCAAATCTATCTTTGAGAACACCGTGGCTCCTTGTAGTTGATCGAACAGGTCGTCAATCCTCGGAAGAGGATATTTGTTCTTAATAGTAATCTTATTAATTCTCTGTAATCGATGCAGAGCCGCATCTATCCATCTTTCTTTTTGACAAATAGAACCGGTGCTCCCCAGGGTGAAAAGCTTGGCTGCATGAATCCCTTTTGTAGCAACTCGTCCAATTGTTCTTTCAGTTCTTTCATTTCTGTTGGAGCTAAACGATATGGAGCTTTTGAGATAGGTGCAACTCCGGGTACTAAATCAATCGTGCACTGAATCTCACGATCAGGGGGAAGTCCTGGCAAATCTTCTGGGAACACATCAGGAAATTCTTGTACTATTGGGACTTCTTCTAACTTTGGGGATGAACGTTCTTCTGAGGTCATTGCAAATACGAGGTATGCTTCACATCCTGCCCTGATCAAGCGTTGTGCCTTCATTGCGGAGATTTTGGGAATTTTGCTCTTGCTAGTTCCCATAAAAATGAACGGTTCGTTTCTCTCTGTACTGAACGTGACTGTCTTACGATTACAATCAATCACGGCGCCGTACTTAGACAGCCAGTCCATTCCTAAGATCACTTCGTAATCATTCATAGGTATAATTATAAGGTCTACGGGTAGTTCTCTATCATTCACTAGCACTGGGCATTCTCGTAAAACTAAATTAGTTCGGGTCGAAGCTCCGTGTGGAATAGTTACACTATACTCACAGTCAGATTGTTGAGGCGTAATCCCGAGTCTCGTCACGTACTTAGATGATGCAAATGAATGCGTGGCTCCTGAATCTATTAATATGCATGTCGGTATATGATGGATAGATAGGGTACCTGCTACTACTGATGGATCTGTTTCTGCCTCCTCGGATGTAATCGTGTATACTCGGGCAGGTACAGTTGGTGGCCTGACCTGTACGGTTGTCTGACTCCCGGATGCTTTTCCTGGGCATGCTCTTGCAAAATGGCCTGACTTGCCACATCTAAAACAGCTAGCATTTTCTGAGAAGCAAATGCCCGTATGTCGTCGAGTGCACTTCGGGCAGATTGGTGCCATTGGGTGTCTCCCCTGATTCGGGTTAAACTGCTGAGGCAGTCCGGGTTTGTTCTGAAAATTAGGCCTTGGGCCCTTTGAGACAAATTGCTTCTTTTGACTTCCTCCACTCCACTGTGCCCCTTGTACGAACTTCCGTTTTGCTTTTTGGGCTCGGATGATTCTGATTTCCGCTTGCTCAGCCACTAAAGCCCGTTCAGCAACTTGAGCATATGTAGCTCCTTGAAGCCCGACCATATTTACATCTCGGTAAAGTTCAGGCTTCAGGCCTTCCAGGAAACGTTCAACTTTTAAGGCATCCGTGCTCACCATATGAGCTGCGAACCTGGACAACTGTTCGAATTTCCGGATATACTCCGCCACTGTCATCGGACCCTGGCGTAAGTTAATGAACTCGTTCATTCGTTGGGCCCGTACTGGAGAGGTGAAGTACTTACTCCTGAATAATTCCTTGAAACGATCCCAACTCATTGTAAGAGGGTCTTCGATGGCTAAGATTGTGTCCCACCAGTGACCTGCACTCCCTCGTAATAGAAATGCAGCACACAGGACCTTCTCTTCTTCGGGAATTCTGCTATACTGGAACATGCTCTCTAAGGTCCTTAGCCAATCTTCAGCCGAAGTTGGTCAACCGCATCTTCGAAAGTTGGGGGATTTAACTTCCGAAATCTTTCTCCTACTATTTCTATTCGTTCGGCTTGGGAAAGCCCACTGCTTTGCTGTCCGCCAGTGTTCCGCTGCTGAATTAATTCTTGAATCTGGACGGACTGCTGACGCACTAGTTCAGTAAGTTGGATAATGCCGTATCGCGATTATCAGTTGGTATCTCGGGTTCCTTGCCCCGATTGGAACTGCTACTGCCATCGCTTCTTGTTCTACCCATTCTTATTTACCCTGATAGTCCCTACGGCCAATAAATTATGCAACGCAAACAAGAATTCACAGTAATAGAAACTTACTAGCAAGGCCGCTTCCGTACTTTTGAGGTGTGTACATGAACAGTCTACAGAAACTTCAGCCGAAGCTCTGATACCACCTGTGGCGCCCCGCCATCTACTTACCAATTCTAACGCTAACTTACATGGCTAATGTCAATATAAAATAATTAATACGCGAAAACGTGGGTAAAATTTTTCCTTTTATATAAAGGAATTAGTTCTGTACAAGTTAAAATATTGCTTCCAACCTAAATACATAGGATGGTTCCTATTTGTAACAAAAGAAATTCTAACTTCCGCCCCACGGGTCGCATTCTGTACACACCACCCTCAAAAGTCCCTGGAAGCTTCAAAAGTTAGCCTTGCCGTCATAAGCGATCACATACCGTGGTCGCGGGTACCTACAACACATAAAATATGGGATGAGCTATAAAGCTCAGTAAGTAGGAATAATGCATGCCGTGCACGTGTCTCATTTGCAAAGGCATCCGCGCCAATGCATTCAGACTCTAATAGGATCAAACTCAATCTCATATCTCTCAGGGCCCTCGACTGACTTACTATGCACCATTTTCAGAGCTCAGTTCCAATAAGGACAATGGTCCAGCAATCCACAAAGGGTGACGAACCATGAAATACCAATCACGCATTTCGGCCCAATTCGCACTGGGATGCATGACGGTCCGCCATTCAGCCCAATGGGTACTTGCTGTTCCGCGGACGCTCACGCTGGTAGCCCACTTCGGGGTCGCCAACACCGGAGATACCCTCGGTGTCGCTGCCACCCTCGAATCGCCTCCTCCAGGTCGCACCTACCGCAATTCAGGGCATTCTGTCCAAATAATAAAAATACATCCGACGACGTACCGAGTCGTCATGGTGTCATAGAAGCAGTCCAGACTCAACTATGAGTCGACATCAGATGCCTATATCGGCAAATATCCATCGCTTTCAAGCGACATTATACTATATGCATACGCTCATCTGACCATTCTCATGCATGTCGTGTATGCACGTGTTCATGCTCATGTGAACAGTACTAAAATTCATGTCATGTCATCACATGTAGCAAATAATTCACATAATCTCGTATAAACAGATAGCCACGTAATTCACGTTCGTACAGACAATTTATGTGTTGTAGTTGAAATTCCCACTTACCTGTCGTCCGTAGATTTATTTGCTAGTAATTTTGTGAATTTCCTAATCCCGTCCTTAAACACAAAATTATAGGGTCAGTATTTATTTAATTCAAGTCAACCTATTGAACTATATAACGAAATAAATATTTACGACTTTACGGACTCAAGAAACCCTAATTCGTAAAATATACCAATTCGCAAAGTGGTATAATTCGTTCGATCCATTCGTGACCTACTTAGACTTTATTCAAGTTCGTGAAATTCTTTTCACTTAGTTAATTCGTAAATCACCGTGTCTAGTTCACGAATTCTCTCTAACTCGCCAAATTCATCTAATGCATTATTTTAATGCTATACTTTGTGAATCTAACCTATGAATTCGTGAAGCTTATATATTTGAATCGCTCCGTAGAGAGCTTTATTCAATCGATAGATGTGATCGGGATGTTCTTGATCAACGAAGCCGTCGGGCTGAGCGACATAGACTTCTTCTTTGAGTACGCCATTGAGGAGGCGGTTTTAACGTCCATTTGATAGACTTTGAAGTCCTTATGAGCTGCGTAAGCCAAGAAGAGACGAATTGCTTCAATTCGAGCAACAGGAGCGTATGTTTCGTCGTAGTCAATACCTCCTGTTGGTTGTATCCCTTTGCAACTAGTGTTGCCTTGTTCTTGATCACTTCGCCATCTTCATTCTTTTTGTTCATGAATACCTTTGTTCCGATGATAGTCTTCCCTTACGGGCGGGGAACTAATTTCCACACTTGAAGACGTTCGAATTGGTTGATTTCCTCTTGCATTGCAATTATCCAATCCGGGTCTCGTAGTGCATCTGCTACCTTAGTAGGCTCGTTTTGGCTTAAGAAGCAGCTTAAAAGACTGTGTTGATGTCGTGTCCTTACTCCACGCGAAGGATCACCATCTGATCAACCGGATGAGCTCTAGTCCACTTGCGCTCATGTGGCAAGGCTGAAGATGATGCGCAGCCATTTGTGGGAGTAGGTTACCTATGATCTCCGATTGTTCATTTGTGTGAGGAAGTTCCAAATCAGCGCTAGGAGGGAGCAACTCTGATGATTCTTCCTCAACACCCATGGTAGGTTCTCCATTATTCTTAGGCAAATCTGAATCGGGTGAGGTAGGGACTGTTGAAGAACTTGGTACGTCGGCCTCGTCGGGTGTAGAATTGACGGTGAGAGGCTCAAAGAGGGAATCCAAGTCTTCTACCACAAGTCTTAGCGCTTCGTCTGGTGTTGATTGCTGAGTTGTTGCCATATTTTGTTGGTTTTGTGCCAACACACCAGTGAATACGGGTTCTAAGATGTTGTCTTTAGAAACCATCGGTTTGAGCACGGGTCCTGAGCTGATTGGAGCAAGAGCCATCTGGTTAGGCACGGGTCCTCAACTGATGTGCCCAGAAGCCATCGAGTATGGCACGGGTCCTGAACTGAGGTGTGCAGGAGCCATCGGGTTCGGCACGGGTCCTGAACTGAGGTGTGCAGGAGCCATCTGTTTCACTTCGTGGAACGTGACGTTATTGCTTTCCTTAATCGTGCGGTTGGACTTGATGTATACTCAGTATGCTTTTGATGTTGAAGAATACCCGACGAAGTTGCTTCGAATGCTTTAGGGTCGAACTTTGCACGTTGCTCTCTGTCGTTCGCCACAAAGCACTTGCACCCGAAGACCTTAAAAAATGAGATGTTGGGTACTCTCTTGTTTACGATCTCGTACGGAGTCTTGTTGAACAGTTTGTGAACCACCGTCCTGTTTTGGGTAAAACAGGGGGTATTTACTGCTTCAGCCCAAAGAAAGTGTGGAAGGCCGGAATGGATGAGCATTGTGCGAGCGGCTTCCACTGGAGTTCTGTTTTTCCTTTCCACGACCCCCTTTTATTGAGGTGTTTTTGCGGCTGAGAATTGTTGACTTATTCCAAGTTTCTGATAAAACTCATTGAGGTGATTATTCTTGAACTCAGTGCCGTTGTCTGTTCGAATAACTTGAATAGTCTGTTGCAGTAGATTTTGAATAGTGTTCACGAAGTTGATAATCAAGTCACCGGTCTCATCTTTGGTTCGGAGGAACTTTGTCCACGTGTAGCGAGAGTAGTCATCGACGATAACTAGCACATACTTGCGTCCATTGATACTATGTGTCTGCATTGGCCCACAGAGGTCCATGTGGATTAGTTCTAATGGACGAGAAGTAGCGCAATTTGCTTGACATGATGAGACGCTCACTTCATTTTTCCTAATTGACATGCCGATGCTCCCTTTGTAGTAGTATAGTTGGAAGACCGTTGACAAACTTTTTCGTAGAAAGGCGTTGGAGAGCTTTCATATTCAGATGAGACATTCATTGATGCCATAAGTTGTTCCTCTGAAAATAGTCTAAGAGATAAGGCAAATAGCTGTCGAGGGCCGCACGGATGTCAGGTTTATCGTGTATAGATTTGATTTCCGAAGTTCTTGAAGGAGTTCTGTGTCCTGACTATCCAAAATTCTGCACCGTTCAGCGTGAAAGACCACTTGAAATCCTTTGTCACAGAATTGGCCTATGCTGAACAAGTTATGGCGGAGGCCTTCGACATACAAGACATCTTTTATCGTCAGATTTTCCAAAATGATATCTCCACATCCGAGAATGGGAGCTGAGTCGTTGTTTCCGAATCTTACTTTCCCGTATGGTCGGTCTTTGTAGTTGCTCAGCAGTTCTTGATTCCCAGTCATGTGTGTGGAGCAACCAGAGTCGAGGTACCACACATGATGGATCTGCAAAAACAATTTAGAGAGCCTTTGGTACCCACTTAAGCATGGGACCTCTCAGATTAGCAGATATAGTTTTGGGTTCAGATATGATTCCTGAATTTTATTTGGAGGAGTTTTAATAACCCATTTCACTTTCGTAGAAGTGGAGTTGGGTTTTCCTCTTTAGGTGACTTGGCCTTTTCGGCTTTTGTCGTCCTAGCGGAGATTTAGGAACCCATTTGGGTTGAACCTTGCAGGGAAGGTTAATTTCAGCACGTACAAATGCTTTGGAAGGCTTGACCGAGGAAAAGATCTTTTCTTTTGATAATCTCCTAAGGTGCTTGGGGGACTCAATCTTTACGGGATACCTTAGATGAGTACAGGCATGTACAGTGTCATAAGCTTTCTTTATGGCTGGATCTTGTTTTCTACGGGCTTCCTAGTGGCATTTGTTTCAAAATGATTACTAGTAATTTTTGAAGTAGAGCCTATTTCGAAATTGTCGCTTCTAAAGGTGATCGGCTGAAGTGAACAAGCAGAAGCAATTATCTTAAACGTAGAAATGGCTCTTTTATTACTAAGAGTGTCTTTTATTGTAACAGAAGGAGTAACATTCTTAGAAACATTCAAATCTACTGCCTCCTTCTTTATCTTAGTACTAGACACTCTCGCCTTCGTTTTCAGTGCTGACCCTACGCTCCCTCTAGACGTAGGTGAAGTAGAATTAGCCATAGCACTTTTAACAGAATTATCTTTACAATTTTTATCTTTCAAAGGCGATTTTTCGATTTTCACGCTTTTCATAATAGCGTGTGAGGTAGCTTCGGAGGATGAGAAAGCTTTGAGATTTTCCATCTCCTTAAAGAACTTTTTATTTTCAGCTTCGAAATTCTCACGTTCTCTATCTAACTTTGCCTGTGACGCCTCTATCTGTTTTATGATAGGGGGTTTGTAGAGAGAATTTTTATAATTAACGTCTTTGACTTCCTCGTAGTGTGTTTGAGAGTCAGGAGGTAGAACTTGAACCAAATCATTAACAGGTTTTGAAGATGGTTTCCTATTTTTGTCTCTTTCATTTAGTTCGTTGTAGTCAAAGGGGATTTCAGGCCTATATGAGGATTTTCTTATGGATGAATCGAAAGCATTTTCATATGTCGATTCCGTGTAGTTTCTAAGAGAGGTTGTCACTAACCCCATGTTCTTAATATCATATATTTCTTTCTTCCGTAAAACACGTGGGTTAGTGAAACCTATGCCTTCTATTGGATTATAGAACTCTATATCCTTGGGCTGTTTAAAAATATCGTTTGTTCAGAATGTCCCCTACGCGTAAGAAGATCATCTAATTTCTTAATTTTTGCATATAACTTCTTGCGTTCCTCACTTAGGAGAGCATAATTTTTTCTACCATTAGTTTAGTGGCTTGACAGGCATCTAGTTCTTTACTAAGCTCACTAACCTTTGAGTTTGATATTTCTAGTTGGGCTTCTAGGTCAGTGATCTTAGTGGTAGCTTCGGTTATCCTACAATTTAGGGTAGCTTTCTCATTGAGATTCCTAACCAAGCAATTGTAGTATTTTGCAGGCCTATTTTCTAATTCCTTAATCTTTTCACTATGCTGTCCTATTTGAGGTTGACTAGTCTCTCTAGAATGTATGCTCTTAGTAAGTTCTTCTATTTTAGCACTAGAGCTTCTAAGTTCTGATTCGAGACTATCTATTTTCTTCTCAGACTTAGATAATTTTTCTTCTAACTCTATTGTACTTTTCTGCTTATTTTTCATGTTAGCATACGTAGTTTGTAAGGATTCTATCATGTTAAACACTGTAGAGTTAGGAATCACTGCCACCTTAGAGGATGTGTAAGTTTCATCTTCGTGTGCCAAAGCCAAGTGCATCTTTTGTTCGGAATTTGTAGTCTCTTGCTTCTTTCAGCGTGACTTGGTCTTTGTGGACTTCTTCTTTAACTCCTTCTCAATTAATCGTAGTTGACGCCCAACTTTCAGTTGTTCATCAATATCGGAGCTAAAGTCGTCGGAAGTAGTATCTTCATATCGAGTAATTGAGTAGGTGTCCATTTTGGTTTTCAAAATTTTTATTTATTTATTTTTAAAATTTTGTTGGATATTTGGATCGTAACGTGTTTTGTGATTTGGATTCTTTTTTTATTAGTTTTTTTAAATACTAATTATATTTGGCTTTTAAAAATTTACTTTACGAAAAGATTTTGGTTTATAAAGTTTGATCTAGAAACTAATAGTACAAACCAAAAGCTTTTTCTATAATGTGCCAATTGTTACTGTTTCCGGTCGGGAAAAAAAATTCTCGATTTAAAGTTTTCTCGAGTGAATACGTGGAGCACTGTTTTCGATTGTTAAATTTTTCGACAAGGTACTGTTTTCTAGAAAATAGTTCGAATTTCAAACAGTTATGTATAGATTTACGATCGTAAAAGTTTTGCGATTTGATAAAAAGTCGTCGTTTTGAGATTTTAATATTTAAATTTTTAAAATCAATTTTTTCGATCGCAAAAAGTTTTGTTGGCAAAAGACAAGTTTTGCGACGACAACCTGTAAAAGCAGCTAAACAAAAATTTGCGACAGTAAAATCACTTAAATGAATGAGAATCAATAAAATTGAAAGTTTTGGGGTTAAATTGAAAAATTAGGACTAGATCAGAACTTTTCAGGACTAAATTGAAAACTATTAGGGATCGAAATATACCTGTAGGGACTAAAATTATATTTCTGGGACTTGAATTGCAATTTGCCCTGCAAGTTACTTGTATCTATATATGTATCTATAGGTTTCACGCGAAGAAGAAGGAGAAGCTATAGATTCTCGATCGAAAAAAATTGCAAACAATTTTTTTCCATAGAAAAATTTCTCGACCAAAGAGCTTGACCAACGTTTCTCCCATTGAACCAGTTTCTCGCGTTGACCAAATTTTGAGCGTGAAAGAGAAGATTTTTACGATGTTGAGTGACGAATAGGGGATGCTTTAGGAAGTATTTCGATCGAAACAGAATTGAGACAACGAGTTTCTCGATCGAAGATAGTTCGAAGTTTCAGCAGTGGCTAAGGATTAATGGCGTTGAGAGTTCCTCGATCGAAGAACTTATCCAGCTCGGCGAAGAACAATTTGAATAAGGAAGAACAGAGACCGAACTTGAACAGACGAACAGAGCAGAGACGATGTGCGCAAATGAAAAACAACAAAATCTCGAACCAAAACACAAAATTGTTCAAATTCAGCCTGGGTAATTGATCGAAATGAAGCACTTACAAGAACAAACACTCGATTTATCACACTCGAAGCAAAATCAGTCGAATTTTTTTTTTTTTTTTTGAGGAAGTGGAAGAACAGTCGAGACCTAATTTCAGTCAACGTTTAAAATTAGCAGTGAAATTGGTCAGATTGATCGGAAATAAGCTCATATCAGTGTGAAACACACAATCGATCAACAAAAACAGCAAATCAAATCGAAAATTTCAGAAAATCATATTGAAATTTCTAAGAACAGTTCGACAAGCATATTGACTCAAATCTTCAAAATTCACTCAAAACCATGTTTCGATAAATCAAAATTCAGCTTATGCATGTATAAACGAATCGGTCGATTCCTAAAACATTAGATTATATCAAGTTTAAAAGAATCAGACTATAATTCATCGAACAGTGTCGCAAAGTTGAAAAATCAGTTTCAAAAATTCATAATTCAGTCCAAATTTAATCCAAGTCCTAACACGTTTGGCTCGGATACCAATTTTTAGGTCCCCGTTAGTCAACGCAATTAATCCTAGGCACGAATTCTAAGGAAATCGACAAGAATTGAATGGATTGAATATCGATCAAAAAAGCTTTCGTTGAAGAACTCGAGAGAGAAAACTGTTAGTGTGAGAAGTTTTGTAAGTTTCTCTCTCTAGAAATGAATTCGGCAGCCTTTAGGATCAATTCTCTAATTTTCTGTATTAAGCTCTAATTGTTTACATGTATTTATACCAAAGACACTTGGTATAAATATCAAATTAGTCCTAATCTAAGGACTACTATACAAAACGCCCCTAATTACAAGGACAGCTAATAAAATCAAGCACAATTAAAATATATACTCTACATCTGGAATGTAGATAGATGAATAAATGGGTTTAGCCTGTTCTACAGTGCTTTCCTGAATTTCAGGGCCAAATGGAGACATGTAATCGTCAGAGAGAGTTGTCTTTTTAGTTTTGTAGCTATTATTATTGCAATTTGGGCCCAATCTTTGTTCCTCCGCTTCTGTTCGTCATATTCGGTCACCTCTGTCGATCCTACGAAGGGCATTAGGTTTTCAAGACTCAACCTAAAGCGTTTAGTGTTGTACAAAGGAAGTACTTCATCTTTCATTAGGTTTTTCGTCGCTTGAAACCCCAATCCTTCATGGGGATCATAGAATTCCACATCTTTGGGTTTGTTAAGAAAGTTGGTTTGATTAGTTTGACTCTTTTGATGAGAAGATCCTCTAACTCTTTGACTTTTTTTTATATAGTCGAATGCTCTCTTCAATGATTAGTCCGTATTGAGAAGACACATTTACTCGTTCATCTTCACTGTCACTTAAGTTCTTACACAGACATTGATTTGTTTTTCTTTATCCTCTACCTTTTTTATTAAAGTCTTTACTTTAGATTCAGACAGTGTTAAGGTTTCTTGAAGAATAGCTAGTTCCTCCTGTTGTTTACCTAGTAAAGCGTAATTTTTGTCAAAGTTTCTTTGGTTCTGTATGATCCCTATGATGCATGGAGAGTCCATTGATTCTATGTTCTAGTTTAATGATATTATTTATGGAAGGGGAGTACACCACCTGGTTGGATGAAGAGACATCCGCCCTGTCTGTGTCTATGCCTGGTTCTTTCTCTTCGGAATCATAGTCATTGCTTTTCACCATGAAGGCCATTTCATCCTCCTCCTCGTCAGACGTGTCCTCCAGCCATTCCTCTTCCTCAGCAACAAGAACAATTCCTGCCTCCTTGCGTTGTGAGTTGGAACTTCTTTGTAGTATTTGGTATTTTTCTTCTTAGGTCGGAAGCATTCTGAAGCGAAGTGACCCGGTTTACCACAATTGAAGCACTTCTTTGTACTTCAGCTTTGTTTGTTTCAGCCTCTCCCGGAGCAACGAACTTTTGTTTCCAGCCAGAGGTTCGTTGTTTGTTGAAGGAAGATGATGATTTCATGGCGCTCGTCTTATTGATCGTCTCTGAGATCATAGCTAATTTCTTTCTGATTGATCGAGTTCGTCCCCATATTCTTGGTCTGATTCAGCATTGTCTGATGTGTCAGATTGTATGGCTTGCTTTCCTTTAGAAGTTCTCGAGCTCCTGTGGCTTGATTTAGAGGTCACGAGTGCAATGGGTTCCATGTCGACATTTGTGTTTCCTTTGTTCTTGATTTCTTTGGGATACTGGGAGTATTGAGAGAGGTTATCATGTAAGGAATTAATGTCCATAGCATCTAGACCTTTGTTCTGTTGCTTAACTAGAACTGCAATCCGTTCCCACTCAGGTTGAAGTGTGAGAGGAACTTGATGTTGTGTTCAAGGTTGGAACGTTGGATGTTGATCTTTCTCATCTCGTTGATGATGGTCAGGAAACTAAGATAACTGTCTCGAAGTTCTTCCGCCTCCTTAGCTTCGAAGGAATCATAGGCAGTGAGGATGCTAGGCCATCGATTTGAGCAAGTCTCAACATCGATGTCAACGGTGCGCCTGAGTGGCCCCTGTTTCTCAAGTCATGTGCAAACAGGCGGCACATCAGGAACACTTCCTTCTGATGTTGTGACGGCGGGACGTCTTCGTGACTCCGCAACGTTATTTTCCCCATTCGTGACGGAGGCAAGGCTCAATGCCCGCCTTGAAGAGTTAGCGAAAGACATTGAGGACTCGATGAAACACTCGGTTCATCCACTCGCGACAAAGGCAAGATCCCACTTCATCGAAGAAGAACATGCGGCCCCTGAGTCCACTGATCCTGATGCTAGCCCATGGAACGTCCCAATAGACGAACTTATCGATGTCCTGCTGGCCAGACTCCGCACTGCACTGAATCTCAGCGAACGGGCTTAGGAGGTTCTAAGACAGGGCGAGGTTCCTTTCAACTGTCGAGGCGAGGCCGATACATCGAATCAACCACGTGACGACCCAAAAGATGAGGATGGTCCCGAGGAGGTGCAAGACTAAGGGCCCCAACCTCAACAGTCGCAGCCAAGAGTCAACCTAACACCTACCAGAACCAAATCACCCACAAGCCAAAGCAGCCCTTCGATGTCTCTATCATCTCTCACCCATCCCATAAGTCAAACAAGTCCTTCGATGTCTCTATCATCTCCAATCCTATCCCTTCAGGCAGACTATCCAACACCACAAACTGAAGAGTTGTACGACCCACACGATGTCGTGGAAAATTACATCTTCAACGAAGATTGGATAACTAAACTGATGGATCCAGCCATGGCCAAAGGCTTGATATATAATGCCAGATTCTTCTTGATGAAGGCGAACATAAGCCTAGCTTTTATCGACGATGACGAACTCGAGAAAGGTGAAGACTATGAAGCCGAAATTCCAGAACATCCGGAGCTTCTCAAACACACCGTCATTGACGAGGAATGCCACCCTTGAAGTCGAAGATAAGAGAAGAGGCGAGTTGCCTTGGGAAAATGTCAAAGTAGTGGCTCCATATCTAAAAGAGATTCGAAGAAGAATCTGGAGGAAGGAAGATATGACCAAGAAAGCGGACGAGCTTGAACTTAGAAGTCTATCTCACCTCTCAAGATCAAAGGCCGTTCAGTATCTGCTCTCTCTCTCCGCCGAATACTCATGGTCAAAGGAAAATGAGGTGACTTGGATACTCTTCGAAAAGAAGAAATAAAGAAATCCAGAATCCAAGAAATTCTAGGAGTTAAATAGGATCATTTTGGGGATATTGATATACCTATCTTCATGGTACGGTGACAAGATGGAGCATACGAAGAGCTGAATGAGGTCGATCTCGCCTACATCAGAGGAGAAGCTATTGAACAAATGGCGAGAGACTACAGAACACTTGGAGCACTCAAGACTCCAGAGCTCAAACTAGGCTACTACACCTTGCAAAGATTCATTCTGCGCCAAGTCAAGTACAATTTAACACATGACCTGGAAATGGTGGTAAAGAGCAACATGAAGAAGGTGAATCTCACGAAGCATCTTTCGAAATCCCAGATCCGAGTTTTGGTGAAGGCCACATCATAAATGAAGACGACGATCCATCATTGGTCTACATCAACTATAAAAGAGAGAAAAGACTTATGAAAATGTCAGAGATTCACAAGTTCAGCGACGGAACCCTTCTGATCATTCCAAACAAGCTCAGAAGCATTCTCGAGCAGCTAAGATACGAAGAATACGAAGTTCAAGCAAAATACATGAAGCTGATTGAGGCCATCTCTGAGAAAATATCCTTTCGAAGAAGGTTGCCATTGTATAAGCACTTAGGAATCAGAAAGTCTCCCTACAAATTGGTGAGCCCCACGAGAAGGAAAAAGCAGAGTACGCCAACGAGAGGAAGAGGACACTAAGGGGGAGATTGTTAGGAATTAAATATAGTGTCCTCTAATTTCTTAAGTCTTGGGTTTATTTTGTATTTGTGGGTTATTAGTAGTTTGGGGAGACATATGTTATTTTGTATAAGTTAGCTGACTGGACTTTAATATACCAAATACTTGTGGTATATAAAGCCCAAACTTACCCTAATTAGGATTATCAAAAGAATTCCAAAAGTAAGCCACCTTGTATTTGGGTGGTGGCAACCGCTCAATCGCGTCTACCTTCACTGACGTGGGTAATGGCAACTGCTCAATCGCGTCTACCTTGGCTCGATCCACCTCAATTCCTTTGTGCAATTCCTTGTGCCCAAGAACTATATCTTCATGTACCATAAAATGCACTTCTTCCAATTTAAGACAAGGTTAGCCTCTTCACATCGTGACAGGACAAATGCTAAATTATCAAGGCATGTAGCAAATGTAGACCCAAATTATCTATGAATATCTCCATGAACTTCTCAACCATGTCATGAAAAATAGCAAGCATGCATCTCTGAAAAGTAGCTGGTGCATTACATAATCCGAATGGCATATGTCTATATGCAAAAGTACCATAAGGACAAGTAAAGGTCATCTTTTTCCTGATCCTCAGGTGCTATAGAAATCTTATTATTACCTGAGTAATCATCTAGAAAGCAGTAAAACTCATGTCCAGCTAGTCTTTCTATCTAGGTCTTGCCCCTAGTCTCTTCAAGTAGTTGAAGTACTTGGTAATTGTTTCTTCATCGTGCACCAGTTCACCAAGTTTGAGAGTCAACTCATAGATCTGGACTGATTTCTTATATCATAGTACATCTGATTTATTTTCACCCATAACTCATGCGCCGTAGGGAAGCACGTATAATTTGCGTCGATATCTTCTTCCATGGAGTTTACTAGCCATGTCATACCATAGAATTTCAGCATCTCATGTATCATACATGGGTCTTTGTCCAATGGAGCCTTCTCTTCACGCGTTAAGTAACCATCTTTCCTCGGCCTCGGATATACATCCTCACTGATTGGGATCATCTTAGGAAGTTGACGCCATTCAGCTTGATGGTTGTAATTTGGATGGGATGTGAGTCAGAAATTGTTTTGTGGATGTTTCTCGGGGGTTGTGGCTGGTCAACACTAGAAATTTCAGACATGGTTCTGGCTTAAAGAAGATATGGTCTGAAAAAAAAAATTATGTAGAAATATCGCTGGAGTTTTCTTATGCTCTGATACCAACTTGAAAATGAGGGTTGAGGGAATGAATTTCTTATTACGTGAGGTACAATATATACTACTCTACAGCACTAACAACATCAATTCTAGGAGTGATTCCTTCCCTAATATAAGGAGTAAAATCTTCCCTAATTTAGGGACTAACTAATAAAGCAGCCCACTAATACATATCTTATTTTTATAATTCCTATTTCGACAGCAAACCCATAAATAAAACATCACAAGTGAAATGTTTTATATTAGATATTATTTTCACATCAAAGGACAAAAGACATACCTTCCAGCGTCTGTAATCTAAGAAACGGAAGCAAGATTTTCTTCGACCCCGGTACATGATAAACGTCATCAAGAAAAATATTTTTCTCAACGCCGAAATGCCCCACAATACTCTTTTTCCTTTATGCGGAAGAAATATCAACATTAAATATTCATTTCCGGTTGCATGATGAGAATCGGAATCAACGATCCAATCGTTGCTATAGTCTATCGAAACATTGGCATGCGATTCTTCATGATGTGCAATGGCATTCACTAGGTTGCTCAATGTCTTTTTCATACCGTTTGACTTGTTCGGCTTCATTAGCTTCTTTTGCACTCTTTCGCTTGTGAGAGTTTTACACGACAGTTCCGTTGAATAAGGCCTGGTTTGCCGCACCTTTCACACTTGATTTTCACCGTGCTACTGCACTTAATATGTCCCAGCTTTCTGCATCTATAGCAATTCTTAGAAAAATCTCGACATGGAGATTGCCCATCAATTTTGAAATTATTTGCTGCCATTAGAACCTCCATTCGAGATAAATTTACCCTTTCCTTTGCCATTTACGTAAAGAGCGTCTTTCATTCAAGAAGCGGGCTGCTTATTAGCCCGTCATTTGCTTCACTAGCGCTTCCTGATTTGAAAGCAAGTTCTCCATTTCAATGATTATAGGTTTAGCCCGCCTTTTTATGGAAGAAATGAACGGATAAATTCCTTCCGAAGTCCACGAATGATAAATGGACGTAGACGACCATCAATCACAGTGCCTATGTGTCCAATTCTGAAATTCAGTGCACAAGGCTTTAACTTCCAGAAAATTTTTCTGAATCGAAAGATTACCTTGTATCATTCCAGCAAGTTCGTTATCTATAAATTGTAGCCTCATGATGTCCTTTGAGTGAACAACCGGTCAAGTACTTGCCAGAATTCCTTCAGTGAATTAACCACGAACACGCTCAATATACTCTTTGCTTAGCGATGTTCGCAAAGCAAATAAAGCTTTCCACACTTGATCTTCTATTACCTTCGTGCCTCATAATTTTGCGACGTCATCACCAGAAATAAGATCCGACAAATCCTGACCTATAGATAAGCATCCATGCATCAGCGCCAATAACTATTCATAAATACTGCTACTACCACCATTCATCTTCACACAGGAATAATATCCAACACCTTGTTGTCGACGAGGCTTTGATACCATGTAACAATATACAGCAGCAATAGAAGAAGATCAATAATGAAAACGAAAGAAGAAGCAAAGAGAAATCCAGAAGCAAACTTTTATATAACTGATGTAAGATAGTTTTTACAAAATGTGATATATAAACCTACGTACAGATAAGCATACGATCGAGGTTTCTTAACTGCTAATTGCAAGTAGTTAAAATATAAAAAATCGTTTTCACTAATTAACAATACTGGTTCGTTAGCAGGAACAAAAAACTAGGTTTTGCAAAGTTTAGGAACAAAAATCATCCATTTAAAATTTTTAACACCAATAGTGAAACTTTGATATTTTTAAGCATATTTTTGTCATTTAGTCCGTGTACCTTTTGTTGGTCCCGATTATCACCAACAATACGACGGAGGACGGATTAAACACGCCAAATGATCGAGATTTAGGTTCGGGGCGTGTGGGGCTTGGTGGTGTTCTTGAGGAGACTCTCTCACTCTAACATATGTTTATTTGATCTACACACACAAGCACCCCTAACTATGTGTTAGGGTTTTCCTATTTATACCACAAGTTGGTATATAATAGGTGGGCCTCTTGTGAAGGCCCATTACATGAATAACTAAGAACTAACACAACTAAGAGCTAGCCCAAAGTTTAATAAAGCTAACCAACAAAGATAATATAATGAAATTGAACACTACAAAATATTTCCTACCCGATTATCACCAACAATACGACGGAGGACGGATTAAACACGCCAAATGATCGAGATTTAGGTTCGGGGCGTGTGGGGCTTGGTGGTGTTATTGAGGAGACTCTCTCACTCTAACATATGTTTATTTGATCTACACACACAAGCACCCCTAACTATGTGTTAGGGTTTTCCTATTTATACCACAAGTTGGTATATAATAGGTGGGCCTCTTGTGAAGGCCCATTACATGAATAACTAAGAACTAACCCAACTAAGAGCTAGCCCAAAGTTTAATAAAGCTAACCAACAAGGATAATATAATGAAATTGAACACTACAAAATATTTCCTAACAATCTCCCCCTTAGTGTTCAATCTTCAGTTCAGCGCGGGATATCTTTGTTGGGCATATTGGAGATCTCGATTCCTAGCAATCTCCCCCTACAAGGGATATCTCCTCTTCTTGCGGAGGCATTGATGACTCGGCGAGGACTCACTTGTTAAGATTCTCCAATCTTCTTCTTCTTGGCGCCGGATTTGTCGTCTTCGAATGGAAGTTGTCTGGTTCAGCCTCGAAGATGACTTGTCTGGCTCTAGAAGAAGGTAGGCGTGGGGCGTAAAAAAATGTGCCAAGGCTCCATCGAAATGTGTCTTTCAAGAGCATGGAGCCCGGTCTTCAGAGTGGTCAGCGCAGTAGTGGCGGAATGTGGTGGATGAGATGTGCCATGGCTCCTTCAAGTGTTCCATTATGAACATAATAGCCTGACACATAGAATGTGCGCGGAGGTAGAGGAAGCCTCCGGCGGGGCGTAGTTGGTGGAGGTGGCGTGGATGATGGTTGCTGCTGATGCTGTTGTACGATCTTCAACTCATTTCTTCTCCTTTACTCCCCCTTGAGATGATCTCCGTCTTTGGGATCATCACGTCGTCCGTGGGACGAGTCTGCCTCTGGCGTTGATGGTGGTGATGGTGATGTGGTGTGGCGTTGAGTGAGGCAATCATGTGGGATTCTCAGGAGTAGCAGCATTTGGCTTTCCTCCAAGTTCATTTCGAAACATGGAAGAGGCGGAGCAGCATGTGGTGGCGTAAGGGTAGGCGTGGTGGAGTGGTGTCAGTGATGGGACCTTTTCCTTCATAGATCCTCGTTGAGCGCGGCATGGAATGTGTAAGTTCCTCGCTGATTGCTATGAGTCGGGGCTCCATCACAAAGGGGTAACTAACCAGACGGGTGGTCACAAAGACGCTCCGTCGTCACAACATCGAAACATGTGTCCGATGTGCCGCCTGTTTGCACAGGACAAAAAGAACCGGAGAGTCACAAAGGCTTTCCGTTCGCACGGACGATGAGACAAGCTCGTATCCGTGGCCCATCGACAGTTGTGGTGAGGGTGGCTGTCGTGGGTCTTCCGCTCTCGGTCACAAGGACGTCATCAAGCGTTCGGGCAAGTTCACAAAGAACCTGCGGTGCGTAAAGAGTGTTTGTGTCCTAGAAATTGGAAAATTTTGGTGGGTGAGGACACTAGACTCGACGTGGGTGGAAGAGGTGCAGTGGGAGGCGGGGCACTGCATGTTCAACATCAACCGTCTCCAAGTGGGGCGGTGATGGCTAACGTGGTTCCTCTTATGCGAATGAAACAGCTATCTGCGAAAGGATAGCTGAGTGGTTGGGAGGGGTTAATTGCGCGGTTGGACCAGATGCCGCGACTTCTACTCGGGAGACGAACGAGTCGTCTCCTGTACCTAGGGTGAGGTCCGGGTTGTGGTGAGATATGACAGAGGAGTGCGATCATGTCGTCGTTGGTTCGCAACTCCTGCAAGCGACTTACGTCATCCTCCCGAGATCGTTGATTGATCTTTGCGTGGAGAAGGATGTCGCGCGACCTAGACCTAGACTAGAGAGGCTAGGGTAGGCTCGTTCCTGGGTTAGGATCAGGGGGGTTTCACTGATCCATAGGAACTATGGTGGCGTGGCGTGATCGCGTTGAATGGTGACCACGAGCGATGTCGACGAGGGTGACCCAAAACTGTTGATCTGACACTTCAGGGACTCGTCTGGTGGAAGGTGAGGGCGTAGTGAAGAGCATGGTGGCAGAGGACGTCTCCATGTAGCACACCATGATGGAATGGATGGCAGTGGGTGGACGGTGGAGTCTGGAACCTGAAATCCACATCGTCTAAGCATCGAGATTGAATGACGCGCCCACTGATGGTTGGTTGATCTCTTGTCAACCCTTCTTTGTAGGTCCAGGTTCTGCACGGATTTGTACAGAAGCCATGATGATTGCTCGCTTCTCTGACATCCCTTCATGCACGTGGAGCAATCCGTGTAACGTGCATGATGGGGTTGGTTGCTCGCAGTGCATACCGGTCATGAATGTGGAGCAACCCATGTACCATTCATGCCGGGGATGTGGTTGCTCACGTCGTGTACTAGTCATGTATGTGGAGCAACACGGGTACCATACATGCTGGGTAGTGAAATTGGCATTTGGAAATTCCGCTCCGAAAAGTTTGGGGGTGACCTAAACTTTTTCTATAATGTGTCAATACCGTCCAAGGTCGATCGTTGGGTACGGTGATCGTTGCCGCGTTTTGGATTTGCCATCATCACAAAAACGTCGTCTATACCGAAAATTTTGGCCCAGAAAAATTTATTTCGGAAAATTTTAAAAGTGTAAAATAGACAAAGTCCAATGGCCTTAGAAAATTTTTCTCTATCCAATGATATAAATTTTCCTTAGGCTACAAAAAAAAAATTTCTTTCCATTTTTTTTTGCTCCTTAAAACCTTATTTAATCCGAGGGGGGCCAGAAATTTTGGTGTCAAAAACGTTTAAGTGTAATTTAAAGAGTGATTTTTGCAAGATTTGAAGCTAAAAGGTGTGTTTGGATCAAGTTTAAAGGTTGGGTGCAAATTTCTCGGGGGTGTGCGAAAAATGGTGTGTTAAAATGTGCGTAAAATGTTGTCCCGAGAAATTTCGTTGTGAGAGTGAGTCGCGAAAATAAGGAAATTTCGCATTCAGAGTGAATTTTCGCATATAGCACGGAAATTTCGCATTCAGAGGAAATTTTCGCATGTACTGAAAATTTTCGCATGTCGAGAGAAAATTCACATTTAAAGTAAAATTTCGCATGTATAAAAATTTTCTCAGGTATGAAGCTTTCTCGGTTTGAAATTTCTCAGGTTGAAAAACTTTCTCAGGTGGAAGTTAGTTCAGATGAAATTTTCTTAGGCTGAGAATTTTCGAAGTGTAAATTTTCTCAGTTGAAAATTTCTCGGATTTGAGAAATTTCTCAGTTTTGAATATTTTATGCAGTTTTTGAAAATTTAATCAGTTTAAGAAAATTTCTCGGATTTGAAAAAAAATTTCTCAGTTTTGCAAAACTTTCTCGGGCTTGAAAGTTTCTCGGGTTGATAAAATTTCTCGGGCAGTGAAAGTTTCTCGGCCAGCGAAATTTTCTCGGCTAAGAATTTTCTCAAGTAAGAAAATTTCTCGGCCAGTGAAAGTTTCTCGGCCAGCGAAATTTTCTCGGCTAAGAATTTTCTCGGGTAAGAAAATTTCTCGGCCAAGAACAAAGCATGGGCAGCGCGACTTTTACCAAAAAATGGCTCGTTTTCGCTCAAATCTCACTCAAAATCGACGAAACTTGTTCCAAAACTTCAGAAAAACATTCCTAAGCACATAATCAATCTTTGGGATGTCTAAAAACAACAAAACGAGGTCGAAATCGCCCAAAAACTGAAAGTGACGAAAATAATTTTTCAAGCAATTTTTCACTCAAATCTTGCTCAAAACAAGCAAACCCGGTCGCGTTGTGCTCTGATACCAATTGTTGGTCCCGATTATCACCAACAATACGACGGAGGACGGATTAAACACGCCAAATGATCGAGATTTAGGTTCGGGGCGTGTGGGGCTTGGTGGTGTTCTTGAGGAGACTCTCTCACTCTAACATATGTTTATTTGATCTACACACACAAGCACCCCTAACTATGTATTAGGGTTTTCCTATTTATACCACAAGTTGGTATATAATAGGTGGGCCTCTTGTGAAGGCCCATTATATGAATAACTAAGAACTAACCCAACTAAGAGCTAGCCCAAAGTTTAATAAAGCTAACCAACAAAGATAATATAATGAAATTGAACACTACAAAATATTTCCTAACACCTTTGTTAATGAAATTTAGATATCGTCCTTGTTAATGAAATTTTAGATATCGCTTAAAAAAAACATATTTTTGCTATTTACTGCAAAATGGTCCCTTTTTCTCGAAGGGTCTTTTAAAAATGGCCCTTGACTCAGTCAATGTTAAAAAAAAATAGCCTCGTTGACGTTTTTTTTTTTTGTCAATTGCCTTCATTTTAATTAACCGTTAACCATATTCTTTAAACCCTCGTTAATTAACTAAAAATAAAAGAAAATGAAAAATAAATATACATACAGAATCTGTATATATATAAAAGAAACGAAACTCCATTTAAATGCACAGTAGCACGTAATAATTACTATACCAACCCAGATCGATCCATCCTTTTCTCTTCATCGTTTCTAGAGAAAAAACAGCCTCATTTTCGTCACTAAGTCGAACTCGAAGTCTGGGAAACAAGTCTAGAAGGAAATACCCAGCTCTAACTCTTTACAGTAAGTTTTTTCGTTTCGAATTACAAATTTTAACCCTCGATATTACGTGATTGTGTCTCAAGAGATGATGTTTGGCCACGAGAGTTTCGAATTTCCAGTCGGTAAGACGAAACTCGTGGTCATGCTTCATGGAACCCGCACATATATCCACAAGGGTTCCATGCATTAGATTTGGGGCCCCGCGCATGTTTACACGGTCCACGCACGCTAGTGCAGGGGACTCGGGCATCAGTTCAAGGGCCCCAGGCGCTGGTGCTGGGGTCCCGCGCATCAGTGTAGGGGGCGCGCGCTAGAGCACGGGACCCGAGCATCAGTTCAGGGTCCCCGCACGCTGGTGTCGGGGTGCCGCGCATCAATGCAGGGGGCGCGCGCACTGGAGCACGGGTCCGCACGCGCTAGAGCACGGGACCGGGGCATCAGTTCAAGGGCCCCAGGCGTTGGTGCTGGGGTCCCGCTCATCAGTGCATGGGCCGCGCACTAGGGCATGGGTCCCGCGCACTAGGTCATGGGTCTCGCGCTCTAGAGCTTGGGTCCCGTGCATTAGGCTTGCTCCCGTGCACATGAGAGCTATATGTGTGGGTCCCGAGCATCAGTGCGTGGGTCCACAGCTGATTGCAGGGTCCCGCGCTATATGTGTTAGGGTTTTCGATAGCTGTTCGAAAGCTGTTAGGGGTTTGGAAGCTGTTAAGGCTTTAACTATGCCTAGAAATCACGTTAGCAAACACAGCATCCGAAATAACATTTCGACAACTACGATTTTTGCAAACTATTGTTTTTGCAAACTAGGCTTTCGCAAGTTGTATTGGTTTTCGTAAGTAGGGCTACGGTTCTAATAGATTTTACTTCTATTGCAGGGGGTAATCATGACGATCACTAACATTGTGTTCCAAGTCGAGGGTCAGTGGATAATTGGCGAGGACAATACCTCGAACTGGTGTCCTCTTCCTACTCATAGATGGCAATCAATCTTGGTCGATGAGGAAACATGTACGTTAGATGACGTGAAGGATGAGATTGTGAAGGTTTTGTCGCTATGCAGAGACAATTCTAAACTCACGTTAAGCTACATGCCTAGCGTAGTTTACGATTTCCCACGACCCATCTACATCGAGAATGACTACGGTATACGTGCATACCTTGGTTTTGGTGGTCCACAGTCTAGACCCGTGCTCCATGTTGAGGTTGCGTCCTTTGTCAGTACCACACCACCACAAGCTCATCTTAATGATGAATCGAATTTCAACGTCGGTCTAATAGAGCAGTGCGACTCAAATGAGGAAGTCCATCCCGTGGAGGGTTACATGGGCGACACATCTAACTACCACTCTTACCATCTTTCTGAATACGAGGGTTTTCAAGAAGATCAAACCGACCGTGCGAGAATCAAAATGAGAATGAAGATGATACGTTCGAACAACCCGAGGAACATTATGCTTCGGAAAGTGGTAATGACGATGTCACAATGGCGGAGCATAACTCTCCACATGCGGACGACGCCACTATGGATTTGGGGATGATTCAAGCCTGTTTGTTGGTCAGGAATTTCGGGACAACAAGGAAGTCAAGGACATGATCATAAAGTCACCCTTGATGCGTGTTTCGAGTTCAAATTGGTCCGTCAAATCAAACCATGTACGTAGCGACATGCGCAACCGAATGATGCACATGGCAAGTACGAGCTGCACAGGACAAGGACTCCCCTTTTTTTCTCGATCCAAACGTACTGCGGCAAGCACACATGCGGGGTTTCACGTCATCCCCGTAGACATCGGCAAGGAAGTTCGTCAGTTGTATCACAAGTTCTGTTGGAACATTTCACCGGTCCTAAAGACATTCCGCCACCCAAGTCAATCATGTCGATGATGCAGAACAGGGGAGTAGATGTATCGTACTATAAGGCTTGGAAAGGCAACCAACTAGCCTCGGACGAATTAGTCAGTAACAGGGACGATGGTTACGGTTTAGTTCTGGCCTACTTGGATGCGTTGAGGCAAGCAAACATTGACAACATCACGGATTGGGAGATGGACAAAACGGAGGTTCAAATATATGTTCTTAGCATACGGCGCATGCGTTAGGGGATTTGCATACATGAGGAAAGTCGTATCTATCGATGTAGCTTTTTTTAACGGAAAGTATAAAGGTGTTTTGCTCATTGCTACTGCGCAAGATGGCGATTACCATCAATACCCGCTCGTATGGGGTCTTGCTGACTCGGAGGGAACCGAATCTTGGACGTGGTTTCTCACTAGATTGAGTCGTTTCGTACAGGACAGTAATGAACTCGTTATTATTTTTTGACCGAAACCACGGTATAAGGAATGTCGTCCCTGCTGTGTTTCGAATTCATTTCACGGTTTCTACCTGTGGCACATTCAGCAAAATCTGAAGACGAAAACGCCGGACAAGGGTGTGTGCCCCCATTTTCTGGCGGGTAGCGAATGCCTACACCAAGGCCGAGTGCGATGCACAATACCAATGCCTACATGCGTACATGCAGCTGTAAGACGTTAGACATCGACCGAATTCCTTGCCCACAGCGATTGCTGCTTGTGGTTATGCTAACGTCGATGTGGGTTCACTAGTTGACCCTTATTACAGCTTGGAAATGTGGAAGTTAGCTTACGACGGTACTATATGGCCAGTGTCCGAACACATTGAAAGAAGTGTTGAAATACTGCCACCTCCTCGCGAGAGGCAACGTGGAAGACGACAGAAAAATCTGTTGCCTTCTGTTGGCGAATTTAGCAGGAGGTAAAACCTCTAAATTTAGGATTTCTAATGCATAGATGTAATTATGAGTGTTATGTAATGTTATTTATTTAGATTAAGGTAATTATGATTTTATAATGTAAGAGTTATGAACCGAAAGTTAGGGTCTTAAAATTAGTGTTTTAAACTGGTAAGGGATTGAAATCTAATTTACATAAGAACAACAGGCAGTGGACCCGCGCTTATGCACGAAGGTCGCATGCTTTCACACACGGGTCCCATGCTCATGTGTGCGGGACCCGCTTATGCGCGAAGGTCCCGTGCGTATAACGCACGGGTCCCATGCTCATGTGCGGGGACCCGTGCGCATATTGCTTGGTCCCTAGGGCATAAGTATGGTCCCGCACGTTAGTGTTCCAAACTTGTACAATTACTTTTCAATTATTGGTTGGTCAACTATTTATCTGAAACATGTCAGCCTTGGTTTCATGCGTCATAATGCCTTGTCAAATCTGATGTGCTTTTCGATTTGTGGAAAGGACAGTCAGTCACGGGTTTTAAAAATCGAAGTAGTAATTATAATACAGATATAAAATTTTTTACATATTAAAACTTAAAAAAAATCAACCATGACGAAAAAAAATTAATCTTGACCAAAAAAGTACTCTTAAGGATTTTAGGTATACAAAAACTATTTGATTATTGTTTTGAATGTGACATTGTTGAATTAGTTGGATGTCACAATAATTTAGCAAATTTACATACCAACATCTCGCCTTATGTTGGTGAGTTGGTCATGATGTAACAATCGAAAAATCGTATCTTAGAGTTGCAAAAGACCATAATGATATTATATGACGTATTATATTCGTATTGAGGTTGAATCAAACTTCGAACTTATTTAATCCACTGTAAAATCGCGAAAATTATCGCAGGGACACCGCACATGAGCGTTGTAGTCCGGGCTCATGAGCAGTGGACTCATGCAAGCTGATGCGCGGTGGATGCGCGGGACCCGTGAACTTACGCACGGGACCCGTGATCATGAGTGCGGGACCCGTGAACTCACTGACGGGACCCGTGAGCATAATTGCACCCATGTGCATAAGTTTGGTCCCATGATCTGCAGACCGGACCCGTATGTTGACTAGTCAACAACAATCATTTGTCAATTATTGTCAGCTTATTGTTGTCTCTTACCTTTTTATGTCATATTGTCAGTGTAAGTAACAGTAACGTCAAATCTCATGATGTAGTTTCGATAATCATAAGTTAATCATAACGAAAAAAAATTACTTACAACATTGCTGGCCGATTTGATGTGATAAAAAAGAATTGTTTGTCAAAACTTTCAGATAAAATAATTTACAAGCCAACGTTGTTTTTCATAAAAAAATTTCCTAAAATATTTACGGAATAAAAATTAAAATTACATTCATCTTGGACCAAACCAGGAATAAAGTCGTTATGGAAAATACAAACTGCAAGAAATTTCCTAAAATCTACAATCTGCTGCTGTGTGAGATTGGAGACGTCGTCATCTCGAAACATGAGGCTCATTGCCGCTCGCAACATATGAACGCCGCATTTAATGAATAATAAGGACTGAAACTTACCTTCCTTGCTGCTTGGCGAACTTCGGATGGCGCTTAACTGTCCATTTCTTAAATCGAGTCTTGATGCATCCAATGAAGACCAATATCGCTGGGATTAATACTTGAAGTGACGACAACGCATTGTTAAGGTGGCGCATGTCATTGTCGCAAGACTCGTCGGAGTCGTAAATCGTCATCATCTTCTTCCTCCAATCAGCGACGCAACACCCAATGTGCTATCGTTTGCACTGGGATGACGATGCAATCTGCGTTCATCCATGAGATCGACGGCCATCCATCCTGAAGTCCCCTCGCGTAGTGGGTCCACATAGGAAGCATCTCGTTTACGACTTTTCTGGTCTTCAAGCCTTCGAGTTCGATACACGTCTTGAAGGCGTAAGACATGTACGCAACATTCTTCGAAGTAAAGTTATGCTTATGTTGCATGTCCAGGAATCCTCTCATGGCTTCATTCATATGCTGAAAAACCAAAAAACAAGGGATTTACAATTACAATTCATTGCAAAATTAATGGTCCAAGTGTATATCATGTCATCGAGCCACCTCGTTGGCGTGACGAGATCTTCAAACCATCCTCGTCTATGCTTGTCGACTATGCATTGTACGTAGTCGTCGTCCGTATATCGCGCTCTACGGCCCCCCACATAAGGAGTTTATTGGAAATATGAACGTCCATGGTCGAGAGCCTCACATCCACGTGACCAGTCGAGGGAGGCTCAGTGTGTGGCGACTGCAGCCACCTCGACGGATTTTTCTGCCGCTCCTCCGGAGTCGCCTCGACCACAGCGTTTCCCTTGTCTGCCGTTGTCAGACCAGTCGACTGATGTAATACCCGGGTCCCGCACGTAAGTTTGGCCAATATATATGCATACATTTTATATGCCTTATGTGACTGCATATATGTGTTTATGTGATTTCATGCTAACCGCGATATGATGTATGTCATCATATTCTATGTAACTTGGAAGGTAGTGTTGAGATTTAGGAAAATAATTAACACCTATGTTGGTAATGACCGAATTTAGATAAGGTAACTAAACTTAAATCGAATAATGCGATTTTAATACTTAGTACCAGTAAGAGCAAAATCTGAATTTCCGTTGTAATATATGGGCCGAACAGAATCCATATTAAGCCCAGATAATTAAGATAAACACATGATTACTTTGGGCAAGGGGAAACTACGTCATTCTATGTCCCATCAAAGAAACTAATGCTAACTTTTGTAGTTATCTAAAGTTTCGATAGTATAGATTTAAATAAGGAAGTAAACCCTTTCGACTGTATAACTAATTTAGCCAGAAACTCTAGCTGAAGAAGAACAAGTCGAAATTAGGGAATCAAAAGAAAAAGAGTTCACAAGTAAACCGAGAATTCAACGTGAAGGTAATGATCTCAACTATAATATCTAAAAGATTTTTAAATCTTTATTTTAGTTCTTTATGTAAACTAAGAAGAAGATATAGGGTGTACGATTTTTCTAGTTGGTAATTATTTGTAGGGGAAATTATAATTCTTATGCTAGTTATTGATTTTAGGGACTAAGTAGGAATCATGTTAAAATGAGGTTAAGCGGATATATAATTGTGGTAACATAGAAGTCTAGTAAGTTAAGAACTGGATTTTGAAGAAGTAGACAGCTTCAATAGCTTTCGATCAATTATAATAAGCCCTATGATATAAGCAATCGGATGAAATGAATTGAGAATATAGGGTTTCGAACTAGTTAGGGTTTTCTGTAGTCTTCAGGTCGAGATTTAACTATAATAATTGAATTCATATGTTGTAATAATAGCTCGACATTGATAGAAGAGCTTGAAGTTTATTTTATAATCTGTTGATCAAATTCGAGATAATCTCGAGATGGAACTGGAAGTATATGTCGAGTGCTGTGTGGTTTAAACATTGATCATTCGAGAATAACATATCGAGATGTATATATAAGCCATATATCGAGATTTCAAAGTATAAATATCGAATCATAAAGGGTATGAATAATATCGAGGTTCATGTTAGAAACATATCGAAATTTTTGTTTATAATTTCCAGATACAAGCTCGAAATCTTGTTATCATATCTCGATATGTTGAATATCGAAATCATTTCATATGGCTTTATGCCGAGATCCTTGTCAAAATACCAAGATATAGCTCGACATTTTTAGTGTGTAATATCGAGATGTATCATGAACTAATTCCAAGATAATATATCGACATTTTATTAGGTAATAATCTCGAGGCTAGCTTGTAAATTTATATCGACATTATGTTAAACTTTGAAATGTAATCTCGACATTTTGGTTGCAACCCCAACACACATCTCGACATCTACACAATTTTGGTATTATCAAACCTCGAAGTTTATATATATTGTTTAGTCAATTTCGAATTCATGTAAATAATACTACGAGATTTTAGATTTATGTTATATCGAGATATATTTTAATTCATAGCGAGATATATATTAATAGTATTTCTCTGTTTAAGTTAAGATTCTAAATTTTAGGGTTTCGAAATTTTGGGAGTCGAAACTAGGGTTTTCAAACTAAGCCAATTTCGTGAAATTAAAATTTGACTAACAAACCCTAATTTTATATGTTTCTATATTTAGGATTCGAAGATTAGCGATTTACAGTACGATAAGATTAAATAAGCTAAGGACACCAGGTAAGTGGGAATCAACTACAACACATAATTTATTTGCATGTGCTTGAATTACGTGACTATGTGCTTGGGTGTTTATATTATTACGTGAATTATTTGACATGCTTCTGCATGATAAATAATTACGGTATTAATTCACGTCGCATATTCATATGCATGCACGATGCACTTGGGGTTTTATCGCTTGAGGGCGAATGATATTTGCCGATGTAGGCATTTGATGTCGACTCGCAGTTGAGTCAGGGCTACTTCTATGGCACCATGACGGCGTGGTGCGTCGTCGATTATATTATATATTTATTTGGGCTTCTGCCCTGTTTATTTTATTTGGGCTGATGCCCTGATAGCGGAGGGATGCGACCTGGAGGGTGCGACCTGGGAAGGAGCGACCTAGGGGGAAACCCTAGCGTAGGCTAACCAGCGTAGGCTAACCAGCATAGGCTACAAGCGTGGGCTACCGCACGGTAGAGGGGACGACCTGGGAGGGTGCGACCTAGGGAAACCTAGCGTAGGCTACCCAGCGTAGGTCGCTGCCACGATTATCCGTGTTGGATTAGAGCTCTTTATGGTGCATAGCAAGTTAGCCGAGTGCCCTGAGAGATATGAGATCGAGTTTGATTTACGAGGTGTGAGATGCATTGGCGCGGATGCCTTTGCGGGGTTTCCACGTTCACGACATTGCATATTCCTACTTACTGAGCTTTATAGCTCACCCCTTACTTTATGTGTTGTAGGTGCACGCGACCACGGTACGTGATCGCTTTTGATGGCAAGGCTTACCTTTTGAAGCTTCCAGCGACTTTTGAGGGTGGTGTGTATGTAGATGCGACCTGTGTGGCCGGGCGTTAAGAGTTTTCTTTTGCTGCGCACTTATACACTTCCCATGTATATAGGGTTGGAGCGATATTTTAAGCATGTACAGGATGAATTCCTTTATATAAAAGGAAAAATTTAATACGCATTTTTGCGTATTGTTTACTTTATATTACATTTAGTCACGTAAGATAACGTTAGAAAGGTTAGTAGATGGCGGGGCGCCACAACTGATCCCAGACAACGCCTCTCCAAGTCGATGGGTCTACCTCGTAATACGTCTCGCTCTGTCGGTCGACATCATCGTCCCATTGAGGTGCAACGTAAGACACCGAGTCCCATCCACGGCCCCATTCCCATCCCCACGTGGTCGTCGAACTAGGTGGATCCGGTCTCACAAATACATCCAACGCCACTTCGGTCGGCTCGTCGCCTACGATGCATATTAAATTGCAAGTTACGTCGTAAGTTAAATTTGAATTAGGAGTAAAGATAGTTACCATGATACGGCGCGTCGGTATGTGTGCCTGGACCGAATAAATTCGTCCAGTCGTCCCGAAGCTCTTGCAACGACTGCGCAACTACTCCGATGCTTTCCCCAAATCCTTGCATCGAGTTCAATCGCTCCTCGTACGTCTTGGTGCGTCGAGCGTAATCGTCTCGGAATTGCGAGAAGTCATCTCGGAATTGCGCAAAGTCGTTTCCGAACTGCTCGAACCTACCGCTAAGCGTGTCGAACCGATCGCCAAATTCATCGAATTGCTACGACGAGGGATACCTAAACCCGTGTCATGGCCCTGCGTGTGGCGGCGATCTTGGCGGCGTATCGAAATGGCCTCCGTGAATGGACAGCGGCACATTGTCAGATGTCATACCCCTCTCTTCGTCTTGTCGTGATCCGATAGAGAGCTGAGGGACGGACTATGCCTCATAATTGGCTTATATTGCACGTGCCGCCCGCCGAGTGCACGTAACGTACACTCCGTCCATGAGTAGGGTCACCCACCCTGTCGTACACATCGTCTCGCTCACCGCCGCCCAAGTCGCTGTCCCGAAGATAGCCGTCCTGCGTCTCTTCTCCGATCGACATTAATAACCCTCGTACTTGGGACCCATGCGCGGCCTCGGTAATAGCCGACAACTTCGAACATCCCTTCCTATGCCACTCCTCCGTCACCCACCGACATATACGCGGCCATGCATTACGTGGCCTCGCATGCTCCAACTCTCTAACTTCAGCGTATTTCTCAGCGAGCTTCGGTTCGCATTCTTACGCTAATATCTGAAAATCAAAGACACAAACAATCTTAGCAACCAGACGAAACCCTAACCTCGCAAGATCATTCAAAGATAAAACCCTAACCTGAAGTGGATGTACGAATCCACTGACCAACAGACTCTCCTTAACTTCCTTTAGATCTCGTTTCAGCGACCGTACTGCCGCTTGGAAAGCCACGGTGCCCCAAGGGTAACCGTCGAAGGATGCCGAGTCTTCGACCAAATAAACAATCCAAGAAGGAAGGGTGGTATCCTTCTTTGAACGTCGGGGCAGCAAGACGGAGCCGGCAAAGTAGAGGTTCGCCAACTTCAACTTCTCGTCGTCGACGCGAACCGTATCGTTGGCAGCCAACTCCTCCAACCGCTGCTCAACGTTCGACAAACGAATCGTCACCGCCGCTTTTCTCGGGGAAATGTCCCTGGACGAATTGCTCCCGGACGTTTACTGCCGGTTCGGCTGCGAACTTCAGACCCGTGATTAGGCAATACTCTGTTTTTGAAAAACAGAGTGGTTTCTTCCCGATGATCATCCAAAGTTCGTCACGATCGTGAAGCTCCGTCAGTCTCTTGATGAGATACCACAACATCTGCGCTGACAGATTGAAATCGGCGGCAACGTCGACGAGCCTGCCGAACGGACTACCTTCCTTAAACACTGCCAGCTCATCCTCGTTTAGCCAGTCGACAATCTTCTGGCTCGCTTCACAGTAGCGTGACGTGATATGTAGCCGGCAATCACGATCATCGTTGCCTCCGGCAATTTACTTCTTTAATGTAACCTGAAAAAAAAAAAAAGAAACTGTAAGTTAGATCTAATGAAATAAGCTATTTAAAGCACAGTCCCTGCAATGCTGCACGGGGACCCTGAGCTTACGTACGGGTCCACTGCCATGCACCCACTGCTCCACAGCGCCCTCAAGTGGGACTCTTAGCTATGCTGCGCTGGGGACCCGTGCGTGCTGCGCAGGACAACTGCTTTTATGTGCGGGACCACAGCACTTGCACGCATGGGTCCGCAGCACTAGCAAGGGTCCCTCGCTAGCCCGCACGGGTCCCCAGCACAGCAAGCACGGGTCCCGCGCATGTTGCGAGTCCCTCCCTCACTAGCGCACGGGTCTCCAGCACAGCAAGCATGGGTCCCGTGCTTATGCGGGCGGGTCCCGTGGTATGCTTCCAGCGCGACAAAGCACGGGTCCCCTCGCACGGGTCCCGTGCTATGTTGCGAGAGTCCCTGCGCTGGCATGCACGGGACCCCAGCGCAGCATAGCACGGGACTCCAGCGCTAGCAAGCATGGATCTCATGCTTATGCTCGCGGGTCCCGTGCTATGCTTCAAGTGTCCCTAGCGCGACAAAGCACGTGTCCATTTTCGTGGACCCCTGCGCTTTGCCCCATGGGTCCCCTGCACTTTCACACGGATCCCTGACATTCAAAACACGGGTTCCCTACCATTGCAAGCACGGGTACCCTGCAATTAGCATTAGGGTAGCCTGCGGCCTCAAATTAGGGTCCCGTGCGATTGGAGCTTCAATTGCCGACTGATTCTTCATAAATTAAAAAAGATTACATTAACTGTTTGGGATCTCGCCTGAAATGTCATGGATTCGGAGCTTGAAATTCGACTGTGAAGAAGGGTGTAAAGAGAAGAGGGAATTTTGATCGATTTTGCAAAGGGTCCGTGAACGTGAAGTGAAAGGGTTAATGGGTGCTTTTTTATTTACTGTTTCCTTTTCAGATTCTACAGTAAACTCTGTGAAAAGCTGTAATTTTTGTTAAGTGTTGTTGATTGCCATTAAAGAATGGTAAAATAGTCTTTCACGCAGAGTAGTAAGGGCACATTGGTCTTTTACAATTTAAGAGGCAATTTTTTTTAATTTTGTATATGTCAGAAGGCTATTTTTTTGAATAATCTATGAAAGAAACATTTCTTAATGAGCAAAATGGCGAACAGTGTGAAGGAAGATAATTGATGGGATTCACTATTCAGTAGTCCCCACGAGCTGAATAATCGGAGTCTGAGCGAATTTATAATAATATAATAATAGAAAAAGTTTACTGATCTGACCGTGATTTTTTCCCTCATTGGTTTGATTTTTGTCGTATTTTTAGTGTCTTCGTTAATAATTTGTTTTTATCTGGTTATTGGCGTGGGTTCCACAGGATTTATCCCGTAATTTCCTCGGGACCCACCACCCTATCTACAATTAATAATTTTGAGTGATGTTTTCACATATTATTTACTTTTTTTTGCAAATACAGTTTTAAATATAATTTATTTCCTGCAATTATGATTTTTTCCCGATAAGTCAAGAAACGACGCTGGAGGTCGAAAACACGGCGCAGGGAACGCATGGCTGTGCGCGGCGCAGAGAGCCGCCAAGGGACACGTGTCAAATAAGAATGACACGTGGCATCCACGTAGTTTGTCTTGTGGGGTCAGCACTGACCTGACGAAGACGGCATACACATTTCTCAAACCTTGTGGAAACAAGAAAAGGTGGCAGCGCAATAGCCGACATGCATCGCCTTTTTCTATCGTCTCTTCCGAAGCTTAGAGAAACGAATCCACTATCTGTCTGTCCAGCAAATTCCCCTCGAGGTTCTCCTCCGTATGTAATTAACTATTTTATCTTTCTGTTGACCGTCGATAGTAATTATCCGGAGCTGTGATTGTGAATCGGCGACTTATTTGGCTTTGAATCGCGTGAAATGTGATAGGATTTGTCGCGTTTGTGCTGATTAATTAGTCGCTGGTTAGATGTTGACCTCTGATTTGAGTCGTTACTGATGAATGTGCTTTGATTTAGCTAACCTTCTCTAGCTGTATTGTTAGCCGTGCGTTGATGCATTTGTGCAAGTGATTTACAGGCTTCCTTCTCTTTTGTGTTCATAGCATCCTAGGAATTCAGAGATTGAATCGAGGAATCTGATGAACGATGAAATTTGGGAAAGATCTCAAGAGACAGAAGGTGCCTGAGTGGACTGATGCGTACGTGGACTACCATAGGCTCAAAAGAATACTGCACGAAATACCGAATCTCGAACGGCCCAAACAATCTACTAAGTTATCCAAACGGTCGATATGGTCGCTGCATTCCAACGGTTTGACTTCTCGCACTCGCAATCATGAGAAAGCCGGCGATGTTGAGGATCAGAACCAGGTGATACATGTGCAGACGGTGCCACGGGACAACTCGACGAGGTTGTACAGTACGAGGTTACTCTTGGCACCTGAAGAAGTGGATGACAACGAGAGGAACTTTTTCGAGAATCTTGATGAAGAGCTCAACAAGGTGAATGGCTTTTATAAGGACAAAGTGGGAGAAGTTATCGGCGAAGCTGAATCTCTTCAAAAGCAGATAGAGGCTCTTATTGCCTTGAAAATCGAGTTGATGATGCCCGACTCTGATTTACCCAATGCTGTGGAGCACGCTACTTCTCCAGATCAAGTCGAGAATGGTGCTGCTGGTTAGTGATGAACCAGCATGTAATTAGCCAAACAACAAATGTCTCTTGATCTTCACTATTTTGCCTGATTGTAAATGAGTTATGCAGAAATTGGCTTGGGCTGTCAACAAGAGGCTTCCAATAATCCTTCCTCAGAAAATTTGTTCAGGGATTCGAGAAATGAGAGTGGAAATGTAGATGATCACGAAAAATTGCACTCAGAAATTCTTGATCGCGTAAAGATTGCTAGCTTGTATGATACTCCAGTATCAGCAATAACAGGAGTTTTTAAGGACGCGACAGGAAACAAATTGCGTTACAAAGAAGCTGAAAGGAGGTTGAAGGCTGCTGTTATTGAATTCTATCAGAAGCTGTGCCTTCTGAAGCATTATAGGTATGCGAAAACTTTGAACTTCAATTGTTTTTTGAAAATTTATATGATTGTGCGTTGGCGATATCATTTGCTAAATGGGAAAAACAGCTTCATGAATCTTGCTGCATTCTCCAAGATCCTAAAGAAATATGAAAAGGTGATTAAGACTCTTGCTCTATATGTTTTTCTTAATGGGATTGTTGCTCATTTAATAATTTTGCAAAATAAGATGCAAGTTAAAAAATGCGTTAATTTCATTGTTTAAGCAGATAACTTCGAGGAAAGTTTCCAAGTCGTATATGGAGATTGTAGAGAATTCTCCTATTGGAAGTACTGATGAGGTCATTCCACAGTTTTGGATGTTTCAGTGTAGAAAGTTCAGCTATACATTTGTGGGTTATATTATTTATTAGTATGGTTAACCCAGGTCTTCTGTTTTATCCCTCACAGATAACAAACCTTATACACAGTGTAGAGGATGTTTTTATCAAGAACTTCACGGATTCGGATCGTAGAAAAGGCATGAAGCTCCTGAGACCTAAGAGGAAGGTAGAGAGGCATCGTATAACATTCCTCTCAGGTTAGTGACTTCTGTTATGGAGTCTCCTGCCTTCATAAAACTTAGGATTGATTAATTATGTATCAGTAAGAACACATATATGTAGAAAATGAGGAGAGCATAATAATAGATGCCTTGGTGATTTTCAGGTTTCTTTTTTGGCTGCTCAGTCTCTCTACTAGTTGTCGTGATTCTACTTATTCAAGATAGAAAAGTAATGCAGAAAAAGGGCACCACGTTGTACGTGGATATTGTCTTCCCACTGTACAGGTATAGATGACATTTTATCATGCATATATCACCAAGTGCGAAAATGATTAATTGTGCTTTATCTGTATCCTTGTAGCAATTACATTGTTGATGCTTTAAAGTTATATTTTGGTGGGACATCTGCAACAGTGTTCTGATATGTCAACTTTTTGCAGCTTCTACTTATATTTAGTCCTTCACATGCTTGTCTATGCTGTGGACATATATTTTTGGAGGCTTTTCAAGATCAACTATACATTCATTTTCGGGTTCAGACCGGGAACTGAACTAGGCTACCGAGAAGTCTTTCTTCTCAGTAATGGTCTTGCAGTGTTAGCTCTAGGAACTCTTCTAGTGCATTTGCACTCCAAGACGGATTCAACTACCCAGCACTACGAAGCATATGTTGAACTTCTCCCTTTGGGCTTAATCATCGTGAGATTTTGAGCAATCACTTACCAGTTACTTCGACATTTATTACATATATATATATATATATATATATATATATAATATATATATATAATATATATATATATATTTACACTTGATCTGACTCATCTCATAATTTATAGGTATTACTTGCTATAGCTCTTTGCCCCTTCGATATTGTGTTTCGTTCAAGCCGTTTTTTCCTTGTCAAGTGTCTGTTCCGCTGTACTTGTGCACCTCTTTATAAGGTAACTGATACAGAGTGATACAATCAATCAATTTAGTCAAACCCGTCCAAGTGAGTTGAAATTTGATTTAGTGAAACAAAACTGCAGGTTACAATGCCTGACTTTTTCTTGGCAGATCAATTGACTAGCCAGGTATATTACTACATTGATGCTTTAAGCTATTCTTGTTTTTATCCTTTTAATTGAATTCTCTTCTATACATACCACATTCCTGTTCTGACTGCAGATTCAGGCTTTAAGAAGCTTTGAGTACTACGTTTGCTTCTATGGCTGGGGAAGATTGCTTCATAGCACAAATGCGTGCAACAACACTAAAAGTGGCTACAGGGCGTTCTACTTTGTCATTGGGGTTGTGCCATACTGGTTCCGCTTTTTACAGGTTATATATTTCACGTTCTCTTGTGGGCGTAGCTTTTCGTGTAAAGAGGCAGTGAGGTTTAACTGAATCAGTTTTTGTTTAGTGCGTTCGCCGTCTGCTTGAAGAGAAAGACACGTCGAACATTTACAACGGTTTGAGATATTTCTGTACAATTGTAGCTGTTGTCATAAGAACGACCGTTGAACTGAGAAACACATCAACATGGAAAATCTTGGCTCTGGTGAGCTCGGCTATAGCTGTCCTAGCAAACACCTACTGGGACATCGTAGTTGACTGGGGACTTCTGAGGAGAAGATCAACGAAATTGTTACTGAGGGACAAACTCATCATTTCTCGTAAATATGTCTACTTTGGAGCTATGGTAAACTCAGATTGTCTTAATGAAACTTCTATACGGTTTTTGTGTTGATCGATATAATCCCTCCTCGATTTCCAAGTGCAGATATTGGATGTAGCTCTTAGGTTCGCTTGGCTGCAGATTGTCTTCTTGCTTAGCTTGCACTCACTGAAAGGCAAAACGATATCAATGTTATTTTCATGCCTAGAAATCATCCGGCGTGGATTATGGAACTTCTTCAGGTAGTTTAGCTTCGGCAAAATGCTGCTAGTTGTGATGATTCTATTTCCTATATTTCTCTGACTGAATATAATGCTTGTAGCATCTCAATTCTTGCAGGTTGGAGAATGAGCATCTGAATAATGTTGGGAAGTACCGAGCATTCAAGTCTGTACCGCTTCCTTTTACCTACTATGATGAAGATGAAGGTGATGAGGACAGTAGCGGAGATGGAAACAAGGACTTGTAGCCTCAACCATATTACTCGAGCATTCATCAACATTTTCACAAGATTTTTGCATTTTGCAATGCGGCGCGATAACAAAGTAACAGCGTAATCACTACCCTGTTTAAACTGAACTATGCCTTTTCTGCTATGAAAAAATTTTCGTGTTATATTACATATTCAGGATGCCAAGAAAAATAGCAAATATAGTGCAAATACGGTACACTATATCATGTGAAACACTAGCACTGTTGCAGCAGAATATACGGACAGAATGAATTAGGGTATTATGGTTTTAAATAAGCATGCTTCTATCACGGGATTTCGAGGCAGAATAGGCCATTGAACTAACATGTATTATCTGCTGTTTAGCTAACAGAAGCATTCGTGTGGAAGTTCATAGACTATATGTCTTCAGGTTTATATGAACAAAAAAATGTACGTGTATAGACGGGGAGAGAGCTCATCCTGGTCCGGTTCTGATGTGTATCAACAATTTGACGAGCATCCTTAGATGTAATCGGTACGTCTTTCACGTGAATTGATTTTAGAATGGCGATTATCGTCCAATATTGCGTCAAGTAAAATTGAAGGTCATTTATCTTTTGACCGTGCCTTCAGTGTCCTTCAACCACTCTTTCCATTTTTCGGTAAAGACAACTTGCAACATAAACCATGCATTGAATATATATCTATGTCCTTCTCAGAACCCAAAGATCGTAAGATCGATGCCGTTCCTTCGTAGGTAAAGGGGCATAATCACTGATATCTCCTCTGTGGATATTTCATTTCCTCTCCACCCTGTAAATGCATACCTGAGCCGTATCATATGGGACATATGAGTATATACATATTATGTTGATGATATAAATGCGCACGCACACACACACATGCATATACATACATAACTCAGTTGTTTTAGCTATTCGGCTTCCAATTGGGTGCAGCCGTGACTCAACCCAAGAAAGCTAGCATTTTCATCTCATATCTCAAACGTAGAGGCAGCTGAGCTAAGTTTCCATTTTGTCCGAGTATATATGAGTTAAGTTGTTTCCCAACTTCTCTATCGCAGGAGTAAACATCACTGCCTGGGAAACAGAAGCTCAAGTACTACTAAGATCCCGTTGTTTTGCGACACACACTTGCTTGTCGAGGATTTTTTATGAAATGCTCGCAATTACGAAATGCTCGCATATTAAAAATATTTAAACAAATATTGTTTTAATAAATTTTTTTCTTAAAAAAATTCCATATGCTACCAAGAGGAATCGAAATCTGGACATCTCACCACAAATGACGATATTCGCGATACCACTCGGCTAGAGGCATTTTGTTGTATATTTTATTATTTTTTAAATATCTATAATAGTATACGATTAATGTAAACAAAATTGTGAATAAAAATAAAATACCTCACTCGTGACATCATCTCGACTGAGGTTGATCGTTGCCGGAGAGCGCTCGTGCTGATAACGTGTTATAAAAATATTATTGTGATTAATATTTTTATTATGATAATATAATTATAGAGAGAAATATTTAGAGAGAGGAAGTATGAATAATTTCAATACTTGGTGTGTTTTACAAATACAAGTCAAGGTGTCTATTTATAGGCAAATTTCTCAAATTACAACCATAGAATAAAATATTATATTCTCAGAAAATAATCACATCTAATTTCTAAGTTCATCATCTACTCCATCCTTAATTAACGATTCCAATTTCATAATATTCTTGTATTTTTAGCTAATCAATTCATTTTTTTTTTTTTTTTTTTGAATTCATTGGAAAATCTTTTATTTTTTCTATTTTTTAGCTCAATGATTTGGTTAGTTCCTAAACTATCTTTTTTCTTTGTTTCAAATTAACCGACTTTACATACATCGTTGTTTTGTTGGCTTTTAAGTGCGGCTAGAATCTTTTACATTTTGTTCAATAAGGGAAAAATCTGCTCTGGATTAAAAAATGAGAAGAAATCGATTTAAACTCTTAACAATGTGAGAGCGAAATATTAAACCGTTAAGAGCGAATAAAAATACACTTTAGTATTTAGAAAACCTCAACCACATCATCTAAACGACATACAACGCACCACCAAATTTCTCCAGTAGAGCAGTAAGACTTAACAACAAAAAGCAAGCATGGGTCAGTAGATAAAGCTCAAAGAAGTAACCATTTGTGCTGCTACTCAGTAGCAGATATTTCTTTCAAATTACCATAATCTTCATTAGGAAACACCTCAGATTGCAGAGAAGGAAACATCTTATTCACATGAAGCCAAGTCTGCTCCCAGACATTATCACCTCCGAGGGAATTCGTCTGGACAAGGATTGCCTTCGCCTTCATCACGATCAACATGTTCTTTAAAAGTTCAGGCACCAACTCGTGAAGCTTCTCGCCCCTCTTCAGCTTCAGCTTCGCATACTTCTCCATGCGGCCAATCACATTACGCCACAACTTGCAGAAGCTTGACATCCTCGAAAGATCGTCCAGCAAATGCAAAGTAACTTTAGAAAGAAGCTTCAGTGCCAGAACGAGCGTACCTTCCATGTTACGGTACTCTTTCTGAGCCTGAGAATTTCCCTGGGCAATCTCTGCCAAGTCGTCGAGCATAGTGAATATGACCATATCGAAGCACTGTGGCCATACGCCCAAAGGAAGGTGGACATCGTTCGCTTCGATCAAGCACCTCTGCAACGAAGAAAGGGCGTGATTTCGAACTTCTTCTCTCTGGTCGAGGCAGACCTTTCGCAATCCCTGGACGAGCCTCAGCCACATCTCCCCAATATCTTGGAACATCTTCGTCGATTCTGTCTCAGCAGGCATGGCTTCTCTTGCATTTTGAGCCCATTTTGCCAGACAAGAAGAGGACCCCGCCATGAGATCCACGGCGCTGACCGAACGATCGGTTTGACCGACGCGAGACTCTGCAAATTGCCTAGCAGCGTCGATGCACGCGGCGAAATTAACCGGGGACAAGTGGGCCCCATCTGTCATTATGTACGACAAAGCTTCGAATCCCGACTCAGAAGCATCGGGGTGCCTAGCAGTTATCGAAAGGAGAGAAGCAACGGTTCGCCAGCCAAAAGGAGATTGGATATGAGAGGCATTCGCTCTCACCAATCGACTCACCTCTTGAGTGATCTGCTCGTAGTATTGGTCGGCGACTCGCGCGTCGAGTTTCAGAATTAGCTGAAGCGATCTCAGAAGCTCGTCGGCCAGACACTCCTTGTACGGAATCAGCCTTTGGCAGATACGCAGAAGCCCGAAAATTGCCTTCTCAACTAAGGCACAGGCAACCACAGTGGATTGGACGATATTAGCTATGTGCTCGTAAACGCCTGGCCAGAGATGCCCAATTCTGTCCCTGTTGTTCAATGTGATGGCTATGAGCAGTTCCAAGCAGAAGACAGCCGTGTCCTCATCCTCGGGCGAAGTGTTGCTACCCTTCTGCGATCGCCCAGCTGCCCATATCAGAGCCCTTGCGAGCTGCAACAGCGAATCCGTCTTTAGAAACTTGCTTTCCGTAAAAATGCTGTCGATATGGCACTTTTGGATCGTCTGAAGCGTGCGCTGATGAGCGGCGAGCTGTTGTTCGGTAGGTTGAGACCTCGGGTCCTCAGCGTCTAGAGACAAAAGCTGGCTGAATCGGCCCATAAGTCCAGACGATCGTCGAGGCGTACCAATGGAGTGAAGCTGAGCAGAAGATAATGAATTCGTGAGAGGCTTCCCATGACTATGATCAGAAGAAATCTCCGAATCTTCGGCAGCATCAGTAGCTACTCGAGCGGGTAATAGCCCCAGCTTGTGTAATCTCAAGATACAATCAAGAATATTTCTCCATCCACTGCGAATAAAGTCTCCGTATCTATTAGCGATGGTGAAAATTGTAACGGTGGCCATTCGAGCTTTTGCATCGTCGCCAAAGGCCTGAACGGGCTCCTCGACGGACGAGGGATTCAAAAGGGATGTGAACTTACACAGGGACACGACCAAATCGTCCAACACGTCTTCGAGGTGATGACAAGCAGATATCTTTGCAATGGCCAAGAATCCATCGATGCACGTTTGGTAAACATCTTCGTACTCAGCATGGTCGAACACCACAGAGATTGCAGCGATACTCGGGCCTGACATGGCAGTAAACATATCTTGGTCAAGGCGGGATATAGAGTCTGCGACGATGTAGGGAGGCGTCTTTTTAGACTTGTGGATCAAATCAATCCATCGGCTAGGAGTCATTTCTGAAAATCCAGCTCCTTGTTCTGGCGTGGTGCGAATCTCGTTCTTGCATATTGAGTAGTACAGTTCAGATAGGAACTCACGGGGGAGATCGTTGCCTCCGTTGATGTGACGGTTGTTTCTGATAAAATCCTCCTCGGTCATCTTCTTCTTTACCTGTACGTTGTGCTGATCGGTGTTAAGCATGATGAGTGAATACGACAACAGAAGAGCAGCGTCTTTGTTGGCTAAGATCTGAGGAGACTGCTCGTAGTATCTCTCCGAGAATGCTTCGAGCACCCTCTGAATCTTCTGGGATTCGCCAGGAAGACGAAAAGTTTCCAGAAAGAGCCGCAGCGCAGTGTCAAGGTTCATGTCTTGAAAATCAAACGTCCCAGCAAATTCGTGAAGGACCTGAACGCAAAATTCGTCGTGGTTTCCGAGAAAGTCCCCGACGAGATTTTTGTCAAGCCCAGCAGTGTAACGGAAAAAGCAGGCAACGCTCTGAGGATCGAGTTTCTCGGGCAAAAGATGGGTTCCTTGAAGAAACTCCAGGCCTTTCTTGGGATCTCTGTTGAAATGATCAGCTCCTATCATCAACCTTCTTTTGATAAATTTCCTCCTACGAACAAAAGGTACCCAATGGTCGGCGTCGCTGTAATTCTCACATTTCACCATCCAGAACGGTATATATTCAGCAAGGCTCACGGAGGTTGGTTCAGATCTAACAGAACCATTGCCTATTCTCTCAGCCATGCCCTGAATCACAGCAATAAGGCCGTCTAAGGAGAGAATGTGCATGGGGGACAATGGGCAGTTCACAGGGAAAGCACTCTTGGACAGTAAGTTGCCAAGATCCTCAAACACATTACCACAAGTGATATCGCAATCCAAATTCGCATACATCTCCACCATGAAGGTCTTCTGACGACAGAAATCAACTAGAGCCTCCATCGCAACCTCTTGCTGCTGGTAAGAAGCTCCATAGCGACTCTGAGCAAGCCGCAGAATAACACATGAGAAGAAAGCTTCGAGCTGGAGCTTCAACTGAGTACGCAAATGCTGATATAGGTTGAGAACAATGCTGCAGACTATAGAAAGAATCAGGGGACTCATCGATAGCCCAAAGTGCATAAGGTTTCGGAACAAGTCGTCCTGTACCAAACTCAACAACCTAGGATGACGGAGGAAAGCAGAGCCACCAAGTTCGATGGCTGAATTTAGCAGACCCAAGGCAAAAAGAGGTACATCTTCATCAAACAATAAAGAATTTGCTCTTGAACCCACCCCCGTATGCTCAACAGCATTCAACAACGAGCAAAGAAAATGAAATATTTCGACCAAGCAGGGCACACCGTATGGTTCTGCTATTAAATTCACATCATAAGGAACTCCATCTTTCCCATTTGCTGACATTAAAGTAGTCTCATGTGTCGAACTGCTGACGAAGGCCGAAGCAGGGTTGAGAACTCCAGCAATCTGGCCTTCATATTCAGAGGGTTCGCCCCCATTCTCAAATCTCCGATGGAGATTATAATCTGCATCAAGTCCAGCAGTCTGCACCAAGGAAAAGACGTGAACAGTTGAAAGTAACAGCATACATTTTTCTCCGCCACCGCAGAAACAAGAAAAGGTTAGGCAAACAGATTTTGAACACGTTGCATACCTCATTCTTCGTACCACTGCCTCCTCTAACCAGTGACATTTCTGTGTTATCAACATCAGGAAGGTGAGCAAATATGCAACGGACGAGTTCATGCATCGTATGGCGAGCGATTCTCTGTAATAGCTCACTTTTTGTTCCCGCTTGATGAACTACCCGGAAACACGTGTTCACAATGGTGCAAACATGTTGATTACTCAACATAACCGACGCCTTACTTTTCATGCATGCCAAAAGAACCTGAAGAATCTTCGTCAGCACCACTTCTTCAGATGAAGGATCAGTCACCTCGAATCTGCAGCTAGTGACCGCATCAACTATGGAGTGCATAGAATCGTCGACATTCACAGTATTCACATCGAGCACATCAAGTGTCAAAATATTGTAAACGGACGATAGCGCAACACCAGTAATAGGTGCACCAGTTTCATCGGACTTAATTACATCGAGAAATGGCTGGAGATATGATGAAGGGTTGATAGATTGCCATTCGTTCGGCCATGAAAATATTTTCCTCCTCAATGTTTTAAGGGATTGGATTAGAGAGTGCTCAATCTGATCATCGCCGGGCATATAACGACCTCCCCATCGCACGTTCCTCCTCATAACTGCCAATACAGCTCCGATCTCCGTATTAATCATACATTCTAATGCAGTCTTCTTCGAAGGAGTAGCAGCCCCATACTCTTCTGGTTCCTCTTCAATGGCCTTTATGCTAGACTGAAGCCTTAAACGTCCCATTGCAAACTATCGTTGGAAACAGCACCTCTACCAATAATTCAAGTTCGGCGTGGAACGAGGTGGCTGAAACAAAGGCAAAATAAAGCAGCTCCGATGAACAGAAAGGCATGAATAAGCATTAAGATAATTTCTAGCAGTGTTGTCTAACAACCATGACATTTAGCAGTATATCTTCATGAAATTGTCAGAACACAATACGAAGAATTCAGTTCTGACCTCAAAAATCTGGAATTTCATATGATTTAAGCAGATTATCCTACTTGAGACAAAAACTATTTGCCTAAATCCGTATCAAGCACCCATTTAGACATAACAGAACTCAGAGACCAGCATTCAGAAGAAAAACCCATCGGGAACATTTTAAAATCTCATCGCTGTTGCAAAATGCAGCAACTATAAAGTAGTAAAATACGGGGTAAAACGCAGGGTTCCGAAGCATATATCGACGCAATCAAAATCCTTACCATAGGGGCGATCAAAAATGACAAGCGTCGAAGCTTTAACATATAAAAGCTGACCTCTAAGAAAGATGCGGAGCCACCTACGATCTGCAAAAAGCTCTGATGGGAAGATCGACTGTGACTAGCAAAAAAATAACCTCAAGTTTGACTGAGCGTATTGACGATGAAGAAAATTCTGAATCCAGGAAGAAATTTCTGAAAAAAAAAAAAAGAAAGAAAAGAGAAGAAAGAAAAGGCTTTTTAATTAAAATAGGGTTTATTTAACCCAAATTAGCTTAAATAGGGCTAACTTGACAGAAATTAATAAAATCGAGCGAAACGTGTTTATTAAGAGCGACGTCGCGTCCATTGCCCGCGACGATGACGTGGCAACGGGGATGGGCTTCGCGCGGGCCTGATCGGGCCCGATATTTGAAAATCGGGCTTGATCGGGCCCGAAATTTGAAAATCACGCCTGACTTTTAAATTAAAATTGTTTGGGCCGTGGGTTGGCCCAGTAAGCCGGTCGTCGCGCTTATTAGGCGCGACGTCGCGGTTAATGGCCGCGACGACGTGCTTAATAAAGCCGCGACCTCTTCTTCTTCCTCCTGATTTCTCCTCTTCTCCTCCCCACCGATTCCGGCGATTTACAGCGGCGAACGACGGCGGCCAACACCACGTGATAGATCCATTCTTCCTCGTCATCGTCGATTAAGATTTTTTTGGGTATGAAACTCCTAATTTGTTTAAATCTTGATTTTGATGTTTCGTTAAATTTCGTCGAATTCTTGCGTTTAAGTTTGTGTTTTTGGAATAATACGTGCTTTACATATTGTGGGTTGCATAATAGATTGATATAACACACTAATTTTACATAATTGATCCGATTTAGAAATTTCCTCAAATTTTCCCTAATTTCGAAACCTAATTTTGAAATTAGGGTTTGTAGGTTATTTGATTCGTTTGTTAGTACATGAGTCAATTTATGTGTTTGTTTATTGTTTTTTGTTGCGAAATTGACTTTGAAACGCTAATTTAGGATGGATACGAACGAATATTACGGTCCGATCGATAGATCACTTTTGATATTCCAGGATAGTCATCGTTGTAACGATGTACTATCCAACGCTGATGGTGCCCTCGACACACCTTTGACCGTTAGAGGTTTGGAGAGTGTCGTCTGGGGTAAGCTTTCACGACCGGTGCGGTTGCACGGTCGTATTCTGGAGAGGTTGGATACTATGTCCTTCTACGGCGTGTATAGTTGTGGATCTCAGAAGTTAGATCCACACTTGATCACGGCCCTCGTAGAAAGGTGGAGGAAGGAGACGCATACGTTCCACCTGCCTGTGGGTGAGGCCACCGTCACTCTTGAGGACGTCGGTGTGCTGTGGGGACTCCCTGTTGATGGCCATTCGGTCAGTGGCGTTATCCAGCACAGGACGCAGGATCAGTGGCTCGATTACTTGGAGGAGCTGACTGGTTACAGACCTGTCGTGGGGGCGTCACCGGGACGAAGGTGTCGCTGAGGAAATTTGCAGACTGGCTAGAAGCCAACGAGATCGATGATCACAGCTCAGATTATGAGGTCGATCAGCGGGCACGTGCATATGCGCTATTGCTCATGGGATCGGTTTTGTTCCCCGACTCAAGCGGAAGCTCGACGTCCATGACCTTACTCCCGCTGCTCGAAGACATAGACGCCGTGCACACTTACAGTTGGGGCAGTGCCGTGCTGGCTTTCTTGTACAGAGAGCTGTGTACTTCTTGCCAGCGTCAGAAGATGAACATCGGTGGAGCTTTGCGGTTGCTACAGGTGCGTTCTTTTGTGTATGTGAATTTTCTTGAGATGTATATATATTAATTTAAATTTTGTGTAGGTATGGGCATGGATTCGTATATTACCTGTGCAGCCCGTTATTATTCGTCCTCGAGTGCATATGATGCCCGTCGAGGAAGATGGAATTCAGTTGCCCATGCCGCCACATGCTGCGAGGTAGTAAGACGATGTTTATTAATTTTTGCGTACTGCTAGAATTTTTTATTAATATTTAATATATTTAACATATTAACATATTTTTCTTGTAAAATTTGGTATATTTTACTCATTTATTAAAATAAATAATATTTATTTCCTAAAATATTTTAATATATGTTTGCTAAAATATTATTATTTTACGATATTTGCTTTTATTTGAATATATTTTAACAAAATATTTATGTTTTATTTTTCATATCAGGTGGAATGCGCTTTTCGATCATACGACATCGACGCACTCGAATTTGCGTGCGATTCGTGAGTCGATCGACAGCATGTCGATGGATTAGTACGTCTGGGCACCCTACGACGACCAGGCACCAGAGATTAGGGCGTTGAGAGCGGATTCGCGACCAGCATGCGTTCGGTCGTCGTGTCCATGATCCGTTCAAATTTTTCCACCGTATGCGCCATACCTGCTCTGTGGCACAATTTCTTTAGGTCACTGTCTTTGAACTCTTTGTTAAAATTGGATACGACGTGACGTAAACAGTAACGATGCACTCCGTTTGGAGTCCTATAAGCGTCGAGCTATTCTACTGCGGACATTAAACCTGCATTGAAGTTCGTAAGTAACATGACATAAATGCACGTGCTTAATGAAAAAATGATATAATGTACTGTTTTTATTTGCAAATACCTGGATGGCGATCTGATATTAAGCATACCGCTTGTCCCTCCAGTACATGAACATTAAGCAAGTTCAAGAACCATCTCCAAGAATGTAAGCTTTCGATGTTAACGATGGCAAACGCAAGTGGAAAAACTTTCTGATTTGCATCAAGTGTACATGCAATCAACATTTTATGCTTGTACTTCGAATACAAGTGCGTACCATCGACGCAGACCACTCTAGGACAATGCTTGAAGCCGTCAATGCAAGGTTTAAACGCCCAAAATACATAACCGAATTTTTTTACTCCAGAAATATCTTCAAGATGCCACCACTTCACCACCGTTCCCGGGTTGTAACGTCGCAACGCTTTCATGAATATAGGAAGCTGTTGGATCGACGTTTCCCAAGTACCATAAACATTTTCTTTTGCTCTCTTGAGTCCATGCCATGCTTGACTGTACGGGATGTCATACCCAAAAGTGTCCTTTACGAGCTGCTGCACATTTTTGGGCAAATACTGAGGGTCATTCTTCACCGTCTGGTGTAATAATCTCGCAATTTCATCACGCGAAACATTGCGATGCTTGCTGGCCAACTCCTGCGTGAAGCATGTGTGCGGTCCCCCGTATATCGTCACCTTCCAAAAGAAACTTTTCAGTTTGAAGACTGCTCGCAGTCTCCAGTTACAATCGTCGCTGTGATTGCATCTCACGCTCCATGCGGTTCTGTTACTTTCGGTCACGTGGTACTCACGTCTAACAACCATCAGATGATAGTCGTTAACGGCACATTTCAATTGTTCTTTGCTATTAAACGTCATACCTACGTAAAAGGCGGGGTCGTCCGCATCGTAAAAATCACCACCAGTTTCGCCAACGCTTGGGGGAGCCATTTGATAAGTGGTATTAAACGGCACCGACTGGTATAATGCTCTATTCTCTTCTGGTTCACTTGGCGTTGGATCATCGTTTTTATCTTCATCGTCATCTGCAGGATCTGGCAAATCGTTTAGTGCCCCATCGTCGTCGTCAGCTTCCGAGTCACCGACGTCACTATCTTGGACAGCATCGTGAACGGTCTCAGGCTCCTCCACCGTCGAACTCATTGGAACGCAATGACTGCTCGAAGGTATATCTTCGTGTGGGGCAAACGAAATATTCGTCATTCCTTCAGTAACTGATGTAATATCAGCAAATGAATCCATCGGAACGGGATTAGTGTACTGAACGATCTCAGTTGCCTCGACAAAGACCTCAATGTAATCGAGCTCGTTGTCGGGATCCAAGAAGTATGCGAGGTCGGCATCACTAGACACTAGTAGGAATTATGATACAACCGTGAGTGTTGATAGTGTTCGTTCTTCACTCGAACGATTAAAAAGAAAGCATTGCTGTCGACGGAAGTCATGTCGTACAGCATACTAAGAAATTGATCGAAAGTGGTATCGCGACGAATTCGTCGATAACCGATGGGTTGAAGACTATACTGTATGGTGTTTGATTCGTGTATGATTTCGCCGCCATAATAAACAACGACTTGAATTTTTCTAGATACCATATTGGGATATGTATGAAATTTTATGAATTAATAATCGAAAATGGCGCGGCTTAAATAGGAGAAGTCGTCGCGAGCATTGGCAGCGACGTCGCGCTCATTGGCTGCGACGTCGCGTCCATTAAGCGCGACGCCTAGTGGCCCAATAACGTTAGTGGGTTTAGTGGGTTTACCACCGACTTTAGTGGGCTTAGTGCTGGTTTGGGTCAATGACGCGGCCATTAAGCGCGTCGCCGCGGTTATTAACAGCGACGCGGGCCATCCCCGGGCCCAGCGGGCCCTGCTTTGCTTCGTCACTCTGCCACGTCATCGTCGCGTTTAATAGGTGCGACGTCGTGCTTAATAGGCGCGTTTCGCCCTATTTTAGTAATTTAGGTCAGATTTACCCTATTTTAATGAATAAGAGTTATATTAACCCTATTTTAATTAAAAAGCCGAAAGAAAATGCTTTTGAAAAAGAAACCATTTGTTAATAATAAATCATTAAGAAAAGCGGAAATTACTTTATAAGTCCCATTTGAGTTTTAAAATTCCTCTTAAACACCCGTCGACTTATTTCTTTCTTGTAAGTAGCGGTTTGAAAATTTCTTCCTGTTTAGTACCTAAAATCGTATTTTCAGCGTCAAAAAGTCGAAAATACCCTTGTCTCACACTTTTAAAAAATTGAATAAGTTATTTTAACATGAATTAGCAACAAAACTCGTTATTATACCAATAAATAACGTTATTATAATTTTATACAGGGAAATTGAATATTATACCAAATGATTATTGATATTATACAAGAAATATCCGTTACTATACCAATAATACATTTTCTATTTTTATACATAAAATTGGACATTATACCAACTAACTTGCAATTATACCAGAAATTGTGGAAATTTTACCATCTGTTTTCGTTATTGTACCAATAAATACCGTTATTTTAATTTTATACATATTAAAAAAATTTTGCAATTATTAGAAATCGTGAAAATATACCACTTATTTTCTTTATTATACAATAAATAACGTTATTTTTAATCTTATACAGCAAAAATTGGACATTATACCAACTAATTTTGCTATTATATCATACATTACGGAAATTATAACATCTATTTTCATTATTATACCAATAAATAACATTATTTTAATTTATACAGCAGAATTGAACATTGTACCAACTAATATTTGCACTTATACCAGAAATTGTGGAAACTATACCATCTATTTTCGTTATTATAAGAATAAATAAAGTTATTTTAATTTTATACAGCAAAATTGAGCATTATACCAACTAATTTCGCTATTATACCAGAAATCATAGATATTATACCATCTCTTATTAGTGTTCAATTCTGTTGATATAATAATGGTAACAGTTGGTATAATTTCCAATTATATATATATACATATATATAATTTAAAATAACGTTATTTTGTTGGTATAATTGAGATAACAATGATATAATAATCAAAACAATTGGTATGATTTCCAATTTGAGTTCAGGAAAGGGTATTTTCGTCCGTTCACTGTTTGGGAGTATTAAACACACAACTTTTCCAATATGGTGTACTGAGCAGGAAGAATTTCGCTAGGGGTACTGAACATGAAGTTTAAACTTACGAAGGGACTGATAAGGAATTTTCCCTTAAGAAAAAGAATAAAAGCGTAAACAGCCACCAGACAAAGGTTTATTTTGAAATAAAGAAAGAAAAAATGAAAAGTGTAATAAGAAAATAATGAATAGATTTGCAAAAATGTTGGTTTAGCACATTTGTACCTTTGTTTTTAATGGCACGCTATCGATTGGAAAAGAAAAAGATAAGAGTAATTCGTTGGAGGAAAGTTTACGGGCTGGGTTCAAATTTCAAACTCATACTAAATTTTCAATAATTAACACTCAACATATTTTTTTATTTAAGTTTGACCCCGTTAGTTTATAAATTTAATTTTTGACATCTTATAGTACAATTAATTCTTAACCACAACACATTTTCCTTACTAAGTTTGACCCAAATTTTAGAACATTCTAGTTAGGAAAAAATTCATAAAACATGTATGTTCTATATTAGTGATTGATTGATTTATAAAGTATATTTTATTATTTTAAAGACGTCAATTGTATTCAGGTTAAACCAATAAGCATTAAACTACTAAAATTTGTGTTCAGATTGAAAGCCCGATCCCAAATCATGCAGCAGACAGGAGTTAGAGACCAACTTGAAATCATTTATCCCACATTCAATGTCCCACTTCTTGTCCCACGTTGTACAATTAAAAATTGCTTCTATGAATATAAAAAAATGTATGATATGAATATTAATTTGATCATCATAAACAAAAAAATAATTTCATATGTTTATTTGTTTCAATCATATAAATAACATGTGTTTTATGATTTAGCGGAATATAAAAAATAATAAAAAATAAAAAGATATTTTATGAGACACTTGATTTAAAATTCAATGGCTGATTAACGAGACATGGAGTAAGACGTGTGGCCCATGTATAGCTGAAAATATGGATAGGGCGGCCCGCCCGACCCCAATTTAGCGTGCCACCCGATCTTTTATGGGCTGGGCTGGGCCGGGCCGAAATTGAACGGGCCAAAGGATCCTAGGCCCTTACCCTCAAAGCCAATGGCCGGGCCTACCTGGCTGAAGCCCATCGGCCCTAATATTTTATTTTTTAAAATTTTTATTTTTAAAAAATTCTTTAGTAGTTCATTTTTAATTATAAATTATACCTCATAATTCTAGAAAATAATTCTAAAAATATATATTCATAAATATGTATATATATTTAAAATTAAATGTTTGTAACATATTATATATAACAAATATTAGGAAAATATATAAAAATAACAAAATACTATCGGGCCTATTTTAGCCCGTGGCCCATCAGGTTTCTCGGACCACGGGCCACCAGCCCGCCAGGCCAGCGGGCCGCGGCTGATAGCCCGCTTGATTCGGGCCTCAAAAATTTGGGACAAAGCGTTTCTTTGGGTCGGGCTGGGCTGGGCCAGTCCATGGGCTTGGGCCTGATTTTCAGCTCTAACATGTGAGTTCAGCCGGTAAGGGCACAATTCTGCGCCGAATGACGCCTTTGAAAAGTAGCATAAGCTTTACTTTCTTTACTCTTTTTTCAAAAAGAAATTCCATATATTATATTTCGTAACTAGAGCCGTCAAAACGGGCGGAGCCCGTCGGGTTGGCACGCCCCGCCATGAAAAATATGCGGGTGGGTTGGCCAATTACTGGCCGTTTAGAAGCGGGCCGAAATGGGCCAGTCCGCTTGGGCTGCGGGTCGGGGCGGGTTGGCCCGTCATTAAATATATGTGACATATATTTATTATATATATGCTATATATGTTTTGTAAGCTATTTAAAAATATTAATAAATAATATTTATTACTGATTAATGTATCATTGAACTTGTACTACCTATTATAAACGATTTATATTGAATATCATCATTTATTAATAAAAACGTTATTCGAAAGAAATAAAATAGAAAAAATTTATATACAGAGATGTTGTTAGCGGGTTGGCCCGCTAGCCCACCAACCCGTTGTGAGGCGGGACGGGCTACTAGTTTAGTAGCCCGTTTAGAAGCGGGCAGAAACAGGCCAGCCCGCTTGAGCCGCGGGTTGAGGCGGGCCAGCCCGTTTGAAAGCTCTATTCGCAAGTTCCCCAATTTTCAACCTTCAACGCAAGCATAGATTTTCTTCGTGGACCCATCATTCGGACATAAAAAAAAAAAAAAAAAAAAAAAAAAAGAAAGAAAAAAAAGCAAAGAAAACAAACTCGAAGGCCGTCATCGCTCATCATATTACAAACATTCCAATATATCCTCCGTCGATCGATCACTTTTCCACTCCATTACAATCCATTCATTCATGCACTTAACAATCGACCAATCGCAACAATGGGATTTCACACCGCCCTATTGAAACGCTTCACCACCGTCCCCCCAACCCTCCCCACCACCGCCACCACTCCACGCAGCGGCCGAGCCACCGCCGTCGCCTCCGCTCGCCGCCGCCAGCTGTCGTCCCAGAGATGCACGAACGTCACCTTAACAATCCTATGTGGCGCCATAACCATGCTAGTTTTCAGGGGCACCTTCGGCATAAACTACATTGCAAAGGTCAAAACGTCGCCTGAGATGAATAGCCACATGGAAGAGGCCAAAAGGGTCATTTCCCAAATCAGATCCAAGGACTACGACGGCGAAGAAGAAGAAGAAGACGAATCATTATCATCCAATAACACTATAGGCCCGAAGATCACAAACTGGGATGCTTCTAGAAAGAGATGGTTGAGAGACCATTCCAATTTTCCCAACTACGTGAAGGGAAAACCTAGGATTATGCTCGTAACTAGCTCCCAGCCAAGCCCTTGCGAAGACCCAATAGGCGATCATTACCTGCTCAAATCGGTCAAGAACAAGATGGATTATTGCAGGTTGCACGGCATAGAAATAGTGTACAACATGGCGAACCTCGACCAAGAATTTCCCAGGCATTGGTCGAAACTGCCCCTGATGAAGCGGCTAATGATTTCCCACCCCGAGGTAGAATGGCTATGGTGGATGGACATCGACGCCTTCTTCACAGACATGGCCTTCGAAGTCCCAATCTTGAAGTACGAAAGGTACAACCTTGTAGTCCACGGACACGAAAATCTGCTGTTCGTAGACAAGTCTTGGATCGCCTTGAACACGGGCAGCTTCCTGGTAAGAAACTGCCAGTGGGCCTTAGAGTTGATCGATTCTTGGGCACAGATGGGCTTCAAGGGCCCGGCCCGAGAAGAGGCAGGGAAGGTCCTGACCGCCGGGCTGAAGGGCAGGCCAGAATTCGAAGCAGACGATCAGTCGGCGCTGATATACATGCTGATCAATGAGAGGGAGCGTTGGGCGAATAGGGTTTTCTTGGAGAACAGTTACTACTTGCATGGATTTTGGGTTGGGCTCGCCGAGAAGTTCGAGGAGTATATGGAGAAGAATAATCCCGGGCTAGGGGACGAAAGGTGGCCGTTCGTGACTCATTTCGTGGGGTGCAAGTCTTGCGAGGGCGGAGGCTCGGGGGATTATCCGATGAAGAGGTGTTTGAGGAATATGGAGAGGGCTTTTAACTTTGCTGACAATCAGCTAATGAAGCTTTACGGGTTTGGACATAAGGGGCTATCGAGCCCTAACGTTAGGAGGATAAGGAACGAGTCGACGAAACCTTTGAAGGACGTTGACGAGTTTAGGTCGGGTTTTAGGAGGTAATGATAGGATGTGAGTTTACGTGTCAAGAAATGGATTGTGTTTCTATTGTTTGTTTCTTTCTTTGTAGTAGCAGTTGTAATTTGTGGCAGTTATGTTTGTATGAGTGTACCCCTTCTGATGTCTGTGTATGCTTATTTGGTTGGCCGAGTATGTGAAGGCCAGACAAGACAAAGTCTTCCCTTACATTTCTGTATAGTTCATAAATAAAAGCAGCCCCAAATCTCAGGAGTGCAGTTCATACAGAGCTTTACCTTCTGATATCTGTGTAATATGCTTCTTTCGTCAGGAGCGCGTTCTTACGCGAATAACGGGAATCTTTCTCCTTGCTTGTAAGATTTCGTTCATTCGGGCTATTTGCAGAACTAGCTGCTCTATTTTCTGCATTAAACAGAACGAAGATTAGCAAAAGGATACGTATGAATGTCTATATTTAAGAAAATTATCGGTCCAACCTCATCCTTTTGGCTGATGAGAAGAATGAGACTTTGGTCGCTTTTATTTGCACGCATTCGCTTATGCCACGATAACATAACCCTTCTGCGTAAGAAGAAAACTGCCATTAACGAAGCTAAGCTCCCAAAAGCTAATGCCAAACGCAGACGTCCTACTTTACATGCAAAGTTTGTTATAGACTTGTTAGCAGCCATCCAAGAAATCCCAGATTGCAAGAATCCCAAACGCAGGCTTTTCTTCCACTTGCTCGGCGATGAGGGCGAATCGGTCAATTCGTATTCTCGGGATAGTTGGTTGTCGTCGTTTGGAGGAGGAGCAATTGGCAAGTGCTCGTGGTTCGGGGGCGGGAAAGCACAGGAGTCGCCGAAGAAATCATCTTGAAGGATTATTGAGTTTCGATCGCCCATGAATTCCGAGCTCGACTTCAGCCCAATCGCCCGACATTTCTTCCGAAGATTCTCTGCTCTCCATGGTTTTTTTATTCCTTCTCAATTAATAAGCAATCCACTTCTGTCCCACTTTAGTATTGAAGATAAAGGTGTAAGATATTTTCTCCAGCGAAAATATCTTATTGAAGCTCTTGGCAGTAAGTTCTTGAGTACGTTAAGATAGCAAGAGAGCAGAGCCATGTCAGCAAATAAAGACACCACTTCACTTTCGGGTTACATGTAAAGAGATTCTTTGCTCCATCAACACTAAACTTTATGGGCTGAAGAAACACGAACTTTTGTTACAGTACACAGAGTGCTAGTAAGTACAGTAATTTGAAAAGAAAATCTGTATATTTCAGTCATCGACAAAACCCAAGAATCTGTTTATAAATTGAGCAACTGGGGTAGCATCACCAGGTTGATAAGCTACAAGAGTATCGAGGTCCATGGATGAGATTGTTTCGTAGAGCGTTTGAGGACGAGCGCAGAAAAAATGATTTCTCTCGGCGAGTTCTTCTGCTAGCTCGCTTTGATGGTTATCCATTAAGTCCTCGTTTACAACCACGATCAAGGGCTTTTTCAGCTTCAAGCTCTCGAATATGCTTCCCGAGCCTGAAAAGAAGACCCAATTTTTATTTTTCGAGAACTTTGCAAAAAAAAAAAAAAACAGAACATCACTTCAAGTGATTTTTACATTATTGTCCTCGAAATGGAACTCCCTGACAGCAAGTAAAGAACAAGAGAACACTAATTTACCCGCATGACCTATGACAAGAGATGCTGACTTCAGAAACTCTGCTATGCTTGACGAGAATTTGAAATAATCCACAAAGATCGATCCATCTTCTCCTTTAGACTGTTGGAAGAGTTCTTTAGATTAGAATTGGAAACTTTTGTACCCATTAATAACCACATTCAGCTTCCTGTAATAAAAACCTTCAATTGTATTACCTTTGAGGGGACATAAGTTGCACGGTCCATTTGAATGAGAAGTCGTGTGTATCCGACAATTCTTCTTTAACTTCGCGAGTAACCACAGCTCGAACCAGCGAATCGAAACTTGTCGTCCCAACAGTGATGAAAACTGTCTTATCTGTATCACCAATTTTAGCCATCTGTCAAAACATACCATGGCCCTAACTTACTTCTTATGAGAGCATATCATTTACAACAAAATTGGACACACTGCAATTAAGCAAACTAACAATCTCACTGGAACATTTATACAATCAGTATCGTAAACGGAACATAGACGAGACTGTGTTCAATTCATATTTATGGGGGGAAAAGGCTAAATGAGAGAATGTGATATAACAAAAAGAAAATCCAAACAACGAATAAAACACTTCAATTAGACCTAAAAAAAACCAAGCTTTACCTTCCTGGGAAATCATCACAGATATTTAAAACTCGAAATCCGTGCGGCTGAGTATGAAATCAAAATCTGCTGAGGATCAAAGGATAGAAGGAAATGATCTCGAAGAAAAATATCATAATGGCTCTTACCTATCTTGTGCCAATCAACCAAAGAAGAGGCAAAGATTATGCAATCAATACCAACCAAAGAGTCAATGGTATAGATTAGGAAAAAAGAATCAATTAGCAGAAAATCAGCACAACGGCTACTTGCCACTTTCGACGTATAGAACCATTATATATAGGGCCATTGTAAATTTGCAATAATATATGAGATCGATGAATGAAACCAAAGCTTTTATACATTCTACACTATACTTTTCTACATGGTATCAGAGCAGGTTTATTAATGCTGTTCCAATTCTGATATGCAGTTCAATAACAATCAAGAAAATCCCAAGACATACTGGGAACACATAGAAACCCAAGAAATAAAAAATGAAGGCAAGTATCCACCAATATCAGCCGAGAAGGCCTTTTTCAAGGGTCAAATCAATCTATTGCTCAAAATCGACGGTCGAGATATAACCACCGCAATCACGCCCAATCAAACGGACGAAATCATCGACCTACCCGCCCAACCACCAGGTGGAGACCAAAGGCGTCACGGCGACGGTAGGAGCACGTTCTTAAACAAGCGTGGTGAGTCTTTCTGAGGTGAATGAGTCAAAAGCCCTCGCGGTCAAAAGCAAAAATCAGAAGAAGAAATGGAAGAAAAATCCGGAAATTTAAAAAAAGGGAACGATTCTATTTGGTTTTAAAAAAAGAGGAACGTGTTGTCAAATGACAAAAATACCCTTACTAAAAAACTGGTTAAGCAGGCTAATCAGACTCATTAAAAGCGAAAATTTATCCGAGTATTATTCGAGTTATAAGAAAACTCGATTAAACAACTCGAATAAAAGCTTATCAGAATTATTAAAAGAAAAAACTATACGACCTTTATTCGAGTTACAACCGACACTCGAATATTAAACTCGAATAGTATTTCGATGTGATAAACTAACTCGAATAATACTCAGAAAATTTAAACCAAAAAAGTAGCATTATTCGAGTAACTTACGAGTAACATTTTCGAGTCACAACTCGAATAGAAAACTCGAATTAAGTACTCGAATAAGACGCATTTTATAAATCTCGCAAAGAAAATTAGACCCAAATCACTCGAAAACCTAATTCTCTCGCGATCTATTTTCGAACCAAAGCCCTAACTCAAAAAATCGTACACAAAACCAAGCATAATCATCAATGACGAAAAGAAAAAAGAGTTCATCGGAGCCTTCCGCGCCTCAACGTAACCGGGTGGATGAGCAAATCGACGCCAGCCACGGTGAGATTTTTTGTCGAGTTTTGGGTTTTTGTTAAATCGAATTGGTCAAACATATTTCTTGGTTAGATCTTTCGTTTCTAGCGTTAAATCGATCAGTTTTGAGGTTATATCGTTGGGCAGACGTCGTAATCGGTCAGATTTTTTGTGAAAATCGTTTTCGCCGATTTTCCGAGTAAATTATTCGAGTAATAAGGGTTCGAATACGTTTTTTTCCTATTCGAGTTACCTGTTACTCGAATAATTTACTCGAATAACAGTGAATTTTCATTGATTTTCATTTTTTTTTGCATTTTCAGATCTATTTTCCGACGAAGTTGCCGGCGGAAAATTTCTACCATGCCATCCTCACTCTGAACTCGAAGTACATGACGGTATGCGAACGCATCCGTACGCTTTTGAACGAGGAGGAGATGGAGGAGATGGTCAGACGGACTCAGTTCGGGAATCTAATTAAGGTGGCCCGAGACCACTACAACTCGAACATGATCCTGTGGTTTTTGATGAGCCGGCAGGTGGAGTATATGCCGGAGTCGAAGGAGTTCTGGATGGTCGTTCGTGGGCGACCGTTAAGATTTTCATTGGTCGAGTATTGCCTACTCACGGGCCTCGACCGGCGCTAACGAGACGGAGATACCGTCATCGAACGAGTTTGCGGAGAGGCATTGGCCTGGTATTAATCCTATTTATTTTTATCATTTTGATTCTTTCTGTACTTCGATTTCAAAAACTAACGTTTGTTTTATGGCTCGTAGGCGAGCCCGTTATTTATTATGTCGGTTTGGATAGGAAAGTCTCGGGAATGATTCGTGACGCCGGTGGAAACTCGGGCGTGAATCCCGAGAAATTGAAGATCGCGGCCCTTTATTTTGCCGTCGGGGTGCTAGGGGAGCGGAGGGTAAAGAAGAACTTGAAGGTGAAGGAGGAGTGGCTCAGTCTGGTGGAGGACTTCGACCGCTTCAATGAATATCCTTGGGGAAGGATATCATTCGAGGAGGTCGTTTATGGTCTGAACAAAAACCTTTTGGGGAAGCACATGGAGATGACATCGAAGGGAAAAATCCAAACAACCTTCGATATCAGCGGCTTCGTCATGCCGCTTCAGGTAATTAGTTTTGTATTACTTAAGACATATTATATTTATTTTAACTTATGTTTACTCTCTTTTATCAGGTTCTGGCGTACGAGTGCTGGCCGACCGTCGGGCAGGAATTCGCCGTGAGAAAAGGCGGCGAAAGGCTCCCGATACCCCGGATGTGCCATTGGAAGACCACATTTTACGGCAAGAGCTCTGCTCCGGGATGGCAAGAGGTCGAGCGTGCATTCGGTGCCGTGGGGATGGATGTAAGTATATATATTTATTTATTTATCATATGGATTTATTTCGATTGCGTTTTCTAAATTGTACAAATACACAGGACGTGCGGTGTTGCCTTACACCGACCGATGCTGAAGCCGATTCAAGGCACTTCCGCACGGTTGCCGGCTTTTCTGGCAGCAGGCATGATGCCGTAGCCCAGAGGATAGTGGAGCATCTTCTAAATGGGCTGTCGGTCTACTGCTGCCAGCATCGGCTTGCTCCGTCTCCTCCTCGGCCGTCTCCTCCTCCGAGGCCGTCTCCTCCGAGGTCTTCTCCTCCGAGGCCGTCTCCTCCTCCTTCCGGCTCAATAATCGCCCATTTCGATAGAAGAATGGACAGGCTGGAAGGCGATGTACGGGATATGCGGGCGGAGATTAGGGAGCTGCGCTCGATCGTGCTCCAAGGTATGTCTTACTTAATGTTTATTTTATAAGATTATATTGATATTACGTAAATCTAACGTAATACTCTAATTTTGTAGCCCTTGAGAGCCTGACGCCGAGAATGGTGCGGGATATTACGAGGAGCTACGGTCGGGACATGCCGCCTCCTTCGCCTCCTCATTCGCCGCCAATGTGGAGTCGAGACATGCCGCCGCCTTCGCCTCCTCCTTCCCCTCCTCATTCGTAGAACGTGACGGGGAGTCGGGAGCAGGGGCGAGAATGTGGAGATGGAGGACGAGATGGATATAGATATGATGGAGGCCGCGGCCGTGGCGGCGGAGAGGGCCCCGGCGGAAGCGGCGGCAGCGGCGGACGCGGCGGCGGCGGAGAAGGCAGCGGCGGAGAGGACGACGGCGGAGAGGGCCGCGGAGGCGGAGAGGGCGGCGGCGGAGGGCGGCGGAGGATAGGGTGACGGCGGAGAGGGCCGCGGCGGAGAGGGCCACGGCGGAGAAGGCAGCGGCAGAGAGGGCCGCGGCGGCGGAGAAGGCCGCGGCGGAGAGGGCGGCGGCGGAGAGGGCCGCGGCGGAAGAGGCGGCGGCGGAGAGGGCCACGGCGGAGAAAGGCGACACGGCGAAGAAGGCCGCCGCGGCGAAGAAAGCGGCGTGGGCGGAGGCGCAGAGTGCCGCCGCGGCGAAGAAAGCGGCGGCCGAGGAGGCGGAGAGGGCCGCCGCGGCGAAGAGCAAAAAACGACCACGGGCTGAACGTGCGAAGAAGAAGTCGAAGCTGCTTTCGAGTCCGTATACGCCGATGCTCGATTCGACCCCGCGCCCTACAATACAACGCCGAGCGCAGATAGAGCAGATCATTGGTGAGAGGGTGAAGAATTGGGATGCCGTCGAGGTGGAGGTGGCAAGAATGGGCGAAAAGGATGAACGGGCAGGAATGCTCAACGCGTCATTCGACAAGAAAATCTTTGCCGATCTGTCCACTCCGAAAGTGTGGATCTCGGACGAGGTATGTGTGTTTTTTGCTAAATATATGTTCTAATTATTTCATTTAACAACATTATATGCTATTATTGCAGCACGTCAACGAGGCATTCAACGAGTTTATGGCGATGCAAGAAAAATGCGTGCATGAGGAGCGAATAGCATACTTGAACACGAATTTCGCACATGCAGTCAAGTATGAGTCCGCCAAACCGCGACCGCGGGACATATCCTCGTTCGAGCAATTCGCCACGGGAGAGATCAATGCGATGTACGGCAACAAGCCGTCGCTTCACTGGAGCCAAGCGGATGGCCGTCATCCCATTGGTGTTAGAAGCCATTGGGTGCTCCTCGTCGCTCGGTTCAAGGAGAGGAACATCCTCGTTCCGCAAAAGCGATTCGGACTTGAGGTTCATGAAGCCGTTCCTCGACCCCTTGGCCGAAGTGATACCTCTTATACTTCAACACGTAGGTATGGAGCAAAATACCGTGGAGAAGTTTGCTTGGGTGCGGTGCCCCGAGTTCCCTCAACAAGTCCTCAGGTAATTTTCTTATTTACTCACTTTCTTATTTTCTTATTTTCTTAAATCTGAAATTGTTCTATTTTTCGAGCAGCGGAGAGTGTCGTATATACATGCTTAGGGCGGCTATGTCTTTGTTGATCGGTAACAAAGATGATATCTACGCTTTGGACGATTATAAAATTGCGTTGTTTCGAAAGTTTTTGACGATATGTATTTTTTTAAACAATTGGAATGTTGTATGAACAGTTTTAGATATTTGTATAGATTTTGCATTTGGAATTGTTCAGTTTTGGTTGGTTGAGTTGCTGTTCAGTTTGTTCAAGTTTCAGTTGGCTTTTTTTCAGTATTCACTGTTATTCGAGTCAAGTCAAAAGTTCGAATAATGTTATTTATTCGAGTTTCGTATTCGATTTTTCCTAAATTATTCGAGTTCTTTCGTTACTCGAATAAATTCAGATTTTCATTTTCGACTTTTTTATTGTTACGTTATTCGAGTAGTTTATTCGAGTTTAATCGAGTACTTTAAACCACTCGAATAATTTTAAAATCCAAAATATTGTTTATGTCATGATCATGAAATGTTAAATGCGTCTCCTATCTAAGTAATAAAATATTTTAGAAATTCTTGATAAACTATGAAAAAAGAATAATCATTTTTATATTTCTATACATGTTGACCAACGTGGATGAAATTTATATACTAAAGTCTTATTTACCAACGTATTTCATTGTATGTCATGCAACGATTTTTACAAAACATTGTTAATCTTCATCAAACGACTTATTAACATCATGAAGGCCCTAAAACATCGAAATATTGATATTTATATATCTAAGTTTCGAGATAATTAGAATTCAAAAATTTTGAAGATTGAACTCGAATAGCAAGATATTATGCGAGTTTCGTATTCGATTTTTCCTAAATTATTCGAGTTCTTTCGTTACTCGAATAAATTCAGATTTTCATTTTCGACTTTTTTATTGTTACGTTATTCGAGTAGTTTATTCAAGTTTAATCGAGTACTTTAAACCACTCGAATAATTTTAAAATCCAAAATATTGTTTATGTCATGATCATGAAATGTTAAATGCGTCTCCTATCTAAGTAATAAAATACTTTAGAGATTCTTGATAAACTATGAAAAAAAATAATCATTTTGATATTTCTATACATGTTGACCAACGTGGATGAAATTTATATACTAAAGTCCAATTTACCAATGTATTCCATTGTATGTCATGCAACGATTTTTACAAAACATTGTTAATCTTCATCAAACGACTTATTAACATCATGAAGGCCCTAAACATCGAAATATTGATATTTATACATCTAAGTTTCGAGATAATTAGAATTCAAAAATTTTGAAGATAACACTCGAATAGCAAGATATTATGCGAGTTTCGTATTCGATTATTTCTAAATTATTCGAGTTCTTGCGTTACTCGAATAGGTTCAGATTTTCATTTTCGACTTTTTTATTGTTACTTTATTCGAGTAGAGTATTCGAATGTTATTCGAGTCTTGTTTTTACTCGAATAACAGTGAAAAAGAAACAATCAAGCCAAACTCACAATATTCATCAATCTCATACGACCTCATACATCAAACTCATACGACCTCATACGTCAAACTCATACAAACTCATACATCAAGATTTACTTAATGTCTACGACCAAACTCACCGACAGAAGGAAACCTCTTTTCTTTTCCGACCACGCCTTGCTACGAACAGAGGCGGCAACACCAATTGATCCGAGGTATCCCACTTGGCTTGATCCGGAACCGGCAAAAACTCGTCCGTGATAAGCAGACTGCCACGTTAGGACAGAATAATATTCCGAACACAACGGGTAGAAACTCATGTTCGCTCGTAGACTCGCCGCGATTGCATGTGGACAAGGAATCCTGTCAATGTCGAATTGGCGGCACGTACAAGTCTTCGACCGCAAGTTAACAATGGCACGACCCCCCGGAGATCGGACATCGTACTCATGTGGAGCGATTTCATGTACTTCATACCCTTGACTTAGCTCATACCTCTCACGGAGCTTCCTTTCCACCGTCGGGGTAAACCGCGTGGTTGCTTGTCCAGATTGCAAAGCAATCCGCCGTCATCCTCTGTATCGATTCCAAAAGCGCAATGATCGGTAGTTTTCTTTCTTCGCGGAGTCTTGCATTAATCGATTCCACCCCGTTCGTAGTCATGATGTTATAGCGAGACGTCGGAGAATAGGCTCGACTCCATCGTTCCTTAGTATCAGTCTTTTGCAAATACGCGTATCCGGTGGGAAACCTATTCTCTAAATCACCATATTGTGAATCAAAGTCGCATTGCTTGTATATTTTAGCAATGTGTATGAACGTCTCGGTCGCACCTCTGCTTCTTACAGTTGCCTTTCATATTTTGTGACAGGTGCCAAATACAATGACCGTGGAGCGGACGACTGTAGACGTCTGCAACGACGGCTTTGATTGAAGCAGATCTGTCGGATACGATGACAAGATCGTCCTCGTTCGGTACGACTTGCAAGAGCTCGTTCAAGAACCACGACCAAGCTTCTATGCACTCGTTATTGTCAATTATGCCCCAAGCTAAAGGAAAGTGATGGCGGTCGCCATCCTCCGCTGATGCAATGAGCAACGTACCCCCATACTTTCCTTTCAACCAAGTACCGTCTATGCAAACAACCTTCCTCATGTGACGGTATCCCGCAATACAAGCACCAAGGGATAGGAATGCGTGCTTAAATCTCCGCTCGTCGTCCAGATATACACTTGCTATGGTTCCCGGATTCACTCTTCTCAACGTCGACAGGTACGACGGCAACAACTTGTAACTCTCATCGGGGTCACCCTTCACTGCATTTTGTGCTAAAATGTCTCCTTTCCATGCTTTGAAAATTCGATCCCACGATTTCTCATCATTGTTTGAATGAGTTTAGGGGCCGTTGTACTTGTTGAACCATGAAAAGATTCAAGCAGTATATCACTCACGGAGGTTGACGATGCTTGAGTGAGTCTTGCGTTCCGATTTGCAAGGTCGCACGTATGTGTGTTGCAATACATACAAATCGAGAATACGGATGTATCCTTAATCTTCGCCGTCCATATCCTCCAAGTACATCCATCCTCGTTGCATCTCACGCCATAGTACGATCGGGAAGATTTTATAATCTTGACCTCGAAGCATGCCTCTATAGCAACCTTTGGATCCTGTTCGTGATGGCCTTCTTATCCTCGAATTCATCACCGACCTTCATGGTGGAACCGTCGGTAAAAGAATACCGATGGCTAGGAATGGTTGCATTTTCCTCTTCCTCCTCCTCATCATCCCCGTCCTCATTTTCTCCGTTTACGCCATCAAAATTGACGTGCACGTTCTGCCGTGATGCAACATTCTCATCACGGTCGTTCGCCTCATTGTGACCTTCACCCCCAAAGTCGATGATACGGTCAAAATCGATGTAACCACTCCACAACTACGAGCCTCAATTGGAAAGGGACCAACTTCATCATCCGCAAGAGTTTGACGGTGGAGGGTCGTAGGGAGCCCAATCTCCACACGGAGAATCGGTCTATCCATTGGACCCCCTAGTAAATATAACCCTTCAACTCTCGATCATTCTTTATATACAATGGAGCACACCCTTCCATACCTCTCATAGATAGCTGATAACTAAGCTTTAACTCCGGCCTCCCGCTTACGCCAATAGTCTCGTATATTTCGTTATGCAGATCGTCCAGCAAACAACAATCGACATCGAACCCAATGGGCTTCATATTTGTTCCCATCCTTGGAACCCATAACCATTTATTATCATTCCCAATTATCCATTCTCCATCGTAATCAATCATGATGCTGGTCGGCATAACCTGCACATGAAATATATCAGTGTTAATAAAATTAATTGCAATATGCACTATTCGAATAAATAAAAATATTCGAAAAATAAATAATACTCGAGTATGCTACTCGAGTACTATAAAAACTCGAATAAAATGTTCGCCAAGTAAGATGTTTAAGGCACTCGATAAATTGTTATCGAAGAAATAAATTGAATAGATAAACTTAAAATGCTAACAAGTTATTCGAATAAATAATTTATTCGAAAACAGAAATTTATACGAGTAAACTATTCGAGTTGGAACTTCACTTGAATAATTTATACGGGTAATATAATACAGAATAAATTATACGAGTAAAATGTAAATAAGCAGATTATTCGAGTTGTCTTTTCGAGTTTATTCGAGTAGTATGTCCGAATTGAAAGTTGCCAAAATTATATATTCGAGTGACGTTTTCGAGTAAAGAAAAAATCGAATAATGAACTCGGATAAACGGAAAACGAAATTTTTCTGCAAATTCGCACAGATCTACGGTGAAAATGCTACCCATAACTACCCAAACCTTCGAAAATCTAATACCCGATGCTCGAAATGTAAATGTCGTTAACATGAACGGAAATTACAATGCCCTGATAATGTATACTAAAAACCGGCGTTAACATGAAAGAAACTTACTGTATATGCGTTCAAGAACGAAATTGGGATTCTTCGAGCTTGGGTGTTTCGATTCGTCGGATGCTTCAGCTCGTTTTTCCGTCAAAATCTCGGTTGGTGTGCTTGGTGGGTGCGTTAATGGTGGGTGCATTTTTCGTTATGTTACATATATATTTCTTTTTTTTATTTATTTAGGTATTAAGGGTTTAGTTAATTAATTAAAACATGTTCCTCTTTTTAAATTGATTTGATATGGTTCCTCTTTTTTAAAAAAAAATCAAAAGTAATCTTATTTTTTAAAATATCCCAGAAAAATCAGTGTTCGGCGTTAGAAGAAAGGAACGTCCCTCGTCAAAATCTTGAAACCTCGCCCAAAGGACGAAATTCACACGTGTGAGATGGATTGGGCTGAAGGCAAAAAAGAAACAAAGAGTGCAATCAAAATCAACACAACATCGGGCCAAGCTGGACCTGCTGGGGAATTCGCTGGGCCAAGTGGACCAGACATATCTCAGTTGACGCACCTTTTAAATCAACTATCCAATTTATTGGGCCAAACAGGTAAAACACAGCAAAGGTATGGAACCCAATTTTCGAAATTATACTACTACGAATACTGCGAATATACATATAGAAATTATTGGATGATAGATTGACATCTAATAACAATGATTTGATAGATTTTTCTTATACTAATAATTCACAATTTGTTACTATAGCTAACGGAAGTAGAATACCAATCATAGGAATAGGTACCTCCAAAATATTCTCCAGAAAATTATCAAAAGCACTTTATCTACCCAAAATTACATCAAACTTATTATCAGTTAATAGATTTATTGAAGACTTAAACTGTAATGTGATCTTCTCAAATAACAAAGTAATCTTTCAAGATAAGATTTCCCTGAAAACTATCGGCGAAGGAAGACATGAGAATGAGTTGTATCTAGTCGATGTTCCCGATAAATCTTTGTACTCAACACAAAAATCTATTAATAAGTCTAAAATACTACACGAAAGATTTGGTCATCCTTCTGATAAAAGTTTAAACGAAATCTTTCCTTCAATTACCTTAGACTCAAGCAACTGTGCTATTGGCAAATACTCTAAACAAACTATATTACCCTTTTATTCATCAACAAATAGATCTCAAAAAAAATTTGAACTAATCCATTATGATGTTTGGGGACCAGCTCCCATTGAATCTTATTATGGTTTCAAATATTTTGTTATATTTATAGATGGCTATTCACGTATAACTTGGCTCTATCTTCTGAAACTTAAATCAGAAGTTTTCTCATGTTTTCATGAATTTTCTAAACTCGTTGAAATCAATATAATGCCAATATTTAAATCTTTAGATCTGATAATGGAACTAACAAAACATTTTCGGATTTCTTTAAGAACAAAGGAATTATACATCAAACAACATGCATTAACACTCCAGAACAAAACAGAGTATCCGAAGGAAAAATCGACATCTCTTAGAAGTTACCAGGTGTCTTTTATTTCAAAAAACGTTCCGAAAGTCTATTGGTCAGATGCAGTACTTACGGCTATGTATCTGATAAATAGAATACCGAGCATTAAGTTAAATCATAAAAGCCCTCTTGAAATTTTATTGAAGAGACCACCTAATTCAGAACATTTACGTGTATTTGGATGTACATCCTATGTACATGTAAGAAGACAAGATAAATTAGAAGCCAATTCGGTTAAAACAATCTTCTTAGGATATTCATCTCAGAAAAAAGGTTATAAATGTTATGATCCAAAAAATAAAAAATTATATATCTCTAGAGATGTAATATTTCAAGAAGATATCAAAAAACAAATGATGAAGATCCAAACATTCCAACAAACATACCATTACCAGAACTAACTAATCTCGAAGAAATATATACAAAAGATTGATGGATTAAGAAATGACGAGACTAATGTGATAGAAGAATTCGACTCAGGGGGAACCAGTAGAACCCCAAAACCTGAGAAGATCCACAAGAATTTCTCGACCACCTGAAAAACTAAGAGATTATGTGACGAACCAAGTCACTTATCCAATTCACAATTATATATCGTATATCACCATCATATTATGCATTCATTAGTAAGATTGCTCGAGAATATGAACCTAATAACTTTGAAGAAGCAAATAAGAAATCTGAATGAAGCTCTCATTAAAAACCAAACCTGTATCACACCTCTCCCAGTGAATAAAAACCCGTTGGATGTAATGGGTGTACAAGATTAAATACAACAGCGATGGTACAGTTGAGCCGATACAAAGCGCGATTAGTAGCAAAAGGTTTCACGCAAACTCAAGGGATAGATTATAAGGAGACATTTGCACCAGTAGCAAAAATGAATACCGTAAGAATTCTCCTATCTGTGACAGTCAACTCTGGATGGAGTCTCACACATATGGACGTAAAAAATGCATTTTTACAAGGTGACCTGGATGAGGAGATATATATGACACTCCCACCAGGCCATCAACTTGAAATTACCATGAGAAACTGGTATGCAAATTAAAGAAATCGATATATGGCGTAAAACAATCTCCAAGAGCTTGGTACTCAAAACTGAGCCATACACTTCTTGACTATAATTTTTCAAAAAGCTCATCGGACACATCCATGTTTATCAAGACAACTAATCAAAATATTATAGTTGTACTTGTATATGTGGATGATATAATAATAATAGGAAACAACATCGATGAGATTAACAGTAAAAAATATCTACAAAGTAAATTCGATATTAAAGATCTTGGACTACTAAGATATTTTTTAGGAATAGAAATTGCTCATTCTTCGAAAGGGCTTTTTCTATCCCAAAGAAAATATTTCTTAGATCTCCTACACGAAACAGAAAAATGGGAGTTAAACCATTAAAAACTCCCATGGAAGTCAACAAACACTAAAGTATGAAGATGGGAACCTTTAAAAAATATACACCAATTTCAAAGGTTGGTGGGAAAACTCATTTCCTGACAGTTACACGACCTGACATTTCTTTTTGCTGTTAGTTGTATCAGTCAGCAGGCTCCCAGGACTAGTCATCTTGAAGCCATTGAGCGTATCCTGAAGTATCTCAAGGGCAACCCAGGCCGAGGAATCTGGATGAGGAAAAACGGGGCATTTGACGTGGTTGGCTACTCAGATGCAGATTGGGCTGGAAGCTTAGACAGAAGATCTACCACCAGATATTGCACATTCGTGGGGGGCAACCTAATGGAGAAGCAAGAAACAGAGTGTTGTAGCAAGATCAAGTGCAGAAGCAGAATACAGGGTTATTGCATCAACAGCGAGCGAACTCGTGTGGATAAGACACCATTTAGAAGACTTGAAGATCAAGATTATTCAACCGATGATCATGTTTTGTAACAACCAAGCTGCACGACATATTGCGATAAACCCCGTCTTCCATGAACGGACAAAGCATATTGAGGTACTGTCATTTTGTCCGAGAAAAAGTGCAGAGTCGAAAGATAGAGATCCCTTTTCATCAAAAGTAAAGAACAACTAGCTGATATCTTCACCAAAGCGGTTGATACCCGACTATTCGAAGAGATGCTTACCAAGTTGTGCTTAATAGACTTATTCAAGCCCGACTTGAGGGGAAGTGTTGAAGATCAAAGGATAGAAAGAAATGATTTCGGAGGAAACTATCATAATGGCTCTTACCTATCTTATGCGGATCAACCAAAGAAAGATGCAAAGATTATGCAATCAATACCAACCAAAGAGTGAGTGGTATAGATTAGGTAAAAAGAATCAATTAGCAGAAAATCAGCACAACGGATACTTGCCACTTTTCGATGTACTAGAACCATTATATATAGGGCCATTGTAAATTTGCAATAATATATGAGATCGATCAATGAAACCAAAGCTTTATACATTCTACACTATACTTTTCTACAAAAACCATCATAAGCAAATTGGGGACACGACACAATTTAAAATCGATTCAGTCAACAGCTTACATTCCATGTAAACTCAAACACAATGAACCCAACTAAAACTCCCAATAAATTCGATCATGAAGAGACTCGTTCCCAGAAAACATGCGCTTACTGAGATCGATGTTCGATTTCAAATATGTCGGAAATATCCGTTGCTTCGAGTTGCTGCGCGTTGGTATTTCTCCATCAGATTTCTTCGTTTTTCATTAAATTTTTTTACTTTTCTTTTCTCCTGTTCTGAGACATAAATTGGACTTGGTCAATCTTTTCAAGCCCATTATACTGGTCAATTTCTACTTTTGTGATGATTTATTTATTTTGCATTTATGCATCTGGATTCTGAAATTTGATCTATAAGTTCAATTATGATTTATATGCAATATCAAAACCTTATATTATTATAATGCTTTGGGAATAAATTGGAATCTTACATGTTACTGAAGAGGTTAGCACAAACATGCCTGGAGCAGAACGAAATCCCCACAATCCCATGTCTGAAAAATAATGGCCTATTATTTTAATAAATTCAAGGAGCTTCGAGCGTTGAAAAACTTTATTAAATTACATCAATTATGACATGTAGTTGAAAAATAATCAAACTAGATATTATTCGGAAGTTGTCAATATTCAAAATGATTTCGCTAAAACGATGAAGGGCCCATAGATTTGAAATAACATACAAAACAGCCCTTGTGATGATAATCATGTCGTCGCATCATCAAATTCCAAGAATATTATTATTTTTTTATATGTAACAACACATGAGGGCCCAACTTTCTAATTGTATGAACTGCCGCTTGTGATCCCACCATCATGTTTATCATGTTGAGGAAAGTTAGGGCAAAAGGTAAGGTAAAAGCACAGTTGATATATATCATAGGATAGGGTTCTAATAGTTAATAAAATAAATAAAAGAGAACATCATTAATTACATGAGATTGCGGAATCAACTTCGATATATCCTTTCATTATTATCATTCTTATGACAAAGATATAATAGAACGAGTGATGAGCATGTGCTATAAGCATGAAGTCATGATCTAATGTAACTTCTTTAACTCGTAGAGTATTGTGATTATTTTCTTTTGACAAAAACGTTTTGTTAGAAATAAAATGTTTAAAATGAAAATATGATGAGATTATTTAAAGGTCATGGTATGTATCCTCACAACTATTCTAGAAAAATTCTATGTCTAAGAACAAATAAGAAGGAAAATCAACCTTTCACTGCATTCGAATTTCAATTTTAGGTGACGCGTTCATTCAACATATATCCTCGTCGTCGATACATTCAACCTGGACTCCTAGTTAAGTGAATCTAAACCTCAACGGTATGAGATAACTCTACTTTCAGATAGACTAATTCTTTTGACATGTGTGTATTTATCACATAAAATGAAAGACAAGGAATTTGGTACAAATTCACGTCCATGCTTTTGTTGACCGCAGATTGTAATAAATATTTATTGCACATCCAAAAGAAAATTCCTCATTACATGATAGATATACATCTAATCGAAAGAAGATAAGGAAAAGGACAAGTATTGATGGCCACCACAATGTACTATTCATCGAATGTATTAATGACGCTTAAAGAACCAAACTCTTTAGTGTTAACACTGATTGTGAAATTTAGGATAAATGACCAATGAAAGTCATATCAAAACGCAGAAACGTGAAACTCAATATAGTTGATAATCATAAGTGTGGATGAGTTCTAAGACATACAACAAAAACCCTCCCCACTTCGGCCTTTGTCTTAATTTGAAAACACAATAATAAATTCGATTACGAACAAATGCAAAAGGACAAAAGATCGAGAAAGTCGTAATCTTTTCCCATGTTCAAGTCAAAATGGAACATATCAAAGAAAAAAATGATCGCTTTCACAGTTTTATTCGAATTATACTAATTAATTATCGTAGATTTGGAAAAAAGCTTCCTTCAGAACTGAAATTGAATAATTTATTTGTCAATTAATTGCAGGTCCCCACTTATTTTTATCCCATGAACATTACAACTTACCATGATACCAAGAAAAGCTTATTTAATTATACTGTGCAGTGCAGGCCAAAAGAAAAATAATAAAAAGGCAAGCAAGATAACAAGTACACACCATTAAGTAACTCCTTTTCTTTCCATCTTTTTCCTTATTTCTTCTTGTGGCATTTACTGTGTATGTATGTAGATAGCCTTCTTATTTATGTGTACTATTTCATGCAAATGAGAAGGCCCTTTAGCTAATTCTTTCTGTTTCATATCTCAAAAAAGTAGCAAAATAAAAAAAAAAGAAAAGAAAACAAAAAAAGGGGCTCATGGAACAAGAAGTCGCGGATAGAAACGACATGCCAAGAACAAGGAGGAACAGTCGTCATCGCGAAAATGGGATTTACTACAATTATCATCATCATCACTACTATCAACATCATCACTTGCTGTTGAACTCTTACAGGTCAGGCTATGGCTTTGGACAGCTTATTGGTTACAATCATTATTACCACCACCAAGCTTTGCCTGGCTTGCTTCCCCTACCGTCGACCTTACCCATACACCTCGGTGCCGGCGTCGGCCCTACGCCGCCGCCGCCCCTTCAGAAACCCCCAAGAAAGCCAAATGGTTCACTCCTCGCTACTTTTTCTTCTTCTGATTCTCAGCTTCAAGACTTCTCTTCGGTAGCCAAAGGTAAGTAATATATTACTTCCTCAGTTTGTTCGCTGGCTAATGTTCTTCTTTCCTTTTTTTTTTTTTGCTTCTGTGTGTGTGGTTCCTTGTGATTGCATGCTGCCTTCTTTGGAGCTTTGAGTGGGGGAAAGATTTGTGATATTATCATTAATGAATGCATTGTGTTAAATGTTTTTCCTTACTGTATGTATGTAAGAACATTTCCCAGTTCCCATTCTTTGTCTTTTTTGTCTCTTTCCATAGTTATTCATCTGTGTAGTGGGGAAGATGTTCATCATCTAACTTGTAATAAAAAAAGGGTCTTTTGCTGTTGCACTTTTAACATGTTGGGATTTCTCCAAAACTAAACATAATACATATTTTGCCAGCAGAAATTCAAAAGAAAGTGTGTTTGCCTTTGCCGCATGAGCACCAAATAAGCAGAAGAAAGTCTACGGCTTCGATCGCGGTGGCGAAAAGGCCCGACTCGGGCGGCGTAGAAGGGAAGCCCATCGCAATCCTCGCCAACCATTTCTTAGTCCAATTCGACCCTTCGCAAAGAATATTCCACTACGACGTCGACATATCTCCCAACCCATCGAAGGAAATCGCAAGATCGATCAAGGAAAAGCTCGTACACGAAAACTCACCCGCCTTTTCGAGCTCCAACCCGGCCTTCGACGGGCGAAGAACCCTATACAGCCCTATAGAGTTCGAAAACGACAAGCTCGAGTTCTACGTAAGCCTTCCCTTCTCTTCAAACGAACCCTCTCGCTCACAGAAGCTCAAGATGTTCAGAGTGAACATCAAGCTCGTCTCTAAGCTCAACGGAGAGAAGCTGTCTGCATACATATCAGACGATGAAAGCAAAGACGACGAAAGCGTGAAAACCCTTCCCCAAGAGTACATCCACGCCTTGGACGTAGTTTTAAGGGAAGGCCCCATACGGAAGTGCTCGTCGGTGGGGAGATCTCTCTATTCTAACGCAAAGGAAGGTTCTAACATCATCGGCGGAGGAGCAGTTGCCCTCCGAGGCTTCTTTCAGAGCTTGAGGCCGACCCAACAAGGCCTCTCCCTAAACGTGGACTTCTCCGTAACTGCCTTCCACGAAAGCATCGGCGTCTTGGCCTACTTGCAAAAACGCCTCGACTCCATGCGCGATGTTTTCGAGGAGAAGGGGAAGATTTTGACGGGCGCGGAGAGGAGGGAAGTTGAGAGGGCACTGAGGCACATAAGGGTGTTCGTCTCCCACCGAGAGACGTTTCAGAGGTACCGAGTCTATGGTTTGACCCGAGAGGTCGCGGAGGACGTGTTCTTTCCCGACAGGGACAGCGGGAATTTGAGGCTCGTGGATTATTACAGGGACATCTACGGCTACGATGTTCAGTACAGAAGACTGCCGTGTCTTCAGGTCAGCAGGAGGAAGCCATGCTACCTGCCGATGGAGCTCTGCGTGATATGCGAGGGACAAAAGTTCCTCGGGAAGCTCACCGAGGAACAGACCGCTGAGATACTCAGGATGGGGTGTCAGAGGCCGAGGGTTCGTAGGAAGATCATCGATGGAGTCATGGAAGGACCGATGGGGCCTAATAGTAGGTAATGCATGCATCTATCTATACATGAATTTTGCTTATTACATGCGTTGGCTGTCAAACTCAAGTCCATCGTATAATTAGAAGAATGCAGAGCTCCTTATAAGCTTGTGAACTAATTACCGCTGTTGTTAATTGTTTTTGTATTAAACAGTGGAAGCCTAGGAAGGGAGTTCAAGCTCCGGGTATCGAAGGAGATGACCGAGCTGACGGGTCGAGTCCTCGAGCCGCCGAGGCTAAGGCTCGGGGACGGCGGGCACGTGAGGAACCTAACCCCCTTACGCCACGACAGGCAATGGAACCTACTTGATAGCCACGTGGTCGAGGGGACTCGGGTCGATCGGTGGACCGTAATGGCCTTCGGCGGGCCTGCGCCCGATCATGGGCCCACGATCCATCGGTTCGTAGCCCAGCTGACCCTGCGGTGCGAGCGGCTCGGGATTCTGCTCAACAAGCGCACCGTGCTGAGCCCTATCTTCGAGCCCATGCACGTCCTCGACAGCCCTAAGCTTCTAGAAGCTAAGCTGAAGGAGGCTCGTAACGCCGTCCAAGGGAATCTTCAGCTGCTGCTCTGCGTGATGGAGAAGAGGCACAGAGGCTACGCGGACCTTAAAAGAATCGCGGAGACAAAAGTTGGGTTAGTGAGCCAATGCTGTCTCTACCCCAACATCGTACGACCGAGCTCTCAGTTCTTGGCCAACCTAGCGCTGAAGATCAATGCCAAGGTGGGCGGCTGCACGGTTGCGCTCTACGGCTCGCTGCCTCGTCAGATTCCGAGGCTGTTCGCGGCCGACGAGCCCGTCATCTTCATGGGCGCCGACGTGACCCACCCGCACCCGTCTGACGACGTCAGCCCCTCCGTGGCCGCCGTGGTGGGCAGCGTCGACTGGCCGGCGGCCAACAGGTACGTCTCGAGGATGAGGTCGCAGGCGCACAGGGAGGAGGTCGTGGCTGAGCTCTCCGCCATGGTGGGGGAGATCCTGGACGACTTCCTGCACGAGCAGTCGGCCCTCCCGCGGCGGATCGTCTTCTTCCGCGACGGCGTCAGCGAGACGCAGTTTCAGGAGGTCCTCCGCCGCGAGGTGGCGGCGATACGCGACGGGTGCCACTCCAAGTTTCCGGGGTACGACCCGCCGGTAACGTTCGCGGTGGTGCAGAAGAGGCACCACACGAGGCTCTTCCGGCGGGACGACGGCGAGAACGTGCCGCCCGGGACGGTGGTGGACACGGTGGTGACTCATCCTCGAGGATTCGACTTCTACCTATGCAGCCATTGGGGGGTTAGAGGGACGAGTCGGCCGATTCACTACCACGTTTTGTGGGACGATAACGGCTTCACTTCGGACGAAGTTCAGAAGCTCGTCTACAACCTCTGTTACACGTCTGTTAGGTGTACGATGCCTATCTCTATAGTCCCGCCAGCGTACTACGCCCACCTTGCGGCCTATAGGGGGCGGCTTTACCTTGAACGGTCGGATTCCGTTAGTAGGGATTGTTCGGTTTCACGTTCCGTGCCGCCGGAGGCGGCGGCGGTGCCGCTGCCTAAGCTCAGTGACAACGTGAGGAAGCTAATGTTTTACTGCTGATTATTATTTATTATGTCTTTCTTTGTTCTGTTTCATAACCATAGTATAGTTGGCTGTTCAGATGCTTACAGTTAAACATTATTCGATCCAAGAACATGAAAGAGGATTATTGATACGTAATATCTTGCATGTAATAAGATTTAAGAATAGAATGGACCACGTTTTAAGACAAAGCCAAAGTTACTGTCCTCTGATGAAATAACACGAAGTTTTGTCTGAAGATGGATGCAAATATTGTATCTACGTGCAGGGGAAGGAGAGGGATCTCTTCTTCTGTGTATTTAATAAAGGAATAATACAACACGTATTATTGTCATCTTATGGGCCTCTGTTTTTCTGCGTTGTAATTGAAAGAGAGCTTTTTGGCATTAAAATATAAGATATAAAATCAAAAGAAGCATTAAAATAGTTTGTTTTTATAGCAGAGAGAAGAGTATCAGGTCTTCAGTGGTGTGACTTGTCGTAGAAAAACGAATTGTCACATCTCAACAAACTGAGAGAATTAAATATTTTGATATAGTGTAAGAATCTAGCTTGGGGGAACTATTGCGTGCAAGGCTAATTACTACACTACTACAGTTGGGAAGAGAAGAGGGAGCCCTTTATTCGAATATTCCCGTTAAAAATTACATATTTCAAAAAGGTCTTAGCTTTACAAAGATGAGTGACGCAGAACTGAGGAAAATTAATTCACAGTTTCGATAGATCTGTCATCAGCCTACTACAGAATTGGTACAGATTAAGAATTTTGTAATAGCCAATGACCTCTCAGCTCTAGTGGCTGAGGGGGAGGCTCCAAAACTCATGTGACTAGGAGGTTAGGGGTTCGAACCCTACCTCCCACATGAATTTGGGAAGTCCCCATGAGGGTTATACTTCATGACTATCGATGCCGGTATGGGTTTGGGACGTATCCATCTGGCCCCGGGGATTAGTCCCACCTCTGGAGTGTGTGGCGCAAATAGCCTCCACCTTGCCAAGTCTGTGTGGCGTAAAAAGCCCACGGCTGGTAGGGGCTAGCACATAGCCAGGTTGTGTGGGGATACCTCGGGACAGAAAAAAAAAAAAAAAAAAAAAAAATTTTGTAATAAAGTATCAGAAAAAGAAAGATAAGAGTAATAAAAGCATTGGTATGTCCCATTGTCAGTTTGCTGCAAAAAAGCATCCGTATTTTGCAGTTGCATAGCAAAAGCAATCAATAAGAGAGAAGTAAAAGACAGTGAGAGAGTGCTGAGTGCTGACTAATGTAAGTTACTCTTTTGTCTCTTCACCCTTCTTTTTCAAAGAATTATTGACTCATTGGCCTTTTGTCTCTATTATTTATGTATCTCTATAGAAATTGCAATAATAAATAAGAAAACACATACGTATGTGTACGTATCTTTACTCGTTTTTTTTTTCTTCTCACTAAGTATTTATGTAGGAGGAGTGCCTCGAGAGTCGAGACGTGCAATGCAGGCATTTTTAATTAAATAAACAAAAAAATAATAAGTATTAACAAAATAAACAAGAATTAGAAAGTATTAACAAAATACAAAATTTCGTCATCTGGGAATACGAGTTAGTAACTCCTATTCCCAGAAAGCGAGTTAATTTGGCCCGCTGACCACTTGACGTTGACATGGCAAGGTATCTCGTCATCTGGGAAGACGAATTACTAAATCGTATTCCCAGATGACGAGTTATTGTTGACCACGCTGACCGTCTGACGTGGCAACGTAACTCGTATTCTAGTAATTCGTCTTCCCAGATGACGAGTTATTGTTGACCGCGCTGACCGTCTGACGTGGCAACGTAACTCGTATTCTGAGATGACGAGTTAAGTTAAAAGCCGACAAACCATGCATGACCATGCATCGTGCCTTGCAGAGTGTCGGCAATAATTCGAGTAACTCGTCATCCGAGAAGACGAGTTACTCCCATTTGCAGCAACTCGTACCATCAGTTGACGAGTTAATCGTCTATATATATCACCCGACCGATCATTTCTAACATAACATAAATAATGGTGTCAAATCGCGTACAAGTCATAGTATATTTCGGAGGCGAAATAATCCAATCCTCCGATTCCACCATCAAATATAGCATCCGCCCTATTGGGTATAGGCGAATTCGTCGCAACACCAATTTTTCCGAGTTTATATCGTTATTATTTGAAATTACGGGTGCTGATAGCGGTCGTTGTTCGTTGACTGTCTCTGCGAAAAATGAATACTTTCAATATTCCCGCCACTTTTGTCAGCTACTCCATATCTCCAACGACAACGACTTACAATTTTTTATACATCCCGATTCGGAGAACGACTGTTTTTTGCTTGAAGTTTTTGTTGAGGCGGTTGAAATTCAAACTTTGATTTGAACGAAGAGCCTCATCGCAATTTCGAGGAGCGGTGCGAGTTTCCTGCGTTTGAAGTTGGTTCTTCCAGTTATACATGTCCGGATTTTCCCGACATTGTCTCAGTTACGGCAGGGTTCGGCAATGTTTCTTTGGAGATGCCGACGCTTGGAGCTCCATTCAATATGACAGAATCCGTGTCAGAACCCGTGCCAGACTTCGAGCCTGAACCCGAGGAAGATGTTGATGTAAGTGATTCAGAAGCAGACGATGAGGATCCACTGATCGAGTTACCCGATCCCAACGACGACGAGAACGATGACGAGGATGCCCCAGATGATACAACTCCGCTGGACTCTGCTGCTCCAATGCTGTTTCAGTCCGTACCATTTTTCCAAACATACCAAATGCCACCTCCTGGTGGTGACGACTACGGTGGTCTTGGGGAGTTTTACGACAGAGATAACCCTACGTTTGTCGAGGTATGATTTTTCAATCTAAGAAACATTTACAACGTGCCGTCGACGATTTTTCAATCAAGGTAGCTAGACGCGAGTACAACGTCAACGAGAGCAGCAGTACACGTTGGAGTGTTCAATGTGATCACAGGACTGATTGCCCTTGGAGACTGAGGGCATCCTTTAAGCCAAAAAAGGTTACTGGTCTATTACAAAATTTGAAGGACCACACACTTGCTATATGAATGAGCTGGCGAGCACACACCGTACTATCTCTCGAAATTTTATTGCTGATTTGTTGGTTGGAACCGTGAAAGTCGATCCGCAATTCCTACCCAAGAATGTCCAACAACTTGTGAAGGATAGATATGGCTACGATATCTCATATATTCAAGCTTGGCATGGTCCGAAAAGAGCTATGGAAAATGTTTACGGTACGTGGGAGGAGTCTGTTACCAAACTCCCAACATTTGTGAAGGCCTTGCATCATTACAATCAAGGGACAATTGAGGTGGCTGAATCTGCAGACAGAGAGGCCTGGACACTTCGTGCTCGGGTATGTCTTTTTGGGCTTTTAAACCGAGCATCGATGGTTTCAAACATTGTCGAAAGGTTGTTTGTGTCGATGGTACGTATTTATACACCAAATTTAGACACAAACTACTGATTGTCTACGTCGTTGGACACCAACCAAAACGTCTTTCCTCTGGCGTTTGCTATTGTCACGGAAGAAAGTACACACTCATGGACTTGGTTCCTTACTAATTTGAACACATTTGTTCTAGAGAATCAATCGGTTTGCCTTATTTCGGATCGCCACAAAGGTAGTTAATCTTATTAATGCAATTTACTTTGTATTTTCGTAAGGATCAGTGACTCTTTATGGCGTTTATGGTGTGTGCAGGTCTTACGGGAGCAGTAGAAGCCACTGAATTCTTTCGTCCACCAAATGGAGTGCATCGCTTCTGTCTTCGTCATGTAAAGTCAAACTTCTACAAAAAATTCAAGGATCAACAATTGAAGGATCTATGTCATAGAGCCGGTACTGCGCCAACATTGGATAAATTCGATAGCATTATGGCTCAGATTGCGCAAATTAATAAACGAGCGAACCCTTGGTTAGAAAAAGTAGGGGTCGAGCAATGGACGCTCGCACACGACGGCGGTTATCGATGTGGTGTCATGACGACTAATATTTCAGAAGGGCTCAACGGGGTATTGAAAGGTGCTCGAATGCTCCCCGCAAGAGCGATCGTCGATTTCACTTTTCATAGGTATGATATTGTGTCACGTGGTCTGTTGTTTATTCTAATTTTGTTGTTATGACTTTTTGTTTTATTTCTTAAAATTCACAGGTGCGTACAGTATTTTCGTGATCGCTTTGAAGAAGCATCGTCCCTAACGGGGAATAACAAAACGGATTGGTCATATGTTATGCAACGAGAATGTTTCAAAGTTGGACGGCAGAATCTTGGGATCACGTTGTATACCGTTTGATGTCCGACAACATACAACAGAATTCATAACATCTGGAATTCATCAGCGCACATATGTCGTAAGGATGAACGATCGAACATGCACGTGTGGAAATCGGAGCAGGTATAACATCCCGTGTTCCCACGCACAAGCAGCTTGTCGTCAATGGCAAATTCACTCTGGTAGTCTAGTGGCGCAGTATTACAGTAAGCATGAGTATTTGAAGACATATGAAGGTACCTTTGAACCAATACACGATGAAAGGTATTGGATGCCCGAAAATTGGACTCTTATTCATAACGAGGCTCGCGGATAGAGAACTGGTGCCGGTAAATATAGTCGAAATCGCATCAGGAATGAGATGGACAGGGGTGAAACTCGTGCTAGACAACGGGGTAGACGTTGAAAATAATATACAATGTTGTTTTCCAAGTTTTGTTATTATATTTCCAATGTGGAAATCAAAATTGGTTTCTTAATAGTAATAAAATAATAATAATAAATAGATATAATAATTATATTAAGTAATAATAAATAAACAGAATAATATTGATAATTCAATAATAAAATAATAATAATAAATATAATAATAATAATTATAATAATACCAAAGCGTGATTCATGCATAAATATAATAATATTAATAATAATACTTTCAATATAATACGTTACAATAATAATAAGATAACAGTAATAATAATAATAATCATCATCATAATCTATCTGCCATGATGCGCTAAATGGCCGCCGGTTCCACAACGAGCTGGTCTACGAACTCTATTTCCTCGACGGTTGCCTTGCTCCGCATCATCTCCCGGACTTCGAGATCGTCGCGGTCGTGGTGAAGGTGTCATAAACGCCTAATATGTGATAACCAAATTTTAATTTTCGTAAATTATTTAAGGTCTTTAAATGGCAAATTAAACGAATATACCTGATGGTCCATATACTCTGGATGTGAGCTGTGCTGGGCTGCAGACGAGCAAAAATGGTGACAAGTCGTCAAAGAATGACGGGTTCACAACTTCGTGCGTATGTGATGTTCCGGCCTCATGCATTTGAGATGTTCCGGCCCCATACATGTGAGATGATCCACCCCCATGTACGTGAGATGGTCCGGCCTCACTCCCTCGTCGACCTCGGCGATGCGAGATAAACATGCCATCCATTTGCTCCAGTAAACGGATGGTCTCATCATGCTCGCCGATCCTCGCGTAACGTAGGCTGTCATGAACCCCACGTTCCTATAAATGAAAGAGTAATTATATTATTTGGGCTAATAAACAAATAACATTAATGTCAGAATTTAAACTTACGATGGTGTCCATAAATACCGCATCCCCCCTCTGGAAGCCCAGTGACATCTGCCTCCCGTGTGGAGATATGTAGCGGCGAGTGATCCGATGAAACCACTTGTAATATCCATCCTCCACCGAATTGAAGCTAGTCGCGGGAGGACCATCCACGACGGTGTTCTCTCGATCCTCCCATAGCCCAATCCAGACTGCGTGATGCGATCTCCAATCCATCCCCGATCGCTGTCGACGCTCGTACGTATGAAGATTGTTGTCTCGATATGGCCGTATAATTGGAATTCCTTGGATAATTCCAAATTGTTGAAGCACCCGTTCGGGGTAATGAAACTCCACGATATTGAAGAATACCAGTGGACACCTCGATCTACAAGCCGTAGGTAAGCACTCTTCAGGAAGAGCGGCAATCTCCGGGAGCATCATGTTGTACGGAGTCCATGCAAATTGATGCGGCTGCATGCGATCAATGCACTCGCGGATGGTGCGTACATTCGAATTCGTCGACGTGGTAAAATCAAAGAATGTGTTCCACCTGTAAAATATTTATACAACACTTATAAATGTAAGAATGAACGCTAAATTCGCAACTTTCACAAGAACGCCCATACCTCGCCGCATGTGGCGGGCCTGATAAGACTATCCCGTCGACTACTCGGGGCTCCATCGTGATACGATAATGGCCCCGTACTGGCTGAAATGGCAAAATCCTCACATATGCCCATGCCTAAAACAAAATCCTTGTCATAAATAGATGTTTAAAATAACTATAATTTTTATCAGCAGGCTATATATGCAACAGCCGTAGGGGTTCGCCTATATTTAGGTTTTTCGGCTCGGTTGCCGAACAAAGCTCTCTGTATAGGAATGCCAGCACCGCACTACCCCAACTAAATGTGCTCACCTCCTCAATATCCTCAAACAGCTGGAGGTAAGTCAATGATACGGTGCTGGCGCTACAATCGGGAACATCACCGCACCGAAGAGCAGCATCGCATAACCCCGTGCTGAACATTCGACCTCTTCCTCTTCACTATCATCCGTTATCGGATTTTCCAACAACTAATTCGCTAACGACTTCATCGATAGCGATGACCCCCTAATTCTATCAGCAGGCGATCTAAAACCTAGCAACTGCTCGCATTCGTCCATCCACTGTGTGACCGTCTTCGAAACGATCACACCAGAGACACAACTACCATCTACAGGCAAACCCCACAAAATGCCTACGTCCTGTAAAGTGACGGTCGCCTCCCCAAAACAAAAATGAAACGTATGGGTCTCTTTCCTCAAACGCTCTACCAATGCTGTAATCAAATGAGGGTCAACCCTCTGAGACATACAGCTGTAGACGCTGTATAGACCCATATCGTCCAACTTTCCTAATAAGCGTCCGTGTAAGATATTCGGTGCTTCTCTAGTACCCCAAACTACATTTTCTAACGACCTACATCTAATAGTACTATCTATCGCACTCTCATTTAATAATAAGTCTCCACTACGGTGATTTGACTGCATCGTCAACACATATCAATAGGTCCGTAACAAGCGTCCAAATCCATTCTACATTCAAGAAAACGAAACCAAACAAATCAACAAAAAAAATTAGCATTCGATAATGAATCTATTAATGCAAAAAATCGTTAATTTCGTATCGGCACGCGTCGCTCACCTGACGTAAATCGGTGTAGTACGTCGTCGGCCGGCGGCGGGTCGCAGCGGAGCGTCGGGTCACGACTGGGCTTGTGGCTCACGGAGGGCCTGCAGGGCGCCGGCTCATGGCGGGCCGATGGCGGAGGCGGCGGCGGCAAAGGCGGACCGTCAAATCGGGCCAAGGTACGTCGTCGGGAGGCAGACGGGTCACAGCGGGCCGTCGGGTCACGGCTGCGCGGCGGCGAAGCGGCTCACGGAGGGCCTGCGGGGCGCCGGCTCACGGCGGGACGACGGCGGAGGCGGCGGCGGAGGCAGACCGTCAAATCGGGGCAAGGTACGTCGTCGGGCGTCAGACGGGTCGCAGCGGGGCGTCGGGTCACGACTGGGCGGCGGTGCAACGACTCATGGAGGGCCTGCGGGGCGCCGGCTCACGGCGGGACGACGGCGGATGCGGGGCGGCGAATCGGGGCAACGGGGGAGGATCTCGTGCGGGCAAGCTACGCGGGGCGGCGTCGTCTTCTTCGTTGGTTGGGCGGCGGCGGCAATGCAAGGGCGGAGGTTTTCGTCTTCGTCGTCGTCGGTTCTCGTCTTCGTCGTCGACCTTCTAACGTTCGTGAGCGGCGAGCGGCGATCTGTAGGGTTTTGTAGACGATCTAACTCGTCATCGATGACGAGTTACTTAACTCGTTTTCTGAGAAGACGAGTTACTCCACGTCATTAATTCTGCCAGATAGGATAAGTAACTCGTCATCCTAGGTGACGAGTTAGTAATTCGTACTCTCAGGGTACGAAAGTTTCTATTTTATTAATGCTTTTCAATACTTGTTTATTTTGTTAATGCTTAATTTTTTTTGTTTATTTAATTAAAAATACCTGCAATGCATGATAATAGTAGTTGAAAGGTGCAGTTGCAAATTGCAGATTGGATTTTACTTGTATTTTTTTTCTAGGAACTTTTTTCAAGGGAGAGTCCTAAAAATTTTAATAGAATACATCTATTGTTTGAAAGGGTTTCTCAGTAGTTCGGAGCAAGTTAGGATCCTTTTGATTTGGATAAGTCGAGTTTTAGGTTCAGTGTAGGCTTAAATTGGAGTATTAAGATAACTAGGTTTAGACCCGTGAGATGCACGGATTGTTAATTGATGATGTGTCAATATAAAGGAAGACATTGTAAAGACTGTGAAATAAGCATTATATATTACAAATGATATTGCGTTGTGTTATTTTTGCATGACTGCTATTGAAGCAGTCCTGTAATTAATCATAGTGATGCGATTTCTCATCATACATTTTATTTGCACTATTGACCACTACTATGGAAGACTTCATTTTATTCGCACTCCTGAATAGGGAGAGTGCGCTGTTGTGCCATTCTTTGGCTCGCGAGTGGCATTTTCACTCATGATCCAATAAGGAAAATAAGTCCATTTAGCTTTAGAATATATACCACCCAATATTGTTTAGCTACCGTTGATAATATTTATTTGTTTGCTGTTATTTAACTAACGTCTTTTACGATGATTGTAGGATTCAGGCGTCTATTTTTCAGTCGTATCTTTTTCAGTCGTGTATTTTTATAGTATTGTATTATATAGCAGGTAATAGGAATGTTATATATAACTACTGAAGTTTTCAGTCGTGTATTTTGGAAGAATGTGGAGTCCATTGCAAATCTTTGCGTCGACCGTGAGGAAAAATCTCTCTTTGATTGGAGAATCCAGTCGTGTAGTAAATATTGGGTAAACGTAAAATTTATTGTACATCTGTGGTCGAATTTTATGGGCGTAATTTATATGTAAGACGTCGGTGGAATGGTAATGTGTTTAAGTTTATAAGACTGCATAAGACTGCAACAATGCAATTGCAAATTTACGAAGGTTAACCTTTGAAACTTAAGTTGCATGTGAAAGCGTAAGACCGATTGGTTTGTGATGGTTACTCCTTGAGAAGATGGTACCCGATCTTGTAAGAAACAAAAGCATCTATACATGCATACTCTATCTGACCGTAGCTAAGAACTCTATTCTCGCAGTTGCTCAGAGTCACGTTTTTGGGCTTACGCACCACCATCCCACAAACGACCCAGGCTAGTTCTTTCAATCCCGATCCCCGAAAATACCCTGGGGCCAACGTGCTTTTGCAACAGCTGCCACGTCGACAACATTCCTGTTCTTAAACAACGCGTTGTCACGGATTAGTTTCGCCATATCTTCTGCAACTGCAACGCCGACGAAGGTGACATTTGGATTTAACATGAAACTTTTGAATGATTCGCTGATTTCGTCGAGATGACTTAGCTGAATGATTATGCATTTACGGTCGATGCACAATTGCAGAGTTGCTGTTTTGTTGACCATGCCGCGAGCCCAAACCGGCCTGCACTCTACGTCGAGGCCAACCAGCGTTGGGATGGAATTGTCAACTTGCTGAAGCCATTCCTTTACAGTGGTTGAGTCGCTGGTCACTGTTGTTTCGATGGTCATATTGCTGAATTGTACACTAAAGATCCTCTTTGGCATTGTGGCTGAGAATCTGGATTCTATAGGTTTAATTTTTTTTTATTTAGCACCTTGGGCTCTTCATCTGTGAAGTTCGCATATTCATAGTCATGTGCAAAGGAAAGCAAAGAGGCACATAATTTGTAGGCGACTTTTGGTATGCACTAATTAATGTTTATGAAATGACGAAATTAAGACGGGATCTCCGAATATTCCTTATTGAGTATTGGATACATGATGTTCATAATTTGATTTTGATGAGTAAGAATTTAAATAGTTTTCTCATTTGATGCTACATAACACGTTAGCAACATTAAATTTTGCTAAGAAATACAATAATTGGAAATTATGTATGCCGTAGTGAATTTTTTATATTTTGTGCACTTGGTAAAAAGAAATGGTTGCTTCTCAATACTCTTTAAGCTGTAATATTCGTCTCTATTTCTGGGAATAAGTAGGAACTTGCTTTTATTAAATCAATGTCATTTTAACTGTGGGAGTACTTTTTGTTACTGTTGTATCAATTCCGTTTTTATTGCTTTAAGGGCCTGTTTGGTTGGGGGTATTAGGTGGGATTAGGGGGGGTTAGGATTTATTAAAGTAGTGTTTGGTTCGGGGGATTATTTAAAGGGGAGAATTAGCTAATACCCCTTAATACCACAATAAGGTATTAATTAAAGGGATCTCCTCCCATACCTTTACCTAGTCCCACCCATCTAGATAATTTTATCCTTTCATTTTTTTTTTATCTTCTTTTATTTAACAATAATTAAACTATGGTCTCTCTCTCTCTCTCTGTCTCTCTCCCCCTCTCCCTCTCTCTCTCTCTCTCTCTCTCCTCACTCTACGTTATATCTCTCGACTCCATATCTCTCTCTCTCTCTCTCTCTCTCTCTCTCTCTCACACACACACACACACAGACACACACACACACTGTCTTCTCGAATCACCTTTCCCTCTCTCGTGAATCCATCTCTCTCTCTCTCTCTCTCTCTCTCTCCCCCCTCTCTAATCCATCTCTCCATCCGAACACAGCCATCCCTAATTAGGACCATATGTCCAATCAGAACAAAATAAAGGTAGGTTCGTAATTTAACTTAATGTAATATAGTACCATCTAAACCATCTACCAAACATATCGAACATCATTATTTAAACCCGCCAACCAAACATCCCAAAATACTCATACTCTCCATTATATAAACCCAACTAAAACTAATACCATCTAAACTTATCCTCCCAACCAAACGGACACTAAATGTATGAGTATTTATCCGCTATTTGTTGTTAGAATAAGGTTATGAGATTTATAATGGTGGGTAATTTAATATTATCAACTTCATAAAGGAATCATCATTATTCTGAATTCATTGTTAGTTCTCGTTTAAGTACAGGTTGTAATGATGATTGGAGCATTCGGCCGCGTAGTTTTCGGTCGTGTAGTTTTCAGTCGTGTATTACATAGCACCCAGGCTAGTAATGTTATATATATCAACTGTAGTTTTCAGTCGGTTATTTGGAAGCTGAAATCTGTAAATCTTTGTGAGTTTTGTCAAGTAAAATCCTGTACTGTATTGCATGTGCTTTTATTTAATGCATATTGTTCAATAACTTTGACAGGTTATTTAAATATTACTACTGAATATTGTATATGGATATATTTAGTATAACACATCATTAAATATAGCTTAATAAATTCATTATCGTCATGAAGTTCATTACACTGAAGAACATTTAGTTCAGGCTTACATAAATATTAGCGAGTAATTTTATGTGTATGACTCCTCTGTGCCGCAGATAGACGAAATACCAATAATAGTGGGCAAGACCAATAGACCTTTAGGAGGCAGGTTTGTATTTGTCATCATAATCAAAACGAAACCGACCTACGAAATCTGATATGGTCAAATAGCAGAGGAATATAGTTAGAACACGATTGACGAAACATTAAAAACATTGTCTAACATTACTAAATACCTAACAAAGGAAGAAGTAATTCGAGAATTTTTGCAACAGCATATAAAATCATTAATAGGGTTTATATTAAGTAGCTTGCTTTATTCTTTTTTAAGTTTCTACGGCACCTGAGGCGGCATTGTTATGATCCACAACGTCTTTGGCAGACAGCTCAGGGATGAAAGCTTGATATTGTTTCTGAGATAATGGAGCATCAACCACTGGTTGCCTGGAAGCAGTAAGCATGCACTTCATCTTCTTAAACTGTTAAGAAATAGCATTAGAAATCAGCAGTGAAATTCAGAGATTTTGATCTTTAAAGAGAGAAAGCACGCTTAGATAAAGAGTACCGCAATAATCTTGCCACGCGCGAATTGTAGCTCCTGGAGCAGCGTAAACTTCTCTTCCATTAACACGTCAATATGTAGAAGGTAAAAAACATTTTTACGCAAATATATGCTAGGTTGGTGATAGATTTGTAGGAAAAAGAATAATATACCTTCTTCTGTGATCTGATGTACAAATTTTTTGTAGCTTATGTTCTCAGGTTGCATCTCTAAGTCGTCAAGTCTGTCAACCACTGGTTCCTTTGCAGGTTCTTTGTATTGAACTTTATCGTCTTCCTCAATGGGTTCCTCTAAACTGTAAATAACAAATTGTTCTCCATTGTCCCTGGTGTCGTCAATTTGAGAGGTTTTCGCTGGGCATTCCTTTTCCTGTTTGATCCTTTTTTTATGGGAGTTGCAGAGTTGGGACGATTTGATTTTCGAATAAGCACAGTAGAAGTTCCTTGACCATGATTTGTTATTGAATCCTACAAAACTTCCCAAAATTAGCCATACAGCCGGCGGACGGATCTACTCTACCATTTATATTTAAAAGAATTGAATCCAAAAAACAACAATTACACGCAAATTCGCACTGTAGCATCTAGCGTTTGCGATATTATTTGGGGCACTTAAATAGGGCTAAGTTCTTAGTACGAATCTTGAAAGAGCTAATATATTTGACCACCCAGCAATTGAAATAACGCAGGGTGTAAATCGAAGATATTATCGCGGTTACCTCAATGGTAGAGTCGTTCTTGTCTGGTGCTCTTTTTCTTTCCCATTTGCTCTTAGTTGTTGCTCAAGTATGCGGATAGGCGTATGGGGACTAAGATTGAAATGCCTCCCATTAAGACTGTCAATGATGTTATATATTTATTTCAATATTATGAGTGTCTTAATTCAATTGTATATAATTTTGTGAATTAAATTAATGATAAAAAGAGAATCTTATTGAACCGAATCAAATAAAAATAAATAATATTATCTAACGATGAATATTTATGAAATATATTACCAATTTCATGATAAAAATAATAATTCTATGAATGTGTTTTTTTACCATAAAAATAGTATATTATTAATTTGATTCTCTTTTCCAGGCAAGTAATATAGGGAAAGAACATAATGACGTCAATTTTATATTGGGAATGAATACAGGTCAGTCTGTTTATATGTTCGACTTTTCAGCTTACAATTTGAAGGAAGAGTTGAGGAAACTTCATTTATGAACGCATTATGTGTAATTAATTTCATCTCATAGCAACATAGTTATTAACGTCTTCAGCCGTGTATGAATATATACTACACGGTATAATGTTCAGCCCTTTTTCATATAATGAGCCTAACAGTGTCAAAGAGCGAAATAATTGACCTACGATACAAAGAACGCAAATGCAAATGTGGTAGAGAGTCTGATATTAAAATTGTGGGACCGACAGAAAACACAGAAGGTAAGTTGTTCTGTATCTGCAAGAGTGGCTATTGTGATTTTTTCATGTGTTTGAATCCCGTAGGCAGCAATATTGAGGAAGATGTAGCAATACCAGACATGGAAGTGTTCCAACCAAGAAAATGTGATATTCAGGCTCAACATATTGAAGACCTGTTTTCTATGTGCGATGATTTTGAAAATAGATTAGCGTCACTTGAGAAGACGGCAAAAGTGATGAAATACAGTGCAAGCTGCTTTGCTTCTTATTTGTGGATTGCTACTTAAGTAGTTGGCGTATTTATGAAGTCCTTCCTATCAATGTATTGTGTTAGTCCTATTTTTGGAAATGAAGACCGAGGTTTCTGGAATTTTACGGCAAAATTGATGCTTACTATGCAAGTTTAATAAATACTATGTAACAATAGTCGCAGTTGGCATACTCAATTATCACAGGATGCAAAATGCTTACAATATGTCTGACAAATTATCAAAATCATAGTAATACAGTCACAGCTATGCTTATGTTTCTGTTCATAAGTTTTCCCTACTCAAAGCTTTCCAACACAAAGAAAGAAACATCTGTACAACAGCCTGCCTTAATATTTTTTACATCAACCAACCACTATGGATGTTTGTTCATTCCACGGGGGCCAACGCCAGTATCTGTAGAACACAGAAGCTGTAAGGTATTGGCGAAATTCATTTATCTGAGAGGGTAGGAAGTTGTGGAAATCATCTCCGCGTAACATCATGGAAAATGCCTTTCGCAATACATAAACGTCACATTCTCCACTGTACAAAGCAAACAAATCTATATTCAGCTGTATGATGATAGATATTCATTTGTATAGGAACTCATGTGAACATTACCCAAATTCCTGCTGAGGAGTTTTACTGTCCCTGCCTACTTTAAACTTAAAATCAGCTTTCACGATCCCCATCATCTTGAAAGCTATTGTAATAACATCAACAGCTCTTCCCAGTTCCGAATTAGTAAGACGTAGATTTTTGTCAAAACTTATTTTGGAATCAATAATGGTGAATGATTGTCGCTCAGAGGAAGTAGCACATAGATGCAAATGTTGTTCATCCACGTTCAGTGGGAAGACAACAACTTTAGCAGTTTTCGAACTACACGATGGCCATGAACTGAACTCTCCAATAATAAATGGTAGTACATCGGTCAGATCAGCCAGTCATCATTTACGGGTAACTTTGTCACGAACTAGCTGAATGCGGTGTTCATATATGCAATTTGCCTGACTGCATGGTAACACAGTCCTTGCATTTCGATGTATCCACGCAGGCACTCATCAATATGCTGCAACATGTTGTTATAAAATCATTTGGCAATATTTTCAATAGGTGGCAATATACTTTCATCAAAATAAATGGTTGGTAGATCCCAAAAATATACTTACAATATCACGGAGCCAGATTCCTAGGGTCATGAGTTCAGTGAAAAACTCAGGTCTTAGAGACACACCTAACAGTCCTCTTCGAGAATGCTTTGGTTTCATCTGCCTAATTAATCTGGCTGCATGAGGCCACATCTGCAGCTTATAAGACACATGTTCGTCAATCAGATGGTTTCTGTATGGCACTCTCTGAGTGTTTGCAGGTGTAGCGATGACTGCCTCTTCAATTCTCCGCTTCTTTGCATTCTGAATCTTTTCAAATGCTCTGCCTTTCTGAATTGAAATGAATGTACAACTGTATAAGACATTATCTTCAAATAAAACCAAAGTAAAATAAAATGCGTTAAGTGGACATATGAAAATAAGAATGACACATGCAGTGTCTGTCAAACACGTAATATACATACCGGTCTCCGACTCAATGAGATTCTTCATTGCTTCAGTCATAAAATGAATCTGGCGATCAATGTATTGTAAAGTTTTCTCCATGGGTTGAAATTTCTGATCAAACCACTGTTTTGAACATGTATGCTTTCGCTTGCTTCTATGTTAGACAATCTATCATTAACTTCAATGAAAGACGATTCAATTTGATTCTTCATGCGCAAAACCTGGCCAGCATGAAAATCTACTATATTTCCTACTCCGGCAAGCTCATTCCACGCATCTTCAATTCCTTGATCAATTCTTCGATAAACAGAATCTTGAATACATTGCAGTTCAGTCTTTGATTTATCACATTTTTCACTCGTTTCATCAAAACCTTTAGCAATCTCTTTTATATTCATCTCCTCATCAGCGACACATGGACGACTCGTTACAATATCTTCCTCATTGTCAGCGGAATGATGAGAAGATACCTCAACAGTCTCAGTTATAACAAACACCGTGCAGTTAATTTCCTCAGCCAAATGTTCATTTACCAACTGATGCTCGTGCATTAGCTGATTAGTTTGTTGAATGTCGTGAATATAACATTCTTTCTGATAAGAGCATTGTCCGACGGCAAGTGGAATTTCTCCAACATTTCCTTCCAAGTCTCTTATTGGCACACTATCCTCTAGGCAATTCTCGGGTGGCACGGGTGGAACATTATTCTCAGCGGTCTGTGCAACTCTGTCCTTCAATATTTTATCAGGACCCAATGATTGATCAAGATTCTGAGAAGATACGGCCACCTCTCTTCAACTTGCAAACCGGGGCAAACATGTTCTTGATATTCAATAATCAGTTGTTGGTCTAGAACAATCATCTGGTCCGGGCTACTTCTATTGTAAGTGGGCATGCATTCGACAAAGGCACTATCTTCTGATTCTCCCATTTTCAACTGCGGTACAGTAGGTAGAGATAGTACTGAAGATACGGCAGCAGCCTGCCTGTTGTAAGACAATTTTCTTTCCGTCCTTCTTGATCGCAGTTTCTCCAAAAACTCATTTAAAGTTTTTGTCTCAAAATCAGCATCCTCATAATCACTGTCTGTATGCCTAGAAACATTACCTTCTGCCTGGACATTTTCAGCACTGCTATAATTAGGCATATGCTCGCGAGGCAATTGTTCAGCGTTCTCTTCAGAAGACTGGTAATCCAAGGAGCATCCATCGTCATCGTCACAAAGAGAGGCAGAAGACGGTGCAGATTCGATCGGTGAAGGCAATTCAACATTCATGAAAGATGCGGGACCCTTCTCGTCGTTCTTCAGTGGCTGAGAAGATGTGTGGCCAACTGTGCTTTTGTCCTTTCTTTTTTGTGTTTGATGAACACTTTTCTTACTGGCACTTCCAGTAGGGTCATAAGCAGAAAAATTTGTTTGTTCCCTATTTCGTGAAGCAGACGGTGCTCGGAATCATCCTCTAGATTAGGCGAAATGGATGGCAGGCATAGAACTGTGACCACAGTCAATAATAAATTTGTTATCCGCTTGATAATTTCAGACCGGTTGTCTTTTCAAAACTACTTGCAGGAAAGAAGTCTGCTCTAGACTCATCAACTGTAGGCTGCAGGATGCTCGTCTTCACACCGAACTTCGAAACTACTTTAATTACTTCCTTCATTTTGGCGAAGCTTTAGTGTTCCACGGATTTTTCTTCCACAAACACATGCGAGGAACTATTCGTTCTCCCTTATCCAAAGGCGTTGCAAACCTTTCAGCAACACCAGGCATGCATTCATATGCAAGAACCTTTGCAGTAGCAAATTGAACACACATGCGTCATTAGTCACTATACCATAAAAGAATAAAGTTGAAATTGTCCATATTGATAAAATTATACAAAAGATCACATATAATTTCACGTGCTAAAGATACCTGCAAAGGATGCACGAATCCACCAAGAGTGAATGCCGGTTTCTTCTTAACTCAATCTGTTCTATTGCTATTTGCATATCGTTATAAGTCCTTTTCCAAAGACTTTAGAGCTTGTCCATACGCAATAGTTCCCCATGGATGACTGTTGAATCTCTCAAAGTCATCCACTAAAGAAAATAATTTAGGACTTATGATCACATTTTCCCGAGAACTGCGCTGTTCTAGCACTGCAACGACAAATATAATGTAGGATAATTTCAACTTCTCTATGTTAACTACACTGGATGAGTTGCTCTTTAATTCTGATAACCGACTAAGAACGTCATCTAGGTGAACCTTACTCATACCAGGAAAATGTCTGGACATAAACTTTCTGTTGTCAGCAATTTTGGGAATCACAGAGAGTTTCATTCCTGTTAAGAGACAGAACTCTATATGGAAAAATCCCAGCGGCGATTTGTCGATTAGCATCCACAATTCATCTGATTCGTTAAATGCAGTTTGTGACTTCATCAAATACCAAATGAGCTGGCTTGATAAATGGAAATGGTCGGCAAACATAATTAGATTTTCAAACTGCGTGCTAGTAATCAGCTATTGAAGTTCATTATTGCTCAAGTTATCAATAATGAACTGACTAATCTCTTGATAATCAGCGCATATTGTTAGCTTACACGGGGGAACCACGTTTGTAGGAAATTGCGTGTCAAGAATCTCCTGAGCAGATAAAATAACACAACACACACGCTAAGAAACCAAACAGAACTCGCAAACATGCACACACTTAAAAATATTTAGCAAGTAAAACTGGGACATGAAAATGAAAAACTTACTCTCGCAACAATGTCAGTAAAGGTTGCTTTCTGTGATTCCATGTTCGATACTTCAACTTCGTCAGGGCGCGATTTTTTTCTTAGAGTGCGAAGAATAAATGAGGGAAATTTTGAGCCGCGCTTATTTAGAGTATAAAACGTGAAGGCATTCTAAGTTCAATTTGGGCATATTCAATTTTGCGTCGACATTGACTACAATAGCTTTTCACGCCGTCTGAAACCAAATAGTAGAACAGTAACCCTTGACTTAAATTACACAGTCAATCTAAAAAATAGAAATACAACTAATACACATAAAAGCAATATTATTGTTAAATCATGCGTAAACATAATAGATTTACATCTAAATTCTATAAAATTAAATACAGTAACATAAATTTCAAATACTCCAATTGTCAACAATATCAATGTCATATACTATTACCGACTGACCAAAAAATAAATAAATATGTTGTTTCTACTATGTTTATTATTGTCCGGATAAGTCTAACGAAATTCCTATATTAACATTAGTAATTAAATTACTAAAAACCCCAATCATCTCCATGAAACTATAATACAGAATATAGATAACCAAAATATATTAATAAATGATATACAACCCATATAGACCATAGGCAACAAAACGCATTCTTTGTAATTGCATTCAGAATGATAAACTGTAAAGGACTTGAGGAACCCATATTATTTATCTCCGACATTTCGCATCCGTTTCACCGTGGATTTGATTGATGGTTTGTTGAGTTGTTTTGCATGGTTTGGTTTTTGACGATTGCAATGACATATACTTTCTTTTTGGACGACTGTTTCTGAATAGACGTCTAGTTAAAGATATGCTACAGTGCACGAACGTTACTGGAGCGGTCATTATTATAGGATGTCATATTTTACACGACTGGTAATGTATCAGTCGTGTAATCATAGCTTACTAATAAAGAAGTTGCCAAAGTTTTCATGTGACTTTGCGCACGAAAAAAGTTTGCCAATCATATGTAAACATATCAGATTAATATATAAGGTATATAAGAGGAAAACAACATAATTTTCAAATACATGGTCTCGAACCTCCATGGCATATATAGTTAGATACTGACCAAAAAATTAATAAATCTCAACACACTGTTTTCATTGTGCTAATGATTGTCGGATAATGCAAATGTAAATCTTATTACTAACAACAACCTTTTGTAATTAAATTAAGTCGTTCTCTGTAATAATTAAATTTATAATACCCATTGATTTTGGACGACCGTAATAAGATATCCTGTCCTTTTGAATTACTGTTCATTTAGGGTGTGTGCGTTGTTTGCACGACTGTTAATGAATCAGTAGTTCATTTAGCATAAGCACTAATTTCCAGCAACGTTTTGAAGCCGTCAATTATTAAAGCGTATGTTATAATCTAGACGACTGGTAATGTATCAGTCGTGTAATTCATAGTTTTCTCAATGGTAGCCGAATATTTCTGTCCCGTGACGTCGGTAACGATGTCGTCTCAAGTGATGCGACCTTCATAAATCTGAAAGAATTTTTGTTTCCATAAATTTTATTTTCTCTTTTTGACTTTCCTGTTAATGTTTCAGTCGTGTTATTTATAGCTATCTCATAAAAGAAATTGCGTGACCTTTCCAAGAGAATTTTCTAACGATGTAAGTTAGTAGCATTTATAAGAACGTTGAAGATTTTTCTCCATTGTTTCTGAAGTCCTGTATATGATATTTGTAAAATCCCCTTTCTGGCATTAAACTATATAGGACTAATACAACTGTCAAGGAAACTTTTATTAGTATTTCAAACATGACCTCTATATGCATGTATTCAATCTTTATATTCGAAGAGACCCTTTTCATCAAGGATCTCGCCAGTTCTCAAAACTCTAGTCAAACAAAATGGAAATTCGATGCTTCCCAATCTGTAAAATTAAAAAATAAGACATCATCAGTTGCTCGATATATGTGAACTAAATGCATGTTAGTATAACTTAGTGGAGGAACCCATGAGCTCTTTTATTAAAAAAATGTAGTGTAGAATTCCCACACCTAATTGTTGTAGACTTCTGGTAAACAATATTAACTATTACATCGTCTTCAAGTTCATCTTCCTTCAAACTGAGAATCTTTATTCCAGTCTGTGATGTTGCCCGAGACAATGCAACGTACAGCTGGCCATGCGTAAATACCGGTTTGGAAGATATACCCCAACATTTTTGAAACTCTTTTCCTGGCTTTTGTTGATAGTCACTGCATAGCATACTCGTATCGGAAACTGTCTGCGGCGTAACTTAACTGTCAATGTTTACTCCGTTGGTGAAAGAACTATTCTTGGGATAAATACCTTATTTCCAACGTGCTATCCTGTAATAATCTCACATTCAATCACTCTACTGCCCATACACGAAACTGTCATCCTTGTCCCATTACATAATCCGTCCTTTTCATTTAGATTCCTCAACAGCATTACGGGAACTGCATCTTTCAGTAAGAGCTTATGATTTGGAAGGCCAGAAAATTCAAATGTTAAGAATTTCAGCTGGATACATGTTTTCGATTTCACTTTCATCCCCAGAATTGATTTCCATGCTACCTGAACTTAAATATTCGGTCGGTTGTCTAGAGGACAATGACAACATGTACCTGTTAATCTCATCAACGGTCTCATTTCTTGGGGTGAGTATTGCCCTCTCTCTGAGATATGTATGATCACCATTCTCCTCTTCAAAATCTTCGTAAACATACTCTGCAATCTGTTTCACCGGATTCATAGAAGGATGAATAATCATATCACTGGGAAGTCTAATTGTTTCTGTATCATTGACTGAAGTTGTCGTTGGATTACCATCTCCAACCTGTAAGATCCATTTTGCAAAATCTATTTCACATTAATGTACTTTCATATTCTTCTTCAAGCTGCAGAAACGACAATACTTCCATAAGTAAGAGTGGTTTATAACTGATTCAACAACGTCTTGCCGTGTACCCTTTGGAATAACTGGAAGTATTTGCCTCAATTCTCCACCAAGCAGGACAGTTTTCCCTCTGAATATCATTCTATCAGCACCTGTTTTTCAACCGACATAAGATCCCGCATTGTTCTATCCAATGTTTCGAAAGTAAATTTATGTATCATCGGTGCTTCATCCCAAATGATTAGTTCCGAGCGACGTAAGATTGCTAACATTAAACCATGACGTATATCACACATAGAATTTTCATGTAAGGATATTGGCAGCTTAAATCACGAATAAGCTGTTCTTTCTCCCGGTAGCAATAAGGAAGCAATCCCTGATGATGCTACATGAATTACTATCTTGTTTTCCGACCGTAGCTTTTGTATTAGCAGATTGTATAGATAAGTCTTTCCTGTTCCTCCTGGACCATTGAGGAAAAAAAGTTGACCATCATTTGCATATACGGATTCAATAACAGCATCAAATACCACTTTTGATCTTCATTCAGCGTAGCAATTAGTTCCTCATTTTCCGTTGTGCTTATTTCAATATTAAACTTTAATTCTTCCATTAGGAATCTATTTCCAAGATCCCTGAGAATACTGTCAGAGGGAGTAGGCATTTCAGGGAAGTCACCAAGTGTTTTTGAATTCTGATTCAATAACTTCTCCACTTCTATTAGGGTATAACATTGTAGTTCATCGTCTGAAAGCTCCAAAGATGAAAATGTAAGCAAACGCCTTTGTTTCCTCGTAATATCTTCTGACATAGATTGCCAGAAACTATTCCATAGTCGCAAATGATCCGTTATTTCACAGTATGTAAACAGTGTACTGAATAAATGCCGCAACTGATATGGGGTCGCCCAGTGACAGCTTCTTCCATGGCTTGATGCCATTCAGAATCTCCTTCCAACAATCCTCTTCTGTAACATGCTTCTCTGAAACTTTGTAATACATTTCCGTCCACCATTCGTATATCTTCATAGGAAGTTGGTCCTTTCACAAACATAAGCAACATTTTCACGTAGTATATTTCACCAGCAGTTGGATGAATATTCACAATTCTTCCAAGAACAATTCCTCTTTTGCGTGGTGTCCAAGCTTTTTCAGAACTGTTCCATACAATTTCGACGGAAATTGTATGTAAGTTAGAGCCCTTGCTTCGCTATTACGCGAGTTTGTTACCATCCATTTGGTAAACATAGTTTTCCAAATACCATCTTGCGCTAGTAGATTCTCCAAATCAGCGGCATCATCATAAACAACACTCTGTTGTCCTTCAAGATGTATTGGAAGTCTATGAACAGCTGGCGATCTATAATGTATGTCAAAGGCAAATATTCTCCACATAGCTTCGCAAGCAGATAAGTACCTACAGTCAAGATATCTCTTTATTTCATCACTGCTGTGTGCCATTTTTGCAGAGTTATCAACTGCACCATCTACCGAATTTCTGCTTTGCATGATCATTGTTGCTTTGTCGACTCCCTTTGTAATATACTTGAAAAGGTATTTGTTGCTTTACTTCTATTGCACCATTCAACGTTTATATAAGCATGATATTTTTTCAGCAGTGGCAGATTATGCGGCACAACAAAACTATTATCCATTTCTTCTTTGTAATATAAATCCTATTTATTCTCCTCCGCCGATATCTCACATAACCAGCCTCATCTATTGTCGTTGTCCCATTATACTGTTTAGGGAAGTTTTTTGTGCACCCGTGATTTTCCATGCAAGCACTGTTTGGTCTTTCCAAACCACATGGCCCATGCATCATAAATTTTTTGACCAAATTATATCCTTCCTCGTCTACTTCTATGTCTCGAATTTCTGCTGATATTACTGAGTCTACTTCTGAAGGACTTGGATGTGCATCACGCCCAGTTAGCCAAATCAATATACGTGAATGTGGCAGGGCTCTTTTCTGAAATTCTATTGTATACAACACTATAAAAAAAAACAGAAATGCTTGTATCGTTGAATACTTTTTGTAAAATGTCGTCCTCATCAATGACATAAAATATTTGAGAGTATTGTGTAGAAAATATATCTGCAACCACGGGGCCAAAGAATATTCCTTTCTGAATATCAGAAATCAAACTGTCCAGCTTTATTTTAAAAACCGACACTGCAAGTCTGGCCTATCAGTAGAGCTATCACTGCCATACTTTTGCAAATGATATGTTATTTCGTCCCAGTTAGGATTTGCCGTGATAGTAATGAATAGATGTGGATTACTGTACCACCTGCATAAAGCCAAAGCGTCATGGTAGTTTTCCAACATATATCTGGGAGACCCAGTAAACGAAGACGGTAATATGATCTTCTTGCCAATAGATCTTGCATTGGTCTCTCCTCTTGTTACAACATCAGCAATGTTATTGTTAATATCCGCTCTCAATGTCTTTTGATTATTTCTTATCCAACGCAGTCTTTCTTGTTCGATCGCGGTGTAAGCATCGACAACATAATGATGGAGTAGACGTCCAGATCGTACAATACCTTGATCTTCCGATAATCTAGTCTGTATTTGATATGCATAGTATTCATGCATAGTTATGTAACCTCTTTTGATTGACATGTGGACCCTATTTTAGTAGGGTATCTGGTCATGGAATCCAGACTGTCCAAACGGAAATAATAAAGGATATTGCATTCCCATAAACGAAGGATGCGATTCACTGGTTCTCTTTAGCGGACCATTTTTTGTATGAACTATGATGTCTCTTTCTCCATCGTTTCAGGAAGATCTCCAACTATCAATCCACAATTTCAATAGTGGATGGAAGTTCGTACTGCTTTCCTCGACGCCCTCGTCCAATAAGTAATATTGATAGTTCAGCAGTCTCACCAGATTCATATCTGTTTCGTGCCATTCGGAAAATTTTCGCCAGCTTATTGTACGTATCCATCATTTGAATGAGTGCTGAAACCACCTATGTATCCAAATTTTCTGAACTTTTTCTGGACAACGTAGGTAAACGGTTTGAAACTTCATTTGATGTGTCGTAGATATAGAGTTGAGCAAATTTTTGGAGACTCACCTTCAGCAGGAAGTAATGAACCAATATTATGACAGTTTTGTCCGTGTATTCTGTAGACGTACGAACCTGTTCTTGGTTTTACCGGTGAGTCTATTTTTGCACCCACTGATGTGAAGGAAAGGATTGAGTTATAGACTCGTATAGATTTGACGAAGATATATCTGACAACTTTTCTTGAAGATATAATGGAGGCTGTTCAAGTGGAGGGAGTGAAACTCTTCCTTGGCTACAACAGAGCGAAAGTACTAAATTGTTGCTACTCGCTTTTGCTTTTGCAGACTCTGATTTCCACATCAATGCATGGTAGTGAGGACATTGGCTAATGTTCTCTGTGGTAATCACTGTAGAAGTTGAGCTGTTCCTTTTATTGATAATGAAGCTCTCCGAGCGACCCCTGAATTCATATCAGAACATCATTTTTCAAACTATTCTATGACAAATTCCAAAGAAAGTAAGTTTTGCAATTACCTTGTAACAAAGTTCAAGGTCTTTCTTCATTGTATCCAACAGCTTCTGTATGTTTGTTGTGCATGCTGCGACTTTTCTTTGATGCTGGTATTAGAAGATTTGCAGATTACATATGTCGATATAATGTTCAAATATATTAGCTTTGAGCATACCAGCACATGTATGTAATATAATTGTAGGGGAACTTTGTAGTACTAGTTGCACTATGATCCGTATAATCATTGACATTATTTTCGTCAGAGAATAGTCTCTTCCTTCTATGCTGCGCCTCTGTATTATAATCTACAACATTAAATAATAATAGAAGGAACATATAATTTTCATGGCAATATACTTGCAATTAAGGGAAGATTGCAATACCAAGTCGCAGAGCTGCTCCGGAATTTCGCTGCAATATTGATAGATACCGGTCGTCGAAAATTCGTGATCTGTACCGCATATATAATGTAAGTGAATCGTAACTCATTAGCAAATTCCCACACTGTCGATTTTCAGTTCTTGAATAACTGTTTTGCTATTCTTCCTGCTAAATGATTAATCACATCGCGTAGTTTCCGAAATATGTTGTCAATGGAATCTTCAAAATCCTCTTCCATTATTGACTGTTGGCTTTTTGGTAAATGTACTTCGATTCGTTTTCTATTATGTCAAATCCCCTCTTGCAAGCATACTTCGACTCATTAATTTATACTCGGCAAGGGCAAGCTGTTCACGCTGTTGGAGAGATCTGAGGAGTCAATTAAAATACGTTGCTTTGGAATCAGATACATACATTGTATACAATTGCATGAAACTTTTCAGTTCACTGAAGCATATAGCTATCACTGATTGTTGCAGATATTCAATAAATTTTTCCATATTTAATAGGGGGTGTGGTAAGGTTAATACATGCATGTATTAATATAAAAAACGTTATAGTGAATTAATTTTATCATACAGCTTTTGTCTCTTTGACTTCCTCAAAGAGGTACATAACAGTGTAGCATAATTGTATACTTGAAAAATTATTATTATTAGTATAATAGTGCAAAGAATTCAATAATAATTGCGTAAAATAAGAGATACCGTTTAATTACACGATATCCTCAGTATCAGTCGTGCAATACACAACATATCTTGTAAACTATCAGGAAACTGGAAATGAGCTTTTATCATATAAAATCTACGTTTTGGGGTTTTAAGGCTGATCCACGAAGAAATGTTAAAATTTCGATGTTCATATCAAATTAAACGTGTCAATGAATCGAAATTGCTGAATAATTTTAAGATGTTCGTTTAAACCTTCATAAATATTGTATACTGATAGATTTATCGATTTATTCTATATTAGAGAAGGTTAAAGGCGACCCTGTAATAATCATACTGCCGTAATATGTTGCATATAAATGCACGCCTGCTGTATAATGCTATAATGCACTATTACGACGTTTTTGCATGGCTCAGATCCATTTGAAATTATGCACAAACCCACGTATGTTAAATTACAGAACTGTTTCAACAACAACGGCGCAAAAATAGGACAAACCCTTAAATTAGATGACTGCTTTAATAACCGTTGTACAAAAACAGGACAAAACCTAAATAAATGTTAATCATGGATTATGTATCTTTACAATACATGACTTTCATCTATAGTGTATACTCATATTTTTTATATGTTTAAGAATTCCATTATACATAGATTCATATTTTTTTATATGTTTAAGAATTCCATGATATAAAGAAATTATTGAAGGTGCACAGGAAATTTGTAAAAGGCGCCCAAGTCTTTTGTAAGTACTTCAAGCAAAGAAATCAGAGTAAATGATCTAGCCCATACTCTTTACAGCCGTAAACTGGACGACTGTACGAAAATTACTGCACAACTTTTAATAAAACATAATGCAATATTTTTACATTACTACACATATAAAATTTATATTTAACAATATTTACAATACACGACTGCAATTATTATGGCCCATATCAACTAAAAATGATTTATAAGGTATCCTGCAATATTATAATTATGTATATGATACACGGACCCGTATTTTGTTGACGGAATGTCCAACACATACTTTATTTAGAATACTCCAATATAAATGATGGGAGTTTTAAAAGTGTTAAGTGAAATACTCCATAATTTAACAATCAATCAAGTCGGTGCATAATGTGGATTAATCTATAACAGTACCAGAAAATAATTATGAAACAGTGTCGACACATAGGTTGTCAAAAGGTTCAAGATACCGCATAACATTAGAACAGACATACTTAGATACTAATGTCAACACATAGATAGCTAAAGAAATGATACCGTACACCACAAAATGCAATTGTCTATTGTCAAGAAACGTCCATAGCAGAAACTGCAGCAATTAACGATGATTCACGCTCATTCACTCATTCCAAGGCGGCCAGTGCCAGTAGGAGAAGAACACACTTGCTGCCAAATATTTTCTGAAATCCGTTAAATGGGACTTGGTTACCACGCCGGCAATATATAATTCACGCCGATTCACGCTCATTCACTCATTCACTCTTCAATGACTTTTTGAATGCACATATAATTTTTGTGAAAAAACGTATGGAACTTGCCTGTCATCTAGCATGATCGGGGAACTAACTTATTTTTTAGGCTTGCAGATTAAGCAAAGCAGCGACGGGATCTTTATGTCCCAGGAGAAATACGCGAAGAACACTGTCAAGAATGTTGGCCAGAATGTAAGTGTGGCGACCCTACTTTTCTAATTAGGATTAGTGGCGGATTTCCGCAACGTAAGTCGCGGAAGGCCCGTCTAATTAAAACTTTTTCCTAGAATAATATGCATTACTATAAATATACATCCACATTGTCATCTCTGTACACGGGCTGAAGCCCCAAAAATATCAAAAGAACCGAAGTCCTACAGACGTTCCACAGGTCTTCATCCATGTACCGCACCGCCCTCAAAAGTCCGTGGAGCACCGCCACCAGCCGCCTCAGTCACGACGCGTATCAGCGTCGGACTCAGTACCTACAACACGTAAACACTGAGCAATTTGCCCAGTAGGTGAATAAAATGCATGTATGCAAGTGTGCACTCAACCCAATCCCAGTTTCTCACGATATGATATAATGCACACTCTTTCTTTTCCCACATTCCTATTTCACACAACACAGGGCCCTAGGTTAGGCTCGACACCTCCGCGCGCAATAGACTACTGGGAGGCCACCCCCAAGTCTCGCGGCGAGCTACGCCGGTAGTGCACTGATCGATCACGTCAATGTCCTCCTACCAGGTCGTATATCTCCCGCGCCAATCACAAAGAAAATCCCGTCCGGCGGTATGCACCCCGAATCGATCACGTCCGGGTAGACAGATCGATCACGTCTGTCTCCGCCAGGTGCCCAGTGAGCCCAACCTCGACTCCTCTAAGAGTCGCCAATCACAAACATCTCATTCTACCCCGTACGTCAATATCTCATATCCTATCGTCACATCATGGTATAAACATTTCTTGCTCTAACGTGATATGCACGTGCCATGCATATAAAAATATGATAAAACATGATTTACATAAACCGTACGTAAAACATATAAGTCACATAAGTCACGTAAAACACATAATTACATGAAACACATAATTGTGTTTACGTATTGTAGATGGATAATCCACCTACCTGTCCTCCCGCTATCACTAAACAAGAAATCCGTCGACGTCCCTAACTGTTGATCCTCTGAATATAAGAATATTATTAGTATATATGCTAGTTCTCGAAAACTCTAAAATTTATGAAAATCTAAAAATCTAAAAATAATGAAATCCCTAAAAATAAATAAACCCTAAAATATCGAAAACCCTAGAAATAGCAAAATTTTAAAATACCGAAAATTTATTAATTAAAACACAATGTCGAAATACTAATGTCGAGATCTATTCCTGTCAAAATGTCGAAATCTTTACAGAATGTCGATGTCTTATATAAAATGTCGAAACTTTTATAGAATGTCGATATCTTATACAAAATGTCGAAACCCTCTTGTCGAACCCTAATAATGTCGAAGTCATGACAATGTCGAGTTCTGTAAACGTTATATCTCGAGATTTTGTGTCAAACTTTACAAATGTCGAGGCTTTATCAATAAATGTCGAGACCATTCTTTGCAAACTATAATCTCGAAATCCTTCCTATGACATATATATATGTCGACATCTGTATAAGGTATTTCTCGAGAAAAGAAATGTCGAGAGTTTCCCATTATCGACATATCCTGAAATCTCGAAATCTCGTTATTGCATGTATCGATATCTTTCCACTATATACATGCCCCGAAATCTTATTTGTTCGTTACTGAAATTTTACAGTATATTCCAAACAAACCCTAATAATATCTAAATCTATATCACTAGTATTACCATCAAAATCTATACTATTTTCAGAAAAGCATCCGTTCTAAATTCCAACCTTCATCATTATTTCATGTGCTGGAAAACCTCCTAATATTATATAACTGGAATCGTTCTTCCCAAAAACTGTCTACCATTGAAAGACCTAAGTACTCAATTCGTATTAACCGACAAACCATGTAGTTTCTCTATGACTATTCTAGCTGAGTGGTTCATATTTAGCTAACAACTAATAATTAATATGGTCGACCCATGGATTTGAGATTTTATTCCAACATAAGAACGTCCCAAAAATCTATTCTAACCATATCAGCGTCACGTCTTTGAATTATTAAGACAACTTGATAAATTTCATACCTTATTTGAAGTTTGTTTCTCGATGTTTGAGAGCTCAAGATCAGATTCTTCTCCGTGTTTAACTCTTGTTTTTATGAGGGTTTCTTTGAGGTTTCCTACTAATAAATGGAGTGGATAGATATAGGAATACTTTGCTTGGTTATTCGTGTGATAAGACTAGAGAATGATCCGCACCTTTCCTAAGTCTTAAGCAAACCTATTATCATAACCATTACGAAAACTTGGGCCCCAATTCATTTGATGAAGCATTCTAATCCTGGCCCAATACGATTTCATTGATGTTATTATTTTATTTAATTATTTGGTTAAAGTTTCGAATTATTTTTGGAACTATTGAAATATATATTTTTACTTTGCAACTTATTTTCTTATCAACCATCCTATTTCACCGAGTTACATATTTAATTACATGAAGATCCCGTATTAAAATTTACGGGTGTTACATCCTCCCCCCCTTAAAAGAATTTCGTCCCCGAAATTACGCCGACTGGAACAATTCGGGATAACGAACTCTCATATCATCCTCACGCTCCCAAGTGGCTTCCTCAACTGATTGATTCCGCCACAAAACCTTAACTAACGGAATGGTCTTATTCCGTAATCGTTTCGACTCGTACATCAAAATCTCCACGGGCTTCTCTTCATAACTCAAGTCAGGCTTGAGCTGTTGATAAAGAAGCTCGTTCTGAATGACATGACTCGGGTCCGCGACGTATTTTCGTAATGTTGATACGTGAAATACGTCGTGAACTTGTGATAGGGAAGTCGGTAATTCTAATTGGTACGCGACTTCGCCCACTCGTTTGATGATTCTGAATGGGCCTATATATCTAGGACTTAGCTTGCCCTTTCGTCCGAAGCGCTTCACGCCTTTCATCGGGGAAATTTTTAGAAACACTTGGTCATCTTCTGTGAACTCCAAAGGTCGCCGTCGATTATCTGCATAACTCTTCTGTCGACTCTGAGCCGTTTGCATTCGTTCTCGAATTTTGGTCACTGCTTCTGTTGTTTCTCGAATCATATCAGGTCCTAATAAAGCTTGTTCGCCGATTTCGTCCCAATGAACTGGGGATCGACATTTGCGCCCGTACAATGCCTCATACGGTGCCATCCCGATCGTAGCATGGAAGCTATTATTGTAAGAAAATTCGATCAGCGGCAAGTACTTACTCCAGTTTCCCTTGAAGTCTAGGACGCACGCTCGTAGCATGTCCTCAAGGGTTTGGATCGTCCGTTCAGACTGCCCGTCCGTCTGGGGATGGTATGCAGTACTGAACGAGAGCTTAGTACCCATCGCTTTTTGTAAGCTCTGCCAGAAGTTGGATGGAAATCTCGAATCTCGATCCGAGACAATAGAAATTGGAATTCCATGGAGTCGAACAATTTCCTGAATATACAATTCAGCGTAGCGTTCCATGGAAAAAGTAGAACTGATTGGAATGAAATGGGCTGATTTGGTTAGGCGATCAACAATCACCCAAATAGCATCGTGGCCTTTCGTCGTCTTTGGTAAACCAACGACGAAATCCATCGTGATATGATCCCATTTCCATTCAGGAATCGGTAAAGGCTGGAGAGTTCCAGCTGGTCGCTGGTGTTCCGCTTTGATCAACTGGCACGTCATACATCTACTTACGAACGTGGCGATATCCTTCTTCATTCCCGGCCACCAATATATGATTCGCAAATCTTGGTACATCTTTGTCGCTCCGGATGCACAGAGTATGTTGTTGTGTGGGCTTCTGTCATTATCGTTCGTCGTAACTCCTCGTCGTTGGTACGTATAGACGATTCTTGCATAACAAGGTTCCGTCTGCCCGGATTTCGAAGTCTTCGGGTAGTGCATCTTTCGCCTTTAGGTAGAATTCATCCTTTTCCTGTGCTTTTTGAATTCGTTCTAGTAGGGTCGGCTGAAGAGTCAACCCTGCTAATTTCGTCTCGAGTTCACCTAAATTGACTATTTCCACTCCAAGCCTGTGCAACTCCGTACTCATTGCCTTTCGACTAAGCGCGTCTGGCGACTACGTTCGCTTTGCCTGGATGATAATTGATAACGCAGTCGTAGTCTTTTACAAGTTCCAGCCATCGTCGCTGTCTCATATTCAGCTCTTTCTGGGTGAAGAAATATTTCAGACTCTTATGGTCTGTAAAGATTTCGCACCGTTCTCCGTAAAGGTAGTGTCTCCAAATCTTTAAGGCAAAGACCAGCGCTGCTAATTCCAGGTCATGGGTCGGATAATTCTTCTCGTACTCTTTTAGTTGTCTGGAGGCATACGCGATTACTTTACCATTCTGCATTAATACGCATCCTAGTCCATTCTTCGAGGCGTCGCTATAGACTGAGAATCCTCCAGTTCCCGATGGTATTGTCAAAATAGGAGCAGAAGTGAGTCGCTTCTTCAGCTCCTGAAAACTTTCTTCACACGCTTCAGTCCATTTGAAAGGTACGTTCTTTCTGGTCAAGTTTGTCAGAGTCGAGGCAATGCTAGAGAAGTCAGCTATGAACTTACGGTAATATCCCGCAAGTCCTAGAAAACTTCGGACCTCTGTCGGAGTAGTTGGTCGTGGCCAATTGTTCACGGCCTCAATCTTACTCGGGTCCACGGAGATTCCACTTCCGGAAATCACGTGTCCCAAGAAGGCTACTTGCTCAAGCCAAAATTCGCATTTCTTGAATTTGGCGTAGAGCTGTTTCTCACGCAAGGTTCCTAAGACGATTCGTAAGTGACTCTCATGTTCTTCTTTCGTCTTAGAATAGATCAGGATGTCGTCAATAAAGACTATTACGAAGCGGTCAAGATAGTCCTTAAAGACTCGGTTCATAAGATCCATAAAAGCAGCTGGAGCATTTGTCAGTCCAAAAGGCATGACCAGAAACTCGTAATGGCCGTACCTCGTACTGAACGCAGTTTTAGGAACATCTGTCTCCCTGATCTTTAACTGATGGTATCCCGAACGGAGATCGATTTTCGAGAATACCGTAGTACCCTGTAGTTGGTCGAATAGATCATCGATCTTGGTAATGGGTATTTATTCTTGATCGTGATCTTGTTCAATTCCCGGTAGTCGATACACAACCGCATCGACCCGTCTTTCTTTCGCACGAATAGGACTGGTGCTCCCCACGGTGAAAAGCTGGGTTGAATAAACCCTTTCTGTAACAAGTCCTCTAGCTGTTCCTTCAATTCCTTCAGTTCGTTCGGCGCTAATCGATAAGGAGCTTTAGAAATTGGGGCGGACCCCGGCATCAAATCTATTGTAAATTGTATTTCTCGATCAGGGGGTAACCCCGGGAGATCATCGGGAAATACATCGGCATACTCGTTGACTATCGGCACGTCTTTCAGTTCTGGCTGAGGTAATTCCTCCGCCTTCACTGCATATACGAGATAAGACTCACAACCGGACCTCAGCAGTCGTTGAGCCTTCAGCGCAGAGATTCGCGGAATACAATTCAAAGTAGTTTTTCCCGAAAAAGTGAACACCTCTTCTTCGGGCAGTTGAAATTCTACGACCTTATTGTGACAATCTATAATGGCTCCTTATCTCGAAAGCCAATCCATCCCAAAGATAACATCATAGTCGTTCATTGGGATCACAATCAGGTCGACGCTCAGATCTCTACCCTCAATGTTAACGGAGCATCCTTCCAGCACTTGGTTAGTGTGCGTCGGATCACCGTGTGGTAGGGTAACTATGTAATTGCATCCAGATAAGGTAGGGGAAACTCCTACCTTTTCCACATATTTGACCGACACAAATGAATGTGTGGCCCCAGAGTCAATTAACACAGAGGTGGGCACGTTATAGATAGTCAGCGTACCCGTGACTACGGAAGGATTCGCTTCGGCCTCCTCGTTGGTCAGAGTAAAAACTCGCGCTGGTACCGGCGGAGGTCGGATTAAAGGTTGGTTTGGAACTTGCGGTATTTTCTCGTTGCAGACTCTGGCGTAGTGGCCAATCTTTCCACACCGAAAACACTGGGGAGTTGGGTTAGGTCTCGGCCCACGGCATACCCCGTAGTGGTAGCGCCCACACTGTCGACACTGAGGTACAGTGTTTAGGGGTCGGTTTGAAACGTTAGTTGGTCCTTGGTTTGGCCTCGGTCTCCAGTTCTGTTGGCCTGGTTGATTTCCACGATTGTTCAGATTCTTGCCAAAGAACGGGCGTTTCTGACTCCCTCCTATTTGTTGCCCTTCCGCTCTCCGCTTTGCATCTTGAGCTTTTGTAACTCTAGCCTCTGCCTGCTCAGCTAGAATTGCTCGTTCAGCGATACGGGCATAAGTTTTTCCTTCGGTATCATACATACTAACGCTTCGGAAGATCTCGGTTTTGAGACCCTCCAAGAAACGTTCAATCTTCAGCTCATCGGTGGCCACGATATGTGGCGCAAACCTCGACAACTGCTCGAACTTGCGAATATAGTCTGCTACAGACATCCCTCCTTGCTTCAGATTAATAAATTCATTTAACTTCTGCGCTCGATCTGGCGCCGTGAAGTATTTTCCTCGGAAGAGTGTCTTAAACCTTTCCCAGGTCATCATAGTGGGATCCTCGAGCACCTGAACGGTATCCCACCAGTAACCCGCGTTCCCACGTAACATGAAGGTGGCACAAGTCACCTTTTCAGTATCAGGGAGGTGGCTAACGCGGAACATATTTTCGATGGTTCTAAGCCAATCCTCCGCATAGGTAGGATCAGCGGCTTCCTCAAAGGCGGGGGATTTAATCTTCGGAACCTCTCCCCGGCAGCTTCTGCACGTTCTAGGCCAGGGGATGAGTGACGTTCCGAGGAATTTTGACGATGGATGAGATCATTAATCTGATCGGACTGCCGCCGAATCAGATCAGTTAACTGATTAATGGTAGAGCGGTCCTCATTAGGTGGGGATTCGGAACCCGCCCTACGACTAGTTTCACCCGCTTCTCTACGTGTCCTTGGCATTTCTTAACTAGTTCTACAATCAATCATAGAAAGCACATATATCAATTAACACGTAATCATGTAATCAATCTTTAAACTTACAGGCCGGGCTGGTTTTCCAGGCTTTTGAGCGGCAGTACATGGACAGTCTTCAGAATCTAAAACCGAAGCTCTGATACCACCTGTGGCGACCCTACTTTTCTAATTAGGATTAGTGGCGGATTTCCGCAACGTAAGTCGCGGAAGGCCCGTCTAATTAAAACTTTTTCCTAGAATAATATGCATTACTATAAATATACATCCACATTGTCATCTCTGTACACGGGCTGAAGCCCCAAAAATATCAAAAGAACCGAAGTCCTACAGACGTTCCACAGGTCTTCATCCATGTACCGCACCGCCCTCAAAAGTCCGTGGAGCACCGCCACCAGCCGCCTCAGTCACGACGCGTATCAGCGTCGGACTCAGTACCTACAACACGTAAACACTGAGCAATTTGCCCAGTAGGTGAATAAAATGCATGTATGCAAGTGTGCACTCAACCCAATCCCAGTTTCTCACGATATGATATAATGCACACTCTTTCTTTTCCCACATTCCTATTTCACACAACACAGGGCCCTAGGTTAGGCTCGACACCTCCGCGCGCAATAGACTACTGGGAGGCCACCCCCAAGTCTCGCGGCGAGCTACGCCGGTAGTGCACTGATCGATCACGTCAATGTCCTCCTACCAGGTCGTATATCTCCCGCGCCAATCACAAAGAAAATCCCGTCCGGCGGTATGCACCCCGAATCGATCACGTCCGGGTAGACAGATCGATCACGTCTGTCTCCGCCAGGTGCCCAGTGAGCCCAACCTCGACTCCTCTAAGAGTCGCCAATCACAAACATCTCATTCTACCCCGTACGTCAATATCTCATATCCTATCGTCACATCATGGTATAAACATTTCTTGCTCTAACGTGATATGCACGTGCCATGCATATAAAAATATGATAAAACATGATTTACATAAACCGTACGTAAAACATATAAGTCACATAAGTCACGTAAAACACATAATTACATGAAACACATAATTGTGTTTACGTATTGTAGATGGATAATCCACCTACCTGTCCTCCCGCTATCACTAAACAAGAAATCCGTCGACGTCCCTAACTGTTGATCCTCTGAATATAAGAATATTATTAGTATATATGCTAGTTCTCGAAAACTCTAAAATTTATGAAAATCTAAAAATCTAAAAATAATGAAATCCCTAAAAATAAATAAACCCTAAAATATCGAAAACCCTAGAAATAGCAAAATTTTAAAATACCGAAAATTTATTAATTAAAACACAATGTCGAAATACTAATGTCGAGATCTATTCCTGTCAAAATGTCGAAATCTTTACAGAATGTCGATGTCTTATATAAAATGTCGAAACTTTTATAGAATGTCGATATCTTATACAAAATGTCGAAACCCTCTTGTCGAACCCTAATAATGTCGAAGTCATGACAATGTCGAGTTCTGTAAACGTTATATCTCGAGATTTTGTGTCAAACTTTACAAATGTCGAGGCTTTATCAATAAATGTCGAGACCATTCTTTGCAAACTATAATCTCGAAATCCTTCCTATGACATATATATATGTCGACATCTGTATAAGGTATTTCTCGAGAAAAGAAATGTCGAGAGTTTCCCATTATCGACATATCCTGAAATCTCGAAATCTCGTTATTGCATGTATCGATATCTTTCCACTATATACATGCCCCGAAATCTTATTTGTTCGTTACTGAAATTTTACAGTATATTCCAAACAAACCCTAATAATATCTAAATCTATATCACTAGTATTACCATCAAAATCTATACTATTTTCAGAAAAGCATCCGTTCTAAATTCCAACCTTCATCATTATTTCATGTGCTGGAAACCTCCTAATATTATATAACTGGAATCGTTCTTCCCAAAAACTGTCTACCATTGAAAGACCTAAGTACTCAATTCGTATTAACCGACAAACCATGTAGTTTCTCTATGACTATTCTAGCTGAGTGGTTCATATTTAGCTAACAACTAATAATTAATATGGTCGACCCATGGATTTGAGATTTTATTCCAACATAAGAACGTCCCAAAAATCTATTCTAACCATATCAAGGTCACGCCTTTGAATTAAGACAACTTGATAAATTTCATACCTTATTTGAAGTTTGTTTCTCGATGTTTGAGAGCTCAAGATCAGATTCTTCTCCGTGTTTAACTCTTGTTTTTATGAGGGTTTCTTTGAGGTTTCCTACTAATAAATGGAGTGGATAGATATAGGAATACTTTGCTTGGTTATTCGTGTGATAAGACTAGAGAATGATCCGCACCTTTCCTAAGTCTTAAGCAAACCTATTATCATAACCATTACGAAAACTTGGGCCCCAATTCATTTGATGAAGCATTCTAATCCTGGCCCAATACGATTTCATTGATGTTATTATTTTATTTAATTATTTGGTTAAAGTTTCGAATTATTTTTGGAACTATTGAAATATATATTTTTACTTTGCAACTTATTTTCTTATCAACCATCCTATTTCACCGAGTTACATATTTAATTACATGAAGATCCCGTATTAAAATTTACGGGTGTTACAGTAAGGACAATGTTGCAGAAATACGCGACACGGCAAAGGTAATGAAAACTCCAATGGTTCATCACAAAAGGTATGTAAGGACAATGTTGGCCAGAATGTTGACCCAACATTATATCGATCCATGATAGGCAGTTTGCTTTATCTTTCAGCGAGTAGACACGATATTATGTATAGCGTATGTGTCTGTGCTAGATATCAGTCTGAGCCTAAGATTTCTCACTTAAATGCCGTTAAACGTATACTTCGATATGTTAGTGTTTCGTGTAGCCTAGGGTTATGGTTCTCTAAAGATACTAATATGAGTCTTGTATGCTACAGTGATGCTGATTGGGCAGGTGACGAGGATGACCGCAAGAGCACAAGTGGCGGTTGTTTCTTCTTAGGTAACAATTTAGTTGCATGGTATAGTAAGAAATAGAATTGTGTGTCTTTATCTACTGCTGAGTCTGAGTATGTTGCTGCGGGTAGTTGCTGTACGCAATTAATATGGTTGAATAGCATGTTGTGTGACTATGGTTTAGAGTACGAGTCAGTTCTCATGTATTGTGATAACCTTAGTGCCATCAACATATCTAAGAACCCTATCCAGCATTCACGCACGAAGCATATAGATATAAAGCATCATTTTCTGAGAGATATGGTAGAAAAAGAATTAGTGCGCATTGAGCATATAGACACGAAACATCAGTTAGCTGACATTTTCACGAAAGCATTGGATTTTGAAAGGTTTTCGGACATGAAAAAGTCCATAGATTTGCATTAGTCTGTCTGATGTTGGTCCAACATTTGGATCAACATAGCAGAAGTCAAACTTGATTGTTACTGCTTTGATATTTGATTTAATGTCTCTCTGTTATTTTGTGAAATGATTTGACTCACCTAGAACGTTCCCTGAAATGACCCTCTTCCCAAAAAAAAAATTTGCTCATGATCCTTTTTCAAGATACAGGTTCAGGTAATAAGCTTCCCTAGGTGCACGGCATTCGCGGTGACGATGCACTCTTTGCGACAAAAATCCTAACCTTGATGATAAGGATCTTATAAGGGATGTGCATAATATTACGAATCTATATTGAGGTAAGTAGGGCAGAAAATGAAAGGGAATTGATTTTAGGGTGTTGAACAGAAAAGTCTCGAATTTCAGAGTAGAATGTTGAGTCTTATGTTGGGGCAACATATATGACTGTCAGTTTGATCATGCTATATTTCTGTGCTTTCGTTTATTTGCATTAGCTTTTAGGTCAGCATTTGTTAGTTTCATGTGTCTAGTTTAGATATCTCTCAGAATCGCATTAGAACTCTCGAAGAACAGCTTGTTACACTTGGCTCAAGTGCTCATCATTGTCGCTTAAACGGTTAGTCTCGCTCGATCCTATTATGACTTTTGACTTGGTATTTTTGGTTGAATCATGATCTGATTTGCTCCTATTTACTGAGTGATCGTTTTATTAGTGCAGTTGGATATTTTTCCTTTTTAGGTTCGACTTGAGCTCTCATCACTTTGGCATATCCTATTTCATAGTTCGAACTTCATGCTGAAATAATCTCTGTTCTTGATTGTGGTTGATATAATAGAGGGTTATTCATTCTGTTCTCTTATTATTTTTGGATTTATCTTTGATTTCTTTATGGCGAACTAACTTGTTTCTGAGTCTCAGGATGTTGGCCCAAATGTTAGTCCCACATTTACCTCGACATCTGCAAGTTGGCTAACAGAGAAGATCTCTGAGTTTTTTCTTTCTTCCCAAAAAGGGGGAGAAGGTTGTGCAGATAATAAGGGGGAGATAAGGAAATTCAGGGGGACCAGAATAAGGAGCCGAACAAACAGGGGGAAAAGCAGCCGAGAAAGCATCCGAAGGAAACTCCATACTCCATTGAGAGTGAAGCTCTGGTCCTTTCCCTTTTTTGCATGCATATGTCAGACTAATTTGTTTTTACTATGGGCATGCTGATTTGATCGTCTGAATCTGATTTGATTCTATGATTCTTTGCATGACCGACTTTATCTCTATTGTGTGCATACTGATCTGGCTCGTTTAGGTTGTGTGACTATATGGTTTGCTGGCTTGCGTATGAACTTTTTATTTTTTTGCAGATGTTAATCTTCAGAACCCTAATTGGCTTCGTACTACTTCTTAGTACTTTGAATAGCTTATAGACTATTCTGTTTACGTTTGCTCTAACCATCCTTCATTCTTTTGTGGTTGAGTAGATTTGGCCTTCATGGGGAGCTTAGGAACTTCTAATGTCTGGACGGGTTTTGGGAAGAAAGATAAAAAGGGGGAGATTGTTAATGTTGACGGCAATGTTGGGATAACATTTCGGCCAACATTGTTGTCTGTCAACATTCGATTTTATCTTTCATGCCCAAAAACCGTTTAACCTTTTTTTGTAGCTTTATTTACTGATATGCAGGACGTAGTAAAGTGCTGAAACGAGTTCAAACCGTGTGGAAAGCGTGTGGAGCTGCTTGAACGAATTTAGGAAGTGCGCTTACTATAAATTGAAGATTTGAAGATCAAAAGAGAAGTAGTCAAGCCACGACCAAGATTAGAAGATCTGAATATCGAAAGAGAATCATTCAACCAGCTACCATAAATAGGAGATAAGAGATCGACAAATGAGATGAGAAGATTCGAACTAAATATATACTATATTTAGGGAGATATTCGAGGAGATATTTGACGAGATATTCAAGGGATCTTTTTACCAATTCAAGATGAGTCAATGCCTATAAATATAAGAAGATTTTCGAGCTGCAACTGACGACTTTCGAGAGAGCTTTCATGGAGCTGCTTTGAGCCACATATTGAGCGAAAAATATGAGCGAAGCACATATCAGTTTTGAGAGAGTCGTATATTTTAAGAGAGTCGTCTTTTAGCCTAGTATTGAGTTTTCAGAAGTCTTAGTACTTCGTAGTTTTCAGGATCGTGTCGATTCGTAGTTTTTCTAGGCTTGTTTTTACTATCTTCGGATAGTTGTTTTGCATCCATTGCTGTAGTGGAATTTTGCCTTGAGGCACGCAGCAAGTTTTTATAACTTGCTGCACAGATTTATATCTCGTGTTCATCTATTTTCTTCACTAAGTAATTACAATATTCCGTTGTGCATCTGAATGTTAGGTTGAGTGTTACCCCGACATTTTACCCAACATCTAGTCAATACTTAGTGTTTTACATCCATATTGTACCGGGACCACTTCAAAGTGGTATCAGAGCCTCCGCTTGACATGACTAAGCGTTTATGATCCTTTTCCATGGACGCTACAAGTTCGAACTACATCGGTAAAGTTCCCGTGTTGGACGGCTCCAACTATGCCTATTGGAAGGTTCAGCGAGGATCTCATTTTGAAAGAAAAAAATTAGTTACAATAAACTATCTTTTGTAAGTTGATGCAAGAGATTAATTATACACAGCCCAAAATCAGATTAAACTAGTCCAATCGACGGCCCAACAGTAATCGTACTGCCTCAAGCATAGGGAATCTGGACCGTACGATGTTTGGGCCCATGGGGCCCACGTACACCTTGACTGGAAAAAAAGGACCTTTGCTTTATTTTCTTTTGTCAAAACACTAGTAAATAAATAGCTTGTTGGCAATAAGGCTTGACTCTAGTGGCCAACCCGAGGCACTTGATCGCGTACATGTATGTTTAAATAAATGTTCGTGCGAATACGTCAAGTAATAATTAAAACGAATATATTATAACTAAAGTCACGCGCGATAGGCAGTGTACCTATCTTTTATAATATAGCTATAGTGAATATCCGAGTATCGAACACGAGGAATAAATTGAGTACTAGTATTGACCTATCGTCTCGATATTTAGCCTAAATAAAATGGTGAGATTTATTTATACTACAACTAACTTAATAGAGCAACCTAATGAAATAAGAGAATAAGGAAGCAAAGCTAAGGTAATACGAGTGACTTAAGATAACAAATATGTGTTCGGGATTCGAATCCCGTTAGGTGCTGTCGGCTAAAGCTATGGAATGTCGTTCCTACGTGAAAATCGACTAAATCGCGGTAACTTCCTACCCACTCACGGATTTGCTGTCGCCCTAAACGTTCATGGGAATCTAAAATCGTTAATTACCAAATGGCGAGGATCGAGTATTTGCTGTCGCCCTATACTCGAGTCCTAACGTCTATGAATGGCCTAATCGTTATTTAGCTGTCGCCCTAAACGATGTACCACACATTCATATCAACACATAGACATATTGATACAAAGAAACAATATCATAGAAAGATAAATAGTCGAATACACGTGTTCACGATTATCCTACGCTTTAACTACGACATAACCCAACGTTCATCTACTCCTAAACACACAAGAGGATTAGCTACTCATCTTAGCGTCACAACAACGAGATTTAAAGGAAACAAGGTAAGAGAACTCATTAAATCTTCCCAGGAGTGAGTATGGTGTTTCTGTGGTAGCTCTCTTTCCTCGATCGTATTAGCGTAGCTTCATTGTTGGATCGTCCCTTGAACTTTTCCGAATCACGGGGCTGCTTCTAGTGTTCTTCCTCCTTCCTTTCCTCTAAGTTTTCGTCCCTATCAAGTTCTCCTTGAGTTCTGAGAGGAGCCCCCTTTTTATGCATTGAATTTGGGCCAAAACCCTGAAATTAGGCACGTTCACGGCCACTTAACGGGCCTTCACGGCCGTGACGGCGGCTGTAAACCCTATTTCTTGACTTTCTGCCATGAGTCACGGCTTCTTACAATAGGCTTCACGGCCGTGAAGGCGGCTAAAACCATAAATATTGACTTCTCTGGCACATGTCACGGCCACGTGCATCTTGACTCACGGCCGTGACAACAAGATCTTGAGCTACTGCCCGACTTCACGGCCTGTTGTGTGGCGATTCACGGCCGTGACATGCAATCTTTAGCTACTGCCGTCATTCACGGGCACTTGCACAGAGTTCACGGCCGTGACTCCCATAAGTCGACCTACTGCCCATTGTCACGGCTTCGTGCTATACGATTCACGGCCGTGACACTTGAGGCTTTTGTTCCTTAAGCTTACTGTCCACGTTCACGGCCTCTTGCAAGATTGTTCACGGCCGTGACTGATTTCTGGCAGCTTCAAACTTTGCCATTTTCGTGTCGTTTCCGCCTCGTTTTCGTTCCTCTTCGCTCGATAATCATTCTAAGGTCCTACAATATTTAAGTGGGTGTAAATAGAGCCAATAAATGCATGAAATGATCAAAACTTTCCTGTTACAACCCAAATAAGCATAACAATAAACGTAGTAAAATACGTTTATCAAACCTCCCCACACTTAAGCTTTTGCTTGTCCTCAAGCAAATTAAAAGCAAGAAAAGGTTATCAAGATAACGGCACGACCATTCACAATTCACCAACGCGGATGGTAAACACAAAATGGAATCAAGCAAGCAATTATGGACACTGCAAAAATAATCAACACTAATCGACACGAATTTCCTTAGCACTACTAATCGAGATCCACACCTCGCAGGGATTCACTCAAATCACTCAGTGTATAGGCTAATAAATCGTTGAATCACTCAATTCATGCAATAATCTAGTCTAAACCATATGCTTGCAAGTCAATCGCACGTCTACTACTTAAAGCCGTTAGCATGAATCAGAAGGTCTTTTTCGGGTTAAATAGGTTCAGACAGTAATGAGGTGGTAAGGTGGTAGTGGAATCACATATGAGTAGCAGTCGTGTTGGTCTTCATGTCATTGTCTAAAGCGCGCTTACAAATTAGTCTTTCTGGTTACGCCGTCTTCATTTCCTCTTATTTCTGCTGCGTTCCACCTAAGCCTTTCTTCTCCCATGTCTCGACATGAGAAATGATGTGGAATTCACGAGACTGGAAGATTATCGAAGGAAAGGTTCTTTTCTTTTCATTACAGTAGCTTATTCTCCTCATGCTTCACTTCCACAAAATTTTCTTCTTATCTTATTTTTTTTATTTGTTTTTTTTTCAACAAACTGTTCGCTTCTGGCGGGCCGTCATCTCTGCGCTTTACGAATTTGACATTTAACCTTCACTTCCGCTTAACTCGGGTTCAGATGATCTCTGGAGGCTTATTTAGGTCAGAGGGTTATGATATACGAGGTGTAAGAAATAAATAGGCTTAGGCACAAAGTGGCTAACTACGGTGATCAGTCGTGGTCGGGAACTTTGGCCGTGGACTTATTTCCTAATGCCTTCGTCATATTCATACAAAACATACTATAAGCAATTTCAATGCGTATCAAACAAGCAAGTTCTAGAGAGACGTAAATTATTCACTACTCACACAACCAAGAAAAATGAGCAAAAGCTCGTCAGCTCAAACTCTCACAACGGAACATGGGTTATGTGTGTGAATCTCTCAAAGTACCACTATATCTATTCATGATGAAAAGATTAAATCACTGATGCATGTCTTTATCGCTCACTAGACTCCCTAGTATGCAATCCACTTCGAGATGAACGCAAACAATCATGCCAAGCTTCTTTAAATTCGAAAACCACAACGCATCATAAAAATTATCACGTAAATTTCCAACAAATTTCCAACAAAATTCCCCCTCCCCACACTTAAGATGCACGTTGTCCCCAACATGTAAAATAAATAAAAGGAAGGTAAAAGAAGTTGAAAAGAACGTGACTCCCCCTGAATAAAATGGCGTGGTCTTGCCTAGAGCATTTGATGTAGGTGAGCACGGTTGTTGCACCTGAGTTTGAAATATTTTGAGTCGTAGTCTGAATTCATGTCACGTTTCCTGAAAACACTCAGAAGAAAATTAAACGCACGGAGGAAATAATAAAAGATAACAAAATGAGTCATAGTCATCACAAGTAACATGAGTACTAGATCATCACAAAAGAGTACTAATAGAAAAACATAACAAAATAAACGACACTAAGATGGTGGTGGGGGCGATGGTGGCCGCGGGCGAAGGAACGCCAGTGACTCCTGTGATCGCCTGACCGCGTCTTCCATGGCTTTAAGGGCCTGCTCATAGCGCTGTTGCTCTTCGCGGTAGCGTCTGTGGGCTTCCTCGTTTCGACGCTCGTACTCGTCCTGGCGGTGCCGTGTCTCCTCATCGCGGCGTAGCATTTCCTAGCGCAGTGTGTGAAGGTCTGATGCTGACGCGTAAGTTGCGACACATGACGACTCGCCCTCGTGAAATCCGGAGGAATGGGAAGTGCCAGCAGTATCTGGGTGAACCGGAAATGGCCCTGCGCCCTCAATTTCTAGTGGCTCAGGGAATGCTTCGCCGAGGTCCGTCTGCCCACTGTAAACCTCGTGCCAGACATAGACCTTGTTCGAGCGGGACCAGGTGGGGGCTTTGATCAACATCTTCATCTTCAACATCATCTCCTCGTTCATCAGGTTTCGCCCACCCACTATCGTCATCTCTGGTGGATTTGCCGGCCACAGGTTAAGCCCCCTTGATAACCTTCGTAATAAACGGCCCAACAGCGTTCTTCCCGTGACTACGAACATCAGCCTGGGCACTGAAGGCGTAGGCCATGCCCAATCCTAAGTGCACCAGCTGACCACGCTGCATCTTGGCCAAGTAGTATAGATCGCGAAGTCCAATCGCGCCGTGCGAGTCACCCCTTGGTGCGAGCGAGGTCGAAAACAACCGGTGAATGTAGCGCAAACCAGGGCTCCTGAGCGAAGACGCCTTCGAGGTCTTCACACTAAAGGCAGGTTCGCCGGGACGCGCGAGTTCAGCCCAATAGGTCTGGCGCTTCGTCGGATACTTAAGGTACTCCTTGTAATATGCATGGTTCGCCGTCGCGGCGAGACCTCGGCCGTCGCGGCCGCACCGGAGCGGGATCGGTCCTCCCTGCGCCCAAGATACGGATTGATGCGGGTATGACTCTGACGCGGGGGAGATATCGGCGGCACGACGAGATATCGGGCGTCGCGTATCGTCGCGGCCGAGAACTCGGTTGCAGCAGCGTTATCTCGGCCGCCGGCGCTGGGAGGACCTAGGGTTGGTGATGGTGGCGTCTTGACATGACGAAGCAGATGAAAACGTGCCCTAATTAGAGTTCAAATGGGTTGTAATTTAATGGATTATCATTTACTGGGCTTTCTTACTTTTTAAAAAATGTAACGGCCCAACGCTACTATTATCTTGTATTTTAATTAGTAGCAAAATAATAGAAAAACCGTAAAAAACTCAATTTCACAAAAATTGATATCTGACTTCTTTTTATCTTCTAAGATATTTATGAAGTTAACAAAGTAACATTGTAATATCTTGTTATTATATTTTTTAATTTTATAAAGGTCTCTTGAATGATTATTAATCCTACAGGTGTAGAGTGATTTCAATATGGATGATTAATTCTATTATTTGTCGATTTGTTGCATGAAATTTTTCTAAAGAACTCTAATATATATATATATATATATAATATTTCAAAATGAAATCCTCAAGTCACTAATGAATACTTATCAGGTATTTTTTAGTTTTTCACAACTATTATCTGGTATAATTGCAAAAACATATTTAATTTACTATTTTTTTCACAAAAATTGCGTATCGCCCGCGACCGCGCCGCGATAACGCAACGTATCTGTATCGGCCATGTCCGCATCAACGTCCGCATCCGCGACAGCGAACCATGGTAATATGCGTCTGGGAATCGGCCCTGGCCTCCAAAGTATGGCACCTTCAATCCCAGCGCCTTGCAAATATCGTCCTCATCGACGGTGTGCTCCGTATTAAAAGCCCTGAACTTAATTTTGTCCCGCCCGTTGTCATTGAAAGAGTAGGTGGATAAGAACTCCAAGGTTAGCTCCTTATAGGCCGGCTCGTCAATGTGGAAGAAGTCGAGCCATCCGCTGAGGGACGTGTAACCCGCCACTTGCTGGTCGATGTGATACTTCGCCAGCGTCTCGTGATCAATCTGATCAGTCAAAATGAATTCCGTGTGCTTTAGCCTGTTGTATCGGGCCTGTTGCGTCTCATCGTCAAACTGCCCCATAGACTCTAGCAGTGTCGTCGTGCATTGGCCTCGACGTGGACGACTCGTTGATGGTGAATCGTTAGCACGTCCTGCAGCGGTTCTGCTTTTACTCATGGTACCTAGAAGTCCAAATGTTAGTTGGCGAGAAAACGATAATCAACACAGCTCGACTCGACCAACATTGCGACAAAAATGAGAATTCCAAAGCAAGAACATAAATAAATTCAAAGCGGCATTTTGTCGAACACATACAAGACAATCTAAAATACTCCTTCTAATTTCAATAATCAATCAACGAAACACATTCCACGACGCCAGACGATTAACCAACGCAAAATGATCCATGAAAAGCAACCAATTTGGGCAAAGTTTTCCAAATTCCCAAAATCTCGTCATTAAGGTTTAATCATTCCAAATTGAAAATTAACCGACGAAATCATGAAATTAATCACACCCAAGGCGTTCAAAGCATATGTCTAACCATGAGGAGCAATACAAACACCAAAATTGACCCAAATTGTAAAGGCCCCAATTTCGAAAATTAGGGTTCATCGCCCAAAATCGAAATTAACACACGAAAACGACAAATCGGTCAACCCCAACACGTTTATAGCATAAATCTATTCATGCTAGAGCAATGTTAACACTAAAAGATCCAAATCTTCGAAAATACCCGCAGTCAACAAAATGTAATTTGGAGGATTAAAGCTCATACCTCGTCGATTTAAACGCGTTGAAAGGGAGGAGAGATGGATTGTTTGGTGTCGCCTGAGGTTTTAGCAGTGGATGTGGTTGGAGACGCGGTGATTTTGGGGTGAAAGAGATAAAAAATTTTTTATAGAGGGTTGTTCGGTGCGAAGAAGATGACGAGAATGATGAAATGTTGATTTAAGGTTAAAATCGTTACATTCACGGCCGTGAATGTCAATTCACAAGCCGTGAAGACGGACAGTGTGCACCTATGCGTCGTTGTCACGGCCGTGACTGTTGGAGTCATTGGCCGTGACCTCGGGCAGTGGGTTTAGTCCGTCTATGTCACGGCCGTGACTAATGTGAAACGGGCTGACACCCTCGTTATTATTTTTATTTTATTATTAGTTTTTTTATAATTTTTTCATATTTTTTTTTTCGCATGAGTCACGGCCGTGAGGTGTGCCCTTCTGGCCGTGAATCTAGGCAGTGAGCGATGTTTATTGTTGATCAAGGATTCACGGCCGTGAATGGCTTGGCACTAGGCCGTGAGCTGCGGCAGTGGCTTAACTTATGTGATTCACGGCCGTGGCTTTTATGCAAATGGCCGTGAATGTATTAATTTTTTTTTTTTGAGATATATTTTAACTATGATTGATACCCAATGGACGAATTTTTTCGAGAACGATTTGCGCGATGAAAAATCTGATAATCGACAAAGGAAATCTCACTTTCTCACGCGGCGTCAAATCTTCCAAGTCAAAAACTCGTCTGTATCATTTAATGGATTGTCCGGGTATGATAATGATATTTTTGTGCCATTCATGCCTATAAATAGACATTGGTAGAACAATACAATATCATCATCTACCATAAATCCCACGTCTTCAACAATCTTATTTTCAAATTTCTGGGTTTTCTAACCACTATGAATTGGGGACAGGAGCAAGGTCGTGAGAACGAGAGTGAAGAATATGCAAGGTTTCGTTGTAATTTAGATATGCTATCACTTTACTTGTTCTTCTTTTGGGTTTGTTTGGAGTTTTACTTGCTTTTGTGTGTTGGGTTATCACAAGGTGCACTTGTGTGTAACCTGGCCTTATGAACCAAAAATAAACTATTGTTCTGTCTTTTGTGTTTTTCGCAGTTTTAATTTGCTTTTGTGTTGGTCTTTCACACGTTGTAATGGTATTGTAACCATCGTTTATGAAGTAAAACTATCGTATCTATCTCGTCTCTAAACCCTGCGTTGTAACCATCCTCAATGTTCGAAATCAATTGACTATTATTTAAAATTTTAATGTTGTTATTATTATTATTGTTTAATTTAATATATAGTTTGAGATTATTAAAGTATATATATATATATTTTTAATGCCTAAATCATAAATAAAAATACCTGGGTTGCCTCCCAAGAAGCGCTTCTTTAACGTCGTGAGCCGGACGTATCCTTTCCATTCTACTATAGCTTGAAATCGAGGTACATGACCTCCTTTGTGCCTGTGTCTGCTCCTCCTCCGTAATAATGCTTCAGTCGATGGCCATTAACCTTGAAATTTCCCTGCTCAACATTTGAAATTTCGACAGTACCATAGGGAAAAACACGAGTAACTGTAAAAGGTCCAGACCAACGAGATCGTTGCTTTCCTGGAAAAAGTCTTAGACGAGAATTGAAAAGGAGGACTTGATCCCCCTCTTGAAATTCTCTATGTTGCTTGATCTTCTTATCATGATACGCCTTTGAGCGTTCCTTATACATTTTTGCATTGTCGTATGCCGACAAACGCCATTCATCAACCTCATTGATCTGGAGCTTACGTTTTTCACCGGCTTGCACCAAATCGAGGTATAAAGACTTTATCGCCCAGTAGGCATTATGTTCTAGTTCGACAGGAAGGTGACATGCCTTTCCGTAAACTAGTCGATATGGGGTAGTGCCTATTGGTGTCTTATATGCAGTCCTATAGGCCCAAAGTGCGTCGTTAAGCTTATTCGCCCATTCCCGACGATTCCCATCTATGGTTTTCTCTAGAATGCGCTTTAACTCACGGTTCACTACTTCTACTTGACCACTTGATTGTGGGTGATAAGGAGTAGAAATGCTATGCTTAACACCATATCTTTCTAACGTACGTGTGAATTGGGTGTTGCAAAAATGAGTACCCCTATCACTAATAATGCATTTAGGTGACCCGAACCGTGAAAACAATGCTCGTAGAAATCTAACAACAACTCTAGCATCGTTCGTGGGTAAAGCTTGCGCTTCCGCCCACTTCGATACATAGTCAACGGCCACAATTATATATATGTTGTTGTACGAACTTGGAAATGGACCCATAAAGTCTACGCCCATCGAACACTTCGCAAACTAAAATAAAGTTCTGAGGCATTTCATCGCGTTTAGAGATGTTACCTGCTCGTTGACATTGGTCACATGTGTTGACGTACATATTAGCATCCTTAAAAATCGTTGGCCAATAGAAGCCACATTCAAGTACCTTTTGGGCGGTTCGATTAGCTGCATAATGCCCTCCGGTTGGTCCGCTGTGGCAATGCTCAATAATTTTCGTCATCTCGGGGGAGGCAACACATCGCCGTATCACCTGGTCTGCACATCGCCTGAACAGATACGGATCTTCCCAAAAGTAATACTTCAAGTCAGAAAAGAATTTCTTCTTTTGCTGACTTGTATACCCTTTAGGGAGGACCCTCGCGACAAGATAATTAGCATAATCTGCAAACCAAGGAGTATCGTCACTTACCACTTGTATTGAGTATAAATGCTCGTCTGGGAATGTGTCCTGGATTGCTTTGTCGTCCTTGTTGTGGATTTCCGACTCCTCTAGTCGGGAGAGGTGATCCGCTGCCAGATTCTCTGCACCTTTCTTGTCACGGATCTCTATATCGAACTCTTGAAGGAGCAGGATCCATCTGATTAGCCGAGGCTTGGCGTCCGGCTTTGCTAATAAATACTTAAGGGCAGAGTGGTCAGTGAAAACAATAACTTTCGATAAAATAAGGTATGACCTGAATTTATCGAAGGCGAACATGACAGCTAAGAGCTCCTTTTCAGTGGTCGTGTAGTTGGCTTGGGCTGCGTCTAACGTCTTACTGGCGTAGTAAATCGGCCTGAAATGGTTGTCTTTGCGCTGCCCTAGCACAGCTCCCACTGCGTAATCACTCGCATCGCACATTAGTTCAAAGGGCAACCCCCAATCGGGGGCAACCATAATAGGTGCTGCGATCAGTCGCTCCTTAAGCAAATTAAAGGCATGCAAGCATTCATCGTTAAAATCAAAAGGAGCATCTTTCTCAAGTAATCTAGACATGGGTCGAGCAATTTTAGAAAAATCCTTAATGAACCTACGATAGAAGCCAGCATGTCCTAGAAATCTCCTAATTGATCTCACGTTCGAGGGGACAGGTAATTTTTCTATTGTCCCTAATTTAGCTCGGTCCGCTTCGATTCCTTTAGAGCGAATCTTATGGCCCAGAACTATACCCTCTCGAACCATGAAATGGCACTTTTCCCAATTAAGTGCCAAGTTCGTATCTTCGCAGCGTGCGAGTACGAGCTTCAGATTAGCAAGGCACACATCAAACGACGACCCAAACATAGAAAAATCATCCATAAACACCTCCATTACCTCACCTACCAACTCATCGAATATAGCCATCATACATCGCTGGAAGGTGGCTGGAGCATTGCAAAGACCGAATGTCATCCTTCGATACGCAAATGTGCCGAAGGAGCATGTGAATGTGGTCTTCTCCTGGTCCTCAGGTGCAACAGGGATCTGCAAATATCCTGATAAACCATCAAGAAAGCAATAAAATGAGTGACCAGATAATTTTTCTAACATTTGGTCAATGACGGTAAAGGGAATGGTCCTTTCTCGTGGCGTCGTTTAATTTTCTGTAGTCGATGCACACACGCCACCCAGTAACGGTCCTCGTTGGAATCAATTCATTCTTATCGTTAGTGACGACCGTCATTCCTCCCTTCTTCGGGACCACTTGGACCGGACTTACCCAAGCGCTATCTGAGATAGGGTAAATCATCCCCGCGTCTAGTAGCTTAATCACCTCCTTCTTCACGGCGTCCTTCATGTTGGGATTAAGTCGCCGTTGACGTTGGCGACCGGCTTGAACTCGTCCTCCATCAGAATCTTGTGCGTACAATAGCTTGGACTAATTCCTCTGATGTCGGATATCTTCCACGCTATCGCCTTCTTATGTGCTCTCAACACGTCCAAGAGCTGGTCCTTCTGTCCATCGTCGAGACTCGATGAGATGATGACTGGTAGCCCTCCTTTGCTGCCAAGGAATGCATACTCGAGGTGGTCGGGCAGTGGCTGCAACTCTAGGACCGGTGGCTCCTCGACCGAGCTCTTTTCCTTGTCTTCTTCGCTACTCTCGTCGATAGCTATGATGGGCTCGTCAACTTCCTCCCCACACTCATCGATTGCCATAATCATTCTGGTGTCCTCCTCGCTTAACACCTGTGATAGACCTTGCACAGAAAAGAGAAATCGTGCTCAAAGGCATCTAAGTAATAACATTTATCATCATGCTCATTACTTTTCTTCATCGATTCAGCCATATTGAACGTAACTTTTTCGCCATCTACCGTCAGAGTCAACGTCCCATTCCTACATCTATCATAGTCTCGCCTGTAGCTAAGAATGGTCTACCTAGGATCAATGGGACGTTATCATCCTCCTCCATATCTAAGATAACAAAATCGGCAGGAATCACGAATTTACCTACCTTAACTAGGACATCCTCAATCACTCCTCTAGGGTATTTTAACGATCTATCAGCTAATTGGAGGCTCATCCTAGTGGGTCGTGGTTCACCTAAGCCTAAGCGCTTAAACATGGAATATGGCATTAAATTTATGCTAGCTCCTAGATCAGCTAAAGCACGTTCAACAACTAAGTCTCCTATAAGACAGGGAATCGTAAAACTCCCTGGGTCTTTGAGCTTCTTCGGCATCTTGTTCTGAAGTATCTCCGAGCATTCCCCTCGTAGACATACCGTGGAAACATGTTCGAGCTTCCTCCTGTTCGTCAATAGGTCCTTCAAGAACTTGGCGAAGTGGGGCATCTGTGTAATAGCCTCAACAAACGGTAAGTTAATATGTAATTCTTTACACATATTCATAAATTTACCGAACTGCGCCTCGTCTCTGTCTTTCTTCAGCCGAGCTGGGTAGGGGATTTTCGGCTGGTACGGCTTCACCGGTGGTCGCTCAATCTCCCTTGCCTTTTCTTTTTGAGGCTCGACCTTCTCCTTCTCAGCTTCGACCTTCTCCTTTTCAGCTTCGACCTTCTCAACATTGTCGCCCTTGCTTACCTCCAGTTCTGGCTCGTCGTGGACCTCGACCTCAGCTCTATCATTTGCTTTCTTTTTGGGAGGTACCTCTTGCAACTCTCTTCCGTTTCTCAGGGTAACCGCCTTGCAATACTACTTAGGGTTTGGCTCGGTGTAACTTGGAAGTGATCCCTGAGTTCGCTCCGCCAACTGCTTCGCCATTTGGCCCACTTGTTGCTCCAATTTCTTGATAGAGTCGTCGGTGTTCTGGGCACGTACTTCTATGTACTCCTCCATCTTATTCATCCGACTCTCGTGGGCTTGAGTGGTGTTGCTGAAGTTTGCGAGGAGCGTCTTCATCATATCCTTCATCTCCCGCATATCATCGGATCCCGACCCTGTAGACGCATTCTAATACGGACGTGATGTCCCTCCTTGGAAACCGGATGGTCTAGGTGGGAATCCTGGTGGCCCTTGCCCATGGTTGTTCTGGTTCCCGTACGCCAGATTTGGATGCGCTCGAGGTTGAAAACTCCGCTGTCCTTGGTAATTCCCCATATAGTCCACGTGCTCCAATGATTGCCCTAATTGGCACTCTGATGTCTCATGAGCTGCGCCACAAATCTCGCACTGTGGCGTGTACGGCTTCTGAGGTGGTGTGGTGGTCATCACGGCATGCACAGGCTGTGTTTGCCCAGCCTTTGGAAGCAGTGTGTTGATTACCGTCTGAAGCTGGGAATTGGTGGTTGCAATCTGTTGTTGCAGCGCCTCAAACTTGGCATTTGTAGCGGTCTCCTCGCTCACCCCAAACACTCCTGGAGTCTTTATTCTCGTATTGCCTCTCATGAAGCTGTTCCTCGAGTAGTCTTCGATTAAATTCCAGGCTTCTGTGGCATTGAGCTTCACGAGCCCTCCTCCTGCAGCTCCGTCTAGCATATGAACGGTTTGATCATTGAGGCCCTCGTGAAATTGATTGATTATGGCGGCCTTCGACATCCCGTGTTGTGGGCACTTCTTCGATAGGGACTTGTACCTCTCCCACACCTCGTAAAGATTCTCTGAATCCTTCTGGTGAAAAAGGGAGATTTCTGTCTTCAACCTTAACACCTTTTGCAGCGGGAAGTAATGGCCGATGAATGCTGCTCGCAGTTCTTCCCAAGTAGTAATTGATCTGGGCGGCAGCATCTCCAACCAGTCCTTCGCCCTGTACTTGAGTGAAAATGGAAACAACATTAGCTTAATCGCGTCACTTGGGACCCATTGATCTTGATGGTGTCTGTTACTGTCAGAAAGGCCTTCAGGTGGGAGTACGGATCATCATCAGGATTCCCCTCAAACTGAGCCGTCTGAAAAGATCATCTGAAGCCAAGCATGCTTCAGCTCAAAATCGTTGTTCGCAATCGGAGGAATAACAATCGTCGATTCTGTACCGCCGAGGGAGGCGTTCTTAAGTAGATCTTGTAAAGATTGTTCCTCTTCTTGGTCTTCGTGGGTCGGTACTCTTCGATCTGCCATCTCGACTTCTGTCTCTCGATTGTCTTTGGACGTCTCTGTTCGAGAATTTTCAGCAGACTCCTGGGAGTTGTCCTCTGAGTAGCTGACCAACGCTTCCTGATAATTACTAGCCGTACCTTCTGAATTGTATCTGAGCTGCCTTCGTAACTTCCGCTCGAAATCTGGATCTCCTTCAACAATGGGGCCTGATGGGTGGCTTCGGGTCATCCACTGTCAAACAGTACCTTCAATGAGTGAAAGCGAAATTTAGCGAAGAACAAGACAAATACGTCGAAAAGGTAACGATACTAATAATGATGTAGGAAACAAATAACGCAATTAACGAAAAACTGAGAAAATGTAAATTAAAATAGCTAAATTACCGAACTAGGGTGTTCTTAATATCAATCTAATCCCCGGCAACGGCGCCAAAAACTTGATCGCGTACGTGTATGTTTAAATAAATGTTCGTGCGAATACGTCAAGTAATAATTAAAACGAATATATTATAACTAAAGTCACGCGCGATAGGCAGTGTACCTATCGTTTGTAATATAGCTATAGTGAATATCCGAGTATCGAACACGAGGAATAAATTGAGTACTAGTATTGACCTATCGTCTCGATATTTAGCCTAAATAAAATGGTGAGATTTGTTTATACTACAACTAACTTAATAGAGCAACCTAATGAAATAAGAGAATAAGGAAGCAAAGCTAAGGTTATACCAGTCACTTAAGATAACAAATATGTGTTCGGGATTCGAATCCCGTTAGGTGCTGTCGGCTAAAGCTATGGAATGTCGTTCCTACGTGAAAATCGACTAAATTGCGGTAACTTCCTACCCACTCACGGATTTGCTGTCGCCCTAAACGTTCATGGGAATCTAAAATCGTTAATTACCAAATGGCGAGGATCGAGTATTTGCTGTCGCCCTATACTCGAATCCTAACGTCTATGAATGGCCTAATCGTTATTTAGCTATCGCCCTAAACGATGTACCACACATTCATATCAACACATAGACATATTGATACAAAGAAACAATATCATAGAAAGATAAGTAGTCGAATACACGTGTTCACGATTATCCTACGCTTTAACTACAACATAACCCAACGTTCATCTACTCCTAAACACACAAGAGGATTAGCTACTCATCTTAGACGTCACAACAACGAGATTTAAAGGAAACAAGGTAAGAGAACTCATTAAATCTTCCCTGAGGAGTGAGTATGGTGTTTCTGTGGTGGAGCTCTCTTTTCCTCGATCGGATTAGCGCAGCTTCGTTGTTGGATCGTCCCTTGAACTTCTCCGAATCACGGGGCTGCTTCTAGTGTTCTTCCTCATTCCTTTCCTCTAAGTTTTCGTCCCTATCAAGTTCTCCTTGAGTTCTGAGAGGAGCCCCCTTTTTATGCATTGAAATTTGGGCCAAAACCCTGAAATTAGGCACGTTCACGGCCACTTAACGGGCCTTCACGGCCGTGACGGCGGCTGTAAACCTATTTCTTGACTTTCTGCCATGAGTCACGACTTCTTACAATAGGCTTCATGGCCGTGAAGGCGGCTAAAATGCTAAATATTGACTTCTCTGGCACAGGTCACGGCCACGTGCATCTTGACTCACGGCCGTGACAACAAGATCTTGAGCTACTGCCCGACTTCACGGCCTGTTGTGTGGCGATTCAAGGCCGTGACATGCAATACTTTAGCTACTGCCGTCATTCACGGGCACTTGCACAGAGTTCACGGCCGTGACTCCCATAAGTCGACCTACTGCCCATTGTCACGGCTTCGTGCTATACGATTCACGGCCGTGACACTTGAGCCTTTTGTTCCTTAAGCTTACTGTCCACGTTCACGGCCTCTTGCAAGATTGTTCACGGCCGTGACTGATTTCTGGCAGCTTCAAACTTTGCAATTTTCGCGTCGTTTCCGCCTCGTTTTCGTTCCTCTTCGCTCGATAATCATTCGAAGGTCCTACAATATTTAAATGGGTGTAAATAGAGCCAATAAATGCATGGAATGATCAAAACTTTCCTGTTACAACCCAAATAAGCATAACAATAAACGTATTAAAATACGTTTATCAGCACTCAAAGTCATGTGACTAGGAGGTTAGGGGTTCGGACCACACCACCCACATGAATTTGGAAAGTCCCCATGGGCCGGGGATTAGTCCCACCTCTGGAGTGTGTGGCGGTTAGCCCATAGCCGGACTGCGTGGGGATACCTCGGGACCGAAAAAAATAGCTTAATTTATATAGCACGAGATAGATTCTTTCGTGGATCCAATCACTAACATTTCTATGAGCTTGGCTTTGCATCATGGTTATGAAATCAGGTTTTTGAAGCGGATCAGAAATTTTAGTGGTTTAAGGTTTTGTGGTTTAACCGGTATAAAATCGGAATCAAACCGGTACCTTTAAATATAATTAGTATGTATTTTATGATTGAATCAAATAAATAACATTATGTACATGCATATCTATAAAATATGTGGTACAGTATATCGAACCCAGCCCAATCGGTTAACAAGCCCAATGCTAACCATTGCACCACAATAAAATCCATGCAAATCTTTTTTATCAATTATATTATTGTTTTGCTTTTTCTTTTTTCTAAAATTAAAACTTAAACCGGACCGGAATCGGATCGGATTCCGACCGGTTCACCGGTTCCGGTCAGAACTGGCCGGTCCGGTCCGGTTTTCAAAACCTTGCTTTGCTTTCATCATCATCATGCATGGCTGGTTTGATTGCAGAAAAAAATAATAATATAAAACAAATATACTATTTTTTTGAGTGACATCTATAGAAAAATACCTAATTGAATAAAACATTTACTTAGTATCTATGTTAGAAATTTTTACAGATAAGCGTTTTACTCTTCAAACCAATTTTCTCAGTCTTGCCGTACCTTTTTATGTGTGTATTGCGTACCACGTCATGCGTTTTATAAGGTACCCTATACGGTTTCTATATGGTACCTTAGTGTGTTATATATGACGTACCATTTTCTCAACGTATTACGTACCAATACGGTGCTATAGGGTACCTAAATGTGTTATATGGCGTATCTGCGGCGGATCGGGTACCTATGTGCAAAAAATTTATTCTATTAGGTACCTACATATAAAAAAATGCTGACAAGGTACTGAATTACAATTTTTTATGCAAATGTGTATTTATGTGTAAAGATCCTTTTGATGACAGAGAATCATTAACATAGATAAAAATAAATACTGTCGGTTTTTTTGGTCTAATTAAGTTTCAGGATCCAAAAGATGTTTTAAATTAGGTTTCAGGACTCTGTCAGAAAATTTCTAGGGTTAAGGACCCGATTTCTGTAAAAGGACCTAAAATAGTGTTATACAATGTATGTGAACTGGTATCGGACTATCATTTTGTGTTATTACAGAACAATGTAGTGGTACTTCAGAACAATGAAGTGGTACTGCAGAACGATGAATTGGTACTGCAAGTCCATGAAGTGGTAGTACAGGTCCATGAAGTGGTACTGAAAAATACTTAAGTGTGTCGGGTTCTTAAAACTAAAAAATTTCTGACACGATCCTTAACCCTAAATAAAACTTGTTGGGGGTCCTTAACTTTAAATGGCCCTTTTTTTGGGATCGATTTCGTGTTATATGTCAAGCAAACCACACTTGACTTGGATCATTATATGCTCTCTTTTTCACCTCTGTGTGTTTGTGGGATGATTGTTGGGTCGGCCCATATTCTCTACAATTGGGCCACTTTTTTAGGCCCACTAAAATTTCATAACATAACAGTTCGTTCTATTACATGGTAATACTAACCGTTGAAAAACCAAATATTCCGTTGAACTTTCGGCGTAATCAAACTCCAAATTCTTGATGATCTGTCGAAAACATAACAGATTCGAATTGCTACCCACTTAAGTGGAGAAGAAAAATAGATCCTATTTATCGAACAATGATTGTCGAGATTAGGGGCATCAGCACGGAGATTAGGGGCATTAGCACGGCTAAGAGAGAATGGCAAAAATAGTGATACTTTTTAGAAGTGCGAATATAGTTATCTTTTTAATAATATTGCAAAATTAAACATTTTCTTAATTTTAATTATTATTGTGACCTAAAATTATAATTCTCTACTCCCATTACTAATAATAAGCAATATTTTATTGATAATTATAGTTTTAACCCAATTAAATTTAACCATTTTGATTAATTTTTTCGTAACCTCGATTAATTTTAGCTTGATTATTCTAGGTGCATACCATTTGACAAGTGCAAGAATTCTTTCATTTTTCATTGAACTGATACTGTACGATCATTTATGAACTTTTGTAGTAATGAGCAATACAGAGAATGAAAAGAATAATTTAAAGACGACAAAACATCCAGAAAACAGTTATGTTGTAATATTCAACAAAAAATGGTATTCCATAAAATTTTCGAATAAACAATATCTAAAAACGACCAATTTTTATAAGGGAATTTTACAAAAGAAATAGCCATTAATATAAAAAATTAGCAAGTCAGGTACCTGGCAGTATAAATTTTTTGTACATTTGTACCTGCCCGCCGCAAGGTACATCATATCACACATTTAGGGCCATAGAGAAACGTATTGTGGTACGTAATACAACTAGTAAATGGTACCATCATATAGTAGCAAGGTACCGTATGGAACGTATATAGGTACCATATATGGGTACCATATAAATGTGTGACGTGGTACGCAATACACATATAAAAAGGTACGTCAAGACCGGAAAATGGTACGCATAGTCGAACGGGTAGTTATATAAAAAATTTTCTGACATGGGTACTGGCTTGCAAATTTTTTTATAATTAGGTATTTTTCTATAGATTCACCTTTTTATAAGGTGCCACATTCATCATCATTAATTCCATTGACCATTTCATGTGAGACTTTTTTATCCATTTCACATGGATATCGCCGCATACGCTTTCGTCCGACTTACTATCTGGACGTACATAAGGATTTTGTAATAAATGAAAAGGAGGATTCCAATGCGACTCTTCTAATGCGTACATTAAGGTGATGTATAAGATAAAATTTCTTTTTAATTAAAATATTGTTTGTTCAGTTTCTTGTAGTAATGAGAGTGGAGAACTATAATTTTTACTAGTTTTGTGATCAAAATAAAATATTAATTATTAAACTTAAAAAGTAGTTTAGTTTTGCTTCTGCGACGTAAAGTTAACGATATTTGCACATTCTAAAAATGTCCCTATTTCTGCCTTTCTGTCGCTCGGCCTCAAAAAGATTGTAATGAATATGTTTGGCATGAATATTTCAAGACAGTTGATCCAAGAATCACAGATCAAAATTTACACAAGTTCTACATTTCAGTTCAATTAGCACAAAAAAAAAAATCTTCAAAGAATCAAATCATATACATTATTATTACCTTCTCAACTTCATTAGCTTCAACACTTTCACATTCTCCTCCAATTCGTCGTCGTCGTCGGCCTATACTGAGAAATTCTCTCGGGAAATTGATCGCTATCTTCTCCGCCCGACGCATCATATCCATCGCTCGTCGTCCTCGAAAGCTGAATAATAGCGTTTCTTACATTGCTCGCCGAAGCTCTAAACGGGCTAATTTCTGGCGAGTCGTCTAAGCTGCTGCTGCTCTCTGGCGAAGAAGAAGCGATCGAAACGCCAGGCGGGCCCCGCCGAAATGCGCTTATTTGGTATAGAGGAGCCAAGCTCGTCGATGTTTCGCTGATAAAACGATCATTGTAATGAAGATTATGATGATCGGTGTTTGTTTCTTGCATCAAAGCTTTGAATCTGAGGCAGGGATGGCCCAGGTGGAACTTCTGAAGGCAGGCATATTCTCATATTCCCTCGATTTCTGTTATCTTCGGTGGAAAAATCATTTCTTGGCAATGGACGGAGAATCTTGGACTTTTTTCTCGCCTCAGAAGCAGCTTTCGACACTTCTTCAGCGTTCAGACGAGCTAAAGTCCATGGACTGATCTTTACGGCTGCTGCTGCTGAGGTATTCCTTTTTCTTACCGAAAGAACTGATCGATACGCTGTCTTGAGGGACGACATCGTACTGTGCCCCATAACGTAATGGTGCACGGAAAAGATCGAAAATTTATTACATATAAATTTGCGCCTCAGATTTCTGACGGGAAAAGACGATAACTTAGTCGCACCTGATCTTCGACGAAGAGGCGAGGGGGCGTGCAAAATGCTGCTCGATTGAACGAGCTGGCGCTGCTGCTTAGCCCCGTGAGAGAGCTGACTTGGGACATTTGCGGGCTATTTTGACCTTTGATTCCCTGATCTTGGTCCCTTAGGGCTATGATGTAATCGTATGTGCTTATGCCCTATTTTCGATTCATTCCATATTTTGCAATTTTAGAAAAAGGGTAAGAGAAGAAGACGATCGTAATGCGTACGTACCTTTTTTATGAGGAGAATGTGAAAGAAGAAAAGCTGAGCAATGGGCAGAGTTGCGATCATGGCCAGAACGGTGCACACGGCCTGTTATAAAGGAGGGTTTTCTTTTCGACCGTTTTGTCGAAATGGGAAATAAAATTTCGTTCGATTCTCATCTCACCACTACGATGACGAACGGGACGACTGTGAAGCTGCTTCCTAGCTTTGAGCTGATGTCAGCGGCGAATTTCTTCTTCTCGAGGAAGCACAGTACAAGAACGAGAATCCCAGTCGTCCATTGAAGTATAAGCTGCGCAATTTTCAAGCCGAAAAAGGTGAAAGAAATTAAGATTATGAATCGTTGATTCTTGAATGGGATTTCAAACATAAACGGAGATAGCATACCAGGAGAAGAGCAGAGATCATAAGGATGAAGAACTTTCGGTAGTTCCTTTTGCCTATGCAGTTGTTCAGCCACTGAAAAGCAAGGAAAAAACAAAAAAAGGCCCAGAAAGAGATTACAACGCCGCCTTCGAATGGTGGTGATAATCCTTACATAGTAAGTAAATTCAGATTCAGACATACCCTGCAATGATGATCAAAGAGGTCGACGCACTTATCGCAGACTCTGCAATGCTTGCTGTACTTGTAAACCTGCACTTATTTTGTTTGCAATACGTATCTTTTTATATCTGAATCCATACACCTATTATACATACCTCAACTTCACACAGAGTACAGTAAAACATCCCATCTTCGCTTTTCTGAGAAGACTCTTTGTTTGAGCGGCAAACGCAAGCACAAGGAACCAATAAGCCCAACATGGGCGAGCAGAAAGCGCTTTTCCGAACCGAAGATTTCGTTCGTTCGCCTTCAGTGTTACAGTTAGCCTCAGATTCGATATCATGTCCGCCTTTCTTATGAGCAGCTTCTTTATCTCTCTTCTTCTTTCCAAGTTTGCCCTCGGCGGGAATATTAAGATACTTCTTCGATCGAAACACGCCGGGATCTGCTGGGTCAGCGCCAGCGCACCAAATGTAGAGCCCAAACGAGCTTATTAGCTGAGAAGAAGTCACATAGAAATATGTAGATGAACACAACTCATTAAACAGCCTGGAATGAATGCTAACGATTTTGACTTTATTCAATAGCAGCAGCTTAGGAGACGTTGATGGGATTCAACTCAGATTGCCTCCTAGCCATTTAAGATTTGAATTAAGCCAATGATATTTGATAATAATAAGACAAAATACAATCTGTCAAGTGTGGCTCTCCTTTCTCTGTGTAAGAAAAGAGGTGGCTAGAAGAGGACAAGTTCATCATTGTCTTAGTCTCTCCAATGTTTGTTTTTTTTTTATTATTTATTTATTTGGTACGTTATCTCATACTCAATGGCAATGACTATTGGGAAAATTATGGTGTGCTATCGTATCTTGGGGTGAAGGTCAATCAAGAAACGCAGCAAGCACGAAATCGTAGATATTTTTTAGGTAAAAATGCAGATTTTTCGCTTACAAGAGGTGTGTAAATCCCCATGACTATGTATTGGAAGAGTTTCTTCCCCACAAAAGGTGCGAAGAAGACATAGAACGCAAATCCCAGTGCCAGAAATACAGCTACAGCTACCACCTGGTAATAAATACACAACAGCATCTTTAATCGCAAATGATAAAATAAATGGGAAACGACACCTAAAGAAAAGAAAATTGAAGATGAGTAGAAGAATAAGACATACTTGGAGCTGATGGTAAGGAAGTTGCCATCCGTGTTTTCTCATTGTTGGGCTGAGAATTTGAAATCAAGATAGGATTTTGTAGAAGTAAATGTAATAAAAACACAAAATTTCACTTCTTATGTATGTAGACTGTTATTCTCCATTTCCCTCATCCCCAAACCAGAAGCTTTGACTCAATGCTTCACAGTATAATCAAACAACAGAAAAGAATGGGGCCAAATCTTGCACATTCTGAGCCATGGCTCATAACTTAAGCAAAGAACACATCTATATTATCTTTTCTAGAAAAGGAAAAGAACTGATAAATTGAAGACAAACCCAAACAAGACAAACCCACCCACAAGCTAATATGCCACCATTGATGGTCTGAAGAGAGGTGAAAAAAAAGGTTAAAAAGGAAAGGAAACGCCTATGGCTTCGGGCTTTGAGACGAGCATTAAATGTACAAATTTTCTAGTATCTTCTTTTCTGTTTGTCCTTGGTACTCATTCAATGCCTTTTGTTTGAGCCAAGCAAGCTGAAGGTTTGAAGGGTGGGGATGAGAGAGAAAGTGAGAGATCAATGACAGACAACGCTGAAGCTGTGAACTGGCAATTGTCTCTATTTCCAATTTTACCTCTCATCGTCAAACATACTTTCTTGCTTTTCTTTTTTCTACCGTTTTGTGCTTTAACGTAATATTCAATTCATTTCACAATAATAAATGGGTATTAATCGGCCTTTTTCATCATAATCTCATTAATAATTTAATATGGGAATATTATTCACGTGTCAAAGCAGACAGAGAGCTGTTAACCGCTAACTAATAGTAGTTGGGATCTACGAGGAGTAGGCAAGGAATATGTGGGATGGTCTAACTATAACTTGTCCTAAAAAAATTAAAATTGATGAACATTTCAATCATATGAGGTCATTTGTTATTTACTAAATTCAGTGGAGTGGTTTTGAAGGAATTATGGGTGGTTTTTAAAATCATATATCTCTCTTCATTTTAATTCATGGTCCAAACTTGGACATGGCCATGCAACGACGTAGGCCAAATAAACTAATAAGGGGGAAAACAATCATTTTTGTAATGCTAGTTAATTAATTTACTAAAGAGATGAGACATTAATATCCGAATAGGATGATATCATCTAGTAAGATAGATAGGGAGAAATTAACTTGGTTCTTCCGAAGATAATTTATGTGCAATTCGATATTGTAGATGCCAATATTTGTGACAAATCTGATTGATTTTGATGAGGATGGAATGTTGAGACATTCTTGAGTTTTATTGACTTTATTTTAAACAACGTTTCATGAAAGTGGCGAATATACGCCAATGAAATTACTATTTTTGTGACGGCTGCAAGCAGTGCTGGCATTTTAAGAAAAATAAAAATAGAACATTTTGACTTGCCGTGACACAAAGAACTTAAAAAAAAATTAAATATACATATATAGGTATTTACTTTAAATCGTATATTGATTATTGCATGGGATTTCTCGAGAGGCTCGGTGTCTTGTTTAATATATGTTCCCTTAAGTCTTCCATATCGAACCCCAACCCTAAAAATGCAGTTAGAATACTCCAATTGTGCGCGAAAGACTCTTCCCAGCTTTTTAAGGGGTCTTTGCACATAAGTACCTATTTGGATAAAAACTTAATTTAGTACCCTGTCAGGATTTTTTTATATGTAGGTATCTAACAGAATAAATATTTTGCACATAGGTACCCGATCCCCGAAAGTACACCATACAACACATTTGTACCCTATATCAACACATTTTGGTACCCTATATTACAGAAAATGGTACAACGTATGTTATATTTAGGTACACCTATGTAATACACAGCTATGTCGTAGGTTGTTATATTTAGGTACTCTATATCAACGTGTTATGGTACACAACACACAGGAAGGTACGGCATGACTAAAGAAACTGGTAAAAATCAAATTGGGTATCTATCTGAAAAATTTTCTGACATGGGTACCTATGTGTAAAAATTTTATCCAATTAGGTATTTTTCTATAGATTCACCGATTTTTAGTTTGTTTTTAATTATCAAAGGGCACGTGTTTTCAATAAACATTTTGTTTCGCTTTCTCATATGTACAAAAACTAGTTGGATTATCATTTTTCTAAATAATGATGTAATTTGAAGGATGTAAAATATTTGGGTATTGTCGAAGTATTCTGAAAGAAAACATTCCAAGAACATCTTTTTTTCTTAAATTTGAGTGACAATGAGTATGTGACGGTGGAAAAATTAATTTTTCGTTTAATTATTCATTTTATGCGAACTGTCATTATTGGGCTGGCCCAGTTAGGAGGAGTTGACCATATAATAGATGAGTTTCCATTCTAAAACCAATTGGTAATATCTGGGGTGGACTCTACTTGTATACTGATCAAACTCTCTTCAATTATCAATGTGGGACACATATGTGAGTTACTAGGATTTCTAATTGTTTTGTAATTATTTCTTTGGGTTTCTTATCCCGTCAACTTATGTATCATCGTTATAGTTTACAAACATCGCAAGTCAAACTCTATCCCTTCTTGCACTTGTACTAATATTTGTCATATCATTATGAATATTAAGAGCTATACCACTCCGTGTTGTGCCGAATAATGTTAATTAAAACAAGCATTCGTTGGTCAAATCACTCAACTCAACCAAGGATGAGTAGATATGCTGTATTCCACTCTTTTGAAAGTACAAAGGATTTTGACAAGGAAAAAAAGGCAATATTCTAATTTCGTTGCTAGAGCCGTCAATTCGGCCCGTGGCCCGCGGGCCGGCCCACCCTGCCCTGCCTAATGGGCGGGATGGCCTGTTATTTTTAAGGCCCGCCAGGAGGCGGGCCGAAACCGGCTAGCCCGAGCGGGCTGGCCCGCTGTGCCAACCCTTAAATCTGAATATATTTAGCCCAGCCCATATCAATTTTACCCTCTTTCAAGTCCAAACCATTATATGTTAATAACAAACAAAATTCCCAATCGCATAGCTTCTTCATCTTCCCAACATAGCTCCTTCGTTTCCCTCACTCTAACTCGCATAGCACTCAGCACCAGAAATCAGTCGCCGCGCCTTCTGCAGCCCTTTCAATCGACGACAGCCGTGCCTTTCAGTCGACGACAGCCTTTTCAACAGTCGCCGGCAGCCCTTTCAACAGTCGCACCTTTCAATCGACGGCATCCCTTTGAATAGTCGCCGCGCCTTCTGCCTGTCTTGGCTTTTGTGTGCTTTGCTCGTACATTTTCTTTTCTTTGTGTGATTTACTTGTTCCTAGGGGTGGGATCGGGTCGGGTTTTTCGGGTCGGGTACCCGAAAATATCGGGTAGTAAATTTAATACCCGATCCCGACCCGATCAAATGCGGGTACCCGATTTTTTCGGGTATCCGAAACCCGTCGGGTACCCGCGGGTCGGGTTCGGATTTTTTTATTTTTTTTAATTATTTTTTTAAATTACTTAAAAATACGGAATGAGGATTCGAACCCACATCATGTGGGATGGGAGGCTTCCCTTCAACCATTTGGCCAAACGATTTTTTGTTTATAATTCTATGTGACTACTACTAGTACTTAAACGCGTCAGTTTCTTATATAAATCATTTGTCCCACATCGGATCTTCACCAAGTTGTAGAGGAATACTTTTTCTACATAAACGCATACTAACTACTGGATGAAGCCACATTGAATTAGACTAGCCATTTAAATTGTTATCGGCAAGCCTGATTTCCTCTAGTTAAAGTTTTTATATAAACAAATAATATTAACTAATTGTCCATTTAATTTTATTAAATGACCGATTAGCTAATTAATTTTTTTTTTATATGTCGGGTACCTGATCGGGTAAATCGGGTAGCATATTGCTACCCGATACCCGACCCGATATACATTGTCGGGTATCGGGTTTAAACCCGATACCCGACATCTAACCCGATTTTTCTTCCGACCGGGTTAAAACCCGATTGGGTCGGGTCGGACACCCGAAACCCGAATCCGAATGCCCACCCCTACTTGTTCCAGTAGGAATTTGTTTGTATTGATTTAGTGACTTTGTTTGGGTTCATTGAAGGGTTATATGACTGTTATGCTCGTTTCTGTTTTTTTTAAATATATAATAAACTGGCCCGTCCGGCCCGCTGCCCGCCGGCGGGGCGGGGCGGGCTTCAAATACAGGCCGCCCCGCCCCGCCCAGCCAAATGGCGGGCTTTGGCGGGCGGCGGGCCAGCCAGCCCCGGCCCGGCCCATTGACAGCTCTATTCGTTGCACATATTTAGGGTGTGCAATGGTTTTAGAAAACCGCCCGAACCTCCAACACTGCACCACCCCGCACCATATAATACAAATAACAACCAAAATCGCGGTTTAATTTCAAAACCGCACCGTAATAATGGTGCGGTGTGATTTTTTGGTACAAACCGCACAGTAAGAACCGTATCATATCTAATTTTTCTTCATAGTAATCATACACTAGTCGTATGTGAAATTTATTTTTTTAGTTTAATCATGTTTCTTTACTAAGAAGTCTTTTAATTGTATGCTAATTTTATTGATCATGTGAAAGTTATATCAATACTAACATACTTAATTTTGTTTTTATGTCAAACATGTTTCTATAAAAACAAACGGAGGAACATGTAGGGTTAAAGTAGATAGGACTCGAACTTTTAATAATAATTGACCTATTTATATTTTGAGCTTCCAATCGGACCACAAAGCTAAACCAATATATTAAAATAAAAAAAATTGGCCCCTAATATAATTAAAGCCTAATATAAATTAAGATCACGATACTAATTTTTTTGGACAATGGTGACACTTCGATATATGAGGCAAGTACCTCGACTTGCACTGGTTTCTGAGGAAAGGCGATGTCTCATTACCTTTTAGCGCCTAACGCTTTTAAAAACTATTTTTTCATTCTATAAAATATAAGTATTTCTTTGTTCGGTTAAAAACCGCATAATCGCACTGCAACCGCACCAAACCGCTCGAAACCGTATATGTGGGTTTTAATTTTCAAAACCTCGGTTTGAGAATTGTTTTTCATAGAACCGCATATAGTGGTTGGGTGCGGAATTAGCCGAAAACCGCCGAAAACCGCACCACGCACACCCATACACATATTGCCGAAGTCAATAGAAGAATTCCATAACCAAGGGGGCCGCACAGAAAGTAAGTTTCATTGCACAAGAAGTATAAAAATCAGATTAGCGAAGAAACCAAACAATGAAAAACAAATCCATTTGCGCGCCTCAAATCATCCAAAAATTGGCTAGACTACATATATTCCAATCAATAAACAACAGAATCAAGCTCAAATACTCATTCAAGAACATGCACGGGAAATCAACACTCAAAGCCTGAAAGATACACAAGAAATTGCGGGAAAATCTGCAAGGGCGGCCTTTGATTACAATGTAACCGTTCTTACCATTAGTAATGTTAGAGTAGAATGTCCAGTGTTCCAACTTGATTGGATATTTTTCTACTTGTAAAGATTAGAATTATATCAAATAAGAGGCATTCTTTATCTTATACTGATACATTATATGATAAAGTCCTTAGATCTTATAAGCTGAAGGACATGATTATGCATTTGATGGTGATCATGCAATATGTCTTAGAAATTATATGAAAGACAGGACATTGAGTAACCCGGAAAGACTTGTGCATATATTTCATTAGGGTCAATTCGAAATCAGGCCCCATTAAAGGTTTGATTTCGAATTCAGGCCCTCTTTAGAATTTTTTAGGTTAAAGGACCCATTTTGTGTGGTGTAAAAAAGTGGTATGAAAAATATACTGGTATAGAATGATCGGTTTGTGTTACAAATTTCACATACTGGAATGATAGAGCAATGAAGTGGTACTGTAGCAAATAAACTGGTATATGAACATCATAAACTGGTACCGAATTATGGTTTTGTGTTACAAAACTTGAACATACTGATATGAAAGAGCAAAGAAGTGGTACTTGTAGAAAATGGATCCTTAAAACTAAACTTTTGGCCAGGAGGGCCTGAATCCTAAATGGTAGTTACGTGCGGGCCTGAAATGAAAATGCCCCATTTCATTATTGTTAGAAGAGGATGTTACGTTCCATTAGCATCGTGCGGACACAAATTCATATATGCAGATGCTTGTTTGGGAACAAGTTCATTGAACATGACCCGACGAAAAATTCTTAATTGGAAACATTTGCCGAATGAGAATTTTCGTGTTGCGATAGTACATGACTAGTCCTCTGACTTGAGGCACAATAGTATACTTGTCACATTGTGCTTTACTTAGATTTATTCTTTGATTGCTGGATAATCACAAAAGGGATATTTTGAGTATTATCAGTGTGTTGGAGATTTGTCTGCCAACTTAGAATTCGAACTTATATTAATAAGTGAATTTCATATGCTTTTCATAGTTTATGATTCAAAGACATTGGGCAAGGCAGGATGACTTGAGATTCATAAATGCATCATTAAACTTGAAATGGAATAATAGTCATTAGATTAATTGGGTTTCAGTTATAATTCCATGCCCACGGTCTAATGGGAAAATTAGTCGTCGAAAGGACTTTGCGTGTATGCCTCATAATTGAAAAGGTTTACTTGCTATTTCACTTAACACAAGGTAACCATGCTACTTGCTAGGTGTTACCTTGATCTTTGGATTTAAGCGGTTAATTTAAGTTATTTACAAAGCGTTTTAAATCCATTGCTAGTGTTAATTGTGAACTAGAAGAGTCACACGAGCTTTTGGAGAATGGCAATATGAAATTGATATTGCCAATAGTTGGATTATTATTTTTTAATCAGTTAAATTAAAAGATTAAATAATTTGATTATTTAAATAAAAGGAATAGAATTGTCAATAGAAAATGATTATTTGGGCTTTGCGTAATTTGAAGTTAGACATTAAATTAAGTTAATACCCAACAAAAAGAAAAGAAATATGTTTCTCCATAACACGTTAAATACGTTGACTAAGTGTATGACAAAGGTTTCAAACGCATATCCTTATGAAGTTTAAAATATGCCCCGGGGGGGATTAGGCTTATGAAAAATTAGCTTGTTCTTCTTTGAAAAATACATTTCTTTAGGAAGATAATGCAGAGTACGTTATTCCCTCGAAAGCAGTACGAGTATCAATATTATATTCCTAACCCTTTTTCGAGAACCATTTCAAAGATATCGCGTAGTTTTGTAAGAACGTTTCAAAGATATTACCTGGTTACTTGAAAGCGTTCCGGGTTTGTCTCACAGAAAGGTAGATGACTGAAAGTAAAGTGAGACGAGATTTTTATACAGGTTATATCCCCAACTGGGGTTTAATCCTGTCCTTGGGGTTCGTTCTTCCCCAAGAGTTCCAATCAATCACTAAGTATTACCGGTTATGGTTACAAAATGATCGACCCTTACACAACTGAAGCACTCTGGAAACTAGACCTCCTTCTAGGCTGCCGCACGCCGAGTTTCGTTCCACGTCGTTTACCCAGGAAACCAATTTCCGGACTGGACACAATTTGCTACCGAATGGCCACCGAATCCACCAAATTCGTCCCTCCACGTGCAGAAGACACCACTCGTGCTCCTTTGTGCGCTCAACACGTCCGAAGACAAGGTTTTGGGTAGGATATTACAATCGCTCGCTCAAAGGGTACAGATTTTGCAAAGGTAAGCTCAACACAAACTACGAATGAATCGCAAATTAAAGCTCAAACGCTCAAAGGAATTCGTTTGCTTGTGTGTAGGTTTTCATACCCTTCAACGTGAAGTGTTTATCATCTATATAGACCCAAGAATAGCATATACACTTCACAAGGAAAGTTAAGCACAGAATATGCAAGAGAAAGTTCAATAATCACGTGCCTTAACTTCATATAATCATGCCAAGAATAAGCCATATCAACACAATAGTCATTGCATGATTACTTACCATAAATATTACGGACTTACTTTCCTTCCGTAGTAATCTCATCCATTGTCAACACATTCCATATATAGACTCAATCGACATCGTACCACATATAAGCCCAATCAGTTAATCAATTTAAAAAATATAATTTCTAAGTCGCACAAGGAAAGCATGATCATTTGTTCATTGATTTAGAAATCAACTAAGATTTCACTCAACGGATATCTCATAATATTCTTTCCTAAAATAACTCAATCACGTGTACAGCTTAATCGGAATATCTTTTACATATATAGCATACGGTTGTTCATATCCGAGTGATCACAGTGATACTCTTTCCTAAAACAAATAAATTCTAGCAAAGAGTTCACATATCACTCAACATAACATATTTTCCATATATAGCACCAATGGGATTCCATTCAAACGAAAACGTTCATATCCAAGTGATCACACCCAATATTCCAATTTAGCACAAGATCACATAAATTCGATTTTCTTAACAATTAAACCACATTTAAGTACTTAGTTGAATCTTTGTACATACTTAAACATCATAGATCATACATATTGAAGGAGTATCAATTTCAGCCACCATGAAGCCACGTCATCAGCCACGTCAATTAACTTTTCTCTCCAATTCTGTCTTTTTTTTTTGGTAAAATGATATTTCATTTACCACGTAACTAAACAAACGTTTTACAACTCCCGCACAAATAAGCCAATCAAAACAAAACCACAAATCCGGCTCAGCACAACACAGTGAGCACCTCTAATACGATATCTGCTAAGTTGAAGTAAAACTAAAACTCTTCACGTTCTTCAGATGGTTGAAGCTCTGCACTCTTATCTCCATTTCCTTTTTTATCAGAATCGTTAATTGCTCTGAGGTCTTTGATCCTTCCTCGTGGAAGCGTCTGTTTCGCTCACACCACAGATGATGGATGGTAGCGGCATAGCAGGATACACTAATGCGATGTTGAATTGTTCTCTTCCTACCCATAAGTTCCATCCACCTGCACAGGTCTTCAAAGTATTGGATCAGATCTCCTAATCTTAGCCAAGCATTAATCCGCATAATCACTTGTTGGCTATATGGGCACGCCAGAAATAAGTGCTCCACAGATTCCTCCATCTCACCACACAGCCTACAACTGGTGTTGTGTATGGCTAGCCCCCAGCTCCTCAACCTGTCCACAGTTAGGATTCTCTTCTGTAATACCAGCCATAGTATGAAGGAGTGTTTAGGTAGGTTAAACCTATTCCGCACAGCATTGCAAAAAGGGAAAATTGGCGAATTCCCTTTCAGCCAGGCATAGCCACTCTGAGCAGAGTATAATACATCCGCAGCTGGTAGCCATTTGCCCCCTGATAACCCAATCTGAATTTTTCCCTTAAGCCTGGTTAGTTTTCTCCAATTCTGTCTTGCTGTTAGTTAGTTTGATAGTTTTAAGCTTATTCATTCTCTGTATATAAAACAATAACAGTAGGTGTACAATTGAATACGACATAGAACAATTCCCAGATATCCTATTTATCTCTCAATCAAGCTATCTTCTCTATCTCAACATGGTATCAGAGCAGGAATAATTCAGATTTGTTGCCTTATCACGAACCTCAAATTGATCTTGATTTCATTTATCTCAAATGAGTACGCACGCAAGCTCTGATGAATCTGACGAAAGCGATGAACAAAATGCCATTGGTGCTGCTGAGTTGGAGGAAGATTATCAGCTCCATGGCTCAGATAATCCGGGAATGATGATAGTATCCACACAGTTGACACCTCAAATTATCTGGTATGGAAAAAGCGATGATTGTAGCTCTTGAGGCGAAGATGAAGCTTCGATTTATCGATGGTACACACAGAAGACCTGCGGTAGACTCACCTATGTACAGAAAATAGAGGAATGTTAATAGTATGATCGCCGGCTGGATCAAAAGTTTAATTTCCAAACAAATCGTCAATAGCTTCGTGTTTATTCATGATGCTGAGCAATTGTGGAATAAAATCGAGGAACGCTATGGAGTTTCAAATATGTTTTCGGTTTTTGAAATCAAACGAGAGATATCTCTAATGAAGCAAGAGACTCTCTCGACTGTTGAATACTATAACAAAACAGAAATCTCTGGGACCAATTGGATCAGCTGAGGCCTACAATTGTAGCACGAGGCACTGTTAAACTGAGGATCAAAGAAAGGGAGATTGAGGATAGATCTATGCAATTCTTGATGGGGTTAAGCGAGATCTATGAAATAGAGACAAATCAATTGTTGTTCTTGGACAAGCTGCCATCTGTTAACAAGGTGTATTCTATGATTGTTAAGGCAGAGAAGCACAAAAAGATACCAGTGCAGATGAATGCATCATCTGAAGACTCAGCCATGATGACAAGAGACTTCGGTCAGAAAAGGGATTTCAATGGTAATGGTTCAGGGAGGACTGATAAGAGCAACCTCATGTGTAATTACTGCAAGAAAGCTGGACATCTAAGGGAACACTGTTGCAAGTTAAATGGTTTCCCTGAATGGTATCCAGGGAAGAAAGGATCTGATCGCACCAAAAAGCAAATGCCGTCTCTGATGATCAAAATTTTCAGAATACAAGTCAACTGCCTCAAGCAAAGGATATGCAGTCCTTGCAATCCATGATGATGAGCATGATGAAGCAAGAAATGGCAAGGATGCTGAAACGCAAGCAAGTGGCAGATGGAGCTCGCCAGAACTTTGCCAATTTTGCTCACTTCGAGGACTTTGCAGGTAGCTATATACCCTCTAAACTCGATTTTCTAAGGTCTGATATCATAGGGGATAGTTCCTGGTTTGTAGACACTAGAGCGACGAGTCACATGTGCAGAAAACTTTCCACCATGATAGAACATAAACATGTCCAATCCTTCACCCCAGTCTACCTACCTGATGGATCCTTAAAACCCGTTACTCACATAGGCGATGTCGTGCTATCTGAGAATTTCACCCTAAAGAGGTGCTTATATATTCCCAGTTTCAAATATAACCTACTCTCGTCCGAATACTAGCCCTTGATAGCAAAGTTCGTTTTTAGTTCTTGGCTGATTTTTGCATATTGTGTGACTTACAGAGTGACAATAATTGCCGCTGGGAGGGCTGTCAATAACCTTTATATCATTGATCATCTCTCATTCTCACAGCTGGCCATTGATGACTGCAGGCAGACATACCTCACATATACTATCATCGAAACAGCCCCAAAATAAATCTCCAAATAATACCTTGAATAAAGCCTTTGTAGCTGTTTCTGCCACTGTTTGTCATGCTAGACTTGGTCATCCATGTTTGCCTGTTATGAAACATTTGCCTCATGTGCTTACTGATAATAATACCAGCATTTCTGATTGCAATATCTGCCCTTTGGCTAAATAGCACAGAAATTCATTTCCAAGTAGCTGTATTCAGACCTCATGTAGCTTTGATCTTTTACATATTGATATATGGGGCCCTTACAAGACAGGTACATTCAGTGGTTGTCATTTTTTTTTTCTGACAATCGTTGATGACTTTACCAGATTTATTTGGGAGTTCTTGATTAGACACAAAAGTCAGGTTCTAGCTGTTGGGGACGTGCCCTCGGAATGCCATTCGAGGAAGTAATGAACAGGGCATGTATTTAATAACTGATGTCTTATTCGCTCTGTATTTGAATAATGTATTCTTATACGTATTAATGGAATTTATACTTTATTATTTATTCTTTAAAACATATTACTTATTTACCAGTAAAGCCTTACTAGGCATCCGGTGAGACGGTAAATAAATAAATCCCTTATATCGTGAGTTTAGTCACCGATTCTCATGGGATGAGAGAGGGGCATCTGTGAGCTATTATCCTCCGATATTAAAATAGTCCATAAGTATTAGATCTCAATAGGGTGACTAAGCGTCAATTACGACTTATTTGTTGACGACTCTTATATGGTTGTGCCAACTATTCGCTTGGGAAGCGAGATGTCGTAACAACGGTATAAGTTGAATCAGGGGATTAACTTGTACTTGGACACCACTCGCAATCGACGATCACATGCCGTATTGTTACTCTGGATAGCCTCAATGATCGATTGATTGACTATAGTAGTGTGCGTGGACCTTAGACCAAAGGGTCTTTGACGGAGTTAACTTTGGGGTCTTGACTTGTCACTAGTTTGCTAGGCTCATCTTGTTCAGGGACAACCTTGTCAGGGCCGTGAGAACTTTTGCACGTGGCCGTGACACACGGCAGCGAGCTCATGCGCCCAGACAGTGTCACGGCCGTGAAGGACTTGACCAAGCCGTGAAGGCCGCTGTCAGAGGCCGTGACCGACAGTTTTTGGTCAAATTTGATCCAAATCTCCAATTTCGTTCCTTGTTCTTTTGTTAGACTTGTGGGATAATGTCTAGTCATTAGATGCCATAATTCAAAGGAATCAAACAAGAAATGAGTCATGTAGGACAGGATCTCATTTAATTAAGGTTAAAAATCATTTTCAAGGTTGAAAATGGAATTATATTATCAGGCTTTGAGCTAATTTCGACCAAGAAAAATTCCAAGCTCTTTCTCACACTATCTAAGAGATTTTAGAGAGACGTTAGAGCATTTATGGTGATCTTTAAGAAAACCCTAAGTGTTTGTGAGTTTTAGAAATCACACGTGTCTACGTTCGTTTTCTTTATTTAACCGGGTATCCTGGGGAAACCGTATGGGGAACCCGGGAAAAATTTTTAAATTCTGCTGCGTTCGGGGCGAGGCTTCGGGTCACTCGAGGTATCCCAACAGTGGTATCAGAGCCATAGCCTCGATTCTAAGAAACGACATAAAACAAGTCCTAAACGAACTCGGTTGGGCAAGTCACTAAGTCGCTCGAGCATCATCGCATGAGTTATACTTAGTTCGAGTTTGCAAACCGAGTGCTCGCTTGGTCAGTGGTCGCCTAGTTGCGATCACTTCGACGTAGCATAGCGACGTGGAGAGAAAACCCTAGTGGGAGTCACGCCACGGTTCGTAACTTGACACTAGTTCGTAAGGTCAAGGTATTATTTACTTAGATGGCATGATAGGATCTTTGGTGGTCATCGTATATCTTTATGGTGTTGAAAAATTTCAGTGACCTCGATTACGAGAATAGAGAGGTTTGTTGAGTCGGGGCGAAGCCTTGATATCAATGACTTTCGATTCGAGTTTGAGGGACTCGCCGAAAGCTAAAAAATGAACTGCTGCCCCTAGTCGTGCGTTATATTATGTATTTTACTTTGTCGGGGCTGTGACGTTCAACCAATCCGGGTATGAACTCTGGTGACGGCAAAGTTTGACTCTGATTAAGTAGCAACGAGGGCTGGTGGTGCAGTTTTTTGAGTTCCGGGTTATTTCGAATTTCTCGATAGGCTGACAAGGGTGCTGGTCCAATTCCAATTCCAATTCCAATTCCAATTAAAAACCCTATTGGGCCCGTAGGTCTAGAGTAGCCCAAATTTCGTTTCGGTTTCTTTGAGCGTTTTTTTTGTCGCAAATGTGTTTATGTTGTATGCATGTATGTATGAAACGTATTAAGACGTCAGCGTGGACTTAGGCTCTATTTCCGGGTGATATGTTAAGGGTGACAAGGTCCCCCCGGTTTATATTTTATTTGATCTTATACGGGTTGTTCGGGACAGCTGATCCCCCTGTTTTGTACTTTCATTAATTTTCAGAAAATCAGTTTTAAGTACGATGGTTGTACGAGTACGACACGAACCACGAGAAGGCCGTTCGAAGACTTGGAAGTCGTTCGAGAACATAGTGTGAAGCCTAAAAATAAATGTAGTAGAGTAGAAATAGTCCACGCAGACGGTCTTATAGGCAAACTAGGTTTACCGCATATACTTGCATGTGTTTGACGTTACGTGCGTGTTTAAGTGCTTAAGTGTGTGAGACATATTCTCCCGATTGGACTAAATACTAAGTGGGTAAGTGACGGGTTTTTGTCTTCTATCAAGCTCGAAACTATTGCGGCTTGAGTGTCGTGTGCGGTTAGTTCCGAGTTATAGGCGCCAATCATCTCGCTCTTGTCGTAGTTGGTCCGGGTGCGTTAAGATAATAAGGTCAAGCTCATTATTGAAGCGACTTGGGTATATGTGTGGTTTGTTCCGATTAATCGGCGCCAAACTTTTCACCCAGACGTGGATATTTCGGGTGGCTGTCTAAACGCCGCTCTCCGAAACATATTCACGCCTTATAAAGAGTTATCATACGGGCGGGAATTTCTAAATGTTAGGATTGAGCCAGGCGTTGATAGGTCACACTTAGACAGTTATTTCCCAATTATTCCTATTAGGGTGAGGGTTCCTGACCGGAGAAAAAGTTGTTGAAACACTCATGAGACATACTCGTGTGGGACACGGGGTCATCTATATGTTCGTGTGGGACACAGTGCCGTCCGAGTAATGTGCCGGCAAACTGTTAAGTTGAGGCTCATTTCTGCGGAGTGGGGAAATCACTCCACTATGAAACCATCAACGAGGTTTCCGAAATCTCTATCGGGAGAATGGGATTTTGTGAAAAATAGTGGGAGCCAAGCCAAATTTTTGAAGTCCTTATTTGCGCTTGTAGAATAATACGTTGACTCCTTCAATGCTTTATTTTTTGCAGATTGTTTTTCTTTCTTGTTTGTATACAAAATGACTTCACCATTCAATTTAATGATCATGCAAAATCGTTTGGAAGGTCCAAACCTTACGGACTGGCTCCGTAACTTGAGGATAGTCCTCACTCTGGAACGCCTAGAGTATGTCCTTGAGGGACCCATACCACTCGAACCCCTAAAGGGTGCGAGTGATGTTGACAGGGAATATTACGCCAAATGGATGGCTGATAGTGCCCATGTCAAGGCTTATATGTTAGCTGGGATGAACAATGATTTACAACGCCAGCATGAGGGTATGCAATTGCGCGAGATATTGATCCATCTGAAGGAGTTGTACGGCGAGCAGTCGAGATCGTCTCGATATCGTGCAGCCGACAATCCCTGTCATACCAAGATGCCTGAGGGTGCAGGTGTCGCAGCACATGTCCGTAAGCTCATTGGGTACATCGAGGAACTAAGATCTCTCGGTTGTCCCATTCATAACTAGCGTCAGATTGACCTAATCCTTCAGTCACTCCCAGCTTCATTTGCTCACTTTATTATAAACTATAATCTGAGCCATAGGCGATTTTCGCTTCCTGAACTCATGAACACGCTGGTTCAGACTCAGCGTGAGCTACAGAAAGGAAATCGAAAAGAGGCTGCGCTTGTTGCGACTACAAGGTCTAAGAGATCTAAGTCGAACAAGCCCAAGCCCAAGCCTAATGAGCCAAAAGGAGGGATTAAGAAAAAAGGCAAGGCCAAAATGAACGTGCCTAAAGTTCCGAAAGCAACTGATAGGTGCATTCACTACCAAGAGCTGGGCCATTGGAAAAGGGACTGCCCCAAGCTTCGAGCTTCTGGGGCATCAGGTAAAGTTTCAGAAATTTATTGTTGATTTACAGAATTTTTCCACTTCGTGGATTCTTGACTCAGGAGCTAGTGCTCACATTTATGTTTTGAATCATGGTCTGGAACGAAGTAGGAAGCTGGCGGAACAAGAAGTCTTGATCAACGTTGGTAGCGGACATAGTGTACCTGCTAGTCATGTTGGATCGAAGACTGTTGTATTAAGTTATGGACATGTATTATATTTTATCCGTATGTACTTGTATTGTCCAATAGGCTGAAAAATATTATTTCTATTCCTGCTTTAAGTAAAAATGGTTATGAATTTCGGTTCAATAATAATATTTGTGAGATTTATTTTGGAAATAAATGCGTCGGAAATGCAACGTTAAGAAATCGTTTATATTACGTTAACGTCCAGGAAACATGCGAATGTAGTTACCAACAAACGTAACTTAGAGTTAAGAAGCATTTGTGGTATCTTAGACTCGGTCGTGCCGGAGTTCGAGAGATTCAAGAGTTGGAGAATCACGACATTATTAAGCCTACGGAATCAGATCCCTACCCAACGTGCGAGTCTTGTATCCTCGACAAATGGCTAAGTCTCCCTTTACAGGGACTTTTCAAAGAGCCACTAATCGTTTGGATTTGATCCATACAAACGTTTGTGGACCGTTTAGTCTAGCGGTCCGAGTAATTTCCACTATTTCGTGACTTTCACAGATGACCACTCTCGATACGGCTTGGTGTATCTGTTGAAGCACAAGTCTGAAACACTTGAAAAGTTCAAGGATTCAAGACTTTAGTGGAAAATCAAACTGGGAGACAAATTAAAGTTGTACGATCAGATCGATGTGGCGAGTATATGAGTCTTGTGTTTGATGATTTCTTGAAAGAAAATGGAATTATTTCGCAGTTTACACCGCCCTGGACACCACAACTGAATGGTGTTGCCGAACGCAGAAATCGTACATTGTTAGACAAAGTTCGATCTATGCTAGCTATACAGATCTTCCCATATCGTTATGGGGATATGCTTTGCAAGCCGCTGTTTGTATTTTCAACAGAACCCCTTCGAAGTCTGTAAATAGGGTACCTTACGAAATTTGGAATGGTAAGAAACTCAGCTTGAATCACTTAAGGGTTTGGGGATGTCCCGCCTATGTGAAAAAGCTAGTAGCAGACAAACTCGAATCTAGGTCCATGAAAGGACGTTTTGTCGGATATCCCGATGATAGAATGGGATATTATTTTTTCTTTCATGATGATCAAAGTATCGTCGTAGCTATTCATGCTCACTTTCTCGAGGAACAGTTCATTCGAGAAGGTGGAGCTGGCAGAGACGTGACTCTCGGAGAGTTGGACGAAGCTCCTCCAGAGACATCAGTGCCTGGGGGTACAGATGAGCCGTCCGAGACGCGTCATAATTGTGCAGGTTGGGTAGAATATCTCGCATGCCTGAGAGATATAGTATGGTACACATCGAGCACAACAGTGCTGCAACTGAGGGGATCGTTGGTGATGACCCCGCTTACTAGGCAATGATGGATGTCGACTCTAAGAAATGGGTCGAAGCTATGAAAGCAGAGATGGACTCGATGCACACCAACCAAGTCTGGACTCTAGTAAACCTGCCCGAAGGTTTTAGACCAATAGGGTGTAAATGGATCTACAAGAGAAAGATTGAATCTGATTGGCAGGTTGAAACCTACAAAGCTAGGCTAGTAGCGAAATGGTATAATCAAAAAGATGGCATCGATTATGAGGAAACCTTTTCACCTGTTGCGATGATTAGTCTTTCCGTATTCTGCTTGCTATAGCAGCACACTATCATTACGAGATCTGACAGATGGATGTGAAAACCGCTTTCCTAAATGGATTCCTCCAGGAGGAAATCTATATGGAGCAGCCCAAGGGTTTTACATCGCAATCAGATGCTCACAAAGTGTGCAAGCTTAATAGGTCTATTTATGGACTTAAGCAAGCGTCTAGAAGTTGGAATCTTCGATTTGATGAAGTAGTTAGGAACTATGGATTCGTAAAGAACGAAGATGAGCCTTGCCTTTACAAGAAGGTCAGTGGGAGTAAGATATCGTTCCTCGTATTATAAGTGGATGACATCCTTTTGATGGGAAATGATATTGGAATGTTCTCGGAGGTGAAAGCTTGGCTTTCGACTGAATTCTCCATGAAAGACCTGGGAGAAGTAACCTATATTCTTGGAATTTGCCTTTTCAGAGATCGAGCGAATCGAATGATAGGTTTATCTCATGCCCTTTACTCAGAAAAGATCCTAAAACGGTTTCGAATGGATGAATCTAAGATAGGGTTTTTGCCAGAGCGACATGGGATTCATCTTTAGAAATCCATGTGTTCTCAAAGCGAGGAAGCAAGGAAGGAAATTGGTGAAATTCCTTATGCATCAGCAATAGGTAGCATAATGTATGCGATGCTATGTACGCGGCCTGACATTGCGTATGCTTTGAGCATAGTAAGTCGGTACCAGTCTAATTTTGGTAAAGAACAATTGAAAGCAGTAAAGAATATCTTCAAGTACCTTAGACGGACTAAAGATATGGTACTGATTTACGGAAACGGATAATTAGAGGTGGATGGTTATACCGATTCAGATTTCCAGTCAGATGTGGATGACCGAAAATCTACTTCTGGTTTCGTCTGTACGCTCAATGGTGGAGTAGTGTCTTGGAAAAGTTCTAAGCAAAGCACTACTGCTGATTCCACCACTGAGGCGGAGTATATTGTGGCCTCTGAGGCAGCAAGGGAAGGTGTTTGGATGAGAAAGTTCTTAGAAGAACTCCAAGTTGTTCCAGGCTTAGTGGACCGCCCGCTACCATATGCGACAATAGTGGGGCAGTAGCATAAGCCAAGGAACCTAGGTCTCACTCAAAGTCCAAACACATAGAAAGAAAATACCACGTGCTGTGTGGGTTCGTTGAGAATGGCTACATAGCTGTGCAGAAAATAGCCACCACGGATAACGTGGCGGACCCGTTCACCAAGCCTCTCTCACAAGCAGTGCTTGATCGACACCTCCATAAAATGGGGTTACGATATCATAGCGCATGGCATTGAGTGCAAGTGAAGATTGTTGGGGATGTGCCCTCGGAATGCCATTTGAGGATGTAATGAATAGGGCATATATTTAATAATTGATGTATCATTCGCTCTGTATTTGAATAATGTATTCTTATACGTATTAATGGAATTTATACTTTATTATTTATACTTTAAAACATATTACTTAATTACCAATAAAGCCTTACTAGGCATCCGGTGAGACGGTAAATAAATAAATCTCATATATCGTGAGTTTAGACAGCGATTCTTATGGGATGAGAGAGGGGCACCGGTGAGCTATTATCCTCCGATATTAAAATAGTCCACAAGTCTTAGATCTCAGTAGGGTGACTGAGCGTCAATTACGACTTATTTGTTAACCACTCTTATATGGCTGTGCTAACTATTCGCTTGGGAAGCGGGAGGTCGTAACAATCGTATAAGTTGAATCAGGGGATTAACTTGTACTTGGACACGACTCCCGACGATCACATGGGCCTTATAGTTACTCTTGTAGCGTCAGAGTGATCGATTGATTGACTATAATAGTGTGCGTGGACCTTAGACCGAAGTGTCTTTGACTGAGTTAACTTTGGGGTCGTGACTTGTCACTAGTTTGCTAGGCCCACCTTCTTCAGGGACAAACATGGGTCGGCGACAGTAGGCGGTCTTGACAACGAAGGGTAACTGCCGTCTTAGACTATCGTGAGGGATTCACTATTTCGTTGTAACCGAGATATGTGTCCTATGCATATTCGGGGACAGGAAATTACGAAGTCTTCGGCGGAAGTTATAAACTGACTTACCTGGGACGTAAGGGCGGTTTAGTAATTTTACTAGTCACGAATTAGTCATCGAGTCGAGTATAGTGAGTTTGACGTAAACATGATTCTCACTCGGCCATGACATTTGTGAAGGGTCTATACGTACAACGATAATTTATAATCGGTTCGTAGTTCGAAGATCGTACTCTACACGGGATCAATACCGCGGGATTGGCTAGGCGCTTACCGAATTCTTGGATTCCTCCCTTTCTGAGTTGAGACGAACCAAGAGAGTTGGGCTTAAAAATGATCACTGTGATAGTGCCTAACTAATATGAGATGTAAATTAATTTAACGGTCTTAGAGACGTTAATAAAATGCTAAAAATATGTTTTAGAAACTATAATTACATGGGCTTGGATTCCCAGAACGAAACGATGAAGAATGGACCGAAATAGGGTTCACAGCCACGAGCAAGGTTCGTCACGCCTGTGAAGCCCGCCTGAAAAGTAGCAACAGCTTAAAAAATTCATATCTCACAATCTAGACTTTGGATTGGAATCCCTCTGGTCAGAGTCGATACTGGTGAGTCTTTTAACTATGTTTAAAATTTTAGGTCTATCGGACATCGTTTACCCCTCGATCGGATCGAAATAAAAAAAAAACCGCAAAGCTGTCAGGGCAGTCACTGCCGTGCCAACATTTGCACGTGGCCGTGACACACGGCAGTGAGATGATTTTGCACCCAGGCAGTGTCACGACCGCGAAGGACTTGACCCAGGCCGTGAAGGCCGCTGTCAGAGGCCGTGACCGATAGTTTTTTCTCAAATTTGATCCAAATCAAATCCAATTTCGTTCCTTGTTCTTTTTGTTAGACTTGTGGGACAATATCTAGCCATTAGATACCATAATTCAAAGGAATCAAACAAGAAATGAGTCATGTAGGACATGATCTCATTTAATTAAGGTTAAAATCATTTTCAAGGTTGAAAATGGAATTTTATTATTAGGTTTTGAGCTAATTTCGTCCAAGAAAAATTCCAAGCTCTTTCTCACATTATGTATGAGATTTTAGAGAGAAGTTAGAGCATTTAGGGTGATCTTTAAGCCCTAAGAGTTTGTGAGTTTTAGAAATCACACACAAATACACATCTCTACACAATACTCCACACCACCTCTAGCCATCCTTGGGGTGGTGTAGGTTTGCGGCACATCACGGGGTCAGCGTGACTCTCTCCGGTGCGGTTCGTGAGCTACGAGAGCTAAGGATCTTCCCGACGAGGGTAAGACTCTTATACCTTATACGTGTCTACGTGCGTTTTCTTTATTTAACCGAGTATCCTGGGGAAACTGTATGGGGAACCCGAAAAAAATTTTTAAATTCCGCTGCGTTTGAGGCGAGGCTTCGGGCCACCCGGGGTATCCCAACACTTGCCACTCTATAGCGGTTTCTTTCTTACCACAATACCATAGCCATATCAAGATCACTCGGACTGATAATGGCCAAGCATTTCTGCGTCATGATTGTCAAGAATTGTTTCTGAACAAAGGAATCATTCATCACAGAACCTGCCCATACACCCCTCAGCAAAATGGGGTGGTGGAGAGAAAACACAAACACATACTTCAAGTGGCTAGATCTCTTCGTATAGAATCTAAGCTGCCCAAGCCTTTTTGGTGGGATGGTGTGCTGACCTTAGTCTTCCATCTAAAATCCTTCATTGGAAGTCACCCTTTGAGTCACTAAACCATAAAGCCCCAACCTTCTCCTACTTTCGAAAGTTTGGATGTCTTGCTTTTGCAGTCAATAATGGCCCTTCTAGAGATAAGTTGGTCAATTAGTGGGATTTTTGTGGGATGTCCCGTGGGACAAAAGGGATATAAGATATTTTGCGCAACAATAGAAAACCATCATTGCCAGGGATGTTGTTTTTCATTAGTCAACTTGTCCTTCCTTTTCAGTGGACAATGATCACATTGTTCTTCCAAATATCACTGTTGGGGACCCATTCGATATACTGCCCAAAATACTTCTTCCATACACCACCAAACAGAAATCACAGACCCACCATCTAACCTTTCAAACATTCATACCTTGCCCAACAACTCAGTTAATGATGTTTCCCATGTGAGTAACCCTGTAGACCATGTCTTGCCCACTGTAAGGCTTAGTACCAGACTCAGAAATAAACCTGCTTGGCTGCAGGACTTCATCACCTCAAATACTTGCATTAATCCTTCACCAAACAATATACACATACCCACATCCTTCACTGACCCATCTGCACATGAGATTATCGTTGCAAATCTGTCTACTTTTTAGGAGCATGACTCTTATAATCAGGCCAGAACGAATCAGAGGTGGATAAATGCCATGGATGATGAGATCCGAGCTTTAGAAAGCAATAATACCTGGGAATTGACTTCATTCCCGCAAGGAAAAAAGATGGTGGGTTGCAAATGGGTGTATAGAATAAAATGCAACGCAGACAACTCTATCAACATATACAAAGCCCGCCTGGTTGCAAAGGGATTTACCCAAACTGCAGGAGAAGACTACTGCGAAATATTCTCGCCAGTTGCCAAAGTAGTCACCGTAAGGATTCTGTTTGCCATGGCTGCTATTAAAGGATGGAATTTGCACCAATTAGACGTGAACAACGCCTTCCTTCACGGACATCTCGACGAAGATGTTTACGTGCGCACACCTCCTGGTTATTCTCGTGCTCAGCCTGGTCAGGTCTGCAAGTTGAAGCGCTCCTTATATGGGTTGAAACAGGCTTCTCGTCAGTGGAATGAGGAGTTTACATCGAAGCTCAAGCTCTATGGTTTTCAGCAATCTACCCACGATAATTGTCTCTTCACCATGATCACTGCTGCGTCTCAGGTATTTCTGTTGGTATATGTTGACGATGTTCTTCTAACAGGCCCCGATGATTCAGCAATCCAAGAAGTCAAAGTCTTTCTCGATAACACTTTCACTATCGAGGATCTTGGGCATGGCAATTTCTTTCTGGGAATGGAAATTGTACGTTCATATGCAGGCCTTCACATTAGTCAACGAGAATACATCACAGACATCCTCTGTGACATGCATATGCTAGATCATTGAGCTGCGGCTACACCACTGCCTGGTTGGTTCCAGTTTGCCTCGATTGATAAGGACTCTACACTTTTATTGTCTGACTCATCCATGTTTCGCAGATTAATTGGGCGGCTACTTTACCTCAATTTCACCCGGCCAGATATTACCTACGCAGTTCAACAGCTCATTCAATTTGTTCACTCGCCTCACACGTCGCATTGGAAGTAGCCCAACATGTCTTACTCTATCTCGTGGGTACAATTTTTACAGGCCTCTTTCATTCCAGTGCTTCGGCTTTGAACTTAATTGCTTATAGCGATGCTGATTGGGGAGCTTGTAGAGCTTAGCGTCACTCTCTCATGGGATTTTGCATTTTTCTGGATGATAATCTCATCTCTTGGAAAGCCAAAGAAGCAAACCACGGTCTCCTGTTCCATGGCAGAATCAGAGTACAGATCCATGGCCTCGACAGTTAAGGAATTGCAATGGATTTCTTACATTCTCTCTTGTCTCAGTCGTCCCATCTCTACTCCTATTCCTCTGCATTGCGACAACAAAGCAGCTATTCATATTACTTCTAACCCTGTTTTTCATGAGCGAATGAAGCATATCGAGATTGATTGCCATTTAGTTCGCGACAGTTCAAGAAGGGCGTTATTATTCCTCAACATATTCCTCAGTCTTGAATATTGGTAATCTCTTTACCAAGCATTATCATCTCCCATGTTCTTTCGTCTCCTATTCAAGATGAACATGTGTTTCCAACCCTGCTCATCTTGAGGGGTGGCTGAAGTAGTATCAAATTTCAGCCACCATGAAGCCACGTCACCGGCCACGTCAATTAACTTTTCTCTTCAATTTTGTTTTGCTGTTAGTTAGTTTGATAATTTTAGCTTATTCATTCTCTGTATATAACACAATAACAGTAGGTGTACAATTGAATACGACTAAACAAAATTATTCCCAGATATCCTTTTTATAAACGTATTAATACGTTTACTGCAATATTTATTTGGGTAAGAATAGAATTTCCGTAGTCATCTCATGCATTTATTCGCTCTATTTACACTTATTTTAATATTGAATGAGCTTAGGACGACTTTCGGGCAAAAATGAGCGAAAACGAGGCAAACAGACAAGTTATAAAGATTGCAGAAGACTGCACGGCCGTGACACATTTTGTCACAGGCCGTGAATCGAGGTAGAGCCCTATATGAAGTTCCGCAAGTCAGAGTCACGGCCGTGAAGCCTGACGCACCAGGCCGTGAGACCACATTATGTCACAGGCCGTGCCAGGCATGATCGTTCGCGTCTATCTCAATTTGGTCTGCATTTTTATGAAATCTTGTGAGCGACTAGGATATGCATGATTGATTGAATCGTATCCGCGTGAATAGATATAGCGCTGCTTTGAGAGATTCGTACACATAACCCATTTACGTTGTGGGAGTTTGAGCCTTAGGAGCTTACGCTCATTTTCTTGGTTGTGTGACATGCCTAGTCTACATCTCTTTAGAACTTGCCTATCTGATACGTGTTGAAACTATTTCTGGTGCTTTAGTGTGGAAATGACGAGGGCATTAGGAAATAAGTCCATGACCAAATTTCCCTACCACGACTAAACCCCTTAGTTAGCCACTTTGAACCTGAATAACCCTACCACGAATAACCCCCCCTTAGTGTTGCTTACCTCGTATGTTATAAAATGTCGTTAACCCGAATAAGCCTCCAGAGGTCATCTGAACCTGAGTTGATTAGAATAGAGCAGAAGTCGAACTCGAGGGTTACTGCTTCAATGTCTGATTTAATGTTCTTCTCTGCTATTCGTGAAATGACTCGATCATATTTGACCGTTTCCTAAAATGACCCGGTCCCTTGCATAAGCCTGCCCATAAACCTTTTGCAAGATATAGGTTTTGGTAATAAGTATCCCTAGGTACACGACATTCGTTGTGACGATGTGTTCTTTGCGACAAAAGCCAATCTTGATGTTTAGGAAATAAGGACAGTGCACAAAATTGGAGTGTAATTAAGGTGAAATAACAGAAAATGAAAGGGAACTAAGTTGAGAGGGTCGGCAGAAAAGTCTAAGATTTCAGAGCGAGAACGCTGAGTCTTATGTAGGGTCATGTGACTGTCAGTTTGATCATTCTATATTCATTGATTTTCGCTTATGTGTCCTAGTTTTAAGATTACATGTGTCAGTATCTATGCTTGTCATTTCATTATTATTTGACCCGTTTCGACCCGAAAAGACTCTCAGATCTATGCTTGCCACCTTAAAAAGAAAATATATGATTAGCTTGCAAGCCCTATGGTAGGGGTTGGACTAGCGCACGAGAGTGATTCACAGATATGCTATCCTATACACTGAGTGATTTGAGCGAATCCTTGTGAGGTATGACTCATGTTGATAGGTGCCGATCACTAGTGTACTGTTCATGATTGTTTGCTTGATTTCATTTTGTGCTTTCTAGCTACGAAGATAAGTTGCGAACAATTGCGCCGTTATCTTGATTTGACGCCTTCTCTGACTTCTAATTTACTTGAGGACAAGCAAATGCTTAAGTGTGGGGGGTTTGGTAAATGTATTTTAATATGTTTATTTCAATATTTAATTGGGTCATGATCGAGTTTTCGTAGTAATCTCATGCATTTATTCGCTCTATTTACACTTATTTATTAAAGGAGCTTAGGACGACTTTCGGGCAAAAATGAGCGAAAACGAGGCAAAACGGACAAGTTATGAAGATTGTAGAAGACTGCCACGGACGTGACACATTATGGCAGAGGCCGTGAATCGAGGTAGAGAACTATATGAAGTTCCGCAAGCCAGAGTCACGGCCGTGAAGGAGGCTGCACCAGACCGTGACGCAGGGCAGCAAGCGTCGATGTCCAAACAGAGGACAGTAACAGCCGTGAGAGTTAGTTCACCTGGCCGTGAACAACGGCAGAGAGTATAGGAGAAGATGTTCACGGCCGTGACAGTAGTGCGCTCGGCCGTGACTCGTGGCAGAAAGAGAAGCAAAGGGCTAGGCCAGTGCCACAAAAGATTAAAATATTTCTTCACGCAGAAAGAGCTGAACATGCGGCAGAGGCGGTGGTTAGATTAGTCAAGGACTATGATTGCATAATCAACTACCACCCAGGCAAGGCAAACGTAGTAGCCGATGCACTTAGCCGGAAGGCAGTAAGTGCAAAACTACAATTGCTGGAAGTAGAGGTTGTACGACTAGGCGAAGTTGAGAAGCAACTAGCAGCCTTAACCATGCAACCCACACTGCTAGAGCGAATTAAGACGGCGCAAATAGAAGATGAGTTCTATAAGAAAATTAAGGAAGCACAGAAGGAACAACCTAGTGAATTTCATGGTAAGGGAAGACGGAAGCTTGTATTTTAAAAAACGACTGTACGTGCCCGACGACGCAGAAACTTCGAAGGACGATAATGACGGAAGCACACGCCACGACATACTTAGTTCATCCAGGAGCCACCAAGATGTACAGAGATCTGCGGGAGCACTACTGTTGGCCAGGCATGAAAAAAAATATAGCAATGTACGTAAGTCAATGCCTGACGTGCCAACAGATAAAAGCCGAGCATCAAAGGCCGGCAGGGACGCCACAACCGTTACCTATTCCTGAGTGGAAATGGGATAACATCACTATGGATTTTGTTGTCGGACTGCCGAAGAACGTGAAAGGGCACGACGCAATTTGGGTGATCGTCGACCGACTGACCAAGTCTGCCCATTTCCTACCACTTAGTGCGACGTTCTCCAAGAAGCGCTACATAGAACTATACATCCTAGAAATAGTACGACTTCACGGGATTCCATCATCTATAGTCTCGGACCGTGACTCCAGATTTTTGTCGAAATTCTGGACGAGTTTGCAAAAGGCGATGGGAACGAAGCTTTCCTTTAGCACTGCCTACCATCCACAAACGGAGGGTCAATCCGAACGGACAATCCAGACGTTGGAGGATATGCTACGAGCCCGTGTGCTCGATTTCAAAGGAAACTGGAGTAGGTACCTCCCACTCGTCGAGTTCTCGTATAACAATAGCTATCACGCTACCATTGGGATGGCACCGTACGAGGCACTATACGGGCGTAAGTGCAGATCCCCCATACATTGGGATAAAATCGGAGAACGGGCAGTATTAGGCCCCGATATAGTACGAGAAATGACGGAGGTTATTGCAACAATACGAGAAAGAATGCGAACGGTACAAAGTAGGCAAAAGAGCTATGCAGATCAAGACGCCGACCACTAGAATTCGAAGTAGATGACCTAGTGCTTGTGAAGGTATCACCGATGAAAGGCGTAAAGAGATTCGAAAAGAAAGGGAAATTATGCCCCAGATACATTGGCCCATTCAGAATAATAAAAAGGGTTGGCGAGGTAGCATACCAATTAGAGCTGCCAGCATCATTGCCGCAGGTGCACGATGTATGCTACGTATCGACACTACGGGAATACATGGCCGACCCGAATCATGTGCTAGAGAACGAATTTCTACATCAGCAATTGAAATCGGATGTGAGTTACGAGGAAATTCCGGTAGAGATATTGATGCACGAAACCAAGAGGGCTCAGGAATAAAGATATTTAGTGAAAGTGTTATGGCGAAATCAGCCAACAGAAGAAGCCACATGAGAGCGTGAGGACGAGATGAGGATTCGCTATCCTGAGCTGTTCCAAATGGGCTGATTTCGGGGGGAAAATCCTCCTTAAGGGGGGAGGATGTAGAACCCGAGTCCCCGAAAACTAGTAGGCCAATAAATGTGCGCAAGTGTTTTATAGGATTATTTAAATTTCGAAATGCTAACTATGTGATTATACGCTAATTTACGCGAATGTTCTATGCTTATCTGACTTTATGAAATTCGTGCATGTGTTATTACTTGAATTCCGTGCTATTATGCGTCATTAATTACGTGTCATGATGACCCCTAATTTATGTAAAGAATTTTCGAAAATAATAAGAATAATAGAAAAAGACATAATGACAACAGTATATAGGGGCTAGGAATCCATGGGACGGGCCCAATTCAAGAGAGACCAATTTGGGAGGCAAACTTCCTTAAAACAAGGAAGTGCACGTAAACTCTAGTCTCCCCCGCCATACCTATGAATAAAATATCTAATTAACAATCACAACACCATAACCTCACTTAAGAAACTAACGAAAATCAAAGAGAAGGAACAAGAGAAGAGGCCGAGAGGATTCAACTCAAAGAACACCCAAGAAGTTGAGATTCGAAGTTGGTAAACAAAATATCATCCCTAAGCCTTGCACTTCTCATAATTTAGGATTTTCTAGATGCATTGTTTCATGAAGGCAACGAAGCTAAGGAAATTAAGTGTAAGAAGGACACGAGCACCCTAAGTGTGGGGTACAAACTCATATTAAGGTCTTTACTTGGATAGATTTATGATCGGGTAGTTTAGGGTATGCCTTAGGATCTATAATCTTACTTTTGGGGTAGAAACCACACGATTTTAAGAAAGGAGAGGATGAGATTTATGAGTTCGACTGGAATAATGATATGAAGTTAGTTTCGGGTAGTTGATTTAGAGGTCGATCGAATCGGGTGTGAGTTGGCATACGTGGAATCGAGCGAAATGCGACATGTTAGTGAACGAATCAGGCGATTTGCCACACTTGAAGAACTTGGCGATTTCTACCTCTTGACGACCTCAAATCGGCCGAATGCCTTGAGCACCTCATGCATAGAATCGGGCTAATTAAGATGATGACATGATGATGAGAGCACACAGCGATTTTCAAATCGGCCGATGGAGAATGATTCCATGCATGATACAAATCGGGCGACATGGAGCTTAATAGAACTCGGCGATTTGTTGTGCTTCAAACCATGCAATCGGGTGATTTAAAGTTCCATGGAATCGAGCGACTCTGTTGCTCAAAAGCACGTCAAATCGGGCGATTGCACTCGTGGGAACCTCACGATTTCAGCTTGCAAGTACTACAAATCGGGCGACTTGATGAAGTTGAGCACACACACGACGAAACTCATGTGATGGATGCCAAATCGGCCGAATGCATGGAGAAGTGAGAAGGAATCGAGCGAATGGTGAGCCTTGATAAACAACAAATCCGACGATTCAAGCCTTACAAATCGGGAAAATCTAACACAGAATTTACTAACTTTCGCCGTATTCCTTACGTTAGGTACTAATCTAACTTAGAATATAATCGGGCAGGGACTTAGCCTAGACTAGAATCGAGCGACTTAGAGTTCTAGCAAATAAGTATAATCTAAACAATTTAGTTCGACCTAAATATTTAGCGAAGGCATAATACTGATATGATGATATTTTTGTCTAAAGGCCGAACAGTATATAATCCCCAAAGCAGTAAGAACACGTAGCACGGACGACCGGTAAGTAGAAATTCAACTACGACACGTAACTTATTCGCGCATGACTTACGTGATACGTGCTTACGTGACCCTATGTGAAACTTGTATGATGTGATTTCTCATTACGCATGGAGTCATGATATGCATATACATATGAACACGACATGAGCACTTGCATGCATAAGTAGTATAAAAGGCATGAGATATGAGCGTGCATAAGATCGCCTGTGTGCGATGGATATTCGTCGATGTTGGCGTCTGTTGTCACGGCTCTTCTATGCGACCATGGCGATATGATGCCGAATTTATCTGTTATGATAGGTAGGGGGAATACCCCGTAGCGGGAGATGGAACCTGGAGGATGCGACCCGAGGCATGCACTACACAGAGGGAACCTCTGGGATTAGTGACCTCGGTGTTGGCTACCAGTGAGAGGCGTCCGCGTGAAGGCCACACTGGGACAGGAAAGGTGCCCCGGGTAACCTCTCAGTGTGTGAACCTGCACATATGTAAGAATCCCTTGAGAATTAGAGCTCTATGAAATGGCGCATAGTAAGATAGAAAGCCGAGGGCCCATATGACGTACGAGTCCAAAAGAGTATGAGGGTTAGTAAGCAATGGCGTGGATTGCCGTTTGCAAGTTAGGACACGTGCATACATGCATAATTTCTGCTTACTGAGCCATGGCGGCTCACTCCTTACGTTACGTGTTGTAGGTACCAGCGATCACGGTACGTGATCTGGTTATGGTGCAAGGCCTATCTTTTGGAGCTTCCAGCTGCTTTTGAGGGTTGTGTATGGATGACGACCTGTGAGGCCAGGCACATAGGAGTTTTGGCTGTGCATGTACGCACGTCCCGTGTGAATAGGACTTGAATGGATGTAGAAAGACTTACGTAATTCTTTTGACTTGTAAGAAAGACTTCCACAACGTAAAAGGAAAAATTTTATTCGCTTTTTTTACGCTTCTTCCAAGACAACACACCACTAGGCACTTAGGAATACAATGAAACACGTAGCGGGTCCTGACAGCTTGACTGCTGTCAAGTGAGATTCCCTAGGACTCGATTGACATCTAGAACATAGACCAGCAGCAAGCATATGTCGGATGTGCTTGTCGTAAGATAGAGCAAACTTTCGATCATACCTCCATACTTAGTTTGGTCAAAAGGTGTACCTTTGTTCGTCACTGTCAATTTTGGCGATTTGATGCATAGGAGTGGGGAAGTACCTTGGAATCAGCGTAAAGTATAAACATAGACACACTCCTATGAACGTGGAAAATATACCGATTGGTCCATTTGAATTGAAGTTTCCGAATTTTTCAAGTAGTTCCTTAGTGTACTTTGTTTGAGATATGGATATTCCCGTGTCCAATTGCTTGATTCGCAATCCACGGAAGTACGTGAGTTCTCCCATTAGGCTCATCTCAAATTCCCTGTTGCATAGACTTAGAAAAATTCTCGCAAAGAATGACAGTACTGCAAAATACGATATCATCAACATAGCTCGAGCAGTATGTGATTCCCTTCGTATTTGATGAACAGAGTGTTATCTATTGTTCCTGTTGTAAAGCCCATATCCAGTAAAAATCTCTCAATCTTTCGTACCATGCCCTAGTGGCCTGTTTTAAACCATATAAAGCTTTGTCTAATTTGGAGACGTGATTTGAAATTCTTCTTTTTCAAAACCAGGAGGTTGTTCGACATAAACTTCCTCATTTATAAAACCATTTAAAAACGCACGTTTCACGTCCATTTGAAAGAGCTTGAATATTTTAAAAGATGCATATGCAATAAAATGCATATTGACTCAAACCTAGATACGGGTGCAAAGGTTTCTTGAAAATCTATACCTTCTTCTTGGGAATAACATTTGCCAACTAACCTGACCTTGTTCCGTGTCACATTACCATTTTCGTCCAGCTTGTTGCGAAACACCCACTTCGTGCCTATGATGGACTTTTCGTTAGGTCTTTCCACAAGAGTCCACACCTGGCTCTTTTCGAATTGTGTTTAGCTCTTCTTCCATGGCAATCACCCACGATTCATCGTCAAGAGCTTCATTCACTATCTTAGGTTCCATGGTTGATAACAACACGTATGTGATCCCTCAGCAGTATCATTTCGTGCGGTTGCTCGCATTTTGATCCCTGAGGTGATATTTTCCTATGACCTGTTCAGTGGGAAGGCTTGAGGCATGTTTGAATGTTCTGCGCTTTTGTTCATCTGAAGCCTCAGGTTCCTCTGACATAGTGTCTAACTCCAGTGGAATTGCTCTCACCTCTTTGTCGGTAACTTGTATACCTGCAGGAGACATAACTATACCTTTCTCAGTAGCATTTGCGTTAGGGAATTCATCAAATGTAACATGCGCAGATTCTTGACAGTCTTCTTCATATTATTAAACACTCTAAGAGCTTTGGAATGAAGGCTGTATCCTAGGAATATCCCTTCATCTACATTGGAGTCAAATTTCCTCTCTTATCCCTATCATTTAAAATAAAACATCTGCAGTCAAATACATGGAAATATCCTATGTTAGGGGTTTTATCATTCCAAAGTTCATAGGGAGTTTTCTTAATAATCGGTCTAAGGAAAATCATGTTCGAGACATAACAAGCCGTACGAACACCTTCAGCCCAAAATTTTTTGGAGTATTATATTCGCTCAGCATAGTCCTACCATTTCTTGCAATACTCTGTTTTTTCTCTCGACCGCTCCGTTCTGTTGAGGCGTATTGGGGGCTGATAATTTGACTATAACCATTTTCTTCACAAAATGATGCAAAAGATTTACTATCAAATTCTAGACCGTTATCACTCTTAATCTTGCGGACTTTCATCTCTTTCTCGTTTTCTAGCTTTTTTAATCAGTGGTGGGAGGTTATCTAAAGCATCACTTTTGTGTGCAAGAAATAAGAGCCATGTGTACCTAGTAAGTCGGTGATAAACGTATTTTCCTACGTTTATCTCTCTTATAGCTTAATCATTTTCGAACATAATAGAGTCTTTTTACGTGATTTTGATACTTCTATACGTGTTTATGCTTTTGTAGGACTTCGAAACGATAATTAGAACGAAGCGAACGCAAACGGATCCCAAAAGAAAAAAAAGGCTCAACATGTTAAGGCCCTTTTGATCATTCCAGCCCATAAGTTTGAGAGTTCAGCCCATACGATTTTTTATTGGCCAATTTTTATGCTACAATCAACAAAGGAGAATTTTATTAAACGATGGGACCTCAAGGAAGCATCATCATGCGACAACTTGCTTTATGAGCACTTGGAAGTAGACATGTTCAGAAGGTTTCCAAAACCGGAACCGAACCGAACCGGACCGGCAGTCAACAGTTCGGTTAACCGGGGTCAACGATTTCGGTTATAATCGGAACCGAACCGTTATTTAGATCGGTTCGATTTCGGTTCGTAATATTCTGGAATAGAAACCACCGGTTTTGTAACCGGCGGTTTGTAACCGACGGTTAACCGCCGTTTTATATATTAAAAATATTAAAAAATAATAATTCGAAGGTCATTCCATTACCATTTACAAAGAAAAAAATGAAAAATTAAATCATATCACCAGTTTGTATATGATTTATTTTATTATTTTTTTTTTAATTTTTAAATTTTCTCTATAAATAGGGGTGATTAATGGTAGATTTTTGCTTACGAGGTTTCGTCGAACACTACCGGAAGCGAAGATTAGCAATAATCTTTATTTTTTAAAAAATATTTAAGTAGTATTTTCTTTCACATTTTCTTGAGCTTTTTAAGAAATAATCAATTCTTTTTAAAATATTGGAGTGACATTATAAAACAAAATCAGTTTTCTTTATTATTCTCCAATTAACAACAAAAAGCAAAAAAAACATGGTTTGGAACCCTAACCGGCGGTTTCAAACCGGAACAGTTGAAACGGCCGGTTCCAAAATCGTAACCGAACCGTGGTTAACCACGGTTAGGTTACGGTTTAAGCATATTCCGGTTCCAAGCCGGCGATTACGAACCGGCAAACCAAAACCGAAACCGTATGAACACCTCTACTTGGAAGCTTGGAATTATTATCCCAGAACGACAGACAAACAGCACACAAAGTTGAAACACAAAATTGAAGAACCCACTACCTTGCTGAAAATGGGGAGAGCCGAAAAGAATTCATGCCATGTCAAAGAAAATCCGTATCATGTCTTCTATGAACGTTATAAAAAGAAAGACCAACCCAAAGCAAGAGGGATCGAACACTTCACCATCAAACATCCACCTCTCAACACCTCTCAAGCACCCACCGCAGGAAGCCCCTCTAAACGATCGAAACCCTCAAAGGCTGAAAAGAACGGAAGCACTCAGCTCTCAATTTACATAAGGTAGCAGCCACCCAAGCCCCTTGCTATAACTCACGGCAGAGCAGAGGATATGCCATCGAAGCAGACTCCTCTCAGCTCCAAGCTCGCTCACCAGGTATTCGATCAATTCCATAAACGAAAATAAGGATCCAATCAACCAATTTCAGGGAAAATACGATGTTTTCTCTGTGTTATATTCATTCTTCGTTGTGTTTAATTCATCCTGTGAGTAGCTAATCCCTTGTGTTTGAGACTAGATGAACAATAGCGAGTTCGAATCCATATTTTGATGCTATTATTATGACTCGTTACGAATTATTGTTTTGATTATGTCTATGTGACTGAGATAATTGTTGGAAAATCGTAAGCCACACGCTCGAGAGAGGGGCCGGCGATTAGACCACTCGTAGACGAGCGGTATAAATCCATCGCTAGAGATATGTTGGACTACCCCATCGGATTAGAGTCAATGCTAATAGAGGAATTTGTCGTATTTTAATGCGGTCTTCGGTTAAGTAGTTAGGGATGCTTGCCCGGCTCCTTAATTCGTAGATTAGTTGTCTACGATTATCTTACAGTAAGACGCAGTTCCGTCAGCTATAGAGACTCGTACGCATGTTATAAGAATCTCCACGGTCTAATGATAGTCATGTTCATATATAACAGATATTTGCTTTGGTCGAGTTAGGGGGATTCAAAGTCACAAATACTTTGCTTTTATGAAGTCGTTCCAACCTGTTATTGCTATTTTATCAGATTTTTTTAATTTTGTGTTTATCATTATTTAGTTTATCGTTATTCATATTTGTATCAAACCAAAAATATTCACTAGGATATTTAAACGACGGTTTTTTAAAGTAGATAGTTCATTTGGTTCGATACTCGAATGCTTACCGCTTCTACACTACTATCGAGAGGTACACTTGCCTATTGAGCGTAGAATAGTTTGTAATATTCGTTTTATTTTTACAAGTCGACCCGCTCGATCAAGTTTTTGGCGCCGTTGCTCGGGAACTATTTTCTTTCGAAAAATTTTAGTGTATTATGCTAGCGATCTTTTATTATTATTATTATTATTATTATTATTATTATTATTACCTACTACTACTATTATTTATTATAATTCTTATTTCTGCAAACAATCTATTTTATTATTTTTTATCATCATCATTAGTACAAAAAGATATTATTATTCAGTGATTATTATTTTCTTATTATTTTTGTCTTTTTATTATTAGCATCGCTTGCTTTTATTTTAATTTATTTTTTTAGCTATATATTTTTTTCTCCGTTATTCTTCGTTGTTTTAATTAGTATATCTGCTGAAATTTTTAAAATATTTTATTTCATTTTTATTTTATTTTATTTTTTTGCTTAACCGGATTTCTTTTGGTATAGGTGCGTGTGTACTTTGGTGCATGACCCGAAGGAATCCTTCGCTACCAATCGTTGAAGGAGACCCTGTCAGGAACCGAAACCTTATATCATAATTTCATGCATTGACATAAATTCATGCATTCATATAAGTTATTTTAAAACAGATATATATATATATATAATAAGGTATTTAAAGTATTATAGTTCTAGGTCCTCAAAGAGATAGAAGTGAATGTACGAAACTTAGACATTTCTAGGGTTTTCTTAGGTTTTGAAGAACTTTATATGTATACTAATTAAAGCAATTAAACAAATTAGGAAGTTTAACGATATTCTTCAGATTCTTTAAAGTGGAAGAAATATTTAAATAATACTGAAGTATAACTAAAGAAGAGATCATAGGACACTTTAAGTATGATGTCGAAGTTCTTTGAATTAGGGTTTCGAAATTTGTTTAATAAAGACTTCGAAAACCCCTTAATCAAAGGTTTCGAGATTTCTAAATAATGAGATTCCGAGAACTTAATTGTGACAACTTAAATAATTCATAGAATATCAAAAACTTTGATCTCGAGATAAGAATTAACTTCTTAAAGTAGAATGTCGAAATTTATTGAATAAGGACTTCAAAATTGAAGACTTCGAGATTTCCTTAACATTGAAATTACGAGAACTTGAGTTCTCGATATATAACATGTGATAATTTAAATAATTCGTAAAGCTAGGTGTTAGTCATGAAGGGAAATAACCTTAATAATAAAATAACACACATATTAGATAAGATACGATTGCTAACGTTAGGATGAGTGTCGATGTCATTTAACTATTGTTACACTCAACTTATAGGATAAGAATAAAAGAGCATAGATGAGTATCAAAATTATGGGGAAACTCTAACATACGTGAATGATTGATAAGATAGAATAGATATTAAAACATAAATATAATTTGCTTAGGATAACGATAGGAACAAAAGAGAAATATTATTCATTATTTGACCACCTTCGAAGATAAAGGGAGGAGAGAAATCAGAGAATGCAAATAGGGATCGAAAATTAGCTTTGGAAAAGGGGGTAATACTTTAAGTTTGGTTTCCAATCATGCTTATTATGTTTTGGGGTAGTTGCAAGCATGAAAAGTTGCATAATCATGTTGTATATCGATTTTTTGGAGAGACTTGAGTATGTTGTAGAATTCTTATGACAATCAAAGTGTTCTTAAGAATGGATAATTTGATCGAAGCTTTTAGATATTTGAAAACGAAGTGTTTTATATGATTTTTGAAAGTTACGAACGTGTTTGAAGATATATAAAATTCTCTAGGTTCGTGAGAACTGTGACATTTTGATGGTTTAAGGTTTTTAAGTGTTATAAGTGTTTTAGGGTTTTATTTTGAGTATGTTTCGAGAAACTTAAGCATATAGGTAGTTCGAAACTTAGGATGGATGGAGTATTTCGACAATGAGAAGAGAAGGCCTCGAGATTTGGAAATTCATTCAGATAAAATGTCGAGTATGATGTCGGGTGTTGTCGAGATTTTTGAAATCTAATTAGATAGGATGTCGAGAGCAGTTATGATGTCGAGATTTCGAAAGTCACTTAAATAGAACTTCAAGTGATAATTCGAGATGTTGAAAATCCAATCAGATAAGAGAGATATAATTTCGAGATGCATAAAAATGATTACCTAGACTTCGAGATGTGATTTTGATATCAAACTAAAGATCTCGACATTTCCTCAACTAATGATCTCGAGATTACTTCATTAAAGACTTCGACATTTTTCCCAACTAGAGATCTCGAGACACATAGATTTCGACATGTTATATATTAAAGATCTCGACATGTGATAACTTAAAAATCTCGATATATATATACACCAAGTTTTTGATAATTATAGATTTCGAGATATACCTCGATATTTAGAAATGCAATTAATTAGAATTGAGAAATGAAGAGAAGTGTGATATATTGATAAACGTATCGTAGTACGTTTATCATAATATTTTAATTGGCTCATAATAAAGTTTTCGTAGTCATTTTATGCACTTATTAACCCTATTTCTGCTTGTTTTGGTATTATAAGGCTTTAGGACAAGTTTCGGGCGAAAAGGAGCGAAAACGAGGCAAAACGGCGCGAAACCGATGAAAACTGGTGAAGGTCACGGCCGTGACACATAGTGCACCTGGCCGTGACACTTGGCAGAGAGTTAGACTGAAAACGGTCACGGCCGTGACTCTTCTTGCACTAGGCCGTGACCCATAGCAGCAGCAGCATTAGAAAATTCATATCTCTCAATCCAGACCTCGGATTGAGAATTCCTTTGGTCAGATTCAAGACTGGCGAGTCTTCTATCTATGGTTAAAATTTCAGGTCAATCGGACATCGTTTACCCCTCCATCCGAGAGAAATACGTAACTGCCGCAAAGCTGTTGAGGGGGTCACGGCCGTGACACTGCTGCACCAGGCCGTGACGAACGGCAGTGAGCTCATTTTTTGCCCCGAGAGTGTCACGGCCGTGACCTATCTTGTCCCAGGCCGTGACCATGTCGAATTTCACTATAAAAGCCCAATTTCGATCCAGAAAAGGGTGATTCTCACCAGATATCAACCCTACCTCATAAGAGGCGAATTACAGACGCCAGAAACGCAGAATTTCATTGGAGAAGCGCGAGAGACGGATCAACGACGCAATCACACCAAATTAAACGCAGAACGAAGATTCATCTGTGCCACCATCACAGATCATCAGTATTCAAGATCATGAATTCTTCTTCTTCGTTTCTTATTTCTTTCATTGTTTGCCCGTCAATTATGCGTAGCTAAATCCCGTTTGTGTTTGGGATTAGATGAACGCTAGGATATTTCGTAGTTAAGACGTATATCATCGTGACTTCGTGTTTTTGACTATTTATCGTTCTATGAATATGATTCGTCGCTTTAATATGTCTATGTGTTGAAGTGATCGTGTGGATAAACGTTTAGGGCGACAGCTAAGAAACGTTTAGGCCGTTCATAGAAGATAGGATTCGAGTATAGGGCGAAAGCAAATACTCGATCCTCGCCTTTAGTAATTACTGAACCTTAGATCCCCGCGAGCGTTTAGGGCGACAGCAAATTCGTGAGCGGGTAGGAAATTACTGCGATCTAGTCAGAATCACGTAGGAGCGAGAATTCATTGTCTTAACCGAGAGTACCTAGCGGGATTCGAATCCCGAGCACATCTCTATTATCTGAAAGTTTTCACCAGTTTAGGCGTATTCTTTTAGTCTCTCGTTGATTTAGGAGTAATCTGTTAGGATAGTCCGTAACACCACCGGCATATTTTATTTAGGCTAAATATCGAGTCGATAGGTTATTACTAGTACTTGATTTATTCCTCGTGTTCGATACTCGTTTACTCGCTTTACTACACTGCAAACGATAGGTCCACTGCCTATCGCACGTCGGTGACAGTAATTAAGTATTCGCTTTAATTATTACTTGTCGTACTTTTCATTCACACACCACGTGTCGATCAAGTTTTTGGCGCCGTTGCCGGGGAATAAATTGATATTAGGAACACCATGGTTCGGTAATTTAGCCATTTTTATTTGAAGTTTTCCTTTTTTTTTTTTATTACTATCTGTGTTATTTGTTCTTTTGGTCATTGTTATTTTCGTTATTTCTTTTACGGGTCGATTTATTTTAGTCCAGATACAGAAGTAGATATGGCGGACCACAGAGTGCCCGTCCACGAGGAGGAGCCATCACTACAAGATCTCCTCAAGAATGTCGCGCTAGGCGGTACTGAGTCGGCAATTATCATCCCGCCGATCGAGAACAACAATTTCGAGCTGAAGCACTCTTGGCTTCAGATGATCTTCCAGACGGCTCAGTTTGAAGGCAATCCCGACGACGATCCCTACTCCCATCTGAAGGCCTTTCTGACGGTGACCGACACCATCAAGATCAAAGGTGTCTCGGGCGATGCGATCAAGCTGATGCTATTCCCGTTCTCGTTGAAGTTCAGGGCGAAGGACTGGTTGCAGATGTTGCCGCCCAGATCGATCACCACGTGGGAAGAGATGCGAGCCGCCTTCATTGGCCACTACTTCCCACTATCAAAGGTTCTAAGGCTGAAGACGGAGATATCACTATTTCACCAGAAGGACTCAGAAAATCTCTATGAGGTATGGGAGCGTTACAAAGCGCTACTGAAGAGGTGCGCACAACACGGAATGTCGAAGGCAGCTCAGATCAACCGATTTCACGAGGGGCTCAATGACCAGACTGTCCATATGCTAGACGGAGCCGCAGGAGGAGGACTCGTAAAGCTCAATGCTACTGACGCTTGGAATCTGATCGAGGACTACTCGAGGAACAGCTTCATGAGGGGCAGTACCAGGATGAAGACACCCGGTGTGTTCGGAGTGAGCGAGGAGACGGCCACTAACGCTAAAATAGAGGCACTTCAGCAACAAATCGCCTCGACGAACTCCCAGTTGCAGACGGTGATTGGCGCATTACTTCCCAAGTCCGGGCAAACTCAGCCCATGAACGCCGTGGCCACCATCGCACCGACGCAGTACACGTCTTACGTGCCATTGTGCGGAATTTGTGGCGCAGCCCACGAGACATCGGAATGCCAACTTGGGCAGCCGCTGGAGCACGTAGACTATATGGGCAATTACCAAGGTGGCCAGCGAAGCTTCCAGCCTCGAGCACATCCAAACCTGGCGTACGGGAATCAGAACCATCAGGGCCAAGGACCGCCAGGATTTCAGGCCCAACCGTCCGGATTCCAAAATGGGCCACCACGACAGTACCAGAACGCGCCCGCAGGAGGATCCGACGACATGAGGGAGATGAAGGACATGATGAAGGCACTTCTCACGAATTTCAGTAGCACCACCGCAGCCCACGATAGCCGAATGACGAAGATGGAGGAGTACATGGAGGCAAACGACTTGCGTGCTCAGAATACAGATGCCTCGATCAAGAGGTTGGAGCAGCAAGTGCGGCAATTAGCAAAGCAAATGGCGGGGCGAAATCAAGGATCACTCCCGAGCTATACCGAGACAAACCCCAAGGAGTATTGCAATGCGGTAACCCTGAGGAGCGGGAGAGGATTACAGGAAGCTCCCACCAAGCAGAATTTAAAGGAGAAAGTCGATTTCGAGGACCACGACGAGCCAGAAGTGGAGGAAAGCAAGGGCGACGGAGTCGAGAAGGTCAAGGATAACGAGAGAAAGACGCGACCATTCGTGAAGCCGTATCAACCAAAGATCCCGTACCCAGCTCGGTTGAGAGGAGCTGCACCTGAAAAAGAGAATGTTCAACCTAAAAAGGAGGAGGCTGCACCCGAAATAGAAAAAGCGAGGGAGAATGAGCGGCCACCAGTGATGCCGTACCAGCCGAAGATTCCCTATCCAGCACGGTTGAAGAAGGACAAGACGAGGCGCTAATTGGTAGATTTATGGGTATGTGCAAAGAATTACATATTAACTTACCGTTTATTGAAGCTATTGTGCAGATGCCCAGTTTCGTTAAGTTCCTGATGGACTTGCTGACGAACATATGGAAGCTCGAACACGTCTCCACGGTATACCTACGAGGAGAGTGCTAAGCGATACTCCAGAGCAAGATACCGAAAAAGCTCAAGGACCCAGGGAGTTTTACAATTCCTTGTTTGATAGGTGATTTAGTTGTTGAGCATGCTTTAGCTGATCTAGGTGCTAGTATAAATTTAATGCCGTACTCCATGTTTAAGCGTTTAGAATTAGGTGAACCACGACCCACTAGAATGAGTATTCAACTGGCCGATAGATCGATAAAATACCCTCTAGGTGTTATCGAGGATGTTCTAGTTAAGGTCAATAAGTTCGTTATCCCTGCTGATTTTGTGATCTTAGACATGGACGAGGATGAAAACGTTCCATTAATTCTAGGTAGACCATTCTTAGCTACAGGCGAGACCATGATAGATGTTAGGAATGGAACATTAACCTTGACAGTAGACGGCGAAAAAGTTACATTCAATATGGCTGATTCGATGAAAAAGAGCAACGAGCAAGATGATAAATGCTATCTCTTAGATGTCTTTGAGCGCGATTTTCTCTTTTCTGTGCAAGGTTTGCCACAGGTCAGCAAGCATGATAGGCACACGATTATGGAAATCGATAAGTGTGGGGAGGAGATCGACGAACCCATCATAACCATCGACGAGAGCAGCGAAGAAGTTAAGGACAAGAGCCCAGTCGAGGAGCGAACGCCACTAGAGTTGAAATCGCTGCCCGGCGAAAGGAGACACCGCCAAGGTATGGATGTAGGCGAGGAAAACTTAAGCAGAAAAGAGATGCTGTACCTCGACTTCCAACCACCCTAAGCGAACGAAAGCACGTCCGGCTAAAGACGGTAAAGGAAGCGCTTCTTGGGAGGCAACCCAGGTTTTATCTATCTAGTATTTTTTTTTATGCCTATTATTATTACAATTCATGTTTTTTTTGTTACGTTTAGTTTTCCTTTTAGTCATGTCAGGCATCACGCGTCACGATTTGACAACCATCACGCGTCTAGTCACGACCACGTCAATATTTTTCGTCAGGGAAGTTTCGTTCTCTTACACCTACTTTTCCCTTTCGTTTATTCAATTTTTACGTTGGGGACAACGTACGGCTTAAGTGTGGGGATGGGAATTTAGGATGGGAATTTAGGTTGAGAATGTACGTGAATTTTTTTTTATGACGTGTCCGTGAGAATGTGCGTGAAATTTTTTTATGACGTGTCCGTGAGCTATCAATTTTGTTAGAAAGGCATGAATTATTAAAATCAGGTATGATTGTTTGCGTTTATCTCGAGTTGGTTTGCATGTTATGAAATCCTTGTGAGCAATTCGGATATGCATGACTGATTGAATCATGTTTGTCTGAATAGATATAGCACTGTTTTGATAGATTCGTACACATAACCCTGTTTCATGTGAGAGTTTGAACCTGACGAGCTTATGCTCATTTTTCTTGGTTGTGTGACGTGCCTAGTCTACATCTCTCTAGAACTTGCCTGTCTGATGCGTGTTGAAACTGTTTTTGGTGTCTTAGTGTGAAGATGATGAGGGCATTAGGAATTAAGTCCAGAGCCAAAATTCCCCACCATGACTAACCCCACTAGTTAGCCACTTTGAGCCTGAGCCTATTCGTTGCTTACCTCATATGATATGAAATGCCCTTGACCCATATAAGCCTCCAGAGATTATATGTACCCAAATTCATTAGAATAGAGCAGAAGTCGAACTTGAGAGTTACTATTTCAGTGTACGATTTGATGTTCTTCTCTGCTATTCGTGAAATGACTCGCCCCTGACTTGACCGTTTTCTGAAATGACCCGATCCCTTTCATAAGCATGCCCATAAACCTTTTGGCAAGATATAGGTTTTGGTAATAAGTATCCCTAGGTACACGGCATTCGCTGTGACGATGTATTCTTTGCGACAAAAACCGAACCTTGATGTTTTAGGGAATAAGGGCAGTGCACTAGAGCGTAATTAAGGGGAAAGGGCAGAAAATGAAAGGGAACTGAGTTGACAGGGGTCGGGCAGAAAAGTCTAGGATTTCGGAGCGAGAATGTTGAGTCTTATGCTGGGGCATGTGACTATCAATTTGATCATGCTATATTCTTTGAATTTTCGCTTATGTGTCCTAGCTTTAAGATTACATGTTCAATATCTATGCTTGTCAAGTCATTATTATTTGACCCGAGAAGACCCAAGAAGATCCTCAGATTTATGCTTGCCACTTTAAGTAGTAGATATGCGATTTGCTTGCAAGCCTATGGTAGGGGTCGGACTAGTGCAAGATTTGAGTGATTCACTATATGTTAACCTATACACTGAGTGATTTGAGCCAATCCCTGTGAGGTATGAGTCTCGATTGACAGTGCGAAGGAAGTTTAGGTCAACAAGTGCAAGTCATTAGTGCGATGTCCATGATTGTTTGCTTGATTCCGTTTTGTGCTTTCTAGCTTTGTTGATAAATTGCGAACAATCGTACCGTTATCTTGATCTGATGCCTTTTTCTGACTTCTAATTTACTTGAGGACAAGCAAATGCTTAAGTGTGGGGAGGTTTGATAAACGTATCGTAGTACGTTTATCATAGTATTTAATTGGCTCATAATAAAGTTTTCGTAGTCATTTTATGCACTTATTAACCCTATTTCTGCTTGTTTTGGTATTATAAGGCTTTAGGACAAGTTTCGGGCGAAAAGGAGCGAAAACGAGGCAAAACGGTGCGAAAACGATGAAAACTGGTGAAGGTCACGGCCGTGACACATAGTGCACCTGGCCGTGACACTTGGCAGAGAGTTAGACTGAAGATGGTCACGACCGTGACACTTCTTGCACTAGGCCGTGACCCATAGCAGCAGCAGCATTAGAAAATTCATATCTCTCAATCCAGACCTCGGATTGAGAATTCCTTTGGTTAGAATCAAGATTGGCGAGTCTTCTATCTATGGTTAAAATTTCAGGTCAATCGGACATCGTTTACCCATCCATCCGAGAGAAATACGAAACTGCCGCAAAGCTGTTGAGGGGGACACGGCCGTGACACTGCTGCACCAGGCCGTGACGAACGGCAGTGAGCTCATTTTTTGCCCCGAGAGTGTCACGGCCGTGACCTATCTTGTCCCAGGCCGTGACCATGTCGAATTTCACTATAAAAGCCCGGTTTCGATCCAGAAAAGGGGGATTCTCACCAGATATCCACCCTAACTCATAAGAGGCGAATTACAGACGCCAGAAACGCAGAATTTCATTGGAGAAGCGCGAGAGACGGATCAACGACGCAATCACACCAAATTAAACGCAGAACGAAGATTCATCTGTGCCACCATCCCAGATCATCAGTATTCAAGATCATGAATTCTTCTTCTTCGTTTCTTATTTCTTTCATTGTTTGCCCGTCAATTATGCGTAGCTAAATCCCGTTTGTGTTTGGGATTAGATGAACGCTAGGATATTTCGTAGTTAAGACGTATATCATCGTGACTTCGTGTTTTTGACTATTTATCGTTCTATGAATATGATTCGTCGCTTTAATATGTCTATGTGTTGAAGTGATCGTGTGGATAAACGTTTAGGGCGACAGCTAAGAAACGTTTAGGCCGTTCATAGAAGATAGGATTCGAGTATAGGGCGAAAGCAAATACTCGATCCTCGCCTTTAGTAATTACCGAACCTTAGATCCCCGCGAGCGTTTAGGGCGACAGCAAATTCGTGAGCGGGTAGGAAATTACTGCGATCTAGTCAGAATCACGTAGGAGCGAGAATTCATTGTCTTAACCGAGAGTACCTAGCGGGATTCGAATCCCGAGCACATCTCTATTATCTGAAAGTTTTCACCAGTTTAGGCGTATTCTTTTAGTCTCTCGTTGATTTAGGAGTAATCTGTTAGGATAGTCCGTAGGCATATTTTATTTAGGCTAAATATCGAGTCGATAGGTTATTACTAGTACTTGATTTATTCCTCGTGTTCGATACTCGTTTACTCGCTTTACTACACTACAAACGATAGGTCCACTGCCTATCGCACGTCGGTGACAGTAATTTAGTATTCGTTTTAATTATTACTTGTCGCACTTTTCATTCACACACCACGTGTCGATCATATATATATATATATATATAAAAGGAATTTTAATATCACATAAAGTGTTGTTTTGATATAAAATAAGCTAGGGTTTCTGGTAAAGGCTACGGATAAGGAACGATCATGCATAATAAAGCATGCATATCACGCACGCATACCATTATAGGAATTTCGTATTTACGGATAAAATAATTGTATAGGTCAGGAGTCCGATAAGGGCAAGGACAAGGTCGCTTAAGCGGGCGGAGAAAATAGGCGAAACTTGTGAGTATGATTGCGACATGTACCTTATGTGCCTTATGTGTTTACATACCTTATATGGATTAATTGACTAATATGTGCTTTATATGCTATTCATGGATCGATGTAAATTATGTGACCGTAAAGTGCTTTTGTATGATTTACATGTCATATAAGGTATTTTATATAGCATTGCATATATATAAAATAAGGGAGAAACCGTTATGACTGCTACGACTATAGATGGTATGATACGGATGCTACGACATATATCCCTACAAATCGGGGGATCTTATAGAGTCCTGTACAGGCAATACGTGTCCCTACAAATCGTGGGATTACGACATGGTTATAGAGTCCCATGCATGGGCGCCGACTGGGTGTACAGTACAGTCTAGCTAGTCTATAACGGGAGTATCAACATAAATGGACATATAGAATGGCATGCAATCTACGGATCGTGTGAATGACCATTATATGAAAGATAATTATGTGATTTGAAATGGCATGGTTACGATATTGATGGAAAGAAGTGGACTACTATTTATTTTATTTTTACTTGTATTAATTAACATGTTGCGATCATACTCTGAATCGGTATCTTCACAGTTGTGTAGATAATTAGCAGGCTGCGTAAAGCATCATCATAAAGCATGGATTCAAGGTTGGCCAACTACGCTCTCCTCCTGCTCGCCTCTGGTTCATCATTAGCATATAGAATAGAAATGGACTTAGACTGTTGCATTTTGTGACTCATATGATAGGTACATATATGTACATTATATGTATGTACCCGTTTTTGTTAAAGGAAGTAGTCATGGAAATCGCGAAAAATTTTATATAAATATTTTATAGCTGCGTAAAAAATGGTAATAGGAAATGAGGCGCTAAATGTAGTGGTATCAGAGCCTAGGCTTTAGGTTCTGTAGACATTTGCATAGTATGTGCATGTTATGAATTGCCCTTAAACTTTTCTTGCATATATAGGCAAAGGGCAATAGGTGATCAGATACCTAAAGAACGTGATGAACCTACTATAGACGGACGAGGAAGAACGGCCGTACCTGAATCCCACTCATCACATACACTTAGACCGTTTGAATCTGAACGCCCCCTGACAATCCCCCGAGAACAACGATACGACAAATTAAGGAAAATGGGTGTTGTGGATTTCATGGGAACGACAGATCCTGCTGAGGCGGAAATATGGCTAAAAAGAACAGAAATGATATTTAATATGATGCAATGCACCCCGGGAAGAGAAGTTCGATTATGCAGTCTCACTCTTACAGGGACACGCGTATGGATGGTGGGAAACTGTCCCAGACAATAGACCCAACCCCCCGATACTGACTTGGGAAGATTTTCTGCGGGAATTTAATGATACCTATATGCCCGAGGTCTACAGAGATCAGAAAGAAAAGGAATTTTTAGAACTTAAACAAGGAAACAAGTCTGTGAGCGAATATGAAGTACTGTTTAATCAGTTGTCTCGATACGCTCCACACATGGTTGCGATTGAAAGAAATAAGTGGCGAATGTTTGAAGCTGGACTCCGTTATACTATTAGAAATTGTATTACACCATCAGATATAGAGTCCTATTGGAAACTGAGGGCGGCGGCTATTCGCGCCGAAAGATTAGAAACTGAATCAATCCAGAGTAATAAAAGAAGGCCAGGAGAAGAATCGTCAAGTGGGAAGATGAAAAAGACATTTAGTGAACCTAGATCAATGAGCACGCAAAGTAGTTCCGCAAGGGGCTGTACGGGTGGAATGAGACCGGTCGGACGAGGAATTTCACAGACCATACCAGCATGTGAACATTGCGGGAAAAATCATCCGGACGTTTGTAGATGGCTCAGAGGCGAATGTTTTAGATGTGGCAACCAGGACATATAGCTAGGAATTGCCTGACATTACGAGCGGCGAACCTACAGTCGATCAATCAAGGGTCAACGGAACTTATGCAAATCGCGGAAGAGGGGGGCCGAGGATCATTTAGCACAAGTTCTGGAAGAGGAGGCTGGGAGGCCAAGCTTATGGGCCGCCAGCACAAGCAAGGATTTTCACCATGACTCGCGAGGAAGCCAAAGAAGGATCAAACGTGATTACGGGTAAATTATCTGTATGTGACATTGATGCATATGTTTTATTCGATCCAGGTGCCACTCATTCATTCATGTCACAAACATTTGCATCATTATTACCTGATAAACCCGAACCCCTAGAGGATGAGTTATATGTTCGACTTCCAACGGGCGAAATAGTTACAGTGAATACAATGTACTTAGAATGCAAAATGGCCAGTGAAGGGATAGAGATGCGAGCAACTCTGTTCGTTATTCCTTTAATGGATTTTGACGTAATATTGGGTATGGACTGGTTGTCAAGATACCGGGCGAAGCTTGACTATTTCAAAAAGGAAACTGAATTAACCTCTATAGATCAAACCTATATAATATTTAAGGGAGAAAAGAGCGTACGGACGGCACATCAGAAGATAAGTGAATATCCTGATGTCTTTCCCCAAGAATTACCAGGGTTACCCCCTGATCGAGATACGGAATTTACTATTGAACTTCAACCAGGCACGGCGCCAATTTCTATTCCACCATACCGGATGGCTCCAATCGAATTGAATGAATTGAAAGTACAGTTAAAGGAATTATTAGATAAGGGCTATATACGACCAAGCGTATCACCTTGCGGAGCACCTGTTCTTTTCGTCAAAAAGAAGGATGGAACGCTTAGATTATGTATTGATTACAGACAGTTAAATAAGGTAACAGTGAAAAATAAATACTCGTTACCTCGGATTGATGATTTATTCGACCAATTGCAAGGTTCTAGGGTCTTTTCGAAAATCGATCTGAGATCAGAATGTCAACAATTGAAGATTGCGGATGGTGATATTCCAAATACTGCCTTTCGAACAAGATATGGACACTACGAATTTCTCGATATGCCCTTCGGATTAACGAATGCTCCTGCCGTTTTTATGGCATTAATGAATGATGTCTTCCGACCCTATTTAGACCGGTTCGTGATTGTCTTTATTGACGATATTCTAATATACTCCAAGTCTAAAGAGGAGCACGAACAACATTTGAAGATTGTACTCCAAACCCTACGAGAAAAGAAATTGTACGCGAAACTTTCAAAGTGCGAGTTCTGGTTAGATCAAGTTGTATTTCTAGGACATGTAGTTTCAGGCAAAGGTATCCAAGTTGATCCCAGCAAAATTGAAGCAGTGATCAAGTGGGAGAGCCCTAAAAATGTAACAGAAGTTCGTAGTTTTCTAGGATTGGCCGGATATTATCGACGGTTCGTCGAAATTTTCTCACTGATAGCAGCCCCAATGACGAAGTTATTACGTAAAGGAGTGGTATGAAAGTGGACTGACGAATGCCAAAGGAGTTATGAAGAATTAAAAGAACGACTAACGACAGCCCCTGTACTAACTATCCCATGAGGAACATAAGGTTTTGTGATCTATAGTGATGCGTCCTACCAAGAACTAGGATGCGTACTAATGCAACGCGGAAAAGTAGTGGTGTATGCGTCTCGACAACTGAAGCCATACGAAACATCCTACCCAACTCACGACTTAGAGCTAGCGGCCGTGGTGTTCGCACTAAAGATATGACGACACTATTTATACGGAGCAACATTTCAGATATTTACGGATCATAAAATTCTGTAATATTTGTTGAGCCAGAAGGAACTAAATATGAGAAAGGTGATGGATCGAGCTGTTAAAGGATTACGACTGTACTATAGAGTATCATCCTGGAAAGGCTAACGTCGTTGCTGACGCCCTAAGTCGGAAATCATACAGTTCCGTCTCTTATTTATCGACTTGCTCTTTCTCAAGTTTGATTGATCTCAGGAAAATGAATACGGAGATGAAAGTAGACGATACTGGTGCTATCTGCGCCTCGATGATAGTTCGACCTATTATGATAGATCGAATTAGACAAGTACAGTTTAAAGATGAAAGCTGGCTAAGATTGCTGCTAAAGTGAAACAAGGGTTAGGGAAGTCTTTTGTGATAGACGAGAATGGGATTTTGACAATAAATGGCCGCATATGTGTTCTGGATATTGATAGTCTTCGACAAGAAATAATGAAAGAGGCACATACCGCTCCTTATGCCATGCATCCGGGTAGTACAAAGATGTATCGGACCCTTAAATCTCACTATTGGTGGCCGAGAATGAAGAAGGACGTGGCTGAATACGTCCTAAAATGTTTAACGTGTCAGCAAATCAAAGCTGAACACCTAGCGCCAGCGGGTAAACTACATCCTTTACCCATACCAGTTTGAAAATGGAAACGTATAACGATGGATTTTCTCTATGGGCTTCCCCCAACGGCTAAGAAAAATGACGCCGTTTGGGTAATTGTCGACAGACTTACGAAATCAGCTCACTTCTTGCCATTTCGATGGGGTTCTACGTTAGAATATTTAGCAAAAAGATATGTTAATGAGATAGTTCGGCTACACGGAGTACCCATTTCTATCGTGTCTGATCGTGATCCCCGATTTACTTCTAGATTTTGGGGAAGTTTATAAGAAGCGTTCGGAACTAAATTACATTTTAGTACGGCATTTCATCCACCGATAGACGGACAGTCAGAACGGACTATACAAACCCTGGAAGACATGCTTCGAGCGTGTGTAATCGAATTCAAAGGATCATGGGATGATTATATAGCGCTAATGGAATTTGCCTATAATAATCAGTTCCATTCAAGTATTGGGATGGCCCCGTACGAAGCTTTGTATGGTCGGAAATGTAGAAAACCAATTTGTTGGGATATGGAAGGAGAACAAGTATTGGAAGGACCAGACTTAACTCAGGACACGATGGAAAAGATTAAGGTGGTCAAAAGTCGACTTAAAGCGGCCCAAGATAGACAAAAGAGTTATATAGATCAACATCGACGTGAAATGGAATATGAAGTTGCGGAGAAAGTATTTTTGCGAGTATCTCCTTGGAAAGTTTTGTTGCGATTTGGACAGAAAGGAAAGTTGAGCCCACGTTATAATGGGCCATTTGAGGTACTTGAAAGAATCGGACCATTAGCATATCAATTAGCACTGCCACCTGACCTATCAAAGATACACAACGTGTTCCACGTTAGTATGTTACGACGATATAGATCAGATCCTACTCATGTTCTGCGTGACGAACCGATAAATATTTCTGAGGATCTTAATTATGTAGAAGAACCGGCAGAAGTCCTGGAATATGCTGACAAGCAGTTACGAAACGAAACGATTCCAATGGTAAAAGTACGATGGAAAAATCATTCAGCTCGTGAAGCTACATGGGAAACGGTAGAGAGTATGGAAACACAGTACCCATGGTTGTTCACTGACGCAGGTATGACATTTCGAGGTCGAAATTTTAAAAGGGGGGGGGGGGGGGGGAATTGTCAGGAACCGAAACCTTATATCATACTTTCATGCATTGACATAAATTCATGCATTCATATAAGTTATTTTAATACAGATATATATCATATATATATATATATATATAATAAGGTATTTAAAGTATTATAGTTCTAGATCCTCAAAGAGATAGAAGTGAATGTTACGAAAGTTAGACATTTCTAGGATTTTCTTAGGTTTTGAAGAACTTTATATGTATACTAATTAAAGCAATTAAACAAATTAGGAAGTTTAACGATATTCTTGAGATTCTTTAAAGTGGAAGAAATATTTAAATAATACTAAAGTATAATTAAAGAAGAGATCATTGGAAACTTTAAGTATGATGTCGAAATTCTTTGAATTAGGGTTTCGAAATTTGTTTAATAGAGACTTCGAAAACTCCTTAATCAAAGGTTTCGAGATTTCTAAATAATGAGATTTCGAGAACTTAATTGTGACAACTTAAATAATTCATAGAATATCAAAAACTTTGATCTCGAGATAAGAATTAACTTCTTAAAGTAGAATGTCGAAATTTTATTGAATAAGGACTTTAAAATTGAAGACTTCGAGATTTCCTTAACATTGAAATCACGAGAACTTGAGTTCTCGATATATAACATGTGATAATTTAAATAATTCTTAAAGCTAGGTGTTAGTCATGAATAGAAATAACCTTAATAATAAAATAACACACATATTAGATAAGATAATGATTGCTAACGTTAGGATGAGTGTCGATGTCATTTAACTATTGTTACACTCAACTTATAGGATAAGAATAAAAGAGCATAGATGAGTATCAAAATTATGTGGAAACTCTAACATACGTGAATGGTTGATAAGATAAAATAGATATTAAAACATAAATATAATTTGCTTAGGATAACGATAGGAACAAAAGAGAAACACTATTCATTATTTGACCACCTTCGAAGATAAAGGGAGGAGAGAAATCAGATAATGCGAATAGGGGTCGAAAATTAGCTTTGGAAAAGGGGTAAAATACTTTAAGTTTCGTTTCCAATCATGTTTATTATGTTTTGGGGTAGTTGCAAGAATGAAAAGTTGCATAATCGTGTTGTATATCGATTTTTTGGAGAGACTTGAGTATGTTGTAGAATTCTTACGAGAATCAAAGTGTTCTTAAGAATGGATTATTTGATCGAAGCTTTTAGATATTTGAAAACGAAGTGTTTTATATAATTTTTGAAAGTTACGAAGGTGTTTGAAAATATATAAAATTCTCTAGGTTCGTGAGAACTGTGACATTTTGATGGTTTAAGGTCTTTAAGTGTTATAAGTGTTTTAGGGTTTTATTTTGAGTATGTTTCGAGAAACTTAAGCATATAGGTAGTTCGAAACTTAGGATGGATGGAGTATATCGACAATGAGAAGAGAAGGCCTCAAGATTTGGAAATTCATTCAGATAAAATGTCAAGTATGATGTCGGGTGTTGTCGAGATTTTGAAATCTAATTAGATAGGATGTCGAGAGGAGTTATGATGTCGAGATTTCGAAAGTCACTTAAATAGAGTTTCAAGTGATAATTCGAGATGTTGAAAATCCAATCAGACAAGAGAGATATAATTTCGAGATGCATAAAAATGATTACCTAGACTTCGAGATGTGATTTTGATATCAAACTAAAGATCTCGACATTTCCTCAACTAATGATCTCGAGATTACTTCATTAAAGACTTCGACATTTTCCCAATTAGAGATCTCGAGACACATAGATTTGGATATGTTATATATTAAAGATCTCGACATGTGATAACTTAAAAATCTCGATATATATATATATATATATATATATAATATATATATATACACCAAGTTTTTGATAATTATAGATTTCGAGATATACATCGATATTTAGAAATGCAATTAATTAGAATTGAGAAATGAAGAGAAGTGTGATATATATAAAAGGAATATTAATATCACATAAAGTGTTGTTTCGATATAAAATAAGTTAGGGTTTCTGGTAAAGGCTACGGATAAGGAACGATCATGCATAATAAAGCATGCATATCACGCACGCATACCATTATAGGAATTTCGTATTTACGGATAAAATAATTATATAGGTCAGGAGTCCGATAAGGGCAAGGACAAGGTCGCTTAAGCGAGCGGAAAAATAGGCGAAACTTGTGAGTAAGATTGCACATGTACCTTATGTGCCTTATGTGTTTACATGCCTTATATGGATTAATTGACTAATATGTGCTTTATATGCTATTCATGGATCGATGTGAATTAGGTGACAGTAAAGTGCTTTTGTATGATTTACGTGTCATATAAGGTATTTTATATAGCATTGCATACATATAAAATAAGGGGAGAAAACATTATGACTGCTACAACTACAGATGGTATGATACGGATGCTACGGCATATATCCCTACAAATCGTGGGATCAGAGTCCTGTACAGGCAATACGTATCCCTACAAATCGGGGGATTACGACATGGTTATAGAGTCCCATGCATGGGCGCCGATTGGGTGTACAGTACAGTCTAGCTAGTCTATAACGGGAGTATCAACATAAATGGACATATAGAATGGCATGCAATCTACGGATCGTGTGAATGACCATTATATGAAAGATAATTATGTGATTTGAAATGGCATGGTTACGATATTGATGGAAGGAAGTGGACTACTGTTTATTTTATTGTTACTTATATTAATTAACATGTTGCGATCATACTCTGAATCAGTATCTTCACAGTTGTGTAGATAATTAGCAGGCTGCGTAGGAAGCATCATCATAAAGCATGGATTCAAGGTTGGCCAACTACGCTCTCCTCCTGCTCCCCTCTGGTTCATCGTTAGCATATAGAATAGAAATGGACTTAGACTGTTGCATTTTTTGACTCATATGATAGGTACATATATGTACATTATTGTGAAAGGAACTAGACCAGATGTACGCACCCGTTTTTGTTAAAGGAAGTAGTCATGGAAATCGCGAAAATTTTTATATGAATATTTTATAGCTGCGTAAAAAGGTAATAGGAAACGGGGCGCTACAGACCCGGAGATCGAGAGGACCTTTCGACGTAACTTAAAGAACACTACGCGAGTTGAAACAATAACTGAGATGGCAGAACAACGTCAAGACGAGATGCCTTTGGTTGTGAGAGAACCTCCAATGAGAGAGCTGTGGAGAAACAACGACGTAGCGCAAATGCTTCAGACAATAGCGCAATACGATGGACTCTCCGAGGAAGATGCTTATAGACACATCCGAGATTTTCTGTCCGTCGCCGACGCAATACGGGTACAAGGCGTAAGCTCAGAAGTCATCCGACTTAGCGCAAATGCTTCCTCAAGTCCCGAACAACTTCGACTTGAAACATCATTGGCTTCAAATGCTTCAGACGATAGCGCAGTACGATGGACTCTCCGAGGAAGATGCTTATAGACACATCCGGGATTTTCTGTCCGTCGCCGACGCAATACGGGTACAAGGCGTAAGCTCAGAAGTCATCCGACTCTACCTATTCCGTTCTCTCTACGAGGCAATCCCAAGGAATGGTTCGACCTGCTCCCCGAGAGATCTATTACCACTTCCATGTCATGTTCATCAACTATTTCTTTCCACCTTCCAAGGCACTCAAATTAAAAATGGACCTCACCGCATTCAAGCAAAATGAGGGCGAAAATCTATATGACGTATGGACCAGATTCAAGGCTCTTGAACCGATTCCCTCAACACGGAATGATGAAGAGCGAGCAAATTCAGACATTCCATGAGTCATTGAACGACCACACCGTACAACTATTAGAGGGAGCATGCAATGGAGGTCTATGTAATCTTAGCGCAAAGGAAGGCTGGAACTTAATTGAAGATTATAGCGCGAACAGTTTCCGACGAGGGAGTTCAAGCAGTGAGGTAAACCACCAGGAATGTACGACGTCGCTGAAACTGCCGCAATCAACGCCAAGTTTTACACCCTCCAACAACAAATGCAGACTTTGATGACTGTGCTCTTTCCTATGAAGACGGCTGTTAACGCTGTCCAATTACAACCCACACCGAGGACTCCCACAACTATTGCGCCTTCTCATTCGTATCCGACGTATATTCCACCACGCACTATATGCGGAGGAAGCCATGACGCAGCTCATTGTCCAGCCACTATTCCAATAGAGCAAGTCGATTACATGGGAAACTACCAAGGTCAGCGAAATTTCGTCCCGAATCGAGTTCATCCCAACCTGGCCTATGGAAATCAACAACATGCTCCGCCAGGATTTCGAAATCAAAGAACACAAGGATATCACTGCGGAAATTGTGACCCCCTTCCGGAAATTCGCGTAGACAAGCTCGAGGGAATGTTTTCTAAGCCAATGGGAAAGCTCGACTCTCGCTTAGACAGTCCAGAAGTGCTGTTGCAAAATACCGATACCAACCCAAAGGACCACCATGTGAAGGCGGTGACAATTTGCAACGGCTCGAGGAAGTACCAACGACCAAGGCGAACGTTGAGATCGAGAATACGAATGTCGAGGACGAGAAGGTCAACAAGGAGGGACGAAGTCGTTGCCAAAACCGTCTATTAAGGTGTACCAACCAATGGTCCCGTACCCAGCCAAACTCAGGAAATAGATAGTAGACGATCAGTGGTAAATATTTTTAAAACATTACATATTAACTTACCGCTTGTCGAGGCTCTTGCACAGATGCCACGTTGGACGAAATTCGTAAAGGACTTGGTAAAGAACAAGCACAAACTCGAAGATATCGCCACCGTTTGCCTTCAAAGGGAATTCTCGGCCATTCTCCAATGCAAAATTCAGGAGAAGCTTAAGGATCCAAGGAGTTTTACTATACCTTGTCTTATAGGAGATTTAGTTGTTCATAAGCCATTGGCCGATTTAGGTGCTAGTATAAATCTAATGCCTTATTCTATGTTCAAAAGACTAGGTTTAGGTGAGCCAAACCCACTAGAATGAGTATTCAGTTAGCCGATAGATCTATCAAATATCCTAGGGGTACCATCGAGGATGTACTCGTAGAAGTTGATAAATTTATAATCCCTGCTGATTTTGTTATTCTTGACATGGAGGAGGATGAAAATATTCCTCTTACTTTAGGTAGACCGTTTCTCGCTACGGTGGACGATGGTCGATGTTCGTATTGGAACATTGACATTGACTATAGAAACCGAGAAAGTGACCTTTGATATGACCAAGTCAATGAGTAACACCGAAGAGCTCGATGATAAGTGCTATTACATGGATAATATTAATTGGGATAACTTCCTAACTTTGCAGGGACTCACAAGCCGACTCGTTCGCTTTAATGCAAGAATTTGAAGAACACAAGACTGGCTTATCGACGGACTTCCACGTAAGCGTAGACAACAACATCGAAGACGAGCAACCCGTCAAAGTAAAGACAGGCAACGAAGAAGAAAGGGAGAAAAGCTCAATCGAGGAACCACCTACGATCGAACTCAAGCAATTACCCGATCACTTGGAGTAATGCATTCTTAGGAGAATATTCGAAGTAACCCCCTCGTCGTGCCCGCGGATCTAGAGGAGGAGCATAAAAGCATGCTCTTGGACGTACTAAGAGAACACAAGAAGGCGCTTGCATGGAAGATCTCAGACATTCGAGGAATTAGCCCCAAGCTTTTGTATGCATAAGATCCTCATGGAGGACGAGTACAAACCGATGGTGCAGCCCTAAAGGCGATTGAATCCAAACATGAAAGAAGTCGTAAAGGCCGAGGTGATTAAGTTGCTCGATGCGGGTGTTATATATCCGATCTCGGATAGCAAGTGGGTAAGCCCAGTTCAAGTGGTACCGAAGAAGGGAGGAATAACCATAGTGCCCAATGAGAAGAAAGAATCAATTCCGACGAGGACCGTCACGGGGTGGCGCGTTTGCATTGACTATCGAAAGTTAAACGATGCAACCCAAAATGATCATTTCCCTTTACCCTTTATTGATCAAATGCTTGAACGTTTATCTCGTCTTGATTTTTATTGCTTTCTTGATGGTCTTTCAGGATATTTGCAGATTCCCATTGTTCCCGAGGATCAAGAAACGACTACATTTACATGCCCATTTGGGACATTCGCATACCGACGGATGCCTTTGGACTGCGTAATGCCCCGGCTACCTTCCAACGATGTATGATGGCCATCTTCGACAAGCTATTAGGAGACATAATGGAGGTATTCATGGATGATTTCTCAGTTTGTGGTAACACTTTTGAGCTATGTCTCTCTAACCTTAGGATGTGCTTAAGCGATACGAGGAAACAAATCTCGTGTTGAATTGGGAGAAATGTCATTTTATGGTGAGAGCGGGCATCGTGTTAGGTCATAAGATTTCATCTTGGGAGATTGAGGTAGATAGGGCTAAAATTGAGACTATCGAGCGTTTACCCCTACCCTCGTCAGTAAAAGCGATTAGAAGTTTCCTAGGACATGCGGGTTTTTATCGTAGATTTATCAAGGATTTCTCTAAAATTGCTAGACCTTTGACCCGACTACTTGAGAATGACGTACCATATGAGTTTACATCCGAGTTCATGCATGCATTTTCTATACTTAAGGATAAGCTTATTAATGCTCCTATCATGGTAGCCCCAGATTGGGATCTACCTTTTGAACTCATGTACGATGCTAGTTGCAGTAGGGGCAGTTTTGGGGCAGCGGTGGGACAAGAACTTTCGGACGATATACTATGGGAGCAAGACTTTGAACGAGGCACAAGCGAATTACACTACCACTGAAAAAGAATTGCTTGCGGTCGTGTTCGCGCTCGACAAGTTTCGCACCTATCTTATCCTTTCCAAGGTCATTTTCTACATGGATCACTCGGCCCTCAAGCACCTCCTCGACAAACCCAATGCAAAGCCAAGACTAATCCGATGGATCCTACTACTTCAAGAATTTGACGTGGAAATTCGAGACCAAAAGGGGGCTGAAAATTTTGCAGCCGATCACTTATCGAGATTGGAGGACTCACGTTACGAAAAGAAGGACGAGGGTAACATCAATGACAACTTCCTTGACGAGCATCTTTATGCTCTACATGAGGTAGACGATGATATTCCTTGGTATGCTGATATTGCTAACTATCTCGTCGCAAGGACCATACCAAATGAATACTCAAGCCAACAGAAGAAGAAATTCTTCTCGGACTTGAAGTATTACTTTTGGGATGATGGACTTGTGCCGATAAGATGGTCAGGCGATGCGTTTCATTTCCCGAGACTATTATCTTAGACCATTGCCATACCGGACCAACCGTAGGCCACTATGGGGGAATCGAACAGCCCATAAGGTACTCGAATGTGGTTTCTATTAGACTTCAATCTTCAAGGACGCTCAAAGGTATGTAGACATGTGCGACAGATGCCAACGGACAGGAAATATCTCTAAGCGCAACGAAATGCCGCAGAATTTTATTCTAGTGTGCGAGGTATTTGATATTTGGGGCATTGATTTCATGGGACCTTTCCCTAATTCATTTACTAATCGATATATCCTTGTTGCGGTTGATTACGTATCCAAATGGGTAGAGGCACAAGCGCTGCCCACTAATGATGCTAGAGTTGTCGTCAAATTCTTAGAATCGTTGTTTTCACGATTTGGTTCGCCTCGTTGCATTACTAGCGATAAAGGTACTCACTTTTGTAACACTCAGTTTTCTAGGAATTGGGAATTGAAGCGAAGTTTAGAGAAAACCGTCGAGCACCACCGAAAGTATTGGTCGAACAAGCTGAATGACGCATTGTGGGCCAATAGGACAGCCTATAAGACGCCTATAGGATCCCTACCTTATCACCTCATTTGGAAAATATTGTCATTTACCCGTCGAGCTTGAACATAAGGCATATTGGGCTCTAAAGAAATTAAATTTTGATTTCAATCTCGCAGGAGAAAAGAGGAACTTGCAGATCAACGAACTCGACGAGTGGCACCAAATGGCTTACAAGAATGCCCGCCTCTACAAGGAGCGTACAAAATAATATCATGATCGGAAAATCATGAACTGGGAATTCCAAGAAGGAGACTTAGTCTTGCTATACAATTCTCGACGACGCCTATTTCCAGGCAAGTTGAAGTCATGATGGTGTGGTCCCTTCAAGGTAACTCGAGTATTTCCATACGGCACAGTCGAGATCACATACCCAGAATGAGGGACTTTCAAGGTAAACGGACAGCGCCTCAAGAAGTACTATGGCGGTGACATCGAGGCGCTCGGGAAGGAAACGTTCACCTCCTCAACACAACCTAGAGCTGAACCACCGAACTATGTCTAGCTAAAAGACATTAAAGAAAGCGCTACTTGGGAGGCACCCCAAGCCTATCCTATGGTTTTTATTTTTCTATGAACACTTTTAGTTTTTATGATTCTGTTTTTCGATGATCGCAGGGAGGAGCTGATTTAACTCATGCACAACAAACTCACTCGGGGAAGTTCACTTATTTATTTATTTCCTCGTCCTGGTGTTACATAATTGTTACGTTGAGGACAACGTAAATCTTAAGTGTGGGAAGGGGGATTTCTGCGAAATTGATGCGAACATCTTATATAGGTGCATGATTTTATTTTGGTATAAAATGTTCCGAAATTTAGGCACGAATGTTTTCAGAAATCATGTTTCTTATTGATCAAGGATGACTTTATGTTAGGAATTTTGTGAGTAATTAGGATACATATGCGTAGTCTACTTCTTTCTTACATGATGAACTTGGTGATACTTGAGAGATTCGTACACGTAACCCTATTTTTGTGAGATTTTTGAGCCTACGTGTTTTTTGCTCATTTCTTTGGTTGTGTGAATCATGTTTAATTTATCACTTCAGAACTTGCTTGTGTATTGCATTTTGAAACTACCTAAAGTGTTATTTGCGTGAAAATGAGGAAGGCATTAGGATTCGGTCCATAGCCAAAGTTTCCGACCACGCCTGAGCTCCGTAGTTAGCCACTTTGAGCTTGAGCCTTTTATTTTAAGAAACCAGATCATAAAAATCCCAGACCTGATTAAGCCTGCAGACATAAACCCATCGGAGTGATAGTAAGTGGAGGTTGAATGCCAGACTGAAGAAGCGCAACCCGTGCTAACTTTCCGAGCTGAGCGTCGAAAAAAAAAGAAAAAAGAAAGAAAAAAAGAAGAAGAAGAAGAAGAAAAAGAAAAAATAGAAGAAAAAGAAAAAATATATATAATATATCTTGACTAAGAACCCGTCCTATGATAATCTTTCGCTCTCAAAAGCGTATTATCTATTTCTTACATCAAGAAGTCGAAAGAAGAAGGGCTTGGTGAATAACGGTGAATGCAAAAAGAACGGAAGTGATGAAAAAGAACGACGAAGGCGCATTCGAGATGATGGCATGATTCTGACACGGCATACAACTCATATCCTTTTTCGCTTATTCTCTTCATATCCTACATATATCAGCCATATTATAACCCGGTAAAGACCGTCCGATTCACGCTTGGTCACTAAAAGTGCTAGATTTACGAATCACTTGCAAGCTTATGGTAGAGATTAGATTAGTGCATGACCCTAGAGAGTTCACAGACATTTTAACCTATACACTGAGTGATTTGAGTGGATCCTTGTGAGGTTCAAATTTCAACGGCATCGCAAAGTGAGTCGTGTAGTTAGTTGTTAGTCTCGAATGTGTTTTCCACTTACTTGCATTATCTCTTTACATGATTTCATTCATGATTGATAGGTTGCATGATTAATCTTTGTTCTTTGCCTATAAAGTTTATTCGCTTGAGGGCAAGCAAATGCTTAAGTGTGGGGAGACTTGATAAACGTATATTCGTACGTTTGTCTCCGTTACAGCTTCGAACATAATAGAGTCTTTTTACGTGATATTGATTCTTCTACGCGTGTTTATGATTTTGTAGAACTTCAAAACGATAATTGAACGAAGCAAACGAAAACGGATCCGAAAAGACAAAAAAAAGGGCGCAACATGTTAGGGCCCTTTTGAACATTCCAGCCCATAAGTTTGAGAGTTCAGCCCATACGATTTTTTTTGGCCCATTTTTATGTTACAATCAACAAAGGAGAATTTAATTAAAAGATGGGACCTCAAGGAAGCATCATCATGTGACAACTTGCTTTATGAGCACTTGGAAGCTTGGAATTATTATCCCAGAACGACAGACAAACAGCACACAAAGTTGAAACACAAAATTGAAGAACCACTACCTTGCTGAAAATGGGGAGATCCGAAAAGAATTCATGCCATGTCAAAGAAAATCCGTATCATGTCTTTTATGAACGTTATAAAAAGAAAGACCAACCCAAAGCAAGAGTGATCGAACACTTCACCATCAAACATCCACCTCTCAACACCTCTCAGGCACCCAGCGCAGAAGCCCCTCTAAACGATCGAAACCCACAAAGGCTGAAAAGAACGGAAGCACTCAGCTCTCAAATTCACATAAGGTAGCAGCCACCAAGCCCATTGCTACAACTCACGGCAGAGCAGAGGATAAGCCGTCGAAGCAGACTCCTCTCAGCTCCAAGCTCGCTCATCAGGTGTTCGATCAAATCCCTCAACGAAGAATAAGGATCCAGTCAACCAATTCAGGGATGATACGATGTTTTCTCTGTGTTATATTCATTCTTCTTTGTTTTAATTCATCCTATGAGTAGCTAATCACTTGTGTTTGGACTAGATAAACCCTAGGGAGTTCGAACCTATATTTTGAAGTATTGATGTTTTGCTATTATTGTGACTCGTTACCAATTATATTATTGTTTTGATTATGTCTATGTGATTGAGATAATTGTTAGAAATCCGTAAGCCACGCTCGAGAGAGGGGCTGGCGATTAGACCACTCGTAGACGAGCGGAATAAATCCATCGCTAGAGATAGATTGGACTACCCCATCGGATTAGAGTCAAATATAATAGAGGAATTTGTCGTATTTTAATGCGGTCTTCGGTAAAGTAGTTAGGAAAACTTGCCCGGCTCCTTAATTCGTAGATTAGCTGTTTACGATTATCTTATAGTAAGACGCAGTTTCGTCAGCTATAGAGACTCGTACGCATGTTATAGGAATCTCCACAGTCTAATGATAGTCATGTTCATGTATAATAGATATTTTCTTCGGTCGAGCTAGGGTGACTCGAAGTCTCAAATACTTTGCTTTTATAAAGTCGTTCCAACCCGTTATTGCTATTTTATCAGATTTTACTTTTGTGTTTATCGTTTATTTAGTTTATCATTATTTATATTTGTATCAAACCAAAAATATTCACTAGGATATTTAAACGACGGTTTTCTAAAGTAGATAGTTCATTTGGTTCGATACTCGAATACTTACCGCTTCTGTACTACTATCAATAGGTACACTTGCCTATTGAGCATAGAATAGTTCGTAATATACGTTTTATTTTTATAACTCGATCCGCTCGATCAGTGGTCTATGATAACAAAGGCATATCGTTTATCTTTCAATAACATAACCTGCACCGGACCAAAAAGTTCAAGATGCAGCAATTCCAGTGGTCTCGAGGTGGATATCACATTTTTAGATTTGAAATACGTCTTGGTCTTTTTTTCCCATTATTCTGTCCTTGGTGGCCTTCATATCAGGGATTTCATTGCATGAGATATGAGACATTAGTTCCATATTAGCATGTCCCAAATGGCTAACCATGTGATATCCTACGTAACTGCTAGACACTTGACATTCTGGTTAGAATTATCATCAAGAGTGATGCAGTAATTGTTACCATGTCTAGATGCACTGAATACAACCTTATCATCCTTTTTGACAAAGCATTTATCTTTAGCATAGGCTATCGTATGTCCATCGTCACATAGTTGGCTAATGCTTATCAAGTTATGTTCTAAGTTCTTAACAAACCATACATTATCTATTGTGATATTTTAAACTGTTACCAATAGTACCAACTCCAACGATTTTGGCTTTTGCATCGTTAGCGTACGAAACATATCCTCCATCACAACGACAAAAAATTGCCGATATCACCTGTCATGTGGCGGGAGTCGAGATACCACATGTTTGTCTTGCTAGAATTCCTCCTTTGTACCTGTAGAAAGAAGTACTTTTCTGATGTACCCAATTTCTATTGGGTCCTAACATGTTAGTGGAGAAATAGCTTCTGTTAACGTACAAGATATCATTCCATGGTTGGTGATCTCCTGTCACAATCAGATATAACAGTAGTATTCACAGATGACTTCTTAGGTATCCAAACATATTTAGCTTTATCGGCTTTCTTTAGAGGACAGTTATATGCATAATGGTCATTTCTACCACAACAGAAACACTTAAGCTTAGTGACAGAATGTTTAGCATGTTTTTCTTCAGTGGAGTAACCTATACCTGACCTACAAATGTTCCTAGGAGTACTTAACAGCATATCTAGGGTTCTGCTTACCCTCGAGGAGTCTATCAACCTTCTGTTTCTCTATGTCTAAGGAATTCCTGAGTTCCACGATATCTCTAGGTAAGCCACTGTTTTTCTTTTATAATTTCTCACAGTCACATGGAATTCCCTCTTTCTTAGCAGTAACTAATACTTCTTTCAAACGTGAAATCTCTAGGTCAGCCTCATGTTTTTCCTTAGTTAAATTAGCTCGTTGCTTTATCAATTCCTTATTCAAGGATTTTAGCAACTTAATCTTTCTCTCTACATTTTGAAGTAATTCACGCAATTCATCCTTACTTTCTTCTATATCAAAAACAGATGAGTCACTTCACAATCATGGTTATATAAACTTTTCAGGATATAAATTTTCTCAATGGAAAAAGAACGAGATACCTGATCATCGTTAGCCATATAAGCGCGATCCTCATCATTGCTTTGTTCCATATCAGAGTCGTTAGATTCTGTCACCATGGCCTTTTGCTTTCTTGGTTTCTCATTGTTGGTTGTTATACATTCATGTGCAAAGTGGCCTGGTTTGTTGCATCGAAAACACTTTTGACCTTTCTTTGCAAATGCAGACATTCCCTTGTACCTGTTCTGGAATTCGTTGAAGTTCCCCTTGAATTTCTTTTTCTGTTAAAATATTTTTGATCTCTTTGCAAACATGGCTAAGTCGTCATCAAGCCTTCTTCTTCGTCGTCAGAATCAGATTCTTCTTGGTTGGATTTGAATGCGATAGACTTCTAATATTTGTTCTGCGACTTCTCATTCATTGACGTTTGAATCATCTCGTAAGAGATAAGAGATCCAACCAATTCGGAGATGCTTAGTGCTTCCAGATCCTTTGCTTCGTAGATAGCAGTATCCTTGGCATTCCATTCTCTTGGAAGTGATCTCAGTATCTTTCCGACTTGTTCACTGTCAGGAACCTTCTTTCCGAGAGGGAACATTTGGTTAATGATTCCCATGAATCTGCCATACATCTGGCTTATATTCTCTTCAGATTCCATTAAGAACAATTTGTACTAATGAGTGAGCAGAGCTAGTCGTTCTTGCACAACTCGTTGGGTTCCTTCATGAGTAACTTGGAGCATATCCCACATAGTCGTTCTTGCACAACTCGTTGGGTTCCTTCATGAGTAACTTGGAGCATATCCCACATAGTATTTGCCAATGAGGAGGAACTAACCGGAATGTATTCTTCCCGTGTGAGTGCGCATGCGAGCGTGTTTTTCGCCTTTGCGTTTCGCGTGATTCCTTTTTTGTCATCATCAGTGTACTTTTAGCAACCTTTGGGGTTCCATCATTTTTCGTAGCCATATATGGTCCATTGGTGATTGTCTCCCAAAGATCGTAGTGGACAGCGATGAGAAATTTGATCATACGATTGTTCACACTGCGTAGTCGTTCCATCGAAGAGAGGCGGCCTCAAATGACCCTCTGCAAATACATCAACACTCGAAAAAGCGATTAGAACTTAACTCAGGCGTGTTAGGCCTTCCGTTGAGTAACCCGCTCTGATACCAAATGAAGTGTAAAATATGCCTAAGAGGGGGGTGAATTAGGCTTATAAAAAATTGGCTTGTTCTTCTTTGAAAAATAGTTTTCTTTAAGATGATATTGCAGAGTACGTTATTCTCTAGAAAGCAGTACGAGTATCAATATTATATCGCTAACCCTTTTCCAAAACTGTTTCAAAAATACCGCATAATTTTCTGAAAACGTTTCAAAGATATTACCTGGTTACTTGAAAGCGTTCCGGGTTTATCTCACAGAAAGGTAAATGACTGAAAGTAAAGTGAGACGGGATTTTATACAGGTTATATCCCCAACTGGGTTTTAATCCTATCCTTGGGGTTCGTTCTTCTCAAAGAGTTCCAATCAATCACTAAGTATTACCAGCTATGGTTACAAAATGATCGACCCTTACACAACCGAAGCACTATGGAAACTAGACCTCCTTCTAGGATGTTGCACACCGAGTTTCGTTGTCGTTTACCCTGGAAACCAATTCCCCGACTGGACACAGCTCGCTACCGAAGGACCACCGAATCCACCAAATTCATCCCTCCACGTGCGGAAGAGTCCACTCGTGCTCCTTTGTGTACTCAACACGTCCGAAGACAAGGTTTTGGGTAGGATATTACAATCGCTCGCTCAAAGGGTACAGATTTTGCAAAGGTAAGCTCAACACAAACTATGAATGAATCGCAAATTAAAGCTCAAACGCTCAAAGGAATTCGTTTGCTTGTGTGTAGGTTTTCGTACCCTTCAACGTGAAGTGTTTATCATCTATATAGACAAGAATAGCATCTACACTTCACAAGGAAAGTTAAGCACAGAATATGCAAGAGAAAGCTCAATAATCACGTGCATTAACTTCATATAATCATGCCAAGAATAAGCCATATCAACACAATAGTCATTGCATGATTACTTACCATAAATACCACAGACTTACTTTCCTTCCGTGGTAATCTCATCCGTTGTCAACACATTCCACATATAGGCCTAATCAGCATCTTACCACATATAAGCCCAATCAATTAATCACTTTCCAAAATAAAATTCCTAAGTTGCACAAGGAAAGCAGGATCATTGATTCACTGATTTAAAACAACTAAGATTGCACTCTACGGATATCTCATAATATTCTTTCTTAAAATAACTCAATCACGTGTACAGCTCAATCAGAATATCTTTTCCATATCTAGCATACAGTCTTTAATATCCGGGTGATCAAAATTGATATTTCTTTCCTAAAATAAATAGATTCTCGCAGACAGTTCTCATATCACTCAACAGAACATATTTTCCATATATAGCACACAGTGAGATTCCATTCAAACGAATACGTTCATATCCAAGTGATCGCACCAATATTCCAATTTAGCACGAGATCGCGTAAATTCGATTTTCTTAACAAAATTATATCACATTTAAGCACTTAGTCGAATATTTGTACATACTTAAACATCATAGATCATACACATCGAGTTTTCTAAGTTGTACCAACCCCCCTCCCCCCCCCACCCCCCCCCCCCCCCCCCTTCCCCCTCCCTCCACTTTTACATCATTATTTGGAATAATCAAAACTCTCAGAAATATTGAACCAAAAAGGTCTACAATTTTTCTTTGATGTTGATTTAAAAAAATAATAATTTAGTTTCCTATGATTGGTTTCGACTACTAGTGGAAATTACGAGAAGAAACATACGAGTATATATGCTATTGTAACATGCATGTGTGTACAAGAAAGAAGGAATCTCTTAGGTGTAAGAGTCTTTGGAAAGCCATCTTCTCACATGTTGGAGTCAAGAGGAATATGGCTCCACATGTGTGTGATATTTGCATATGGCTTATGTATATAGAAGTTCTTAGCTATTGTTTTAATATAAGAATTCTAAAACCTCACAACCATTATACCTCTCATGAACATGTGATTAGAAAAGAGAAGTGTTTTCTTTTAGTATTCCTTTCATATATATAATATCAATTTAATTACAGCGTTAGTTTCTACTAGCGAGAATCATCTCGTCGTCGTAGTTCAAAAAGGTGGACTCAATTAGAGGGGAGGCATTTGAATTCCTACGGCGAGGCCACGATTGCGGCTACGTCTACGACGAACTTACGAAGAGGGTGTTTGCCACTAACCGGGAATTGATTCGCTCTCCTTTCGTCCTTAAAAAAATAGGTAATATACTAAACCGTAGCAAAACAAATTCCTAAAATTTTTACGTGATTTTAAAAGATGACGATCCCAACAATCGCTAGATGAACCGAAGGGGCGAGCGTTTATATACGATAAATGCATGCTCTTTGTTCGATGTCTCCGCTTCGACCCAACAAATACAAGCTTATTCGAAACAGAGAGAGGAGAGGAGGGAGGAGGGGGGGGGGGGGGGGGGGGGGGGGGGGGGGGGGGAGTACTAACTGGGGAAAGCGTTAGTTGATTGTATTATGCGTCCAAACGACGCTGCTTGCGGATATTAATTTTATAGAAATAAAGAGTTGGTTAATTCATCGTCAATTTTGTATGATTTTACATTATCTACGCAATTGTAGATATTCCCATTTTTTCCTGTTTCGCTGATATATTTTTGAAATATAAACACTATTTACATAAATGATCCAAGTGAATGAAAACAAAAAATACAAAACAGAAAAATGCCTTTGACCTATTACAAGAACTCATAGAATTAAATTGTTTCGGTCGACCCAAAATAATCTTTGCGTCCAATTGTTGGATCTCTGCTAATTAATCTACGCTTACCAGAGTTGATATGTCAAAAATTTGGACGTTCTTTTCTCCATTTTCCCCACAATATGAGAACTTTATAGACATGAAGATAAAAGAGTTGTATAAATAAATTCACTTGAATTATTATTGATGCATGTAAACCCATTTAAGCTAGCTAATGGTACAGGAAAGTCGATAGCGACATCCCTCTCCATATCAAAGGATTAGGCCTCGGTACTCTCTATCCTCCAAAATCCTACCCTCAACAGTAATCTCCGAATAGTTTTTCTTCCTCCCCTCCTCTCTTAGGGGACGTTGGTGGAGTCCATTTCCTACTTATTTTTTTTTTGTTTTGTATTAAATAAATAACTGGAGAGGGAAGTGGTAGTTTTGGCGTCGACGAGCTCCAGTGGTAGTGGATCTGGCGGCGAGAAGCTCAAACGGCGGTGACAAGCTCGGACGGTGTAAGATCTGGAGGCAGCGAGCTTGGACGGTCGTGGATCTGACGCCGACGATCCTTGTGGGTTTTCAACATTTGTCTTCATTCGCCCCCGCGCTGACGTCATCTCCTCCATCTGCTCAATCACCCACCTCTTTGCCATGTCTCCTTTCGATCTGCGGGTCGCCGCATCACCGCCTGCTGCCATCCCTTCTTCCGCCCGGCGGGTTCTGGTCTTGGCGTGTTCTCCTCGGGGGATTCTCCTTTTTTATGGAGTTTTCTCCCCTTTGTAGGAGGTTTTCTCCCTCTGTGTGAGTCTTCTCCTCCCCTCGTGGGAGCGTATCCTCTCCCCTGGTAGGAATTTTTCTTCGGGGATATTCTTCCCCTTTTTGGGACTTGAAAACGGACATCCGTGCTATTATCGGTCTTCTACGCAATAGAAATAAACGAATATGTTGTAATTTGTTGATTGTTGCTCTATTGTACTTTTTGTCCATTTGGTTTATGAAACTAAATCCTTTTCTCAAAAAAAAAATAAAAAATAAATTAATTGCATACCATAAATATTACATTTAAAGTTCTAAAGTCTACGAGCACCAGCCACGCCATTAATATTCTGCCTAATAACTTTACTTCGGCCGAAGTTGCTTCTCCATATATGGTATTTTGTGGAAATATATATTCCAGGTATTTTGTGGTGGGTTCACTTCAAAGAAATGAAAACCATTTCTTCTCTTTTCTTTTTCAAATGGAGATGTAGATTAAAAAAAAAAATCCATTGTCGGGTGCTTTTCAACATATCACACGATAACAATGTTAAACTAAAGATTAATGAATTAATCAAATATTATATGAAAAAACTACCTTTCACATGCAATTCCCATCACAAATATCTTGCCGACACCATTGGTAGTAGTAATAACGCTCGTATTGGCCACACCTTCATATATGTTTATATATTTATATTTTTTATAAAATTAGGTATAAATTGTAGTTAACTGTAATAACTGTTTCGTTATTTACCAGAAATAATATCCTCTCGCCGACATTGAAAACGTATGGACGAATAATATTGCCTCCCATCCCAAGATAATTAAAATGTTGTGCGTGAAAATATAAAGGTTTTCTTGGATTTATTACAGTCACACCAATGCCGACACGATGATCTTTACTATAAGATTAGGTCGAGACAGCAATGAAGCTTAAGGTGATATGTATTTATCATGTTTCGTTTTACTTTTATAAGATGATAATTATCAAATTGATCATGTCCGACGGAAAATTTTAATCAACTCAACACGACTCAATTAAAATAAACAGTATGTAGCACTCCAACTAAAAGAATGTAATCTTATAGAATACAACTCTAAAATTTAACTAAGCGCAACTACATGCCGAGGAATTTCAATTTCTTGGAGCTTCGTAGGGCGGGTCAAACCCGTAGAGAATTACCAGTTGACGCGACTGGCAGCTCCTTATCCTTTTCTTCAAGACTTCGTCGATGGTGGTGGATGGCACTAGATCGTCATGCCGACCTCGCAGTGTACCACGGAATCAGTTCTCTGAAGATAGCTAGAGAGAACTGAGCCGTCGCATGGGAGAAACGTGTGTGCGTTCGGTGTGTGTTTTGTGCCTTTGGTTGATTTCGAAAATCACTTCTTTTCTCTACATATGGAGCACGAAATTCTTAGCCTATTTGAAGGCTTGGATTTCGATATCTTAGTCATTAAAGTGTGGGAGATTTTTGCCAAATCTTACTCTCTTTTGAATTCCAAATCCAAACTTAAGGAATCTTAAAATTAGTTTCATAAGAAGTCCAACTTCGATCCAATAAATGGCCCGAGGCCCATTGTGGCGCAACGGCCCAAGGCCTGTTAAGGCCCAAAACACTTTGTCTCCTTATGAGACACGTTGATGATCCTTTTTAAGCCCGACTCTCTAGGTTCGATTCAATCGGCAAGGGAAGAATCCAAGAGTCCGGTAGTTACCTAGCCAATACCCCAGTACTGGACCGTAACCCGATTCGAGTGCGAATTTCGACCCAGTCTTTATCCCAGAACCTCAGTATAGATAACAGTGCTACGTATAAACCCTTCAGCTGTGTCCTAATCAAGTGAGAGCCATGGTCTATGTCAAACTCACTAAACTCGATTATATGATAAAACGAGATGAGGCAAATTACCAAACTATCCACCATGTCTCACATGATTTAGTTCAATACATTGGCCAAGGATTTCGTAATTTCCCGTCGCCGTCCTCATAGGAATTATCTCGATTACTTGTGAGACTGTGAATCCGTACTCGGCGGTCTAAGCCGGGCAATCACAAATCATCATCAAGACCGCATCTGGCCCGCTGACCCATGCAACTGCAAATCGGGTCGAGGGGAACCAGTGACAGTCGAGGCTTCGAAGTCAACTCCGTGAAAGCCCCTTTCGGTCTAAGGTTCGCGTAGACTACTATAGTGTTGTTGTCGGTCATTGACACTCCTTGAGTAATAAGCATGTTCGACCGTACGACCCGTGAGTCAGTGTCTATGAAACGAGTCAATCCCTTGATTCGTTTCGTATCGCAAGTCAGGCCTCCGCTTCCAAGCGGGATATCGGCACACGATAGGTCATCGACAAATAAGCCGTGATCTGTTATCCAGCACCAACTGGAGCCTCAGGCTTACGGACTTTTAATATTCGAGGTTAAGAGTCCACAGGTGCCTTCCTCTCTCGTACCCATCGAGAACAGTGACTCAACTCGATTTGTTCATGTATTGCTTTACCGGATGTTAAGTTAAGAACTATTATATCTAATAAACGAACACTGCCTTTCATTAAACACACGAAAATATCTTATTACACAAAAGGTCGAATGATAAATAGTCTAATGCCCTATACAATCTAATCCCCGTATAGCATTTGATGGCATATTCCTAACACATATAATACAAACTAAGCCATATTCATTAATAATTGAATGAGATCATTTTCCGTGCTACCAACGGTATTATTCAAATAGTCCCTATCAAAACAAGTTGACAAGTCTTTTAACTTTGTAATAAATATTCATGGCTCATTGTAGTTTAGTCCAATAAAAATCACGGACCCTCACTATCCCAAATAAATAAATTAATAAATTAGGAGATTAATCAGAATAGCGAAAAAAAATATCTCGACCACCTATAAAGTAACACGCTCTAACGATCACATCTTCGCCACCTCTCATTTTTCCTTCATATGCAAAGAAAAGCACACAATTAGTAAAATAAGAATCATATCTCCCCAAAACTCTTTCGATGGATTTCTTATCTAACTTAGCCAAAGGCGCAGAAAACAAATCCTCCTCCGGCGAAGAGAAACGCTCCGATCTCCTCAGCAGCGCCAAGATCGTCGCCGAGGCGGCGCAAGCCCAGTTCGGCGGCCAGCCCGACAAGTACGATAAGGGGAAAGCCGCCGACGCGGCGGCCGACTTGCTCGACGCCGCCTCGAAGTACGGGAAATTAGACGAGTCCCAGGGCATAGGAAAATACGTCGAGCAAGCCGAAACCTATCTTCGCCAGTACGATGCTAAGCCCTCAGCCGCCGCCGCCGGCGGCAAACCCCCCGCCGAAGAACCCAAAAAGGCGACGGACGCTGCTGCCGATGAGATCGCCAAGAAAGTAGAGGAATCGACGATCGATGACTCGAAAAAGATAGCAGATGAAGCTCCTCCTAAGCCAGAGAAAACTGAGACAGAGTCGTCGTCCACGGCCGGCTATGTTAAGCTGGCCGAGGGTTTCTTGGGCAAAGAGTCGGGCGGCGATGGGGAGAAGAAGGAGGGCGACGGCGGTGGCTATGGTGATGTGTTGAAGGCGGCGGGTAGTTTCTTCAAGTAGTCGATTGGAATATCGTCGTCTTCCATTATCATGTGATTGTTTGGCCTTACGTTTGTTTGTGTCAATGTGTGTGTGATGTGATGCTCGCCTTCTTTGGCTGTGTATTTTCTTTTCTCCTACCAATTTCATGGCTTGGTTTTCGCCTTCTTTGTGGTTATTGCAAGGATTTGGTCTTTGTATACACAGTCAGCTCTATGTGTGAACTTTCATAAATTGTGTAATAAAGAATATTTAGATCAGACATACATGCCATCTCCTTTTAAAACTATAATCTGAACATGCTAGTTTCTTCTTCACTTCTGATCAATCGTATTGTGCTGCAATTATTTTTTACCAAGAAATACAGTCCTTGTTAATTAATAGTGTACTAAAAAGAGAAATCTGAGTCAGAAAGCTCCAGGGATTTGTGATCCCCAATGGGTTTTACGCCTGCTCGGAAATTATTTCCTTCGATGTACCTTGAAAGAAAGAAGAAAGAAATAATATGAAGTTAGTAAGTGGATCAAGAAAAAGAAAAGATAAATCAGGAAAAGAAAAACTTACATTTCTTTCAAGTAGGGGTGCTTGTAAAAGGTGTCAGGAATTCTACCAGAAAACTGATTGTGATCAAGGTACCTGTAAATCAGAGAATCAAAATGCCCATATTAGCTTCAGGTAATAAAAATGGCAGTGCATCGCATCCATAAAAAAAAAAATACTTACAAGTAGGTTAACTTGGGAATATGAGCTAGACCGAATGGAATAACTCCAGACATTTTGTTGTATGATAAATATCTGTCACCACGATGCAGCAATATTAGCTAATTGATCTCAGAAAATCCTTATAGGAATATAATATGGATGTAATTTGGAAGTATTTGCCACATATGATTTTAATGGTAAGGGATTGTTGAAGTATATGAATACTTACAGAATCTCCAGATTGGTCAAGTTAGCAAGTTGTGATGGTACGCCTCCCGTCAGGTAATTGTTATTCAGATACCTGAAAGACAAAACAATAACATTGGCGCGAAACAGTCAAAAGAAGTTCACCATTAATAAAGCCATACAGGTTACGAAGGGCGGGGAAGCATCCTTCGATACGTATGAGTTCCCTTATCGTTCCAACCAAGTGATTGTTACCGACATCTCTGTATGTGCGGACACATAACTTAATGTTAGAACGAATGAGATCGTATAGCACATACATGGGATTAATGTTCGAAATTGACCAAGACGTACAGATGGCGCAGATTCGTCAGAGTTCCCAACTCGGGTGGAATTCGTCCAGTCAAGCGATTTTCGTGTAGTTGGAGATAGCGAAGTTCGTAAAGATTTGCAAGCTCTTTTGGGATTTCACCCTTGAAGTTGTTGAAACTCAGATAGCTGCAACGAATTCACGTTGTTGTTAGCCTCTTGAATGTTTGGCATGTTCATCAATTTCTCACTGAGAGACACTCACAGATGAGTCAGCTGCTTAAGTTCGCCAATTTCGGGAGGAATTGCATCTTGAAACTTGTTCCACCTCAAATTACTACGTGAATAATAGAAAGGAACAAATGAAAAACGATCAAAGCTTATTGATGATGGAGGCATAAAACAAAATCCACAAGCATGATAGAACATAAACAACAGAGTGGTCACGAGGTAAAAAGAAAGAGACATCGTACAGTATCTTAAGATGCTTCAACCGACCAATTTGAGGTGGGATTGGGCCCGTCAGTTTGTTATTATGTAGATCCCTGCCATTGAAAGGATGTTACTGCCCTTTTTCAGTGTTTGAAATGGAAGCAAAGGAAGATAATGTATTACAACCCTTTATTCACATGAACGAGTTCCATGATGTAGGTAAGTAGTTAACAGCAAACAAAGCAATATTTCCTGCACTAATACAAGAAATTAGAAGAAAATCAACAAAAAGGAGAATCTTACAGTCTAGTGAGATCCACCAGATTGGTAACTGCAAGTGGATAAGGACCAACAATTGAAACCGCGTAAACTTCTCTGTAAAAGAAACACAGAAATTTCAAGAAACATCAGTGAAAGTCAACAATAGAAACGTGAGCAATGACTAGAAGCAAAAGAAACACTCACAATTCAGTGACCACTCTATAATCACTTCCACTCACGGTTGAACACGTAACACCAGACCATGGAGGCAAATCTCCATCTCCACATGGATCATCACCAACCCATGCATAGACCACCCTCCACCCAAGAGAGGCCTTGATTTCATTTAAGGCCTTCACTGCAATCACGAAAAAATATTTTTTCAGAAGTCTTAGATACACTTTGATTCACCAACTTGAACTCCAATCATACAGCAATTGAAATAAAGTAGGTCTAATGAAAGAGAAAAAAAATGGTATTTTCACTAGCTCGCAATCCATCATAAGCAGCTGAAACTCTCGTCTCTCCACTTAATCGAACTAGTAATCATCCATGATTTCATCCTTACATTTTATAGAAAAAACTAATACAGCCAATTTAATGCAGTGAGCGGAAAGATTCTCCCAACGCCGAGAAGAATTCATTATTTAATGACCAAATCCAAATTGTTACTAATAATCATTCAAAAGCAATTCATCTAAATATCCACCATCTAAACAAATTGAGAGCTCCACAGTAATAAGCAAGCAAATCTTCCAGGTCTACAACAACAACAAGCAGAAACTAAAAGTACCGTCTCGTTTGAGCGTTTTGCATCGGGCGACGTCGTTTAGAAACAAAACGACGATGACAAAAACGCATCGTAGAAAAGGAGAATGCGTCGCCATTATCGTGATTAGCTATTAGCTTCACGGCGTTGAGATCTCACGAAGCTCCGCCAAGGCAAACAATGTCTAGTGAATAATGTGAGAGTTATGACCTGATGAAGCTCTGAGTTGAGGACGACGCGTGAAATGAGGATTGATTGACGTCGTCGGTGGTAGGGATGGCAATGGGCGGGTTCGGGGCCGATAATGGACATACCGTCTCCATACCAAATTTTCATTCTTAATATCGTCCCCACTAATTCACCGCTCTGATGAATTGGTTCCGGGATGGGTAATCATCATTCGGGGATCGGGTTTCCCGTGGGGTATTCGGGTTCACCATATTCATGTATCAAAATTAATTGTTTTTACAAAAATATATAAACTAAGTAATATGTACAATATGATATTAGAGTATAAAAAACTGATATAATATTTGATTAAAATATGAGTGTATTGTGAAGAATATATATTGAAATTAGAATTCTTTCTTTTAAATACGATCCTGAATATAAACGGATGGTCTTTGAGAATTCTTGATTCAAGTTAGTTTTTCATAGTATTTACTAATAAATCGAACCGGGGAATGGTGAATCACCATTTGATTCAAATGGAGCCGGGTTAGGAACCGGGGATGGGTGGGAAACATGATTACCATCCCCATCCCATCCCCGCTCTTTCACCAACGGGGAATCACCGTCAACTCCCCATTCCCGTTTTGACCGGGGATTCACCGTCCCAATAGCCTCAGGTCCCGACAGGGATGGTTCACCGTGGGAATTTTGCCACCCGTAGTCTGTGGAGCAATTTACGAATTTAGAGGATTATTATTGTTGTTATTATTAGGTATATCGATATCTATAATTCAACATCCAAAAGTAAAAAAAAAAAAAATTATCAGTGCTGTCCCGGATATATATAAGCACGTAGTAGAATAAAGTTTACGTATGAATACCAGTTTGGTTGAAGTATCATTTTACACTTATCTTTTTATTTGAATATTACGAATCATCTCCTCTCATCACGTGTTTGTGTTGTACCCAATTTCCTAAACATGTTATATGAATTATGATATCTCCGTAACTATGACAAACATTTTTTCAATATATATCATGTACCACAATACGATCTATAATTCCAATTTTTTTGTATAATGTACACAACAGGTACCTAAAATGTTATACTTTTGGGTATTCAAGTGTAAGATTTTCGTATTATTATTAATAATAGTACGCTAACCCCGCATACAATGTGTCTTGCAAAAACAATAAAGTAATTTTATATTTAAGCATTATATTATTAATTAAGTTATTTAAAACATAAGAAATTATGGATAAAATTGTAATATAATATTTAGGCTAAATTGTAATAAATATTTATCTATTTTAAATATCAAATTGACAGTTTTTAAAAGAGTCTATTCATACAAGGGTATAGATTTGACTTGCCTATCCACATGGGATTAGAGCTGTCAATTGGGCCCGCGGCCCGGCCCACCCGCTCCGCTAAAAGGGCGGGGCGGGCTGCAATTTTTTAGGTCCGCCAGCGGGCGAGCCTGAGCGGGTAAGGCGCGGCTGGTGCGGGCTTTGGCGGGGCGGTGCGGGCTAGCCCGTGGGCCGCCTGCCAGAATAATTCTAAAAAAATTATACTATTTATAATATAATATTACAAATATACAATAATAATTGGTGCTTAATAACATAAATAGATTAATATTAAAAATTTTATTTAGATATATTTTGCACCTTGAATTCTTCATTTTTTTATTTTCTTCCTATTTTAATATTATTTTTCTTATTTTTTCGTAGTTTTTTCTAATTTTATTTTTTTGCAAAAACTGGCGGGCTAATCCCGCCAGACCCGCTAGTAGCCTGCAGGCGGGGCGGGCCGCCTCGTCCGGGCTTTGGCCGGCCCGTTTTGACAAAACTACACGGGATAACTCATGTCCTATAATTATTGACACCGAAATTTTGGGAAGGAGGTAATACAAGGCACACCCACGTAAACACTTCACTCAAGGAATCCACCAAGAGTTCAATGTAGGATAGAGACAAGCTTAAAGCTTAACTGCAATATTTCATTCAATCTGCCAGTCTTCATTACAAAAGGGGGCTCTAATGAGACGAAATACATGTAAAAATAAGAGAATTAAATGAGATCGTTGAAGGACTGATATCCAACGAGTTCCATGCAAAAAGGACCAAAGAACTAGACGATCTTTTCAAATTCCCGCACTTGAGCCTGTTCTGGCTGTCAGCAGTCAAATGGCCATAACTTCCTCTTACCTTCATACTTTTTTCTGCCATTAATTTCTTTAGAAACTAGACTTCCGTGGCTTTCCACTGGTAGTAAATACGCCCCCTGAGTCGCAGCCATTAAAAGCAGTTTAATGTTAGAAGTTGACTGTTGGACGATGGTTTTCTCTGTGTCATTCTCCCCGAGTTGGAAAAGGCCCTCGAATCTGTATCGAGACCGATATACGGGGATAGGTCTGAGACATTGAAAGTATCCGAAACGCCATATTCTTGAGGAAGTTTCACCTTGTATGCATTATCTCCTAACTTCTTCAGTATTTTAAAAGGTTCATCAGCCCTCGGTTGAGGTCCACGCGGGAACCGATCCTTCCCTAAATGGATCCAAACCAAATCTCCCTCTTCGAAGACTAGCTTCTTCCGACTCTTGTTTGCAGCCCGTTGATACTTCTCATTTTGATTGATAATTTCTTGACGAAGCTTGCTCATGCAATTGTTTGATGTGCTTCGCACGCTCCTCTCCGTCGCCACTAAAATGAAGATCAGCAGAACGGAGACTCAAACCCAACGGCGTAATCGGGTTACTACCGTACACAATTTCAACGGGCTTTGCTTAGTCGTCTGACTTGTCGAGCTGTTATAAGCAAACTCTGCTTGAGCCAAAACTGTATCCCACTGGCGTGGGTTCTTGCCGATTAAACTCCTTAGCAAGTTTCCCAAGCTCTTATTTACCACCTCCATTCGCCCGTTAATTTGAGGGTGATGAGACGAACTAAATTGCAGCTTGGTTCCCATTTTCCTCCAAAGTGTACGCGAAAAGTGGCTCATAAACTTGGAATCCCGGTCAGAAGTAATCGTTTTGGGAATTCCACGCAGCCGTACAATCTCTCGGAAGTAAAGAGCTGCGACATGAGTAGCATCCAAAGTCTTTATACAAGGAATAAAATGCGCCATCTTCGAAAACCGGTCGGCAACCACCATGACTGAATCTTTGTTTCTTTGAGTACGAGGTAGTCCAACGACAAAGTCCATACTCACATCCTCCCATGGACTTGTTGGCACCGGGAGTGGAGTGTACAAACCCGTATTTTGGCCATAACTCTTCGCAATGTGGCAAATTCTGCACCTTTCGATGCAATTCTTGACATCTCGATCCATTCGTGGCCAATAAATTTCTCCCGAACAAGTCCAAGAGTCTTGTCCCTTCCAAAATGTCCAGCGAGGCCTCCACCATGAGCCTCATCAATAATGGCTTACCTTAGCGAGCAATTTGGAATACACAATCATTTATCTTTGAAGAGAAAACCATCATGAATTAAAAAAAAATTGAATGGAGCCTTCAAGCACTCGGTCCAAATGGGAAAAAAGTAAGGATCATCCTTGTAGATATCCTTGATCACTTCGAAACCGACAACCTTTAATTGCAATGTAGATAATATCGCGTACCGTCGACTTAGAGCATCAGCGACTCGGTTGAGAACTCCAAATTTATGCATGATGACAAAGTTGAAGGCTTGAAGAAATTCGACCCACTTTGCATGGCGAGCATTCTGTTGGGTGTTCAAGTACTGCTAGTAATACGAATTTAAACATTCGGATTAATAGTTTTGGTGTTGACATAACTGACTAAACTTGAGAAACCAGAGAGATCACTTTAAGGAATAAAACGGTGCACTCATGTGACCGGTATTGACTAAGCATGAGGATTTCTACTGCATACTGATTAAGAATATCGGTCACGGGCAAGACTTCAAAGAGAACGTCATGATATACTGAACCGGATGCAATATAAATGGAACACTCGAGACAAGATCTTATTGAGACAAAAAGGAAATTTCAGGCATTCAATGCAAAGCTGCAAGTCGAGAGTGAAGCAGAGGTCAACTAGCAAAAACAAGGAATAAAGCAAAGTGACAGGATAAACTGCTGCATAAACCGAACAGACCCATTTTGGGAAAGTCAATTAATGCACTGATCAGAGTGAAAAGTTTATCTCACAACGGTTTGAATTTCAAACCTCAAGCATAAAAGGAGAGATACAAGTTGAAGACAGACACTTCACGAATTTACAACTCTGAAAAATCTCATCCTCCGAGCAATCATCGAACAGTCTCAAGCACTGTGAAAGAGCGAAAAAGCACGAGTGAAGTCAAAGACAAAACTGTTCTTGTTTATGTTCTTTATTTCCAACGGACTGTAAAAAGCTGTTGAAGTAGGTGGATTGTTGTAAACGACTGCCTAGGTGATTCACTAGATTAGAGCTGACTTCAGCTGGGTAGGTTGTACTAAGTTGTATAACTGAAGATCTAGTGAACCTTCCTTGCGAGGAAGAAGGGGAGACGTAGGAGATTTTAACTCCGAACTTCCAGAAACAAACTTGTCTCTCTCACACACACGTATTCCTTTTTCACATCGGTTACAATCAGTCAGTATCACATTCCGCACTTATACTGACCGGTCATTGATTGAACACTTGTCACTTCACAGACAAACCGAAAAAGAGACAAGCGTTTATTCACCCCCTCTAAACGCGTAAACCGATCCTAACAAGTGGTATCAGAGAGGGTCTGTTCAATCATCAACCGATAAAAATGAATACATCAAGCAAGTTGCCGATGTTCACCCGGGAAAACTTCATGGAATGAAAAGTTCGTATGATGACTCACCTAGCGGCCCAGAACGAAGATATGTGAGACGTCATTACAGATGGACCTCCAGAGCTGAAAAAAGTTAACCCACTACATGCACAAGATAATACACAGCCGCAAATGATTGCGAAGGTAAAAAGTGAATGGACAAAGATTGACAAGAAACTGATGAATCTGGATAACGTTGCCAAGGACATTCTGTTCAAGACACCGAATACCAGAACATTCAGGCAAGTGATGCTGTGCAAAACCGCAAAGGAGGTTTGGACAAAACTTTGTCAAATCTATGAAGGAAATGAGTCTACGAGGGAAAACAAACTCATCGTCGCCATACAGAAGTACCACAGCGCAAAAATGAAACCGGGAGAATCGATGACCTATTTTGAGGGCAGATTCATGAACATCATCAACGATCTCACAGCTCTTGGAAGGACGTTGGAAAACCGAGATGTTGCCATCAAAGTCATGAAGGCTCTTCCTCGTGAGTGGGATGTAAAGACCATGGCCATGAGAGAATCAAAGGATCTCAGCAAGATGCAAGTTCATGATCATTTGCTGACCTCAAGGCCTATGAGTTTGAACTACAAACAAGAATGGAAGAAGCAGTTATAGAACAACCGGTCAAGGCACTCGTAGCCCCTGAAGCCTCAACATAAAAAACATCTGAGGAACTAACCGATGAAGTCATGTCACTTTTCGTAAAGAGATTCGGAAAGTTCATGAAGAAATACTTCGGAAGGTAAGAACTTTTCTAAAAACAAAACCGAAAGATCTGATGTTTCCTGTTTTAAATGTGGCAGGAAAGGGCGTTACGCGATTGACTGCCGAGCTTCAAAGAAAGAGAAGGAGAAAGCTGGTGCCAAGTCGAAGAAGTATCAAAAGGCACTGGTGGCCAGAAGTGGAAAAACCTGGGATGATACTGACTCTGAAGAATCAGACAGCGATGAATCAGATACCGGCAGCGACCAGGAATCTCATGACTGTCTTATGGCCAACGTGATCGACGATGAGGTATGTGATTCTGCCTCAGATGATTTTACAAAGGAAGAGCTACTTCAAGCTCTTCAAGAAATGTTTGATGAATATCAGAAGCTATCTGCTAGAATTAAGCAGAAAGACAAAATCACACCGGTAGAACAAACCGATAGTGATTTCAGTAAAACAAGGGATTTGACTGAGGAAGTTAGGGAACTTAGGAACGAGATAGAGCAGTTAAGGTCTGAAAACTCTAAGTTAAATACTATAGTGAAAACCTGGAACCAGTCTAAGAAGGCAGTAGAAAACCTCCAGAGCAACCTGAAAGATAACAATGATAGGACCGGACTAGGGTTTAAGAATACCGGATCAGGTGAATCTTCACGCAAGCAAAAGAATACCGGTTGGGTCAAGTTTGTCTCAGCTAGCTCTTCGCAAGCTAATAATCAGGCAACATATCTAACTCCCCAATCAGGTTAGAAAAAGGATATCAACCTGATAAGAGACCGTCAAAATCCCTCTCGAAATAGACCAATGTCTAACAGGCATGAACATAGGGGGAATCAGGTGTATGACTATGGACACAAAAACTGGGGTTGACAACACCAGAGACCTAGATTTGGAATGACTAGGCCTAGAAACATTAAATATCTTATAGACCCACGAATTGGTCGGACTGTCAAGGTCTTTCAGATCTGGGTTCCTAAGAATCTAATCAATTCCGGACCCAAGTAAAACTGGTATATATATTTATTCTTTTCAGGAGTACATCGAGGAGCTAAACCGGTCAGTATGGTACCTGGACAGTGGATGCTGTCAACACATGACAGGACGGAGGACTGCTGAAGGAGCTTAGAGCACATACCGGACCAACAATTACCTTTGGAGATAACGGTAAAGCTAAAACAATAGGGAAGGGATTGATTACTCACAGAAACCTTACCCTAAAGGATGTACATCTAGTACAAAACCTTCATTATAACTTAATCAGTGTGAGTCAGCTGTGCAGAAATAACTTCCTGATAACCTTCGAGAAAGATAAATGTTTTGTCAAAGACAAAACAAAACGCATACTAATAACCGATCATAGAGCCAGGGGTACATATAGAGTCCAGTGGGGAGATCAATCAGTATCCACTCAAACTTGTCTTATAGCTCATAACTCCAAAAGTTGGTTGTGGCACAAACGCCTCAGTCACCTAAACTTTAAGACTATTTCAGCTCTTAGGGAAAACAACCTTGTTAGAGGTCTACCCAATCTATTTTTCAAAAGATAAACATTGTACTGCGTGTCAGTTAGGCCAACAAATTAGGTCAACTTTTAAAAGTAAAGGTAATACAGATTCAAACAGGTGTCTTGATTTACTTCACATGGATCTATATGGACCCATAACAGTGGTCAGTCTTGGTGTGCTAAATACACCCTCGTAGTTGTAAATGACTTCTCTAGGTTTACTTGGGTTGTATTTTTAAAATCCAAAGACCAAACTCCAGTCAGCTTAATAAAGCTTTTCAAAAGAATAGAAAATGAACAAAATGGTAACATAAACCGGATCCGTAGTGACCGAGGTACTGAATTTGTGAATATTACGCTAACCGAATTTCTTGAGAACCATGGTATACGCCATGAGTTATCTGCTGCTAGGACACCACAGCAGAATGGAGTCGCTGAAAGGAGAAATAGAACTGTCAAGGAAGCAGCCAGAACAATGTTGGCAGATGCAGTTCTCATAAGTTCTGGGCAGAAGCCATCAACACAGCTTGCTATACACAGAACCGGTCCATGATTTGCAAGAAACAGGGAAGAACACCATACGAAGTATGGACCGGCAATATTCCCTCAATCGGCTACTTCAAGACCTTTGGGAGCAAGTGTTTCATTCACAACAATGGGAAAAATCAACTCTCAGCCTCCGACACAAGGGCAGAAAAAGGAATATTTTGTGGTTACTCTTCAGTCAGCAAAGCCTACTGGGTCTTCAACACTAAAACCCTATCCATTAAAGAATCAGCATATGTAGTATTTGAAGAATCAGAAACTGATGATCAGACTCCCAGTAACATCAACCGCCTGAGCAGTCAGCTGGAAAGTTCACACCTTGAAAACAAAAGTGATGAAGAACCGGATCAACCAGTCTTAGAACTCACTGAGATACCTATTGCAGTAGAAACTGGTGCTCAAACCGTGACCACTGAAAATACCGGTGGAACCAATCAGTCCATACAATACTGGCCATGAAGCCGTCCCAGAAAACGAAACCTATACCAGTACTCAAGAGATACCGGATGAATCAGCTGAGGGGGAACGCATCAAATGGAATCGTACGAAGCTGAATCACCCCAGCAACTAATCATAGGAGATCCTGCTGCACCTATGAAAACTAGGCGACAGACAAACCCAAACCTATTCAGTCATGCGTTCATATCACAGATTCAACCAACAAAGGTCGATGAAGCTCTCAGGGATGACAACTGGATAGAAGCTATGCAAGAAGATCTGAATCAGTTTGAGCGAAATCAAGTTTGGACTCTTGTTCCTAGGCCAACTCAAACTATAATCGGTACAAAATATTCAAGAACAAGCTCAATGAGGATGGACTTGTTACTAGAAATAAAGCAAGGCTGGTCGCTCAAGGGTGCAGACAAGAAGAAGGAATCGACTATGATGAGACATTCGCACCGGTAGCGAAACTTGTGGCTATACGGATTTTCTTGGCATACGCAGCTCACAAGGACTTCAGAGTATTTCAAATGGATGTCAAGAGTGCATTTCTGAAGGGTACAATTTCTGAGGAAATGTACGTTTCTCAACCACCCGGTTTCGAAAGCCATGAGTATCCTGATCATGTCTACTGGTTGAAGAAAGCTCTCTATGGACTGAAGCAAGCCCCAAGAGCTTGGTACGAAACGCTATCAAAGTTCTTAACTGATCACCAGTTCACAATCGGAAGTGTTGATAAAACATTATTCAGATTCACAAAGGGCGAGCATCTACTGATTGTTCAGATCTATGTTGATGACATCATTTTTGAGTCAACTGATCCCAAGTTGTGTAAGCGGTTTTCTAAAATGATGCAAGATCAGTTTGAGATGAGTATGATGGGTGAACTTACATTCTTTTTGGGACTACAAGTAAGGTAAATAGAGCAGGGCATATTCATAAATCAAGCCAAGTATACAAAGGAGTTGCTCAAAAAGTTCGGTATGGAAATTTGTTCTCGAGCCACAACTCGTAGAGCTCATCAATCAGACTCGACGAGGATGAAAATGGAGCCTGAAGTCACCAAATACAGGGGGCTGATCGGATCACTACTATATCTTACTGCCAGCAGACCGGATGTTATGTACATTGTCTGTCTGTGCGCTCGGTTCCAATCCGATCCAAAAGAAAGCCACTTCCCCGCATCTTGAAGAATCTCAAAGGGACCATAAACGTCGGCCTATGGTATCCCAAAGACTCAAGTTTGTCACTACATGGATATACTGATGTTGACTATGCAGGTTGCAAATCGACCGACGAAACACCAGTGGAACATGTCAGTTCCTTGGTGACCGGCTAATCTCTTGGTTTAGGAAGAAACAAACCTCCGTAGCCACATCCACAGCTGAAGCAGAGTACTTGGCGGCTGGAAGTTGTTGCTCACAGATCCTATGGATACAGCATTAACTGGAGGATTATGGGATCAAAGAAACTGATACCCCAATATTCTGTGACAACACAAGTGCAATTGCCATCACACAGAATCCGGTATTTCATTCAAGGACGAGGCACATTGAGATAAGACATCACTTCATATGAGATCATGTGCTAAAGAAGAATGTGCGCCTGGAACACATCTCAATCAATCTACAAGTCGCTGACATCCTGACCAAGCCGCTATCAGAAGCTAAGTTTCTTTTCCTTCGAAATGCTTTAGGTTTATTAGACTTACCCTAAGAAACCAAAGCATAGAGTCAGGGGGAACATTGTTATATCAAAACAATTGATATGACTGGTTACCTAGACACTACAACAAGTGCGAATTGATGATCGTCGTGAGCCTTTCCCATTTTCAAAACAGTCACTTTCTTCTAACTGGTCAAAATTCATAATACCTATCAGTTTCAACCAAAACTTATCCTCATCAAAAATATACTTATAAAAACGCAAATTTTCATTTTTCTCTCAAACCGGTTTGCTTCCTTTTTTCCTAAAACCGGAAATCCTTTTCAAAAAACGGTATTGATACCGAAATATTGCCTTGACCACTGACTGACCGAAATCGTTCTTATTTAATATACGTCATCAATTGCACACATTTTGTCATAGCACTTTTGCAGGAACACTGACAACAGGTACTGTACTACACGGCAGAGATATGATACTGCAGTCTATGAGAGAGGAAAGCTAAGCGACAAGAAGTCTTATGCATTTAATGCAAAGACACGCTTTATCCCGCTAAAAGACTTAGTCTTTAAGATCAATTGAAGAAATTTCATCATTATCTTTACCTCATGATCGACACGTGGTGTGTGAATGAAAAGTGCGACAAGTAATAATTAAAACGAATACTAAATTACTGTCACCGACGTGCGATAGGCAGTGGACCTATCGTTTGTAGTGTAGTAAAGCGAGTAAACGAGTATCGAACACGAGGAATAAATCAAGTACTAGTAATAACCTATCGACTCGATATTTAGCCTAAATAAAATGTGCCGGTGGTGTTACGGACTATCCTAACAGATTATTCCTAAATCAAAGAGAGACTAAAAGAATACGCCTAAACTGGTGAAAACTTTCAGATAATAGAGATGTGCTCGGGATTCGAATCCCGCTAGGTACTCTCGGTTAAGACAATGAATTCTCGCTCCTACGTGATTCTGACTAGATCGCAGTAATTTCCTACCCGCTCACGAGTTTGCTGTCGCCCTAAACGCTCGCGGGAATCTAAGGTTCAGTAATTACTAAAGGCGAGGATCGAGTATTTGCTTTCGCCCTATACTCGAATCCTATCTTCTATGAACGGCCTAAACGTTTCTTAGCTGTCGCCCTAAACGTTTATCCACACGATCACTTCAACACATAGACATATTAAAGCGACGAATCATATTCATAGAACGATAAATAGTCAAAAACACGAAGTCACGATGATATACGTCTTAACTACAAAATATCCTAGCGTTCATCTAATCCCAAACACAAACGGGATTTAGCTACGCATAATTGACGGGAAAACAACGAAAGAAATAAGAAACGAAGAAGAAGAATTCATGATCTTGAATACTGATGATCTGGGATGGTGGCACAGATGAATCTTCGTTCTGCGTTTAATTTGGTGTGATTGCGTCGTTGATCCGTCTCTCGCGCTTCTCCAATGAAATTCTGCGTTTCTGGCGTCTGTAATTCGTCTCTTATGAGTTAGGGTTGATATCTGGTGAGTTGTCCCCCTTTCTGGGTCGAATTTGGGCTTTTTATAGTGAAATTCGACACTGTCACGGCCTGGGACAAGATAGGTCACGGCCGTGACACTTTCTGGGCGAAAATTGAGCTCACTGCCGCTCGTCACGGCCTGGTGCAGTAGCGTCACGGCCGTGACCGTCTCAACAGCTTTGCGGCAGTTTCGTATTTCTCTCGGATGGAGGGGTAAACGCTGTCCGATTGACCTGAAATTTTAACCATAGATAGAAAACTCGCCAATCTTGATTATGACCAAAGGAATTCTCAATCCGAGGTCTGGATTGAGAGATATGAATTTTCTAATGCTGCTGCTGCTATGGGTCACGGCCTGGTGCAATAAGTGTCACGGCCGTGACACCAAGCAGTGTTCTCCTCTGGTGGACGTCACGGCCTCGTGCATGGACTGTCACGGCCGTGACAGAGGGCAGTATTCGTCCTTTTTGCTCCGTTTTGCCTCGTTTTCGCTCCTTTTCGCTCGAAACTCGTCCTAAGCTCCTTCAATATCAAAATGAGTGTAAATATGTCGAATAAATGCATAAATTGATTGCTAAAGCTCTATATACCCCAAATAAATACTACGATAAACGTATCGAAATACGTTTATCAAACCTCCCCACACTTAAGCATTTGCTTGTCCTCAAGTAAATTAGAAGTAAGATTAGGCATCACATCAAGATAACGACACGATTATTCGCAATTTATCATCAAAGCTAGAAAGCACAAAAGGAATCAAGCAAACAATCACGGATGTTACACTAATGACTTGCACTTGTCGACCTAAACTTCCTTTGCACTGCTAATCGAGACTCATACCTCACAAGGATTCGCTCAAGTCGTTCAATGTATAGGCTAAATTTATAGTGAATCACTCAAATTCGTGCGCTAGTCTAACCCCTGCCATAGGCTTGCAGGCTAATCGCATATTTACTATTTAAAGTGGCAAGCATAAATCTGAGGGTCTTTTCGGGAGAATATGGATCAAATAGTCATAAAATGGTACGCATATCCAATGAACATGCAATCTTTAAGCTAGGGTACGTAAGCGAAAAATTTCGAAGAACATAGCATGATCGAACAGAAAATCACACGTCCCAGCACAGGATTCAACATTCTTGCCCCGAAATCCTAGACTTTTCTGCCCGACCCCTGTCAACTCAGTTCTCTTTCATTTTCTGCCCTTTCCCCTTAATTACGCTCTAGTGCACTACCCTTATTCCCTCAAAACATCAAGGTTCGGCTTTTGTCGCAAAGAATACATCGTCACAGCGAATGCCGTGTACCTAGGGATACTTATTACCAAAACCTATATCTTGCCAAAAGGTTTATGGGTATGCTTATGAAAAGGGATCAGGTCATTTCAGAAAACGGTCAAATCAGGGGCGAGTCATTTCACAAATAACAAAGAAGAACACCAAACCATACACTGAACAGTAACTCTCAAGTTCGACTTCTGCTCTATTCTAACGAATTCGGGTTCATATAATTTCTGGAGGCTTATATGAGTCAGGGGCATCATATGAGGTACGCAACGAATAGGCTCAGGCTCAAAGGGGCTAACTATTGGGTTAGTCATGGTGGGAAGTTTTGGCTCTGGACTTAATTCATAATGCCCTCGTCATTTCTACACTAACACACCAAAAACAGTTCAACACGCATTAGACAGGCAAGTTCTAGAGAGATATAGACTAGGCACGTCACACAACCAAGAAAAAAAAATGAGCATAAGCTCGTCAGGCTCAAACTCTCACAATGAAATGGGGTTATGTGTACGAAACTCTCAAAACAGTGCTATATCTATTCAGGCAAACATGATTCGGTCAGTCATGCATATCCTAATTGCTCACAAAGATTCATAATAATGCAGACTAACTCGAAATAAACGCCAAAACTCGTGCCAGCGTTCAAGAATTCATGCCTTTCTAACGAAAATTTTAGCTCAGAGATACGTCATAAAAAATTTAAAAATTTTCACGTAAGTTTTCAAACTAGAATCCCCTCCCCACACTTAAACCTGACGTTGTCCTCAACGTAAAAAAAATAAAAGGAAGAGAAAAAGAGTTTAAAAAGAGCGTGACTCCCCTGACAAATAGATGACGTGGTCGTGAAGTAGTCGTGACTGAACGCGTGCAGGTCGTGGATCGTGACTCATGATATCCTGACATAACTTAAAAGAAATGAAACGTAAAAAGGAACTAGACATAGATAATAAAAATAATAATATATTTCATATGCATCATAGTCATAGATAAATAAATAAAAGAAAGTACTAGATAGATAACACATGGGTTGCCTCCCAAGTAGCGCTTCGTTTACCGTCTTCAGCCGGACGTGCTTCCGTTCGCTTAGGGTGGCTGGAAGTCGAGGTACAACACCTCTTTTCCGATTACGTCTCCCTCGCCTACATCCATACTTTGGAGGTGTCGCCTTTCGCCGGGCAGCGATTTCAACTCTAGTGACGTTCGCTCCTCGACTGGGCTCTTGTTCTTAACTTCTTCGCTGCTCCCGTCGATGGCTATGATGGGTTCGTCGATCTCCTCCCCACACTTATCGATTGCCATAATCGTGTGTCTATCATGCTCACTGACCTGTGACAAACCTTGCACGGGAAAGAGAAAATCGCGCTCAAAGACATCTAAAAAATAGCATTTATCATCTTGCTCGTTGCTCTTTTTCATCGAATCAGCCATATTGAATGTAACTTTTTCACCATCTACTGTCAATGTTAATGTTCCATTCCTAACATCTATCATGGTCTCGCCTGTAGCTAAGAATGGTCTACCTAGAATTAATGGAACATTTTCATGCTCGTCCATATCTAAGATCACAAAATCAGCAGGGATAACGAACTTATCGACCTTAACTAGAACATCCTCAATAACACCTAGAGGGTATTTTAACGATCTATCGGCCAGTTGAATACTCATTCTAGTGGGTCGTGGTTCACCTAATTCTAAACGCTTAAACATGGAGTACGGCATTAAATTTATACTAGCACCTAGATCAGCTAAAGCATGCTCAACAACTAAATCACCTATCAAACAAGGAATAGTAAAACTCCCTGGGTCCTTGAGCTTTTTCGGTATCTTGCTCTGGAGTATCGCTGAGCACTCTCCTCGTAGGTATACCGTGGAGACGTGTTCGAGCTTTCGTCGGTTCGTCAGCAAGTCCATCAGGAACTTAACGAAACTGAGCATCTGCACAATAGCTTCAATAAACGGTAAGTTAATATGTAATTCTTTGCACATACCCATAAATCTGCCAATTAGCGCCTCGTCTTTGTCCTTCTTCAACCGTGCTGGATAGGGAATCTTCGGCTGGTACGGCATCACTGGTGGCCGCTCATTCTCCCTCGCTTTTTCTATTTCGGGTGCAGTCTCCTCCTTTTTAGGTTGAACCTTCTCTTTTTCAGGTGCAGCTCCTCTCAACCGAGCTGGGTACGGGATCTTTGGTTGATACGGCTTCACGAATGGTCGCGTCTTTCTCTCGTTATCCTTGACCTTCTCGACTCCGTCGCCCTTGCTTTCCTCCATTTCTGGCTCGTCGTGGCCCTCGAAATCGACTTCCTCCTTTAAATTCTGCTTGGTGGGAGCTTCTTGTAATCCTCTCCCGCTCCTCAGGGTTACCGCATTGCAATACTTCTTGGGGTTTGTCTCGGTGTAGCTCGGGAGTGATCCTTGATTTCGCCCCGCCATTTGCTTTGCTAATTTCCCCACTTGCTGCTCCAACCTCTTGATCGAGGCATCTGTATTCTGAGCACGCAAGTCGTTTGCCTCCATGTACTCCTCCATCTTCATCATTCGGCTTTCGTGGGCTGCGGTGGCGCTACTGAAATTCGTGAGAAGTGCCTTCATCATGTCCTTCATCTCCCTCATGTCGTCGGATCCTCCTGCGGGCGCGTTCTGGTACTGTCGTGGTGGCCCATTTTGGAATCCGGACGGTCGGGGCTGAAATCCTGGCGGTCCTTGGACCTGATGGTTCTGATTCCCGTACGCCAGGTTTGGATGTGCCCGAGGCTGGAAGCTTCGCGGGCCACCTTGGTAATTGCCCATATAGTCTACGTGCTCCAGCGGCTGCCCAAGTTGGCATTCTGATATCTCGTGGGCAGCGCCACAAATTTCGCACAATGGCACGTAAGACGTGTGCTGCGTCGGTGCGATGGTGGCCACGGCGTTCACGGGCTGAGTTTGCCCGGACTTGGGAAGTAATGCGCCAATCACCGTCTGCAACTGGGAGTTCGTCGAGGCGATTTGTTGCTGAAGTGCCTCGATTTTAGCGTTAGTGGCCGTCTCCTCGCTCACTCCGAACACACCGGGTGTCTTCATCCTGGTATTGCCCCTCATGAAGCTGTTCCTCGAGTAGTCCTCGATCAGATTCCAAGCGTCGGTAGCATTGAGCTTCACGAGTCCTCCTCCTGCGGCTCCGTCTAGCATATGGACAGTTTGGTCATTGAGCCCCTCGTGAAATCGGTTGATCTGGGCTGCCTTCGACATCCCGTGCTGTGGGCACCTCTTCAGTAGCGCCTTATATCGCTCCCACACCTCGTAGAGGTTTTCTGAGTCCTTCTGATGGAATAGGGAGATCTCTGTCTTTAACCTTAGCACCTTCGTCAGCGGGAAATAGTGGCCGATAAACGCGGCTCGCAGCTCCTCCCATGTAGTGATTGAGCGAGGTGGCAACATCTCCAGCCAGTCCTTCGCTCTAAACTTCAGGGAGAACGGGAATAGCATCAGCTTGATCGCATCGCCCGAGACACCATTGATCTTGATGGTGTCGGTCACCGTCAGAAAGGCCTTCAGATGGGAGTAGGGATCGTCGTCGGGATTGCCTTCAAACTGAGCCGTCTGGAAGATCATCTGAAGCCAAGAGTGCTTCAGCTCGAAATTGTTGTTCTCGATCGACGGGATGATAATTGCCGACTCAGTACCGCCTAGCGCGGCATTCTTGAGGAGATCTTGTAGTGATGGCTCCTCCTCGTGGACGGGCACTCTGTGGTCTGCCATATCTACTTCTGTATCTGGACTAAAAGAAGTCGACCCGTAAAAGAAATAACGACAATAACAGTAACTAGAAGAACAAATAACGCCAACAGTAATAAAGAAAAGAAAAAGAAAACTTCAAATAAAAATGGCTAAATTACCGAACTACGGTGTTCCTAATATCAATTTATTCCCGGCAACGGCGCCAAAAACTTGATCGACACGTGTGTGTGTGAATGAAAAGTGCGACAAGTAATAATTAAAACGAATACTAAATTACTGTCACCGACGTGCGATAGGCAGTGGACCTATCGTTTGTAGTGTAGTAAAGCGAGTAAACGAGTATCGAACACGAGGAATAAATCAAGTACTAGTAATAACCTATCGACTCGATATTTAGCCTAAATAAAATGTGCCGGTGGTGTTACGGACTATCCTAACAGATTATTCCTAAATCAAAGAGAGACTAAAAGAATACGCCTAAACTGGTGAAAACTTTCAGATAATAGAGATGTGCTCGGGATTCGAATCCCGCTAGGTACTCTCGGTTAAGACAATGAATTCTCGCTCCTACGTGATTCTGACTAGATCGCAGTAATTTCCTACCCGCTCACGAGTTTGCTGTCGCCCTAAACGCTCGCGGGAATCTAAGGTTCAGTAATTACTAAAGGCGAGGATCGAGTATTTGCTTTCGCCCTATACTCGAATCCTATCTTCTATGAACGGCCTAAACGTTTCTTAGCTGTCGCCCTAAACGTTTATCCACACGATCACTTCAACACATAGACATATTAAAGCGACGAATCATATTCATAGAACGATAAATAGTCAAAAACACGAAGTCACGATGATATATGTCTTAACTACAAAATATCCTAGCGTTCATCTAATCCCAAACACAAACGGGATTTAGCTACGCATAATTGACGGGAAAACAACGAAAGAAATAAGAAACGAAGAAGAAGAATTCATGATCTTGAATACTGATGATCTGGGATGGTGGCACAGATGAATCTTCGTTCTGCGTTTAATTTGGTGTGATTGCGTCGTTGATCCGTCTCTCGCGCTTCTCCAATGAAATTCTGCGTTTCTGGCGTCTGTAATTCGTCTCTTATGAGTTAGGGTTGATATCTGGTGAGTTGTCCCCCTTTCTGGGTCGAATTTGGGCTTTTTATAGTGAAATTCGACACTGTCACGGCCTGGGAGGTCACGGCCGTGACACTTTCTGGGCGAAAATTGAGCTCACTGCCGCTCGTCACGGCCTGGTGCAGTAGCGTCACGGCCGTGACCGTCTCAACAGCTTTGCGGCAGTTTCGTATTTCTCTCGGATGGAGGGGTAAACGCTGTCCGATTGACCTGAAATTTTAACCATAGACAGAAGACTCGCCAATCTTGATTATGACCAAAGGAATTCTCAATCCGAGGTCTGGATTGAGAGATATGAATTTTCTAATGCTGCTGCTGCTATGGGTCACGGCCTGGTGCAATAAGTGTCACGGCCGTGACACCAAGCAGTGTTCTCCTCTGGTGGACGTCACGGCCTCGTGCATGGACTGTCACGGCCGTGACAGAGGGCAGTATTCGTCCTTTTTGCTCCGTTTTGCCTCGTTTTCGCTCCTTTTCGCTCGAAACTCGTCCTAAGCTCCTTCAATATCAAATGAGTGTAAATATGTCGAATAAATGCATAAATTGATTGCTAAAGCTCTATATGCCCCAAATAAATACTACGATAAACGTATCGAAATACGTTTATCACCTCACAAGCCGAATTGTCTCCTTCTCTCCCAAATTTCTTCAAACTCTTCACAAAAACCGTACCTTATTCTCAGAACAATGGCGCAATTACACAAAGAACTCACAAGAACTGCACTTCAGATCAACTTCGACAACTGCAAAGAGACTGCCTATGAAGGGTTCCGTCCAATTTTCGAAGCCCTAATTAAAACCGACCTTCAGACCTTTCTCAACTGCTCTATAGAGTACTACCTCGATGCTCTGCACCAGTTCTTCAACACTGTCCTTATTGTGGGAGACCGTTTTCAATGTTTCATCAATGGTCACCACTTCGACATTACCGAGGAGTACTTCGCCGACCACTTCCATCTTCCCACCTCAGGAGCGACCGTCATCAATGTTCCTGATAACGTGAAGGAACCACTAAATCCCACGATGTCGCTATCAGGGACATCGTTCAAAGACTCTAATAAGAGAGTGGTCCTGAAACCAGAGTACCGACTGCTCCATGACGTGGTGGCCAAGGCAGTTTAGGGAAGGCAGGCTCGTTTGATATGCTCATGAGCGATAAGGTTCAGGCCATGGTGGCCATCTTAACTGGAATGAAGATCAACTGGTCCTCAGTGATCTTCTCTGTTTTGAAAGGAATACTGCCAGTTCGTGAAAGGCAGATCAAGAACTTTGCTCCTCAACTGTCCTTTCTCCTCAGGCACAAGGTTGCTGATGTTGGCCCGACCGAGTTGATCGGATTTGTAAACTTCGTCTCGGAGGATATCATTCGACAAATGGTGAACGGGGCCTCTCGACCAAGCAACCGGCACAACGAAAAGCTACTGAGGATATGGCTGTCACCAAGCCAACCAAGAAGCCTTCTACTGACCGTCCTACTGTGCCGACAAAGAAGAAACCCACGGGCCGGGACGAGACCGCTTCACGACCAACATCACCTGCGACAATCGAAAAGAAAGAAGCCACTGCCGAACCGGTCTCTTCAAAGCCAACCAAGAAGAAACTGGTCCTGGCGTCCTCTTCCTCCTCTGACGACACTCAGCCACTTCAAAAGGTGTTCACGAAGCCAAGGAGCCTGGCACCTAAAAAGAAGGCGAAGACCGGATCAGTCCCTCCTCAGGAACCGACTAAATCAACACAACCTCAACAGTCGGTTTCCATTGTTGCACCAACCATCACTGTCTCTCCAACCTTAGGGACAACTGGTTCGGTGATCAGGACTGCTTCACCCCAAGGCGGTGTGGTGATTCGAGAACCGGCCCGCATCGTCGTCTGACAAAGGGAAGAGCAAAGCCATCGCTGCCCCTGAAGGCCCTGAGTCTGTCGATGAATCTGCGTGGAAGCTCATCAGTGAGGAGATTGATGAGACAATCGCAGCAGATCTCCAGGCCTTTGACGACTGGCTTGACTTACGGTTCACTCCGTTCAGTCAAAAGCTCTGGAAGTCCAAGGGTTTCTCTGGACGACTCAAGCAGGCCAGACAAATTGAAGGCAAACTCATCAAGTCACTGGGCATTGAGTCTATCAAGAGCTTGGTGAATGCTCAGGAGCTGTACCGCCTCTGCCTCAAAATGGCTCAACTGCAAGACTATATTGAGCAGCGCAGGCAGAACTTCAAACCGGAAGGACGTGATGCAGTTCATGAACTTCAGATTCTCACCAGGCTGGAGGCGAAAATGCAGAGTCTGCAAGCTTACTATGCCACGGTTTGGGCGAAACTTCAGCCAGAGGTCTCTTCGTCCTCTGCTGTCGCTGCTACATCAACCGCATCGACTCCTTCTCCATCCGACAACACGCCGGTTGCCTCCACCATGACTACAGCTTTAGTCATCGTGCCACTGCCTTCATCCTCAGCCACAGCCGACGATTCCTCTCTCCAACTGGTAACCAGACCACTTTCAACATCAGAACCGATTTCTTCAATACCAGCTCTATCGTCTCTATCTGGTGGACAGTTGTTTTTCCGCCAACCCATCCCAAGGTTCTCCAGACCATCATCGGTACCTTGGCAGATACCGACTCAGATTTCATTTTGTTTTGTGCCGCCCCAGGCACCCCTTCACATGCCGGATCTTCCTCAATCACCCCTACTTCTCACCCTTGACGGTGAAACAACGATGGAAGATACGTCACCATCATCTCCTCTTACTGCTGAGAATGTCCGAGCCATCTCAGTCAATGTGGCAGACCCCCAACCGGAGGAGGTCCAATTTGGTATGTCCGAGCCATCTCAAGAAACTGGTACCGCGTCTAACACAGCAACGAGACAAAGGATTTCAGTATCCGCTATCGCGACTGAGTCCACTGTTGTCTTCACTAATCCGCGGCCGGTACAAGCTCAGACTCCAGCTCCTTCACAGTCTTCTCAGCAACCGAGTGGATCTCCTTTAATCACACCGGTCCTAGTTGATATCATGAGCTCGACAAGGGAGGTCTCGCTGGTCAGACAGACTTACCGTGCAATGTCTGTTCTCAGCAAGACTTTTACTAGTGACCGGCAGAATACTAACGAGAGGTTCCATGCCCTCAAGGAGACTCTTATTAGTGACCGTCAGAACACTAATGAGAGGTTCCATGCCATCAAGGAAGATATCACCTGTTTACGTTCGGACGTCTGTGCAGATCTGGAGGTCAGCAAAGCTCAGTTGACTACTCTGACTCGACTGATCACCCCGGATATTGCCAGAAAGGGGGAAGGTACTAACAGCAGAAACCAGCAGCCTCCTAGCTCTAGCTCATCTGAGCCTCAGGAGTTTCTATCAAAACTGTATGTCAAAACCAGTGATCCAAAACGAGCAGCAATTAAAGCTGCACTTATACCGGACGAAGCCTTGAAGGGACAGACTTCGGCTATACCAGTCAGCAAAACAGGTCCAGTTGAAGTGTAGTACGATGGCAGTAGTTTACGGCATCTGGCCTGCAATCTTACAACAGAGCAGCTGGCTGATCTTACGAGACTGCATGACATGAAGAACCATGCGTACAAAAGATGATGCCAAGCTAAAGGAGGTAGAACGGATATTTAAGAGCAAGGGAATCGAATAGTTGTAGTTTGTATCAACTTCTCTTTGATATAAATGAAAACTGGTTTTCTGCTGCTAAGTTTTGTCAATCACCAAAAAGGGGAAATTTGCTAGTAATACGAATTTAAACATTCGGATTAATAGTTTTGGTGTTGACATAACTGAGTAAACTTGAGAAACCGGAGAGATCACCTTAAGCAATAAAACAGTGCACTCATGTGATCGGTATTGACTAAGCATGAGGAATTCTACTGCATACTGATTAAGAATACCGGTCACAGGCAAGACTTCAAAGAGAACGTCATGATATACTGAACCGGACGCAATATAAATGGAACACTCGAGACAAGAGCTTATTGAGACAAAAAGGAAATTTCAGGCATCCAATGCAAAGCTGCAAGTCGAGAGTGAAGCAGAGGTCAACTAGCACAAACAAGGAATAAAGCAAAGTGACGGGATAAACTGCTGCATAAACCGGACAGACCTATTTTGGCAAAGTCAATTAATGCACTGATCAGAGTGAAGAGTTTATCTCACAACGGTTTGAATTTCAAACCTTAAGCATAAAAAGAGAGATACAAGTTGAAGACAGACACTTCACGAATTTACAACTCTGAAAAATCTCATCCTCCGTGCAATCATCAAACAGTCTCAAGCACTGTGAAAGAGCGAAAAAGCGCGAGTGAATTCAAAGACAAAACTGTTCTTGTTTATGTTCTTTATTTCCAACGGACTGTAAAAAGCTGTTGAAGTAGGTGGATTGTTGTAAACGACTGCCTAGGTGATTCACTAGATTAGAGCTGACTTCAGCTGGGTAGGTTGTACTAAGTTGTATAACTGAAGATCTAGTGAACCTTCCTTGCGAGGAAGAAGGGAGACGTAGGAGATCTTAACTCCGAACTTCCAGAAACAAACCTGTCTCACACACACACAAGTATTCCTTTTTCACATCGGTTACAATCAGTCAGTATCACATTCCGCACTTATACTGACCGGTCATTGATTGAACACTTGTCACTTCACAGACAAACCGAAAAACAGACAAGCGTTTATTCACCCCCTCTAAACGCGTCAACCGATCCTAACAAGTACTTCAAAGCCTCATGATCTGAAAAGAGCACAAATTCCTTATGAACGAGGTAATGCTGCCAATGATCCAAAGCTCGAACGATGGCAAAGAACTCCTTGTCGTAGGTGGAATAATTTCGGCGAGGATGATTCAACATCTCACTAACGAACGCAATTGGCCTCCCTTCTTGGCTAATAGCTCCACCAATTCCTACGTTGAAAGCATCCAATCTACCTCGAAAACTTTATCGAAATCCAGGAATTGTAAGACGGGAGCTTCAGACATCTTTTCCTTAAGAAGTTCGAAGCTTCTTTGGGCCTCTTCACTCCATTTGTAGCTACCGCCCTTCAAACATTCAGTTATCGGCGCTATAATGATGCTGAATTTTTGACGAATCTCCGATAAAATGAAGCTAGGCCATGAAAACTTCGAGTCTCGTGGACCGTCTTTGGAATGGGCCAACTCAAGAATAGCTTTAACCTTTGTCTCGCCCACCTTGATGCCCTCCGAAGAAATGACATAGCCTAAAAAGATAAGACTGGAGCTGAAGAAATGGCACTTCTTCAAGTTGACGTATAAGCGTTCCTTCCTTAGTACCTCAAATACTTGTCGAAGATGTTCCAAATGTTCATCCAGGCTGGAACTGTACACGAGGGTATCAACAAAGTAGACGACAACAAATTTCCCAACAAATGGCTTAAAGACGTGATTCATGAGCCGCATAAAAGTAGAAGGAGCGTTAGAAAGGCCAAAGGGCATAACCATCCACTCGTAGAGACCATCTCTTGTTTTGAATGCGGTTTTCTACTCCTCTCCCGGCCTCATTCAAACCTGATGATAGCCACTCCGCAGATCAATCTTCGAACCAATCTTGAACCGATGTAGTTGGTAAAGGAGGTCTCGAGCCGAGGGATAGGAAACCGGTACTTTACAGTGATCTATTCACCGCTCTACTATCAATGCACATGCGCCATGATCCATCTTTCTTAGGTACAAGAAGGGCTAGAACAGCACACGGGCTCTTGCTTTGTTGCACAGAACCCTTCGCCAAAAGTTCCTCGACTTGTCGTTGCAGTTCTTCATTTCCGTCGTCTACGTGCAGTTCTGCGTTGATGTCGTTTTTATATTGTGCAGGCTGATTTTCTGACGAAGTATTGGGCATTGAAGTACGAGTATGTAGGTGAGAAGAGCGTGGATCCAGAGTTTAACCGGCCCCAATTTGACGCCGTAGACTATGGGGTTCATGTCTGACTAACCATAGAGGAGTACGTTGCGACACCCCATAGTTCAAGAAATATTGCGAAAAAGACAACATGGATGTGTATCGTGCTTCTATGGCTGCTCGCATTTTACGTGAGGAGCATTCATGTATGCTTGATCTGTTTCGTTAAGTTAGTTTAATATGCTGTGAGACTGTTTGGAGGATGTGTTGTTTTGTTGGTTAACTTATTTTGAGTTGGGGAGGAGACTGTATGGAGACTGTTAGCAGTTTGTTCATGACTCAGTAATGTTAGTTTGTTGTGTAGTTCTATGAGACAGTCCTTATTTTATGCAGTACCTTATGTTTTTATATTACCGTACCTTTTCTTTTACATACAGAGTACCATAACTTGCAGGTTAACCGTACCACTACGTATATTTATACAGTACCATAAACAGTATCTGAAGAACATTGTCTTTTATATTACCATACCATATCTTTAACATACAGAGTACTAAACATGCATCTTAATCGTACCATTATGGGGTACCATAAACAAATGATACGAAGTACCTTGTCTTTTATAATTCCGTACCATATCTTCCACATACAGTGCACCATAACGCTCAGGTTAACCGTGTCATTAGTTATATATTTAGCGTACTATAAACAGAATATATGAAGTACCTTATCTGTTGTAAAGTAAGATACCTTATCTTGTACAGTAAGGTATCTTATCATTTACATCTGTAGTACCATAATTTTGAGTTTCACCGTATCACTATGTATACATATATAGTAACCTAATATGCAAGTACACCGTACCATTTGTTATACATCGAAAATAAATAGATTCCTAAGCGAACCGCGTTGTTCTTCGTGAATTTGACAATACCTAAGAACAATAAAATGACTAAAAAATTCAAACGTGTAGGACTCACCAGATTCTTCAAATTATGTTGTAAGATTAGTTCAAAGATTTAATTAACGCGTGTAAGGCCTGATACACCTATTTTATCTGAAACGTAACTAATACTCTATATTAGCGTGTTAGGGTGGTTCCGGATGAAAAACTAATTCGAACGACCTCGAAAAATACTAATCCAAGTATGATGTATCATATATTTAAGGGAAGCCATATCTTAGTTATCTTTGTAGGGGTATCTATCTTTTGTTTTAAGCGTACCATCTCAGACACGGTTGTAGTATCCAAAATGACATATGACATCAAATAATTTCTGACATAAAACGACATGTCAGCTTAGCTGCTTATTTGATTTAATACCTCGTATGTCATAAATTTATCCACTTATGACAGAAAAAAACGTCACAAATATTTCCAGTCATGACAGAAAACGTCAAAAATTGTCTCTTTCTTTCTCCACATCAACATCTTCTGAAATGCTTCATTTCTGACAAAATATACCCAAGTGTTAAATTCGGACTTACTTTAATTTATGCGGTACCTATTTATGAAACGATACAGTACCCTCCGTGGTATGTTTAGTGTACCATATTTGCTTATATTACTGTACTTTGTTGACACATATTGTAATACCCGAGTCCCGTAAGTAAGCCGGCCAATAAATTTGCATACATGTTATATGACTTACGTGACTGCATAAGACATGCTTTACGATTTTATGTGTTAACATTATTTCAAATTAGGTGCTATTAGGGTTACTAACCAAGTAGAAGAATTAAGTAAATTTAGATTGGTTATTGATTTTAGGGTTTCTGGTACATGACATGCTAACCTAAAAAATTTAATGTAGTATAATTAAGTGCTAATACCATATTTTGAGGAACATGAATTAGTAAGATAGGGTTTCAAAAAGGAATAAAAGTTGAATAACTAAGTGTCGAAATATTAGCATTATTAAGTATCTCAATATTTTAGGGTTTCGAAATCTTGGAAACTCAAAACCTATAAAGCTCGAGATTTATAAAGTCTGAAATCATTGAATTCGAAATCATTAAATCTCGAGGTCATAGAATGTTGGGAAGATGATGATTTCGAAAGAAAAATTTCAGCAACTAAGATTTTTAGAACTTCAAACTACAACTCGATAACTTAATTATAAAGTAAAGAATGTTAATAATAAAATAAAGGTTGTTGGAGAGAAATCTCGAAAGCTTAGGTATAAGAGAAGATTAAAGTAACAATAAAATAAGAATATTACTTGTTAAAGGATAAGTATTGATAAATCCTCAATGTCATTTACTTAGCCCCACACGCTAACTATGGAACAAAAGAACAACAAAGCTACTTATAAAACCAAAGAAACTTCCGAAAAGCAGAACTCACTAAACAAACCCTTGCAAACTCAAAAAGGAGAAAGTGAGCAGAAGAACTTCAAAGACAAATTAAACCAAAGCTATGAAAGGGTATAATTTCTTATCTTGAGCTCATGTTTTTATTTGTAATTATAGTATGTTTTAAGTACTGATATGCATCAAAGTCGTAGGAATTCTTGTTATTTAGGTTATAGACTTTGAAGTTTAAGTATACTTAGAAATTCAAATGATATTCATACTGTTCTTAAGAAATAAGTGTTTTAATCGAAGGTTTAGAGGATTTTGTATAAAAAGAACGTTTTTGATAAGATATAATGTGCAAGTGCTGATTTCGAAACCCTAGCTATGTTAAAAGGGAAATGTCGAAATCAATTATGAGAAGAAGAAAATTTTCGAAACCAAGTTCGAAAGGAATTTCGAACTGATCATTTCAAAATTCAGTTTCGAAATTCTTAAGAATATCGAAACATATTGCGAAACATCTTGAGAACTTATAATCATATCGAGAATTAAGTAGTGTCGAAATCTTTGCATATGCCGAGATCCTTGTCAAAATACCAAGATATATCACGAAATCTTAGTGGGTAATGTCGAGTCTATGTAGGTATAAGAACTCGAAATTTTTATGTAATATCGAGATGTATCATGAACAATGTCGAGATTTATTCCAAGATAACATATCGAGATCTATTATTGAGAGAAACCTCGAAATCCTACAATTGAAACCCGACATTCATTTTAGAAACAACTTCGAAATGCATCTTGAAAACATACGTATCTTTCTAGAATACCGAGATTCATGTTACAATTTATCTCGAGAAATATATCGAGATCCATATTGAAATACATTTCGAGATTTTACATATCAATTAACAAACCTCGAGATGATGTATTGTTCAAATATCGAAATTATACTCAAAACCCATGTCGAGATTTTATGTGTAATATCGAAATCTATGTCAAACTTATGTGTATATGATGTCGAGATTTTTAGTTCATAGTGGCATATATATATATATATATATCGAGATCTATCTCTAAAATAATGTTTCTCTGTTTAGGTTAAGTTCTAAATTTTAGGGTTTCGAAATTTATAAAAGTCGAAACTAGAATTTTCTAAATTAAGCCACTTTCGTAAAATTATAATTAAACTAACAAACCGTAATTTTATATGTTTCTATACTTAGGTTTCGAAGGTTAGCGACATACCGTACGATAAATTTAATAGCTAAGGATACCAGGTAAGTGGGAATTTCAACTACAACACATAATTTATTTGTATGTACTTGAATTACGTGACTATGTGCTTGGATGTTTATATTATTACGTGAATTATTTGACATGCTTCTGATATTAATTCACATTGCATATTCATGTGCATGCATGGGACATTTGGGGTTTACGTGAGATGAGCATGCACGGTATTTACCGCCTGAGGGCGAATGATATTAGCCGATATAGGCATTTGATGTCGACTCGTACTTGAGTTAGGGCTACTTCTATGGCACCATGACGGCGTGGTGCGTCGTCGATTATATTATATATCTATTTGGGCTTCTGCCCTGTTTATTTTATTTGGGCTAATGCCCTGATAGCGGAGGGATGCGACCTGGAGGGTGCGACCCGGGAAGGAGCGACCTAGGGGGAAACCCTAGCGTAGGCTAACCAGCGTAGGCTACCAGCGTGGGCTACCGCACGACAGAGGGGATGACCTGGGAGGGTGCGACCTAGGGAAACCTAGCGTAGGCTACCCAGCGTAGGTCGCTGTCACGTTTATCCGTGTTGGATTAGAGCTCTTTATGGTGCATAGTAAGTTAGTCGGGGGCCCTGAGAGATATGAGATTGAGTTTGATTTACGAGGTGTGAGATGCATTGGCGCGGATGCCTTTGCGAGGTTTTCACGTTCACGACATTGCATATTCCTACTTGCTGAGCTTTATAGCTCACCCCTTACTTTATGTGTTGTAGGTGCACGCAACCAAGGTACGTGATCGCTTTTAATGGCAAGGCTTAACTGTTGAAGCTTCCAGCGACTTTTGGGGGTGGTGTGTACATATGCGACCTGTGTGGCCGGGCGTTAGAGTTTTCTTTTGCTGCGCACTTATACACTTCCCATGTATATAGGGTTGGAGCGATATTTTGAGCATGTATAGAATGAATTCCTTTATATAAAAGGAAAGATTTAATACGTGTTTTCGCGTATTGTTTACTTTATATTATAATTAGTCACGTAAGATAACGTTAGAAAGGTTAGTATATGGCGGGGCGCCACACATATCACAATACCTTTTTGGCTTATATTACAGTACCTTGTTGGCTTATAATACAGTACTTTGTCGGCATATATGCCCAGTCTCTTTGTTCTCATATATTACATTAATAAACTGGCATATATTATAGTACCATGCTGGCATATATTACATGGAAAATATTGGAATATATTACAGTGTCATGTTGGCATAAATTACGTTAGGCATATATTACAGAAGAGCATAAAAAATATTATGGGATAAAAACAGTGCCAAAATACATGGAAAATACGGACGCTACGTCGATACAGCTTCTGTACATGTACGACGATTATGTCTATCTTTCCCACATATTTTACACTTGTTGGATTTTCTATCTACTTGAGAAGGAATCCTCCGCGTCATTTGGCGACCGAGAAGAACACGGATGTCCGAGTCATGAATGAAATTCCCATCATCGGTTTGAGCTTCACATCTCGTGTCGGAATAGGGTTGATGATCGACATGTATGCCTCTCTATACTTCTGGCATCGGAAGTACGGATCACAATAATCATAAAAAGAATGTCTCATAGTCGCAATACACGCCGCTGCATGCTTACGGGGTATTCTATAGATTTACCATTCTCTGCATGAGCAGGTCCGCTGTTGGATGTCCACCGCAAATGAGCCATCTTCACCGACAACCTCAAATGCCACGTTCGAAGACTTACTCACTTTCAATGTGCGAGCAGCAATGTTGTTCTGAACAAGTTTCTTTTCTTGTTTTGGACGTAACTCGCTAACAAGAGTCAGTCCTCTCGCGTCGTTCATGCATCATCGTCATGATTTTCACACGAATAGTATCAACCATGCCCTTTACAGGCAACGCTCGTGCTTCTTTTACCCAAGATTTCCAAGACTCTGCTTGGTTGTTAATAATTCCACATATTTGCCCAACATATTGGATCTGATCTCTCAATAAAAGTCTTTGCAATGGGCGTATACGCGATGATGCTGGCGATGTGAGTCTGAAACTGAACCGAAGTAGTTGCATAAGCCGCTTTTTTTAAGACGGATGACCAATGTTTCTTGTTGTGCTTCGGGTTATGTTTCATTACCTGAAAAAATTAAAAACAAATTATTTGCATCGTATTCACTAATGTATTTTAAATTTTACTAAACAATTACCTCTTTCTTGAAGTTGTCAACCAAATAGCGCAAGCAATATGCATGACGACTTCCTGGAAATGATATAGAAACAGCTTTAATAATACTCGGATGCCGATCTGAGAAGATCGTCAGCTCTCTCAACTCGACTAGTAATGATGAAACATGCTCCTCAACTTAGCAAAGAACCAATCCTAATTTTCATCATTTTCAACGGTTACAACGCCAAAGGCAATCGTGAACAAGTCTTCCTTTGCATCCTTTGCGACGGCCGTAACGAGCACTCCTTTAAACTTGGTCTTAATGTGAGTACCATCAACAAATATGAGCGGCAGACATCCACGAACAAAACCTACGAGACACGCGTGGAAGCAGATAAAGAGCCGACGAAACTTGTCGTCGTGAGGGTAAACATCATACTCCGCCACGCTACCCGGGTTGGTTTCTCTAACGGCATTACAATACCACCTCAACTTATCAAACGTACCATTATCCAACCCATATATATTACGAATGACACTTTCTTTGCCTCTATACGCCTTATGGTACCCCACATGTACTCCATAGTACCTTAGAATGTCTTTAACAATGGCAACGGGACGATACGATGGCTCGTCTCGGACCCTTTCTTTCACTATGTTCCCTACCCATGGCGCGTCCGCTCGCGGATGATCACAACTTCTAAGAGTATCCGTCACTTGCACGTCTCATCCTTGCAAATGGCAATGATTTTCTTACACTCGTTCTTTGTATAGACAAAGTTTCTTCGGATGAAAATGGAGTAGTACTTCAAATTCATTCTAAATTCATCTGCCTCCTTAAAGATTTGTCCGTCTCCCCGAAAGCAATGATTCCGGGCATCTACTGTGTTTCTTTCAAAATCAAACTCAATAGATTCTCCATCTCACCTAAATTTACAGTTTAACAACAATAAAATAAAAGCAAACATGTTTGTGGGGGAACTTGTACCACATTCATCGGCACGTTCCACTTTCATCGGTATCATTGAAAATTTGTATCGAATAAACAGCTGATACATATTGAACACATCCGCATTTTCTTTCAATATTGAGTACAAACTTTGGAGCGGAACTTGATACTTTATTGAGTCATGCGGGGAATCGATATCCGACCACCTTCTTTGGAGGGATACGTATATATCGATAAGCGCCGTTGCTTCATTGATTAATAGTAAGGAAGACTCCCTTTTATACTCACACATTGCAAATAACGTCCCACCACCAACCGAATTTGCAGACGCCATATTTAAGATAATATGGCAATCTGTATAAATGGTACGCTGTATAGTTTATATTGGTACTGCATAACCGGACATTTTCGTACCGTAAAGACATGTTACTTGGTACGTAAGATAAATACACAAAGATACTACATAACATAAATGTCCAATCGGACTGTGTCGCATAATATATTTAGGTACGGTAAAACAACATACAATGGTACGTAACATATATAACAAATGGTACGTCGTAACAATAAGCTAAAAAAAATCCAAAATCTCCATGGATTAGCCTCAATAACTATCAAATCCTAACAGTCCACCCTTATATCGAGCTCTTGGGTCGCATTCAGCTCCCGAATTTGTGCTAAACCTTGAACAAACGCGTGATCGATTAACCAAACCCGAAGCAAAAAAAAAAAGCTTACCTGACAAAATCAAGACCCAAAATCGACAACCCAATGTTCAAGAGGGCCGTCGATCGTTGTCAGGCGCCGGCATGAGCGGAAGGAGGTGGTCGGAAAGAAGAAAAGTCGTCGACGGCGGGATGGAGCTCGATTTTTGCAGACAAAAAAACACTGAAATGAAATTGTAAATCATTTAATAAGGGTATTTTGGTAGGTGATTAGGTACCTAAGTGTAAAATTTTTATTCAAATGGGTACCTAGCTATAAAATATATCTGACAAAGGGATTAAAGTGGCTTTTTAGTTTTCTATTATGTATTTATGTGTTGATTGCCGCACAGGCAAATCCTAACAAATGGTATATTTCCTTGAACACTTTTTTATTTCTCATTCAATGACTCCGATTTGTACTAATAATTTAATTAATCATTGTTTCCTTTTATTCTGCTCAAGGTTTACATATTAGTATATTTAGCACATTCTTTGTATGTGCAATGTATCGGTTATTTTATATATTTAATTAAGTTATTTACAAAAAATATTAACTAATAATAAAATTGTAAAATACTAAAGAGAAAATTATTCTTTTTGACAGACCAAATAGCTTTTTATAACCGTACTTCACCTTTAATATAATATAACATACATAATCAATAAGATCTTTTTTATTCTTTCTACACTTTTTACTCCTTTCCTTTTCCTTTTTATACTGATCAGATCAGTATAAAAGTAGTGTCAAAATCTTTATTCCACTCATTGGACACCAATCACGATTCACGCGTCTCGCTTCTCAACTAATAAGCATGTTTTAATATTCTGGATTGCTATTCACCGCCCCATTTTTCCTAGTCACCGCCCCATTCTGGATTTCAACTTGAAAAAATAAATAAAAATTTAGCGTCGATTCCAATTTTTGGTTAATAACATTAATATAAGAATATTTATATCCTTTACGAAAAATAACTAGAAACCCTTGAAGACCCCTGATAAATAATTAAAAGTCGTACTAGTAAATAGGATCCCAATCCGACTATAATAGTCTTTAGTTTTCATTTTACATACCATCTTGATGTTAAAAGAAATTGCTTAGTCTCTGAATCTCGCTTTATGTTGCCCCGGAATGAAAAGGTTTTCATCATTGTTGCATGGAATCAGATGCAGATGCCAATATATATGTATATATTATTTACATTATTTACATAGGGCCTCAGAAAAATATGAAAAAGAAAAGTAAACAAAGCTAACCACAGACAAGCCCAGCGTTCACGAAGAAGGTTAGAACCTGAGTCAATAAATGACCGTTGGAGATCCAACTCAGACCAGACAGACAAACAAACAAATTCGTACATCCGCACTTAATTGATTACTTAAACCAAAAAGCTTTTTTTGAGCTCATCAACTAATGATTCTCACTTCCTCATAAACAACTTCAAAATCCCACCTTACAATAATACAGAATAACGCTCTGTCCAAAATGCACACATCACCTTCATCTTTATTATGTAAAGACAGACCCCCACTTGCACTAACCATTCTCCTCTCTTAGTCTCTCTAGGGAACTCCATTACCTCACCACACACTTCATTCCTACTTCGTTTTCTTTATTTTGATTTTTACCAACTAAAAGCCAACACCTTTGCAAACTCAATTACCTCACCACACACACTTCATTCCTGTTGTAATCACCATCAAACATGGCTGTTCTTTTTGTGGGCTATATTATGCTGCTGTTCCTCGCCATGGTTGGTCACTCAGGTAATAAAAAGCTTTCATCTTTTGGTGTTTCCTCTTATGGGCTGCTAAAAAGTTCGCGTTTTTATTCTTTAATTTCGATCGATGATGGAATTCTTACAGATGCACTCTACTGCCTTTGCAACGGTCAGTTTGGGGACAGTGTCCTACAAAAGAACATAGACTATGCTTGTGGGGCCGGCGCCGATTGCACGCCGATACTCCAAAACGGAGCTTGTTATAATCCGAACACCGTAAGAGATCACTGCAACTATGCCGTCAACAGTTATTACCAGAGAAGCGGCCAACTTGCGACCAGCTGTAATTTCTCAGGCACGGCCGCCGTCTCACAAACGCCGCCTACGAGTAAGTCCCCTCCGCCGCCGCCGTAAAAAACAAACTACACAGCTCTTAGTTAGTTAGCAACCCCTTCTCTAAAAAGATTGGCTTTTTTTATCTGCAGATGCTGTTTCTGGGTGTGTGTATCCGTCAAGCGCAAGGTTTGTTGTGCTTCTTCTTCTTCTTCTTCTTCTTCTTCTTCTTCTTCTTCTTCTTAGGGTTTCTTAGGGTTGCTTTGTTTTTTCTTTCCCCTGAGAAGATTAAGACGATGAAGTTAATGTCATGTCATCGGTTTATTGGGGTAATGATCCGACGGTCCGATTGAGTTGTTAGACTTTCCAAATTCATTTATTGGTTAGGGGAAATGTTAGAATCAGACCAACCCATAGTTAGGTAAATAGTCATCTGCTATCATCTCAACATCAAAGCCAAAGAATGGTTGGTGGATAGGATAAGTTTTTTTAACCTCTCTGTCTACATATGGTAGATAGTCTTTTCTTTAACGGGCAAACAGAGTAGTCTCCATCTTTCTTTATTTGGTGAAAATTACTGCGTGTATACATTTTTTTTTATTGCAGTGGCACTACGCCGGCGAATGGAGGATTATCGCCACCTGGTGGATTATCGCCACCTGGTTTTGTGGGTAATGTCCCGCCGGGCTCGACTTTCACGCCAGGCTCGGGCACACTGGGCCCCACTGGGTTCGACAATAGGGCCAATCTTCTTACAGCAGCTCATAGCAAAGTTCTTATGATCTTCTCCTTCATGTCTATGATCATAGTTTCCAACATTGTTAGCTGAAAGAAGATCTAGACGTGTTCTTGGTCTGTTTTTGAGTCTGGGAATGATTTATGTTGAGGGAAGGAGGATTTATGTTCTGTCTTCTATTCCTCTGTTTTAGATTAGCAGAGAGGCAGTAAATACTTAAGTTTCATTCGTGTACTCTGCACATTTGGATTCGCAGTTTTTTCGATGCATCTAATTTCTCAAGTCGGGTTACGGAAGAAGTCGCGTAAGTGCGACGAGAATCTCTAATCAATCAAATGCTCCATGTAAACGAACCATCATATTATCATTACAACATGGGAGAACAGCTTGAATTTATTACGATATGCTTGAGTGGGTTGTCCACGTCAGCGCCGCCCGCGTGCCTGACGAACTCGGCGGGCGAGTGAAAAGTTCCATGGCAGACGCACATTATCCCGACTTCGACTCCCTTTCCGTACTTGTAAAGTATCCCATCTACTCTTCTTCCGTGGGGCCCATCTCCCCTCGTGTAAACGCTGGGCATCTCTTCCTTGGAGCTCGTCGTGCCCGTCGGCCCTGTTCTGATCTTCGACGGGTCGACCGATTGGACGCTTGCTGGGCTCAGTTCGCCACTCAATCCTGAAACCGAGTTCCAAAACGATATCAAGAATTTCGCCTGTCTTAAAACTCAGCAACCGTTTTCGCCTTGTCTAGTTTTAGCCTAAAAGTTCATCCAAGTGATACTAACAATGCCCTCGAAACAGAATCTGCTAAAGCAGTTTTCTCTAGGGAATGTCAACTGATGATAATGCAATAAGGTAGTCTCTACATGCAAGAGAAAACTCAAAAAACAAAGTCAATTAATCACCACTTGGCAATCGATTCTTCTTGTCTACTTTAGCCTACGATTTCATCCAAGCGATCCTAACTCCTAAGTATGCCCTCAATACAGAATCTGCTAAAGCATAAGTTCTCTAGGAATATAATGTCAACTGATGATGATGCGTTTCGATTAAGGATGAACGTGCAAAACCCTCAAAAGAAAAGTCAATTAATCATGGTATTCACATCAAACAATCAAGAACTCCTTTTTTATCTTCTCTTTTACCTTGAATTGATGTACTCCCTCGATCGCTCGAGGAACTTCCACCACCTTGACTCGTTGGTAAATTAGCAGGTATAAACTGTGATGAATTCGACCTCTTAAGAGCGCCGGCCATGGCTTTTTCTCTGCCCAACTTTTCACTAGAATTCACCTCAATTTCTTTCCTTCCATCTAAACTCAAACTCCCACTTCTATTAACGCCACCAATCTCAGCCCTAAGGTTCCTCTGCTTCTCAAATCTTCTCCTTTTAGCTTCCATCCTTCTCAAAGTCTGCAGTTCTTTCCTCTTTCTCCACTCTTCCTCCGTCTCCACAGGCAAGGAGGACGTCCTCCTCAGGCAGGTGTAAGCCGCCGTCGCCGGTGGTGGTGCGGCGGAGGCGTCGTTATCATCATCCTTCAAGGCCGGCAAACAGCTGGCCACCGAAGAGGATCTCGCCAGCTTCGTCGAACTCTTGTCCACGCCGAACTTCCCACCTAAGGACAGCCCAAGATTTAGTTCGATTTCTTCATCTTCTTCTTCCTCCTCTCTTACTGGGCCGCTGCCCATGCTCTGCAGAAGATCTCTCGAGAAACTGTTTCTTGAGAGTGAAATGTCCAAGGAAAGATTCTCCATTTTCGCTGTCAATTTCTTGGTCTAATCGCCGCGTGTACCATAGAACTCGAAAACAAAACCCCTTTCTGCAAATGCTATACCTTCCACTCCTTCAATGGCGGCACAGCACACGTACGCATTGTTTACAAACATCTCGGTACGAATCACACAAGCGCAGAAGGAAATTTCCGACCTTTATAACCATATTAACTCAAAACAACTCAAAAAAAAGCTTCGATTTTTTCTTTTACTTGAAGACTCTGCAAGGGATTCAAATTCCTGAACAAATTGCGAGACTGAAAGATTAAACAATCAAGGCGACCCAAGAATTGAAAATAAAAATAAAAACTAGACCCGCCAAAATCAGACAATTCGATATAATTCAAGCAAGAAATGGATGAGGAAATGGAGTCAGCTGCTCAAAGAAAGACATCCATGTGTGGGTTAAGGTAGAAAATGCAGAAGCCGAAGAACACAAACTGGTATAGAATGATCGTTTGCGTTACAAGTTTCAACATACTGGTTATGAAGTGGTACTGCAGAAAATAAACTGGTATCTGATGATCATAAAATGGTACCGAATTATGGTTTTGTGTTACAAAATTTGAACATACTGGTGAAAGAGTAATGAAGTGGTACCTGGAAAAATGGGTCCTTAAAACTAAATTTTTTGCCAAGAGGGCCTGAATCCTAAATGATAGTTCCGTGGGGCCTGAAATGAAAATGCCCCTTAAGAAATTACATTATTTTAGTATTATAGTACACTTTTAAATATGGAGAGAGAAACTTATTAGTGGGCACGCAAATTAAGAAGTCTTTTTTAAATATAAACATGTAATTAATTTAAGGGGTCTTTACACATTAGTACCTATTTAGATAAAAACTTATAATTTAGTACCCTGTCAGGATTTATATGTAGGTACCTAACAGAATAAATTTTTGCACATAGGTACCCGATCGCCGAAAGTACACAATTAACACATTTTGGTACCCTTATCAACACATTTGGGTATCCTATATAAGAGAAAATGGTACGACGTATGTTATATTTAGGTACGCCCTATGTAACACATAGGTATGCCGTAGGTACGACGTATGCTATATTTAGGTTCCCTATCAACGTGTTATGATACGCAATATACACACACAAAGGTTCATGACTAAAGAACTGGTAAAAATTAAATTGGGTACATCTCTAGAATTTTCTGACATAGATATCTATGTGTAAAAATTTTATCTAATTGGATATTTTTCTATAGATTCACCTTAGTTTAGTTATTGGAATAACATTTTACCAAAAATGGAAATGAAAAGAATTATGTGGGACGCCCTAAATAGAAAGATGAGAAAGAAATAAGTGGGACGAAGGTAGTAATATTCATCTATTGAAGGGTACAAAGTAACAAAGTGGGAAAGCGCAATTTTCTTGACGATAGACGACACGTGGTGTAAGTTATCGCGTAAGACACGTGTCTCATCATATTCACCACGTGTGACTCATCCAACCGGCCGCGTCGAGGGGCGGATATTGTCCTATACGCTGATGACACGTTGTCCTTCTGACGCAACTAAATTTATGAGAATAATAGGGAACACAGAACAGTAAAGATTTAAATTGGTCCTTCTACTTTGAAGATCAGAGCAACACGTGGTATGGTGTAATAATTGAGGAGAACCTTCTAATAACTTGATATGTCAATTCGAGTAAACTTATTATACTATCGTATAACTTGTGTAAGATAGCTATAAATTATAATTCGAGGAGAACCTTCACTGATTTGTCAACTTATTTACAATTTAGTCATTCTATTTTTAATTTTATTAATAGAATATTTTTCATATAACTTGTAGTTTTTCTATTTATTATACTTATACCTTATTATTTTTCTACTTTTATATTTTAAAATTATGTATCATCTTAAACATTAAAAATTAATACTCTCAAAATTATAAATTAAATTATATTTTAAGCACACATTAGAGTGTGCGGAAATGTACTAGTAGGGTATGGTATGACTTGCTTGTCCAATTGGATATAATCCAAGGCCAATTAATAAACGACACATGACATAGTATAAATTTAATTATAAGTAATTATGGTGGTTAGTGTTTTAATATAGGTGGGTAATGTAGGAATGTCATGAGTTATATCCAATTGTGAGGCAAGCAAACAATTTAACAATAATGATCCCGCTCAAAATAGTTATTTTGACTTTTGAGTAATCGTAACTATATAGATAGAAAAAAAACTGAAAAAAACCCAAAAAAGATGACTTAAAATCTAAAAAAACATAAATTTACATGACAAACAAAATTTTAAGCCATATGGGTGCACTTTGACAAGAACCATTATATAATTTAGAATATTCAAAAATATTTATAGTTAAAATTATTTTGAGATAGTTGGGATTATTATTGTTAATTTTTTATTAATATTGTATCATTAATGCTATTAATAATATAATAATAATAAAATAATTTACTGAGTAAATATATCAAAATTTATATAATGTTTAATGTGAATTATTTAAGAATTTTTTTAAGCTTAAAATTTTAATAATATACTATAAAAGTAATTACTTAAAATATATTAACTTTCATTAAGTCCCGGTATAGAATGTGCTCAAATTAAAAAAAGATTCACGATATACAACACGACTATTTTGTAATACTCTTCACTTTTTCCGTTCGTTCAACTTCAAAATTAGAAACGTCTCGAGTGAAGGAAGAAACTCCCATAAGAGGAGACACACACTCTCAACTAATAAATATTGTAACTAGCAAAGCTAAAAGCAACATAGATATTGCAGCTCAAAGATTTGTGATGCGTATAACTTGTTTGACAGATTGAGAGAAAGAATCAAGAGAAAACTCAAGAGCTGTAAACCTGAAAAATAAGCTAATCAATTGAGTTACTGTTAACAACTAAAAGACTAAGATACCCTTATGAATTAAAATTACATAAAAGCCCTTTTAAGTATACTAAGTTCTTATTCTAATTAGAACAAGATAAAGACTTAATCTAATTCGAATAAGGGTAAAACTTATTCTAATTCTGGTAATTCCAATACGCCCCCGCAAGATGGACGATATATGTTCATCACGGACATCTTGGACAAGAGATTGGTAAGGACGGAAGCTGGTAGAGGCTGGGTAAAGATATCTGCCACTTGAGCTTCACTTCGAATGAGTAGCAGCTTGATATGGCCTTGAGTGAGATGATGTCGGATGAAGTGACAATCAATCTCAATATGCTTGCTTCTCTCATGAAACTTGGGATTAGAGGCGAGTTGAATAGCCGATCTGTTGTCCCAATAGATGACATCAACTTGCTTAGAATGGTAGCCAATTTCTGACAGCAACTGGCCGAGCCACAAGACTTCACTGCTTGTGGCACCTAATGCTCGATATTCAGCTTCAGTGGATGATCTTGCAAATTGTTTGCTTCTTAGCCTTCCATGAGATCAGATAACTGCCAAGGAAAGTGCAGAATCCTGTCACTGATTTCCTAGTATCTGGACAAGTCCCCCATTCCGAATCCGGAATGCTTTCATCTGCGAGTCAGAGGAAGATGACATGAATAAGCCCTAACCAATTGTATTTTTGAGATAGTGAGTAGATGATGAGCTGCTGTCAAATGTGTAGATCTCGGGGCACTAATGTATTGACCCAATCTATTCACAGCAAAGGTAATATCTGACCGTGTAAAAGTCAGATACAGTAGCTCCCATTGAGCCTTCGATATTGAGTTGGGCTTATCAAGGGATCACCATCCGAGGCAGTCATCTTGGTCCTTGGATCCACAGGTGTGGTGCTTGGTTTCGCACTCAAGTAGCCTGTTTCTTCAAGTAGTTCAGAGTGTAATGTTTCTGTGATATGTATATTCCTTTCTCTTGTCTCGCAACCTCCAATCATAGAAAGTACTTCAGGGATCCTAAGTCCTTCAATTTGACAAAGATGGACCTGCAAAGATCATGTCATCTACGTAAACAAAAATAATGACAATATCAGAACCTGTCCCTTTAACAAACAGTGAATGATTAGCTTCAGCTTTTCTGAAACCAAACTCTGCAAGACTTGTGAAAATTTCGAGTTCCATTGTCTTGACGCCTGTTTCAAACCGTATATGGACTTCTCTAACTTACAAACAATCTTCCTTGATCCATCCAGTTGCAGCCTAGTTGGATATCGTGGTGGTAATTCCATATATACTTCTTAGGTTAAATCACCATTCAGAAAAGCATCATTAACATCCATCTGGAAAAGATATAAAATCTTGTGAAGCTGCCATGGATAAGATCACTTTTATTGTGCTAGACTTAGCAATTGTGCAAAAGTATCTATATAATCAACTCCCTCTTGCTGATTATATCCCTTTGCTACCAATAGGGCTTTGAACCTCTCAATTGAACCATTAGAATGATGTTTAATCCTGTATACCCATCGACACCCAATTGAGTGCCTGCCATGAGGTAAAGGGACAACTGACCATGTCCCATTTCCTTCTAAAGCTTGTCCCATCCATAGCATTCCTCCATCGATGGTGTTTGACTGCTTGATGGTAAAACTGCGGCTCAATTACTGCAGAGACTGCCAAAGTGAACTGTTCATACTGGCTAGAAAGATTATTATGTGTAAAAAAGTTAGAGATAGGATATCTATTAGTTGAGGATTGATGGCAGTAGTCCTTTAAGTAGGAAGGTGTCTTTGTTGCTCTGGCAGATCTTCTGACTTGCTGGACTGCATCAGTAGTGTTTGATACATATGAAGTACCAGCATCAGTTCACCAAGATCTTCTTCACCCGAATGATCTGTCATTGTTTGTTGATGAATTCCCTGATTCCCTTCATCTGTGCTCATAGGAACATCTGCAATATCTTCTCCAACCTTCATTGACAGCCCTTGGTAAAACAAAGTCAGGAAACTCATCACCTGGCTATCGTTCATGCATATCAGCCAGAGGAAAAATGTGCTCATGAAATCGTACGTCCCTAACCTTTCTTGAATCTAAATGTAATACTTTATAACCTTTAATCCCATTAGGATAGCCAAGAAAATACAAGCTCTTGCCCTTGGATTAAACTTAGTCCTATTGGCAGCAAGAGTAGAAGCATAACATAAGCACCAAAAAGATTTAAGAATACTCGCATCCACAGATTTATGATACAACAATTCATAAGGAGACCCATAGTTCAAGATTTTCGAAGGGACTCTATTTATGAGAAATGCAGCTGTAAGGATACACTCGTTCCAGAATCTCAAAGGAAGCTTAAAGTGGAAGTATAAGGCTAGAGCCACATTGAGTAAGTGCCTATGCTTTCTCTCCACAACCGAGTTTTGTGAGGAGTTTGGACACAAGAAAATTGATGGAGTGTCCCTTTGGTTTTCACGAAATCTGTAAATTGTAATTCCTTGGCATTGTCTGATCTTATTACCCTAAAAAAGAATGGAATAATGCTCACAACATTAGATTTATTTCTCAGCATAATGATACAGGTATATCTTGTATGATCATCCACCAAGGTTAAGAAATACTTGTGTGACGTGTGTGATGTAATGTGAAATGGCCCCCATATATCACAATGAACTAGGTCATAGGAGCACGCAACATTATTCTCAGAGTTAAAAGGCAATCTTTTTTGTTTGGCTAGAGGGAAAACCTTACAAACATCATCTGAAATATCTCTAAATTCAATTATTGTCTGATCTTATTCAAGATATTATAGGAAGGGTGGCCTAACCTTCTATGCCATACATCTAAAGAAACTGTAGAGGTAACTGAATTTGTCAGGACATTCTTGTCAACATTATTCACTAAACCAGAAACATTAAGCACATATAGTCCTTCTCTCTTACTACCCTTGCCAATCATCAACTTCCGAGTTGAATCCTGAATGACAAAGTGATCATTGAAGAAGGTTAGGACCACATCATTAGAAGCTGTCAAAACTTATTGACAGCAGATTGAACTTTAAATCTGGTATGTAGAATACCCCTTACAAGATCAGATCGAATCCAACTCTGACTGTCCCCGCCTGATTTACTCTCTATTATGCAAATCAGGTATGTTAAAGGATAGACACAAACATCTGCTGTTACATGTCCCTTGGTTGGGCTGTTCAGTGATTGCATCTTCTGATTTGCTGTAGAGCATCTTGAATTGCCTGTTGAGGGTTCAGTTGCTGGACAAAATTATCTGCCACTACATTGTATTTCTCTGAATCTTGTGGTCCAATTGTCACCTGATTAATTCTTGAATTCTTGGGTCTCGGATTCTGCTTGAAACCTGGTGGATATCCATGCAGCTTGTAGCAATTCTCAATTGCGTGACCTGACCTGCTGCAGTGAGTACAGAAAGGTAGCCATCCCTTTTAGATTGAAAGGCCTCCTGTTCTGCTGAAAGCATCCTGAGGTAGTAGATGGCCACAGAAATCTTGGCTAGCAGAGACATGTGATGTCCAATATCTCCTTGACCATTGACAGAGTTAGAAACGGAAGATGAGGCAATTGCTCTTTGTCTCTCTTCTTGAGATACCAAAGCAAACACTTTGTTGAGTGCCGGCAGTGGTTCCATCAATAATATTTACCCTCTGATATGTGCATAAGACTCATTGAGTCCCATGAGAAAAAGTATCACATGATCCTTCTCAAAATAGGATTTCAGTTCTTGAACACCTCCACAAGTGCAAGTACCACATGTACACGCTGGCCTGAAGTTTGTAACTTCATCCCATAGAGCCTTCAGCCTTGTGTAGTACAACCTTGTGCTTGATCGTTTCCGACGGTGACCTAATAACTCCTTTCTCAGTGGTAGAACCTCGGTCCATTGCTTTCTTAAAAACCTCTCTTGAAGATCGATTCAAATGGCTCTCGCAGATTTGGAGTATAGAATGCTCGCTGAGATTTCTTTTGACACTGAATTAAGAATCCACGAAATTACGATATCATTGTTCCTCTTCCACGCAAGAACCAACTTTTGATCAGTCTCCACTGGTTTGTTGATAGTTCCGTCGATGAAACCCTTTTTGTTCTTGACAGATATAGCGATCATCATTGATCTGCTCCGAGAGGCATAGTTGTCCCCAAAACAAGGGGCTGATGAACAAGGATCAACACAGGTTTGTCCGTATAATGGAGATAAAATGGATGAAGCTGATCATCCATGGCTGATTTTTGAAAATTGGAGGTACATACGCATCAGTGTTCTCCGGATTTGGTTCCGCCATTTCTTAAAACTTGGTTCGTATAGAACTTGCTGAGAATTATGATCAAGGCGCAACTGATTAATATAACAAAAATTTACAATACTTTTATACCTCGTATAAATATATTTTTTGGTTGTTAATCCATCTAAGTTTCGTCGGATCACAAGTTCGTATTTATATTTGCTAGTTTGTAGGCTAGGCCTTGATGAACTAGAGGAAGGCCCATATGTGTTTCGGCCCAACAAGGGATTTTAGCTTATACAAAGGCCCAACAGATTGAGAAAAATTGAGCTGAAGAATAAATAAAAATAAAAAGGACAACTCCCACGAGAAACACATCGACACAAGACTCAATGGAAGGATAGAAAGTCCACAAGAAGCCACCTCTCGAGATGAAGCAAGTATTGAAAGCAACATCAACTCCGTAAGTGTGCGATCTGGTCGATTACAGAAAATTTGATGACCGACACGATAGATGCGCTGAAAAATGAAGACAACCCACAATCACACATAGCCCAAGGAAGAAAAAAAAATTTATAATCGACAAGATTTATCTTACGACTGCTGAAGATTTAGTTCGCTGCTAAAGGACGATTTTTAAGATCCATACGCGTGCTTAAGCCGTCTCTACGTCTCTACGTTGAAAAAGGAAACCACTTCACGCACCTATTAAAGGAGGGTAACCACGAAGAGATCTGGGGGTATTTAGTACTTTGATCTTTATATTTTATAGCTTAGCAGAGAGTTGAGCGAAAGAGGAGAAAGTAAGCAGAGAGATTTAGAGTGTTAATATGGGTTCTGTTAATTAATCTTTTCCTTTTGTCACTTGCTATTCCTATATTATATTCAAGACTTTTCAGAATAATGATAGTTTAGTCATCATTTAGTAAGTAACTGCTCCCTTTTCACGTCCTATTATTTTACGTTAATTGCATCAAATCTGGTACACAAGTGGATTAGCCAATCATTCGATAACTTGTGGCCTTGTGCGTCGTCAATAGAGATCAACAAATAAGGTGAAAACCGTGCGTCCATAAGTTTTATTTATTCTGTTCAGTATACCGATTAATTTCGTACATGCTTTGATTAATATGTTTAGCGGCTAATCTCTATGGTTGAAGGATTACGCGAAGCCCAGTTTTGTTGATACTGTGAGATAAAACGAGCCTTTACATGAAGACGTAAGTATTCGTTTAACCGGGAGTTAATTATATCGATGAGCTTAGGTTAATTAAACAATGATCAATGTTTATGGGATCTAGGTAAATCAATAGCTAATTAAAACAAAAAATCCGTAATTGTTTGTTCGTTTTAATAAGTGGCATATAATATTTAACTTTTTTACCTTCCGTAAGTGTAAGTTATATTATCACGTTAAAAGATTTGATTTTAATCAACTGGCGTTCGAGTTTATTAGTCAATAATCTGGTCTTATCGTATTTAACGCTGTTGGAACTTTAAATCTTGCAGGGCGTCCCGGAGATTATTTTTCGATTAGGGAGTAATTATAGAGCGTCTCTTAATTACCGAGAAAGTAAGAAAAGATTGGTTATTAGGCATTCATCGATAACTATAACCGATTATGCTTGTGTTGACATAATATTTCTATAAAGCAATGATCAATTAAACAAATATAGGTGGACAATAATTCCTTCGACTATTATATTATCACTGTTAGTTTCGATATTTTTTCTAGTTCACTATTGCACTAAAAATTACCCCAAAACCCCCTTGATATAATAATTATTATTACTATTATTATTGTATTATTATACTTATTATTATTATTATAATATTATTATTGGTCGCGTTTGAAATTAGAAACAAGTCAGCCATTTTCCTGTGGAGACGATCCTTACTTGCACTATATTAGTAAGGTTAGAAATTTTATTTCTGGCCTTTTACGACGCGACCAAATTTTGGCGCCGTTGTTGGGGAAGGTGGTGTCTATTGATTTACTTCTAATTTTAATTCAATTTTTTTGTTCTAGTTTATGCCCCGAGCTTCTCGGACAGGTATACTAATACTTGATCCAGAAATCGAGAGGACCGCGAGGGCGAATCGAAAGGCAAAAAGACAAAAGGATTCGACTATATCAATATCCAGCACGAAATCCGAACAGAAATTTTCTACAAGCGACATGGAGGAAACCGAACAGCAACAACCACTCCGTCTTACGTTGAGGGACATGGCTACGCCGGATGTCAATCAACGACCGCTTTGCATTGAATTTCCCATTCTTCAAACACCTTTTGAGTTAAAATAGAGTTAATTCATTTACTTCCCACTTTTCATGGTAACGCAGGTGAGGATCCCCACAAGCATTTGAAGGAATTTCACATGGTTTGTCAACCATGAAGCCGAACGGGGTCACAGATGATCAGATTAGCCTTCGTGCATTCCCTTTCTCCTTGGCGGATCATGCTAAAGATTGGCTATACTACTTGCCATCGGGTTCAATTACTACGTGGGCTGAACTTAAAAAACAGTTCCTTGCAATATTTTTCCCTGGGTCTCGTGCCGCAAACATTCCTAAGGAAATCTAAGGGATTCGGCAATGGACTGGAGAAACCCTGCACGAATATTGGGAGAGATTCAAGCGGTTGTGCGCAAGCTGTCCATATAATCAATTTTCCGCATTAGTGCTTATCCAATATTTCTACGAAGGATTGCTGCCCATGGAGAGAAACATGATTGACGCATCAAGTGGAGGAGCATTGTTCGATAAAACGGCAGACGAGGCTTGTCGGCTTATCTCAAGCATGGCTACAAATGCGCAACAATTTGGAACACGTCAAGACGTAGGCAAACAAAGGATGAACGAGGTAAGTACTACTTCGTTTGAGCAAATATTAGATTCTCTAACGTCTCTTTTGGAAAAACTTGTGATTGGAAAAACGAGTCAGGTAAAGGCTTGTGATTGGGAAAACGAGTCAGGTAAAGGCTTGTGGTATATGTACATTTGTTGGACATGCAACAGCGAATTGTCCTTCACTTCAGTTTGATCCTGGCGAGCAAGCAATGCAATTGGAGGGTACACAGGACCATCTCGAAATGCTATGATCCATATTCGCGTCAATACAATCCCGGATGGCGTGACAACCCAAATCTGAGTTACGGGAATCGACCGCCAAGTTTCATGCAACTAGCACCAAGACCACCAAATCCTCCTCAACAAGCCGCACTATCAAAGCCAGGTATGTCTTTGGAAGATATTGTGAAGGATTTAGCAACTAGTACTGTCATTTTTCAGCAGGAAACTCGATCGAGCATTAAAGAAACACGCTCGAGCGTGCAAAATTGAAAGGCAAGTATCACAGTTGGCCACATAATTGAGTCAAATACAGACTGAAAAGGGAAAATTGCCAGCCCAAGTCGAGATCAACCCAAAAGAAAATGTAAGTATAATGACTCTTCGGAACGGAAAAGAGGTAGGACCAACAACTCATGACGAGGGCATTTCAAAAACTCCTAGTGTTGATAAGCAAAAAGAAAATGAAAAAAGGTAAGTAAGGAATCCGATTATGACAACCCTAATATAGTTATTCCTCCGCCTTTTTCTGGAAGTTGCTAGGGTGAAACAAGAAGAAGAAGAAAAGAGTACAATGGAGACCTTCAGCAAAGTCAATATCCACATTCCACTTTTGAAAGCTATCAAGTAAATCCCACGCTACGCGAAATTCTGAAAGGAAATGTGCTCGAACAAAATGAAACACAAAGCCGAAGGAAAAATTCTAGTAAGTGACAATGTTTCCGTTGCGCTTGAACGAAAACGTCCCCAAATATGTAAGGACTCAAGATCTCAGTTACTATAGGGACACGAAAAATAAATAATGCCATGTTAGACTTAGGAGCGTCAAGCAATGTTATGCCATTATCGTTGTCGAATGAGATGAGTATGGGACCTCTTAAGTGCACCGATAATTGTATTCAATTAGCAAATAGGTCCATTATTTATCCCGAAGAATTAGTTGAAGATGTGTTGGTAAAATGTGGTGAATTTATTTTTCCAGCTGATTTCTACATTGTCGACATGGGTGATGAACATGCGCTTGATTCTGCAGTTATTTTATTAGGAGGATCAATCATGAAAACGGCTATAACTAAGATAGACGTTGATTCATGAACTCTTACTTTTGAGTTTGATGGTGAAAAACTTACTATGAATGTGTTTGATGCTATGAAATATCCTGATGAACCCGAATCCGTTAATATGATTGATCCATTTGTTCGAGATAATTTTGAGCGTAATTTCACTAACGACACACTCGAATTTGTGCTTAAGAATAGCAAAACAGAAAAAGATTTGCATTTTGGAGCGGACGAAGATATCAGAGACGCGCTCATGACATTACACGCACTTTCGGAAGTTCACGACCAATCAGGTAAGAACAATTTTTCATTACCTATTCCTAACGCAAAAGTTGTTCCTTCTATAGAACAGGCACCTACATTGGAGTTGAAGGATCTACCACAACATCTCAAGTACTGCTATTTGGTAGATGAAGAAACGTTGCCAGTCATTACTGCAAATGATTTATTCATCACCCAAGAAGAGAAATCGATATGCGTTTTGAAGGAATACAAGAGCGCGATGGGATGAACATTGGCCGACATCAGAGGAATAAGCACCTCGATATGCATGCCCAGAATTCTACTTGAGCCCGACTCTAAGCCAATACGAGAAGCACAACGCAAGCTAAATTCGGCCATGAAAGAGGTAGTTATGAAAGAAATAATTAATTATTAGATATGGGGATAATATTTCCAATATCAGACAGCCAATGAGTAAGTCCAGTTCATGTTGTTCCTAAGAAATCTGGGTTCTCACTTGTGAGAAATAATAAGAATGAATTGGTACCAATGAGACAGACGGGTTGGCGCATGTGCATTGATTTTCGTAAGTTAAATGCGGCCACCCGAAATGATCATTTTCCGCTACCCTTCGTTGATCAAATGCTAGAAAGACTGGCAGGTAAGTCTTTCTTTTGTTTCCTCGATGGATTTTCTGGTTATTATCAAAATGTAGTGGCACCCGAGGATCAAGAGAAAACTACTTTCACATGTCTTTGGCACATTTGCATATCGCCGCATGTCTTTTGGTTTATGTGATGCTCCTGTGTACATTTCAACGATGCATGATGAGTATATTTTCTGATTTGATCGAAACATGCTTTGAAATATTCATGGATGGTTTTACAATTTATGGATATTCATTTGATCATTGCCTGATAATTTAGTAGAAGTTCTGAAACGCTGCATTGATAAAAATCTTGTACTTAACTACAAAAAATCACTTAATGGTTAAGGAAGGAGTAGTTTTAGGACATGTAGTTTCGTCAAGGGGAATTGAAGTAGACAAGGCCAAGGTCGATTTGATCTCTAATTTGCCATACCCCACTAATGTTAGAGAAATTCGAAGTTTTCTTGGTCATGCAGGTTTTTTTCAGGAGAATTATTAAGGATTTCTCAAAAATAGCTCAATCGATGTCAAGACTACTTTAGAATGACGTAACGTTCAATTTCGGAGACGGGTGCAAAAAGGGCATTTAATAAGTTAAAGCTATTATTGACTACTGCGCCGATAATCCAACCCCGAAACTTGGAGTTACCATTCGAGCTCATGTGAATACGCCGTAGGGGCTGTACTTGGACAACAAGAATGAAGAAAAAGCCACGTCATCTATTATGCTTCGAAAACTCTCGATTCGGCTCGGTGCAATTATACAACAACTGAAAAAAGAACTCCTATCTATTGTGTTTGTTTTTGATAAGTTTAGGTCTTGTTTATTGGGATCTAAAGTTATTGTTTATTCTGACCATGCAGCTCTTAAATATCTATTGTTCTAAAAGGAGTCTAAACCACGCCTGATTCGATGGATCCTTTTGCTTCAAGAATTCGATTGGGAAATCAAAGGCCGAAAAGGCGTGGATAACTCTGTAGTAGACAACTTGAGCCGTTTGATCCGTGATGAGGAGCCATTACCGATTGCTGAAACATTTCCGGACGAACAATTATTTCGGCTTCAAGGTAATGAATATCACGAACCTTGGTTTGCCGATTTAGTTAATTATTTGGTAAGTGGTTTGTTGCCTCCATATTTGAGTTCTTTAAAATTAAGAATGATTCCAATATTTGGGATGAGCCATATTTGTGGAAATTGGCTCAGATCAAATTATTCGCAGGTGTGTTGCAAATGATGAAATTAATGATATACTCACTCATTGTCATACATATGCATGTGGAGGACATTTCGGACCTAAGCGGACTGCTAGGAAAATTTTAGATTGTGGATTTTATTGGGAAACTATTTTTAAAGATGGTTATTTATTTTGCAAGAGTTGTCCTAATTGTCAAAGAACGGGTACAATTTCTTTTAGAGATGAGATGCCACAAAATCCTATTTTAGTTTGTGAAATTTTTTATGTATGGGTAATGGATTTTATGGGACCTTTTCCAAGCTCGTTTGGCTTTCTTTATATCTTGCTTGCCGTTGATTATGTATCGAAGTGGGTAGAAGCAAAGGCTACCCGAAATAACGATTCTAAAGTTGTTGTATGATTTCTTAAGACGAATATCTTTAGTAGGTTTGGAGTTCCCCATGCAATTATAAGCAACCAAGGCACGCATTTTTACAATCGCACGGTGGAAGCGCTCATGCACAAATACGGAGTCCATCATTGATTAGCCACTACTTATCACCCACAATCAATCGAACAAGCTGAAGTTTCAAATCGGGAGGTCGAGAATATTTTGGAGAAAACCGTAAACCCGAATCGTATGGATTGGAGCTTGCGATTAGACGGTGCACTTTGGGCGTATCGTACTGCTTTTAAAACACAAAATGGAATGTCACCGTGTCGCCTGGTTCTCGGTAAGACGTGTCATTTACCATTTGAAATTGAACATCCTGCTTTTTGGGCAGTTAAACAGTGCAACATGGAGGCCACAAAAGCTGGTGAGGAACGGAAATTTCAGCTACAAGAACTTGAAGAAATTCGCCTAGAAGCCTACAAGAATGCGAGAATGTACAAGGAACGCACGAAGCCTTTCCACGACAAACTCCTGCATAAAAAAGATTTCATGGTAGGACAAAAAGTTCTCCTTTATAATTCAAGGTTGAAATTCATGCCAGGTAAGCCAAAATCTCGTTGGATGGGACCATACACTGTTAAAAATATTTTTCAAAATAGCGTTATTGAAATTGAGAGCGTATTTTCTAACAAGTGTTTCAAGGTAAATTATCATAGGCTTAGACCTTATTTTGAGAATGATTTACGGCTTGTGTGGAAGATATCAAGCTGCGCCCACCCATTTATGCATGAGGTCGAAGAACGGAGACTACGTCTAGCCAAAGATGTTAAAGAAAAGCGCTCATTGGGAGGCAACCCGATATTATCCTATTTTATTTTGTTACTGCAATATTTCATTTTATCTATGTTTTCAATGATGATTAAGCAGGTTTGCCAGCGGCTACATATGCTACAAAATCTCACTAGGCTCGAGTAAAATATCACCTCTCACGGAATCCTCTACGACTCCATCACTGTCAGGGAAGTTTTATTTTCAGTATCACTTTTATCACTTCTTCACATCTACTCTGAAATATTAACTGAAAATTAGGGTGAGAATCGTTAGATTTTAGCTACTATTTTCATTAGAATTCTACATTGAGGACAATGCAGAGTTTAGGTGGGGGGGAGATTTATCATGTTAGTTGATGAATACATATCTTGTCTCGAGCAAACCGATGTGCATCAATTAAAACATGAGAGACAATTAGGAATAACTATTTGGTATTAGGATGATTATTCTTTTTCTTCGATTGATTTAAAGACCGTGCACAAGAGTCGACACAAAGCCTACTTAAATATTGAGATTTGAGCCTTTAAAAAAAGGGAAAAAAAAGAAAAAAAGAGCAGTTATCATTATACTCAATTTTTTTACGAGTGCGTCACATATATTTCGAATATTCTAGAACCTACTCTATTATACATGTTGATAACATTAGTAGCTTTTGGTGTACACAGCTGATTAAGGCACTTAGGATTAAGCCATTGGCCTCACATTGATCCTACCTTCAATATTTTCCACTTAGTGTACCAATTTGAGCCTTAGCCTTATTTTTCTTGTTGAATTTAAGCCACTATATTTACCCAGATATATCCTTTTGGCTTTGTTTTCAACACATTGTCGGATTGGATGAGTTATTAGTTGCTTAGATTCCACGACTTCGAGATTGCTAATAAACTAATTAGTCCATATATGTGATATTAGGGGCTCGTTTGATATCACTGTGTAGGGATTACATGGGTATAAGTTATTTGTGTATAGCTACACATGGATTTTGTTGATGTTGTGTTTTAACATGTTTGATATGTGTGTATTAATTATTTGTGTAATGATATAAATGGTATTTAATAGATGTATTTGAGATGTGTATGGATTAGTGATATACACCCCATAACCACCTTAGATGTGGGTATGGATATACAAGGCCTAAAACAGAAACCTTGTAATAGGCGTATATAACCATACAAGGCATGTATGGCTATACACAAATATTAAATGACAACTTATTCATACACATCCTATACACACCCATGCACACGTATCAAACGAGCCCTAGGAGTCCTATAGTTATAGCGAAAAGAAAAAGTCATCCGAAAAGAAAAGCACAAGAAAAAGAGGACAAAAAAGAAAAGAAATAAAAAAATAGAGAAAAGAAAAAAAAAAGAGGAAAATAGAAAGAAACTATCTTTGAAAAAGAATGAAAAAAATCAAATGAAAAAAACAATTATGAAGTGCTAGTCGTTTTGTAGGTATTAAGAAACATTGGGTTGTTTTGAACAATAGCGTGTAAGTATGATCATTGCGATTCTAGTATTGAGATATAGTCGTGCTTCATGGGATAGTCGTGGAATTTAGCGATTAAATAATCATCTGGTCCGATAATTTTGACCTACTTTCCCAATTATCCTACCTAATCCCTAAGCCCCATTACAACCCAACGAAAGTTCTTTTTGATTTGTACATTAGTCTCTATGTGAATACAATGTGATATGTTAGCAAGCTTATGGTAATATCGTTTCGTAGTGTTGATTTGAGCGTATACACATACATCCCATAAACACTTCGCGCGCATTGAGAGAATCCATGTGAGAGTTGTTGATTGTTGTGGCGTTCATGCTTAATTGAGATTGTCGGAAATTGATATGAATCTCTAGTGCTAAATATTATGAATGATTGTTATCTCTAGGAAATTAGTATATATCGGTGAACTCAAGATCAGAATGTTTTCATTTTCTAAACTGGGTAAATGCTTGAGGACAAGCATTGTTTAAGTGCGTGGGAATTTGATATAACAAAAATTTACAATACTTTATACCTCGTATAAATGTATTTTTGGTAGTTAATCCATCTAAATTTCGTCGGATTAGAGGTTCGTATTTATATTTGCTAGTTTGCAGGTCAGGCCTTGATGAACTAGAGGAAGGCCCATATGTGTTTCTGCCCAACAAGGGATTTTAGCTTATACAAAGCCCAACAGATTGAGATAAATTGAGCTGAGGAATAAATAAAAATAAAAAGGACAACTCCCAACGAGATACACATCGGCATCAAGACTCAATGGAAGGATAGAAAGTCCACAAATAGCCACCTCTCGAGACGAAGCAAGTATTGAAAGCAACATCAACTCTGTAACTTCCCTCGAGACCCGTGCATCGGCTGTTGAAGATTGTAAGTGTGCGATATGGTACGATTACAAAAAATTTATCACCCATACGATAGATACACTGAAAAATGAGGACAAGCCACAATCACACATAGCTCAAGGAAGAAAAAAATTATAATCGACAAGATTTATCTTACGACTGGAGAAGATTTAGTTCGCTGCTAAAGGAGGATTTTTAAGATCACATACGCGTGCTTAAGCCGGCTCTATATCTCTGCGTTGAAAAAGGAAAACTACTTCACTCACCTATAAAAGGAGGGGAACCACGAAGAGATCTGTGGGAGATTAGTACTTTGATCTTTGTATTTTATAGCTTAGCAGAGGAGCGAAAGAGAAGAAATTAAGCAGAGAGATTTAGAGTGTTACTATGCCGTAGCTTATAAGGAATATGAGTTATGTTAATTAATCTTTTCCTTTTGTCACTTGTATTTGAGAAAAATAATTTCTATTAAAATGAATACAAAAGAAGAGTTCTACAGATTATATGCACTGCCGATCTATAAAGCTACTAACTATAAACCAAAGCTTAAATACTAAATGGCTATTAACAAAACAGAGCCGACTTAATACAAAACTTAAATATGCTTTCTCTGGTCTTCATCTGTAGACTCTAATTCTTCAGACTTTTCCAATATGAGATTGCCCGATTCAATACCCTCCGCACAAACTGGACGGTACAGATTAATAACGACCAGTTTGGACAATAGAATCTGCCAGTTGCAATTCGGATCTGATTGGCAGTAGCTTGAAAAACTTAAATATTCTTTCACTGGTCTTCATCTGTAGACTCTAATTCTTCAGACTTTTCCAATATGAGATTGCCTGATTCAATACCCTCCGCACAAACTGGACGGTACAGATTAATAACGGCCAGTTTGGACAATAGAATCTGCCAGTTGCAATTCGGATCTGATTGACAGTAGCTTGATGGCACCAGCTTGGATATGATGCCTGATGAAATGAGCATCGATTTCTATATGCTTAGACCTCTCATGGAATTTAGGATTTGAGGCCAACTGAATTGCTGAATTATTATCACAGAAAATATTAGGGACTTGTAAAGAACTGAAACCAAGCTCCAAGAGAAGCTGCTTAAGCCATAAAATTTCTACAGTTAGTGATCCCAATGCCCTGTATTCCGCTTCGGTGGAAGATCTTGCAACTGTAGATTGCTTCTTCGCTTTCCATGAAATTAAAGAAGCGCCTAAGAATATACAAAAAAAACCAGTGACAGATTTCTTGAATCTGGGCAAGTTGCCCAATCCGAGTCAAAAAAACCTTCAAGATGAACGATTGAATTAAAAGGGAATAAAACTCCCTGTCCTGGTGTTCCCTTAAGGTAACGGAGGAGATGATGAACAGACTCCAGATGAGTTGAACGAGGATCAGATACAAACTGGTTCAACTTACTAACTGCGAGCAGATGTCCGGCCGAGTGAATGTAAGATATAATAGTTGCCAACTATTCTTCTGTATTGAGAAGGATCTGCCAGCCGTGTTCCCTCAGATGCTACATCTTTGCGCTTGGGTTTATAGGAGTTGAAAGAGGTTTAGAATTTAGATAACCTGTCTCTGTTAAAAGATTCAAAGTGTATTGCCTCTGCGAAATGGTTAGTCCAATAGATGTAGTAGCAATTTACAGACCTAAAAAGAACCTTAAAGGACCCAAATCATTGAGCTTAAAACTCTTGTGCAAAAACTGTTTTGCTTCATTAATATGGGTAAGTGAAGGTCCTGCAAGGATTATATCATCTACATATACTAATAAAGCCACAAAAGATGTTGAAGATCCTTTAACAAATAGAGTATGACCAGAACTTGTTTGGTGAAAACCAAAGTTCAGCAAAGCATCTGTAAACTTTAAATTCCATTGCCTAGAAGCTTGCTTAAAATCATAGATTGACTTATGTAATATGCAAACTAATGATAGAGAAGCAATTCTATTTGAAGGCACATAACCCGGTGGAAACTCCATGTAAACCTCTTCATATAAATCCCAATTTAAAAAGGCATTATTTATATCTAACTGAAAAAGGTACCAGTTTTGAGAGGCTGCCAGCGGTAGTAGAACTCTGACTGTAGTAGGCTTCGCTACCGGTGAGAATGTATCTATGTAATCTACCCCTTCTTGTTGCTTATAACCCTTCGCGACCAACCTTGCTTTATACCTCTCAATACCTCCCTTTGAGTTACACTTTATCTTGTAAATCCATAGACAACCAACGGCGGTCTTTCCTCGGGGCAGCTCTTGAACTGTCCCAAGTCTTATTTTCTTCCATTGCCGAGAGCTCTTCCTTCATACCATGCACACAATGAGGATGAATTTTAGCCTGATGATAATAGCGAGGTTCATCAGTAAGAGAGACACTAAGAATGATATTTTTATGCTCATTAGTAACAGATTCATATGACAGATAATTTGAAATGGGATATAGGGTTGAATTATGGGAATGTTGACAGATATAATCCTGTAGGTAAGCAGGTGTTTTTGAGGCTCTGGTGGATCTTCTGGCCACTGGTCCTTGTGATGCGGAAGTATCAGACACTTCGTCATTCGATGACACATGATCATATGAGGGCTCTTCAGCCGTATCTTGATTTGAAGGCTGAATAGGTGATTGATGGACTTGTTCATTTGATTCATGTTCTTCATAGGATGGCTGACGATGCGATGACTCAAAATGAACTTCATTGAGTGATTTTGGCACATCCTGAAATACATCACTTGAAGAACCATCAGAATCAACATTCTTGAAAGGAAAAATTGTTTCTTCAAACCTCACATCCCTAGAAATAAAAACTTTTTGATTATTAATATCGAGCAGCTTATATCCTTTAACACCGGGCGGATAACCAAGGAAAACACACTTTCTTGCCCTCGCATCAAACTTGTCCCTGTTAACAGATATTGTTGATGCAAAACACAGAGAACCAAAGACCTTAAGATTAGCATATACTACAGGTTTATCAAATAACAGCTCATATGGAGACTTGAACTGTAAAGAGGGAGAAGGCAAATGATTAATAAAAATGCAGCTATCAATATGCTTTCAGACCAGTACTTTTTGGCATTGAAGATTGAAACATAAGTGCGCGAGCAACATTAAAAGATGCTGATGCTTTCTTTCCACGACCGAGCTTTGTTGTGGAGTATATACACAACTATAGTAATGTAATATGCCTTTGCTCTGCAGCAGATTACTCAACTGAAATTCTTTTGCATTGTCAGACCTAATTGCCTTAACTTGCATATTGAATCGAGTCTTTACCACAGATAAAAAATAAGGCATGATCTGTGACACTTCTGACTTATCTTTAAGCAAAAGTATCCATGCAAATCTACTATGATCATCAACTAGTGTAAGAAAATATATGTGATTAGTGTGTGATACTACGTGAAAAGGGCCCCATATATCACAATGTATAAGATCAAAAATTTTAGAAGCAAAATTATTCCTCTTAGGAAATGGCAAACGCTTTTGCTTTGCCTTTTGACATATATCACATAAGAGGCTGTTGGGATGATCTTTACAGCATAAAGCCTTTCTCAAAATATTAAAAACTCTATAACAGGGATGTCCTAGTCTTTGATGCCACAATGAAACTGTTACTTTGCTAAGAAACGTAGAGGAAGAAGGGAAATTATAACAAGCATCATGTTTTATCTTCCATACGTATAGTCAATTGCGCATCTCACCCTTGCCAATCAAAGTTTGTTCCTTGCTGCCCTGTATAACAAAACCATTAGACAATAAGGTAATACACATACTATTATCTGCAGTTCAACAACTCACAGACAACAGATTGAAGTGAAAGCTAGGAGAAAACAACACATCCCTCAATGTAATGTGCTTGTTAATCTTAATATCTCATGCCTTGTAGACTGGAATACAAGACTTATTTGGCAGTGTTATCGTATTATCAATATCATGCATATTATCAAATAAGGAAAAGTCACAACAAATATGTCTAGAAGCTCCTAAATCAACCAACCAAAAGGAATGGCAAGCCTGATCACATGTATTGATAGGGAAACAATAATTTGGTTCACCATTAATCTGGACATGGTTGGAATGCGTCACTTCTGGAAAAAGGCTGGTTCAATAACATCTTTAGGCATTGAATCTGTTGCTCACTCAGCTGTTCGATGAAGCTTGCTCCACTTGTCTGGACATCATCAGCACTTGTTGCTGCCTCTTGAGCTAAATCCTCCACCACTGCATTATTGGCCTTCGAGATATTCTTAAATCTTGGGTTGGTCTTAAACCCAGGTGGGAACCCATGTAACATGTAGCAAGAATCAATTATGTGTCCAATCTTGCTACAGTGTGTACAGATGGGCCTTTCTCTTCTCATACTTGGATTATTTGTTGTAGCTCTCTTGATATCTTGCGGTACTGTTTTAGGCAAGCCTTTCCCAGCCATCATGATTATCTGTTGTGATGAGTCTGATGAAGAAACCGAAATAGCACGTTGTCTTTCTTCTTGACCACCAAGGATAAAAACACGATTTATGTTCGGCATCGGTTCCATCATAAGAATCTGACTCTTGATTTGAGCAAAGGAATCGTTCAGCCCCATAAGAAATGCCATGACATACTCTTGCTCTTGAAAATCCCTTGACCTACAAACTGTTGCAGATTGTTTACAAGAGGAATTAGCACATCAACAAGGTGGCTTGAATGAATTCATTTCTTCCCATAAGGCCTTCAATCTTGTGAAGTAGACACTGATGGACTGCTCATTCTGTCTTAAATTGATCAATTCACTTCTGATCTGAAAAATTCTTGGCCTGTTTAATAGCTGAAAACGTTCCTTCAAATCATCCCAAATCTCCTTGACTGAATCAAGATACATAATGCTCGCTGAGATCTCCTTTGAAACCGAATTCAAGATCCAAAAGATAATAATGTCATTGTTTCTCTTCCAAGAGAGATACGCGCTCTGATCTTTTGTTCCCGGATTACCAATCGAGCCATCAACAAATCCGAATTTGTTCTTCACGGACAAGGCAATCTTCATAGATCTCTCCCAGACGCATAATTATCCCCCCAATTAACTTCTCGTGAACCAATACCAATCCAGTATTGTCTGAATGGTGAAGAAAATATGGATTGAGTCGATCGTTGGGATCAGGCTTGGGAATTGCAATTTCTTCGTCCTTGTTTGCCATATGGTTTCTCAGGAAAAGAATGGGTTCTTCAGAATTGGAAGAAGAAAGGAGTATTCAAGATTTCGTTCTTGAGTTTTTCTTGGTTTAAAAAAAATGATGATGAAGAAGGGAAGCGTCAATTACGCTCTGATACCATATGAAAGTATTTGAGAAAAATAATTTCTATTATTGTGAAAAAATGAATACAAAAGAAGAGTTCTACAGATATATATACACTGCCGATCTATAAAGCTACTAACTGTAAACCAAAGCTTAAATACTAAATGGCTATTAACAAAACAGAGCCGTAATACAAAACTTAAATATGCTTTCTCTGGTCTTCATCTGTAGACTCTAATTCTTCAGACTTTTCCAATATGAGATTGCTTGATTCAATAACTTGCTATTCCTTATTATATTCAAGTCTTTTCAAAAGATAATGATAGTTTAGTAATCACTTAGTAAAGTAACTACACCCTTTTCACGTCCTATTGTTTACGTTAGTTGCATCAAATCTGGTACACAAGTGGATCAGCCAATCATTCGATAACTTGTGGTTTTGTGCATCGTCAACAGAGATCAACAAATCAGGTGAAAACTGCGCGTTCGTAAGTTTTATGTTTATTCTGTTCAGTATACCGATTAATTTCATACATGCTTTGATTAATATGTTTAGCGGCTAATCTCTATAGTTGAAGGATTATTCGAAGCCTAGTTTTGTTGATACTGTGAGATAAAACGAGCCTTTTCATGAAGACGTAAGTATTCGTTTAAGCGGGAATTAATTATATCGATGAGCTTTGGTTAATTAAATAATGGCCAATGTTTATGGGATCTAGGTAAATCAATAGCTCATTAAAACAACAAATCCGTAGTTGTTTGTTTGTTTTAATAAGTGGCAAATAATATTAAACTTCTTTACCTTCCGTAAGTATAAGTTATATTATCGCGTTAAAGGATTTGATTTTAATAAACTGGCGTCTGAGTTTATTAGTCAATAATCGGGTCTTTTTCGTATTTAACGCTGTCGGAACTTATCTTGCAGCATCCCGGGTATTATTTTCGATTAGGGAAGTAATTATAGAGCATCTCTTAACTACCGAGAAAGTAAGAATGGTTATTAGGCGTTCGTCGACAACTATAACCGATTATGCTTGCGTTGACATAATATTTCTATAAATCAATATCAGTTAAATAAATATAGGTGGACAATAATTCCTTCGACTATTATATTATCATTGTTAGTTTCGATATTTTTTCTAGTTCACTATTGCGCTGAAAACTTTACCCCAAACCCCCCCCCCCTTCCCTTAATATAGTTATTATTATTACTATTATTATTATTATTCTTAATATTATTATTATTGGTCTAGTTTGAAATTAGAAATAAATCAGCCATTTTCCCTGTGGAGACGATCCTTACTTGCACTATATTAGTAATGTTCTAAATTTTATTTTTGGCCGTTTACGACGTGACCACTGATGAATCAGAATCTCTCTGATACCATATTGCAGCTCAAAGATTTGCGATGCGTATAACTTGTTTGACAAATTAAGAGAAAGAATCGAGAGAAAACTCAAGAGCTGTAAACTAAAAAAATAAGCTAATCAATTAAGTTACCGTTGTGCCCCGCCTTTTACAAAAACGTAGAAACATGTTTCCCCAAACATTCAACGAGGAAAGGGGAGAAGCTTGATTTTCAAACATAAAATGCACAATTAAAATTATAATTTCAATTATTAAACGTTTTAACTAACAATTACTTGTAAAATATAAAAACTTATATATATAGACAAGGAATGTGTTAGCATCTTTTTGTTTTATTAAGCCTAAGACCTCATAAAAATTGTCAGGGTATGTCAATTTTAATTTTATAGAATAATTACCTATACCTTTTTGTTATTATCTACTCACGTAAATAATATTCCCTTTCTTCACTTGATCATTGATCCTTTTTATTAAAAACGTAATTCGCGATCGTTTTGATAATAAAATATAAATAAATAATAAATTTTAATTAAAAAACACGCCCTACGTAAGTTGAATAAATTAATTTTCCTTCACAAAAATATTAATGGCACCCAAATAGAGTGTCAAGGCCCAAGGGTGACTATGTACGATGATTGATGAGTGCTTCTAAGTAACAATTACGAAAAAAAAGTAGAAAATACTAAAATGAGAGTTTGTGTGGGACCGGATGTGGCCTCCATACCATTTACTATGCTGATAAATTCTCAATAAACATATCTTATTACTCTTCTTAGTTAGTGTTGGGTGTCAAACCTAAGTCCCACATGGAAGTCAATTAAGTATATAAGCTTCTAACTCCCTCTTTGTCAATTGGCTTTAGAGAAGAACCCCACAAGTTTATTTGGATTTGGGCCTGGGCTGAAATTGAGTCTGAAAAAACCCCTACATTGTGCGGTGAGCGTGGAGCGAGCACGTGATCTTTAGTCAGCCGATGTTCTAGCCATATACGGTGTGGATGATGTCCCCGACCCCTTGTAAAAATGATCGGTGCCTTGTGTCGAAAGTCTTCCTGACATTGACGGGTGGTCAGGCGGCAGGTCTCATTAAATAGGAACTGTAGTACAAGATGGTTATCATTGAGAGAGGGCCCCGTTACGCGGTCTTGAGTTTGAATGGATGACTGTTGGTGTTAAACTCAAGTCCCACATCGGATAAATCGAAGAAATCGGTCAAATATATAAGCTTGTGAGCTAACTTCCTCTATTGCCAATTGAGCTAACTCCCTACACCTTGTAATAATTTAGTAGGGATTGACATAATGTAATACATAACACGATCGATGAGTGTTTTCTTTTAATCAGTTGGAAGACTGTAAGAAGAAAAAACAACGATGACGATGACGAGAGAAATTTTATTTTTTCTTCTTGTGACAAAAGGAAAAAAATCGAAATATCTAACAACATATAGCAATGGGTAATTGTGTTGATATATTTTGCTTTTATTAACTCGATAGGGTTCGATTTTGTAATCAGTAATTGGGATTTTATTGTCATTAATCATCGGTTTATTAAATTTGACATGTGGCGCTCTTACCACTTTCCCACCCTTTTTCTTACACCAACAAGCCTGTTAGAATTATTGTGACACGTCAATTTCTAACGGGACTTTGGTTTTATCCAATTGGGTAGGCAAATCGAAACCTATCAAGCATTGACGGTGTTCGTTAGTCTTAATCATCTCGTGTGCCACTACCAGGGTTTTGAAAACCGGAGCGGACCGGACGGTTCCAACCAGAAATCGGTGAAACGGTCGGTTTTTCCGGTTCGGTTCCTGTCCGGTCTGTGCATTAATTAAAAAAGAAAAAAGAAAAGAAAATGAAATTTATAAAGACGTGAAATCGAAAAAAAATAACGAATATTCATTGTGGTATAGTGGTGCATTATTGGGCTTATAACCCAATAAGCTTGGGTTCGAACCTCCATACCATCATATTAATTTTATTTTATAATTAATCCATTATCCAATATTTTATTTTTATATAATTTTGACCCCAAATTTAAATATTTACTTTTTATCAACTCATGTATATTTAATTTTTAACCACCAACACTATTGATTTAATTAATTTTGACCCCTAAAAGTTTATAAATAACATGTATATAATTATATGTTATTAGCTTGACTATTACATAAAATATATATTTATTATATTTATAGGTACCGGTTCGACTCCGGTTTTGTTCTGCTTTTATACCGGTTAAACCATTAAACCTTAAACCATATTTCCGGTCCGATTCGAAAACCCGATTTTAAAACCTTGGCCACTACTCGGTGATGTTCTTCCTTTACCTTCATTTATGTGCGCATATATATTCTATTTTATTAAAGGGAATGGGCTAGGATAAATCGTCAACTGGTCTGTATCAACTGGCCAATAAGATTTTTTCTAAGTATAAAAAAAATAAAAAACGACTTATTAAATGGAACAATCAGATTTTTTTCTACGTATATTAAAAAAGTAAAAAAAAGACTTAGTAAACAACGTACTTTCCACAACCTCATAATAACTATCAAATTCTATGTTATTATATTACTTATTATATTATTTTAATACAAATTAACTATATTTTATTGCACACACGTAGAATTTGCCAGAAATACTAGTATGTTATACATGTGTCGTTAGAAACAGAAGGTCATGCTTATGTATGGACTATCTTCGGCGATACGATGATCCTATATATCTTATGCAAGCTCCTTCGCATAACCAGCCTAAGAAGAAAGAAAGAAAGAAAAGAAAACAAAAGATCGCAGATCAAATCCGAAGAAAAGAAAAGCGGACTACGAGAGGAAGAAATAGAGAGTACATAAATCGATCGAGAGTACATAAATCGACTACTCGGCTTACATCATAAGCATAATTGAACTCATCAAACCCACAACAAAATCCATCCTCATAGAAAGAAAAAAAGAAAGAAGGCCGCAAAACAAGCAAAGGTCGATCCAATCTGCTATATATGTGCTTATAATCGACCGTATAGAGAATATAGAGATAGAGCGCCTAAAAAGAAACCAGAAAGTCGTCAAAGAAAAGAACGCACGCCTCGAATATGGACAGTGACATGCATCGTTCTTCCTTCGAAGAAAAAAATGACGTTTCTTTATGGGCCGAATTTATTGACGATGTACGTCCACGATCATATGCATGAACTTTGAAAAATTGCGCTAAAGAATGAAGCATACAGAAGTTGGCGCACCATAGAGAATAATACGGTTGCGCACGATAATGATGAAAAGCGAAGCATAGTGGTTACGCATAATAATTACTAGTACTCTCTGCACACTCAAATGCTTGTGCTATAATATATAAATATATAATAGCAAATTTATTTTAATTTAAACTATTTAATTGAAATTATAATTTATATTTACTTACATATAAATTATAAAGTGAAAGGTTTAATAGTAATTAACTAAAAACAGTTATTAAGTAAAAATATTAAGTGAAGGGGAGGAATTTTTTTAATTTTCTTATTTAAATTTTTTTAATTGAAAGGCCAAATTGACAGTTTATAACCACCCTCCATCTTAATATAATATACAATAGATATTTCAATAACGGCGAAACTCGAACAGTATATATGCGTACGTTGAAGGTTCTGGACCACGTTTCTGGGACATCTGCCAAGGATGACGTAATTTTGCTGTGCGGAAGTGATACGGATTGCCAAGGATCACCACTCGCGAGCTTGTGCAAAGAAAGTCGATAGAAATAATTTTATTAAACTTGAACTGGTTCGTACAGCATATCTGATGCCTAATATAACGCAAAGCATAATTAAATAATATTAAAGATAGAGGTTTGAACGTTCTTGGTCATTTGGAAGGTTATAAGGCATGTTGAAGGTTGCTTGCATGAGTTTTTGTGTATTCCACTTAGATAATGTTGCTTTGACCTTGACTGCCCCCATCAGTCCCCTCATTCGACGTGTCCCCGCGTCGGGGTATAGTGAAACTTCAGGATCATGATATCGCGAGAGGTCCGCTACGCTGAAGGTACTCGAAATTCCCAATCATCAGGGATACCAATGATGTAGGCGTTATAGTTTATGCGGCGTACTAGCGGGTACGGACCATACTTCCTAGGAAGGAGCTTGCCACTCGTTCCGCCGGCTGGCCTTCTTTCCTTCCTAAGATGCACCATAACCGAATCACCCTCTTGAAAAATTTCCCTCCTCCGATGCTTATCAGCCTTAGTCTTATATTGGGCAGTGGATTTCGTTAACTTCTGATGGACTTCTTGCTGAATTGTAACAGCATCATCGGCCAAGCGCTGTGCCGCCTTATCTCAGGAGTTATTTCGCAGCACTCCAACCATATCGAGCACCATCTTTGGAGGGCTGGTATAGACGATAGAAAATGGAGATCTCCCGATAGAGGAATGTATCGCAGAATTGTATGCAAACTCAGCTTGGGCGATGGCGAGATCCCACTGTTTAGGACGACTACTGCATATGCTGCGAAGCAAATTTCCCAATGTTCTATTTACTACCTCCGTTTGTCCGTCCGTCTGCGGGTGCGCCGTGGAGCTGTAATTCAACGTTAAATCAAACATTAGCCACAAGGTTTTCCAGAAGTAACTTAAAAAACTTGCTGTCGCGATCCGAGGTAATGGTTCGAGGGACGCCATGGAGTCTATCGATCTCTCGAAAGAAAATCCGAGCTACGGCAGCGGCATCGTTGGTTTTACGGCATGGGAGGAAATGCGCCATTTTAGAAAACCTGTCAACGACCACTAAGATAGAATTAACCCCCCGTTGAGTTTTCGGCAACCCCAGGACAAAATCCATCGATATATCCTCCCAAATATTTTCGGGAATTGGTAAAGGAAGATAAAGGCCCGTGTTCTTCATTCCTCCTTTCATCTGTTGGCAAATAAAACATGTTTCCACAAACCGTGCAACATCCCGACGAGTTTGCGGCCAATGAAAACCTTCCCGCACAGCAGCTAGAGTTATCTCACGCCCAAAATGTCCAGATAATCCGCTGTCGTGAATTTCCTTTATTAATTGCTCTCGCTGGGAGGTTCTTGGGATGCAAAGTTGATGACCCTTCATAAGAAATCCATTAAGAACATAGAAGCCATCGGCAGTGGTAACGCGTTGAGCTTGCTTCCAAATCCCGCAGTAATCTTCATCATCCTTGTATAAGTCTTTGAGATGTTCGAACCCAATAATCTCATTCTCCAATGTCGTGAGCAAGGGGACCCGTCGACTAAGAGCATCGGCGACTTGATTTTGACTCCCCTACTTATAAAGCAACCTGAAGGGAAATTTTTGTAAGAATTGAATCCCATCTCAAGTGCATGGCATTGGTTACCCTCGTTTGGTTGTTCAGATATTTTAAAGCCTCGTGGTCGGAATAAAGCACGAACTCCTTCGCGATCAGATAATGCTCCCAAGTATTCAACGCTCGAACCACAGAGTAAAATTCCTTGTTGTAGGTACTCCATTTTTTTCTAGCCTCGCTGAGCTTCTCGCTGAAAAAGGCAACGGGTCTCTTCTCTTGAGAAAGTACCGCTCCAACCCCAAGGCCACTCGCATCGCAATGAATCTCAAATAGCTTCTCAAAATTAGGCAGTGCCAAGATTGGAGCAGACGAGATCTTGTCCTTCAGCTCTCGAAAACATTTTTCGGCTTTGTCGGACCAAATAAAATTCCCTTTTTTCAAGCAATCTGTGAGAGGGGAAGTAATTTCTCCGAAATTCTTTATAAAACACCTGTAGAAAGAAGCCAACCCGTAAAAGCTCCGCAGCTCGCCAATGCCCTTCGGTGTCGGCCAATTTTTAATAGCAGACACTTTGCTCTCGTCCATTTCCAGCCCTTCTTCAGAGATAACGACGCCAAGAAAAATCAGCCTCCGGGTCAGAAACTCGCATTTCTTAAGGTTAAGGCTCAGCTTGTTATCATGTAGGACCTGCATAACCTCTCTTACGTGCATCAAGTGTTCTTTCTCCGACTTGCTGTAAACCAAGATATCGTCAAAGTAAACGACTACAAATTTATCAAGAAAGGGTTTCAACACCTGGTTCATCAGCCTCATAAAGGTGCTCGGGGCGTTTGATAGGCCGAAAGGCATCACGAGCCATTCGAACAGCCCATCCTTAGTTTTGAATGCTGTTTTCCATTCATCACCCGGCTGAATCCTAATCTGATGATAGCCGCTTTGCAAGTCAAGCTTCGAAAACCAGCAAGCCCCACTAAGCATATCGAGCATATCGTCCATCCGGGGTATCGGAAATCGGTAAGCAACTGTGATTCTGTTTATCGCCCGACTGTCAATACACATTCGCCAGCTCCCATCTTTCTTCGGGGTCAACAACGCTGGCACAGCACACGGGATGATGCTCTCCCGAATATTGCCCTTTCGGAGTAACTCTTCCACCTTTTCTCTAAGAATAGCGTGCTCCTTAGGACTCATGCGATAATAGGCGAGATTCGGCAAGCTTGCACCAGGGATAAAGTCGATTTGATACTGAATTTCTCTCACAGGAGGAAGAACTGCCACGATAAAGTCGATTTGATGCTTAGCAGTGGTTGAATGCCTTCTGGAATTTCCCTCTCACCTCCGCCACAAGTCACGTTGAGGATCTCTTTAAAAACAAGCAAATGAACCTCGCCACATTGCTTCATGTCTTCCTCAAATAAACTTGAAACAGTTAGAAACGAGGCCTTGCTAGGTGAAGCTGAATGGGATCGAGGTCGCAACATGTATTTGATGTTTCCCCTCGTAATTTCGTAAGTGTTGCTTCGACCCGAATGATAAGCGTCGGAATCGAACAACCATGGCCACCCCAATAGGATATGACAAACGTTTATATCGACCACGTCACAGTACACTTGATCCTCGAATTTGCCGACAGAAAATGAAATCTTGCAACTCTCGATCACTGGGACCTTCTCCACTTCAGATTTAATCCGTCAAAACTCGTACGGCGTTGGAAGTTTCTCGCAGGGGAGTTTCAGCTTCTCGACCACTTTCATCCCGATGACATTCTCGCAGCTCCCGCCGTCAATAACCAAATCGCAAAGGTGACCATTAACGATACAACGCGATCTGAAAATAGCATTCCTCTGACTCGCATCATCGCTCTTAGGGGTTATTAGGAACTTTTGGAGAACCAAATTCTCTTCGGTACCGTCGTCGGCTTCTCCTTCATCGGTGTCTTCCGCATCACAAACAACTTCCTCAACAGCGGTATCTTTCCCGATGAGACCGGCAGTCCTCCTCTGGGGACATTCGTTCGAGCGATGGCCAACTTGATTACATCGGTAGCATCGGATTGGAGCGGGTTTAGCATATGGGTTCTCCTTCTTTTCCCCTACTGGAAGTATAGGTCGTTTCCCTGCTGGTTTTTCTTCATCCCGATCTGCCGGCAGCGGAGATTTGGAGGAGCCCCCGACGTGAGAAGGGTCTCGAGGCACAAATGAGTGCTTTCTGCTTCGCGAGTTGTCAGCCATCTCCGCTTTGATTGCCAGATTTTGAGCTTCCGTCATCGTTCTAATCATCTGGACCCCGATTCGGTCGCGGATATTTTCGCGAAGTCCCTCGAGATATCTCGTCACAGTTTGACCCTCAGATTCATTAAGATTATTTCGCTCGGTCAGTCGTAGAAATTCCGCCGTGTACTCTTGTACGCTCCTATCCTTCTGACGGCACCTTTGGTATTGATGAAACAATATTTGTTCGTAATCCAGAGGTAAGAACTCGCTCATCAAGAGTTGTTTCATCCGGTGCCAAGAGCGGACGTTGCCTCGGCCTTCTCTTTTTCGACGCCGCTGGACTCTCTCCCACCAAGCCGACGCTCCACCCTTTAGTCTACAAGCCACCATTTTAACTCTCCGGTCTTGAGGTGTATCCATGTAGTCAAAGAATTTTTCGACATCGGCCATCCACTCCAGAAAGTCCTCAATGCCGAGAGACCCGTCAAACGTGTCGAGGTCCACTTTAAGTTGGAAGTTATTATCGCGCCGTGGACGTTCATCTTCATCCGGACTGAAAGTAGAGTCCGAATCAGAAGGATCCACGGCCCTCCGTTGTTCTCTTTGCTGCCGGTTAGGCCGTCGAGCCTCGAGTTCGTCGAATCGTCCGAGCACTTCCAAAAACCGCTCTTCCAAGCATTGGAAGCGTTGTTTTATCCGTTGCTCCAAACGTTGCAATGGTTCGCCGTTATTTCCGGTCTGATCAACGTCACGACCGTCACCGCTCATCGTGGTCGGCTCTGATACCACTCTGATACGGATTGCCAAGGATCACCATTCGCGAGCTTGTGCAAAGAAAGTCGATATAAATAATTTTATTAAACTTGAGCTGGTTCGTACAGCATATCTGATGCCAAATATAACGCAAAGCATAATTAAATAATATTAAAGATAGAGGTTTGAACATTCTTGGTCATTTGGAAGGTTATAAGGCATGTTGAAGGTTGCTTGCATGAGTTTTTGTGTATTCCACTTAGATAATGTTGCTTTGACCTTGACCGCCCCCATCAGAAAGCCTACGCCAAGCATCCTCGGATAGCATCTGAAAACCCCATTTCTGAAGTGAAATAGAAGAGCCAAATATAATTTGAAAAAAAAATAAATTGTATATTGAAAATGGATTCCAAAAATTAGTGCACAACAAATGGATATTAACGTTGTGCAAAGAAACATTAGGGCAGTAACGGGCTAATCGAAGGCTTCCAAGTTCAGGTGCCTTAACGGGCAATGGTATATGTATGAAAGTTGAAGATTTACTGAATGATGAAAGCCTAATAGACCCTTATTGCAAAGAAACATTAGGGCAAAATCAGCAGCTAGAAAGAAGATGAGCAAATTCTCTTATACACAAGAAACATCACTTCAGCAAAAAAGGAAAAAACAGCTTTATTTGCTTCTCATGGGATCATGATTTGTGAATTGTGATCAAATAGGAAGCTAGGAGAACAAATGTTTAACATCGTTTGTTAAAGGCTCCTAATTTACTTCTACAGTTTACATAATTCAACGACAGGTTTGGTTTGAAGCCCATAATAATATACGTGCCGCTGATCGACCTATTCTACAAAAGGAGAGCCATAAATTGTATCTAAATTTCAGATATTTTTTTCTTAGGCAATAATATCTTGTCAATCCTCTTTGATTTTAAGGCAATTGGTACTTGGTAATCGAAAGAGGAATTTCAGTATCATCAAATATGTCATTCGCCTAGGTTATTCGGCAAGAGTACATCTCTATGTTGAGAATTTCTGTCCCACATAGGGAAATTAATATCAACCGGCTCAGTACATAAATCAAAGAGGCCTCTCCACCTAACACCAATTGGTTTTAGGTTGGAACCCTCAATTTAACATGGTATCAGAACGGGTTCGATCTGCGTGTTATCGCGCATATTTCACTCATCGTCAGCCGATTTCATATGTTCACGTGTTAGGCTTTGAATCATGCCACACGTGAGAGGGCGTGTTGAGAATTTCTGTGCCACATCGGGAAAATAGTATCACCGGGCTCAGTATATAAATCAAAGAGGCCTCTCCACCTAACACCCATTGGTTTTAGGTTGGAATCCTCAATTTAACACTCTATATAGATCGTAACAGATGAGTATTTGCCCTCAAACCAAGGCAAATTATACCATGGCAAAGAAACAAGAACTTCGAAGGCTTCCATAATCAAGAGCGATTTAATTAACACGTCAAAGCATTGAACATAGAGTAAACACAAAAAAAAAAGATATGGTTTTTTGTGTGGTTCATCATCGTACTTCCATGGTTGAGTTAAGCTCTCATCGACCACATAAGACCAAAGCACACGTGCGATGCACGTGAGTTTTGCCAGACTGTGGGCCCATCGTTGAACAACATCGTACACGTGATGAATCCAAATCCAACTCAATCCAAGGTTTCCCAGAATCTTAAAAGGTAAACGTAAAGGAGATACATAAAAAGTTAAAAAATAAAACCAAACTCAATCTTAACCTAACCCTTATATGACGCATGCAATTAAAAACTCACTGGCTCTTTTGCATGCATGCATGCCATCTTTATAGAATACTTGCACTAGACAGAATCTATTGCCACCAATCAGAACTCGACAGATATTTGTACATACTAATAATACTTATTTACCTTTTGCAGTTTTTTTTTGGTAAATTCGTTTCAAATAGTATAATTGAAATGATTTTCACTTTTCACTTGACGTTTATTCAATTGCCGTAGCTGTTAATTAGTTAATTTTAGGTTAAATGTGTTGGGAATCGGACAATACTAACAAAATGGTCATTTATTTCGAAGCTCATGCAAAGAGGAGAACTTTTAGTACTTACTTAAGATAGTATCATAGCTTTACTTAGACCAATAGGTATGTGATTACACGTAAAAAAAAAATTCATGTATGACGGTGTGTAAGAAGATAATCAGTTTAAACGCAAGCAATAACCGTATTGGAAATAAAATATGTAAAACTGAAAAAACTGATCTATATTGAAATGTAAACTTTCATGTGAAATGGTCGTAAATTTCTTACTTTTATTTTATTTAGGAACTTTAAAATGTGATTATCCCGAATGCAATCTATGCATCTCAGTCTTTAAGATCTCATTTATGTACGTAGATCCCATTTAAAAGGCTCAAGGAAAAATCTAGGACCGATTATTGTTTTATTATAACCACCTGTGAAAGACTCACCTCTTAAATAAGAGTAGCAAAAAGTCGTACTACAGTCAAACCACCTGCCTCATTGTACCTTGTAAAACTTATTTGTCTCAACTGATATTCAAACACATATTAATTGCTCCATATTATTTCCAAGAATGCTAGGATGAAATCATATATCGTATCTCCAGTTTATGTCCTTTACGTGATATATTCCTCTGCGTAGTTAATTTACCTTTTCATTATTTGCTTCTAACTTTCTTCATAGTACCGTCGAAATGACTTATGACTGACACCCAAACCGCGTCGATCATTGGAGCTATTATTTTAAGGGCAATTTTCATTTCAGGCCCCTCCATAAGTATAATTTAGGGTTCAGACCCTCTTCGAAAAATATTTAGTTTTAGGGACCCATTTTTATGCAGTACCACTTTATTGCTCTTAGATACCAGTATGATGAAATTATGTACCACAAAACCATAATCCAGTACCAGTTTATGATCATCTGATACCAGTTTATTTTCTGCAGTACCACTTTATTGCTTTGACATACCAGTATGTTGAAAGTTTGTAACACAAAACAATCATTCTATACTAGTTCATATATTTTTCATACCACTTTTTTACACCACATGAAACGGGTCCTTTAACCTAAAAAATTCTTAAATAGGGTCTGAATTGGAAATCAAATCCTTAAAGGGGCCTGATTTCGAATTGACCCATAGTTTTATTATGGTTGGAACAACGTTATGATATATAAATGGTAATCATTATAATATGCATTGCGATTGTAAAGATTTAATTAGGCAAAAACCAAATAATACTCTTTACCGATCAATCTAGTCTCCTGTCTGATAGTCCGAAATGTATATGTACTAGACAAACAACTTTAGAAACCCTAGATTTTCTTTTTTGATGTCAAGCCCTAAACTACACCTTTTTTCCTTTTTTTTTATCACAAACCACCATATATACCTACTCATCTTCTTCATCTTAGACCTAAAAAAAAAAAGCTATCATTTATCATCGATTTGTTCGAAAACTTAGAAAACTCAATGGATCACTTCGCACATCAGTCGTCCACTGTTGATAATCAGCATCTTTGCTACATTCGCTGCAACTTTTGCAGCACTGTTCTTGCGGTAATGTTCGCATATATGTATTTTTGTTTATATATATATATTTACTTTTATACCTATCTACGTTGATTAACGATAACGGTGTGTGTCTAAGTGTATGTAGTCATCGTTTCCCTGTAGAAGCTAAATAAACATAAAGCAGAGAAAAGTCGACGCATGTAGTATAAATGTCGCCATGCATTTATTTATTACATCTTGTATATATATTATAATATAAAGGTTGCTGTCCCACGCAAGAGATTGTCGGAGACAGTGAAAGTTAAGTGTGGGCACTGCAGCAATCTTTCTTGCCTTGGCACTAATAATGAGATTCAAGGTCTTCAATGTCATGATCATCAGATAAGTCCTCAGCATCAGGTATATAATATACATATATATATATATATATATATATATATTGTTCGAATAGCTCTTAAATTATTATATGAACTTCGAAAATAAGCAGGTTAGCTGTGGGCGCTACAAGGGCCATATTATTAGTAGCAATGCATCTGAAATGAAGATGGGCAACAACAACTCATCACCGTCTTCGTCGTCCACATCAAACGCGCCATTCGTCGCAAAACGTATGAATGAGCATTCATTATAGGTTTTTTTTTTTTTTTTTTTTTTTTTTGACTTCAAATTACATCACATTTTGACGCCAAGGATCTATTTCTTTGCAGCTCCTGAGAAAAAGCACAGGCTTCCTTCTGCATATAATTGTTTCATGAAGTAGGAAAATTCAGCTTTCTACATCTCTATCTATATCTATTCTATATATCATACACTAATATATGCCTTTCAAAATGTGCACTTATTACACATGTCAAAAAACATATGTAATGACATTATCTTTTTCTTTACAGAGAGGAGATACTGCGTTTAAAAGCAGCTAATCCTGACATATCACATAGAGCGGCGTTTAGTGCTGCTTCGAAAAACGTTTGTCCATATGATCTTATAAATTAAATAATTAATTATCCTAACCCCGTGTACTAGTTTTATTTATTTTTAATTTTCTTTATGTGTGTGTGGCTTTGTGACAGTGGGCTAGGCGCACGCCGAGCGACACAGAACAGCCTATCTTGGAACACAGTAATGATGTAAGAAATCAATCTATTTAGAAGACACTTTGACTATAATGACACATGATTCACTCATAATCATTACTGTTTGAATGATTTGTAGGTTTAGTGGAGACGAAACCCTTATTGTTCTTATATTAACTATCGGTGATGTAGTTCTAATTTCACTAATGCTACGAGGAGTAGGCTATCCTAATCAGCAGTTGGAGCTTATGAACTTTAATCGCAGTCGTATTTTCACTATGTTCAATTAAGTTCAAGGATAATTTGTGAGGCTTAATTAAATATATATATATATATATTATTCGTCATTGCTCTAAATTCCCTGTGCTAAGTATTAGGCTGCAAACCAGGTTAGTTTAATTATGAGCGAATCAATCTTATGACCTTTTCACAATAACTTCAATATCGAACTTAGCGCTAGCTAAGACCTCGTCGAGAAGACAAACTAGTTTATGGGTATTACCTTTTTTTTTTCCTTTCTATGGTTACCTAATCTAAGAAGATTTTAAATAAATTAACAGTCTAAAACTCTAAACAAGATTTGGAGACTAGAAAGGAAGCTATCCAAGTAAGCCAAGTAGACAACAACAAATGTAATAACAAATGATATTTAAGAAAAAAGGAACTCCACAGAAGCCAAATAAATCCGAAGACCTTTTTCTTTTAACGAATTGGGGAATTGGGAACTTTACAATAGAATAACAAATCAACTCAAAAGATACCACAGATCGATTTAATCTAACAATGAATCGAAGAAAATTCGAGTAATCTAAAACCTAATTAAACAACCGCCGGCGGCCCTTCAGTTCTTGGGCTCATCAGAAAAGACGAACACCACGCCAACGATGAAGGCGACAAATTAAACCCTAAAGTCGGACTCAGCAGAGACCCGAAATTAGAAGCAGAAGAATCAAATGGTTTCTGGGCCAGCAGAGATAGGCTGAGAGGCTGCGGCGGCGGCGCCTCCTGAAATTCAGGCGCCCGAGTGAGCATCTGAACGACTTCTTTGAAGTTTCTGGGCTCGACGTAGTAGATTCTTTGTGGGTTTAATGGCGGTAAGGATGAGGCATGGTGCTGCTTTTTGTTGTAATAACTTTTGTTCTTGGGTGGGATCTTGATTGGATTATTGGAGATGGTGCCATACATATCTTGGTGTTGATGATAATGGTATTGAAGAGTTGCAGAATCGTACGTGGCAAAAGAAGAAGACGTTGAGTCCATGAGATTTGGTTGCTTTTGCTTGTAATGATGGTACGGAAAGATGGTGTAATTAATTTGGTTCTCGTTTCGCTGGCTTATGTATTTGTATACGAACTTGATAGAATATTCTAATGCAAGTGGGTTAAAGCCGCCATGCATTTACAGAAAACTCGAGTTCCTCGAACTTTCTTTAATAGTTTGTGTTCACATGATCAAATCCCTTGAAGACTTTTCAAATATAAATATTAATCTTACACATGGTTCATGGTTGTAAGAAAGTCGTTGAATTAGAGATGTAAGACATTGGAGGTAGTGAATTGAAATTTTGACCAATCTAAAATGATTAAGACCGTTGAAATCTGCCGTGCAAGTTTGACCAATGGGAATTGTAGCATTCTTTTTAGCTTGCACTTGGTAGAATAAAAATTTATTTCGATTTGTCACCTTTCCTTAATAATGCGTGTTACTTTTAAAATTAAGGCAGTAAGGTTTGAACTGTTTCTTTTTAAAGTGAGGTAAATTTTCATTGCTTCACCCACTAATGGGTTTGAACCTTGAACTCACTTGTTCACAACTACTGTTTTGGACACCGTAAAAAATGCATATCATGTTCATGGATCTTTTCAACTATTTTCTTCGTCCATGTCGACGATTAGAGAACTGGATTACTATTCACCGCCCCTAAAGGGCTGAAAAAAGACTATTTTGCCCTTTCGAATATAAATTTCTATTTAAAGTCTTTTTCCATACAACAATTTCCATATCACAATAATACATTCAAATAAGACTCAAACATAACAAAAAAAACTCAAGTCGCAATGGATCGTTTTTTTGGAAAAGGGAAAGGGCAAAAGAAAGGGTCTATTGACACGACTGGTAAGCAAATTCTCGTAAAATTCGTTCGTACGTAGATGAATTATCGAACATCGATCGGATTCGATTGAAAAATTCGGCTTAGCCGAAACAAAATTTCGGCCCTCACAGGACCGTCCGAAGCGCGATTTCGGCCGAACCAGTGGGGCCGAAATTTCGGCCCTGCACAGGACAGCCGAAATTATTGTTCGGCCTGTCCTGTGCGGGCCGAAATAATGTTTCGGCCGGTGCTGACCCGACCGACATTCTGTTTTGGCCGGGGCAGAAAGGGCCGAAACATGGTTTCGGTCCACTCTTTCTGTGCCGAAATCCAGCTTCGACCGCCTCTACTAGGGGCCGAAATTTCAGTTTGGCTGAGTAAATTTTTTTTTAGACGACGAGAGGGATGTCCACATCCTGGAGGATTTTATCGGCGACGGGGTAAATTACAGTGAGCATTTCCGCCAAGGAGGACGATTTCCGACCGACATGGAAGCCATTAACTGGGCGAAAGTCGTCGCTATTGCTCTTGGTTCGAGGTGATTATTTCGTCGCATAAGAAATGCGGTACGAAAAAATTGATTAGATGTTCTCTCATAGAACGTTATAGAGGCAACGAGGATGAATTGGAGAGGCGGTCGAAGTCTAACAAGTGCAGGTGTCCGTTTCTACTCATAGCCCATGAGGATCCAGTTACTAGGGAATTGTACATTCATACGTGCGCACCTGTGAAATCCATGCACAATCACCCTCTGATACAGTATCCTGAGGGACACCGCCAGACGAGTGGGTTAAGCAGCCAGGCGAAAAAGATCGTAGAGGAAATGACTGCTGCACAAGCGAAACCAGCTCATATCCTCGCAGCTATGAGGGCCCGACACGCAGAAGATAACGCGACGATCCAACATATATATAATTACAGAGATCGTTTGAAGAAGGATAACTCTGAGGGCGAGAGTTGGTGAGCCAGTTGATGCAACAGGCGAATCAGTCCGGATATTCTGTTCAAGCCCTGGGAGACGAGGAGACTAATGCGCTGGCACATGTTTTGCTCGCACACCCGGACTCACTCGCACTGATGAGGACGTATCCGTACTTTATTGGGATTGACTCTACGTACAAGACCAATAGGTATAAGATGCCTCTAGTTGAGATTGTAGGAATGACTCCCTCTAATCACAACTTCCTGTGTGGGTTTGTCGTTATGGAGGACGGGACGGAGAGAAGTTATGGGTGGGTGTTGCAGTCTTTTCGGAATATTCTAGGGCCAGCTGTCAACCCTTCGGCGATTGTAACTGATCGTGAGTTGGGCCTTCTTCGACCCATATAGATGGTATTTCCGCATTCTCAGCATCTGTTTTGCACGTGGCATATCTATAAAGACGTGGAGAACAGAGTTTCTTGGATTAAGGGGAAGAACAAAAAGACCGCAGCGCACTTCACGCATAAGGCCTGGAAAGCAGTCATGGAAGCTCCGACGATAAACGAATACGAGCAGGCCGTGGGTGACATGCGTCTGCGTTGCAAAGGTGACACCGCTATCGTGCAGTACGTTGAGCAGACATGGTTGGTGCATAAGGAGAAGTTCGCAAAAGCATGGACGAACCATGTGCTTCATTTCGGGAACACCACTACATGTCGTGTGGAGATTGCTCACAGCGAGCTGAAGCAATGGCTGAACTCGGCCACTGGGTCTCTTGACACGGTGTGGGTCAAGGTGCACGAGCAGATTCAGAACCAACTGAATCTCATCAGAAAGGTAAATTAATTATTATTACTTGTTGGACGAAATCCTTATCTAATAATTTTTTATGTTGACATGTAGGCACTGGAGGAGTCCCGCTCAAAACGAATTATTGGGAGCTCAGGATTTCCATTCCACACGATATTGTATAAAGTTTCACACCATGCAATATCGATAATGGGAGCTGAGTTGAAGCATGCCAAAGAGTTGTCGGATGAGGTTTACTCCACGTGCGGATTTGTGGTACGAAGTACGCACCAGCTCCCATGTGCATGCGAGCTTCAACAATGTGTGGACAACAACTTTCCAGTTGCTGCAGAATGCTTGCACGACTTCTGGAGGACACTGACGATCGGCGAAGGGGTAACTCCCGATATTTCTGATCGGGATTACTTATACGACCTCGTGCGTGACGCAGAAGCCCGCGATCCCGCCGTTATGCGTGGCCTCCATCGAGTCATGCACGAACATCTCTATCCCGAGCCCCAAGAGTGGAATGAGCCTGTTCTGAAGACGTCTGTAAATGGTCGGCCGAGAAACAAAACTCGACGAAGCGGGATCGAAGTGCTTGGGAGTACGCAATTCCAAGGGGAGGACGCATCGGAGGGCGTAGCAGTACCAGTCGTAGCAGCCAAGGTCGTACGTCATTTTCGTATGCGAAGCGGTCTCAAACATCTACTACGGAGACAGGTACTACTATCTTTCACACTTACATTCGGTCAAACATGGTTGCACATCTAATCCTGTAAAATGCGTTGTACAGGTGAATCCGACTTCTTCCACAGCCGCTTGCAGCACCATGTAACAGCAGTCATCCATCCGTATATAATTAGTTATAAGGATGTTGTGGCAGACGGCAATTGTGGGTTTCGCGTGATCGCGTCCCATGTTTACCATGACGAGGACGAATGGATCACCATAAGGAATAACGTCGCGAACGAAATCGAGGCCTATTGGGTTCGTTACTTGCCATTGTACTACGGTGATTCATTGGAAACGCAGTTGAAGCGTATACGCTGGGAAGGGGGGACTTGTGGACGACACCACTGGATGGTGACACCGTGTGATCTGTGGGCTATGGCGACCATTTGGAATGCGGTAGTTATTCTCTACGCGTACGGCAATGGGTCTCGCATCAACATGCTGTCGAACACAATTTTGCCACTGCGTGCCGGTCGGACTGCTCCTGGTCCGAGTCGGACGATCGTCATGGCGCACCTTGGAGATGATTATGAGCATTACATTAGACTTAATTTATGCCCTGATTTTCCTATGCCCATGTTACATCCGTACTGGGAGAGGTATTGTGATCGTCGAGTTGCCGGTTGGGAAATGAGATATCAGAGTCGACTCGATCACTAGTTGAACCTGATGCAGCTTAATAATTTGTTGTAATTATTTTGTAATTATAAAATTTTTTTATTGTTATTCTTTTTGTATTGTTAATTTTTTTGTTGTTATTAGTTTGTAATATTAATATTTTTTATTGTTATTATTTTCTAATATTATATTTTTATTGTTATTATTTTAAAATATTAATATTTTTTGTTGTTATTTTAATATTAATAGTTTTTATTGTTATTATTTTTTAATAGTAATATTTTTTATTGTTATTATTTTTTAATATTAATATAATTTATTGTTATTATTTTTTATATTAATATCTTTTTATTGTTATTATTTTAAAATATTAATATTTTTTATTGTTATTATTTTTAATATTAATATTTTTGGTTATAATTATTTTGTAATAGTAATATTCCAAACATAAACAGTAGAGACATATAAAGTTTGTAATAAAAAAGTACGGGTCCAATATATAAACGAAGCAGAAACAAAAGAAAAGCACGTCATGGAGCATTGCGCCAACGGTCGTTCAGCTCGTCCAGCCTGTCTCTGTACTGCTCGGTATGCGTCGGCCCCTCAAGCTGCATCGTAGTTAGCATATCGCTAGTCAAAGTGTACATCGAGCTGTACCACTGTACACAGAAATGATACATATAAAAAGTGATTAAACATATAAATATAAAAAATTCAAATCACATTAAATTACGTACATAGTCGACGTGGTGGCACGGGGGTATGCTGCTCGATGAGGATCCCGGCTCCAACGAAAGCAGGCGAGGATGAGAATGCCGCTCATACCAGTCCATGCACCCTGCAATGGTCAAGGTACTCTGTGGCGGCCCGGTTAATGTACGAGAGGTTGAGGATGTATGCGTACGGGAACTGCCGCCAAGCATGTTCTGCTGCATCGGCAGAATAATGCACCTTATACCTCGACGGGTTTGCTGGCATGACCGCCTTCTGTGGCGGACTCATCGGCGACGGGATGAGCTGCACGTAACCCAGATGGCGCAACACTCTCGAGGGTGCTTAGGGCTCAACGATGTCGCGATATCTAACCCAGCCCACGAAAAGAGTCATCGGGTGCTGCGCCGCTGGATTGGGACCGTACGACAACCAAACAACCTGATAACAGTTCACAATTTTTACCTAATTGTCGTCAATTTGGATATAAATTGTTAATATACCTCGCTCACAGTCATGACATCTAGCTGACGGCGGATCTCAATCAAACGGTGGCCCGACCGCTCGTACTGAGATACAGACCACATGCGTGAACATGCCTGGCCAGGCTCCACAAGATGGGGGAGACGATGTGGGCGAAAGCATGGGAAGTACTCGTAGATCAACGCCTGAAGTAACGAGAGGCACCCAACAATACCCCTCGAATCCGCCCGGCTTACGAGTCCAAGCTGGCGAAGGTAAGCAAGCGTGGCCAATCCCCACGAGTAGTGGCTGGCAGAGGCCAACGAGCGATAGAACTCGTGCATGATGTCGGGTTTCTCACGGGTCCCGTTCTTGTCGACGAACAGCGTCGATCCCAATAGAATCCACAACCAAGCGATGGCTTGGAAGCCCGCCGCCCGACCCACCCGCATCCTCTGCATCACGTCATTCGACGCAACCCCACCGCCTCTCCAAGAACCCCTCAGCACGTCTTCGGAGACGCACATAATCTCCCTCGCCGCGATCTGCCCGTCGCCGACGTCTGGGGTGCCCGATACCGTCGCCCCGTCGATAGGGATACCCATGATCTGCTCGATGTCGTGGAGCATAATCGTCATCTCCCCGAATAGCATGTGGAAGGTGTCGTGTCGGGCTGCCAGCGCTCCACAAAAGCGCACAGAAGAGGCTGGTCCAAGTGACCCTCCATGGCATCTGTGAGGTGCCTAAGCCCCGTGCCATCGATCTGGCTCTGCGTCTCCGGTGGGAACTAGGAGTACCACTGCTTAAGCGATTGAAGCACTAACGTCCGCTGCTCGCACTTCAGCAGGGGCCTCTCCTCCTCACCCATCCAGATGCGGGGCGCAATGTGCTCTAGATAACTAGGGATCACCTAGCCATCTTCTGGACCACCGGGCTGTGGTCCCTGCACCCTCCAGGAATCGTCATCTACGACCCTGGAGCGCTTGCTCCATATTTCAATTTTTACGAATAACCCAAAAATAAATTTAATTTTTTCTTTTTACCTATATTAAGACACGACAGCGCAAGTCAGTTTATACTGGAGAAGGTTATTACCTGAGGAGGCCGGTATCACATCGTCGTCGGATGACTGAAACGATGCTGCATCATCCGGCACGTCATCATCCGCATGCGGATTGTAATCCGCATATACGGAATGAGAAGCAGCCGCTCGCTGCCGCCTCTCCTCCTCCTATTCTCTATGAACGGATGCATCAACGCCGCGCGCCCTCGTGTGACGCTCTCCAGATCCCTCCAACGGGGGGGAGGGGGAGGGGATCTGCTGCTCCTTCCGAGTAGGGACTTCCCACCCTTGGACTGCATTTTAAAATATTAATATTTTTTATTGTTATTATTTTTAATATTAATATTTTTGGTTATAATTATTTTGTAATAGTAACATTCCGAACATAAACAGTAGAGACATATAAAGTTTGTAATAAAAAAGTACGGGTCCAATATATAAACGAAGCAGAAACAAAAGAAAAGCACGTCATGGAGCATTGCGCCAATGGTCGTTCAGCTCGTCCAGCCTGTCTCTGTACTGCTCGGTATGCTTCGGCCCGTCAAGCTGCATCGTAGTTAGCATATCGCTAGTCAAAGTGTACGTCGAGCTGCACCACTGTACACAGAAATGATAAATATAAAAAGTGATTAAACACATAAATATAAAAAATTCAAATCACATTAAATTACGTACATAGTCGACGTGGTGGCGCGGGGGTATGCTGCTCGATGAGGATCCCGGCTCCAACGAAAGCAGGCGAGGATGAGAATGCCGCTCATACCAGTCCATGTACCCTGCAACGGTCAAGGTACTCTGTGGCGGCCCGGTTAATGGTTGAGGATGTATGCGTACGGGAACTGCCGCCAAGCATGTTCTGCTGCATCGGCAGAATAATGCACCTTATACCTCGACGGGTCTGCTGGCATGACCGCCTTCTGTGGCGGACTCATCGCGGCGGGATGAGCTGCACGTAACCCAGATGGCGCAACACTCTCGAGGGTGCTTAGGGCTCAACGATGTCGCGATATCTAACCCAGCCCACGAAAAGAGTCCTCGGGTGCTGCGCCGCTGGATTGGTACCGTACAGCAACCAAGCAACCTGATAACAGTTCACAATTTTTACCTAATTGTCGTCAATTTTGGATATAAATTGTTAATATACCTCGCTCACAGTCATGACATCTAGCCGACGGCGGATCTCAATCAAACGGTGGCCCGACCGCTCGTACTGAGATACAGACCACATGCGTGAACGTGCCTGGCCAGGCTCCACAAGATGGGGGAGACGATGTGGGCGAAAGCATGGGAAGTACTCGTAGATCAACGCCTGGAGTAACGAGAGGCACCCAACAATACCCCTCGAATCCGCCCGGCTTGCGAGTCCAAGCTGGCGAAGGTAAGCAAGCGTGGCCGATCCCCACGAGTAGTGGCTGGCAGAGGCCAACGAGTGATAGAACTCGTGCATGATGTCGGGTTTCACACGGGTCCCGCTCTTGTCGACGGACAGCGTCGATCCCAAGAGAATCCACAACCAAGCGATGGCCTGGAAGCCCGCCGTCCGACCCCCCCGCATCCTCTGCATCACGTCATTCGACGCAACCCCACCGCCTCTCCAAGAACCCCTCAGCACGTCTTCGGAGACGCACATAATCTCCATCGCCGCGATCTGCCCATCGCCGACGTCTGGGGTGCCCGATACCGTCGACTCGTCGATAGGGATACCCAGGATCTGCTCGATGTCATGGAGCATAATCGTCATCTCCCTGAATAGCATGTGGAAGGTGTCGTGTCGGGCTGCCAGCGCTCCACAAAAGCGCACAGAAGAGGCTGGTCCAAGTGACCCTCCATGGCATCTGTGAGGTTCCTAAGCCCCGTGCCATCGATCTGGCTCTGCGTCTCCGGCGGGAACTGGGAGTACCACTGCTTAAGCGATCGAAGCACTAAGGTCCGCTGCTCGCACTTCAGCAGGGGCCTCCTCCTCACCCATCCAGATGCGGGGCGCAATGTGCCCTAGATAACTAGGGATCACCTCGCCATCTTCTGGACCACCGGGCTGTGGTCCCTGCACCCTCCAGGAATCGTCATCTACGACCCTGGAGCGCTTGCTCCCTATTTCATTTTTTACGAATAACCCAAAAATAAATTTAATTTTTTTTACCTATATTAAGACACGACATCGCAAGTCAGTTTATACTGGTGAAGGTTATTTCCTGAGGAGGCCGGTATCACATCGTCGTCGGATGACTGAAACGATGCTGCATCATCCGGCACGTCATCATCCGCATGCGGATTGTAATCCGCATATACGGAATGAGAAGTAGCTGCTCGTTGCCGACTCTCCTCCTCCCGTTCTCTATGAACGGATGCATCAACGGCGCGCGCCCTCGTGTGACGCTCTCTAGATCCCTCCAACGGGGGGGGGGGATCTGCTGCTCCCTCCGAGTAGGGACTTCCCACCCTTGGCCTGCATTTAGATATTTATTTTAAAAAAATATCGAGCCGATCGAGAATTTAGGCCGGAACAGTGCCGACCGAAAATGATTTCGGCCGGCTCTGTTCCGGCCGAAGCACAAATTCGGCCGGACAAGAGTCGACCGAAACGTAATTTCGGCCGGATCTTGTGCGCCGAATCACGATTTCGGTCGGCCAAGACACGACCGAAACAGGATTTTGGCGCCGACTGACACGTCCGAAATCGAGTTTCGGTCGTGTCTTGGCCAACCGAAATTCTGTTTCGGCCGTGCCGATTTTCGCCCAAATTTGCGTCCGATCGGCCGTTTTTTCAGTCTATTCCGACCCGTTTTCAACAATCTATCTACGTACGAATGACTTTTACGACAATTTGATTACCAGTTGTGAGAACACCTCCTTTCCCTTTCCCTGTCCTTGTCGACGATCCATTTGCGATTTGATGTATTCTCTGTTTTTTTGTCTGATTTGGATGTATGATTTGGAAAGTGTTGTGTGGTAAAGGATTTAATAGAAATATTTACTGTTTATTATATTTTATTTTATTAAATAACATAAGGACAAAATGGTCTTTTTTAGCCCTTTAGGGGGCGTAACAAGTAAAAAGGGGGCGGTAAATAGTAATTCCCTTAGATAACGTTGTTAGAAAATATTTATTGTGTAACATTTTATCTTAGCTTTGTAAATTTATTTAAGTGAGTCAGGGCTTTTATTAGTAAAGACCAGTGAGCTTATTTGTAATTTGCTTTCGAAAAGCCCAAGCACTATTTACCAACATATGTGGTATAAGTGCTAAAAACCCTAACACGTTAGGGTTGTTTTGTGCGTGATAATTAATAGAAAGAGAAGTTTTAGAGAAGGAGCCAACAACCTCTCCTCAATAGCATGCACACACCCCACGGCCAAATCAACGTTTCCAATCTTCAAACGTGGTAAATCGCCTCTATATGCTGTTTAGTTGGAACACGTAGGACTTATAATTGGTATCAGAGCTGAGAGTGCTAAGATTTGAATTATTTTTGTTGATATTTGAATCTAAAATTTTCTGGAATTTCTTTTCGTATGAACATCGCACGACCTAATTCAAGTTTCGATTTGATTCTTCAAAATTGAATATGATTTGCTGTTTTTAGGCTTCGATCAACTGTTTTACACTAAAGCTGAACTTTGATTGATTGAAACGTGATTTTGAGCGATTTTGAACATTTGAGCTAAACTGTTATTCGAGTTCTTAATCTAATTTTTCAAATATCGAACCGATTTTGCTTTGATTGTGCTAAATGGAGTGTTTGTTCTTGTCAAGTGCATGATTTCGATCGATTGCCCGAACTTTGGTAGACTGATTTTCTGTTTCCGTTCGGACTGGTGAAGAAATTGTGTATCATGTTCTTCGTCAAATTCATCAAATTTATGAAAATTCTGAAATACTTTGCTGTTTTCTGGTTTAAACTTGAAACAAATCGATCAAACTCTGTGCGATTACCCATGGTTAATCAGATATGTTTTAGTGATTTAGAGCTTAACCTGTGTTCGCGGTTTTCGCTGAGTTGCTTGCTATTCATTGTTTTTATGGAAACCAAATCGTTGTTCTATTCACTGTTTTGGATTGGTGGCAATTTAGTAATTTTCAACAGACTTACTGTTGAGTTTCTCGATCATTAGTTCTCGACAATTACTTTCTCGATAGTTAAAATTAGACATCGAAAAACTTACACAAGTTTTCGTGATCGAAAAACCATCCACTATTATAATCCGCTTCATAGGATTGAAAATAACTATTAACTGCAAATGGTAATCATTTTATATTCGTTGCACAATCATATTTGTAGGCATTACACATCATTCGAAAACATTTATTAGCCTTTTATAATCGAAAATAGTACTATTCATCGAAAAACTCTTGATTGAAAACAGTTCTATTCACATAGATCGAATTTTCTGATTTTTGATAAATTTGATCGAAAATATCCACTGTTCACATTTCGATTTCAAAATTTTGCTGCAAATTGATGTTTCTAGGCTTCGATCGGATGGTTCAAACGTGTCTGCGCTAAAATCTAATCGAGCGGAACAATATTTTGTGTAAATTTGGAAAACTAATCGAAAATCCCCTTTGCGTGTTCTTCGTGAAATTTCGAGGAATTCGACTGATTTTGATGATTATGTGATAAATTGACTGCTTGAGTTTGTTAATCTACTCATTTCGAATCATAACCCAGGCTGAATTTGAACAATTTTGGTTTTTGATTGATTCTCATTTTTTTAAATGCAAGATCAAGAGTTTCCATCTTTTTGTGAAATAGCTTCGTAATTGTTTTTGATTCGCCAATACAATTTTTTCGGTCGAAAAACTCCTTGGAGTATTGTTTACGACCGAAAAAAAATCACGTCGAGTTTGCGATCGAAAATCTGCTAGAGTTCATCTTCTTCACGTAGACATATAGATACAAAATTACATATACGTACATTGCAGGCCTAATTGCATTTCAATTCCCAAAAATACTCCCTCCGTCCCACTATCTTTTGTACATTTTATTAAATCGAGCATCCCATTATCTTTTGCACATTTTCTAAATTTAGCAAAAAACCATCACAAATAATCAATAAAATAATATTAAATATTCTTAAAATATGTGTCAAAATATACACTTTTCTTACCTTTAATTGTACTATACTATTTAAATCAGTTTTTAAAAACTGTGCCAACTCCCAAATGTCCATAAGTTACTGAGAGAGTATTGTTTTAGTCCCTGTAGTTACATATTGGTCCCAAATAGTTTTCATTTCACTCCTGAAAGTCTACAAATCTTTTGCGGTCAACGTAATCAGTCAACCAAAACTAGTTTTACGATTGCAAAACTTTCACGATCTTAATCTATACGTAACTGTTAGAAATTGAAAACTATTTTCTAAAAACAGTACCTAATCGAAAAGCTTAACAATTGAAAAAAACATTCGATCGAAAACAGTAACCTTCAATTGGCACATTATAGAGAAAGCTTTTCGTATATACTAGTAAATTGTTAAATCTTATAAACCAAAAACTTTTCGAAACTGGAATTTTGAAAGTCAAAACATTTAACCATTAAAAAAATTCAAATCCAGAAAACACGTTAACGGTGAAATTATCCAACCAAAATTTAAACCACAATAAAAACATTACGAATCCAACTATAAAGAAATTACAAGACGAAGTAATAACATTACAAGACAAACTAACTGAGCTAAGTCTTCTTGAACTCAAATCAACTGAGTGGAATGTAGTCACTGAACAATATGAGATTATCCTAAAATATCGCAATAACTGGAACACTAGAGCTATCCCTTCAAAGAAAATATTGTGAAGCTAGTTGACCAAAATTCCTTTAGCATCAGACGGGGAAAACGAATTATACTGTAATAAACCTATCCATGGTTGGAAATTCCAATGGTTGCTAGTAAAATTTCCGAATTGAACGTAACCTTGGAATCAGAAAGAGCAGGTTTTCAAGCGGAAAGCAAAAACTTTTAGAGGAAATTTCAAATATTAAATTCCCCGTCGTTACCTGTTTTCAATGATTTTTCAAAAGATACATCTTCCTCGAAACAGGTCAAGACAATAAAAACTAAAAGAAGCATCCCCGTTACCAAATCTGAGAAAGCTTTTACTGCACATTCTAAGTCACCCATTACGACTTTAAAGTCCACGGTGTCCCGAACGGAAACGATAAGTAAAAGCCTTAAGCTTAATACTTCCAAGGAACTGAAGAGAATCAGGGAGGAGAAAAGAAAAACAGCAACTGTTCCTAAAACTAAGAAAACTTTTACTAACTCTAAGTCACTGGCGACTAGAGCTTTAAATGATAATAAGAATTCAAAGTCACTCTTGACTGAAGCTGAAATTGTAAGTAAAAGAAAAGCGCTTAAAATTGCTAAGGAACAAATAAAGATCAGTAAGGAGAAAGAAAAATCGACATTATTTTCTATAACTCAGGGTGAAAATATTCAAGATATTCATTCTCCAGTTCCTACTAGAAGGAAAGCTCGTAAAAAAGAAGTTTCAAGCTCAAGCAACTGAACTTCTCAAGCTCCAAAATTATATCATTCTTTAAAGAATGATAGAAGTGGAATTACTTACCCGTCCAAAAATGTTATTCATTCTAGTAAGCAAAATTTCACTAAAATCATCATTTTGATGTGAATCGTGTGAACACTTCACGTAGGAAGAACATTTCATGTACTAACAATGCCTATAATTCTTGATGTTCTTATGCATTCTTGAAATATTCAGTCCATGTTAAGTCTGAGAAACATCTTATGCGACTGGCTAAATTTTTAGATCTTCGAATAACACATTCACCTGTGCTGAAATGTCATACCCGTGTCAAATTAGTCCTAAATCGGTACCGAAAGCTACATTAATGGATGATTTAGGACAAGATTTGACACCTTATGTCCTTAACCCGTTTTCTGTTAATAAGAGAGGAGCCATTCAAAAATGGGTACCAAAGTCCCGATAATGTTTTGCAGATATCCCAGCATGGTTGGTATCTCTCGAGTTGCGTACGCCTACGAGCTAAAATGAAAAACACCTTTCGAAAATGGTTACTTTATTGTTATATGCATGCTTCGAAAAGAATTTAACTTGCAAATTTCTGCATGGCAACATGAGCTGAAATGCATAGATGCCATTTTTCTAAGTGAGCAACTACATAGGTACATTTTCATTATGCTTACATCTTAACGAAGTTTCGAGCTTGAACATTCACGTATACATATGAGCTGAATCGTCGGAAATACCTTTTTTAACTAAGAGCTACAAAATGGTAAAACATGCATTTTAATATGCTTTAAAGAAAATTATGTCTTTAAATATGCATCTGATTTGAAAAGAAATACACGTTATTTTCATCACGCTCACTTTCTTTTGTGGAGAAGAGCTACATTTGCAAACATGCATGCATTGAGGGAGAGTATCATCCAATTTTAGAGGGGGAGTAGATTTAAAAAAAAATTACGTTGCACAATTGGAGGGGGAGGAAACTTACTTTGACTCATATACATATATGTATACCAGTGTTTTAAAACGCGTTGGATCGCGCGCTTCGACGAGCGCGATCGCGTGTTTTTCCGTCAAAACGCTCCAATGCGTTTTCAATTTGGCATTTTATTTTTTTTTATTTTTTTCCTGTTTCGACGGATATTCCGTCGAAAATTCTTGGTTTCTTGTATAAGCCGTAGGAACTTCCGTCGCAAACCAAGTCAACTGATCCTATAGCCCTAAATGCGTTGTAGTGCTCTGACATAAAAGCTCAAATACTGACAATAATATTTTATTTTTAATCCTTTTTTATTTAGACTTCAACTGAATATTAAAACGTCTTTATTTTGAGTAATTTATATGAAACATATACATAAGCATATCCAATTTATTCCTTGTTTCATGACGATCATAATGACATGCATATCATACATTTTTCGACACCAATATAATATTCGATAGTTATAAGAATCATTTTAATAACTTATTTTAGTGGTAAGCCGTAACAAGAATGATTATTAATTGATATGAGTCCTATTTATTGTTGGGATTTTATAACCTTTTACTATGTAATTCATATATATAGTTAAAGTTTAGATTTTAATCAATTATATGTACCTTTCATTGAATTTCTAAAGAAAATCTAGATTATTTAGTCTCATAAATACAATAACGATATAAAAAAGTGACCGTATTTATATTTATTATATATTATATATAATTTATTGTATTATATTTTGATTATCCGAAATACTCACGCAATGCGGTACGCTATTTACGCTACGCGTTACCGACACTAAAACGCGACAGAGTGCGCTATGCGCTTTTTAAAACATTGATGTATACATATATCTATATATCTATACCGATTACTATTACCATAGTACCCATATAAAAAAAACAATAAAAAAATTAGGGAAAAGAAAGAAGAACCCTATCAAGCACTTCCAATCCCAAGATGGACTTCAACGAAATAATTCAACCCTCGAGAACTAGAGATTCCAAAGGCGAAGGTTTACACTAACATGTAGATGATCTCAACCGACCTGCTCTGACTTGCTGTTCAAGTAGCACTCAAATGGACGGACGCATGGATTTTCAGTTCCTATGGCTCAGTCAACCAAACTGAACCTAACCCCGGACCGCAGCCGAGTGTTAGTAAAGATTTCGAGCCCATAAAAGCCACACCTATTTGGAAATTCTTTCCAAGACCGCTGAGCGAATGATACACAAATCCCTTACCTCACACAACATTTGGACCACCACATAGGTGCATGAGCTGATTTCTATCACCTCCAGGGTAGAAATCGCCGCATCTGGTCCAAAGGCGCATGCACAACCGAGCCTTATCCATTTATCGATCTCCTAACAGACCGATGTGTCATTAAAATAATGGGGAGCATGTACTCTATCACCGCTTCGCTTGGAACCGGGAGATATTGAACTAAGTGGTTGTCAGCCGCACACCACTGAAACTTCTTGAATACATCGAGTCTAGTATGCCCTCACTACCTGAATGTTTTATATTTGTCTAGGACACATACGCCTTTTCTCATCTGGACTTTGTGACCGGATCAGAACTTCCATAGACACGTCTCTCGTGGATGTGATTTGAAGATTGGATGGAAGTCATGCCGTTGCAACATCAAAGCAACAACGGTTTTAGGCCATCGTCCCGAGCTAGTCTCAAGAACGATGTGAACGGGATGCCTCTGTGGCCCCGGTTTTTGAAGCCCTGTTCTCACAGGCCACGTCTCAGAGTGTAACTCTGAAGTCGTGTGACAGATTGCCTTTGTGGCTTCATAAGGTTATTAACCTGAGTACCCAACAATTCCGCCGCGCGCTACGCTCTGGAACTGGGCTCTCATGCATATGAATGAATAATCTGAAGGAGCCCTGATAAACGCATTTCAATGCGTTTATCGTAATATTTATTCAGGGTATAATAGAGCTTTAGCAATTAAATTACGCATTTATTCGATATATTTACACTTGTTTTATTGTTGAAGGAGTTTAGGACGAGTTTCGGGCGAAAAGGAGCGAAAACGAGGCAAAACGGCGCGAAAAGGGCAACACTGCCCTCGGTCACGGCCAGACGCAATAGGCGTCACGGCCGTGACGAGGGACAGTGAGCGATAGAGAGGACGCTGATGATGGTCACGGCCGTGACGCTTAACGCGTCTGACCGTGACGCATGGCAGAGAGCGAGCCAGATGATGGTCACGGCCGTGACCGACAATGCACTTGGCCGTGACCTGGGGCAGAAAGTGACGAGACACGGACGACGATGGTCACGGCCGTGACGGCCCATGTCCCAGGCCGTGACCGACACGGAAATTCGTATAAAAAGCCCAAATTCGACCCAGAAAAAGAGACAACTCACCCGGGATTAACCCTAATCACAGAGAGACGAAAATTAGCACCAAAGAACGCAGAATCGCACCCCGGAGCGCAAGAGACGGATCATCGACGAGATCACGCCCAATTTAACGAAGAACGAAGAATCTTCAACGTTCTCATCGCAGATCATCCGTATATCAAGAACATGAACTCTTCGACCTTATCCTTTGTTTCTTTCGTCGTTTTCTCGTCAATTATGCGTAGCTAAATACCGTTGTGTTTGGGATTAGATGAACGCTAGGATAATTCGTAGTTAAGACGTGTGTTATCGTGACTTTGTGTTTCTGACTATTTATCGTTCTATGAATATGTTTCGTCGCTTTAATATGTCTATGTGTTAAAGCGATTGTGGGGAAAAACGTTTAGGGCGACAGCTAAACAACGTTTAGGCCGTTCATAGAAGATAGGATTCGAGTATAGGGCGAAAGCAAATACTCGATCCTCGCCGTTAGTAATTATTGAATTTTAGATCCCCGCGAGCGTTTAGGGCGACAGCAAATTCGCAAGCGGGCAGGAAATTACTGCGACTTAGTCCGAATCACTTAGGAGCGATTTTACTGTCTTAGCCGATGCTACCTAGCGGGATTCGAATCCCGAGCACATCTTTATCATCTGAAGCTTCGCATCAGTTTTAAGCGTGTTATTTGAATCTCTAGTTGATTTAGGAGCGATCCGTAGGTTAAGTCGTCAAACAAGTTCGTATTTTATTAAGGTTAAATATCGAGTCGATGGTCATTACTGGTACTTGATTTATTCCTCGTGTTCGATACTCGTTACTCACTTTACTACACTACAAACGATAGGTTCACTGCCTATCGCACGTCGGTGATAGTAATTTAGTACTCGTTTTAATTATTACTTGTCGCACTTTTCATTCACACACCACGATCAAGCCCGAACACATTATCGGAAATACACCCCACGTACAGCTTCTCCTGGATCCAGACCAGCTTTATCATGGCCGAAACAGACAACTTCCCTTGACAAGGACGAGTCTGGCCCAACGAAGAAGTCCACCCATGCCTACCTTCTTCCGGAGCCAGATAAGCTTCTTCGAGGCCGAACCAGACAACTTCCTTCGAAGATGACGCGTCAAAAACCGAGAAGAGGAGTAACTGTGAGCACCAATCAACTCCATTATCTTGTCCTGACGATGCGATCTCTTGCCAAAAGACGATGCCCCATTTTGACCCATCGCATGACGATCTCCCTAGCTCTATCTTCATGAGGGGGAGCAAAATGGGAGCAACACTACAAATGGGAGCATCACCACGACGAAAGTGCAATATAGATCAGATGCCAAATCTCAAGCGTCTTCAAAGAATCAAGCGAAGACCACAGAGTCCAACGATTGAAGTTGTCGCCTCATGTACGACTCTCCGGTTTTAATGGAACACTCCAATCACAATGCAAGGTTGAACAAACGTAGGAGGAGTTGAGCTACAATCGAATGGAGAGATCGAACTCAAATGACAAGATCGGCCAACAACTTCAGCATGGACTTCAAGAATCAAAGCTGCCGACTCATGTACAGCTCTTCGAGTTTAAAGAAAACTCCCAATCCCAACATAAGGTTCAACAAATGTAGGGGGAGTTGCGCTAAGTGAAGGAAGAGCTAGAACATACAGAGAAGATTCGACTTGTGTACGTCTCTCAAAATTTAAAGAGAATTCCTCAATCCCAACAAAAGGTTGAACAAACGTAGGGCGAGTGGTGACTATCCGGGGAGAGATCGAACATAAGAGAGACGATCCAACAAGCAGCTTTGAACACTTAAGAGAAGAGAAGTTCAAGAGACGGTGAGCTTGAAAGATCTTTTAAAGAAGAGGTAACAAGGCACGACAAAGGAGGATGTGACCTGCAAACACTTACGCGTATGCAACTCTGATATGTGTTCTTTGAGGAATCCGGACGATTACAGGACGAAGATAACGAGCGCTGAATTGCAAATTGAACACAAAGGGGGGAGATTGTTAGGAAATATTTATTGTGTTCAATTAATAATTTTATCTTAGCTTTATAATTTTATTTGAGTGAGCTGGGCTTTTATTTGTAAAGCCCAGTGACTTTATTTGTAATGGGCTTTCAGGAAGCCCAAGCACTATTTACCAACACATGTGGTATAAGTGCTAAAAATCCTAACACGTTAGGGTTGTCTTGTGCGTGACAATAATAGAAAGAGAATTTTTAGAGAAGGAGTCACGAATCTCTCCTCAATAACACGCACACACCCCATGGCCAAATCTACGCTTCCAATCTTCAAACGTGGTAAAATCGCCTCTATATGCTGTTTAGTTGGATAATCTAGGACTTACAAAAGTATTTACCTATATATATGTTATATAATTGGAGGGATCCTTACAATATTTGTAATCGAATTGATTTGATGTGTCAATGATAACTACCTTTAAACTTACAGTTCATATATCATATTATTATCACACAAAATCAAAATTTTGCATATACTTAAAAATAAATAATTAGATTTAATATCATAATTTAATCCATGAAAAGTAAAAAATATTAATTATATTTATATATTAGCACACCCACGTGATTTGAGTGTCCATATAATACTAGTAGTGTTTTGTCGAATAGAGTCTTTGTCTATCTCACACTTGAAATATTAGATTAGTTTGCAACTAGTTCTGTTTTTAACTTAGTTTAAGTTGTCCGCGTTATATAATATTTTATTTAATGAAGCTTTATTATTACTGTATAATATAGAACAGAGATAGAAGAACAAACGACATGAGATTTTATTAATCTTTCGCAGTATTACATTGAACGAAATATCACCTATTTATAGATTGAAAACTACAAACCCTATTAAATGCATTAAATACATCCACTAACAACCAACTGTATTCTTAATACTCCCCCTTGGATGTCTACTTAATGATAGGTCTTTCAAAATCTGATGTATAGTTGCCTCATTAAAAACCATATTGGGAAAACCACATGGGAAAAACCACAGTGAAGGAAAAAAAGAGTGCAACGTGTATTTCTCCCCCCGATGATAGCATTACTTCAAATCTCGAAGTCTTCGAACTCCAATTAAATGTACTAATTTTCTAAAATTATAGGAGGAAGTGCTTTCGTAAATAAATCTGCAAGATTTTCGCTAGAGCGCACTTGTTGTACATCAATATCACCATTTTTCTCCAAATCGTGTGTAAAGAAAAATTTTGGTGAAATATGTTTTGTTCTATCTCCTTTGATATATCCGTCCTTTAATTGGGCAATGCATGTCGCATTATCTTCATATAATGTTGTCGGAGGTAGTTTCTCCGATAATAAACCGCAAGTGTGTTGTATATGCTGAATCACCGATCTCAACCAAACACATTCTCGGCTAGCTTCATGAATAGCTAGAATTTCTGCATGATTAGATGACGTAGCTGTTAAACTTTGCTTAACTGATCGCCATGAAATGGCAGTTCCACCGTATGTAAATAAATAACCGGTTTGCGATCGAGCATTATGTGGATCGGATAGATATCCGGCATCTGCATAACCAATTAAGTCTTCTTTCATCTCATTAGAATAGAATAATCCCATATATCATTTGATCCCCGAAGGTATCGAAATATCCGTTTAACTCCATTCCAATGTCTATGAGTCGGCGAAGAATTGTATCTTGCCAATAAATTTACTGCAAATGCTATATCTGGTCGAGTATGACCCGTAAGATACATCAGTGCTCCAATAGCACTGAGATATGGTACTTCAGGACCAAGTACTTCTTCATTATATTCACATGGTCTAAATGGGTCTTTTTATTCACGTCTAAAGATCGGACAATCATTGGAGTATCTAACGGATGAGCTTCATCCATATAAAATCTTTTCAGTACTCTTTTTGTATACGTTTCCTGATGTACAAATATTCCATTCTTTAAATATTCTATTTGCAGTCCGAGACAAAATTTAGTTTTACCGAGATCCTTCATTTCGAATTCTCTTTTCAAACAAACAATGGCTTTTGATAACTCTTCAGGAGTTCCGATTATATTGATATCATCAACATATACTGCAATGATAACAAAGTCATTTTTAAATCTTCTCGTAAATATGCAGGGGCAAATTTGATCATTTTTATACCCCTCTTTCAGTAAGTATTCAGTTAGTCGATTATACCACATACGTCCGGATTGCTTTAATCCATAAAGCGATTTATTTAGTTTAATTGAGTACTCATCTCGCGGCCCTGAATTTTCAGGTAGTCGAAAACCCTCTGGAAGCTTCATATAAATATCACTGTCAAGCGAGCCATATAAATAAGCAGTGACAACATCCATTAGATGCATATCGAGTCCTTCACGTACTGCCAGACTAATTATGTAACGAAAAGTCGTTGCGTCCACCACGGGAGAATACGTCTCCTCATAATCAATACTAGGTCTCTGCGAGAAACCTTGTGCAACAAGCCGTGCTTTATATCTTTATCACCATTTTCATTTTTCTTTCTGATGAAAACCCATTTATATCCAACCGGCTTTACATTTTCTGGGATGCGGACTACAGGTCCGAAAACTTTTCGCTTCTCAAGTGATTTTAATTCTGCCTCGATTGCATCTTTCCATTTTGGCCAATCATTTCTTTGTCTGCATTCGTTCACAGTCCCTGGTTCATGATCCTCATTCTCATTAATCTTATTCATTTCATGTAGCGCTACGTTAAATGAGAACTTATCGTCAACGTTGACTTCATTTCGGTTCCATCTAATTCCATTTTGGGCGTAATTGATCGAGATATCTTCATTATCATTATTTTCAGTTTGTTCAGGTACCTGACTTTCATACTTACCATCATTTATGCCCATAGACTCTTCTCTAGTCGATAAATCCTCGATTGGACCATTATTATCATTTGCTCCTTTTCTTTTTCGAGGATTTTTATTTTTGGAACCCGAGGGCCTACCACGCTTCAGCTGTGGTTTAGGCTCAACACTATTCTTTGTTTGTTCTACAAGAACATCAATTCTAGCAGGAGCATTAACAGCTGGAATATGTGACTTTGTCACTCTTTTTGGGTCAGCAAAACTGTCTGGCAATTGATTCGCTAAGCTTTGTAGATGAATTATTTTCTGAACTTCCAGTTCACATTCTTTAGTTCGAGGATCATAATGATTTAGTGATAATTCATTCCAACTAATATTTGTTTCCAGCTGTCTCTTTTCTCCCCCTAATGCCGGAAAATTTGTTTCATCGAAGTGACAGTCGGCAATTCTGGCCGTAAATCGATCTCCGGTTAACTGTTCTAAATATTTTATAATTGATGGAGATTCAAATCCGACATATATTCCTAATCTCCTCTGAGGTCCCATCTTTATGCGTTGTGGTGGCGCAATTGGAACATATACCGCACATCCAAATATTCTTAGATGGGAAATATCTGGTTCCTGACCATAAACCATTTGCAACGGGGAGATATCGTGATAACTTGTTGGCCTGATGCGAATTAATGCCGCTGCATGTAATATAGCATGTCCCCTACAAGATGATGGAAGTTTCGACTTCATTAATAAAGGGCTTGCAATTAATTGCAGACGTTTAATCAATGATTCTGCAAGACCGTTTTGCGTATGAACATGTGGCACATGGTGCTCGATATCGATACCAATAGACATACAATAATCATTATATGCCTTGGAAGTAAATTCACCAGCATTATCAAGGCGTATTTTCTTTATCGGATAATCTGGGAAGTGTGCTCTTAATCTAATCAGCTGAGCAAGTAATCTTGCAAATGCCACGTTTCTCGTAGATAATAAACATACATGGGACCATTTACTTGATGCATCAATTAATACCATGAAATATTTAAATGGTCCACATGATGGATGTATCGGCCCACAAATATCGCCATGTATACGCTCCAAAAATGAAATAGATTCAGTCTTTACTTTCATTTGTGATGGTCGAACAATTAACTTCCCTTTAAACAAGCAACACATGCTAATTCATTTGATTGAAGAATCTTCTGGTTCCTCAATAAATGTCCGCGTGAATTTTCAATTATTTTTCGCATCATAATTGTACCGGGTGGCCCAATCGGTCATGCCAAACATTAAATGTACTGTCATTGTTAAACTTTTGGATAGCATATGATTCAATTATTTTAAGATATGTGTAATATAACCCAGAATCAAAAGACGGTAATATTTCCAAAATTATCCTTTTATTCACAATCACTTTTGTAATGTGCAAATATTCAGTATTTCCCTTTTGTGCAGTCTCAACATGATATCCGTTATTTCGAATCGCTTTAAAACTTAATAAATTCCTTTGAGACTTAGGGGAATATAAGGCATATTTCAATAATCAGCCTTGTTCCTCTGGGCAATAATATATTAGCTCTTCCGGAGCCTTCAATTATATTTGTGCTCCCCGATATAGTTATGACACTGGCTTCTTTCATATCAATATGTTCGAAATATTTCTTATTTTTTAGAATTGTATTAGTGGTTGCACAGTCTGCAAGACATAATTCTCCATTGCACGTGCTCATGTCCATCATATAAAATCCTTTATAAACAAACATATAATTATTAATACATATTATTGAAAACAAACAGTACATAGCAAACATAGGAATCACATTCACACGATAATAATTAAAGCAAACAAAACATTCAAATAATACACACCAAAGCACACAATAATTATGCATATAATTTATAAAACTATAGCAGGTCAAACTTCTTCATTTGAGAGGTTCAGGAAATCGTCGACATCGGAATTAACACCTTCATCATTAACACCAGAAGCTGAAGCAATTTCTCCCTGAACGAAGTTCGTTTCAATTTTCTTTCCTTTGCCCTTCGATTCTTGATACAGCTCAACAAGGTGTTTAGGCGTACGACAACTGTGGGACCAATGGCCCAAACCACCGCATCGGTAGCATTGTTCGTCGTTCACTTTTTGTTCAGTTTGCTTCTTCTCATTTTTACTGTCTTTCTTCTTCTAGAGATTTTGATGACCACCACGATAATTATGATAACCACCACGGAAATACTGATAACCATGATAACTTCGACCACGACCACGACCTTGACCAAATCAACGTCCACGGCCGCGATATCCACCACGACCACGTCCACGACCATTACCTCGACTATTATCATTATTAGCATTGACTGCATTCGCTTCAGGGATTGCAGCAGCACCAGTCGGTCGGGACTCATGATTATTCATTAGCAACTCATTGTTTTGCTCAGCCAACAGTAAACAGGAAATGAGATCTGAGTACTTTTCAAATTTTCTCTCTCGATATTGCTGTTGTAGGATAACATTTGATGGATGAAACGTGGTGAACGTTTTCTCCAACATAATTGCATCGGTAATAGTTTCTCCACATAATTTCAGTGTAGAAGTAATTCTATAAACAACAGAATTATATTCGCTTACCGATTTAAAATCTTGCAAGCGTAAATTTACCGATTCATACCTTGCATTTGGGAGAATAACAGTTTTAAGGTGGTTATATCGATCTTCCCAATTTTTCCACAAGTCTTTCGGGTCTTTCACCGTTAAGTATTCAATTTTCAGACTTTCATGAATGTGGTGGCGAAGAAAAATCATTGCCTTCGCCTTGTCCTGCTCGGATGTCGTATTGGTCGGTTTGATGGTATCACCCAGACCTTTCGCTTTGAAATGAATCTCGGCATCTAGTGCCCAAGATAAATAATTTCGGCCAGTGATATCGAGTGCAACAAACTCAAGGCTCGCCAAATTCGTCATATTACTATAAAATACAAAAACAAAATTTTAACAATGATAATAACAAAATATTACATGCATATCTAATCTTCTTTAGTATCGTTGTCAGTATCTTCTTCAGTATCTTCCTTTGAAAAAATTCTTATGAAAAACATTGCCAACGTCAAAAGAAGTGCCCACGTAATAATAATACTCATAAGTAAATGTCCGATGATCAGATCGGACAACATCCTTCAAAATACAATATATTAGTAATATTAATAAAACATTACAATTAATAATAATATTATGGAAAATTTCGTAAAATATTATCCACATAGTGGTAACGATCACCGTTAGGTTATAAGCAAAAGATCCATTTTTGTATAAAAAGGACAAGATTCTATAAAAATTAAAATCATAATAAATTAATATATCAATTTAACAATATATAAATAAAAATATGTTAATATATTTTCGTAAAAGTCATTAAAAAAAAACTTCACTCGCCACGACGGGGTTTCGAAATCTGGACCTCTCACCACTTTCAGTGACGATATTCCGCGAAACCACTCACGCTATGACGTTTTGGTATACGGTTTATATATGTATATAAATATAGATTATAGACGTACACATATAAATATATATATATATATATATAGATATATACACATAATATGTCTTATGTACACATATATAAACGTTGTTAAATATATCTATAAGTATGTGTATAGGTTATATGTATATATAAAATACAAATGAATAATTTATACCTCGTACGTGGGATGGTGTTCGCGATAGTCTTTGAAGGGTTAGAGACTCGTGCTGATAACGTGTTATATAATATTTTATTTAATGAAGCTTTATTATTACTGTATAATATAGAACAGAGATAGAAGAACAAACGACATGAGATTTTATTAATCTTTCGCAGTATTACATTGAACGAAATAGCACCTATTTATAGATTGAAAACTACAAACCCTATTAAATGCATTAAATACATCCACTAACAACCAACTAGTATTCTTAATAGTCCGTTGTTTCTTGTCTTGCTTCATTTATTTTTGTACACATGATTGAGCGATATATTAAAATCGATATAGCAAATATCTTCTACTAATTAGCTCTCGTAGCTCAATTGGTTAGAGCACCCCTTTAGTAAGGGGGAGGTCTTGAGTTCGACTATGAGAGCAAATTGTGTACTAGTTTGTAATTTTATTTTTCGTGATGTACATACTGCTGTTGTTCTTCATATCATGCGGCGTTTGTCTGAGTAATTCAATATTACGGTAATACTCACATGATCACCAAAATGTTTAGCACACCAATTTGATTTTAGTGTGCGTATAGTACTAGTAGCATTTAATGACAATCAAAACACGTTTTGTCGTATAGAGTCCGACTCAATTGTAGTTTGTCTATCTCACACTTTGTAATATTAGATTATTTTGCAAACCGTTGTTTCTTGGCTTGCTTCATTTTCTTATTATATTTTTGTACATATGATTGATTGATATATTTTGAAATCGATATAACAAATATCTTCTATTAATTAGCTCTCATAGCTCAGTTGGTTAGAGCACCCGTTTAGTAGGCGGGAGGTCTTGAGTTCGACTATGAGAGCAAATTGTGTAATTGTTTGTAATTTTATTTTTCGTGATGTACTTACTGCTGTTGTTCTTCATATCATGCGGTGTTTGTCCGGGTAATTCAATATTACGGTAGTACCCACATCATCACCAAAATGTTTAGCACACCCATTTGATTTTAGTGTGCGTTTAATACTTGTAGCATTTAATGACAATCAAAAACTCGTTTTGTCGTATAGAGTCTGACTCAATTACAGTTTGTCTATCTCACACTTTGAAATATTAGATTATTTTGCAACTAGTTCAGTTTTTAACTTAGTTTAAGTTGTTCGTTGTTTCTTGTCTTGCTTCATTCTTATTATTATTTTTGTACGTATGATTGAGTGATATATTAGAAAATCGATATAACAAATATCTTCTATTAATTAGAACTTGTAGCTCAGTTGGTTAGAGCACCCGTTTAGTAAGCAGGAGGTCTTGAGTTCGACTATGAGAGCACAATCGTGTAATTGTTGTAATTTTATTTTTCGTGATGTACTTACTGTTATTGTTCTTCATATCATGCGGCGTTTGTATGAGTAATTCAATATTACGGTAATCCCACATCATCACCAAGATGTGGATCAATGTATATGTCATCAATATGTTTGTTTATTTCATTTGCAGACATGATGATATTGAAGTAGTCTATTTGTTTAATCACTAGGATACTAGCGATATTGAGTAAATGTCGTGTATAAACAATAACATATTATTTAGACTAGTATGTTTAATATACACAATGTGCGTGCAAATATATAAATTGCGTACATGTTAAATTATTAATTAACGTACTAAAATAAAATTTTAATTTAAAAATAAAATTGTAATAAATTAAAATACGAAGGGTATAATTAAATAGTTATCATGACAATTTTTAAACACACTTCTCAAGTTACATAAGATTATGGATAATTTTGATTAAATTTTCTTTTTAAGATGGCATTTTACGTGTTAGGGATTAATATTACAATTTACTTTTAATATTTAAGCATTATTTATTCGACTTTAATATAATTTTTTTTAATGTAAGTATTTTTTTATTTTAAATAACTTACCTCTTAATATTTAGTTATGTTAGGTCATTAAAAATAGGAGAATGACATGAAGAATAAATAAAATACAAAAGGTATTTTTGTCCATTAAAAATTTAAAGGGATCATATTATCACTATGATGATGACCATCTAGCTTTTTTTAGGTGTACCTAAAGTTAAAATATCACTACTTTCTCATCAGTTAGGAAATCCGTCATTCCGGCGATTGATCATCACAGATATAAAAAACACAGTAATAAGACCTCGAGGAGAGGATCACAATCATATTTTGGAGGATAATTCCAAAACAAAACCTCCGAAAAGAAAGTAAGAAACCAACATGAACCGAATAATTTCTTGATTAGTTAGACATGACCTGAGTAGAAATTCATTTAGCGATACATATCGCTTCACACCCTCATTCAATACTACAAAGTATTGTCAGGACACAATCTCGAACTACCAAACAAATCTTTCCTTACATGATAAATCATTTTATACCGTGGTTTCCATATAAAGGGTCACTCCACATGATCTCAATATAAATAAGAGTTTCGTCTGAAGTCATCAGATCAAATTGATCTGCTCTTAACATGGGAATCAATACAATCCATATGCTTTACTGAGCTAGAATGTTGCACGAACCGATTATACGACATCGCCATTGTATTTCTGTGTTAGAATCTCATGCTAGTTCTTCGGCGGCGTGATTCTTGATATATGCTCACCACGCGAATTGGTGGATTGAATCCATCTCAGCAAGCCACACTTATATAATCCAATATAAGGTTCCAATCTAAAGCCAATTGATTATAGAAGTTGTCACAAGCTTATATGCATCTAATCTCTGTTTAATTTATCATATATAGAATCTAGTTTGTCTCAATAGAAAAATGTAAAAAATAATTAAAATGAGCTTGTTCACGAGCTTTCGTGCACTCCTGAGCAAAGGGCCTGATAATGAAGTCGGCTCATCGAGCTCCCCATCCGATTCCATTAAGCTTTTGGTTAATTTGAATTCACGCCCCTTTACAGTTTTAAATAGGTTTCAGACCCTGTTAGAAAAAACTATTGTTTAGATGATCCGATTTCAGTAAAATTTAGAGCCAATGACCTAAACTTAAAAAGTATTATAAAGTGTATATGAACTGGTATCAGTTGACGATACAAAACTTAAAAAGGTTGGTGTGGAAAGTGTGCCTCTCTGGATACACCTGCCTCGGCTGGAACAAAAATACTGGGGTCCGAAGACCCTGAGTAGGCTTGCGAGTCTGATTGGCAAGCCTATCATGACGGATGACTTCACTATGAGGAAATAGAGAATACATTATGCTGGAGTGTTGGTGGAGGTCAATCTCGCCAAGCCATTAAAGGACAACATCCATTTCTGAATGAGAAGGGCCAGCTAGTGGAACGGGAAGTCACGTATGAGTGGAAACCAGTGCTTTGCTCAAAGTGTGGGAATTATGGGCATGAAGCAACCATCTGTAGGAAAGACACGCAGCAAATTTGGAAAGCGAGACATAACTCTACCTCGTGACTATTAATGGGGCAGATGCCAAAGTGGCTTCAGTGAGTAACAATGCTATTCCTGAAGAAAATAAGGGCCAGCCTAATTATAATCATGTTTCTGCGCACCAGCCTGGGGAGCAGGGGACACTACGGGCACTGTGAGGACTAGGACCTCTTGGGCTGATATGGATCATCATGAGGAAGTTGAAGGGGCACAGATAATGGGAATAACTGACACTAACCCTTCCAAGCAGAGGGGCCATGACATTGGTCATGGATAGAAGTGTTATATGGAATATCAGGGGCCTTAATGGCCATGCCAAGAAGAGGGAATTGGCTCTCTTCTGCTGTGAATATAAGATCAATCTTTTATGTTTGTTGGAAACTAAGCTCAAGCTGGGACATGTGAATGAGGTGATCACTAAAAACTTTGGGGATGGCAGTTACTGCACAATCTTAATGAGCATCCTACTGGGAGGATCCTTGTTATATGGAGAGGAGGACTCGAGCAGGAGATAGTCTCAAAATTGAGCAGTATATGCACTTTAGGTCTGGAAAAAGGGAAATCGGGTAACCTATCTCACTTGTGTCTATGGCTCTAATGCCAGTGCAGAGAGAGAGAGAGATCATATGGGCAGACATAAAATCCATAGGTGCCACTTTGAAGGAGCCATGGCTGCTTCGGGGTGATTTCAATAACATTAGAGGAATGGAAGATAGAATAGGAGGTGCTCCAGTCTCGGCTAGTGAATTCACTGGTTTTAACCAATGCATAATCCACTTCCAGATAGGGGAGATTAAAAGGAATGGATGCCACTTTACCTGGGTTACCAACTACCCTGCCTACATTGTGACCTTCATTAATGAAGGGGTGGCTGACCATTCTCCTACCCTCCTGAGGGATATGAGACAGGCCCAAGTTAATAGATAGCCTTTCAAGTACTTCAATGTGTGGAGTATGATGCCATCTTTCATGAGAACAATTGCAGATTCTTTGAAAATTCAGAAGGGTTCTGCTATGGCCAGTGTGTACCGGAACCTACACAAGCTGATGGGGCCTCTAAGAAGTTTGAACAAAGAGAGGTTTGCCAATATTGTAGTCAGGGCTGAACAGCAGAGAAGTTTGTTGGATGCCAAAGTGCAGTCCATGAGGATTTTCTTAACACAGAATTATTGGCAAGGGAAGAAGCAGTGAGGCTAGAGTACAGATTTTAAGTGAGGCTACAGACAAGTTTCTGAGACAAAAAGCAAAGGTTAGATGGCTTGAACAAGGAGACCAAAACACTGCTTATTATCACTCAGTGATTAAGCAAAGGACATATAATAACAGAATCCTTTCAATTACTGATCAGCATGGGAATTCAATTGAGGTTAGCGAATCCATACACCAACACTTCATTGATTATTACCATGAGTTGTTGGGAAAAAGGGGTTCCATGAATGGGGGACTGGAAAGGCAGGTTGCTGAGCAGGGGTATCTCCTCTCCTTGTCTGACCAACTGAAGCTTACTCAACCTTTGACAGGAAGGATGTTGTCCGGGCAATGGTAGCCATTCATGAAGAGGCTGCCCCAGGCCCAGATGGCTATAGCAGTGGGTTCTTCAGGAAAGCTTGGGAGGTGGTAGGAGAACACCTAACTGATGCAGTTTGAAATTCTTCCAGTCTGGGAAACTCTTGCCTGTGGTGAACAGAACCACTCTATGTCTGATCCCTAAGGTAGATAACCTAGCCACAACTGCACACTTCAGGCCTATTTCTTGTTGTAACACCATATACAAGTGTATCTCGAAGATGCTGTGTGAAAGAATTTAAGCCTATTCTGCCCCAACTCATCCGTCCTAATCAGAGTGCCTTTGTGGTAGGAAGGTCCATGGTGCATAACATCCTTCTATGTCAGGATCTTATCAGAATGTACAATAGGAGGAATGCTTCAGCAAGGACCCTTCTGAAAGTGGACTTGAGGAAGGCCTATGATACAGTGGAGTGGGCCTTTCTGCAGGATTGGCTGTGTTCACTCAATTTCCCTTGAAGTGTGTCAACTGGATAATGGAATGTGTGTCGTCGGTTACTTATACAATATCTCTGAATGGGACTACAACAAGCTTAACTAAAGGAGCTAGAGGATTGAGATAGGGAGATCCCATGTCTCCAGTGCTATTTGTGATTGTGATGGAATACCTCACCCAAAAATTGCAAGTAGCAGCTCAAGATCCTAGGTTCAGATTCCACCCCCTCTGCAAGAGTATTAATCTGATCAACCTATGTTTCGCGGATGAGCTCATGATTTTCTGCAAATGGAAAAAGGAAACAGTGAGTGTGGTCAATGAAGCATTAGATCACTTTCAGCTTGTTTCTGGACTGGAGGCTAACCAGAACAAATCCAACCTGTACCTGGCTGGTCTCTCTAGTCAAACAATTCAGCAGATTGGGCAGCTCACGGGGTTCAAAGTGGTAGCTATCCCATGAGGTTTCTGGGAGTCCCACTAGCACCTACTAAATGGAGCAAGTAGACTTGCCAAGCTCTGGTACAGAAAATTACAGCAAGACTGGGATGTTGGTCCACGAGGAACCTTTCCTATGCCGGGACACTCTGCCTTATCAACTCAGTCTTGTTGGCTACCCATGGATTCGGGCTTCGATCTTTCTCCTACCTAAAGCAGTTTCCAAGGAGGTAGACCAGCTTTGCAGGGACTTTCTGTGGGGAAGGAAAGAGCAGGGAGCCTACCTCTGATCAGTTGGGACGTAGTTTGTTTGCCAAAGAAATTTGGAGGGCTGAATATCAGAGATTGTGTTACGTGGAATTTGGCTCAGATGGGGAAACAGATATGGGAGATAACTAGGAAAGCAGACACCCTCTGGATTAAGTGGGTGCATATAGTGTATCTGAAAGGAATCAGTTTCTGGAACTTTACCCATGCTTTGGATTCCAGTTGGCATTGGAAGAAACTAAACAGGCTTAAACTGAATATATAGGATGGGTATGTGGGGGGGTGTCTCCGTTGATGGTATCTACTCTATAAGCTCTGGATATGCTTGGTTAAAAGGGTCTACCGCTCCCTTTCCCCTATGCAAAGCAATGTGGAATAGGTATAATATACCTAAGCATTCTCTTGTTCTCTGGTTAATGGTACAGAAAAGGTTGCTTACAAAGGAGAGACTGACCAGATGGGGAATCAGATTGAGTGATACGAGCTGCTCCCTCTGTCAGGAGGAGGAGGAGACTGTGGAGCACTTGTTTGTGGAGTGATATACGAGCTGAAAAAGGTTGTGAGGTTTGGCTCTTTTGATGAGCTCTGTGACAGTTGCTGGATTTGGGTAGGAAGAGGAAAACAGTACAATGTATTTTGCTGGCTTGCTATTCTGCGATGTTCTATCACATATGATGCGAGCGCAATAAGTATGTGCATGCTACGGGGTCCTTGATGTAGGAGCAGATTGTGCATATTATTTCGAGAGAGATGCAATGGAGGATTGGGAAGGTATGCAGAGCGAAGGACGCAATCAACCTAGCCATTTATAATACGATTGTCTTTCCTCATTTAGTTGCTTGACATGTTTTTAGCTTGAGCTTGTGTGGACACAAACTGTTCCAGGTGGTTAATGAATACTTCATTCGACAAAAAAAAACTGGTATCGGTTGATCGTTTTTATGTTATTCGAGACCTGAAACTAAAAGTTACCTTAATTTTCATTCATAATTTGATGTACGTTTTCATTTTTTATTTCTTTTGTGATAATGATGATATGAAATATGTATTTTCTATTTATTAGGTCTCGTTAAAAGAAGGGGACTCAATATTTAAATACCTACATCAATAAAAATAAAACAGATCAGTCCCATGTCAGATCCATTTTTAATCTAGTTACCTATTTGAATTTTATTTTACTGATCGGTACCTAACTGACGGATTTACCACTGCTAAAACTGCTTTATTACATCTTTTACCTGTTTTCTTATTCACGTTCGTTCGTTCCTAAAGAAAAATAAAATTCTCACTCTCCCAAACCCAAATCGCAGATTTAATCCCAGAAATTGACCAATGTTCGTTGTTGCTTCAGATTCAACGTCGTCTGTCCACTCGTTCGTCGTGGTATTTCCCTTATGAAATCCGTAGGTAAGTCATTCGCAGTAATACCGTACATCCTCGCATTTCGTCGCGATATTTCCGTCCTCAATAGACTTGTATCTAGTTTGTTTTTGCCGTTATTCGTTGGGTTTAGGCATTTTCAGTTAATGTTCGTAACAATGTCTGCTTGTTTTTGGAATGACATCGATTTGTTGTCCGATTAGGGTTTTTTTGTGCCTGTATTTTCGGATGGGTGGATTGGCTGTTGACGATTGAGATTTTTTGGAATGGGTTGATTTTGATTTGTTCTAATGGGGACAATTTATTTTGGTCTACATTATAACTGCATTTGGTACCCTATGTTTGGGCAAAGTGGTACCCCTTGTGTGAATAATTTGGTACTGCTTGTTAACTGATTTTTTCAAATGAGGTCAATTTGTTTTAGTACTACATAATCTCTGCATTTCCTCAGTTTGGGCAACTTGGTACCCCTTCTGTGAATAAAATGGTACTGCTTGTTAACTGGTTTTTTCGAATGGGGTCAATTTGTTTTGGTACTACATTATCACTACTTTTGGTACCCTCTGTTTGGGCAAATTGGTACCCCTTGTGTGAATAATAATGGTACTTCTTTTTAACAGTAGATTTTTTGCATAAGTGCCTCCGCGGAACAGATGTGAGTTGTCTTCAAGGTGCCATTCTGCGCTGTTTTGATTTACCATAAGCAATTTGGAGGGTAGCATGAGCTCAGATAAAAAAGAAGCTATAAGAAGGTCTCCGTTTTATTTTTTGTAGATATGCCTAAGATGTCACATTCGTTTGCTCGAATTGCGGCATTGATAAAGCGTTATAGTGTATCGTGCTTCTAGGGCTGCTCGCATTTTACTTGACGAGCACAATTGTATGCTTGATCTGTTTGGTTAAGTTACTTGAATATGCTGTGAGACTGTTTGGAGACTTTGTTTATGTAGGTTAACTTCTTTTGATTTTGGGATGAGACTGTTTTGAGACTGTTTGGAGTTTGTTCATGACTCAGTGATGTTCGTTTGTTGTGTCGTTCTGTAAATTTGTCCATATATTATGCAGTACCATAAGTTTTTATATTGCCGTACCTTTTCTTTTACACACAGAGTACCATAATATGCAGCTTAACCGTACCATTAGGTACAAATATACCGTACCAATACAGAAGATATGAAGAACCTTGTCTTGTATATTACCGTACCACATCTTTTACATACGGAGTACCAAACTATGCATCTTAATCGTACCACTATGTAAATATATGGCGTACCATACACAGAAGATATGAAGTACCTAGTCTTTGATATTACCGTACCGGAACTTTTACACACAGAGTACCTTAATATGCAGGTTAACAGTACCACTGGGTATATATATATCGTACCATAAACATAATATATGAAGTACCTTGTCCGTTGTACAGTAAGGTACCTTATCTTGTACTTTAAGGTACCTTATCATTTACATTTACCGTACCATAATCTGCAGGTTCACCGTAGCACTATGTATACATATAATGTACCCTAATATGCATGTATACCGTACCATGTGTTGCACAATCGAAAATAAATCGATTCCTAAGCGAGTCGCATTGTTCTGCGTGATTTTGACTACCTAACAATAATAAAATGACTAAAAAATAAATAAAATTTCGCACATGTATGACTCACCTAATTTATGATCAAATTAAGTTGTAAGATGTTCTTACTTCTATCCTTAATGAATGTTGGAGTTGGAAGGTTTAATTCATGCTTGTAAGGCCTAATGCACCTAATTTGATCTGAAACGTAACTAATACTCTATATTAGTGTTTTAGGGTGGTTCCAGATGAAAAACTAATTCGTATGAACTCGAAAAATACTAACCCTAGTATATCGTACCATATATTTAAGGAACGTACCTTACATTGCTTTGTTGGAGTACCTATTTTTTTGTTTTAGGCGTACCATTTCCTACACGGTTATAGTACCCAAAATTACATAAGACATCAAACATTTTAATAAAGCCAACGACATGTCAGATGAGCTGTCTTATTTGATGTCATACCTCGTACGTCAGAAGAGCTGTCCACTCATGACAGCAAAACGTCATAAGTCTGTCCATTCATGACAGAAAATGTCAGAAATTGTCCAATTCTTTTTGCACATCAACATATTTTGAAATGCTTCATTTCTGACGAAATTATTCAAGCCTTAAATGCAACTTACTTCAATTTATACGGTACCTATTTCTGGAACGATACAGTACCCTCCGTGGCATGTTTAGTGTACCTTATTTGCCTACATTACAGTACCATTTGTGCATATATTACGGTACCAAACTGGCATATATTACAGTACCATGTTGGCATATATTACGGACCATGTGTAAATTATTACGGTACCAAACTGGGCATATGTTACAGTACCATGTTGGCATATATTACGATACCAAACGCGCATGTGTTACAGTACCAGAGCATATATTACAGTAGCAAATTTGTATACATCACGGTACCATGTTCGCATATATTACGGTACCAAACTGCCATATATTACAGTACTAAATTTGCATACATTACGGTATCACGTTCGCATATATTACGGTATCAAATTTATATATATTACAGTACCAAATTGGCGTATATTAGGGTACCATGTTCGCATATATTACTAAATTTGCATAAATTACAGTAGCAAATTGGCATATATTACGGTACCATGTTCGCATATATGATGGTAACAAACTGGCATATATTACAGCACCATTTGTGCATATATTAGGTACCATGTTCGCATATGTTACGGTACCAAATTTGCATATGTTACAGTACCAAATTTGCATATATTACAGTACCATGTTGGCATATATTACAGTAACAAATTGGCATATATTACGGTACCAAATTTGCATATGTTACAGTACCAAATTTCATATATTACAGTACCAAATTGCCATATATTAGGGTACCATGTCGGCATATACTAGGGTACCAAACTGGCATGCCGAGAATCGATATTCGACCACATTCTTTGGAGGGATACATATTGTTGGCGACCCTCACTTTCTAATACTAATTAGTGGCGGATTTTCGCAACGTAAGTCGCGGAAGACCCGTCTAATTAAAAACTTTTCCTAAAATAAAATATATTACAATCATATTCGTCTACATCGTCGTCACTATACAAGGGCTGTAGCCCCCAAAATATCGAAACTCTCAAAACCCTAATCACTCCACAGGTCGCATCCATGTACAGCCTCGCCCTCAAAAGTCCGTGGAGCACCGTCGTCAGCCCGCCTTAGCCTCGACGAGCATCAGTGTCTGGCTCGGTACCTACAACACGTAAAACCCTGAGCTATTTGCTCAGTAGGTGAAATATGCGTGAATGCAGCATGCGCTCGATCCTATCCCATACATCTCACACGTGCACCCTCGACCCTGATCACGACTCCTCACATCCCATGACTCCACATGACTCGTCATGATACTATACATCCTCAGGTATCCCACTCAGGTCGCTTTAGAATGGGAAGGCTTCTCAGGTCTCTTTAGAGTCGCCCATTTCCGAGTTGAGGTTCACGTTCGGTCTGCCCACTCAGGTCTCTTTTGAGTGGTACGTACTAGAACCTTCCCCTCGATACCTAATGCTCGGTCGGCCCACTCAAGTCTCTTTAAAGTGATACGTACTAGAGCACAGGCAGCCTACTCAGGTCTCTTTAGAGCGGCATATACCCAAACCACTAACGTCCCAACACTCGGGCAGCCAACTCAGGTCGCTTCAGAGTAGCACGCGCCCAAGCACCATCCTATCGCTCGGTCAGCCCACTCAGGTCTCCTTAGAGTGGTACCTACTGGAGCATGGGTAACCTACTCAGGTCTCTTTAGAGCGGCATACACCCACCTTCTACCCGACGCACGGACCAACACCACTCGTCAACTCCCCCAAACGGACCGTTCCGCACGGTACTCCATTCCCTCGCACTGACATGCAATGCAAGTGCAGTGCAAATAACATATAACGTGCAACAAATGTACATATGATTGACATATCATGACCCTCTCAAGTTTCCGAACACAGTTCGCGAAGTGATTAATTGGTTCGCGAGGCGATTCTGTAGGCTGTCCATGTACGGCCGCTAAAAAGCGTGGAGGATTAGCCTTGCTTATAAGTCTTACGGTACAATATGATTATTTGCTTATAATGATAGATTTTGATTTGCTTACGTGGCTACTTGTAGATAATAGGAATAAGAATGCCGAAAACCCGTAGAGAGAACGTAGGTAGTTCGAGTCGCAGGGACGAACCTGAGTCCCCGATACATGAACGCGACTCAATAATTATGAGGCTTACGGAACTGATCTAGCAACAATTGGATCAGATTAATGCTCTTATCCATAACCAAGTTTCCTCCGCAAGCCAACCCTCTTCTCAGCCTGAGCGTGTAGAGATCATAGGGGAACGGTTCCAAAAATTGAACCTCCTACTTTCGAGGACGCTATTTATCCTACCGTGATTGAGGATTGGCTGCGAACTATTGAGGACATGTTCCTCTACGGCCGAATCCCCGACAATGAAAAAGTGTTATGCGCTATTTCAATGCTCCGCGGGAATGCAAGGTTTTGGTGGGACACCATCAAAATCTTGGAAGACCCAATGACTATGTCGTGGGAAAGGTTTGAACAACTGTTTCGCGACAAGTATTTCACGACTTACGACCGAACCCGCAAGATGAACGAATTCATCAACCTTAAACAAGGCAAAACATCCATCGCAGAGTATATCCGCAAATTTGAAGAATTATCCCGCTTTTCCCCACACATGGTGGCGAACGATGCTTTAAAGATCGAGCGATTCCAGGTAGGTCTCGAACCTAAGATCTACCGAGACGTTAGCATGGCCGGAACGCTAGGAGTTGTGTTCGCTCAAGTGGCAGAACGAGCGATGATAGCAGAGCAGGCGGAATCACAGATCTTAGCAGCTCGAAGAAAAGAAGAAAAATGACAATCATCAAGGAAACGGAAATAAGAAGCGATAGTACTTCAATGTAGGCCCCAACAATAATCAGAACTATCGCCAAGGACCTCAAAATTTGCGACCAAGACCGAACTTAGGAGGAGCAACTAATTTTTCGTTTCGACCCCCAACTGTCAATTCCCAATGTCCATAGTGCAGGCGTACCATGCCGGCGTTTGTTTAGGAGCCGGATCTAATTTTAACCTGCAATGTTTCAAATGTGGAAAACTGGGACACGTTGTAAAAGATTGTCCAGAATATCGTCCCAGAAATCCAACCCCAGTGCCGGTACGACCTCCATTGACACAAGCCTGAGTATACACTCTAACAAGCGAAGAAGAAGAACCAGACCCATCAATAATGACAGGTATCTTGAAATGCTTATAAGCATACTCATTTGGAGTCGCATGTTTATTCGTATCGAATAAATGTGTGACATAAGTGAGAATGATCCAACCTTCATTTAAATAAACCACGCTAGATGTCAGAGTTACGTAGCAGAAGTGTGGTGGAAGTAGGAATAAATATTTCTAGGAGACATGGAAAATAGACAAGCGAGCCTAGACTTAAAGATTTAGTGATCCTAGAAAGTGGGTCACACGTTTATATGTGTTACCTAAATGAAGGTAGATCCTACCTTAATGGGATACAGACAAATAAGTAGGAAGGAAAAGTCGTTACCCTGAGTTCACCAGTCGGCGAATTTCGGGGGCGAAATTCTTTTAAGGGGGGATGATGTAATACCCCGAAAATGTATGAGCATGATAATATATGAACTTATGTGCAAATTATGTGTTTACTTGATTTCATGGCTATGTGTTTATTTAGTTATGCATTAGTTTACTTAGAAATATTAAAACTTCGAAGATTTTTAGAAAGGAAGAAAGCATGAATAGTTCGAGTAATGGGGTTACTCCAAGGTAAAAATAATTTTGGGTTGGTTAGAATGTAGGGCCCAAAGAAAAGAACTCACATATAAGTAGGGGTGGGCGTCGGGTCGGGTAGTCGGGTATCGGGTAGTTTGGGTTCGGGAAGTTCGGGTTCGGGTTAAGATTTTCAATACCCGAACCCGACCCGATTTACGGCGGGTACCCCGCTCGGCGGGTATATATCGGGTTCGGGTACCCGGAGTCGGGTAGTCGGATACCCGATTTTTTAATTGGATATGACTAAAAACATTATAATTCAATAATATTAAAAATATCTATGTTATATATTAATATCACTTATAATATTTGGATATTTTGTTTTCAATAAATATAATATATACATATTTTTATATGTTTATTTATAAAGTTTTGAAAATATATATTAAATGTTTATGATGATTTATGTATTGATATAAATTATCAGTTATTAATTTTACACTTAAAATAAGAAACTAGTCGAAATACTATTTAAACTATAACGTCACTCAAGTTATATATTGATATCTAAATATGTATTATATATTTTTTTAATGCATGTACAAAACTAATAATTTTTTTTATATCGGGTACCCGAATAACCCGATCGGGTAGTAAATTACTACCCGATACCTGACCCGATTAACAACTATCGGGTACTGGGTAACCCGACACCGACAAATAACCCGAACTACCCGAACCCGATCGGGTTCTGGTAAAACCTGAATACCCCAACCCGAACGCCCACCCCTACATATAAGTAGGATAATAGAAGTTGGGCCATACATATCAAAAGGAGCCCACATAACTATAATATAATCGTTACTTACTCATGAGGGAAATTAAAGTAACAATAAAATAATGGATCTTACATAAGATATGATAAGGATTAGTTGTAGGTGTCGAGGTCATTTGGTAAGAATCACACGCAAATAGCAAGCTAGGATAAGAAAGAATTTCCATCATTAGTTAGAAACTATCGAAGCACTTAAGTAAGAAGGGAGAAGAAAATTCGAACAAGACTCATTCTAAACTTGGAAAGGTATGGATTATCCCTCTCACTTTTACATGTTTTCTTTGTATTATAGTATGCCTAGAAATTATATGGTACAAAAGTTTAAATACGATTAGAGTATGTGCATGTTTAGTTAACGAGGGTTTTTGGAAATGATTAGTTAGAGCTCTTATAATAAGGTTTTATCAAGATTAATTACGCAGAATAAACCATCGTTAAATTTTATGAAGCCTTTAAAATATTCAAATTGTTCTCGGAGAAAAGTAAATTTTAAATTTGAGGGTTTGAAAATATTAAAGATCTTAGATAACTCATACTGTTCTTGAGAAGAACAATATTTTGATTGGAAGTTCTAATGTTTTAAAAGTATTACAAATTTTAGTAGGAGTCGCAAGATGTTAAATTCACGAACCATTAAAGTTTACGAATTGCACTTGAAAATAGGGTTTCGCGATGGTAGGAGAGGTTGGCGAACTCCATGAACTTGGCGAATTCCATGTGAGAGCTAATTCGCAAACGAGCTTGGCGAATTCCGTCTATTCTTACGAGGGATTCGCGAAGCTCATTTGCGAATTAGCTCTCACATGGAATTCGCCAAGTTCATGGAGTTCGCCAACCTCTCCTACCATGAATTCGCGAAACCCTATTTTCAAGTGCAATTCGTAAACTTTAATGGTTCGTGAATTTAACATCTTGCGACTCCTACTAAAATTTTAATACTTTTAAAACATTAGAACTTCCAATCAAAATATTGTTCTTCTCAAGAACAGTATGAGTTTTCTAAGATCTTTAATATTTTCAAACCCTCAAATTTAAAATTTACTTTTCTCCGAGAACAATTTGAATATTTTAAAGGCTTCATAAAATTTAACGATGGTTTATTCTGCGTAATTCAATCTTGATAAAACCTGATTATAAGAGCTCTAACTAATCATTTCCAAAAACCCTCGTAACTAAACCTGCACATACTCTAATCGTATTTAAACTTTTGTACCATATAATTTCTAGGCATACTATATACAAAGAAAACATGTAAAAGCCGGAGTTTCAATCAATACCTTTCCAAGTATAGAATGAGTCTTGTTCATATTTTCTCCTCCCTTCTTACTTAAGTTCTTCGATAGTTTCTAACTAATGATGGAAATTCTTTCTTATCCTAGCTTGCTATTTGCGTGTGATTCTTACCAAATGACCTCGACACCTACAACTAATCCTTATCATATCTTATGTAAGATCCATTATTTTATTGTTACTTTAATTTCCCTCATGAGTAAGTAACGATTATATTATAGTTATGTGGGCTCCTTTTGATAATTGATATTGCTATGTATGGCCCAACTTCTAGTATCCTACTTATATGTGAGTTCTTTTCTTTGGACCCTACTTATATTCTAAGCAACCCAAAATTATTTTTACCTTGGAGTAACCCCATTACTCGAACTATTCATGCTTTCTTCCTTTCTAAAAATCTTTGAAGTTTTAATATTTCTAAGTAAACTAACGCATAATTAAATAAACATAGCCATGAAATCAAGTAAACACATAATTTGCACATAAGTTCATATATTATCATGCTTATACATTTCTGGGGTATTACACGTAAATATCGGTAAGCGTCGTTGCTTCATTGATTAATAGTAAGGAAAACTCCCTTTTATACTCACACATTGCAAATAACGTTCCGCCACCAACCGAATTGGCAGACGCCATAATTTAAGATAATATGTCAACATGTATAAAGGTACGATGTATAGTTTATATTGGTACTATATATGTTGAGGTATATGCCCTAGATGCCGTACGGGGACTGGGAGTACGAGGGCAATTTGCTAATGTGTAGTGTTTAGTGATGTAATTTGATTACTTCCATTACTGGAATGACTTTATTTATCATTAATTAATTATTGGATAAATTAAAAGGCAAATTATTAATTAGTCTAAAGATTTCACCTTGCAGTCTGGGTGGATAAGACAAATTAATAAAACCCAAATATTGGCAGTTCAGTTACTGATTCTGTGGGGACAGAGAGGGGCACCAGTAAGCTGAGATACTGCAATATTAAAATACTCCACAAGTCTAAGTCTCCAGTAGCGTGACTGGAATGACACGTACGACTTGTTTGTCGATGGGTCCAATATGGTTGTGCCAACCGTTCACTTGGAAAGTGGGAGCCCATGACAATGATACAAGATGAATCATGGGATTATCTGTATTTGAACACTGACTCGTAAGCGAACGATCACACGCTTGGATTGTCCTTGATCGAACGATTGGTTGTAGTAGTATGCGTGAACCTTAGACCGAAAGGGTTAACTTGGGGTTGATCTTGAGGTCTTGACTTGTCACTAGTTTGCTAGGCCCGTCTTGCCGGTGGCATGGGTCAGCGGCGAATTGCGGTCTTGACTTATCGATGTGATTGCCGGTTTAACCGCGGAGCAGGATTTACGGTCTCGATTAAATTCGAGGTTAACGTCCTATGGCAAGTTTAATGTGCGGGAATTTATCCAAGTCTCTCGCCAGAGCATATAACTGACTCATGATAGTCGTGGAGTACAGTTTCAAAACTTTCACCGACATAAACGACATAGAGTCGAGTTCTGTAAGGTTGACTATGCGTGACTTTCACTCGACCGGTACAAACGTAAAGTGTTTATACGTATGACGAAAATCTACAGTCGGTTCGTGGATTATGATTAGATTAAATTCGTACTCAACTTGGGATCTGTACGGTACCACGTGGCTGGCTAGGTGAATACCGAACTCCTAGATACCTCTTGGGCCGGTTGAGACGAACCAAGAGAGTCGGGCTTAAAAAGGGCAACCGATACAACGTCGTCAACAGATAGAGAGACAGGGCTAGGTCCTAGATTGTGACATTAGGGTTTGGGGCTTGGCCAAAGCCTTGATCGGCCGAAAATACTAAGTTTGACTAGTGAGGGGTAAAATGGTCTTTTCACCTCACGATATATTTTTGAAATAAAATATTTGATATTTAATATTTACTATATGATTTAAATTACATTTAGATCTTTATTATTTTCTTAGAGAAATAATATTGTTTAATTTGGAATTAAATAATGTATATCAGATATATGCACAAGTTTCGAATTTTTATTAGATAAAATTTCGAAAATTATTAAATATATTTATGTTGGATATTATATTTTTAAAATATACTAAATATGGTATTTTAATTAATTAAGGTATTGGATATTTAATTAATTAAATATAAAGTTTGAATTTTGAATTCATTACTTGGTAAACGAAGACTTGGTAAAAGGGGAGGTTTGAGGATTTTTCTCCACCCACCTTAACCTATTTTTGGCTAATCCTAAGAGGTATAAAGGAGGATTTTCGAGATCCAAAAAGGTGAGGCTAAATTTTCAAAATACAAGCAAAAGAGAAAAAAAACTAAGAGTTTTCTCCCCTCACCACTTTCTCTCTCGCACTCTCTCTCTCGGGGGCAGCAAGCAGTTCGTTCTTGGCCTAGCCGCACATGCAAGAACAGCTGCGACGTTAGTAAGGTGCCGGCGTGACGATCTTGCGCAAAGAAGGCGTCCCGTTCGTGTGCTTTTGGTGTAGGAGAGGGGCACTACGCCTCGGGGATTCGAAGGATTGGAAGCTAGCCATCGTTAAGAGATCTCAACAAGGTATCATGGCTGATCTCTTATCATTTTATGTCAATGCGTTCTCGTGTTTGTAGCCGAGCGATCTTGGATAGGCGGGAAACCCCGTAAGATTTTAAAATTTCGCCGTTCTAGGAACGTGGGTCCAGGGACCCTCGGGAATTCCCAACAATATAACAGGACATTTTGGTACCGTATAGATAGGTTACTTGGTACGTAATATAAATACACAGAGATACTGCATAACATAAATGTCCACTCGGACTATATCGTATAATATATTTAGGTACGATAAAACAACAAACAATGGTACGTAATATACATAACAAGTGGTACGTCGTAACAGTTATAAGAAAAAATTCGAAATCTCGATGGATTAGCCTCAATAAATACATAATAGTAACATTCCACCCTTATATCGAGCTCTTCGAGCGCATTGAGCTCCCGGATTTGGGCTAAACCTTGAACAAACGCGTGAAATTGATTAACCACCAAACCCATTGCAAAAGAAAAGCTTGCCTGACAAAATCAAGACCCAAAATCGAGAACCCAACTTTGAAGAGGCTCGTCGATCGTTGTCTGGCGCCCGAACGAGCGGAAGGAGGTGGTCGGCAAGACGAAAATTCGTCGACGGGGATGGAGCTCGAATTTTGCAGACAAAAAAACTGAAAAGAAATAAGAGTATTTTGGTAATCTTGGGTGATTAGGTACCTAAGTGTAAATTTTTTATCTAAATGGTTAGCTAGCTATAAAATATATCTGACAAGAGAAAGAAGTAGCTGTTTAGTTTCCTATTATGAATTCATGTGTTGACAGGGGGTATTTTAAAAAAGAGGATTACTTTTGATTTCTTTTAAAAAAAGAGGAACCAATTCAAATCAATTAAAAAAGAGGAACCGTTCTAATTACCTTAATTAACTAAACTCTTAATACCTAAATAATTAAAAAAAGATATATATATATATAAAATAACGAAAAATGCACCCATTATTAACGCACCCACCAAGCACACCAACCGATTTTGACGGAAAAACGAGCTGAAGCATCCGACGAATCGAAACACCCAAGCTCGAAGAATCCCAATTTCGTTCTTGAACGCATATACAGTAAGTTTCGTTCATTTTAACGCCGGTTTTTAGTATACATTATCGGGACATTGTAATTTCCGTTCATGTTAATGACATTTACATTTCGAGCATCGGGTATTAGATTTTCGAAGGTTTGGGTAGTCATGGGTAGCATTTTAAACTTAGATCTGTGCGAATTTGCAGAAAATTTTCGTTTTCCGGTTATTCGAGTTCGTTATTCGAGTTTATTTAGACTCGTAAAAGTCACTCGAATAAGTTATTCGATATCATAATACTCGATACATTATTCGACTTAAGCTTAAACTCGAATAATACTCCTATGCCTTACTCGAATAATTTTTGTTTCCGAATATTTTATTTATTCGAATAACTCGTTTGCAATAAAAGTTGATTTATTCCATTTATTTCTTCGATAACAACTTATCGAGTGTCTTCAAAATCTTAATACTCGAAGACTTTATTCGAGTGCCTTTACTACTCGAATTATTTACTCGATTAATTTTTATTATTAGAATATTGTAATTATTCGAATAATGTTATTGCAATTAAATTTTATTAACAATGATTTGTTTCATATGCAGGTTATGCCAACCAGCATCATGATTGATTACGATGGAGAATGGATAATTGGGAATGATAATAAATGGACATGGGTTCCAAGGATGGGAACAAATATGAAGCCCAATGGGTTCGATGTCGATTGTTGTTTGCTGGACGATCTGCGGAACGAAATATACGAGACTATTGGCGTAAGCGGGAGGCCGGAGTTAAAGCTAAGTTATCAGCCATCCATGAGAGGTATGGAAGGGTGTGCTCCGTTGTATATAAAGAATGATCGAGAGTTGAAGGGTTATATATACTTAGGGGGTCCAATGGATAGACCGATTCTCCGTGTGGAGATTGGACTCCCTACGACCCTCCACCGTCAAACTCTCGCGGATGATGAAGTTGGTCCCGTTCCAATTGAGGTTCGTAGCGATGGAGGTGGTTACATCGATGATTACTTTGACCGTATCATCGACTTTGGCGGATGCGAAGATGTGAATTATGGGGGTGAAGGTCACAATGAGGCGAACGACCGTGATCAGAATGTTGCATCACGGCAGAACCTGCACGTCAATTTTGATGGCGTAAACGGAGAAAATGCGGACGGGAATGATGAGGAGGAGGAGGAAGAAGAGGAAAATGCAACTATTCCTAGCGATCGGTATTCTTTTACCGACGGTTCCACCATGAAGGTCGGTGATGAATTCGAGGATAAGAAGGCCGTCAAGAATAGGATCCAAAGAGTTGCTATAGAGGCATGCTTCGAGGTCAAGATTATAAAATCTTCCCGATCGTACTATGGCGTGAGATGCAAAGAGGATGGATGTACTTGGAGGATATGGACGGCGAAGATTAAGGATACATCCGTATTCTCGATTCGTACGTATTGCAACACACATACGTGCGACCTTGCAAATCGGAACGCAAGACTCACTCAAGCATCGTCAACCTCCGTGACTGATATGCTGCTTGAATCTTTTCAGGGTTCAACAAGTACACGGCCCCTAAACTCATTCAAACAATGATGAGAAATCGTGGGATCGAAGTTTCGTACTTCAAAGCATGGAAAGGAGGCATTTTAGCACAAAATGTAATGAAGGGTGACCCCGATGAGAGTTACAAGCTGTTGCGTCGTACCTGTCGACGCTGAGAAGAGTGAATCCGGGAACCATAGCAAGTGTATATCTAGACGACGAGCGGAGATTTAAGCACGCCTTCCTATCCCTTGGTGCTTGTATTGCGGGATACCGTCACATGAGGAAGGTTGTTTGCATAGACGGTACTTGGTTGAAAGGAAAGTATGGCGGTACGTTGCTCATTGCATCAGCGGAGGATGGCGACCGCCATCAGTTTCCTTTAGCTTGGGGCATAATCGACAATAACGAGTGCATAGAAGCTTGGTCGTGGTTCTTGAACGAGCTCTTGCAAGTCGTGCCCAACGAGGACGATCTTGTCATCGTATCCGACAGATCTCCTTCTATCAAAGCCTGCCGTTGCAGCCGTCTACAGTCGTGCGCACCACGGTCATTGTATTTGGCACCTGTCACAAAATATGAAAGGCAAGTGTAAGAAGCAGGGTGCGACGGAGACGTTCATACACATTGTTAAAATATACAAGCAATGCGACTTTGATTCACAATATGGTGATTTTGAGAATAGGTTTCCCACCGCATATGCGTATTTGCAACAGACTGATAGTAAGGAACGATGGAGTCGAGCCTATTCTCCGACGTCTCGCTATAACATCATGACTACGAACGGGGTGGAATTGATTAATGCAAGACTCCGCGAAGAAAGAAAGCTACCGATCATTGCGCTTCTGGAATCGATACAGAGGCTGACGGCGGATTGGTTTGCTAGATACAGCATCAATCTGGACAAGCAACCACGCGGTTTACCCCGACGGTGGAAATGAAGCTCCGTGAGAGGTATGAGCTAAGTCAAGGGTATGAAGTACATGAAATCGCTCCGCATGAGTACGATGTCCGATCTCCGGGGGGTCGTGCCATTGTTAACTTGCAGTCGAAGACTTGTACGTGCCGCCAATTCGACATCGACAGGATTCCTTGTCCACATGCAATCGCAGCGAGTCTACGAGCGAACATGAGTTTCTACCCGTTGTGTTCGGAATATTACTCTGTCCTAACGTGGCAGTCTGCTTATCACGGACGAGTTTCGCCGGTTCCGGATCAAGCCGAGTGGGATACGTCGGATCAATTGGTGTTGCCGCCTCCGTTCGTAGCAAGGCGTGGTCGGAGAAAAGAAAAGAGGTTTCCGTCCGTCGGTGAGTTTGGTCGTAGACATTAAGTAAATCTTGATGTATGAGTTTGTATGAGTTTGATGTATGAGGTTGTATGAGTTTGATGTATGAGGTTGTATGAGATTGATGGATATTGTAAGTTTGGTTTGATTGTAGCTTTTCTCACTGTTATTCGAGTAAACTTCGCAACTCGAATGCCATTAGAATACCACACTCGAATAACATAACGATAAAAAGTCGAAATTGGAAACCTGAACTTATTCGAGTACCAGGATAACTCGAATAACTTACAAAAAAATCGAATACCGAACACGAATAATATCTTGCAATTCGAGTGTTCTTTTCAGAATTTTTGAATTTTAATTATCTCGATACATAGATGTATAAATATCAATATTTCGATGTTTTAGGGCCTTCATGATGTTAATAAGTCGCTTTATGAAGATTAACAATGTTTAATAATTGCATGACATACAATGAAATACATTGATAGATAGGACTTTAGTATATACATTCCCATCAACAATATTTATAACATGTATAGAAATATCAACTTTATTTTCTTTTTTTTTTCAAGAATCTCTATAGTATATTATTACGTAAACAGGAAATGTTATTTAACATGAAATGATATTTAACATGAAATGTTATTTAACATTTCATGCTCATGATATAAAAACAATATTTTCGACTTTTAAGTTATTCGAGTACGTATTGTACTCGAATAGACTCGAATACGAAACTCGATAAATGTAACATTATTCTAACAAACTGTTTAACTCGGATAACAGTGAAGTTCGACGGAAACAACTTATCCAGTGAAGTTTAATCGAGTGCTACATGATACTCGGATTAAGCTCGAATAGCTTACTCGTTTAATTTTCATTATTCGAACAAGCTCTTTGACTCGAGAAACAGTGAAGTCCGGTAAAATCAACTGATCCAGTGAAGCTTATTCGAGTGCTATGAGGTACTCGGATTACGCTCGAATACGTTACGCGATTAAATTATCGTTATTCGAACGAGCTCTTTTACTCGAATAACAGTGAAATTTGAAAAAAAAAAACAACACTGAACCTTGAACACTCTGAACAACCTCAACAGCAACTCAACCAACCATAACACAGAACAATTCCAAATCAAAAAATCTATACAAATATATCTAAAACGGTTCATACAATATCCCAATTGTTAAAATAAATACATATCGTCAAAAACTTTCTAAACGACAAAACTTTAGAATCGTCCAAAGCGTAGAGATCATCTCTGTTACCGATCAACAGAGACATCGCCGCCCTAAGCATGTACATACCGCACTCTCCGCTGTTCGAGAAATAGAACAATTTCAGGTTTAAGAATATAAGAAAATAAGAAAGTGAGAAAATAAGAAAATTACCTGAGGACTTGTTGAGGGAAATTGGGGCACCGCACCCAAGCAAACTTCTCCACGGAATCTTGCTCCACGCCTACGTGTTGAAGCATCAGCGGTATCACTTCGGCCAAAGGATCGAGGAACGGCGTCATGAACCTCAAGTCCGAATCGCTTTTGCGGTCGGAATCCAAAACGAGGATGTTCCTCTCCTTGAACCGAGCGACGAGGAGCACCCAATGCGCGTTAAATGCCAATGGGATGACGGCCACATCCGCTTGGCTCCAGTGAAGTGACGGCTTGCCGCCGTATATCGCATTGAACTCTCCCGTGGCGAATAGCTCGAACGAGGACATGTTCCACGGTCGCGGTTTGGCGGACTCCATCTTGACTGCATGTGGGAAGTTGGTGTTCACGTACGCGATTCGCTCCGCATGCACGCAGTTTTCTTGCATCGCCGTGAACCCGCAGAATGCCTCGTTGACGTGCTGCAATAATAGCATATAATGTTATTAAACGAAATATTAGAACATATTTAGCAAAAAACACACATACCTCATCCGAAAGCCACACTTTCGCTGTGGACAGGTCTGCAAAGAATTTCTTGTCGTACGCTTTGAGCATTCCTTGCCGCTCCTCTTTCGCGCCCATTCTTGCCACCTCCGCCGCGACGGCATCCCAACTCTTCACCCTCTCGCCGATGATCTGCTCTATGTCCGCTTGGCGTTGTTTTGCAACGCGAGGGGTCGAATCGGGCGTCGGCGTATACGGACTCGACAGCAACTTCGACTTCTTCTTCACACGTTCCGTCCGTGGCCGCCTCTCCGCCGCGCCCTTCTGCGTCTCCGCTTCCGCCGCCTTCTTTGCCTTCGACGCCGCGGCGGCCCTCTGCGCCTCCGCCCACGCCGCCTTCTTTGCCTTCGATGCCGCCGCAGCCCTCTCTGGCCTCGCCTCCGCTTCCGCCGTCGCCGCCGCCGCCTCAGCCTCCGCCTTCTCCGCCGCGGCCCTTTCGGCCGCCGCCGCCTCCGCCGCGGCCGTATCCGCCGCCGCCCTCTCGGCGGCCGCCCTCTCCGCCGCGGCCCTATCCGCCGCCTCCCTCTCCGCGGCCCTCTCCGCCGCCGCCCTCTCCGTCGCCGCCTTCTCCGCCGCGGTCATCTCCGCCGCCGCCGCCGCTTCCGCCGCGGCCCTCTCCGCCGCCACGGCCGCGGCCTCCATCATATCTACATCCATCTCGTCCTCCATCTCCACATCCTCGCCCCCCTGCTCCCGACTCTCCGTGACGTTCTGCGAATGAGGAGGCGAAGGAGGAGGCGAACGCGGCGGCATGTCCCGACTCCCTCTCGGCGGCGAATGGGAAGGCGAAGGAGGCGGCATGTCCTGATCGTAGCTTCTCGTAACGTCCCGCACCATCGAGCGCCTCAGGCTCTCAAGGGCTACAAAATTAGAGTATTACGTTAGTTTTACGTAATATCAATATAATCTTATAAAATAAACAGACATACCTTGGAGCACGATCGAGCGCAGCTCCCTAATCTCCGCCCGCATATCCCGTACATCGCCTTCCAGCCTGTCCATTCTCCTATCGAAATGGGCGATTATTGAGCCGGAAGGAGGAGGAGACGGCCTCGGAGGAGAAGACCTCGGAGGAGACGGCCTCGGAGGAGGAGACGGCCGAGGAGGAGACGGCCGAGGAGGAGACGGAGCAAGCCGATGGTCGGTGCAGTAGACCGGCAGCCCATTTAGAAGATGCTCCACTATCCTCTGGGCTACGGCATCATCCCGGCTGCCACAAAATCCGGCGACCGTGCGGAAGTGCCTTGAATCGGCTTCAGCATCGGTCGGTGTAAGGCAACACCGCACGTCCTGTGTATTTGTACAATTTAGAAAACGCAATCTAAATAAATCCATATTATAAATAAATAAATATACTTACATCCATCGCCACGGCACCGAATGCACGCTCGACCGCTTGCCATCCCGGAGCAGAGCTCTTGCCGTAAAATGTGGTCTTCCAATGGCACATACGGGGTAACGGGAGCCCTTCGCCGGCTCTTCTCACGGCGAATTCTTGCCCGACGGTCGGCCAGCACTCGTACGCCAGAACCTGATAGAAGAGAGTAAAAGTAAGTTAAAATAAGTATAATATGTCTTAAGTAATAATACAAAACTAATTACCTGAAGCGGCATTACGAAGCCGCTGATATCGAGGGTTGTTTGGGTTTTTTCCCTCGATGTCATCTCCATGTGCTTCCCCACGAGGTCTTTGTTCAGACCATAAATGACCTCCTCGAATGATATCCTTCCCCAAGGATATTCGTTGAAGCGGTCGAAGTCCTCCACCAGACGGAGCCACTCGTCCTTGACCTTCTTTACCCTCCGCTCCCCTAGCACCCCGACGGCAAAATAAAGGGCCGCGATCTTCAATTTCTCGGGATTCACGCCCGAGGCTCCACCGGCGTCACGGATCATTTCCGTGATTTTCTTATCCAAATCGATATAATATATAACGGGCTTGCCTGCGAGCCATAAAACAAACGTTAGTTTTTGAAATCGAAGTAAAAAAACGAATCAAAAAGATAAAAAAAAATAGAATTAATACCAGGCCAATGCCTCGTCGCAAACTCGTTCGATGACGGTATCTCCGGCTCGTTTGCGCCGCAGTCGAGGCCCGTGAGTAGGCAATACTTGACCAATGAAAATCTTAATGGCCGCCCACGAACGACCATCCAGAACTCCTTCGACTCCGGCATGTACTCCACCTGCCGGCTCATCAAAAACCACAGGATCATGTTCGAGTTGTAGTGGTTTCGGGCCACCTTTATCAAGTTCCCGAACTGGGTCCGTCTCACCATCTCCTCCATTTCCTCCTCGTTCAAAAGCGTACGGATGCGTTCGCATACCGACATGTAATGCGAGTTCAGAGTGAGGGTGGCATGGTAGAACATGTCCGCCGGCAACTTCGTCGGAAGATAGACCTGAAAACGCAAAAACACATAAAATTTGCTGTTATTCGAGTGAATTATTCGAGTAAATCATCACTCGAATACGTCAAGCAGCTATTCGAACCCTAACAACTCGAATAGTTACTCGAAAAGCCGATGAAAACGATTTTGCCAAAAAATCCGACCGATTACGACGTTTACGCAACGATTTAACATCAAAATCGATCGATTTAACGCTACAAACGAAAGATCTAACCAAGAAATGCGTTCAACCAATTCGATTTGACAAAAACCCAAAATGCGACAAAAAACTCACCGTGGCTCTACCGGCGTCGATTTGCTCATCCACCCGGTTACGCACAGGCGCGGAAGGCTCCGATGAACTCGCTTTTCGTTTCGCCATTGATGGTTATGCGTGGGTTTGTGTACGATTTTTCGAGTATGCGATTTGGTTTCGAAAGAGTGCGCGAGAGATTTAGGGATTTCGAGTGATTCGTGTCTAATTTTCTTTCCGAGCTTTTTAAAATACAGCTTATTCGAGTATCGTATCCGAGTTCCGTATTCGAGTTTCGACTCGAAAAGGAAACTCGATAAGATACTCGAATATTATGGCTTATTCGTTTAAAATTTCTGCACATTATTCGAGTCACCTTATCTCTTCGATTTATTATTAGAGTACGTCATTCGAGTTTTGGTTTCAACTCGAATAAAGTCGAATAATTTTTCGCTATTAATAAGTCGGATAAGCATTTATTCGAGTTGTCTATTCGATCATTCTCTCACTCGAATAAAACTCGAATATCTTTTCGCTGTTAATGAGTCGGGTTAGCCTTCTTAACCTGTTTTTTAGTAAGGGTATTTCAGTCATTTGAGAATTCGTTCCTTTTTTTTAAAACGAAATAGAATCGTTCCTGTTTTTCAAAAAACTCCTGTTGACAGGCGTTAAAAGAAAAATCAAACGCTACTCGTCAATGTCAATCCAAAATCAGTAAAAGAGGGAAAAAAGAAACGACAAGGAAAGTGGAAGAAGCTGCCAAACCATGCACATTTCGAGCCAAGAACCCTAATTGACCACGATTTTATCCCCAATCTGAACTTTCTTCCAATGGCCGCATCAGCTGCGAGTACTCTGTTTCCGATCCCAAACCACCACCAGCAACAGCGCGGTGCTATGTATTTGTCCCCAGGCTGCTCAAGTATAGGCAAAAGCACCTTCTTCAGAACTTCAACAGCTGTGAAATTATCGTTGTTGGGTGACATAGGAAAAGGTGAAAGAATCAAGGTGTTGGGCGAAACAGATAGTGGTGAAATTGTTTTTGAAGAAAGTGGTAAAGGCGTCAAAGACGAGTTTTTTGTGCGGTTCTTCCGCGAGGCGTGGCCGTACTTTCTGGCGCACAGAGGCAGCACATTCGTTGTGTTGATTTCTGCTGAGATTGTTGCTAGTCTCCACCTCGAAGCTATTCTTATGGCACGTATTCCTTTGCCCTCTTTGTTGTCCTTTGTTCAAATTTTATGACGATTGGCGAGAGCTGTTTTTTATTGCCACCACCTAATAGTCTTGTGCTTGCAATTCAAACTCATCGATCTTCAGTGCTATGTTAGGATACTATGATTGGTCTTTCATCATTGAAGAACAAATCTTGAAAATAGATTGGCCTTGAGTAAATTGATTGGCTAAAGAGGTGCATTGTTTGATTTTTAATCTGATTGGGAACATCTTTTGTAGGATATTTCTCTGCTTCATGGGCTGGGGATAAAATTTGTCCTTGTCCCTGGAACCCATGTTCAAATTGATCGGCTTCTTCTTGAAAGAGGTGGGAAGATTTTATAGCATCTTCAGTTAAATACTCTGCTTTATGCTTTTGCTGTGTTTTCCTTATCCTTTCTTGGGAGCCCATTTGAAGCATATCGTTATACAGAAGGCGCGCCGTACCTCATTTCATATGTCGATGAAATTCAATTCTCAGGTTCGGAATCAAAATATGTTGGCAGCTACAGAGTAACGGACGCTGATTCGCTTACTGCTGCTATGGATGCATCTGGGAGGATACGTTACCTTATTGAGGCGAAGCTGTCGCCTGGACCTTCCTTGAGTGGTATTCGTCGTCATGGCGATAATAGTCGATTGCATGATGGTGTTAGCGTTGCTAGCGGGAATTTTCTCGCAGCAAAGGTCAGGACAATGATCCTCGGGAGAAAATACTTCGTACCTCTATTATCATCTGCTTGCACTAATTGATACTTGTGTTTAGGGAATATGTTTCATGAGAAATGTCTGATGTTTTTTCTTTCAGAGGAGAGGTGTAGTTGAGGGCGTTGACTATGTCTCGACTGGCGAAGTCAAGAAAATAGATGTCTCTCGCATTAGGGAAAAGCTTGACCAAGACTCCATAGTGATTTTAAGCAACCTTGGCTACTCAAGTTCTGGTGAAGTATTGAATTGCAAGTATGCTATATAAGCCTTTTTATAGGTATTTTCGGTTTTTTCACAGGATGAGATTAATCATTTTCGTTTTTGTTTTCCACCTCCACCTTAATGAATCTTACTATTGCCTTCCCTTCTTTAGATATTCTGCATCCAAAATCAACGTACTTTACATTTCATTTAATAAAGGGTTAATTCTTTTTTTTTTCGGTCCTCTAATTTAGGGGGATGGCTTTATAGGGACATAAAATTAGGGACTGACACTATACGTACAATATCTTCTAAATTAAGCAATTAGGGACATTATATGCCAAAAATCTTAGATTTTGTCCCAAATATGCTTAATTTCGAAAGTTATTGTCCGTATAATGCACCGCCGAAATTTGTTGAAATCCTAAAAATTGTACGCTAGAATTCTATTGGAGCAAAATGGGTTATGACGCATAATGTCCCTAAATTTCTTAATTTTTTTATAGTTATTGTCCCTATAATGCCACCCCCCCGAATTACTGGACGAAGAAAATATGATTAAGCCAATTTTAAAGCCCATTTTTGAGAACGACGAAATTTCTCCACATTGCAGTACCTACGAAGTGGCCACTGCATGCGCATTGGCTCTCGGCGCCGAAAAACTCATCTGCATCATAGATGGGCCGATCCTAGACGAATGCGGGCGGCTCATTCGTTTCCTAACCCTTCAGGACGCTGATAAGCTGATTCGAAGGCGGGCGAAGCAAAGCGAATCGGCCGCCAAGTACGTTAAAGCCGTTGGCCAGGAAGACGCTCTTTGCGCCGTAAATGACGAGTCGAACGATGGCGATGGATTTTCTTTCCCTCATAGTCATAGGCCCAACTTCCAAAACGGCATCGGTTTCGACAATGGCAATGGGCTGTGGCCCGGCGAACGAGGCTTCGCCGTCGGCGGCCAAGAAAGGCTCAGTAGATTGAACGGTTATCTTTCAGAACTAGCCGCTGCAGCATTTGTTTGCAGAGTATGTTTCTGAGTAATTTTTTTTGACATGGTAGTTCGTAGTTATGCTATTATAAGACGTTATATAACTATGTAGGGCGGTGTTCAAAGAGTTCATCTGCTCGATGGGACAATTGGCGGCGTTTTACTAAAGGAACTGTTTCAAAGAGCTGGCGTGGGGACGATGGTGGCTAGGTATATACGCTAATTGACCTTTTCTTTTTGCCAATTTTTAGCTGAAATTTGTTGCGTCTTTCTTCCAGCGATCTATACGAAGGGATGAGAACGGCTAGAGTTACGGATCTCGATGGGATAAAGCAGCTTTTGGCGCCTTTGGAGGATTCTGGGACTTTGATAAGGAGGACACAAGGAGAGGTTTTCTTTTTCTTCAATTTCTATCCTTGTGAAGACTATTTGCCAACAATTTTATTTTATTTTTTATATTTACAGCTGCTTGAAGCATTGGATCATTTCGTAGTCATGGAGAGGGAAGGGCACATAATAGCGTGTGCAGCTCTTTTCCCCTTCTTCGACGACAAGTGCGGGGAAGTAGCTGCTATTGCTGTCTCCCCCGAGTGCCGCGGACAAGGACAAGGAGACAAGTTACTTGGTACGTATGTTAGAAAATCTCAAGTGAAACATCGTTTTTAGTTCGCGTTGTCGTGACTTTTTGTTTTTGGGCTAAGGCAACAGATTATATTGAGAAGAAGGCGTCTTCGCTTGGACTGCTAATGGTTTTCCTCCTCACCACACGCACTGCAGATTGGTGCGCCCCAACCTCGACCCAAAAAACATGATATATTCAGTATTTTTCTACAGCTATCTTTTTGAGGAATTTTTTTTGAGAGAATTGCGTTAAAATAACAGGTTTGTGCGGCGTGGCTTCACTGAGTGCACGATCGACCACATACCCGACAAAAAGAGAGGGAAAATCAATATATCGCGTCGGTCAAAGTATTACATGAAGAAGCTTTTGCCTGACAGCAGTGGTATTCTTCTTGATGGTGCTTTTGCGTGATCGAATGGAAGCCCTAGTTATCGACAGTTAAGCAGTACTAGTTTGTTGTAGGAAAGCTCAGTACTTTTCTCGACGAGTTGCAGTTCGACTCTGCCATATAGTTCAAGTTTGTATGTTATGATGGGTTTCTTTTTGCTGCAAATGTAGAAACTCAACCTTATAATCTCAGACTACTTACTGAATATATATAAGAAATACTCAATAGGGGTAAGCACGGCAAAGGATGTGAGAATGGAATTAAACATCAAGGAAGTTACGTGTATATATAGCATCAAACAAGACAGGAATAGTTAATGGTTTATTGGATATGAGTTATAACAATGAAATAAGTCTCTCATCACGTTATGGAAGCTTATGCAAAAGGAAAGACTGAATCTTTGAAGGCCTCCCACGAGTCTGAAATGCCAAACGACGAATAATTTGAAGCACCCTTGTTAGGCAGCGGCGTCTTCTTTGGGAGGGCCTTTCCACTTGAAGTTGTCAGCATACGACTTTACCTGCGGCGCAGGAGAAAATAATTTCGAGTGCGAAAACATGTACGAAACAATTTTCAAGGAGCGAATAATTCTGTAATATTGGCCGACCGAACCTTCAATAACGGTGTATGTGGATTCTTGACCTGCAAATTGAAAAATATGATTCAGATCAGGGAAAAACTTCGGAACACGAGGAGTTTGAAAAACTAACACAGCCGTGCTGGTATAATGGATCATCAGTTTTGGGACAGCTAATTGTGCATTATATATCATTGGGAAAGGTTCACTTCAGTGAGGAACAAAATCTCAGTAGGAAAGACTAGGGTCGTACTGTGAAATCCCAGCCGTGTCTCTTAGCAAATTCGATAGCTGCCTCTCTAGTATCAAAGTATAATGCAGATTCGCCAACGTTTGCATATGGGTCTCCAGTTGATGTCCAGCCCATCAATGGATTCTCCCATCTACAAAGTCAACCATAACATATAATATCAAGGGTCGCTAAGTAGAAGACGGTGGCAATTAATCAATTTGAAAGACGATATGGAATGGAATGTAGGTGAAAGTAGCAGTGTAGGTGTTTATCATGCTCTGCCTTACCACCGAAGAAAAAGAGGACGTGAACCAACCGTACGACTGCTTGGGGTTTGTTAGAGCATTTAAAGCCAAAATTTTAATAAACGAAAATCCAGGGTTCGATAACCAGAATTTAATTTGTAGACCTAGTTACTAAACACTACGCAGCAATAACAGTAATCATCCTGGGAAAGTAAAAAGAAGAACAGAGGTGAGGAAAAAGACTAACTTCTGTGTGGACATGAAATTAATCTTCCATCGCCCAACCTTCCCAGAACCTTGTTGTGAGGCCGTCCGAGCAGGCGAGTAAATCAGAACCTACAAAGCAAACGAACCAAGCATTTGCCACAACGATTGATATATGCTAACAGAGCCACATAAATTATCTAGTTAATCACATCAATAGGACGAAAAATCATAAAAAAATGTATTTCCAGTAAATCAAACCCTAGAATCCCTAATGATCAAAAAATCAAATTGAGCTAGCAAAACAAACGATTTTAAGCACCTTCCGCAGCCAAATTTATCAAAATTGAAATAGCAAGGTACACAAATCATCCTCTGAAAATACGACTGTACCCTTCGTCGGAGGTGTTGTTCAGGTATGCCCGAGACGACACCAACCTCCCCAGGCTTAACTTCCATCAGAGAATCATCCGTCGCGAACGCCCTCGTCAGACATGGACGGGCAACAGCTGTACGATACATCTTGGTCGAATTGATCGCCAGCCTTCGAAGCGCACCTGCCATTTCTTTTCCTTTTTTTTTCAGATTCAATCAAAGCAGTGATTCTTTCAGCTCCGATGGATGTAAGTGTAAGAGATGGTTTTCGATGGGGGTAAATAAAGGATATGGGCACCAATGCAGGGCCTAAACGCAATAACGTAAACGGTTCGCTTATAATATCAGTTAATACTTAATGAGGTTTAAAATAAAAATTACTCCCTCCGTCCCGTTATCTTTATTACATATACTGCTGGACACGCAAATTAAGATAGTATTATTATAATAATATCGAGATAATAAAAAGGTAAAAAAGTGCATATTTTGACACGTCTTTTAAGAATATTTAATTATTTGATTGTTTGTGATAGTTTTTTTGCTAAATAAGGAAAGGTGATAAAATTATTGGGACGCCTGAAATGGAAAAATGTGATAAAATTAGCGGGACGGAGAGTAATGAAATTGGGCCTAATTGGACCCGTAAATCATATTAGAAAAGGGCTATTTTAATCTAACCCAAGCCCAAGTTATCAACACCTGACCACGGCGAATCTATTTACTAATATAAAAGAGTGAAGCCACCGTTATGTAGCCAGTTTACTGTAGGTAACCAGTCACTTTTAAATATATATTAAAAATATAGCTAATCAAAATTAAAAAGGTTAATTCCTTATCAGTCCCTTTCAACATTTCAACTTCCTTCTAAATACCCTTCGAATTATTTCTTCCTTATAAGTACCCATTTGAAAATTTATTCATGTTTAATTCCTAAAAATCTCTTTTTAGCATTAAATGGACGAAAATACCCTGACTCACATATTCAAAAAAGCTGAATAATTATTTTCACATGAATTATATAAAAAAAATTCGTTAGTATACCAACAAAATAGGACATTGTACCAGAAAATGTTGAAATTACCATCTGTGTTCGTTATTATTACCACTAAATAGCGTTATTATAATTTACAGCGAAATTGGACATAATTATACCAACTGATTTTGCAATTATACCACAAATTGTAGAAATTATACCAATTGTTGTCGTAATTATACCAATAGAATTGTACACTATACCAGTTGGCATAATAATGATAACAATTAGTATAATTAGAATAACAATTTCTATAATAATCAAAACAGTTGGTATGATATCCAGTTTAATTTCAGAAAAGGGTATTTTCGTCAGTTTACTATTTGGGCTATTAAACACACAACTTTTTCGCAGATGGTTACTGATAAGGAAGAATTTTTGTCAGGTGGTACTGATAAGGAAGTTCAAAATTTGAAAAATACTGATAAGGAATTTACCCTAAAACTCTTCATATTCTATATTTAGCATTCCAAAGCAAACGGTGGTAATTATCTCTCTCATCAGATAAACGGCGAACAAAGAAGGCCGAAAAAGCCCGCATTAGAGATGAAGATGATGTTGTATCTTTACGGATGGTAAGATAGGGATCTCAAGCTTAAGAATTTCTTTTTCCTTAGTGTTGAATAGGGTGATGCATTGAAAGCTACTTGATTTTTGCGTTTCTGTATTCTAAAAACCATCCTTGCAAGAATTATGGTCGAACCCAATATGAAGTACCGCAGTTATCTTGTACATTCTACTTTGTGATATTCCTCCTTTTTGGGATGGTATTTTTTTTACATAATTTTGTAGCGCTCATATTTGTACCAAAGTTTCTTACTTTGTCTTCATTAGGTATTCTGTTGTAAGTCATGAACTTTGTTGTGGAATGTTTTTGTAATTAATGAGTCGATTTTGATAGACAGAGAAGTGAATATTCTGTGAGATACTTCAAGGAAAATTGGATATCCCAAGGCAAAGTTGACTAGGCAGGCACATGAAGTCTATGCAAGAAAATGCTCAAAAGAATAGAATCTTTTAGTTAGACGTTTATTGGAAAAAAAATGGTGAAGAATGGCTTAACTCGCTCCTCAAAACATCATTTTATTACTTTACTCCCAATTAGATCAGCTAATCCATGTATTCTTGCAGTATTTGGCTTGCGTTTGGGTTTGTGAGCGTGTTGTGGGCCGAGATGTGTTAGTGGCTCCTGTACTTGTTTGCCCCGCGCGCGAGCCTTGTCCGTGACCGCTCATAGAAGTCTTAGGCCTCTTCTCCCCCTCATGACGATCATGATCGTTAGAGTCGTCATGTCGACGTTTGGAGCAGGAGCTTTGACCTCAGCACGATTGAGTAGGCGGGTCAGGACGATCCTCCAGACGTTTAGAGAGATCTACTTCTTCTGGCGTCTGGTTGGTGAGTTCAAACAGTCGGGTGACTAAGATGGAGTGGATTTCGCTGATGGGTACGGCGTATGGGTTGATGAGTAAGGGTGATTAGATGGGTGTGGTGGTGAGTATGGGTTGAGTGGGTGTGAGGTTGAGTTCTAACGAAAGGGCTTCAGAGACGGGTGCGTTCCCTTTGTCTCAGTGGGACGTCTCGATTGCCGTGTGCAATCTCTCCATCAATTTGCTTCGAACAATTTGAGAGATTCGGAGAGAGCAGCGTTCAGGCGTGCTTCGATCACAATGGCCAGAACATACGAACTTGATGGACCAGGACGACTGATGTTGCCTGTTAGCAACCCACGAGTGAATACCATCTCACTGGGCTGGCTCGTCGTCGCTTGAGGTTGCAACGTCGCAAGACTTCCATCTAATCCTCGAGATAATCCCAAAGGAATCGTTTCTATGTATAACGTCCCATCCCATACCGGATGTCACCGTAGTATCGGTCCCTACCGGCACCTGTGGGGTTGGGTCCACCACAATCCGACTGATAGTCTGGCTCCAGTGTACCACCATTTAACTTTTCAGCGTGCTTCGTGCACTCGCTCCCACACACTCGGAGAAAATTCCCAGGTGGTCATCCATCCCTAGATTGCCCCAAGTCAAACACGCTTAATTTCGTTGTATCTATTGATGAACTCCTGAAAAGGTAGGTCAACCTTGGTGATATGAGTACTACTATCAATTCTCTTATACGATTCTTAACCTGACACACCCATTCATTGCAAGTCTTAGGATTCCCTTTCATTCGGGTGTCGGATTGGTTCTTTCATGTACCCCTCCCCTTGGTTTGCACCTAAGGCTGTACTCCCATGCATCCGAGTAGACGAGCGGCTCACCTCCATCTCCACGGCACGGGTATCACACTATGGATGTTGTTGCAGGCTCAGATTGAACCTGCGAGTCATATGTTGGAGGAACTGAGCCGGTAATGATCAAAGTCTGAATCTCGGCCTCAGTTGACGCTCGTGGGTCGTGTTGCGGCTCAAGTTTGAGCAAAGGAAGGTCCTCAGGACGTGGAGTTACAACTGACGTCGGGTCTGACGGAATGGTAACAGCTATTACGACGGGCTCAGTGGATGTGAGTAGTTTTTGTGAAACCCGTTTGACCAGTTGAATTTTCTCGTCTGATTCCGTGTCTTTGGACGAGATGGCCGTGTGAGGAGAAGGTTGGCGGTTGGCTTCCTCACGGGCTTGAGCTGTTACTTGAGGCTCTCCGGTGTGATCGTGGTGATCAAGGCCTCAGTCCAGGCGTAGTATCATGGTGAAGTGGGTTGTGCCCCATTTCAGCTTCGAGCAGTGCGCCCTGAATAAGAACCTCCTCAATAAGTTCTTGAAGCATGCTAACATGCACGGGCTGCTCAACATCAAGGTCACGAGTAACTTCTTCAATCATCGCATCGTCGAGGCCTTTGAGTCAAGTCTTCCACTTCGAGCTCCTGAGCCACTTCGTCAATCAGCGTGGCCTCAGGGCTTGGTTGTTGTTGCGGAGGGCTCACATTGAAGTTTGTCGGGGGCCCTCGGATCATCTCCTCGGTAAGATGATGTTCCCGATAGCATAGTCTATATATGTCTCCCGTGGGGTCGGCGGGACGTAGCAGTTCCAAACGGGATCAGCATCGATGGCTGTTCAAGATCCATGAGTTTGGGGTTATGAAAGAATTTGTGCCGGGGCGGTTGGTAGTGTTCTCCTGGAGGCATGCGAGGGATATTCTCGTGGAGCTCCATGAGTTAGCAATGATCACAGAAAACCACCTAGCTTCGACCTCTTGTTCTCCTTTTGCCTGATCTGTTCTGCAAGATCGTTCCAGATTAGTTGTGCGAAATCGTAATTCCGGGAGAATGCGATACCGCGGAAATGCGAAGGATGTTGTCGTTGACTTTGTCAGAACCAGCATACTTTGACGAGAGGCACTTGTTGACAATCCCACTCTTCCATGGCTGAGGGATGACGTTGCTCTGAACTTGGCAAGTTTGGTGAGCGGCTGTCGGTATTACATTTGGAGAAAGTCTTGTACCATCTCAACATCAGTTTGCATAGGGTCGTAATTACTGCTTAATGGCAGGTCCAAGACGAGGCCAAAATCATTTTTGTTGAGGCTGACGTGTCTTGTCCCAAGTACCATGGTGAATTGATAGGCTCCGTCAATTACGAGACCCTTTAGCGTCCCCAAAACTGTTGAAGGTAGACCATTGGCACTGAAGCTGTCACCGTGAGTGCATGCCAGGGGGAATGTCCTTGAAGTATGGACACTATAATCTCGTATGGGCATCGAAATGTTGTCAGATCGAGCTGAAAGTTTGTGTGCTGAACATTGAGATGTTGTCATAGATATGGTTGTATGCTGGATAATGGTCCAGTTGAAAGTAAGAAATCAGAAAATTCATTAGTTCAATTTTAAATTTGAGTCGAAAATTATCATATCAAACTATAATATTCAAACAGTTTATGTCATGTTTGATGGATATGGAAGTTTTAATTTCGAACATAGGTTGCTCGGATGTGAAGAAATGCAAATGGTATTTGATGAAATTTTCAAAAGTCACATATAAAGCATATGAGTTCTATCGAAAATTTTTCTGTGTTGGGAGCGAGACACACGCTGTTCACTCTGTGAAATTTTACGCTCGAAAATTGAATTCTCAATTTTAATTTCCCATGTGTTAATTTCTAATTAAAGTCTCATGTAATTTTGCGATCGGAAGTTTTATTCGAGTGGTACACTACAGTGTTAAACACTTAGAGAAAATTTTTCTAAGTGTTTGAACATTAGCCATAGTACTGTAGTCGAGAAATTTTACGATCGAGAAAAATTTTCATCTAAATTTACGTTCGAAAAATTTTTCACGCGTGAAAAAAATTTTTCGCTGTGACTTTCGTCGAGCGAGAAAGTTTTTCAATTTTAAAGTCGGTTGTCGCTGCGAAGTTTGACGATCGAAAAAATAGTCAACGAGAACCTGAGTCAATCGCCGAGAAAATTTTCGATCAAACAATCACCGCGTATTTTACGCTCGAGAAATTTAACATTAAAAATTTGATTTTATTGGCCGCTAAAATTTACGATCAAATAAAATGAATCGAAGTACTGTTTTCGATACTAAGTTTTGCGCTCGTAATAAATTGCATGTATTTTAACTAGTTCTCTCTTAAGTTTTTGCTCGCAAACACTTCTAATTAGAATTAACATTTCTCAGTGGTAAGTTATTATGTTTCCGGTCAAAGTCTTCTATCTAATCGACTAACTCGTATTTAGAAGACCGTCGTTTTGGGATCGAAGGGATTTTTAAGGGATTTTAGGTTGGCTCTGACTTAGAAAGGAATGGAAATTTTGGGATTTTGGACTTAACATCATCATCTTCCTTATCTTAGTCACTCCTTTTTGTCGGCATTTTTCTTTCTTTCCTCTTTCGTCTTTTTCATTTCTTTTTCTTTATTTTTCTGCACTCAAACTGAAGTTCCGCTTCTCTACGAGGCTGACAGATTATCTAGGCGAAGTCTTCTTATTGGTTCTCGGGCCGATACCGTGCTCCTCTTCTCTTAATCCCTAGAGATGTTTCAGAGATTATCAATATGGAGAAGTTCACAGTTGTGGAATTTGAATCCAAGGCCGTGCTCCTCTTCTCGTTTTTCGATATAAGATCGGATTATCGTTGGAGAAGTTCACTTCGAGGTGCTCCTCTTTCCAGCGTTCTGACGAGCGTACGAGATTATCGAAGGAGAAGTTCACAGCAAGGTCCATGCCCCCTCGTCTTATGATTTATGAAAGATCTCGATAATTGGAGGGCAGGTTCTTTTGGACTGTTTTTTGTGCGTTGAGCATTCCTCGTGCGTGCTTTCCACCTTCTTTTGTCATTTTTTTCTTTTTGTTTCTTCTATTTCTCCCCCTCCTTTTCTCGTTTGAATATCCCTCCGAAGATTGTGAACATTGGTTGAAGGCTTGAACGGGATTCAAATGAAGAAAAGGGAATCGAAGAAGGCTCAAAGTGGATGACTAAAGGCTATGTCAAAGGATGGAAATTATTATATGGCCGAGTGAGGAGATTCCTATGTGCCCATATCATTTTTCTAACGATCTAACGCATGACGAGTATGAAGCCAAGAATCACTAGTTAAGACAAGCAATTGATGTGTGAATCGCTCAAGAATAAACCCGAAGAGAGAAGTATAAAAAGGCTAAAAACCTCAATTATGGAAAATGGCTTTGTGTAGTGAAGCAAACTAATGACCTTTAGACACAAGAATGCGACTTAGACTGATAAAATTAAGCAAATAATCAGCCGCATGTCAGGGGAGATTATTTGTGACTTACATCAAAGCATCCTAGAGATTATCTTCATCCCCCGGATATTATAAGTATATGTATAATATTTTTGTATTTTTAGTTTTATTATTATGATGTTATATATATATATATATATATATATTAATTTTCATGCAAGATATAGCAATTATGTACAGAAAGCACATAGAATAGAACATAGTAAAACACAGAGGATCAGGTAAATCACATATCACGGGAGGTTCAACGTGCCTAATTTTCCGACAAGGAATTGGAATCGTTTTTCATCCAATGCCTTGGTGAAAATGTCGGCTATTTGATATTCTGTGTTCACAAAGTACATGTCAATGGTGCCTTTTTCTACACGATCCTTAATAAAATGATATCTTATATCTATGGTTTCGTGCGTAAGTGGTGAACAAGATTGCACGTAATAGCGATGTCACTTTGACTATCACTATATGGGTATATTATTTAAATTGTACCCATACTCGCGAAGCTGAGTCCGCATCCATAGCACTTGCGAGCAACAGCTGGCGGCCGCGATGTATTCTGCCTCAGCCATCGATGTTGAGATGGAGTTCTGCTTCTTGAAAGATCAGCAGACTAGCTTTTCGCCTAGAAATTGAGCGCCACCCGATGTACTCTTTCTGTCCATTCAACAACCTGCATAATCAGCGTCAGTGTAGCCATTCAGTTTGAAATTTGTACATTTCGAATACCACAAGAGGGTAGAAGTGCTCTTAAGGTAGGGCAGGATCCGCTTAACCGCTAACATGTGGGATTCCTTGGGATCGACTTGGAATCGATACACAAGCACGTGCAAACACGATGTCCCGCCGACTTGAGGTGAGATAGAGAAGAGACCCGAGCTGCGATAAAGCGTGATGTCGACCACTTTTCCTGAAGGATCGGCATCCAATTGCAGCTTGTGGCCATGGGAGTGCTGAGATGCTTGCTCTGAACTTGATGGAACTTATTCAGAATGTCTTTGATGTATTCCGTCTGACTTATGAAGATTCCATCTTCGAGCTGTCTGACTTCAAGTCCTAATAAGAACTGCATCTCTCCCATATGGCTCATTTCGAACTTGCTCTGTATTAAATCTCCAAATCTCTTGCAAATCCGTGGATTGGTTGATCCAAAAATGATGTCGTCGACTAATACTTGAGTGACCATCAAGTCTTTGTCTTGCCATTTGATGAAGAGAGCCGTATCGATTGTTCCTCGGATAAATCCAGACTTCACGAGGAATTTACTCAGGACGTCATACCAAGCACGTGGGGCTTGTTTTAATCCGTAGAGAGCTTTGTCCAATCGATAGACGTGATCGGGATGATCTTGATCGACGAAGCCTTCTGGTTGAGCAACGTAGATTTCTTCTTTTAACGCGCCGTTGAGAAAGGCGGTTTTACGTTCATTTGGTAGACTTTGAAGTCCGTGTGAGCCGCGTAAGCCAGAAATAGTCCGATGGCTTCGATTTGAGCAACAACAGCGTATGTATCGTCGTAGTCTATGCCTTCCTGTTGGTTGTATCCTTTGGCGACGAGTCGCATTTTGTTCCATAACTTGTCCACCTTCGTTCTTGTTCTTGAATACCCATTTTGTCTCGATAATGGTTTTCCCATGCGGATGGGATACTAATAACCACACCTGAAGACGATCGAATTGGTTGATTTCGTCTTGCAATGCTGTTACCCAATCCGTGTCTTGAAGTGTGTCTATTACCTTTGTAGGCTCGTTTTGGCTTAAGAAGCAGCTGGATAATCCGCTCTGATTTCTTGTCCCTACTCCACTCAAAGGATCACCAATTATCTGGTCAACTTGATGAGTTCGAGTCCACTTACGCTCATGAGGCATCAGCTATTTGTGGTGCGAGATCTCCAGTGATCTCAGGCTATTCGTCTAGTTGAGGTAATTTAATTTCGGCACTTGAGTTGAGCGACTCTGATGTGATTTTTCCTCAATATCCACGTTTGGAGTAGCAACACTCTGTGGTAATTCTGAGTCGGGTGAAGTGGGGACATTTGAAGAACTTGGTATATCGGATTCGTCTTGTGGGGTTTCCACCATATGTATGGGAATAGGGTTGTTCGGCCGATATAGATGCTCGAAGAGCGAGTCAAAGTCATCTAGAGCTAATTGTAAAGCTTCTTCTGACGTTGAAGGCTGTGTTGTTGCCGTTCTCTGTTGGTCTTGTGCCAACACACCAGTGAGCACGAGTTCTGAACTGTCGTATTAAGAAGCCATCTGGTTAGGCACGGGTTCTGAACTGAGGTGTGCAGGAGCCATTTCTGCCACTTCTTGGAAAGTGACGTTGTAGCTTTTCTTAATTGTTCAGTTAGACTTGCTATATACTCGATACACCTTAGAGGTGGAAGATTACCCTACGAAGGTGGCTTCGAATGCTTTGGTGTCGAACTTAGCACGTTGCTCTCCATCATTCGCCACAAAGCATTTGCACCCGAAGACCTTGAAGAAAGAAATGTTGGTACTCGTTTGTTAATTATCTACTAGAAGTCTTATCAAAGCGCTTGTGAACAACAGTCCTTTTTTGAGTGAAACATGCGGTATTTACTACTTAGCCTAATGAAGGTGTGGGAGGCCGGAGTGAATGAGCATCCTACGCGCGGCTTCGACTAGAGTTCTGCTCTTCTTTCGACTACCCCATTCTGTTGAGGCGTCTTTGCGGCTAAGAATTTTGCTACTAATCCCAAGTTTCTGATAAAATTCACTGAGATACTTGTTATTGAACACAGTTCCACTGCCGTTCGAATGATTTGGATAGTCTGTTGCAGTAAATTCTCGGTTGAGTTCACAAAATTCACAATCAAGTCCCTGTCTCATCCTTTGTTTTGAGGAACTTCGTCCATGTATAGCGAGAAAAGTCGTCAACAATGACTAGCACGTACTTACGTCCGTTGCTCACCAGCTCTTGTTTTCCCGTCATGTGTGTAGAGCAACCAGAATCGAGATACCACACATGATGGATCTGCAAAAACAAATTAGAGATCTTTAGGTACCCACTTATAAATAGGTCCTTTCAGATTAGCAGATTTATGTTTAGGTTCAGATATGGTTCCTAAGTTGTTATTAAGAGGAGCTTTAGCAACCCAAGTAATTTTCGAAGAAGTTGATTTGGGTTTGCCCGTTGCAGAAGAGTTGGCCTTTTTGGCTTTCGGCTTCCTAGGCAGAATTATAGGAACCCATTTTGGTTGAACCTGGCAGGGAAGTTGAATTTCAGCACGGGTAAATGCATGCGTAGGCTTGAGCATGGAAAAGATCTTTTCATTTGATAGTCTCCTAAGGAGCTTTGGGGATTGGATCTTTACGGGATACCTTAGGTGAGAGCATTAGTGAATGGCGCCATAAGCTTTCTTAATGGCTGGATCTTGTTTCCTATGGGTCATCCAAGATGCATTTTCTTAGAGTGAGTGTTTGTTACTGTTGATGATGAGCCTATTTCAAAGTTAGTGCTTCTAAAGGTAGTTGGCTCTAGGGAGCATGAAGACCCAATAATTTTTAGCGAGGAAATAACTTTTTTTATTTCTATGAGTGTCTTTTCTTTTTACAGAAGGAGGAGAGTAATTTGAAACTTTACATCTAGAGGTTTCTTCTTTATTTCTAAACTAGAACTCTCGCCTTTGATTTCTCTAGCACTGGTACTATGCTCCCTGCAGACGTGGTAGAAACAAGGTTAGAGTTAATATTTTTCAAAATGTTATTCTTAGGCTTCTGATTTTTAGAAGGCGGTTTCTCTTTCTTCACGCTATTCATAATGATATTATCCCATGAGGGAGATGCGTGAGAAGTGGTTTGTGGGTTGGAGGAAGCTTTGAGATTTTCCATCCCCTTCAGGAATATTTTCTTTTCACGCTTCAAAAATCTCTCGTTTTTGTCTAATGAAACTCGTAATTCCTCTATTTTCTTGACGATATGATGTATGTAGAGAGAATTTTTAGAATGATGATGTTGTGCTTCCTCGGGTGTAGAATGGTCTTCTGGAGGATAAATTGATTCGAAGTCACATCTCTTGGGAAATTCCCTAGTTTTTTAACTTTTGGTTCAATACGGTATATGATGAGGGGATTTCAACCCTAGGTTTGGCTTTTCTCTTGGTTTCGTCTAACGAGGTTATTTCGTTGCATTAGTAAAAGCCATAAGAGCAGTTAGTGCTAGACCCATGTATTTGACATCATAAAGTTGTTTGCAGTCAATTTTCTTCAAGTACCGTGGATTCTCAAAACGTAAGCCGAACTTGTAGCCATAGAATTCTAAATCCATGGGCTGATTTAAGAAGATTTTTTGGTCAGGTTGTCCCCTTTCACTAGAAGATCTTCTAATTTCTTTATTTTAGTGTAAAGCTTCTTGCGTTCTTCGTTTAAGGTAGCATAGTTAATTAGAGCAGTGCTCTTTTCGGCTTGACAGGTGTCTCGATTTTTCCTTAAATCTCTAATCTTAGAATTCGACTTATCTAATCATCTTCGAGACTAGTGGCCTTCTTACTAACGACTTCAAGTCTACACTTAAAATGACATTTCTCATCTAAGTTTCTAGGTAGACTTTTGTGGTTGTTGTCTCGCCTGTCTTCTAGTTCTTTTACTACCGAACTATACTTTTCTAATGGAATATGCTTAGTCTCAGAGGATTAGAGTCTCTTAGTTAATTCTGCTATTTTGAGGTTAGAGCTCGTAAGATTTTCTTCAAGACCGGCTATGGTTTCCTTAGATCTAGGAAGATTTGTCACTACTGTTATATCTCGTTTATGCTCAAGTATCATATTAGCATGCTTAGTTTGTATATCAACTAATAGGTCGAAATGGGTATAGTCAGGGGATACTACCTCCTGAGATGAAGTGGATGCGTAGTCTTCATCCGTCTTTATGGCAGTTCCTTCTTCCTTATCATCTTCAAGGCGCGCCATGAGGTCGTGGTTATCGTCGTCAGAATCTGAGGTGTCCTCCAGCCAGTGGTCCTGTTCAGCCATAAGAGCTATCCAGCTTCCTTTTGTTTAGTCAATTGAAGCTTTCTAGAGTAGTAGTTGGCATCCTTCTTCTTCGGAAGGGTGCATTCCCGGGCGAAATGACCAGTCTTCCCATAGTTGAAGCACTTGAGTGGGTCTTTGGAGTTTGTGGCTTCTGAGGACTCAGTTGGTTTATCCTTATTCTTCGAACTCGTAGCTAGAATCTATTTGCTTATGATGACGAGTTCTTCTTAAAACAGTGATTCATCATCATTTTGGCAACTAGAGCCAACTGCTTCCCAAGCTCCCTTACTTCGGGATGAATTTCAGAGTCAGATATTTCCTCATCTTCAGACGAGCTAGAAGGATTGACATGCTTTTCCTTTCGTGAGCGAGAGCTCTTCTTCTCCGAGACCAAGGCTATTGAATCCTCGGTTTGTTTGCCCTTCTGCTCTTTTTGTATCTCGCCAATGTCTTCTTCATGTTGTGCAAGATTATCAAAAAGAGCATGGACATCCATCTCGTCTAGATGCTTGTTCTGTCTGAGCTATGTGGATATTTTCTTCCATTCAGTGGGCAAGGAAGACAGAAACCAAATATTTACTCCATGTTGGTCTTGTTGATGTGTATCTTCCTCATCTCACTGAGAAGCGTGAGGTATCACTGGTATGAATCATGTAAGCTCTCTTCTTTCTTGACCTTGAAGGAATCATAAGTTGTGAGGATATTTGCTTTCTTAGCCTTGACTCCGACCTCAATCCATTGCATCATGCGATTTAGCTCATCCCACATTCCCTTTGCAGTGGGAAAACTGTCTATTTGTCTGTAAATATCATTGGGGATAGCTTGCATAAGCCAAGATTTGCATCCAGGATCAGCCTTTGCGCTTTGTCTCTCCGCTTCATCATACTCACTAGGAGTCTTCAGATGCCTAGTAGGTTCGGCTGGAGGATTATTCGTGTTGTCACCTTCTTGAGTGACCCAGAATTGTGTTGGTCCCTCGTTAAGTGATGCTAGTAGATTTTCGGCCTGATCTTTTAGCTCTAGGAAGTTCAAGAACCGACTGCAACGAACCGTGTATTGGAGGACGGTTGTTGTTTCCAAGTGAATAAGCATCCATTTTTTTTAAAACGAGTTGATTAAGGATCTTTGTTGGTTGTTTTGATGATTTGATATGATGTATTGTGCTTCACAAGTGAAAAATTAGTTGGTAGCGTCTGACTCGAAAGCAGTCGAGATTGATTCAATCTTTAAAGTGATAAACAATAATTTCATCGAAATAAAGTGTACAGTTACTGTTCTCGTACGAGAAAGTCTGTCAGCTAAAAAATTTTTCGAGCAAAATGAATTGCACAAAATCTTTTGGTAAAAACAATTCCCGATGCGTGAATTTATTTCGGTCACAAGAAAACAGTACGTTTGGTAAGTTTCTCGCCGAGTCAAAATAAATCTGTTGACCAGAAAAGTTTTTCGAGCGCAAATGATTCTCGCTAGGTCAAACTTAAATGTCTGACCCAAAATGTTTTTGCAACTAAATGATTTTCAAGCGCAAATGATTCGCGCAAAGTCAACATATGTCTCGTCAAAAAATTTTCGCTAAATAATGCTCGAGAAATTTTTCCAACTAAACACGCTCTTAGTGACGGCGACTTTAGCGCTGACTTAGTATTCTGACCGAGAAAAATTCTCGCGCGGAATTGTCGATCGAGAAATTAATTCGATCGAAGACTTAGCGAGAAAAACTGAAATCACGCAAACAGTCACATAATACAATTTTAAACCTGATTCAAGCAAAACAGCAAATTAGGCAGTGAAATTATTTGTAATTGCTCACAATCATCTACTGAATACCCACGAACAGGCAATTAAACACGTAATCAAGCAAAATATATCGAATTTGGTCAAAATTGGTACATGTTCTAAGTGTTCTTCGCGCGAACAGTAACTTCTCAAATTTCTCCAAATCTGCTAATTCGAAGTTCTGATTGCTACCGATCTAATCGTAAACGACTTCTATCACTTAGGCGAGCACATAAACATCAAATTTAAGTCGAATAAGCACATAATTAAGGTCAGATCGATTCATTTCCCGCCAAAACTGTTCTTCTCACGGAACAGTTTCAGAAATAAAATTCGATCCGATTTCTGAAAATTTCGATTCAAAACAGAACGAATCTGCTCTGATACCAATTGTTAGGTCCTCGTTTGTCAACTCCTATGATCCTATGCTTCAATTCTAAGTTTATGATCAAAATTATATAGAATTGAATCACAATAAAAAAACTCTTGTTAAGAACTTTGAGAGACATATAAAAATGTACGTCAAGACTGGGAAAATGGTACACACAATCTTATAGGGAGGCATTCCGGGGACCTGAGCGAATTTTCCTGGAAAATTAAATGACGGATAATGCCCACTTTTTTTAATCTCAACAAAACCGGAATCGAAAAGCATGGGCCCGGGAAATGGAATTGTATCCTTAAAGATCGTCAATCAACGATGTCTTGAAATGCCGCTCTGATGTAGATCTCAAGGTACGATTTAGTTACCTTATATTTATCTTTCGTCAATTCAGTGATGTCTTGAAATATCCAACCAATGCTCGCGCCTCCCTTGGTTTCTCCATTTAATTATTTGTTGTTTAGCGCAAAGAAGTGTATTCAACTTTTCTGTTCTAGATTTGGATATGTTGTTATAGTTGGCTGTTATTTCTCTTAATTTTACAGGACAAGTGGAGAAATAATTGCGCCACGGAAAGCAGATTAGGATCGATGCATAAGATCAAGTCTGATGCTGATTGCGGAAAGCCTACTACAAACGAACTTGATTTGAATGATTTGATCTATTCCCGTTATGTTGGCCTACAGAAATAATTAGTTGGGATATTTTGATCCTTAATAATTTATTATTTATTGCCCGGTTATTAAGCCTTGTGGACGGACTAATAACCATTACACTTATAGGGTCGGTCCCGTCTCTTGCTCTACATAATTAAAGCCCGGCTCCCAAGCGACTCTCTTTATATGGGCTAAGCCTTTTAACAAACATTCTAAAAAAACTATACACACACACACACTATAGCGTATGTAACGCCCCGTTTTCCTTTTTTCGTATTTGTGCAGCTATAACATTTTTCACATAAAATTTTTTGCTTTTCTTTTCATTTTGCTAAGCCTTTTAACAAACATCCTAAAAATACTACACACACACACACACACACACACACACACTATAGCGTATATAACGCCCCGTTTTCCTTTTCCATATTCGTGCAGCTATAACATTTTTCACATAAAAATTTTCGCTTTTCTTTTCATTTCGCAACCATTCTTTTTGAACATAACGAGGGCGTACATCTGGTCTATTAACTTCCACACATAGTGTACACACTAACACACGTGTATATTTTAGCAACATAAAAAAATTGCTGATGTTCCTTAAACTATATGCATATGATGAACTCTAGGGAGTAGGATGAGAGCGTAAGCGACCGACTGATCGAGCGGAACGAGTAATAAAATAAAACGTAGATCGCAAACTTTCTACGCTCAACAGGCAAGTGGACCTATCGGAAATAGTATAAAATTGACGAGTATTCAAGTATCGAATCCAAAGGAACATTATACCTTAGAAAACTCGTTTAAATATCCTAGTAAAAATTTTTTGATTTAATAAAAATATAAATAACTGTAAACTAAATAAACGATAAACACAAAAATAAAAATTTGATAAAAGAGCAATAATGGAGTTGGGGCGATTTATAAAAGCGAACGAATTTGGGACTTCGAATCCTCCTAACTCGATCGAACGACTAACAAGCTAAATTTTAGCTAATTATTAGACCATGAGGATTCATATGGTATGTATACGGGTTCTACGATTGGGCGAAACTGCGCTTACTCACTTCGACTCGTAACAACTAATCTACGTCTTAAATAGCTGGGCAAGCTTCCCTAACTTACTTTATCGCAAACCGCAATAAATAACGATGAATCCCGCTATTAGATTTGACTCTAATCCGGCGGGGTAGTTTAACCTATCTCTAGCGATGAGTTTATTCCGCTCGTTTACGAGTGGTCTAATAGTCGCCCCTCTCTCAAGCGTAGCGTTCGACTTCCCAATAATTATTTCGACAACATCGACATAATGAAAACAATAGCATATATCGTAACCGGGTCATAATAAAAAGCATATCAATAATATGTTCAACATACGTACGATCTCGCTAGGGTTCATTTAACCTCAAATAATACGGAATTTAGCCACTCATATGAAACATTAACACGACGAGAGCATAAATAACAAAAAGGAAAACACGTTTTTTCCCTGAAGCTCGGCTCCGCGGTTAACCCTTCGTTGAGGACTTATGTCGAGCAGGTGGTGGGCAATCAGCTTTTCCCTTTCCTTGTCATTTTCCACTGCACACAGCTCTTGCTTTCAGCCCAAACAGCCGCTCCTCTTGCCCTTCGCAGCCCAGCCGCTGAAATCAGCTCGTCAAAGCGCACGACGGCCTTGCTCCTCCAATTCACGCAGAGCTGCCTCGCTCGTTACGGCTTCGCTGTGCCCGTTCCTCTGTGATGAAATTGCAGCCCCGAGCAGCACCAAGAGCAGCGAGCTCGGTTCCTACACGATCGTGTTTCAATGCTCTGCCAAATATTGCTTCGGGTGGCCTCGAACGTGAGCTTTGAGGGATGTGTTTGCATGTATATATGTGGCCCGATGATCGTCTCCCCCTCGGCTCAACAAATTACAGAAATTTATAGGAGACGAAGAGACATAAAAATCTCCATTAGACGGCTCAAAAACGGCGTGGGATGCTTTTTAATTTTCTTCCTTGAGCCGTGAGCTCGTTGTCGTCTTTTGTGTGCGTGTATGTGCTTATGGGTCTCTTGTGCGTATGTGTGTGTATCGATTCCATCATTTCTCCTTTGAATTTCTTCATTGGCTGCTTCAAGAGGGATGGGTTTGGGCTGATTTTTCTTTTGGGCCATTTATGGGTCTTGTTTGATGAGCTTTCAATTTAGGACTGATGGGCTGACTTTTATTCTTCGGGCCAATTATTTTTGGGCCGATATTTGGTTCTACGGTTCCTCAAATTAGTTCAAGCCCGAATATTTCAGGTTGTAATTCTTTCTCCCTATATCTGTCGTGAATGAAATATAAACGTAAAAAGGCATAATCTTCGAAGAAATTCAAATAAATAGCAACCGATATTACGCTTTGAGGGGTATAAAACACGATATAAATTCGTTTATCAAATCTCCCCACACTTAGGCGTTCGCTTGCCCTCAAGCAAAGAAATAATAATGGCATATAAAATATAAAGTCATGTAACATATTAATCAAGAACGTAATCACATAGGAGAAAATGCAAGTAAAGTCGGAAAGCATATTGGAAATCAACGGCCAACTACACGATTTTCTTTAGCGAAACCCATCAAAATCCGCACCTCGCAGAGATTCACTCAAATCACTACGTGCATAGGTTATGATGTCAGTGATATCGCTCGGGTCATGGACTATCTAATCTCTACCATAAGCTTGGAATTCGAAAATCTACAACTTTCAATAATCAAGTGTGAATCGGAAGGTCTTTTTGTTCGGGTTATAGTAGGGCTCAGCTGACTATATTGGAGAATAAACTTCAGCCGACAATATCAAAGTCATCATGTCGATGTCGTGCCGTTTTGATAGCGCGCCGCATACATCGTGGTTAGCTCTTGCCGTCTTTGATGTTTTTTTTTTCAACCTTGGCTAAGCCCTTCTTCTCTCATTTTTCTTATGAGCATAAGAGATTATCGAAGGAACGGTTTTTAACATCTTTCCCACGTTTCTAAACTCCCCTTCTCGTGTCAGTAAGCCCCTCTTCTCTTAGTCCCTTTGCGGGTGAAAGATTATTGATGGGGGAGTTCTTACTAACAGATTATCTAAAGGAATTTTTTTTTAACAACGGCCGTGCTACGCTTTCTATATAGATCGGGTAAGATGATATCTGAAATCTTCTCGGGTCAGCGGTTTATAATTCCCGGGTTTTCTCAAATAAAAGGCTCAGGCTCAGAGTGGCTAACTACGGGGGCCAGTCGTTGTTGGATACTTTGGCTATGGATTGAATTCCTAGTGCCTTCTTCATTTTCACGCAACCACACTTTATGTAGTTTCAAAACGTAATATGCAAACAAGTTCTGAAGAGAAATGAATTAAGCATGATCCACACAACTAAAGAAGTGAGTAAAAGGTCGTAGGCTCAAAAGTCTCACAAAAATAGGGTTATGTTTACGAATCCATCAGGTATTGCCAAGTTCATCATGTAAGAAAGAAGTCGACACGCATATGTATCGTAATTACTCGCACAATTTCGAACATGAAATCATCTTTTGATTAATAAGAAACATGATTTCGAAAAAAATTAATCCCAATTTTAAAAAAAAAATTATGTCAAAAATCACGTCATGCACATGTATAACATGTTCGCCTAAATTTCACAGAAATTCCCCTCCCCGCACCTAAGATTTATGTTGTCCTCAACATAACAATTATGTAACAAGGAAGCGGAACAATAGATAAGCGAACTTCTTGAATAGTCCGACGTGCATCCTTTGTACGGCTCCTCCCCGCACTTGAGATTTTGAATTCCCTTCGATCACTTAAAACACAAACATTAAAACTGAAAGTGCGAATATAAAGATAAAAGAAAACATATGATAAGCTTGGGTTGCCTCCCAAGTAACGCTTTCTTTAATGTCTTTTAGCTAGACATCGTTCAATGGTGATACGACCACCGGGTTACTTAAGCTCCAAACATGGCGGTCCCTCGAATGAGCGCCTTTCTTTATCATGCTCCTCACTTCCCTTAATAGCTATGTCATTCTTCTCAGTGAATTGCGACGTACTGAACTTGCCGCCAACCATATCCTTCTTTCGGCTAGTTGGGTACGAGATCTCCGGTTCACATGCCTTGACAGGAAGCTTGGTCGCAATTTCTTGCTGCTCGCTGAGTTGCTCATCCTCTACACGAACTTCTTTCGTTTCGAACTTCTCCGGCACTTCCTTTGCTTGCTCTTCTTCTTGTATCTCTTTTTGGCCCTCGATGGTATTCCTCCTTGCAGCTTCCTTCATGGCGCTTATCTTGGGCATGTATTCTCCGAGTTGATCTTTTGGTATTCCTCGTGTTGCAACTGCCTAAAAAGGGAACTTTTGGTTGGTATGGCCTCACGAATGGTTGATAGATCTCCTCCTCGCTTAAAACGGTGCGGCAGACCTCCTTCGGATTTTTCTCCATATCGCTTCCTAATGATCTGGGAGGGTGTTGTTGAAGAGTCTCAGCTATCTGTCCGACTTGTTTCTCTAATGCTCTCAATGAGGACTCGGTATTTTGTAGCGGGGCTTCTTGACTATCCAAGCGATAATCGAGCTTCTCCATCAACTTGGCAAACATGTCTTCAAGCTTATCCATCCGACTATCGTCATAATTCCTGCCTTGGAACCCATGCGCTCTTTGATTTTGAATTTCTAGAGGAGCTCGTTGCTGATTTTCAAAGGCCATGTTCGGATAAACTTGGGCGGTCGAATTTCTCGGACCATGGTAGTATTCTAAATAGTCCGTCTGCTCCATCGAAATAGTGGACGGCATTGAGCTGCGTCGTGGCTTCCCCCGCAAGTATTGCACAGAGGGATATATGCAGGGTATGGATGAGGAGGCACGAAAGCTGTGGGGATCATCGGGGCATGCTGCAACTGGTTAACGGGTGACTTTTTTGTAAGATGCAGTAAGGCTGCATTCATTAATGTCTGCATTTGACGGCCGTCTGCTGTAATTTGTTGTTGCAGGACGTCGAACTTAGCATTGAACACGGCTGTCTCGGTGACGTCGTACATTCCTAGCGAATACTTTGCCTGCGGTTCACCTAGAATAAAAGAGAAGAGAAAAAAATTACTCGTAAATAATAATAATAATACTAATAATAATAATAGCAATATTAGTAATATAATGATAATAACAATAACAACGATAAAAATAGTAACAATAATAATAATAACTGACACATATAATAATAATAACAATAATAGTAATAGTAATAAAAATAAAAATAAAATAATATAAAAATGATAATAATAATAATAATAATAATAATTAATAATAATAATAATAATAATAATAATAATAATAATAATAATAAAAAACAATAAAACAATTAATAGTAATAACAAAAGAGCTAGAATAATAAACTAAAGTTCTCCAAATATTAATAGTTCCCCGGCAACGGCGCCAAAAACTTGATCGAGCGGATCGGGTAATAAAATAAAACCAATATCCCAAACTGTCCTATGCTCAACAGGCAAGTGTACCTATCGAAAAAGTATAAAAATGACAAGTATTCGATTATCGAACCCAAAGAAACTATATACCTTAGAAAACTCGTTAAATATCCTAGTAAAAAATTTTCTGATTTTATAAAAATATAAATAACGGTAAACTAAATAAACGATAAACACAAAAATATCTGGTAAAAGAGTAATAACGGAGTTGGGACGATTTATAAAAGCGAACATATTTGAGACTTCGAATCCCCCACTCGATCGAACGACTAACATGCTATAAATTTTAGCTAATTATTAGACCGCGAGGATTCCTGTGATATGTATACGGGTTTCTACGACTGGGCGAAACTACGCTTACTCACTTCGACTCGTAACAACTAATCTACGTCTTAAGGCAGTGTTTAGTTGCAAAGTTAGATAAACCCAACTTGGCAAGCCCGTGAGATAACTCATCAGCCCATGTCTTACAAATTACAGTAAATTGGACTCGTTTTTCTTTATTTATTAGGCCACATAAACACAAAGACAAATAATAACAGTTGGCCTATAACCATAAAATACTATTATGTCCTTCAACAGTGAAACCCAATTCATCCATTTCTTCCTCCCGTAAAATAATCTACCTACCTGCAATGATTGTTTTTAAACTTTGATTTGAAGCCCTCGTTGAATCTTTACTGAGCTAGTAGTACAGGCACTCGAGGTACTCACAACATTCTATCACCATTCATATTCCTCTGTTCTATTATTACAATTCTGGTTTTTAGTTGCAGTTCATTTGATGAAATATTGCCGATGAAATTGAACGATTTAATGGAGTTCATTAGTTTCTTGCGTTACAGAAGCTATTTAATCCTTAATAGCTCGTCTTCGAAAGATTGGGCAATGCTTGCTGAGAGAATAAAACTAGGTCATGGTGTGAAAGCTAAAGAAGAAGGGGAGAACTGAGATTTGGGGCGAGGTGTCGCAGGACGTGTATAGCAAAGGCAAAATGGTCAAATCATATTATCATAAAAGGCACGTCAAGCCTTTACTAATTTATCATACAATGGAATTCAAGATGATGTACTTAGGTCCGATATTATTTGTTGGGCTATTCAGTAATAGTGGACTTCATTTTAGTAAACCAAACACAATACAATGGATGACTATTTATATAATCTGGTTTTATCTGACGAACTAAACGCTGGCTAAATAGCTGGGCAAGCTTTCCTCACTTACTTAATCACAGATCGCAATAAATAACGATGAATCCCGCTATTAGATTTGACTCTAATCCGGCGGGGTAGTTCAATCTATCTCTAGCGATGAGTTTACTCCGCTTTTTTTTACGAGTAGTCTAATCGTCGCCCCTCCATCGAGCGTAGCATTCAACTTCGCACTAAAAAAAAAATTATTTCGACCGCATAGACATAATCAAAACAATAGCATATATCGTAACCTAGTCAAAATAAAAAGCATATCAATAATACGTTCAACATACGTACGATCTCGCTAGGGTTCATCTAACCTCAAATACTACGGAATTTAGCCACTCATATGAAACATTAACACGATGAGAGCATAAATAACAAAGAGCAAAACACGTTTCTTCTCTGAAGTTCGGCTCCGCGGTTAACCCTTCGTCGAGGACTTTTGTCGAGCAGGTGGTGGGCAATCAGCTTCTCCCTTGTCCTTCTTTTCCACTGCCCACAGCTCTTGCTCTCAGCCCAAACAGCCGCACCTCTCGCCCTTCGAGCCCAGCCGCTGAAATCAGCTCGCCAAAGCGCACGACTGCTTTGCTCCTCCAATTCACGCAGAGCTGCCTCGCTCGTTACGGCTTCGCCGTGCCCGATCCTCTGTAATGAAATTGCAGCCCCGAGCAGCACCAAGAGCAGCGAGCTCGGTTCCTACACGGTCGTGTTTCAACGCTCTGCAAAAAAATATTGATTCGGGTGGCCTCGAACGTGAGCTTTGAGGGATGTGCTTGCGTGTATATATGTGGCCCTCGATGATCGTCTCTCCCTCGACTCAACAAATCACAGCAATTTATAGGAGATGAAGAGAATAAAAATCTCCATTAGACGCTCGAAAACGGCGTGGGATTGCTTTTAAATTTTCTTCCTTGAGCCGTGAGCTCGTTGTCTGTCTTTTGTGTGCGTTTATGTGCTTATGGGTCTCTTGTGCGCATGTGTGTGAATCTATTCAATCATTTCTCCTTTGAATTTCGTCATTGGCTGCTTCAATAGGGATGGGCTTGGGCTGATTTTTCCTTTGGGCCTTTATGGGTCTGGTTTAATGGGCTTTCAATTTAGGACTGATGGGCTGACTTTTATTCTTCGGGCCAATTATTTTTGGGCTGATATTTGGTTCAACGGTTCCTCAAATTAATTCAAACCCTAATATTCCCGGTTGTAATTCTTTCTCCCAATATCTGTCGAGAATGAATTATAAACGTAAAAGCATAATATTCGAAGAAATTCAAATAAATAGCAACCGATATTACGCTTTTGCGGGGTATAAAACACGATATAAATTCATTTATCACCGACCTTGAATCCATGCTTTATGAGAGAATGCCTCTACGATGCCCGTTAATTATCTACAAAACTGTGGGCAACTTCACTGAGTATGATTGCAACATGTTATTCCATGATATCACAATATAAATAAAAATTGTAACTAGTAATAGTTAAATTCCATTTATTTTCGCATAATAAAACTGTAATAAGTAATCATCTCTAATATTCACGTAAACAATTTCATCAAATAATCCATCATAATAATCTTAGAACAAATAGCCAGTTTCTTTCTATCAATATTCACATTAATCAATTTAAAACAATTCCATCATGTAAGCGGCGTTTGTAGAGTCAGTAAATTAAATAAGATAAATAAAACCATAACGAATATTCATTTCTTCTCCATGAACATCCACGTAAATAATCCAAATAAACTATTCCATCGTATGACCACCACCCCTTAATCATTTAATCATCATCCATAAATCATTATTCACGAATTCCTGTATTATCATTCATAAGTCATCATATAACCATCATTCAAATTCAGTAGATCAACCACCACAAATTAAAACGGTAACTAATAAACAATTCTTTTCCATTAATATTCACATAATCGATCTTTATCGCATATTCCTTCGTAGCTATTATAGCAAATAAGCAAATTTCTTTCATTCAAGTTCACGTAATTAGTTTCACAAACTATAATAATCAATCAATATATTTTCAGGAATGTTGTAACATTCCAATCACATAAACATTCATTTGCATCTAACTTCATTTAACTTCTTACTTCTAACTTTCATTTCAATCACAGAATCACATAGCCATTGCTCATAATACATTCCAACCACATAACCATTGTCCATATGATCCGTAGATCGTATGCAAATAGCATATCCATTTTCTTTCACTTAGATCCATAGATTGTATGCAAATAGCATAATCATTTTCTTTCAATTAGATCCGTAGATCTTATGCAATATTATATGCTCGTATACACTTGATACTCCCGTTATGAACTTGCTAGACCTATACCACTGACTCTAGGGGCCCATGCATGGGACTCTGTAACTGTAAATATTTTTGTGTGCCTGTACAGGATCCCCCGATTTTTAGGGATAGTATACCCCGATTTAAGGGATATAACCGTAGAATGTAGTCCAAAGCTGTAGCAGTCATAACGGTTTCTCCTTTGTTCTATGTATGAATGCAATATTATTCATGTGAAACGTTACCACATATCCATCCAGTTGTACATAACACAATAAGCCTATAATGTCCGTAACACCTTTAAAGCGCATAGTAACCATATATTACGGATAAATTACCATATAGCACGTAGAATGCTAGTTAATCAATCGATTCATATAAAAACAGATAGATCATGTAATTATTTCACTTATCACGTAAATCAAGTTCCATCCATATATCCTATAAAACATGTCATAGCTGTATATATCAAATCCATTCCATATATCACATAAAGGCATATAATAGCTAATCAATTGTAATTAATTTCTCATAGCACAAACTCAAAGTCATCGTTCATTCATCTCAAATAAAACACAAATAAAGAAAATATATGTTGCATATCATACTCCCGGTATAACTTTACGCCCCGGTTGATATTCAACTTTATCCTTGCATTTTTCGGAATCCTGGCCTATAAAAATATTTATTTTCGATAAATAGGAGATCCCTAAAAAATAATGTATGCGTGACATACATGCTTTATTTTGCATGATCTGATTTCTTTTATATTCTTTATCATTCTATCAATACTAAACTTTCTGACTGAAAACTATATTTAATAAATACCAACTGTATGCATTTCTAATTTTTCCCAAGTGATAAATATCCCATAACCTGAAATTTGCTAAATTGTCGAAATCCTGTTAAATATCAAAAGTCTGTCTCAACATCATTTTTTTTTTCATATATTTATTTATTATTATTTTCTTTTTCATTTTCATGTTTTTATTTTCGTTTTTTTTTTAAATTTCTCATTTCACTAATCCACTTCAACCCTTCACTTCACTAATCCACCTCAACCTTTAACTTCACTAATCCACTTCACTTACTCACTTCACTAATCCACTTCACTTATTCACTTCAACCTTCCACTTCACTTATCCACTTCAACCTTCCACTTCACTTATCCACTTCACTTATTCACTTCGGTAATTCACTTAACTAATTCATTGTCTTATCCTCAAAATTGTCATTATTTTAAATTAATATAATGTCATACCTTGACTTATATTTCGATTGATTTGTACTTTTCCTAAGCTAACTCGTCTATTAATTTCTAATGGCACGATATTTATCTAATCCCTTAACCAAATGTCTCTAATTTAATATTACTCTTTGATACAAGACAACTAGTACTATGTACGTGTACCATTCATTCACTATTAGTATTTGACACTTGATTATTTATTATTTAATTAACCATACTTCATGAATCTATGCATCTCCAACCCTCAACTTCACGAATCATCATTCCATCAATCAATTAATTAATATTTTTTTTATTCATCAACTTGTCCACTATCATTCTAGTTCACTAACTCACGCAACCAATTTCCAATTCGCAAAAGCCTCCTTTTAACTATCTTAAACACTATTTTCATTGCTAATCTCAAGTCACTCGATCAAACATAATTTCTCAAGAATATTAAAACTTACACGAACACGAGTAAATATGAATTTTTGATTAGATAACCCTAATTCATTTCCAACTCTTCGAAAATTAATCACTTCATGAAACATGGGTTTATACAACTTTCGTGATTACTAAACATTTTAATATACTTAATAATGATAAAAACATAAATTCTTAGTAAAATTTCGTATTTCTTCAGTTCTTTCAAAAATCAAAGTTAATTAAACATGAACTAGGTACGAATTTTATGTATACTAACCTTTAATACATATTAATTCATAACTTAAAAACATGGAAATTATAATAAAAATCATACCCTTCCTAAGCTGAGTTCTGTACAATCTTTCTTCTCTAACCTCGACTTTGAAAGTTTCTTTGATAATAACAATTACTACACTTTTACTCTTTATCTCTTTAAGGGTTAAATTAAAGGGTTAATTTGGGTCCCCAATACCCAATTTTAAAAAGGTTTCAGGCCCCATAAGTATCGAAATTAGGCTGAAGGACCTAAGTACCGAAAATAATAGTTTCAAGGACCCATGAAACTGGAAATGACAAATCTGTCCTTTGTAGTTGGCAAAATTACAGCCATTTGCCATCATCTTCATCTTTCGATTTTGGGTTGGTGTGAGGACGTAGAACGGACTGAAATGTCGTTCAAGGTGCAAAGAAGATGAGATCGACTTCGTTTCCCCATGGGTAGTTATAATAAACGAATAATTTAGAGTGTAAGAAGAAATAATGTCGAAATTCCACTTCGAAAAAACAAGAATATAAATGGACTAAATATCCATTTTAATGGCCGATTAAGACGAAATTGAATGAATTTGATAATGGCTTTTACTAATGAACGAGAATTATTGAGTTTACAAAAGAAGTGGTGAAGAATTTTGACTCAAAATTTTTTATGCGACGAGATTTCGTGAAGTAACAATTTATGCATTCTGGGTAACAAATTATGTATCCTGGGTAACAATTTATTAATTCTGGGTAACAGTTCATGCATATTCGGTAACATTTAACGCATTCTGGGTAACACTATGCATTCGTCTCTTCCAACCGATGAATGCACAAACCACGTTCAACGAAGACCAAAAGTTACGATCTAAAAGCCGGTTCAATCTCGACGTTAATGACCGAATAAGGTTAAATCGATGATAATTTCCCATGGGTGTCACTAATCAATGAAATTTTGAAGTTTATAATGGAATAATGTATTAAAAGTAATCCGAAAATCTCGTTGAAACAAGGAAAAATCTGGACTTCAGTGACCGAATAAGGTGAAATTAGTCGTGGGTCTTAATATTCAATGAAAATATTGATGTTAATCGCGAAGAAATTCGACGCGACCCATGATTGAAGCTTTTGCTAATAAAACGCTCGTTAAGTAACAACTTATGCATTCTGGGTAACAATTTGTGCACCTCGGGTAACAATTTATTCATTCTTGCGAACGCTTTATGCATTCTAGGTAACAGTTCATGCATATCCGGTAACAATTAACGCATTCTGGGTAACATTATGCATTCGTCTCTTCCAACCGATGAATGCGCAAACCACGTTCAACGAAGACCAAAAGTTACGACCTAAAAGCCGGCTCAATCTCGATGTTAATGACCGAATAAGGTTAAATCGATGATAATTTTCCATGGGTGTCACTAATCAATGGAATTTTTTGAATTTTATAATGGAATAATGTATTAAAAGTAATCCGAAAATCTCGTTGAAACAAGGAAAAATCTGGACTTTAGTGACCGGATAAGGTGAAATTGGTCGTGGGTCTTAATATTCAATGAAAATATTGATGTTAATCACGAAGAAATTTGACGCATCCCATGATTGAAGCTTTTGCTAATAAAATGCTCGCTAAGTAACAATTTATGCATTCTGGGTAACAATTTATGCACCCTGGGTAACACATTATTCATTCCGGGTAACGCTTTATGCATTCTGGGTAACAGTTCATGCATATTGGGTAACAATTTAATATCTGATTAGTTTACTTTATTATTTTCATATTTTATATTACAAACACGCTACATTCACCGAAATATATGAATTTAGCAAGTTTTAGATGAAAATATATTGGTTTAGATTGTGATTTTCGTGGAGATTGTGTTGGAATTGAAGAAGTTGTAGTATATAATATGAAAACAAGTAGAACTCTTCTTGAGACGATGATCATGATTCTACCAAATTGATTCTACATCCACAAAACGTTGTGGATCTGACTATTAGTTGTTTATTACAATCCAAATGGTCGACCTAACTTAAGTGATTCAGCAAAGTTAATGACATGTTCAATTAATCATAAACATAAAACCTATGTTGTTTATTGATTTCCTGCAGTAACAGTTTAACTGTGTTCCGTAACAATTTGTTAGGATAAAGTAACAGAATTGACCGTTGGGTAACAATGTTACACAACACGAGTAACAGATTACCTACTCGAAATAACAATTTAATATGTGAAATAGTTTACTTTATTATTTTCATATTTTATATTAGAAACACGCTACATTCACTGAAATATATGAATTTACCAAGTTTTAGATGAAAATATATTGGTTTAGATTGTGATTTTCGTGGAGATTGTGTTGGAATTGAAGAAATTGTAGTATATAGTATGAAAACAAGTAGAACTCTTCTTGAGTGGATGATCATGATTCTACCAAATTGATTCTTCTTACGCAAAACGTTGTGGATCTGAACTATTAGTTGTTTATTACAATCCAAATGGTCGACCTAACATAAGTGATTCAACAAAGTTAATGACATCTTCAATTAATCTAAATCACCCTATGTTGTTTACTGATTTCATGCAGTAATAGTTTATCAGTGATAAGCAACAATTTGAAGAGGAGAAGATAACCGAAATTGATATGTAGGTAACACGGAAACACAACACGAGTAACAGAATACATAGTCAAAATAACAATTTAATATGTGATTAGTTTACTTTATGATTTTCAAATTTTATATTGTAAATACGCTACATTCACTAAAATATATCAATTTTACGAAGTTTTAGATAAAAATATATTAGTTTAGGTTATGATTTTAATCACAAACCCTAATTCACAAACTATAATAATTCTGGTAACATATAAACATATAACTAGTAACAGTTTTACACATATTGGGCGACAGATAATCTATGCTTAATAAAATTTAGACTCCCGCCCAAAATTCATCTCATTCTTGTTTCCCGCTCGAAATTTCACCGACAATTTAGTAACAAATTTAGGCAAAATAGTTACAGAAATGCATATATTAGTAACAGATCTTGAGAAATACACCCAATTTTATAGGTCCAATCGTATTTTCGCGAAATTAAAAGATGAATGCCGGACGAAAGAGCAAAAAACGTGCCGCACCGAGCTGCCCGTACTATGGGTACTTCGACTATATACATATTAGATGTAATCGTTGGCAAAAATGGTTTTGATTTCATTATATTTTCGCAAATTAGAGCCCTAAACATGATAACAATTAATTACAGTTAAACAGCGGGTTTGGCAGACATAATAACGAGTTTCGTAGACTGAGTAACAGCTTGATGACAGTAAAAAAAATACCCAAATTATTGGGGTCGATCGTATTTTTGCGAAATTAAAAGATGAACGTCGGACGAACGACCAAATAATGTGTTGCTCTGAGCTTCCCAATCTATGGGTACTTCGAATTTATACATATTAAATGTAATCGTTACCAAAAACGGCTTTGATTTCATCTTATTTTCGCAAATTAGAAAACTACACATGGTAACAATTAAGTTTAGATTAAAAACAGTCTTGACAGATCTAGTAACGATTTTGGCGTAAAAGGTAACAGATTTGGCACTTCGAGTAACAATTTGGACACAATAAAGATATACCCAATTATTGGGGTCGTTCGTATTTTCGCAAAATTGAAAGATGAAGGTCGAACGAAAGAGCAAATAATGAGCCGCACCGAGGTGCCCATACTATGGGTACTTCGAATTTGTACGTACAAGATGTAATCGGTGCCAAAAATTTTGATTTCATCTTATTTTCGCATATTAGAACCCTAAATTGAAAGATAAAAATTATTACAAATCTTCCATCTTGCTTCGTCAATACCACAATACAGCCTATCTTACACGCCGAAATTGGTTAGTTAATGGGCATTCGAAGTTTCGGAGCTTGATTCACTGTAAAAACGGCATTCATAAAATAAATATTCTCCGTTGGTAACAATTGTCTGTATCGTAGTAACAGATACGGGATAGAAAATAACAGTTCACTAGACGCTAATAACAATATAATCTAACATAATAACAGAAAGTCGCCAGAAAATAACTAGTATTACAGTATATTAGAAAGGGTATTTTTGTCAATTCCTACTTTCAGTCCTAAACTCTGCCATTTACGAATAGTTGGTCCTTAAAACTAATAATATCTCTGACAGGGCCTGAATGCTTTATAAACTTACTTACTAGGGCCTGATCCGAAAATTCCCCTAAATTAAAATAAGTGACATCATCATTACCCTCGGTTGTCTTGATCTTAGCAACACTTAGCAATCATTCGCATTAGTTTATTATTTTATTCATGCCACTTTAAGATTTCAATATTAACATACATAATTGGCCAAGTTAGTGAAAAGCTACCCTCACAATTCGCGACATTACTCCAATTCGCAACGAAGTTCCAATTAGTTCTAATTCGTGAAACTTTTATCCACAAAACATTGTACACTTCACAAATTGATTACTTCACGGAACCTAAATTTCACGAGTCAAGACCCTTCACATGTCACCATTTCTGACAACCCCACGAATCAACACTTGCGAATCATCATTTATCAACCAATAAATTTCATTCCTACTATTCGTGAAATACTCTCACAATTCGTGATATATCTCCAATTAATGAAGTAGTTCTAATTCGTGAACAATAGTATTACTATTCATACTTGGCGAATTCAATAATAAACCCCTTCAGAAATTCATAACTTCACTCATTTGCCATTTCACGGATCAATACTTCGCACCTCATCACTTCACGAATGAATAAACTTCACGAATTAACATTTTTTCATATTTCTAATTCGTATCAACCATCTTAATTATTATAATACCTTAGTCCCTTTCGCAATATTTATATACATATACCATGAAACTATTATGCAAATATAGAAATTCGTATGATGCATAGAATGATATATGATTTTAATTTCGGTTCCTGACAGGGTACATTACAAACGTTCCTAACGGTCGAACGGTACGCTGTCACCATAGCATGGGAGTCTTAAAGAAGTACACGGGTCTCCATCAACCTCTGTAGAGCGAAAGAGGCGAAGATCGGGTTCTGACGGCCATCAACGACGTCTGCGATCAACACAGGTGTTGACCATTTTGGTCCATACATGTTAGAGAGTTTTGATGAACGATGTACTTGTAATAACGTTAGGTCTATAAATTAAGCAATTCGATTTGTGATTAATATAATGTCTAAATTCATGATAATACTCGATCATGCATTGATTATGAGCTATAAATTGATTAAAGTGTTGAATATTTGATTCGCATATGAGTTTGTGATTTGTTGATGAGACTATGTGATTGCATGTTATAGAAAGCCCATATGATAGGACATATCATACTGTGCTATATATGGAAATAATGCATGAGATATCCTACTAAGTTATAAAAGGAAAGTATGCTGTTTATATATGGAAAGTGATATATCCGTTGATACTTGATTATTCCTGGATGTGAATCACATATACGGTTCTTGCATGCTCCACTGAATCTAATGTGTAATATTGAATTAATATCTTTCCTTATACTAATTGGATTATTATAATTAGGAAAGATTTGATTTGGTTTGCTATGTGGATTGGATGCTATTATATGGTAATGTGCTAAACGCGGATGTGATCTCTGAAATATGGAAAGTTGTGGCATGACAAGTAAATTCGTGACAACTGTGATATGATATGATATTATGTGCTAAACATGGTAAATATGATTGATCTGTGCTAAATATGGAATTGATATGCTGCTATATCGTGTGCTATACTTGGGAAGAAAATCTGGATTGACTTGTTCTAGAATCTGATAGCAGGGAATCACTTATGGAAAGTTCTGATATGTAATTATATGCGAAATGCTTGAATGTGCATGAGAACGAAATTGAGACTTTATGTGGAATATATTCATGCTTAAATGAGCTCTTATGTGGAAAATAATCATGCTTTAATGTGCTATATGACCGTTGTAATGATTTGTCAAAAGCATGATTTATATGGTATAATTGACTCGAAAATTGCATGGAAACTATGCTTGATTTGGTGATTATTATATGATGTGATTTTCCATGTGAAGTGCTGGTTGAAAAGTATTATATATGAGCCACACTTCAGAATTTCGAGGAACCAAGAATTTGCGAATATAAGCCTACGACTGATTTTTGAGCAGAAAGAAACTAAGAGATTCCTGAGCCTTCCATTTGCGATAAGCTTTCTGCCTTACTGAGCGTTAACTTGCGATTCCATCACTGAGCAAGTAATTCATCTGATATTCCATCATCCCCTCAATATGTTCTGTCTTCGGACGTGTTGTCTTCGTACGTGAGCAATACCAAGGAGGCAAGGTCGACGTTTACGCACACGTGAAGGGAAGGACGAGTTCCGGGGACCCTTCGGTAGCGAGCTGTGTCTGTCGGGATCAGGAGATTCCGAGGAACAAAACTCGGCGTGTGGTAACCTAGTGTGTCTAGTGTTCGACTTGTTTCGGTTGTGTATTGGGCTAATCAATCAGTTTTGTATCCAGCTCGGTGCATTATAGTGATTGGTCAAACTCTTGGGGAGCAAACCCCAAGGAGAGGAGTAAGTCCCAGTTGGGGATATAACCTCTATAATAATCCTGTCCCGCATTTACTTTTCAGTTATCTCTTTATCGCTGTGAGATAGACCCGAAACACATCCGACGTAACTAGGATATATCAGGCATACTCGTCACAAGCATTAGTAGGCATATCCAAGTCACCACACTAGGAATTTTGAAAAGAAGCATAAAATTTCTATAAGCCTAATTCACCCCCCTCTTAGGCGCATTTATCTCTTCGAGTTTTGATGTTTTTGCAGAGGGACAATCCCACTCCAGGCCACCACTATTCGATGGAACCAACTACGCCATATGGAAAAACCGGATGAAGGAATTCCTACTTGCCGCTGACTATGATCTGTGGGATATCATCACGACTGGACCTTATACTCCTAAGAAGGTGGATGGAACTCTAAAGAAAGGTTCTGAGTACGATGCAACAGACAAGCGAGAAATCTCCTTGAATGCAAAAGCAAAGAACATGATCGCGTGCGTGCTTACAAGAGAAGAATACAATCATGTAAGCTCATCTGCCAAAGATATGTGGGAGATGCTTCAAGTCACACATGAGGGAACCGTTCGAGTCGTACAAGAAAGAATAGCCCTTCTAACTGACCAATACGGGCTGTTCAAAATGGAGGACAACGAGACCATAAGCCACATGTACGCCAGATTCATGAATATCATAAATCTAATGTTCTCGTTGGGAAAGAAAATATCTGACGGCGAGAAGGTGCGAAAAATACTGAGATCTCTTCCAAGAGAACGGAATCCCAAAGTAACTGCCATCTACGAAGCGAAGGACTTGGACGAGCTCTCCGTCTCAGAACTGATCGGATCCCTAACCACATACGAGATGACTCAGATCTCTATCAAAGAAAATCCATAAGTTCGATACCAACCAAATATTGCCTTCAACACCGAAAACAAGACAATGATTCTGATGGCGAAGAAGAAACTGAGGAAGACTTGCTGGAGCAGATCGCCATGCTGACCAGGAAGTTCGAAAAATCTCGGCTGAGAAGGAAGTTCAAAGGAAACTCCAAGTTCCAGCCTAGGAACAAGGGAATAATCTCATCCGGAAATAATGTGCAGAAATGCTTCAAGTGCAACAAGCCAGGCCACTTCGCATCAAACTGCCCAGCAGAAATTGGTGACAAAAGGATAAAGAAGCAGAAAGCCATGGTCACCAACTGGGAAGAGGCCGGAAGTGAAGAAGAGGAAGATCTCGCCTACATGGCCGATGATGATCAGGTATCAAATTCATCCACTATTAAGAAAATACCATTTCTGAATGAACTATATGCTAGGCAAGATAAATCTCATGATAGCGCTTCCTCAGTACCTGAAGTAGATGAGAATGAAGTGATGCTTGAAATAATTCAAAATGCAGAAAGAAGGATTAAGTCGCTCAACTCACAAGTGAAGAGTCTGATTAGGCAACGAGATGATGTAGCTAGAGAGAAGCATCAAACAGATCTAGAAAATGAGCGCCTGAAAGCCGAGTTAGAAACTCTTAAAGGAAGAGAAAGTCTTGTGTAATTGTGAAAAGCTTAGGAAGCAAGAAAATATATCTAGAGACATGTCTGTTCTTAAAAGTTTCTTAGAAGAAAAATCTCGTACTAATGATAGACTTCTTGTAGGACAACAAAATCTCAACATGATACTTAGTCTTCCTAGACATGTTGGAAAAACAAGGACGACACCTAAGTGGGCTGCACCTTCACAAGATATTAGAAAGCCTAAATGTTTTTCATGCGGCCGTCACGGTCATTATGATAACAACTGTTTTTGGAAAAGAGCTGATAGATCTAGATATATCTGGAGGCCAAAGCAGGTTCCTACGAATCAAAGTTCTAACACTGGCCCGCCTGTGTTTAAGAAATCATAGTTTGTGACAGATGATATATCATGTGTTAATAGGAGTTATTTTGCCACTAACCTTTTAGGACCAAATCGAAGTTGGGCACCTCAGAAAAGAACTGATTCATGCAGGTACAAAGAAGAAAATCCAGCAAGCAAAACAAGTGGTACCTCGACAGTGGGTGTTCCCACCATATGACAGGTGATATCAGTAAGTTTTTGTCGGTGAAAGCGTATGACGGAGGATATGTCGCCTATGCCGACAACACAAAAGCTAAGATTATTGGAGTTGGAACTGTAGGTAACACTTTACATACCACCATAGATGACGTATGGTTGGTTAAGAATCTAGAACATAACCTCATTAGCATTAGTCAATTATGCGATAAGGGTCATACGGTTACTTTTGAAAATGATAAGTGTGTAATTAGAAATGATGACTAGGTACTATTCAGTGCATCTAGGGATAAAAATATCTATTGCATAACTCTTGATGATATCACTGACCAGAATGTCAAGTGTTTAGCAGTTACATAGGATAACAACTGGTTATGGAACAAACGCCTAGGACATGCCAATATGGAATTACTGTCTCATATCACAAGTAATGCACTGGTACGAGGTATTTCTGACATAAAGTTCGTCAAGGACAAGACATGCAAGGCGTGCCAAATGGGCGAGCAGACCAAGACATCGTTCAAGACAAAGAATGTGATATCTACATCCAAACCTCTGGAATTACTACATCTCGACCTTTTTGGTCCTGTTCAAACGATGTCTCTACGAGGTAAAAGATATGCCTTTGTCATTGTTGATGATTATTCCAGGTACACTTGGGTGATATTCCTTGCACATAAGAATGAGGCACTAGATAACTTTGCATCACTGGTGAAGAGACTGGAAAATGAAAAAGAAATGAATCTGTGTAGGATACATAGTCATAGCGGACTGGAATTTGATAGTAAGCCATTTGCATCATTCTGTGATCAGTACGGATATAGTCATAACTTCTCTGCCCCTATAACTCCCCAACAGAATGGTGTAGTTGAACGTAAAAATAAGGTATTACAGGAAATGACTAGATCTATCTTACATGAGTATGATATTCCTCAACAGTTCTGCGCGGAATCTGTTAGTACAGCTTGTTATGTGTCTAACCATGTCTTCCTTAGGCCGATATTAAAGAAGACTTCTTATGAAATCTAGCATGGTAGAAGACCAAATATAAGTTACTTTCGTGTGTTTGGATGCAAATGCTTTATCTTGAACGATAGAGATAAGAGAGGAAAATTTGACTCTAAGGTTGATGAAGGGATATTCATTGGTTACAGTCTTCACTCTAAGGCATATCGTGTTTATAATAAGAGGAAGCTAACTGTTCAGGTATCCATATATGTTACTTTTGATGAGATACCTAACGTAGATGCTACTGATGAGGAAGATATAGATTTGCCCTGTGCAGAATTACAGGCTACTAAAGACTGTAAGGACGATATTCCCGAAGACGAAAATACTGAGACACTGGAACCAGAAGCTGATGAGCTGCAACCTAGAAAATGGAAGCATGCTTCCAGTCATCCAACTGATCAAGTAATAGGGAACATCAGATCTGGAATCAAAACTCGAGCGACAGCATGAAATCAAGATACGGAGGAATCACATGATGTACTGCTCTCAATGATGGAACCAAAAACAGACCATGAAGCTCTAGATGATATATCGTGGGTGTCTGCCATGAAAGATGAGCTATCTCAATTCGAAAAGAGCCAAACATGGACACTCGTAGAGAGACCGGATGAGAAATCCATCATAGGAACCAAATGGGTTTTCCGCAACAAACTCGACGAACATGGTAACGTCACAAGAAACAAAGTGAGGTTAGTTGCAAAAGGTTATTCTCAGGAGGAAGGTATTGATTTCGGTGAAACTTTTGCTCCGGTAGCTAGATTAGAGTCTATACGTGTCTTACTTGCATATGCATGCTTTAAACGCTTTACACTTTTTCAAATGGAGGGTAAAAGTGCATTTTGAAATGGTTTTATAAATGAGGAGGTTTATGTAGAACAACCACCGGGCTTTGCTTGGGAAGATTTTCCAAATCATGTTTTTAAATTGAATAAAGCTTTATATGGTTTAAAGCAGGCTCCTAGGGCATGGTATGAAAGGCTAAGTAAGTTCTTGATTGACATAGGAAAATCGACTGGAACTATTGATAATACACTGTTTATTAAGTACAGAGGTGATCATATGATACTGGTCGAAATCTACGTCGATGATATTATGTTTGGAAGTACTAATATCCTTCTTTGCGAGGAATTCTCTAAGTTTATGCAGAAGGAATTTGAGATGAGCTTGATGGGTGAGCTGAACTACTTTCTCGGGTTGCAAATAAAGCAACTTGACAATGGAACCTTTGTATCCCAGACAAAGTACAGCAGGGAATTACTGACAAAATTCGGAATGAGCGATTCCAAAGCAATTTCCACCCCTATACATCAGACCACCAAAATAGACTGTGATGAATCAGGTACACCAGTTGATCAAACAGAATATCGAGGTATGATCGGAAGCCTTCTTTACTTAACTGCTAGTCACCCTGATATTATGCTTGCTGTTGGTATGTGTTCGAGATATAAGTGTGACCCTAGGGAATCTCACTTGACAGCAGTCAAGCGTATACTTAGATATATATAAGGTACTGTGAATTTTGGTCTCTGGAATTCATATACGGATGAATTCCCATTAATCGGATATTCTGATGCCGACTATGCCGGCTGTAGGAAAGATAGGAAAAGTACTAGTGGAATTTGCAAATTACTTGGAAATTCCCTGGTAACTTGGTCTAGTAGAAAGCAAAATGATGTCGCCCTCTCCACAACCGCAGCTGAATATATGGCCTAGGGAATTGTTGTCAACAAGTTCTTTGGATGAAATAAACTCTTAGTGATTTTGGGTTAGGTTATGACAAAATTCCTATTATGTGTGATAGCACTAGCACCATTTGTATTACTAAAGAATCTCATGCATCACTCTCGTACTAAGCATATTGAGGTTAAACATCATTTTATACGAGACCACGTTCAGAAGGGGAATATCAGTGTGGAATTCGTAGGAACAAATGATCAGCTTGCTGATATCTTCACGAAGCCCCTAATTGAGGCAAGATTCTGCGACATCCGCGACCGGTTGGGAATTATCGAGCTAAATAAGGTTAGTAAGTCTGCCTAATTCTATCATTTACTCTAAGTTAATTTATTTTAGGTAGAAATTCGTAGTTATCCTGTCTTAAGACATTAATTCAGCCCTTGAAAATTTTCCGTGGATCTTATAAAATTTTTCCTTAAGTGTGGTCTTCGTATTTTAGGAAAAAAATCATAGTTATCCCATTCCGAGACATTCCTTCAGCTATCTAGATTATTTTAGGAATATACGATCTTCTGGATCTGTCTTTGAATGTGTTTAGGTTATTTTAGGAAGGAACTCGTAGATATCTTTTCAGCCGTTCAGTTATTTTAGGGAACTCATTTATTTAAAATATATTCCTATTCAGCCCAGTCAAATCCCTTCCATAATTATGAGATCCTGTCAAATCAGCTCGATATTTATGACAGTTTTCCACCTTCAAACTTCGAAAATTTCAAATTTCAAATTTCAAAATTCATCCTTATCTCTTCCTAAAATAAAGCGACCCTATTCTTTAAAAATTCAGAACCGTTCCCCATCTTCATCAACTCATTCATCTTCTCCAAACTTCCTATAAAACCCTAACTTCTAAAAATGGCTAAAACATCCACACCCAAGGCAGCCACCAAAGAATCCTCAAGCCGAAAACGCAAGGAACCCACGACTGATGAGTCCCCACTTGAATCTCCTCCTAAATCATCGGAACATGCTTTAGCCGCCAGCTGCTTGCAAAACCCATTCCAATGTGAAATCCACTGAAAAGATTTCCTCTCCGGCCAAACCTGTCGAGAATAAGAAGAAAAAGACAAAGAGATCCAGCCTCACCCCTACCGGTACCCCCGCAAAGTCACCCGAACCAGAAAAGCCTGCCTCAAGTTCCGAGTTCCCTGAAGAAGTTCCTGAGGAAACTCGGAAATTGCCTCCACGATCCCCAACTCTTGAAAAACCTCCAACACCACTTGAAAGAGCCTCTCCTTCTCCACATTCGACCCCAAAACACTCGGACATCCCGCCTATTGATCTGTCAAAACCCAACGAAATCCCTGTTAAAGCCCCCTTTTTGGAGGAACGCAATCGAACCATCTACAAGAGTTTCAACAACCGGGATATTGCCAGAGGACGGGGAGTTGCTTTCGACAACTTGCCTGAATGAACGGTTATCACTTGGCTCAACGATTTTGGATGGGAGCAATTCCTCAGTATCAACACGCCCTACTATCCTGAAGTCGTCAAACTGTTCTATGCCAACTTCGACTACGAAGAGTTCGAAGGGCACATCAACATTCGCTCCTATGTTCTTGGCTGCAAAATCGAATGGACCACAAAGAAAATGAACGCCATGCTGGGGGTTGCTGATGAGGTCCTCTGTCATTACGACATGAGCGACTGGTGCCATGCTGATGAGTTTGACCTCCGTGATGTTCCTCGTACACTCTGGAATACCCGCACAAAACCCCGATTTTCTGGCGGAGAAGCCCTGAACCAGCTCCCTATCGATTTTTTCTTCCTGCACAAACTGCTTAACATGACCCTGTGGAGTGCAAAAATAGGTAGTGGCGGCCACTCGATGACCATGAACTTCAGGAGCACCTTCGCGGTCTACATGATATCCCAGAACCGTAGATTTAACCTAGGATATATCGTCATGAAGCACATGATTCAGGCCATCGAGAACAAGGACAAGGCACTGCCCTATGGAATGCTGCTCACTCACCTGTTCGAGTGTGAGGGTATTATTCTGCCGCCGACTTGGGAAGATAAGGCTGTCCATGTAGTGGACCTTGTGACCTAAAGCGCATGGGAATTCATCACTCCAAGAGCCAAGGTTGGTTCAAGGCAAAGGAGAACAGGTCAGTCGATAGTGCCCAGAAACGGTGCTGCGAAGTGAAAAGCAAAGGACAAAAGCGACGAGGACGACGATTACGAGGATGAGTTCAGCGTAGGGAACGCAGGAATCTCAGTGTTGCGCTGCGATATCTTTGATATCAAGGCTGATAATCAGAAGCGCTTCCGAAAGCTCAAAGAACAGCATACCGTGCTGTCGCTGAAACTGTCCAAGCTCTCCAAGATGGTCAAGAAGTCCCTTTCTAAACCCGCCGATTCTGAAACATCTTCAAGCCAGTAGGCTGCACCTCATGTTCCAGTGCTCTTAGTTGCTCTTAGGATATTCCGCTCTGCTAGTAACGTTTTAGTTCTTAAGTGTCCCTCACACCTTTTTGATAATGAATGGGGAGTAGTAAGGTAAGTGTTAGGCGTTGTACGTCTAAGTGTTTTGGTATGTAGGGAAGCTCGTTGTACCCTAATCTATATAATATTTTGTTGCTTTATGATATATCTCCAATGCTTAATATTTTTCTCTGATCCCTGGATAAATCTCTGTTGATCTTATACTGCGTTATCTGATCTTATGCTTTGATACAGTGATACTCTGATACTTAACTGTGCAAATTGTCTTGTGTGAGATCCTCTTGATAAGTGCTAAGTGCCTGCTGTAATGATTGTCTGATTGCATGAATCATGCTTGGAAAAATGCGCACTTAGGCAGGGGGAGCACAATCACGGGTAATTTCAAAATTTTGTACTCAATATATAACATAGAAAATGACAGGATATATCTGCACTTAGACTGGGGGAGCAATTTCATTCATGATATATCTTTGCATGTCATAGAGATAACTGCACTTAGGCAGGGAGAGCAAATATTATTATATGTGATTAGGAAATATCATATGCTATGTTTTGCAATGGAACACTTAGACATATGCGCTAGGACTTGCGAAATCGAATATGCGTACATGCTTCTGTGCTGCATCAATTACATGTCATCATCAAAAAGGGGGAGAATGTTGACCTTTTTGGTCCATACATGTTAGAGTTTTGATGAACGATGTAATTGTAATAACGTTAGGTCTATAAATTAAGCAATTCGATTTGTGATTAATATAATGTCTAAATTCATGATAATACTCGATCATGCATTGATTATGAGCTATAAATTGATTAAAGTGTTGAATATTTGATTCGCATATGAGTTTGTGATTTGTTGATGAGACTATGTGATCGCATGTTATAGAAAGTCCATATGATAGGATATATCATACTGTGCTATATATGGAAATAATGCATGAGATATCCTACTAAGTTATAAAAGGAAAGTATGCTGTTTATATATGGAAAGTGATATATCCGTTGATACTTGATTATTCCTGGACGCGAATCACATATACGGTTCTTGCGTGCTCCACTGAATTTAATGTGTAATATTGAATTAATATCTTTCCTTACTGATTGGATTATTATAATTAGGAAAGATTTGATTTGGTTTGCTATGTGGATTGGATGCTATTATATAGTAATGTGCTAAACGCGGATGTGATCTCTGAAATATGGAAAGTTGTGGCATGACAAGTAAATTTGTGACAACTGTGATATGATATGATATTATGTGCTAAACATGGTAAATATGATTGATCTGTGCTAAATATGGAATTGATATGCTGCTATATCGTGTGCTATACTTGGAAAGAAAATCTGGATTGACTTGTTCTAGAAACTGATAGCAGGGAATCACTTATGGAAAGTTCTGATATGGTAATTATATGCGAAATGCTTGAATGTGCATGAGAACGAAATTGAGACTTTATGTGGAATATATTCATGCTTAAATGAGCTCTTATATGGAAAATAATCATGCTTTATGTGCTATATGACCGTTGTAATGATTTGTTAAAAGCATGATTTATATGGTATAATTGACTCGAAGATTGCATGGAAACTATGCTTGATTTGGTGATTATTATATGATATGATTTTCCATGTGAAGTGCTTATTGAAAAGTATTATATATGAGCCACACTTCAGAATTTCGAGGAACCAAGAATTTGCGAATATAAGCCTACGACTGATTTTTGAGCAGAAAGAAACTAAGAAATTCCTGAGCCTTCCATTTGCGATAAGCTTTCGGCCTTACTGAGCGTTAACTTGCGATTCCACACTGAGCAAGTGATTCATCTGATATTCCATCATCCCCTCCATATATTCTGTCTTCGGACGTGTTGTCTTCGGACGTGAGCAATACCAATGAGGCAAGGTCGACATTTACGCAGGACGAGTTCCGGGGGCCCTTCGGTAGTGAGCTGTGTCTGTCGGGATCAGGAGATTCCGAGGAACGAAACTCGGCGTGTGGTAACCTAGCGTGTCTAGTGTTCGACTTGTTTCGGTTGTGTATTGGGCTAACAATCAATTTTGTATCCAGCTACGGTCCATTATAGTGATTGATTAAATTTTTGGGGAGCAAACCCCAAGGAGAGGAGTAAACCCCAGTTGAGGATATAACCTCTGTAAAAATCCTGTCTCGCATTTACTTTTCAGTTATCTCTTTATCGCTGTGAGACAGACCCGAAACACATCCGACATAACTAGGATATATCAGGCATACTCGTCACAAGTATTAGTAGGCATATCCAAGTCACCACACTTAGGTAAAGCAGCAAAAAATTTCTATAAGCCTAATTCACCCCCCTCTTAGGCACATTTATATCTTCAACAGGTAATTCATTAGTATAAACTCATTTCGATCATGTATTAGAGAAGATCCGCTTCACGGTGGTGATCTCCTTTACGAATAACGAGACCACGTTACAATCACCGTGTGCTTCCGCACACATGGCCGTAATCTCGCTTACGAAAGTGAGATTACCTTACGGCGTCATGCTTAGGGATCTAATGGTTACGTTAGTAACTCGAGTATGAGATCGAGATTACGGAACGGCTATCGCGACCGTGATCCATCAAATCTAACATTTGGTATGAGAGCGGTGTTCATTTGATGCATAGATCGAATGAGTTTCGTAATTACTTTAAGATTGACGTAGTCACACGATGACCTCGTCTTTCTCATCGTAGTATGATGTCACTTATGGTTACCTCATCGGATCATCTCACGATCTTCCGGTTGATGGTGGATCTAAGACCATTAGCACCGTTTGTGGGAATTTATGAGGTGTCTCTGTGTTTTTCATCGATCGACTCCTCACAAACTTCGAGCGATTGCGATGATACGTAGCTTATGATCATGATAACACACGTACGTGTATAATGAATATCATGAACATCAACTACGTAAGATCTACAAAGCTTCGCTAATCTTGTTAAGAAGCGTGCGATCTTACGACCCACTTCAAAAGGTGTATGATGATGATGAACGATAGCTTATACTTGTAAGATCATGAAGCTATTTACATGGAAAAACCCTTGCGACCTTGTGACAAATATTTCTGTAATGAACATGAATCTCCTTGCTGACACTCTCACCGATTCACGTTACTATAGCTATTGATTTTATTATTTAATTTATCATGATGAAGGAGTGGCTGCGAAGTGGGGATTAAATTATTGCATGGCTAAGAGATCGTGCCCGACAATTATTGGAAAGATGCTATGATGTGTGTATGTGGGTCACGTTTCTTTTAAAGATTTTCTTTTGATAAGGACAAATAGACACAATAATATTATATAGTTATCATTAAATAAAAACAAATGAAATGCATTTGTGTCGACATGTTAGTCATTATGATGCAATGATAATTTTATTTAAATGCATGGCTTACTATTGACGTATGTGCATGATAGATAATTATATAATAATACAACATGATCTCTTAAATAGCTAGATAATATAACGTGATGGTCCACACGCTTATGTGTTGTCAATATGTAATTATATGCCTTTATTTGTTGATTTGTTATGCTAAATAACGTTCTAATTAGTGTAAGGAATCTAATAAAGGTATTAACGTGACAATATTATATTATGTATATACTAACGAAATTGCGCATTAAGTTTAAGTGTAAATTATATACATAATTAAAAGCCAAGTGGTTCTTATTTATTCTCTGGGTATATCGGCCCAACGGAAGATTGCCAACTGAATAAATAAGACTAATGAAACCACAATTATGTTTTAATTCATCGAATCAATCCATATTGAGCTAACTAAAATTTTGGCGATTCATAGAAATTAATTTATTTAATTTTAGTTTGGGTTCAACTTCTGCCCGACGGTGATGTGGATTTAAATTATAATTAATGCAAAAGTTAACGGAAAAATGAATGTGCTTTTTATTATAATCGGCCCAACGGAGTGTTATAATAATATGCTATTTCTTACTAGAAATTTATGATTATTTTCCATACTTTAGCACTTATATGTTAAAAGGAGAAAAACTTATTTATATTTTTGTAAGCGGCCCAACGGAAGTTTGCATTTATATATCTTTTCTCATTGGCATTTACTTTCCTAATTAATGTATACTTCTTAAGTGGTTGAGTTCAAAATTACGATTTGTGCTTTTCCTGATGAGCTTAATTGATTCGGTGATTACAACCACGATTATGAGCCAAATTGCATCAATTGAAACGCTGACGGGTAGCAACTTCAAGAAGTTGAAAGAACAAGTTCTCCTCGTCCTTGGAATCATGGACCTTGATTATGCCTTGCAGACTGCAATGCCTAACCCATTTACAGATAACAACACTAATAAAGAGCGGTCTGCTTATGAAAAGTGGGAAAGGTCTAACTGCTTATCACTAATGGGTATGAAACGTACCATATCTTCGGACATACAAGGAGGCGTTCTTGATTCTGAGAAATCCAAAACCTTCATCGGCTTAATTGAGGAGCAATTTCAGAGTTCTTCCAAAGCTCTTGGTACTACACTGATCGCCAAAATGGTCACTCTCAAATATAATAGCGCTGGTGGTGCTCGTGGGCACATTCTCAAAATGAATGACATGGCCAATTAGCTTAAGGCCATGGATATGGAGATCTCCGAGGGCTTTCTCGGTCATTTCATAATGACATCTCTTCCTTCGGTGTTTGGACCATTTAAGATCAATTAATATTACCCAGAAGGAGAAATGGAAAATGAGCGAACTGATCAGTATGTGTGATCAGGAAGAAGAATGACTTAAAGCGGAGGCTCCTGAACGTGCCTATTTCACTACCCAAGGTCACGGCAAGACACGTAAATGGCAGGGTAAAAAGAAGCAGCAGGTAAATAAAATTAATGATGTGAACAAGGCTGATCATTCGGGCTTAAAGTCTCGCAAATGTAAGTTTTGCCGCGAGACTAATCATGTTCAGAAGGAATGTTCAAAATTCAAGGAGTGGTTGGCTAAGAAGTGTAAAATATCTAACTACGTTTGTTATGAATCTTTGCTTGCTAATGTTGCTACTGATACATGGTGGATTGACACTGCTTCTATGCATATAACTTGTTCATTGCAGGGATTCCGTTTAGTGAGGAAGCTATATAGAGGACAACACAACATTATGGTTTGAAATGGAAATAATGTTACGATTGAAGCCGTATGAACTCTCCAGTTAATGTTGGAGAGTGGTTTCATTTTGGACTTATTTAATACTGCTTACGTACCTAGTATTACAAAAAACCTTATTTCCGTATCTCAACTTGACGCTTATGGCATCTCGTTTAAGTTTGAGAATAAAGGTTATACCATTTCGCTAAATTCTCACGTTGTTGACTTTGGAAATTTGGGAAACCTCTATAAATTACATTTAAATGCTTCTTCCGCTTATTTAACGGAATCCGCATATGAAATTAGTACATGTCAAACCAGTGGCAAAAGAAAGATAGTCGATGAGAATTTTTGCGATATTGTGGCATGAACGTTTAGGCCATATATCTCGAGACAGAATGGAACCTCTCATTAAAGATGGAATTCTTCATCAATTAGATTTCTCTAATTTCGACACGTGTATTAAGTATATTAAAGGAAAGTTTACACAAGTAAATAAACATAGTTCCACCAGAAGTAGTGGATTATTATAACTGATTCACGCAGATATCAGTGGTCCATATACTGCTGGAATTAATGGACACCGATACTTCATTACGTTATTGATGACCACTCTCGTTATGTATATATTTATCTACTTCATGAAGAATTCGACGCGCTCCAGGTTTTCAAGACTTATAAAGCCGAAACAAACGAGATTGCAAAATCGAAGTTGTGAGATCTGATAGAGGAAGAGAATATTACTGGAAATTCTCATACTCGGGTCACAATCCTGGAGCTTTTGCCTTGTTCGTACAAGGGTGCGTCATAGTCCATCAGGTTTTCATGCCTGGGACGCCTCAGCAGAACGGTGTTGCTGAAAGGCGAAACCGTACCCTTACGGATATGGTGCGGAGTATGATATGCCAAACACCTTTACCTGGATATCTTTGGGTTGAGGCACTTAAAACAGCCATGCATATACTCAATCAGATTCCTACTAAAGCGATGCCTAAAACCCTTACGAATTATGGGCGAATAGGAAATCGGGTATTCATCATTTGCATGTATGGGGCTGTCCTGCCGAAGCTAAACTTTTCAATCCAAACTTACGAAAGCTTGATTCAAAAACAATTTTATCGGTTACCCAGAATGATCTAAGGGTTTTTGATTTTATTGCCCATCTCATACCACAAGAATTGTCGAAACTCGACATGCCGTATGTTTTTTAGAAAATGCCGGTACTTGTGATCATAACAATTCTCGTACAGTAACTCTTGAAGAGGAACCTAAATTATTAAATGTTCCAATTATGTCAAGAGACTTAGCAATCCATGAATCTGTGGGAGGATCGCAAAATAATGAGAATATGCTTAATATATCAGATCAAGATAATGAACCTTCTCCATCAATTGTTCTAGAACCATCTTCACGGAGGTTTGAATGGTGAGAAGGCCGACTTTTCATGATGATTATGTCTATTTAGATGACTGTGATAATTCTATTGGGAATGATCATGCGTCATTTGATGATGCTTGACGCGCGACCAAAGAACTCAATCGCTTGAAGCCATGAACGAAGAGTTAAACTCTATGAAGTTGAATTAGGTTTGGGACCTTGTAGGCTTGCCTAAAGGATTCAAACCGATAGGTTGTAAATGGGTATTCAAAACCAAAATGAATCCTCAAGGTGTTGTCAAACGATACAAGGCCCGATTGGTCGCTGAAGGGTTTACGCAAAGAGAAGGTGTTGATTATAACGAAACCTTCTCTCCCGTTTCTAAAACGGATTCATTCCGCATTGTCATGGCCTTGTAGCTCATTATGTTAGAGCTGCATCAAATGGACGATAAAACAGTATTCCTGAACGGCGACTTGCATGAGAATGTTTACATGATGCAGTCAGAAGCTTTCTGGTTGAGGGCAAGGAACACTTGGTATGCAAGCTTAAGAAGTCCACGGCCTTAAACAGTTATCTCGACGGTGGTATTTAAAATTTTTAAAAGTGATAAGTGAATTCGGTTTCAAAGAAAATTTGGTTGACCAGTGCATATTTATGAAAATCTTCGGGAGCAAATTTATCATCCTTGTACTTTATGTGGATGACATATTACTTGTCTGTAATTATATAGGCATGTTACATGAGACTCAAGAATTTTTATCGAGTAAATTCGATATGAAAGATCTTGGTGAAACCTCTTATGTTATTGGCATAGAAATTAACCGAGATCGAACTCGTGGCACGTTAGGCCTTTCTCAGAAAGCTTATATTGAAAAGGTCCTTAAAAGGTACAACGTGCATAATTGCTCTTCCATAGTAGCACCGGTTTCTAGGGGTGAATAATTCAGTTTATCATAGTGTCTCAGGACCCAATTGGCGCTGGAGGAAATGGATAAAATCCCTTATGCCTCTGCTTTCGGGAGCTTTATGTATGCTCAAGTCTATACGCACCCAGATATTGTCTATATTGTTGGCATGCTTGGACTATACCAGATTAACCCGGGAATGAATCAGTGGAAGAATGCCAAAAAGGTTATGCGATACTTACAGGGTACCAAAGATTATATGCTCGTTTATAGGAAATCGGATACTCTTGAGGCTATTGGGTATTCTGATTCCGATTATGTATGGTACCTTAACACTAGATATCAACCCTTGGTTACGTATTTATGTTATCTGGTGCACCCGTTTCGTGGAAAAAAGCACAAAGCCAACGATTACAGCTTTTTCTAACATGGAAGCAGATTTTTTTGCATGTTATGAAGCATCATGTCAATTGTCACGCGATCTGGATTAGGAACTTCATCGATGGGCTTCAAGTCGTGAACTCGATACCAAATCCACTCAATACTGCCATAATCAGGCTGCAGTATTCTTTTCTAAGAACAACAAGTCAAGTAGTGCTTCAAAGCACATAAATATTAAGTATCTTGTTGTGAAAGAAAAGGATCCAAAATGAGTTAATATCCATTGAGCACATCAGTACCAGTGCTATGTTAGCTGACCCATTGACGAAAGCTTTACTTCCCAAGGTGTTTCGCGAGCACGTATGTAACTTGGGACTTTATGCGAACTTTGATTTGGAGAGATCATTAGTTTGGATCAGCTATGGTAGCTGACCCATTGATCCAAACTTTATGGGCCTAATGTCGAAGATATCGAGTTTGTGACAGAATGAATCTATTTCGTGATTGTTTTAGATTCGGCCTATATCCGATTCGATGTTTAGATATATGGTCATTATTAAGGATATAATTTTGGCGACATAATCCCATTATGAAAAACTAATTAATTATGTTCTTTGGCTAAGTGGGAGATGTAGGAATGATATGATCCATTTCCGTTATGTTGGCCTACAGAAATAATTAATTGGGATATTTCGACCCTTAATAATTTATTATTTATTGCCTGATTATTAAGCCTTGATGGACGGACTAATAACCATTACACTTATTGGGCTGGTCCCGTCTCTTGCTCTACATAATTAAATCCCGGCTCCCAAGTGACTCTCCATATATAGGCTATCATATAAGCCTTTAACAAACATCCTAAAAACACTATACACACACACACACACACACACACTATAGCGTATATTACAAACAGGTCTCCATCAACCTCCATAGAGCGAAAGAGGCAAAGATCGACTCATGACGGCCACCGACGATGTCTGCGATCAACACGGATAATTCATTAGTATAACTCATTTCGATCATGTATTAGAGAATCGCTTCACGGTGGTGATCTCGTTTACCAATAACGAGACCACGTTATGATCACCGTGCGCTTCCGCACACATGGCTGTAAGCTCGCTTATGAAAACGAGATTACCTTACGACGTCATGCTTAGGGTGTAACGGTTACCTTAGTAACTCGAGTATGGGTCGAGATTACGTAACGACTATCGTGACAGTGATCCATCAAAGCTAACATTGTGTGTGTGTATAGTGTTTTTAGGATGTTTGTAAAAAGGCTTATATGATAGCATATATATAGAGAGTTACCTGGGAGCCGGGCTTTAATTATGTAGAGCAAGAGAGGGGAGAGCCCCAATACGTATAATGGTTATTAATCCGTCCATCAAGGCTTAATTCATCATGATAATTTAAATAATAAACACAGACGTATCCCGTGCATAAACACAGACATCGTATCGCGTGCATAAACATAGGCGAATTTTGTACATAAGTCTTGGAAAAAGTAAATCGAGAAATCAAATTCGGCAGCTAACACGAAATAAGAATCCAACACACAAACAACGATCTGTTGAAGGTTGATGTTATTTCTGCAAAGAAGATCCTGAGATGCATAATTTTCAAAGATAGGATTTACAGGAAGGCTGGGATTCTGAGCTTGTATCACAAGTATACCTAATATACTCATCAGAATATTAGAACAAATTAATTCAAAACGTAACCAATAACTTGCTGTAACAATCATACACAAAAACCTAGTTCAACTAAGAAAAGGTTAGTTAGTTATTCATTCCATCTTAACAATCATCAATCTCCTCCCAATAAATTTCTTCTCCGCAAAGCCGTTCTTACCATCGAAATACCACTGTCCTCTGATGAAAAGTCTCCCCCTAAACCGCCACCTCTTTTCTTCATGATATTATTCTCATTGCGATTCGCCATTGAACCAAATCGAAAACTAGCGGAACGTCCCAATAGGCGATATCCTTCTATGTCATCCTCTATTTCGCGGAGAATTTTTTTCATTCCGCTAAGCTCCTTCTCCAACGGCTGAATGCGAGAGTAGGTGGCGTTCATTGTGGTTTTCAGGTGAGAAACCTGGCGAAGGGCGGCATTCCTTTCGAGGATAGTTCCGCAGGTAATTTGGTCTTTTAAATTATCGCTGCGGTGTGACTGTGCCCTTTAGGGATGATGGGCTGACGAAGGGGTTGGTTGGTGGCCGAGATTAAGGAGTGATGAGCTGCTCGACAAACGTTGCTTGGCCTACGAATCGGAGGGTGTAGGGCATCAGTTTAATTGTGCATTGATTTAATTAGTTGTCTTCGTAATTTGAGGCGTTTATTGTAATAGTCCTTATTTTAGGACTTACTTTGTTATTTATACCAAGTATGTTTGGTATAGATAGTTGTACAAACGTTGTGCTTAATGAGAAGATTTAGAAAATTGATCCGAAAGGCTTGCAGTTCAATTTCTAGAGAGAGAAACACAAGAAATCTTCTCACTCTAAAAGCGAAATTCCCTCTCGCGTTCATCAAGAAGGTTTTCGATCGAAATCTCAGTCTCTACAATTCTTATCTATTTCCTTAGAATTCATGCCTAGGATCATAGAGTTGATAAATTAGGACCTAACAATTGGTATCAGAGCAGATTCGTTCTGTTTTGAATCGAAAACTGTTAGAATTGGATTGAAGTTTGAGTTTGGGTACTGTTCCATCGTAGAACAGTTTGGCGCGAATTTAAATTTCGATCTAATAGCTCAACTATTTGCTCAATTGCTTTATATTTGATGTTTCTGTGCTCGTTTAGTGATGTACATTGATTGCGATTAGATTCATAGCTGTTTGAACTTCATTTTAGCATATTGGATTTAATCTGAGAAGTTACTGTTCGCGCAGAGAATGGTTTGAAAACGTACTAATTTTGTTCAAATTAGATATATTTTGCTTCATGACATGTTTAATTGCCTGTTCGTGCGTAGTCAGTAGTTGACTTCGAGCAGGTTCGTGTAATTTCAAGGTCTAATCATCGTTTTTGCTTGAATCAGTGTTAAGTGTATTCTGTGATTTTTCTCGATTATCTTAATTTTTCTAGCTAGGTTCTTCGATCAGGTTAATTTCTCGATAGAAAAACTCTGTGCGAAAATTTTTCTCGATCGGAATACTTAGTCAGACCTAAAGTCGCTTCTACCAAGAACGACTTTAGTAGAAAAGTTTCTCGAGCTTTACTTAGAGAAAAACTTTTTCGACGATGACTAATTTTGACCTTTGAGCGCATAAAACTTACAGTCGAAAATTTTTTCGGTCAGACTTCTCAGTTTGACTAAGCGAAAATCATTTGCGTACGAGAAACCTTTTTTCAGTCAAGGAATTTATTTTGACCCAGCGGGAAACTTATTAAACATACTATTTCTCCGCGCTCGAAATAAATTCACGATCCAAATATTTTCTCAACCGAAAGATTTTGAGCAACTTTTCTCGATCGTAAAATTTTTCGCTGACAAACTTTCTCGCACGAGAACAGTAACAACGCCAATTTTTCTCGACGAGATCAAACTTTAAAGATTGAGTAAAAAATGATTCTCGAAACTGCTCTAGAATGAAACGCTACTAAATGATGCCTACTCTCTAGAAACGAAGACATCACATCAATTGAAGACATCAAAACAACAAACGAAGATCCTACATCAACTCAAAGAAGAAATGGATGCCTACTCTCTAGGAAATGATAATCGTCATCCAATTCTAAAAAGGGGCGAATATACAGTTTGGAGAAGTCGGTTCTTAAATTTCATAGAACTCAAAGATTAGGCTGAAGAACTACTAAAATCACTTTATGAGGGACCGGAAATACTTTACATAAAACAAGAAGGTGATAGGTCGAACAATCCTCCAATCGAAACCACTAGGCAAGTAAAATTACCTAGTGAGTACGATGTAGCTGAGTAAAGAAGAGCTAGAGCAGATCTTATTGCTAAGAACACACTGCTGCAGACCCTAATGATACCTATAGACAAATAGATAGCATCCCAACTGCTAAGGGATGTGGGATGAACTGGAGCGGATGATGCAAAGTACCGAAGTCGATGCTAAAGCTAAGAAGGCTAACATACTCACAGCAATATGACTCCTTCAAGGCCAAAAGTGAGGAGAGCTTACACGACCTTTATCAGCCGTACCTCACTCTTCTCAACGAAAAGAGGAAGATTGATATAAAAAAGACTAACATGGAGATGAACATTCGGTTCCTGTCCGCATTGCCCACCGACTGGAATAAGATCTCTACCCAACTCCGACAAAATAAGGACTTGGACGAGATGGATATTCACGCTGTTTTTGATAACCTCGCACAACATGAAGAAGACATAGGTGAGTTACAAAAAGGAGCAAAAGGGTAAACAGGCCGAGGACTCCATAGCTCTAGTTTCTGGGAAGAAGACCTCCCCCTCACGCAAGGAAAAGCACATCAAGCTCCCAAGATCCTTAGAGGATGAAGACACATCTGATTCAGAACTTCCCTCGGAGATCAAAGAATTTGGAAAAAAGCTGGCATTAGTCGGTAAGATGATGACAAAGCAGTACTTCAAGAAAAAGTCATCTTCTGCCAACAGACTTCGAACTACAAGCTCGAAGAATAAAGAAAAGCCAGCTGAGTCCTCAGAAGCCACACTTTCTAAAGACACTAAAATGTTATAATTGTGGAAAAACATGTCACTTTGCCCGGGAGTGCACCCTTCCGAAGAAAAAGGATGCTAACTACTACTCTAGGAAGCTTCAACTAAATAAACAAAAGGAAGCTGGAGTAGCTCTTATGGCAGAACAGGACCACTGGCTAGAGGATAGCTCAGATTCTGACGCTGACAATCTAGCACTGATGGCACGCCTTGACGATGAAAAGGAAGATGATACTTCTGCAGAGACGGACGACGAGAAAGCATCCACATCATCTCAGGATGTAGAAACCTCTGACTTTACAAATTCTGACTTGTTAGTTGAGTTAAGCTCTAAATTTGCTAACATGGTAACTAAGCAGAAAATAGGAATGAGAGTAGAGAAAAAGCTTCTTAAGGCTAAGGAAATCATAGCTAGTCTCGAAGAACAAGTTAGGAGTTCTAGCCTCACCATAGACGAATTAACGAAGAAACTCCAAACATATGAGACTAAGCATACCACATTAGAAAAGCATAGCTCGGTAATAAAAGAACTAGAGGACATGCTAGACAATAATCACAATGTCTATTAAGGAACTTAGACGAAAAGATTCTAGTAGTTAAAAGTAGACTTGAATCAGCAAATAAGAAAGTCACTACTCTCGAAGAGGAATTAGTTAAGGCAAATTCTAAGATTAGTGAACTAGGAAAGAGTCTAGACACCTTTCAAGCCGAAAAGAGCACCGCTCAAAACAACTATGCTACCTTAGACAATGGACATAAGAAGCTATATTCAAAACTTAAAAAAAATTAGAAGATCTTCTAGTAACAAAGGGACAAACTGAACAGTTCTTTCTGAATCAGCCCAAGGATTTAGAATTTTATGACTATAAGTATGGCTTAGGCTTTGAAAACCCACGTCACTTAAAGAAAGTTAATTGCAAACAACTTTATGATGTCAAGTACATGGGCTTAGGACTAACAAAATTGATGAACTTCACAAGCGCAAAAGAAACAGATATCGAAGAGATAGCCAAAAGAAAAGCGAAAACTAGGGTTGAAATTCCCTTTTCTTACAGTGAACTGAATCAACGGAACAAAACTAGGGAACCTCCAAAGGGTTGGAGTCTTGATACAGTTGATTTTATTGAAGATCATTCTACAAATAAGGAAGCTCAAATTAATCATTTTGAAAATTCTCTCTACATACCCCCTATTTTTAGGAAAATAGAAGGGTTAAGAGTTTCATTAGAAAAAGAAATAGAGGATTTTGAAGCTGAAAGGAAATGATTCCGAAAAGAGATGGAACATCTCAAAACTTCCTCTATCTCCCAAGCCACTTCTCACGCATCTCCCTCAAAGGATAAAATTTTTCCAAAGAGCGTGAAGAAAGAAAAATTGCCTTCAAAAGATAAAAAACAAAAAATTAATATTTTGAAAAATGATATCTAATTCCGTTTCACCTATGTTTACAGGGAGCATAGTACCCGAGCTCGAGGAATTGAAGGCAAGAGTGTCTAGTATAGATATTAAGGAGTCTCTAGACGTCAACATATTGAATGTATCTCCTCCTTCTGTAAAAAGACTAAACACTCGTAGAAATAAAAGAGCCATTTCCACTCTCAAACTAATTGCTTCTACTTGCTCCTTAGAACCTACCACATTTAGAAACACTAATTACGAAATAGGCTCTTCTTCTACAAAAACCATTAATCATTCTAAAACAAATGCAACTAGGAAGACCCATAGGAAACAAGATCCAGCCATTAAAAAGGCTTATAACGCTATTCATGCGTGCTCTCACGTAAGGTATCCTGTAAAAATCGAATTCCCCAAGCACATTAGGAGCTTGTCAAATTAAAAGATCTTTTCCTCGGTCAAACCTACTAAAACATTTGACCGCGATGAAATTAATCTTCCCTGCCAGGTTCAACCTAAAGGGGTTCCTAAAACTCCGCCTAAGAAAACAAAAGCTAGAAAGGCGAAGTCTTCTACAAAGGGCCAACACAAATCGACTTCTTCGAAGATGACTTGGGTCGCTAAACACCAACAAGCACTAATTTAGGAATCATATATGAACCAATACCTAAATCTGCTTATCTGCTATGACCCATTTATGAGTGGGTACCTAAAGCGCTCTAATTGATTTTGCAGATCCATCATGTGTGGTACCTCGACTCTGGTTGCTCCACACACATGACGAGAATACAAGAGTTGCTGAGCAACTACAAAGACCAACCAAATGGAAAAGTCAGATTCGGAAACAGCGACTTAGCCCCCATACTAGGATTCGGGGATATCATTTTGGAAAATCTAGCGATAAAGGATGTCTCTTATATCGAAGGTCTCCGCCATAACTTGTTCAACATAGGCCAATTCTGCGACAAAGGATCCCTGGGTGGTCTTTCTTGCTGACCGGTGCAAAATATTGGACAATTCAGGACATAGAACTCCTCCAAGGATTTCGGAAATCAAATCTTTACACGATCAACCTGACGTCCGTGCGGCCTTCGACAACTGTTTGCCTCATTTCTCAGACTGAAATTCAGAGGAATAGCTTATGGCATCAACGTATGTTTCATCTCAGCACTAAAGCTCTTCAACTACTTTCGAAGAAAAAAGTTGGTCCACGGTCTACCAACTATAGTACTACAGAAAAGCAACAATGTTCGGCGTGCGAACTAGGAAAAATGAAGCGAGCATCTCATCACATAAAACAGATTGCATCTACTTCTTGTCCACTAGAATTGCTTCACATGGACCTTTGCGGACCAATGCAAACGCAAAGTATTAATGGACGCGAGTATATTCACTGTCATTGTTGATGACTTCTCTAGCTACACATGGACGAAGTTCCTCCGAACTAAAGATGAGACAGGAGACTTGATAATTAATTTCGTGAACACTACTCAGAATTTGCTGCAATGAACCATCCAAGTCATCCGAACGGACAACAACACTGAGTTCAAGAATAAGTATCTCAGTGAATTTTATCAGAAACTTGGTATCAGCCAGCAATTCTCAGTCGTTAAGACTCCTCAACAGAACGTGGTTGATGAGAGGAAGAACATGACTCTAGTAGAGGCCGCCCGTACAATGCTGATCCATTCCGGCCTCCCACACTTCCTTTGGGCTGAAGCAGTAAATACCGCCTGTTTCACTCAGAACAGGACGGTGGTTACAAGGCTTCAATAAGACTCCGTACAAAATGATAAACAAGCGAGTACCCAATATTTCATTCTTCAAGGTCTTCAGGTGCAAGTGCTTTGTGGCGAACGACAGAGAACAACGTGCTAAGTTCGACCCTAAAGCATTTGAAGGCACATTCGTCGGGTCGGGTATTCATCAACATCCAAAGTGTACCGAGTCTACATCAAGTCTCACCGATCAATCAAAGAAAGCTACAACGTCACTTTCCACGAAGTGGCAGAAATGGCTCCTGCACACCTCAGTTCAGGACCCGTACCAAACCCTATGGCTTCTGAATACGACCGTTCAGAACCCGTTTACACTGGTGTGTTGGCACAAAACCAACAGAAGATGGCAACAACTCAGGACTCAACGTTAGAAGAAGCTCTGAGACTTGCGTTGGAGGACTTGGACTCTCTCTTTGAGCCTGTATGTCGGCCATGCACTATTACGAATACACCTTTAGTGGATCCTCTGCTCGACGAGGCGACGTACCAAGCTCTTCAAACATCCATACCCACCCGATTCGGAAGTACCACAGATCACTGAAGAACCTCCAACAGTCAATGCGGAAGTCTCATCAGAATCACCAAATTCAAGTGCAGATCTGACTTACCTCAACCTAATGAACAATCTGAAATCATTGGAAATCTTAGTCCACAAATAGTTAATGCGTCGAGTTCTGCACTACCACATGAGCGAAAGTGGAGTCGAGCACATCCGGTTGATTAGGTTATTGGTGATCTTTCGAGTGGAGTAAAGACAATACATCAGCACAGTCTCTTCAGCTGCTTCTTAAGTCAAAATGAGCCAACCAAGGTAGCAGACGTACTAAAGGACCCTGATTGGATACCAGCAATGCAAGATGAGATCAACCAATTCGAGCGTCTTCAAGTGTGGACCTTAGTACCCCGTCCGCATGGCAAAATAATCATCGAGACGAAATGGGTATTTAAGAACAAGAAAAATGAAGATGGAGAATTGATTAGGAATAAAGCGAGATTGGTTGCGAAGGGCTATCAACAGGAAGAAATTGACTACGACGAGACATATGCTCCTGTTGCTCAAATCGAAGCCATCAGACTATTTCTGGCTTACACGGCTCACAAGGACTTCAAATTCTACCAAATGAACGTAAAAGCTGCCTTTCTCAATGGCGTGTTAAAAGAAGAAATCTACGTCGCTCGGTCAGAAGGCTTCGTCGATCAAGATCATCCTGATCACATCTATCGATTGGACAAAGCTCTCTACGGACTAAAACAAGCCTCACGTGCTTGGTATGACGTCCTGAGCAAATTCCTCGTGAAGTCTGGATTTATCCGAGGAACAATCGATATGACTCTCATCAAATGGCAAGACAAAGACTTGATGGTCACTCGATCGACGACATCATTTTTGGATCAACCAATCCACGGATTTGCAAGAGATTTGGAAATTTAATGAAGAGCAAGTTCGAAATGATCCATATGGGAGAGATGCAGTTCTTCTTAGGACTTCAAGTAAGGCAGCTCGATGATGGAATATTCATCAGTCAGACAAAATACATCAAGGACATCTTGAAGAAATTCCATCAAGATCAGAGCAAGCCTATAAGCACTCCCATGTCCACAAGCTGCAAGCTGGATGCCGATCCCACTGGAAAAGTGGTCGACATCACACTATATCGCGGCATCATCGGCTCTCTTCTTTATCTCACCTCGAGCCGGTCGAACATAATGTTTGCCACATGTCTATGCGCCCGTTTCCAAGCAGACCCCAAAGAATCTCACATGCTTGCGGTCAAGCGGATTCTTCGCTATCCAAAGGTCACCTCGACCTTAGGTTTATGGTATCCTAAAGGCACAAATATCAAATTGATTGGCTATACTGACGCTGATTATGCAGGTTGCCGAATGGAAAGGAAAAGCACATCCGGTGGCGCTCAATTTCTTGGCGAAAATCTAGTCTGTTGGTCATCTAAGAAGCAGAACTATGTTTCGACGTCGATGGCCGAGGCAGAATAAGTCGCAGCCGCCAGCTGTTGCTCGCAAATGCTATGGATGCGGACTCAGCTTCGCGATTATGGGTACAATCTAAATAATATACCCATTTATAGCGATAGCCAAAGTGTCATTGCGATTACGTGTAATTCTGTTCACCACTCACACGCAAAACACAGACATATGATATCACTTCATCAAAGATCACGTAGAAAAAGACACCATTGACATGTATTTTGTGAACACAGAATATCAACTAGCTGACATTTTCACCATGGCATTGGATGAAAAACGGTTCCAACTCCTTGTTGGAAAACTAGGCATGTTGGACCTTCCGTGATTTGTGCATTATGTGATCCTACGTGCTTTCACATGTTCTATGCTATGTGTTTTATATACCTTAATCCTATATCTTGCGTGACATATTTCATTTTAATAAAAATAACACAAAAACACTTTGAAAAACAAAAATATTATACATGTAAGTATAATATTAGGGTAATGATGATTTCTTAGGATGCTCAATCTAAGTCACGTATGAATTTCCCTGACATGCGACTGATTAATTGCTTAATTTTTTGTCAAACTTAAAGTCGCATTCTTGTGTCTGAAAGTTCTTCCGTAGACTCCACTAGACACCAAGCCACTTTATATGAGTGAGATTTCGAGCCTTCTTTATTTTCTTTCGACGGATCTATCCTTGAGAGAGTCACGCAGTCCTTGCTTGTCTTAACTCGTGATTCTTGGCCTCATACTCACTTGCGCTACAACGTTAGAAAGATGATTAGGGCACGCAGGAAATTCCTCACTCGGCCAAAAATAATTTTCAATCCTTTAACATAGCCTTTTGTCATCCATTTGAGCCTTCTCCAAATTCATTTTCTTTATTGGTAAACCCTTTGAGCCTTCAACCTTTCAATCAAGAAAAGAAGGGGGAGAAAAATGGGACGAAAAAATGATGACAAAAGAAGGTGGAAAACGCACACGAGGAATGCTCAACGCACAAAGAAAAATAGATCAAAAGAACATGCCTCTCAAAATCTTGTAGAAGAAGGGCATGGGTCTTGCTGTGAACTTCTCCATCGATAATCTCGTGCACTGGAACGGCTAGAAAGAGGAGCACCACGAAGTGAACTTCTCCAACGATAATCCAGTCTTGTATCGAGACAACGATAAGAGGAGCACGGCCTTGGGTTCGAATTCCATAACCATGAACTTCTTCAAATCGATAATCTCTGAAACCTCTTCAGGATTAAGAGAAAAGGAGCACGGTATCGATCCAAGAACCAACGAGAAGAACTTCCCCTTAGATAATCTCTCAGCCTCATGGAGAAGCGAAGCTTCAGTTTGAGCAAGTGCGGAAAATTTACAAAAGATAAAAGGATGCAAAAGACAAGAGGACGAAAGAGAAAAATACCGTAGTAAAGGAGAACGACGAAGGAATGGATGACGACGTTAGCTCACTTTTCCCAAAAAGTTCCCTTCCCTTCTGAGTCATAACCAAATTAGAGCCTTCAAAGTCCCTTTTAATTCCGAAATGACGATCTCTCGCTTGGTGAAATGATTACAAGCGCCTCGATCACAGGTAAAATTGACTTAATATGACTCGTGTTGACTTGAGTGATATAGATATAAAACTCCCTAGTCAAAAATAAATGAGCACTAGAGCGAACCTAGTGAGAATTGTCGAAATGGACCCTACTTTGAACCTAAGACTTCAGTTTGCTGACAAGACTTGACGGAATAAAATCTTTCAAATGTCTTGTGAATTTTTTAGGCGCGACAATGATTAAAGCAAAATAATCTGACTCCATACTATTAATAGAATTAATATATACTTAAATAAAACAAAAAAAATTATATATAAAAATATTTTCAAATCGAACATTTTGATATGCAAAATTAATTTGCATTTATACGGAATTGATTAAATGCGATATGTTGTTCATGTTCATACCCTCGTGCGAAAATATAGATTACATGTTTAGGGGACCATGTATCTAGGCTAATCGTGATAAGTCGCGTGATCTAAATAATTGTTACTTAGATTGATTTATATAATTGACTGATAAATCAATTGAGGTGCACCATTTGAGGGAGAGCATTTGCAAAATTTATGCCTTAGGCTTCAAATCTTTTGATGATCTTTCTCTAAGTGTTGCAGAAATTTCAATTTGATTTTCCTTATACAACGCACTTTTGAGAAGGACTTTACGAATCGTCGCGATTTGGAGCTTACGGTATTGGTTTCCAAAGACAGGGGAAGTCAAACTAGTACAATTGCTTCCAAATTGACTCTAACTTTCTCGACATCTTTGCTCTAAGTCTCGCAGATTTGCTAAAACTGACCATGGAGCCAGATGCTACAGTTCCGAATTACATGGAGTTAATTGCATTTAGTGTCATTCATAGGGGGAGCAATTATGTGGTTTAGTTTTGAACTCAGGGTCAATCTGAAAACTTAGAAAACTTGCTATCGAGAAATTCGGGCGAATTTTGTAAATTTTCATTTGCAGTTTCTCGAGCGAAAATTGATTTGGGACCAAGTGGTAATTTTTGCTTTCGTATTGACGAGCGAAAGTTAAACAGGAACCAAATGAAAATTCTCGATTGGAGACAATTTCTCGATCGTACGTTTCTCGATCGTAAACAGGAATGGGCTTAAATTTACTAACTCTCGTATAACGTCTAGTCAGCCCAATTAAATGAAATCGTTGCTTGCAGTCGAAAATCCCTAAATACATGTTAAAACCTCTATCGCAAAATTCAACAGCCAAATTCTCGTGCGAAAAACTTTTTCTCTCAAAAGACGAAAGTCAAAATGCTTCAAATCATTCTATTTCTTCTCTGATTTTCGTCTTTAGAAGGTAGATTTGACTTATTTGAGGGATTATCGTGTATTTAAACTTCATTTGCATCTGTGTCTGTGTTCATTCTTGTCTGTTCATGTTCTGGAAACTAGAATGCAAGTTCGCAGTGTTTACAGACCAGTCTCTAAGCTTAATCTAGGTTAAAAACTGCATATTAAGATTGTTTAGAAGTTTCCTGAACGGTTTGATGGTAGATTGTTTCGATTTTCTGCGATATCATAGTTCGATTGAAAGAAAGACTAAACTGGATTTTAAATGTTTAAAGGCGTCGAAGAACTTTCTCGCTCCCAAACAGTGATAATTGAATCTTAATTCGATTAAGTTACTGCTTACATCGTAAAATATTCTCGATCGCAAAATTTTTTTTGTTGTTAAACAAATAACGGAGATTGAAAAATAGTTACCATCGAGAAATTTCAATTTGATAATATACGACCGCAAAGATTACTGATCATAATTGTTTAAATAGATGCCTTTAAGTTTCGAGCGTAAAACTTACAATCGAAAACAATAACTTCGATCTGAATTTTGTTCGCGGTCGAAAATTTTAGCGGCAACAAAATTAATTTTTCGTCGATAAAATTCTCGACCGTAAAAGCACGCAGCGACAAAATTTTCTCGATGTTTGACTTAGCTTCTCGTTGACAATTTTCTCGAATGTAAAAATTCGCAGCGAAAATGTCATTAAGCTCGACGACTTTCACAGCGAAAAATTTTTTGATCGTAAATTACCCAGAATCTAATTTCTCGATCGTAAATTTACACAGAAATTTTTCTCGATCGTAAAATTTCTCGGCTACAGGACCATATCTTAAGTTCAAACACTTAGAAAATTTTCTAAGTCCTTTTCACTGTAGCTATCAATAGCGAATGAAATTTTCTCGATCGCAAATTAACATGGGGAATTGATTTCAAAAAATTGCACTTAGAAAATTTAATTAAGAATTTCAATTCTCGAGCGATAAAAAGAGCAGAGTTAACAGTGCTTAAACACTTAGTAAAATTTTCAAACCGCACCTTTTTTGGACTTATGTGCTTATGTTGAGATGAAATTATCTGTTCAATATTCACTTCGTACGATCTACGTGCAGATTTTACGATATCTATTACAAAATTGTTCAAACATACTATGACATGATCCATTATTATAGTTTGATAAATTCAAAATTCGACTCAAATTCAAATTCTTGAACTAATGATTTACATTTCTTATTTGTATTTCAGATGGATCATTATCCTACATACAATCGCATTTACGAGAAGGCCCTGTACCTCAACGTTCACGAGACCAACTTCGAACTCGATCTGACCACTTTCATGTGTCCGGACGAGATTATGGTGTCAATCCTACAAGGCCATCCCCTGTGGCATGCTTTAACGGTGACGGTTTCAGTGCCAATGGTCTACCTCCAACAGTTCTTTGGGATGATCAAGAGCCACGTCATTGAAAGGGCGTACAGCTTCACCACGGTGATAGGGATGAGGCACATCAGTATGAACAAACACGACCTTGGACTTGTCCTCGACCTCCCTTATAGCCCAAACTACGACCCCTCTTCCGACTGATGCGGAGCTTGTGCATGACTTCCTTTAGATGGGATACAGTCCTCCACTGTCCAAATTAGCTAAAGTTCAGAGCAACAAAATCCCACACCCTTGGAAGACACTTTTTGGAATAATCAACAAGTGTCTGTCGCCCAAGCACGCAGGCCTCGACAAAGGCAACGACAACATTCTCCGTATCTTCCACGGAATAGCCTTCTCGCGGAATTACGATTTTGCTCAACTGATCTGGAATGGTCTAGCAGAGCAGATCAAACAGAAGGAGAACAAACGCTCGAAGAATGTGCCGTATGCTCGGTGGTTCTCCGTAATCATTGGACAACACATGGAGAAGCACGAGCATAATATCCATCGTCTACCTCCCGGAGGAAATTACCAACCACCGCAGCTCAAGTTCTTGCACCACCCAAAGCTCACGGAGTTGGATCATCCTCCGATGGCGATTCCATTTGTGCTGCTACGTCTCGCCGACTCCTCGGGAGACGCCTACAAGATCTACTGCCGGGAGAATCATCTGACGGAACGGATGATCAGAGGGCCTCCGACAGATTTCACAGTCAGCCCTCAACAACAACAACACTCAAGCCCTGGGACACAAGGTGACGGAACAGGCTCGTGAGGACGTTGAGCGTGAACCTTCTCCTCACACAGCCACCTCATCCGACATGGAGTCCGATGAGGAGATCCAACTCATGAGAAGGACTCCAAGGCGTTTAGGTATACAACTCGAGTCCTTCTTCACCACCGTCACCACCCCGTTATCACTCCAAGCGCTGAGGCCGAAGTCCAACTGCAAATCACCACCGGCCCAGCCACAACGGTGTCTGATACGCAGGTTCACTCTGAACCTGCCATATCACCCATAGAGGAGAATCTCCAAGATTCAACTCAAGGATTGGGTGGAAGTCTCAAACAGTCACAACCTCAAGTGACTACGAGCCAACCTGAGGAGCCGGTGTCTGCTAAAGGGTTGACAACATGCTACATTAGTCGACCTGGTCATTCATCGACGGAAGCGTCCGTCCCATATGTGACCGAAGACCGTTTTCAAGCCGCTCTCTCCGCAGCACTACGATCTTTTGAAGACAAAATAATGGAGAGCGTGCGGAATGCCATCGAGACGTCCCGCAAGATCGTGGGAAAGCACCCGTCTCGGAGCCGTCTTCTTCACAAACCATCCTCACACCCACTCAACCTACACAACCCTTCCCAGTCGCCACACCCATCCTCTCACACAACCTCATAAACCCAGCCACCATACCCGTCAGCGACCTCCACTCCATATTAGTCGCCCGCCTACTCGAGTTGACTACTCGAACGCCAGAAGAAAAGGACCTCTTTCGCAGTCTCGTAGATCGTCCTGATCCTACCGAATCGTGCCGAGGACAAGACTCCCGCTCCAGACGTCGACATGACGACCCAGATGATCAAGGTCATCCTGAGGGTGAGAAAAGACGTAGGATCATGACTAGAGGTCAGAGACAAAGCTCTGGTGCCGCACAGACAAGCGCTGGAGCCGCTGAAACCTCGCAACCCATAACCAAAACAACCACCACCACGCACCGCACCACTCATACAACCCACACAATCAAAATCGACCCACCAACCTTTCACCTAAGGACGCCTCCGCCCACACCTACGATTCTCACAATCCCCTTTCTTCCGGAAGAAGAAGCAAGTACCGCCATGCTCGTGGCCCTGGCTCAAACTCAAGCTACTCCCTCAGCTGCTCAAGACAAATCGGGACCATCAGGATATGCCGTCAACCCACATGAACTCCTCGACAAGTATATTTCGAAAGATAATGGATGACTCATTCTCTGCCCGATGAGCATCAAAGACAACGGCTTAAGGACGTTCGTCAATTCTTACAACAAGCTTCGGTGGACCTGGTGCTGATAGAAAACGAAGAGCTTCAAGAAGGTGAAGATCACGACCAAGATCTCCCAAGGCTTCCAGTGCTGATTGCGCAACGGGCGGTTTCCCCCACAAAACAGATGCCAGGAACTGTTGGGATCGATACGCCATGGGAGAACATCATAATAGAAATCCCCTTCCTTGAAGAAATTGGAGAGCACATTTGGAGGTCACCGGACAAGGTGAAGAAGCCGAACGAGTTCGAGTTAAGAGGGATCTCCCACTGGGATCAGCAGAAGACAATGACATATCTGTGGATGCTGACCCACCTTGGACTTGACATGAGATTGGGGATAACCAAAGCACAAGCCAAGAGTCACCATAAGAGCCTATCTCCCATCTGTCAGCTCCTCAGCGTCTTCTGTGCCAAATGAGGACTTCCAACACCGTACTACGCCATTGAGCGGGTAGACAGGACTCGAGAGAAATTGAGCGAGAGTGACCTACCGTATCTCCCTGCCGAAGAGGTGTACAACCTCTACCAGCTATATGTGGGGAAGTACAAAGGTCCTCAAGGCTTTATCAAGAAAGAAGGACTCGAGGGACTCTACCGGTACATGATGCGCCAGGTTAAGTAGTTCGCAGCGTACGACCTTCAGTTGGGTCTGGAGAGCAACATGGAGAAGGTCAACGTGACCGCACCGCTCAACAAGGGACCTGAGATCGAAGCGCTTCCCAATAATCACGTGCACGTCAGCTCAGTCCTTGACATCACCTACCACAACCCGATCGCCAAGAAGACTAGGTTGATGTTGAAGACATGAAGTACGGAAATTCTGTGATGGGACGCTCAAGGTCATCAAGCAAAATATAGAGAAACGGTTGGAAGAAATCAACAGATAGACAATGCTGAGGATCCATAGGTACATGAGAGAACAGCCGCTCCTAATGGAAATACTGGATGATATTGAGGAGCGACTGGAGCTGAGGAACACGCTCAGGAATTTTGAGCATGCGCTGGGCTTGCGCAGATCGTACTATGCACGACGAGGACAGACAGCGCGGAAGAGAAATCAAGCACAAAGGGGGAGAATGTAGGATATCAGTTTAATTATGCATTGATTTAATTAGCTATCTTCGTAATTTGGGGCGTTTATTGTAATAGTCCTTAGTTTAGGACTTAGTTTGTTATTTATACCAAGTATGTTTGGTATAAATAGTTGTACAAACATTGTGCTTAATGAGAATATTTAGAAAATCGATCCGAAAGACTTGCAATTCAATTTCTAGAAAGAGAAACACAAGAAATCTTCTCACTCTAAGTGAAATTCCCATTCAATTTCTAGAAAGAGAAACACAAGAAATCTTCTCACTCTAAGCGAAATTCCCTCTCGCGTTCTTCAAGAAGGTTTTCGATCGAAATCTCAATCTCTACAATTCTTATCAATTGCCTTACAATTCATGCCTAGGATCATAGAGTTGATAAATTAGGACCTAACAGATGGGCATTTTGGGGTTTTGAACGGCGTGCATTAGGAGCTTCGAGGACGAGGCGTTGAAGTCTATGTAGTTGCACATACAGATCTTTTTGTCTTCGGCTAATTTATCGATTCATAATAGTCGCTCTCCTTGGCCGTCATCTCTATAAGCTCCGATGCCGTGCGTAGGGCCGCTAAGTTGAAAGGCGTAATCAGCCACAATGGAGACCGTTATTTCATAAATTCACTTAGGAAGCATTTGAGGTAGCGGCTCCTCGGCTTCAGTGCTTCCCGTTATAATTCGTGAAGTTTTTAGAATGAAAAACTTAACATAGAACTATTCGAGAAGTTTGTCCGTAGTTTTGTACGTTTTCTTTAGAGGATGGGTTGAGTTGAAGTGCCTCTTAGCATAAATTGTTGCAAATAAAATAATAGTAATAATTACAATAATTCTCATGGGGTTTCTAGTATATCAAGAGGCTTGACGAGCATTCAACATGAGAATAAAGTTAGATGGGGGTTTCAAGTATATCCAGAGGCTTGAAGGACATTTAACATGAGAATAAAAGTTGGCTTTATTATAAGGGTTTAATGTCTTCTTAAAGAGGACACTAGAATAGCTAAAATGTGACTCTTGGCTTAGCCAAAGAGAAAGCTACATAACATTCTTATCACTTCATAACATTGGGACATGAACTCTATAATTTCTATATCTCCTGCATCAAAATTTGTGTGACAAATTTTAAGAGCAAGTTGAATCCAAACTTCTTGAGCGATCATGAAAATATTTCTTTAGACAGTGTAAACACGCCTCTTGCTTCTAGAGCCTATTTCCTTCATTTTCACATATATTCTATACAACCTAAAGAAACATTTTTCCATGGCATCTCCTAACTCGATTGAGAAAGGAATCCAAAGGCCTCTTCAACAGCGATCGTGATGGCAACATACCCAGAATCGTGGTGATGAAGAGGTGAATCAAGCGAATGGAAATCAAGAAGGAAATGGTCAGTTAAATCAAGGTGGCAAAGGTAAAAACAATCAAGGGAATCTGCCAAAATTCAACGCTCCACAACAAGGTATTCCAACAAATCCATATGGAGTTCATGAGCATCCCTACTATTCTCCACCTTGTCCCGACACTTCACAAATTGAGAAGTTCTCCGGCGAGAACTACAAGATGTGGAAGGTACGGATCTTTTGCTTACTTGACGTATATGGCGTTGCATGGGCACTAACCACCCCGAGAAACGAGGTAAACAACCTTATTTGGTTGCAAGCAAAGAAGAGATGTCGTAATACTATTCTTTGAACTCTCACTAACTCTCTCTTTGAGATCTATATGAACCACAATGATGCTAAATCCATGTGGGAGTCTCTAATGACTAAGTATATAGCCGAAGATGCCGTCAAGCAAAAATTTGCTTGTTTGAGTTTTTATCGATGGGAGATGAAAGAACATAACGAGGTTCATGTGCAAATAAATGATTTTTTGCACTTGCTTGACGGGCTAAAGCTCGAAAAATTATTCTTCCCGATGCTTATGTTGCCGAGTTGCTTATTGAGAAGCTTCCACCTACATGGAATGACGACAAGCAACAACTTAAGCATAAGAACAAGAGGATGGGCTTGGAAGAGGTGATAAAACATATCATGATAGAGTCAAGCCATCGCAAACAAGTCCACGTGGTGACCAAGGAATTCAATTCCAAAGCCAACTTGGTAGAGGACAAGGCAAAAAAGCCCGATGTCGCCAAGAGGGATGAAAACCTCAAAGGTAACAAATTCCTTAAGTCCAGATCGAATTTTTCTAACAAGAAAAATGGCTTTTTGCTTTGTATGTGGCAAATTAGGCCACCATGCGGCTCAATGCTGAAAAGGGCAACCGAGGCAAAGACACCATATGAAAAGAACAAAAACAAGGCTAATCTTGTTAATGAGAACGAAGTAGTCTTTGCTGGGGTAATAACCGAAGCATTTGTAGCCACTTTGGCTAGCACTTGGCTTGTGGATTCCTGGGCCACCAAGCATATTTGCAAAGAAAAGAGTGCATTAATGAACTATGAGAAGATGAATGGAGAAGTCTTCTTAGGCGACTCTAGCAAAGCGCCTATCGTTAGAAAGGGCAAAGTTGATCTTAAGCTCACAAGTGGGAGGTACTCTCTCTCAATGAGGTGCTTATGTTCCAACCGTAAGAGCCAACCTTCTCTCGTTCCTAGGCTAGATGAGAAAGGAATTAGACTGTCATTTGAGAGCGGAAAGGTAATCTTAACCAAGAACAATGTGTTCATTGGAAAAGGTTATCGTAACAATAATCTCTTTTGTACTCAATCACAAGTAGAAAATATACATAGGTGACGCCACTTTGGGCGACGGTTCCTCAAAAAACCGTCGCTTATATAGAAGACGCAGTGACACATTCGTAATTTTTTTTTATTTTTGTACGTCATAGGCAACGGTTTCTTGTTCAAAACCGTTGTCTATAATTGTCAAAGGCCTCCATTGACGGTTTCCTCTCTAGAAACCATCGCCTATATACTTTTTTATTTTAATATTATTTAAAATATGAACTTGGGCGACGGTTTCTACGTTATTACGAAAAACTGTCTCCTATATACGTTTTTATTTTATAGTTTTTTAATATATAAGTTTGGGCATCGGTTTCTAAGTAAGAACCGTCGCCCATGGTTTTTATTTTTTATTTTAAATCTTCATTTATAGAGTCACTTCATCAGATCAGTTCTTACAATAAAGACACCGACGCTGCAATGATGAAGGATCAGAAGATCATCGACCTTCTGTAGAAGATCCTATGGCAGAGGCACGAGATTAAGTAATGAAAGGAGAAATCTATATCGAAGCTTCGACACATCCAGGCCACTCCTCACAAGGTGTGCCTTCACGGTTCTGTCAAGAATCGACTTTGTCTTTAGCGTCAGCCATTCTTACCCATAGTCATTACCTCGTAGTCTATCTTGTTCAGCTTTAGTTTACCCTTCTCAAGAAAATCCCAAAAATACATTCAGGCCCGCTGACTTTTTTTAATACATGAGTTTGGGCGTCGGTTGCTAAGCAAGAACCGTCGCCCATGGTAGCCAATCTTCCTCATTCGTGTTTAATTTTTTTAAAAAAATATGAGGGCGTCGATTGGTACATAGAAACCGCCGCCCAAGGTGTTTCACTAACTTTTTTTAAATCTTCATTTGTTTTTATTTTTATTTTCTAAATGGGCGTCTGTTTCTGCGTGAGAATCGTCGCCCAAGCCGTTTTACATTTTTTAAATCTTCATTTGTTTTTATTTTTTTAGAAAAAGTTAAGTTGGGCGACGGTTACGGAAATTTTGGATAAGAACCGTTGCCCATACCCCACTAAGTAGAAAATAATATTTAGGCCACGGCACTACGGCGATGGGTAATGTTTGGAAACCGTCGCCTATTTTTTTTTTTTTAAAAAAATAGTTTTGTTGGACTATCGCCCATAGTCCTTCTTATACCATTCTTCTTCCCCAACTTCACTTTAAAAAAACTGCACCCCACAAGAACGGCGGCTACTCCCCTCTCTAGGCGATTTCCGGCGAATTACTACCGATTTTCCGACCTTTTCGAGCTTAGAGAACACGGTAAGACACTCACAGTCCATTTCCCTCTACTAATTTGTCAATTTAGTGCTTGATTTGTTTTCTAAAATTCGAATTTCCAAAAAAATGGTTTCAATTTTCCGGTGAACTACTAGCGATTTTCCGACCTTTTCGAGCTTAGAGTATGGAAAGACACTCACAATCCATTTCCCTCTTGCTTGAAATTTTCTTAAAATTCGAAATTTTCGAAAATATGGGTTTTGTTTTTTCGCGGTGCTCAATTTCATCGATTTCATGGCTTGGACTTGTGCTATATTCTATTTGAGGTTGTTTTGAGCTAAGATTGACTGTGCAAAAAAGGTGACTTGCGAAAATTTCGAAAATTCTTGATTTTGAGCTCGATCCATGATTTTGGAAGAAATATGTGCGATTTCGTGGCTTTGGATTGATATTAGTTTTGATGATTTTCGGGTGCTTTTCTAAACCGAAAAGTTGATTTTAATATTTTTTGCGAAAAAAAGTTAGATTATCGATTTGGCCTTTTGGACGATTTTGGAGGTGAGTAATCCTTGGGACAGCATTGTGGTGTGTTTGGATGTGATTTCAGACGAATTAAGGTAATTTTATACTCTTTTCTCATTGTGTATATGTGCTATACGGAGTTCACTGTCGCTTTAGGATGTAATGTGTATTTGAGATTCGATGTTGACGAAAAATTTGGTTTCCATTTCCCTACTTTCGAGTTTACAGAGCAATTAAGATGGCGTCGCTGAGGGTTGTGGTTCCAAGGCCGAATAAGAAATCAAGTGTTACTTGGAAGATATGCAAGGTATGCATTTTTCATTTGAATTTTCAAAATTATTTGGGTTAACTTATTAGCATTCGATATTTTACATGAAATTCTTTCTAAAATAGTGTGAACACACGGGAGTGAGTTGCCAATGGTATGAACCTTTAAAACCATCTCCTTCCTTAAATTTCAATTAGTACAGGTTTATTATGTTTTAATAGTATCCTCTTGTTATATTTTATAGATGCTAGAAGGTATCTCTTACGGTGATGAGTTGATCAACGAAGAACATGAGTTGTGGGCGAGCATTTTATAAGGCCATTTCTTATGTAGGTACTTTATTAGCCTTTTACGTTAATATGTTCGTATATATGTTATGAGATTTTGTTGGATGATGTCATTGTTGATCTTTATTGAGGATTGTTAGTTATTGTTTGAGGATTGATTGTCGGGGATTGATCTTTTAATTTGTTTGGGTTGTTTTGGATTGATTGTTGAGGCATAGAACAATCGGAAAAAAAATAAAAAATAAAAAAATAAAAATAAGCATGGGTGACGGTTCCTGGCTAAGAACCGTTGCCCATACCCTATTAAGTAAAAATAAAACAAGCATGGGTGACGATTCCTGGCTAAGAACCATCGCTCATACCCTATGTAAAAAAATAAAACAAGCATGGGTGATGGTTCTCGGCTAAGAACCGTCGCCCATACCTTATTAAAAAAAACAAGCATGTGACAGTTCCTGGCTAAGAACCGTCGCCTATGACTCAAGACCAAAAAATAAAAAATAAACTATTGGCAACGGTTTCTTAGGAGAAACCGTAGCCCATGCTTGTATTTGCGCGACGGTTCTGTAACCGTCGCCCATAATCCTGCACATGGTCGACAGGGCTCTAGGCGACGCCTCGAAACCGTCGCCCATGACCTATAAGAACCGTCGCCCATGTGCTTTTCTGCACTAGTGAATGTTGGTTCTTAAATGAATGAAAGTGCATCTTCTTCTGCTTACATCGTCGAGTCATATGAAGATTGGGACATATAAACAAAAATTATCTAAAGAAAATGACTTAAAAGAAAGTCTTAGAAAATGTCCATTTTGAAAGCAGAAACAAATGTGAGGTTTGTGTTGAGTCAAAATTGGCAAAGAAGGCACTTTCTAAGAAAGAAAAACAAAACCACTTGAACTTATCCAAAGTGATTTGGGAGATTTAAAAATATGTGAAACAAGAGGAGGTAATATTTATTATATTGCCTTTATTGATGATTTTTCAAGGTTCGTAAAAGTGTATCTTCTAAAACACAAAGGTGAGGCCTTCGAAAAATTCAAGATATATAAAAACGAAGTTGAGAACCAACTTGGGGGTAAAATAAAAAGGTTGCAAACCGATCGAGGTGGTGAATTCCTTATTGTGAACAATTTTTGTGAAGAACATGGAATAACCCATGAATAAACACCACCATACTCACCTCAGTCTAATGGCGTTGCCGAGAGGAGAAATAGTAACCTAAAGGAAATGATGACTGCAATGTTATTGCAATCAAGCGCTTATGGGAATTTGTGAGGGGAAGATATTTTAACGGCTTGATTTCTTCAAAACCGAATTCCTCACAGAAAGATAGGCAAAACACCATATGAGCTTTGGAAAGGCTATGAGCCTAATGTGAAATATATAGAAGCTCGGGGGTGTTTAGCCAAGGTATTATTGCTTGAACCAAAGAAAAGAAAATTGGGTTCTAAAACCTGTGATTGCCTATTCATAGGTTATGCTGAAAAATTGGTCGCTTATAGATTTTTAATTATAAAACCAGATGTGATGGAGGAAAATACAATTAAAGAGTCAAAGAGTGCATAATTGTTTGAGCACATATTTCATTTAAAACAGTTAAGGTAGAATGAAATTGATGTATTACAACATGTTGAACCACATAAAAATGAGGTAGACGAACATTTGGGAAAAAGAAGGGGAATCCCTAATACCTTTGGAGGATATTTTTTTATCTCTATATGGTTGAAGGATAACCAAAGAATTATCGATAAGCTATCAATGCTCCTGATGCAGATAAGTGGAAATAAAGTATTGAATAAGAGCTAGACTCAATCTTGAGTAGTGAAACTTGGGACTTGGTCCGTCGGAAGCAAATGGGTTTTAAAAACTTTCTTGCCTAATGGAGATATCGAAAGATATAAAGCGAGATTGATTGTGAGAGGATTTACGCAGAAAGAAAATATTTATTATTTTGATTCTTTCTATCTTGTAACAAGGATAACCTCTATAGGAGTGCTCATGTCCATGGCTGTGATTTTAATCTGGTTGTTCATCAAGTGGACCTTAAAACAACCTTCTTAAATGGAGAGCTCGAAGAAGAAACCTATATGTGGCAACCAGGTGGTTATAAAATCAGAGGGCTTGCACATAAAGTGTGTAAGTTGAAAAGGTCTTTATATGGCTTGAAACAAGCACCTAAAGAATGGAACGAGAAAATGGATAAAACCTTAATTAGAAGGTTATATTCATTCGATAGTAGATCAATGTATTTATGTGAAAAAGAGAGATCAATGTGTAATCATAGCTCTCTATGTGGATGATATGCTAATTCTTGGAACAAATCAAGAAATAGTAAATGTGACAAAGTCTTTTCTATCAAGTAAATTTGATATGAAAGATTTAGGAGTAGCTAAACCAATACTTGGTATAAAGATCTTGAGGAAAAATAATGGTATCATGCTAGCTCGAGATCATTATATTGAAAAGGACTTGAAAATGTTCGGGTACTTTGACCTACAACCGGCGACACTCCTTATGATGCTTCTGAAAAATAAAGGAGAACCAAAAGATCAAGTTAAGTATGCACAAATAATAGGAAGCTTACTTCATCTAGCCACTATATGAGACAAGATATAGCATATGATGTATCACGATTAGGAAGATACACTAAAACCCTAGTGATAATCACTGGGAAGCTTTGGTGAGGTTGATGAAATATTTAAAAGGAACAATTAACTTTGGTAATTTCTATAATGGATTTCCTCAAACTATTGAGGGTTATAGCGATGCAAGTCGGATTTCAGATTCCATTGACACAAAATCCATGAATAGATATGTGTTCATGATGGGAGGTGGTGTCGTGGATTGGAGATCCGCGAAGCAAACACTCATAGCACGCTCGACTATGGATTCTGAATTTATCGCCTTAGAGTTTGCTTGTGTAGAAAAGAATGGTTAAAGAATTTACTGAACGATGTGAAAATAGATGAGAGACTGATCACCTCTACCTGTTTGCATTGTGACAATAACGCAGCCATTGCAATTGCTAAAAATAAACCTACAATAGTAAAAGTCGACACATTCGCCTAAGGCACAATGTAGTCAGACTAATGTTGAAAAATGGAATGGTGTCCATTGACTTTGTTAGGTCAGAGGTTAACTTGGCCGACCCTCTGACAAAGCCATTAGGGAGGCAATTAGTTCAAAACACTACGAGGAGCATGGGATTTAATGTCTATTGACTTTTGATAATTGTGGAAACCCTACTTGCTTGATTGGTCACCCCATGAAACAAGTTCATAAGGGTAAGAACGAAGCAATTATCAAAACTGCAGCATCATCCCTAAAAAATTCATCCATATTTACAGTGTGGAAGATGCTAATAAAATAAATAAATAAAATTTTATTTGTAGCGTTGAGAGAAATCTCTTAATTTAATTTTGAGAGAATTGTGTCTCTAAGAAATTCACCTAAGAGTGAGTTAGGTGTGGCCGCCTATATGAAGATCATGGAAAAAATCTTCCAGGGCTCACTGGAATAAAACAGGATTGTGCATGGCTGAAAGATTCATAGTTTCTAGAGGAAACACCATGAATTATTCAACAATTTCTTGAGGTGCTAGTTCAGGCAAGTAAGCACTTGCATGCATGTAATATTTGGTGGGGGAATGTTGGAAATAAAATAAAATAATATTAATAATAATAATAATTCTCATGGGGGTTTCAAGTATACCAAGAGGCTTGAAGAGCATTCAATATGAGAATAAAGTTGGATGGGAGTTTCAAGTATATGAAGAGGCTTCAAGGGAATTCAACATGAGAATAAAAGTTGACTTTGTTATACGGGTTTAACATCTTCTTAAAGAGGACACTTGAAGAGCTAAAGTGTGATTCTTGGCTTAGCCAAAAAGAAAGCTACATAACATTCTTATCACTTCATAACATTGGGAAAATTCTATCTCCTGCATCAAAAATTTGTGTGACTAATTTTAAGAGCAAGTTGAATCTTGGGGAAACTTCTTGGTTGATCATGAAAATGTTTCTTTAGGACAGCGTAAACACGCCTGTTGCTTCTACAATTCGAGCATATTTACTTCATTTTTGCATATATTCTCTACATAAATGATTGTTAATACGTGTATTTACTGGTTTATGATTCAAATGATTTGTTACTTGTGGTTTTCATTTTCCTCCATCTCAAGCGAGAAAAATAAATAAATAATGTATCGGCAATGATATATAGTTTTTGACGCATATTTTTTCCGACAGAAGGAGCAGATTAATACAAAAACTAATCCGAAGTAGATTTCGAAGCAGCCTTGGGGAAGAACATGGCGCCTTTCATAAAAGTAGTTATATGTTCGATCATTATAAGGCTTATCAACCTTAAGTTATATGCATTGATTCTCTCAATTGGCTTATTTGGTTCATTAAAAGGCTTAATGGGTGTTATTTCTCTCGAGCATCCCCTTGACGTGTACGAATGATGCCTGCTTTATAGATGATGGTTGTGCCTCAACGTTGAACATCGAGCCGACATAAAACAAAGGCATGAAAGTTTGCTTCTCAATTTCCAAAATGGGGGTACCGAAGCTGAGATGTACTGCTGGAGAAGAAGCATGGGAATCGCAAAGCATGGGTATCTGGCGAACGTTTGCATCGTATTAGTGAACTGTGTCAAGTGGAGTCTCGACGGAGCTGTTTTCGGTGCATATTATTGTACTAACGGTTGCATGTCGGAATTACTTTTTTTTTTTTGGATTGGGATGTAACGATGACGTTATTACGATAACTCGAACTTTCTATAGGAGTGGCAGACTCCAAGCACATCGTCCAAATCTACGGTCATGACGGCGGCGAGGTCAGCCAAACCCGAGAGGTATTTTCTTAACTCGTTGTCGTCGTGAGCGTAGACTGGACGATGTGCTTCGAGTATGCCACTCCTACACAAAGTTTGCGTTTTAGTAATAATGCCATTGTTATGTTCCAATCGAGAAAATAATAGTTCGACAGGCAACCGTTAGTAACACACAAATACGCACCAAAAACAACTTCGTCCGGGTGCAATCGTTCGCCAAATATGCCCGAAAAAATATATCGAGGGTGAGAATTTTCTTGCATAGGTTTAAAATCAGGCAGTTAAAAAGACTACAATGTAAGAAATCAATGACACTTCAGTATCTCCGAGCACCTCAATAGATCCCAACTTGGAATCTCCTAAACCCGAGCCTTCCTCCATGGGCGACGTCCCACGTGGATATGTCTCCAACATGGGTCCCCACTGAAATGAAGAAAAGTGCAATCGATATACATATGTTTACGGGTCAGACAAAAACGTTCCATCAAAATTTCGAAGGAGACGAGTTCATGCTAATTACCGACGAGACAAAGTTCTCTTGTTGGTGAAAGTCCAAACTCTTCAGTTCAGTGGTATGCTCGAGGGCGGCCACGACGTCCACTGGACGTTCGCTGTTGCTTGCGCTGCTCTGACCCGAATAAGTAACAAGCGGATGAACATTGCTTTGGCTTGTAGAAAACGCAGGCGGATGCTATGCAACGAAAAGCCAAAAAATCAAATTACAAATGTAAGAAATAAAAGATCGCTAATCAAAACGAAGAATTCATACAAGATATGGCTCACACATTTTGTCGTAATATTACCAGCACGGTTGTGGTTAGAGTTCTTGGTTTCTTGTGCACATCCACAGATATTGCACATCGTAATACATACATAACATTATTCGGAATAATGCCATAATGCCAAAAGCATCAGATTTTACCATCAATTATGTCACCAGTACTTTCCGAAGTCACACCTCAGACAGATTTTGTGCATCGTCCGCGTAGGCTTTGAGCAATCAGCATCACGCTAGATATTAATCTTCGATCCTAATCTGCTTTCCATGGCGCAAACATGTCCTGTAATATTAAGAGAAATAACACACAATTGTAATAACAATACGAATCTAGACCAAAAAGTTGAATTACACTTCTTTGCGATAACGACAGATAATTAAATGGGGAATTGAAGGGAGGCGGGAACTTTGGAGAATATCAAGACACGACTGAATTGGCGGAAGATAATATAAGGTAAAACAAATCGTACCTTGACATCTACATTAGAACGACAAATCAAGACATGGAGGAATGACGATCTTTAATTATACAATTCCATTTCCCATGCCCATGCTTTTAGATTCCCGTTTTAAGTGCCGCTTTCTTCAGCAGTCCATCTAAGCTTTCCTGAATCCAGATATCTTGAAGCTAATAACACTTGTCTCCCTTGGATGTAAGTAAAACCTGAGGAAATATAGTGTTGAACGTCTATTTAGGACCATGAAACTCAGTCTTGATGAATATGCACTTCTAGTTTTATGACCACCCCCCCCCCCCCCCCCCTTCTGTCCTAAAATAAAAGGGCAAACAATACAAAAATGATTTCGATGCATCAAATACTAATTCCTTGATGGTATAAACCCATTTTTCTTTCTCTCTATACCTTCTACCAATCTTCAGCAAAACGTTTGTACGAAGTAAAGCATTGGGGGCGAAGGAAATCACAAATGACAAATCATTTGGATAATATCCTAACGAGTGAATAATAGGACTAGAAAAGAACCAAACCGTAGATATGCCTAAGCATGTAAAACACAAAACCGTAAATCAACCTCAAAAGATTCACCAGCACACCATTAAAGTAAACGCAGGGATGGATCTACGTAGGGGCTAGGAGGGTCCCCCTTTCTGTCCAAAAATAAAAAATCAAACAATAAAAAAATGATTTCGATGCATCATATACTAAATCCTTGATGGTATAAACCCGTTATCTTTTTTCTCTATACTATCTACCAATCTTCAGTAAAACGTTTGTACGAAGTAAAGCGTTGGGGCCAAGGAAATCACAAATGAATATCCTAACGAGTAAATAATAGGAGTAGAGAAGAACCAAACCGTAGATATACCTAAGCATGTAAAACACAAAACTCTAAATCAACCTCAAAAGATTCATCAGCACACCATTAAAGCGAACACAGGGACGGATCTACCTAGGGGCTAGGAGGGTCCCCCTTTCTGTCCTAAAATAAAAAATCAAACAGTAAAAGAATGATTGCGATGCATCAGATACTAAATCCTTGATGGTTTAAACCCATTATTTTTTTTCTCTCTATACCTTCTACCAATCTTCAGCAAAAACGTTTGCACGAATAAAGCGGTGGGGGCGAAGGAAATCACAAATGACAAATCATTTGGCTAATATCCTAACGAGTAAATAATAGGACTAGAGAAGAACCAAACCGTAGATATACCGAGAGAATAACACTAATAGTGTTATTTTGAACAGTGCTATTATAAAAGTAGATAACTTTTTCGCCCTATTACAAAACTAGTCAACCTTTTCAATATTAGCTAATATTAATTACCGTTTTCACCACACAGTTATTTTAAATTACATGATCTCTATTATTACTTCAAATAGGTACTCTTAATTATATTTTAATCCCAAAATATTTTTCACTCATTATATTATTGAACGCAATAACAAACAAAAAAACACAAGAAAAAATATAATAGTTCATTGAATGTTCAAATAAGTATTCTTTAACCAAACTTTCTAATTTTTTTTATTACAACTCATCATAGTTTTCCCTTGCATTTTTCTTGTGAGACCTCCGATCCATTTCACATGGATATCTTCGTGTTCGCTTACGCCCTTCTCTCCGGACGTAAATAAGGATTATTTATCAAAAGAAAAAGGAGCTTTCCAAAGTGACTCATCTAATGGACACTCAAACATCTCGATAATCATCTGCAACATATTTATATGGATCAACACATGCTTGCAAACTTGAACGAAAATAGAGCGAACAGAAATACAAGAACAACAAGATAATTACAATAACATAATTTGTTACAAGTTAAAAGGGAATATATTTCTTATTGCCAACTAATGAGTTGAGTTATGGTTTATTTTGAGGCTATTTTCTTAGTAATATCTTCGAAATTGAATCACTACTATTGAATTACTAAGATATATGAGATTTCTTAGTTTATGAAATTATTAAAAAAGATTATGGTAAATATAATTATGGATAAATTTGTTGAGAATTTGAGATGATTATGGTGAAAAAATACAATATCAAAACGATTTGTGGTGAAAACTGAAGACAATTATAATTAAAACAAAAACATTGATTAGCTTTGTAATATGCTGAGAAAATTATCTACTTTTGTAATAGCACTATTCAAAATAACACCATTTGCGTCATTCTCTCATATACCTAAGCATGTAAAACACAAAATCCTAAATCAACCTCAAAAGATTCACCAGCACACCATTAAAGTACACACGGGGACGGATCTACGAAGGGGCGAGGAGGTTCCCCTTTTCTGTCCTAAAATAAAAATTCAAACAATACAGAAATGTTTCGATGCATCAGATACTAAATCCCTGATGGTACGAAGTAAAGCATTGGGGGCGACGGAAATCACAAATGACAAATCATTTGGATAATATCCTAACGAGTAATTAATAGGACTAGAGAAGAACCAAACGTAGATATATCTAAGCATGTAAAACACAAAACCCTAAATCAACCTCAAAAGATTCACCATCACAACATTAAAGTAAACGCAGGGACATATCTACCTGGGTTCATGTCTTTTAAAAGCATTTTTGTATTATATTTTATGAGCCCTTTCTTTTTTGTTTTAACATCTTGACCCCCAAATAAACTTTTACTTTTTGACACCCCAAGTTCTGAATTCTAGATTCGTCACTGAGTAAACGTACCAATACACTTGCCTGAAATCCCTAGCCAGCTCCCATGAAGTCAAACCGAAAAGAAAACGACACCAGCGAGACTAGGTGAAGCCCTAGAACTTTCCACATGTGTTTTTTTTTTGTCTGAGGTGGGCGTTGTTTTCGGCGTAGTGAGTTATGTACATAAATTAATTCATTTTAAGCAAGATTTTTACAAGTTAGGTCTTTGCTACGTGGGCCAGGCTTCAATTTTAAATGAGTGTAACCTACTGTATATCCAGCATATAATATACATAATATCGATAGTACCGAACGAATTAAATTTGAGTTTTTTGTTACCCTACTCGAACGCTTTAGCTCACAAAAGAGGGCTATTGCATTGCCCTGTATTTGAAGACCAAAATTTTTATCTACAACAATCGCAAACCGTCTAGATTGCATAAAGAACAACAATAACACTTCGATTGGATCGGAAAACAATGGCGGGTGCTCTTCAAAGGCTGGCTTCAATATAAGCAAGGCATCTCGGAACGTTGCTGCCCAATATGTAAGTTGAAACTTTAAGGGGGTTCATCAATCGGTAATAACAATCACAAGAATGTTGCAAGAATCTGATGGTACCTTAACTATTTTCGCTTCTCATAAATTAAGGCTTCAAATTCGCAGCCAATGTCTGTTTGAGGTTTGGAGTCACTGAGAAATTGTTGCTAATGTGATTATTTATACACTTTCGAAATGAACGTTTTGAAGACAACGTTTTGGAATGTTAACCCTAGTTTTGATGTCGTTACAAGGCATCAGTCTGAGCAGAGTAACGATGAAGATTCTATCCAGTATGGTTACACAACAACATAGACATGGCACGAAGCCACGCACATCAAAGAGAATCTCCAAGACAACTCCTGACTCATCAGTCGTATACAAAATACCACAAGAAGAGAGTGCATGTTCGTTTCATGAATCAAATAATTTAATCGAGAGAATCAATGCATATAACTTAAGGGTTTCTTGATAAGGCTTATATGATCGAACAGAAGTCGAGAACTACTTTAATCAGCGCCATGTTCGTTCCCAAAGGCTGCTTCGAAATCAACATTGGTTTTACGTTAGGTTTAATCTGCTCCTTGTTGGAAAAAATATGCATCCAAGACTATATTCTTGCCATTTTGAAGAGTAAAGCCATGATCAAAGTTGTCATCATCTGCCGACCATTCTGAAATCATTCACATGAATAATTATAAAGTTGCAGCTAGCAACAACTATTTCTATTGCTCAACAAACATGGCTTTCATACTGATTTATTGAAGTTTATTTTTGAAAGGAACGAGTAACAGTTTCTGTGAGGTGGTGAGATCTCATCCATCGAGCATTTTATTCTCTTGAATATTGATCGTACAAGAAATCTGAGGTAGTACTAAAGAACCAAATTACGGCAAAAATGTTTTAAAATATATATGATGGATACGTTTGAGGCTTCGCTCGACATATCTGTACACAGATTACATTAAATACTATATGTAAATTGGTGAATCAACGTTTCTTCAAAGGGGCCAGATTCGGGATGAGGATGCTGGGGAACATGAATCCTATCTCGTCCACTCTCTTTCACCCATGGGAATTGCCATTAACAAGATATGATACTTGTAATGAAGTAAAGATGTCGGCTTATTTTAATGGAAAGTCCACCCCATGTCATTGCCTATATATAAACAACAAAACCCTAGTGCAAAAGAAGCTCACAAAAGCGACGCCCAGCTCGGTTAGACACAACACAGACGTAGCACCGAGCGTCGAGGGTTTCACTTGTCTTGGTGGTATGGCTGATCTTTCCATTTGATGTCTGGGCGTTCATGATTTGAACATTTACTTTATAGGTGGCTTGTAACACTAGTAGAAAATGATAAGTAGGCCACGGCGCTATGGGCGACGGGTTCGGAAAAATCGTCGCCCATAATATACGCGGTGGCATTATGGTTATCATTTTAAAGTTTCAATTATCATAGGCGACGGTTGTCTTTCAGTAACCGTCGCCTATATGACATCAATAAAATTTGGGCGACGGTTTGCTGCAGGAATCCGTCGGCCAACTATTCAATTTTTCTAAGAAATATTTGTTTTTTTAAGATGGGCGACGATTCCTCATCGAAACCAAAAACCGTCGCCCTTAATTTTATTTATTTTAAAAAAAATTATTTTTCATAACCGTGGGCGACGGTTGTTTGGTTAATAACCGTAGCCCGTGACTTCTTTAAAAAAAATTAATTTTAACGTGTCATGGGCGAGGTTACGGGAAAATTTCATTTCAACCTGTCGCCCATGACTTCGTTTAATATACTCCTTCCTTACTTCACCAAAATCGAAAAGAGACCCAAAAATAAGGCGCACTACTTAGCGATTTTCCGGCGATCGACCAATTTCCGACATTTCTGAGCTTGGAGAGCATGGTATGAGGTCCATTAAGCATTTCCCCTTTGTGCATTTCGCGATATACGGTTTATTAGTTTCGAAGTTAGTAGATTTTCGAAAATTAAGTTTTCGAATTTTGGATTTTCGGGCTTGATTTATGGGATTTCATAGGTTATTCTTATGTTGTAGTTGATTTAAGGTTGATATTGAGCTTAATCTTTGCCGAAATTAGGTTTTTGGGTGATGTTTGGACAAATTGGAATTTTTCGTAGAAATTTGGCCGCGACCTCTCCTCTCTCGGCAAATTTTTCCGACGACGACGACTCTTTCCGACTATTCCAGGCTACGAAAACACGGTAAGTCCCTTCTTTTTTGGTGAAGTTTGGACAATTTGGGATTTTTGGTTGAAATCGTCGAAAATCGAAGTTTCCATACATCTCTATTTTGAAATTTTGGGTATTACGTGCATAATTTTGAGCCTGATATTATGCTTATATTTTGCAAAACATGGGTTTTGGGTCAAATTTGGAGGATTTGGGCTATCTGGCCGATTTGTGGGCGAATTTTGGATGATATTAATGCTATGGACAGCTACGTAAGTTTTCAAACTAGGAGAAAACCTTGGAGAACTGAGCTTTTATTTTCAAATTTGGAGGTTTTGGGTCAAATGCTTTGGATGATATTAATGCTTTGTGAGCTTATATGCCTTTGCCTTTGTGAATTTGAGTTGTTATTTAAGCTTAGACACCCCGTTCAAGGTTTTCTCACTAGGAGAAAACCTTGAACGGTCCCCGTTTGGGACCGTTCTTAAACGTTCACCGTAGCTTTAGGATGTAAATGTGTGTTTGAGCGTCGATGTTGATGATAAGTTTGTTTACATTTCCCTTAAATGTTCTTCGGGTAGACATATGATTGGATGTATATCCTTTTCATATTTTTTTTCGTCTACTTGGAGAACTGTGGGGAAATACTGTCGAATTTTTGTCATCATAAAAGCTCAAAGACACATTTACAAGCGATACTGAATGTTTAAGATGGGTTAGGTTGGAGCGATAAGGACCCTATCAAAGCCCTTTGATCAATTGTACTTGCTTATGTGAACTACTTGTAAATATTTATTTGTATAGTTTAGGCGACTGGAACGGATCGGAGTTGGATGTGTAGTATGCGAACAACAGTTGAGTATGCGAATGGTTTTAAACATAGTATCAGACATGGAAAATAGATACGGAATTGGTTTCGTGTCTAAATTATGAGTGTTAGAAACGAATTCTGACACGGTTTTCTATTTATTTTAAAACAAATTAATATTTTCATTTAGATGCGGATTAGATACGGAGGAAATGTGACAAAATTCATTTTAAAAGGGTATATATCCGTATCCAAATTTGCCACGAGAACAACACCTACGGAATTTTAGTTTTAGACACTGAATTTTCCGTGTCTAATCACTCAATAGATACGGAATTTTGGTTTTAGACACCAGATTTTCCGTGTCTAATAAGTATGTTTTCTAGTAGTGCATTGAAGAGCGCTCGATAAAGTAGTAGTTATCGTATTGAGCGAGTTGTTTCAATCATTACAAAGATTACTAAAAAACCACATTGATATACATTGGACTCTTGAAATGAACTTGTAGTTTTCTGTAGATCTGAAGTTATATATATATATATATATATATTTGATTTCCTTGTGGGTTTCTTGGATATATGCAGGTGGCTTCAGATCTCGCTCCACATCTGTTGTATAACCATCACGAAAAATATGCTTATTGTTGCTCAAAACCTTGTACTCTACTGGAGCAGATTAGTCGAGTGATTTTATGTTTACATTATCTGTTCAATTCCCATACTTTGGTCGTCATTGGTTTGGTGGCAATAGGGTTGGGTGGACATCTCAAGGTCAAGCAAGATTTGACTACTGTTCGAAGTTTTGTTGATATTGCCTCGGTCAGAACAATCGTGATTAGTTTCAGTACCAACGATGCCCCAGTATAACTGGAAGAAGAATGGTGGATAACCGTCAGGGCCTGGGGACTTAAAAGGAGACATTGTGTCCAGTGCAACTTTAACCTCATCAGCAGTGTATGGTCGGAGGAGCGTTTCATTCATTGCCTGACTAACGCGTGGTGTGATAAATCGAGCTGCATCTTCAATTACAAGAGTCGTAGGGTTGCTGGTCTTGAAGATTTCCTCGAAGTAATCGATAACAATGTGTTCAAGTGAAGGCTGATCCGTCTTCCACGTTCCGTGTCGATCAGTCAGTTTATGCACCCGATTCGTCTTATGTCTGTTTGAGGCCTGACGATGAAAAAACTTATTGTTGCGATCGCCATGTAACAACCATTCTTTTTTGCTATGTTGTTTCTAGTGAAGTTCTTCCCGGTGAAGCACGTCATTTAAACGCCTGCGTAGTCGTGATTCCTCCGTACGTGTTACAGGTGTAATTTCCTTCGAAGATATGCACTTTATTTTTTCCTCGATTTCTCTTCGTTCCCCGTTCGAACTTGAAAAAACATTACTGCTCCAGTCTCGTAACTTGCCTCGGCTGGTTTCCAAGAATTCTGTTGGCCTCAAGGTGGGATCTGTAGAAATAGTTTGATCCAGGCAACTTCGGAGTATTGATTCACACTGCACCTCCTCAGCCCATTTCGTTTCGAACCGGAATATTTTCGGCATTTTCTCATTTATAACATGTAATGGACAGGGTTCGATCAAGATGGCATGGTGGTCTGAGTATACCGTCCGAGTATTTCTGACCCTCGCATTACGAAAATTGTATTCCAAGCTGGGGTAGCGCATGCCCGGTGGAGTCTCTCAAATATAGTATATGGGGAGCATACACGGTTATTCCAAGTAAAAACGTCACCCGTGCTACCCAAGTCTCTAAGATTACAATAGTCCAGTGCCTCTCGAAATTGTTGAACTTGAGACGACGGACGACTACGTCCCCCTTGTTTCTCATTCGGGTGTAGAATTTCGTTGAAATCCCCCATGCAAAGCCAACCTCTATCATTATTCTCATGTAAACGTCGTAGTAAGTTCCAGCTGTGTTTTCTTTCCGATTGCCGAGGGTCGCCGTAAAAACCCGTGACACGCCATGAGATATCGTCGTTAGGTCTTTGCACAAGAGCATCTACATGATAGGGCGAAAAAGAACGCAGTGAGACCTCCCAATCTTTATTCCAGCATAACACTAAACCACCGCTCTTGCCTTCAGCCTCCACACATAAACCATGCATGTTTAATTGACATCAAACGGCTTCAAGTCTGTTTTTGTTGCACTTTGTCTCAATTAAAAAAGACATGCCAATACTGTGGTCTCGGACCTATTCCCCGACAGTTCCAACTTAAGAGATTCATGATGATTGGTGTGGCTGCATAGCAGCCGCCGCCGGGCATCCCGAAGTGTCCATGCTATCAACACGCTCAACCAAAGGCTTCTTCGCGGGTGGTAGAGGAGAGTCCGAGTTATAGACCTTCTTGCGCTTTTTAGAGAGAGACATCATGTTAGGGGGGCTAGATCAGGTGTAAGGGCAGTAATACGGTTATATGTGCGGGCGAGAGACTTCAGTTTGGGACGTCGAACGGTCTTAGGTTTAGGGGATAATGGTTCTTTCTTAGGTCAAGCATGTTAGAGTTCGTAGGCGTGTGTGTGTGGGTGGGAGAGGTTGCTGGGAGATTATGATTAAGAAATGTGAAGGGATGGTGGCTTTGGTTGGGTGGTTTAGTTTGTTGATATTGGGCTCGTTGCAAGGTGGGCACATTGTTCTTGGATGGGTCACTGAGAGTGGTGGTGGGCTTGGGAAGGGTATTATTAGTGGGTGGCTCAAGAAGGATGGGATTGAAGAAACGTTTGGGATCTGACCTCTTCTCTGTAGTATTACATGTTCGAGAGTCACTATTGGCCATGTCTTCAAGTAACTGCTTTCCAATATTAGAATCTGCCTTCATATCCTTAGTAAATGAAGGGATAGACGATTGATGTGCAAGTTGTGTCCCGCAAATCACGTGAGTCAACCCCAATCAAGGATGATTTCAATTTTTGATCGTCAATTAGGGATGGTTTCAGTTTCTGGTTAGCAATCAAAGATGATTCCTCTCCCTGATTTGCGCACCTCAATTTATGGCTGAAGAGCTGGGCCGTAACCGAAACCGCTTGATTCTGGCTACCTTCCATCTTGGAATCTTGATTCTGTGGAGAGGACTGACGTTTGTCTGATCGACGACTCACCGGACCTAGTATATGTTGCGTCGTCGGCGCCGTTCGTGAAGCACGGCGAGAAGGTTTGTAGGGAAAATCCATGCCAGGATCCACGAACGTATCTTCGTACTGAGCGGCGCATGTTGTGGAAGTATGATCAAGTAGGCCGCAGAAGTAGCAGAAGTTCGGTAGACGCTCGTATTTCAGAGAAATTATAATATCGGTCGAATCGCTTCCATGTAGCACTAAGGCTCGAAGAAGAGGTTTTCGTACATCAACTAGGGCCTTGATACGAACAAACGAATTCCAATTTGGGTTCTCCATATAATCGAAGTCGAGGAACTTTCCAACCTATTACCAATTCGTTCCATGATTTGCTTCGCACGAAACACAGCTGGGATATTATGAAGTTGGATTGAGAATGGCACCAGTTTAGGTCGGTCTTCAATGGATCATCCCCCTCTTCAATGGCTTGTAGCACTATCGTCTGTTTCTCAAAAGCCCAAGGGGAATAGTTTAAGACGCGCATTCGATCGATGTGATGATAAAATGTGACGATGAATCGATCATTCACGAGGTGCATCTGCATTCCTTTTCCGGGGTTGAACGCATTAATCAAAGTCGTCTTAAGTGCTTCAAAGTTGAAAGATTTCCAAACGAGAATGCGGCCGACGACCCTATAGTGTTTGGAGCCCGACAAATTCGTCGTCTTGCAATCAGAAATAGAAATCCCTTCGAATTCCTGTCCGGTTAGATTCAGTGCATCGAGATTCATATCAGCGGCTCAAAGAGATATCACACACGCGGTTGTTTAGCAATGAATGATTCGACAACAACTACGTCCATACACTGCCAAGAAAATTAAAGAGAAAGAGCAAAGGATAATAACGTTAAAAAAGATAGGTAGATCAGTAAACACAAATTTTAAGCAATAAAGGAACAGTTGAAGGAATAAAGGGCCCAAAGAGAGTTGGTATGTCTCTGTCCAAATATGAATCAGACGACGAACAGGCGCTGGATTTTGAGTGTTGCACACAGACCGCCTCGAATGTCCATTCGTTGACTGGTGAGGTAAACTGTATATCTACGGTTCGAAGACTCCTATTGAAGGAGGAGGATGGCTCTCATTGGAGAGAAAAGAACTCCCATGAAGAGAGAATGTTACTCGAACCATTCTTTCATTTCTCAATAATGGTATGTCATTATCTTCCTTGCATGAGTCTAACGTAATTCTTATTCCGAAGTGTCGTAATCCTGAAATTTTAACTCACTTTAGGCCTATTAGCTTATGCAATGTAACATATCGAGTTGCGTCAAAATGCATAACTAATAGGCTAAAACCCTTTATGGATTCGGTTATTTCGCCTACCCAATCTGCCATTATTCCTCAACGCCTCACAACCGATAACGTTCTTATGGCCTTTGAAATCAATCGCACCCTAAAAAATAGACGAACAGGTTCCAACGGCTATGCTTCTATTACGTTGGACATGAGTAAAGCATTTGACCGCGTTTAGTGGACATTTCTGCGAAGGGTTCTGAGTAAGCTAGGTTTTGATGATAAGTTTGTCCGTTTAGTTATGTTATGTCTCTCATCTGTATCATATTCCTTCAATATTAAACGTCAAAGTTTTCGGCAGATTAACACCCACTAGAGGCCTTCGACAGGGAATCCTTTCTCCCCGTACCTTTTTCTCTTTTGTGCAGAAGCGTTTGTAGGCCTGTTTCAGGAGGCGGAGCTATCTAGAAAGATCGAGGGATTACAGTTCGAAGAGAGGCACCATCTGTTTCGCATCTTCTTTTTGCTGACGACACCATTATCTTCTGTAAAGCCTCAACAAACACGGAACAACAAATAAAAAATATATTGGTCGTGTACGAGAGAGCCTCAGGACAACAAATCAATCTCAACAAAACTTCGGTGGTGTTCTCGCGCAACGTGGCAGCGCAACTACGGGACCTCTTTTGCAGCAACCTTGGAGTTCGAGAAATGACGAGCCGTGAAATGTACCTTGGACTACCTTCCATGATGGGACGAAACAAAAGGGAGCTGTTCGATTATATCAAAGATCGTGTTTGGCGGAAAGTGAGTGGTTGGACGGAGAAGCTCTTATCGCAGGCAGGACGAGAAGTATTAATCAAATCTGTCATCCAAGCAATTCCCACCTATTCTATGAGCTGCTTCCTACTTCCAGCCTCCATCATACATGATGTCGAGCGAATGATCGCGCGGTTTTGGTGGTGGAGTTCGAAAGGACGAGGTGTTCATTGGATTGCTTGGAATCAGCTATGCTGATCTAAGAAGGGCGGAGGCATGGGCTTTCGAGACCTACACTCCTTCAACCTCGGGATGTTGGCCAAGCAAGCGTGGCAATTTATTCAACGCCCAGACGCTTTAGTAAGTCGCACTTTTAAAGCACGTTACTTCCCTGACATCGATTTTTTGACAGCGAGTCTAGGCTAGCAACCCTCTTGGACCTGGCGTAGCATCTTGCGAGCTCGTGAATAAACATTTGGTCCGACCCTTGGCTCCCACGAGCATCGCACTTCAGAACCGTATCAACACCACCACCGCATGCGACCTCCTTAACAGTTTCAGATCTTCGACAACAGGCATTCGGCCAATGGGACGCATAGATGGTCCGATCTACCTTTCTTCCGATTGATGCCGAGTGTATACTCTCCATCCCACTAGGTATACAGGTGCAACCTGACCGGCTTGTGTGGCACTATACAAAAGACGGGAACTTTTCTGTTAGAAGTGTATAATACATAGAAAAAGAGAAGACCCGCCATGTAGCCTCGACGTCGTCTCCTGTATCTTGGGACATGGTATGGAAATCTAGGTGCATTCCAGGAATTCGTCTATTCACTTGGCGATTATGCAACAATGCTCTTCCGACTGCCGATAACTTGTGCAAAAGAAGATGTCTGAACCACTCAAGTTGTGGCCGATGTGGAGGCGCACCTGAGAGTATGGAACATGTTTTTATTACGTGTCCAATCGTGAAATGTTTTTGGAAAAAGACTAAATTCCCGTATGACATGATTCGCCGGGGGGCTGATAAGGTTGAAAATTGGATTCGAGGCTTGCATGCGATGCTTCACTACGAAGACTTCGACCTACTTATTGGTTATTGTTGGATGATCTGGCGAATGCGAAATAAATGGGTTGCGGAAGGGACATGTATATTTGATGATCATGCCATTGCTGAGGTGAACGCCATATTTGAATCTCCGTCCATAGCTAATGAGAGGAGCCAAGATAGCCCTTCACCACAATCTTCTGTCGGGATTAGGCCTGAAGCGGGCTTCATTAAGCTTAACACAGATGGGGCTGTTCACAAGTCACGTGGAACGTCATCTGTTGGGGTTATAGCAAGAGACATGGCTGGGGCATGCATTGTTTGGTACACGAAAATGCTTCCCGGTTCTTATTTGCCAGAAGCCATTGAAGCTGTTGCCGTACGAGAAGCTCTGTTACTTGCACGACATAAGGTATGGTCACACGTTGAGGTTAAGAGCGATTGTCTCACTGTCATTTTAAAGCTGCGACGAGAATCAACGGACTCAGTAATTGGGAGCATTCTCTTTGATTGCAAAGCTGGGACTCATTCCCGTATGACTTGATTCCTAGACGAGCGAATGCCGTTGCGCACTATCTAGCCAAACATCTTGGGTTCAACAGGGAAGGACTTTCCCGCCTACAGAAGAAATGGCTAACTTGTTAATTGGCGATATTCAATGAGAAATAATATTACTGATTAAAAAAAAAAGAACAATCGTGATTACAATTACAACCTCTATAAATTAATACTTTATAAATTAATAGTTTCTCTAAAGTAATCAAATCTTCCGGGCGACCTGGGCCTTTGTAAAAAACCATCAAATTTGATAAGGTAATAATATAATAATTTTTCGGAAAATGCCTTTCTAAATATTAGGTCCCATTAAAACTCTAAATTAGTAATTCATAAGAATTACAATTACAAATTATGGTAATTTGCTAAAATAAGAATCTCTTCGTACTAGATTTTCTCTAGCTGCAACAAAAAACAGTGAAGGGTTGTTATTGCCATTTTGCGTCGCTTAATATCCCACCCTTCTGAAAGTTGGTTGACCAATACTCCAATGATATCCTGACTAATTTTCAAACGATATTTTTCATTAGTTCGCACTTGTAAATCGTTTGGAGTACATGAATAAAATTAATGAAATATATTTGAATTCATTTATCGTCAATACATCCTAAATTAGCTGAATTTGAAGAGTCTCGCTTTTAATTAATAAAATATTAGTTTATCGATATATTAATATCTCTCTAAATTAATAAATTTCATGGTCTCAATATTATTAATTTATAGAGGTTTTACTGTAGTAGTCTTCCTGCAACTCTATTCTTGGGCTGATATATATAGTTAGCGGTATTTTATATTTTCATTTATTTATAATTTATAGAGTTTAATGAAGCCGATAAGGCTTGACTCTACTGGTCAAAGCTGAGGCGCTTAGGGTCATTTTGGGAGAGGTCCTGAGTTCGAATCCCATCCATGTGACATTTCCTTAGGCCTGTACACACGGGTCCAGACATGTGCGATTGACCTGATTGACCTGTTAAGCAGATAGTGGGTCGCTCCCGGGGTTTCACCATCGGCTTTCCCCGGTTACCAAAAAAAATATACCGTTTAATGAAATATTATTTTAAAACATATTAAAAGAAAAATGTTTTGTGGCATAAATTATAATAAATAAAAAGACAATGGAGTGAAATGATAATAATTTAAACTGATAATTAAAATTACATAGTGGATAAAACTATATTTAAATGATAGTTATAATATATTCTGACGTAATAATGGTGCAAAAGAGGATGGTTGAGCCCAATATTAGTTCAAAAAGGCTTATTTTGATGAAAGTCCAACCCAGCGATCAACAGCCCATTTTTGTGCACTGAAGAGAATCTATAAATAATACATGAGTGTAAGAGAAACCCTAAAAACAACGCCCAGCTATGATACAAAACGCACGTGGCACCTTCTTCGCTAGGGTTTTCAGACAAGTTCATCTGCTTTGCACGTTTACTTTGAGGTGGCGGCAGGTGAATCTTTTCTGGTTGAGTTAGGGTTTCGTGCTTTGCTTGCTAACGTTTATCAAGGTTTGGTTTTCCAGACATGTCCTTTTTATGCTTTTGTATTAATTTTGTTGTCTATATGCTGAGTTGGAATCGTTTATTTCCTAGTCCAACTAATTTTTTATACGTGTTTTGTTATATGTGATTTCTTTTGCCCCCATCACTTCGCTTTATAGAAAACCTTTTGGTGAAGAATAGTTTGCATCAGATGGTGTAGGGAGAAAACCACATAAAGGATACGTGCCTGCCATGAATTTGTCTTCGATGCATACAAATCATTTCCTTTTTTTTTTTTTTTTTTATAAGGCAGAAAGGGAGTTAATGGGACTTAAATTGTGTAATGAATATTCATCAAGGCTGTGATTAATTTGCACACGGGTTTTACTTAAGACAAAGGAATGTTTGATTATCGATTTAGAAATGGCTGTACCAAATATATTGATGGGAAAAAGATGTAGGAAGCGAAAAGCATGGGCTACGGAAATCGAGTTGTATCCTTAACGGTCGTAAATTCAGAGATGCCATGACATGTCGTTCAACATCTCAAGGTACAAATTGGTACGTTATACACCTTTGTGTGCTTTTAAAGAAAGTCAATTACCAGTTTATTGGGAATAGTATTGAAGGACACGTGTCTGTGATCCCAGGTCCCTTCGATGCGCCATTCAAGTAATTGGTCGTTTATTGCGAAGAAGTGTTTGGCAACTTTTTAGTATTACTTATGGAAATGTTATGACTGTTGGATGTTATTTCTCGTTATTTTGTCAGGACAAGTGGAGAGATATATGCGCCATGGAACGGACTTGGAAATGGCCGATGATATACAAAACAATTGAATGAAGAAAATAATTGCACTCCTAAAAGTCATGGCAACCATGGTTAATGGTGGAAGGTGAACTTATCGATAGGTGTGTATACCAGATATTGTAACATGTTTTTTTGATGAACTTGTTCGAATATGTGACACGCCTGGCATGGCTTCCAACAAGGATCCTCTCTCTATTTCAAGTGCTCGACCTCAACGTGTTATGGGAGCTTTAAAAGCTAGGTATACTGAAGTGTCGGGAATACTTAAGGAGAATAACAACCTTGGTTACATAATGAGGATATATGTGATTAAACTCAGATTTTCATCCACTGTCGTCTGCAAAAGCAAGCCTTCAAGGCTCGCAAGATGTATCTAGCTGATGCTGCTGTGATGATAAACGTGAAAGCTAGTGGTAGTAATTGAGTGCTGGTTCGTTCGTTAGACAAGTGCATACCTCTCGTCACTGATAAACCTACGGTTATTATCGGCGCTGATGTAAGGCACCAAAAACATTCAGGTGAAGACTCTAGCCCATCAATTGCAGCAGTGAACCTCTCTGCTTTGACCTTATGTTACAAAATATGTTGGCTTGGGTTCCGCTCAAGCCCATAGGCAGGGCATCATTCAAGATTTATGCCTATGTGCTTGAGCACAAGTTATCATATTTTGCAACATAAAGTCAAACCCAAGAGGCATTCATTGCTGCAATCGATGAGTTAGAGTCTTCACCTGAATTTTGGTGCATTACAAAAGCAACCAATATAATAGTAGGATTATCGGTAACGAGAGGTATGCGCCTTTCAACGATCAACCAGCATCGAATTACTCCCACCAACTTTCACGGTTATCTTCAGGGCTACATTAGCAAAATACATCTTGTTGGCCTTAAAGGCGTGCTTTTGCTGGGAGAAAATTCCGATTTCAGTCTCACATATCCTTTTTTTGCTAGCACAAAATTTCATGGTCCTAAATAAATGCTTAACAAGGTTCTACTTACATCCAACGGAGACAAGTGCTATTTGCTTCAAAAATATCTGAAATGGCTTAACCAAAGCTTAGATGGACTGCAGAAGAAGAAGCTGCACTTAAAACGGGAATAGAAGAGCATGGGCTCGGGAAATGGATTGTATGGTAATGACAATTCCGTCTTGAAATGCCGTTCTCATGTAGATCTCAAGGTACAATTTGGTTATCTTATATTATCTTTCATCAATTCAGTGATGTCTTGAAAATCTCCAAGTTACCGCCTTCCTTCGATGCTCCATTTAAATTGTCTGTCATTTATCGTAACGAAGTATATTCAAATTTTTGGTTCTAGTGGAAAAAAATCTTTTTGGTCTTGGATTACTATGTGGAGTATCTGTGAATGTGGCCAAGAAGCCAAGAACCCTAACCGTGATCGTGCAGGTAATATTACGAGAAAAGGCACGAGCCATATGTTGCATGAATTAATCGTTTTGATTAGCGTTTCTATCTATTATATTTGTAATCGGCTTTCGTCATATATCCTATGCCGGCTTTTCTACGAGCCAAAGCAGTGCTCATCCTCTCGTTAATTATTCGAGTCAGAGCAACGAAAGCAACGGCGAACTTCCAGTGAACGTCGTGGCAGCCCTCGAGCAAAGCTCTGCAGTGAAGAGCTTAGACTTTCACTCGGCAAGAGAAATTCTTCTCCTCATTATAATTAGCATGAACGCCCCAAATGCCGATGGAACATTTTTGCCTGACCCTTCAACATATGTATATCGATTGTGCTTCTCATTGTTCAATGGGGACTTATGCTGGCGACATCTCTACGTGGGACATCGCCAATGTAAGAAGGCTCGGATTGGGAGCTTCCAAGCCTGGGATTTCTCGAGGTGCCCGGCGATACTGAAGATTGATTTCTTACATTGTAGTCTTTTTAACTTCTGAGTTTAAATCGATACAAGAAAAATTGTCACCCACACGGTATCAAGGCCAAGCGTATCAACGATTGCAACGTATCGGTTAACTGTGTCAAGTGGAGCCCCGACGGAGCCGTTTTCGGTGCGTAATAGTGTAATACTAACGGTTGCTCGTCGAAGTTTTTTTCGATTGGAATGTCATGATGACGTTATTACGAACTCAAACTTTCTGTAGGAGTGGCATACTCAAGTACATCATGCAAGTCTTCTCTCACAACGGCAGCGAGTTCAAGGCCAAACCCCAGACGCATTTCTTGAACGCGTTGCAGTCGTGAGCGAGACTTGGACGATGGGCTTCAAGTATGCCACTCCTACAGAAAATTCAAGTTTTAGTAATGACGTCATCGTTACATCCAATCGAAAAAAATAATTCCTACACGCAACAGTTAATAAAACAAAAATACGCAGTGAAAACAGCTCCGTCGGGGCTCCGCTTGACACAGTTCACCTATACGATGTAATCGTTTGCCAGATGCATCTGGCCTTGAAAAAAAATATATCGAGGGTGAGAATTTTCTTGCATCGGTTTAAATCCACAATTAAAAAGACTACAATGTAAGAAATAAATAACACTTCAGTATCTTCAAGCACCTCGAGAGATCCCAGGCTTGGAAGCTCCTAAACCCGAGCTTTCCTCCATGGGCGACGTCCTACGTAGAGACGTCACCAGCATTAGTCCCCAGCGAAACTGCACGCTCAAATACTAGCAAGTGTACTAGGTCGTGTAAGTAGTAAAACGGACGAAGTCCGAGTATCAATCCACGAAGACAGCTCGATTAATTTTAAGATTATATTTCTAATTCTAGTTTAGACTAAGAGAAATTTTTTATAGTTTTAGTGATTTGATTAAAAGAAATAAAAGACGCAAATAATAAAATAAACGCAAATTAAACAGATGAGATAGAACAGTAGACGACGACGTGATTAAGACACATGCTCGGCACGAATTATTCCTACGTCCTGATACAATCTAATCTATCTAATCAATATGAATCATAGTCAAGGTAGAACTTCCTAACATACGTGCTACTCGTTTGTCCCGCAATAGCAACCCTACGTAAATAGAGAACCAATCAACTATACGTCTATATGACTGTAGTTCCTATACGTGCATTCGATCTTTATGAAATTCCCCGAGTTTAGACGCTTTCGGCGGCTAAACTATCGAAAACCACACATACGAAACTGAATTCCATCTCTAGTCAGTTTTACGTAGTGGTATTCAATGTTCTGTTCTAATCGGTCTAATCACTTAGTCCGTCTCATAAACCAATCAATGATCATACGAATGGAGGCCAATCACACGTACGCATATGAAGCACAAACAAAGAATACGCAACTCAAATCACATGATTAAATAAAATAATAATTGCATTAATACGTAGTCATAATTCGGCCTCACACGTCGTTAATCACAAAAGAAATTAAGCTAGCACATTATACGAAAACGACAACGAATCGAAAGAAAACATTGTCGAAAACGAAATATTAAAAGGTAAGACATTCGCCCTTTTTCGATGCTCGACTTGTCTCGCTCTCGGCCGCTGTTCGCCTCATTCTTTCAGCCGTTGATCTGCTTTCTATTCGCTGCCAGGCGTCCAAGCTTCTTTATTTCAGTTCTTCGCTTGATTTTATTTTCTGTCGTCAGCCTCGTATTCTTTTCTCAGCCGCCGAGCCCTCTCTCTCGGCATCTTTTTTCCCCCATCTTCAGCCGTAGCTTCTCCCTTTAAATAGAAAATAAATCACTAATAATCACCGACTTAATGCTTAGTGGGCTGATTTTCTCTTTGATTGCTTGGCCCGATTGAAAAGATCTCAAAATCCTATTTTATTTCTATCTTTAGGTGTCACGTAGATGCTCAGCCAAGAAAAATCATTGAGCTTGCTGTCAACTTGATCAAATAGAATAATCGTATATATATGAGCTGCTTGCTTGCATTGCCGTGGGATGCCCTTATGCGTCTTTATTTCTTCGGCTTCTTTCTATTCCCTGATATTCTCGTTCTAGCTCTATTTTAACTCGGCATCTATCAATCACGAATTATACACGAGACATAAAATAACAAAGACAATTCGGATAAATAATGATTGAAATATGTATGAAAATGAGGTAAAATCCTAACTTATCAACAACCCCCAAACTAGCTTCGATCGTCCTCGATCATAAAGCGGAATAAAACTAAATCAAGTTAGGATTATAGAACATCGGTCAATGAAATTCTCCTGTTACATCTCAGAAAATGTAAAAGCATATAGTCAAGATAATCATCAATTAATGAACGATCTAGCCAAAACACGAGGCATGAGGTAATAGGTTGCAATCTTATCATAGCATGAAAGACATTTCTAGAATTATACCACGCATCAATCCACAACTCTCACAAGGATCGCTCAAGTAGCTCGGGATGTTTTCAAGGAGATGTGTCTAAAAACGCTCAATTCACGACATAAAAGAATTTACTCTATGCTTGCAAATATATCATATCATAGTCACATAGTAGAAGTCATGCACGAATCAAAGGGTCTTTCATCAGGGGTTGTAATGAGACTCAGTTTTTAAAGGTGCGTCATATGGGAAAGTGAGCTAAAAGTATCAAACGTGTCAGTTATCGAATCGCTCTTCTAACCACTTATTCGCTCTTCTAACGCTGTGCCTATTTGTCAATCAACTCATCCTTTTTCCTTTTCTAGCTCTTCTCGCTCGTCTTTTTTTCGCTCCTTTTTTTCTTTTTTTTTTCACTTCTTCTTTTTTTTTTCTTTTTTTTCGAACCAGCCTCTCCTATCTCTTTTCTTTTTACGTCTTATTAAAGGAAGAGGTTTCTAGTCCGCTGCAATATTAAGACGAGAGATCTATATCATAAGACGAGTTCATAATATGCATCGACGATTAGCTCCTTCAAAACCAACAAGCCACTATTCCCGATATCGATAAATTAACACGTTGATATGGGTCGTATAGGCTAAATTGAGGCAATCAGGCTAAATATATGGGCTCCAAATCAACAAATCAGTCAAATAAGGCTCAAAGGGGCTCACTAAGTTGTAAATACGTAAGGTAGGAAAATATTTAGGCCAATGACACAATCCTAGTGCCCTTCTCATTTTCACACATAAAAATATCCACATAGTAACCATTGACATGCATGACAAAGCAAATTCGAAAATACTCAGTCCATGCGTGTCACACAAGAATAAACACCGAGCATAATGAGTTGCTCTGAATTTTTCGGTGCTCGACTTGTCTCGCTCTTAGCCGCCGTTCGCCTCTTTTTTTCAGCCGTTGATCTGCTTTCTATTCGCTGTCAGGCGTCCAAGCTTCTTTATTTCAGTTCTTCATTTGATTTTGTCAGCCTCGTATTCTTTTCTCAGCCGCCGGGAGCCCTCTCTCTCATCGTCTTTTTTCCCCCATCTTCAGCCGTAGCTTCTCCCTTTAAACAAGAGAAATAAATCCCTAATAATCACCGACTTAATGCTTAGTGGGCTGATATTTCTCTCTGATTGCTTGGCCCGATTGAAAAGATCTCAAAATCCTATTTTATTTCTATCTTTAGGTGCCACGCAGATGCTCAGCCAAGAAAAATCATTGAGCTTGCTGTCAACTTGATCAAATAGAATAATCGTATATATCTGAGCTGCTTGCTTGCATTGCCGTGGGATGCCCTTATGCGCGTCTTGATTTCTTTGGCTTCTTTCTATTCCCTGATATTCTCGTTCTAGCTTTTTTAACTCGACATCTATCAATCACGAATTATACACGAAACATTAAATAATGAAGATGATTCGGATAAATAATGATTGAAATATACGCTTTTACGGGGTATGAAAATGACGTAAAATCCTAACTTATCAGAAACGAAAAAATCACAATCGATATACATATGTTGAAGGGTTAGACAAAAATGTTTCACCGCCATTTCGAAGGACAAGTTCGTGCTATTTATACTGAGGAGAAGAACTTCTCTTGCCGGGTGAAAGTCCAAGCTCTTCACTGCAGAGCTTTGCTGGAGGGCGGCCACGCCGCCCACTGACCCGAATAAGTAACGAGCAGATGAGCGCTGCCTTGGCTTGTAGATACCGCAGGCGGGAGGCTATGCTACGAAAAGCCGAACATCAAATTCGGAATATAATAGATAAAAGAACGCTAATCGAAGGGAAGAATTAATACAACATATGGCCCAAGCCTTCTATCGTAATATTACCAGCACTGTCGCAGTTAGGGTTCTTGGTTCCTCGGGCACATTCCCAGATACTGCACATAGTAATCCATACATAACATCATTCGGAATTATGCCATAACGCCAAAAGCATCAGATTTTACCATCGCAATGTCACCAACACTTTCCGAAGTAACACTAGTGACGGCATATTTTGTGCATCGTTCGCAGTGGCTTTGCACATTCAGCATTCACGCTTGATCTTAATCCTCGATCTAGTCTGCTTTCCATGCGCAATTATTTCTACACTTGTCATGTAAAATTAAGAGAAATAACAGCCAATTGTAATAACATATACGAATCTAAACTAAAAAGTTGAATTACACTTGTTTGCGATAAAGACAGATAATTTAAATGGACAATCATATGGAGGAGGGAACTTTGGAGATTATCAAGACATCACTGAATTGACGAAACATAATATAAGGTAACCAAGCCGTACCTTGAGATCTACATTAGACCGACATTTCATGACAACAAGGAATCGGCGATCTTTAAGTATACAATTCTATTTCCTGAGCCCATGCTTTTCGGTTCACGTTTTAAGTTCTGCTTCTTCAGCAGTCCATCTAAAATTGGTATGTTTCAGACATCTTGAAGTATATAACACTTCTCTCCCTTGGCTGTAAGTAAAACCTGAGGAAATATAGTGGTAAGCATCTATTTAGGACCATCCACTCTTGATGAACACGCACTTCTAGTTTTATAACCACCCACCAACCTTTCTGTCCTAAAATAACAAAGCAAACAATAAAAAATGATTTCAAATGCATCAGATACTAAATTTTTGATGGTATAAACCCATTTATTTGTTTCTCCCTATACCTTCTACCAATCTTCAGCAAGATGTTTGGAGAAATTAAAGTTTTGGGACCGAGGGAAATGCACAAATGACAAATCATTTGGATCGTATCATAAACAAGTAAACAATAGGACTAGAGAAGAACCAAACCGTAGATACCTAAGCATGTAAACACAAACCCCTCTCAACCTCAAAAGATTCACCAGCACACCTATAAAGTAAACGTACAAAAACATGAACTTGCCTGAAATCCCTGGAACTTGCCACCAACGTGTTTCTTTTTTTCGTCTGAGGTGGGGGTTCTTCTCGTGAGCATCTTTTACACCGTAGTGAGTATAATTTCATTTTAAGCACCATTTTTAGAAGTTAGGTCTCTGCTACGTGGGCTGGGCTTCATGATATATATGAGGGTAACCTATTGTTATTACAAGCCAGCATATAATACACTTAATATATCAATAAGTACCGAACGAATTCAATTTGAATTTGTTGTTACCGTACTCGAATGTGTTGGGAAATGCTACCTCTCGAACGAGGATTCAATGTAGATTATCTTTATGCAAGTCTTTAAGATCGAATTGAGCTATTTGGAGCTCAATCGAATCAAAGCAATGCACCCAAATTCACTCACAGAAAAAACAGATTTACGTGGTTTGGCCTACGTCCACGGATCAACCGAGCTCCCTTTCGTACTAATCACAACACGTAGATTGTACACCGCCATGCCCTCTATACAAAACTACAGACGCTCAAAGATCCTAAGTCGAACTAGGAATTCTGATATTTATACACTGAAGACACCTTTAAAGCATGTTTCGCGATTAATCCTAGCCGCTCGTTCTTTCGGATTCAACGCCCCATATAGTGCCACGTCACCAACGCGTTGTGCGTGAACAAGCAAGAACCGCTTGACGTTCTTTAAGTGAATTCCCGCCTTCTCTGTGAGCCGTTCGATCTTGATCCATCGGCTGAGATTAATCATCCGCTTCATCTGGTTTCTTCTAATCGCAGCCGTTGATCAGCTTCGCGCGTCATCTGACGATCCATATTTAAACGCCAACTTTTAATTTCGTCCATCAGATCTCGCGGGCACCATGATCGGACGGCACCTGCCATCGCGACCTTCTTCAGCAGATTTTCATCTTCTTCAGCTCAGCTTCGCTCGGCCACTTTCTCCGGCCATTCCCGGCAGCTCCGGCGAGTTGCTGGCTCACTATTCCCGACACAATGCTTTAGCTCGAGTAGAGGCTTATTGCATTGCCCTACATTTGAGGACCATATTTTTTTTATTTACAACAGTTGCAAACCGTCTATTGCATAAAGAACAACAATAACACTTCGATTGGATCCGAGAGAAATGGCGGGAGCTCTTCAAAGGCTGGCTTCAATTCAAGCAAGGCATCTCGGGATGTTGCTGCCCAATATGAAAGTTGAAAAGGTGGTTGATCTATCGGAACAATCACAAGAACGTTTCAAGAATCTGATGGAACCTTAACCTTTTTTTAACTTCTCATAAATTAAGGCTACAATTTCGCAGCCACTATTCGAGGTTTGGTGTTGCTGAGTAACTGTGCTAATGTTATTATTTATACACGTTCGAAATGCACGTTTAGGACAATGTTTTGGATTTTCAACCCTGATTTTGTTATGGAGTTACAAGACGTCAGTCTTTGAGCACAGTAACGATCAACATTTCATCCAGCATGGTTATACAACAAACATGGAGCTGACACGAAGCCACCTTTATCAAAGAGAATCTTCAAGCCAACGCTTAAAACATCATACGTATACAGAAACGACAAGAGAAGTGTGCATGCTCATTTCATAATTCAAATAATTTAATCGAGAGAATCAATGCATATAACTTAAGGGTTTCTTGATAAGGCTTATAATGACCGATAGAAGTCGATAACTACTTTTATCAGGCGCCATGTTCGTTACGTTGCTTCGAAGTCAACATTGGTTTCAGTGTTAGGTTTAACCTGCGCCTTTCGTTGGAAAACTTGCGCCTCAAATACTATATCCTTGCTGGTGTGAAGAGCAAAGACAAGAACAAAAGTTAATCATCATTTGCCGACCATTCTGATATCGCTCAGATGAATAATTATAAAGTTGCAGCTAGCACAACAATTTCAATTGCTGAACCAAAATGGCTTTCGTAACTGCTTTATTGAAGTTCATTTTTAAAAGGAACGAGAAGCAGTTTCTGAGTGAGAGAGTGGTGAGATCTCATCCATCGAGCAGTTTATTCTCTTAAATATTGATCGTAGAAGAAACAAGGCAAAAAATGTTTTAACATATATATGTTGGCTAATCTCAAATCCAAGAATGACACAAAGAAACAACATGAGACAAACATCCAACAAAAGTAAGGGGACAAGGAACAAGAAAATTCAAAGCTGAAAAGGAAGAAAAATAAAAGAAAGAAGAAATGTCAAAAAGAGAAAAATCGTGAATGGGATAGCATGCCATAGGAAGAAAAATGATGATGTTTTTGTTGGCTTTTATATTTGTAGTTGTCAGGACCCGCTGTCCCAACTACCTAACTCTAACGTATCCTACGTGTCTAAAGTTGCTTTAACTTAAAAGAGATGCGGAAATGCGTATGAAATTTTTCCATTTATGTAATGGAAGTAGTCTCTATACATGACAAAAGAATAACATGAATTCCTAGCTTCATGTGAATTCTAATTACACGAGATGTGTATACATGCACAGCAAAAAAAAATCTCTATGCGCCCGGCCTTGCAGGTCGTCATCTATGCACACACTCCCATCCCAAAAGCCGCTGGAAGCGTCAAAAGATTTGCCTTGCCATCTACGCGGTCACGTACCGTGGTCGCCCGCACCTACAACACATAACGTAAGTGGTGAGCGATATGCTCAGTAAGTAGAAATCATGCATGGCGTGCACGTGATAACACCCCGCAAAGGCAATCCACGCCGATACATCTTACGTCCTATAAATCAATCTTAATCTCGTATCTTTTATCTTAGGGCCCTTGGCAGACTTTTACCCAGGCGTACACCGTAAAGAGCTCTATCCAACCACGGGCATCAGCCCAAAGTATGAGGGCATCAACCCAACCATACTAAAGCATGAAGGCATCAATCCAACCACGCTAATCAGGGATATAAGGGCATCAACCCAACCATGAGGGCATCAGGCCAACCATGGTAATCCCCCGACGCATCAACGTCGGTCATATACTGGCGACGCATTAACGTCGCCGACGGCGCATCAACGCCGTCCCGGTGCCCCAGAAGCCGCCACTTAACTTAACTAATAATATCCTCGCCCCACCTCGGCATTTAATTTTCGCTATTTGCGACATAATCATGCACGCTTATCATTTCATTACCCCCAAATGTGTCGTGCATGCTCGTGCATATGCATAATGCATTAACGCCATAACGCTTACCGAAAGCATGCGACCATATCATACAGGTTCACGTAAACACGTAAGCACCTTATCACGTAATCACATGAATTAAGCACATACACATATGCTATGTGTTGTAGTTGGATTTCCACTTAACTGGCGTCCGTAGGTTAGTCGCTACCTGACCCGGGTATTCCCCTAACTCCTGACCTTTAAGCATAAATATTAAGGTCAGTACGCTAGTTAACAAGTTCATTACTTAAAGACTTGATATTTTTATGCTACAACAATGTTAATTAAATTCGTGGTGTCTAGCTGAATTTTGACTAAGTATGGTTCGCGGGTTGCTATTTGGACAACTATCGGGTCCGCCAATTTAAGTTCGCCAATTAGGCATCTAATGATTTGCAAATCACATCCTAAAGAGTTAGGGGGTTCGCCAAATTCGTTGGGTGGTTTGGATTCGCGAATCATATGAATTTGCAAAAGGTTCGATTTGCCAAATGATCGTCGTATGAGGTTTTGCAATCCTCCTTGAACTATGGTTCGCCAATTGGTGTTTCGCAAAATGTCATGACCCGTAAAACTCATGGATTGCAATTCTCTTCCTCGCCAAGTTCGTGCATTAGAGTTCGCAAAACCTTGGACTCGCAGAACGTTAACTTAGCTCATGAGTCGCCAAACATGCTCGGTTCGCGATCCTTGAGGAGTTCACTAACTAGTGTATCGCCAAATGTTGCCCTCAATTCGCAAATATGAGATTCGCAGCTTGTGAAGACTTCGCAAAACTGCACCAGCCGAGTTCGTGAAATTCCTAGCTCTTAGAGTTCGCAAATTTCGGGGTTCGCAAAAAAATGTTACCCGCCATCCTTGCTTGGATTCACGAGTTTCCGTTCGCCAAAGCTGGTTCGTAGGATGGCTTGAGTTCGCAAATCTTCATCCGCAAAAGCATGAGTTCGACATCGTCCCTGTTTCGCAAAATTAACTCAGCCCGTGAAGTGGTGAGTTCGCAGTACTTCTAGCGGCTTAGGGTTCGTAAAACGGATTAGTAAACTGGTTCGGCCCGTAAAATCCCGCGTTCGCATAACTCAGTTCGTCAATTCTGGGCGGTTTGCGAAATGGCTCTCATGTTCTGCGAAGTGTAGGCTGGCGCGTTACTGTACTTCGCGAGTCTTGGGTTCGCAGAAGCTTGGCAAGTTCGCAAATTAGGGGTGGCCCGCGAAATCGAGTTTGCAAACTTTGATTCTCCAAATGTGATTCGCCCCATATGAGTTCGAAATCTTCTCAGCCCGCAATCCTTCATGGATCCGCAAAATAAGGCCGTCTCTTGCTGAGTGCTTTGCGAAGTGGACCCGTGAAGTTTCAATTCGCCGAACAAAGTCGGTGATCCCTCGTTTGCGAATCAGTTCCCACAAACATCTTTTAGTTCGCGATAACAACTTTGAAGATCAAAAAGTCGGTTGCTCCAAGAATATTTGAAGATCGATTTTAAGCTCCAGATCCCTAAATTTCTAGTTAAATTCCAATATGCACCTAACCTTATTTTTCGTGCTTAAATTCCCTAAAACATGTTATTATAGGACTAAAAACGCAAGGATTAAGTTTAGGGCATCCCTCAGTTCTTAAATTTGTGCCTTAGGCTCAAAACCTTATCGAAACCCCGTCATTTAAAGTCGCACAGCTCTAATCTTTAAGAAAACGTAAATGCTATCGTTTAAAGAACATACCTAGTCCCAATTGTTAGCTTGGTATCTCGGCTTCTCCTTCTTTCTTTCTTGTCTCAACTCTCGTTGCTTTCTTACACTTTGGGGTTTGTGGACTTCAAATGGATTTTTAGACTACATTTAATTCTTTTAAGGGATGATGATGGGACTCAATTGACGAAAATATCCCTAGGTGAGTTTGGGCCCAAGGTTTTAATTTACCCAATTCTTAAATCTAGTTCAAGCTTTATTCATGGCCCAATTTCCTTTAGACTATTTTCGAAAATTTCCTAAATCAATTAAGGATTACTAGGTACAAATTAGTTGCACCAAATTTCACAAAATCACCGAGACACGAAATTTTCCCCCACTAAATTTCTCGTAGGTCACATAGGCACGAAATTAACGCACAAAAGGCACATAATTTTAATTAACATTCACGCAAATTTATTGGCCCTACTATTCACGAGGACCCGGGTGCTACAGTAGTTAGTCTTTGATATGCTATATAAACCATGCATCGATTTATTGAGCAGTAAGGAGATTAGCAAATGAAAATATAATATGTCCTCCTCTGTCATAGTGTGAGCGAAAGTTTATTTATCCTTCAAAGAAAAATATTGTATTACGAGAGAGAGAGCACCGAATGTGCGTGAGAGTGTTACCGAATGTAACAGAAAACTACGAGTAAAATATAATGTGTGTAGTCAGAAAACTACAAAATGATATCGAATCAACGCTTCCGCAAAACAACAAATGGTATCAGAGCCGAAGGTGTCAACGGAACCGATAGAGCCGAGGTGTTGCCGAGCCGACAGAGCCGATAGTGCCGATGGTGTGGACGTGGATATCAGATGTCCACATGTTAGTCCCGCAGCTCACCGAGAGTAAGGTGGAGTGTCAAAATGAAAGCTTTGCTTGAAGAGCAAGATTTATGGAAAGTCGTCGAAGACGGACATACCCGACCCGATACGACATGGTATACAAGATCGCAACAGAAGACTTGGCGAGCTCCCTTCACAAAAAATAATATCGCGCTCCTCGCCATCTACTATGCGATGGAAGGTACCGATAGTAGCAGAGAGATAGGCGATATGAGAAACGCAAAAGAAGCCTAACTGTTGGAGAAAGCGTATAAAGACGCTGATAGCACCAACCAAGTTTAGCCACAAAACCAGGGCGGATTTGACGACAATAGAGGACGAAAAGAACGTTGAGGGCGAATCCGTACGAGAGGAGGTAGCTCGTGACGTGGAGACCGAGCGTGATAAAGATCACGCTGAGCCCGTGGAAGAAGAAAAGAAAAGAGGAGCTCCAAAAGAAGAAGAGCTCGAGAAAGATAAGGCAATTGAAGAGATGCCGCCACGAAAACCACCTGAGAAAGTCGGGGAAATCGACGCTAAGACATCGGAGAATGCCGATGAGATGAAAAACACGGTTGACGATGCCATGCACACGTCGCCGGAGGAAGCTTATACCCATGAGGTGAACGTAAAAGCCATAGAGACGCACGATACAGTGTCCGAGAAAGGCGATGAGGCGGTTGAAGAGACAACCAAGCATGCTGAAAAAGCTGAGCGAGGAGAGACGCATGAGCGCTATGAGATGGACGCGCATTAAGCCATGACGGAGGCCCTGCGAAAGACTGGCGAAGAAGTCAGTAAACAAAAGACCGGAGAACCTATCAAGGCCAGTCCTACCAACAAAGACCACGCTCACGAGGAAAAGGTCCGTGAGAAAGATATGGAGGTGAAGCAGTGGATCATGGCGAGAAACAACCTTGAGGCCTACATGAACAACTTGAAAAATCGAAGTAACGAGAAGTACAAGCTCGCCGAAAAATTAGAAGCGGACGAGAAGGACAAAATCACGAAGATAAACAAAGAGACCCTCGAGGCGGTAGACGATAACCAAAATCTGAAGAAAAAAGAGAATGACGAAAATGGCAAAGAAGTCGCTGAGGAGATTGTCAATAATATCGATGTTTTCGCGAGAAACGAGGTGGAGCAATACAAAATTGTTCCCGTGAAGGTCATAAATGAGAAGAAGCCTGTTAAGGAGTACGGAAGATTCGACAGGTCAGATGCTGGCGACAAGTCGACGAGCCTGCTGATGGGCTACGTCAGAAAAAAAAAAAGAAAAAAATATTTATTATATCACCGGTGAAAAGCTGATAATCTCGGAGTTGTTAAAATTCGAGAATAATATATTATTTATGCAGGAAATATCTGAGAAGAAGAACATGTTAAAAGAAGTGAGCCGAAGAGCGGACGCATTCGAAGAAGCAAAACCGGTGGTCGACTCTCCATGTTGCATGGTGATGGAAGAGTATGACGAAATGACAAACATGGAGATAATCATGAAGGCAAATATTGACGGCAAATGGCGAGCCGCAACGTATGATACACGAAAAAGAGTTAAGGTTAAGGAGGGCTGAAAGACCGAAAGAAAAATTTCAGATTAAGGGGGGAATTTGTTGGCTAATCTCAAATCCAAGAAAGACACAAAGAAACAACACGAGACAAACATCCAACAAAAGTAAGGGGACAAGGAAAAACATCCAACAAGAAAAATTCAAAGCTGAAAAGGATAGAAAAATAAAAGAAAGAAGAAATGTCAAAAAGAAAAAAAACGTGAATGGGATAGCATGCCATAGGAAGAAAAAATGAAGATGTTTTTGTTGACTTTTGTATTTGTAGTTAGTCTTTGATATGCTATATAAAGCATGCATCGATGTATTGAGCAGTAAGGAGATTAGCAAATGAAAATATAATATGTCCTCCTCTGTCATTGTGTGAGCGAAAGTTTATTTATCCTTCAAAGAAAAATATAGTATTACGAGAGAGAGAGCACCGAATGTGCGTGAGAGTGTTACCGAATGTAACAGAAAAATACGAGGGATTTTAATATATACTGTGTGTAGTCAGAAAACTACAAAACGATATCGAATCAACGCTTCCGCAAAATAACAATATATGAGGATACGTTTAAGGCTTCGCTCAACATATCTATACACATATCACATTTAATATTATATATAAATTGGTGAATCAATATTTGCTTGGGGCCAGATTCGTGATGAGGATAGGATGCCTGGGGAACATGAATCCTATCCCATGCATGCTCATTCACTTGTCTTGGTGGTATGGCTGATCTTTCTATTTGATGTCTGGGCGCTAGACTGGCAAGTTCATGATTTGAACGTTTACTTTATAGGTGGCGTGTAAATCTTTTGAGGTTGAGTTAAGGTTTTGTGTTTTACATGCTTAGGTATTCCTAGATATGGTTCTTCTCTAGTCCTACTATATATTTGTGATTTTATTTGGCTCCATCACTTTACTTTGTCCAAAAGTTTTTGTGAACATTAGAGTGTAGCAGATGGCGTGGGGAGAAAACAAATAAATGATATACCCGCCACGATTTAGTCTCTGAGGCATGGAAATCATTCTATTTTTTATTTTAGGGTAGAAAGGCGGTAGGGGTGTCATAGAACCATGTAATGCATATTCATGATCATGAAAACTGAGTTTCATTTTCTCAGGTTTTTTAAAGCAAAGCCATGAACGTTCTATTTGCTTTCGATTCTGAAACGAGTGTACCTAAGCTGCGAGGTACTGCTGCAGAAGAAGCTGCGGGAAGCGAAAAGCATGAGTTAGGGAAACGGAGTTGTATACTTAAAGATCGTCAATTCCGGGATATCACGGAATGTCTTCTAACGTAGATCTCAAGGTACAAATTGGTTACAATATAGACCGTTGTGCGCTTGTAGAGGAAGTTCGTTAAATTTACAATTTTATTGGGATTGTCACAAAGGACACGTGTCCTTGTTCCCGCCTCATTTCGATACGCCATTTTTGTAATTTGTCTTTTTATTTCGAAGAAGTATTTGGAAGCATTTTTTTCTCTATATATATGTGTGTGGAAATTTTATTACAGTTAGGTGCTTTTTCTCGTAATTTGACTAAGAAGTGCAGTTAAGTAGAGAAATAAATGCGTCGTGGAAAGCGGATTAGGGTCGGACTAAGATCAAGAAGTGTGTTGCTGATCGCGCAAAAACTGCTTAGGACAATGATAGTGTTGAAGATTGAGGGAAAGACTCCATCAATTTAGGGAAGAAATCTGACCAAGACAAAACAACAGCTAGTTAAAGGAAAAGATATGATCAAGAATTATGTTCCAATGGTTAGAAAATATATCTCTATAATTGGTCCATTTTCATTTGTAAAAGTACGATATATGAAATACGAGCTCTCTTTTATCTCTATCTATACTATGAAAAATAACATGGTATCAGAGAAGGTTTATTAGCCCTGTTCCGAATATGTATTTCGTTAATAACCAAGTAAATCCCAACTGGGAACCCATCTCAAAAACCCAAGATATCAGAAACGAAGGCATGTACCCACCAATATCAACCAACGGCCATAACAATCCGCTGCTCAAATTCAACGGCCGAGGTCTAATTACCACAATAACAAGACAATCACCAGGTGCAGGCCGGAGGAGTCACGACGACGATAGGAACGCGTTCTCGTTCTTGAACGAGTGTCCTCCTGAGGTGAATGAAGCAAAACCTCCCACTGTCAAAAGCAAAAAATCAGAAGAAGAAAGGGAGGGAAGAAGAGTGTTTCTCATCAATAAGAGACGCCTGTTGTCTAAATCTAAATTGGAAACCTCAAGCGGACACACTCACGCGTCTGAAATTTGGGGTGTTAATCAGTCGGTTTGGTTCGTTTTTTTCAAATTTCGGTTCGGTTTTTCGGTTTTCGGTTTTACGTAGCTTAATCCGATATCCGAACCGTTTTAATTTGGTTCGGTTCGGTTTTTTATAATTCGGTTCGGGTTTTTTCGGTTTGGTTTTTCGGTTAGGAATTTAATATCAACAAAAAAATATTATGAGATGAAAATGCATAAAACAATTTATTATGGAACGTGAGATATGGCAAATAATTCAAAGGTCCAAAAAAAACATGATGGAACAAAATATAACCAAAATATAAAAACATTGATATGAAGATACTATAAATTACGTGGGACAAAAATAGTTTTTGATTGGTGAGGAAAATATTCACCTTAAAATGGAAAAGAAAATTACCAATAAAATTATATTTAATGTGTTGTTTACGTTATGGGAGAAAAACAAATGATTTTTATTATTTTTTCTATTTTTAATGTAGTATGATAATTTCAGTTCGGTCTTTTCGATTTTTCGGTTTTACGTATGCTTAATCCGATATCCGAACCATTTTAATTTGGTTCGGTTCTATTTTTTACAATTCGGTTCGGTTGTTTTCGGTTCAGGTCTTTTCGGTTCGGTTCTTTACGGTTCGGTCGGTTTTTTGGTTTTTCGATTAATTTGAACACCCCTATCTGAAATGGGAAGAAATAAAAGCAAAAAAAATCCAAAGTGGGCTGAAAGCAAAATAATTTGCATTGGGCTAAAGTAAATAAGAAGCCCAATCAAATTACCACAACATCGGGCCGAGATGGATCGGCCGTGGAACTCGTCGGGCCAAGTGCAAATGCAGCTGGACCAGACCCATCTTAGCTGAGGCACCTCATAACCCAACTTTCAAATTTATTAGACCGAACAAGTAAACACAACACAGGTATGGAACCCATTTTTCGAAATTACACTAGCATGTATACTACGGATTCATTTCGAAATTATTGGATAATAGATTCAGGTGCTATGGATCATATGACTTATGATAGGAATAATTTATCGAATATGAAGTATCAAAACGCATCTCAATTCGTAACTGTAGCTAATGGAAATAAAATTCCAATAAAAGGTATAGGTACCTCAGAATTGTTTTCAAAAAAAACTACCAAACACTCTTTAGTTACCCGAATTAAAAACAAACCTATTATCCGTAAAATAATGACTGAAGATCTTAATTGTAACGTAATCTTCACCGTTAAAATAAAATTTTACATAAATGAATTGGTAATCCTTCAGATAGAATTCTTACTAAAGTTTTTCCTGATTTTATTTGTGATACCCATAATTGTGTGATATTTGTAATTTTCAAAACAACCTAGCTATCTTTTCATAATACTACAAATAAATCTGAAAATGTTCAATACATTCTGATGTGTGGGTCCAGCCCAGTTGAACCTTAGAATAATTATAAATATTTTGTCACATTTATCGACGATTATTCTCGCATCACATGGCTTTATTTGCTAAAAATAAATATGGTGTCTTTTCATGCTTTTTTAAAATTTTCAAATCTTGTGCTAAATCAGTATAATTCAAAGATTAAAATCTTCAGATCCGACAATGGAACTGAATATTTGTAAATGGAAAATTTTTAGACTATTTTAAACAAATGGAATTTTGCACCAAACAACATATATCAATACTCCTGAACAAAATGGTGTATCTGAAAGAAAAAATTGTCATCTTCTCGAAGTTACAAGATCACTAATGTTTCAAAATAATGTTCCTAAAGTATTTTGGTCAGATGCAGTACTTACAGCCACATACCTTATTAATAGATTACCAGTGTAGTTTTGAATTATAAAAGTCCAGTAGAAATTCTCTTGAATATGAAACCCAACTCGGGGCACTTGCGAGTCTTCGGATGTGTTTGCTATGTACACACCAAAAGACTTGACAAACTCGACTCAAACTCCATAAAAGCTGTATTCTTAGGGTATTCATCCCAAAAGAAATGTTACAAGTGTTATGATCCCAAAACAAAGAAATTATATGTTTCAAGGGATGTGACATTTCTCGAAGATGAATCATATTATCCTAACTTAGAAGAATCAACGAATTTCAATCTAGAGAACAAAAATAATATAGCTCTTCCCAAGTTAACTTTCCTTGAAGAGACCAATTAAAATATGATGCCATAATCGAAGACCCAAATGATATGGCAATTAATGAAAACACCGATCTTTTTCAGGGGAGAAAATAATGAAAGTCAAATAATTAGAAGATCAACTAGACCAACTAAGCGACCAACAAAATTCAATGACTATGTAACAAATCAGATACCATATCCTATCCAAAATTATATTGCATATAGTAAGATATCGACTCAAGAGAAGTTGAACCTGCAAAATTATAATGAAGCCCTTAAACAACCAACTTGGTGCAAAGCCATGGAAGAAGAAGTCGATGCACTTGAAAGAAACCATACATGGGATATTGTTCCCCTACCGAAAGATAAAAAAACCAGTCGGTTGTAAATGGGTTTACAAAATAAAACTTAACAGTAATGGAACTATAGAAAGATATAAAGCCAGACTGGTGGCAAAAGGTTTCACTCAGACTTATAGCATAGATTACGAGGAAACCTTTGCTCCGGTTGCAAAAATGAACACCATCAGAATCTTATTATCTGTTGCTGTAAAGTCCGGTTGGAGTTTATCTCAAATGAATGTTAAAAAAGCATTTTTACAAGGAGATTTGGAAGAAGAAATCTATATGAACCTACCTCCAGGCCACAAACTTGAAAAAACAAACAAAAGGTTAGTGTGTAAACTCAAATCAATCTATGGTTTAAAACAATCTCCAAGAGCTTGGTACTAAATTAAGTCATGCACTTCTTGCACAAGGATTTGATAAAAGCTCTGCTGATACATCGATGTTCGTTAGAAATCATAATAAAACTATTATCATAATTTTAATATATGTGGATGACATAGTTATAACTGGAAACAATAATGAAGAAATAAATATTATACAAAAATATTTGAAACAAAAGTTTGAAATTAAAGATTTAGGACACTTCAAATACTTTCTAGGGATAGAAATCGCCCATTTAGAAAAGGGTTTATTTCTCTCCCAAAGAAAATACACCTTAGATTTACTCAAAGAAACTGAAAAGTTGGGAATAAGACCCACTAGAACTCCCATGGACTCTAATAAAATATTGAATCAAGAAGACGGGGAATCTCTATAAGACATCGGTCGCTTTCAAAGATTAGTAGAAAAACTTATATATTTGACTACTACTCGACCTAACATTTCATTTGTTGTTAGTTGTGTTAGTCAGTTTAGGCAGGCTCCCAGGTCCAGTCATATCGAAGCGATAGGCAGAATTTTAAGGTATTTAAATGGGACACCTGGATGTGGAATCTGGATGAGACCAAACAAGACAAACGACATCGTCGGCTACTCCGATGCTGATTTGGCGGGATGCTATGATAGAAGATCAACGACAGGTTATTGCACATTTGTTGGAGGGAACCTTGTCACATGGAAAAGCAAAAAATAGAAAGTCGTTGCCAGATCAAGTGCTGAAGCAGAATATCGAGCTATGGTTTTAAAACCTGCGAGCTAATATGGATAAAACAACAACTACAAGACATGAAGATAGAATGCAAAAAACTGATGCAATTGTGTTGCGACAATAATGCAGCGAGACACATAGCATCCAACCCGGTGTTCCACGAGAGGACAAAACATATTAAAGTGGATTGCCATTTCGTTTATGAAAAAGTACAAGCTAATGAAATCGAGACACCATTTGTCAAAAGCCAAAATCAGCTAGGAGATATATTTACGAAGGCGGTTGATCGACAAATATTTTAAAGGCTTTTAATCAAGTTGGGCTCTATAAATATATATGAACCCAACTTGAGGGGAGTGTTGAAGATTGAGGAAAGACTCCAACAATTTAGGGAAGAAATCAGACCAAGACAAAGCAACTGCTAGTTTAAGGAAACTATATAATCAATAATTATGTTCCAACGGTTAGAAAATATATCTATATAATGTGTCCATTTTCATTTGTAAAGATACGATATATGCGAGCTCTCTTTTTATCTCTATCTATACTATGTAAAATAACAGATAGTGACGAAGTTCGAGGAAGAAGGTGGTGGTATGATCTGAACCAGTGGCTCAAGAGGCCGAAGTATTAGCGATAAAGGCACAGATTTTCGCAGGCTTATCCATTTTGTAAGATTCCTACATGTCCTTTGAAATATGAGCGCCCGATAAAGTAGTAGTTATTGTATGCAAAAAATTATTAAAAAACTATATTGTATGTACATTGGACTCTTGAAATGAACTTGTCATTTTCTGTAATTCTGAAGTTATATTCCTTGTAGATTTTCTTGGATATATGATGTTGGCTTCAGATCTCGCTCCACATCTGTTGTATAACCATCAAGAAAAATATGCTTATTGTTGCTCAAAACTTTGTACTCTATTGAAGCAGATTAGTCGAGTGATTATGATGTTTATGTTATCTATTCATTTCCATACTTCGGTCGTCATTGGTGGTGGCAAATGGGTTGGGTGCACACCATTAAGGTCAATCAAGTTTTGACTACTGTTCGAAGTTTGTTGCTATTGCCTCAGCCAAAGCAATCGTCATTATATCAATAATGCTTTTCTATTGACATTTGAAATAATGTTATATAGGGTATCTTTCTTATATCGGAAATGCGACAATATATCCACCGCATTACGGTAGTAACATTAACTAACTAATGTATGATATAACTGCTTACGGCCAGTTCAAGCTCGTCAATCAAATTCGATCCAATTCGGTATTTATCAACCGATAACTATATCTGACCAACTTTTTAAGATATATAAATATTTTCTGACATGTAATAACGGATGCAGAATAGGATAAAGAGGATGGTTGAGCCCAAATTCAGTCATCCAAAAGGCTTATTTTAATGCAAGTCCAACCCACGGCATCAGCAGTCCATTTTTGTGCAACTAAAGAGAATCTATATACAACACCTCAGAGTCAGTGTAAGAGAAGCCCTAAAAACAACGCCCAACTATCATACAAAACGCACGTGGCACCATCTTCGCTAAGGTTTTCAGACAAGTTCGTCTGATTTGTAGGTTTACTTTGAGGTGGCGGCAGGTGAATCTTTTGTGGTTGAGTTAGAGTTCTTGCTTCGCTAGGGTTTTCGGACAAGTCCTTTTTACGCTTTGTATTAATTCTGTTGTCTATATGCTGCGAGTTGGAATCATTAATCTCCTAGTCCAATTATTTTTAGATATGTGGTTCGCTTTTCTTGGTTTGTAATTAACGCTAGCTTATATATTGGTTTATGGTACTAAGGACTTCTTATATGTGATTTCTTTTGCCCCCATCACTTCACTTTATTCAAACCGTTCTGGTGAAGAATAGTTGGCATCAGATGGTGAAACCAAATAAAGGATGTACCTGCAAGGATTTAGTGTTTGATGCATCAAAATCATTGCACTCAAAAGAGCCGCGGTAACAGATTGTTTGGTGGAAGGGTGAACATATTGATAGGTGTCCATATACCATATAATGTTGCAACATGTTTTTCTTAATGAACTTGTTCCAATATGCAACACGCTTGGCATATGGGTTTCAACCAAGATGCTCTCTCTATTTCAAGTGCTAGACCTCAACGTGTTGATAAAGCTTTAAAAGCTAGGTACACGATGTATCTAGTTGATGCAGTCATGATGATAAACGTGAAAGCTAGTGGTAGTAATTGAGTGCTAGTTCGTTCGTTAGACAAGCGCATACCCCTCCTCACTGAAAAACCTACTTATAATCGGCGCTGACGTAATTCACCATAATTCAGGTGAAGACTCTAGCCCATCCCTTGCAACAGTGCTTGATGTTGGCGTGGTGTCCGCTCAAGCACATAGGCAGGAAATCATTCATGATTTATGCCTTATGAAAAGAATTACGCAACTCCTTTCGGCATTATATATCTTGAGATTTCCTGCCTTTGTGCTTAGCAGAAATCAAGCCATCATATTTTTTAACATAAGGTCAAACCCAAGAGGAATTCATTGCTGCAATCGATGGGCTAGAGTCTTCACATGAATTTCGGTGCATTACATCAGCGCCCAATGTAATAGGAGGTTTATCAGTTACGAGAGGTATTCGAACGCATCAACCGGCACATAATTACTCCCACCGACTTTCACGTTTATCTTCAAGGCTCCATTAGCTAAATACATCTTGTTGGACTTAAACGCGTGCTTTTGCAGACGACACTGGGAGACTGTTCCGATTTCAGTCTCACATATCCTCTTTATGCTGCCATAATGTTGGTTGTATTCGGTTTAACTATTCCCACACTACAAAAAAGGCTTCTAGCGACTACAAGTTTTAGTCGCTAAACACCCAAAATGTTTAGCGACTACATTTGCGACTACAAACTGTAGTCGCTATATGGCTTGTCGCTAGATTTGCATAGTCGCCATTTAGTCGGAGTTTAGCGACCACATGGCGACTACACTACTGTAGTCGCTAAACTACTTTACTACATTAGCGATTACATTTGTAGTCACTAATTTCAATCTATTTTTTTATTTTTTATTCTTATATTTTATTGTAATTGGTAAATAAATTAAATAGTTAATAAAAATAAAAATAAATAAAACTGAAAGTATAGAATAAAATTTAAAACGCCATTGATATATTATAAAACATAATCCACTACATAAAAGCGACAAGAACAAAACATTTGAACTACGCAAATGAAAAACTCCGGTAAAGCCAGGGAGCCTTCTCGATGAGCTCGTCGACGGACATTCCCGCAATTGGTTCGTCTTGGTCCTCACCGAGCAGCGAGAAGACGAATACATTTTATGTTCCCTCGTGAAACGAGAGTCTTCTTTTGTATGATATCACCGAGCTTAATTCCGAAGATTTCTCTCGATACCATCTACCACCTCTTACGTTGCTCCCTTCGACGATCTGTGGAGTTCAGCAAAAGCGGATCTTAAAATGTAATATCAACTCTTACTCACTATATATGGACCCTTTCACATGTAACGAAACGACGTATAAGCGACGAAAGGATATCCTTGAAAAAAAAACAGAACATAGAGAAATGATCACAAAGGCGTAAGAAGAGAAGCAGGTTCGTTCGAGATAATCTGTAACTGCGCCGTTGTAGTAGAATTCTCCGAGTCTTTTATCTTGACCTTCCAATGACCATCGCTATAATTACCTTTCTCAGCCTGCAATAAACCATCGTAAGATTTCTGTACAAGATCTCATCATCAAATACAAATCAACTAGTAAATAATTCATAATGGAATATATATCGTAGCATATATTTTGCTGGTTGAAATGGTAAATAACAATACTTTAGAAAATACGACGTAATAAAATGGTACGGAGAAGAAAACCTCTATGGAAACAAACGTATTTGAGACTTCGAATCCCCCTAGCTTGACCAAAACAAATATCAAGTGTACTTAAATAAAGCTATCGTTAGACCGTGGAGATTCCTACTACATGTATACGAGTTATATAGCTGACGAAACTGCGCCTTACCATATAATGATCGCAAACAACTAATCAACGAATTAAATAGCCGGGCAAGCTTCCCTAACCACTCAACCGAAGATCGCGTTAAAACACGGTGAATCCCGCTATTAGATTTGACTCTAATTCAGTGGGATAATTCAACTTATCTCTAGCGATGAGTTTATTCCGCTCGTTTACGAGTGGTCTAATCGTTCGCCCGTCTCTCGAGCGTAGCTAACAATTTCCCTACTACGTTAACTAAATCACATAGACATGACTGAGCTAACTATGAAAATTTCAATCACATAGACATAATCAAAATCATATACTTCGAAAACGAGTCATAACAATAGCAAAATATCAAATACACGTAAATATACGATCGATCTCACTAGGGTTCATCTCATCTCAAATACAATATATTTAGCTACTCATTATCCTCACAACAAAACACGTAATAAACATCAAATTATCATAAATACTTCCCTGAATTCGACTTCGAAGTTAATCCCGTTCTTCGCTGAGGACTTTGATCGAACACGTGGTGAGCGACTGAGTAGGTGTTCTTGAGTTTTAATGAAGCAACGTGTATGTTTGTTATGAGCTTAAATGGTGTCCTTCACGTACCTTCTTTCACCTCCCCTCTTCTCATTTCTTTGGCTCCATATATAGAGGTCATTTCTCCATTCATTATCTTTCTTGAGCCCTTTTCTTCAACGTGGGTTCCAAGGAGAGGAAATTTGAGAGATCTTAAGCCTCCAAAGTCTTAATTGCACCCCCAAAATCTGATTTCATGCCTGCTATTAAATTGAATGGCTTGTCTTATGCAGAGAATTGGTCCCAAGCTCTTACATGTGTGATCTTTACTATGACTTGGATGCAAGTATAAGTTAACGTCGCTTCTTATTTTGTGCTTGACTTTTAACATGGCCATATGGACGTTCACGGCTTCTTGTATGCATTCTCACGGCCGTGACAACATAAAATCTGAAGAAAAACACGTCTCTGCCCGTGTTCACGGCTTAGAGTCTTCAAGTTCACGGCCGTGACGAGTTCGGGCTCAAAAATAGGCTTTCTGCCCGCATTCACGGCCTCCAGCACCTCCATTCACGGCCATGAAGCACCCTTCACGGCCTGGTTGATCAATGTTGATGGCCGTGACACAATCGGCCTAGAAAATGGCTCTATGGTGCTGTTCACGGCCTCGTGCAAGGGCTTCACGGCCGTGACTCATTTTCCTGCAAAACAGCAGTACGTTCGAAAATTCATCTCCCAATCTAGACCTCGGATTGAAAATCCATTCGGTCGAATCAAGATTAACAAGTCCTGTATCTATGGTTAAAATATCAGGTCCATCGGACATCATTTACTCCGTGATCATTGAGAAATAAGAAATTGTCGCAAAACTGCCGTAAAACGTTTGATTTTGTTGTGAAACCATGTTGTAGCACAAAAATAATCCAAACGGCTTCACTTATCATGCAAACGACTTAAATTTAACATATATAAACGTAAGAAAATACGTTTATCAAGTATCCTGTTTCAGTAAAGAAGAAGAACAACAAATAAAGTACCGAAAAGAAGTTTTGAGATCCCATAATTGGAAACTAGATATCGCCTCTAAGCATTTAAACGAACCCAAAGTCTCTTCCCAAAATATCGATCGATTGCAAAGAAAAAAATCAGCCTACCTTGAAGTTGAATGGTCCTCTGAGCCTCCAATTTCGAGGAATGAAGAAGACCGCTGTGACAATTTCGAGTAGAATCGACGGGACTACGAGACCTGAAGATTCGGCGAGAGTCCAGCGTGGTTGTGTGGCTGGTTCGACCTTGGACGAGCTATTCCGCCAAAGCCCCTGCGACGAAGCAACGACGGAGCGGACGTCGAAGAGAGGAGAAGGAGGAAAACGGGAAACATACGAGGGATGGCTCGCCATTCTTATTGGCGAAGGCAAGCGAGGCGGACGGCGTCTGAACTCGTCGGACAAAAGCGGACGGCGGAGGAGGTCGGGACGAACGGCGGCAGAGGTCGGGACGAACGCAGCGATTGATGGTGGAGGAATATCGGATTTGGGAACTGTGGTTTTGGATTTCACGATTGGGGGAATTTAGGGTATTAAATTTAGCGACTACAAAAGTGTAGTCTCTAAATTTAATAAATGTAGTCGCTATCTGAAAATTAGCCGCCCAAAAATTAGACGTATTCAGCGACTAGAAACCAATAGTTGCTAAATAACGCAACCGTAGTCGGAAACATTTAGCGACTGCAGTTTTCTTCTTTTGCGTTGTTTCTGTAGTAGCTAATTGCGACTAAGGTTTTGCAGTCGCTAATTAGTAACTGTAGTCGCTAATTTGTAAAAACAGCGACTACTCAGGCATTAATAACTGTAGTAGAGTTTTTTTTTAGCTTTACTATACCTAGCTTTTAAGGCTCCATCAACATGATCAGGTCGAGCACTTGAAATAAAGAGAACACCGGGTTGAAAGTCATGCCAGACATGTTGCACATTTGAACAAGTTCATTAAAAGTCACTTCCACATTCCCTGGTGTACTAGCACGTGACTTTTTGGAGTGCGGTGTTCTTCTTTTCATTTAAATTTTTTGTGTATCATTTTCCATTTCGAGTTCGCTTTTATATTGTCATTATTCACAAATTAGGGAAATAACATCCAACCGTTAGAACATTTCCATATATAAAACTCAAAAGTTGTCAAACACTTACTCTGCAGTAAAACAACAAATTTCCTAAATGGCATATCAAAAGGGAAGCGGAAAGGTTACGTGTATAATGTAACCAATTTCGGTGCATGCCTTTTCGTTAGGGATGGCAGTGGGCCGGGTCCAGACCCGGACCCGCCTTGGACCCGCCCCTAATGGGCCGGGTTTTTTTAAATAATCGGGTATGGTGCGGGTTATGGATTTTTATCCTTCTACCCAGCCGGGTCTGGGGCGGGTCGCGGGTCTAGTACACCCCGGCCCGGGACCCGACCCGGTATCCGACCCGCATAAGATGTTAATTAATTTTGATATTATTATGATATATATATATATATATATTATATGTATACAAAGTAGGTTTCCACCAAGCCCTTCTTCTTTCGACTCTCGATCTAGGAAATAGGTAATATGGTTTTTGAGAGTGAAAGATTATCGAAGGAAGGGTTCTTAGTCGTATATTTTTTTTCTTCATTTTTTTTCCTTTTTTTTTCTTTTTCTTTCTTCCTTTTTTTTTTTGACATTTCAGAAAATTTAGTACGGGTTGCGCTTCTAAGTCCGGCAGTCAACTTCCACTTCTACTATCGCTCCAATCGGTTTATGTCTGAAGGCTTAATCAGAGTCGGCAATTTATAACCCGGTTTCCACAAATAAAAGGCTAGCTCAAAGTGGCTAACTACGGTGATCAATCGTGGTTGGATATTTTGGCTATGGACTGAATTCCTAATGCCTTCCTCATTTTCAAGCAATCACAATTTAAGTAGTTTCAAAACGTAACACAAAAGCAAGTTCTGAAAAAATATAAACTAAGCATGATTCACACAACCAAAGAAATGAGCAAAACGCTCGTAGGCTCAAAAATCTCACAAAAATAGAGTCATGTGTACGAATCTATCAGGTATCGCCAAGTTCATCTATGTAAGAAAGAAGTCGACTCGCATATGTATCCTAATTACTCACAAGATTTCTAACATGAAATCATCATTTCATTGAAGGAAACATGATTTTCGAAAAAGTTTTTGCCAATTTTCGACAAAATTTATACCAAAAATCAAATCATGCACATATAAGATGTTTGCAATCAATTTCGCAGAAAGTCCCCTCCCCACACTTAAGTTTACGTTGCCCTCAACGTAACAATTATATAATACAAGGAAGAGGAAAGAGATAGATAAGCGAACTTCCCTGAATAACTCGATGTGCATGTTTTGTACGACTCCTTCCCACACTTGATATTTTGAATTCCCTGCGATCATTGAAAATAGAGTTATAAAGACTAAAAAAAATGCGCATAGAAAAATAAAGGGAAAACAAAGGATAGGCTTGGGGTGCCTCCCAAGTAGCGCTTTCTTTAATGTCTTTTAGCTAGACATTGTTCGGTTAATTTTTTTAGCTCTGGGTGGTGTTGAGGAGGTGAATTATTTCAGTCCCGAGTGCTTCGATGTCACCGCCATAGTAATGTTTTAGACGCTGCCCGTTCACCTTGAAGGTCCCTTTTTCTAGGTGTGTGATCTCGATCGTCCCGTAGGGAAACACTCGGGTAACCGTGAATGGACCCGACCACCTCGATTTCAGTTATCCCGGGAATAGTCGCAATCGCGAATTGTACAGCAGGACCTGGTCGCCTTCTTGGAATTCCCGCTTCATGATCTTCCGATCATGATATTGCTTCGTACGCTCCTTGTAGATGCGGGTATTCTCGTAAGCCATTTGTCTCCAATCGTCGAGCTCGTTGACCTGCAACATTCGCTTTTCACCTGCAAGATTCAAATGAAAGTTAAGTTTCTTTAGAGCCCAATATGCTTTGTGTTCTAGCTCGAGGGGTAAATGACAAGATTTCCCGTAAACAATTCTATATGGCGTGGATCCGATAGGCGTTTTGTAGGTTGTCCGGTACGCCCATAAAGCATCGTTCAGTTTGTTTGGCCAATCTCGCCTATGGTGCTCCACGGTCTTTTCGAGTATGCGCTTTAGCTCCCTGTTTACGACTTCTGTTTGGCCGCTCGCCTGAGGATGGTACGCAGTGGTAATACTATGTTTTACGCCGTATTTCTCGAGCGTCCTTGCAAATTGAGTATTACAGAAATGCGTACCTTTATCGCTAATAATGCAACGAGGTGAACCAAATCGTGAAAACAAAGATTTCAAAAATTTAACGACTACCCTAGCATCATTAGAAGGTAGCGCTTGTGCTTCTACACATTTTGAAACATAATCAACCGCAACTAGGATATATCGATTCTTGAAAGAGGTAGGAAACGGACCCATAAAATCAATGCCCCAGACGTCAAATATTTCACACACAAGAATAAATTTCTGAGGCATTTCATTTCGCTTAGAAATATTACCTGTCCGTTGGCACCTATCACATTCCTCTACGTATTTTTGAGCGTCTTTGAAAATTGTAGGCCAATAAAAACCGCATTCGAGTACCTTTTGTGCAGTTCGATTACCTCCGTAATGTCCTCCACATGGCCCGGAATGACAATGACTCAAGATTTTAACCGTCTCGGGAAAGGACACACATCGCCGAATTATCTTGTCTGCGCAAACCCTAAACAAATACGGATCATCCCGAAAATAATACTTCAAGTCCCAGAAGAATTTCTTCTTCTGATGACTTGTGTATCCATTTGGTATGATCCTAGCGACAAGATAATTAGCAAAATCGGCATACCATGGGCTTTCATCGAATACCTCACGTATAGCATATAGATGCTCGTCGGGAAAGTGATCTCGAATGACTTCCTCGTTGGTAACCTCGTGGGCTGCACCTTCAAGTCTTGACAAGTGATCAGCTGCACAATTCTTGGTACCTTTTTGGTCACGGAATTCCACGTCAAATTCTTGGAGTAACAGAATCCATCGAGTAAGCCTCGGTTTTGCATCCGGCTTCGCGAAGAGGTGTTTGAGGGCAGAATGGTCCGTGTAGATGATGACTTTTGAGAGAACGAGATATGGACGGAATTTGTCAACGGCGAACACGACTACGAGCAATTCCTTCTCTGTGGTAGTGTAATTCGCCTGGGCCTGGTTTAGAGTTTGCTCGCATAGTGTATCGGCTGAAAATGCTTTTCCCGTCGCTGCCCCAAAACTGTACCTACTGCAAAATCACTTGCATCGCACATTAGTTCGAACGGTAGGCTCCAATCGGGAGATACCATAACAGGAGCATTAATTAGCTTATCCTTAAGTATGGTAAATGCATTCAGGCATTCGGGTGTAAATTCGTAAGGTATGTCTTTCTCAAGCAAGCGTGTTAAAGGTCTAGCAATTTTAGAAAAATCCTTGATAAATCTACGATAAAAACCCTCATGTCCTAGGAAACTTCTAATTTCCCTTACTGACGAAGGCGGAGGTAATCGTTCTATGGTTTCTATTTAGCTCTATCTACCTCGATACCTCTCGACGATATCTTATGACCTAAAACAATACCCTCTCTGACATTTCTCCCAATTTAGCACAAGGTTTGTTTCCTCGCATCGCTGAAGTACTTTCTTTAAATTAAATAAGCATACCTAAAACGAGTCACCAAAAATTGAGAAATTATCCATGAATACCTCCGTTCCGTCACCGATTAGTTTATCGAAGACAGTCATCATGCAACGTTGGAAGGTGGCCGGAGCATTGCAAAGTCCAAAAAGCATCCGTCGATAGGCTAATGTCCCGAATGGGCACGTGAACGTTGTCTTCTCTTGATCCTCGGGTGCAATGGGAATCTGCAAATAACCTGAAAGTCCATCAAGAAAACAACAAAATTCATGACCAGACAAACGTTAAAGCATTTGATCAATAAAAGGAAGAGGAAAATGGTCTTTTCGTGTCGCGTCGTTGAGTTTACGATAGTCGATGCATACGTGCCATCCCGTGACAGTCCTCGTCGGAATGAGTTCATTTTTCTCGTTGGGCACAACCGTCATTCCTCCTTTTTTCGGCACTACCTGAACTGTGCTCACCCACGCACTGTTCGAGATTGGGTAAATCACTCCCGCGTCGAGCAGTTTAATTACCTCAGCCTTAACTACCTCATTCATGTTGGGGTTCAGACGCCTTTGATGTTGTATCACCGGTTTGAAATCGTCCTCCATTAGAATTTTATGCATGCAGAAGGTCGGGCTAATTCCTCGGATATCTGATATCTTCCATGTCAGCGCCTTCTTGTGCTCCCGTAGTGTGTCTAAGAGCATGAGTTTTCTGCTCCTTCTCCAGATTTGACGCGATGATTACGGGAAGCTTTGCACCTTCCTCGAGGAAAGCGTATTCCAAGTGATCGGGCAATTGCTTGAGCTCGAGTGTTGGTGGTTCCTCGACCGAGCTCTTCTCACGATTTTCTTCGCTAATCTTTTGCACTTCGATCGTTGGTTCCTCATTGACATTCTCACTTACATCTGCTCCTGCAACATCAAGGGGTAGGTCATCGTTCGGCTCTTTGTCATGGAGATCCTTGTTTTCCTCTATTTCTTGCTTTGAGATGAAGGAATCGGGCTGCGAAAGTTCCTCCAACGATAAAAATTCATTCCATGCATCGATATAAAAGCACTTATCATCTAACTTCTCGGCATTATTCATGGACTCGGGTATATCAAATGTCACTTTCTCACTATCTATGGTTAATGTCAATGTTCCGTTACGAACATCGACCATGGTTCCTCCTGTAGCGAGGAATGGCCTTCCTAAGATTAGAGGAATATATTCATCTTCCTCCATGTGGAGAATTACAAAATCTGCAGGAAGATAAATTTATCGACTTTAACAAGAACATCTTCGATAATACCCGTAGGATATTTAACAGATCTATCCGCTAATTGTATACTCATCCTAGTAGGTTTAGGTTCTCCTAAGCCGAGTTTCTTGAACATCGAATAAGGCATTAAATTTATACTTGCACCTAAGTCAGCCAATGCCTTATGTACTACAAGATCGCCTATTAAACAAGGTATAGTGAAACTCCCTGGATCTTTTAACTTCTTCGGGATTTTGCTTTGTAGGATCGCGGAGCACTCCCCTCGTAGTTCGACTGTGGACACGTCTTCGAGCTTGCGTTTGTTTGTGATAAGATCCTTTAAAAACTTTGCCCAACGTGGCATCTGCGCAAGAGCTTCGACAAGAGGTAAATTTATATGTAACTGTTTAAAAATTGCAAGCAATTTACCAAATTGATCGTCGACGATGTCTCTTTTAAGTTTCGCTGGGCATGGAATTTTCGGTTGATACGCCTTGACAGGTGGCTTAGATACGGTCTCCTCTTCTTTGTCGGCCTCGATGTTTGCTTTCACGGGCTCAACATTCTTCTTCTTCAATTTCTGCACCTCTTCGAGCTCTCTCCCGTTACGAAGCGTTACCGCCTTTACGTGGTGGTCCTTTGGGTTGGTTTCGGTGTAGCTCGGCAATGAACCGGGAGGACGTTGTTGGATTGATTCGGCAATTGCCCAACTTGTTTCTCCAAGGCTCGTAGGGAAGATTCGGTGTTTTGCAACCGTGCCTCTTGATTGTCCAAGCGAGAGTCGAGCTTTCCCATTAGCTTCTCGAGCATTCCCTCCAACTTATAACCGCGACCTTGAGGGGCAACTTCGGAATTTCCACCGTGGTATCCATGCGGTCTTTGATTTTGAAATCCCCTGGAGCTTGTTGTTGATTCCCATAGGCCAGGTTGGGATGAACTCGATTTGGAACAAAGTTTCACTGACCTTAGTAGTTTCCCATGTAATCGACTTGCTCTGTTGGAATGGTGGCTGGGCAATGAGCTGCGTCGTGGCTTCCTCCGCATATAGTGCATGGTGGAATATACGTCGGATATGAATGAGATGGCGCAATAGTTGTGGGAGTCCTCGGTGTGGGTTGTAATTGGACAGCATTAACGGCCGGCTTCATAGGCAAGAGCGCATTCATCAAATTCTGCATTTGTTGTTGGAGGGCGTCGAACTTGGCGTTGATTGCGGTAGTTTCAGCGACGTCGTACATTCCCGGTGGTTTGCCTCTATTGCTCGAGCTCCCGCGCAGAAAGCTATTAGCGCTATAATCCTCAATCAAATTCCAGCCTTCCGTCGCGCTAAGATTACACTGACCTCCATTGCATGCTCCGTCTAATAATTGTACGGTGTGGTCATTCAGTGACTCGTGGAACCGCTGGATCTGTTCGCTTTTCGTCATCCCGTGTTGAGGGAATCGGTTCAAGAGCGCCTTGAATCTTGTCCACACGTCATATAGATTTTCGCCCTCCTTCTGCTTGAATGCGGTGAGGTCCATCTTTAGTTTGAGAGCCTTGGAAGGTGGAAAGAAGTAATTGATGAAGGTGGCATGCATCTGGTCCCAAGTGGTAATAGATCTCTCCGGGAGCAGGTTGAACCACTCCTTCGCATTGCCTCGTAGAGAGAATGGAAATAAGTAGAGTCGAATGGCTTCCGGGCTTACGCCTTGTACCCGTATTGCATCCATGACAGACAAGAAGTCTCGGATGTGGCGATAAGCATCTTCCTCAGTGAGTCCTTCGTATTGAGCTGTCGTCTGAAGCATTTGGAGCCAATGATGTTTGAGCTCGAAATTGTTCGGCACATGAGGAAGTACTATCGCCGAGCTAATCGTTCCTACGGCATTGTTTCTCCACAGCTCTCTCATTGGAGGTTCTCTCGTTGCTAATGGCATCTCTTCGCGATTCTGCTTTCGCCATTTCGGTTGTTACTTTGACTTACCTAGCGTTTTCTCGTAGGTTGCTTCGAAAGGTCCTTTCAATCTTCGGGTCTCCTTCAACGATTGGTAACGAAGGATTCCTTCGGGTCATGCACCGAAGTACACGTACCTAGGTTGAAAGATTTCCGCTTAAGCGAAAATACTAATATTAAATAATAAATAGCTAGAATAATGAACTAAGGCTTTTCTAATATCGATAGTCCCCGGCAATGGCGCCAAAAAATTGATCGAGCAGATCGAGTATTAAAATAAAACTAACATTAACGAACTATCCTACGCTCAACAGGCAAGTGTACCTACGGAAATAAGATAGACGTAGCAAGTATTCGAGTATCGAATCCCAAGAGAACTATCTACCTTAGAAAAACTTTTGCTTAATATCCTAGCATATATTTTGGTGGTTGAAACGGTAAATAACAATACTTTAGAAAATACGACGTAATAAAATGGTATGGAGAAGAAAACCTCTATGGAAACAAACGTATTTGAGACTTCGAATCCCCCTGGCGCGACCAAAACAAATATCAAGTGTACTTAAATAAAGCTATCGTTAGACCGTGGAGATTCCTACTACATGTATACGAGTTATATAGTTGACGAAACTGCGCCTTACCATATAATGATCGCAAACAACTAATCAACGAATTAAATATCCGGGCAAGCTTCCCTAACCACTCAACCGAAGATCGCATTAAAACACGGTGAATCCCGCTATTAGATTTGACTCTAATCCGGCGGGATAATTCAACCTATCTCTAGCGATGAGTTTATTCCGCTCGTTTACGAGTGGTCTAATCGTTCGCCCGTCTCTCGAGCGTAGCTAACGATTTCCCTACTACGTTAACTAAATCACGTAGACATGACTGAGCTAACTATGAAAATTTCAATCACATAGACATAATCAAAATCATATACTTCGGAAACGAGTCATAACAATAGCAAAATATCAAATACACGTAAATATACGATCGATCTCGCTAGGGTTCATCTCATCTCAAATACAATATATTTAGCACTCATTATCCTCACAACAAAACACGTAATAAACATCAAATTATCATAAATACTTCCCTGAATTCGACTTCGAAGTTAATCCCGTTCTTCGCTGAGGACTTTGATCGAACACGTGGGGAGCGACTGAGTAGGTGTTCTTGAGTTTTAATGAAGCAACGTGTATGTTTGTTATGAGCTTAAATGGTGTCCTTCACGTACCTTCTTTCACCTCCCCTCTTCTCATTTCTTTGGCTCTATATATAGAGGTCATTTCTCCATTCATTATCTTTCTTGAGCCTTTTTCTTCAACGTGGGTTCCAAGGAGAGGAAATTTGAGAGATCTTAAGCCTCCAAAGTCTTAATTGCACCCCCAAAATCTGATTTCATGCCTGCTATTAAATTGAATGGCTTGTCTTATGCAGAGAATTGGTCCCAAGCTCTTACGTGTGTGATCTTTACTATGACTTGGATGCAAGCATAAGTTAACGTCGCTTCTTATTTTGTGCTTGACTTTTAACATGGCCATATGGACGTTCACGGCTTCTTGTATGCATTCTCACGGCCGTGACAACATAAAACCTGAAGAAAAACACGTCTCTGCCCGTGTTCACGGCTTAGAGTCTTCAAGTTCACGGCCATGACGAGTTCGGGCTCAAAAATAGGCTTTCTGCCCGCATTCACGGCCTCCAGCACCTCCATTCACGGCCATGAAGCACCCTTCACGGCCTGGTTGATCAAGGTTGATGGCCGTGACACAATCGGCCTAGAAAAGCTCTATGGTGCTGTTCACGGCCTCGTTGAAGGGCTTCACGGCCGTGACTCATTTTCCTGCAAAACAGCAGTACGTTCAAAAATTCATCTCCCAATCTAGACCTCGGATTGAAAATCCCTTCAGTCAGAATCAAGATTAACAAGTCCCGTATCTATGGTTAAAATTTAGGTCCATTGGACATCATTTACTCCGTGATCATTGAGACATAAGAAATTGTCGCAAAACTGCCGTAAAACGTTTGATTTTGTTGTGAAACCATATTGTAGCACAAAAATAATCCAAACGGCTTCACTTATCATGCAAACGACTTAAATTTAACATATATAAACGTAAGAAAATACGTTTATCAAGTATCCTGTTTCAGTAAAGAAGAAGAACAACAAATAAAGTACCGAAAAGAAGTTTTGAGATCCCATAATTGGAAACTAGATATCGCCTCTAAGCATTTAAACGAACCCAAAGTCTCAACCCAAAATATCAATCGATTGCAAAGAAAAAAATCAGCCTACCTTGAAGTTGAATGGTCCTCTGAGCCTCCAATTTCGAGGAATGAAGAAGATCGTTGTGACAATTTCGAGCAGAATCGACGGGACTGCGACGAGAGTCCAGCGTGGTTGTGTGGCTGGTTCGACCTTGGACGAGCTATTCGGCCAAAGCCCCGGCGACGAAGCAACGACGGAGCGGACATCGAAGAGAGGAGAAGGAGGAAAACGGGAAACATACGAGGGATGGCTCGCCTTTCTTATTGGCGAAGGCAAGCGAGGCGGACGGCGTCTGAACTCGTCGGACAAAAGCGGACGGCGGAGGAGGTCGGGACGAACGGCGGCGGAGGTCGGGACGAACGCAGCGATTGATGGTGGAGGAATATCGGATTTGGGAACTGTGGTTTTGGATTTCACGATTGGGGGAATTTAGGGTATTAAATTTAGCGACTAGTGTAGTCGCTAAATTTAATAAATGTAGTCGCTATCTGAAAATTAGCCGCCCAAAAATTAGATGTATTCAGCGACTAGAAACCCATAGTTGCTAAATAACACAACCGTAGTCGGAAAAAGATTTAGCGACTGCAGTTTTCTTCTTTTGCGTTGTTTCTGTAGTCGCTAATTGCGACTAAGGTTTTGCAGTCGCTAATTAGTAACTGTAGTCGCTAATTTGTAAAAACAGCGACTACTCAGGCATTAGTAACTGTAGTCGCGTTTTTTTTAGCTTTACTATACCTAGCTTTTAAGGCTCCATCAACATGATCAGGTCGAGCACTTGAAATAAAGAGAACACCGGGTTGAAAGTCATGCCAGACATGTTGCACATTTGAACAAGTTCATTAAAAGTCACTTCCACATTCCCTGGTGTACTAGCACTGACTTTTTGGAGTGCGGTGTTCTTCTTTTCATTTAAATTTTTTGCGTATCATTTTCCATTTCGTAGTTCGCTTTTATATTGTCATATAGCTCTCCACTTGTATTCACAAATTAGGGAAATCCAACCGTTAGAACATTTCCATATATAAAACTCAAATGTTGTCAAACACTTATTCAGTAGTAAAACAACAAATTACCTAAATGGCATATCAAAATGGCAGCGGAAAGGTTACGTGTATAATGTAACCAATTTCGGTGCATGCCTTTTCGTTAGGGATGGCAGCGGGACGGGCCAGACCCGGACCCGCCTTGGACCCGCCCGTAATGGGCCTGTTTTGTTTTAAAATAATCGGGTATGGGGCGGGTTATGGATTTTTATCCTTCTACCCGGCCGGGTCTGGGGCGGGTCGCGGGTCTAGTACACCCCGGCCCGGGACCCGACCCGCATAAGATGTTAATTAATTTTTATATTATATATATATTATGAAGACAAAGTAGGTTTTGCCGTAGATTTAAAATAGCCGTTCTAACTTCTCTGTCACTTCCTCACTTCAACAGCAACACCAAACCACCACACACCATCAGCTGCACCAATGCCGACCACCACCATTTGCGACACCGCCATCCACCACCAACAGCGACACCACAACACCACCCACCATCAGCTGCGACACCATCGTCCCCCACCAGCTGCGACACCGCCGCCTCCCACCGTCAGCTGTGACACCGCCGGCCAGCCACATCGCATCAACGGCCGAAGCGATTTGGGACACGATTTGGGACAATTAAGCACGTTTTAGACATAATCTGTCTATTTCTTCATCATAATCTGCTTTTTCCTCATCCTAAACTGCTTCGATTTGTGCTATTTTTCATCCCTAATCTGCTTCGACTTTTGGGCAATCTGCTTCACGGATTTTTATTTACGAAATAAATTTGTCATTTCTTCTATAGATGGAAGCTGAAGGAGGAGATAATTCCCAATCTCAACCATCAGTTAATCTACCTGATAGTGTTCAGGCCATTGAAAGCAATTCGGTGACAAATAATTTGGAAAACAATGAAGACAATACTAATGGAAAGAGAAAGCGCACGTCATCGGCATGGGAACACTTCACTAGAATTAAAGTTAAGGAGATGTGGTGGGCGGAGTGCAAATATTGCAAATCTCGTCTCAAAGCTCCAACGGACTATGGAACAACTCATTTAATTAAGCACTACGAGAGAGCATGCAAAAAGAGACCGAGGAAGACGGACATTCGTCAATGTTTGATAACTGCAAATAACAAGTTATGTGGAGGTCAAGAACTCTCGGCGAATATTTTCAGTCAGGAGAAGTCGAGACATGAGCTAGCTATCATGGTTATTTTGCATGATTATCCAGTAAGTATGGTAGAGCATCATGGGTTTCGAAGATTTACTGCAAGCCTCCAGCCATGTTTTAAGAATATAACTAGGAACACGCTCAGAATGGACATCCTAAAGATTTATGGTGAAGAGAGGACCAAGTGTTATCAAACGCTGGAAAAGCTTAAATGTCGTGTTGCTATTACAACTGACATGTGGACATCAAGCAACAAGAAAAGAGGCTTTATGGCTATCACTGCTCACTACATTGATTGACTCATGGATGCTACGAAGCTGCATTTTGAGGTATTCATTGAGTTACTTAAGTTTGATTTATTTGCTTAATGGCATTTTCTAATTATCTATTTAATTTGTAGGTTTTTGTATGTTCCCGCTCCACACACAGCTCATGAGCTTTCAGAGCAACTTGTTAAGGCGTTAATGGATTGGAATATTGATCGAAAAGTATCTACTATTAATGTAGATAATTGTTCGACCAACGATGCCATGCTTCAACTCCTTCAAGACAAGCTCCCAAGAAACTACTCACCACTACATGGGAAGGTAATTCATATGCGTTGTTGCGCCCATATTTTGAATTTGATTGTGAAAGATGGCCTAGAGTTGATTAATGGCGCAATTGAGAGAATTCGTGATAGTGTTGTCTTTTGGACTGCTTCTCCTGGTAGAGTTGAATGTTTTGAAGATGTGGCTCATCAGTTGGACGTCAATTGTTCAAAGAACCAGCTCGTTGGAATTCGACGTATTTGATGTTGGAGGTTGCTATATCATATAGATACGTGTTTTCACGATCTCAATATCGAGAGAAGAAATACAAGAATGTACCGACGAATGAAGGTTGGAGGAACGCCATTGAAATATGTGGGAAGTTACGAATCTTTTACCAAGTTACTGAGATGTTTTCAGGTGCGCTTTATCCCACATCTAATATTTATTTTCCAAATATATGTGCTATTCGAACGAAATTGGATGAGTGGATAAAGAGTCAAAGTATGATGATTCGTGATATGGCTGAGAAAATGTTGAAATTTGAGAAGTATTGGAATTCTTGCCATGTGATGATGGGGGTAGCCGCTGTGTTGGACCCGCGACACAAAATGAAGTTGGTTGAGTTTTATTACCCGTTGATTTATGATGAAAGAGCAAGATTGAAAATAGATGAAATTCGTCAAAATTGCTATGATTTATTGATTGATTACCAATCTAGAAGTGCAAGTTCGAAAGTTGGCTCAAGCTGTGAAGGTGCATCGTCTTCTAGTATTTATAGTTTCAATGCCTTTGAAAGTGATACATTGGAACTATATGAGCAATTGTTGGGTTTTTAGCCCAATGGGCCTTGGCCCAAGTGTGGGTAATTGGCCCACTAAGAGAAGAGCTGAAACGATTCGATTAAATCGAGAAGACGTCGGTCGCAGAAACGAGAAACCGTTGAAAGATTACGAATCTACGTTTCGCGAGGAATCTAACGAATATTAATTTGCTCAAAACCCGTTACCAGGTGAATGAGAAATTAATTAGTAAAGCCAGCCCAAATAAAATAAAATTTAAAAAAATTAAATAATGATGACGTGGCGGCTTGATGACGTGTCACTAACACGCGGACTGACGTGGCGGTGATCTGGCGCTGACTGGGCGTGCTGATGTGGCTGTTTGAAGGGGTATTGGGTTTCAGTCCAAGAGTTGTGGCTATTCTCAGATTGACCCCTAGCCAGAGGTTGTGTCTATTTGCAATTCAGCCCAGTCAAAGGAAGTCAACCTGAAAAGTTATAACTTTTCGCGAATTGACCCCTGCAGCTTTTCAGGTCCCCTGGCAGAATAGAAATTCATTCAATTCAGTCCAGCACTTTAGTAAAAGTTGACAGCAACTCCTTAGGCATAATAAAGTAATAGAAAAGCAAGAAAAGCTCGAGTCTATAGTAGATTCGCCCGATAATTTCGTTACGGTGTGCGATGTTTCGAAATTCCTGAAGTCGTTGTATCTCCGGGACGTATTGCGACAACCCGAGGCACTGAAATACGGGGCAATAACGTATTACGGAAAGCACTACGATGTACGTGCCTCGACTTCGACGTAGTAAGCCGAAACTCTGTCCGAGTTTTACGAGCGCCACCGACCAGACGCCCAACACCGGAACCAACACCAATATGTTGCGAGCTAAAGCAATGAAGTTAGACAATCATTGACATCGGAAATGGATATGTATGTAGAAGAAACTGTTTTGCAAGAGCGGAAAACTTTGATGTATTGAGTTGGTGGAAGACTAACGGGGTCAAGTATCCTATTCTACAAACCATGGCGAGGGTAGCAATTCCAGTATCAACCATAGCTTCTGAATCTGCATTTAGTATTAGTGGAAGATTGCTTAGCCCTCATCGTAGCAGACCCAACCAGATACATTGGAAGCTTTGATGTGCACTCGTCGTTGGTTGTTGCAGGAGGTTGATGGTAGGTGATATTTTATTTTTACTATAATTTTGAGTTCAATTATTTTTCATATTAATACATCTAATATCTGTTTTTCAGGCATTTTCCCAGAAAGTTGATAATTTTAAGTGCCCCGTCGTATTGGATGAAGAAGATGATATCGAAGAAGAAAGTGCTACTTAGACTACGGTCTAGTTGTTTTGATTTTGATTGATGAATAATTTTGTCTATCACTTGGTTTTTATTATGTATTTGAATTGGGAAAAAGTTTGATGTTTGAAAGTTAAAGAGCTATGGTCTCGAGACAAATGCAGCAAAAATATATATTTAGGCGGGTCTGGCGGGTCTGACCCGATTATTACGGTCTCGGGGCGGGTTTTTCACGAGCCGGGTCGGGGCGGGTAATGGGTCCAACAAAAATTAAATGGGGCGGGTCCCGGGTCTTGCAAACCCGGTTCAGACCCGACCCATTGCCATCCCTACTTTTCGTACATACTCGCACTGAGAAACATACTGGATGTCTAGTGGAAGATTGACTCTTGGATTATGCATTGAAATCTAACTATTAAAAAATACTATGTTATTGCTCATTCTCGATTTCGAAAATCGTTGATGGACACTCGTCCTAAGCATCTCATTCTAAAGATTAAGTTCATTCAATATCGATAAGTATTCTAACATCAATTTTAGATCGTTGGAGAAACAAAAATAAAAATGGAGAAAAAATTACCATGATTGCTTCAATATGAGATGAGGTTTGAGTGAAATGACAATAATTGATTTCTCAAGAAAAAAGCAAAAAATCATATATCTAATTATTTATATGAAAGACGGTTATAACTGCCCGTCGGTTTTACGTGTAGGTAAATGAATACCATAATCAAACCCTTACACAAATGATGGTTTGGGTTACGGTTTGAAGGGTTACCGATGACCGTGGTTAACCAAATGTAGACCGACGGTTCAGTTATGGTTTGATTACGCCTTTTCAAAACCTTATGAACACACCTACAAAAAAAAAAGAGTACGTCCCTACCCCAATGAGACTATATTTTACGCTATTAGAGTGTTTTTTTTTTTACATTGATACTCTAGTTTAGAGTATACACTATTTTCACCACAAACGAAACAAAAGAAAGAAATATCTTCGGATATGCTAAAATAAGATAAATTACATTTGATTGGGAATAAACTATTACGGATATTTCTCTCCACGAGAGTGTGCGCGTATGGTGACACGATTGAATGGGTTGCTGTGAATCTTTTTCATTTGTGGTACTAATTAGTTTTATGTTTATAGAGAAATCTTACGGTGCTCACAGAAAGGTGATTATCATAAGATTTCTCCTTATCTATACTTCTATACTTCTATATTAAGCCTCAAGGGCCAGGCCCATAGCTTCTATGAGGCCAACGAGGCAGCCGCCTCGGGCCCAACTTTATAAGGGGGCTCAATATTCTTTGTACACACATATTTATATATTATAGTAAGTTGGTTCATGATTTCAATTAAAACATCAAAATAGAAAATAATGCAAAACATTGGTTATAAATGAGCCTCAAAATGCAAGCACAAGTTTTACTTTTTATTAAAAATTGTAGCTCATACAATAAATATTACTTTTATCTTTCGTCATTATCACCCTAATTACCGAATCCAAATCAAAATTTCTCAAGAGAATAGTATTTTATATAAATGTTTAAATTTACTGAAAATGCAACTAAAATATTATTTCTTTGTATTTCTTTATTTAAGTTACATTAGGTTTAAATTTACGCTATACTACGTATCTCATTTGAAAAAAATATTTAAGAAGAGCCACGTCCCGACTTCTTCAGCTACGAGCCTACTCACGGCTTACTATAAACTGCTGCAAATTGGTCTGAATTTAGTTATATTAAAAAATAAAATAAATTAAAAGAAGACCACCCTCTATCCTCAATTGATTACTATTTTACCTCTCCATTTTTAGTTAAGATTAACATGGGTATTTAATATGTATAGATTATACCACACGCATTTTGAGTAAATAGTTATTACATTAAAATAGATATGAAGAAATTTACAGTCCACATCATAACCGCCGATTTTTATTAGGCCTCATGGCCAGGAATGAAGAAGGACTAGCGTTGTTCGCGAGTCAGTGACTGACCTGCCAGCAAATAAAAGTCGAACATCAAAGATTGGCTGGAACGTTGCAGCCGTTACCGATTCTCGAATGGAAATGAGATAACATAGCGATGGACTTCGTTGTCGGTTTGCCGAAGAATGTGAAAGGGCACGACGCGATTTGGGTGATCGTCGACCGACTAACCAAGTAAGCCCATTTTTTACTAATAAGTTCGACGTTTTCCATGGAGCGAGACGCGGAACTCTACATCGAGGAAATATTACTACTTCATGGAATTCCGTTGTCTATAGTCTCAGATCGTGACTCAAGATTCTTGTCGAAGTTTTGGACGAGCTTACAAAAGGCGATGGGAACGAAGCTTTCCTTTAGTACTGCCTACCATCCGCAAACGGACGGTCAATCCGAGCGGAAGATCTAGACTGGAAGATATGCTACGAGCTTGTGTGCTTAATTTCAACGGGAATTGGAGTAGGTATCTTCCACTCGTTGAATTATCGTACAACAACAGCTATCATGCTATAATTGGGACGGCACCATACGAAGCTCTATATGGGCGTAAGTGCAGATCTCCGGTACATTGGGACGAGGTCGGAGAATGGGCAATATTAGGCCTATACATAGTACGAGGCATGACCGAAGTTATCGTGACATACGAGAAATAATGCGCACGGCACAAAGTAAACAGAAGAGTTATGCAGATCAAAGGCGCAGACCGTTAGAATTCGAAATAGATGATTGGGTGTTTGGGAAAGTATCACCACTGAAGGGCGTGAAGAGATTCGGAAAAAAGGACAAACTGAGCCCAAGATATATTGGTCCTTTCAGAATAGTAAAAAGGGTTGGCGAGGTAGCGTATCAGTTAGAACTACCAGCATCGTTGTTGCAAGTACACGATGTACTCCACGTCTCAACCTTATGAAAGTATATCGTCGATCCGAATCACGTGTTGAGGAACGAGTTTCTACATCAACCATTGAAACCAGATCTGAGTTGCGAGGTGATACCGTAGAGATATTGATGTACGAAACTAAGCGACTTAGGAATAAGGAGAATCCTTTAGTAAAAGACTTATGGCGGAATCAGTCAACAGAGGAAGCCACATGGGAACTTAAGGATGAAATAAGAGTTCGCCATGCTAAGTTGTTCCAAACATGCTGATTTCGGGGGAGAAATCCCCTTTAAGGGGGGAGGATGTAGCACCCGAGTCCCCGTAAGCTAAATTGGCCAATAAATTTGCACGAATGTATGAATTTACGTGATTGAGTGAATTACCGTGCACATTTTATGCTTATGTGATTTTATGCATTATGTGCTTATGATATTATATGAATTCGTGCATTTAACTATGTGTCTCTGTAGCATCTAACTTAAAGAGAGAGTTGCGAAAATATGCGACAAGGGAAATTGAATTAAATAACACTAGTAATGGCTTTAGATGGTCCATAAAGTACTAATGATCTAGGTTTAAATAATTGGCCCAAACCCTTGGAGACAAGTTCCCTAAATTAAGGAGACCCACGTTAACTTAGGTCCTAAAACCATTCCTTTGCTAAAATATCTACCCAAAAACCATTTGACTCCATAAACCCACTTAGAAAGAAAGCATCGAAAACTGAGGAAAGAATGAAGGAGAAGTTTAACTAAGATCGTGAAAGCTTGGAATAGGTATGAGTTTCTAACCATGATTCTTTGATTTTATTCAAGTAATAGCATACTTTAGGTATTTCAAGTACTAGAATATCACTTGCTAGGTATATACCAATCTTAACTATCAAGAGTACATTTTCTCCACTTAACTTGTGTAATTAGCAATGTATTAACACGTTTAGGACATGGGCACACTCAAAACCCACCTAAAATTGTACTCCTTAGTCCATGGACTTCTAGGGTTTTGGGGATTCATTGGCCCTTCAAAGTGTTCTTGAGAAAAAGGCGTATTTTGATCTATAAGTCTAGGATTTCACGGGTCAAAAGGTGTTTGTGGCACGATGGGGCCGCGAAACGCAAGTTTCACGAACTCTGAATTGCGAGCCAACGGAAAGATAAGGTTCGCGAACTCTAAACTCCAAAATGCATGAGTTCGCGAATTAGGCTTGGGAAATTTCATGGGTCGAACAATTCGCGAACCATGAGCCATATGACGAGCTTTGCTAATCGTGAGAGGTTCAAGACCCCATACATGCAGCGAACTAAATTAGAATGATAGGATTCGCGAAGTTAGGTAACTCAATGGATTTCACGAACGCGGCGAACTAAGTGAGCTCGACGAACCCAAGTTAGCGAACTATAAGCTAGGAGTTTTCGCGAATTGCATGAGGGTTCGCGAATTACATGTGGCATTTGAGTAAGGTGGATTCAAGAAGTGAAGAGTTGGCGAATCCGTGCAACTCCGCGAACCATGAGCCGAGTGATACGTTTCGCGAATCGAGAGGTGTGATAGATAGAGTTCGCGAAGTAGGTCTAGGAGTATGTGATGATCATTTTTAGGGTTTCGCGAATCGAGAGGTGTGATAGATAGAGTTCGCGAAGTAGGTCTAGGAGTATGTGATAGATATGTAGTTCGCGAATCAAGAGAACTTATGTTAAATAACGAGTATAGTCCACGATTCAAGTTTCACGCGCTAAGGTATGACTTCGCGAATTAGAAGTTTGGCGAATTATGAGTATAGCACTTCGCGAAGTTACAACAAGCTAAGCTAGTTCATGAGTTTAAGGGTTTCACACATCAAGTTTCGCGAATTAGTACTTTTCTAGGTTACGTAGGATTCGCGAAATGTAGAGAGGTTGGGTATTTCGCGAATTAGGTGTAGTTCACGAGTCATTCAAGTTTCACGAATCCTAAGTCTAGAATTAGTTCACAAATTTGGTATATTTCACGAGTCTTGTGCTTCCACGAATTAATGTTAACGAACTCTTTCTAAATAATTAACCTTTAAGGGCAATGATAAATATAATATATCGACACTTAGGAAATTTGAGACTTTAGCTAGTCAAGTAATTTCAATAGTATACTGACATTACAATTTTGTGCTTAAGTCGGGAATTAGGAAATTCATGGGTCACGTAGCAGTAATCTACGGATGACAGGTAAGTGAAAATTCAACTACAACACATAAAATGTGTGTATGTGCCTAATTTATGTGAATACGTGCTTCTATGACTACATGGTTAGGTGAATTAATTGATACATTTTCACGTGGTAAGTATATTTGGCATTAGTTTACATTGCATATTCACGAGCATGCACGATCATATGTGGGAGGGCTAGCTGAGTGTCCATATTATATATCGCTTGAAAGCGATTGATACTTGCCAATATGGGCATTTGTTGTCGACTCGCAGTTGAGTCAGGGCTACTCTTCTATGTCACCAGGGTGGCGTTGACCGTCGTCGTTACATTTATATATGCATAATATATATATACGAGGCAATGCCCGTGGCGGTAGGTGGTAACCTGGAGGATGCGACGTGAGGGTATAAGCGACACAGGTGGAATCCTTGGTGTAGGCAACCTCAGCGTAGGCTATCAGCGTGAGCGACTGCTGGGCAGCGCAGACGACCGACCACATATGGTGACCTAGGGGAACGATGTGCATCCTAGGGTTTGGCCATCCGGCATGGACCGCTGTCGTATTTGTCCTTGAGGGACGTGAGCTCATTGTGGTGCATAGTAAGATTAGCCGAGGGCCCTGGGAGAAATAGTACGAGTATAAAGTGCATCGGCGTGGATTGCCCTTTCGGGGAAAATGACACGTGCATATCATGCATAACTTTCGGCTCATCCCTTACGTTATGTGTTGTAGGTACATGCGACCACGGTACGTGATCGCTTTTAAAGGCAAGGCCTATCTTTTGAAGCTTCTCGCAGCTTTTGAGGTTGGAGTATGCATGGATGACGACCTGTGATGCCGGGTGCATTGGATTCTTTTGCTGTGCATGTATACACATCTCGTGTAATTAGGACATGAATGTAATGTAGGAAGCAAATATATTCTTTTGACATGTAAAGAACGACTTCCATTACATAAATGGAAAATTTTAATTCGCATTTCCGCATCTCTTTCAAGTTAACGCACCATTAGGCACTTAAGATAACGATAGAATAGGCAGCGATGGCTAGGGTCCTGACAATACGTGTTGAATGTTGACCGAATTTTCCATGTAGAAGTTGTTAGATTTTGCATATTATAATTACAAATCGTTCGATTCTAAATCAACACCTACTATCGCTCGATTCCTACCTCCTTTGTACGGCGGAAGCTTACTTATATTCTTAGGATCTGTCGATTTCTAAATCAGCACATATTATAGATACAAATCGTCCGATCCCTTTTCTACTTACTCGGCGATTCTATGCCATATAAACATAGTAATCGATCGAATTTCAATCCTACTTAAATCGATCGAATCTTGACCTTCGTTACAATCAATTGATACTCATCATATACTAATTCACTTTAGTCAATTCATCCTAAAGCTTCCATTGTACCTGTATAAATGTCATCAAAAATTTTCAAAAGTCCTAAATTCATCACATAAGTCGTAATTCATAACACATATAGGAATTATCAATCACGTAGCATGTAATCATATAGACACATAAGTCACTTAAAGGCATGAAAGTATGAAAGCATCATATTACCCATTGAGCTTCGGATAATGGTGTTATAAATGATATTTTCACCCAAAGTTCTAGCCTCTTTATTTATTCAATCCTACAAGGCCTCTTATTAAATATTTTCCACCGCTAATTATATTGTAAATCCCGTAATTAAATTTTACAGGCCTCGCTTGTGTGCTCTCAAAGTAATTTCTCTCTCAAGCTTCAAAGTAGGTAAGTCTCGAGCCCTAACTTCGAATTTCTTAGATTTACTATCCGATTCTTCGTAATTCGATCTAGGTTGGATAAATCTGGACCTAACATACTTAATTAACTGAATTTAACTATCGTGGCATTGAAAAGCTATTAGTACCAGTATCTATAAATGCGTTATAAGATGGATTCTTATGGTTATTTCCTATCAGACAAGTGGTATTATGTGCAAGTCATACGTTAATATTCTCTAATAATTCAGAACCTTCCAGGATGTTCTTAATGTGTTTTCTGTGCATGTACATCTGTTATAAATGTTACAGAAAGTGTTATTCAGTTAAACAGTATTTTATTTTGGATGAAAGCCAATTTTGTATTATTATATGATTAACATCAAAATTTTTCGTTCATTATAAGATACGTAAATTTCTCAATTTTCGACAATTAAAGTTGAGATTCCACCACTACATTTTTTAATTAGGGTTAAAGTAGTATTTCTGTACAAACATCAACGATGTCTTTATTATTAAGACCCATGAGTAGGATGGCAACTGTTAGGATTATTTTATTGTGTTCAATTAAATTACGTTATCTTAATCTTGTAATTTATTTAAGTGAACTGGGCTTTTATGGTTTAGAGCCCAGTGATCTTATTCTTGTAATGAGCTAACAAGGCCCCAATTATTATATACCAACTTGAAGCTCCCAACATTCAACGAACACACACGCCCACGTGAGGAATTTCTTCCCATCATTAGTCGTGACTAAGTCGTCCTTGGTTAGATTGTTTGGATAGAGTAGGGACCAACAAGTGGTATCAGAGCAAATACGTTCGGATTTGAGTGAGTTCCTGAAATTTTTGGGTATTTTTTGTTCAAATTTCAGCTTGTTCTTGAGTTCTTGAGTTGTTTTTGCTAATTTTGCAAGCTCAAGAGCTAAATAGGTTGCCCAACATTTTTCAGTAACGGGCATAGTCAATTCTAACGCCCGTTAATAATTTTCCTTTCGGTCCAAAACTTTTCGGTCTAGACTGCCTTTCTGTCAAATTTTTGAAAGCAAATCCAAAAACGTGTCAACGATCACTTGTCCAGTAATGTAATTAGGACGATTTGGCAAACTATAGAAAAAGTCTTGGTCATCTTATCGAAGTTTTCGAAATTATCTCAAAATTTTTAGGTGCACACCAAAAATTTTCGATGCTCATTCTCTTCAATGCTTCTCGATACTTCTCGAGTAACCCAAACTTTTCGGAACAGAACTTCAAAAAGCCAAATTATCATTTATAAAAATATTCAAATAAATATTATTAAATTAAATGTATGCTCAAGCTAGGAAGATTGAGGAATTAGAAGCAAGATGTCCTAATAATTACTCCGTCTTGCTTAAACAACAAGAAAGCCTAGCCTTTGCTAATGAAGATTTGACCAATGCAAAGTCAAAGATCATTAGCTTAGAAACTAAGTTAGAAGATAGTGAAAATAGGTTCTGCGAGATGATTAAGAATTTACGGTCTTGCGAAGCTGAGCGAAATGAAGTCTCATCAAAATATGAGACCGTCTTAGAGGAACAGCGTATGCTTTACTCTAAGATTAAACGATTAGAGAATGTTTCGAATATAGGTCTAACAAATCAATACTCCCCTTCTAACTTAATTTCTAACCAGGAAACATTTCACATGATCAAAAACATACTGATAAGGAACCCCGATCTATTTCACCCGGGGATCCCGAATACCACAGTCGCACAGCGTCGATCGCCACGTAGAGAACACTTGATGGGTTGAAAGACGCCACGAACGGATGTGTAAAGCCGTACGACTTGATAAGGAACCCCGATCTATTTCACCAGAGACCCCGAATCCCAAAGTTGCACAGCGTCGATGGCCACATATAGAGCACTTGATGGATTGAAAGACGCCACGAACGGATGTGTAAAGCCGTACGGTAAGTGTCGGATCTATTCGCACAACGCACTGCTTTTGCAAGAGATAGACGATGTTCGAACGTCGAACGAAAGAGTAACAAAGACTCGAAGAGGTTTAATAAAGAAACTCAAAAATTATTCATATCAAAGTTGGTTTCTCTCTAGTGAGAAACAAGGCCTATTTATACTAATAGGCTATAGCTAAATATAGAAAAAAATAACAAACTAAAAGATATTTAAGCGAAAGTCTAGGAGAGTCTTACTAAATAATATCTAATTAGTTTGAATATAAAATCTTGCAAATCTTGTTCAAATCTTGCCCAAGGACGAAAACTGCATCTTGGTCCTTCAATTCTTCGGTAGTTGCACTTTAGTCCCTGAACTTCCGAAATTGTCTTTTCTGCCCGATCAAGTTCTTGAAAATTATATTCTGACCCTCTTTTTTCTGAGTTGCTATGAATATATTCTTCACTTCTTCAAGAACCTTCAATATGAGCATGTTAAATTTTTCCTTGAAATTCTTTGCTCGAAATCTTCTTACGTGCCCGATCGATATGTGAATTTTCAACATAGCTTGCTTACGATTGAGCTCATTCACCCATCATCAGAGCGATCGTCCCACCAAACAACCGCATAGTCACTAAATTTCAGCCGTGGCTAAGGTTACCTTTCTGCGCTCCGCATAGTCTATTTCACATCATCAACTTCAACTGCCACAACTATACGGAGCGCAGAAAAAGAAACCTTAGGCGCGGCTGAATTTACTAACTATGCGGTTGTTTGGTGGGATCAATTGTCAACGACGAGGAGGCGAGCTGGTGAGCGTGCGGTCGAGACATATATAGAAATGAAGGCTATAAGCGTAAAAGGTATGTGCTGCCTCACTACTACGAGAGTTATACCAGAAACTCCAAGGGTTGCGACAGGGCAACCGTACGATCGAAGAATACTACCGCGATATGGAGATTACCATGATCCGTGCCAACATTGTTTAGGATCGTGAGTCGATGATGGCCCGATTTCTCCGGGGCTGAATTCAGATATTGCAGATTTAGTTGAGCTGCAATAGTATGTGGAACTAGAAGAGCTGATACACTTAGCGGCAAAAATAGAGAGGCAGCTCAAGACGAGGGGCAACTCAAGAAATTCACGACTTTCTGAACAGCCCATGTGCAAGAGGAGCAATGATGCGGGAGAGCAGAACTAATTCAGACCACGTGGAGAAACGTCCAAGCCAAGTAGTTCGACGAGCGCAATGACGCCATGCAACAATGACGCCAACTGCAACTGCAAGCACCCCGAAGAAGTTTGACGCTCCAGGAAACTGCGACATCAAGTGTTTTAGGTGTCATGGCCTTGGGCATATCGCAAGCCAATGTCCGAACAAAAAACTATGACGATGCTTGCTTCAGAGGAGGTAGTGACCGATGATGAAGAAGACGTCGAATTTGAAGAAACGGACGGCGATTTGGGGGAAGAAGTTGAAATACCCACTGAACTTGTGTTGGTATCTCGTCGTGCCTTGAACGCGCGAGTAATTCAAGACGACCAGGAGCAGCGTGAGAACATCTTCCACACACGATGCTACGTTAGAGATAAGGTATGTCGTGTGATAACTAATGGAGGGAGTTGCACGAATGCAGCGAGCGTGGAATAGGTGACCAGATTGGCGCTTCCAACGACGAAACACCCACATCCATATCGACTCCAATGGTTTAACGATGGTGGGGATGTGCGAGTCTACAAGTAGGTTCTTATTTCATTCCGCATTGGCAATTATGAGGATTCAGTGCTTTGTGATATTGTTCCAATGGACGGTGGGCATATTCTATTGGGGCGACCGCGGAAACTCGATTGGAGGGTATCACATGACGGTCACGCAAACACGTACACCCTACGGCACAACAACCGTACATACACTCCCAAACCTCTTACACCAAGCCAAGTATATGAAGATCAAATTAAATTGCAAAAAGAAAAAGAGAGAGTTGAGCAATTAAAGCGAGAAAAAGAAACGAGAGATGTAGAGAGATCAAATGAGGTAAAATCAGAGCGTGAAAATAACGAGGGGAACGTCGAGGGAAGAAAAAAAGTAAGATTAAGGACAACCGTATTATATTGGCGAGGATGAAAGAGGTGAGGAAACCTTACTAATTTTCACATCCGATGATTTTACTTGCTATAAAGAGGCCGTTTTATTAGCTAACCAGTCAGGCAAGGGTCTACACTTGACCTTTGATTCTTTATTGCAGGAATTCAAGGGCGTGTTCATTCATGACATGCCAATTGGATTACCCATATTAGGGGAATAGGGCATCAGAGCAGACGATACACATATCCCTCACCTCACAAAACATTCGGGTCATCCCATATAGGTACAGGAGTTCATTTTTATCAGCTCCCGGGTAGAAGTCGCCTCATTTAGTCCAACGGCGCATGCACAACCGAGCAGTACCCAATAGACTGATGATTCATAAAACCACAGGAAGCCACGTAATCTATCACCGCTTCACTTGGAAGCCGGAGATATAGAACTAAGTGGTAGTCAGCCCCACACTACTGAACTTTCTTGAACATATCGAGTTTAGGTGTCCTCACTAGCTAAAAGTTTTATATTTTTTAGAACACATACACCTTTTCTCATCTGGACTTTGTGACCAGATCAGAACTTCCGTAGACATGTCATTCTAAGACACGCTTCGATAAGCGGAAGGAAGTCCTACCGTTGCAATATCAAAACACAACGGTTTCAGGCCATCGAATATGAGCTATGCTCCTAGATTGATGTTAACGGGATGCTTATGTGGCCCCGATTTATAAAGCCATGTCCTCACAGGCTGCGTCTCCGAGATTATCTCTGAAGTGTCGACGGATTGCCTTGGTGGCTTCGTCAGGTTATTACCCAACCTGAGCACTCACCATTTCCACCGCGCGTATCACTCTGGAGACGGGCTCTCATGCAATTGATGAAGAAAATCTGAAGGAGCACAGCACATTTTTGGAAAACGCACCCCACGCACCTTCTTTTGCAGCCAAACAAGTTTCCTCGAGGCAGAACCAGACGACTTTCTTCGAAGAAGACCAATCTGGCCCCGAGAAGAAGAGTTCCCGTGAGTACCAATCAACTTCACTTCTTATCCCGAAGACGTGATCTACTTGCCAAAGACAATGCCCCATTCTGATCCATCGCATGACGATCTCGCCAACTCGATCATCATGAGGGGGGTAACACTAAAGCAAAATGGGAGCAATACTACTACGGAAGTGCAAGATAGGTCAGAAAATGCTAAATTCCAAGCGCCGTCAGATAATCAAGCAAACACCACAAACTTCAAGATCAAACTTGAAGCCTCGTGTACGGTTCTCCCAATTTAAAGAGAACTCCCCAATCCCAACCCAAGGTTGAACAAATGTAGGGGTAGTCGCGACTATCGAAGGGAGAGCTGGAACACAAGAAGAGAAGATCCGCCTCCGTTACGCCTTTCCAAATTTAAAGAGAACTTCTTAATCCCAACTCAAGGTTGACCAAATGTAGGGGGAGTTGTAACTATTGAAGGGAGAGATCCGAGCTTCAAGAAGAGAAGTTCAGAACACGGTGAGCTTGGATCTCCTAAAGAAGAGGTCAGAAGACAAGATAAAGGATAAGAAAATTGAAGAAGAACACGCACGCACACGCTTACACCGCATATTTTGATACGTGTTCTTTGAGAACTCAAGACAATTACAAGACCAAGATGACAAGCGCTAAATTGCTAATTGAACACAAAGGAGGAGATTGTTAGTATTACTTTATTGTGTTCAATTAAATTAGGTTATCTTAATCTTGTAATTTATTTAAGTGAACTGAGCTTTAATGGTTTAGAGCCCAGTGAACTTATTCATGTAATGTGCCTACAAGGGCCAAGTATTATATACCAACTTGTGGTATAAATACTAAAATCCTAACACATATGTGTCTTGTGTGTTATAATTATAGAGAGAGAGTTTATTGAAGCTCCTAACCTTCAACGAACACACACACCCACGTGAGGAAATTCATCCCATCATTAATCGTGATTAAACCGTCCTTGGTTAGATTGTTGGGATAGAATAGGGACCAACAGCAACGGGGCAGGGCAGGGGCGGGGATCTAATCCCCGTCGCCATCCCTGCCTCACAATCGGGGAAAAATTCAGCCCCATTCCCGCCGGACGGGATTCCCCGCTCCGACGGGGATTCCCCGCCCCACCATTTTCTTTAGTGTTATGCTATAATGTATGAATAAATATATTATTTCTATCATATTTTAGTATTATTTATATTAAAGTAATTTAAGTTGGGCATAATAAATATTGTTGTATAAATTATATTAATAATATAAGCTATTTTTTGTTTTTATTTATATAAATTGTATATAACAAATATTATTTAAATAATATAACAGTAACGGGGGCGGGGCAGGGAACGGGCGGGGATCCCGCATGGCGAGATCATGCCCTATCCCCATCGGGGAATATCGGGGATTCCCCGCCTCGTTCGGGGCAGATCCCCGCGGGGACGAGGAATGCCTGCCCCATTGCAAAGCCTACCCATGAGAAATTGATGTCGATAATGTCGACATTTCAGAGGCTTTCTTCAGCTGTTTTGAGTGTCGTTGGCTATTTTCGTAACATTCTCGCTATCCGATGCTTGTGTATTAAATAGCGTTATATTCTTTGAATGATTTGTTATTGCAGCAATATAAGTTATGCACTATATCACTTGTGTTATAATTTTTGTATAAAGTGTTATGCATGTAGCTTATAAATTAGCAAACGTTTCAATCTTCGGTCGCTTCTCCGTTAACATTAATAATTCTCGTCGATTGCTAAGACAAATGAACAAGTTGAATCTATTTCACATTATTCGACCATTAAAATATAGATTTCGTGTATGAATTGACTTTAAAGTAAAACTTCAAAATATTAGTTGATTATGAACATCCATGAGAAACTGAGGTCGATTTAACATAATTCGGTCACTAATGCGGGAGATCCTAGTCGCTTCATTGATTTTTGGGTATCGTCGATGGTTCTCTTTATCTATCCTGTTAGTGTCTTGCCACCCAAGAAGTGTTATACAGAATGCATGAAGTGTTATATAGAATACACAGTGGTAACCGTCGAGTGCTTTATTAGCAATGCAGAATGCATAAATTGTTATTTCGACGAGATTTTCGAATTATTTTTACACGTTATTCCATTACAAACTTCGAAGATTTTCAGTAATGATTGTCTTCCACGAGAAATTGTCATCGTTTTAACCTTATTCGGATCTTAACGTCGAACTTAGTTTGTGTTTCAATCTTTTGGAGAGATGATGGCAAACATGTGCAGTTTTTGCAATAAAGAGGGGCAAATGAGTCTTTGTACTCAAAGTAGGTCCTCACTCTAAGACAAACTCAAAATTGATCCTTCTCTCTATTTAAAATTTGTCGGGGCCTGAATTCTAATGAAAATATTTTAATAGGGCCTGGAACTTAATTAGCTCATTATAAATTGGCAAGTCAAAGTAAGCGTTGGGTAGAGATCCACAACTAAACGAAAAATGAGATGTACAAAATTAAATTTATAAATTGGAGCACACAAAAATTAGATAAAATAAAATTAAAGCGTGATTTTGGGTTAAAAAAATATTTCTAATATAAAATTTAGTATGCAATCCTTAACGAAGTAAAAAGGATACAAATAATCTTGAGCCACACAAAAAAAAATAAAATATCAATGTAATAAAAAATAATCAAGAAGAAAGATAAAAGAGAAAAAACAATCGTGAGGCCGCTAACATAATCAATTCGTCTCTCCTCCCTTCGTATCAATTTCGAACCCCAAAAAATCACAAAAACACACACATACACACGGCTGCTGCTGCTGCTGCAACAACAGCATGGCCTTCTTCGTTCTCTCTTTCACTGAAACAACGCGCAATCCTGACAGCCAAAAAAGGCCTTTGCCGTGCCAACGTCGTGTCTTTGCAGCAGAAAGAATCTCCGACAAACCGCAGACAAAGAGCACCGCCAGGTGTCGACACGAGGATTCATTGGGAGAACGAAGATGACGGTTGGATAGGAGGAGGTAAGAACAACAACTCGTCAACCAAACAAGAACAAGCAGCAGCAGCAGCCAAGGACGAACAAGACTTGCTCAGAGACAAATTCTCTGACCTCCTCAACAGTTCTTCCGATTCCTGTTACCAGAATGTTACATATTAAACAAACTCTCGTAATAGTTTTTAATGGATAAGATACTTGGGGAACGCTATTTTTGGTCATTGGAGTATGAGCTTTTTGTCCCCATATTACGAGATGTAACTGATAGTCCTCAATGTTAACGATTGAGCGTAGTTGTTCGATTAATTTAATTGTTAATTTGACGGAATTATGGATCGAGCTAGACTGAATTTACTGAGTCTCGCCGTAATTTTGTCCTTCGGCCAACAAAAATTCGGGTTTGGCTTGGATTGAGCAGACCCATAATATTTGTCGGCACAGCTCATAACTCCGTCCAAACCAGCAATTAAATAAAGGAATCAAACAACAAAAAATTGATTGTGGAAATTACAAATGGAACTCACCCAGATACGTTTGACATACGTACGAATTACACGCACTCTTACCTAAAACTAAATACACTTTCAGGTTTTTGGGCATACCTGCGAATGCAGACATCGAAGCAATCAAAGGAGCTTACAGGAGATTATCGAAGGAATACCATCCCGACACAACCACGCTTCCCCTAAGAGCGGTATCAGAAACGTTCATGAAACTGAGGGAAATATACGATGTTCTAAACGACGACGAGAGGCGTAGGTTCTACGACTGGACATTAGCTCAAGAAAATGCAAGCAAAGAAGCCGAGAAAATGAGGATGAAATTGAAAGATCCTTATATGGCGAGATTTAGAGAACTGGGAATCGGTCCCCGACGTGGTCGATCGTTTGGGATGGAGGAATATGGAGTTTAACGATCAGGCGAAGCAAGCTCTCACTTTTCGATATCCTCGCTGTGTTTTTCTCCGTGTGCTGTATAGTATACGTTGTCTTCTTTAAGGAGCCTTATTAGGTTAATTGAACATGGAATTCGAGGAAAACATATAACAAACTCATAATACTCTCATGCTCACTCACAGTAGTATGTTATGGTAATCTAACATGGAGTACATGTAGACTCAGAAACTCAAGAATAGATATTCGAAAGAAAGAACAAACGATCAACTGAGATATAATATATCGGCCTAGAGAATAAGATAGGTAAAATCAAGGAAGAGCTTACCTTCTTGAAGAAGCTCATCTTAGATCGCCGTTAAGAAAAGGTGGTGTTGTCGATAAAATCTTTCAAGATAGGGCTGTTTTTTCCGCGTATGAGTTCCTTCTCCATTTTTCGGTTGCAAGATCAACAGTTGATTTTGCTTTTCTTACCTCCGCGGCGGTGAACTCGCGTTCTATTATCCGGAAAGACTAAATTTAATGCCAAAGCAATAATGATTGATTATTTACTTCAACTGCTGCTTTATGCAGCTGCAAGTCGTTCATCAAGATATGGCAGGAAAAGAGTTGTATGTGTCTCAATTTCAGAAGCTTTACTTCTTAATCGCTAACAATCAGGCAAAACTCAAGAAGATATAGAATATCAAATAAAGCGCAAATAAAGATTGCATCATCTCAACGACCCCTCATTTTCATCTACCACTTCTCCATCTGCGATTAGTTTAATAGCATACAATCATTCCAAGAAATAGCTATTTTATCTTCACAAGAGACCTGAAGAAGAGAACGCCATTGACGTGGAATGGTTCATCCTTTTACCTTCATTCCCGTCGATAACAACTGCATCTAATTTGAATTGCAGTGAGATTGTTGAACACCCTAAATAAACATGAACCCATGGTCTCATAGTGGGCTTCTTTGGGCCTATTAAGAATTAACCCTTTTAAGAAAAATAAAGAGCGGCCCAAACCTAATTGGTAGAATTGCGTTCAAGTGACAATTACGCCATTCGCGCTTCGTTATCCGAAAAACTGAATTCTCTGCCTCCCAGGCTCTCAGCTGAACACGAAGATGAACAGTCTAACGCCGAGCTTCACCTCACGATTCGCTAGACTGACCTCGATTATACCGACGCGATGCCGTTTCGAAGGTCTATATCTGTATCCTGTTCGCCAACGGAGGCCACTTCGGCTCGTGTGCATGGCGGTAGCTAAATTGCTCACACTTGAGGACTTTTGATGTAATTTGTATGGCTTCCTTTTGATTTTCTTTTTTGTGCGTGATTTCGTTCTGTCTCGATTGAAAATCCAGGAACCTTATATGATTGTTAAATTGGAGTCCGCGAAGAGGACGTGGAAGGAGTTATCGGTATGGCTTTGGTTTTGTTTCGAAAGCTGTAAATCGGTTTATTTTCCCCTTGGTAGGGTTTATATGCTATTTATTCTAGTTTCTCTTTGCTTGTTTTCTTTGTTAGTGAGCGTAACGGAGCTGATTGGAAACAGGACAAATATACTATTATACGGATTAGACAATGTGGAATATGTTAGTTTCGTACAGTGCTCGACTTATGTTAGATGACTGATTCCCAACAAAGGTTTATATATCAGAGATGAGAAGCTATATTTTACATCTTTATCACTCTCCTTGCTAAACGGTATTGGTTTTATTTATTTATTTTTTTTCTCGAGGATGGTGCATCAAACAGCTTTTCCATGAAGTGGTCTTGACGAAAGTTAAAAAACAGGGTTAATGGATTTCCTTGTGTAGGGTTGTATCTTGCTAAATATATATAGTAATCTATTAGGAAGAGTAGGGGAATGATAGATTACAATTTGATTTTGTTAGGTGCTTGTGAACAATTGATTCTCATTTCTTATTCTGTTCCGCCGTATAGCTCTGAAAACTCAAATAAATAAAATCAATTATAGGTTAAACTCGCCGATCCAGATGTTGTCTCGAATCCTAGTGAGTATCAGAAGTTGGCACAATCCTTGGCTGAACTTGATGGGGTACTTTTTTTCTGCCATTTGTCTTCCTTTTTGACCCTTTATGTTTTAGTTTGTTTCTCCAGCTTCTTCAATGCTCGTGTTTGAACTGGTAGGTCGTGTCAACATATAACAGTTTCAAGGATTGTCAGAAGCAGTTAGAAGAAACCAAAGGTTCTTTCTGTTTTCCATAAACTTGGGTATTTGTAGTTGCAAAATCTTTTGATCATGGACTCACTTGTTCGTCTCTTACGTTACCAAACAGCCATGGCAAAAGAATCTGGTGAAGATGAAGACATGGTTGCAATGATAGCATCTGAAGTTGAAAGCTTAACGAAAGAAATGCAGGATCTTGAAGAGAAGCTAAAGGTAGTTCAAGTCGAGTACAACATTCTCTAGTTCAATTTGGATCTTAGTGATTTCGTACTTGGTTACTCGTCTAACTTCAAGTTACTAGGTTTTGCTACTTCCAACGGATCCTCTTGATGCAAGAAACATAATGCTTGAAGGTTAGCATGGTTCCTTTCTTATAGCCGTTCTGTTGATAAGTATTAAAAAGAACGCTTTACAGTTGTGCCTTCGTTTAAGAGAACATGATATCCATTAATATTTCTATACATTTCTCTATGGTGTATTGTGTTACGTAAGAACATTGAGCACCCTGGATAGAGTGTTATTTTAATGTTATTGGAAGATATTGCATATTTAAATCGGTTCCCGTCAAAAGAGTTTGATGTTAATGAAGTAAATCTCCGATGGATCTTTATTAGAGTGGAATTGGATATGTGTTTCAAGCTACTAACTGGTCCTGTATTTTCCGGTCTACTTAGTAAATAAGTTATATGTCCTACTTTCTTGGTTTACAGTTAGGGCTGGTACTGGTGGAGATGAAGCTGGGCTTTGGGCTGGTGATCTTGTAGGTACATCTTTGGTTTTTGGTTTTCAACGCACAAATTTTCTCCGCAGCATAAATCAGCACAAGTATGCAAATCAAATGATACTAAGCTTTTCGTATATTCAGGTACGTATGTATCAGAAGTATTGTGAACGTAGTTCGTGGAAATTCACACCTGTTTCAAGCTCTGAGGTAATATGGTGCTTGAATTATTGTCATATAAGTTTCTTGTGACCAGTAGTTTAGCGATAAAATCCATTTAGGCTGAAAAGGGAGGATATAAGACTTATGTGATGGAGATAAAAGGGAAACGTGTTTATAGCAAACTGAAGTATGAGTCAGGAGTCCATCGAGTTCAACGTGTTCCCCGAACAGAAGCTCAAGGTCGTGTCCACACATCGACGGCAACTGTTGCTATAATGCCAGAGGTGAGGAGTTCTTATAATTCGTCATTCCTCATATAGGCTGCTGAATAATTGAGGCAATTTCCTCTTCTGTCAAATCAATGTATTATGTATCTGGAATATCTTTACTTCGTATGATATATTCTTGTATTTATATAGTTCTGACATACAATTTGACCCTGAATTACATCATCCGCAACACACGAATGAAGCCCCCACTATTCATTAATTTTTGATATCCAAAAATATAAGGTGCATTTCAGCTTCGATCAGCATATTTGTCACTGACTATACCCTTGGCTTGTGCAACGATTCTGGGTCTCAGGCTGATGAAGTTGACGTAGAAATTGATCCAAAGGATATTGAGCTTACCACAGCAAGATCGGGTGGGGCTGGAGGTATGTGCAGCTGGCCTTTTGGTTTGATCCTAGATCTCTTGTCTACAATGCTGATCCTATTCAGAAAGGTGTAACGTTTTTCCTTTATTCTTCCTTTTTTGCCCACTCATGCATGAGGTTTGATGCAGGGCAAAATGTCAACAAGGTGGAGACAGCCGTTGATCTTTTCCACAAACCTTCGGGCATAAGAATATTTTGTACAGAAGAAAGGACTCAACTTCGTAACAAATCTCTTGCTCTTCAGTTATTGCGGGCAAAACTGTAAGCAGACATCATGTAGATACGCATTTATAAGTAGTTGGTGTTAGTGGGCAAAAATCTTTCTACGATTATTCCATCTAGTCTTGTCAGCTCCTAAGCTTGTCATGCTACATAAGTATTCTGAAAAAGAATAGAGAAGGAATAAAAAGGCATATGCTCCCCCCTTGGATACTAATCAAACATTCTGGAAGGATTCAGCTTTATTCATATGGACACAGCTTGAATTGTTTTTCTTAAAGGGTAATCAGACATGAATAATAGCTTATTGAAGACATTAATGTGTTCAGATATGAGATGAAAGTACGAGAACAACAAGAGAAGCTAAGGAATCAGCGAAAGATACAGGTTTGCTTCCATTCCACCTGAGACATTTGACTGTGGTTTCCTCATGGATTCTTCATTTACATATAGAGAGACGACCAATTATTTAAACTGTTGCAGGTAGGTACTGGTGCTCGGGCAGAAAAGATTAGAACATACAACTACAAGGTGATTTTGAATACTTCAACTGGGTTGATTTGATTGGGTTGAGCTGCTTATAATCTCATTCTTGCTACTAGTCTGATAATAGCATTTTCGTTCATCATTGCTTGGCTTGCGTTTGATATTCCACCAGGACAACAGAGTGACAGATCACAGACTCAAAATAAATTTTGAGCTAACGTCGTTCCTCGAAGGTGACATCGAGACAGCAGTTCAGGTAACTTGTTTAGTTATTATTCTTATTATTTGTTGTGGACGGAAGTAAGTCACGAGATATTGTTATGTTATATATAACACAGTCTTGTGCGTCGATGGAGCAGAAGGAATTACTTGAGGAGCTTGCAGAGTCTGTTGGATCATCATACATGGCTTCTAGTACTACCTAATTTATGGTTCTATGTTTACTTTGTTGATTCAATATCCAAGGTTATATGTAGCAGCAATCACTGAGATAATGTAGTAACAGCCAACATGAGATAATATACATATATATATATATAATATATATACATGGACGTGTGTTCGATGAAATTTCAGTTGCAATGGGCGGAATTTGTAACAGAAAGTACAAAGCAGTTGGGATCTCGTGCTCATAACAGTTCAGGGGATCTGTACTTGCTTCATTGGTCTCGGACATTACTTCATGGTCCCATTCGAGTGCCGCGTACATGGGAGCTAAAAGTGACATGGGAACCTGTCTGATACGTATCAGGGACCTAAACTTAACAGTAGAGGCCCCGCTCATAGGTTCAGCGCAGGCTCTCATCGATTCTTCAAAATTCTCGACGAAATGCGGTAATCCTACCGATTGAGGGTTAAATTTGCATCACATCTAACAACCAATATTACAATGAAAGACGAGAGTTTTGATGAAAGAGCACACTGAACACTTCGAGCAACAAAGTAATACTACCTCCGTCCCACTTATTTCTTCCCATCTTTCTATTTTGGGTGTCCTACATAATTCTTCCCATTTCCCCTTTTTGTAAAAAATTATCCCACTAATTAAACTAATTACACCATTAATATTTAGAAAAGTCTTCTTGATTTGCGTGCCTACTAATAACTTTTCTCTCTTTATACCTCAAAAGGTGTTCTGTAATATTAAAATAATGTAGTTTCTTAATCTCCCTGCCCACTAATCTTTGGGAAGAAATAGATGGGACGGAGGACGTAATTAAGATGACCATTTAGGAGAACCCGATGAACAATATGCTCCGGATCATGATGACGTCGTAGGGGATCCATAATACGACGAAGTTGACTGCTAGGAGAATAATGTTGTGCATATGGCTAAAGACGGTACCTATGCATTTTCGAACGGTTCGGAACAAAAAAGACACGACAAAATTTGATGTCATAGCCAAACAAGCTGATGGAACATTCGTGCCGAGGGAAGGAAAACCTTCCTAGCCCTGATAATTTTTTACTTTAGAAAGAAGATCAGCAACTTACCTCGAGTTTGAAACATTTAATCATCTATTGCTTGCAAAACTCTTGCTAAGCATGAGTGGAAGCAGAAGAATGGCCATGGAGTTTTATGAGTTAGCAAATAGCAAGTGACAACATTGATTTTAAAGGAGCATAATATCCCAGTTGAAGGTAATACTAACATTGTCAGTCAAGATATGATACTCAACAAAGAAGAGGATGAGAGTACTTCATACATCGAAAAAAATATCATGGAGCACCAATTAGAGAGCACAACGAGAAGAGCTCAATACTCAGCTAGCATTACCCCCTGTGAACTCTGAATAAGATGAAAACTCAATTGAGAGAGCCTCACACTTCAAGAGCCAACAAGAATTATGTAACATAAATAAAAAAAATTAACTGTCTTTTGTCGCAGGTAGTGGACCGATGAGATTTCAAGATGTTATGGACCGGAAAGATATCATGGATGAGAAATATAAAATATCGAGAAAATTAAAATTTGAGAGTTTACACAACTAAAAAGGAGCATAATTGAGAAGTTGAAAGAAATACGACAAGCTTGGTTAATTGTAGGCTACAGTCAAGAAACAGACATCGGCTATCACGAGAATAATGAGAGAATACACCTAATGCATATAAAGTCTGCTCTCGCACATGGAGTTATTGAGGAAGATGCGTGCATGAAGCAACTACAAGAATATGAAGCAACGGAAGAAAATAATGGGATTAACACACTACATGGGTTGGAGAAAACACCAAGAGCTTGGAACTCACGAATCAGCAAGAACCCCCACAAGAGAAATATGATTAAGGAATTGGGAATGCAACATAAGGTGCCAAACAACTCGGGGATAACAAGTTGGTGATAACATTAGCTAATATCCAGTCTATCATGATCCAAGATAACACACTACAAGGATGGAAGTGAAGCCGGAATACGTGAAGTCCAAACATCAAATACCTGCTATTGTTGAGGATTTCTAGCCTGGACCTCTGTTAGGAATATTTTAAAAGTGTCCAAAATATTTATTCTAAGTCTTGATATATCTGTGTAGTGTTCTTTATATGTTTTATATATGTATTGGGTTTGTGTTTGTAATGGGCTTGTTAGGGGCCCAATAAGCTTAAAATACCTCTCAAGGTATTTAAGCTTAAACCCTAACGATCATTAACTAAGTTTTCCATTTGCAAAACCCTCACGTATTCAACACTAAACCTCTATAGCACACTATTCACATACTACGAAGGTTAAATCTGTTGAAGTGTTCTTGGATAATCTGGAATTACAAGTGGTATCAGAGCAAGCGTGTAGGTGAGGAAACTTCATTTCAAGCTTTAAAGAATTTAGCGGGGTGAGTTCTTGCGTGGTAGTTCATTCTCTGTCGCAAAGCTCATACTCACGTGTATCAACTATTCTCGGAGATATTTTTTTTTAGGCTAGTCTGTGTAGCTTTCAGTTCTGAGCTATCAAATTGGTTTCCGTGGAGGCTGTGTCAGATTTGTTGGATTTCTGTCTAAAACATTTGAAGAACAGCCCTGTTCCTCAGTCTGTTCTTGAGTTTGCGCACGGAATTTCTTTTGGGAACTAGATTTGCGAACTCAAGGACTTCTTTCATTTTGCGGCTCATTCATTTCACAAGGCGTCTTTGCAATCCTAAGTTCCCAAACTTGGTTTGCGGGGTTTCAAGTTTGCGCATCGGCACATCGCAAAGCTCTACTTTGCGAGTTCGAGGTCACCAAGCCGTCAGATTCTCGAAGATCAACGTCTCAGGATTTTCAACACTTTGCGATCTCTTGATTTGCAAACTCACAACCGCTTTGCGAACCCAGGACAGTTTGCGAACTCATTTTTTTCACTCTGCGAACTTTGCTCACTTTGCGAACTCCAACTTACTTTGCGAATTCGAAACACTTTGCAAACTCAAGTTTACTTCGCGAATTCAACTCACTTTGCGAACCTTGAGAACTTTGCGAACCTTGTAAATTTTTCGAACTTTACTCACTTTGCGAACTTTGTGAACTTTGCGAACTTTGCCCACTTTGCGAATTAAGATGGCTCGTGAACTCTCTCATTAACCCGTGAAGCAATTAAATTTCGAACTCAGAGATCAATTCGCAAAGTCCTACTCTTCTCCATTCCTGCAAAACATACCCATTTAATTAAAAAAAGAAAAAGGAAGAGGGAAAATTTTTTTAACCAAAATTCGCAATTCAATTCCAAATTTCCTCACATTACACGTCAACGATCATATCCAAAACACAAGCAATGGACTCTTTCAGCATGGGAAATGACGTTAGACCTCCCATCATCCGACATGGGGAGTACGCAGTCTGGAAGAGAAGATTCATCAACTTCATAGAAAGCAAGGACAATTCTGATAACCTTCTGGAATCTATTTACAATGGACCTACACAGTATTGGACCATAATTCCCGCCACTACTGACACCACCCCTGCAAGAGAGGAACAGAGGATCCTGAAAACTACTGATCAATGCAATGATGAAGAAAAACTGCGACTTAAGGCAGATAAAGTGGCAAAATCATACATGATGCAAGCCATTCCCAATGACATTTTGATGCAACTCGAATGTGGTGAGAGTGCAAAAGAAATGTGGGATGCTCTTCGAATTATGATGCAGGGGACAGAAGTTAATACTATGGCAAGAATGGCGAACACACTCATCTCGTATGACCGCTTTCATGCTAACAAAGGGGAAACTCTCCAAGAAACCTTCCATCGATTTCTTGTTCTTCTAAACGAGCTAAAGACGAATGGAGTCACAAAAAGTGTAATGGAGATCAATATCAAATTCTTAGGATCACTTCATCCAGAATGGGAGGCTACTGCTATTATGATAAGACAGATGAACGACCTAACCAAAGTTAGCATTCATACATTATTCGACTACCTCAATCAACATTCCAATCATGTGGAGAAACGAAGGGAGGAAATTAAACCAATAGGAAGCGACTCCCTTGCTCTTATGACTGAACGATCATCAAGAAAACAATTCAAGGACAAAGAAATTATTCAGTCATCACAAGTTAAGGAGGGAGAAGACTCTGATCCTGATGACGAATCCAAGGATCTTACAAAACATGGAGACCAGGAAATCACCCTCAAAGATCTTGCTAAGCAACTCGCTCTGGTCTCAAATTTCGTGCAGAGAAAATATTATAAGAAGACTGGTTCCTCCCCCAACCGTCAAAGAACTTCCTCCAACTCTAAAGGAAAGACTCAGGATGAGGACAACAACTCTGAAACTCCTCATCAAGGCGGCAAGTGCTTCAACTGCGGTAAGAATGGACACTTTGCCAGAGAGTGCAGAATGCCCAAGAAAAAGGATGTTAACTATTATCGTCGAAAAGTTCAATTAGCTGAACAAAAAGAAAAAGGACTAGTCTTAATGGCAGAAGAGGATCATTGGCTTGAAGATACCTCAGACAGCGAGAATGAGAATGTGGCACTGATGGCCAAACTAGATGACGAAGAAGATGGAGCTGGAGCTGAAGGCAGCGAGTCAGACAGGGAAACTTCTAACAGTTCAAACATGGTAGAGGCAAGTGAAGCAGATTATGATTCCTTACTTAAGATAAAAAACGAATTTTTATCCTTATATAAATCTAACAAATTGGGAAAAAGGAAAATCAAAGAACTTGAAGCTAACTTAGAAAAGAATTTAGTAGTATTAGATAAGTTTAGATATGATTATGCATGTGAGAAGAATCGTGTAATTGTAGCAAATGAAAAAATTGCTAAGCTAGAAATAAAAGTGCAAAAATCCGAAACTAAAGCCAAGGATTTAGAAAAGGAAATGAAATCTTATAGAGATCAGGCAATGGATGCTACAATTAAATATGACTTACTAAGCAAAGAACGAGAAAGACTGTACTCCAAAATAAAAAAATTGGAGGACGTTTTAACCCGACGAGATCAGTCAGAACAAACGATCTTCTTGAACAAACCAGCTAATGTTGATTTTTATAATCTCCATAAAGGACTAGGTTTTGAAAACCCATGTAAGTTAAAACTGGGCATATCAAGATCAGCTTATCTATATGATCTCAAATTCATGCAGACAGGTTGCCTGGCAAATCTTATGCCTTTTGTCAGTGAAGATGAGACGTCAACACACACTAAAACTCAAACATCACTTAACTACACAGAAGTAAATGATAGCTATAAAGTAAGAAGTTGTCCAGCAATAACAGAATTTGAATCAGATATTCCACGTCCACATGAGGGAAAAACACAAATGGTTACATATACAACAGGATATATGCCTGATTGCATAAAGAAAATCAGTGATCTTCACTCCACTATCGAAAGCGAGAGAAAGTCATTTGGTGAAGAAAGGCAGAAACTTCTTCAGGAAATATCTTCACTTAAAGAAAAATTAAGATTACACACAATTTCATACACCTTAGTTTCGCATGACAAAATTTCCTGCACTAATACATTGAAATTTTCAGGACCCACAAAAGAGCCATTGAAGGGGCAAGTATGGGTTAAAAAGGAAGATATCTTGAAGGAGAATAGTGATATCAATACACCTTTTGTCATTGAGTATTTTCCTCCCAAAACTTTTGTACCTTCTTTATTTCGCCATGTATCAAACAAATTGTCTTCTAAATCAAAAACAAAGCTTTCCATGCATGATCATGTCACCAAGCAAACTCACAAAACAATTCCTAAAAACAAAAATACAAAGTCAAGTCACGAATTAAAACCAAATGATTTTCAAAGAACCTGTGCATAAATGGGTTCCAAAGCTTCAGACTGCAGGAACACAAACCCCAACCCTAGAAATAATTAGAGACTCTGTGTCATCCACCAACAAAGGAAAATCTAGGGAACCTAAACGGACTAACAAACATAATAGAGGTGGACCCATATTTCAATGGGTACCTAAAACCCTCTAGTTTTTATTTTGCAGGCCCTTCATGTGTGGTACTTAGATTCTGGTTGCTCCACACACATGACTGGGACAAAGGAACTGTTGAGCAACTACGTTGATAGACCAGGAGGACTGGTACGCTTCGGTAATAGCAATGGAGCCAGAATCCTTGGTTATGGAGATCTCATATGCAATCGACTCACAATTAAACAAGTCTCGTATGTTGAAGGATTGACACACAACCTCTTATCAATAGGACAGTTCAGTGATTTTGGACTCCAAGTTGTATTTCTAAAGAAAACTTGCAAAATTCTCAATGCCAATGGTGAAGAACTTCTCACTGGAACTCGCAAGACAAATCTTTACACCATTGATATTAGAACTGTCAAACCAAAGACTGATATCTGCCTAATCTCCAAAGCGACTTCAATTCAAAATGACTTGTGGCACCAGCGGTTATCTCATCTTAACTTCAAAACCCTTAACAAACTGTCAACCAACAAATTGGCTGTTGGACTACCACCACTAAAGTACCAAAAAGAGCACATGTGCTCTGCTTATGAGAAAGGAAAAATGAAGAAAGCTTCACATCCTACAAAACACACTGCATCCACTCAACATCCTCTAGAGCTTTTGCACATGGATCTGTGTGGACCGATGCGAACGGAAAGCATAAGTGGAAAGCGATATATGCTGGTTATCGTCGACGACTATTCCCAATATACGTGGATACGATTCTTACGAACTAAATCAGAGACAGTCGAACATATTCCAAGCCTAATCAGAACAACACAGAACCTCCTCCAGAGATGTGTTAAAATAGTTAGATCAGACAATGGAACAGAATTCAAGAATCAACAGCTCAATGACTTCTATGAATCCATAGGGATTACTCAACAGTTTTCTGCTATCTACACACCTCAACAAAATGGAGTTGTCGAAAGGCGAAATCGAACACTCGTAGAGGCTGCCCGAACAATGATCATCCAATCATCACTACCTCATTTCCTTTGGGCTGAAGCAATGAATACTGCTTGCTATACACAGAATCGCACAAACATTCATCTAAGATTTGGTAAGACGCCCTATGAACTTATAAATGGAAGGCTGCCCAACATTGCCCATTTTCGAATTTTTGGATGCAAGTGCTTCGTCGCCATAGACCGCGAAGACAAGTCCAAACTTGATCCAAAAGCAACTGAAGGAATCTTCGTAGGCTACTCTGCACAATCTAAGGCATACAGGATATTTCTCAGAGACAGAAGGATGATCATTGAAAGTATAAATGTCACCTTTGATGAGGAACTCGAACTTTCTACTGTACATAGCAGTTTGGGACGAGTATCTAGAACACCACACCTCACTCACTCTCATACAGAAGAAAGAGAGTGTTCAAGAGATGCCTCTGAACGGAACTCTTCAGAACCGGGCTCGGACAAAGGAAGTTTGAAACCAGCTCAACAAGTAACTGACCCTTCAAGACAAAGCGACCCCACATGCTTCACTCAACGAGCTCAAGAGGAACTGGATCTGGATCTACTTTTTGAACATATATATATCTCTCAAAATCAGACAAGACCATCCACCGATCCCTTTCCAAATACTGAATCCAGCCCTAGTTCATCAACTCATGAGTCAGAACCCATTCCTAACCAGACAATTCCTCCCTCAGATGCAGAAGCCTCGATCCCAACTACTTTGACAACAACGCAGACAGAGGCCTCCTCTTCAACTTCAGCCGGCAACACTACCGTAACTGCAATCGACTATCCACTAAGTGAGAAATCCCAAATAGACGAAACGACATTACCCCACGAAAAGAAATGGGTCCGACATCATCCTACAGATCAAATAATAGGAGATCTCAATACAGGGGTAACGACTAGAAGATCACATTCAAATGAATGTAATTTCACCTGTTTCTTGAGCCAAACGGAACCTAGACGAGTAGTTGATGCACTACGGGATCCCAACTGGATAGTGGCTATGCAAGAGGAGATTAATCAATTCGAACGTCTCAAAGTATGGAACTTAGTTCCTCGTCCAAAAGGGAAGACTGTGATCGGAACAAAGTGGGTCTTTAAAAACAAAAAGGATGAAGATGGTGTTGTAATTCGAAACAAAGCCAGGCTCGTAGCTAAGGGATATAATCAACAGGAAGGAATTGATTACGATGAAACGTTTGCTCCTGTAGCCAGGATCGAAGCTATTAGGTTATTTCTTGCATATGCCGCACACAAAGACTTTACAGTCTATCAAATGGATGTAAAAACAGCCTTCTTGAACGGAATTCTGAAAGAAGAAGTGTATGTCTCACAGCCAGACGGATTTCTCAATGCTGATCATCCCGACTTTGTTTACAAACTTGACAAATCACTATACGGACTTAAACAAGCTCCAAGGGCCTGGTATGAGGTGCTCTCCGACTTTCTTATCTCTTCAGGTTTCACGAAAGGGAAAATTGACACTACGTTGTTCGTAAAGAAAGATGGTTCTGATATAATGCTTGTACAAATCTACGTGGATGATATCATTTTTGGCTCTACTAATCCTAAACTTTGTGAAGATTTTAGCATTCTGATGCAATCGCAATTTGAAATGAGTATGATGGGAGAAATGTCATTCTTCCTCGGATTGCAAATCAAACAACTTCAGGATGGGATTTTCATCAATCAGTCAAAGTACATCCACGATATTCTCAGAAAATATGGGATCGACAAGAGCAAATCATCAAGCACACCCATGTCCACCTCGTGCTCACTAGATGCGGATCACTTAGGTGAACCTGTAGATGTTACTCATTACAGAGGGATTATTGGATCACTGCTCTACCTCACTGCCAGTCGACCAGATATCTTATTCTCTACATTCCTCTGTGCTCGATTTCAAGCTAACCCCAAGGAGTCGCATCTTCATGCTGTCAAAAGAATCTTGAAGTATTTGAAAGGAACACCAGACCTTGGACTGTGGTATCCAAAAAACTCAACTATGAAACTAATAGGATATTCTGACGCAGATTTTGCAGGATGCAGACTGGACAGGAAAAGCACTTCTGGACACATGCAATTCCTAGGCGATAAACTTGTATGTTGGCCTCGAAGAAACAAAATTGTGTGTCAACTTCCACGGCGGAAGCAGAATATGTCGCTGCAGCAAGTTGCTGCTCACAAATTTTGTGGATCAGAACTCAGCTACGGGACTACGGGGTTTGATCTAAATAAAATTCCTATTTACTGTGATTCCAAGAGTGCTATCGCAATTACATGCAACCCTGTTCATCACTCCCGCACTAAGCACATAGATCTTCGATATCACTTCATAAAGGACCATGTAGAAAGAGGCATAATAGAAATGTACTTTGTCAATACAGAGCTTCAACTAGCCGATTTGCTTACAAAAGCATTGGATGAAAAACGCTTCCAATTCTTAGTTGCAAAGTTGGGAATGTTGAACCTCAATTTTTAATTTCGATTATGCCTTCCTTCAGTTCAATATTTATCTATTTGCTATGTTTCACTTTTCTCTTATTTTGTGTGTGTTTATTATGTTAATCTTTTACTTAGGACTAGTTTTTTTTAGTATAACCTTTTAATTTCAATAAACTGTTTCTTGGTTCCAATAAGTCAATGTAGCGCCAATGCTGGTGGCGTTACATCGAGGGGGAGAAATGCTATATCCATGCATCGAGGGGGAGTAAGTGAATTCATAAATAAATGCTCATAAATAAATGCTATATCCATGCATCGAGGGGGAGTAAGTGAATTCATAAATCATTTTAATCTTTAAGATACTCGATGAGCATTATAAATCATTTAATTTTAAGATAATTGATGGGTATTGCATCTAGGGGGAGTTTTTTCAACAAAAACATAAAATTCTTCAAAACACGAACAACTCTCTCAAACACATAATACGCAGATAACTCTTAAAAACTCGTATGCCTGATTAAGACCCAAAGCAGAATAGCAAGTAAAACAACGAATAAGCTCAAAAGAAGGAAAATCTCAATAACCAGCATATCCAAATTATGCTCAAAGTTGCGTCTTAACTCTTCATGTTCCTCGAGCTTCTTCTCTTCTTCCTTTTTCTGCCAATTCATCTGTAAACGAGAAAAATACGAGATAAGTTAGTTCTTAGATGTAAGGTACTTCAATGAGATTTGAGACATATCTATTTTATAAACACGAAGGAAACTTACGTCATTTATTGTCCCGACATTAAGACGAATTTTTGACTAAGGCGACGATTTTTCTTCTCCAAAGAAGGATATGGTATCATGAAAATCGATCTTGAAAAACCCATAGATTTGATGTTTTCCTTGTAATCGATCGCGTCAAAATTGGTAGTATTTGAGTCATTATTAGATTAATTGATATCGATGGTAAGTTAAAAAATCTCGTACATTCATTTTTTTTAATTCGCAAAACTTAAATTTATTTGGACAACTGTTATTCGCAAACCATCTTCAGTTTTGACCAGTCAATGAATCAAGTTGCGAACTCACAGCTCTCAAATCGCAAACTGATCGATTCGCAAACTACCAATTCGCGAATCTAAGGTGGGCCTTTTTCTCAAAAGTTTACAGCCCATCTCAAAACTAGGGTTCACACCTTAGGCCCGCAAAGTTGTTTTAAAAACCAATTCGCAAACTGAACTCGCAAAACTAAAACAATCCCAAATCATAAAACTCCACTTTGCGAATCCCGCTCATCAAACCTTCCATCGTCGCTTGCTTAGTCTGTGGTTTGCTTGCTCAAATCGTTACCGTCACATACTCGCGTTCATCTCTGTGGTATGAATGAAAAGTTACTTTAACTTTTACTGTATTTTGCTTACGATTGATTTTCTTAATTGCAGGTGTGATTTCTCAAAGAACAGGTGTTTTGCAGTTGATTCCTGTTGAAATTTCTTTGCTTTTCAGTGATAATACAAGCTTATCAGTTTGATTTTTGCACTAAATCGAATTTATTTTCTCAAATCTGGTGTTTTTCAAATCGATGATTTAATTTTTGGTTCGAAATCGCTTAAGAGTACTTTTTGATTCTTCAGAATTAAGCTTTGCGGGTCCAAAAGTGTTTATTTTCTCAAACTCGCGAATCACTCACTTTACGGGTCATTTACTTTGCAGCTTTGACCGTCTGACTGCTTACTTTGCGAATTCGAGGATTGCGAATCTTGGGATTTGCAAATTTTATTTTGCGAATTGATACTTTGCGATTCCCTGATTGACCTGGTCAATTTGCGAATCCTGAGGCCGCAATACAGAATACGCAAAGTTCTTTTCAACCAACCCGCAAACCTCTGAGCTCGCAAACCTTTGAGTTCGCAAAATACTACTACTCAACCCGCAAACCTTTGAGTTCGCAAAATATGACTTGCTAAGATGAAGCTAAGCTAACTACTTTGAAGTGAACCCGCAAACCATACTTAGGAAATTTGCGACAAAATTTTTCTCAAATGGGCCAATGTGTTGGGGCCAAGACTTTTTCATAAAACGAAATTTTATTCCAACCCATCACTATTCATAACAACCAAGCCTTATCATGACATATCTAATCATATTTATCTTCTGTGTTGCAGTTTCAGCACGAACTCCCGGTGTCAAAAAAAAAAAATAAAATAAAATAAAATGACGACACCCACGGATCTAGTCTACCCAACCTCAAAATGGATAACGACCAAGGACAATAATTTCCAGCTTGACCTTCATACATTAAAGTGCAAGGAAGAAATTATATTATCCATTCTGAGAAATCACCACCTTGGGTATGCTTTTTCGGCCTCGATCCAAGTCCCTACAGTTTACCTTCAACAATTCTGGGGGACAATGAAGACCAAAATTGCCCAAGATAATAGCATCTACTACGAGGCCCAAATAGCAACTGAGACTGTCATCATCACAAAGGAACTCATTCGTAGTATTCTAAGAATGCCAAGTCAACCTCAATACGAACCTGAGGCTTCCGAAAATGAGCTCCTGGAAGACATGATGAGGATGGGATACTACACGCCGATCAAGTTTGTCTCTCATTTTCAAAACTCCATGATCCCGCATCCATGGCGAACGCTCTTTGCATTTGTCAATAAGTGCTTCTCGCCCAAGCACTCAGGATGGGATAGATGCAATATCACAATTCTTCGGATCTTCCATGGGATCGTGTTTCGAAGAAATTACGACTTTGCCAAACTTATCACCACAGATCTCGACGACCAACTTTACCAACGAACTAAGTCCAAAAAGCCTCAGAATTTGCCATATCTCCGGTGGTTCTCACTTATCATCCACCATTTTCTGACCACAACAACAGGAATACCATCACGACCCGTGGAAGAAAACTTCACTCCACCCAAACTGCGCTACCTTCATAAAGGAAAGACTGATGAGAAATACTCGCGCACTGCAATGCCAATCCCTCACGAGTTACTCATACTTGCAAATCCCGACCTTATCGATGCCTACTGCAAAGATTACAAAGTTCCCCACCCCACGACACAGGATAGCTCACCTGAGTCTAACCCAGGGGGTAGTAATACTGAGAGAGCTGAAACGAGCGAGAGAGAAAGAGAGAGTGAGATGCTGAGAGAAACCACAAACACTGAATTTATTCCCCACACACAACAGACTACATCTCAACAAGCAATCCCTGACCAACCACCACCATCCCCTGAACAAACCATACCTGAACAATCTCTCGAGGAACAATCGCATGCCGAACGACTCGAACAACCACTAATAGATGTTCCCGAGACAACTACGACAGCACTAGCTCAGTCAGAAAAGGCCGGGTCACCCTCTAGGATAGAAGACACCGACATTGACCCACCGGTGCATGAGCAACCCGAACCTGACCATTCACTTGTCTCCCAACAGGCAAGTGTCTCAAAATCCTCAGAACCCCCCACTTTCACATTCGCCTCGACTTCTGTGTCCATTCCACAACAAATCATAACTATTCCCACGACACAGCCCGAGTCTCTGCCTGGTCCTCAGGCATCAACGTCTATAGAAGAGCCTCAGATCGAGGCCCTTCGAGGATTGGACGGAAGTCTCACCGATGATGATGACCTCAGCAGCTCATCATCACAGAGCCACCGACCAGAACCTAGTTCTGGACGCGTGCTAACGAGACGCCTTGGCGATCTCGGTGATAGCTCCACCCATGCCCGTCACACTGACGTGGCCACAACGACCCAAGCACCATCTCCAAAAGATGTGTCGCAAGGAGAGGTCGGAAGACCCGTGGAAACTGAAGTCCATCCGACTTCGGTTGACAAGGGCCACCGTACAGAACCTAGTTCTGAACGTGTGATAACGGCAACTCCTAGTGATGCCGGTGCACCAATCCCCACACCCCTAACCGTGACGACGGCCTATCTGGAAAATCGCCTTTTTGAGTTCTTTGAATCCGTGACCTTACCACGGGTTCGAGGACTCATTAAGGATGCCATGCAATCAGCCTCCACAGACAAAGGCAAGGCACCATTGGTAGACCAATCGTCACAGCCTCGCCACATCTCACTACCACCACCACGAGTACCGCGTGAACACAGTCCATACAGCATGCCTCTACTTGAGCTCTTCGATGTAGGTATCACTCGCATTATTACCCTCGACAACCAGCAAAGTCCAGAGGAAGAAGATTTCTACAAAAAACTGATTAAAGGTGGAATCATCCCTGACCCAACCCCATGTCATCAAGAAGGCTCAAGTCAGAAACGTCATCATGACGATACTGATGATCAGGATCGTCCTGAGGGGGAGAAGAGACCAAGAATCACTCTCGGCGGACGAGGACGCGGTGTTCAAACTCGTGGAGGAGGTGGAGGTTCTTCCCGACAATCCAACCCACAACCAAGGTCCTCTAGGGGCAGACAAGCCACGCCAGGGCCGAACCAGACAATTTCCCTTGGCGAAGCAGAGTCTGGCTCTCTGAGGATCTCTACCCAATCAGTCCAAACAACCACAAACCCTCGTCCAAATGATCCTCAAGGCTACATCGACAGATACATCTTAGAAGAGGAATGGATGACGAGAACAGAGACAGAAGAAGAGTCCCGCATTAGAATTGAAAAGGTTCGCGAAATTTTGAAGGCGGCGGCAGCAGACCTCTGTTTCATTGAGCGAGAGGAAGAGGAGCAAGGAGAAAATCCTGAGGCAGATCTTCCAGAGCTTCCAGAACTCCTTCGACATCAAGTGCCCGAGGAACCGACGCCGGGATATGAGTTCATAGAAACCCGTTGGAGGAACGCGAAGATCAAGGCACCTTTTCTTGAGGATCTCTATCCAAAGATCTGGCGGAAGGAGGAAGAAATAAAGGGAGTCAACGAGCTGAATCTTCGAGGCCTAATGCACTTAAAAGGGACGGCTAGGGGACTTAGTCATCAGATTATGCTCTGGGAAGGCTTAGCTCAGCGAGGTATGAATAGGGATCAGTACAGAAAATACCTCAGAGACCAAACAGCCATCAGTGATGTCAAGGATGTCGAATGGGCGGTAGGAAGATATGTGGGCCCTGTCTTTGTGATTGACCGATATGACAGGAAAATCGAAAAATATACAGAAGCAGATCTTCCCTACTTCCCACTGGGCGAACTCAACAAGCTTTATAATATTTATCTCAACAAATTCACCCTTGACACTCACACAAAAAGAGATGGTTACAGAGCTATCAAAGAGTGCATGCTGAGACAGATCAAATACTTTGCATCACATGACTTCCAAATGGCCTTGGAAAACAATATGAGCAAAGTCAACCTAACTTGTCCGCTTAACAGATACCATGATCTCGACAAGTTTGGAGAGGGATACATCTTTCTTGAACCATCTCCAGGGGTCAGTTACCTTCAAGCTCAGAAACAGGAATTACAAGTGTTCCTTCTTGCAGATGCCCCAAAATTTTCAGATGGAACATTGAAGATTATTCTTAACCAACTTGTGACAAAGAAGAAGAAGACAGTTTCTGAAGACGACAAATTAGAAGGCACAGAACTAGAAGAAAAGGAAGTTCTACGAAAACTCATCGAAAAGATCAGATATCAAATTGCTCTTCGGAATGACCTCAGACAGTTCGAGCATGCCCTAGGGTTCAGGAAGACCTACTTGGCCCACAGGGAACCCCCACCTCCTCCTCGCTCAAAGAAAAAGAAGAAGTGAAGACTTAGAGAATAGGCTCATCTGTACTTTGGACACTTAGGGGGAGAATGTTAGGAATATTTTAAAAGCGTCCAAAATATTTATTCTAAGTCTTGATATATCTGTGTAGTGTTCTTTATATGTTTTATATATGTATTGGGTTTGTGTTTGTAATGGGCTTGTTAGGGGCCCAATAAGCTTAAAATACCTCTCAAGGTATTTAAGCTTAAACCCTAACGATCATTAACTAAGTTTTCCATTTGCAAAACCCTCACGTATTCAACACTAAACCTCTATAGCACACTATTCACATATTACGAAGGTTAAATCTGTTGAAGTGTTCTTGGATAATCTGGAATTACAACCTCGCCGAAGCCGTAGGAAATCGCCATAGAAGGTCGCCGGTTGGAGCTGGGTCGAACAAAATGAATGAGCTGATGGTTCTGAACAGTTGATGGTCGCGACTTAAAAAGGCCGCCCGATCTTGTGCGCGCCAGATTTGAAGGACGAAATTCAAAGCTGGGAATTTAACGTAGATCGTCGGATAACGCTCCAAAGAGATCGAAGGTGCATATTGAATCTGATAAGATTAAGCGGATATTAAATCAAGACCTTAAGATGAAGATCGAACGGTGGACAGCGAACGCGTGGATTCACTTAAGGAATCGTCACGCGTTTTTCATTTGATCACGCACAGTGCATGTGTTACGTGGCTTAATCTGAGGCGTTTGATGAAGATCAAATCAACGGCTTACGACGATCGACACTTAAACATTTCAGCTATAAATATCAGTGTAAATGGTTCGATTTATCATCTTTGAGCGAGTGTAGCGTCTTGTAGAGTGAGTATCTCTGAGAGGTCAAAACACGAAATCTGTAGAGGGCTGTGAGGTCTGTGTTTTTCGTGTGGGGAGTAATACAAGGTGAAGCTCGGTTGATCCGTGGAGTAGGCTAGAACAGAGTCGAACCACATTAAATAATCTGTTAGGAGTGTGTGTGTTAATTGCTTGTTTTAAGGTTCGATTGAGCTTGCGATTGCTCAGATCGATCCAAGGCATTAGCATACATTAAAGGATAATTGAATTAGGTTCTAAATGGCAGCTAATTCACAACAATGGTGCGGTGAGCGTGGAGAACGAAGATATCTGCTGGGGAATGGCTGCCACGAGGTTTGAGATGGAAACTTTTAATGGTTCCAACGATTTTGGGCTGTGGAAGCTCAAGATGAAGGCTGTGCTTGTGGAGAAGGGACTTGAGGAAGCTTTAAAACCTGATAATGAGATGGAACCAAAGGACATGACAGCTGCTGCAAAGAAGAAACTAAAAGAGAAGCTTATTCTGTTTTGGTTCTCTACCTGTCTGACAGTGTGCTTCGCAGGGTCTCAAAGAAGGTCTCAGCGGAATCTTTATGGAAGAAGCTCAATGCACTCTACTTGACCAAGTCCCTGGCTCGAAGGCTGTACTTCAAGCAAGCCTTGTATAAGTTCAAGATGGTGGAAAATGAGCCACTAGAAAACCAGGTGGATCAGTTTCAGAAACTGATTTCGGATTTGCTGAATATCTGAGATGAGTTGAAGGATGAAGATCAAGCTCTTCTCCTGTTATGTGCACTGCCTCCGAGCCATGAACACTTCAAGGAAGCTCTCTTGTATGGTAGGGAGAAGATCACAACGGAAGATGTGCTCTCAGCAATCAGCTCGAAGCATCTGAACAGCTCAACTCCACCTAAAGCAGTCACTGAGGTTCCTACTGCTGATTTGTTGCTTGTGCAAAGAAAACGGGGCTCATGGAAGAAGAAAAGCAAGGAGAAGGAGAAAGCTGAGGCTCGGAGATGCTTCCACTGTGATGAGGTGGGTCACATCATAAGATTTTGCCCCAAAAGATCAAGAGAAACCACAAAGCAAGCACATGTGAGCTCGGCAGTTTCAGATGACAGAAACTTCGAGTATGCAGAGGTGTTGAATGTCTCTGAGGGCAAGGAGAGTAAACATTGGGTACTAGACACAGGCTCCAGCATCCATATAACCTCCAACAAGGGCTGGTTGCGAGATTATAAGGTGCTAAAGGGAAGATCAGTTCAGCTTGGGGATGGGAAAAGCTATAAGGTGTATGGCTGCGGTTCTGTCCAAATGAGGCTGGCTAATGGAGCTGTGGGACTTCTAAGAGATGTCAGCTATGTCCCTGAGGTAAAGAGAAGCTTGATGTCCATTGGAGCTTTGGACAAAAGGGGCTATAACACCCAACTAGCAGCTGGAAAAGCTAAAGTAACGAAACAGGGCAGGCTAGTTCCAACCGGAAGTTTGAGGCACGGTATCTACTTGCTCGATGGATGTTCTGTGATGGGAGGCACACTTTCTGAAACTAGGAAATGTGGGGATGAGAAGGATATGCCAGGACGACCACAGAATAATCACGATGTGGGAGAAAAAGGCAAGGCAAAAGTGGAGGTCGAAGCAGAAATCAGTTTTTTGATGAGAGCTGTGATGAAATCAGCTCTGTTGCTGAAGATTCTGAGGCCGAGGTGGAGTTGTTTACTCCATATGGCGAAGGCACCTTAAAGGCACATGAAAGGGTGACGTCTGAGGTGGAGCTGAGCTCAGAAGAAGCAAAGGAAAAGAGCATGAAGTCGAGAGAAAACTGTCTGAAATACCAACTGATATTGATTCTGTTTTTTCTGTTGATGGTTCTCTAGGTACTGATGAGAAGGAGAAGGTGCTGGCTAGCTCAAGGAAATCCAGGGAAGCAGCGAGGGAAACCAGAACCAAGGAATTCACAGAGGTGTTGGTGAAAATGAACTCAAATGGCCGAGATCACTCCAAGTGGGAAATTTCGATCCTACTTGGAGTTGGGAAGTTCTCAATCGTGTCGCGCAGCTCCTGAGGGAGCTGATTGATCAACCGAGCGAAGAAATATTACTTGAGGTGGAGCTTTGATGGGAGATCGAAGCTCCGAAATGCGATTCTCACATGAAGGGATGAAGATGATGGGCTGGCTCTGATGTGATTTCAGGCGTGTCTAGCGGGAGAGTTCGAGCAGATTAGAGCAAACTTGAAGATGGTTTACAAGGTCGCAGTCTCGAGGTGGAGTTTGTTGAGGATTGCGAGCCTGTACCTCACCGGAGCCGCAGGAAATCGCCGGACAAGGTCGCCGGTTGGAGCTGGGTCGACCAGAATGAAGGAGCTGATGGTTCTGAACAGTTGATGGTCGCGACTTACAGGGGCCGTCCGATCTTGTGCGTGTCAGATCTGTAGGACGGAAGTCAAAGCAGGGAATTTAACGACCGTCGGATAACGCTAAAGAGATCGAAGGCGCAGATTGAATCTGATGGTATTAAGCGGATATTAAATCAAGGCTGTAAGATGAAGATCGGACGGTGGACAGCGAACGCGTGGATTCACTTAAGAATCATCACGCATTTTTCATTTGATCACGCACAATGCATGTGGTACGTGGCTTAATCTAAGGCGTTCGATGAAGATCAAATCAACGGCTTACAACGATCGACACTTAAACATTTCATCTATAAATATCAGTGTAAATGGATCGACTTATCATCTTTGAGCGAGTGTAGCGTCTTGTAGAGTGAGTATCTCTGAGAGGTCAAAACACGAAATCTGTAGAGGGCTGTGAGGTCTGTGTTTTTCGTGTTGGGAGTAATACAAGGCGAATCTCGGTTTATCCGTGGAGTAGGCTAGAACAGAGTCGAACCATATTAAATAATCTGTTAGGAGTGCGTGTTAATTGCTTGTTTTGAGGTTCGATTGAGCTAGCGATTGCTCAGATCGATCCAAGACATTAGCATACATTAAAGGACCATTGAATTAGGTTCTAAATGGCAGCTAATTGACAACAGCTATTTTATCAAGCCACTAAAGAATGAGATCCCATTCGACTATGAAGTTTGCTCGGAATGCCAAATCAAATTTAAGGGAGTGCTAAAAAAAATAAACTTGATTTGGACATTTAGACTAACAAGAGGAGGATTTTGAATTTGGACCTAGGAGAACTGTAATACCCGTAAACTTTAATACGTAATTATTTCAATAATATTAGGAATGTGTGGAGTCGATGTTCGAACATACACCGATTTCTTCCCGAGCCGAGCCAAGAATTTAGAATTGGACCCGAAAAATTTAAAAAGGGGCCTAAAATGATTATGGGCCAAATGAAGAAGGCCCAAGTGTGTCAGATAGATTAAGGGTTAGGAAGTTTCGCCCAATAATATAAAGTAATAACAATAATAAAATATAATGACAATATAGGAGGCACGTTAACGCCTCATCATCACTCCACCACCTTGTTATATTCAATTCTACTTTACTACAATAATACCACCCCATTGATGGAATAAAAACAAAACAAATAAACAAGACATTACACCTCACCACCTAATTAGTAATTAAATCAAATAAACCTAATGCCACCCCATAATTGCATAAAGACAAGATCTAATACATCTAAGGACAAGAATAAATAAGGCTAAGAAAATAGGGAGAGAGAAGAGAAGATAAGCCGTGAGAGAGAGAGAGAAGAGAGAAAAAGGAGGAAGAGGCCGAGAGACAAGGAAAGAAAGGAGAGCAAGAAAAGGAAAAAAAGGGAGAAAGAAGAGAAGGAGAAAAGAGAGGACAAAAACCTTCGGGAGCTCGTGATTGAAACTCTAGGGTCGGGATCACACGAAACAACCCGTTACGTAGCTATCTACGGAATTTAAGGTAGGTGAAGATCATCTACATACGTAAACAAATTTGGGGTCGAGATTTTACGTGTTGCATATCGTGATGTGACGCATGCTCTCTTTTGATTTTTATGTATTTATGTGCTAAACATGGTCCTTGCATGATTTTATATTTTATGTTATGTGTTATTTCAGTCATGCATAGATCTAAATTCGGCCACCTCTAAATTCAGGTAGAGATAGGGGACGAAATAATTAAGGGTTGGAAAGTAAAATTAGGATTTTTAAGGTCGAGTCTGGTTAGATTTGGAAAATTTGGGTATTAGTGCAAATTAGAGTTTTTCTGGGTTACATTAAAATCGGGAGTCCAAAGTGAAGATTTAAAAATTCGGCTAGGATCATTTGTGTAATTTTCAGAAGTTTCGGGTGTTAAGCAAGGGTCTTTCGGGCAAATTTAAAAAAAAATTTAGGGATTAAATAATTATTTCAAAAAACTTCGGAATTGGGGTCTTTTGCGCAAATTTAAAAAATATTCAGGGGTAAGATAAATATTTTAGAAATTGGATTTGGGGTCACAGTGGAAAATTTAAAAAATCGGGGGCAGATTTGAAATTCTGAAAATTTGCGGGTCTTAAACTAAATTTCTAAAAAAATTTGGGGCAGATTTGAAATTCTGAAAATTCCGGGTCTCAAACTGAAGTTTTAATAATCCCGGCAGATTTGAAATTTAGGAAAATTTTCGGGTCTTAAGTTAAAAATTTAAAATTCGAGTCCTTAGAAGTAAATTATGCGATTTTGGACTTTCAAATGCAAAATTCGGAAAAATATTTTTAAATTAGGAAGTTAATTAATATTTCGAAAATTTGGTGATTAGGGGCCTTAAATTATATTTTTTTAAATTAGGTACCAATTGTGAAATTTGGGTCTTAAAGCGAAAAGGTTTATATTTTGGAACTTTTAGTATAATTTAGGGGGAAACTTCGCTGGGTAAGGTTTGGGGCCGAGTAGTTCGGAACGCGGGTTTCGGGCTTAGAGGTTTCGGGCTCTTCTACGATAAGTACTTCACTGCTCATGACCAGGAGCAGAGAATGTATGAATTCATGAACCTGAAGCAGGGGGAAAATTCGAGTTATCTCGCTTTTCTCTTCACCTCGTAGCCACCAATACATTGAAGGTGACGCGCTTTCTTCGGGGACTGAAACCCGAACTTTATCGAGATCTAAGTGCGGCGGGTGTGCGCCAGTTAGAGTTCCGTCAGGCGACGGAACGGGCACTGATTGCGGAGCAGGTGAAGGTAGTTGTGAGGGAGGGCCGGAGTCTAGTCGGAAGAGGGAAGCTCCACAAGGAAGTGGAAGTGTTAAACTAACATTCTTTGGAAGGGGTTCAAACAACAGAGGCAACCGACCCAACCAACAGAACTGGCGTCCGACGTTCAACGAAGAGCGAATGTGAGGCCACCAAATGCAGCACCTCGATGCCCACAGTGTGGGACCACGACCGATACAATGCTACCAGTGCGGGCAGTCCGGACACTTTGCTCGAGATTGTCCAAGAAACCAGCAGCTCCTTCAGAACTAGCCACAGAACCAGCCACAGAACCCAGTACGATCACCGCCTGTGCCAGCTCGTGTCTTCGCACTAACGAACGAGGAGGCCGAGGCCTTACCGCCGGTGCCAGCTCGTGTTTTCACACTGAAGAATGAGGAGGCGAAGGCCAATCCAAACGTGGTCAAGGGTATGTTGAATATCTTTCACGTACTTTCGACAATCTTGTTTGACTCTGGGGCTACACACTCGTTTGTGTCGACTAATTTCGTGGCTAGAGCGGGTATTCATCCCACTCGTTCTATGTGTAATTTCGTGGTGTCTCTACCTCACGGAGATCCAACAAGGACGAATCTAGTTGTAGAAGATTGTCCTGTTAGAATCGAGGGGAGAGATTTAAACGTAGATCTGATAGTAATCCCGATGAATGATTACGATGTCATATTTGGGATGAATGTGCTTTCCAAACATGGAGCTATTATCGACTGCTCGAAGAAAGTAGTCAAATTCTGCTTGTCTGAGGTAGAGGAGTTCGAGAAAGGCAAACGATATTCCAATCCCTCGGATATCTGCTCTGAAGGCTCAGGCTCAACCAAAGCTTGAAGAAGTTCCGGTAGTAAACGAATATCCCGACGATCTTCCGGGACTACCTCCGGATCGGGAAATAGAATTCTCTATCAATCTCATGCCTGGAGCTGCCCCGATCTCTAAAGCTCCGTATTGCCTAGCACCGAACGAATTACGAGAGCTTAAGGAGCAACTTGATGAACTATTACAGAAGGGCTTCATTCAACCCAGCTTCTAACCATGGGGAGCCCCGGTATTGTTCGTGCGGAAGAAAGACGGGTCAATGCGACTTTGTATCGATTATCGTGAACTTAACAAAATCACGATAAAGAACAAATACCCATTACCGAGGATCGATGATCTATTCGATCAAATACAATGGGCTACAGTATTCTCAAAGATTGGTTTGCGTTCCGAGTTTCATCAGTTAAAGATTCGTGAGGTTGATAATCCTAAAACGGCGTTCAGCACGAGGTACGGCCATTACGAATTCTACGACATGCCTTTCGAGCTAACGAAGGCTCCGATAGCCTTCATGGATCTGATCAACCGGGTCTTCAAAGAATTTCTGGACCAATTCGTAATCGTCTTTATTGACGATATCATCATCTACTCAAAGACGAGAGAAGAACACGAGGAACATCTGATGACGGTCCTTCGAATTCTTCGAGAAAATCAGCTATTCGCCAAGTTCAAAAAGTGTGAATTTTCTGGTTGGAACAAGTGGTTTTCTTGGGGCACATCATTTCCGAAAACGGACTTTCGGTGGATCCCAGCAAGATAGAAGCAATAAATAATTGGCCACGACCAACCACTCCCACGGAGATCAGGAGCTATCTCGGGCTTGCTGGATACTATCGAAAGTTCATTAAGGACTTTTCTAGCATTGCCTCGACACTCACAAATCTAACGAAGAAGAACGTTCCATTCAAGTGGACGGAAGCGTGCGAACAAAGCTTCCAGGAGTTGAAGAAACGATTGACAACAGCTCCTGTTCTTACGATTCCTTCCAGTACCGAAGGATTTTCGATGTACGGTTATGCCTCAGAGAATGGCTTGGGGTGCGTGTTGATGCAAAAGGGGAAGGTGATTGCGTATGCCTCCCGACAGTTGAAACCGTACGAGAAGAATTACCCACGCATGATATGGAACTTGCAGTAGTTGTGTTTGCCTTAAAAATATGGCGTCACTATCTATACGGAGAACGGAGCTAGATCTATACAGATCACAAGAGCCTGAAATACTTCTTCACCCAGAAGGAGCTGAATATGAGGCAACAGCGCTGGTTGGAGCTCGTTAAATACTACGACTGCGTGATCAACTATCACCCAGGCAGAGAAAATGTAGTCGCTGACACATTGAGTCGATAGGCGGTGAAAACGGAACTCCACAACCAAGAAGTAGAAGTAATAAATTTTGGCGAGATCGAGGCCAGAATGGCAGCGTTGACTCTTCAGCCGACGTTGTTAGAGAAAATCAAGAAAGCCCAGGAGCAAGATGAGCTTTATGTGAAAACGACGAGCGAGCAAGCAACTGAAACTCCGTCTAACTTTACGTTTTGGGACGACGGGAGTTTGCAATATCGGAATCGTCTATATGTTCCCGATAATCAAGCACTCCGGCAATCTATAATGCAGAGGCGCATGCCACTACGTACTCGGTGCATCCGAGCGCGACGAAGATGTACCAGGATTTACGAGAAACATATTGATGACCGGGAATGAAAAGCGACATTACGACGTTTGTGAGCCAATGTCTGACGTGTCAACAAGTAAAGGCAGAACATCAAAGGCCAGCATGGATGCTACAACCCTTGCTGATTCCTGAGTGGAAATGGGATCACATTACAATGGACTTTGTTGTTGGCTTGCCGAAAACTGCTAAATGCCACAATGCCATCTGGGTAATTGTGGATCGACCAAATCTGCTCATTTTCTGCTGATCAGTTCGACATTTTCACTGGAACGGTACGCCGAATTGTATATTCGAGAAATCGTCCGACTCCACGGGATCCCATCCTCGATTGTCTCGGATCGTGATACGAGATTTTTGTCTAAATTCTGGATGAGTCTGCAAAAGGCGATGGGGACAAAACTCTCATTCAGCACGGCCTATCATCCCCAAACCGATGGGCAATCCGAACGAACGATTCAAACCCTTGAAGATATGTTGCGAGCATGTACTCTAGACTTCAAAGGGAATTGGAGTAAACATATTCCGTTGATCGAGTTCTCGTACAACAACAACTACCATGCTACTGTCGGGATGGCGCCATACGAAGCCTTATACGGGCGTAAATGCCGATCCCCCGTACACTGGGACGAAATCGACGAACGAGCACTTTTGGGCCCCGATATGATACGAGAGATGACAGAAGCGATAACGAAGATCCGAGAACGAATGCAAATGGCCCAAAGTCGTTCAGAAAAGCTACGTTGTTCAACGACGAAGGCCATTAGAATTCACGGAAGAAGATTGGGTATTCTTAAAGATATCCCCGATGAGAGGCGTGAAGCGATTCGGGAAGAAGGGAAAATTGAGTCCGATATAGATTGGCCCTTTCAGAATACTCAAGAGTGTAGGAGAAGTTGCGTATCACCTGGAGTTACCAGCCTAGTTAGCCGAAGTCCACGACGTGTTTCAACGTATCAACCTTACGTAAATACGTTGCGAATCCGAATCATGTGCTGGGAAGCGAATCACTTCACTAGCAACTCAAGCCGACCTGAGCTACGAAGAGGAGCCAGTTGAAATCTTAATGCGCGAAGTGAAGCGACTTCGGAATAAAAATATTCCATTAGTCAAAGTATTGTGGCGAAACCAAGCGATTGAAGAAGCCACGTGGGAGCGAGAAGATGATATGAAGAATCGTTATCCCGAATTATTTCTTTCGATGTAATTTTGGGGACAACATTCTTGTAAGGGGGGAGGACGTAATACCCGTAAAATTTTATACGGGATTATTTCAATAATATTCGGAATGTGCGGAGTCGATGTTCGAATATACACCGATTTCTTCCTGAGCCGAGCCAAGAATTTAGAATTGGACCCGAAAAATTTAAAAAGGTGCCGAAAATGATTATGGGCCAAATGAAGAATAATGGTGTGTGAGATAGATTAAGGATTAGGAATTTTGGCCCAATAGTATAAAATAATAATAATAATATAATAATAATAGTAATAATAATAATAAAATACAATGATAATATAGGAGGCCGCGTTAAGGCCTCATCATCACCCCACCACCTCGATATATTTAATCCTACTTTAGTACAATAATGCCACCCCAGTGATGAAATAAAAACAAAAAAAATAAACAAAACGTTACACCTCACCACCTAATTAGTAATTAAATCAAATCCACCTAAGGACAAGAATAAATAAGCTAAGAAAATAGGGAGAGAGAGAGAGAAGAGAAGATAAGCCGTGAGAGAGAGAGAGAGAGAGAGAGAGAGAGAGAGAGAGAGAGAGAGAGAGAGAGAGAGAGAGAGAGGAGGAAGACGCCGAGAGAGAAGGAAAAAAGGGAGAAAAAGAAAAAGAAAAAAAGAGAGAAAGAAGAGAAGGAGAAAAGAGAGGAGGAGAAAAACCTTCGGGAGCTCGGATTTGTGGTCTTAATGGAAAATTTAAAAATCCGGGGAAGGTTTGAAATTCTGAAAATTTTCGAGTTTTAAACTGAAATTTTAAAAAATTCCGGGCAGATTCGAAATTCTGATAATGTTCGTGTCTTAAACTGAAATTTTAAAAATTCGGGCAGATTTGAAATTTAGGAAAATTTTCGGGTCTTAAGTTAAAAATTTATAATTCGTGTCCTTAAAAGTAAATTATGAGATTTTGGAGTTTTAAGTGCAAAATTCGGAAAAATATTTTTAAGTTAGGAAGTTAATTAATATTTTGAAAATTTGGGCATTGGGGTCTTAAATTATATTTTTCAATTACGGACCAATTGTGAAATTTGGGTCTTAAAGCGAAAAGAATTAAATTTTGGAACTTTTAGTATAATTTAGGGGGAAAGTTCGATGGGTAAGGTTTCGGAAGAGTAATTCAGAACGCGGGTTTCGGGCCCGATTATTTAGGGTACGAGTAAGGGTTTCGGGGTAGCATTGTATAGTGACGATGAGTGGGATAGAGTGACCGATATTGGTCGTCAGGCTACGACTCGATGAAGCGCTTGCGGTTGAGACCGAGATGGGGCCGCTTGCCACGATTTTTGGTACGGTTGAGACCGACATGGGGCTGTACCACAATTATGATGGCATTGTATGTCATTACGCGTAGGTTCCGAGTCTAGCCTAGGGCCCTGAGTTATGAGTTGAGAGATGATTTAGGAACAAGTGTATGCTCGGGAGATATTGACTGTGCATTTGTGAGGTGTTGGGATTGGGGTGTGAGAGCACGTGCATTATATTTTCATCTACTGGGAAAAATCTCGGGGTTTACGTGTGTTGGTAAGGCGGCTGATGGCGGTGACTACACGGCCTTTCGAGGGCAGCGTAGTACATGGGACGCGACCTGTGAAATGGCATAGTGTGTGTTTCGACTGTGTACTTTTGGGGCTTCGTTCCAATGAATAAAAGTGTGTTTGAGTTTAAGACTATTGGGTTTAGACTGTGGGAAATAATCCTTGTGATCTACCTTCCTTAATTAGCTAAGGATATGATTGTATTTTCCTTAGGAAGTGATTATCTTTTTCTTATTAGCGTAGGCTAAATTAGTCGCCTGATTGTAGGCATTTATTAGTTTCCATGTAAACTTCTATTTAAGCAATGCAAAGACAACAGAAAACGCAGTTCAGCAGCACCAAAACAAGATCGTGTTCACTGTTGTTCGCGTGAGTTTTCCAACAACTGGTATCAGAGCGAGTTTCATCCAGGGACCATGGGCGATGAGAGCAAGAAAGGCGATGCCTCCGGCGCCGTGATCGTAGGCGATGGGAGCAAGAAAGCCGATGCCTCCGGCACCGTGATCCAGAGAGTGATTCGTGAGGTGGCGGGAATAGCTACCTTGTTCTCACCAAGACCAACTACTCTGACTGGGCGCTCATGATGAAGGTGAAGCTGAAGGCGAGAGCGTTATGGAACGCGATCGAGATGGGCACTACCGATGAGCAGGAATTCATGATGGCGCTCGATGCGTTGGTGAGTGCAGTCCCGCCCGAGATGGTATCAACGATCGGCTCCAAGGAGACGGCCAAGGAGGCTTGGGACGCGATCGCGACAATGCGGATCGGGGACGATCGTGTGAAGAAGGCAACGACACAGCAGCTGCATCGCAAATTCGACCTCGCCACGTTCAACGACGGCTAGACCATCGAGGAGTTCGCGCTGCGCCTTAATGGCATGGCGGCGTACCTCACCACATTGGGGGATGAGGTGAAGGACGAGGAAATTGTAGCCAAGATGCTACGGAGTCTGCCTCCCCGCTTCAAGCAGATCGCGATTGCGATCAAGACTCTGCTCGATCCATCCACCATGACAGTCGCCGATCTCACCGGGCGACTGCAAGAGGCGAGGAAGAGCTGGATAGGCCGCCGGCGTCACTACAGCATGAGGGCAAGCTGTATCTCACTGAAGAGGAGTGTGACGTGCGGCGGAGGAAGCGGGAGGCGGAGAACCACTCCCGCGGCGGCGATCTCGAACAAGCAGGGCGACGAGTGCCGCCGATGCGGGAAGCTGGGCCATTGGGCCCGGGAATGCTGGTCGAAGCCCAAGAAAGAGCAGGCCCATGTGGTCCAGGATGAGGAGGAGGCCTCACTCTGTCTCGCAAAGTGCTCCCCCATGGAGCAATCGACGCCAACTTCGGCGGTCAAGCCGCTCGCCAAGGGTGATCCGGCGCCGCTGGGAGCATCGCCTCAGCATGGAGGAGGCGAATCTGGGCAGGCGTCGTTCGTGGGCCAGATCGAGATCCGCGAAGAAAAGGTTTTCGCTCAGCTCGGCGAAGAAAAGGAGCGGGAGGCTGAGACGTGGGTCCTGGACTCGGGAGCAACCAATCACATGTCTGGGTCCAGGGCCGCCTTCTCGAAGCTCGACGTGGCGGTGCGCGGCACCGTGCGCTTCGGCGACGACTCGGTGGCACGGATTGAAGGGCGGGGCAACGTCGTCTTCATGTGCAAAAGAAGGGAGCTTCGGTCGTTTGTCGGGGTCTACTTCATTCCCCGGCTGACGACGAACATCGTGAGTCTGGTGCAGCTCGGCGAGGGCCGCTTCAAGATCGACATCGACGCTGGCGTGATGCGAATTCGAGAGCTCGACGGCGAACTGTTGCAAAGGGTGACGCGCGAGGCGAACCGCCTTTACCTGCTCCGGATCAAGATAGCACAGCCGACGTGCGTAGCGGTGCACGGGCGCGGCGACGAGGTGGCATGGCCCTGGCATGATCGCTTCTGTCATGTCAACATTGCGGCGCTCCGGAAACTAGCTCGAGAGGAGCTGGTGCGCGGCCTACCGGAGATCGGGCAGGTGGACCAGCTGTCCGACGCATGCCTAGCTGGAAAGCAGAGGCGCACCCCATTTCCGGCGAAAGCAGAGTACTGCACGAAGCACGACTTGAGCTTGTGCACGGCGATCTATGCGGTCCGATCACGCCAACGAACCCAAGCGGGAACAAGTACTTCTTGTTGCTCGTCGATGACCTCAGGCGATACATATGGGTAGCCGCGATCCCTTCAAAGGATCGTGCCGCGGTTGCCATCACGGAACTCGAAGCACGGGCAGAGGGGGAGTCCGGGCTGAAGCTGGGGGCGCTCCGACCGATCGTGGTGGAGAGTTCACCTCGATCGAGTTTGCGGAGTACTGCATGGGAGGATGCATACATCGCCAACACACCGCACCATGTAGCCCGCAGCAGAACGGCGTGGTCGAGCGACGTAATGAGACAGTGGTGGCGACAGCAAGTAGTATGCTCAAGGCAAAAGGGCTGTCGGGATGGTTCTAGGGCTAGGCCGTGACCACTGCAGTTTACATCCTCAATCGGTGCCCAACGAAGAGCGTGGACGGAATGACGCCGTTCGAAGCGTGGTATGGGAAGAAGCCGGCAGTTCATCATTTGAGGACGTTCGGCTGCATCGTCTACGTTCGTAACACGACGCCACATCTGAAGAAGCTCGAGGATCGTGGCCGTAAGATGATCTTCATCGGCTACGAGAGCGGCTCCATGGCCTACCGCGCTTACGACCCTATCATGAAGCGTGTCCACGTGACGCGCGACGTGGTGTTCGACGAGGGAGCACAGTGGGACTGGGGTTCTATAGAGGTCGATGGCAAATCGAAAGGCGTGACGACGTGTTCATGGTGGAGTACTCCATCGCGAACCAGGGACATCCGGTGGCGAGAGCACTGAGGTGGCACCTGGAACTACAACTCAGGAGGGCAAGCCGACGCCGCCGGCATCGCCTCATGGTGGTGGAGGCACTGTACCTGCGGGATCCGGCGGGGCAAAGGAGGTGGAGCTTGCCTCACCGCCAAGCGAGACCTGAGAGCACCTATACGCCGACCACGACGACGATGCTCCCCTCCGATTTCAGAGAATCGGAAACATCATCGGGTCGGCTTCGCCTCGTGGCTTCGTGCCACGAGCATTGGTGGGAGAGGAGCTCCACGCCATGAGCTCCGACGAACCTGCGTCGTTCGCCGGGGCAGAACGCAGCCCCAGCTGGAGGAAGGCGATTGATGGAGGAGATGGACTCGATTGAGGACAACCAGACGTGGTCTCTCGCCGACCTCCCGCCGGGCCGTAGGGCGATCGGCTTGAAGTGGGTCTTCAAGGTGAAGAGGGACGAGCACGGGGCGGTGTCCAAACATAAGGCGCGCCTCGTGGTGAAGGGTTACGCACAGCGGCTCGACATTGACTACGATGAGTGTTCGCGCTGGTGGCGTGGCTGGACTCGGTGCGCCTGAGCATCGCCCTTGCGGCGCACGAAGGATGGGAGGTGCACCACATGGACGTCAAGTCGGCGTTCTTGAATGGAGACCTGGAGGAGGAGGTCTACGTCGAGCAACCGCCGGGGTTCGTCATCACCGGCAAGGAGCACAAGGTGCTCAAGCTCCGCAAGGAACTGTACGGGCTGCATCAAGCGCCGCGCGCATGGAATGCCAAGCTGGACAGCACGCTGTTATCGTTCGGCTTCAGGAAGAGCCCGTCCGAAACACGCCATCTACATCAGGCAGAACGACGGCAAACAGTTGGTGATCGGTGTTTATGTCGATGACCTCGTTATCACCGGCTCGAACGACAGTGACATCAAGTCATTCAAGGAGGAGATGGCAGCCGCATTCAAGATGAGTGACCTCGGCCTGCTTCACTACTACCTCGGCATTGAAGTGAAGCAGGGCGCGGGGGGGATCTCGCTGAGCCAGAGCACCTACGCCGGCAAGATCCTGGAGAAGAGCGGCATGGCAGGGTGTAACCAATGTCATGTGCCCATGGAACAGCGCCTGAAGTTGAGCAAGCTCAACACCGAGCTGCTGGTCGATGCGACGGCATACAGGTCGTCGGGAGCTTGAGGTACTTGGTCAACACTCGCCCCGATCTAGCGTTTGCGGTTGGCTACGTGAGTCGGTTCTTGGAGGATCCACGCGAGGATCACCTTGCAGCTGTGAAGCGCATCCTGCGCTATGTGGCTGGGACCCAAGATTGGGGACTCTTGTTCGGCAGAAAGGAGAAGGAGGAGCCTTATCTGACAGGCTTCAGCGACAATGATTACGCCGGGGATGTTGATACAAGTAAAAGCACAACTGGCGTGATTTTCCTCCTCAACGGTAGCCCGATCACCTGGCAATCCATGAAGCAGAAGGTGGTGGCTCAGTCCAGCTGTGAGGCGGAGTATATAGTAGCTGCTAATGCTGCTTGTCAAGCATTATGACTAGCTCGTGTGTTACCTGAGGTGCAGGGAACAGCAGCAAGAGCGCCAATGCTGAGGGTGGACAATAGTCTGCCATTGCTTTGATCAAGAATCCAGTACTCCACGGACAAAGTAAGCACATTCGAGTGAAATATGACTTCGTCCGGGAGGCTGCAGAAGAAGGCTTGATTGATGTAGAGTTCATCAGAAGCGAGGATCAGCTGTGCAACATTCTGACGAAATCGCTTGGAAGGACCAAGTTCCATGATCTACGGGGTAAGGTCGGCCTAATCGACATCAACGGTGGACACAAGGCTTAGGAGGAGATTGTGGGAAATAATCCTTGTGATCCACCTTCCTTAATTAGCTTAGGATATGATTGTATTTTCCTTAGGAAGTGATTATCTTTTTCTTATTAGCGTAGGCTAAATTAGTCGCCTGATTGTAGGCATTTTTTAGTTTCCATGTAAACTTCTATTTAAGCAATGCAAAGACAACAGAAAACGCAGAAAATTTCAGCAGCACCAAAACAAGATCGTGTTCACTGTGTTCGCGTGAGTTTTCCAACATAGACATTGGACGTATATGTATTTATTATGTTTAAAAGTTTTTTATTAAATGAGCTTTCCACTGCTTACGTTGCGAAAATCCGCCAAAGTACGTATTTTAGGAAGTAGGGTTGTGACAAGAATTATTAGCCCAAAATCTATGGATATTCTAGAGATATCAATAGACACTATGTAACATTATTGAATTAGATATTATTATAGAGTATTCTAGATTAGTGTGATATTGGCTAAATCTTACCCACACAGGTGCTACTAGTATATAATAAGGGGCGAGGGCTAGGATTTGTATTGAGCAAGCAAGCAAGTAAGTAAGCAAGTAAAAATAAGAGTTGTAATCGAGTTGTAATATAAAGCCTCTTCCTCTAAACACTAGCATTCGGTATCAGGTACGTCCCTTCCTGTAAGAGTCCTAATTTCCACAAAGTGGTATAGATCAATTCTATTCCCAACAGCAATATCCTAACCAATTAAGCACCACTACATCGAAACAAAAACCATGCGTATCCCAAAGAACAACATCCTACTCGTTCAGAATCTTCCTCACCAATTCAATGATGCAACAAATGCTCTCCAACAGGCAGTATCAAGGATTTAAGGAAGAAGTTCGAATGGTAGAAGCATTGGATTTGCATTCGTCGAATTTACAAAGACGAGTTGCAGGCGACCATTGCTATATGCCAAGAAAGTGATTTAAATTTTAATTTGAGATGTCCAAATTTCCTTCTCCGACCGCCATCATTTAGCAGGTTTTTTAGCTGCACCTTTGTGATCTTATTGCAGGTACTTCCTTCGTAGTCCACAAATGTAATGATGTTTCTAGTAAGCCTAAATGATTTTAATAATGCTGGACAATTGGATACACTGTTTTCAACATTCATAAGAGCGTTTGCCCTCTGAATAGGTAAAATATTACCAGGTGGAGTATTAGTCTTTCTTCATATTTGTTTGGTAAATCTTTCGTTTGATAAAAGAATGCGATGTTTTACACACAAGCAGGGATTGCCGGCAGTTCCAAATACACAAGCTTCAACATTACAAAACATATGATACTGTTTTGCATCGATAATATTAGCTTCTTTCTGTCTGTTAAACTCTTTCCAACTCGGTGTGGTGTCTATCGAGTTGTTCCTTCAACTTGGTCCTCCATTGCAGAATTACTCGCTCGCTCTTTTTGATGAGCTCATCTATAACTTTCAGCTTTTCTTCCATCTCAGCAATTTCCTGACAAAACAAATAACAACAATTTTCTAGAAAAAAGGAGCAAAGTTATTTTCACAGGTATTCGAATTTGCGGCCTTCTTCGGGATTTCAACTCTTGCAGGTTGATAACGCTCTCGTTGCAAGCCAATGAAATACAACTGAAGCTTTTTTGCAGCCTCCGTAAAGTCTCTTGCATGCCTCTCAACATCAACTGTCAAGCATAAGAAAGAGAAATTGTTGATCTTTCTTCAACAAAGACTAATGATTGATATCCACATAGAAACTAAGATCATTTCTGGGAACGGGGCTTAGGCAAAAATCCAAGTTTTCCCAATAAATGATATGACACTACAATTCAGACTAATCTCGGCAGCCTTTCATAACCAACAGTTTCAGAAGTATATCCGATCACAGTTTCCAAACTAACTCACTTAGCTATTCCTTAGTAGCGCTTACGAATCCAAAGAGATCCCGTCCGACAATCATACTTAATGCATTACACTTATCCTTATTCGTCTTTTTTATTACCTATTTTCGTTTCTTTATTAAAGTACAGAAAGTAAAGAAGTAGAAGCATGTTGTTACTCGAATAGACACGAGATTTTAGGAGTATCGATCACTATAAAATTAGGGAAATTTTGGAAAAGTGACTGAAACCTAAAATAACTAATCAAAACGGAGTCCGGAAAAAATGACTAAAATATCCTTACTAAAAAATATTTAAGAAGGTTAATTAGCAAGTCGACTAATTTAATAACAGCAAAATTCTAAGAATAACTTATTCGAAATAATTTATAAAACAGAATAAGTTATTCGAATATCTTGTTCGAATAAGTTATTCGAATAACATATTAATTTGAATAAAACAACAATAAAAACAAAAATGCAAATGGTCAGATTAACACCCCCCCCCCCCCCCCCCTCTTCTCTTCTCTTCGGTTTTCTCTTACACTCGAATTACCATTCCACAATTTCGTAAATCTGAGATCGATTATCAATGACGATAACAAGGGACGCCGGCTGTGCTTCAACGGAACCGGGTCGATGAGAAGGGAGATGATAGACTCACGGTGAGTTTTTAGGTTTAAATGTTGATGGGTTTTCAATTTTTTGTGTTCATATAGTTAAATCGGCCGATTTTCAGGTGAAATCGATGGGTAAACGTCGAAATCAATCGGGTATGTTAATTTTGGTATATAAATTTGATTTGCGGTTATTCGAGTTCCGTATTCGAATAATCTTATTCGAATAATTTATTCTCCTTTTCGAGTAGTTTATCATTCGAATAGCATGTTTGAATAACAATGATTTTATATATTTTTTGCAATTTCATATCTTTTTTCCTATGAAGATGCCGGCGGATAATTTCTACCATGCCACCCTGCCGTTAAGCTCAAAGTACATGCTAATATCGGAACACATTCGTACACTTCTGGAAGAATAGGAGATGACGGAGATGGTCACTACGACGCAATTCGGGAATCTGATAAAGGTGGCTCGAGACCACCACAACTCCATTATGATTTTACGGTTTCTGATGAGCCGACAGGTCGAGTATATGCCTATGTCGCAGGAGCTGTGGATGGTTGTTCGCGAGCGACAATTACGATTTTCGTTGGTCGAGTATTGCTCACTCACCGGCCTTCACTGTGACGCTACCGATTGTAATACCCGTAAAATTAATACGGGATTATTTTTATAATGTTCGAAATTAATGGAGTTAATTTTCGGACAAAAACGAATTTTAGAATCCAGCCGAAAATAATAATCGGGCGAGGAGCTAAATAAAATTTAGAAGGGCCAAAAAGGATTGGAAAGCCCAAGTAATAAAATAGGTCAACTAATAATAAAGGCCCAAAGTGAGATTTCGATAAGCATGGGATTACTTAATCCATGGGTAAAAGACTTAAATGCTTGGGAGAAAACAATTTCACCTCACCTATCTACCAATCAAAAGTAAGGAAGTGAGAATAATAGCTTGATAAAATGAAACCATTCAAACAAGACAGTGACGAGAAGAGAGAACCAAACCAAGAAACAACGAAAGGGAGAAAGTCTTGGTGGAGACTTGAATTTCGAACTAAGGAGGTAAGAATTCCATTTTTAAATTTATAAAACGTTCTTTAAGCTCAGGTGTTTAATTTTACGTGATTTAGAGGATTAACTGGAGTCTAGGGCTTATTAGGTGACATACGAACCCAAGAACAGGGAAGGAAAACGAACTCAACCTAGGAAAATTAAGCAAGTGCAGCTAAGGACATGAGGTAGGTGGCTTTTAACCCCTACAAACCCTTTTAAAGTGTAATATGTTCCTAAAAAATGATAGAATTCGATTGAAAGGCCAATTGAATTCAAAGTTTTAAGTTTTATGATTTTTGTAAACTTTCGTGGTATGTACTATGTGCTATGACGTGATTTTGAACTCAATATATGAGTTCTTGGGCTAGATAGTTTAAATGATGTGTTTATGTGATGAAGAACTTGTTAAATTTCTGGAAATTTTAGGGTTTATAATATGAAGGTTTAAAGAAATCAGGCGATTTTTAGATTCGCGGGTTGACTTATTTTGCGAATTAGGAGGTTGGCGAATCGGGTGATTCTAAATCGGGCGATTTTAAGTTCGCGGGCCTATATTATTTCGCGAAATCGGGTTAAAATAGATTATTAAATGGATAGTAAATCGGCCGAATTGAATTTCGGGTCGCAAAAGTGTTTCGCGGGCCCAAGTACTTTGCGATGTGTGTGTGTGAAATAAATTTCGCGGGCCATAGCTCGAGTTTCGCGGTCCGACACCTTTCGCGAATTGTGAAATAAGCCGCGGGCCGACTTTGAGTTTCGCGGGCCGATTTCAAATCCCAGCGTGATTCCTGCGAGGAGAGTCGGGCTTTTCGCGGGCTCAAATTAGATTTTGCGGGCCTGTTCAAACGATTCGCGAATTCGGCGAAGACTTTGCAAAATTGGGCGTTGACCCAATGTTTCACGGGTTGACCAATTTAAATCGGGCTATTCGCGAACGACGAGTGATTTCGCGAATCGGGCGTTGACCCGATCGTTTCGCGGGTTGGCCAAGCTTTTAAATGTGGGTTTCGGGCGAATTCGATTTGGGGCTTGACCCATTTTTGGTGTGTGTTGATCAGTGGACTTATCTTGGGCTTTTGCCACATTTCAGGCCCAAATATTTTGAATAAAATTATTTTAAGCCCAAATCATTTTGAAATAAAATATTTTCGTGTCATAATTTATGTTTTAGAGTCAACCCATATTTTAGCATATAAATATTACATTTGGATTTTAAAACATTCGGCCTAGGTTGGTAGTTATACGGGTTATGTGGTTTCGGTGCATATTGACCAGTGGAGAGGGGGTTTGCGACACCCATCTACTCGAGATTGAGCCACCCGAGGTGTACACACCGGATATTATTTGGCTCAGGGACGGCTGAAAGATGTGAAATTTCTGTCTACTCGGGGAAAACCGTCGGGTTGAGATTGTGTGCGGAAGGAGCGACCCGGCACGGCGGGCGTGGGCCACCGCATGGTTTATGGCGTACTTTGCCATTGTGCATGTGGGTGCTGAGTCTAGCCGAGGGCCCTGCTATGCATTGAGTGTGACGTAGGTTGAGCGTGCATTATCATATTGTGAGGACTTGGGATTGGGTTGAGCGCACGCACGCATTGCATGTTTTTACCACCACCTACTGGGCAATTTTGCTCAGGGTTTTGTTTTTGTAGGTAAGACTGAGCCCGACACTGATAAGTGACAGGGTGAGCTATAGGCTGGCTGGCGGCGGTGACTCCACGGGCTTTTGAGGGCGGCGCAGTGCATGGGACGCGACCTGTGGAGAGGCGTAGGATAGTCGGGTTTAGAGTTTTGGGTCTTCGGCCCGTTGTAATTATATGACGTTCTTTTTGTAAACCGACTTTACATTATATATGTATATCTCTTTAAATAAGTTTTTGAAAAAAAATCGGGTCCTCTGCGACTTTCGTTGCGGAAATCCGCCAATTAACTTAATTAGGAAGTAGGGTCGCCACACCGATCAAGTGATACCGTCATCGAACAATTTTGGCAGTGTGGCATGGCCTGGTATAGTTCTCCTATTTTTTGTAATTTTGAATCTTTTTGACTTCGAACTAACGCTTGTTTATGGCTTGTAGGCAAGAAAGATATATAGTTCGATGATTTGGAGCAAAACGTTAATGATATGATGCTAACGCCAATGGCACACAGGCGTGAATATTGAGAAATTGAAGATCGCGGTGCTTTATTTTGCCGTTGTGGTACTAGGGCCGTGGAGAGTTAAAAAGGATTTGAAGGTTAAGAACGAGTGGCTCCGTCTGGTGGAGGATTTTGATACCATCAATAAATATCCTTGGGGAACAACTGCATTCGACGTGGTTGTGTATTGTTGAACAAAGACCTGGTGGAGAAGCATCAGATCATGACTTTCAAGGGAAAAACCCATACAACCTTCGATATTAGCAGCTTCGTCCAACCTCTTCACGTAAGTAAGTTAGGTTTATTTAGGTATAGCTTTTAACTTAAGTAATATTTTGGTATATATTACTTAAGTTCAACATATGTAATATATTGGTATATATTGGTTTATTTAGGTATTTTTAACTTAAGTAATATATTGGTATATATTACTTAAGTTCAACATATTACTCCCATTTTTGGCTTTGAGACGCTGAGGCCGACAAGGGAACGAGATAGGAGTTATGATACGTCACTACAGAGGGAGGCAAATATCGCTATATTTACGTTTTACGTATTTTCTGTTTTAATTAGTTTCTTTTTCGGTAGTCTCGGTCTCAAAGTTTGCGTTTATGTTGCAGTGTCCTATGTTCAGAAGGTGCAATGTCCTATGTTCGATATGCCAGTGTTAGGGAGGACGCTGAACCAGGCCATGACGGGGAATGAGACGGCCGAGATGGAGAATGAGTTGGCGAACGAGGCTGAGATGACGCCGAACGTGACGCCGGACGAGACGGTGATTGAGGCCGAGAAGACGATGATCGAGCCTGAGGCCGGGAAGGCGACGACCAAGGCTGAGACGACGACGACCGAGGCCGAGAAGATGGTGATTGAGCCCGAGGCTGAGAAGACGACGACCGAGGCGGAGAAGATGGTGATTGAGCCCGTACGTACAAACGATTAAGATAACCAGAGCAGCCTGAACGTGAGAAGAAACAATCAAAGTTACTGACTGATCCTTTTATATTATTGCCCGAATCGACCCCCCTTTGTACAAAACCTCGCCTCAACAACTTACAACATCAGAACCCGAGGTTGTTAAATTGGGATGTAGTAAGTGTGGAGTTGGAAAGAATGAGCGAAACTCATGAACGGGCAGGCAGCTTATGACAAAAAATTCTTCAAAGATCTATCTGCTCCAAAAATTTGGATCACGAAGCGATAGGTTCTTTTTGCTCAATATGTTCTAGTTACTTAATTATTTCGTTTAGTAACATATTATGCTATTATTGCAGCACGTCAACGAGGTATTGTAGGGTTTTATGGCGATGCAAGAATGCTTTGTGTTTCCTGTGGAACGAGTAGCATTCATGAATACCAATTTCGCACAAGTAGTTAAATATGAGTCCACAAAACCTCGCCCGTGGGATATGGATTCAGTCCGACAATTTACTACAGGAGAAATCAATTTTCCTAATTAGCCGTGTAGCGACCCTTCTCATACCGAATGTCACTGTAGCATCAATCCGACCGGGACCTATGGGGTTGTGCCCACCACACTCCTACTGATAGTTTGGAGTCACCCATCCCTAGATTGCCCCTGAGCAACTTCCCAGGGGTCACCCATCCCTAGATTGCCCCAAGTAAAGCACGCTTAACTTCGGAGTTTCTATAGATGGATTCCCGAAAAGGTAGGTCGACCTTGGTGATATGAGTAGTACTATCAATTCTCTTATACGATTCTTAGCCAGACATGCCCATACATTGTCAGTTCAGGATCCCCTCTCATTCGGCTGTCGGATCGGTTCGTCCATGTACCACTTCGCCTAGAAGTCTGCCAGGAGCCGCTCCTTGTCCTTGCACCTCTCTGGCACCGGCGATCAGTCCCCGACCTCATCGGCCCCGGCGTCACAAGCCGTCACTCCAGTGGAACCAAGCAGAGGTTGCCATCATCAAGTCTGGCCGTGCGGAACGCCTTTCCAGGCGATATAGGATTCTCTGAAGTACCATTGTGTATAATAGTCATTGGGTGCTTCTAGTTGTTCGGTTCAAGGAGAGAACCATGGATATGTTCAACTCCGACCGGTCAAGTGATTCGGAAATGAGAGCGATAAAGCCATACTCGAAACCCTCAACGATGTGATACCGCTGATGCTTCAATACGTAGGAGTAAATGAACATCTTGTTAAATTTACATCTACATGATGGGGCAAGTTCCTTCAACAAGATATGATACCACCTCTACAAAACAAATAACAACAATTTTCTAGAAAAAAAGGAGCAAAGTTATTTCACAGCATAATATGCGAATTTGCGACCTTCTTCGGGATTTCAACTCTTGTAGGTTGATAATCCTCTCGCTGCAAGCCAATGAAATACAGCTGAAGCATTTTTGCAGCCTCCATAAACTCTCTGCATGCCTCTGAACATCAACTGTTAAGCATGAGAGAGAGAAATTGTTGATCTTTGTTCAACAAAGACTAATCATTGATATCCACATAGAAACTAAGGTCATTACTGGGAATGGGGCTTAGGCAAAAATCCAAGTTTTCGCAAGAAATGATATGACACTACAATTCAGACTAATATCGGCAGCCTTTCATAACCAACAGTTTCAGAAGTATATCCAGATCACAGTTTCCAAACTAACTCACATAGCTATTCCTTAGTAGCATTTATAAACAGATTGTCCGACAATCGTACTTGATGCGTTACACTTATCCTTATTCGTCTTTTTATTATCTGTTTTCGTTTCTTTATTAAAATACATAACGTAAAGAAGTAGAAGCATGTTGTTACTCACTCTGAGGAGAAGGATAGCGAGAACGATCAATAGCCTGGAGCTCTCTCGCGGGCAAGCACGACAGTAATGCTGCCTCCATTGCCATCACGTAAGAGATTATATCTTTCTTCTGAGAGTCAGATGAAAGCGCCTGCTGATCGCTAGTCTCAGTCAGTTGCTGGTGTTGTTGTTCTCTATCAGCCATTGTTATTCGGAATTCTTGAATGGATTCACAAACTGCAACGATACATAGTTAACAAAGGCTTCACATAACTCAGAAAATTATAAAAGGACGAATGCATTTATATTCGATTGGGGGCGATACAGTGTACTAAAATTTACGGCCCACATAGACATTTTCACAAACACATGGTCTGCGGCGTAACAAATTCTAATGAAAACAGAATAAGATGCCATGGATATAACAACACGAAGAAATAGGTGTCGAAACACAAAATACAGTCCCAAGTTAGGGGTTTGAAAGCAACTAGCAGAAAACAAGCGGCAAAGTGGTGTCGAATATTGCAGAACGTATGTAACTAACGGACAGTTCGGAAGTTCAGACATGAATGTAGAAATTCTTACAAGATCTCTGAACAGGATGAGGAGAGAGAGACTAGAGATAGTGAGAGGAGAGCGAGATTCTAGTTATTACGGAATAGACACGAGATTTTAGGAGTATCGATCACTATAAAATTAGGGAAATTTTGAAAAAAAGCGACTGAAACCTAAAGCTAACTTCAAAGTACATGCTAATATCGTAACACATTCGTACACTTTTGAAAGAAAGGGAAATGGCGGAGATGGTCACTACGACGCAATTCGGGATAAAGGTGGCTCGAGACCACTACAACTCCAATATGATTTTATGGTGAGCCGACAGGTCGAGTATATGCCTAAGTCGCAGGAGCTGTGGATGGTTGTTCGCGAGCGTCCGTTACGATTACGTTGGTCGAGTATCGCTCACTCACCGGCCTTCACTGTGACGCTATTGATCAAGTGATACCGTCATCGAACGATTTTGCAACGAGGCATTGGCCTAGTATAATTCTCTATTTTTTTGTCATTTTGAATCATTTTGACTTCAAACTAACGCTTGTTTTATGGCTTCTAGGCAAGAAAGATATATATTTAGATGATTTAAAGCAAAAAGTTAATGATATGATGCTACCGTCGATGGCGACACAGGCGTGAATGTCGAGAAATTGAAGATCGTGGCACTTTATTTTGCCGTTGGGGTACTAGGCCGTGGAGAGTTAAAAAGGATCTGAAGGTTAAGTGTGGCTCCGTCTGGTGGAGGTTTTTGATAGCATCAATAAATATCCTTGGGGAACAATTGCATTCGACGAGGTTGTGTATTTGTCTGAACAAAGACATGGTAGAGAAGCATTGGGTCATGACTTCCAAGGGAAAAAACCATACAACCTTCGATATTAGCAGCTTCGTCCAACCTCTTCAGGTAAGTAAGTTTGGTTTATTTAGCAGCTTCTTGCCTACGAGTGTTGGCCTAGTGTCGGGGTCGATTTGTAAGAAGGAAAAAGCGGTGAACGACTCCCATTACCCAATATGTGTCATTGGAAGACCAAATTTTTCGGAAAGAGTTCTGCTCCATCATGGGAAGAGGTGGAGAATGCCTGCAATGATGTGCAGATGGATGTCAGTATATATATTTATTTATATATGGATTTCTAGTGTTGCATATCCCTAATTGGATTGAATTTTTTACTTGTACAAATACACAGGATGTGCGGTGTTGGTTTATACCACCCGATGCTGAAGTTGATTCAAATCACTTCCGCACGATCGCCGGCTTTTGTGGCAGCAGGGATGATGCCATATCCCAGAGGATATCTTCTAAATGGGTAGTCGGTCTACTGCAGTAACCATCGACTTGCTCCATCTCCTCCAGCATGTCCTCTTCCGAAGTTGACAAAGCCTTCACGTGAGTCATCCCCTCCCCCACAACGTGATGACCGTACTCGAGTGCTCTCTCCTCCTCCCGTTTTTTGAGCTCGCTGGCCGTTCATATTGATAGAAGAATGGACAAGATGGAACTCGATGTTAGGGATATGCGGGACTCTCAGAGCCGTGTGCCTCCTACTCACGAGCCTATACATTCGGAAGAAAACATTCGTATCCCTCAAACAACAGTTCTAGCGAGATTGGATAAATTGGATGAAGAGATGGGGTCGTTAAGAGAGATTAGGGGGTTACACTCGATAGTGCTCGAGGGTACGTATTAGTTTATGTAATCTTTATATAAAATTATATTGGTATATATTACTTAAGTTCAACATAATACTCCCATTTTTAGGCTATGTGACACTGAGGCCGACAAGGGAACGAGATTGGAGTTATGATACGTCACTACAGAGGGAGGCAAATATCGGAATGTTTACGTTTTACGCATTTCATGTTTTAATTAGTTTCTCTTTCGGTAGTCTCGGTCTCAAAGTTTGCGTTTATGTTGCAGTGTCCTATGTTCTGAACATGCAATGTCCTATGTTCGATATGCAAGTGTTAGGGAGGACGCCGGACGAGGCTGGGACGGGGAACGAGACGGCCGAGATGGGGAATGAGTTGGCAACGAGGCTGAGATGACGCCGAACGTGACGCCGGAGGAGACGGTGACTGAGGCCGAGAAGACGGTGATTGATCCCGAGGCCGGGAAGACGACGACGACCGAGGCCGAGAAGATGGTGATTGAGGCCGAGGCCGAGAAGACGGCGACCGAGGCGGAGAAGATGGTGATTGAGCCCGTACAGTACAAACGTTTAAGAAAATGGGAGCAGCCTGAACGTGAGAAGAAACGATCAAAGTTACTGACAGATCCTTTAATATTATTGCCCGAATCGACCCGCCTTTGTACAAAACCTCGCATCAACAACTTACCACATCAGATTGACCCGAGGTTGTTAAATTGGGATGTAGTAAGTGTGGAGTTGGAAAGAATGAGCGAAACTCATGAACGGGCAGGCATAATATAAGCTTATGACAAAAAATTCTTCAAAGATCAATCTGCTCCAAAAATTTGGATCACGAAGCGGTATGTTCTTTTTGCTCAATATGTTCTAGTTAATTAATAATTTCGCTTAATAACATATTATGCTATTATTGCAGTACGTCAACGAGGTATTCCAGGGTTTTATGGCGATGCAAGAATGCTTTGTGTTTCCTGTGCAACGAGTAGCATTCATGAATACCAATTTCGCACTAGTTAAATATGAGTCCAGCAAACCTCGCGCCATGGGATATGGATTCAGTCCGACAATTTACTACAAGAGAAATCAATTTTCCTAATAAGCCGTGTAGCGACCCATCCCATACCAGATGTCACTGTAGCATCGATCCCTACCGGGACCTATGGGGATGGGCCCACCACACTCCTACTGATAATCTAGCCCCACCATCATTTAACATTTCAACGTGCTTCGTGCACTCGTTCACACGCACCCTGAGAAACTTTCCAGGGGTCACTCGTCCCAAGATTGCCCCAAGTCAAGCACGCTTAACTTCAGAGTTTCTATAGATGGATTCTTGAGAAGGTAGGTTGACCTTGGTGATATGAGTAGTACTATCAGTTCTCCTATATGATTCTTAGCCTGACACGCACATACATTGTCAGTTCAGGATCCCCTCTCATTCGGATGTTGGCTCGGTTCATCCTTGTACCACTTCGCCTAGAAGCCTGCTAGGAGCCGCTCCTTGTCCGTGCACCTCTCTGGCATCGGCGATCAGTCCTCGACCACATCGGCCCCAGGCGTCACAAGCCGTCACTCCAATGGAGCCAAGCGGAGGTTGCCATAGTCTGACCTTGCGGAATGCCTTACATCTACTAGGCGATTATGGGATTCTCTGAAGTAGCATTGGTGTATGATAATCATTGGGTGCTTCTAGTTGTTCGGTTCAAGGAGAGAACTATTGATATGTTCGACTCGACCGGTCAAGTGATTCGGATATGAGAGTGATAAAGCCATACCTCGAATAACATACCTTATTTGAATAAACTATTCAAATATTTCGATTTTTCAAATATACTCGAATAAGTTCTTTTTTGTCAACTTCAAATCTTTAACAGTATTCTATTCGAGTAATGTTTTCGAACCTATTTGAACTTCCATACTTAGTTCGAAAAATGGTGATTAAAAATCCAAATATAAATCCAAATATGAATCTCGATACAATCTTAATATATCCATAACAACGTTGTATCACTTGACACATTACAATATAATTAACATCTACGATCAAACACAAAGACGTGGAAAGCTTCTTTCTTTTCTCCGACCACGCCTTGCTACGAACCGAGGTGGCAACACCAATTCTTCCACGGTATCCCATTCGAATTGATTCGGAACCGGAGAAACTCGTCCCTGAAGATCGGACATCATACTATTGCGGAGCGATTTCACTAACTTCGTACCCTTTACTCATCGTATGTAGCACCCGGATCCTCGTAAGCATTTAGGGCCAATAAATTAGCGAAATACAATTATGTGATCTATCTGATTTTGTGCTTAGGTGATTTATGAGTTACGTGCATTAAGTGATTGACGTTACGACCACGTGATTTAATTTATTATGTGCTTATGTGATATGGGAAATCCGGTAAAAATCAATTTAGGCCACATGGTCCCTAATATAATTAGGATCTCGAAATAGGCACAACTGGAAACTAGGCCATGAGTGAATATACAACTTAAAATCTCAAGTGGGCTAGAATTGAGGAATTTGGCCCAATAAGACATGAAATGAATTTGTGAGACAACTATCCTTAAATCAAGGGATATTTTCGTTACCCAAAACCTTAACCACTTGAACCTCACTTAGAAAACCGTTTCAAGTCCACCAATTTCATAGCTAAGAACTATCGAAATTTGCAGTTATGCTTTCATGTGGTAAGCATAAGTTGCATTCATTTGCATACGCATATTCACGTGCAAGCACGAACTCATGGGGGAGGGTCGTGGGACTGATTATGCATGATGGGATGTCGCTTGTACGCGAAGAAGACTTGCCGATGTGGGCAGGTGTGTCGACTCGCAGTTGAGTCCAGGGTTGTCTCCTATGCTACCAGGGCGGCGTTTAGCGTCGTCGTACTACTATGTAAATATATATATATGGATATCCTATGGATAGGATTGGGCATGGCCCGTGGCGGTAAGGTGCGACCTGAGGGTATAAGCGACACAGGGTGGAACCACGGTGTAGGCAACCTCAGCGTGGGCTACCAGCGTGAGCGACTGCCGAAGAGTTGAGGACGACCGGGTTCATATGGCAACCTAGGGGAACGATGTGCATCCTAGGGTTCGGCCATCCGGCGTGGACTGCTGTCGTATTGTCTTTGAGGGACGTGAGCTCCTGTGGTTCATAACGAGATTAGCCGTGGGCCCTGAGTATACTAGTATGGGTACTCGGTGCATTGGCGCGGAATGCCTTTGCGGTATGTCAGATGCATTGGCGCGGATTGCCTTTGCGGGAATGGGACACGTGCATACATGCATGATTTCTGCTTACTGAGCCTCGGTGGCTCATTCTCATGTTATTTGAGGCACCAGCGACCACGGTACGCAATCACTTTTGAAGACAAGGCCGATCTTTTGGAGCTTCGCGCTGCTTTTGGGGGTGGACGTGTGTGTATGGATGACGACCTGTGAGGCCGGTCGCATAGGAGCCTTTTGTTGTGCCGACGCACCTTCACCTTTGTAGTTGGAACATGTTTCGGATTGTAGCTTTCGATATGTATTCTTTTGACTTGTACAAAGACAACGTTCCATTACATAAATGGAAATTGAAAAATTATATACATATTTTCAGTATACTTTAGCATTTGCAAACCTCTAGGCACACATGAACACGCTAGAATAGGCAGTTAGGGAGTCGGGGTCGTGACAGGGTGGTATCAGAGCTTCGGTCACAGGTTCTGTAGACTGTCCATACACACACACCCAAAAGCGTGGAAGCGGCCTTGCAAGTAAGTGTTAAGCTTATGTGGATTTCTATGTGGCATAATTTATTGGCCTAGGACAATCAGGATAGGGATAAAAGATGGTGAGAACAAGAGGTGAAACGGTGGTGGCGATGACCAGAACAGGGGAAACACGGCCCCTACTGACAACCGCGATGCGACCATTTTCCAACTTACGGAATTGGTTCGCCAGCAGTCAGCGCAGATACAACAGCTGATTCAGCAAAACACCCCGAATGTTGGGAACACTCAGGCTGATAGGGCGGAAGTAGTAGGAGAAAGGTTCAGGACGTTGAACCCACCAACCTTCGAGGATACGGCTGACCCGACGGCAGCCGAAGACTGGATAAGAACATTGGAGAGCATGTTCGTCTACAATAGAGTCCCAGAGGCGGAAAAAGCTCTTTGCGCCGCGTTCATGCTAAGAGGAAGCGCCGGACATTGGTCGGACACCATCATGGTGATCGAGAAGGGGAGAAGCATACCGAGAATATCGGTATTAAAGGCGCAACGGTTGATCAAGACCGGATGCGAAGGATTCCTGGTGTTTACCCTAAAAGCGGAAGATAATCCCTCCCCAAAGATTGAGGAGGTACCCGTAATTAATGAGTTTCCCGATGTATTTCCAGAAGACTTGCCAGGACTACCCCCAGACAGGGAAATTGAATTCACCATTGACCTGGTGCCGGGAGCAGCACTGGTGTCCAAAACCCCGTATCGGTTAGCACCGACCGAACTAAAAGAGCTGAAGGAACAGATAGATGAGCTTCTACAGAGAGGGTTCATACAGACTAGCTTTTCTCTCTGGGGTGCACCAGTTTTATTCGTACGGAAGAAAGACGGCTCGATGCGTCTTTGCATAGATTATAGGGAGCTGAATAAGTTGACAGTCAAGAACAAGTATCCACTGCCCAGGATCGACGATCTATTCGACAAACTACAAGGTGCCACGGTGTTTTCCAAGATTGATTTGAGGTCGGGGTACCACCAGCTGAAAATCCGCAAGGATGATATTCCGAAGAAGGCGTTCAGTACCAGATACGGGCACTTTGAATTTCTAGTCATGCCCTTCGGACTGACAAACGCACCAGCGGCCTTCATGGGCCTAATGAACCGGGTGTTCGAAGCCTATCTGGACAAGTTCGTGATTGTATTCATAGATGATATCCTCATATACTCGAGGACGAGGGAAGAACACGAACAACACCTACGGGTGGTACTTGGAGTACTAAGGGAAAAGCAGCTGTACGCTAAGTCTAAAAAATGTGAATTCTGGCTGGACCAAGTAGCATTCTTGGGACACATCATCTCTGGAGCGGGAATCTCGGTGGACCGAAGTAAAATCACGGCGATTAGTGACTGGCCGCAGCCGACCAACGTGACGGAAGTACGGAGCTTCTTAGCTTAGCGGGCTATTACAGGAAGTTCATAAAAGACTTCTCGAAAATCGCCTCTACGCTGACGAAGTTGACCAGGAAGAATACTCCTTTTCAACGGAGCGAAGAATGTGAACGGAGCTTCCAGGAACTGAAGAAACGACTTACTACAGCCCTAGTGTTGACAATACCCTCTGGAACGGGGGGATTCTCCGTTTACAGCGACGCTTCGAAAAATGGACTCAGATGCGTACTGATGCAGAACGGAAACGTAGTGGCCTATGCCTCACGACAGCTGAAGGAGTACGAAAAGAACTACCCTACGCACGACCTAGAGCTCGATGCGGTAGTCTTTGCCCTTAAGATTTGGAGGCACTACCTGTATGGAGAAAGGTGCGAAATCTACACCGACAACAAAAGTTTGAAATATTTCTTCACCCAAAAGGAGCTAAACATGAGACAGATGAGGTGGCTAGAACTGGTGAAGGACTACGACTGTGTGATCAACTACCACCCAGGCAAAGCAAACGTGGTAGCTGATGCTTTAAGTCGAAAAGCAGTAAACACAGATCTCCAACGACTCGAAGTGGAAATCGTACCATTAGGCGAGGTCGAAGCAATGTTAGCAACCTTAACTTTACAGCCGACGCTATTGGAGCGAATCAAAAAGGCGCAGGAGAACGACGAGTTCTATGTCAAAGTCAAAGGAACACAGGCAGAACAGCTGGCAACCGACAACACAATCCGAAATGACGGGAGCCTGTACAACAAGAGCAGGTTGTATGTACCTGAGATGCGGAACTTCGACGAACTATAATGACAGAAGCACATACAACGCCGTTTTCAGTACATCCTGGAGCTGCGAAGCTGTACAAGGACTTATGGATGAACTATTGGTGGCCAGGGATGAAAAAGGACGTGGCAATGTTTGTTAGTCAATGCCTCACCTGCCAGCAAATTAAGGCAGAACATCAACGGCCAGCAGGAATGCTGCAGCCCTTACCGATCCCGGAGTGGAAATGGGACAATATAACGATGGATTTCGTGAGCGGATTGCCGAAGAACGTGAAGGGACACGACGCAATATGGGTGATTGTAGATCGACTTACGAAATTTGCCCACTTTCTGCCAATAAGTGCGACGTTCACCATGGAACGATACGCGGAACTATACATCCAGGAGATAGTACGACTCCATGGAGTACCGTTGTCGATAGTATCAGATCGTGATTCAAGATTTTTTATCCAAGTTTTGGACGAGTTTACAAAAGGCGATGAGGACAAAATTGTCATTCAGCACGGCCTATCACCCACAGACGGACGGCCAATCCGAGCGGACGATCCAAACACTGGAGGACATGTTAGGAGCCTGTGTGCTCGATTTCAAAGGCAACTGGAGCAAATACCTCCCACTCGTGGAATTCTCTTATAATAATAGCTATCATGCCACGATTGGAAGGGCTCTTTATGAAGCATTGCATGGGCGTAAGTGCAGATCGCCAATACATTGGATGAAGTCGGTGAAAGGGCGATGCTAGGCCCAGACATGGTACGAGAGATAACAGAAATTATCGCGACAATACGGGAAAGGATGCAGACAGCACAGAGTAGACAAAAGAGTTATGCTGATCGAAGGCGCAGACCACTAGAATTTGAAGTTGATGACTGGTCTTTGTGAAAGTGTCGCCGATGAAGGGCGTTAACAGATTCGGAAAGAAAGGAAAATTAAGCCCGAGATACATCGGTCCCTTCAAGACAGTGAAAAGAGTTGGTGAAGTGGCGTACCAACTGGAACTACCAGCATCGTTGTCACAAGTACACGACGTGTTTCATGTTTCAACTTTGCGGAAGTATATCGCTGACCGAAGCCACGTATTGATAAATGACTCGCTGCACCAGCACTGGAAGCCAGATCTGAGTTACGAGGAAGTGCCAGTAGAAATAATGCTGAACGAAACGAAAAGGCTTAGGAATAAGAAAATTCCCCTAATCAAAGTGTTATGGCGGATCCAGTCAGTAGAGGAAGCCACCTGGGAACGTGAGGATGAAATGAGAGCCCGCTATCCTGAATTGTTCCGAACGGGCTGATTTCGGGGGCGAAATCCTCTTTAAGGAGGGGATGATATAGCACCCGGATCCTCGTAAGCATTTAGGGCCAATAAATTAGCGAAATACAATTATGTGATCTATCTGATTTTGTGCTTAGGTGATTTATGAGTTACGTGCATTAAGTGATTGACGTTACGACTACGTGGTTTAATTTATTATGTGCTTATGTGATATGGGAAGTTCGGTAAAAATCAATTTAGGCCACATGGTCCCTAATTTAATTAGGATCTCGAAATAGGCACAAGAGGAAACTTGGCCATGAGTGAATATACAACTTAACATCTCAAGTGGGCTTGAATTGAGGCATTTGGCCCAATAAGACATGAAATAAATTTGTGAGACAACTATCCTTAAAATCAAGGGATATTTTCGTTACCCAAAACCTTAACCACTTAAACCTCACTTAGAAAACCGTTTCAAGCCACCAATTTCATAGCTAAGAACTAACGACATTGAAGAGAAGGAAGGAGCAAAGGGTCGAGAGAAGTTCGAACCAAGATTCCTTCAACTAGCTTAGGATCTCGAATTGGTAAGTGAAGTGCCCTCTCTAAGCTTTGTAATTTCCGATTAGAATTTCTAGATGCTTAATCACAAGAAAGTCAGGAATCTTAGGAAAATTAAGTATAGGGAGAATGCGAAAGCCCTAGGTACAAAGTGTAAACTCATGTTAAGGTCTTTACTTGGATGAATTAGTGTTCGGATAGTGTAAGGTACGATTTAGAACATATAATTTTACCCTTGAGTAAGGGCCACACGATTTAAGATAGAAGAAAGGAAGGGATTTAGAAGTTTCGACTAGATGAATGTATGAAGATTTCGATCGAAAGTAGGAAATTGATTTGAGTAGTAGTTTCGATCGAAACTTAGTACATTAGGGCGGGACTTGAACGTAATTAAATAAGTTTCAACCAAACTTAGTAAAAGGCTAACATATTCAGTGGTCCATGAGTTTCGATCGAAACTCCCCTTAAATAGGTATAAGAATCGATCGAAAGTAGGAAACTTAGCTAAGGTTTCGAGCGAAACCCTTAAATCTATCGAAACCCTAATGACATCATAACGCGGCGAAACCCATCCCATAGTACATTCCATCGATCGAAAATGACCCCAAATTGTGTATGGTTTCGGGCGAAACTAGGATGACAACAGGATGACGTGATCACGCGGAGAAGCTCATGCCATTGGAAAATCGATTGAGTGGAACCTTAAATCGATGAAACTCTATGTATAGTCTCAATCGAAACTCTGATGATGGCATGCTGACGTCAGAGAACGGCGAAACTCACCCCATAATACCTTCCATCGATCGAAAGTGAGCAAATCGATCGAAACTAAGCCTAATAAGCTAATTGATCGAAAGTGATCTTCAACAATTGCATGGTTTCGATCGAAACCCTAATAACATCCCACTGACGTCAGAACACGGCGAAAATGACTTTCGACGAACCTTCGGGCGAAAGTGACTCACATGCATGCAAAATTGATCGAAAGTGACGAGGGCTGACGTCATCATGTGGCGAAACACATGCAAATTGAAAACTGATCGGGCAAAACTCTCATGGTGTGCATGGTCCGATCAAAACACTGTTACTGAAGTTATAACACGGCGAAACTAACCCTTAGGATGTGAAGAACCGAACGAAACTTATGTAAATTAAGAGTTAATTGAGCTAATTGATTTAAGGAACACATAGTTCGATCGAAAGTAGGAAATACTGCAAAGCATCGATCGAAACTGAACCCTAACACTTAGAACTTTCACCGAGATAAAGAGTTAGGGTCGAAACTGTACTCCAACATGACTTAGGATAGAGACCAAGATGGCTTAGAAAACTTAGCGTAACAAATGAAGAAAATGTGGAGCCTTAGTGATTTAGCATAAATTAAATACTAACTTAACGAGAGCTAATTATCGCAAAAATTGAGCTAGGGCGAGTGACGTACTAATCCTCTAACCCTTTTTATGTAAAGGTCGTACGTTAGGACTTCACGAGGGAGTACGCTAGCTTAACTTGGACAACAGGTAAGTAGAAATCCAACTACAACACATAACTTGTGTGTTACATGTCTTATCTGACTATGTGCCTATGTGATTTCATGATTACGTGAATTGACAGTTATGCTTTCATGTGGCAAGCATAAGTTGCATTCATTTGCATACGCATATTCACGTGCACGCACGAACTCATGGGGGAGGGTCGTGGGACTGATTATGCATGATGGGATGTCGCTTGTACGCGACGAAAACTTGCCGATGTGGGCAGGTGTGTCGACTCGCAGTTGAGTCAAGGGCTGTCTCCTATGCTACCAGGGCGGCGTTTAGCGTCGTCGTACTACTATGTAAATATATATATATATATATATATATGTGGATATCCTATGGATAGGATTGGGCATGGCCCGTGGCGGTAAGGTGCGACCTGAGGGTATAAGCGACACAGGGTGGAACCCTGGTGTAGGCAACCTCAGCGTGGGCTACCAGGGTGAGCGACTGCCGGACAGTTGGGGAGGACCGGGTTCATATGGCAACCTAGGGGAACGATGTGCATCCTAAGGTTCGGCCATCCGGCGTGGACCGCTGTCGTATTGTCCTTGAGGGACGTGAGCTCTTGTGGTGCTGATCGACACGTGGTGTGTGAATGAAAACTGCGACAAGTAATAATTAAAACGAATACTAATTACTGTCACCGACGTGCGATAGGCAGTGGACCTATCGTTTGTAGTGTAGTAAAGTGAGTAAACGAGTATCGAAAACGAGGAATAAATCAAGTACTAGTAATGACCTATCGACTCGATATTTAACCTAAATAAAATACGCAAATTGTTTGACGACTTAACCTAACAGATCGCTCCTAAATCAACCAGAAATTCAAGAATGCGACTAACTGATGCGAGAGTTTTCAGATGAGAAAGACGTGCTCGGGATTCGAATCCCGCTAGGTAGTATCGGCTAAGACAATAAAATCGCTCCTAAGTGATTAAGACGAAGTCGCAGTAATTTCCTACCCGCTCGCGAATTTGCTGTCGCCCTAAACGCTCGCGGGGATCTAAAATTCAATAATTACTAACGGCGAGGATCGAGTATTTGCTTTCGCCCTGTACTCGAATCCTATCTTCTATGAACGGCCTAAACGTTGTTTAGCTGTCGCCCTAAACGTTTTTCCACACGATCACTTTAACACATAGACAAATTAAAGCGACGAAACATATTCATAGAACGATAAATAGTCAAAAACACAAAGTCACGATAATATATGTCTTAACTACGAAATATACTAGCGTTCATCCAATCCCGAACACAAAAGGGATTTAGCTACTCATAATTGAAAGAAAAACAACTAAAGAATTAAAAGATAAAGATGAAGAACTCATGATCTTTCCTACTGATGAATCTGAGATGATCTCGTAGAAGGATCTTCGTTCTTCGTTAACTTGGCGTGAATCCTTCGTTGATCCGTCTCTTGCGCTCCGGGATGTGTTTCTCTGTTCTTTTCGCCCTAATTTCATCTCTGGATGGTTGGGAATTCATCTCTGGTAAGTTGTGCCCTTTCTGGGTCGAATTTGGGCTTTTTATAACAATTCACGTCACGGTCACGGCCTGGGACATGGGCCGTCACGGCAGTGACCTTCGCCGACTCAAATCGCTCGACTCTCTGCCAAGTGTCACGGTCAAGTGCATAGGGTGTCACGGCCGTGACCATCTTAGGTTGACCTCTCTGCCATGTGTCACGGCCTGGCTCATTGGGCGTCACGGCCGTGACCATCATCTATCGAACTCTCTGCCTCTCGTCACGGCTTGGTGCAAGGTCTGTCACGGCCGTGACCACTGGCAGTGGCTTTATTTCGGTCTCTGATGGGTGTCACGGCCAAATGCATAGGGTGTCACGGCCGTGACACATGCCAGTGTTGCTCATTTTTGCACCGTTTTGCCCCGTTCTTGCTCGTTTTCGCCCGAAACTCGTCCTAAGCTCCTTCAATAACAAAATAAGTGTAAATGTATTGAATGAATGCATAAATTCATTGCTAAAGTTCTATTATACCCCAATTAAATACTATGATAAACTTATTGAAATGCGTTTATCAAACCTCCCCACACTTAAGCATTTGCTTGTCCTCAAGTAAACTAGAGATCAGATAAAGCATCAAATCAGGACAATGGCACGATAGTTCGCAATTTATCATCAAAGCTAGAGAGCACTAAAGGAATCGAGTAAACAATCATGAACATCGCACTAATGACCTACACCTGTCAACCTGAGCTTCCCTCGCACTGCAAATCGAGACCTATACCTCACAAGGATTCACTCAATTCACTCAAGTGTATAGGCTAGCATATGGTGAGTCGCTCAATTCGTGCACTAGTCCAGCCCCTACCAGAAACTTGCAAGCTAATCGCATCTCTACCATTCAAAGTGAAAAGTATAAATCTGGGGGTCTTTTCGGGGGAAACGGGTCGAAAAATCATGAAGCGACATGCATATGAACACTTAAATTTAGAGCTAGGACACGTAATAAAAAATATCAAAGAACACAGCATGATCAAGCAGACAGTCACATGTCCCAACATAGGACTCGACGTTCTCGCTCCGAAATCCTAGACTTTTCTGCTCGACCCTCTCAACTCAGTTCCCTTTCATTTTCTGCCCTTTCACCTTAGTTACGCTCTACTTTTGTGCACTGCCCTTATTCCATAAAAACATCAAGGTTCGGCTTTTGTCGCAAAGAATACATCGTCACAGCGAATGCCGTATACCTAGCGATACTTATTACCGTGACCTATATCTTGCCAAAGGGTTATGGGCAGGCTTTTGCAAGGGATCGGGTCATTTCAGAAAACGGTCAAGTAAGGGACGAGTCATTTCACGAATAGCAGAGAAGAACATCAAATCAAACACTGAAACAGTAACTCTCAAGTTCGACTTCTGCTCTATTCTAATCAACTCAGGCTCATAAAATCTCTGGAGGTTTATTTAGGTTCGTGGTTTCTATAACATACGAGGTAAGCAACGAATAGGCTCAAGCTCAACGTGGCTAACTAATGGGGTCGTCATGGTTAAGATAATTTGGCCTTGGACTTGATTCCTAATGGCCTCATCATTTTCACACTCACGCACCAAAACAGTTTCAACATGCATCAGACAGGCAAGTTCCAGCGAGATATAGACTAGGCACGTCACACAACCAAGAAAAATGAGCACAAGCTCGTCAGGCTCAATTCTCACACGAAACAGGGTTATGTGTACGGATCTCTCAAAACAGTGCTATATCTATTCAGGCAGACAGGATTCAATCAGTCATGCATATCCTAATTGCTCACAGAATTTCATAAAATGCAGACCAACTCGAGATAAGCGCAAACAATCATGCCTGATTCAGTAATTCATGCCTTTCCAACGAACTCAACGACTCACGGACACGTCATAAAAATTTAAAAATTTTCACGTAAGTTCTAAAACTAAATTCCCCTCCCCACACTTAAGTCAGACGTTGTCCCCAACGTAAACAGAATAAAAGTGACGAAAAAAAGAGTTTAAAAGAACGGGACTCCCCTGACGTGGTCGTGTCGTAGTTGTTATTTTGCGCGTGAAGGTCGTGTTGTAATCCATTATGCGTATCCTGGCGCTAGCTAGAGAGCATTATACACGAAAAGAGAGTAGTCATAAGATTAACTAGAAACATAGTTATAAGCTTCAAAGGTGGAAACAAGATAAAACACACGCGACTACTTAAGCAAATGAAATGTCATAGAAAGAAAAGGACAAATCCCTAAGGTGGCGGCGGCGGCGGCGGTGAGGGTTGCCTCGGGCGAAGGAGAGCCATCGATCGCTTGGACAGCTCGAGCGCTTGGTCGATGGCTTGTAGGGCCTGGTTGTAGCGATCCAGCTCTTCTCGGTACTAACGGTGGGCTTCCTCATTCCGGCGCTCGTACTCCTCTTGTCGACGCCGCGTCTCTTCACTGTATCGTCGGGCTTCTTCGTCCCGTTGTAGCGCTTCGGCGTTCATCCGCATCATGTCCTGGCGTAGCGTGTCGAGGTCCGTCATTGACGCGAACGACGCCGGACGACTCGCCGTGGTGGTAGCCGGATGAATAGGAGGGCCCTGTGGTCGTCGTGTCTATCTCCATTGGGTGGGGTCCCTCGAGGTAGAGCTGGTCGTCGGGGACCGCGATGTGGTCGGTATGGCAACGATACATCTCGTGCCAGATGTACACCTTGTTGGCGCGAGCCCAGGTGGGCGCCTTCACCAGCATCTTCACTTTTACGAGCATCTCCTCGTTCAGAAGGTTGCGCCCGCCCACTACCGTCATCTCGGGTGCGTTCTGGGGCCACCGTCGAAGCCCCCGAACGACTTTGGTGATGAGGGCTCCCACAGTGATCCTGCCATGGCTCCCTGCTTCCGCCTGAGCAGTGAAAGCGTGGGCCAGCGCCATTCCCAAGTGGACCTGCTCTCCTCGCTGCATCTTCGCCAGATAGAAGAGGTCACGCAGCGTGATTGCTCCGTGCGAGTCGCCCCTCGGTGTGAGCGAGGTCGTCAGGAGGCGGTGGATGTAGCGCAGGCCTGGGCTCCGGAGTGCAGTCGCTTTCGACGTCTTCGGGCTATACTCGGGCTCGCCTGGTCGAGCGATGTCGGCCCAGGACCCGCGTCGTCCTCCTCGGTCCTGAAGTAGAACGTGTGGTGCAGGTCCGGGAATGGTCCGTCGTGGCCGAAGAATGGTATTGGGGTTCCTAGTGCCCGGCAGAAGTCTTCAATGTCGCATGAATAGTCTACGTTGAATGCGCGGAAGCTGACCCCTCGGCTGTACTCCTCGTGGGAAAAGGTGGTGAGGAACTCCAAGGTGAGTTCCTTGTACGCCGGCTCGTCGATGTTGAAGAACGTCCCCCATCCACTGAGTGAGACGTACTGGCCGACTTGCTGGTCGATGTTGTGCTTCGCCACCGTCTCGTAATCGATCTGGTCCATGGACATGATCCATGGCCTTCAGCTTGTTGTAGCGGGCCGTCTGAGCCTCGTCAGTGAACTGACCCATGGCTTCCAGCAAAGTCGGCGGGGGTCTCCGTCGCCTTTGGCGAGCGGGCGAGTGCGAGGCGGGTTCACGCGAACCTGAGGCGCGTTTTTTACCCATAGTACCTAGAAGAAAAGTGTGAGTTCAAAGAAATAACAAGGAAATGCAAGCAACTTGACTCGACCAAAATTGCGACAAAAGCCACATAAGATTCAAAAACACACGAAAAACTCAAGGTGGCCTTTCGTCGAACATGTGGCATGCAACCTAAACCACTCAATCCAAGTCCAAAATCGAACAAGCGAATGTCCCCCAATGTATCATATTATGAACCAAGGCTAACTAACATCATCAAAGCATCGAAATTCACCCAATAATTTCAGAAATCCCCAATTTATGATTTAGGGTTCCATGTTTTCAAAGGCAAAATCAATGAACGAAACCCACGAATAGGCATGTCCAAGGTGTATTTAGGATGTATATCAACACAAAAGAGCAACTAGAATGCCAAGTTAGACCCAATTTCGAAAATCCCCAAATTAGAAAATTAGGGTTCATCGTAAAATCTCGAAATTTAACATCAAATTCACGTAATTAGGTTTACCCAAAGCGTTCCTAGCATGTATATATCAATAAAGGGGAAAGAGAAACGACAATTAAGACCCAATTTCAAAAATCTCCAATTTGATAATTAGGGTTCGTCAAACGATTTTGAATTCAACTAAAAATTCACGTGATTAAGCATACCCAAAGTGTTCCTACTACGTATTAAGCAATGAAACATCATGATGAACACGAAAATGGCGTCAATTTTGAAAACCCCTAATTCGAAAATTAGGGTTGTTTGTAAAGAATCGAATTGCAGACTCAAAATCACGTAATCAAACAAATATGTGGCGAATATAGCATATGGTGAACGAAGAAGAGTAGATAGCACCCACAAAATTTAGTAATCATGAGCATAATTACCGAATTCGCAGTACAAAGGGGCGAAATTCATACCTTGTACTCTTAATCAAACTAAGTGGGGAGGAGTGAATTTAGTTGGTGTCGCCGGAGGGGAGAGGGCAGCGGTGGTCAGCGGTGGTCGTCGTTGGTCAACGGTGGCGTTGGTGGTGGTGTTTTTGAGAGAGACGACAGAGAGGGGGAAAGGATCGCGAGAGAGGAAGAAGAAGGGAGGAAAAGAGAGAGAGAAAAGGAAGAAAAGGGGGGAAAAAAACTAAGGGCCGTTATCGTCACGGCCGTGACGTATGAGTCACAAGGCCGGACGCAGGGCAGTAGATGCTTCTGCCGGTAGTCACAGCCGTGACGTCTATGTCATGGGCCATGACCGAGCGGGTTTTAATTAATCTTTTTTTTGTGGACATCACGATCGTGATGGCTTAAGCCAGTGGTCGTGATAGTAGGCAGAGGGGGTCTCTGGAAGACGTCACAGCCGTGACTGCTTAAGCAGTTGGCCGTGACAAGTGGCAGAGAAGGCCACTGGAGGTCGTCACGGCCGTGACTGTTTAAGCAGTTGGCCGTGACATGGGGCAGAAAGCTCCATGTGAGATCCCTCTTGGTTACGGCCGTCATGGCTTAAGCCTCTGGCCTTGACTTATGGCAGTGTGCATGTGCATGAACGTCACGGCCGTGACTGCTTAGGCAGTTGGCCGTGACCGACCCCCTTTTTTTTAACTAAGGCAATGCCTAAGACATAAATAAAAATACCTAGGTTGCCTCCCAAGAAGCGCTTACTTTACCGTCTTTAGCCGGACGTCGTTTCGTTCGCTCAAGTCTGGAAGTCCAGGTACAGCACTTCCCTCTCGGTCGCGTCTTCCCCGCCTGCGAGATAGTGCTTCAACCTATGGCCGTTCACCTTAAAAGTACCCTGCTCCATACCTGAAATCTCAACAGTACCATAAGGGAAAACACGGGTAACAGTGAACGGTCCTGACCAGCGTGATCTAAGCTTGCCAGGAAAAAGCCTAAGTCGAGAGTTAAAAAGAAGGACTTGGTCCCCTTCCTGAAACTCTCGCCTTTGCCTAATCTTTTTATCATGATAGGCTTTGGAGCGTTCCTTATACATGCGGGCGTTATCGTAAGCCGATAAACGCCACTCGTGTAATTCGTTTATTTGGAGTTGCCGCTTTCCGCCGGCGTACCCCAAATCGAGATTCAAGGACTTGATGGCCCAATATGCCTTATGCTCTATTTCTACGGGAAGATGACATGCTTTTCCATAGACTAATCTGTATGGTGTAGTGCCTATGGGTGTTTTATATGCAGTCCTATATGCCCAAAGTGCATCATTCAACTTATTTGCCCACTCCCTACGATTCCCCTCTATGGTTTTCTCTAGAATGCGTTTCAACTCACGGTTCACTACTTCGACTTGACCACTAGCTTGGGGGTGGTACGGGGTGGATAGGCTATGTCTAACACCGTAACGTTCTAAAGTGCGTGCAAACTGGGTGTTACAAAAGTGCGTGCCTCTATCACTAATAATGCACCTAGGTGCCCCAAAACGTGAAAACAATGCTCGCAAAAATTTAACGACTACCCTAGCATCATTTGTGGGCAAAGCTTGCGCCTCGGCCCACTTAGACACATAATCAACAGCGACTAGGATGTACTTATTGTTGTACGAGCTAGGAAATGGACCCATAAAATCTAGACCCCATACATCAAAGATTCGCAAACCAAAATGAAGTTCTGGGGCATTTCGTCGCGTTTAGAAATATTACCTGCGCGCTGACACTGATCACAAGTGTCAACGTACCATTGGGAGTCTCTGAAGATCGTGGGCCAGTAGAACCCGCTCTCCAACACCTTTTGAGCGGTTCGGTTGGCTGCGTAGTGCCCTCCCGTCGGTCCGTTGTGGCAATGCCTAAGAATCTGCGTCGTTTCTGGGGCAGCAACGCATCGTCGGATCACCTGGTCTGCACATCGCCTGAAAAGATACGGATCTTCCCAGAAGTAGTACCTCAGGTCAGAAAAAAATTTCTTCTTTTGCTGACTGGTGTACTCCTTTGGTAGGACCCTGGCAACAAGATAGTTAGCGTAATCTGCAAACCAGGGAGTGTCGTCATTTACCACATGTATCGAGTAGAGGTGCTCGTCTGGGAACCGATCGTGTATCGCCCTTTCGTCCTTCTGGTATATATCGAACTCCTCTAGTCGAGAGTGGTGGTCTGCCGCTAAGTTCTCTGCACCTTTCTTATCGCGGATCTCGATGTCGAACTCTTGTAGTAGCAGGATCCACCTAACTAGCCGTGGCTTGGCATCGGGCTTTGCCAACAAGTACTTAAGAGCAGAGTGGTCAGTAAAAAAATAACTTTAGATAGGATCAGATATGACCTGAACTTGTCGAAAGCGAAAACGACGGCCAACAGCTCCTTTTTGGTGGTCGTGTAATTGGCCTGGGTTGCGTCTAGCATCTTACTCGCGTAGTAGATCGGTCTGAAGTGGTTATCCTTACGCTGCCCTAGCACGGCCCCAACTGCATCTCACTAGCATCACACATTAGTTCAAAGGGCAGCCCCCAATCAGGGGCTACCATAATAGGTGCTGTGACTAATCGCTCCTTAAGCAAATTAAAAGCATGCAGACACTCGTCATTAAAATCGATCGGGGCATCTTTTTCTAGCAACCTAGACATGGGTCTTGCGATCTAAGAGAAATCCTTAATAAACCTACGATAAAATCCCGCATGTCCTAGAAAGCTTCTAATCGACTTCATGTTCGAGGGGACAGGCAATTTTTCTATAGTTTCTAACTTGGCCCGGTCAACTTCGATTCCTTTAGAGGATATCTTGTGATCTAGGACTATACCCTCTCGAACCATGAAGTGGCACTTTTCCCAATTAAGTGCCAAGTTTGTTTCCTCGCATCGTGCGAGTACGAGCTTCAGATTTGACAAACATGCATCAAACGACAACCCGAAAACAGAAAAATCATCCATAAATACCTCCATTACCTCACCTACCAATTCATCGAATATGGCCATCATGCATCGCTGGAAGGTGGCTGGGACATTGCATAAGCCAAATGGCATCCTTCGGTACGCGAACGTTCCGAACGGGCACGTAAACGTGGTCTTCTCCTGGTCCTCAGGTGCTATGGGAATCTGTAGATACCCTGACAAACCATCAAGGAAACAATAAAATGAGTGACCCGCTAACTTTTCTAGCATTTGACCAATAAATGGTAAAGGGAAATGATCCTTTCGCGTGGCATCGTTCAACTTCCTGTAGTCGATGCAGACGCGCCATCCGGTCATGGTCCTCGTCGGGATCAGTTCGTTCTTGTCGTTGGTGACGACCGTCATGCCTCCTTTCTTTGGAACTACTTGGACCGGGCTGATCCATGCACTGTCTGAAATGGGATAGAGCATCCCCGCGTATAGCAATTTGATCACCTCCTTCTTTACCACGTCCTTCATGTTGGGGTTGAGCCACCTTTGGCGTTGAGCGACTGGCTTGAAATCGTCCTCCATGAGGATCTTGTGCGTGCAATAGCTCGGGTTGATACCCCTTATGTCGGATATCTTCCACGCCAACGACTTCTTGTGCGCCTTCAACACGTCTAAGAGCTGGCCCTTCTGTCCGTCGTCGAGGTTCGACGAGATGATGACCGCAGCCCTTCGTTGTTGCTCATAAACGCGTACTCGAGGTGGTCGGGCAGCGGCTTCAATTCCAGGACTAGTGGCTCCTCGACCGAGCTCTTTTCGTTGTCCTCTTCGCTGCTCTCGTCGATAGCTATGATAGGCTCGTCGACCTCCTCCCCACACTCATCGATCGCCATTAGTGTATGCATGTCGTGATCACCGACCTTTGACAGACCTTGCACAGAAAAGAGAAAGTCGTGGTCAAATACATCAAAAAGTAACATTTATCATCTTGCTCGCCGCTCTTTATCATCGAGTCGGCCATATTAAAAGTTACTTTCTCGCCATCTACTGTCAAGGTCCCATTCCTAACGTCTATCATGGTCTCCCCCGTCGCTAGGAACGGTCTACCTAAGATCAAGGGAACATTCTCGTCTTCCTCCATATCTAAAATAACGAAATCTGCGGGAATCACAAACTTATCAACTTTGACTAAGACATCCTCGATAACACCTCGAGGGTACTTCAACGACCTATCAGCTAGTTGAAGACTCATTCTAGTGGGTCGTGGCTCACCTAATCCTAAACGCTTAAACATAGAATACGGCATAAGATTAATGCTAGCGCCTAGGTGTAATACCCGAGTTCCGTGAGTAAGTTGGCCAATAAATTTGCATGCATATTATGTGTCTATGTGATTTTATATTTAGTATTTATTTAATTTCATGACTACCTGATACCTAATATTATAAGTTTGAAATTTAGGGTTTCTTTTGGATAAATTCCGAAATAAATGAATAAATAGAAGTTTAAAATTAGAGTTAAGGAGAACTTCGAAATCTAGGTGATGATTTTGGAATTATTATGAGAATGTCGACATAAGATATCGAGATTTGTTGTCTGGGATTTTGAGACAAAATGTCGAGATGTTGATGAGATATGACTTCGATATTTATAAGGATTTTTTTTACATGTGATATCGAGTTGTGAGTTGTGAAAGGAGAGAATGTCGACATAGGATTTCTTGTGTGGAGTCGACATTTATCAATATGTCGAAATGCTTAGGTGTCGAGATTTAATAAATGACTTCCTCATTGAATTTACTACACGATTAAGAAAGGAGTGAGTCCAAACAATTAAAACTAAAAGTAAAAGTAGAAAGCAACATAAAGCTAAAATAATAATATACTAAAGCATCATATGTAGGGATTAGGACATATTAATTTCACATGGCTCGACAATTTAGTTAACAAGAAAAGTAAAATGAAGATGTGGATTAGTTAATGTCTTTTGTCATTTATCTAGTGTTGCACTCGAATTGCTAAATTAAGATAGAAAAAGATAAACATTCTTTTGATAGTCGACGAGAACTTAGAATTTGGAGAGAAAGAAAAGTTTGAACAAGTTGAATTCGAAATTGAGCTGGAGTAGGTATAAACTTCTTACCTTAATCTTTATGTTCTAATTATGGTTTTGTTTTAAGTTTTGTTAATTTGGAAGTTGTATAAAATCGTGTTTTATATAGATTATGAGTTTTAGGGTTTTCATAATGTTTATAGTGTTTTTGAGAAAATGAGTTTTGATCGAAAGGATTTAAGAGTTGTTATGAAATTTAAAGTGTTCTTGATAGATAAGGTTTTGATCGAAAGTTTATATGGGTTTAGAAGTAAATAGTGTTTATGATTCGGGAAGATTAGAGTTTGCTTAATGTCGAAGTGTTAGATGAGATAGTGCCGAGATTTATATAAATGTCGAGATGGTTGTGTGATGTTGTTTCGATTTATAAAATGTCGACATAAAATATCGAGTTGGGATATATGATATGAGGATGTCGACATGAGCTTATTGTGGAGTTGAAAGAAAAAGTCGAAGGCATAATGTCGAATTAAGTTAAGATGTCGACATAGTTTATTTTGGAGTGAAAAAGTCGAATGAGAAGTATGATTAGGGATGAAAGATGTCGAGTGTGTCTTAGGTGAAGTGGTTTCGAGTTTTTATGATTGAAAGAGAATATGGAAGATGTCGAATGGTGATGTGGAATTTTTGTATAAATGTCGTGATAAGTTACTAAGGATATCGAGTGCTTGTATAAGTTATATCGAGAATTGTTTTGTAGTATTTCAAAACAAGATAACGATGTTGGTTTTGTGATTTTGAGGATCTTGAATAAGAGTTGAATGTCGAAAGATTTGTGTGGAATGGTTTTAATATATATATATGGATTATGACATGGGATATCGAGATTTTCTTTGAGGAATTTCCAACCAGAATGTTCATGTGAGTCTCGTGAAATGGGATATTAAATAAGATGTCGAAATGATTATGTAATGTTTCGAGATTTTATAAATGTCGAATAGAAGAGGATCTCGAGATTTATATTAAGATTATTAACTTCATGTCGAGATTTAAATTATTATGCAACTCGAGATTTCTATAAATTTCAAGGTGGTAATTTTAATTCAAAGTCAAATTTGGAATTTTAGGGTTTCGAAATTATAAGTCGAAAATAGGGTTTTCAAATTTAATTAATTTCATGAAATTGTAACTAAAATAATGAATTATAATTTTATATGTTTTTATAATTAGGATTCGAAGGTTAACGATTTAACCGTGCGATAAGCTAAGGATACCAGGTAAGTGGGTATTTCACATACAACACATAAATTGATTGATATGTGTATTGTTATGTGATTAATTGTTTCGATGAATATGTGGTATGTGAATTATCTGTTATATATGATGGTTTGGAATATTTATTGTTGCATTATTTATGCATCATGATCATGTGCACGCACGAATTATATGAAGTATTTTGAGGAATGAGCGTGCATTGTATTACTCGAGTGGAAAGCGAGTTACATGTAATGTAGATAGATGAGAATGTAGCTATTACTACAAAGGCACCATGACGGGGGTAAGACCGTCGAATAAATTTACCTAAATTATTTAGGTAATGGGAAGGCACATAGAATGAACTATAGTGCCAGGAAAGTAACGTGATAGAGGGGCGACCTGGTGAATGATAAGATTGGAGATAAACCCTAATTTTATCTTAGCCGGAGTGGGCCACTATCGTATTTGTATCCGTAAAGGATTTGAGCTCATGATATGATGGTGCGGTTAGTAAGTAGCTATGGGCCCAGATGAGAATGAGAAACTAATGAGTATGATGTGAGGATTGTATTAGAAAGCATTGGCGCGGATGCCTTTGCTATTTGGCACGTGCATACATGCATATTTCCACTTACTGAGCTTCGTAGCTCATCCCATGTTTTATGTGTTGTAGACGTAGCGAATCTGGTACGTAAATGTTTAGATGATGAGGCTGGTCTTTCTGGAACTTCCGGTGACTTTTGAGGGTGGTGTGTACATGGATGCGACCTGTGCGCCGGGCGTTATGTTTAATTATGTTGTGTTTTTGTAAAATAAGTTGCATTGTATATAAACTTTGAATAATGTTTGTATTGTAAAATAGTTGGGTGTGGTGTGCTTTGTAAAATCGAAAAATTTTTATCGATGTCTCGTATGTAATATATTTTATATTTTATTTACTCACATAAGTTAGTATAAGAAAGTAGTGGTAGATGGCAGGTCGCCACAGGTTGGTATCAGAGCTAGGTTGCAATTTCTGTAGACTGTCCATGTACACACACTCAAAAGCGCGGAAGACAGCCTTGATTGTAAGTTATGTGATATTATGAATTTCTTGCATTGCATAATTATTGGCCTAAGGGACTGTTAGGGTAAGAGAGACAACATGGTTAGAACTAGAGGAGAAGGCAGTGGAGGAAACAATCATGAAGGCGAAAATGTAAACCAGACTGACAATCGTGATTCGGCTATCCTTCAGCTTACTGAATTAGTACGTCAGCAGTCTCAACAGATTCGGGAATTGATTCAGCAGCAAAACTCTGAGGGGACAAGGAATAATGGAATTTCTCAGGTTGATAGGGTTGAAGCAGTGGGTGAAAGATTTCACAAACTGAATCCACCGATTTTTGAGGATGCTATTGATCCAACATCTGCTGAGGATTGGCTCAGAACATTAGAGAGTATGTTCCAATATAGCAGAATCCCTGAGAATGAGAAAGTTCTGTGTGCTGCATTTCTACTGCGAGGAAGTGCAGGGCATTGGTGGGACACTATTTTGGTGATCGAGGATCCAATCAACATGAGTTGGGAACGTTTCAAGGAACTGTTCCGAAATAAATACTTCACTGCACCTGTGCGAGCCCAACGCATGAATGAGTTTATCAATCTCAAACAAGGGGCAATGACTGTGGCGGAGTACATCAGAAAATTTGAACAACTGTCAAGGTTCGCGACTCATATGGTTAGCACTGATTCCCTAAAGATTGAAAGATTCCTCGAGGGTCTAAAGCCGGAGCTGTACCGTGATGTTAACATGGCTGGACTACAAGGAATCTCATATGCTCAAGTGGCGGAGCGAGCAATGGTGGCAGAACAGGCCGAGACACGAATTATTCGTGCTCATGAAGCAAAGCGAAAGTTTGTGCAGGGAGCAACCTGGAGGGGTGGTAATCAGAAAAGGCAGTTCTTTCAAAAAGGAGGAAAGCCAAATTTTCAGAATAGGCCTGGACCACATCAGCAACAAAACCCTAATCAGTGGAGACCCCCAGTTCCAATGCCAGCTTGCCCAAGATGTGGACGACATCATTCGGGTATCTGTTTCTCACAGAATGCTATTTGTTTCAAATGCGGAAAGACGGGGCATTACGCAAGATCATGTACAGAGAAGGCACCAGGAAATCAAGCTATGACTCAAGCGAAACCACCAACTGTGCCAGCACGCGTGTATACTTTGACCACAGAGGAAGCAAAAGCTAATCCGTCCGTGGTAGCAGGTATTCTACTTATTCACAAACTTCCGACATGCATTTTAGTTGATTCAGGAGCCACGCATTCATTTGCATCCACTAAATATGTGGCGAGACTCGGGATTACACCTACCCTGTCTGATTGTGAATATAATGTGACTGTTCCACACGGAGTTGTGATGCGAACCAATTTGGTTTTAAGGAATTGTCCTGTATTAGTTAACGAAAGAGAACTGTCCGTTGATTTAATAGTCATTCCAATGAACGATTATGAGGTGATTCTTGGAATGGACTGGCTCTCGAAATACGGAGCTGTCATTGACTGTAATCGAAAGACAGTTACGTTTAATATTGAGGAGAATGAGTCTTTTACTTTTGTGGGAACAATCAAAGAAAGAAATGTTTCTAGAATTTCAGCGGTAAAGGCACAACGTTTGATCAAGGAGGGATGCAAGCTTATTTAGTCTTCGCAGTAAAATCAGAGGAACGTCCAACTCCGAAATTAGAAGATGTACCAGTGGTGCAAGATTTTTCGGATGTCTTTCCCGAAGATTTACCCGGATTACCACCGGATCGGGATATTGAATTTACGATTGATCTAATACCAGGATCTGCTCCAATCTCTAAAACTCCCTATCGGTTAGCGCCGACTGAATTGAAAGAGCTAAGAGAACAGTTGGATGATCTTTTACAGAAAGGATTTATTCAACCCAGTTTTTCTCCTTGGGGAGCGCCAGTTTTGTTCGTGCGAAAGAAGGATGGGTCGATGCGACTATGTATCGACTACAGAGAGCTGAACAAGATAACAATCAAGAACAAATACCTTTTACCAAGAATAGATGATTTATTTGATCAACTTCAAGGCGCAACAGTGTTTTCAAAAATAGATCTACGATCGGGATATCATCAATTGAAGGTTCGAAAAGAAGACATTCCGAAGACGGCGTTCAGGACTCGATATGGACACTACGAATTTTTAGTCATGCCTTTTGGGGTAACTAATGCGCCAGCAGCATTTATGGATCTAATGAATCGAGTGTTCAAACGATTTTTGGACAAGTTTGGCATTGTGTTCATTGATGACATTCTTATTTACTCGAAAACGAAGGAGGAACATGAGAAACATTTGAAGATAGTTCTCGAGATATTACGAGAAAATAAATTATATGCCAAGTTCAAGAAATGTGAGTTCTGGTTGAATCAGGTCGCATTTTTTGGGCCACATTGTTTCTGGAGAGGGAATTTCTGTGGATCCTAGCAAAATTGAAGCGATTAACAATTGGCCTCAACCAACCAATGTTACAGAAGTACGAAGTTTTCTTGGCTTAGCTGGATACTACAGGAAGTTCATTATGGATTTCTCAAAGGTTGCATCAACATTGACAAAGTTAACAAGGAAGAATGTTCCATTCCAGTGGAGCGAAGAGTGTGAGCAAAGTTTTCAAGAGTTAAAGAAGCGACTCACTTCAGCTCCAGTTCTTACAATACCATCAGGGACTGGAGGATTTTCAGTTTATAGCGATGCATCAAGGAATGGTTTGGGATGTGTACTAATGCAACACGGAAATGTAATAGCTTATGCCTCTAGGCAATTGAAGGAGTATGAAAAGAATTATCCGACTCATGACTTGGAGCTAGCGGCTGTGGTTTTTGCTCTAAAAATTTGGAGGCATTATTTATATGGGGAACGATGCGAAATTTTTACGGATCACAAGAGCTTGAAATATTTCTTCACTCAGAAGGAATTAAATATGAGGCAGAGACGGTGGTTAGAACTTGTTAAAGACTACGATTGTGTAATTAGTTACCATCCAGGCAAAGCAAATGTGGTGGCTGATGCATTAAGCCGAAAAGCTGTAAGTGCAGAGTTACAACTATTGGAGGTGGAGGTAGTGCAGTTGGGAGAAGTTGAAGCAAAATTGGCAGCTCTGACTTTGCAACCTACAATACTGGAACAAATCAAACGGGTGCAAGAAAATGATGAATTATATTTAAAAATCAAAGACACACAAGCGGAGCAAACTTCAACTGATTTCAAAATTCAAGAAGACGGAAGTTTATATTACAAGGACCGTTTATATGTACCTGATGATGCGGAGATTCGAAGAATAGTAATGAAGGAAGCACATGCGACGGCATATTCAGTACATCCTGGAGCTACAAAAATGTATCGAGATCTTCGAATAAATTATTGGTGGCCGGGAATGAAAAGAGACATTGCGGCATTTGTAAGTCAGTGTCTAACATGCCAACAAATAAAGGCGGAACATCAAAGACCGGCAGGGACTTTACAACCTTTGCCAATACCAGAGTGGAAGTGGGATCACATTACAATGGATTTTGTGGTCGGGTTACCAAAACTGGGAAAGGTTACGATGCTATTTGGGTGATAGTTGATCGATTAACGAAGTCTGCTCATTTTCTATCCATAAGTTCGATATTTTCTCTGGAGCGATACGATATTCAAGAAATTGTTCGGCTCCACGGGATTCCATTATCAATTATTTCGGATCGAGATTCGCGATTCTTATCAAACTTTTGGAAGAGTCTGCAGAAAGCGATGGGAACTAAATTATCTTTCAGTACAGCGTATCATCCTCAAACTGACGGGCAGTCAGAACGAACTATCCAAACTCTAGAAGACATGTTGCGAGCATGTGTTTTGGATTTTAAAGGAAACTGGAGTAAATATTTGCCATTGATCGAATTCTCTTACAACAATAGTTATCATGCGACTATTGGGATGGCACCCTATGAAGCATTGTATGGACGCAAATGTCGATCTCCCATACATTGGGATGAAGTTGGTGAACGTGCGATGTTAGGACCTGACATGGTTCAAGAGATGACTGAGGCAATAGCAAAGATACGAGAAAGAATGCAAACAGCTCAAAGTAGACAAAAGAGTTATGCAGACCAAAGACGCAGACCGTTGGAATTTGAAATAGATGACTGGGTGTTTATCAAAATATCTCCGATGAAAGGTGTGAAACGGTTTGGGCGAAAGGGTAAATTGAGCCCAAGATACATTGGACCTTTTAGAATAATTAAAAGAGTCGGTGAAGTAGCTTACCAACTAGAATTACCAGCCTCATTGGCACAAGTTCACGATGTTTTTCATGTGTCAACCTTGCGAAAATATGTCGCTGACCCGAATCATGTTCTGAGAAATGAATTTCTATATCAACAACTCAAGCCAGATTTAAGTTATGAAGAAAAGCCGGTGGAGATTTTGATGTATGAAGTAAAGAGACTTCGAAATAAAGAGATTCCGTTAGTGAAAGTGTTATGGCAGAGTCAGTCAACAGAAGAAGCTACATGGGAACGTGAAGATGATATGAGAAGTCGCTACCCTGAATTGTTCCAACTAACCTGATTTCGGGGGCGAAATCCTTTTTAAGGGGGGGAGAATGTAATACCCGAGTTCCGTGAGTAAGTTGGCCAATAAATTTGCATGCATATTATGTGTCTATGTGATTTTATATTTAGTATTTATTTAATTTCATGACTACCTGATACCTAATATTATAAGTTTGAAATTTAGGGTTTCTTTTGGATAAATTCCGAAATAAATGAATAAATAGAAGTTTAAAATTAGAGTTAAGGAGAACTTCGAAATCTAGGTGATGATTTTGGAATTATTATGAGAATGTCGACATAAGATATCGAGATTTGTTGTATGGGATTTTGAGACAAAATGTCGAGATGTTGATGAGATATGACTTCGATATTTATAAGGATTTTTTTTACATGTGATATCGAGTTGTGAGTTGTGAAAGGAGAGAATGTCGACATAGGATTTCTTGTGTGGAGTCGACATTTATCAATATGTCGAAATGCTTAGGTGTCGAGATTTAATAAATGACTTCCTCATTGAATTTACTACACGATTAAGAAAGGAGTGAGTCCAAACAATTAAAACTAAAAGTAAAAGTAGAAAGCAACATAAAGCTAAAATAATAATATACTAAAGCATCATATGTAGGGATTAGGACATATTAATTTCACATGGCTCGACAATTTAGTTAACAAGAAAAGTAAAATGAAGATGTGGATTAGTTAATGTCTTTTGTCATTTATCTAGTGTTGCACTCGAATTGCTAAATTAAGATAGAAAAAGATAAACATTCTTTTGATAGTCGACGAGAACTTAGAATTTGGAGAGAAAGAAAAGTTTGAACAAGTTGAATTCGAAATTGAGCTGGAGTAGGTATAAACTTCTTACCTTAATCTTTATGTTCTAATTATGGTTTTGTTTTAAGTTTTGTTAATTTGGAAGTTGTATAAAATCGTGTTTTATATAGATTATGAGTTTTAGGGTTTTCATAATGTTTATAGTGTTTTTGAGAAAATGAGTTTTGATCGAAAGGATTTAAGAGTTGTTATGAAATTTAAAGTGTTCTTGATAGATAAGGTTTTGATCGAAAGTTTATATGGGGTTAGAAGTAAATAGTGTTTATGATTCGGGAAGATTAGAGTTCGCTTAATGTCGAAGTGTTAGATGAGATAGTGCCGAGATTTATATAAATGTCGAGATGGTTGTCTGATGTTGTTTCGATTTATAAAATGTCGACATAAAATATCGAGTTGGGATATATGATATGAGGATGTCGACATGAGCTTATTGTGGAGTTGAAAGAAAAAGTCGAAGGCATAATGTCGAATTAAGTTAAGATGTCGACATAGTTTATTTTGGAGTGAAAAGTCGAATGAGAAGTATGATTAGGGATGAAAGATGTCGAGTGTGTCTTAGGTGAAGTGGTTTCGAGTTTTATGATTGAAAGAGAATATGGAAGATGTCGAATGGTGATGTGGAATTTTTGTATAAATGTCGTGATAAGTTACTAAGGATGTCGAGTGCTTGTATAAGTTATATCGAGAATTGTTTTGTAGTATTTCAAAACAAGATAACGATGTTGGTTTTGTGATTTTGAGGATCTTGAATAAGAGTTGAATGTCGAAAGGTTTGTGTGGAATGGTTTTAATATATATATATGGATTATGACATGGGATATCGAGATTTTCTTTGAGGAATTTCCAACCAGAAGTTTCATGTGAGTCTCGTGAAATGGGATATTAAATAAGATGTCGAAATGATTATGTAATGTTTCGAGATTTTATAAATGTCGAATAGAAGAGGATCTCGAGATTTATATTAAGATTATTAACTTCATGTCGAGATTTAAATTATTATGCAACTCGAGATTTCTATAAATTTCAAGGTGGTAATTTTAATTCAAAGTCAAATTTGGAATTTTAGGGTTTCGAAATTATAAGTCGAAAATAGGGTTTTCAAATTTAATTAATTTCATGAAATTGTAACTAAATAATGAATTATAATTTTATATGTTTTTATAATTAGGATTCGAAGGTTAACGATTTAACCGTGCGATAAGCTAAGGATACCAGGTAAGTGGGAATTTCACCTACAACACATAAATTGATTGATATGTGTATTGTTATGTGATTAATTGTTTCGATGAATATGTGGTATGTGAATTATCTGTTATATATGATGGTTTGGAATATTTATTGTTGCGTTATTTATGCATCATGATCATGTGCACGCACGAATTATATGAAGTATTTTGAGGAATGAGCGTGCATTGTATTACTCGAGTGGAAAGCGAGTTACATGTAATGTAGATAGATGAGAATGTAGCTATTACTACAAAGGCACCATGACGGGGGTAAGACCGTCGAATAAATTTATCTAAATTATTTAGGTAATGGGAAGGCACATAGAATGAACTATAGTGCCAGGAAAGTAACGTGATAGAGGGGCGACCTGGTGAATGATAAGATTGGAGATAAACCCTAATTTTATCTTAGCCGGAGTGGGCCACTATCGTATTTGTATCCGTAAAGGATTTGAGCTCATGATATGATGGTGCGGTTAGTAAGTAGCTATGGGCCCAGATGAGAATGAGAAACGAATGAGTATGATGTGAGGATTGTATTAGAAAGCATTGGCGCGGATGCCTTTGCTATTTGGCACGTGCATACATGCATATTTCCACTTACTGAGCTTCGTAGCTCATCCCATGTTTTATGTGTTGTAGACGTAGCGAATCCGGTACGTAAATGTTTAGATGACGAGGCTGGTCCTTCTGGAACTTCCGGTGACTTTTGAGGGTGGTGTGTACATGGATGCGACCTGTGCGGCGGGCGTTATGTTTAATTATGTTGTGTTTTTGTAAAATAAGTTGCATTGTATATAAACTTTGAATAATGTTTGTATTGTAAAATAGTTGGGTGTGGTGTGCTTTGTAAAATCGAAAAATTTTTATCGATGTCTCGTATGTAATATATTTTATATTTTATTTAGTCACATAAGTTAGTATAAGAAAGTAGTGGTAGATGGCGGGTCGCCACACTAGGTCTGCTAACGCACGCTCAATCACTAAATCCCCTATAAGACAGAGAATAGTAAAACTCCCTGGATCCTTGAGCTTCTTAGGGATCTTGCTTTGGAGAATCGCCGAGCACTCTCCTCGTAAGCAAACGGTGGAGACGTGTTCGAGCTTCCTTCTGTTCGTCAGCAGGTCCTTCAAGAACTTGGCGAAGCTGGGCATCTGCGTAATAGCTTCAACAAAAGGTAAGTTAATATGCAACTCCTTACATATACCCATAAATTTACCAAACTGCGCCTCGTTCTTCTCCTTCTTCAGTCGAGCCGGGTATGGGATCTTCGATTGGTATGGCTTCACTGGTGGCCGCTGGATCTCCGTCACCTTTTCCTTCTCGGGCTCGACCTCCTCCTTCTCAGCGTCGGCCTTCTCGACATCGTCGCCCCTGATCTCCTCAACTTCGGGCTCTTCGTGGCTCTCAAAGTTGGCATTCTCCTTGGCCTTCTTTTTGGCGGGCACTTCTTGCAATTCTCGCCCATTCCTCAGCGTCACCGCTTTGCAGTACTCCTTAGATTCGGCTCGGTGTAGCTTGGGAGCGATCACTGAGTACGCCCCGCCAACTGCTTCGCCATCTGGCCCATCTGCTGCTCCAGTTTTTTGAGCGAGGCGTCTGTGCTCTGAGCACGCAAGTCGTTCGCCTCCATGTACTCCTCCATCTCCGTCATTCAGCTTTCATGGGCTGCGGTGGTGCTGCTAAAATTCGTGAGGAGTGTCTTCATCATGTCCTTCATCTCCCTCATGTCGTCGGATCCTCCCGCGGGCGCGTTCTGGTACTGTCGTGGTGGCCGTTTTGGAATCCGGAAGGTCTGGGCTAAAATCCTGGTGGTCCTTGAGTTTGATGGTTCTGATTCCCGTACGCCAGGTTTGGATGTGCCCGAGGCTGGCAGCTTCGCTGGCCACCTTGGTAATTACCCATATAGTCTACGTGCTCCAGCGACTGCCCAAGCTGGCAATCTGAGGTCTCATGGGCTGCGACGCAAATCCCGCACAATGGCACGTAAGGCGTGTGCTGTGTCGGTGTGGTGGTGGCCACGGCGTTCACGGGCTGAGTCTGCCCGGACTTGGGAAGCAATGCACCAATCACCGTCTGTAACTGAGAGTTCGTTGAGGCGATTTGTTGCTGGAGCGCCTCGATCTTGGCATTAGTGGCCGTCTCCTCGCTCACTCCAAATACGCCTGTCGTCTTCATCCTGGTATTGCCCCTCATGAAACTGTTCCTCGAGTAGTCCTCAATGAGGTTCCAAGCGTCGGTCGCATTGAGCTTCACGAGTCCTCCTCCGGCGGCTCCGTCTAGCAAATGGACAGTCTGGTCGTTGAGCCCCTCGTGGAACCTGTTGATCTGGGCTGCCTTCGACATCCCGTGCTGTGGGCATCTCTTCAATAGCGCCTTGTATCGCTCCCACACCTCATACAGATTCTCAGAGTCCTTCTGGTGGAATAGGGAAATCTCCGTCTTCAACCGCAACACCTTTGACAGTGGGAAATAGTGGTTGATGAAAGCGGCTCGCATCTCCTCCCAGGTAGTGATCGACCTGGGCGGCAACATGTCTAACCAGTCCTTCGCCCTGAACTTGAGCGAGAACGGGAATAGCATGCGCTTAATCGCGTCGCCCGAGACCGTTAATCTTGATAGTGTCGGTAACGGTGAGAAACGCCTTCAGGTGCGAGTATGGATCGTCATCGGGGTTGCCCTCGAATTGGGCCGTCTGGAAAATCATCTGAAGCCAAGATGCTTCAGTTAAAGTTGTTGTTCTCGATCGGCGGGATGACAATCGCCGATTCAGTACCGCCAAGCGCGGCATTCTTGAGGAGGTCCTGTAGTGATGGCTCCTCCTCTGGAATGTGATGGACGGGCACTCGGTGGTCCGCCATCGTTACTTCCGTGTTTGGGCTGTCTACGGACGCCTCTACACGAGAGTTTAAGGTTGACTCCTGCGAACTATCCTCTGAATAACAAACTAACGGATCCTGAGACCTGGTGGATGCTCCTTCGGTATCGTACTTAAGCTTCCTTCGCAACTTCCGTTCGAAATCCGGGTCTGCGTCAACGATGGGGCCCGATGGATGGCTTCGGGTCATTCACCGCTGAATCGTACCTTCAATGAGTGAGAAATAAAAATTAGCGAAGGAGTAAACAAATACGCCGAATAAGAATACGAAATCAATAACGACGAGGAAAACAACTAATGCAAATAACACAAATAACGCAAATAGTAAAAACACAAGAAAAACGTGAAAATGAAAGTGGCTAAAGTACCGAACTACGGTGTTTCTAATATCAATTTATTCCCCGGCAACGGCGCCAAAAACTTGATCGACACGTGGTGTGTGAATGAAAAGTGCGACAAGTAATAATTAAAACGAATACTAAATTACTGTCACCGACGTGCGATAGGCAGTGGACCTATTGTTTGTAGTGTAGTAAAGTGAGTAAACGAGTATCGAACACGAGGAATAAATCAAGTACTAGTAATGACCTATCGACTCGATATTTAACCTAAATAAAATACGCAAATTGTTTGACGACTTAACCTAACAGATCGCTCCTAAATCAAACAGAAATTCAAAGAACGCGACTAACTGATGCGAGATTTTTCAGATGATAAAGACGTGCTCGGGATTCGATAGGTAGTATCGGCTAAGACAATAAAATCGCTCCTAAGTGTTAAGACTAAGTCGCAGTAATTTCCTACCCGCTCGCGAATTTGCTGTCGCCCTAAACGCTCGCGGGGATCTAAAATTCAATAATTACTAACGGCGAGGATCGAGTAATTGCTTTCGCCCTATACTCGAATCCTATCTTCTATGAACGGCCTAAACGTTGTTTAGCTGTCGCCCTAAACGTTTTTCCACACGATCACTTTAACACATAGACATATTAAAGCAATGAAACATATTCATAGAACGATAAATAGTCAAAAACACAAAGTCACGATAATATATGTCTTAACTACGAAATATCCTAGCGTTCATCCATTCCCGAACACAAAAGGGATTTAGCTACTCATAATTGAAAGAAAAACAACTAAAGAATTAAAAGATAAAGATGAAGAACTCATGATCTTTCCTACTGATGAATCTGAGATGATCTCGTAGAAGGATCTTCGTTCTTCGTTAACTTGGCGTGAATCCTTCGTTGATCCGTCTCTTGCGCTCCGGGACGTGTTTCTCTGTTTTTTTCGCCCTAATTTCGTCTCTGGATGGTTGGGAATTGATCTCTGGTAAGTTGTGCCCTTTCTGGGTCGAATTTGGGCTTTTTATAACAATTCACGTCACGGTCACGGCCTGGGACATGGGCCGTCACGGCAGTGACCTTCCCCGACTCAAATCGCTTGACTCTCTGCCAAGTGTCACGGTCAAGTGCATAGGGTGTCACGGCCGTGACCATCTTAGGTTGACCTCTCTGCCATGTGTCACGGCCTGGCTCATTGGGCGTCACGGCCGTGACCATCATCTATCGAACTCTCTGCCTCTCGTCACGGCTTGGTGCAAGGTCTGTCACGGCCATGACCACTGGCAGTGGCTTTATTTCGGTCTCTGATGGGTGTCACGGCCAAATGCATAGGGTGTCACGGCGGTGACACATGCCAGTGTTGCTCATTTTTGCACCGTTTTGCCCCGTTCTTGCTCGTTTTCGCCCGAAACTCGTCCTAAGCTCCTTCAGTAACAAAATGAGTGTAAATGTATTGAATAAATGCATAAATTCATTGCTAAATTTCTATTATACCTCAATTAAATACTATGATAAACGTATTTAAATGCGTTTTGTCAGGTGTATAGCGAGATTAGCTGTGGGCCCTGAGTATACTAGTATGGGTACTAGGTGCATTGGCGCGGAATGCCTTTGCGGTATGTCAGATGCATTGGCGCGGATTGCCTTTGCGGAAATGGGACACGTGCATACATGCATGATTTCTGCTTATTGAGCCTCGGTGGCTCATTCTCATGTTATGTTTTGTAGGCACCAGCGACCACGGTACGTGATCGCTTTTGAAGGCAAGGCCGACCACAGTTAGGGAGTCGGGGTCGTGACATCGTATACCTTTCACGGATTACTGTTTCCACCGTTGGGGTAAAATGTGTTGTTGCTTGTATGGATCTCTGTCTATATCTAGCAACCAATCAGCCGTCATCCTCTGTATCGAATCCAGAAGCGCAATGATTTGGAGCTTTCTTTCTTCACGGAGTCTTGCATTGATCGATTCCACTCCATTTGTAGTCATGATGTTATAGCGAGATATCGGAGAATAAGCTCGACTCCATTGTTCCTTAGTAGCATTTACTTCCACATACGCATGTCCGGCGGGAAACCTTTTCTCAAAATTGCTTTATAGTAAATCAAAGACACATTGCTTGTATAGTTTAGCAATCCACATGAACATCTCAGTCGCACCTCGCTTCTTACAACGACCTTTCATATTTTGTGATAGATTCCAAATGCAAACACGTGGTGTGCACGAATGTATGTTTGCAACGCCGGCTTTGATTGAAGCACCTCTATCGAAGACGATAACAAGATCTTTCTCATTGGGTACGACTGCCAAGAGCTCGTTCAAAAACCATGTCCAAGCTTCTATTCACTCTACGTCGTCAATTATGCCCCAAGCTAAAGGAAACTGATGGGTGTCTCCATCATCTGCTGATGCAATGAGTAGCGTACCATTATACTTTCCTTTCAACCAGGTACCGTCGATGCAGACAACCTTCCTCATATGACGGTATCCCGTAATACAAGCACCAAGGGATCGAAATACATGTTTAAATCTCCGCTTATCATCTAGATATAGACTTACCATGGTTCCCGGATTCAACCTTTTCAATATCGACAAGTGTGACGGCAACACCTTCTAACTCTCATCGAGGTGACCCTTCATTGCATGTTGTGCTAAAATGCCTCATTTCCATTCTTCGAAGTATGAAACTTCGATCCCACGGTTCCATCATTGTTCGAATTAGTTTAGGGGCCGATGTACTTGTAGAATAAAATATTCAAGCTGTATATCACTCTGGAGGAGGATGATGCTTGGAGTAAGTCTTGCGTTCCGATTTGCAAGGTCGTAAGTATGTGTGTTGCAATATGTACGATTTGAAAATACGGATGTATCCATAATCCTTGACGTCCATATCCTTCAACGAACACACACACCCACGTGAGGAAATTCATCCCATCATTAATCGTGATTAAATCATCCTTGGTTAGATTGTTGGGATAGAATAGGGACCAACGGCAACAGGGCTGGGCAGGGGCGGGAATCTAATCCCCGTCCCCATCCCTGGCTCATAATCGGGGAAAAATTCAGCCCCATCCCCGCCCGACGGGGATTCCCCGCCCCACCATTTTCTTTTAAAAAAATAATATTTATGCTATAATGTATGAATGGATATATTATTTCTGTCATATTTTAGTATTATCTATATTAAAATAATATAAGTTGGGTATAATAAATATAGTTGTATAAATAATATTAATAATATAAGCTATTTTTTTTTTATTTATATAAATTGTATATAACAAATATAATTTAAATAATGTAACAGTAACAGGTGCGGGACAGGGAACGGGGGGGGATCCCCCTTGGCGAGATCATGCCCTATCCCCGTTGGGAATAAAATATCGGGGATTCCCCGCCTCGCTCGGGGCAGATCCCCGCGGGGACGGGGAATCCCTGCCCCATTGCCAAGCCTACCCATGAGAAATTGATGTCGATAATGTCGACATTTCAGTGGCTTTCTTCAGCTGTTTGTAAGTACGTTGGCGATATTCGTAACATTCTCGCTATCCGATGCTTGTGTATTAAATAGCGTTATATTCTTTGAATGATTTGTTATTGCAGCAATGTAAGTTATGCACTATAGCATTGTGTTATAATTTTCATATAAAGTGTTATGCATGTAGCTTATAAATTAGCAAACATTTCAATCTTCGGTCGCTTCTCCGCTAACATTAATAATACTCGTCAATTGCTAAGACACATGAACAAGTTGAATCTATTTCACATTATTCGACCATTAAAATATAGATTTCGTGTAAGAATTGATTTTAAAGTATTATCACATTATAAACATAAAAAATATTAGTTGATTATGAACATCCATGAGAAACTGAGGTCGATTTAACATAATTCGGTCACTAATGTGGGAGATCCTAGTCGCTTCATTGATTTTTGGGTGTCCTCGATGGTTTTCTTTATCTATCCTGTTAGTGTCTTGCCACCCAAGATGTGCTATAGATTGCATGAAGTCTTATCCAGAATACACAAAGTGGTACCCGTCGAGTGCTTGATTAGCAATGCAGAATGCATAAATTGTTATTTAGATGCACAAAGTGTTACCTAGCAGCGTTTTATTAGCAAACGCTTCAACCAAAGGCCGCATCAAATTTCTTCGCGATTAACATCAATATCCTCGTTGATTATTAAAACCAACGATCAATTTCACTTTATGCGGTCATTAAAGTCCAGATTTCCTCTTATTTCGACGAGATTTTCGAATTATTTTTGACACATTGTTCCATTACAAACTTAGAAAATTTCAGTGATGATTGACTCCCATGAGAATTGTCATCGTTTTTAGCCTTATTCAGATCTTACCGTCGAACGTAGTTTGTGTTTCAATCTTTTAGAGAGATGACGGCAAACATGTGTAGTTTTTGCAATAAAGAGGGGCAAATGAGTCTTTGTACTCAAAGTAGGTCCTCACTCTAAGACAAACTCAAAATGATCCTTCTCTCTATTTTAAATTTGTCGGGGCCTGAATTCTAATGAAAATATTTTAATAGAGCCTGAAACTTAATTAGATCATTATAAATTGGCAAGTCAAAGTAAGCGTTGGGTTGAGATCCATAACTAGACGAAAATGAGATGTCGAAAATTAAATTTATAAATTGGAGCACACGAAAATTAAACTAAATAAAATTAAAGTGTGCTTTTGGGTTAAAAAAAATATTTCAAATATAAAATTTAGTATGCAATCCTTAACGAAGTAAAAAGGATACAAATAATCTTGAGCCACACAAAAAAATAAAAAAATCAATGTAATAAAAAATAATCAAGAAGAAAAAGATAAAAGAGAAAAAAACAAACATGAGGTCGCTAACATAATCAATTCGTTTCTCCTCCCTTCGTATCAATTTCGAACCCCAAAAAATCACACAAACACACACACACACACACGGCTGCTGCTGCAACAACAACAGCATCGCCTTCTTTGTTCTCTCTTTCACTGAAACAACGCACAATCCTAACAGCCATAAAAGGACTTTGCCGTGCCAACGTCGCGTCTATGCAGCAGAAAGAATCTCCGACAAACCGCAGACAAAGAGCGTCGTCAGGTGTCGACACGAGGATTCATTGGGAGAACGAAGACGATGGTTGGATAGGAGGAGGTAAGAACAACAACTCGTCAACCAAACAAGAACAAGCAGCAGTAGCAGCCAAGGACGAACAAGACTTGCTCAGAGACAAATTCGCTGACCTCCTCAACAGTTCTTCCGATTCCTATTACCAGAATGTTACATATTAAACAAACTCTCGTAATAGTTTTTAATGGATAAGATACTTGGGGAACGCTATTTTTGGTCATTGGAGTATGAGCCTTTTTGTCCCATATTACGAGATGTAACTGACTGTCCTCAATGTTAACGATTGAGCGTAGTTGTTCGATAAATTTAATGATAGTTTGACGGAATTATGGATCGAGCTAGCCTGAATTTACCGAGTCTGGCCGTAATTTTTTCCTTCGGCCAACAAAATTTGGGTTAGGCTTGGATTGAGCGGACCCATAATATTTGTTGGCACAGCACATAATTCCGTCCAAACCAAAAATTAAATAAAGGAATCAAACAACAAAAAATCGATTGTGGAAATTACAAATCGAATTCACCCAGATACGTTTGACATATTGTTATTACACGCACTTTCAGGTTTTTGGGCATACCTGTGAATGCAGACATCGAAGCAATCAAAGGAGCTTACAGGAGATTATCGAAGGAATACCATCCCGACACAACCACGCTTCCCCTAAGAGCGGCATCAGAAAAGTTCATGAAACTGAGGGAAATATACGACGTTCTAAGCGACGACGAGAGGCTTAGGTTCTACGACTGGACATTAGCTAAAGAAACTGCAAGCAAAGAAGCCGAGAAAATGAGGGTGAAATTGAAAGATCCTTATATGCAAGATTTAGAGAACTAGGAATCGGTCCCCGACATGGTCGATCGCTTGGGAGGGAGGAATATGGAGCTTAACGATCAGGTGAAGCAAGCTCTCGCTTTCGATATCCTCGCTGTGTTTTTCTCCGTGTGCTGTATAGTATACGTTGTCTTCTTCAAGGAGCCTTATTAGGTTAATTGAAAATGGATTTCGAGGAAAACATATAACAGACTCATAATACTCTCATGCTCACTCACAGTAGTATGGTATGGTAATCTAACATGGAGTAAATGTAGACTCAGAAACTCAAGAATAGATATTCGAAAGAAAGAACAAACGATCAATTGAGATATAATATATCGGCCTAGAGAATAAGATAGGCAAAATCAAGGAAGAGATTACCTTCTTGAACAAGCTCATCTTAGATCGCCGTTAAGAAAAGGTGGTGTTGTCGATAAAATCTTTCAAGATAGGGTTGTTCTTCTCCGCGTGTGAGTTCCTTCTACATTTTTCGGTTGCAAGATCAACAGTTGATTTTGCTTTTCTTACCTCCGCGGCGGTGAACTCGCGTTCTATTATCCGGAAAGACTAAATTTAATGCCAAAGCAATAATGATTGATTATTGACTTCAACTGCTGCTTTATTCAGCTGCAAGTCGCTCATCAAGATATGGCAGGAAAAGAGTTGTTTGTATCTCAGTTTCAGAAGCTTTACTTCTTAATCGCTAAAAATCAGGCAAAGCTCAAGAAGATATAGAATATCAAATAAAGCACAAATAAAGATTGCATCATCTCAACGACCCCTCATTTTCATCTACCACTTCTCCATCTGCGATTAGTTTGGTATAACATACATTCATTTCAAGAATGTTACCCTCGGGTTCTACCGATCCCGGCAAAATAACCGACCCGCCTCAAGCAACATGGCCGCGTTCCCTGCAGGACGGTCTCAGCCCTCATCACATCCTCTGGCCAGTAAGGCTGACCCCTAGGAAAAGGGCCCCGAGCCCAAGAGCGGGAGAACCACGCCCGATAGCCTCGGGTTAGTTACCCGAGAAGTCTGCTGCGGAGGCTTGATAGAATCACTTCCGGAAGGGAGACGTAACCTCCTCGGGATGTATTCCAGAATCCCGAACCATGCACCTACCTTAGGGAACTCGGCCCCCTACAGTGGAAACCGCCACGATCTCTCCACGACAGCGCATACAGAACGTCCAAGGCATAACTGCCAAGAACGAAATGGGCCAAGGGACGTGCCATTGTGGAGAGCGAGGAGGCTCGAATCCGAGAAACACGGGAAGTGGGCAAAATTGCTCAGAAATCACTCAAAGCAAAGACCCTATAAATATCACAAGGCATGTCCAAAACAGGTAACGATTTCTTACTAGTCTTACCGTTACTCTGCCCTTTTAATCACACACACTTCATACTTTACACCTGGAATACGGAAAATACCCTCTTGACCAAGGCAAGAGGGCAAACGGCCCCCCACCCTCACCCTGTTTCTAAGTCTTCAGGCGAAATCCGCGGCGGAGCTATGGCAGGAAGGAGTTCGTTGGCCGTTTAGCGCGGTAGATCCATTTTCTGACGACATCAAAGAAATAGCTATTTTATCTTCACAAGAGACCTGAAGAAGAGAACGCCATTGACGTCGAATGGTTCGCCCTTTTACCTTCATTACCGTCGATAACAACTACATCTAATTTGAATTGCAGTGAGATTGTTGAACACCCTAAGGGTAACCACAATGGTGGTTTATATGTGTGTCATATGTGCTTATTGGGCACTTTATATGACACACCACCATTGTGGACGTGTCATGAGTATGACATTGTGTCATATTTATGACACTGTGTTATAGGAATATTAAAATATTATGGAGGAGAGAGAGGGAGAAGAAAAAAGAAATTATTTATTTATAGTTGTGAGTCTATGTTATATTAGTGTTATTATTGTGGAAGAAGTAGAATAAAAGTGTCATAGAATAAAATATAAGAAAATTAGTGAAAAGCTGATGTGGCAGTATTATGAGTATGCTATTGTCGTGGACACCCTAAATAAACATGAACCCTGGTCTCATAGTGGGCTTCTTTAGGCCTATTAAGAATTAAGCCTTTTAAGAAAAAAAAAATAAAGAGTCGGCCAAGACTAATTGGTAGAATTGCATTTAAGTGACAATTACGCCATTCGCGCTTAGTTATCCGAAAAACTGAATTCTCTGCCACTCTCAGGCTCTCAGCTGAACACGAAGATGAACAGTCTATCGCCGAGCTTCACCTCACGATTCGCTTCACTGACCTCGATTTTACCAAAGCGATGCCGTTTCGAAGTTCTATATCTATATCCTGTCCGCCAACGGAGGCCACTTCCGCTCGTGTGCCTGGCGGTAACTAATTGCTCACACTTGAGGACTTCTGATCTAATTTGTATGGCTTCCTTTTGATTTTTTTTTTTTTTTTTGCGTGATTTCGTTCTGTCTCGACTGAAAATCCAGGAACCTTATATGACTGTTAAATTGGAGTCCGCGAAGAGGACGTGGAAGGAGTTATCGGTATGGCTTTGGTTTTGTTTCGAAAGCTGTAAATCGGTTGATTTTCCCCTTGGTAGGGTTTATATGCTATTTATTCTAGTTTCTCTTTGCTTGTTTTCTTTGTTAGTGAGCGTAACGGAGCTGATTGGAAACAGGACAAATATACTATTATACGGATTAGACAATGTGGAATATGTTAGTTTCGTACAGTGCTCGACTTATGTTAGATGACTGATTCCCAACAAAGGTTTAGATATCAGAGATGAGAAGCTATATTTTACATCTTTATCACTCTCCTTGCTAAACGGTATTGGTTTTATTTATTTCTTTTTTTTTCTCGAGGATGGTGCATAAAACAGCTTTTCCATAAAGTGGTCTTGACGAAATTTAAAAAAACAGGGTCAATGGATTTCCTTGTGTAGGGTTTTTATCTTGCTATATATAGTAATCCACTAGGAAGAGTAGGGGAATAATAGATTACAATTTGATTTTGCTAGGTGCTTGTGAACAATTGATTCTCAGTTCTTCTTCTGTTCCGTCGTATAGCTCTGAAAACTCAAATAAATAAAATGAATTATAGGTTAAGCTCGCTGATCCAGTTGTTGTCTCGAATCCTAGTGAGTATCAGAAGTTGGCACAATCCTTGGCTGAACTTGATGAGGTACTTTTTTCTGCCATTTATCTTCCTTATTGACCCTTTATGTTTTAGTTTGTTTCTCCAGCTTCTTCAATGCTCGTGTTTGAACTGGTAGGTCGTGTCAACATATAACAGTTTCAAGGATTGTCAGAAGCAGTTAGAAGAAACCAAAGGTTCTTTCTGTTTTCCATAACCTTGGGTATATGCAGTTGCAAAATCTTTTGATCATGGACTCACTTGTTTGTCTCTTACGTTACCAAACAGCCATGGCAAAAGAATCTGGTGAAGATGAAGACATGGTTGCAATGATAGCATCTGAAGTTGAAAGCTTAACGAAAGAAATGCAGGATCTTGAAGAGAAGCTAAAGGTAGTTCGAGTCGAGTACAACATTCTCTAGTTCAATTTGGATCTTAGTGATTTCGTACTTGATGACTCGTCTAATTTCAAGTTACTAGGTTTTGCTACTTCCAACGGATCCTCTTGATGCAAGAAACATAATGGTTGAAGGTTAGCATGGTTCCTTTCTTACAGCCGTTCTGTTGATAAGTATTAAAAGAACGCTCTACGGTTGTACTCAAAGTATGTCCTCACTCTACAACAAACTTAAAACTGATCCTTCTCTCTATTTAAAATTTGTCGGGGTCTGAATTCTAATAAAATATTTTAATAGGGCCCGAAACTCAATTAGCTTACTATAAATTGGCAAGTCAAAGTAAGCGTTGGGTAGAGATCCACAACTAAACGAAAAATGAGATGTAGAAAATTAAATTTATAAATTGGAGCACACAAAAATTAAATTAAGTAAAGTTAAGGTGTGCTTTTGGGTTAAAACATATATTCCTAATATAAAATTAAGTCTGCAATCCTTAACGAAGTAAAAAGGATACAAATAATCTTGAGCCACACAGAAAAATAAAAAAATCAATGTAATAAAAATAATCAAGAGGAAAAAGATAAAAGGGAAAAAAACAAATGTGAGGTCGCTTACATAATAAATTCGTCTCTCCTCCCTTCGTATCAATTTCGAACCCCAAAAAATCACACAATCACAAACACACACACGGCTGCTGCAACAACAACAACATCGCCTTCTTCGTTCTCTCTTTCACGGAAACAACGCACAATCCTGACAGCCAAAAAAGGCTCTTGCCGTGCCAACGTCGCGTCTATGCAGCAGAAAGAATCTCCGACAAACCGCAGACAAAGAGCGCCGCCAGGTGTCGACACGAGGATTCTTTGGGAGAACGAAGACGACGGTTGGATAGGAGGAGATAAGAACAACAACTCGTCAACCAAACAAGAACAAGCAGCAGCAGCAGCCAAGGACGAACAAGACTTGCTCAGAGACAAATTCTCTGACCTCCTCAACAGTTCTTCCGATTCCTATTACCAGTATGTTACATATGAAACAAACTCTCGTAATAGTTTTTAATGGATAAGATGCTTGGGGAACGCTATTTTTGGTCATTGGAGTATGAGCTTTTTTGTCCCCATATTACGAGATGTAACTGATAGTCCTCAATGTTAACGACTTAGCGTAGTTGTTCGATTAATTTAATTGTTAGTTTGACGGAATTATGGATCGAGCTAGCCTGAATTTACCGAGTCTGGCCGTAATTTTGTCCTTCGGCCAACAAAAATTCGGGTTTGGCTTGGATTGAGCAGACCCATAATATTTGTCGGCACAGCTCATAATTCCGTCCAAACCAACAATTAAATAAAGGAATCAAACAACAAAAAATTGATTGTGGGAATTACAAATAGAATTCACCCAGATACGTTTGACATACGTAGGAATTACACGCACTCTTACCTAAAACTAAATACACTTTCAGGTTTTTGGGCATACGTGCAAATGCAGACATCGAAGCAATCAAAGGAGCTTACAGGAGATTATCGAAGGAATACCACCCCGACACAACCACGCTTCCCCTAAGAGCGGCATCAGAAAAGTTCATGAAACTGAGGGAAATATATGACGTTCTAAGCGACGACGAGAGGCGTAGGTTCTACGACTGGACATTAGCTCAAGAAACTGCAAGCAAAGAAGCCGAGAAAATGAGGATGAAATTGAAAGATCCTTATATGCAAGATTTAGAGAACTGGGAATCGGTCCCCGACATGGTCGATCGCTTGGGAGGGAGGAATATGGAGCTTAACGATCAGGCGAAGCAAGCTCTCACTTTCGATATCCTCGCTGTGTTTTTCTCCGTGTGCTGTATAGTATACGTTGTCTTCTTCAAGGAGCCTTATTAGGTTAATTGAACATGGATTTCGAGGAAAACATATAACAGACTCATAATACTCTCATGCTCACTCACACTAGTATGGTATGGTAATCTAACATGGAGTACATGTAGACTCAGAAACTTCAAGAATAGATATTCGAAAGAAAGAACAAACGATCAACTGAGATATAATATATCGGCCTAGAAAATAAGATAGGTAAAATCAAGGAAGAGCTTACCTTTTTGAACAAGCTCATCTTAGATCGCCGTTAAGAAAAGATGGTGTTGTCGATAAAATCTTTCAAGATAGGGCTGTTCTTCTCCGCGTATGAGTTCCTTCTCCATTTTTCGGTTGCAAGATCAACAGTTGATTTTGCTTTTCTTACCTCCGCGGCGGTGAACTCGCGTTCTATTATTCGGAAAGTCTAAATTTAATGCCAAAGCAATAAAGATTGATTATCGACTTCAACTGCTGCTTTATGCAGCTGCAAGTCATTCATCAAGATATGGCAGGAAAAGAGTTGTATGTGTCTCAGTTTCAGAAGCTTTACTTCTTAATCGCTAACAATCAGGCAAAGCTCAAGAAGAGATAGCATATCAAATAAAGTGCAAATAAAGATTGCGTCATCTCAACCACCCATCATTTTCATCTACCATTTGTCCATCTGCGATTAGTTTAGTATAACATACAATCATTTCAAGAAATAGCTATTTTATTTTCACAAGAGACCTGTCGAAGAGAACGCCATTGACGTGGAATGCTTCATCCTTTTACCTTCATTCCCGTCGATAACAACTGCATCTAATTTAAATTTGCTAGGTGCTTGTGAACAATTGATTCTCAGTTCTTATGTTCCGTCATATAGCTCTGAAAACTCAAATAAATAAAATGAATTATAGGTTAAACTCGCTGATCCAGATGTTGTCTCGAATCCTAGTGAGTATCAGAAGTTGGCACAATCTTTGGCTGAACTTGATGAGGTATTTTTTCTGCCAGTTATCTTCCTTAGTGACCCTTTATTGTTTTAGTTTGTTTCTCCAGCTTCTTCAATGCTCGTGTTTGAACTGGTAGGTCGTGTCAACATTAACAGTTTCAAGGATTGTCAGAAGCAGTTAGAAGAAACCAAAGGTTCTTTCTGTTTTCCATAACCTTGGGTATTTGCAGTTGCGAAATGTTAGATCATGGACTCATTTGTTCGCCTCTTACGTTACCAAACAGCCATGGCAAAAGAATATGGTGAAGATGAAGACCTGGTTGCAATGGTAGCATTTGAAGTTGAAATCTTAACGAAAGAAATGCAGGATCTTGAAGAGAAGCTAAAGGTAGTTCGAGTCGAGTACAGCATTCTCTAGTTCAATCTGGATCTTAGTGATTTCGTACTTGATGACTCGTCTAATTTCAAGTTACTAGGTTTTGCTACTTCCAACGGATCCTCTTGGTGCAAGAAACATAATGCTTGAAGGTTAGCATGGTTACTTTCTTATAGCCGTTCTGTTGATAAGTATTAAAAGAAAGCTCTACAGTTGTGCCTTCGTTTAAGATAACATGATATCCATTAATATTTCTATACATTTCTCTACGATTTATTGTGTTACGTAAGAACATTGAGCACCCCGGATAGAGTGTTATTTTAATGTTATTGGAAGATATTGCATGTTTAAATCGGTTCCCGTCAAAAGAGTTTGATGTTAATGAAGTAAATCTCCGATGGATCTTTATTAGAGTGAAATTGGATATGTGTTTCAAGCTACTAACTGGTCCTGTAGTTTCCGATCTACTTAATAAGTAAGTTATATGTCCTACTTTCTTGGTTTACAGTTAGGGCTGGTACTGGTGGAGATGAAGCTGGGCTTTGGGCTGGTGATCTTGTAGGTACATCTTTGGTTTTGGTTTTTCAACGCACAAATTTTCTCGGCAGCATAGGTCAGCACAAGTATGCAAATCAAATGATACTAAGCTTTTCATATATTCAGGTACGTATGTATCAGAAGTATTGTGAACGCAGTACGTGGAAATTAACGCCTGTTTCAAGCTCTGAGGTAATATGGTGCTTGAATTATTGTCATATAAGTTTCTTGTGACCAGTAGTTTAGCGATAAAATCCATTTAGGCTGAAAAGGGAGGATATAAGACTTATGTGATAGAGATAAAAGGGAAACGTGTTTATAGCAAACTGAAGTATGAGTCAGGCGTCCATCGAGTTCAACGTGTTCCCCGAACAGAAGCTCAAGGTCGTGTCCACACATCGACTGCAACTGTTGCTATAATGCCAGAGGTAAGGAGTTCCTATAATTCGTCATTCCTCATATAGGATGCTGAATAATTGAGGCAATTTCCCTCTTCTGTCAAATCAATGTATTATGTATCTGGAATATCTTTATTTCATATGATATATTCTTGTATTTATGTAGTTCTGACATACAATTTGACCTTGAATTACATCGTCCGCAACACATGAATGAAACCCCGCTATTCACTAATTTTGATATCCAAAAATATAAGGTGCATTTCAGCTTCGATCAGCATATTTGTCACTGACTATACCCTTGGCTTGTGCAACGATTCTGGGTCTCAGGCTGATGAAGTTGACGTAGAAATTGATCCAAAGGATATTGAGCTTACCACAGCAAGATCGGGCGGGGCTGGAGGTATGTGTAGCTGGCCTTTTGGTTTGATCCTAAATCTCTTGTCTATAATGCTGATCCTATTCAGAAAGGTGTAACGTTTTTTCCTTTATTCTTCCTTTTTGCACGCTCATGCATGTGGTTTGATGCATGGCAAAATGTCAACAAGGTGGAGACAGCCGTTGATCTTTTCCACAAACCTTCGGGCATAAGAATATTTTGTACAGAAGAAAGGACTCAACTTCGTAACAAATCTCTTGCTCTTCAGTTATTGGGGGCAAAACTGTAAGCAGACATCATGTAGATACGCATTTATAAGTAGTTGGTGTTAGCGGGCAAAAATCTTTCTACGATTATTCCATCTAGTCTTGTCAGCTCCTAAGCTTTTCATGCTACATAAGTATTCTGAAAAAGATTAGAGAAAGAATAAAAAGGCATATGCTCCCCCCTTGGATACTAATCAAACATTCTAGAAGGATTCAGCTTTATTATATGGACACAGCTTGAATTGTTTTTCTTAAAGGGTAATCAGACATGAATAATAGCTTATTGAAGACATTATGTGTTCAGATATGAGATGAAAGTACGAGAACAACAAGAGAAGCTAAGGAATCAGCGAAAGATACAGGTTTGGTTCCATTCCACCTGAGACATTTGACTGTGGTTTTCTCATGGATTCTTCATTTACATATAGAGAGACGAACAATTACTTAAACTGTTGCAGGTAGGTACTGGTGCTCGGGCAGGAAAGATTAGAACATACAAATACAAGGTGATTTTGAATACTTCAACTGGGTTGATTTGATTGGGTTGAGCTGCTTTTAATCTCATTCTTGCAACTAGTATGATAATAGCATTTTCATTGCTTGGCTTGCATTTGATATTCAGGACAACAGAGTGATAGATCACAGACTCAAAATAAATTTTGAGCGAACGTCGTTCCACGAAGGTGACATCGAGACAGCAGTTCAGGTAACTTGTTTAGTTGTTATTCTTATTATCTGTTGTGGACGGAAGTAGGAAACGAGAAATTGTTATGTTATATATAACACAGTCTTGTGCGTCGATGGAGCAGAAGGAATTACTTGAGGAGCTTGCAGAGTCTGTTGGATCATCATCCATGGCTTCTAGCACTACCTAATTTATGGTTCTATGTTTACTTTGTTGATTCTATATCCAAGGTTGTATGTAGCAGCAATCAGTGAGATAATGTAGTAACAGCCAACAAGAGATAATATACATATATATAGATACATGGACGTGTGTCCGATGAAATTTCAGTTGCAATGGGCGAAATTTGTAACAGAAAGTACAAAGCAGTTGGGATCTCGTGCTCATAACAGTTCAGGGGATCCGTACTTGCTTCATTGGTCTCAGACATTACTTCATGGTTCCCATTCGAGTGCCGCATATATGGGAGCTAGTGAAATGGGAACCTGTTTGATACGTATCAGGGACCTACACTTAACAGTAGAGGCCCCGCTCACAGGTTCAGGCCCCCCCCATATCTGCACTTCTATTGTGTGATGGTCCCTTGTCTTAATGCTTGCGAACCCTGTTCCTATGAGCGGATCCGCTGCTCACTAAAAATCCATGTAATTGGAACTTTATTTTTTTGAGAATATTTTATACATATTGCAGGTCTTAAGCATTAAATCAGTAGTATTGTATTTCAATTCGATAGTGGATAATTAGCGACGACGATACCTCGAATCAGTTTCCACACCCAAACTACAGATGACAATCAATCTTGGCGGATGAGGAACTTGCACGTTAGAAGATGCAACGACATTGCAAAATAATGTTAAGCTACATGCCTAACGTAGTTCATTTTCCATGACTCCATCTACTTCAAGAACGACTATGCTTTACGTGCATATCTTGGTTATGGTGGCCCACAATTAAGACATGTTCTTCATGTTGAAGTTGAGTTAACTGTCAGTGCTACAGCGCAGGCTCATATTGATTCTTCAAAATTCAATGTCAGGTTGATAGTTGATTGCGACGAAATGCTGTAATCCTACCTATTGAGGGTTAAATTTTCATCACATCTAAGAACCAATATTACAATGAAGCCAAGAGTTTTGATGAAAGAGCACTGAACACTTCGACCAACAGAATAATAACAAAAATTACCATCTAGGAGAACCCGGTGAACAATATGCTTCGGATCATGATGACGTCGTAGGGGATCCACAATACGACGAAGTTGACTGTTAGGAGAATAACGTTGTGCATATGGCTAAAGACGGTACTACGCATTTTCGAACAGTTCGTAACAAAAAAGACACGACAAAATTTGATATCATAGCCAAATAAGCTGATGGAACACTCGTAGGGAAGGAACCTTCCTAGCCCTGATAATTTTTTTACTTTAGAAAGAAGATCAGCAACTTACCTCGAGTTTGAAGCATTTAATCATCTATTGCTTGCAAAGTTCTTGCTAAGCATGAGTGGAAGCAGAAGAATGGCCATGGAGTTTTATGAGTAAGCAAATAGCAAGTGACAACATTGATTTTAAAGGAGCATAAATATCCCAGTCGAAGGTAATACTAACATTGTTAAGTCAAGATATGACACTCAACAAAGAAGAAGAGGATGAGAGTACTTCATACATCGAAAAAATATCATGGAGCAACCAATTAGAGAGCACACACGAGAAAAGCTCAATACTCAGCTAGCATTACCCCCACTGAACTCTGAAGAAGATGAAAACTCAATTGAGAGAGCCTCACACTTCAAGAGCCAACAAGAATTATGTAACATAAATAAAAAAAATTAACTGTCTTTTGTCGCAGGTAGTGGACCGATGAGATTTCAAGATGTTATGAACCGGAAAGATATCATGGATGAGAAATATAAAATATCGAGAAAATTAAAATTTGAGAGTTTACACAACTAAAAAGGAGCATAATGGAGAAGTTGAAAGAAATACGACAAGCTTGGTTAATTGTAGGCTACAGTCAAGAAACAGACATCGGCTATCACGAGAATAATGAGAGAATACACCTAATGCATATAAAGTCTGCTCTCACACATGGAGTTATTGAGGAAGATACGTGCATGAAGCAACTACAAGAATATGAAGCAACGGAAGAAAATAATGGGATTAACACACTACATGGGTTGGAGAAAACACCAAGAGCTTGGAACTCACGAATCAGCAAGAACCCCCACAAGAGAAATATGATTAAGGAATTGGGAATGCAACACAAGGTGCCAAACAACTCGGGGATAACAAGTTGGTGATAACATTAGCTAATATCCAGTCTATCATGATCCAATATAACACACTACAAGGATGGAAGTGAAGTCGGAATACGTGAAGTCCAAACATCAAATACCTGCTATTGTTGAGGATTTCTAGCCTGGACCTCTGTTAGGAATATTTTAAAAGTGTCCAAAATATTTATTCTAAGTCTTGATATATCTGTGTAGTGTTCTTTATATGTTTTATATATGTATTGGGTTTGTGTTTGTAATGGGCTTGTTAGGGGCCCAATAAGCTTAAAATACCTCTCAAGGTATTTAAGCTTAAACCCTAACGATCATTAACTAAGTTTTCCATTTGCAAAACCCTCACGTATTCAACACTAAATCTCTATAGCACACTATTCACATATTACGAAGGTTAAATCTGTTGAAGTGTTCTTGGATAATCTGGAATTACAACCTCGCCGAAGCCGTAGGAAATCGCCATAGAAGGTCGCCGGTTGGAGCTGGGTCGAACAAAATGAATGAGCTGATGGTTCTGAACAGTTGATGGTCGCGACTTAAAAAGGCCGCCCGATCTTGTGCGCGCCAGATTTGAAGGACGAAATTCAAAGCTGGGAATTTAACGTAGATCGTCGGATAACGCTCCAAAGAGATCGAAGGTGCATATTGAATCTGATAAGATTAAGCGGATATTAAATCAAGACCTTAAGATGAAGATCGAACGGTGGACAGCGAACGCGTGGATTCACTTAAGGAATCGTCACGCGTTTTTCATTTGATCACGCACAATGCATGTGTTACGTGGCTTAATATGAGGCGTTTGATGAAGATCAAATCAACGGCTTACAACGATCGACAAACATTTCAGCTATAAATATCAGTGTAAATGGTTCGATTTATCATCTTTGAGCGAGTGTAGCGTCTTGTAGAGTGAGTATCTCTGAGAGGTCAAAACACGAAATCTGTAGAGGGCTGTGAGGTCTGTGTTTTTCGTGTGGGGAGTAATACAAGGCGAAGCTCGGTTGATCCGTGGAGTAGGCTAGAACAGAGTCGAACCACATTAAATAATCTGTTAGGAGTGTGTGTGTTAATTACTTGTTTTAAGGTTCGATTGAGCTTGCGATTGCTCAGATCGATCCAAGACATTAGCATACATTAAAGGACAATTAATTAGGTTCTAAATGCCAGCTAATTCACAACAAGTGGTGCGGTGAGCGTGGAGAACGAAGATATCTCCTGGGGAATGGCTGCCACGAGGTTTGAGATGGAAACTTTTAATGGTTCCAACGATTTTGGGCTATGGAAGCTCAAGATGAAGGCTGTGCTTGTGGAGAAGGGACTTGAGGAAGCTTTAAAACCTGATAATGAGATGGAACCAAAGGACATGACAGCTGCTGCAAAGAAGAAACTAAAAGAGAAGCTTATTCTGTTTTGGTTCTCTACCTGTCTGACAGTGTGCTTCGCAGGGTCTCAAAGAAGGTCTCAGCGGAATCTTTATGGAAGAAGCTCAATGCACTCTACTTGACCAAGTCCCTGGCTCGAAGGCTATACTTCAAGCAAGCCTTGTATAAGTTCAAGATGGTGGAAAATGAGCCACTAGAAAACCAGGTGGATCAGTTTTAGAAACTGATTTCGGATTTGCTGAATATTTGAGATGAGTTGAAGGATGAAGATCAAGCTCTTCTCCTGTTATGTGCACTGCCTCCGAGCCATGAACACTTCAAGGAAGCTCTCTTGTATGGTAGGGAGAAGATCACAACGGAAGATGTGCTCTCAGCAATCAGCTCGAAGCAGCTGAACAGCTCAACTCCACCTAAAGCAGTCACTGAGGTTCCTACTGCTGATTTGTTGCTTGTGCAAAGAAAACGGGGCTCATGGAAGAAGAAAAGCAAGGAGAAGGAGAAAGCTGAGGCTCGGAGATGCTTCCACTGTGATGAGGTGGGTCACATCATAAGATTTTGCCCCAAAAGATCAAGAGAAACCACAAAGCAAGCACATGTGAGCTCGGCAGTTTCAGATGACAGAAACTTCGAGTATGCAGAGGTGTTGAATGTCTCTGAGGGCAAGGAGAGTAAAGATTGGGTACTAGACACAGGCTCCAGCATCCATATAACCTCCAACAAGGGCTGGTTGCGAGATTATAAGGTGCTAAAGGGAATATCAGTTCAGCTTGGGGATGGGAAAAGCTATAAGGTGTATGGTTGCGGTTCTGTCCAAATGAGGCTGGATAATGGAGCTGTGGGACTTCTAAGAGATGTCAGCTATGTCCCTGAGGTAAAGAGAAGCTTGATGTCCATTGGAGCTTTGGACAAAAGGGGCTATAACACCCAACTAGCATCTGGAAAAGCTAAAGTAACGAAACAGGGCAGGCTAGTTCTAACTGGAAGTTTGAGGCACGGTATCTACTTGCTCGATGGATGTTCTGTGATGGGAGGCACACTTTCTGAAACTAGGAAATGTGGGGATGAGAAGGATATGCCAGGACGACCACAGAATAATCACGATGTGGGAGAAAAAGGCAAGGCAAAAGTGGAGGTCGAAGCAGAAATCAGTTTTTTGATGAGAGCTGTGATGAAATCAGCTCTGTTGCTGAAGATTCTGAGGCCGAGGTGGAGTTGTTTACTCCATATGGCGAAGGCACCTTAAAGGCACATGAAAGGGTGACGTCTGAGGTGGAGCTGAGCTCAGAAGAAGCAAAGGAAAAGAGCATGAAGTCGAGAGAAAACTGCTCTGAAATACCAACTGATATTGATTCTGTTTTTTCTGTTGATGGTTCTCTAGGTACTGATGAGAAGGAGAAGGTGCTGGCTAGCTCAAGGAAATCCAGGGAAGCAGCGAGGGAAACCAGAACCAAGGAATTCACAGAGGTGTTGGTGAAAATGAACTCAAATGGCCGAGATCACTCCAAGTGGGAACTTTCGATCCTACTTGGAGTTGGGAAGTTCTCAATCGTGTCGCCCAGCTCCTGAGGGAGCTGATTGATCAACCGAGTGAAGAAGTATTACTTGAGGTGGAGCTTTGATGGGAGATCGAAGCTCCGAAATGCGATTCTCACATGAAGGGATGAAGATGATGGGTTGGCTCTGATGTGATTTCAGGCGTGTCTAGCGGGAGAGTTCGAGCAGATTAGAGCAAACTTGAAGATGGTTTACAAGGTCGCAGTCTCGAGGTGGAGTTGGTTGAGGATTGCGAGCCTGGACCTCGCCGGAGCCGCAGGAAATCGCTGGACAAGGTCGCCGGTTGGAGCTGGGTCGACCAGAATGAATGAGCTGATGGTTCTGAACAGTTGATGGTCGCGACTTACAGGGGCCGTACGATCTTGTGCGTGTCAGATCTGTAGGACGGAATTCAAAGCAGGGAATTTAACGTGGACCGTCGGATAACGCGCTAAAGAGATCGAGGCGCAGATTGAATCTGATGGTATTAAGCGGATATTAAATCAAGGCTGTAAGATGAAGATCGGACGGTGGACAGCGAACGCGTGGATTCACTTAAGAATCATCACACATTTTTCATTTGATCACACACAATGCATGTGGTACGTGGCTTAATCTAAGGCGTTCGATGAAGATCAAATCAACGGCTTACAACGATCGACACTTAAACATTTCATCTATAAACATCAGTGTAAATGGTTCGACTTATCATCTTTGAGCGAGTGTAGCGTCTTGTAGAGTGAGTATCTCTGAGAGGTCAAAACACGAAATCTGTAGAGGGCTGTGAGGTCTGTGTTTTTCGTGTTGGGAGTAATACAAGGCGAAGCTCGGTTTATCCGTGGAGTAGGCTAGAACAGAGTCGAACGATATTAAATAATCTGTTAGGAGTGCGTGTTAATTGCTTGTTTTGAGGTTCGATTGAGCTTGCGATTGCTCAGATCGATCCAAGACATTAGCATACATTAAAGGACCATTGAATTAGGTTCTAAATGGCAGCTAATTGACAACAGCTATTTTATCAAGCCACTAAAGAATGAGATCCCATTCGACTATGAACTTTGCTCGGAATGCCAAATCAAATTTAAGGGAGTGCTAAAAAAGATAAACTTGATTTGGACATTTAGACTAACAAGAGGTGGATTTTGAATTTGGACCTAGGAGAACTGTAATACCCATAAACTTTAATACGTAATTATTTCAATAATATTAGGAATGTGTGGAGTCGATGTTCGAACATACACCGATTTCTTCCCGAGCCGAGCCAAGAATTTAGAATTGCACCCGAAAAATTTAAAAAGGGGCCTAAAATGATTATGGGCCAAATGAAGAAGGCCCAAGTGTGTCAGATAGATTAAGGGTTAGGAAGTTTCGCCCAATAATATAAAGTAATAACAATAATAAAATATAATGACAATATAGGAGGCACATTAACGCCTCATCATCACTCCACCACCTTGTTATATTCAATTCTACTTTACTACAATAATACCACCCCATTGATGGAATAAAAACAAAACAAATAAACAAGACATTACACCTCACCATCTAATTAGTAATTAAATCAAATAAACCTAATGCCACCCCATAATTGCATAAAGACAAGACCTAATACATCTAAGGACAAGAATAAATAAGGCTAAGAAAATAGGGAGAGAGAAGAGAAGATAAGCCGTGAGAGAGAGAGAGAGAAGAGAGAAAAAGGAGGAAGAGGCCGAGAGACAAGGAAAGAAAGGAGAACAAGAAAAGGAAAAAAAGGGAGAAAGAAGAGAAGGAGAAAAGAGAGGACAAAAACCTTCGGGAGCTCGGGATTGAAACTCTAGGGTCGGGATCACACGAAACAACCCGTTACGTAGCTCTCTACGGAATTTAAGGTAGGTGAAGATCATCTACATACGTAAACAAATTTGGGGTCGAGATTTTACGTGTTGCATATCGTGATGTGACGCATGCTCTCTTTTGATTTTTATGTATTTATGTGCTAAACATGATCTCCTTGCATGATTTTATATTTTATGTTATGTGTTATTTCAGTCATGCATAGAAATTCGGCCACCTCTAAATTCAGGTAGAGATAGGGGACGAAATAATTAAGGGTTGGAAAGTAAAATTAGGATTTTTAAGGTCGAGTCTGGTTAGATTTGGAAAATTTGGGTATTAGTGCAAATTAGAGTTTTTCTGGGTTACATTAAAATCGGGAGTCCAAAGTGAGGATTTAAAAATTCGGCTAGGATCATTTGTGTAATTTTCAGAAGTTTCGGGTGTTAAGCAAGGGTCTTTCGGGCAAACTTAAAAAAAAATTTAGGGATTAAATAAGTATTTCAAAAAACTTCGGAATTGGGGTCTTTTGCGCAAATTTAAAAAATGTTCAGGGGTAAGACAAATATTTTAGAAATTGGATTTGGGGTCACAGTGGAAAATTAAAAAAATCGGGGGCAGATTTGAAATTCTGAAAATTTTCGGGTCTTAAACTAAATTTCTAAAAAAATTTGGGGCAGATTTGAAATTCTGAAAATTCCGGGTCTCAAACTGAAATTTTAATAATCCCGGCAGATTTGAAATTTAGGAAAATTTTCGGGTCTTAAGTTAAAAATTTAAAATTCGAGCCCTTAGAAGTAAATTATGAGATTTTGGACTTTCAAATGCAAAATTCGGAAAAATATTTTTAAATTAGGAAGTTAATTAATATTTCGAAAATTTGGGGATTAGGGGCCTTAAATTATATTTTTTTTAAATTAGGTACCAATTGTGAAATTTGGGTCTTAAAGCGAAAAGGATTATATTTTGGAACTTTTAGTATAATTTAGGGGGAAACTTCGCTGGGTAAGGCTTGGGGCCGAGTAGTTCGGAACGTGGGTTTCGGGCTTAGAGGTTTCGGGCTCTTCTAGGATAAGTACTTCACTGCTCACGACCAGGAGCAGAGAATGTATGAATTCATGAACCTGAAGCAGGGGGAAAATTCGAGTTATCTCGCTTTTCTCTTCACCTCGTAGCCACCAATACATTGAAGGTGACGCGCTTTCTTCAGGGACTGAAACCCGAACTTTATCGAGATTTAAGTGCGGCGGGTGTGCGCCAGTTAGAGTTCCGTCAGGCGATGGAACGGGCACTGATTGCAGAGCAGGTGAAGGTAGTTGTGAGGGAGGGCCGGAGTCTAGTCGGAAGAGAGAAGCTCCACAAGGAAGTGGAAGTGTTAAACTAACATTCTTTGGAAGGGGTTGAAACAACAGAGGCAACCGACGCAACCAACAGAACTGGCGTCCGACGTTCAACCGAAGAGTGAATGTGAGGCCACCAAATCCAGCACCTTGATGCCCACAGTGTGGGACCACGAAAGATACAATGCTGCCAGTGCGGGTAGTCCGGACACTTTGCTCGAGATTGTCCAAGAAACCAGCAGCTCCTTCAGAACTAGCCACAGAACCCAGTAAGACCACCGCCTGTGCCAGCTCGTGTCTTCGCACTAACGAACGAGGAGGCCGAGGCCTTACCACCGGTGCCAGCTCGTGTTTTCACACTGAAGAATGAGGAGGCGAAGGCCAATCCAAACGTGGTCAAGGGTATGTTGAATATCTTTCACGTACTTTCGACAATGTTGTTTGACTCTGGGGCTACACACTCGTTTGTGTCGACTAATTTCGTGGCTAGAGCGGGTATTCATCCCACTCGTTCTATGTGTAATTTCGTGGTGTCTCTACCTCACGGAGATCCAACAAGGACGAATCTAGTTGTAGAAGATTGTCATGTTAGAATCGAGGGAGAGATTTAAACGTAGATCTGATAGTAATCCCGATGAATGATTACGATGTCATATTCGGGATGAATGTGCTTTCCAAACATGGAGCTATTATCGACTGCTCGAAAAAAGTAGTCAAATTCTGCTTGTCTGAGGGAGAGGAGTTCGAATTTTCGAGAAAGGCACACGATATTCCAATCCCTCGGATATCTCTTTTATGGGAATCCGAGGGTAAGACTTCACTATATATGAATATATGAATAGAATGGAATCCCCTTTCGTTCTAAATAGAACTCTGCTCTGAAGGCTCAGGCTCAACCAAAGCTTGAAGAAGTTCCGGCAGTAAACGAATATCCCGACGATCTTCCGGGACTACCTCCGGATCGGGAAATAGAAATCTCTATCAATCTCATGCCTGGAGCTGCCCCGATCTCTAAAGCTCCGTATTGCCTAGCACCGAACGAATTACGAGAGCTTAAGGAGCAACTTGATGAACTATTACAGAAGGGCTTCATTCAACCCAGCTTCTAACCATGGGGAGCCCCGGTATTGTTCGTGCGGAAGAAAGACGGGTCAATGCGACTTTGTATCGATTATCGTGAACTTAACAAAATCACGATAAAGAACAAATACCCATTACCGAGGATCGATGATCTATTCGATCAAATACAATGGGCTACAGTATTCTCAAAGATTGGTTTGCGTTCCGGCTTTCATCAGTTAAAGATTCGTGAGGTTGATAATCCTAAAACGGCGTTCAGCACGAGGTACGGCCATTACGAATTCTACGACATGCCTTTCGAGCTAACGAAGGCTCCGATAGCCTTCATGGATCTGATCAACCGGGTCTTCAAAGAATTTCTGTACCAATTCGTAATCGTCTTTATTGACGATATCCTCATCTACTCAAAGACGAGAGAAGAACACGAGGAACATCTGATGACGGTCCTTCGAATTCTTCGAGAAAATCAGCTATTCGCCAAGTTCAAAAAGTATGAATTTTCTGGTTGGAACAAGTGGTTTTCTTGGGGCACATCATTTCCGAAAACGGACTTTCGGTGGATCCCAGCAAGATAGAAGCAATAAATAATTGGCCACGACCAACCACTCCCACGGAGATCAGGAGCTTTCTCGGGCTTGCTGGATACTATCGAAAGTTCATTAAGGACTTTTCTAGCATTGCCTCGACGCTCACAAATCTAACGAAGAAGAACGTTCCATTCAAGTGGACGGAAGCGTGCGAACAAAGCTTCCAGGAGTTGAAGAAACGATTGACAACAGCTCCTGTTCTTACGATCCGTCCAGTACCGAAGGATTTTCGATGTACGGTTATGCCTCGAAGAATGGCTTGGGGTGCGTGTTGATGCAGAAGGGGAAGGTAATTGCATATGCCTCCCGACAGTTGAAACCGTACGAGAAGAATTACCCACGCATGATATGGAACTTGCAGTAGTTGTGTTCGCCTTAAAAATATGGCGTCACTATCTATACGGAGAACGGAGCTAGATCTATACAGATCACAAGAGCCTGAAATACTTCTTCACCCAGAAGGAGCTGAATATGAGGCAACAGCGCTGGTTGGAGCTCGTTAAAGACTACGACTGCGTGATCAACTATCACCCAGGCAGAGAAAATGTAGTCGCTGACACATTGAGTTGATAGGCGGTGAAAACGGAACTCCACAACCAAGAAGTAGAAGTAATAAATTTTGGCGAGATCGAGGCCAGAATGGCAGCGTTGACTCTTCAGCCGACGTTGTTAGAGAAAATCAAGAAAGCCCAGGAGCAAGATGAGCTTTATGTGAAAACGACGAGCGAGCAAGCAACTGAAACTCCGTCTAACTTTACGTTTTGGGACGACGGGAGTTTGCAATATCGGAATCGTCTATATGTTCCCGATAATCAAGCACTCCGGCAATCTATAATGCGGAGGCGCATGCCACTACGTACTCGGTGCATCCGAGCGCGACGAAGATGTACCGGGATTTACGAGAAACATATTGATGACCGGGAATGAAAAGCGACATTACGACGTTTGTGAGCCAATGTCTGACGTGTCAACAAGTAAAGGCAGAACATCAAAGGCCAGCAGGGATGCTACAACCCTTGCTGATTCCTGAGTGGAAATGGGATCACATTACGATGGACTTTGTTGTTGGCTTGCCGAAAACTGCTAAATGCCACAACGCCATCTAGGTAATTGTGGATCGCTTAACCAAATCTGCTCATTTTCTGCTGATCAGTTCGACATTTTCACTGGAACGGTACGCCGAATTGTATATTCGAGAAATCGTCCGACTCCACGGGATCCCATCCTCGATTGTCTCGGATCGTGATACGAGATTTTTGCCTAAATTCTGGATGAGTCTGCAAAAGGCGATGGGGACAAAACTCTCATTCAGCACGGCCTATCATCCCCAAACCGATGGGCAATCCGAACGAACGAGTCAAACCCTTGAAGATATGTTGCGAGCATGTACTCTAGACTTCAAAGGGAATTGGAGTAAACATATTCCGTTGATCGAATTCTCGTACAACAACAACTACCATGCTACTGTCGGGATGGCGCCATACGAAGCCTTATACGGGCGTAAATGCCGATCCCCCGTACACTGGGACGAAATCGACGAACGAGCACTTTTGGGCCCCGATATGATACGAGAGATGACAGAAGCGATAACGAAGATCCGAGAACGAATGCAAATGGCCCAAAGTCGTCAGAAAAGCTAGGTTGATCAACGACGAAGGCCATTCGAATTCACGGAAGAAGATTGGGTATTCTTAAAGATATCCCCGATGAGAGGCGTGAAGCGATTCGGGAAGAAGGGAAAATTGAGTCCGATATAGATTGGCCCTTTCAGAATACTCAAGAGTGTAGGAGAAGTTGCGTATCAGCTGGAGTTACCAGCCTAGTTAGCCGAAGTCCACGACGTGTTTCACGTATCAACCTTACGTAAATACGTTGCGAATCCGAATCATGTGCTGGGAAGCGAATCACTTCACCAGCAACTCAAGCCGGACCTGAGCTACGAAGAGGAGCCAGTTGAAATCTTAATGCGCGAAGTGAAGCGACTTCGGAATAAAAATATTCCATTAGTCAAAGTACTGTGGCGAAACCAAGCGATTGAAGAAGCCACGTGGGAGCGAGAAGATGATATGAAGAATCGTTATCCCGAATTATTTCTTTCGATGTAATTTTGGGGACAACATTCTTGTAAGGGGGGAGGACGTAATACCCGTAAAATTTTATACGGGATTATTTCAATAATATTCGGAATGTGCGGAGTCGATGTTCGAATATACACCGATTTCTTCCTGAGCCGAGCCAAGAATTTAGAATTGGACCCGAAAAATTTAAAAAGGTGCCGAAAATGATTATGGGCCAAATGAAGAATAATGGTGTGTGAGATAGATTAAGGATTAGGAATTTTGGCCCAATAATATAAAATAATAATAATAATTTAATAATAATAATAATAATAATAGTAATAATAATAATAAAATACAATGATAATATAGGAGGCCGCGTTAAGGCCTCATCATCACCCCACCACCTCGATATATTTAATCCAACTTTAGTACAATAACGCCACCCCAGTGATGAAATAAAAACAAAAAAAATAAACAAAACGTTACACCTCACCACCTAATTAGTAATTAAATCAAATAAACCTAAGGACAAGAATAAATAAGGCTAAGAATAGGGAGAGAGAGAGAGAGAGAGAGAGAGAAGAGAAGATAAGCCGTGAGAGAGAGAGAGAGAGAGAGATAGAGAGAGAGAAGAGAAGATAAGCCGTGAGAGAGAGAGAGAGAGAGAGAGAGAGAGAGAGAGAGAGAGAGAGAGAGAGAGAGAGAGAGAGAGAGAGAGAGAGAGAGAGAGAGAGAGAGAGAGGAAGACGCCGAGAGAGAAGGAAAGAACGGAGAAAAAGAAAAAGGAAAAAAAAAGGGAGAAAGAAGAGAAGGAGAAAAGAGAGGAGGAGAAAAACCTTCGGGAGCTCGGATTTGGGGTCTTAATGGAAAATTTTAAAAATCCGGGGAAGGTCTGAAATTCTGAAAATTTTCGAGTTTTAAACTGAAATTTTAAAAAATTCCGGGCAGATTCGAAATTCTGATAATGTTCGTGTCTTAAACTGAAATTTTAAAAATTCGGGCAGATTTGAAATTTAGGAAAATTTTTGGGTCTTAAGTTAAAAATTTATAATTCGTGTCCTTAAAAGTAAATTATGAGATTTTGGAGTTTTAAATGCAAAATTCGGAAAAATATTTTTAAGTTAGGAAGTTAATTAATATTTTGAAAATTTGGGTATTAGGGTCTTAAATTATATTTCTCAATTACGGACCAATTGTGAAATTTGGGTCTTAAAGCGAAAAGAATTAAATTTTGGAACTTTTAGTATAATTTAGGGGAAAGTTCGATGGGTAAGGTTTTGGCCGAGTAATTCGGAACGCGGGTTTCGGGCACGATTATTTAGAGTACGAGTAAGGGTTTCGGGGTAACATTGTATAGTGACGATGAATGGGATAGAGTGACCGATATTGGTCGTCAGGCTACGACTCGATGAAGCGCTTGCGGTTGAGACCGAGATGGGGCCGCTTGCCACGATTTTAGGTACGGTTGAGACCGACATGGGGCTGTACCACAATTATGATGGCATTGTATGTCATTACGCGTAGGTTCCGCGTCTAGCCTAGGGCCCTGAGTTATGAGTTGAGAGATGATTTAGGAATAAGTGTATGCTCGGGAGATATTGACTGTGCATTTGTGAGGTGTTGGGATTGGGGTGTGAGAGCACGTGCATTATATTTTCATCTACTGGGAAAAAGCTCGGGGTTTACGTGTGTTGGTAAGGCGGCTGATGGCGGTGACTACACGGCCTTTCGAGGGCAGCGTAGTACATGGGACGCGACCTGTGAAATAGCGTAGTGTGTGTTTCGAGTGTGTACTTTTGGGGCTTCGTTCCAATGAATAAAAGTGTGTTTGAGTTTAAGACTATTGGGTTTAGACTGTGGGAAATAATCCTTGTGATCTACCTTCCTTAACTAGCTAAGGATATGATTGTATTTTTCTTAGGAAGTGATTATCTTTTTCTTATTAGCGTAGGCTAAATTAGTCGCCTGATTGTAGGCATTTATTAGTTTCCATGTAAACTTCTATTTAAGCAATGCAAAGACAACAGAAAACGCAGTTCAGCAGCACCAAAACAAGATCGTGTTCACTGTGTTCGCGTGAGTTTTCCAACAACTGGTATCAGAGCGAGTTTCATCCAGGGACCACGGGCGATGAGAGCAAGAAAGGCGATGCCTCCGGCGCCGTGATCGTAGGCGATGGGAGCAAGAAAGCCGATGCCTCCGGCACCGTGATCCAGAGAGTGATTCGTGAGGTGGCGGGAATAGCTACCTTGTTCTCACCAAGACCAACTACTATGACTAGGCGCTCATGATGAAGGTGAAGCTGAAGGCGACAGCGTATGGAACGCGATCGAGAGGGGCACTACCGATGAGCAGGAGTTCATGATGGCGCTCGATGCGTTGGTGAGTGCAGTCCCGCCCGAGATGGTATCAACGATCGGCTCCAAGGAGACGGCCAAGGAGGCCTGGGACGCGATCGCGACAATGCGGATCGGGGACGATCGTGTGAAGAAGGCAACGACACAGCAGCTGCGTCGCAAATTCGACATCGCCACGTTCAACGACGGCTAGACCATCGAGGAGTTCGCGCTGCGCCTTAATGGCATGGCGGCGTACCTCACCACATTGGGGGATGAGGTGAAGGACGAGGAAATTGTAGCCAAGATGCTACGGAGTCTGCCTCCCCGCTTCAAGCAGATCGCGATTGCGATCAAGACTCTGCTCGATCCATCCACCATGACAGTCGCCGATCTCACCGGGCGACTGCAAGAGGCGAGGAAGAGCTGGATAGGCCGCCGGCGTCACTACAGCATGAGGGCAAGCTGTATCACACTGAAGAGGAGTGTGACGTGCGGCGGAGGAAGCGGGAGGCGGAGAACCACTCCCGCGGCGGCGATCTCGAACAAGCAGGGCGGCGAGTGCCGCCGATGCGCCAAGCTGGGCCATTGGGCCCGGGAATGCTGGTCGAAGCCCAAGAAAGAGCAGGCCCATGCGGTCCAGGATGAGGAGGAGGCCTCACTCTGTCTCGCAAAGTGCTCCCCCATGGATGGTTCTGGGGCGAGGCCGTGACCACTGCAGTTTACATCCTCAATCGGTGCCCAACGAAGAGCGTGGACGGAATGACGCCGTTCGAAGCGTGGTATGGGAAGAAGCCGACAGTTCATATTTGAGGACGTTCGGCTGCATCGTCTACGTTCGTAACACGACGCCACATCTGAAGAAGCTCGAGGATCGTGGCCGTAAGATGATCTTCATCGGCTACGAGAGCGGCTCCATGGCCTACCGCGCTTACGACCCTATCATGAAGCGTGTCCACGTGACGCGCGACGTGGTGTTCGACGAGGGAGCACAGTGGGACTAGGGTTCTATAGAGGTCGATGGCAAATCGAAAGGCGCGACGACGTGTTCACGGCGGAGTACTCCATCGCGAACCAGGGACATCCGGTGGCCGAGAGCACTGAGGAGGCACCTGGAACTACAACTCAGGAGGGCAAGGCGACGCCGCCGGCATCGCCTCATGGTGGTGGAGGCACTGTACCTGCGGGATCCGGCGGGGCAAAGGAGGTGGAGTTTGCCTCACCGCCAAGCGAGACCGGAGAGCACCTATACGCCGACCACGACGACGATGCTCCCCTCCGATTTCAGAGAATCGAAAACATCATCGGGTCGGCTTCGCCTCGTGGCTTCGTGCCACGAGCATTGGTGGGAGAGGAGCTCCACGCCATGAGCTCCGACGAACCTGCTTCGTTCGCCGAGGCAGAATGCAGCCCCAGCTGGAGGAAGGCGATTGATGGAGGAGATGGACTCGATTGAGGACAACCAGACGTGGTCTCTCGCCGACCTCCCGCCGGGCCGTAGGGCGATCGGCTTGAAGTGGGTCTTCAAGGTGAAGAGGGACGAGCACGGGGCGGTGTCCAAACATAAGGCGCGCCTCGTGGTGAAGGGTTACGCACAGCGGCTCGACATTGACTACGATGAAGTGTTCGCGCTGGTGGCGTGGCTGGACTCGGTGCGCCTGATCATCGCCCTTGCGGCGCACGAAGGATGGGAGGTGCAACACATGGACGTCAAGTCGGCGTTCTTGAATGGGGACCTGGAGGAGGAGGTCTACGTCGAGCAACCGCCGGGGTTCGTCATCACCGGCAATGAGCACAAGGTGCTCAAGCTCCGCAAGGCACTGTACGGGCTGCATCAAGCACCGCGCACATGGAATGCCAAGCTGGACAGCACGCTGTTGTCGTTCGGCTTCAGGAAGAGCCCGTCCGAACACGCCATCTACATCAGGCAGAACGACGGCAAACAGTTGGTGATCGGTGTTTATGTCGATGACCTCGTGATCACCGGCTCGAACGACAGTGACATCAAGTCATTCAAGGAGGAGATGGCAGCCGCATTCAAGATGAGTGACCTCGGCCTGCTTCACTACTACCTCAGCATTGAAGTGAAGCAGGGCGCGGGGGGGATCTCGCTGAGCCAGAGCACCTACGCCGGCAAGATCCTGGAGAAGAGCGGCATGGTAGGGTGTAACCAATGTCATGTGCCCATGGAACAGCACCTGAAGTTGAGCAAGCTCAGCACCGAGCTGCTGGTCGATGCGACGGCATATAGGTCGTCGGGAGCTTGAGGTACTTGGTCAACACTCGCCCCGATCTAGCGTTTGCGGTTGGCTACGTGAGTCGGTTCTTGGAGGATCCACGCGAGGATCACCTTGCAGCTGTGAAGCGCATCCTGCGCTATGTGGCTGGGACCCAAGATTGGGGACTCTTGTTCGGCAGGAAGGAGAAGAAGGAGCTTTATCTGACAGGCTTCAGCGACAATGATTACGCCGGGGATGTTGATACAAGTAAAAGCACAACTGGCGTGATTTTCCTCCTCAACGGAAGCCCGATCACCTGGCAATCCATGAAGCAGAAGGTGGTGGCTCAGTCCAGCTGTGAGGCGGAGTATATAGTAGCTGCTAATGCTGCTTGTCAAGCATTATGACTAGCTCGTGTGTTATCTGAGGTGCAGGGAACAGCAGCAAGAGCACCAATGCTGAGGGTGGACAATAGTCTGCCATTGCTTTGATCAAGAATCCAGTACTCAACGGACAAAGTAAGCACATTCGAGTGAAATATGACTTCGTCAGGGAGGCTGCAGAAGATGGCTTGATTGATGTAGAGTTCATCAGAAGCGAGGATCAGCTGGGCAACATTCTGACGAAATCGCTTGGAAGGACCAAGTTCCATGATCTACGGGGTAAGGTCGGCCTAATCGACATCAACGGTGGACACAAGGCTTAGGAGGAGAATGTGGGAAATAATCCTTGTGATCCACCTTCCTTAATTAGCTTAGGATATGCTTGTATTTTCCTTAGGAAGTGATTATCTTTTTCTTATTAGCGTAGGCTAAATTAGTCGCCTGATTGTAGGCATTTTTTAGTTTCCATGTAAACTTCTATTTAAGCAATGCAAAGACAACAGAAAACGCAGAAAATTTCAGCAGCACCAAAACAAGATCGTGTTCACTGTGTTCGCGTGAGTTTTCCAACATAGACATTGGACGTATATGTCTTTATTATGTTTAAAAGGTTTTTATTAAATGAGCTTTCCACTGCTTACGTTGCGAAAATCCGCCAAAGTACGTATTTTAGGAAGTAGGGTTGTGACAAGAATTATTAGCCCAAAATCTATGGATATTCTAGAGATATCAATAGACACTATGTAACATTATTGAATTAGATATTATTATAGAGTACTCTAGATTAGTGCGATATTGGCTAAATCTTACCCACACAGGTGCTACTAGTATATAATAAGGGGTGAGGGCTAGGATTTGTATTGAGCAAGCAAGCAAGTAAGTAAGCAAGTAAAAATAAGAGTTGTAATCGAGTTGTAATATAAAGCCTCTTCCTCTAAACACTAGCCTTCGGTATCAGGTACGTCCCTTCCTGTAAGAGTCCTAATTTCCAACAAAGTGGTATGGATCAATTCTATTCCCAACAGCAATATCCTCTAACCAATTAAGCACCACTACGTCGAAACAAAACCCATGCGTATCCCACTGAACAACATCCTACTCGTTCAGAATCTTCCTCACCAATTCAATGATGCAACAAATGCTCTCCAACAGGCAGTATCAAGGATTTAAGGAAGAAGTTCGAATGGTAGAAGCAAAGCTAGGATTTGCATTCGTCGAATTTACAGACGAGTTGCAGGCGACCATTGCTATATGCCAAGAAAGTGATTTAAATTTTAATTTGAGATGTCCAAATTTCCTTCTCCGACCGCCATCATTTAGCAGGTTTTTTAGCTGCACCTTTGTGATCTTATTGCAGGTACTTCCTTCGTAGTCCACAAATGTAATGATGTTTCTAGTAAGCCTAAATGATTTTAATAATGCTGGACAATTGGATACACTGTTTTCAACATTCAAGCCAATAAGAGCGTTTGCCCTCTGAATAGGTAAAATATTACCAGGTGGAGTATTGGTCTTTCTTCATATTTGTTTGGTAAATCTTTCGTTTGATAAAAGAAATGCGATGTTTTACACACAAGCAGGGATTGCCGGCAGTTCCAAATACACAAGCTTCAACATTACAAAATATATGATACTGTTTTGCATCGATAATATTAGCTTCTTTAACTCTTTCCAACTCGGTGTGGTGTCTATCGAGTTGTTCCTTCAACTTGGTCCTCCATTGCAGAATTACTCGCTCGCTCTTTTTGATGAGCTCATCTATAACTTTCAGCTTTTCTTCCATCTCAGCAATTTCCTGACAAAACAAATAACAACAATTTTCTAGAAAAAAAGGAGCAAAGTTATTTTCACAGCCATAATATTCGAATTTGCGACCTTCTTCGGGATTTCAACTCTTGTAGGTTGATAACGCTCTCGTTGCAAGCCAATGAAATACAACTGAAGCTTTTTTGCAGCCTCCATAAAGTCTCTTGCATGCCTCTCAACATCAACTGTCAAGCATAAGAAAGAGAAATTGTTGATCTTTCTTCAACAAAGACTAATGATTGATATCCACATAGAAACTAAGATCATTTCTGGGAATGGGGCTTAGGCAAAAACCCAAGTTTTCCCAATAAATGATATGACACTACAATTCAGACTAATCTCGACAGTCTTTCATAACCAACAGTTTCAGAAGTATATCCGATCACAGTTTCCAAACTAACTCACTTAGCTATTCCTTAGTAGCGTTTACGAATCCAAACAGATCCCGTCCGACAATCATACTTAATGCATTACACTTATCCTTATTCGTCTTTTTTATTACCTATTTTCGTTTCTTTATTAAAGTACAGAAAGTAAAGAAGTAGAAGCATGTTGTTACTCGAATAGACACGAGATTTTAGGAGTATCGATCACTATAAAATTAGGGAAATTTTGAAAAAGTGACTGAAACCTAAAATAACTAATCAAAACGGAGTCCGGAAAAAATGACCAAAATATCCTTACTAAAAAATATTTAAGAAGGTTAATTAGCAAGTCGACTAATTTAATAACAGCAAAATTCTAAGAATAACTTATTCGAATAATTTATAAAACAGAATAAGTTATTCGAATATCTTGTTCGAATAAGTTATTCGAATAACATATTAATTTGAATAAAACAACAATAAAAACAAAAATGCAAATGGTCAGATTAACACCCCCCCCCCTTCTTCTCTTCTCTTCGGTTTTCTCTTACACTCGAATTACCATTCCACAATTTCGTAAATCTGAGATCGATTATCAATGACGATAACGAGGGACGCCGGCTGTGCTTCAACGGAACCGGGTCGATGAGAAGGGAGGTGATAGAATCACGGTGAGTTTTTAGGTTTAAATGTTGATGGGTTTTCAATTTTTTGTGTTCATATAGTTAAATCGGCCGATTTTCGAGTGAATCGATGGGTAAACGTCGAAATCAATCGGGTATGTTAATTTTGGTATATAAATTTGATATGCGGTTATTCGAGTTCCGTATTCGAATAATCTTATTCGAATAATTTATTCTCCTTTTCGAGTAGTTTGTCATTCGAATAGCATGTTTGAATAACAATGATTTTATATATTTTTTGCAATTTCATATCTATTTTCCTATGAAGATGCCGGCGGATAATTTCTACCATGCCACCCTGCCGTTAAGCTCAAAGTACATGCTAATATCGGAACACATTCGTACACTTCTGAAAGAATAGGAAATGACGGAGATGGTCACTACGACGCAATTCGGGAATCTGATAAAGGTGGCTCGAGACCACCACAACTCCATTATGATTTTACGGTTTCTGATGAGCCGACAGGTCGAGTATATGCCTATGTCGCAGGAGCTGTGGATGGTTGTTCGCGAGCGACAATTACGATTTTCGTTGGTCGAGTATTGCTCACTCACCGGCCTTCACTGTGACGCTACCGATTGTAATACCCGTAAAATTAATACGGGATTATTTTTATAATGTTCGAAATTAATGGAGTTAATTTTCGGACAAAAACGAATTTTTAGAATCCAGCCGAAAATAATAATCGGGCGAGGAGCTAAATAAAATTTAGATGGGCCAAAAAGGATTGGAAAGCCCAAGTAATAAAATAGGTCAACCAATAATAAAGGCCCAAAGTGAGATTTCGATAAGCATGGGATTACTTAATCCATGGGTAAAAGACTTAAATGCTTGGGAGAAAACAATTTCACTTCACCTATCTACCAATCAAAAGTAAGGAAGTGAGAATAATAGCTTGATAAAATGAAACCATTCAAACAAGACAGTGACGAGAAGAGAGAACCAAACCAAGAAACAACGAAAGGGAGAAAGTCTTGGTGGAGACTTGAATTTCGAACTACGGAGGTAAGAATTCCATTTTTAAATTTAGAAAACGTTCTTTAAGCTCAGGTGTTTAATTTTACGTGGTTTAGAGGATTAACTGGAGTCTAGGGCTTATTAGGTGACATACGAACCCAAGAACAGGGAAGGAAAACGAACTCAACCTAGGAAAATTAAGCAAGTGCAGCTAAGGACGTGAGGTAGGTGGCTTTTAACCCCTACAAACCCTTTTAAAGTGTAATACGTTCCTAAAAAATGATACATTCGATTGAAAGGCCAATTGAATTCAAAGTTTTAAGTTTTATGATTTTTGTAAACTTTTGTGGTATGTACTATGTGCTATGACGTGATTTTGAACTCAATATATCAGTTCTTGGGCTAGATAGTTTAAATGATGTGTTTATGTGATGAAGAACTTGTTAAATTTCTGGAAATTTTAGGGTTTATAATATGAAGGTTTAAAGAAATCGGGCGATTTTTAGATTCGCGGGTTGACTTATTTGCGAATTAGGAGGTTGGCGAATCGGGTGATTCTAAATCGGGCGATTTTAAGTTCGCGGGCCTATATTATTTCGCGAAATCGGGTTAAAATAGATTACTAAATGGATAGAAAATCGGCCGAATTGAATTTCGGGTCGCAAAAGTGTTTCGCGGGCCCAAGTACTTTGCGATGTGTGTGTGTGAAATAAATTTCGCGGGCCATAGCTCGAGTTTCGCGGTCCGACACCTTTCGCGAATTGTGAAATAAGCCGCGGTTTGAGTTTCGCGGGCCGATTTCAAATCGCGGCGTGGTTCCTGTGAGGAGAGTCGGGCTTCTCGCGGGCTCAAATTAGATTTCGCGGGCCTGTTCAAACGATTCGCGAATTCGGCGAAGACTTCGCAAAATTGGGCGTTGACCCAATGTTTCACGGGTTGACCAATTTAAATCGGGCTATTTGCGAACGACGAGTGATTTCGCGAATCGGGCGTTGACCCGATCGTTTCGCCGGTTGGCCAAGCTTTTAAATGTGGGTTTCGGGCGAATTCGATTTGGGCCTTGACCCATTTTTGGTGTGTGTTGATCAGTGGACTTATTTTGGGCTTTTGCCACATTTCAGGCCCAAATATTTTGAATAAAATTATTTTAAGCCCAAACCATTTTGAAATAAAATATTTTCGTGTCATAATTTATGTTTTAGAGTCAACCCATATTTTAGCTTATAAATATTACATTTGGATTTTAAAACATTCGGCCTAGGTTGGTAGTTATACAGGTTATGTGGTTTCGGTGCATATTGACCAGTGGAGAGGGGGTTTGCGACACCCATCTACTCGGGATTGAGCCACCCGAGGTGTACACACCGGATATTATTTGGCTCAGGGACGGCTGAAAGATGTGAAATTTCTGTCTACTCGGGGAAAACCGTCGGGTTGAGATTGTGTGCGGAAGGAGCGACCCGGCACGGCCTGCGTGGGCTACCGCATGGTTTATGGCGTACTTTGCCATTGCGCGTGTGGGTGCTGAGTCTAGCCGAGGGCCCTCTTATGCATTGAGATGTGAAGTAGGTTGAGCGTGCATTATCATATTGTGAGGACTTGGGATTGGGTTGAGCGCACGCACGCATTGCATGTTTTTACCACCACCTACTGGGCAATTTTGCTCAGGGTTTTGTTTTTGTAGGTAACACTGAGCCCGACACTGATAAGTGACAGGGTGAGCTGTAGGCTGGCTGGCGGCGGTGACTCCATGGGCTTTTGAGGGCGGCGCAATGCATGGGACGCGACCTGTGGAGAGGCGTAGGGTAGTCGGGTTTAGATTTTTGGGTATTCAGCCCGTAGTAATTATATGACGTTCTTTTTGTAACCCGACTTTACATTATATATGTATATTTCTTTAAATAAGTTTTTGAAAAAAAATCGGGTCCTCCGCGACTTTCGTTGCGGAAATCCGCCAATTGACTTAATTAGGAAGTAGGATCGCCACAGGTGGTATCAGAGCGCTAGGTTTTAGATTCTGAAGATTGTCCATGTACTGCCGCTCAGAAGCCGGGAGAACCAGCCTTGCCTGTAAGTGTTACTTGATTATGTGTTCTTATGTGCTTAATTATGTATGGCACAGTATTTGGAAATGTCGAGGGGTAGACCGAGACGCGAGTTCGTTGGAGAAACTAGTCGGCGGGACGAACCTGAGTCCCCGACTCGAGAACGTGATACCATCCATCGTCTGACTGAATTGATCCAACGATAGTCAGACCAAATCAACGACCTGATCAATCATCGGTGCTCATCTGAGCGCCGTCCATCCCCGCAGCCTAATTGCGTGGAAATTATTGGGGAGAGATTCCGCAAACTTAATCCACCAACCTTCGCCGAGGACACTAACCCTGCAGTGGCTGAGGATTGGATCGGCACAATACAAGATCTCTTTGTCTATAGCCGCGTGCCGAATAATGAGAAGGTGTTCTGTGCCGTTACCCTATTACGGGGAAGCGGGCGTTTTTTGTGGAACACCGTAAAGGTGTTAGACGATCCAGCTACTATGACATGGGAGCACTTCAGAGAGCTTTTCTACAACAAGTACTTCACTCCTCACGACCAGGAGCAGCGGATGTACGAGTTTATGAATCTGAAGCAAGGCCGTATGCCAGTTGCGGAATATATCCGCAGATTCGAGGAATTATCACGTTTTGCTCCTCATCTCGTAGCAACGAATATGCTGAAGGTTACAGATTCCTACGGGGACTGAAGCCCGAATTCTATCGGGACTTAAGTATAGCGGGTGTACGTCAGCTGGAATTCCGCCAAGTGACGAGGCGAGCACTGATAGCGGAGCAGGCGGAAGGAGTAGTGAGGGAGGCCCAGGAAGCCAACCGTAAGAGGGAGAGCCAGCAAGGAGGGAGTAGTCAGAAGCGGCAATTTTTCGGCAAAGGACCGAAAAATAAAGGCAGTCGACCTGGTCAGCAGATGTGGCGCCCGAACACTTATCAGGGACCAACCAATGTCCCTAATCTTAATCGATCACCGGTACCAGCACCCAATGCCAACAATGTGGGTGAAATCACTTCGGCATTTGTTACGGGCCACGACCAGGGCAAAGTTTACAATGCTTTCGGTGCGGTGGGATTGGACACGCTGCACAAAATTGTACGAAAGCTCAGCCTCTACTGCAGAATCAGCCGCAGAATCTGATTCGACCTCCACCAGTGCCTGCGAGAGTCTTCACGCTGACGAACGAGGAGGCGGAGGCGAACCCAGCCGTGGTGACTGGTATGATGAATATTTTCGGTGTACCGTCTTCTGATTCCGGAGCCACACATTCGCTTGTGTCGGCTAATTTCGTGACTAGGGCGGAATCTATCCCACCCATTCTTCATGCAATTTCATAGTATCCCTACCACACGGATATCCAACTCGGACCAGCTTAGTGGTTGAAAATTGTCCTGTTATGGTAGAAGGGAGGGAATTAGATGTAGACCTAATAGTGATCCCGGTGAATGATTACGATATCATATTCGGGATGAATTGGCTCTCGAAATACGGGGCCATCATTGATTGTTCGAAGAAAATAGTTAGATTCCGATCACCCGAGGGAGAGGACTTCGAATTTTCGAGAAAGAAAAGTCGTAAGTTAATCCCTCGGATTTCTGCTTTGGAAGCTCAGCGACTCGTTAATACGGGTTGCGAATCTTTCCTAGTATTTGCAGTAAAAGCTGAGGAGTCTTCTCAACCGAAGCTTGAGGAGGTTCCAATAGTAAATGAATATCCCGACGTGTTTCTCGAGGATCTTCTGGGATTACCTCCGGATCGGGAAATCGAAATTGTTATGGACCTTGTACCTGGACCTGCCCCGATCTCTAAATCTCTGTATCGATTAGCACCGAACGAGTTACGAGAACTGAAGGAGCAATTGGAAACTTTGTTACAGAAGGATTTTATTCAACCCAGTTTCTCACCATGGGGAGCCCAAGTACTATTTGTCAAAAAGAAAGACGGGTGGATGAGGATGTGTATCGATTATCCTGAGCTCAATAAAATTACGATTAAGAATAAGTATCCGTTGCCGAGGATAGACGATTTATTAGATCAATTACAAGGACCAACGGTATTCTCAAATACCGACCTACGTTCCGGTTACCATCAGCTGAAAATCCGTGAGACGGATGTTTCCAAAACCGCGTTCAGCACGAAGTACGGCCACTACGAATGGTCATGGCTTTCGGACTAACGAACGCTCCTGCTGCTTTCATGGATCTGATGAATCGGGTGTTTAAAGAATTTCTGGACCGCTTCGTTATCGTCTTTATTGACGATATTCTCATCTATTCTAAGATGAAAGAGGAACATGAAGAACATCTGGGAACGGTCCTTGGAATTATTCGGGAAAAGCAATTATTCGCTAATTTAAGAAGTGCGATCTGGTTGGAACAAGTGGCTTTTCTGGGGCATATTATTTCGGGAAGCGGAGTTTCAGTAGACCCCAGTAAGATTGAAGTAATAGATAAATGGCCACGACCGACCACTCCCACGTTTTCTAGGGCTTGCTAGATATTATCGGAAGTTCATCAAAGATTTTTTCAGTATAGCCTCGACATTTACGAATTTGACAAAGAAGAATGTCCCTTTCAAGTGGACCGATGAATGCGAGCGAAGCTTTCATGAACTGAAGAAGAGACCGACAATTGCTCCAGTTTCAGCAATACCTTCGGGTACTGAAGCATTTTTGGTATATAGTGATGCCTCGAAGAATGGTTTGGGGTGCGTGTTAATGCAGAACGGGAAGGTAATTGCTTATGCCTCCCGACAATTGAAGCCGTACGAGAAGAACTACCCCACGCACGATCTTGAACTCGCCGTAGTAGTGTTTGCCCTCAAGATCTGGCGACACTATCTGTACGGAGAAAGGTGCGAGATCTTTACGAATCATAAGAGTCTGAAGTACTTCTTCAAACAGAAGGAGTTAAAAATGATGCAGAGGCGATGCTCGAACTAGTGAAAGACTACGACTGCGTAATAAATTATCACCCTGGAAAAGCTAACGTGGTCGCAGACGCGTTGAGCCGTAAAGCCGTGAATACTGAATTGAGTCGGCTCGGTATTGAAGTAATCAACTTCGGAGAAATAGAAGCGAAATTAGCAGCGCTGACAATCAAGCCAACGTTGTTAAACCAAATCCTCGGAGCGCAAAAGGAAGATGAATTATACTTGAAAATTCGAGGTGCACGAGATGAAGATGACGGAGGCACACACGACCATCTACTCGGTGCATCCTGGTGCAACGAAGATGTATCGAGACTTACGAATGAATTACTGGTGGCCAGGAATGAAAAGAGATGTTGCTGTTTTCGTAAGCCGATGTCTGACCTGTCAGCAGATCAAAGCAGAACATCAAAGGCCAGCAGGAATGTTGCAACCCTTAACAACACCCGAATGGAAGTGGGGCCACATAAAAGTGGATTTTGTCGTCGGGCTACTGAAGACCGTGAAAGGTCATGATGCAATTTGGGTGGTTGTCGACAGACTGACTAAGTCCGCCCATTTCTTACCCATCAATCAAGCCTACTCCATGGATAACTATGCACAGTTGTATATCCAAGAAATAGTACGACTCCATGGAATCCTGATGTCGATCGTTTCAGATCAAGATTCAAGATTTCTGTCTCAATTCTGGGTGAGCTTACAGAAAGCAATGGGGACTAAATTGTCCTTTAGCTCAGCTTATCATCCCCAGACTGACGGACAATCGGAAAGAACAATCCAGACGCTCGAAGATATGTTGAGGGCATGTGTTCTGGATTTTCAAGGAAGTTGGAGTAAATATCTCCCTTTGATCGAATTTTCATACAACAACAGCTATCAAGCTACGATTGGGATGGCGCCATACGAAGCTTTGTACGGGCGTAAATGTCGTCCCCAGTTCGTTGGGATTAAATCGGCGAGAAGGCGCTGCTAGGTCCCGAAATGATTCTTGAAATGACCGAAGCTGTTAGAAAAATTCGAGAAAGAATGCAGAGGGCCCAAAGTTGTCAGAAGAGTTACGCAGATAAAAGACGAGGGCCGTTGGAATTTGAACAAGGCGATCAAGTCTTCTTGAAGATATCACCAATGAAGGGTGTTAAACGATTCGGGCAAAAAGGAAAATTGAGTCCGAGATATATAGGACCCTTCAAGATTTTGAAAAGAGTCGGCGAGGTGGCGTACCAACTAGAACTGCCGACGTCATTAGCACAAGTCCATGACGTCTTCCACGTGTCTACGTTACGGAAGTACGTTCCGGATCTGACTCACGTGCTACGAAGCGAGGCACTTCACCAGCAGTTGAAACCGGAATTGAGTTACGAAGAAAGGCCGGTAGAGATTTTGATGTATGAGGTGGAGCGACTTCGGAATAAGAACATCCCCCTAGTGAAGGTCTTATGGAAAAAACCAGACAATGGAAGAAGCAACTTTGGAACGAGAAGACGAAATGAGAGCGAAATACCCCGAATTATTCTCGACGACCTAAATTTTGGGGAAGAAATTTCTTTTAAGGGGGGGGGGATGTAATACCCGTAAAATTAATACGGGATTATTTTTGTAATGTTTGAAATTAATGGAGTTAATTTTCGGACAAAACGAATTTTTAGAATCGAGCCGAAAATAATAATCAGGCGAGGAGCTAAATAAAATTTAGATGGGCCAAGAAGGATTGGAAAGCCCAAGTAATAAAATAGATCAACTAATAATAAAGGCCGAAAGTGAGATTTCGATAAGCATGTGATTACTTAATCCATGGGTAAAACACGTAAATGCTTGGGAGAAAACAATTTCACCTCACCTATCTACCAATCAAAAGTAAGGAAGTGAGAATAATAGCTTGATAAAATGAAACCATTCAAACAAGACAATGACGAGAAGAGAGAACCAAACCAAGAAACAACGAAAGGGAGAAAGTCTTGGTGGAGACTTGAATTTCGAACTAAAGAGGTAAGAATTCCATTTTTACATTTATAAAACGTTCTTTAAGCTCAGGTGTTTAATTTTACGTGATTTAGAGGATTAACTGGAGTCTAGGCCTTATTAGGTGACATACGAACCCAAGAACAGGGAAGGAAAACGAACTAGGAAAATTAAGCAAGTGCATCTAAGGACGTGAGGTAGGTGGCTTTTAACCCCTACAAACCCTTCTAAAGTGTAATACGTTCCTCAAAAATGATAGAATTCGATTGGAAGGCCAATTGAATTCAAAGTTTTAAGTTTTATGATTTTTGTAAACTTTCGTGGTATGTACTATGTGCTATGACGTGATTTTGAACTCAATATATGAGTTCTTGGGCCAGATAGTTTAAATGATGTGTTTATGTGGTGAAGAACTTGTTAAATTTCTGGAAATTTTAGGGTTTATAATATAAAGGTTTAAAGAAATCGGGCGATTTTTAGATTCGCGGTTTGACTTATTTGCGAATTAGGAGGTTGGCGAATCGGGTGATTTTAAATCGGGCGACTTTAAGTTCGGGGGCCTATATTATTTAGCGAGTCGGGTGAAAATAGATTATCAAATGGGTAGGAAATCGGACGAATTGAATTTCGGGTCGCGAAAGTGTTTCGCGGGCCCAAGTACTTTGCGATGTGTGTGTGAAATAAATTTCACGGGCCATAGCTCGAGTTTCGCGGTCCGACACCTTTCGCGAAATGTGAAATAAGCCGCCGGCCGACTTTGAGTTTCGCGGGCCGATTTCAAATCGCGGCGTGATTCCTGTGAGGAGAGTCGGGCTTCTCGCGGGCTCAAATTAGATTTCGCGGGCCTGTTCAAACGATTCGCAAATTCGGCGAAGACTTCGCAAAATTGGGCGTTGACCCAATGTTTCACGGGTTGACCAATTTAAATCGGGCTATTCGCGAACGACGAGTGATTTCGCGAATCGGGCATTGACCCGATCGTTTCGCGGGTTGGCCAAGCTTTTAAATGTGGGTTTCAGGCGAATTCGATTTGGGCCTTGACCGATTTTGGTGTGTGTTGATCAGTGGACTTATTTTGGGCTTTTGCCACATTTCAGGCTCAAATATTTTGAATAAAATTATTTTAAGCCCAAATCATTTTGAAATAAAATATTTTCGTGTCATAGTTTATGTTTTAGAGTCACCCATATTTTAGCTTATAAATATTACTTTTGGATTTTAAAACATTCGGCCTAGGTTGGTAGTTATACGGGTTATGTGGTTTCGGTGCATATGTTTCATGTGATTGATTTTATGTGCATTGCACGACATGCAAGTGAGGGGTTGATGTTGTACCGTATTTATACGGTGACGCCTTACGGTGTCGGAAGTGGGGTAGAGTGACCGTTATTGGTCGTCAGGGTTAGACTCGTGTAGCACCTGGTGGGAGAGGGGGTTTGCGACACCCATCTACTCGGGATTGAGCCACCCGAGGTGTACACCACCGGATATTATTTGGCTCAGGGAAGGCTGAAAGATGTGAGATTTCTGTCTACCCGGGTTAGTGGTATACTACACGGGGAAAACCGTCGGGTTGACTGAGCCCGACACTGATAAATGACAGGGTGAGCTGTATGCTGGCTGGCGGTGGTAACTCCACGGGCCTTTGAGGGCGGCGCAGTGCATGGGACGCGACCTGTGGAGAGGCGTAGGATAGTCGGGTTTAGATTTTTGGGGCTTCGACCCGTTGTAATTATATGACGTTCTTTTAGTAACCCGACTTTATATTATATATGTATATTTCTTTAAGTAAGTGTTTGAAAAAAAGTGGGGTCCTCTGCGACTTTCGTTGCGGAAATCCGCCAATTAACTTAATTAGGAAGTAGGGTCGCCACACCGATCAAGTGATACCGTCATCGAACAATTTTGGCAGTGAGGCATGGCCTGGTATAGTTCTCCTATTTTTTGTCATTTTGAATCTTTTTGACTCGAACTAACGCTTGTTTTATGGCTTGTAGGCAAGAAAGATATATAGTTAGATGATTTGGAGCAAAACGTTAATGATATGATGCTACCGCCAATGGCACACAGGCGTGAATATCGAGAAATTGAAGATGGCGGTGCTTTATTTTGCCGTTGGGGTACTAGGGCCGTGGAGAGTTAAAAAGGATTTGAAGGTTAAGAACGAGTGGCTCCGTCTGGTGGAGGATTTTGATACCATCAATAAATATCCTTGGGGAACAATTGCATTCGACGTGGTTGTGTATTGTTGAACAAAGACCTGGTGGAGAAGCATCAGATCATGACTTTCAAGGGAAAAACCCATACAACCTTCGATATTAGCAGCTTCGTCCAACCTCTTCACGTAAGTAAGTTAGGTTTATTTAGGTATAGCTTTTAACTTAAGTAATATTTTGGTATATATTACTTAAGTTCAACATAAGTAATATATTGGTATATATTGGTTTATTTAGGTATAACTTTTAACTTAAGTTATATATTGGTATATATTACAAAAGTTCAACATATTACTCCCATTTTTTGGCTTTGAGACGCTGAGGCCGACAAGGGAACGAGATAGGAGTTATGATACGTCACTACAGAGGGAGGCAAATATCGCTATATTTACGTTTTACGTATTTTTTGTTTTAATTAGTTTCTTTTTCGGTAGTCTCGGTCTCAAAGTTTGCATTTATGTTGCAGTGTCCTATGTTCAGAAGATGCAATGTCCTATGTTCGATATGCCAGTGTTAGGGAGGACGCTGAACGAGGCCGTGACGGGGAATGAGACGGCCGAGATGGAGAATGAGTTGGCGAACGAGGCTGAGATGACGCCGAACGTGACGCCGGACGAGACGGTGATTGAGGCCGAGAAGACGATGATTGAGCCTGAGGCCGGGAAGACGACGACCAAGGCTGAGACGACGACGACCGAGGCCGAGAAGATGGTGATTGAGCCCGAGGCCGAGAAGACGACGACCGAGGCGGAGAAGATGGTGATTGAGCCCGTACGTACAAACGATTAAGATAACCGGAGCAGCCTGAACGTGAGAAGAAACAATTAAAGTTACTGACTGATCCTTTTATATTATTGCCCGAATCGACCCCCCTTTGTACAAAACCTCGCCTCAACAACTTACAACATCAGAACCCGAGGTTGTTAAATTGGGATGTAGTAAGTGTGGAGTTGGAAAGAATGAGCGAAACTCATGAACGGGCAGGCAGCTTATAACAAAAAAATCTTCAAAGATCTATCTGCTCCAAAAATTTGGATCGCGAAGCGATAGGTTCTTTTTGCTCAATATGTTCTAGTTACTTAATTATTTCGTTTAATAACATATTATGCTATTATTGCAACACGTCAACGAGGTATTGTAGGGTTTTATGGCGATGCAAGAATGCTTTGTGTTTCCTGTGGAACGAGTAGCATTCATGAATACCAATTTCGCACAAGTAGTTAAATATGAGTCCGACAAACCTCGCCCGTGGGATATGGATTCAGTCCGACAATTTACTACATGAGAAGTCAATTTTCCTAATAAGCCGTGTAGCGACCCGTCTCATACCGAATGTCACTGTAGCATCGATCCGACCGGGACCTATGGGGTTGGGCCCACCACACTCCTACTGATAGTTTGGAGTCACCCATCCCTAGATTGCCCCTGAGCAACTTCCCGGGGGTCACCCATCCCTAGATTGCCCCAAGTAAAGCACGCTTAACTTCAGAGTTTCTATAGATGGATTCCCGAAAAGGTAGGTCGACCTTGGTGATATGAGTAGTACTATCAATTCTCTTATACGATTCTTAGCCAGACATGGCCATACATTGTCAGTTCAGGATCCCCTCTCATTCGGCTGTCGGATCGGTTCGTCCATGTACCACTTCGCCTAGAAGTCTGCCAGGAGCCGCTCCTTGTCCGTGCACCGCTCTGGCACCGGCGATCAGTCCCCGACCTCATCGGCCCCGGCGTCACAAGCCGTCACTCCAGTGGAACCGAGCAGAGGTTGCCATCATCAAGTCTGGCCGTGCGGAACGCCTTTCCAGGCGATTATAGGATTCTGTGAAGTACCATTGTGTATAATAGTCATTGGGTGCTTCTAGTTGTTCGGTTCAAGGAGAGAACCATGGATATGTTCAACTCCGACCGGTCAAGTGATTCGGAAATGAGAGCGATAAAGCCATACTCGAAACCCTCAACGAAGTGATACCGCTGATGCTTCAATACGTAGGAGTAAATGAACATCTTGTTAAATTTACATCTACGTGATGGGGCAAGTTCCTTTTACAAGATATGATACCACCTCTACAAACGTATTCTTATATGAACAACCATTGCCAAGCATTGTATGGTAATTATCAAACGTCATTTTTGTCATTCCATTATAACCCATTCCACGATTATTATCAAACATTATTTTTGTTTATCAAGCGGGTTATTAACTTTGTCAAGGCTCTGAAACATCCAAATATTGATATTTCTACACCAAGGTATTTGGATCATCACAAATTCGAATTTTACAAAAAAAAAGTCGAATAACATACCTTATTTGAATAAACTATTCAAATGTTTCGATTTTCAGATATACTCGAATAAGTTCTTTTTTGTCAATTTCGAATCTTTAATAGTATTCTATTAGAGTAATGTTTTCGAACCTCTTTGAACTTCCATACTTAGTTCGAAAGATAGTGATTAAAAATCCAAATACGAATCCAAATATGAATCTCGATACAATCTTAATATATACATAACAACATTGTATCACTTGACACATTACAATATAACGTCTACGACCAAACTCACCGACGGATGGAAACCTTCTTTCTTTTATCCGACCACGCCTTGCTACGAACCGAGGTGGCAACACCAATTCTTCCACGGTATCCCATTCGAATTGATTCAGAGCCGGAGAACTCATCCGTGATAAGTGTACCGCCACTTTAGGACAAATAATGCGAACACAACGGATAGAAAGACGTTATTTGCTCGTAGACTCGCTGCGATTGCATATGGACAAGGAATCCTGTTGATTTCAAATTGGTGGCATGTACATGTCTTCGTTTGCAAATTAACAATGGCACGACTCCCTGAAGATCGGACATCATACTCTTGCGGAGCGATTTGCACTAACTTCATACCCTTTACTTATCGTATACCTTTCACGGATTACTGTTTCCACCGTTGGGGTAACTGTATTGTTGCTTGTATGGATCTCTGTCTGTATCTAGCCAACCAATTAGCCGTCATCCTCTGTATCGAATCCAGAAGCACAATGATTTGAAGCTTTCTTCTTCACGGAGTCCTGCATTAATAGATTCCACTCCATTCGTGGTCATGATATAGCGAGATATCAGAAAATAAGCTCGACTCCATCTTTGCTTACTAGCATTTACTTCCAAATACGCATTTACTTCCTTAGTTTATTAATCCGCATGAGCACCTCAGTCGAACCCCGCTTCTTACAACGACCTTCCAAATTTTGTGAGATTCCAAATACAATGATCGTGGTGTGCACGAATGTAGATGTTTGCAACGTTGGCTTTGATCGAAGGACCCCTATCGGAGACGATAACAAGATCTTTCTCATTGGCTACGACTGCCAAGAGCTCGTTCAAAAACCATGTCCAAGCGTCTATTCACTCTACGTCGTCAATTATGCCCCAAGCTAAAGGAAACTGATGGGTGTCTCCATCATCTGCTGATGCAATAAGTAACGTACCATTATACTTTCCTTTCAACCAAGTACCGTCGATGCAAACAACCTTCCTCATATGACGGTATCCCGTAATACAAGCACCAAGGGATAGGAATACATGTTTAAATATCCGCTTATCATCTAGATATAGACTTACTATGGTTTCCGGATTCAACCTTTTCAATATCGACAAGTATGACGGCAACACCTTCTAATTTTCATCGGGGTCACCCTTCATTGCATGTTGTGCTGCCTCATTCCATGCTTCGAGTATGAAACTTCGATCCCACGGTTCCTCATTATTGTTCGAATTAGTTAGGGGCCGGTATACTTGTAGAACCAAATATTGAAGCTGTATATCACTCATGGAGGATGATGATGCTTGGAGTAAGTCTTGCGTCCCGATTTGCAAGGTCGTATTATTTGAAGGAACAATAGTGTAGGTTTGTGTGGATACTAAAATTAACTTCTCATATGTGTTCGAAAATGTATTATACAATATGTCGTTTGCTTCGTCTAGTCACCTCGAAATTTTAACGTTCATCTATAAATATAATTATATAAAATTATGTAATAATAATGCTTTAGAAGCGAAAGGAAACGACTGGGTCTTTGTCTCCGAAAAAGTTGTGTAATAACCATCCAAGAAATAAAGCTACCCATATGATACTCGGGATAACCTTGTTATTAAGTCCCTAGTATTGACAAAATATTTTTAACATGGAGTTTTGTTGAAAAAAGTGAGAATATAAGGCTAAAGCTATCAACTTTGACCTTGTACTGGCAAAATCGGTTGGGGAACCGAAAGGGGCCTTCGATGGTCGTACTTGGCCTGCTCTTATCAACTCGTCGATCTGCTTCCTAAGCTCTGCAGGGTCGGCGGGGTTCATCCTGTACGGTGCCTTTGCGGGTGTCGTGGCCCTGGCTCGAGCTCTATCAAGTGATTGATTGGACGCGTCGGAGGAAGATCTCGTGGCAGCTCGAACGGCATAACATCTTGGATGGCCAAAATCCACGAGTTTCGGGTCTTTCGGGGTCCTCCTCCGTCCTCTCATGGTAGTATCTTTGGATGAAACCGGGTTGATTTTCGTCCATGACCATGATTCCGCCCAAATAGGGGATTTGCATCGCCTTGACTTTCACCAAGAAGTCAACACCTAAGATAAGATCAAAGTCGTTAAGAGTCACAACCTTACAAGTGATGGTACAATGCCAATGTCCAACAACGACGTTGACTGCCGTCCATCCAATCACCGGGACTGGTACTTGGAAAATTTCAAATTATTGTTTTTTCAACAGGGAGTGCATAGTATTTAGAGAGAGGAAGGCTGGGATTCCGAGCTCCGATCAGATATCTCGCGTTTGTGTTAATAAAATTCGAAACTATACCTAAGAACCTCATAATAATATTAGAACAATCAATCTACCCTTGAGCTATCCTCAGACCGGATAGCAATTTTTTCACTCCGTTCAGCTCCTTCTCCAAAAGCTAAATACAAGAATGGCGTTCATCGTGGTTTGGATGGATTCTAATGTTGGGACAAGCCCGTTTGAATTTTTGCTAGCTGGAAACGCGGAACCAAAACGACCCGTGTAATCTCAGGCAGGCCGGGCCTGTAAAATTTCGTCAAAACTAACGTGCGGTTAAATTAACCAAGGAGCAAAACAAATCCAAATCAATTAAGGACTAAAGTCGCATCTCGGAACATGGAGGACAAAAGACTTCCATATCCCAAATATGGAGAAAAAAAAAATGGCACTCGCCCGAAATCCTGTAATATAACTTACCTCATACAGATCAATAATCCTATATAGAAGATTGTGGGCGCCAATGTTCATGGAAAGCTAGGTGTTGAGAATACTTAAACCCAACAATATGGAGAATAAAAGCCCACTTTATGGTAACATAAAGAAGATATGTGAGGCTGAATTCCGAATTTTCTCAGTGTCGTCCGCAATGGCACACTTTCAAGGCTAACACGATGTATTTAGCTAACGTACGCCCGAAGATAAATGTGAAAGTTGGTGGTAGTAATTCATCAGTATTGGTTAATGCGTTGGGCGCTCCGCCCATTCCCCTCGTCAATGATTAACCTACTATTATATGGGGCCATCTGGCTGACCTAAAAAATGGGAACCGGCTTGCCCCACGGCGGGCCAGGCCCGTCCGCCTAGAAATATTTTAATTTCTTTTTATTTTTATTTCATAATTTAATTTATTATTTAGTTTTAGTTAATTAAGGTATTTAGTAGTAAATTATGGATAAGCAACGTATTAATTATATATTTACAATATATGTGTCATTAATTATGGTATAATTAATTAATCATTAACTAATAAATTAATATATTTTAAATAAATATATAATATATATAATTTAATAAACGCCCGGCCCCGCCAAGCCCGAGGCCCGTTCAGGCCCGCCATAAAAGTAGTTATCGTCTTCTGTTTCTGTACATCTGATGTAAGAGTTATCTTGAAGATTCTCTTTGATGTAGGTGGCTTCGTGTCATCTCCATGTTTGTGGTATAACCATACTTGATGAATGTACACCGCTACTGTGCCCATAGACTGATGTCTTGTAACGACATAACAAAATCAAGGTTGAATGTCCAAAACATTGTCTTCTACGTGCATTGCGAACGTGTATAACAGGAAATCATAGTATCAGACTCTAAAATTAGACATAGAATATTATTCGTGTCTAAATTATGAATATTAGAAACGGATTATGGCAAAGTTTTTTATTTTATCAAACTAATTAATGTTTTTATTACATGGATTAGATACGTAAATGAAAATGGAATTGTGACAAATTTCATATTAGAAACTATTGGGAAATGGCTACCTTAGAAATGGTGTTTCAGTGAACTTTAATTGTATTCAAGTGTTTATGATCGATTACACTATAGCAAGCTCAATCAAAGCTCAGATTGCACCCAAACTCTCACACACTTGAAAACAGATTTACGTGGTTCGGCCCATAGTTTGGCCTACATCCATTGATCAAACCGATAATCACAACACGAAACTTACACACCGCCTGCTCTCTACAACTTTCATGTTTAAGCCTCACTGTGCTTCTCACTTAATACGAAATTACAGATGCTCAAATATGCTAAGTCAAACCAGAAAATGCAGATTATATAGAGCAGATTTCATGTTTACAGTGTGTTGCGCGATCTATCTCAGCGTCCATTCGATCTGATCCAACACTCTATATCGCGCCATGTCTCACATGCGATGCTCGTGATCGATCATAAAGCGCATGACGCTTTTATAAGTGAATATCCGTTTTAACCGTACGCCGTGCGATCTTGATCTAATGGTCATCATTCATCATCCGCTTAATCTCGTTACTTTTATTCTGAGCCGCTGATCAGCTTCGCCTGTCATCCAGTGGGCGATATTTAATCCCTGGCCTTCAAACTTTAGCCATCCGATTGCGCACGCATGAAGATCTGACGGCTCCTGAAAGTTGCGACCTTCTTCAGCTCCTTCTTCTTTTCAACTTCAGTTCGACCGACCACCTTCTCCGGCCATTCCCAGCGGCTCCGGCGAAGTTCAGGCTCGCCAATCCCGACAGAAACGGTTTATATCCGTGTCCAAATTTTCTACGAGAAAAACACCTACACACCATACTTGGATAGTTGTGTCTAATGACTCAATAGATATGGAATTTTAGTTTTAGACTACGAATTTCCATGTCTAATACGTTTTTTGCTACTAGTGAATAATTACATTGGCATCAACAAGTACATTAGCAACAATTACTCAGCGACTCCAAACCTCGAACATACATTGGCTGCGAATTTGAAGCTCTTAAAGCGAAAACAGTTAAGGTACCATCAGATTGGTCTTACCTTATTGATATATTAAGTTTATTAATATATGCTGGCTTGTAATAACAGTAGGTTAGGACCATATTTTAATTAAAGCCCAGCCCACGTAGCAAAGACCTAACTTGTAAATGTTGCTTAAAATGAAAGTCTATATAAATCACCACGATGTAAAAGAAGCTCACGAAAAAAACGCCCACCTCAGACAAAAAAGTCGTGTGGCAAGTTTTAGGGCTTCACTGGTCTCATTGGTATCACTGTTCTTTCTGTTTGACTTCAGGGGGAGGTAGCTAGGGTTTTCAGGCAAGTTTCGTGGTTTTGTGCGTTTACTTTAGAGTGTGGCTGGTGAATCTTTTGTGGTTGAGTTAGGGTTTTCCGTGTTTTGTATGTATAGGTATATCTAAGGTTTGGTTCTACTCTAGTCCTATTATATACCGTATTATGGTATGGTCCAAATGATTTGTTCATATGCTTTTCTTCCATGAACCTACTTCGTCCAAACATTTTTGGAAAGAGTAGTTATTACTAAATGTTGTAGGGAGAACACAGATAATGGGTTTACCATCAAGGATTTAGTCTTTGATGCATCAATCATTTTGTTATTGTTTGATTTGTTATTTGTCATAATAAAAACTATGTAATGTAATGCATATTTATCATGCCTGAGTTTCATCGGCGTAAATGGATGGTAACGCTGTATTTCCTCAAGATTTTACTTGAAGCCAAGGGAGACAAATTTTATTTTCTTCAAGATTTCTGAAATGGGTTTGCCAAAGCTTAGATGGACTTTTAAAGAAAAAGCGGCGCTTAAAGCAGGAATCGAAAAGCACGGCTCGGGAAATAGAAATTTATATACTCAAAGATCGTCAATTCAGCGATGTATTAAAATGCCGTTCTAGTGTAGATCTCAAGGTACGATTTGGTTGCCATATACACAATAGCATGATTTTCAAGAGGAAGGTCTTTAGCTGGGAATACATTCACTAGGCACATATCCTATTTCCCCCTCCCTTCGATTCGCCATTTAAATTATCTGTCATTGATTGCAAAAGAAGTCAACTTTTTTGTCTAGATTCGGATATGTTCTTACATTTGGCTTTTACTTTACATAAGTTTACAGCAAAGTGGAGAATTGCACCATGGAAAGGAAGATTAGGGTCAAGGCCTAAGATAATACGTGCTGCTGATTGCGCAAAAGCTACTGACGATGCTCCATTATCGTCAGTTGTGTGGCTTCTAAAAGTGCTGATTATGATGGCAACATGGAGGTTGTAAAATCCAACGCTTTTGGGGTTAAAAAGTGTGTTGTTTCTATTCGTGTGAAACGCGCTATTGCTGATCCTTCTCCACTTTCTGTCGACGCTCAGATATCATAAGGTTTATAATGTGTGATTATGTGTGTAATGCATCTATGGCTTTATTCTATTCTAACATGCGTTAATTGAAACCCGATGGTCGATTTTCAGGCTCGACGACTTTATAATGGAGGCTATTTCCAGCTCAAAGGAAGCTCGAGAGTTCTGATAACGGATAATCATCAATAATGGATAATCTCAAATCTCATGATTATCTCTCATAATTATCTCCATATTATTTTCATCTATGACAGTTTATTTTCCTTTATGATGTAATATACTAGTTTTATGCCCGTGAACTACATGGGTGTAAAGTATGTGTAATTAATATAAGTTAATCTTGTTCTTGTATAATAATAATAAGATTACTTAATTTATAAGAAAATTGTACTTATTATGAACCTGTAAATGCATGGCCAAAAAATCAACATTAAAGATATGCCACTATACAAATATTATTGATACTAATAATTTAAATAATATCATACAATAGAACCAGCTATATATATCTAAATAAAGGGAATCAGAAATAAATTAAAAATAAATTAATTATGAGTCTCATCAACTTGTCGAATAATTCTAGAGGGAAAAGGTAAAACATAAATGTCACTTACTACTGCTATTTTTTTTGTAGTGAATGAGAGGAGAAAAAAATTCCAGTGAAGGAAACAAAAAAAAGGAAATTTATAGAAAAAAAAGAAAAAAAAAAAGAGGCAAGAGCTCAACCTTACGCAAACCTATGAAGCATTTTGTTTATCTCATCTCACAATGTAGTTTGGTTCCTTGAGTTGCAAACGGTGTTATAACGAGAAGAGAATCCTCGTCGTCGATTTAAAGATCAAGGTGAAAGTGAAGACAGGCAATACCTAAGATAAAGTTTGCCGGGCGAACAACACTAATTGAAAACAACACCATTGCACCACCAAGGAAACAATCAACTCGGCAACCTGTGTGCAATGTCCTGTGGCCCAGTTGTTTGAACACAACGTTTGCTGGCCAACAAATCTGACCTGAGGCTTTTGCATTCATGAATTCCCATGCTTTTCTCCCAGACGAAATAGAGTGGCGCACATGTAAATCCAAACGTTGTTAACTGCATTAAACAAAGAAGACGATTAATGTGATTCTTGTAAATGCTATGTCCTACGTTGAACTTGTCTGGTGGATAAATGATTGCCATGTCCCAGAATGGCAACCATGGGAGGAGAGATAATGTTCTGGAAGAAGATCTCCGAAAGCCCAATAAAATGCTGAAGTAAATAGTAGGGTCGAAGCCAAGACGTGGAGATTTGACAGTAAGTATGGTTATGACCTTTTGTGGTTCCCATAGCCTGCATGATCTCTGTCCCAAAATTAAGTAGTAATTGATTCAGTCACATTCACAACCTATGTCTTGATGAGACTCGGAAAACCAGAAATTGGTGGGACATCGGTGAAGCATTTCTATAGTGACATGTGAAATCCCATTGCAACTGATCGTTGTTAAGTGCTGCATGAATGGATTGTAATGGAGGAAAGTGATCGTGACGGATGAAATCTTGGAATGACTTGTGGCATCGGTGTAGTGGGATTCTGGTTTGCGGCAATAGAAGAAATTCATCTGAATGATAAGTCGAGGCGTGTATATGACACTGCCAATAATAAGACGATATCGCCCCAATATTCTCGTGCTTTCGGGTTAGCACCGTCATCATATCCGCCCTCATCGTCGTCCTCCTCCTCCTCAGTGGCCTTGAACTCATCCTCTCCACCCTCATTGTCTTCCTTCTCATCAATTTCATCATCTTCGCCCGCGTCGTCGTCGTCCTCCTCCTCCTCCTCAGTACCCTCGTAGTCATCTTTTCCACCCTCGTTGTTTTTATTCTCTTCGTTCCCCACGTTACCCTCAGGAATTCCCCCTCCAACTTACTACTAGTGACATTGCCGTGCTCCGGATTACGGCGCAGTATAGCAGCGCACATCGTAGCCATTTTTCTATAAAATGATCTCATCTTACGAAGTGAAATTAAATCCTTACATTTATTTTTTAAGAATTTCTTTGAAGGGAGCTTTTATATAATGCAACCAAAATCAATTATAACATGAGCCGGTGGTTTTCATGCTAACCTAAAATTGTTTTGAATGTGTTAATGGATGAGCAGGAACATGGAATTTCCAATGGACGATTTTAAATCAAAATGAGGAAGTCGTTCCTATTTACAACAAAAAAATGCCAACACGAAGGTCCAGCCATACAAAATTTGGCTGTTGGCACATACAAAATGTCCAGCCATTGCTATCTACAACTTGGTAGTTGGCACATTTAAAACGTATGTTTCCTATCCCGATGAAATATGCTAGAATGTTGGTATATAAAAAATTAATGTACTAGCTTTTTTAAACAATCATATGAAGTTTAACTTTTTTTATCTAAACTATTTCAATCAATCATACATATACTTCCGCCTCGTAACAATATCTATACGAATATATATATATATATATATAGATGAAAAGACCTACGTAGATTTTGGAATAACAAAACCTAAATCAGGATGTCGGCTTCTTACATTTTCCAAAGGCGATGTTACTCTCCCAAATCACTCTCACATAAGTTTTCACTCGTCAAGTGCTTGTACTCCCTCGTCTTTCCCGAGAAGCCCTCTTTGCCGCCATAGTTAATTTCACAACGACGATCATTGAGTATTAACTGCTTCGAATGCCGTCATATGCAAAGAATTTTGACACGAATAGGTTCTCAACTTCGCAGATCTCGCCGTGGCTGAGCTCCAGAAATATGCCTAAAAAATAAAGTGATCGTCGAGGATGACGACGACGAATACAAACGCATCGCTTCCAAGGTCGTTTACAAGTTCTACAGCTTCGAAGCAGATGATGACGGCGCGCATCTCCAACTTCACAACCGACTAGGAGATGCATTCAAGGGTTAATCTCACGGTTGGCTGGCTCTGTTCGATTCCTCGACCAAGGATATTTTCCTCTACAATCCCATATCTCGCTGTCTCTTGAAGCTTCCTACCATGGAACGCTACCCCTCCGAGCAACGCCCTGCCCCATCGACTTCAGTGAGCCAGAATAGTGCATAGTAAAGAAAGTTATCCTCTCGTCCTCTGTGTTGTTTTTAGATGTGCTGTGAAGGAATCCAACGTGGGTACTTGGAATATTTAGATTGGTGAGTGTTTGGTCGTGGAGCTAGAGTGTACGAGTTTTTTTTTAACAGAGGAACGATACCTTTTTTTTTTTTGCAAACTGTGGAGGATGCATGGAAGTTTTCTGACACAAGACACTCGTTATTTCCTCTCTATCGTTCGTCCTCTCTTACAACCATGCAAGTCTATTTATAATATCACACACAACTACTATAAGACAAAGAACAACTCACATAAATGATAAGTCAAAGATGAAATACGGCTAAGCAGCCTTAGCAGCCTTTTGTAGTCTAGGTAGTTGATCTCCTTTGTCTTTTTCTTTAGATCTTTCTAACTAAAAATCTGTCCCATTGAAATTATTTGTTTTCTTTGTATTCTTCCTCAGACTTTCTTGGCTTCAAAGATATCTTGCGGCGTTTTTATTTTCTGATATATATTTTTTATTTTTTTTCATTTTACTTTGAGCTTATTCAACAAATTCTTCCCTTAAGCTCAAAGCCTTCCGATCTTTCATTCCGAGCATCCTTTTAAGGTTTTCGAATGTGCTTGTTGGTAACGGCTTCGTGAAAATATCTGCAACTTGGTCCGAACTTGGAACGTGTACCATATTCGCTGCTCCATTTTTTACGTGCTTCGGAATAAAATGACACCTCACATCAATATGCTTGCTTCTCTCGTGATGAACTGGATTTTTCGCCAACTCGATCGCCGACTTATTGTCGCCTGGGATTTCGGTTGGCTCGTATTGTCGAAGATTCAACTCGAGTAGTAAGTTCCTCAGCCAGATTGCGTGACAGACACCACGATGCTGCCACATATTCCGCTTCGCAGGTTGATAAAGTCACGATCGGTTGATTTTTCGATAACCAGGTGAATGCCGTATTCCCTAGATAAAATACGTAGCCGCCAGTGCTTCTTCGATCATCGATATCTCCGCACCAACCGCTGTCAGAATATCCGACTAATTTGCAGTCGCTCGCCTTTGGATAAAATAGTCCGAGCGATTGTGTTCCTCGGATGTATTGTAAAATCCTCTTTATCGCCTTTAGATGTGACTGCCTCGTATCTTCCATATAACGGCTAACGACTCCAACGCTGTATGCGATATCAGGTCTTGTGCAGGTTAAGTATCGCAGGCCCACGAGACTTCAATAATCCGTCGCATTCACTCCTAGTCCTCCCTCAAACTTGGACAGTTTTGTTCCAAGTTCCATCCGTGTCACTACCGGGTTGCTCTCCTCCATTTTATTTTTCTTTAATATAGCCTTCGCATACGCTTTTTGCGACACAAAAACCCCTGCTTCTTTGCTCGACTTCGAGACCGAGAAAATATTTCATCAGTCCCAAGTCTGTCATCTCGAATTCCTTCGTCATCGCCTTCTTGAAGTCGTTGACTATTTTCTCACCGCTTCCCATAAAAATAAGGTCATCGACATAGAGGGCGATGATGATCATTTCCTTTCCTTCTGGTTTGACGTAGAGGGCATGCTCGAACGGACATTGCTCGAACTTGTTCTCTTTGAAACATCCGTCGATCCGGGTGTTCCATGCTCGCGGCGCTTGCTTTAGCCCATAAAGCGCCTTTTTTTAACTTCAGTACTTTGCATTCATCTCCTGATTTTGAATATCCTGGGGGCTGCTCCACGTAGACTTCCTCCTCGAGTTCCCCGTTCAGAAAAGCGGACTTCACGTCCATCTGGTAGATTGGCCAGTTGAGTTGTGCAGCTTGAGCCAGGAGGAAACGGATTGTCTCCATCATTGCAACGGGAGCAAAAATTTCGTCATGATCTATTCCCGCTTGTTGTCGATAGCCCTTCGCCACCAATCTCGCCTTGTCACGTTCAATTTTTCCTTCAGCATTCATCTTCTTCTTATAAACCCATTTGACTCCAATGGATTTATGCCCGTTTGGCAACTCCACAAGTTTCCATGTGTCGTTCTTTTCGATCGCCTTTATTTCCTCGTTCATCGCTGCTTTCCATCTCTTGTCTCTTATGGCTTCTTCGAAACTAATTTGTTCCGAGTCGCCCAGTAAGCAGACTAGGTGAACCTGTTCAGTTGATCTGTACAGGTCCTGCATGCTTCTCATTCTCGGCTGTCTTGGTTCATCCTCCTCGTCATTTTCTTGAGACGAGATAGGAACATGTATTGGTCCAACGAAAGTGGTTTTTCAGGCGTTGTGTTTTCTTCGACGTTCCAGCTCCACGAACTTTCTTCGTCTACCCGAACATCGCGACTTACTATCACCTTTTTATTTTTGGGGTCATACAGCCGGTACGCCTTCGTCTTCTCATATACCCAATAAGCACGAGCTTTTTGCTTTTATCGTCGAGCTTGGTTCTTCTCTGATCAGGCACATGTGCATACGCCACGCTTCCAAATATTTGAAGTGCGCTACCGTCGGTTTTCGGCCGGTCCATGCTTCCTGTGGTGTTCGATTTCCGAGGTTGTGATGTGGACAACGATTTTGAATATATACGGCACATCGTACCGCTTCGGCCCAGAACTCCTTTGGCATGTCTTTGCTCTTTAACATTTATTGAACCATGTCGAGAATGGTACGATTCTTCCTTTCAGCTACGCCGTTCTGTTGTGGTGAATAAGGCGCGTTGAGGAACCTCCTGACGCCTTGTTCTTCGCAAAAATTTGCGAAAGCACCTGACATATATTCGCCACCTCTGTCTGATCGAAGCGCGTTGATGTTTGAGCTTGTCGCCTTTTCGACCAGAGCCTTGAATTTTTTAAACGTCTCAAATGCTTCTGATTTTTCCTTTAGAAAATATACCCACATGTTTCTTGAGTAGTCATCGATGAAACTGATGAAGTATCTCCTTCCGCTGAATGATTCTGGTGTGATCGGCCCGTATATGTTTGTATGTATGAGCTCGAGTGGTTTGCGCGCTCGATATTCTGCCTGCTTCTGGAAGGTCGTTCTCGTATGTTTCCCGATTACGCAGCTTTCGCAAAGCTTCTTTTCGCCTTCTATCACCGGCATTCCGTGGACCATGCTTCTTTTGGAGAGCTCCTTTAGGCCACCGTAGTGCAGATGTCCAAATCGCATATGCCACAAATGGTCTTTGTCCTCCACGTCAACTTGCAACCATTTTTCTTGAATCCCCTTTCAGGTTGAGTATAAACATTCGGTTTCTTTCCATCTCGACTCGTGCGATCATTCTTCCGTCTTTATTTCTTAGTTGAATGAGCGGTCCTTCATGAACACTGAACATCCTTGTTCAAGCAATTGGCCCATGCTTAAGATGTCCGTCTTCAAGTCGGGTACGAAATAAACGTTCTCGACTGATCCCTGTTTGCCATCAGGACACGTGGCCGTCATCGATCTTCTTCGGATCCGTGAAGAGATGTTTATGCCCGCTCATATAATTGCTGGCACCGGTGTCAAGATACCACACCATTTGTCTGGACTTGTATCCTCGAGCGCCATTAAGAGAACGCCTTCGTCTTTTGGCTCTTCTTGTGTGATTAGATTCGCATTTTCGTCCACCTTCTTTTCAGACCAACAGTCTTATGCTAAGTGTCCGAATTTCCCGTAGTTGTAGCATTCAACGCACGGTCGATTCGAGCGACCACCTCGTCCTTGAGCTCGACCTCGTCCTCTCCAATTTTGATTGCTCGTTTGTCGTTGTTCCGGATTGTATCCTCGTCCTCGGCCTGAATTTTGGCCGAAACCTCGTCCTTGTTGACCTCGTCCTCGTCCTCGGCCATGGCGCGTATATAACGCCTTGTCTTCCTTCAAGGATAACTTCGTCTGTAGAGCCTCGTCCAGCTATTCCTGCTTCTTCTTTTTCTTCCGTTGCTCGTGAGCTTCGAGCGAACCGGAGAGTTCGTCGACCGTCATTTCTTCGAGATTTTTGGATTCTTCAATTGTACATACCACGTTCTCGTACTCGTCCGTCAGGGAGCGGAGAATTTTCTCGACGGGGCTTCCGTTAGAGCCTCGCCGTTTCACTTCAACTGATTCGAGATGGTTTGTACTCTTGTTATATAAACGGATACGCCTTCGCCGCTCTTCATTCTTGTCATTTCGAACTCGCCACGAAGAGTTTGTAGCCGTACTTGTTTTATTCGGCCGACGCCTTTGTATGCTGTCTCCAGTTTTTCCCATGCTTCCTTCGAATTTTTCACGTCTGCTGTCTTTTCGAGGCCGGGATCGTCTAACGCTTGGTGGATGAAGTTGAGCGCGGTCTGGTCTAGTTGGCGAGATTCTTCCGACGCCTTAGTTTGAGCCGCGTCGTCCGTTTTTTGGTTCGGTCTACCCTTTTTCTACGATATTCCATACGCCTCGCGACCCGAGCAGTACCTTCATTCGGATGACCCAACCATCATAGTTGAGTTTTGTGAGGCGTGGTACGGGCATGACTTCGAGTGACATGGCTCTGATACCAATTTGTTATTTTTAGATGTGCTGTGAAGGAATCCAACGTGGGTACTTGGAATATTTAGATTGGTGAGTGTTTGGTCGTGGAGCTAGAGTGTACGAGTTTTTTTTTTAACAGAGGAAGGATACCTTTTTTTTTGCTTACTGTTGAGGGTGCATGAAATTTTTCTGACAAAAGACACTCGTTATTTTCTCTCTATCGTTCGTCCTCTCTTACAACCATGCAAGTCTATTTATAATATTACACACAACTACTATAAGCCAACAAACAACTCACATAAATGATAAGTCAAAGATGAAATACGGCTAAGCAGCCTTAGCAGCCTTTTGTAGTCTAAGTAGTTGATCTCCTTTGTCTTCTTCTTTAGATCTTTCTAACTAAAAATTCGTCCCATTGAAATATTTGTTTTCTTTCTATTCTTCCTCAGATTTTCTTGGCTTCAAAGATATCTTGCGGCGTTTATATTTTCTGATATATTTTTTTATTTCTTTTCATTTTACTTTGAGCTTATTCAACACTCTGAACCGGAGAAAGACGTGACCTGCGTTGCCATCATGCTCTACGGAGCAGATAACAGACTTGCCTGCTGCCATCCAGCACTGGGCATGGAAGCCAAGTGGTATCCACTAAGCTCTAATCAAAGGGAATTATCGGGATCTTATGAAGATATAGCGTATTCTGCGAGAAAGAAGCTCTTCTTCTGCATGGCGAACGGGCCCCGCGCGGAGCTTCAAGCTTGGGACTCTACGGCTATGATGGCCGGAGACATGCCTATTTCCAAAATCGACTACTTCGTCGACCCGATAGTAACTACCTGTGGCCGCGACGTTGCGAGAGAGAGTTCTACTTAAAGGGTCTGTGCAGATATCGGGAGAGGTATCTTGTTGTGGCCGAGCAGCAGCTGTTTCGTGTGCTGTTGCATAAGATTAGACTGCTCGATGGCATATATTTGGACGACGAGGGCATGGAAGAGTTCAACGACAATTGTCCGCTGCAGACTGGAGTCTGATGTCCATATGTTCGTCGTCAAGAAGAGAAAGCTCATGTACATGGATCGTACATTGGATGGGTTGGCGTTCTTTGTTGGGAAGAATCATTCCTTTGCGGTGAAGGTGGGCGCAGAATAATCATCTGGTCATGGGTCGTTGAAGCCCAGCTCGATCTACTTCACCAATTCCTAACCTCAAGACGATTCTAAGCACGAGGGGCGTGGTAATGAATATGGTGGCCACGACAATGGCGTATATAACTACGAGGACGCCACTTTCTCCTCTTGGTATTATCCGTACGAAGCGGAAAATTACAAGAGGATGGTGCCTGCACCTATGTGGTTCTCTTCCTCATCTCATCTGTAGCTGATCATGAAACGAATCGAATGGATTGTTAATAATGAATCGCTTGCTATCTTATCTGATCTTATCATTAGTTATTTGATGCGTGTATATATATATACTGAGAAACTGCGTTGAGAAAAACTTGAGTTTCTAGTTGATTTATGTAGAAAGTCCAGCCCACGTCATTGCCTATATAAACCTCGATCAGACACAACACAAACGTAGCACCTTAGTCGGCGAGGGCTTCACTTGTCTTGTTGGTATCGCTGATCTTTCTATTTGATATATGGGGCGCTAGGGTTCAGGCAACTTCACAGTTTGACGTTTACTTTGTAGGTAGCTGGCAAATCTTTTGAGGTTGACTTAGGGTTTTGTGTTTTGCATGCTTAGTTTTCCTGGGTTTGATTCTTCACTAGTCCAATTATTACTTTGATTTGCGTCGTTGGATTGAAATGGATTTTACTAAAACTTTTCTTGGTTTGTAAATCGTATTTACTGGTTATGAAATGATTTACTATTTGTGATTTTCATTTGCTCCCATCACTTCACTTTGTCCAAATGTTTTGGCGGAGATAAATTTGTATCAGATAGCGCAGGGAGAAAAACAAAAAATGCTTGACCTGCAATGATTTAGTCTTTGAAGCATCAAATTCATTTCTTTTTTTTTTTACTATAGTAGGACAGGTGGTTGCTGCGTTTGGATTCACGTATTTGAATGAAATCTCTTGATTTTAAATTATGAATTTCAAAACTTTATTTCAAATCCAAATTCACTGTATGGCAAACGTTAGGATTTCAAAATTCGGATTTCAAAATAGAGCTCGACTCGAGCTCGTGAAGCTCGTCGAACTCGATTTCTAATTTTTTCTAAAATAATTTAAAGAAGTACAAAATAAAATAAAAATCATGAATAATATAAAAGAACAAGCTCGTGAGCCGGCTTTCGAGCTTTCGAGCGCCCATGATTGAGCTCGAGCTCATGCCGGCTCATTCGCAAACCCGTGATGAGCTCAACCTTGACAATCGTCGATCTCAAGCCAGCTCAATCGCGAATCCATGACGAGCTCGAGCGACTCATCGAGCTTGCGAATCGGCTCGACTCATCGTCCACCTCCTAAGTATTATTATAATTATATTACTATTACTACTATTATTTATTACTGTTATACTATTATTGTTATTTTATTATTATCATTATAGGAATAAATCATTATGTGCTCAGCGTTGGATTCGGAAACAGACCATTTGACACGGAATTTCAAATTCGACGAATTATAATAGTTTGGATCTCCCCTCGGATTTGGGCGAATACGAATCGGTGCGATTGTCAAACGAAAGATTTGGACGAAATCCGGATTTCAAGTCGAAATCCGGAATCCAAACGGGCATTATGCATATTCATCAAGTATGTTTTACATTTGTGGAGGTTTTACTCAAAATAAAGGCATGGAATTTCTATTTGTTCTCCATTTTTGAAATGGGGTACCAAAGCTGAGATATACAGCTGCAAAAGAAGCTCCGAAAATCGAAAGCATGGGCTAGGGAAAATGAGTTGTACGTAATGATCGTCATTTCAGAGATGTCATGAAATGTCGTTCTAATGTAGATCTTAAGGTACTAATTGGTTTGCTTTTAAAGGAATTCGTTAAATTTACAATTCTTTTTGGAAAAGCCACTAAGGTCTCGGGTCCTTGCTCTCGCCTCCCTTTGATACGCCAGTTAAGCAATTTGTCGTTTTTTTACTGCGAATTAGTGTTTGACAACCTTTTTAGTTCTATATATGCAAGTTATGACGGTTGGGTATTATTTAATTTCTTGTAATTTGACAGGGCAAGTGGAGAAATTGTTAAAATTTAGGCCCTAAATGGGCAGTCACGATAATGGGCCGAAAGTATTTATCTGGCCCACAGATCCATTTGCAGCCCAGTTCTATATAACTGGGGTGCAAATGATCAATAATCATAATAGTGTGGGCTAAAACAAAAAAGCATTGGGGTTTTTCAATGGCCACTGTAATTTACCGGGGACTACAAAATAATTTTTAAAACTTCTCTTTTAAACCAAAAAACCCCCAGAACATTCCTTTCAGTCCTCTGAGAAAAATATCTCGTATATACACATAAAAAACCCTAATCCCCTTTTTTCACTTCTTCGACACCAAAAACACAAGCATCTCTTCTTCTGATTTTTTGCGCAATAGTTCGCATCTCTTCCCTACGTTCTGGGCTGATTCTTAAACATCTGTTTTCATTAGCTCAAAGCCGACCTTCTGTCGTCTTTGCGCGCCACTAGTCCCCGTCTGTGGTCGAAACCCTAATGCGACATCTTCAGAACGCAGCTTCCTCTCAAGATAAGTATTCTTGTGTATTTTGATGTATAACGTCAAGATCTAGCTAGATTTGCGGCTTAGAGTCGATTATACGATATTATCTCTGTATTACATGTATTTTAACATGGTATCAGAGCCACTTAGGCACTGTTATTGAACCATTGCATTGTGTTTTTGAGGAATCTCTCGCTTCTCTGTCTAGATCTAAGCTGTGGCTAACTTTGCGGACTTGTTCCAGTGATGATATCCTCGATAGTCTAAGAAAATAGTATTTCTGCTAAGCTTAGTCACTCTTATCCTCCAAGTTTTCTGATCTTTGTCCTTTGTCTAGTGAAGGTGCGGCTGATTCTTCTGGTTATCCTTTCAAGCTGATACCAAGTCTCAGTTCCTGTAACCTCCGGTGTTGAAGCTGATTATCTTACGGTGAACTCGTTCCCTTTTATCCCTAACTCACTCTCTGTGCTTGTCTGCTTGAAATACTATGACTGTGTGCATACTCTGTAGACTAGTTCTCTAATAGCTATGGATCCCTTTAAATCAGACAATGAGTCTGAAACACAAGAGTCCCCCAAACTTAACAGTCCTGAATTAAAGATTAACCCTAGGAGCCCTCTGTTTATAAGTCAGGCAGATCTCTCTGTGACTAACATAACAAATGTGACCCTCTCAGGTCCTGAGAATTACTCATATTGGAGTAATTCTGTCCTTCTTGCTCTTACAACAAAAAATAAAGTAGGTTTTGTTCATGGAACTATTCCATTTCCAGATGACTCTGACCTAGCTAGTGATTGGGAGAGATGTAATGCAATAGTACTGTCTTGGCTCTTGAATTCTCTTAGCAATGAGTTAAGGATTAGGTACACTTATGCTAAGTTTGCTTCGAAAGTGTGGGAGGCCTTAGAAAAGACTTTTAAGAATGTAGATGGGTCTAGGAAATTTAGTCTTCAACAGTCAATATATAACCTGAAGCAAGGAAATGATAATGTATCCATATACTTTTCCAAGCTTCAGCACCTGTGGGATGAGCTGGAAGCTCTAACCACAGGGCCTATCTGTACCTGCAATGCAAGTGCACACTTGCACAGCATAGGTGAAGAGCAAAAACTCATGCAGTTTCTGATGGGCCTTAATGAATCATACAATCATATAAGAAGTAACATTCTATTACAGCAACCCCTCCCCAATGTGTTGCATGCATATAATATGGTGAGTAGGGAAGAATCTCATAGAGGCATAACTCAGACACTTGATAATAATTCTTCAATCATATAAGAAGTAACATTCTATTACAGCAACCCCTCCCCAATGTGTTGCATGCATATAATATGGTGAGTAGGGAAGAATCTCATAGAGGCATAACTCAGACACTAGATAATAATTCTTCAATTTTATTTGAATAAAAGCTTCAATAAATCAAATCAAAACAGTTTCAATCGAAATCCCATAATATGTAAAAACTGTGCCATGAAAGGACATTCTATAGAAAGATGCTATAAGCTTATAGGCAGTCCAAACAATACCCAATATAGCACTAACACCAACCCTAACAACAATCCCATTATATGCAAGCACTGTGGCATTAAGGGTCGTCCCATTGAAAAATGTTTTAAGCTTTTTGGTAGACCTAATAAAACCAATTACAACACTGCCAGTACCAAAAGAAATCATCCCTGGAACACAAATAAAACTGCTAATATAACAGAAATAAATCAAGGCACTGCAGAAACAATAACACCTAACCTCTAATCCAATACAGCAAATTAATGAAACTGGTTGAAAAGGAGAGTCAAGGTGAAGCTAATGAAGACATTATGGCAGGTGCATTCATTAACACTATGTCTTCTGATTTCAAAGATGGCTGGATAATAGACTCAGGTGCTACTGACCATGTTGTGTGCTCATGTAAAAACCTGTTTAATGTAAAGAATGTCATGTCTGATGGTATTTTTATTAAACTGCCCAATGGTACCTATCTAGCTGTCAACATAATAAGTGATTATCTGTTGAATGATAACATAGTTCTGAGAATGTGCTGCATGTCCCAACCTTTAAATGCAATCTGTTATCTGTTTCTGAACTAGCTGTAGCAAATCAGTGTATTGTGAGTTTTAAAAGTAGCATATGCACCTTTCAGGACCCACAGTCCCTGAATATAATGGGGACTGGCGAGTTGAAAGAAGGGCTGTACTACTTCAACCAATGCTTAACTGGTAATGACAGATCTGCTAGAATACTGCATTTAGCTTCATGTGATCTATGGCATAAGAGATTAGGGCATCCATCACCTGCTGTCCTTGATGTTTTGAAACCCATTTTAAAATTCAAAGGTGATCAGTCTGCTGAACCTTGTGACATCTGTCACAAGGCAAAGCAAACTAGAGAACCTTTTCCTTGGAGTGATCATAAGTCTGCATCCATCTTTGAACTTATGCACCTTGATGTGTGGGGTCCTTTCAAACAAGTTAGTCATAATAACCGCAGATTTTTCTTAAGTTGATGATTTTTCCAGGGCAACTTGGGTCTTTTTATTACAAGCAAAATCTGAAGTGTTCTTGCATATCAAATTCTTTGTTAGCATGATTAGGACCCAGTTTGGGAGAAGAATTAAAACCTTTAGGTCTGATAATGGCACTGAGTTTGTGAATAATCAGTTTAAGGAATTTACTAGGGTAGAAGGAATAATGCACCAAATTACTGTGGTTGATTCACCACAGCAGAATGGGATAGTGGAAAGAAAACATAGACATTTATTGAATGTTGCTCGAGCTCTATTCTTCCAATCTAGTGTTCCCTTGGCTTATTGGTCTGAATGTATCTTGAGTGCTGTTTTCTTGATTAATAGAACCCCCACTGCAGTACTTAAGGGCAAAACACCCTATGAAATTATGTATGGCAAATCTGTGAAGTATGATAATCTAAAATCTTTTGGCCGCCTCTGCTATGCAACTGTGTTGAATACTAATTCCAAGTTTGATGCTCGAGCAAAACAGTGTGTTATGCTAGGTTACTATGAAAATAAGAAGGCATACAAGTTACTTGAGTTAGATAGTAGAATTATATTTGCAGCCAGAGATGTGAAGTTCTATGAAACAGTCTTTCCATTTAAAACCAATGTGAATGATGTACCTAGTGATAAACAGCATGATTCATATGTATTATTTGATGAACTGTTTGATCCAGGCCTAGAATGCTCCTATGATGATGTGCCAAATGAACATGAAAATCTGTCTGCTGATGTACATGAACAATATGATGATCATCCCATCATAGATTCTGCTCCTATGTCATCTGATCATAATAGTGATACCTCCAGCTTCAATGATGCCAATGAAATGTCTGACCCTGTGCATGATTCTGTTGATACTTCACTACCTGCTTTAGATCATAATAGTATGAACAGGCCTAAGAGGAATGTTAGGAGACCAAATTATTTGGAGGATTATGATTGTACTGTGCATGCTGCCAAACATAAAGTACTATATCCCTTAACTAGTGTTATGAATTTCTCTAAGCTTGAAGTAGGAGATAGGGAATTCTGTTCCAATATAGATAGAATAGCAATTCCCAAGACAGCAGCTGAAGCCTTAGAAATACCTGCTTGGAAAGAAGCAATGCATTCAGAAATGAGGGCCTTAGTTGGGAATGGAACATGGGACTTAGTGGAACTACCTAAGAATAGAAAACCTGTAGGTAGTAAATGGATATTCAAGGTTAAGTATAAACCAAATGGTGAGATTGAAAGGTTTAAGGCTAGATTAGTAGCAAAAGGTTATAGTCAAAGAGAGGGGGTAGATTTTAATGAAATCTTTGCACCAGTAGTTAAAATGGTTACTGTTAGAGCTTTGTTGGCAGTGTCTGTGATGGATGATTGGAATGTGTACCAACTTGATATTAATAATGCTTTCTTACATGGAGAACTTGAAGAAGAAGTGTATATGTGCTTGCCTGATGGGTTTTGTGAAAATGACCATAGAGTGTGTAGGCTAAGGAAACCCATTTATGGGTTGAAACAAGCTCCACGAAAGTGGAATGAAAAGCTGACTGAAGTGTTAACTGTAAATGGTTCCAGACAAAGTCTGAGTGATTACTCACTGTTTTATAAGTTTGAGAATGAACTGTGTGTATTCTTACTTGTTTATGTTGATGACATCCTAATATCTGGAAATTACATGGCTGAGATTACTAGAATCAAATCTGTTTTCAATGAATTGTTTGGAATAAAAGATTTAGGTAGGTTGCAGTATTTTTAGGAATAGAAGTGTTTAGGTGCAAAGAAGGGCTGGTACTGAGTCAGCGAAAATATACTCTTGACCTATTAGATGAATTTGGTGTTCTGGGCTGTAAGCCCAAAGATACACCCATGCAGCAGAATCAGAAATTCTCACCAGCACAACCAGAATCTGTGTTTGCTGACATTCCTTTCTTTCAGCGCCTTATGGGCCGACTGATATATCTCTGCAATACTAGACCAGGCATATGTTATGCAGTCCAAACCCTTAGTCAACACATGCATAGCCCAAATACCTTACATGTTACTGCTGCATTTAGAATCTTATGATACCTGAAAGCTGCTCCCGGTTATGGAATGCTAATCTCAAATAGATCAACTAACCAACTAACAGTTTTCTGTGACTCTGATTGGGCATCATGCGCAATCACTAGAAAATCTGTGTCAGGTTATTGTGTATTTTTGGGTGATACAGCTATATCATGGAAAAGCAAAAAACAAAAAACAGTTTCACGTTCATCGGCTGAAGCCGAGTATCGGGCTATGGCCCAAGCAACGTGTGAACTGATTTGGATAATGGCGCTCTTGAAAGACCTGAAAATACCTATGTCTGTCCCAGCCAAAATGTACTGCGATAATAACGCAGCTATTCAGATTGCTAATAACCCGGTCTTTCACGAGCGGACGAAGCATATCGAAATAGACTGTCATTTTATTCGTGAATATATTTCTAAGCGTATCATTAAAACTGAATTTGTGAAATCGCAGGACCAAGTTGCGGATATTCTGACGAAGGCGCTCGGCAAGGAAAACCACTGTAAGCTCAGAGACGGACTTTCGATGGTAAATATTTTTGGCCCATCATCGTGAGGTGGGGTGTTAAAATTTAGGCCCTAAATGTGCAGTCACGATAATGGGCCGAAAGTATTTATCTGGCCCACAGATCCATTTGCAGCCCAGTTCTATATAACTGGGGTGCAAATGATCAATAATCATAATAGTGTGGGCTAAAACAAAAAAGCATTGGGGTTTTTCAATGGCCACTGTAATTTACCGGGGACTACAAAATAATTTTTAAAACTTCTCTTTCAAACCCAAAAAACCCCCAGAACATTCCTTTCAATCCTCTGAGAAAAATATCTCGTATATACACAGAAAAAACCCTAATCCCCTTTTTTCACTTCTTCGACACCAAAAACAAAAGCATCTCTTCTTCTGATTTTCTGCGCAATAGTTCGCATCTCTTCCCTACGTTCTGGGCTGATTCTTAAACATCTGTTATCACTAGCTCAAAGCCGACCTTCTGTCGTCTTTGCGCGCCACTAGTCCCCGTCTGTGGTCGAAACCCTAATGCGACATCTTCAGAACGCAGCTTCCTCTCAAGATAAGTATTCTTGTGTATTTTGATGTATAACTTCAAGATCTAGCTAGTTTTGCGGCTTAGATTCGATTATACGATATTATCTCTGTATTACATGTATTTTAACAGAAATATATGTTCCTTGGAAAGCTGACATGGAAATATATTTCCGCAGATGCTCTTCAGAAGCTCATGTGGTATTAGGATTTTATAGAGATCCAACACGAAAGAGGCACAGAGTTCATTTAATAACCTCCGGAGAATGCATATATGTAACGTAAGGTTCAAACATCTATTCTCCAGATTAAAACATTATATTCTTGAAATGAACGCGTGCTTGTTTTATGTTTGAGTTACTGTAGTGTTAAATATATGTATTACTTAAAAATATTATAATTTGTTTCAAAGGTTCCTATGCACTGTTATTATGAGATAGAGTATCAAATAACTTTTCACCGGTAAAATAAAACAGTATATTATTTTATATAATTTAATCAGTATAAGTAAGTTATTCTAATAAAATATTTTGAAATCTAAATCATAATCGAAGTATACAAATAATGTGATTGGAATACTTCGTATAGGGTAATATGTAAATGAGATAGTTGGAATATAGTCATATTGTTCAGACTATTACTTGAAGGAACAGTAGTGTAGGTTTATGTGGATACTAAAATTAACTTATCTTCTGTGTTCGAAAATGTTGAACATACATATAGGTCGGTTGCTTCGTCTACTCACCTAGAAATTTTAACGTTCATCTAGATATACAAACAATTAATAAAAAAATAAGTAATTGATGTGGGCGGTGCCGAATGGATGTAAAATACTAAGTAGTAAACTGGATGTTGGATAAAGTGTTAGGGTAACACTCAATCTAACAATCAAGCGCCCAACGAAATTATCGATTACTTGGTGACAAAGACTGATGAACACGAGATGTAAATTTTGCACCAAGTTAAAAAACTTGCTGCATTCCTCAAGGCGAAATTCCACTACTAAGGCGGATTACAAAACAACTATCAAAGGATAGTACAAATCAAGCCTAGACAAAACTACGAATCAAACGATTCTGCAAACTTACAAAGTCCTAAGATTTTGCAAAAGAAACACTAGGCTACAAAGACAACTCTCGTGATAGATAAGCTCAAACTCACTCGTCATTTTCTCTCATCAAATCGTCGTATTAAGCCCGGGAAATGAAGTCGTCCTTATATACTCCTTTGACTTGGACAACACTCCCCAAATGACTTAGCAACTCCCACTAACATCGACTAACGTCCACTAGATAGATTTAGCCCGTTAGTGACCTTTAGGAGTGACTTGGTAAGCTTTACTCACTCGGTCTCCATCTTACTCTCCAAGCATCCTATATTAAGTATGCTTCCTTCCTTAAATCGCTCCCTCTTATCCAAACGGTTTCCACACTGTTTTGATCCATTACCAATCCTTATCCCTGTCCTGCAAGATATAAAAAATAGCCAAGAAACGAATTAAATACATTTTGGGTATGAAAGATAAAACTGAGAAATGATACATACTCGGCCAACAAATGTTGACTAGAATGTTCTCCCACATTGTCAATGTCGAAGTCTCAACAAAAGAGTTCGAAAATTTTCTAAGTGTTTAATCGCGGTTAATGTCACTGTTCATGCCGAGAAATTTTTCGCTCGATAAAATTGGTTTTCAAATTGATTTCCTATGCATTGATTTCAATTGTAATGACTCCGTTTTAATTTTTCGATCGAGAAAATTTTATTCGCTAATGTTCGCTACAGTGTCAAAGACTTAGAGAAAAAAATCTTCTAGGGGTTGAAGTTGAAATCGTGACTGTAGTCGATCAATTTTACGATCGAGAAAAATTCCGCGTAAACTTACGATCGAGAAATTATTTCTCAGGTAAATTTACTGTCGAGAAATTCTCCTCGATTGATTAAAATTTTTCGATTTGAAATTTGTCGAGCGGTATGTGATTTTCGATTGTAAGTAAAATTTTCGCTGCGATATATTTCTATCGAGAAATTAGTCAACGAAAGATTAAGTCAATCGTCGAGAAACTTTTCGATCAATTAAATCCTAAGCTGCGAATTTTGCCATCGAAAAATTAAGCGTTGAAAAATTAATTTTTCGCTGCTAAATTTTTGCGACCAAATTGAAATTAAATCGAAAATTCTATTTTGCGATAGTAAGTTTATGCTCGATAAAATTTGCATCTAAATTGTCTAATCAGTGCTTAAGTTTTTCGCTCACAAAAATCCTAATTAGATTTCTCGATGGTAAATAATTTTTCGGTCAAAATCTTCTATCGTAGCGACTAAATCAGAATTTTATCAATCGAAAACTAATTCAATACAAACAGTATCTCAATTAAATCGGAATTGAGACTGTTTGCGATAGACTAAGTTCTTCGATGGCTTCAAACATTAGCCCAGTTTCATCCAAACTCAAATTTCAGTCGAAGATGCAGATTTTCCGATGATTCCACCAGATTCATAAAGAATATCGAAACTATCTTAAGTGCAGGCATTAAACTCAGATAAAACTCATAATCAAACCTAAATCACTATAAAATAGTATACGGTTTTTCTCAGTTTGAAGAACAGTCGAAAATATAAGCCTAAACATGCAAAAAACTTCGAAATGCAGATGCTCACGAAAGTAAATCACACGCAGATGTCAAAATAATCTCATTTCTACCTTAAATGGACAGTTTGGAGTAGGAAAATCGAAAGATTTTTGCGAAATTGAGACTGTCTGTGAAAGTTTTTGGCGAGAGAAATTTTTTTGCGATTAGGGTTTCGTGAGAAAAAGTTTTTCGACTGACAGAAAGTGAACTCTTATTAAATACCTGCAAATTAATGTTGGGTTTGCGATTGGACGTTTTGCGATTAAATGGATCAGGCCCATTACTATCTGCGCTCGAGAAATTTTTGATTCGAAAATTTCTGTTCAATTCAATTTCTCGATCGCAAATTATCGCGGCCAATCAATTTCCAACACTGTTTACGATCGAGAAACTTATGATCGTGAATTAAGTCTTCTATCCAGTTTCTCGATAGTAAGTACTTCTAAAATTTTCAGATTGACCCCTATTTCAAATAAAATCACATTGTAGAGCTCCCCCTCAGAATTAAAATAAATGCCATTAACTCCCTGTATTTTCCGTGTAGTAACGTCTAGCTTCTCTGGCAGGAATTAAAAAATCTGTGCCACTTAGAAAGAAGACGTTAGAAATAATGGAGTTAATCAGCAATTATTTGAGGGATGAAATATTTGGTCTGTGACTAGCTCCTTTCCTTGTAGTGTCGACGTCTTGCTTCGTTATTTTGTTTGAAGGAATCTGAAACGCTTAGAGAAAAAAAACATCAAGAATATTTGGAGCTAATGCACAATTTTTATATTTGCTCCCCCTCAAATGATGCGCAAGAATTGACTAAATATGCAGGCATTTGAAATCAATTCAAGTCACGAGCATATAACACACAAATTTACTCAGTAAGCACATATACATGGTCCCCGAAAACATGTAATTAAAATATTGTGTGAGGGTAAGAGCAATGAAAAATTTATCGCATTTAAACAATTCAGTACCAGTGCAATTTTAAAATTACATTTAGAGTGTGCGATACGCTAAAGAAATTCTCATTTATTCAATTCAACGCATATGAAACATAACATTTCATGTCAAAATGTGCGAAGTTTTTTTTCCGTATTTTACTATTATTATAGTATGGGGTCAGATTATTTTGCTTCGATCAATCGTCACACCTAAAATTTTACGAAACATTTGAAAGAAGAAAATGCCGTCAAGTCATGTCGTCAAACTATAGTCCTAGTTCATAGACTGGTCCATTTCGACAACTCTCACTAGGTTCGCTCTTGCACTCTGTTATTTCTAACTTGGGATTTTATACTTATATCACTCAAGTCAACACAAGCAATTTTAAGTCAATTTACTTGTGATCAAGGCATTTTTTAATCATTTCACCCAAGCGAGAGACCGTCGATTGGAATCAAAGGGGTGTAAGGGTTTTTGGCTAGGACTTAGAAGGGAAGGAATTTAGAGGAAAGTGAGCTTATCTCTTCGTCGTCTTCCATTTCTTCGTCCCTCTCCTTTTTTTCGGCGTCTTTCTTCTTTTCAATCTTTTCTCCCTCCTTTTCTTTTAAGAGCTATCCATTTTCATGCTATGCTCAAGCTGAAGCTCCGCTTCTCCACGAGGCTATAGGAGATTATCGTAGGCGAAGTTCTTCTTGTTGGTTCTCGGGCCGATACCGCGCTCCTCTTCTCTTAATCCCTAGAGAGGTTTCAGAGATTATCTTTTTGGAAAAGTTCACGGTTATGGAATTCGTACCCGAGGCTGCGCTCCTCTTCTCATTTCCCGATATAAGACCTGATTATCGTTGGAGAAGTTCACTTCGTGGTGCTCCTCTTGCAGCCATTCTAACGAGCGTACGAGATTATCATTGGAGAAGTTCACAGCAGGAACTATGCCACTTTCTGCAAGATAGTAGGAAGGCAGGTTCCTTCGGTCTGATTTTGCGCGTTGAGCAATGCCATCTTTTGTCATCATCCCCCTTTTCTTTTGTTTTCTTCCCCTCTTTTTCTCGTTTGAACAACCATCCGAAGAGTATAGAAATCGATTGAAGGCTGGGAATGGGTTTCAAGGAAGAAACGGACATCGGAGAAGGCTTAAAGTGGATGACTAAGGGATAGTGTGAGGGAAAAATTATATAAGGCCGAGTGAGGAATATCCTAAGCGCCCTTATCATTCTCATAACGATCTAAAGCAAGGTGAGTATGAAACCAAGTATCACTAGGTAAGACAAGTAATTGATGTGTGACTCACTCGAGAAATAGATCCAAAGAAAGAAAAAAGAACAAGGCTTGAATCCTCACATATGTAAAGTGACTTTGTGTCTAGTGGAGCAACCTAATGACCTTTTAGACACAAGAATGCGACTTAGACTGACAAAATTAAGCAATTAAATCGATCGCATGTCGGGGTAAAATTCTAAGTGACTTTAGATCAAAGCATCCTAAAGGATTTCGTCATACCCCTTTATATTATAGGTATATATATTATATGTGTTTTTATTATAATTTTATTTTTGATATCACGCACGATAAGACAAATAAGCATGGAAAACACATAGAATAAAGCATGTGATAGCACAGAAGATCAGGTAATGCACATATTACGGAAGATTCAACATGCCTAATTTTCCGACAAGGAATTGGAATCGTTTCTCATCCAAAGCCTTGGTGAAAATGTCGGCTAGTTGAAACTCTGTGTTTACAAAATACATATCTATTGTGCCTTTTTCTACGTGATATTTGATAAAGTGATATCTTATATCTATGTGTTTTGTGCGTGAGTGATGAACAGATTTGCAAGTAATAGCGATGTCACTTTGACTATCACTATATATGGGTATATTATTTAAATTGTACCCATAGTCGCGAAGCTGTGTCGGCATCCACAGCATCTGGGAGCAACAACTGGCGGCAGCCACGTATTCCGCTACGGCCGTCGAAGTTGACACACAATTTTGCTTTTTGGATGACCAGCAGACCAGTTTTTCTGCCTAGAAATTGAGCACCACAGGATGTTCTTTTCCTGTCAATTCGACAACCTGCATAATCAGCGTTAGTGTAACCAATAAGTTTGAAGTTCGTACCCTTTGGATACCATAGCCCAAGGGTAGAAGTGCCCCTAAGGTAACGTAGAATCCTTTTAACCGCGAGCATATGGGATTCTTTGGGATCGGCTTGAAAACGGGCACATAAGCAGGTGGCAAACATGATATCCGGCCGGCTCGAAGTGAGGTAGAGAAGAGATCCAATGATGCTGCGACGACTTGCCAGAAGGGTCGGCATCCAACTTGCAGCTTGGTGACATAGGAGGGCTGAGAGGCTTGCTCTGGTCTTGATGGAATTTCTTCAGAATATCCTTGATGTATTTTGTCTGACTGATGAAAATCCCATCTTCGAGTTGCCTGATTTGTAGTCCTAAAAAGAACTGTATCTCTCCCGTGTGACTCATCTCGAACTTGCTTTTCATTAGATTTCCGAACTTCGTGCAAAGCCGTGGATTAGTTGATCCGAAGATGATGTCGTCGACGTATACTTGAACGACCATTAGATCTTTGTCTTGCCATTTGATGAAGAGGGTTGTGTCTATCGTTCCTCGTTTGAATCCAGACTTTACGGGGAATTTAATCAGGACATCATACCAAGCACGTGGGGCTTGTTTTAGTCCATAGAGATCTTTATCCCAGCGATAGACGTGATCGGGATGTTCTTGATCAACGAAGCCTTCCGGCTGAGCGACGTAGACTTCTTCTTAACACACCGTTGAGAAAGGCGGTCTTAACATCCATCCGATAGACTTTGAAGTCTTTGTCAGCCGCATAAGCCAGGAGAAGGCGGATAGCTTCGATTCGGGCAACAAGAGCATATGTCTCGTCGTAGTCGATGCCTTCCTGTTGATTGTATCCCTTCGCAACTAGCCTTGCTTTGTTCCGGATCACTTCACCATCTTCATTTTTCTTGTTTTTGAATACCCATTTAGTTCCGACTATTGTTTTCCCATGTGGACGGGGTACCAATGTTCACACTTAAAGACGTTCGAATTGGTTGATTTCCTCTTGCATCGCAATTATCCAAACTGGGTCTCGTAGTGCGTCTGCGACCTTAGTAGGCTCGCTTTGACTCAGGAAGCAGCTGAAAAGACTGTGTTTGACGACGTGTCCTTACTCTATTCGAAGGATCGTCAATTATCTGATCAACCGGGTGACCTCTAGTCCACTTGCGCTCATGAGGCAAGGCTAAAATCGATGCATCAGCCATCTGTGGGTCTAGATTTCCTATAGTCTCCGATGGATCATTTGTTTGAGGAAGTTCCAATACTGCACTTGGATCGATCGTCTCTGATGATTCTTCCTCAATAACCACTGTAGGTTCTTCGTTATTTTGTGGCAATTCTGAATCGGGTGGGGTAGAGACGTGAGAAGAACTTGGTACGTCGGCCTCGTCGGGTGGAGAATCTACTATAGGTGTAGCAGTGGGTGACCGATATACTGGTTCGAAGAGAGAGTCCAAATCGTCTAATACAAGTCTTGTTGCTTCTTCTGGCGTTGACTTCGAAGTTGTTGCCATCTTCTGTTGGTTTTGTGCCAACATACAAGTGATTACGGGTTCTGAGATGTTGTCTTCAGAAACCAACGGGTTGAGCACGGGTCCTGAACTGAGTTGTGCAGGAGCCATCTGGTTAGGCACGGGTCGTAGACTGAAGTGACCAGAAGCCATATCTGCCACTTCGTGGAAAGTGACATTATAGCTTTAATTAATTGTTCGGTTGGACTTGATGTATACTCGGTACGCTTTTGATGTTGAAGAATACCCGATGAAAGTTGCTTCGAATGCTTTAGGGTCGAACTTTGCACGTTGCTCTCTGTCGTTCGCCACAAAGCACTTGCACCCAAAGACTTTAAAGAATGAGATGTAGGGCACTCTATTATTCACAATCTCGTACGGAGTCTTGTTGAACCGTTTCTGAAACACCGCCCTGTTTTGGGTAAAACAAGCGGTATTGACTGCTTCAGCCCACATAAAATGTCGAAGTCCTGAATGGATTAGCATTGTACGAGCTGCTTCCACTAGTGTTCGGTTTTTCCTTTCAATGACCCCATTTTGTTGAGGTGTTTTGGCGGCTGAAAATTGTTGACTTATTCCAAGTTTCTGATAAAACTCATTGAGGTAGTTGTTCTTGAACTCAGTGTCTGTTATCTGTTCGAATAACTTGAATAGTCTGTTGCAGCAGATTTTGAGTTGTGTTCACAAAGTTGATAATCAAGTCACCGGTCTCATCTTTGGTTGGGAGGAACTTTGTCCACGTGTAGCGAGAGTAGTCATCAACGATCACTAGCACATACTTTCTTTCATTGATACTCTGAGTCTGCATCAGCCCACAGAGATCCATGTGTATGAGTTCCAATGGTCGAGAAGTAGACGCAATTTGCTTGACGTGATGAGATGCTCGCTTCATTTTCCCTAATTGACATGCCGAACACTGATGCTCCCGTTGTAGTAGTATAGTTGGAAGACCGTGAACCAACGTTTTTGTAGAAAGACGTTGGAGAGCTCTCATATTTAGATGAGACAGTCGTTGATGCCATAGGCTGTTCCTCTGTAAATTATTCTGAAAGATGAGGCATACAGCTGTCGAGGGCCGCACGGACGTCAGGTTGATCGTGTAAAGCTTGGATTTCCGAAGTCCTTCAAGGAGTTCTGTGTCCTGACTATCCAAAATTCAGCACCGGTCAGCATGAAAGACCACTTGGAACCCTTTGTCACAAAACGGCCTATGCTGAACAAGTTATGGCGAGGCCTTCGACATACGAGACATCTTTTATTGTCAGATTCTCCAGAATGATATCTCCAAATCCAAGAATTGGAGCTGAGTCATTGTTTCCGAATCTGACTTTGCCGTTTGGTTGGTCTTTGTAGTTGCTCAGCAGCTCTTGTTTACCAGTCATGTGTGTGGAGCAACCAGAGTCGAGGTACCACACATGATGGATCTGCAAAAACAAATTAGAGAGCTTTAGTACCCACTTAAGCATGGGTCCTCTTAGATTAGCAGATTAATTTTCGGTTCAGATATGATTCCTAAATTTTTATTTGGAGGAGTTTTAATAACCCATTTCACTTTCGGAGAAGTGGAGTTGGGTTTTGCCTCTATAGGAGACTTGGCCTTTTTGGTTTTTGTCGTCCTAGGCGGAGATTTAGGAACCCATTTGGGTTGAACCTTGCAGGGAAGGTTAATTTCAGCACGTACAAATGCTTTGGAAGGTTTGACCGAGGAAAAGATCGTTTCTTTTGATAATCTCCTAAGGTGCTTGGGGGACTCAATCTTTACTGGATACCTTAGGTGAATACAGGCATGTACAGCGCCATCAGCTTTCTTTATGGCTGGATCTTGTTTCCTACGGGTCTTCCTTGTGGCATTTGTTTCAGAACTATTATTGGTAATTTTGAGGTAGAGCCTATTTCGAAATTGTCGCTTCTAAAGGTGATAGGCTGAAGTGAACAAGTAGAAGCAATTATTTTGAACGTAGAAATGGCTATTTTATTACTACGAGTGTCTTTTATTGTAACAGAAGGAGTAACATTTTTAGAAACACTCAAATCTACTGGCTCCTTCTTTATCTTAGAACTAGACACTCTCGCCTTTGTTTTCAGTGCTGGCCCTACGCTCCCTGTGGACGCAGGTGAAATGGAATTAGTCTTAGCACTTTTAATAGAATTATTAATGCATTTTTGGTCTTTCGAAGGCGATTTTTCGATTTTCACGCTTTCTATAATAGCGTGAGAGGTAGTTTGGGAGAATTTTGACGATTTTCCCAAAGAACTTTTTTCGATTTTCACGATTTTCACGAATTTTCGATTTTTTCGATCTTCATTTTCCATCTCCTTAAAGAACCTTTTCTTTCAGCTTCGAAATTCTCTCGTTCTTTATCTAACTTTGCCTGTGACTCCTCTATCTGTTTTATGATAGGGGGTTTGTGGAGAGAATTTTGATAATTAACCTTTTTGACTTCCTCGTAGTGTTTTGTAAAATCAGGAGGTAGAACTTGAACTAAATCACTGACGGGTGTTAGAGATGGTTTCCTGTTTTTGTCTCTTTCATTTAGTTCATTGTAGTCAAAGGGGATCTCAGGCCCATGTGAGGCTTGTTTAATGGATGAATCGAAAGCATTTTCATATGTCGATTCCGTGATGTTTCTAAGAAAGGTTGCAGCTAAACCCATGTTCTTAATATCATATATTTCTTTCTTCCGTAAAACATGCGGGTTAGTGTAACTTATGCCTTCTATTGGATTATAGAACTCTATATCCTTGGGCTTGTTTAAGAATATCGTCTGTTCAGAATGTACCCTACGCGTAAGAAGATCATCTAATTTTTTAATTTTTGCATATAACTTCTTGCGTTCCTCAGTTAGGAGAGCATAATTATTTTCTACCGTTAGTTTAGAGGCTTGACAGGCATCTAATTCCTTACTAAGCTCACTAACCTTAGCATTTGATATTTCTAATTGAGCTTCTAAGTTAGTGATCGTAGAGGTAGCTTCGGTTATCCTACAATTTAAGGTGGCTTTCTCGTTGAGATTCCTAACCAAACAATTGTAGTTATTTGCTAGCCTATCTTCTAATTCCTTAATCCTTTCACTATGCTGTCCTAATGGAGGTTGACTAGTCTCTCTAGAATGTAGGCTCTTGGTAAGTCTTCTATTTTCGCACTAGAGCTCCTAAGTTCTGATTCGGGACTATCTATCATCTCCTGAGATCTCTCAAGTTTATTCTCAACTTCCTTAATACTTTCCTGCTCACGTTTCATGTTAGTATATTGTGTTTGATATGGTTCTAACATGGTCACTAATGTGGAAGAAGAGACTACCTCTTTTGACGAAGTGGATGCGTTGTCGTCGTTCGTACGATTGGATGTTTCGGCATCCGATTCATTGTCGAGACGGGCCATGAGAGCTAAATTCTCTTCTTCAGAACTCGACGTGTCCTCGAGCCAGTGGTCCTGTTCGGCTATGAGAGCTACTCCAGCTTTCTTCTGTTTCGTTATTGGAGCTTCCTGGAGTAGTAGTTGGCATCTCTCTTCTTCGGAAGAGTGCACTCTCTTGCGAAGTGACCTGACTTGCCACAGTTGAAGCATTTGTTAGCCTTATAAGGGTTCTTGACTTCGGAGCTCTCTGGTGCACATTCGTTGTTTTTAGAGCTTTGTAGTACGAAGTCTGTTGGCTGAGGTTGAAATTCTTCTTGAAGTACTTCTTGCTCATCATTTGTCCTATGAGAGCTAACTACTTTCCTAGAGCTTTCAGATTTGGCTCAATGTCGGAGTCTGACTCTTCTTCCGACTCTGAAGGTGAAGGAGGCCTGCCGATCTTTTCCGTCGTAAGCAGTGAGAATGTTAGCCTTTTTGGCCTTTATGCCAACTTCCGTCCTACGGCACCATCCTATGCAGTTCATCCCACATTCCTTTGGTCGATGAAAAGCTACCAATCTGTCTGTATATGTCGTTGGAGATGCCCTGCATGAGGGTATTCACGGCTACTAGATCAGCCTTAGCTCGAGCCCTTTCCTCTAAAGAGTATTCCCTAGGCTCCTTTAATCGCCTAGAAGGTGGAATTGGAGGAGTAGCTGTTTCATCACCGGGTACATCGACCCAGAATTGTGCCGGTCCCTCTTCAAGAGACTGCAGTAGATTTTCAGCTTGATCTTTTAGAGCGGTGAAATTTAGGAAGCGGCTTCTCCACACGGTATATTCGCCTCGTTGCAAAATTGACGGACGGTTGTCATTTCCGAGCGAGTATGCATCCATTTTGTGTTGTAGTTGAGTTGTTGAAGGATCTTCGTTAAGTGTTTTGAACATTTGAAGATGATGTAATGTGCTTCACAAGTGACAAAGTTCGTTAGTAGTGTTTGATTCGAAAAATAGTTCGAGAATTATTTTCGAATCAATCTTTAAAGTTTGATTGAAAATAATTTCGTCGAAATAGAATATACTGCGTACTGTTCTCGTGCGAGAAAGTTTGTCAGCGAAATATTTTACGAGCGAAATAAATTGCTCAAAATCGTTCGGTCGAGAAAAATTTCCTGATCGTGAATTTATTTCGATCGTAAAGAAACAGTACGTTAGTAAGTTTCTCGGCAAGTCATAATAAATCTGTTGACTAGAAAAGTTTCTCTCGTGTAAATGATTTTCGCCTGGTCAAACGTTAAAGGTTTGACCGAAAAAGTTTTTCGAGAGAACGTTTTTACGCATGCAAAGTCAAAATTGGTCTCTCTCGAAAACGTTTTTCGCTGAATAAAGCTCGAGAAATATTTCTAACTAAAATCGTTTCTAGTGATGACGATTCTAGTGCTGACTTCGCATTCTGACCGAGAAAAATTCTCGCGCCAAGTTTTTCGATCGAGAAACTAATCCGATCGTAAACCTAGCGAGAATAATTAGAACGATCGAGAAAAATTCACAGAATACGATTAACACATATTCAAGCAAAAACAAGGAATTCGACAGTGAAATTTCAGGCAATTGCTCGCAATCAATTACTAACTGTGCACGAACAAGCAATTAAACACGTTATGAAGCAAAATATGTCGAATTTGATCAAAATCAGAACGTGTTCTTCATGTTCTTTGCAAACAGTAACTCACAAAGTCGATTTAATCCTAAATCCGAAGTTCAAACAGCTACAAATTTTTAGCACTTAACCGAGCACAGAAACATCAAATTCAAGTCAATTAAGCACAGAATTATGCTATTGGATCGAAAAAAATTTCGCGCCAAACTGTTCTTCGAAGAACAGTAACCAGAAAATGATTTTCGATCCAAATCTAATAATTTTTTATTCAAAACAGAACGAATCTGCTCTGATACCAATTGTTGGGTCCTACGATTAACAACTCTAAGATCCTAGGCAAGAATTCAAAGTAATTCGACGATAATGATTGACACTGAAATTCGATCGAAAAACTCAAATGAAGAACGAGAGAGAGAATTCGAGTAGAGTGAGAAAGTTACTGTTGTTTCTCTCTCTAGAAATTGAATTCCAAGCCTTTCGGATCAATTTACAAAACTTTCTCTATTCAGCACAATTTCTTTACATGTATTTATACCAAACAAGCTTGGTATAAACACCAAACTAGTCCTAATCTAAGGACTACTATACAAAACGCCCCAAATTACAAGAACAACTAATAAAATCAAGCACAATTAGAAATGGTATTCTACACTATAGTTTTTAAAATATGTGGAGAATAAAGAATTTGTATAAATTTTACACATAATTTTTTGCTCTCAATTCTCGAGTTAAAATCAAACACATTATCGAATTTCTGTAAGCAATCGCATCTTTATCAAAATATCTGCAAGTGTTGCTACTATTATTATTAAATGAAGACTGAGCGTTTCTCTTACAATATCTAAGGTGTAATTGTGTTTTCTTTTAAGATGGATTGAAATTTTCGACATTATTAAATAAAATTAATTTTCTTAGTTTACTTAAGTGATTATACTTTGTGTTTTCTAAATAAAATAAAAAATTTAATTAAAAACGTAAACCGGAGGTTCAAACCGTAACCGTAACCGGTGAGTACGGTTTACAAACCGTAACGAAACCGTGGCTACCGCGGTTCGGTTACTGTTTGAGATTTTCACTAACCGTAAACCGGCGGTTATAACCGTGAACCGTAACCGTGAACCGTTTGAACACGTCTAATTGCAAGGACGTTTGGTTACATATTCTAATGTACAAGAATTTCAACTTAACTGCCTAATATATTTTTATTATTAAAAGACTCACCATCTTTTAATAAATGAATTCAGAAATGACCATGTTCGATTTACCTATTGCACTAACTATTCTATATTTACTACGATATATCACTTTCAAACGTATGAATATATTTGTTAAAAAATGATGCATTACTTCAAATGACGATGAACAGATGACACGCAAGACCGAAACATCAGGTTTTCCAGTATTCGACGAACAAACAATGACATTCCACATTTAACAATCACATTTTATTGTTCATGTCAAATGGCACAACTGAAGAATCAAACAAAACAAAAAATTGTACAAATACAACACACATCCATCGTGAAGAATAGCAAATTAATGCAAGTGCGCATTTAAGTTTCAGACTGCTCCATTACACCGCGGTGTTACTTCATTATTGCGCCTCAGACGAACGGTCGTTAAATTAAGCATCTCTCTCCGTACCTGGTAGTACATCAATCTTGTGTTGCATACATGTGGTTGGTCAATGGGAGTTTTATTACCTTCAAATGCGATGAGAAACCAGAAAATATGAACAGATGCGAACGTGAGCAAGGGTCTGAAGAAGGCAAAGTTTTGCTAATAAATCGATGATTTTGATGCGAATGGTGATTTTGAGGCTGATTTTCAGAATTTACTGATGATGATGATGAAGAGAAAGAGGTCATCCTCAAAATGAAATTCGCTTCATTTGCCTCCAAAAGCTATGGTTCTAAACTTGATAAGCATTTTTTATCTTCCTCATTAGTAGATATACATAACTGTATAGTTTGGACATCAATATCACTTTATCAAGTTAGGTTGTACGATGCACATGTAGCAAACCGTATTACTCAGACATTGTAAGACTGCATTTTTGAGAGATTGTAGAATATGCTTTTTATTATTGTTTTATAAAAGTTAAGATTTGTTATGTAATAATTTTACCTTACACAATAAAAAGATTGATGTGTGTGACAAAATCTGGCTAATAAAACATTTACTTCCAAATTGTGTTCATACTGGACAAATTTCAGACAAGGGGCTAATCCGACTCATGATGTGTATGGGAGAAGCCCTAAGATCAAACTAAGGACGGCCTCTTGCGGAGGAGTGGTATGCGTCAACCCTTTCGACGACGCCCCCTTTACACAACATGGATATATATTTAACTGAAGTAGGAAATTTCGGCAAGAATGTGCTCTACATAATTTGCATGATTTGGGATGTTAAATGCCAGTCCTATGTGCCAGAAAACACTAATTCAGTCACTATAAATGAGCATTGTAACATCCCATCCCATACGGAGTGTCACATCGGTCCCTACCGGGACCTGTGGGGTTGGGCCCACCACACTCCGACTGATAGTCTGCCCCACTGTACCACCATTTAACCTTTCAGTGTGCTTCGTCCTCGGTCACACGTAGGCAAACATTCCAGGGGGTCACACATTTCAAGATTGCCCCAAGTGAAGCACACTTAACTTCGGAGTTTCTATAGATGGAGTTCCGAAAAGGTAGGTCGACCTTGGTGATATGAGTAGTACTATCAATTTTCTTATACGATTCTTAGCCCGGCATGCCCATACATTGACAGTCTCAGGATTCCCTCTCATTCGGGTGTCAGATTGGTTTGTTCATGTACCCCTTCGCCTAGAACCCTGCCACGAGGCGCTCCTTGTCCGTGCACCTCTTTGCCACCGGTGATCACTCCCCGCCCTCATCGGCCCTGGGCATCAAAGCAAATAGCACAAATTATATATGATATGACTTTTAATAATTTTTATTTTATACGGTCTTGCCGATTACTAACAGTAATATTCTAAGGCCCGGTTATATCACATAAGAAATATGTCATTGCATGTCTAGATATTTTATTGTTTTATGGAAGATTGAAAGAATTTGTTTTGAATATTGCGCCCACTTAGAGAAAAAGCAACATAATTCATCAGTCATTGGCTAAACTGCAGTGTATTGTGTCATATTACAAAATATCTCAGAATATATAGTGCGAAAGTTTAAGATTGCGACACGACTGTGTGATCAAAAGAACGATGTTTAAGTTCAAACGTGAGTAAGGGTTTGAAGAAGGCAAAGTTTTGCTGATAAATCGATGATTTTGATGCGAATGGTGATTTTGCGGCTGATTTCCAGAATTTACTGACGATGATGAAGAGAAAGAGATCATCGTCAAAAAGAAATTTTCTCTTCATTTGCCTCCAAAAGCTATGGTTCTAAACTTGATAAGCATTCTTCCTCATTAGTAGATGTACATAGCTGTATAGTTTTGACATCAAATCACTTTATCATGTTAGGTTGTACGATGCACATGTAGCAAACCGTACTACTTAGACATTGTAAGACTGCATTTTGAGAGATTGTAGAATATGTTTCTATTATTCTTTTGTAAAAGTTAAATTTGTTATTTAAGAATTGTATATTACACAATGAAAAGATTGATGTGTGTGACAAAATCTGGCTAATAAAACATTTACTTCAAAATTGTGTCTGAACTGGACAAATTTCAAACAAGGGCTCATTCGCATGATGTGTATGGAAGAAGCCCTAAGAACTTTCGCCTTCAAATTATGGACGGCCTCTTGCGGAGGAATAGTCTGCGTCAACCCTTTCGACGACGCCCCCTTTACACAACATGTATATATTTAGTTGAAGGAGGAAATATCGGCAAGAATGTGCTCTACATAATTTGCATGATTTGAGATTGTTGAGTGCAAAATCATATCCCACATCGGTTAGTTAAAAGAAAAATGAGTGGCTTATAAGCTTGTGCTCTAACTCCCTCTATTGCCAATTGTTTTAGAGTGGAACCCCACTAGTTTATACGGGCTTGGGCTAGAATTGGGTCGATAAAAATCCCTACAGTGGTGCGGTGAGCGTGGAGTGAACACGTGAGGGAGACCTTCAGATAGATACGATATCGATGGTGTGTCCCTGGCCCTTGTAAGATGATTGGTGAATCTGCAACGAAAAAAGCGCTTGGTACAGATGATTGTGGTAGAAGCGCTTGGCGCAGATAATCATCGTAAGGGAGGTCCGTTTAGTGGTCTTGAGGTTGAGGGGAGGATCGTTGAGTGCAAACTCATATCCCACGTTGGTTAGTTAAAAGAAAAGTGAGTGGCTTATAAGCTTGTGGGCTAACTCCCTCTATTGCCAATTGGTTTTAGAGTGGAACCCCAAAAGCTTATACGGGCTTGGGCTTGGGCTTGGGCTAGAATTAGGTCGATAAAAATCCCTACAGAGATGTTAGATGCCAGTCCTATGTGCCAAAAACACTCATTCAATCACTCTATAAATGAGCATATAGCACAAATTATATATGATATGACTTTTAATAATTTTAATTTTATAGGGTCGTGCCGATTACTAACGATAATATTCTAAGACCCGATTTCGCTGTACTTATATATCACATAAGAAATATGTTATTGCATGTCTAGAAATTTTATTGTTTTATGGAAGATTGAAAGAATTTGTTTTGGATATTGCATCCACTTAGAAATAAGTAACATACATTCATCCCTCGTTGGCTAAAACTGCAGTGCATTGTGTCATATTAAAAAATATCTCAGAATATATAGTTCTCCGAAAGTTTAAGACTGCGTCACGCCTGTGTGATCAAAAGAACGATGTTTAAGTTTGCATAATTGTAAGACAGTAAGACAGTGAGGCTGTACTACTTAAACATTGTAAGACTGTACAATGCACGACTATGAAACTGCATGCAGCTATGAGACTGCACTACTTAAATATTGTAAGACTATACGACTGCCAAACTGCTATTTAAACATTGTAACTGTAAGGTGCATAGCTATCTGTCGACACTACTTAGACAATGTAAGACTGCAGCGCTGTGAAACTGTTGAATATGTTTTTTTTTACAGTTTGTATAGAAAACAAAGGATAATTCTGCAATAATTTTATACTACAATAAAAAAATGATGTGACAAAACCTAAGTCCAAATGTATTCTTCTGGATGGTAAAGAATGAAGATGATTCAACACAGATTCATGCAGTCGAAGGAATCGAAGGTGATAGAATTAATATAAAAAAAGAAACATTTTTTTAAGTTTTTTTCCTAAGTTCTTTTATTTTTCAGGAGTTAATGACAAAAATCATCCCTCATTCGTCAAAATTAAGTGAAATTTGGGCAAGGTACGTAATCGAATATTTTTAGACATGCATATTGCTTCACTATCTGATGCAACTGAGTTTTTTTATTTGTTTTGTTTTATAATCGTCACCCATTCATTTTCTTGAAAACTATTTCCTTATATATATAGTTGAAGAAGTGGTAAACCTGTGGGGAGTCACGTATATTGCTCGGGATGGCAAAGAACGAAGGTGCTTGAATATATACCATTAATTTATGAAATGTGTCCTAATTTTCAACGGGTCTTTTGTGATTTGATATTGAAGAACAGATATGTCTTATGCTACGTTAGCTATTTGTTTATGGCACTTACTCATCTTCTCTAAACCAAAATAAGATTTCAGAGCTCATATTATATGCCAGTTGATTCTTATATTACAAACTATCTCAAAATATATAGGGTGAAGGTTTAAGACCGTGTCTCATTTGTGCGAACAAAAGAACGACGTTTAAGTTTTCACGCATGGGCAGTTGTATGTTGCACTTTCTCGCGTGACATCATCGATGGGAATTAAGGTATTGTGCGTGAATGACGATGGCGCAGACGACAACGAGGTTACCAAAATAGTTTACCGGGAAGTATTCAACAATATTCACCAAAATTTATCACAATAACTAAGGTGAAAATTATCAGCATATTTTCAGTGCGTTTGCTCTATAAGTAATTAGTTAATGTGTGCAGTATAAATATTAGTGAGGAAAAATTACTTTCCCACTGAAGATGTATAATTCCAGTGTCAAATGCAAATTCTTTAAATATTGCTGAGAAATTTAATTTTACAATAGCATAAGATGCATTTTCTCCATACACCTATAGCACAAAACATTACGCTTGTGTGAATTACGTTACGGAACGTGACGCAATTGTTATATAACTTTTATGAAGAAAAAAATGATATTAATTATCCCTGCCAAACAGCATGCAACAAACAGCCAGTGAATAAGACTACCCTGTGCATCGCACAGGGTGACACCTAGATTCTGCCTGAAAATGCTCAGCCTGCCACCACGAATTACGGCATCTGAACAGTCTCCGATGACAACAAAGGGTGTGTAATGAAGCAGCAAATCCCATTCTCAACACACACAAATACACATACATAGAATTTTCACGTAGCTGGAAAATGCAAACGACTCATCATTTCTCAGCAAGAATGGAGCCCAAGAACTTCTTCGCCGTCGATTAAACAAGAAAACAATGTACATGGCATTTCTAGGTTTTAGCACAAAGTGATCAATTACGTCTGCAAACCAAAATGCAACAAACAATCAAAGGAATAAGTATAACTCGTGCGTCGCACTGGGCAACACCTAGTTATAGATAAAACTTGATTGGTTGAAATTGACATACCAAATCGAGATTAATGGCAGTTTCTATGAGGGCAAGGCTCTTAATAAAATAGCAATTATATATATATATATATATATTGTAGAAATCCAGGCCGGGCCTCTGCTATTTTTATTCGTTATCGAGGCCCACGTACATGCGCCACACGGAGGAGTACCCAGTATAAGCTTGATGGTGTTCCTTCTACATGGTATCAGAGCCCGAAGATCCAGCTCAATTAAAAAAAATATATATGGCGGGTTCGAAAAAAGTGGCGTTTCCGCCCGATTAAAAAGAAATAATATGCAATTTATTGGCCAACTTATTCGCGTGACCCCGGTATTACAGATAAAACTAACGAATACGAATAAAAATGCAAATAATCGATTTGTCGTTTGCAACCTAGTTTCTTGTTTGCTGCAAATGTAGAAACTCAACCTTATAATCTCATACTATTCACTGAATATATAAGAAAAACTCAATAGAGCTAAGCACAGCAAAGGATGTGAGACTGGCGTCAGGGAAGTTATATATATGTATATATGTGGAAATTCGGGCCGGGCCTCCGGTAATTTATCCGTTATCGAGGCCCACACATACACACCAGACATGAGGAGGGGTCCCGATATAAGCTTGATGGGGTTCCATGCAAAAACCAATTGGTATTAGGAGGAGTGGCCCATCAAGCTTATAAACCCATTTATTTTCTTTGAACTTATCGCTGTGGGACTCTTTAGTCCTCACACATGACACATTCCAACACTCCCCCCTCATGTGTGAGCCCATTTCGTTTACGTGACTACATATTACGTGTTTATTTAAATATGTGTTGATAGGACGACTGATTTGGTAGAAAATCCAAATTCGGACTTAAAAATAATTTTGTGGAAGATATACATATGAAATAAATAGAGGAATTCTGGAACAAAGTTGTGAATTATCGAAAGAATGATATTCAAAATTAGAATCATTAAGGTGTACAAGTTTCAAAGAGAGGGTAAGACGAAAACTTAATTGATAGGTAACTCTTTTAATAATATAATAAAGGAGAATACTTAGAATGGGATAAGTGTTGATAAAATGATGTTGATGTCATTTGTTAAGTTGAATACGCCAACTGAGATTATAAGAATGGAATGAAAAGTCAATTTATTAATTTAGCTAAAAACCCTCGAATAGTCTAAGTAGTAAAGAGGAGAAAATTTCAAACCAGGAACGAATCGAAGGAACTTGGAAATAAAGAAGCTTTGAGTAGGTATATTTCCTTAATCTAATTATATACTATTAGGGTAAGTTTAGTTAACGAGGGTTTTTGAAATAATTAGTTAGAGCTCATACCAAACCGTGGGGTAGGTATAATTTTCTTACTATTAATAAGACTTGTTGGTTTGTGAAGGATAAGGAATGTAAATAAGATCGAAAATTTTATTGATTCCAATACAGATGAATACAACGATTTAGATCTTTATAGAGGGAATTTTAAGTTACCGTTTCAACTAACAGTCGACTCACTAATAAAGTCGCCGACATTGACGAATTCTAAGCTAAAAACAGAGTTCAACTCATAAAAGCGCTGATTATATAACGCGCCGAAATTCAAAGTTCATTTCAGCCAAGGTGCAGACTTCAGACTTGATTGCAGCTTGATTCTATCTTGATTTGGTGTCTTGATTCCAATAGCCCCCCGCAAGATAGAGTTTACAGATTTCGGATACCCATCTTGGATAAAGCACGCTACAAAAGCGGGCCTGTGAGAGGTTTGGTAAGAGCGTCAGCGACTTGATCTTCTAATCGGACTGGTAGAAGTCGAATTGAGCCATTTAGGACATGCTGGAGAACGAAGTGGCAATCGATTTCGATGTGCTTGGATCGCTCGTGGAATTTGGGGTTTGAGGCGAGCCGTAAAGCCGACTGGTTATCGCAGTAGATAACGGGAACCTGAGAGGAAGCCAAGGGGAGTTCATGTAATAGCTGGTTTATCCACATAACTTCAGCCATGACAGTGCCAAGTGCTCGATACTCGGCCTCTGTGGATGAACATGAGACGATTGGTTGCTTTTTAGCCTTCCATGTGATCAAGGAATCACCGAGGAAGGTGCAGTAACCTGTAACGGGTTTGCCAGTTTCCTGACATGTAGTCCAGTCAAAAACAGAGCTCATGAGTATACCTTGACCCAGTGAACCTTTTAGATACCTGAGAAGATGGTGAGCAGCCCCGAGGTGCCCAGTTCCCGGGTAAAGGTTCGGTACGAAAGGCGGCCGGTCAGCCTTCGATATCTGAAAGGCTCCTCTAATAGCTCACCATCTTCGGCGGTCAGTTTGCTGTTTGGACTAATTGATGTTGAGAGAGGCTTTGAAGCTAGATAGCCAGTGTCATCAAGGAGTTGGATTGTGTACTGGCGTTGGGAGATATATATGCCTTCGCTGCTGCGGGCAACCTCGACACCAAGAAAAAATTTCAGGTCACCTAAATCTTTTACCCTGAAGCGGCCGTGTAAGAGGCCATTGCCTTCTGTATTTCTTCAGTAGAAGGGCCGGCGAGAATTATGTCACCGACGTATACCAAAAGGATGAGCAAGGAAGATCCTTCGCCTTTGAGGAACAGAGTATGATCAGACTGGGTCTGGTGAAAGCCAAATTGGGCGACTGATCAGTAAAGGTCTTATTCTGGCGAGAGGATTGCTTTAAACCATAGATGGCCTTTTTTAATTTGTAGACCATTCTGTGGCCTCCTCATGTATGGTGATTCTTCTAGAATCCCGGGGGAAGATCCATATAAACGTCTTCGGTGAGTTCACCGTTCAAGAAAGCATTGGCAACATCCATCTGGGTAAGGTGCCATTGGAGTTTCGCTGCTAAGGATAAGATAAGCTTGATTGTGTTGGGTTTTGCAACCGGGGTGAAGGTGTCGATACAGTCAATGCCCTCCATTTGATCGTAGCCCTTGGCGACCAATCGGGCTATGTATTTTTCAATTTGGCCTGATGAGTTGAGTTTTAATCTGTACACCCATCGACAGCCAATGGAGTTCTTGCCGGCTGGTAAAGGGACGATAGTCCAAGTTTCATTGTCTTCAAGAGCAGTGAATTCCCCAGCCATTGCGTTCATCCAACTATCTGAGCTAGATGCTTCTGTAAAACTTCTCGGTTCCTTGGCCTGAGCCATGTTGCATATAAAAGACTTGTAATCATTAGAAAAGTTTTGATAGGTAAGAACTTGAGACAGATGATACAACTCCCTGTTATTAGTAAGGTAGTTGCAATGATAGTCTTTAAGGTAGGAGGGCTGCTTTGTCTGTCTGGATGATTTCCTCTGAACCTCGTGGCCTGGCTGTGAAATAGAGGTAGCAGATGGCTGTTCTAGATTTGAACAGGTGGGCTCCTCCAAAATCAGGCTGATGATAATCTGGCTCAGGGTGACTAGCAAGCATGGACTCCTCCATAGCAGGTTGTTGTTGATCTGGCTCGGGGTTGAGCAAGAAAATCACACAGATCTTCAGGCACATGGGCATCATTGCAAGACCTGAGGATGACAGAAATGGGAAAGGCATCCTGGAAAATTGGTGATATCCTATTATGTTTGAAAGGTAACATGGTTTCCTCAAATGTGATATCCCTAGAAATAAAAATCCTTCGTGTGCTTAAGTCCATCACCTTGTATCCTTTACCCCATTGGGATAACCAAGGAATACACATTCAAGGGCTCTTGTATCAAACTTCTTACGGCCAGCTGCTAAGGTTGAGCTATAGCAGAGAGAACCAAAAACTCAGAAGGAGTTATAATCAACATGTTTTTGATATAGCAAATTGAAGGGACTCCTGTTTGCTAGGACAGGGGAAGGCGTTCTGTTGATCAAGTAGGTGGTTGTGAGTACACATTCGGACCAAAACTTAATAGGAATCCCGGATTGGAAGTACAAGGCTCTTGCCACATTGAGGAGGTGTTGATGCTTGCGTTCGACTATTGAGTTTTGTTGGGGCGTTTGGACGCAGGACCGATGGTGTATGATCCCCTTGTCTTCGAACAGAGAATGAAAGCTGAATTCCTTGCCATTGTCTATTCTAACCACCTTGACCTTGCAGCCAAATTGGGTATCTACCATGTTCAGGAAATAAGAAATGATGGGCTGCACTTCTGATTTGTACTTGAGCATGAAAAGCCATGTAAAGCGTGAGTAATCATCAATAATGGTGAGGAAATAGTTGTGTCCTGAGTGTGATGGGACATGAAGGGTCCCCAAACATCACAATGGATAAAATCAATGGGGAGCAAACAGATTTATTGTTGTTTGGAAAGGAATTTCTTTTCTGTTTTGCAATGGGACAAACTTTACAATATGAATCGGTTACAACATCAAGGCATTTAAAAGAGGATTTCAACATGCTCAAGACCTTGTTCGAGGGGTGGCCTAACCTATTGTGCCAAACTTTTGCTGACAGTTTATTTAAAAATACAGATTCAGAAACAGGAAAATGCAAAACTGCTTCAGCTTCAATGAAGTATAAGCCCGCAAACTAATTACCCTTGCCAATCATTTGTGATGTAGCATCCTGTATCAGAAAACCGTTAGCCTCAAAAAGAATTTGCAGTTTAGTTCATGGGCCGAGTAGCTTACTGATAGTAGATTGAATTGGAACTGAGGTATATAAAGAACTTCAGTCAAGGTTATAAACTGATTTATCCTAACAGTTACCGCCTTGTTTACCTCTATAACTGTGTTGTCAGGCAGTATTACATTAGATTCTTTAATGGTATGAAGATCATGTAAGAGGAGATGATTACCACAAACATGCTTGGTTGCCCCTGAATTACTAACCATACTTTCTTGTCTGCCAAATCAGGTAAATCAAAAGATAAACACATACCTGAGTTCTTCTCAGGCTGGATGCCAGTTCCTGATTTGTCTGATGTGAGATTGGTTGTATGTTGGTCTAGTAGTGCCTTCAAATTCAGCAGCTGACCAGGGTTAAGCTGTAGCTGGACTAAATTATCATCTGTAGGGCTGATTTTAGACGACAACTGAGAGTTCTCAAGCGTTTTTTTGCCCATCAGATGCTCTGTCCCAAACTTGTTTACCCTCGCTGTCTTGTGCTTAGGATTTTGTCTGTAGCCAGGTGGGAATCCATGGACGTGGTAACAAGACTCTATCGTGTGACCTCTTTTGTTGCAGTGAGTGCAGAATGGCTTAGCCGGTTCCTTCCTTGGATGGAAAGCATACTTCTTGGAAACTTCAAGATTGTTGTTAGCTGTTAGCATAGCCATATCGTGCATCTGATGACAACTAGTTTGGACAGTTCCTGAGGTCACTGATCTCTGTTTTTCCTCTTGGATCAGGAGGCTGAAGACTTTGTTGATGTTTGGTAGAGGATCCATAAGAAGTATCTATCCTCTTACCTGCAAAAAAGAATCGTTTAGTCCCATCAAGAAAGTGAGGACATATTCCTCATTCAAGTAATCTTTCATGGCTTTTATCCCCCCGCAAGTACACGGGCAAGCTGGTTGGTAACTGGTCATTTCCTCCCATAGGGTTTTCAATCTTGTGAAGTATACACCAATGCTACTTGAGCTAGGTTGATCAACTCTTTCTTTAATTGAGAAACCCGAGGCTTGTTTGATTGACCAAACCTTTCTTGAAGGTCATCCCAGATTTCTTTAGCCGATGAATTGTATAGTACACTAGCTGAAATCTCCTTGGAAACTGCGTTGAGGATCCACGAAATTACGATATTGTTATTTCTTTTCCAGGTTTTGAGCTTGTTCTGATCGTCGGCAGATGGTGGCTGGAGTTCGTCGCAAAGCCATCTTTGTTCCTTCCAATCAGGGCTATCATCATAGCCCTGCTCCATGTTGTGTAATTATCGCCGTTTAACAGTTCATGAACAAGTTGATGCCCATAATTATCGCTGTGGTTAATGAAGTAAGGATCATTCATCTGAGTTGATGCAGTGGAATTTGAGTTCTCTGGTTCTGCCATTGAAGTGCAGCTCGAGATTGATTTTAGGGCTTTGAATCTTGATCTTCGCAGCCTTAAAGGCTCTTCTCTGATACCATAAGAAACCTGTTGGTTTGTGAAGGATAATTAACGTAAATAAGACCGAAAATTTTATTGATTCAAGTACAGATGAATACAACGATTTACAACTTCATAAAAGGAATTTGTAGTTACCGTTTTAACAAACAGCCGACTCACTAATAAAGTCGCCGATAACATTGACGAATTTTAAGCTAAAAACGGAGTGGAACTCATAAAAGCGCTGATTGTATAACGCGCCAGAATTCAAAGTTCATGTCAGCTAAGGTGCAGACTTCAGACTTGATTGCAGCTTGATTCTATCTTGATTTGGTGTCTTGCTTCCAATAATTAACTTCATATTTTATTCCATATGTTAACAGGTTTTAAGAATTATTAAGTGTTGTATATTTTAGTGTAATTGGCAATAAAGCAAACACGAGTTAGGAGGTGCGGAGTGCACGCTCGGGATGCATTTTATTTCGGAACCCGAAACCCTTTCGTTCGAAAGGATGTGCATGGGCGAATAGGTGTGCATGGCGAATAGGTGTGATGTCTTAATAAACAGACACCACCGTAAATGGGTTATGTCTATTTACGAATAGACACAACTGAAAACACTTTGAAGAAGAGAAAACAATCGACTTAAACTACGAGAATTTACAAAACGCATTAAGAACAAAAGCGCTCTAGTCTTATCCCGGGACGAATTTGGTGTAACTCGACAAAAGGGTCCAAATATTGTCTTTGGAAAGTGATTTTCGAAACACGATTCTAGAGTATATCCGGCCATATAATCAGAAAACCCTAAATCCTCCAACAATCAAAGACAATAATTTTGGGTTTATTTAAATGGCCGAATACGTGAGAGATATGACCGTGAAGTTCTGCAAACTCGACAAGTTCGATGGGGTGGATTTCCGTCGTTGGCAGAAGAAGATGCACTTCCTCCTAACAACCCTAAAGTTGGTGTACGTGTTGCGTGTTGGGGTAGGCCCGACTAATCGAAGCCGGTCCCCGAACAGCGCAACGTGGCGATAGCGGAAGCGCGTTTTGAACCGAGCGGCGTAGGGTGCCGAATTTTCGATTTTCAACATCTAAATTTGACCTAGCACCCTTCGGCTTCTCCCGAGGGCCCAAGATACTGCCCTGAGCCTCAGGAGACCACGTCTAATTCAAACTTTTCAAACGAATTTAATACAAATTTATTCGAATTAATAATTTCATTCCAAACTAGTTCGAACAAAGCGGCAGCAGACAGTCGAATATTTGGCAACCGAAATGATTTCCGATCGATACCAAATTTCCCAGATTGATTCTACACTTCCCGAATATCGCAACGAGGGGTCTTTTGAATCATCCCAATGTCGTTTGGTATTTTTTGCAAAATCAAATCAGTGGTTCGAAATTATCAATTCGAGCAAAGCGGCATTCTACCGTCTTTCGTCAGTTTGATAACCGAAACGATTCGGATCAATACCAAATTTTCCATATTGATTCTACACTTCCCAACAATTGTAACAAGGGGTCTTTCGTATCATTCTGATGTCATTTGGTATTTTTCGCAAAATCAAAGCAGTAGGGTTAGAAACATACCGTCGGTGAACGTAAATGCACCTCGGATGGACGTCGTAACACCTCTTCTGGCTCCCGGGGCTTCCGGGCTAGATCATCACACCGGTATGTCCTTGAATGAACCTCCGAGACTGCTCCTGATGGCTAGAGACAGTTCGGTTCGGGCGTCGGGCTTCGTCGAACGATCCCATGGCTTGAATGATGTGACTTAAGGAATACCAAGTACACTCTTTCTTATTCTCTAGATTGAGTTGAGTTGTTGAGAGCATGTACCAAGTTCTAAGGCTTAGAAACTAACTTACATTGCATGCTTATCATCTACTTCATTTATGCATGTATCTCCTTTTTATTTTCACACCTAAGCCCATGAGTGTAGCAAAATTCCACATGGCTATTTTTATAATTTTTCTACAACACTTGTCATGCTCCCACAATGTGACTCATATGCCACCTCAACTTATATGGCTTGCTAGAAATTATACACATGTCCAAGACCAAGTCAACATGCAATTATTCCATTTTGGCCCTTTATGTTTCTAAATTCTCAATTTAGTCCCTCAATTTTAAGTAATAAAATAATTAAATCCAATCTAGTTATTTTAATTACAATTGAGCCTCATTTAGTTAATTAATTAAGCACTTAAGACAATCTTAAGTCCTAAGTATTCCCGTGATCGTCATCCGAATTTAACTAAATCGCTGACACCTCGTATCAACTATGCCACTACCTTAACGAATCTCATTCGTTAGGTTCCAAAGAAAATTCCCGCTGTTTTCGTTCGAGGTCATTACCATTTTTAAGCGCGACTCTCTAGGTCCGTCTCAACTGGCACGGGAGGAATCCGCGAGTCCCGCGGTACCGGACAGATCCCAGTTGAGAACGAATTTTGATCTAATCGAAATTCGGGCGAACCGACTATAGTGTATACATTTAAATACCTCTTACGCCTTTCACCTGCGCTCGGTTATGTGAGAGCCTTGCTCGAACTCACTAATCTACTCTATGTTATAATCGAGACCCAACTGATTATCTAAACTCTGCACCGTATCTAATACGAGCGAGCTTTCCAAGCTCCGGCCGAAGGCTTTACAATCGTCGTTCTCCAATTACCTCATAGGATGTTAACCTACACGAATATAGACAGTGAATCCCGATAACAGTCAAAGCCCGGCAATCACCTCCGTAAAGTAATATGCGTTTCGTCGCTGGCCCGTGTCCCACTTCCGAACACTTGCGGACCTAGCCAACTAGCGACAAACCGGAATCGCGAAAGCAAATCCGTCAGTGACCCTATCGGTCTGAGGCTGCTATAGTCATTCGTTCAATCATTGACAACATCCTAGTCATGTGATCGAGACGAATACGAGCCGAATGTCCGAATACGCGATCTCTCCGATCACCGATATCTCCATCACGATCCACAACCTCTCAGGTAATCGGTGACACTACCGATACTATGTGGTCATCAATGAATAAGTCATATTCGGATATCTAGTCACCCACCTAGAATTCTTAGACTTACGGACTTTTTATTTAATGCTGAGATTAAGGACCGTCCGGTGTCTCCTCCCTCGTCCCCATGAGAATCAGACGTCCAACTCAAACATTCGGGTCTTATTTATTTATCGCACCGCCCGATGCCAAGCAGACTTTAAATTCGATAAATAAATATTAATGATTTCATTATAATGAAAATGATATTCACTACTTTATTTTGACAGTATATCCAATAAAACTATCTATCGGCTTATACATCACTGTGCGCCCTATACTATTCATAGTCCTCGTATGGCATTCCGAGGGCACACTCCCTAACATTGCGTACGCCCATGCCAGATATTGAAGAAAACGAAACGCTGGAGGCGACTCGGAGGAGGAACAAATGGGAGAACGACGATTAAATATGTAGTGGACATATTCTGAACGGTATGTCAGATTCGTTATTCGACATATACCAGAATTTTGAATCTGCTAACGGCCTGTGGGATGATCTCGAAGCAAAGTACATGGCAGAAGACGCTTCAAGCAAGAAATTCCTGGTTAGTAAGTCTAATAGTTAACAAATGACCGATGCAAGACCAGTAATGGAGCAATACAATGAGATACTTCATATCCTTGGCCAATTCGTGCAACACCAATTTGTGATGGATTAGGCAATACCAGTTTCGAGTATAATTGATACATTGCCACCATCGTGGAAGGATTTCAAGCACACTCTCAAGCATAAAAAGGAGGAACTGTCCCCTGTACAATTGGGTAGTCATTTGCGTATAGAGGAATCTCCCAGGGCACAGGAAAATGACCAACCAAAGGGGAAGAACGGTGCTATTACATCGAGTGTTAACATGGTGGAGAATCATGCCAAATACGATAAGAAACGCAAGGGCCATGGTGACAGTCGTGGTGGTTCCAACAAAAAGCCAAAAGTGGCTTGTTGGAAATGTGGTAAACCCGGTCATTTCAAAAAGGATTGTCGGGTTAAGGGTGGTGGTCAAACAAGGAGCACCAACGGAGCAAGTAGTTTGGGTGAAGGGTCTAAAAACCCTAACGCTAATCAAGGTCAGAATTTAAACATTTATAATCTGGTATACCTTATGTTTCTTTTAGTCCTGAAGCATTCTATGTGCAAGATAATGATGACGAAGCATGGTGAATAGACTCGGGTGCCACAACTCATGCAAGTAAAGATCGACACTGGTTTAAGGATTTTCGATCAGTCGAAGATGGATCTGCATTACATATGGGCAACGAGTCAAGTGCTCCAATAGTTGGTAGGAACCGTGGTTTTAGAATTTACTTCTGGGAAAACTATTACTTTAAGTAATGTGTTGTTTGTACCAAAATTACGTAAGAATTTAGTTTCTGGACCGGTCTTGAACAAATGTGGTTACAAGCAGGTGTTTGAGTCCGATAAATTTGTATTGACAAAGTCTGGTAATTTTATTGGTTTTGGTTATTATAATAATGGTATTTTATGTTGAATTTAAATAAAAGGCATTCTCACAATAATTTTGCATTTATGGCATGTTCTGAAATTAACGATTATGTGCTTTGGCATGCTAGACTAGGACATGTTCATTATAGAAGAATATATGAAATCTCGAAGGAAGGTTTAATACCTGCATTTGATATAAATACTGAAAAATGTAAGACTTGCATGCTAACTAAAATAACTAGGCAACCTTTTCGAAGTGATGCATGCCTCAGTAGTACTAGAACTAATTCATAGTGATTTACGTGATTTGCATGTTGTTGCAAACGGACAGCGTAATAATATTGGAAATGACTGTGAGGATAAAATGGACACGAGAATTTACGTGGAAAGCCCCTTTTAACTTGGGGTAAAAAACCACGGGCGAGGTAGAAATTTAATACTGGGCTAAAAATAGGGGTTACAACCTCTCGATCTATAAAGGAGAAAACACTCACTATCTCTCTTTATAGTTGGAGCAAATACCGGACAAACCCTCTATTGTTTTTTTCTCTTTCTCTTTCTTTCTCTCTCTATCTTACTTTGTCTAATTGGTGTGTTTTCAAATGAATCACTCGTTGCCTTTTTATAGGCAAAACTTCATACTAATAATCATTATAATATTAATGTAATATTATATTATTAATAGAGTAGGTAAGATGGGTTGGTTCACCAACCCACTCAACCTAATATCCTATCAATCTCCCACTTGAAGATTTGATTGATGCCCAATCAGATCTTCACACCATTCTTCTAGCTCGCCTTTGCATGTTACTTAGATTCTGTCAATCCACATGAGGAACGACACCATATAAACTTGTCCACAAGAATTGCTTTGGTCATGTAGTCTGCCAGATTATCCGCAGTGTGAACTTTTTGCATGTCCATAGTCCCCGCTTCCACTTGTTCACGAACAAAGTGGTATTGGACCCGGATGTGTTTGGTTCTTGAATGATATGTTGGATTCCTTGCGAGATGCAACGCACTCTGGCTACTCACAATAGAGAACAATTTTCTCCTGTTTGTGGCCGAGTTCTTCCAGCAACATCTTCAGCCATATTGCCTCTTTACTGGCTTGCGTAGCTGCGACATATTCTGCCTCCGTCATTGACGTTACAACAATGGACTGCAGTTTTGAAACCCAGCTTACAGCACCACCAGCAAGATTGAACACATATCCGGTTGTGGATCTGCTTTTATCAAGTTCACCTGCATAATCTGCATCAACAAAACCATGGACAGTAAAATCTGTACCTCCGTAACATAAGGCCAGATCAGAGGTTCCATTGATGTATCTGAGAATCCTCTTAACATCACTCCAGTGCTCCCGACCAGGGTTGGACTTGTATCGACTAACAACTCCCACTGCATAGGCAATGTCTGGTCTGGTACAAATCATTGCTGAACATTAGACTGCCTACCGCCGATGCATATGGCAGTCGAGACATCTCTATCCTCTCGTCTTCATCAGTAGGACACATCTCAGAGGATAGCTTAAAATTAGTAGCAAGAGGAGTAGATATTGGCTTACTGTCTTGCATGTTGAACCTCCGCAAGATTTTTTTCAAATAATTCTTTTGGGAAAGGCAAATCTTCCGTTTGCTTCTGTCTCGAGATATTTGCACACCAAGGATTTTGTTTGCTGGTCCCAAATCCTTCATTTCAAATTCACTAGCTAGTTGAATCTTTAAGTTGGCGATACGACCTTTGTTGGGTCCTGCTACCAGCATATCGTCGACGTACAACAGCAACATGATGAAATCGTCATCGCCAAATCTCTTTATATACGCACAAGGATCTGAATGTAGCCTGTTGTAGCCAAGACTCATTATGAACGAGTCAAATCTCTTATACCAGCATCGAGGTGATTGTTTGAGCCCGTAGAGAGATTTGATCAATCTGCAAACCAGATCTTCTTTTCCTTGTTCCTCGAAACCTTCTGGTTGAAGCATATATATTTCTTCATCCAGGTCACCATGGAGAAAGGTCGTCTTCACATTCAGCTGCTCAAGATGCAAGTCGAATGTAGGACACATTGACAAGACCACCCTTACTGTAGTAAGTCGAACCACCGGTGAGAAAATTTCGTTGAAGTCAATCCCTTCTTTCTGAGCATATCCTTTTACAACCAGTCTAGCACGGTATCGCTCTACTTGGTCATTACCATTCCGCTTGATTTTGTTCACCCATTTGTTGCCAATGGGTTTCCTTCCTTGCGGTAATGGCACCAACTCACATGTCTTATTTTTATAGAGAGCTTCCATTTCCTCTTGCATTCCTGAAATCCACTAACTCGCATCTGAATTATTCAGTGCTTCTTGGAAAGTGGTTGGCTCTCCATCCTCAGTTAGAAAATAGTATGCAAGATTGCTCTCTATCTCGTAATCTGAGTGCCAACTGGGCGGCCTACGCTCGCGTGATGACCGCCAGAGATCCGGTACTTCAGATTCGACTGGGTTGAGCTCTTCGTGCGCCGGTTCAGCTTCAGAAGAATTATATTGCTCCAATTTTCTTTTCATCGGTGTAGTCTTTGTCACGCCTTTTGGACTGCTATCATTTTCGACTTGCTCCTCATTGCTAGCTTCTAGGAAGATAACATCTCTGCTGATAATCACTTTGTGGTCAGTGAGATCCCACAAGCGATGCCCCTTTACTCCTTCAGCGTACCCCAAGAACAAACATTTCCTGGACTTTGGATCCAACTTTGTCGTTTCTTGGTTGTGGTACATCGGGTACGTTGAACTTCCAAATATATGGAGGTTTGAATAATCTGCAGGTGTACCAGTCCACATTTCCATCGGTGTTCGCATCTCTATAGCAGTAGATGGAGCCCGATTCACAACATAACAGGCAGTACAGACCGCTTCCGCCCAGAACTTCTTTTCCAGGCCAGCAGTTCTCAACATAGCCCTTGTTCTTTCCAACAGGGTTCTATTCAACCGCTCTGCCACGCCATTCTGTTGTGGAGTGTAAGCCGTGGTGAACTGTCTTCTGATGCCCGCACCTTTGCAGAATTCGATGAATTCTTTGCCAGATATTCCCCTCCATTATCTGACCGGAGACACTTGATTTTTCTACCGGTTTCAAGTTCAACTCGCGCCTTGTATGTTTTGAAGATAGGAAACACTTCGTCCTTCTTCTTGATTGGATACACCCAGCATCTCCTCGAGTAGTCGTCTATGAATGATACGAAGTAGTTGGCTCCTCCCAGAGATGTGACCGGTGCTTGCCATACGTCAGAGTGGATCAATTCTAGAATTTCTTTGCTTCTAGAATTTGAAGTGGAGAACTTCAGTCGATGTTGCTTGCTCACAATACAATGCTCGCAGAATGGTAATGTCACCATTGTAAGACCAGGAAGTAGATTCTTTTGCGCAAGAATTTTCATGCCTTGTTCAGACATATGACCAAGTTTCTTGTGCCAAGTCATTGTAGACTTTTCCATTGATCTTGTTGTAGCAACAGATGCTTGCCCTGCTTGCAGAGTCTCTCCCTTCAGCGTGTATAGATTTGCAGCTATCTTTTCTCCCTTCATCACCACTAGTGCTCCTTTGGATACCTTCATGATCTTGTTTTCCAATTCAACTTTGAAACCAAGATCATCCAATTGCTGGACAACAGATTTTTCTTCAAGCCCTCCACATCTCGCACAACATGGATAGTACGCACAGTGCTGTCGTACAACTTTATTTGAACCGTACCCACCCCGACAATTTTTAGCGCCTGATCATTGCAGCTGTAGACATATCCTTCAAAGGTTGACTCGTATTGATGAAACCATTCCTTTCGAGAGGTCATGTGGAAAGTAGCTGCTTAGTCGATGAGCCACACGTCGTTGAATCTTCATTTTCAGCGATAGTGGTTGCGGCTTCACACACCAAGGCAATTCCATCGTCGGTAGTGTTGGCGGCGTTTCCTTGGGCATTGGGATTTTTGTTTAGAGCGCAACAATCTTTCTTCAGATGACCTTTCTTGCCACAGTGGTAACACTTTATAGCCTTCTTATTTTTCGTAACAAGGTTTTGCCGTTTTTGACTCCCACTTGGACCAGACTCACCGGGTCTTGTTCGTTTTCGGCTCCCGTCTGGACAACGTGCTCCTGATCTTGCCCTCGTCACTGTCAATGCTTCCGCCTGTTGAGATATTATCAACTTGTCTTCTTTGTTATTGCAACGACTTTCTTCTTCGAGAACCGCAGCTGCAATATTAACGAAGATAAGTTATCCCGCAGCTTTGTTGTTGCTCAGGTTGATGACGAGTTGATCGTATGAGTCTGGCAGGCTTTGCTGTAGAAGCTCAGCATGTTCACTTGGCTCTATTTTGTAGTCCAAGTCGTTAAGTTGAGAGAACAGAGTATTCAACTTGTTGATGTGCTCGGTCACTGAAGAAGATTCTTCCATTCATAGATGATATAATTTTCTTTTTAGGAAAATTCGACTGTGGAGTGACTTGACTTGATACAGCTTCTCTAGATGATCCCAGATTTCTTTCGCACTAGTTTTCTCTTCAATGCTTGATAAAATATGTCATTTGCTAATGCCAGATGAATATTGGCGATGGCCCTCCCGTCCATCTTCCTCCAGTTGGCATCACTTGTAATAGTTGTTGGTCTGCCAGTGATTGCCTCCAGACAATTTTCTTTGAGTAAAATTGCCTTTATCCTTATTTTCCACAGTGAATAGTTTCTCCCGTTGAATTTCTCAATTTCAATTTTAGCTGCCATTTTTCCCACGTCGCTATCGTCGGAGAAATTCGACAGTCCAGCCAAATAGTACTGATCAGATAATTTGCAGAAAGGGTAGCGACCAGCTTTCTAGACAAAATTACCCTTCTAAGTAAATTTCCAGATGAGATCTGGTGGGGTCACTATGTGTCCCGCTTGGCACCAGCCACCTAGACAGAACTTACTTACACAGTCTATTGCCACGACTTGCCAAAAAACTCTTCCGTAACGATAAACCTTTTCAATATCCTTTCTGATGTGGAAGATCAGACAAAGCTGCAACCATAGAGCATAATCGGAATATCGATCAAACCTGGCTCTGATACCACTTGTTGCGAAACGGATAGCGTAATAATATTGGAAATGACTATGAGGATAAAATGGACACGAGAATTTACGTGGAAAACCCCTTTTAACTTGGGGTAAAAAACCACGGGCGAGGTAGAAATTTATTACTGGGGTAAAAATAGGGTTTACAACCTCTCAATCTATAGTTGGAGCAAATACCGAACAAACCCTCTATTTTTTTTCTCTTTCTATTTCTTTCTCTCTCTATCTTACTTTGGCTATTTGGTGTGTTTTCAAATGAATCACTCGTTGCCTTTTTATAGGCAAAACTTCATACTAATAATCATTATAATATTAATATAATATTATATTATTAATGGAGTAGGTGAGATGGGTTGGTTCACCAACCCACTCAACCTAATATCCTATCACATGCAACTCCTTCCTTAGGTAACGAACGATATTTTGCTACGTTTATAGATGATGCATCTAGGTTTTGTTATATTTATTTATTACATACCAAAGATGAAGCATTGGATAAATTTATGATTTATAAGAATGAGGTTGAATTGCAACAAAATTCAATGATCAAAAGACTCTGAACGGATAGAGGTGGTGAATACTTTAATCCGACCTACTTTCAATCAGTAGGAATTATTCATGAGACTACTTCTCCATATACACCACAACAGAATGGCGTATCGGAGCGAAAGAATAGAATCCTAAAAGAGATGGTTAACTCCATGCTATCCTATTCAGGATTAAGTGATGGATTCTGGGGTGAAGCTATGTTGACAGCTTGTTATTTACTTAATAGAGTTCCTAATAAAAGGAACAAGTTGACTCCTTACGAACTTTGGTTCAAAAAGAAACCAATGCTGAACTATCTTCGTGTGTGGGGCTGTAGGGCTATTGTAAGGCTTCCTCAACCCAAAAAGAAAAGTTTAGGCGAAAGCGGTATAGATTGCATTTTTATTGGATATGCTGAGCACTCCAAGGCTTATAGGTTCTATGTAATTGAACCTAATGTCTCTATCGGTTAACACTGTAGTTGAGTAGAGAGATGCAATTTTTGATGAGACTCGTTTCTCCAGTATACCTAGACCAAAGGATATGATTCCAATGACAAGTGAAAATGAGGAAAGTTCTGACCTGACTAGAAACAAGTCACATGATCTTTGGAAAAGCAAAAGGGAAAGAAACCTAAGTCACATGGACCGGATTTTCAATTGTATTTAATTGAAGGTTCTAGGGATGAGGTTTCTACCCAATACATATATTGTTTTAATGTTGAGGATGATCCAAAAACATTTGATGAAGCAATGAAGTCTCAGGATTTTGCCTTTTGGAAAGAGGCCATTAATGATGAGATGGACTATCATGGGTAATAACACTTGGGTGTTGTCAGACTTACCACCAGGTTGCGAACCTTTGGGTTGCAAGTGAATCTTCAAAAGAAAGATAAGAGTCGATGGAACAATTGAGAAGTTCAAAGCTAGACTAGTCATTCAAGGCTTTAGACAAAAACCTGGAATTGACTATTTTGATATGTATGCACCCGTTGCTCGTATAACAACGATTAGATTGCTGATTGCATTGGCAGCAATTCACAATCTTGTAATTCACCAAATGGATGTTAAAACTGCATTCTTGAATGGTGATTTGAACGAGGAGGTTTATATGAAACAAGCTGAAGGCTTTATAATGCCGGGAAATGAAAACAAGGTGTGCAAACTTGTTAAATCCTTGTATGGATTGAAGCAAGCACCTAAGCAGTGGCATCAAAAGTTCGATGACGTGGTCTTGTCAAATGAGTATAATTTGAACCAAGCAGACAAGTGTGTATACAGCAAGTTTGGTAACTCTGGCAGTGGAGTAATCATTTGTTTGTATGTTGATGACATGTTGATTTTTGGCACTAATCAGGAACAAGTCGACATGACTAAGGAATTTTTGTCATCAAGATTCTCCATGAAAGATATGGGGGAGGCTGACGTGATCTTAAGTATTAGGTCAAACGTGAAAACAAAGGTATTTCCATTACACAATCTCATTGAGAAAGTGTTAAAGAAATTTAATTGTATGGATTGTACTCTCGTTAGTACTCCTTTGGATACAAATGTGAAAATTTTGCCTAATAAAGGCGAGTCTGTTTCACAACTTGAGTATTCTAAAGTGATTGGATGCTTAATGTATGCCATGACAAGCACAAGGCCGGACATTGCTTATGCTGTAGGAAAACTTAGTAGGTTTACGAGTAATCCGAGTACACATCAGTGGCTGGCTATAAGGCGGGTGCTTAATTACTTAAAGAAGACTATAAATCATAGTTTATATTACGTTGGCTCACCTTCGGTTCTAGACGGATATTGTGACGCCAGTTGGATCTCATACCGGAAGACCATTCCTCGACAAGCGGATGGGTATTCTTGCTTGGAGGAGGTGCAATTTCGTGGGCTTCTAAGAAGCAAACTTGTATCACGAATTCGACGATGGAATCTGAGTTTGTTGCCCTAGCGGCCGCTAGTAAAGAAGCAGAATGGCTGAAAAAATTAGTCTATGAAATTCCATTGTGGCCTAAACCTATATCACCTATCTCAATCCATTGTGATAGCTCTGCCACTTTGGCTAAGGCTTATAGTCACATGTACAGTGGAAAGTCGAGACACTTAGGTGTTAGACATAGCATGATTCGTGAATTAATCACGAATGGGGTGATATCCGTTGACTATGTTAGATCGCAACAACATTTAGCGGACCACTTGACGAAGGGGTTAGCGAGAGATTTGGTTAACAAATCTGCAATAGGGATGGGATTGAAGTCCACATAATTTCTAATGGTAAGATACCCAATTCCCCTATGATTTTGAAAATTGGAGCATGAATTCAATGTGGAAAGCTTACACTTAGAACTTGGAACACATAATAGTTTGCATATCATCCCAAGATATGTGCTTGGATCTGCATGACACTAGGTTGAATTAAAATCTTAATAGCCTTTTTGAAAAAGTGCAGGTGCAGATGCACGAAGAAAGAAGCTACCTATGTGAATGTGAAGTTTCTTTGGGCTGAGATTCCGTACATTTATAAATGGATATGGACACATGGCTAATAGTGTCAGGTTTAGTTTTATTTATTTTGAAAAACTTGTGTGTGCATTATCTTCATGTATTCAAATGGGTCGAAGGGTTCAATTCATAGAACACCCTATCTTCTAGAGTATTTGGAATTTAGTGTACTAAAGTGGAATTCAATCTTTTGCGATATTTTCATTTATGCATAAGTTTGTTTGTGTTGATTGTCTTAAAGGAATTGCTCTAAAATGGAGGAGGATTGTTGTATATTTTAGTGTAATTGGAAATAAAGCAAACACGAGTTAGGAGGTGCGGAGTGCACGCTCGGGATGCGTTTCATTTCGGAACCCGAAACCCTTTCGCTCGAAAGGATGTGCATGTAGGTGTGCATGGCGAATAGGTGTGATGTCTTAATAAACAGATTACAGACACCACCTTTAAATGGGTTATGTTTTACGAATAGACACAATTGAAAACACTTTGGGTTATAAATAGAAGAGCAAACAATCGAGTTAAACTACGAGAATTTACAAAACGCATTAAGAACAAAAAGCGCTCTAGTCTTATCCCGGGACGAATTTGGTGTAACTCGACAAAAGGGTCCAAATATTGTCTTTGAAAAGTGATTTTCCGAACACGATTCTAGAGTATATCCAACCATATAATCAGAAAACCCTAAATCCTCCAACATTAAGCTCGAACAATTATATAATAATAGTGTTTTACAAGTTTAAGTTTTAAAGGTTTTAATCTGTAAAGGGTTAAAATAGTTGAGGGTAGTATAATACACAAACTGTTCTTGAGAACAGTATGCTTTTGATCGAGGGTTCTAACACATAAAGTAATAAAAGTGTACAAAGTATTATAACTGTATGAGGGACCGTGAAATAAGAACTTCACAAACTATACTTTGCGAATTATTGATAAAGTAACAAGGCACATGTGACGAATTATAAGCAAAGTGGAACTTCACGAAGCCTAAAGGGATAGAATAATGTTGTAGGTTTACGTTGGATTTCGTGGTGAGAATAGAAAAACAATATCATAAGCTACATAAACTTCCCAAATTGTGAGGCGTTGATATCACTAGTTATATAGACTTGGTGAATTGAAATGATTGGACCTCACAAACAAACACTTCACGAATTGAGTGGGTAATAATATCATGCAAACTTGGCGAATTGTGTGTAGTGTAGCTCTTCACAAATTAATGGGAAGTTGACTTCACGAATTGTGAGAATGAGACAGATAAGCTTCAAGAATTGAATAAATCTCGAATTATGAATTGTCCAATAAGCTTCGCTTCACGAACTGAAGATTTCGCTAATTGAAAAAAAAAATAGAAGAGAATTCGTGAAGTATAAATATATTAGGTATTTCACGGGTCGAATTAAATTGGAGAACTCTTTTAATAGACACCTTTTAACGCTTAGGGAATTTAAGAACATGGACAGTATTATAATTAAATAGTGCACTGACATTACAATTTTATGCTTTAAGGTCCGGAGCTAAGAATTTCGAAAGATTACTAGCTAATAATTTACGGACGACAGTAAGTGAGAATTTCACTACAACACGTAAAATAAGTTATGTTTACATATTTTATGTGACTATCTGCTTCTGTGAATGAATTACCTGATACGTGGAACAACATGATGAGTATTTTGTACTATTAACGTATACATTTTTATATGCATGCGCGAGTTACACGAGAGTTGTGAGGTGTGAGCATAAACAACGTATGACCGCCTGAGTGCGATGAATATTTGCCGATATGAGCATTTGATGTCGACTCGAGTTGAGTCAGAGCTACTTCTACAAGCACCATGACGGGATGTAACCCGTCGAATATATGTATTTGAATTTTAATTGTAGCAGAAAGAAGCGACCTGGCTTGAATTGTCCGGTAAATAGCACCCCAACTAACTGGTGTGGGCACAGCCTGTGACCAGGGAAGGCAACCGCTAGATAGTTTGGCAACCAGTAAAAGACTGCCTAGGGAAAAACCCTAGTGTAGGTCCAGCTGGAGTATACCACTATTATATTTTATCCCTTACTGGATTTGAGCTCAGGATGGTGCGCGTAAGAAGTTAGCTGAAGGCCCTTTAGAATGAAAAAGAGAATGAGATACGAGAATTAGAAAGCATTGGCGCGGATGCCTTTGCGAATTATGACACGTGCACAACATGCATAATTTCCACTTACTAGGCTTTATAGCTTTTCCCATTTTTTATGTGATGTAGGATCACGTGATCACGGTGCGTGATCTTCTGATGGCAAGGTCAACTTTTGAAGCCTCCGGGTACTTTTGAGGGTGGAGTGTGTACATGGACGCGACCTGTGTGGCGGGCGCTAGAGTTTTCTTTTGCTGCGTCTATGTACCCATCCTATGTAAATAGCGTGAGGATGATTTTCCTTTATATAAAAGGGGAAAGTTTATACGTAGTTCCGAATAACTTTACTATTAGTACTTAGATAGTCAAGCGAATTAGGAATAAAATAAGTAGTAGAAGGTGGGGGGCCACATTATATGATATTCGTATTCGGTATTCGACTCGTATACCAATCATAAAATCGATTCGATAGTGATATTCGAAACGATTCGCGAATATTCGAGTTTTTGTAATATTTTTCCAAAAAATACCTGTTATTACTAAAAATACAAAATAACACAATTCTGTAACAGAAACCAAGCGCAGCATGATGCAAAAAGAGAAACAAAAAATTCAAGAACACTGTTTTGTACTTGACCAATCACGTTTTTTCAACATCTATTAAAAAAGTACAAAAGAGTGATTAAACCACGTACCTTCCATAACCTCATAATAACTACCAAATGCTATTTTTAGGACATTACTTATTAAAATAATTGAATAATAATTAACTTTATTTTGCACACACGTAGGGTGTGCCGGAAATTGTAGTATTATATTATTCTGCATCATATGATTCAAATCGAATCGAATATTCGATAACTATACGAATCGAATACCGATATATTCGTATTCGTATTCGGCAACTATTCGAATTGAATAAAGTATCTGTATCCGTATCGATATTCGAATGTTCGAATTCGAATCTTAAAATTCCAATCGAACAAAAAACGTTTGATTCTTTTGCAACCCTACAAGAAAACCATCATAGCATACAAACTTGAACTATATGGCAGAGTCGAACTGCAACTCGTCGAGAAAAGTACTGAGCTTAAGCTTTCCTACGACAAACATGTACTGCTTAATCGGGGAAATCCATCTAATCTAAAAAGTAAATCCGCCGATAACTAGGGCTTCCATTCGATCACACAAAAGCACCATCAAGAAGTATACCACTGCTGTCAGGCAAAAGCTTCTTCATTTAATACTTTGACCGACGCGATATATTGATTTTGCCTCTCCTTTTGTCGGGTATGTGGTCGACCGTGCACTCAGTGAAGCCACGCCGCACAAACCTGTTATTTTAACGCAATTATCTTGAAAATGCTTTTTCCTCAAAAAAATAATTGTAGAATTTACTGAAGTCCGTGTGGTGAGGAGGAAAACCATTTGCAGTCCAAGCAAAGATGCCTTCTTCTCAATATAATCAGTTGCGTTAGCCCAAAAACAAAAAGTCATGCCAACCTGAACTAAAAGCGTTGTTTCATTTGAGATTTTCTGACATACGTACCAAGTAGTCCGCGGCACTCGGGGGAGACAGCAATAGCAGCTATTTCCCCGCACTTGTTGTCAAAGAAGGGGAAAAGAGCTGCACATGCTATTACATGGCTTTCCCTTGTTAGTAAAATATTTCTGATTTTAATGGCCGGATATTTCTCTAGAATCGCGTTTGAAGTTCACTTTCCAAAGACAATATTTCGTCCCGGGATAAGACTAGAGAAAACTTTGTTATATCGCTCGTAAATTCAATGTTCCCGTGTCGAATGTATCTGTGCTTATTTATAATCTAAGTTTCGACCGGTTGTGTCCATTCATAATAGACTTAACCCTTTCTACGATGGTGTCCGTTTGAGAACAGATATCATCTTTTGAAGCCAATTACCTTTTCGGGTATAAACACACCCTTTCGGGTGAAGAGGGTTTTGAGGGGGAAAACATGCACACCTTTTGGGTGCATGCAACCCATTTTGGGACCGCCACTAGGGGCGCTGCCCCTAGGACCCTGCAAGGGGCGCAACCCCCTTGACCCCTGCTTCGTTTTGGGTTCTGACATAAAATGTTCTCCGAGCGTGCACTCCGCACCTCCTAATTTGGATTCATTTTACGTCCCAATTACACTAAAATATATAACATCCCTCTCCAAAGCTAGGAAATGATCCAATGCTTCAAGCAGCTGTAAATATAAAAACAAAATGATGGAAAATATAGTCTTCACAAGAATAGAAATTGAAGAACAAAAAAAACCTCTTCCTGCGTCCTCCTTATCAAAGTCTCAGAATCCTCCAAAGGCGCCAAAAGCTGCTTTATCCCATCGAGATCCGTAATTCTACCCGTTCTCATCCCTTCGTACAGATCGCTGGAAAAAAGGCGCAACAAATTTCAGCTTTAAATTGGCAAAAAAAGGTCAATTAGCATATATATATATATATATTATATATATAAATACCTAGCCACCATCGTCCATACGCCAGCTCGTTGAAACAGTTCCTTCAGTAAAACTCCGCCAATTGTCCCATCGAGCAGATGAACTCTTTGAACACCGCCCTGTATAACGTCTTATATAGCATACTCTGCAAACAAATGCTGCAGCGGCTAATTCTGAAAGATAAATATTCAATCTACTGAGCCTTTCTTGGCCGCTGACGGCGAAGCCTCGTCTCCGGGCCAGAGCCCATTCCCATTGTCGAAACCGACGCTGTTTTGGAAGTTGGGCCTATGACTGAGCGAAAGAAAATCCATCGCCGTCGTTCGACTCGTTGTTTACGGCGCAAAGGGCGTCTTCTTGGCCAACGGCTTTCACGTACTTGGCGGCCGATCTCTTTGCTTCGCCTGCCTTCGAATCCGCTTATCAGCGTCTTGAAGGGTTAGGAAACGAATGAGCCGCCCGCATTCGTCTAGGATCGGCCCGTCTATAATGCATATTAGTTTTTCGGCGCTGAGGCGCACTGGCCACTTCGTAGGTACTGCAAATGGGGAGAAATTTCGTCGTTTTAGAAAATGGGAAGCTTTAAAATTGGGTTAAACCATAGTTTTAGTCAATCCACCTTTGTGTTCCACCAATCATTTCCTGACAAGTGTTAAACTCAGTTGACCAACTGTACACTTGTCGTAATTCGATTGGTGGAACACCAGATTGGAGCAGAGGATCCAATCTTGTAAATTGGACAGTGGCATAAGGACAATAACTTTCAAAATTAAGAATCTTAGGGACATTTTGCGTCGTAACCCTTACTTTTTCTCCAAATTCTTGGGTTCCAGCGTACTATTTTTAGGATTCCGACAAATTTTGGCAGTGTATTATACGCATAATAACTTTCGAACTTAAGCAAATTTCAGACGGATTCTAGAAAATTAGGCGTATAATGTCCCTGAAATTAATTGTACATATAATGACAAGCCCCTAAATTTATTGTCCCACCTCCTAAATTACATGACTAAATCAATAATAAACCATTTTAAATTTACTAAATGAACTGTAAAGTACGTTGATTTTGGATGCAGAAGATCTAAAGAAGGGAAGGCAATCAAAAGATTCATTAATGTAGAGGTGGAAAACAAAAACAAAAATGATTTATCAAGGCCGTTCCACAAACCGAAAATACCTATAAAAAGGCTTATAAGTTATATAGCATACTTGCAATTCAGTACTTAACCAGAACTTGAGTAACCAGAACTTGAGTCTTGGTCAAGCTTTTCCGTAATACGAGAGGCATCTATTTTCTTGACTTCGCCTGTCGAGACATAGTCGACGCCCTCAACTACTCTTCTCTAAAGAAAAAAACATTAAGACATTTTCATGAAACATATCCCCTAAACACAAGTATTAATTAGTGCAGAAGATAATAGAGATAAGAAGTATTTTCTCCCGAGGATCATTGTCCTGACCTTTGCTGCGAGAAAATTCCCGCTGGCAACGCTAACACCATCATGCAATCGACTATTATCTTTGGGTCGCTTCAGTGCATCTTAGTTTAGATGCCCATAACGGAGATGCCATAGCTTCGTCGTTTCATCAACTTCTGCAATTTAGACACTTCTCATACACAAGAAATATCCATTTTGAACACTCGGTTATTGCTCATTTTTACTTGAGCAATCAATCTTTTGTTTCGATCTCTCAAGACTAGCGTTCTTCTTTCCATACGGACATAATATCCTCGCTCCAACAGCTGTCCCAAGCTTTAAATGTTGCTCTTCATGTTAGGTACATAGAAGACGTCGGAGATATATCGATCCACTCCATTCTTGCAATTAATGTTTCGGCCTTTAACGCTCACTAGCGATGCATCTCCAAAAGAAACATGACCAACAACAGCGTCTTCCAAATCAGCAAACAAATGTTTGTAACCACACATGTGATTACTCGCTCCTGTGTCCAAGTACCATGTTTGTTCGTCACCCGAGCTTGACTCTTTGCTTGCTAGGAGTACCACTTCGTCGTCGTTCGTTTCCTTCATACCGAGATTCAGATTTTCGTCTACTTTCTTGTCGGACCAGCAGCCTCTTCCGAAATGTCCATGCTTTCAGCAGCTGCAGCAATCAATGTTTGGTCGATTTGAGCAACCTCCTCGTCCTCTTCCTCGACCTCGACCTCTTGAGTATTGTTGGTTTCGTCGTTGTTATTTCCTCGACCGCGACCACCGCCACCTCCATGACCACATCCTCTTCCTCGATTGTAGTTCGTATACAACGCCTTATCCTCCTTGACGGTAGCCTTTGCTTGCAAAGCCTTCTTCGATACTTATTCTTTTTTCGGTTTTTCCGTTGTGAAGATATAAATGTGCCTAAGAGGGGGGTGAATTAGGCTTATAAAACTTTATGCTTCTTTTCATAAATATTAAGTGTGGTGACTTAGATATGCCTACTGGTGTTTGTGACGAGTATGCCTGATATATCCTAGTAACGTCGGATGTGCGTCGGGTCTGTCTCACTGCGATAAAGAAATAACTGAAAAGTAAATGCGAGAGGATTTTTATAGAGGTTATATCCCCAACTGGGGTTTACTCCTCTCCTTGGGATTTGCTTCCCAAGAGTTTAACCAATCACTATAATGCACCGTAGCTGGATACAAAACTGATTGGTTAGCCCAATACACAACCGAAACAAGTCGAACACTAGACACTACTAGGTTACCACACGCCGAGTTTCGTTCCTCGGAATCTCCTTGATCCCGATAGACAAAGCTCGCTACCGAAGGGCCCCCGGACTTGTCCTTCCCTTCACGTGTGCGTAAACGTCGACCTTGCCTCCTTGGTATTGCTCACGTCCGAAGACAACACGTCCGAAGACAGAATATATGGCAGGGGATGATGAATATCGGATAAATCACTCGCTCAGTGATGGATATGCAAGTTAACGCTCAGGTGGGCAGAAAGCTATCGCAAGTGAAAAGGCTCAGGAATCTCTTCGTATCTCTCTGCTCAAGAATCTCTCGTAGGCTTAAATTCGCAAATTCTAGGTCACTCGAAAATCTGAAGTGCAGCTTATATATAATCCTTTTCAATCAGCACTTTACATGGAAAGTCAAATCATATAGTATTCACCAAATCAAGTATAGTTTCCATGTAGCTTTCGAGTCAATCATACCATTAAAACATGCTCATACCAAGTCATCACAACGGTCATATAGCACATTTAAAGCATAATTATTTTCCATATGGAGGCTCAATTTTGTTCTCAAGCTCATTCAACCATCACGCATATATTTTCCATTTCATAACTTTCCATAAGTGATTCCCTGCTATCAGCTTCTAGTAACGAGTTAATCCAGATTTACTTTCCAAGTATGGCACACAAGATAGCAATACATCAGCACGTTTTCCATGTTCAGCTCATAGCATTTAATCAATATATTTACCATGTTTAGCACGCAAATCAGATCAGAGCTTACTTAATTCGATTTAGCACATCATGGCTCGACTTTCCTTATTTCAGAGATATCACCCGTTATAGCACATACCATACAAGAGCACTTTATCCATAAGGTTAATCAAATCAAATCTTTCCTATAATAATCAAATCAGCATAAGGAAGGATATTAATTGCACATTAAATGCAGTGAAAGGCATGCAAGAATCGTATAAGTGATTTTCGTCCAGGAATAAACAAGTATCAACGGATATATCACTTTCCATATATAAACAGCATATTTTCCTTTTATAACTCAGTAGGATATCTCATGCATTATTTCCATATATAGCACAAAACGATATATCCTATCTCATGGACTGTCTATAACATGCGATCACTTAGTTCCATCAAATCATCACAAAATCACACGCAATTCAAATATTCAACACTTTAACACTTTTCATCTCATTAGCAATGCATGGTTGAACATTATCACGAACTTAGACATTTTATTTGTCCCAAATCGAATTGCTTATTTTATAGACCTAATGTTATTACAATTACATCGTTCATCAAAACTCTCTAACATATATGGACCCAAAAAGGTCAACATTCTCCCCCTTCTTGATGATGACATGTAATTGATGCAGCACGGAAGCAAGTAAGCATATTCGATCGTGCAAGTCCTAGCGTATATGTCTAAGTGTTCCATAATCACAAAGCAGAGCATACGATATTTCCTAATCACATGTGATTCCTATTTTCTCCCCCTGCCTATGTGCAGTTATCTCTATGACATGTTAAGATATATCTTGAACTAATTTTGCTCGCCCTGTCTAAGTGCAGATATATCCTATCTTTTCTTACGTTATATCTTAAGTACAAAAATTTTGAAATTACCCGTGAGAGTGCTCCCCCTGCCTAAGTGCGCATTTTCCAAGCATGGTTCCAGCAGTTATGTAATCATCGCAGCAGGCACTTAGCACTTATCAAGAACTTTCACGCAAGTCAAATCGCACAGTTAAGCATCAGAGTATGAGATCAGCATATGATATATCCGAAGATCAGAGCAAAGATGTTTAGCATAGGAGATATAGCAGCAAAATATTATATTAGGGTTCAACGAGCCTCCCTATACATCACTTACTACCAAACACCCAAAGACACTTAGACGTATATCAACGCCTAACACCTACTTAATACTCCCCCTTCATTATCAAAAAGGCGGGAGGGATACCTAAAAACTAAACGATACTGAAATATCCTAGGGGCAACTAGGAGCTGAATGGAACTAGAGGGGCAGCCTACTGGCTTGAAGATGTTTCAGAATCTGCGGGCTTAGGAAGGGACTTCTTGACGAGCTTTGAGAGCTTGGATAGTTTGAGTGTCAGCTCGGTATACTGCTCTTTGAGCTTGCGGAAGCGCTTCTGATTATCAGCCTTGATATCAGAGATATCGCGGCGCAACACCGAGATTCCTGCCTTCCCTACGCTCAGCTCATCCTCGTAGTCATCGTCCTCGTCGCTTTTGACCTTCGCTTTCCCTTTCTCAGCCGACCGTTTCTGGGCGCTATCTACAGATCTGTTTTCCTTGGCCTTGAACCAGCCCTGACCCTTAGTGTAATGAATCCCCATGCGTTTCAGAGTCACAAGATCCACAATGTGGATGGCCGTATCTTCCCATGCCGGCGGCATCTGGACTTCTTCACACTCAAGCAAGTGCGTGAGCAACATTCCGTAAGGCAAAGCCTTGTCTTTGTTTTCAACAGCCTGGATCATGTGCTTCAGGATCACATACCCGAGGTTGAACTTGCGATTCTGGGATATCATGTACACGGCAAAAGTGCTCATGAAATTCATAGTGGTAGAGTGGCCGCCACTTCCGATTTTGGCACTCCACAAGGTCATGTTCAGTAGCTTATGAAGGAAGAAGAAATCTATGGGAAGTTGATTGAGAGCTTCTCCATCTGAAAAGCGGGGCTTGGTACGGGTATTCCAGAGTTTCTGAAGGACATCACTGGGGTCGAAGCCATCAGCATGGCACCAGTCGTTCATGTCGTAGCAGCAGAAGGGTTCATCAGGAACTCCAAGCATCTCGTTGATCTTCTTCGTGGTCCAGTGGATTCTGCCTCCCAGTACATAGGAGCGGACATTGATGTGTCCCTCATGCTCATCGCAGTCAAAGTTTGCATAGAAGAGCTTGACAGCTTCTGGGTAGTAAGACTTGTTGATACTCAGGAATTCCTCCCATCCGTAGTCTTTCAGCCAGGTGATAACAGTGCCAGCAGGCAACTTGTCGAATGCGACGCCTCGACCACGAGCGATATCTCGGTTGCTAAAGCTTTTGTAGACGGTTTGGTTACTTTCTTCTAGAAACAGGGCTTCAACTGGGATCTCAGTTGGGTTGGACAGATCAATAGAGGGGATGTCAGAAGTTTTCGAGCTTGGTTTTGTAGACGGCGAGGCCCTATCAAGTGAGGAAGGAGATTTCTGGGTTTCCTTTGGCGTTGGACTTCTAGAGCGAGATTTCTAGTATTCGTCATGAACTTCTTCAGCGATTTCTTGGCTCGAGGCAGACCTTTCAGGTTCCGGCATTTTGGATTTCTTGGTTTTCTTCTTCTTCTTGGCAGTTTTAGAGGGGGTTGAGATCTTTTCAGAAGATTTGGCTTTGGAACGGGTTTTGCGAGCAGAAGGCGAGGCTTGTTTTGGTGATTTGGAAGGTGAGTTGAGGAGTTTCGTCGGTGTCGGACATGGGTTCCTTGCGTTTACGGCTTGATGGTTCAGGGTTGACAGCTTTGGAAGTTTTGGCCATTGATGAGGGTTTGGAGATTAAGGAAATGCTTGGAGAAGATGATTGAATAGTGAAGGTTGAGGAACGGTTCTGAATTTTAAAGGAATGGAGTCGGTTTATTCTTGGAAGGGATAAGGATGATTTCGAAATTTGAAATTTGAAATTTCAAAGTAGAGACTGGAAAAACTGTCAGAGATATCAGACTGATTTGACGGGATTTCATAATTAAAGAAAGATGTGACAGGATTGTCTAGGAATATATTTTGAATAAATGAGTTCCCTAAAATAACTGAGCGGCTGAAACGGTATCCACGCGTTCCTTCCTTAAATAACCTGATCACATTTAAGGACAGATCCAGAGGATCGGATATTCCTAAAATAAACTAGATGGCTGAAGGAATGTCTTGGAAAGGATAACTACGAATTTCTTCCTAAAATAAGAGAATTTCAATTTAAGGAAAAGATCTATGAGATCCACGAAAATATTCTAAGGGCTGAATATCTTAAGATGGGATAACTATGTATTTCTATCTAAAATAGAATAACCTAGAGTAAATGATAGAATTAGGCAGATTTACTAACCTTATTCAGCTCGATAATTCCCAATCGATCACGGATGTCGGAGAATCTTGCCTCAATTAAGGGTTTCGTGAAGATATCAGCAAGCTGATCATTTGTTCCTACGAATTCCACACTGATATTCCCCTTCTGAACATGGTCTCGTATGAAATGATGTTTAACCTCAATATGCTTAGTACGAGAGTGATGCACGGGATTCTTAGTAATACTAATAGCGCTAGTGCTATCACACATAATAGGAATCTTGTCATAACCTAACCCAAAGTCACTAAGGGTTTGTTTCATCCAAAGAACTTGTTGACAACAATTTCCTAAGGCTATATATTCAGCTTCGGTTGTGGAGAGGGCGACAGCATTTTGCTTTCTACTAGACCAAGTTATCAGGGAATTTCCAAGTAATTGGCAAGTTCCACTAGTACTTTTCCTATCTTCCCTACAGCCGGCATAGTCGGCATCGGAATATCCCATTAATGGGAATTCATCCGAATGAGAGTACCACAGACCAAAATCGACAGTACCCTTGATATATCTAAGTATACTCTTAACTGCGGTCAAGTGGGATTCCCTAGGGTCAGACTGATATCTCGAACACATACCAACAGCAAACATGATATCAGGACGACTAGCAGTTAAGTAAAGAAGGCTTCCGATCATACCTCGATATTCCGTTTGATCAACTGGTGTACCTGATTCGTCACTGTCTATTTTGGTGGTCTGATGCATGGGAGTGGAAATCGCTTTGGAATCGTTCATCCCGAATTTTATCAGTAATTCCTTGCAGTACTTCGTCTGGGATACGAAAATTCCATCGTCAAGTTGCTTTATTTGCAACCCAAGGAAGTAGTTCAGCTCACCCATTAAACTCGTCTCAAATTCCTTCTGCATAGACTTAGAGAATTCCTCGCAAAGAAGGATATTAGTACTACCAAATACGATATCATCAACGTATATTTGGACCAGTATCATGTGATCACCTTCATACTTAATAAACAGCGTGTTATCAATAGTTCCAGCGAAAACCCTATGTCAATCAAGAACTTACTTAGCCTTTCATACCATGCCCTAGGTGCTTGCTTTAAACCATATAATGCTTTATTCAACTTGAAAACATGATTTGGAAAATCTTCCCTAGCAAAGCCCGGTGGTTGTTCTACATAAACCTCCTCATTTATAAAGCCATTTAAAAATGCACTTTTTACGTCCGTTTGAAAGAGTTTAAAACGTTTAAAGCATGCATATGCAAGTAAGACACGTATAGACTCTAATCTAGCTACGGGTGCAAACCATGTTCCATCGTTTTGCGACTAACCTCGCTTTATTTCTGGTGACTTTACCATGTTCGTCCAGTTTGTTCCGGAAGACCCATTTTGTTCCTATAATGGATTTATCGTTTGGTCTCTCTACGAGTGTCCATACTTCGCTCTTTTCGAACTGGGATAGCTCATCTTCCATGGCAGCGACCCATGATATATCATCTAGGGCTTCATGGACTGTCTTTGGTTCCATCATTGAAAGTAGTAGATCATGAGATTCCTCCGTATCCTGATTTCGTACAGTTGCTCGAGTTTTGATTCCAGATCTGATGTTTCCTATCACTTGATCTGTTGGATGACTGGAAGCATGTTTCCATTTTCTAGGTTGCAGTTCATCAGCTTCCTGCTCCACTGTCTCTACATTTTCATCTTTGGGAATATCTTCCTCACTGTCTTTAATATCCTGTAATTCTGCACAGGGCAAATCTATACCTTCCTCATCAGTAGCATCTGCGTTAGGTATCTCATCAAAAGTAACATGTATGGACTCCGGAACAGTCAGTTTCCTTTTATATAAACACGATATGCCTTAGAGTGAAGACTGTAACCAATGAATATCCCTTCATCAACTTTAGAGTCAAATTTTCCTCTCTTATCTGTATCGCTCAAGATAAAACATTTGCATCCAAACACACGAAAATAACTTATATTGGAGTTCTACCATGCCAGATTTCATAAGAGGTCTTTTTAATATCGGCCTAAGGAAGACAGATTAGACACATAACAGGCTGTACTAACAGCTTCTGCCCAGAACTGTTTAGGAATATCATACTCATGTAACATAGACCTAGCCATTTCCTGTAATACCCTATTTTTACGTTCAACTACGCCATTCTGTTGGGGAGTTATAGGGGCAGAGAAGTTATGACTATATCCGTACTGATCACAGAATGATGCAAATGATTTACTATCAAATTCCAGCCCTTTATCACTGCGTATCCTACATAAATTTATTTCTTTTTCATTTTCAAGTCTCTTAACTAACGATGCAAAGTTATCTAGTGCCTCATTCTTATGTGCAAGGAAAATCACCCAAGTACACCTGGAGTAATCATCAACGATCACAAAGGCATATCTTTTACCTCGCAAAGACATCATCTGAACAGGACCAAAAAGGTGGAGATGCAGCAGTTCCAGAGGTCGGGATGTGGATATCACATTCTTTGCCTTGAACGATGTCTTGGTCTGCTTGCCCATTTGGCATTCCTTTGCATGTTTTGTCCTTGATGAACTTTAAGTCAGGAACACCTCGCACCAGTGCATTGCTTGTGATGCGAGACAGTAATTCCATGTTGGCATGTCCTAAGCGTCTATGCCATAACCAGGTGTTATCCTGTGTAACTGCTAAGCACTTGACGTTCTGGTCAGTGATATCATCAAGAGTTATGCAATAAATATTCCTATCCCTAGATGCACTAAACAGTACCTTATCATTGTTTCTAACAACACACTTATCATTTTCAAAGGTTACCGTGTGACCCTTATCACATAATTGACTAATGCTAATGAGATTATGTTCTAGATTCTTAACTAACCATACGTCATCTATAGTAGTATGTAAAATGTTACCAACAGTTCCAACCCCAATGATTTTAGCTTTAGTGTTGTCGGCGTAGGAGACATATCCTCCATCATAGGCTTTCACCGACACAAACTTACTGATATCACCTGTCATATGGAGGGAACACCCACTGTCGAGGTACCACTTGTTCTTCTTGCTGGATTTTCTTCTTCGTACCTGCATGAATCATTTCTCTTCTGAGGTGCCCAACTTTGATTGGGTCCTAACTAGTTAGTAGAGAAAAAACTTCTGTTCACACGTGATATATCATGTGTTACAGACTGTGATCTCTTGAACACTGATTCATCAGTGTTAGAGACTTCAGGAATCTTCTTTGGCCTCCAGACATATCTAGCTTTATCAGCTCTCTTCAGAAAACAGTGGTTAGCATAATGACCTTGACGGCCGCATGAAAAATACTTAGGTTTTCTAACAGCAGGTGGTGCAACATGCTTATGTGTCATGGGATATCCTAGTCCTGATGTTCCAATATTACCGGGAATACTGAGTAACATGTTAAGATTTTGTTGTCCTTCAATAAGTTTATCATTAGTGCGACATCTTTCTTCAAAGAAATCCTTAAGAACGGACATGTCTCTAGATATATTTTCTTTCTTTCTAATAATTCCGCAATTACATAGGGTTTTTTTTCCTTAAGAGTTTCTAGTTCGGCTCTCAGGCGCTCATTTTCTAGATCCGTTTGATGCTTCTTTATACGTTTTGGATTATTTCAAACATCTCTTCCTTTTCATCTACTTCAGGGACTGAGGAAGCATTATCATGAGATTCATCTTGCCTAGCATATAATTCATTCAGGAATAATATTTTCTTAATAGTGGATGAATTTGATACCCGATCATCATCATTGGCCATGTAGGCGAGATCTTCCTCCTCTTCCCTTTTGGCCTCTTCCCAGTTAGTAACCATGGCTTTCTGCTTCTTCACCTTTTTGTCACCATTTTCCATCGGGCAGTTTGAGGCGAAGTGGCCTGGCTTGTTGCACTTGAAACATTTTTGCACGCTGTTCCCAGGTGACGATATTCCCTTGTTCCTAGGTTGGAACTTGGAGTTTCCCTTGAACTTCCTTCTCATCCGAAACTTTTCAAACCTTCTGGTCAGCATGGCAATCTGCTCCATTAGTTCCTCCTCAGTTTCTTCTTCACCTTCTGAAACGTTTTCTTGTTCGGTGTTAAAGGCAATGTTTGGTTGATTTCGGACGATTGGTTTCTCTTTGATGGAGATCTGAGTCATCTCGTAGGTGGTAAGAGATCCGATTAGTTCTGACACGGAAAGTTCGTCCAAGTCCTTTGCTTCGTAGATGGCAGTTACTTTGGGATTCCATTCTCTTGGAAGAGATCTCAGTATTTTCCACACTTTCTCACCGTCTGGTATTTTCTTTCCCAAGAGAACATTTGATTGATGATGTTCATGAATCTCGCATACATATGGCTTATGGTCTCGTTGTCCTCCATTTTGAACAGCTCGTATTGGTGAGTTAGAAGGGCTATTCTTTCCTGTACGACTCGAGTGGTTCCCTCATATGTGACTTGAAGCATCTCCCACATGTCCTTGGCAGATTCGCATGAGCTTACACGATTGTACTCTTCTCTAGTAAGTGCGCAGGCAATCATGTTCTTGGCTTTGGCATTTAGAGAGATCCCTCGCTTGTCTGCATCGTAATCGGCACATTTCTTTGGGGTTCCATCCGCCTTCTTGGGATTGAAAGGTCCAGTCGAGATGATATCCCACAGGTCATAGTCAGTAGCAATCAGGAATTCCTTCATACGGTTTTTCCATATAGCATAGTTTGTTCCATCGAAGAGTGGTGGCCTAGTGTTACACCCCTAACTTTGGGGATGGCGTGGCCGTGCGTTGTCTTGGGCTAAGAATGCACGGGCCATGCATATGGGGCATTTGCTTGGTGGAATGCCCTGTCTGGCCAGGGTCCGGCCAGAGCTTTGCGAAGCATAAGGCTCGCGTCGCATGCGGCGCGTGGGCAGGACCGAACAGCGCGTGCGAGGCGCGCTGACGCAACCTCGGTGGACGAGGTAGGCAATGCGCGAGAGGATCGCGCACATGGGGGGCATTTGCTTGGTGGAATGTCCCGCCTGGCCATCGGCTTCAGGCAAACAGGGCGCGCACATGGGGGCATTGGTGGAATGTCCTGCCTAGCCATCGGCTGAGGCGAACGGGCGCGCACATGTGGGCATCTGCTTAGTGGGGTGCCCGGGCATTTGCTTAGTGGAATGCCCTGTCTGGCCATGGTCTGGACAGATCTTGCGAAGAACATGGCTCGCGTCGCATGCGGCGCGCGGTCAGGACAGAGCAGCGCAAGGCGTGCTGACTCAACCTCCGTGGGCGAGGTATGCGGTGCGCGAGGGGACGCGCACGGCATTCGGCAACAGCGCGCGCGCAGGACGGGAACTGCGCGCGGCTCTCAGGCACAAGTTGGCATGATGTGCGCGCACGGAGCGCGACACTCGGGCAGGGCGCGCACGACATAGGCATGCGTGCGCGAATCGGGGCGGAACAAATGCGACACTGATGTGCGTCGCGTCCCGCCCAATAGGCCATAGTGTGCGAACATTGGCGCTGGCTTGGTGCAGCGCCTAGTCCAAGCGGCCGATCTTCTTGGCCAAGTCCCAAAGTGGCTCGGCCGGCTTGGCGCGGCAAGCAGTTGTGGCGGTTTCAGAGCGGTTTTGGCCTGGTGAGAAGTTACCAGGGCAGTTAAGCCTGGGCTGGCGAGCAGTTCCAGGTGGCCTGGCAGGAAAACTCCCCTGAGCTGGCAAGCAAGAAAACTGCCTGCGCGGCTAGGCAGTTACGGTCCGCAAGGAAACCTCCCCGGAGCGGTTTCAGCCCATTTGAACTCATCCAACTGTTGGCTTGATTATGTCTTTAAGTAGATAATGTTGCCTTGTATTTTAGGCATCCAGAAAGTGCTGTTGTGTGTTCTTTGTGAGTCCTTGTAATCTTTTTGTGGGAAAGAGAAATGGTTGGGCGTTGCCCGTAAATAGTGTTTGCTTTACCCGTCCGAACTAAAGTAAACAACACAAACACGCTAGCACAAAACACGCGAGTTTAACTTGCGAGGAGTTAGGCCGCACGAACCTCGGAACACTTGGAAAAATTTTAAGTCACTTGGTAGGGGCGTGACATTTGGTATCAAAGAGCTGGGTTTGCTTTTATCTCAGCCTGGATGTCAGAAAATCAATACACGACGCTGCGTAACCGGGTTTCCGAGTTGGAACGGAAACTCGCCATGGTGTACGATCTCATTTCGCCACCACCAGGCGAAACTGTGGAGGGGATATTCCACAGGTTGCTGGCTTTAGAAGAGGGGTCGCAAGCCTCAAGCACCCAAGTGGAAAGGATGCGTGAGAAACTGCGGATTCTAAGGCGGGCTGTTGCGAACATCCCAGAAGGGACGAACCAGACTAAGGCTAGGGAGCCTAGGTGTTCCTCAGGGACGAGGGACGCCAAGTTGTTGGAGAACTTCCTTTGGGACATGGAAACCTACTTTCGGGCTGGTCGGGTTCCAGACGCCGAAAAGGTGACGGTCGCAAGTTCGTATCTTGAGGTAGATGCGAAACTCTGGTGGCGGGCAAAACTCTCGGGCGATGCGGCGGCAAACCGAGAGGTGATCGGTACATGGGAGGCCTTGAAGGCGGAACTGAAGGGTCAGTTCCTCCCTGGCAACACGTCGTGGATTGCAAGGGAGCCCTGCGTAAACTGAGGCACACAGGGACCATAAGCGCGTATGTGACGGAGTTTCACTCGCTCTTGTTGGACATACGGGAGATGTCCGAAGAAGACAAGCTGTTCAATTTCATGTCAGGATTACAGCCCTGGGCGCAGGCGGAGCTGCGTCGGCAAGGTGTCCAGGACGTGAATGCTGCGACGGGCGCGGCAGAACGCTTGGTGGACTTCCAGACGGTTACGGAACCTGAGGCAAGGCGTGATCGTTGGAAGAAGAAAGACGTGTCCGAGGGGAAGAACAGGTCTGGTGAAGTCACCAAAATCAGGGAAGTGATGGTTACTAAGTCGAAAGAGAAGCAACCTCGGACGATGGATAGGACCAACAAAGGATGCTTCATCTGTGACGGTGATCACCTAATGCGGAACTGCCCAAAGCGTACGAAGTTGGCTGCTATGGTTGCTGCGGAGCAATCAAGCGATGAGGAGGCGGAACCCTCAAGAGTCAGTTCGTTGCAATTGGTTGCGGCAGATCCGACCACGGGCCTTTGTCTTGGCGAGAAGCTCCGCCCCACGGCCTCGACGAGGGCGTCGAGCGCTTTGAGTGGGGGGTGGTTTGTTACACCCCTAACTTTGGGGATAGCGTGGCCGTGCGTTGTCTTGGGCTAAGAATGCACGGGCCATGCATATGGGGCATTTGCTTGGTGGAATGCCCTGTCTGGCCAGGGTCCGGCCAGAGCTTTGCGAAGCATAAGGCTCGCGTCGCATGCTGCGCGTGGGCAGGACCGAACAGCGCGTGCGAGGCGCGCTGACGCAACCTCCGTGGACGAGGTAGGCAATGCGCGAGAGGATCGCACACATGGGGGGCATTTGCTTGGTGGAATGTCCCGCCTGGCCATCGGCTTCAGGCAAACAGGGCGCGCACATGGGGGCATTGGTGGAATGTCCTGCCTAGCCATCGGCTGAGGCGAACGGGCGCGCACATGTGGGCATCTGCTTGGTGGGGTGCCCGGGCATTTGCTTAGTGGAATGCCCTGTCTGGCCAGGGTCTGGCCAGATCTTGCGAAGAACATGGCTCGCGTCGCATGCGGCGCGCGGGCAGGACAGAGCAGCGCAAGGCGTGCTGACTCAACCTCGGTAGGCGAGGTATGCGGTGCACGAGGGGACTCGCACGGCATTCGGCAACAGCGCGCGCGCAGGACGGGAACTGCGCGCGGCTCTCAGGCACAAGTTGGCATGATGTGCGCGCACGGAGCGCGACACTTGGGCAGGGCGCGCACGACATTGAGGCATGGCGTGCGCGAATCGGGGCGGAACAAGTGCGACACTGATGTGCGTCGCGCGCGGCCCTTGGGCGGGACGCGCGCGGCATAGGCCATAGTGTGCGAACATTGGCGCTGGCTTGGTGCAGCGCCTAGTCCATGCGGCCGATCTTCTTGGCCAAGTCCCAAAGTGGCTCGGCCGGCTTGGCGCGGCAAACAGTTGTGGCGGTTTCAGAGCGGTTTTGGCCTGGTGAGAAGTTACCAGGGCAGTTAAGCCTGTGCTGGCGAGCAGTTCCAGGTGGCCTGGCAGGAAAACTCCCCTGAGCTGGCAAGAAGAAAACTGCCTGCGCGGCTAGGCAGTTACGGTCCGCAAGGAAACCTCCCCGGAGCGGTTTCAACCCATTTGAACTCATCCAACTGTTGGCTTGATTATGTCTTTAAGTAGATAATGTTGCCTTGTATTTTAGGCATCCGGAAAGTGCTGTAGTATGTTCTTTGTGAGTCCTTTGTAATCTTTTTGTGGGGAAAAAGAAAAGGTTGGGCGTTGCCCGTAAATAGTGTTTGCTTTACCCATCCGAACTAAAGTAACCAACACAAACACGTTAGCACAAAACACGCGAGTTCTGTGGGAAAGGATTCGAGTGAACGGATCAACGGAAGGGCTGACTAACTTGCGAGGAGTTAGGCCGCACGAACCTCGGAACACTTGGAAAAATTCTAAGTCACTTGGGAGGGGCGTGACACCTAGTATGGGATTGTCCCTCTGCAAAAACATCAAAACTCGAAGAAGCCATTAGATCTTTAACTCAGGCTTGTTAGGCCCGTCGTTTGAGTAACCCGCTCTGATACCAAATGAAGATATAAATGTGCCTAAGAGGGGGGTGAATTAGGCTTATAAAACTTTATGCAAGTGTGGTGACTTAGATATGCCTACTGGTGTTTGTGACGAGTATGCCTGATATATCCTAGTAACGTCGGATGTGCGCCGGGTCTGTCTCACAGCGATAAAGAAATAACTGAAAAGTAAATGCGAGACAGGATTTTTATAGAGGTTATATCCCCAACTGGGGTTTACTCCTCTCCTTGGGATTTGCTTCCCAAGAGTTTAACCAATCACTGTAATGCACCGTAGCTGGATACAAAACTGATTGGTTAGCCCAATACACAACCGAAACAAGTCGAACACTAGACACTACTAGGTTACCACACGCCGAGTTTCGTTCCTCGGAATCTCCTTGATCCCGATAGACAAAGCTCGCTACCGAAGGGCCCCCGGACTTGTCGTTCCCTTCACGTGTGCGTAAACGTCGACCTTGCCTCCTTGGTATTGCTCACGTCCGAAGACAACACGTCCGAAGACAGAATATATGGCAGGGGATGATGGAATATCGGATAAATCACTCGCTCAGTGATGGATATGCAAGTTAACGCTCAGGTGGGCAGAAAGCTATCGCAAGTGAAAAGGCTCAGGAATCTCTTCGTATCTCTCTGCTCAAGAATCTCTCGTAGGCTTAAATTTGCAAATTCTAGGTCACTCGAAAATCTAAAGTGCAGCTTATATATAATCCTTTTCAATCGCACTTTACATGGAAAGTCAAATCATACAGTATTCACCAAATCAAGTATAGTTTCCATGTAGCTTTCGAGTCAATCATACCATATAAAACATGCTCATACCAAGTCATCACAACGGTCATATAGCACATTTAAAGCATAATTATTCTCCATATAGAGGCTCAATTTCGTTCTCAAGCTCATTGAACCATCACGCATATATTTTCCATTTCATAACTTTCCATAAGTGATTCCCTGCTATCAGCTTCTAGTAACGAGTTAATCCAGATTTACTTTCCAAGTATGGCACACAAGATAGCAATACATTAGCACGTTTTCCATGTTCAGCTCATAGCATTTAATCAATATATTTACCATGTTTAGCACGCAAATCAGATCAGAGCTTACTTAATTCGATTTATCACATCATGGCTCGACTTTCCTTATTTCAGAGATGTCACCCGTTATAGCACATACCATACAAGAGCACTTTATCCATAAGGTTAATCAAATCAAATCTTTCCTATAATAATCAAATCAGCATAAGGAAGGATATTAATTGCACATTAAATGCAGTAAATGCATGCAAGAATCGTATAAGTGATTTTCGTCCAGGAATAAACAAGTATCAACGGTATATCGCTTTCCATATATAAACAGCTTATTTTCCTTTTATAACTCAGTACTCATGCATTATTTCCATATATAACACAGAACGATATATCCTATCTCATGGAATGTCTATAACATGCGATAACTTAGTTCCATCAAATCATCACAAAATCACACGCAATTCAAATATTCAACACTTTAACACTTTTCAGCTCATTAGCAATGCATGGTTGAACATTATCACGAACTTAGACATTTTATTTGTCCCAATCGAATTGCTTATTTTATAGACCTAATGTTATTACAATTACATCGTTCATCAAAACTCTCTAACATATATGGACCCAAAAAGGTCAACACGTTGTTCATGCACTTCCAACGAACTAGTGAGCTCGTTCACCGTCATTTATTCCAGATCTCTGGACTCCTTGATGGCGCAAACTACGTTCTCAAAGGCATCCGTCAAGGACCTAAGTATTTTTTCTACTACACGATTCTCAGCAACTTCTTCACCATTTCTTCGAAGTTGATTTGCGACCATCTCAACCTTTGTAATGTAGGCTGACGCGTCCTCCGATTCCTTCATCCTGAGCATCTCAAATTCTCCTCTCGGAGCGTTTGTAAGCAGACCTGCTTGACACGATCAACCCCTTTATATGCATTTAATATTTCCCATGCTTCTTGCGAGGATTTTGCTCAAGCGATCTTCTCTAAACCAGACTCATCCACCGCTTGGTAGATCATGTAGAGTGCCGTCTTGTCTTTCTTGCGAGACTCTTTCATCTCTTTTAATTGGTTGGGGGTCAAGCCCACCAGTGTTTCATGCTCGGTATATCCGCCTTCGACAACGTCCCGTGCATCCTGCGACCCGAACAGAGCCTCATGTGAATGCTCACTTGTCGTAATTAGTCTTCGACAGCCTTATGCAGCTTAGGTGCCCAACTGCGACAGCATTTGTACCTGCCATGGCTATGATACCAACTGTTGAAACTTGATAATTATTAATAGTTTTATATATTGTTCTGTGTATATTGATGTTCTTAATAAGGGAGTAGCCAAAACTGGTTTTATTATTTTCTTGACCTGCTGGACTATCGTACATAGCATATGACACATTATATAGTAATTTAGATAATGATAAATTAACTAACAGGTCTCCAACTTTTCTTAACTTGACTGACTCATCGTTTCTAGACATGGTCATACGGTTACGGTTACGGTTCACGATTATGAACCGCCGGCTTATGGTTAATAAAAATGTCTAACCTTAACCGAACCATGGTAATCACAGTTACGGTTACGGTTTTGAACTGACCGAGCTGGCTACGGTTACGATTTTGAACCGCCGGTTTACGGTTTTTTAAATTCTTTTGTAAAAATTTCTCTCTCTTATAATAATTTAAATAAATTAAAAATTTTTTTGATATTTTTATATAAAAATGTAAGAAAAGAACTTTCCATTCCATGTTAGAAATTTGTACAATAACCTTCAACATTTGAAAAAAATTACACCTTGAATATTAAAAGATATTACGATTATTATTCATTCAATTTGAAAATCTTCGAAGGACTCTCGTCATAGGCATTTAGTTCTAAAGATCATATATATCACTCAATATTCGTCTAAGTTTTCTAAGTTAATTTTATGATAGTTGGTAAAACAAAAATAAAAAATAAATATGGTGAATAAATTATCACTGGTTATTATGACAAGAACAATAAAATTATATATTTAGTTATTATTTACAAGACTGTTATAACCGCCGGTTTACGGTTAGGAAAATAAAGTACTGTAATCGAACCTTTACAATTGACGGTTGGAACCGTAACCGTTGACCACGGTTAACCGAACTGTTGACCAACGGTTCGGTTACGGTTTGGTTACGGTTTTTCAAACCGTCTGAACACCTCTAATCGTTTCTTAGTCTGAGAGACTCCTGGTTTCATCAATGATGGCCAACTTATTATTTCAACAGAAACTTCTCGCTATTGATATGATAACTACTACTTTATTGGGTGCTCATATTTTTGTTGTTTTTTATGTTGTAGAGGACCGAGTGTTCGCTGGGTGGGAGGAGAAAAAATATTTTAAGAATCTGCTCTTTTGTTTATGGGAGGAGAAACAAATTTTTATTTGTAACGAGCTAGGAGGAAAAAACTTTCGTTCCTTTACATGCACAACTCACACCAATATTCTATCTACTTGATTTCTCTCTGATCCACAAGTTCTCACGTTCTGCTCATGCACTTATTGATATATATAGTACATATATGATAAGTGAGATCACGTAACCTTATCTAAATCTTCTAAATCATGCGTGTATTTCTAAGTTTGTTTTTATCTTGACTTTGAGAAAATATCCTTTGGCTGCTTTTAATTTTTTCATATTATTTTTTATTTTATTAGACATATCTCATCACTTTGATTTTGTGCTTATTTAACTATTTCAAGGACATGTACGAATATTACCAATTGTATAAGCCTGCAAAATTCTGTGCTTTTATCGCTATATAATCCTACGGCATCTTGAGCCGCTTCAGCTCATGCCATTGCAGCTTGTGCTCAGCACCTTGTGAAGTCATGGCAATCGTTATCTCAAGAAAACATAGCATCAGACACGAAAAATAGATACGGAATTCGTTCTGTGTCTAAATTCTGAGTACTAGAAACGGATTCTGAAACGGCTTTTTTATTTTTATTTCAGAATTTTTATTTAAACACGGATCAGTACGGAAATAAAAAACGGAAATGTTCTGTTACTGAATCCTTGTCTAAATTATGAATATTTGAAACGTATCTGACGCAGTTTTTATTTTATTTCAAAAAATAGAATAATATTTTTATTTAAACAGTGGTTAGATACGAGAATAAAAAAGGAAATGTTCTGTTTCTAAATCCGTGTCTAAATTATGAGGCTTGTATACGGATTTTGGAAGTTTTTATTTTTATTTCAAGTAAAATTAGACACTGTTTAGTTATGCAAATAAAAACGAAAATATTCTGTTTCTGAATCCGTGTCAAAATAATTAATATATTGATCTTTGGACTTAAAATGCATTTTGAGTCACATTATATTTACACTCACTTAAACAATGTAGCTCATTAATTCTTTGTCTCTGACAGTGCAAGTTACAGTATTTTGTCTCCAGCCGTATTGTTTTTTTCTTACAAAAATAAAAGAACAGAGATAATAAGAAAACCATTGAGGCAATTTGAGGTTAATTTAAACATAAAATTAACAACTCACATATGGCACAGTGATTCCCTATAAAGCGTCGACTCTCCATCTTTAAATGCATTTTTCAAATTCAGATTTAAGTGAGAAAGAGGAAAAGAGAACTTATTGTTTGCTGCTTATCATTGTAAGCTCTTGGAGCCCGACCAACACTTTCTTGGAATCAGCTTTTCAACACACATACACCAAAAACATTCCCCACGTCCCATTGCATTGGCCACTTTCTAACGTGGAAAAGATACTCCACAAATCGTTGCCCAGCTGTGGCTCGTTATCATCAATTTCTTATGTTTAGCTCCTTTGAGAAATTATAAGCCCACTCCATATTAAAATAACAACTTAATGAAATTCACATCACTAATCGACTTTTCTCACCGACAAAAAACAGAGGAGCGAGTTCGAGCTGCCATGGGAGGTAGAGCTCCGTTCGGGCGTTGATCAAATCGACAAGGTAATTATACCAATCCCAAATCAACTCTTTGAATAATCGGGAGCTCATTTTATTATATTCCATCTCACTAGCTCACTTTGATTCGGCAATGTTGTAAAGGTATTTCTAGGTCATCGGAGTTCATTGATTTCTATTTGGTTGATTGAAGGTGTTTTCATCATTTAGGTAAGCATGCTTCGATCTTGATATGCGAGTTGTGATTTCTGCCTTTACTTAAATTTTTTTTTTTTATCTATTTCGAAAATTTGTCTTCATTTGGGATTACGTTGAGCTCATTAGAATGAAATAGAAAATGATTTCAATTTTCATTCGTCGTGTAATTAATAGATGCTTTCCTGGGAATTCTGTGCACTAAATCACGAGGAGTTTATGCGAAGGACAGCTATCGTTTTCTAGGTCTCAGCTTTTCCTTTTATCTCTACTAATGAAGATGAATCATCATTGACAGAAGTTTTCTTTCTGTAATAGATTACTCAGTTATTTCACACAGCTTATGGATTTCGATACAGTGATGCCTTCTCTCAGGGGATTTCACAAGCAGATTTGAACAGGTGTGTCTTCTTTCTTTTTATATTACTTCCACTGTGTTGTTTAAGGTTTCGATACTTCTTTCCTAAATCTATATACATGTTCATGAACTCAGAGTTGCCTTAGCCAAATATCAGCTAAAAAAAAAGCATGGAGCTGCCCATTGTGAATGACCTGGGATATCTCAAGCAATTTATTCGATGTTTACAGGTTTGCTTTCTCCGTTATCTTCTCCATTTAACGAGACAAAATGCCATCGATTTGTTACACTATCGTGTGGACAATGTTTCAGATAACTGAAATAGCATGAAAGATCTCATGGATCTGAGCAATTCAGAAACCGTTGGGACCAATTGGTACTCTTCTGCAAACATATCCATCCCTAAAAACGATCATATACTATCTTTGTGTATCTTATTACATTCTTTTTCATACAGAAGGCTTGTTATCAGAAGTGTAAAAGGGGACACTCCAACTCCAACGAAGGGAAGAAGGCCAATGATAGGTATCGTGGTCCTACGATTCATCAAAAACAGAGGAAAACAGATATGAGCCACACTGCACTTCTGCGAAGCGAAAAAGTCACGCAAACGAACCCCTTTCAGCGAACAATTGATCGAATCAACACGCCATGAATCTCGCCCGCGGGCCCATAAGCCTAAGCCTGAGAACCGCCCCTCAAATGTTGACTAGGCAGCAGCACCAAACTCAACTCTGACTGTGATCAACATTACATAAAGTTTTCGGCCATAGGATGTGACATTTAAAAGTTTCGGCAATTATCTTCGATAAGTTGTCCAAAAGTTTTCGCTATAATATGTGATTCCGGTATTATACAGATTTTCAGAATTTAATAAGTTTCGATATTTTAGGGTTTTTAACACAAAAGGAATTAAGGTTTTCAGTAATATTTTCGGTACGGTATAATTATCAGTGTTGATGCAGGTTTCGATACTGATTAAAAATATACTTCTAAGCCAAGAGTTTAATATATTACAAATTATATACAGAAAGGTAAAAGTTACGGATAGGAATGATCATGCATAAGAAAGCATGCATATCACGCACATCATATCATGTTAGGGATCTCATATTTACCGAAAATAATATCTCTATAGGTCAGGATCCCGATAAAGGCAAGGATACGATTGATTAGCAAACGGAAACGAAACCTGTGAGTATGATATGCAACATGTGTTCTGTTTCTATGTGTTCTATGTGTTTATATGCTTTATATGAATTTATTGATTTATGATTCTATGATATACGTGTTATATGGATTGACTGGGCTTATATGCCGTAATGTGCTCCTATGTGACAAAGGTGATTTGATAGATTTATACGATATCTGAGACAAGGATATGGGCATAGCATTTGCATATACGTAATAATGAACAGAGAAACCGTTATGACTGCTATGACATCGAACGATACAGATGGTATGATACGGATGCTACGGCATAAATCCCAACAAATCGGGGGATTTTACGGAGTCCTTTACAGGCAACACGTATCCCTACAAATAGGAGGATTATGACATGGTTACAGAGTCACATGCATGGGCCCCGACGGGCCTACGGTACGAGTCTGGCCAGTCTATAACGGGATTATCAAAGAAAATGATCATATAGAATTGCATTGACTTATAGGTCATATGAATGGATATGTGGACTATGGTTACGTGACGGAAATTCGTGTTTGATAAGTGACGGTTATGTGAAAGAATATATGATTGTATGGATTTCACGTTTGATCTACGAATTTGATATGGACAATGATATGTGATGGACGTATAGAATGGCAAATGATCTAAGGATCTTATGGCAAATGGCTAGATGCACGGGCATGATGGGTATATGAATGGGATGTTATGATAGTTATGGGAAATAAATTGATCTATGATTACAGTTTCATTATTATATGTTATGGAATAACATGTTGCAATCATACTCTGAATAGTTGTTTCACAGTGATGTAGATCTAACAAGAGACTTAGAACGCATCCGCATACAAAAGCATGGATTCAAGGTTGGCCGGCTACATTCTCATCCTACTCCCAACAGCTCATAGTTGCATATAGTTTAAGGTGGTATGATACAAATAATTATGTTACATTATGTGTGAAAGTGAATAGACAGATGTACGTCCCCGTTTATGTTCAAAAGGGAATGGTTATGAAAGGAAAGAAAAGCGAAAATTTTTATGGGAAAAATGTACTAGCTGCGTAAATACGGAAAAAGGAAACGGAGCGCTACAAGAGCTGAGCTCTTTTCCTCAAGATCATCTTCATTCTTTGATACCCTTCCGCAAGATGGATGGTATAGATCTTTATCAGACATCTTGACTAAGAATCTCTGTAAAATGGGACATGTGAGAGGTTTTGTAAAAATGTCGGCTAACTTGGGCTCTGAGCGAATGGGAAGCAGTCGACCCGTTTGCTAGATGGTGTCTGATGAAATGGCAATCGATCTCGATGTGTTCAGACCTTTCGTGGAACTTGGGATTGGAAGCCAGCTTAAGTGCTGATTGTTTATCATAGTAAACCACTGGAATCTGCTTCAAACCTGCTCCTAATTCTACCAACAAATGACTTAGTAATTCTGCTACCAAGGCTCCCAAGGCTCTATATTCAGCCTCTGTGGATGATCCTGAGACAGTTGGCTGTCTCTTTGCATTCCAAGTTATCATGGAGTCTCCCAAGAATGTGCAATAACCGGTTACTGACTTTCTAGTATCTTTACAAGCCCCCCAATCCGCATCAAAAAATTCTTTAGCTCCATTTTCAGTTTTGAGTCTAGAAGAACCCCCTGACGTGGAGAAGCCTTCCGGTATCTCAGTAGATGGTGGGCAGCTTTCATGTGCCCTGTCTTGGAGCTGCTATACATTGGCTAAGCTTGTGAACGGCAAAAACAATGTCGGGCCTGGTAGATGTCAGGTAGAGCGGTCTACCAACTAATCTTCTGTACTTGAACGGGTCCCTCAAGGGCTCACCATTAGTTTCTGTAAGGTTATCCCCCTGGCTCATAGGTGTAGACAATGGCTTTGATCCCAGGTATACCGTGTCTTCTAGCAATTGTAGAGTGTCTTGCCTCTATTCCAGCCCTGCTCCTTCGCCACCTCAATGCCAAGGAAATACTTAAGGTCACCTAAATCCTTGACCTTGAAATAGGAACTGAGAAAGTTCTTCACTTCTGTTATCTGATTGATGCAAGGACCAGGCATCTTCCAGATAGACTAGCAGCACCACCAGTTCTTTCCCTTCACCCGTGAACAAGGTGTGGTCAACCTGTGTCTGCCTGAATCCAAACAGCTGCACAGCTTCACTGAATTTCCTATTCCATTGTCTTGATGATTGTTTGAGTCCATATATTGACTTATGCAATCTGCAGACTACCTTCCTTGGCCCTGTTCTATCACAGTTCAGGTAAAAACCTTGGGGAAGATCCATATAGACCTCCTCAGTTATGTCCTAAGAATGCATTACTGATATCCAGTTACATTAAATTCCATTCGAGCTTGGCTGCCAGAGATAGGATAATCTTGATGGTGTTAGGATTGGCCACAGGTGCAAATGTATCAATAAAATCAACTCCCTCCCTCTGATCATACCCTGATGCAACCAATCCAACCTTGTGCTTGATGATCTGTCCATCAGAATTGTGCTTCAGTTTGTAAACCCAATGGCTACCTATAGATCTTTTTCCTGCTGGGTGACATGCTCAAATACTAGCAAGTGTACTAGGTCGTGCAAGTAGTAAAACGGACAAAGTCCGAGTATCAATCCACGGAGACAGCTTAGTTAATTTTATGATAATAGTCCTAATTCTAATTTAGACTAACGAAATTTTTATAGTTTTGCTGATTCGATAAAAGAGATAAAGACACAAATAATAAAATAAACGTGAATAAAATAAATGAGGATAGACAAATTAACGGCGAACTTGATTAAGACACATGCTCGGCACGAAATATTCCTACGCCTCCATGCAATCTCATCTATCTAATCAACATGAATCAAGTCAAGGTGGAATTTCGTAATATGTGTGCTGCCCGTTATTCACGTAACTAGCAACCCTACAAGAATAGTGAACCAATCAACTATATTCATATATGACTGTAGTTCCTACATGTGCATTTGATCTTCGTGAATTTCCTCGAGTTTAGGCGCTTTCGGCGCCTAAGTTCTCGGAAACCACACATACGAAACCGAATTCCATCTCCGGTCGGTTTTACGTAGTTGTATTCAATGTTTTCTTCTAATCCACCTAATCACTTACTCCGTCTCATAAACCAATCGATAATCATACGCATGGGGGCCAATCACACGTACGCATATGAAGCACAAACAAAGAATACATAACTCAAATCATATGATTAAATAAGATAATACTAGCATTAATATGTAGTCATAATCCGGCGTCGCGCAGCCTCAATCACAAAATAAATTAAGCTAGCATATTATACGAAAACGACAAAGAATCAGAAGAAAACATTGTCGAAAACGAAATATTAAAACGGTAAGAAATTCGCCCTTGTCTCGGTGCTCGACTCGTCTCGCTCTTGACCGTCGTTCGTATGCTTTTCTTTTTTATTTCTTGCTGCCTCGTCTGCTTTTATATGATTAGCTGCCCTCCTTTTATTTCAGCCGTCGCCCATTTATATAGAATATCAATCCCGGACTTAAAGCAATAAATATGGTATTCATTCGCCTATTCAAATCTTCAAGCACATGAATTCTACTTTGACTCTCTCTTTCCTTGAAGTTCGCACATAACTTGGTCAAGTGGAAGCTTTGACCCTTTCTTTCCTCCTTGAACGTGTATTCATATCTCTTGGCCATTATCTTCTCTCAGGTCTTATGTATGGAAGTTTGAATTTCCAATATTCAAGAACTTGCATGTGTCGGCTAGGCTTTGAACTTCATTTGATTGGTTCTTTATTAGCCAAGTCGTGCTTTATTGTTGGTCAAAGCAAGAATCTGTTCAATATAAATCATATGCATTAGTGGTAATTAAATATCACATTTTTTTATTATTAACTAATGCCAAAGATGAAATATACCCGTAAACTTAGAATATTAATAGACATGTGGATAAATATTAAACGGATAAAATGTTATTATGTTTATAAAAATAGTGTAAAATCCTAACTTATCACTGAGAGTTGAACTAGTGACCATGTCCCATTCTCCTCCCCCTGAATTCCTCACGCATGGCATTATCCACTCTCAGCTGCCTAAGGCCTCAGATAGTTCCTGGGCTCTGCCGTGACTGATATTTTGGCCACAAGCATCTGATGTGCCTCTGGGAAATTCTGGTAAGATGTAACCTTTGAGACGGGATATGGAGTGCTAACTAGTTTGTTGCAATGATAATCTCTAAGATAGGTTGGTCTCCTCTGTTGTGGTTGAAGTTGCTCCTCAGTGTGATCTGAGTATTCATCCTCTAACTATGGTGAGTTCTGCTCTGCACTCTCAACTTGTTGTGTGACTTCATTCTCAAGATCTTGATCTTCACTATAAGATCTTGGCAGAACATAACTGGGAAAGGGATCTGCTGTAGGGAGAGAGGCAACTTGGTTCTGGAATAGGAACTCATCTTCTTTGAATTGAACATCCCTGGAAATGAACACCTGCCTATTCTGTAGATCCATCACCTTGCAACATTTAACTCCACTGGGATAACCCAGGAATATACACTCTGCGGCTCGAGCATCAAACTTCTTTCTGCCATCTGCAAGAGTAGAAGCATAGCACAAACAACCAATGCTCGAAACATGTGAAAGTCTACTGGTCTTTGATAAAGGTCATATGGGCTCTTGTTACCCTAGCTTAGTAGAAGGGGTCCTATTAATGAGATAAGTGGTTGTTAACACAGTTTCAGACCAAAATCAATAGGCAAACAATATTGGAAATAAAGAGACTTAGCCACATTAAGCAAATGTTGGTGTTTTCGTTCCACCACCGAGTTTTGATGTGGTGTTTGAACACATGATAGATGATGGATAATTCCTTTTTTCCCTAAAGATTCTATCAAGTTGAACTCTCGGGCATTGTCTTTCCTAATAATTTTAACCCTGCTTTTGAAATGAGTTTCTACCAGTGCTAAAAAGTAGGTGATCACTTTAGGTACTTCAGACTTGTGTTTAACCATGAAGAGACAAGTAAAGCGGCTGTGATCATCAACTATGGTGACAAAGTCCTGATGCCCAAGATGTGAAGAAATGTGAAAAGGCCCACACACATCACAATGAACAAGATCAAAAGCCTGACAAGCTGTTTTGTTATCACTTGGGCAGGGAGTCTTTCTGTTTTGCAATAGGGCATATCTTACAGTATGAGCCTTTAGAACTCCCATTGTAACATCCCGTCCCATACCGGGTGTCACTGTAGCATTCGTCCCTACCGGACCAGTGGGGTTGGGCCCACCACACTCCGACTGATAGTCTGGCCCCACTATACCACCATTTAACCTTCCAGCGTACTTCGTCCTCGCTCACACGCACCCTGGGCAAACTTCCCAGGGGGTCACCCATCCTAAGATTGCTTCAAGTCAAGCACGCTTCATCCGAAAGGTAGGTCGACCTTGGTGATATGAGTAGTACTATCAATTCTTTTATACGATTCTTAGCCTGACACGCCCATACATTGTCAGTCTTAGGACCCCCTCTCATTCGGGTGTCGGATCGGTTCGTTCATGTACCCCTTCGCCTAGAAGCCTGCCAGGAGCCGCTCCTTGTCCGTGCACTTCTCTGGCACCGGCGATCACTCCCCGCCCTCATCGGCCCCGGGTGTCACACCCATCATGGCTTAAACTAGTTCTTAGTAGGTCTAAGACTGTTAACCTTTTTGGTCCATGAGTGTTAGAGAGTTTTGATGAACGGTGTAATTGTAATGACGTTAGGTCCATAAATTAAGCAATTCGATTTGTGATTAATATAACGTCCAAGTTCATGATAATATTCGACCATGCATTATATATGAGCTTAAACTGATCAAATTGCTAAATATTTGATTCGCATATGAATTTGTGATTTGTTGATGAGACTATGTGATCGCATGTTATAGACAGCCCATGTGATAGGAAATATCGTACTGTGCTATATATGGAAATAATGCATGAGATATCCTACTGAGTTATAAAAGGAAAATATGCTGTTTATATATGGAAAGTGATATATCTGTTCAAAATCTGTTATTCCTGACGAAAATCACACCTACGATTATGTGCATGCTTTCCACTGAATTTAATGTGCAATATTGAGTTGATATCTTTCCTTATACTGATTGGAATATTATATTTAGGAAAGGTTTGATTTGATTAACTTTGTGGATAAGGTGCTGTTATATGGTATATGCTATAAACGGATGTGATCTCTGAAATAAGGAAAGTTTTGCCATGATATGATAATTCGAATATGATAATGCTCTGATCTGATTTATGTACTAAAGATGGAAAATAAATTGATCTAATACTATGAGCTGTATATGGAAAACTTGTTGATATGATGCTATCTCGTGTGCTATATTTGGAAAGTTAATCTGAATTGATTTATTCTACAAACAGATAGCAGGGAATCACTTATGGAAAGTCCTGACATGGTAAATATATGCGAAATGATTGAATATGCATGAGAACGAATTTGAGTCTTTATGTGGAATACGTTCATGCTTAAATGAGCTCTTATATGGAAAATAATCATGCTTTAATGTGCTATGACCGTTGTGATGATTTATTAAAAAGCATGATTTTATATGGCATGTTGACTCTCGAAAATTGCATGGAAACTATGCTTTATTTGGTGATTATATGATATGATTTTCCATGTGAAGTGCTGATTGAAAAGGGTTTATATATAAGCTAGACTTCATAATTTCGAGACACCAAGAATTTGCGAACATAAGCCTACGAGAGATTCTTGAGCAGAAACATACTGAGAGATTCCTGAGCCTTTCACTTGCGATAGCTTTCTGCCACCTGAGCTTTAACTTGCGATTCCATCACTGTACGAGTGATTCATCCTGATATTACATCCTCCACCATATATTCTGTCTTCGGACATGTTGTTTTCGGACGTGAGCAATACCAAGGAGGCAAGGTCGACGTTTACGCACACGTGAAGGGAAGGACGAGTTCCGGGGGCCCTTCGATAGCGAGTTGTCTCTGTCGTGATCAGGAGATTCCGAGGAACGAAACTCGGCGTGTGGTAACCTAGTAGTGTCTAGTGTTCGACTTGTTTGGGTTGTGTATTGGGCTAATCAATCAGTTTTTTTATCCAGCTACGGTGCATTATAGTGTTTGGTTGAACTCTTGGGGGCAAACCCCAAGGAGAGGAGTAAACCCAGTTGGGGATAAAACCTCCATAAAAATCTTGTCTCGCATTTACTTTACAGTTATTTCCTTTTCATTGTGAGACAAACTCGACACACATCCGTCGTTGTTATGATATATCTAGCATACACGTCACAAGCATCAGTAGGCATATCTAAGTCACTATACTTAGGATTTGTGAAAAGAAGAAGCATAAAATTTTTATAAGCCTAATTCATCCCCCCTCTTGGCACATTTATATCTTCATTTGGTATCAGAGCGGGTTACTCAAACGACGGGCCTAACAAGCCTGAGTTTAAGATCTAATGGCTTCTTTGAGTTTTGATGTTTTTGCAGAGGGACAATCCCATTGCAGGCCACCACTTTTCTGTGGAACCAACTATGCCATATGGAAAAACCGGATGAAGGAATTCCTGCTTGCTACTGACTATGATCTGTGGGATATCATCACGACTGGACCTTCACTCTTAAGAAGGCGGATGGAACTCCAAAGAAAGGTTCTGACTACGATGCAGCAGACAAGCGAGGAATCTCCTTGAATGCCAAAGCAAAAAACATGATCGCCTGTGAGCTTACAATAGAAGAATACAATCGCATGAGTTCATGCGAATCTGCCAAAGATATGTGGGACATGCTTCAAGTTACACATGAGAGAACCACTCGAGTTGTACAAGAAAGAATAGCCCTCTTAACTCACCAATACGAGCTGTTCCAAATGGAGGACAACGAGACCATAAGCCACATGTACGCAAGATTCATGAGCATCATCAATCAAATGTTCTCGTTGGGAAAAGAAAATATCGGATGGTGAGAAGGTGCGAAAAATACTGAGATCTCTTCCAAGAGAATGGAATCCCAAATTAACATCCATCTATGAAGCTAAAAATCTGGACGAGTTATCTGTCTCGGAGTTGATCGGATCTCTAACCACGTACGAGATGACTCAGATCTCCATGGAAGAAAAACCACAAGTTAGGAATACCATTGCTTTCAACGCTGAACAGAAGGAATCGGATTCTGACGACGAAGTGAATGAGGAGGAGATACTGGACAGATCGCCATGCTAACAAGAAGATTTGAAAAATCTCGCCTAAGAAGAAAATTCAAAGGAAACTGTAAGTTCCAACCTAGGAACAAGCGAACATCATCATTCGGGAACAATCTACAGAAATGCTTCAAGTGCAACAAGCCAGGCCACTTCGCCTCAAACTGCCCGACGAAAAATGGTGACAAAAAGATAAAGAAGCAGAAAGCCATGGTCACCAACTGGGAAGAGGCCGGAAGTGAAGAGGAGGGAGATCTCGCCTACATGGCCGATAATGATGATCAGGTATCTACTTCATCCATTATTAAGGAAATACTATTTCTTAATGAATTATATGCTAGGCAAGATGAATCTCATGATAACGCTTCCTCAGTTCCTGAAGTAGATGAAAAGGAAGTGATGTTTGAAGTAATTCAAAAATGCAGAAAGAAGGATTAAGTCGCTCAACTCACAAGTAAAGAGTCTGGTTAGGCAACGAGATGACGTAGCTAGAGAAAAGCATCAAACGGATCTAGAAAATGAACGCATGAAAGCCGAGTTAGAAACCATTAAGGAAGAAAAAGCAATGTGTAAATGTGAAGAGCTTAAGAAGCAGAATGATATATCTAGAGACATGTCTGTCCTTAAGGATTTCATAGAAGAAAAATCTCGTACTGATAATAAACTTCTTGAAGTACAACAAAATCTTGAAATGTTACTCATGTTCCTAGAAATATTGGAAAATCAGGGATAGGATATTCCATGACACATGAGCATGTTGCGCCACAAACCTAAGTGTTTTTCATGCGGCCTTCACGGTCGTTATGCTAACCATTATTTTCTGAAGAGAGCTGATAAAGCTAAATATGTCTGGAGGCCAAAGAAAGTTCTTGAAGTCTCTAACACTGGCCAATCAGTAGTTAAGAGATCACACTCTGTGACACATGATATATCACGCGTGAACATGAGTTATTATGCTGCTAACCATTTAGGACCCAATTAAAGTTGGGCACCTCAGAAAAGAACTGATTCATGCAGGTACAAAGAAGAAAATCAAGCAACAAAACAAGTGGTACCTCGACAGTGGGTGTTCCCACCATATGACAGTTACACAGGATGACACATGGTTATGGCACAGACGCTTAGGACATGCCAACATGGAATTAATGTCTCACCTTACAAGCAATGCACTGGTACGAGGTTTTCCTGACATAAAGTTCGTCAAGGACAAAACATGCAAGGCGTTCCAAATGGGTAAGCAGACCAAAACATCGTTCAAAGCAAAGAATGTGATATCCACATCCAGACCACTGGAACTGCTTCGTCTCGACCTTTTTTGGTCCAGTTCAAATGATGTCTCTGAGAGGTAAAAGATATGCCTTTGTTATTGTTGATGATTATTCCAGGTATACATGGGTAATGTTGCTTGCACATAAGATTGAGGCATTAGACAACTTCGCATCACTAGTAAACTTGAAAATGAAAAAGAAATGAACTTATGTAGGATACGTAATGATAACAGATTGGAATTTAATAGTATGTCATTTGCATCATTCTGTGATCAGTATGGACATAGTCATAACTTCTCTGCCCCTATAACTCCCCAACAGAATGGCGCAGTTGAGCGTAAAAACAGGGTGTTACAGGAAAATGGCTAGATCTATGTTACATGAGTACGATATTCCTAAACAACTCTGGGCGGAAGCTGTTAGCACAGCCTGCTATGTGTCTACTTATGTTTTCCTTAGGCCGATATTAAAGAAGACTTCCTATGAAATCCGGCATGGTAGAACCCCAAATATAGGCTACTTTTGTGTGTTTGGATGTAAATGTTTTATCTTGAACGACAGAGATAAGAGAGAAAAATTTGACCCAAAGGTAGACGAGCGATATTCCTTGGTTACAGTCTTCACTCTAAGGCATATCGTGTTTACAATAAAAGGAAGCTGACTGTTCAGGAATCCATACATGTTACTTTTGATGAGATACCTGACGCAGATGCTACTGATGAGGAAGGTACAAACTTGCCTTGTGCAGAATTGCAGGATACTAAAGACAGTGAGGAAGATATTCCAAAATACGGAAATGTTGAGACACTGGAACCAGAAGCTGACAAGCAGCAACACAGAAAATGGAAACATGCTTCCAGTCATCCAATGGATCAAGTAATAGGAAATATCACATCTAGAATCAAAACTCGAGCAACTGCACGAAATCAGGAGGAATCCCATGATGTACTGCTTTCAATGATGGAACCAAAGAGAGTCCATGAAGCTTTAGACGATATATCTTGGGTCTCTGCCATGGAGGATTAGTTATCTGTTAGGGAGTGTGCCCTCGGAATGCCATACGAGGACTAGGAATAGTATAGGGCGCACAATGATGTATAGGTCGATAGACAGTTTAAATTGTATTAACTGTCAAAATAAAGTAGTGAATATTATTTTCATTACAATAAAGGCATTATTATTTATTTATCGAATTTAAAGTCTGCTTGGCATCTGGCGGTGCGATAAATAAATAACACCCGAATGTTTGAGTTGGACGTCTGATTCTTGTGGGGACGAGGGAGGAGACACCGGACAGTCCTTAATCTCAGCATTAAATAAATAGTCCGTAAGTCTAAGGATTCTAGGTGGGTGACTAGATATCCGAATATGACTTATTCATCGACGACCACATAGTATCGGTAGTGTCACCGATTACCTGAGAGGTTGTGGGTCGTGATGGAGATGTCGGTGATCGGAGAGATCGCGTTTCGAACATTCGGCTCGTGTTCGTCTCGATCACATGACTAGGATGTTGTCAATGATTGAACGAATGACTATAGCAGCCTCAGACCGATAGGGTCACTGACGGATTTGCTTTCGCGATTTCGGTTTGTCGCTAGTTGGCTAGGTCCGCAAGTGTTCGGAAATGGGACACGGGACAGCGACGAAACGCAACTGACTTTACGGAGGTGATTGCCGGGCTTTGACTGCTATCGGGATTCACTGCCTATATTCGTATAGGTTAACGTCCTATGAGGTAATTGGAGAACGACGATTGTAAAGCCTTCGGCCGAAGCTTAGAAATCTCGTTCGTATTAGATACGGAGCGGAGTTTAAATAATCGTTGGGTCTCGATTATAACATAGAGTTAGGTCAGTGAGTTTGACATTTACATGGTTCTCACCTAACTGGGACGCAAGAGAAAGGCGTAAGAGGTATTTAAATGTATAAACTGTAGTCGGTTCGCCCGAATTTCGATTAGATCAAAATTCGTTCTCAACTGGGATCTGTTCGATACCGCGGGATAGGCTAGGCGAATACCGTGACTCGTGGATTCCTCCCATGCCAGTTGAGACGGACCTAGAGAGTTGCACTTAAAAATGGTAATGAACTTGAACGAAAACGGCGGGCTTTTCTCTAGAACCTAACGAATGGGATTCGTTGAGGTAGTGGCATAGTTGACACGAGGTGTCGATGATTTAGTTAAATTCCGGTGACGGTCACGGGAATAATTAGGACTTGAGATTGTCTTAAGTGCTTAATTAATTAACTAAAATGAGGCTCAATTGTAAATAAAATAATTAGATTGGATTTAATAATTTTATTACTTAAAATTGAGGGACTAAATTAAGAATTTAGAAACCTCGGGGGCCGAAATGGAATTACTTGAAAATATGCATGTTGAAGGTCTTGGACATGTGTCAATTCCATTGCATGCCACATAAGGAAGAGGTGGCATGTGAGTCACACTCTTGGCCTATTTGAAAGCATGACAAGTGTCTTGAAAAATTAATTAACTTATTGTAGTGGAATTTGCTACAAAAATTTTGGAACATGCAAAAATGGTAAAAAGATCTAACGTGAGTATGCTCTAAGATTGTGTACTTTGTACTATGCTATCAACTTGCCATATTACCCAACAAATGAGATAGAGAATTAGAACAAAGAACAAAAGTGAGCTTTACTCTTGAACTTCTCAAGCACAGGTCAAGCCCCGGGGTTCGTTTGAGGAAGCCCACCGCCCGAACCGAACTGCGTCTAGCCATCAGGAGTAGTCTCGGAAGTTCGATCAAGGTCATACCGGCGCAGAAATCTAGCCCAGAAGCCCCGGGAGCCAGACGAGGCGTTGCGACGTCCATCCGAGGTGCATTCACGTACACCGACTGTATATTTCGAACCTTACTGATTTGATTTTACGAAAAATACCAAACGATATCGGAATGATTCAAAAGACCCCTCGTTACGATCTTCGGGAAGTGTAGAATCAATCTCGAAAATTTGGTATCTATCGGATATCATTTTGGTTATCGAACTGTTGAAAGACGGCAGACTGCCGCTTTAGTCGAATTGATAATTTCGAACCACTGATTTGATTTTGCGAAAAAAACCAAACGACATCGGAATGATTCGAAAGACCCCACGTTTCGATCGTCGGGAAGTGTAAAATCATTCTGGAATATTTGGTATTGATCGAAAATCATTTCGGTTGCCAAACAGTCGAAACGCTTTCGGCTGCCGCTTTGTTCGAACTAGTTTGGAATGAAGTTATTAATTCGAATAAAGTTGTACTAAATTCGAATTTGAGAAGTTCGAATTAGACGTGGTCTCCTGAGGCTCAGGGCAGTATCTTGAGCCCTCGGGAGAAGCCGAAGGGAGTTAGGTCGAATTTAGATGTTGAAAATCGAAAATTCAGCACCCTACGCCGCTCGGTTCAAAACGGGCTTCCGCTATCGCCACGTTGAGCTGTTCGGGGGCCGGCGTCGATTAATCGGGCCTGCCACAACAGTGGTATCAGAGCCACGGCTCATGCATGGTTCAACCGAAGGCCTCGAAAGCCGATGTGGCGAAAGAACGGTCGACGTTGTTTGGAGACTATCGTCGCTCGTGACGTCGGTCGGGCATCCGGCGTCAAAATTCTGTGTTGCATGTTTTATGTGGGACATTTATGCGGGCTTAGGTTCACACCAGGTTATTTGTTTAAGGCCGTTTGCTGCCCCCCGGTATGTACATGGATTACGGGCTGTCCGGGAAATAATTCCCCCAGTGTTGTATTTTATCGCTTTATTAGATAAGTTAGATAAAATGGCGGCCGTTTGACGCAAGGCGAGATTGGAGGGTTCGATGACCCATGTAATAGGACCAGTTAGTATTTTATCGACGTTTGGAGATCAAAGACCCGGTCGTTTCACGACCCATGTAATAGGACCAGTTAGAAATAGCCCGCGCATTTGTCCATTTAAATTGCTTTCCTAGGGTTAGGAATTTAATTAACGCATTTATGTGCTCGTTCTTCTATCAAGCTCGGGCTGAGTTATTACGAAACCTAAATACAAGGGTTTGGTTCCGGGTATGCCGGCGCCTTGCATTTGCTATCGTTTCAGCTTGCTCGAGTGCGTTAGTGCCGCTCGCCAAGACCACACTGTGCGGTAAAACGTACGGTTCAAGTGTCCGGTTTTGAGCAAAGTTGATAGGTCGCACTTAGACAGTCACACCGCCTTGTTCCGGGTTTGCCGGCAGGGGTCCCTGACTGAGACAAAGATAGTTGAAACATTCGACGAGGTCGGATTCGTGCGGAGCACGACTTCATGGCCGCTGCAAACCAATAAAACGACAGAGGTTGAGGTTTGCATCCGCCCACGGGGACATCAAATCCACTATCAAAGTTATCAACGAAACTTCCAAAACATCTAATAGGAGAAAATGGAGTTTATGATAAGATACTGGGAGTCAAACGGAACAAAAGTCCTTGTTCGTATTTGATGATCTATACAAACGACTTAATATGCCTTTTATTTTCTGCAGCTTTTTCTCTCAGTGTTAATTATGTCTACCGCTTTAAACATACTGCTCAAGGAGAATAGGTTGACTGGGTCAAACTATTCAGACTAGCTTCGCAACCTGAGGATTTTCCTTCAGATTGAGAACCTAGTGTATATCCTTGAATCCGAGTTGCCGCCGGCCCCAGGGGGCAGGCAACCGAGCAGGCTCGTGCCGCTTATGACAAGCGATTGTGCGACGAGCAGCTCGTAAATGCTCATGTCCTCGGATCGATGAGTAACACGCTGCAGCGTAGCCATGAGGGTATGGCTGATGCTCGAGCAATGGTTCAGCATCTGAAAGAGCTTTACGGTGAGACGTCTAGGACAGCTCGCTATGCGGCTTCGTCGCAGCTCTTCCGTTCGAGGATGTCTGAGGGTGAGAACGTTGGCGAACATGTTATGAACATGATCACCATGATCGAGAGATTGGAGACTCTCAATTTCCGATTTGATCGGGAATTACAAAACGATCTCATCTTGCAGTCTCTGCCTCCGTCCTTCAATGCGTTCATAGTGAACTGTCATCTGAACGGCATGACGCTAACGCTTCCTGATCTAATGAATCAGTTAGCAATGGCGCAAGGTCAGATGAAGAGGGCAAAGCAGACTGCACTTGTCGCCACCTCTTCGAAGCCCCAGAAAGGCAAAAAGAAGAAGGGCAACAAGCTCAAGCCAACAGGAGAGGTTTCTAAGAAGAACAAATCTTCTGGGAAATCGAAGCAGACCGGTGTAAAGCCGACGGATAGGTGTCCGCATTGCGGTGCGCTGGGCCACTGGAAGCGGGACTGTCCGAAGCTCAAGGGTGAGCAGGCTGCGTCAGGTAAGGAACTTAATGTTTTAGAAACAGTTTGTTCATCGTCTGTATACTCTACTTCCTGGATATTGGATTCGGGAGCTAGTACTCACATTTGTGTGTCCAGCAGGGTCTGGGACCAAGTAGAGCGCTTGGGGAGCGGGAGATCGAGGTTAGAGTGGGAAGCGGGGATAGTCTCTCGGCAAGCCACGTCGGATCAAGATCTCTTGTTTTGTTATGTGGGCATGTGTTGCGTTTGTACGATTGTCTTGTACTCCCGAGGGGTTTTAAGAACATCGTCTCCATTCCTGTTTTGAGCAGGAATGGTTATGTATTTAACTTTAATAATAATACATGCCACATTATGTATCGGAATAAAAATGTTGGCAACGCGACACTGTTTAATGGTTTGTACTATTTAAATACCCAGAACGACGTATCTGTGAATACTGTCACAAACAAACGAAAGTCAGAAATAAACGCGAGGTACTTGTGGCATCTTCGATTAGGGCATGCTGGAGAACGCAAGATCCACAAGTTGGAGAAAAATGGGATTTTTGAAACCGTTGGGATCAGATCCCTATCCGACTTGTGAGTCGTGCCTCCAAGGTAAAATGTCACGATCACCCTTTCACTGGGACATTTAATAGAGCCACGGAAATTCTCGGTTCGATTCACACGGACGTTTGTGGGACATTCAATGTGAAGGCTCGGGTGACTTCCACTATTTTATTACCTTCACGGATGATCACAGTCGTTACGGACTCGTGTATCTGATGGGTATAAAGCTGATGCATTTGAAAGGTTGAAGGAGTATGAGGCTTTGGTGGAAAATCAAACGTCGAAACTCATTAAAGCCATTCGATCGGATCGAGGAGGCGAGTACATGAGTATCGAGTTTGACCAATTCTTGAAGGAGAATGGTATATTATCACATATGACTCCACCCGGCACGCCACAATTGAATTGCGTGGCCAAACGTAGAAACCGAAGTTTATTAGATATGGTTCGTTGTATGTTAAGCTATACAGATTTACCGATGTCATTGTGGGGATACGCGCTTTTGACAGCGGCTTATACCATAAACCGGTATCCCTCGAAGTCTGTTAACGGCATTCCGTATGAGATATGGACTGGTCGTTTACCCAGCTTATCACATATTAGGATTTGGGGTTGCCCGGCCTATGTGAAAAAGTTGAAAGCAGACAAATTGGAGTCTAGGTCTCTGAAAGGTCGTTTCATAGGTTACCCTGAAAACTCTATGGGGTACCTATTCTACTTTCACGATGATCAGAGGATCGTTGTGGGCCTACACGCACATTTTCTCGAGGAAGAGTTCATTCGAGATTGTGGCGTTGGCCGATAGGTCACTCTCGAGGAGCAGTCGACCGAAACGCGCTCACAGGATTTGGAATTGGATGGTCCGAGCGAAGCAGTCTTGCGACGATCTTAAAGGGTGCCACGCCAACCAGAGCGGTATGGCATGTCACACGTTGAACACGATTATGTTGCGACTAGGGGACTTCTAAGAGAAGATCCCGCTACTTTCGATCAAGCTATATCCGATGTTGACTCAACGAGATGGATTGAAGCAATTCGGGCTGAGATAGACTCAATGTAATTAAACAAAGTCTGGACTCTTGTAGACCTACCGAGCGGTTTTAGACCAATTGGTTGTAAATGGATATAGAAGACAAAGATTGGATCTGACGGACAAGTTGAGACATACAAGGCCAGGTTGGTTGCCAAGGGCTATAACCAAAAGGAGGGAGTCGACTATGAGGAGACTTTCTCGCCTGTAGCCATGATCAAGTCTATTCGCATAATGCTCGCAATAGCTGCGCACTATGATTATGAAATTTGGCAGATGGACGTCAAAACGGCGTTCCTTAATGGATTCCTCAAGGAGGAGATTTATATGGAGCAGCCAAAAGGTTTTGAGTCACATGCAGATGCTCACAAAGTGTGCAAACTGAATCGGTCCATTTACGGACTGAAACAGGCCTCTCGTAGCTGGAACCTACGTTTCGATGAAGCAGTTCAGAACTTCGGATTCGAGAAAAACGTAGACGAGCCATGTGTCTACAGAAAGAGCAGTGGGAGTATCGTGTCGTTCCTTGTATTGTACGTGGATGATATCCTTTTGATAGGAAACGACATCGGGATGCTCTCGTCGGTGAAAGCATGGCTTTCAACCGAGTTCTCCATGAAAGATCTGGGAGAAGCGACGTATATACTCGGTATTCGCTTAGGATCGAGCGAACAGAACGATCGGCTTATCTCAGGCCCTTTACTTAGAGAAAATCCTAAAGAAATTCAGAATGGATGACTCTAAGAGAGGATTCTTACCTATGCGACATGGGATCCATTGTCGAAATCAATGTCACCTCAAAGTGAGGAAGACCGACGACGGATGAGTGGGATACCTATGCGTCAGCAGTGGGTAGTCTGATGTGCGCGATGTTGTGTACACGACCGGATATTGCCTACGCTGTGAGCGTGGTTAGTCGGTTTCAGGCAAACCCAGGTGAAGAACACTGGACAGCCGTTAAGAATATCTTTAAGTACCTTAGACGGACTAAAGACTTAACGCTTGTCTATAGGAGGAGGGGGACTAGAAGTAAAAGGTTATACCGATTCGGACTTCCAGTCGGACGTGGATGACCGAAAATCTACTTCAGGTTTTGTATTCGTGCTCAATGGTGGGGCAGTGTCTTGGAGAAGCTCCAAGCAAAGCACGACTGCCGATTCCACGTGTGAGGCAGAATACGTAGCAGCCTCGGAGGCTGCTAAAGAAGCTGTTTGGATGAAAAAGTTCTTGGAGGAACTTACTGTGGTACCAGTTGCGGACAGACCGCTTACACTTTGGTGCGATAATAGCGGTGCAGTCGCGCAGGCAAAGGAACCACGATCACATAGCAAGTCCAAACATATTGAGAGAATATATCACGTACTACGTGAGTTCGTTGAAAACGGGATGGTCGTCGTGCAGAAAATCGCCACCGCAGAAAATGTGGCGGACCCACTCACGAAGCCCTTGTCCCAGGCAGTTATGGAACAGCGTTTGGACAAGATGGGGCTACGATACCATTGTGACTGGCATTAGGTGCAGCACATGACATTCGAGTGCAAGTGGGAGGCTGTTAGGGAGTGTGCCCTCGGAATGCCATACGAGGACTAGGAATAGTATAGGGCGCACAATGATGTATAGGTCGATAGATAGTTTAAATTGTATATACTGTCAAAATAAAGTAGTGAATATTATTTTCATTATAATAAAGGCATTGTTATTTATTTATCGAATTTAAAGTCTGCTTGGCATCTGGCGGTGCGATAAATAAATAACACCCGAATGTTTGAGTTGGACGTCTGATTCTCGTGGGGACGAGGGAGGAGACACCGGACAGTCCTTAATCTCAGCATAAAAAGTCCGTAAGTCTAAAGATTCTAGATGCATGACTAGATATCCGAATATGACTTATTCATTGACGACCACATAGTATCGGTAGTGTCACCGATTACCTGAGAGGTTGTGGGTCGTGATGGAGATATCGGTGATCGGAGAGATCGCGTTTCGGACATTCGGCTCGTATTCGTCTCGATCACATGACTAGGATGTTGTCAATGATTGAACGAATGACTATAGCAGCCTCAGACCGATAGGATCACTGACGGATTTGCTTTCGCGATTTCGGTTTGTCGCTAGTTGGCTAGGTCCGCAAGTGTTCGGAAATGGGACACGGGCCAGCGACGAAACGCAACTGACTTTACGGAGGTGATTGTCGGGCTTTGACTGCTATCGGGATTCACTGCTATATTCGTATATGTTAACGTCCTATGAGGTAATTGGAGAACGACGATTGTAAAGCCTTCGGTCGAAGCTTAGAAAGCTCGCTAGTATTAGATACGGAGCGGAGTTTAAATAATCGGTTGGGTCTCGATTATAACATAGAGTTAGGTCAGTGAGTTTGACATTTACATGGCTCTCACCTAACCGGGACGCAAGTGAAAGGCGTAAGAGGTATTTAAATGTATACACTTTAGTCGGTTCGCCCGAATTTTGATTAGATCAAAATTCGTTCTCAACTGGGATCTGTTCGGTACCGCGGGATAGGCTAGGCGAATACCGTGACTCGTGGATTCCTCCCATGCCAGTTGAGACGGGCCTAGAGAGTCGCGCTTAAAAATGGTAATGAACTTGAACGAAAACGGCGGGCTTTTCTCTAGAACCTAACGAATGGGATTCGTTGAGGTAGTGTCATAGTTGACACGAGGTGTCGATGATTTAGTTAAATTCCGATGACGGTCACGGGAATAATTACGACTTGAGATTGTCTTAAGTGCTTAATTAATTAACTAAATGAGGCTCAATTGTAAATAAAATAATTAGATTGGATTTAATTATTTTATTACTTAAAATTGCGGGACTAAATTTAAGAATTTTTAGAAACCTCGGGGGCCGAAATGGAATTACTTGAAAATATGCATGTTGACTTGATGGTCTTGGACATGTATCAATTCCATTGCATGCCACATAAGGAAGAGGTGGCATGTGAGTCACACTCTTGGCTTATTTGAACGCATTACAAGTGTCTTGAGAAATTTAATAAACTTATTGTAGTGAAATTTTACTACAAAAATTTTGGAACATGCAAAAATGGTAAAAGTGAGCTTTACTCTTGAACTTCTCAAGCACACGTCAAGCCCCGGGTTCGTTTGAGGAAGCCCACCGCCCGAACCGAACTGCGTCTAGCCATCGGGAGCAGTCTCGGTGGTTCGATCAAGGTCATACCGGTGTGACAATCTAGACCGGAAGACCCGGGAGCCAGACGAGGCGTTGCGACGTCCATCCGAGGTGCATTCACGTACACCGACTGTATATTTCGAACCTTACTGATTTGATTTTACGAAAAATACCAAACGATATCGGAATGATTCAAAAGACCCCTCGTTACGATCTTCGGGAAGTGTAGAATCAATCTTGAAAATTTGGTATCAATCGAATATCATTTTGGTTATCGAACTGTTGAAAGACGGCAGACTGCCGCTTTAGTCGAATTGATAATTTCGAACCACTGATTTGATTTTTGCGAAAAATACCAAACGACATCGGTATGATTCGAAAGACCCCACGTTACGATCTTCGGGAAGTGTAGAATCATTCTGCAAATTTGGTATTGATCGAAAATCATTTCGGTCGCCAAACAGTCGAAACGCTGTCAGCTGCCGCTTTGTTCGAACTAGTTTGGAATGAAGTTATTAATTCGAATAAAGTTGTACTAAATTCGAATTTGAAAAGTTCGAATTAGAAGTTGTCTCCTGAGGCTCAAGGCAGTATCTTGAGCCCTCGGGAGAAGCCGAAGGGCGTTAGGTCGAATTTAGATGTTGAAAATCGAAAATTCAGCACCCTACGCCGCTCGGTTCAAAACGCGCTTCCGCTATCGCCACATTGAGCTGTTCGGGGGCCGGCGTCGATTAATCAGGCCTACCCCAACATTATCCTCAGTTCGAAAAGAGCCATGTGTGGACACTCATAGAGAGACCAGACGAAAAATCCATCATAGGAACCAGATGGGTCTTCCGCAACACACTCGACCAACACGGTAATGTTACCTGAAATTAAGCGACGTTAGTTTCAAAAGGTTATTCCCAGGAGGAAGGTATTGATTTCGATGAAACTTTTGCTCCAGTAGCTAGATTAGAGTCTATACGTGTTTTACTTGCATATGCATGCTTTAAACGTTTTAAACTTTTTCAAATGGACGTAAAAAGTGCATTTTTAAATGGCTTTATAAATGAGGAGGTTTATGTAGAACAACCACCGGGTTTTGCTAGGGAAGATTTCCCAAATCATGTTTTAAAACTGAACAAAGCGTTATATGGTTTAAAGCAGGCTCCTAGGGCATGGTATGAAAGACTAAGTAAGTTCTTGATTGACATAGGATTTTCAACTGGAACTATTGATAATACACTGTTTATTAAGTATGAAGGTGATCACATGATACTGGTCCAAATCTACGTTGATGATATCATATTTGGAAGTACTAATATCCTTCTTTGCGAGGAATTCTCTATGTCTATGCAGAAGGAATTTGAGATGAACTTAATGGGTGAGCTGAACTACTTCCTCGGGTTGCAAATAAAGCAGCTTGAAAATGAAACCTTTGTATCCAGACAAAATACAGCAAGGAATTACTGACAGAATTGGGGATGAGCGATCCCAAAGAAATTTCCACCCCTATGCATCAGACCACCAAAATAGACTGTGATGAATCAGGTACACCAGTTGATCAAACAGAATATCGAGGTATAATCGGAAGCCTTCTTTACCTAACTGCTAGTACCCTTATATTATGTTTGTTGTTGGTATGTGTTCGAGATATCAGTCTGACCCTAGGGAATCTCACTTGACAGCAGTCAAGCGTATACTTAGTATATCAAGGGTACTATCAATTTTGGCTGTGGTACTATCATACGGATGAATTCCCATTAATGGGATATTCCAGTGCCGACTACGCCGGCTGTAGGAAAGATAAGAAAGGTACTAGCGGAACTTGCCAGTTACTTGGAAATTCCCTAGTAACTTGGTCTAGTAGAAAGCAAAATGATGTCGTCCTCGCCACAACTGAAGTTGAATATATGGCCTTGGGAAATTGTTATCAGCAAGTTCTTTGGATGAAACAAACCGTTAGTGATTTTGGGTTAGGATATGACAAAATTCCTATTCTGTGTGATAACACTAGTGCCATTAGTATTACTAAGAATCCCGTGCATCATTCTCGTACTAAGCATATTGAGGTCAAACACCATTTTATACGAGACCATGTTCAGAAGGGGAATATCATTGTGGAACGCCTATGATATATCTTGATGATATTGTGTCCTGACTGAATTTGCATCAAAAATTTTTTATGTGCGTATGATATATCTTACTGCTTATATGTGTTGACTGAATTTGCATGAAAATATCTGCATAAATGCAAAGGGAGCATAATTGTATGTGAATTCTGACTTACGCCTATATGATATCTATCTACGCACTAAGTGGAACTTTGAATGTATGCTCTGGACATTTGGAATAACCTCATTTAGACCGGGGGAGCAAACTAATATAGATTGGTAAAATTTCTGAACTTCACTAGTATGTTTGCTCTGATGCTTACATGGAATATCTGCATAAATGATATGGAATATGTGCCCTCACGAATGGAATAGCTGCACTTTTGATATATATGTGATGCTCTTATACAATCTTTGATGTCATTACACTGCAATGCGTGATATTTTACTCTGATACGGTGATGCTCTGATACTTATATGCGCCTATTAACGTTTTCTGACATTTCTTGATAAGTGATAAGTGCCTGCTGCGATAATTATCTGCTGCTTGAACCATGTTTGGAAAATGCACACTTAGGCAGGGGAGCACACTTACGGGTAACTTAAAGTTTGCATTCATGATATATCACTGACTATGACATGAGATATCTGCACTTAGACAGGGGGAGCATATTCATTTATGATATATCTCCACGTGTCATATAGATAACTGCACTTAGGCAGGGGGAGCAAATATGTATGATCTTTGATTAGGAAATATCATATGCTCTGCTTTGTGATTACGGAACACTTAGACATATCGCTAGGAGTTGCATTATCGAATATGCTTACATGCTCCCGTGCTGCATCAATTACATGTCATCATCAGAAATGGGGAGAATGTTGACCTTTTTGGTCCAAGAGGGTTAGAGAGTTTTGATGAACGATGTAATTGTAATGACGTTAGGTCTATAAATTAAGCAATTCGATTTGTGATTAATATAACGCCTAAGTTTATGATAATATTCGACCATGCATTATATATGAGATTAAACTGGTTAAATTGCTGAATATTTGATTCGCATATGACCTTGTGATTTGTTGATGAGACTATGTGATCGCATGTTATAGACAGCCCATGTGATAGGAAATATCGTACTTTGCTATATATGGAAATAATGCATGAGATATTCTACTGAGTTATAAAAGGAAAATATGCTGTTTATATATGGAAAGTGATATATTGTTCAACATCTGTTATTCCTGACAAAAATCACATCTACGATTATGTGCATGCTTTCCACTGAATTTAATGTGCAATATTGAATTGATATCTTTCCTTATACTGATTGGAATATTATATTTAGGAAAGGTTTGATTTGATTAACTTTGTGGATAAGGTGCTGTTATATGGTATATGCTATAAACGGATGTGATCTCTGAAATAAGGAAAGTTTTGCCATGATATGATAATTCGAATATGATAATGCTCTGATCTGATTTATGTACTAAAGATGGAAAATATATTGATCTAATACTATGAGCTGTATATGGAAAACTTGTTGATATGATGCTATCTCGTGTGCTATATTTGGAAAGTTAATCTGAATTGATTTATTTTAGAAACAGATAGCAGGGAATCACTTATGGAAAGTCCTGACATGGTAAATATATGCGAAATGATTGAATGTGCTATGACAGTTGTGATGATTTATTAAAAAGCATGAATTTATATGGCATGTTGACTCTCGAAAATTGCATGGAAACTATGCTTTATTTGGTGATTATTATATGATATTATTTTCCATGTGAAGTGCTGATTGAAAAGGGTTTATATATAAGGTAGACTTCCGAATTTCGAGACACCAAGAATTTGCAAACATAAGCCTACGAGAGATTCTTGAGCAGAAACATACTGAGAGATTCCTGACCTTTCACTTGCGATAGCTTTCTGCCTACCTGAGCTTTAACTTGCGATTCCATCACTGTACGAGTGATTCATCCTGATATTCCATCCTCCACCATGTATTCTGTCTCCGGACGTGAGTAATACCAAGGAGGCAAGGTCGACGTTTACGCACACGTGAAGGGAAGGACGAGTTTCGGGGGCTCTTCAGTAGCGAGCTGTGTCTGTCGGGATCAGGAGATTCCGAGGAACAAAACGCGTGTGGTAACCTAGTAGTGTCTAGTGTTCGACTTGTTTGGGTTGTGTATTAGGCTAATCAATCAGTTTCGTATCCAGCTACGGTGCATTATAGTGATTGGTTAAACTCTTGGGGCAAACCCCAAGGAGAGGAGTAAACCCCTGTTGGGGATATAACCTCTATAAAAATCTTGTCTCGCATTTACTTTACAGTTATTTCCTTTTCACTGCGAGACAGACCCGACACACATCCGTCGTTATTAGGCTATATCAGGCATACACGTCACAAGTATCAGTAGGCATATCTAAGTCACTATACTTAGGATTTGTGAAAAGAAGAAGCATAAAATTTTTGTAAGCCTAATTCACCCCCTCTTAGGCAACATTTATATCTTCAAAGAATTTATCAGATGGGTGGCCTAACCTCCTATGCCACAAATCTACAGAATACTTATTTAGGAAAACAGAATTGAGTTGTTCTGCTGAGTTGAAAAACTGCTCTGCTTCAAGCATGTAGTGGCACAATCTTCCTACCCTTACCAATCAGTTGCAATGAATTGCTGCATCTGAAAGCCATTAGCCTCAAAGATAAACCTGCACTTTAAAACACTAGCCAAAAGACTGAAAGATATGAGGTTAAAGTCAAATTCTGGTATAAACAGAACTGCTGTCAGAGTGGTATAATCATTGATAATGCAGGTTCCTACCTTGTTAACTCTTATGGATGAGTTGTCTGGTAATATAACCCTAGACTCTTTAATCTCATGTATGTTAGAAAGTAACTTCCGATTGCCACAAACATGTTGAGTGGCACATGTATCCAACAGCCATATTCCATTCCAACATAGGTAGATTATAGGACATGCAGATACCCCTACCTTTCTCACCCTGCTGTTGTAAATCCTGAGCATCTGATGAAGCATTGGGCAATGACTGGTTGATCAGGGCCTTTCAAACTTTGAAGTTGAGATGATGTGACCTGAAGCTGCACCAGAGGCTCTACTTTGTTGGAACCTCCCTTACCTGCATTAGACAGGAACTGATTAACTCTACCATTCTTGGATCTATGCCCCTGTCTGAACCCTGGAGGATACCCGTGGAGCTGGTATCATGTGTCCACAGTGTGCCCCTTCCTATTACAGTTGGTATAGAATAGTTCTCCCTGCTCCTTTTTCTGGTAGCTGTATCATTTTCTTGTATCCCTCTTGATCACTCTTAGCTGCCAGCATGGCCATGGTACTATTGTGATCATCTGCCTTTTGAGTGATGCTAAGAAACATTGACCTCTGATTTTCCTCTCGAGCCATTAAGGAAAAGATCTTGTTGTGGATCCATAAGCAGAACTTGGATGTGTGAAAATGAGTCATTGAGCCCCATTAGGAATGCGAGAGCATACTCTTCATCGAGGTAGGCATTCATCACCTTAACACCTCCATAAGCAGAACTTCGACAGCTCGTCCCAAGAGTCTTCAGCCTAGTATAGTACACAGCAACACTGTCATTTCTTTGTGCAAGATTCACCAATTCTCTCTTTAATTTGGAAAATCCTCAGCTATTTGTCTGTCCAAACCTTTCTTGCGGACCTCTTCAGCTGTAGAACTTTACAGTATGCTGGCTGAGATCTCCTTGGAAACAGAGCTTATAATCCAAGATATAATCACATTGTTATTCCTTTCCAAGCACTAAGTTGATTTTGTGAACTAACCGGATTCTGATCATCTTCTTGTCGCGGTAGCAAAACTCCATTAATGAAACCTTCTTTGTTTCTACCAATGAGGGCAATCATCATCGCCCTGCTCGAAGTGGCGTAATTTTCCCCATTGAGCAGCTCGTGCACAAGAGTTTGGCCCGAAGTATCATTGTTGTTGAGAAAATACGGATCATTTGATGAGGACCATAGAGCTCGAGGTAACTGACACTGCTAGTGATGCGATTGATCGTCTAGGTCGAATCTGAAAGAGGAATGAATATAAATCTTCGAATAGCACAGCTAGACATCTTGAAAAACGCAGCTCAAAGTCGCTCTGATACCATATGTAATTTGGAAATCGAACTTGAACACGCCGAATTAACGTGGTTCAGATTCAAGATTTGAATTCTACATCCACGGTTGGGTATAATCTCTTTTGTGAATTTGGAGAATGTTTACAGAAACTAGAAAAATGAAAGATACACCGATACAGATTAAGAGAGCTCGAATGGATCATATTTAAAACTCCCGCGGGCGTGAGATCAACGTCCTTAACAGCCTTTCTTTTATTGCTGAAGAAGTCGTAGACGCTACTCGCGTCTCTATTAGTAAAAATGTCCCTTACTATAAAACGTTCTTTTGAACTCTTGGCGCCTTTTCCTCTATTGGTAGCTCGTTTCAGCTGTATTTAAAAATCGGAGCTGAGCTCTTTTCCTCAAGATCATCTTCATGCTTTGATACGATGTAAACAAAGAAGATATTCAGTGCAGAAACTGAAATGGAACAGGTCAAATACAAACTCATTGTCGGAAAAAGGAATTCTTTCTATTTATTGTACTATGCATGCACTAACAACTCGTCGATCTGCTTCCTAAGCTCCGCAGGCTCGGCGGGGTTCATCCTGTGCGGTGCCTTTGCGGGTGGCATGTCCCTGGCTCGAGCTCTATCTGGTGATCGATTGGCCGCATCGGGGGAAGCTCTCGTGGCAGCTCGAACGGCATAACAATAGTAGTCTGATATACCATAGTCTTCGGGTGTTTCAGGGTCCTCCTCCGGCCTTTCATGGTAGTATCCTTGGATGACACCGGGTTGGTTTTCGTCCCATCACCGTGATTCAAGCCAAATAGGGGTTTTGCATCGCCTTGGCTTTCACCAAGAAGTCGTCACCTAAGATATGATCAAAGTCGTTAAGAGTCATAACCTTACAATTGATGGTACCTTGCCAATGTCCAACAACGACTTCGAGTGATGTCCATCCAATCACCGGGACGGGTTGTGAGTTCAACGCCTGCATCATCGTATCATCTTGTCCAACCCAAATGCCGCATTTGGTCGGATTTGGCATTCGACAAGATACTGTACGAGGCCGCCGTGTCGACTAAGGCCGTGATGTCGTAAGACATCACCCTACATCTGACGTACATCAACTCATTCTCACCTGATCGACCAGCGCGAAGCGTAGCCCACGGTCTGGGTGTGGGTTGCGTGAACGTCCTCCTTCTCGGTCTTCGCTTTCTCGCGTATCTGGGCTGCGATCTTAGCAACAATGATTCGGTTCGGGCATTGGGCTTGCTTGTGTGGTCCTTCACAAAGATGGCACTTGATCGAAGTGGCTTTCTTATTGCTCCTTTGGTTCTTCGTGGCTGAGGGCTTCGCATGGGCGTGACTAATAGATGCGCCCGCCTTCTTCTGGGCTTCGCGGTTCTTCGGCCCTTCCTTCCTCTTCTTCGAGTTCATATTCTCCTGCCTGGGTACCTGCTTTTCCGTTGATGCACGGGGAATGTCTCTAAGACGCTCGGGCCTCGGCAATGACCGATTGAAGATCCGTTATGTCTCGTCCCATCAGCTCACTTTGAGCGTTAGTTCCCAAACTGTCAATAAAATAGTAGATCTTGTCCGCCTCAGACATATCTGTAACGTAAATTAATAAACGTTGGAACTGATGAACGTACTCATGAACGGGGCCGGTCTGCCGTAATTTTCGCAATGCATCCCTAGCGTGCCACGCCTTATGATGGGGTAAGAAGTGAGCTCGCAGCTCCGACTTCATAGTCTCGGGAACGGCTTTTACTGTCGTTCCCCCAAGTTGTGCCGCGTCGCGACTTAGGACCCTCATATCTGCATCCAGGTCCGCGCCATGTGCTAGGCTGGCCTCGACCTCCTGGTCGAGCCGACGCATAAGCTCCTCGAGCCTCCTAGCTATCAAGGCCGTGGTGCCCGTCGTGGCCTCCTTCAGGTCCGCGACATGTCGGGCAGCTTCCTTGCGAATTCGAACCCTCTTCGAGAGTTCTCGTGCATGGTGTTGAGTTGTTGGCTTAAGTCAGGTGGGCAACAACTCTCGCAGGCCATGAATGTCTTGTTCAATCCTCAACAGCTTCCCCTCGATCAAATCGACCCTAGAACGTAAAGTCAAGTGTGGAAAGTCTCGAACGTAGTCCATGTGGAACGTTTTGAGAAGATTGGTGTGGGAAGTCTCGATCGTGAGCTCTGATATCAACTAAAACTGTATTATGAATATCAACTTATATGCAGCCACTCCTTCCTATCTACAAGTTGGTTAGCACATAGAAAATGCATGATATTCCGGTCAAAATTTGCTTTAGTTTGTTTATTCATCGGTCAAGGATTAGTTTGTTTAACGATCTATCGTACTAGTGACATTTCTTTTTGATTCTCTAATGTCATGAACCTGCCACTCTACAACAAGGCTGATAAATAAGTTTCACTGATGATAAATATGCAAATAACGTAATGAAAGACTATACGACCAAAAAATTTATGAAAAGCTACAGTGAAAGAAACATTAACAATGTTAAAGTTAAGACAAAAGAAACCCTTGCTTGTTTATTTTGTTCCAAACATTACCTAAATTTGTATTATAAAACCAACTTACGACAAATAAATTAATACTTTATAAATTAATAAACTCTCTAAAATAATAAAATTTTCCGATACCGACTTTGGCCTTTGTAAAAAAATCATCAAATTCGACAAGATAATATGATAATAAATTTTCGGAAAATTCCTTTACAAATGTTAGGTCCCATTACAAATGTAAATCAATAAATTTTAAATATTGCAATTATAAATATTTTGTTAATTTGCTAATATATGAATCCATTGTTGCTTGCTTTTTCCGAACTTTAAATCAAATTGGATTTCATCCTAACTTTTTACTTGCAGCCAAGACTCTAAAAAAACATACTACCTCCGTCCCACTTATTTGTTCCCATCTTTCTATTTCGGGCATCCCACATAATTCTTCCTATTTCCATTTTTGGTAAAAAATTATCCCACTAATTAAAATAATTACACCATTAATATTTAAAAAAAGTCTTTTTGATTTGCGTGTCTACTAATAACTTTTCTCTCTTCATACCTCAAAAGGTGTACTATAATATTAAAATAATGTGATTTCTTAATCTTCGTGTCCACTAATCTTTGGGACGAATTAGCCGGGACAAAGGAAGTATATGAATAGCTTGAATTTTAAAATTTTACTCAATATTTAATAAAATAATAATTTTTCAATATATTAATAACTCTCTAAATGAACAAAATTTAATGAATCCAATATAAACAGTGAATAAATATTTGCGAAACAGGATCGGGTTTAGGGCAAGGATAGATGGGCAACATGTATCTCATCCCGTCCACGCTCTTTCAGGAATTGCCATCAACCAGTTGACTTGACATTTCACATACCAATAACTTTAGATCTCACGAGGTTCAGTTCACACAGGAATTTCGGCTCCACTTGTAATAAAAAAAAAAAAAAAAGAGAGAGATGTTGGCTCATATTGGGCCCAGCTAAAAAGGTTAACTTTTTTAATGGAAAGTCCAGCCAACGTCATTGCCTATCTAAACAACCACCCTAGTGTAATAGAAGCTCACAAAACACAAAAGTAGAACCTGATCGTCGAGGGGTTCACTTGTCTGTTGGTATCGCATATCATTGTATTTGATGTCTGGGGCGCTAGGGCTTTCAGGCAAAGGCCATGGTTTGCACGTTTACTTTATAGGTTGGCTGGTAAATCTTTTGAGGTTGCACAGTTAGGGTTTTTTTCTTTGCATGCTTTGATTTTCCCAAGTTATGTAATGCATACTCATGAAGACCCATTTCATTCTCTCAGGTTTTTTAAACCAAATGCATTAGAAATGTTATTTACGGTTGATATTTTTTCTCGTAATTTGAAGGACAACTGGGTATATATATGCGTCTTAGAAAGCGGATTAGGGTCAAGGACTAAGATCAAGCGTGCTGCTGATCACGCAAAAAACACTGAGGACGATGATAGTGATGAACTTTACAATGAACGTGGTAATAAAATGTTAGAGATTGATGGCACTAACGCGGTTGATCATTGGAAAAATGTTGCTAAATTCTTCCAAGACTATCATCATATATTCATTTGATGAAGAAGCTATTGGAGTGCTGATGATGTCAGCGACATGCATCTTGAGAAATATGTTGTTCTGGGCAAGTCGATTAGACTTACTGGAAGTGGCTAACGATACACAAAAAAGTTAAATGAAAAGAAAACCAACGCACTCCTCCAAAACGTCACATGCCAGCAGATGGTTAATGGTGGAAGGGTGAACTTTTGGATCACTTTTCGTAAAGTGCTATTTGCGAAAGTAGTCGCCCGGCTCATATCTATCTTCTAGGATGAGAACAATTATTCTGCTGACACTATTCATTAACATCTCTCTCTCTTCTACACGGTGTTGCTGTTTTAGGCCAGTACAGAAAAACGACAAGAAACGGGTGCAAGTTCGTTCCAAGAATAAAATGTTTGATCTGAATAATGCATGTAAGATAAGGGTCCAAACATGTATTCTCCAAATTAAACATTAGATTCTTAAATGAACTCAGTGCGTGTTTTCCGTTGGTTTTTTGCATATATGAAGTGTTTTCATGTTTGTGAGTTATTCTAGTGTTAATTTGTTGGTTCCGGTGTTGGGCGACTGGTCGGTGGCGCTCGTAAAACTCGGACCGAGTTTCGGCTTTATACGTCTAACGAGGCACGTACGTCGTACACTTCCGTAAGACGTTATTGCCCCCGTATTTAAGTGCCTCGGGTTGTCGCAACACGTCCTGAAGATACAACGACTTCAGGAATTTCGAAACGTCGCACACCGTAACGTAATTATCGAGCGAATCTACTAAAGACTCGAGCCTTGCTTGCTTTATTACTTAATTGTACTAGAATGCTTAGGGATTGAATTGAATGATTGAATGAATCTTTCCAATTCTGCAGGGGTGTATTTATAGGTTTTCAAGGGGTCGGGGGCGAATTATTGAAGGGCTACAACTTCTGAGCAGGGACCTATTTGTGAATAGTCACCTTCCTAGACTTTTTCTCATATTAGATCTGAGCCATCCGATCTGGATCCAACTGTCCAGATCGCACCCCATCAGATGCGACCCATCGGACCGAACCGAGAGTTTCGGGTCGGGTCGGGTCGGGTCGGACCGTACTGCCATCTCATGCGCGAACCGGTGCGCCCATTACACGTGGTACTGCATCAGCACCACATCATCATTTACGCCTATGTGTCACTGACACATCATTAAATCTGCCACGTCAGCCTCGTCATCGCCACCTCGCGCGTCCCATGCCCGACACCTCGCCACCACGTCATCGCCAGTGCCATGTCGCGCCGGTGCATATATAATTCCAGGTTTGGGCTTGGGCTTACGGGCTGTGCACAAGGGCTTAGGCCGGGCTTGACTCGTGGCCCGTTGAGCCCCCCTCTTTGGCCCACCATTTGTTTGATGAGTAGTTATGGGTATCTATATATATATATGGTGGAAAAAGTTGAGGTGTTTTTCTAATATGGGACATTTGATCCCTTCCTTTACACACCACCACATTATTCATTATTATTGGGCCGGATTAAATAATTAATTTCTCATTCACCCAATATCATTTTTGAGCAAATTAATAGCCTACGCATTCTCCTCGAAACGTAGATTATGAATCTTAAATCAATGTTGAGTTTTTGATGAACGACGGCTTCTCGATTTAATCAAAATAGTTTCAGCTATTTTTTAATGGGTTAATTACCCACACTTGGGCCCAAAGCCCATCTTGAGCTCAAAACCCAACATAAATTTGTATTAGTAAAAGTTCTATAATTTTTTGTAGTTTCCTTACTCAGTGTTATTATGAAAAATTATATAATAATTCTGTACCCATATCAAATAATATAATTTTTAGCTACTACAATTATTTTGGAATTTAATGATAATCTTCGAACTTCATATTTGAAGGAATTGTAGAACTCTACATATAGAATAATGGTCGGAAGAGGCCTCAATAGCTCTCCTTGTTTTTTCAATTTACTTACATTCCAAATCCGCAGTAGGCAAACGGCCATGATTACAACAATCATGGAATGGATATGCACCATGAATACAAGTCGGCATAGTATAGATACAAGTCCGGCATGAAGAGGTGGTAATGTGGTATTCAGGGCTGATATTAGACAATGTCATCGCCATACCAAATATCCATGCCAAATTACCATGAATTTGTTTGGGAACAAAAAATCGTTGTATGGGTTTCCCTATATATCCATTCCGACTTTTAAATAAGTTTTTCTGATGCAGAAAAAGAAAATTACATAACGAAACACTTTTACCAGAAAAAATAATTTATGAGAGCAAAAAAACACGTTAATAATACAAAAAAGAAAAGGTTAAACACAAAAATAAACAGTTGTTTCTTTACTATCCTGAAAAAACATCAATAAATTTGTATTAAAGAACAAAATTACGACAAAAAAAAAAAAAGTGTCATATAATATATATGATAGTTACGTATGAGGCTTCACTAAGAATACTTTTACAAAGCTGCTCTGAATCGCTCGTTACCTCCTCTATCCAAGAAATGCTGCTATATATTTATGATACTCGAATGTTGTTGAGCTACCTATTGTTGAAAAAATAATTCCGATAATATGGAGTTTTGTTGAAGAGAGTGAGAATTAGGCTAAGCTATCGACCCTCAACATTGGCAAAAACGGCTTCGGCATTGTAATTATGATTCATTGCTCATGTGTAAGAATGCTTATATGGTTTATGGCCTTGCCCGAGATCAGTAAACCATATACAATCTGCATTTCATGCCAAATGGGAAATCAACATAGGCTACTGTTTCCAAATTTTGACGTCTTCGATGGGAAGAGTTGATCCTTTTTTGTGGTTCGTTGACGACACAATTCTTCTTGAATGGCAATCGACACTTCGCGTGATTGATGATTCACAAATGACTTGGATTTATTTCTTAAGATTCAAGTTTCAAGTTCTTAAAGTATTCAAAAAAATCAAGAAATTCGGTAGTTCAAAGTGGCTGCAAAATCTAAGCATTGCAATTCGATAATGGCATGGAGTTCAACTCAAAGTTCATCAAATTCTGTGAAGATGAAGGAATACAACATCAACTCACTTTTTACTTTATCCAGAGCGGAATGAGGTTGTCAAAAGGAAAAAACAGAAGTGTCGTAGAGATGTTGTGATGTCTTCTAGCCGAGAATATTTTGCCAAATGACTTATGTGTTAGTTAGAGGCAAGTGTGTTGAAAAACTGCGACTCCTATTGAGAAATTGAGTGAAGTGAAACCATCTGGAAACCACATAAGTATGGGTATTTGAAGGGAATTGACGATTTAAAATTATGAATTTCAAAATCTTAATTTCAAAAATCTGTTATTTGGCAAACATTATGAGTTTGAAATTCGGAAATGAAACTCGGGCTTGAGAAGCACGTCGAACTGGACTTCTAACTTTTTAATTAAAAAACTAAAAAGTATAAAATAAATATATATCATATATAATAAAAAAACTTGCGAGCCAGTTGCGAGTTTTCCAGCACGCATGATGAGCCCGAGCTTGAGCCGGCTCATCGAGCTCGTGAGTAAGCTCGACCATGTTCACCCGCTAATTATTATTATTATTATTATTATTATTATTATTATTATTATTATTATTACTATTTTACTTATTATTTTTATTTTCATTATTATTATAACTACTATTATTTATGAAAAAATTATTGCAGATTCACTTTGGATTTGGAAAACGGGCCAGACATGGAATATCAAATCCGTCAAACGATAAGAGTCTAGATTTAACCTCGGATTTGGACGAAATCGAAACCCACCCGATTGGCAAATGTAGATCTGGTTGAAATTCGGATTTTAAGTCGAAATCCAGAATCCAAACGGAGCATAAACGACTTGTTTTGAAAATCAGATGGAGTATAAACCATTATAGTAAAATTCGCTTGGCGATGGGTGCTAGTCTAACGCATGAAGGGGCCTGGCTGAAATTACACTATATAGTTGTTTTTTTAAGATTTTTGAATAAAATATGCCTAAGAGGAGCTCTATCGCCATTACAATTATATAAATTATCAAAACTCATAATGCACATAGACCAAAAAAGTCAACAATTTTTAGTTTTTCAATTATACGGAAGTAAAAGTATATCAAATTCATCCGTAAGGTAAATAATATCAATCATAACAATATAATTCATATTTCGAATTTCTATACCAAAAAAATATGGGGATAGATTAATCGGCCACCTAATCAGTTCCATCGACTAATCGGCCGCTGACCTGATTTTCGCCGCGGAGGGTACCATCTCTGGCCGAATTTCCAACAAAGCATGATATATATATATATATATATATATATATATATATATAATATATATATCATTGTTTTTAAAAGCGTTGTATTGCGCGCGTTAAGGCGGGATTTAGCGTTATTTTACTTGGAAACGCGACGAGGCGTAAGGAAAAAAGCGTACAATGTTCCGTTCCTGACACTTACTATTGCGACCAGACCCCAGGTGATGTGGCAATCTCCTCTTATCAAATAGCACGTGTTTGACTAACCTATTTTGTTATAGTTTTCAAATTTTCTTTTTAAAACTCCAACCAAAACTTAAAAAGCGATTATTTAATGTAATATATATGATAAAAATAAATAAATTAATCTAATTTATTCTTTGTTTAAAAGCTAAATTAGGAATATTTTCTTAGAATTAATCGAGCTGTCTTCGTGGATCGATACTCGGACTTCGTCCCGTTTTACTACTTGCACGACCTAGTACACTTGCTAGTATTTGAGCGTGTCAGTAGACATTCTTTTATTTCATTTAGTGTTTCCGCACTACGTATTTTTTACAAAAGTATGCATTCTTTTATTTTATTTAGTGTTTCCGCACTATGATGTTTACAAAAAGTAGGCATTCTTTTATGTATTAGTGTTTCTGAATTATTTTGTAATACACACAAATTTATTACAAAATCGTTTTAGTTTATTTGATCCACCACTGGGCTCGAAACCTATTGGGTGCAAATGGATATTCAAAAAGAAAACTAAACTCCATGGTACGATCGAGAAGTTTAAAGATCGATTAGTAGCTAAGGGTTTCCATAAATCAGAAATCGATTACTTTGATACTTATTCTCCAGTATAGAGAATGTCTACAATACGACTGTTAATAGCAATGGTGTAGAATACCATTTTGAATTGTGCTTGATTTCATTAGTGTCCATGTAATTAGGGGCTTTACTTGTATTAGTCTTTAGATTAAAGACTAGTTTAATATTTATACCCAAGCTTGTTTGGTATAAATACATGTAACGAATTTGAGCTGAATAGAGAAAGTTAGAGAATTGATCGAAAGGCTTGCAATTCGACTTCTAGAGAGAGAAACAACAGTAACTTTCTCACTCTACTTGAATTCTCTCTCTCGATTCTTAACTTGAGTTTTTCGATCGAACTTAATTGATCATCATAACTGTCGAATTACTTTGAATTTCTGCCTAGGATCTTAGAGTTGTTAATCGGAGGACCTAACAATTGGTATCAGAGCAGATTCGTTCTGTTTTGAATCGAAAATTGTTAGAATTGGATCGAAACTTTATTTCGAATACTGTTCCATCGAAGAACAGTTTTGGCGCGAAATGTTTTTCGATCGAATAGCTTAATTCTGTGCTTAATTGACTTGAATTTGATGTTTCTGTGCTAGATTAAGTGTTAAATGATCATTGCGACTAGATCAGTAGCTGTTTGAACTTCGATTTTTGATTAATTTGATTCTGAAATTTTACTGTTGACGAAGAACATGAAGAACACGATCTGATTTTGATCGAATTCTATATATTTTGCTTCATAACGTGTTTAATTGCTTGTTCGTGCGTGATTAGTACATGATTGCGAGCAATTACCTAAAATTTCACTATCTGATTCTTTGATTTTGCTCGAATCTGTGTTAATCGTATTCTGTGAATTTTTCTCGATTGCTCTAGTTTTTCTCGCTAGGTTTTGCCATCGGATTAGTTTCTCGATCGAAAAACTTGGCGCGAGAATTTTTCTCGGTCAGAATACGAAGTCAGCGCTAGAATCGTCATCAGCAGAAACGATTTTAGTTAGAAATATTTCTCGAGCATTATTCAGCGAAAAACTTTTTCGAGAGAGACCAATTTTGACCTTGCATGCGTAAAAACTTTCTCTCGAAAACTTTTTCGATCAAACCTTTAACGTTTGACCAGACGAAAATCATTTACATGCGAGAAACTTTTCTAGTCAACAGATTTATTTTGATCTTGTCGAGAAACTTACTAACTACTGTTTCTTTACGATCGAAATAAATTCACGATCAGGAAACTTTTCTCGACTGAACGATTTTGGGCAATTTATTTCGCTCGTAAAATATTTCGCTGACAAAATTTCTCGCACGAGAACAGTAAATACATTCTATCTCGACGAAATTAATTTCGATCAAACTTCAAAGATTGAATCGAAAATAATTGTCGATCTAATTTTCGAATCAAACGCTACTAACGAATTTTGTCACTTGTGAAGCACATTACATCATCTTCAACCTTCAAAACAATTAACGAAGATCCTTCAACAACTCGACTACAATACAAAAATGGATGCATACTCGCTCGGAAATGACAACCGTCCGCCGATTTTGCAAAGAGGCGAATACACCGTATGGACAAGCCGCTTCCTAAATTTCATCGCTCTAAATGATCAAGCCGAAAATCTACTGCAGTCTCTTGAAGAGGGACCGGCACAATTCTGGGTCCATGTACCCGGGGACGAAACAGCTACTCTCGTAATTCCACCTTCTAGGCGACTAAAGGAGCCTAGGGAATACTCTCTGGAGGAAAGAGCTCGAACTAAGGCTGATCTAGTAGCCATGAATACCCTCATGCAGGGCATCCCCAACGACATATACAGACAAATCGACAGCCTTTCATCGGCTAAAGAGATGTGGGATGAGCTGCATAGGATGATGCAAAGGACGGAAGCTGGCATAAAGGCCAAAAAGGCGAACATTCTCACTGCTTACGACTCCTTCAAAGCAAAACCGGAGGAGAGTCTATACGAAATCTACCAAAGGTACCTCACTCTTCTCAACGAGATGAGGAAGATAGAAATAACTAAGACCAACATGGAGAAGAACATCAGATTTCTATCTTCTCTGCCCACGGAATGGAAAAAAATATCCACTCAGATTCGACAAAATAAAGATCTAGAGGAGTTGGATGTCCTTGTCGTGTTCGACAATCTCGCTCAGCACGAGGATGATATCCGCGAGATTCTCAAAGAGCAGAAAGGCAAACAAACCGAAGACACTGTTGCCTTAGTCTCGGAGAAGAGGAGCTCAAGATCAAGAAAGGAAAAGATCGTTAGGCCTCCTTCACCATCAGAGTCGGAAGATGAAGCGGACTCCGACATCGAGCCAAACATGAAAGCTCATGGAAAGCAGTTAGCTCTAATTGGACAAATGATGGGCAAGAAGTACTTCAAGAAGAAGTCTTCAACCTCAGCCAACAGACTTCGGACTACAAGCTCCAAAAACAAAGAACGTGCACCGGAGAGCTCCGAGGTCAAGAATCCTAAAGAGACTAACAAATGCTTTAACTGTGGCAAAGCAGGTCACTTCGCCAGAGAGTGCACTCTCCCGAAGAAAAGAGATGCAAGCTACTACTCCAGGAAGCTCCAATTGACAAAACAGAAAGAAGCTAGAGTAGCTCTTATGGCCGAACAGGACCAGTGGCTCGAGGACACGTCGAGTTCCGAAGAAGAGAATTTAGCCCTCATGGCCCGTCTCGACAACGAATTGGACGCCGAAACATCCATTCGTACGGACGACGAAAACGCATCCACTTCTTCAAATGAGGTAGTCACTCCTTCCACATTATTGACCATGTTAGAATCATATCAAACGCAATATGCTAACATGAAACGTGAGCAGAAAAGTATAAAGGAAGTAGAGAATAAACTTGAGAGAGCTCAGGAGAAAATAGATAGTCTCGAATCAGAACTTAGAAGCTCTAGTGCAAAATAGAACTAACTAAGAGCTTAAATTCTGGAGAGACTGGTCAACCTCAAGTAGGACATCATAGTGAAAATATTAAAGAATTAGAAGACAGGCTAGCAAATAAATACAATTGTTTGGTTAGGAATCTCAATGAGAAAGCTACCTTAAATTGTAGGATAACCGAAGCTACCTCTAGAATCACTGACTTAGAAGCTCAATTAAAATTATCTAACGCTAAGGTTAGTGAGCTTAGTAAGGATCTAGACGCCTGTCGAGCCGCCAAACTGACGGTGGAAAATAATTATGCACTCCTAAGCGAGGAACGCAACAAGTTACATGCAAAAATTAATCTACCTCTTGAATCACAAACACACCACGAGGAAGTCAAAAAGGTTAATTATCAAAGTTCTCTCTACAAACCCCCTATCATAAAACAAATAGAGGAGTCACAGGCAAAACTAGACAAAGAACGAGAGAATTTCGAAGCTGAAAAGAAAAAATTCTTTAAGGAGATGGAAAATCTCAAGGCTTCCTCGTCCTCCAAAACTACCTCACACGCTATAATAAAAAGCGTGAAAATAGAAAAATCGCCTTCGAAAGATCAAAAGAGCATTAATAATTCTATTAAAAGTGCTAAGACTAATTCTACTTCACCTACGTCCACAGGGAGCGTAGGGCCAGCACTGACTACGACGGCGAGAGTGTCTAGTTCTAAGATAAAGAAGGAGCTAGTAGATTTGAATGTTTCTGAGCATGTTATTCCTTCTGTTAAAATAAAAGACACACGTAGTAATAAAAGAGCCATTTCTACGTTCAAAATAATTGTTTCTACGTGTTCACTTCAGCCTGTCACCTTTAGAAGCGAAAATCTCGAAATAGGCTCTATCTCGAAAATTAATCCTAATCATTCTGAAACAAATGCCACAAGGAAAACTCGTAGGAAAACAAGATCCAACCATAAAGAAAGCTTATGGCGCCGTACATGACTGTACTCACCTAAGGTATCCCGTAGAAATTAAATCCCCCAAGCACCTTAGGTGACTATCACAAGAAAATATCTTTTCCTTAGTCAAACCTTCCAAAGCATTTGTACGTGCTGAAATTAACCTTCCCTGCAAGGTTCAACCCAAATGGGTTCCTAAATCTCTGCCTAGGACGACAAAATCCAAAAGGGCCAAGTCTCTTATAAAGACAAAATCCAAACCCACTTCTCCAAAAGATTTTAACCGTTAAACTTATCATCGAAAAATCCAATTATAATTTTCTGCGAGTGAAAAACTTATGCACTGAATAGATAATTTTGACGCAAATTCAAATCGAGCGTTAAACTTACTATCGTAAAATTAAAATTTCGATTTCATTTTATTTCGGTCGCTAAAATTTAGCAGCGAAAAATTAATTTTTCAATGCTTAATTTTTCGATCGTAAAATTCGCAGCTTAGATTAAATTGATCGAAAAATTTCTCGACGATTGACTTAGTTTCGTCGTTGACCAATTTCTCGATTAATAAGTACATCGGCGAAAATTTTCCTTAAAATCGAAAACTATCTACCGCTCGACAATTTTTCATATCGGAAATTTTATTCAATCGAAGAAAATTTTACGATAGCAAATTTACCTGAGAAATAATATCTCGATAGTAAATTTACACGGAATTTTTCTCGATCATAAAATTGATCGATTACAGTCTCGCTTTCAACTTCAACACTTAGAAAATTTTTCTCTAAGTCTTTTACACTGTAGCTAACAATAGCGGATAAAATTCTTCGATCGCAAAATTAGACGGAATTCTTTCAATTGAAATCAATGTATAGGAAATCAAATTGAAAATCAATTTTATCGACCAAAAATTTTCTCGGCATGAACAGTGACATATTTTTTGATTAAACACTTAGCGAAATTTCGAACTATTTTTCACGCGATATATATTTCATTCAAAATTACATTCATGCCATTACGATTTTTCAAAATTGAGCATACACTATACTTTTGATACGACTTCAATTCAAAATTCATCGAACATGCTATTACTTGCAATATTACTATATTTTGATGAAATTTATTCATATTTCGACTGGAAATAAAATTGACCTAATAAACTTTTATATATCTTATTTTCAGATGGATCGCTACCCGAAATACAACCACATCTACGATCACAACCTTTATCTAAAGGTTCAAGATACGAACTTTCAGCTCGATCTAAGCACGTTTAGGTGTCCAGACGAGATCATCGGATCAATCCTACAAGGCCACCCCATCTGGCATGGGTTAACGGTCACCGCAACAGTGCCAATGGCCTATCTCCAGCAGTTCTGGGGCTGCATGCAAGGAGAAGTGAACAATGGAGCCTTCAGATTCGCAACAAGGATAGGGACGCGGCATATCAGCATGGACAAGAACCAGTTCGGCATGGTACTGGACTTGCCCCACAGCAATAATTACGACCCGCTCCCATCGGATGCTGAGATGATTCAAGACTTCTTGCACATGAGATACCAACCGCCGCTCGCAAGATTAGCTCAGGTCCAGAGCAGCGGAATCCCACACCCGTGGAAGACAACATTCGGAATAGTGAATAAGTGTCTGTCGCCCAAGCACGCAGAATTCGATAAGGGCAATAGCAATATTTTGAGGATCTTCCACGGCATCGCCTTCTCAAGAAATTATGACTACACTCAGCTGATCTGGAACGACCTTGCGGACCAGATTCGGCAGAAGGAGAACCGGCGATCAAAGAACGTGCCTTATGCTCGGTGGTTCAACGTCATCATCAGGGAGATCATGGCGCTGCACCAGAACATCCCCCAGCTGCCTCCTGGTGGAAACTATCAGCCGCCACGGCTAAAGTTTTTCCACAATGCACGGCTCACGGACCTGGACCAACCGTCGATGCCGATTCCGCTCAACCTACTCAGGCTCGCCGACCCCGCGGGAGCTGAGTATCAAAGATTCTGCCAGGAACACAACTTAACGGAAGAAATGATCAGAGGGCGGGCCCCTGGCAGATTACCATATGAGCCCTTCCCAACCGGAACACCAGACAAGCCCTGACGACGCGATGATAGATGTTGTCGCTCAGGAGCTTCAACAGGAGTCTCCCTTGGTCGAAGAGCCAATGCCCGACGTAGATGATACCTTGATAGACGTCGTGGCTACAGAGATGGCGCTCGAGGCTCCTGCACATGAATTACAAGTGGAAGTGCCCGTACATATTGGCGTGCTTGAAGAAACGTTTGAGGAGGTCCTTCAACAAGAAGCACAGCCCGATAAGGAGGACTTCACTGGAGGACGTCAATCGTGACCTCACTCCTCACACGACCACCCCGTCTGACACGGAGTCCGACGAGGAAATAAGCCTGATAAGGAGGACTCCTAGAAGACTAAGCATTCAGCTGGAGTCCCTCTTTCCGGCCGTCACTACCGCACCAGATACTACGCAGACCACATCGACAAGTGTTGCTGGCACTTCTTCGCTCAATCTTGAGCCGCAACCAACTCACGTGGTGTCTGGTTCGCAGGCACAACCTGAGCCTGCCTTAACACCCATAGAGACGAATCTTCTAGATTCGACTCGAGGATTGGGTGAAAGTCTCATACAGTCACAACCTCAAGTGACTGTGGGCCAACCTGATGAGTCGGTGTTTACTCAAGGGTCGATAACAGGCGACATCAGTCGTCCTGGTCCATCAAAGGAGGCGTCCGCACCCTTTGTGATGTACGAGCAGTTCCAAGCCGCTCTCTCTGCCGCTGTACGGTCTATGGAAGACAAAATCACGGAGAGAGTACTTCAAGCAATCGAGACATCCCGAAGAGATACCGGGAAAGCACCTGTCTCCGAAGGCCCGTCGTCACAAACCAACCCACACCTCCACAACCCACACCCACCGACCCTTTAACCACTTCCTCCATCCTCATCAACCCATACACCATACCCATAATCGAGCTCCACGACATATTACTCGCCCGCTTGATCGGCCTGTCCATTCGTCGCCTCAAGAGGAATCCCTCTATCGGCGATTAGTGGATCATCCTGAGCCACCGACTGACACCTGCCGAGGCCAAAGCTCCCACTCCCGGCGCAGACATGACGATCCTGACGATCAGGACCATCATGAGGGGAGAAGAGGCCAAGGACATCTACGACTGGCCAAGGACAAGGCTCGGGTGCTACACAGACGAGCGCTGGAGCTGGTGAAACCCAAACTACCCAAACCACCCAAACCCACACCCACACCACGCACTGCACCGCCCACATCGACCCACCAACCTTTCACCTCAGGACGCCTCCGCACACGCCACCGATCTACTCAAGCCCCTTGCTTCCAGAAGAAGACGCAAGTGCTGCGATGCTTGTAGCTCTGGCAGCTACCCAAGCTACTCCCTCCGTCGCTCCAGACCAATCGGGACCCTCTGGACATGGCGTTAATCCACATGAGGTCCTAGACAAGTATATTTTCGAAGGCAAGTGGATGACCTATTCCATGCCCGAGGAGCATCAGAGACAACGGCTTCAGGACGTCCGCCATTTCTTACAACAAGCATCCGTGGACCTCGTGATCATAGAAGATGACGAACTTCAGGAAGATATAGACTACCAAAGAGATATCCCAAGGCTACCAGAGTTGATCGCACAACGAGCGGCTTCCCCTACAAGACAGATGCCAGGGACTGTTCGGATCGGCACACCGTGGGAGAACATCCACATAGAGATACCCTTCCTTGAAGAAGTCAGGGAAAACATTTGGAGGTCACCGGATCGGATCAGGAAGCCGGATGTGTTCGAGCTGAGAGGGATCTCTCACTGGGATCAGCAGAAGAGAATGACTTATCTGTAGATGCTGACCCAACTAGGATTGGACGTGAGGCTGGGGATCCCGAAGGAACGACTGAAGAGTCACATCAGGGAACTCTCTCCAATTTGCCAACTCCTCAGTGTCTACTGTGCAAAAGGAGGACTTCAACACCTCACTACGTTATTGAACGAGTGGACAGGACCCGAGAGGAACTGAGCGAGAGCGACCTACCGTACCTCCCTGCCAACAAGGTGTACCACCTCTATCAGCTGTACGTGGAGAAGTACAAAGGGTCCCCAGGGCTTCATCAAGAAAGAAGGCCTCGAAGGGCTCTACCGGTTCATGATGCGACAAGTCAAGTACTTCGCCGCTCACGACCTTCAGATGGCTCTGGAGAGCAACATGAAGAAGGTCAACATGGCCGAACCACTCTTTAAAGGACCTGAGATGGAAAGGCTTCCAAGCAATCACGTGCATATCAGCTCTGTCATCGGCATACCACCTACAACAACCCAATTGCCAAGAAGAATAGGATGATGCTGAAGACAAAAATTCATAAGTTTTGCGACGGAAAGCTCAAGGTCGTCAGGAGAAATATCGAGCAGAGGTTGGAAGAGATCAACATAGACACGATGCTGAGGATCCACCGGTTCGTGAGAGAACAGCCGCTCCTGATGGAATTACTAGAAGACATCGAGGAGCGCCTGAAGCTCAGGGAGACCGTTAAAGACTACGAGCATGCGCTGGGCTTGCGCAGATCGCACTACGCCCGACGAGGACAAACAGCGCGGAGACGCAATCAAGCACAAAGGGGGAGATTGTAGAATACCATTTTGAATTGTAGTTGATTCCATTAGTTGTCCTTGTAATTAGGGGCTTTACTTGTATTAGTTTTAGATTAAAGACTAGTTTGATATTTATACCAAGCTTGTTTGGTATAAATGCATGTAACGAATTTGAGCTGAATAAAGAGAGTTTAGAGAGTTGATCCGAAAGGCTTGCAATTCGATTTCTAGAGAGAGAAACAACAGTAACTTTCTCACTCTACTTGAATTCTCTCTCTCGATTCTTAACTTGAGTTTTTCGATCGAACTTAATTGATCATCATAACTGTCGAATTACTTTGAATTCCTGCCTAGGATCTTAGAGTTGTTAATCAGAGGACCTAACAAATGGCATCCATATATAAACTTATTATTCATCGGATGGATGTTAAGATGGCTTTTTTAAACGGAGAGCTAGAGGAAGAAGTTTACATGAAACAACCTAAAGGGCTTGTTATGCAAGGCCAAGAGCACAAAGTATGTAAACTAATAAAGTTGTTATATGGTCTGAAACAAGCGCCAAAACAGTGGCATCAAAAGTTTGACCAAAAGGTACTTGCTAATGGTTTCAAAATAAACAAAGCAGACAAATGTATCTATAGAAAGTTTATTGGAGACAAAGGAGTTATAATATGACTATATGTTGATGATATGTTAATATTGGTACTGATTTCGATCAAATCTGAGAAACCAAAGAATTCCTATCGAATAACTTTGCCATTGATATGGGTAAAGCATATGTTATTCTTGGGATAAAAATCCTAGGAGGGGATGAAGGGATAACACTTACTCAATCTCATTACATTGAGAAAGTATTGAGAAAATTTAATCACTAATTGTATTCCCGCATCTAGTCCGTTTGATCTAAATATAAAGTTGATCAAACCTACCGGAAAACCAGTATTGCAGTTGATGAAGTGATAGGTTGTCTGATGTATGCGATGACATGCACAAGACCAGATATAGCTTTTGTGGTTGGAAAGCTAAGTAGATACACGAGTAACCCTAGTGATGCACATTGGCATGCAATCACAAGAATTTTTAAATATCTAAAGAAAACTAAAGAATATGGCATATGCTATGGTGGATATCCTTCAGTTGTAGAAGGATATTCTGATGCTAGATGGATAACTGGCAGCGACGATCATGCAAGTACTTTCGGTTGGATCATTATTCTAGGCGGAGGTGCAATTTCTTGGGGATTTAAGAAACAGACTTGCAAAACAGATTCAACTATGGCATCTGAATTTGTTGCCCTTGCTTCTGCAAGCAAGGAAACAGAATGGCTACGCGATTTACTATTTGAATTGCCATTATTGGAAAAACCAATTGCACCTATTTCGATTCATTGTGACAGCAAAGCAACTCTTGCGAGAGCATACAATCATGTTTACAATGGAAAATCAAGATATATCGGAGTACGGCATAGTTATGTAAGAGATTAAATATCTAATGGTGTGAATACCATCGATTACGTGAGATCTAGCAGTATCTCGCAGATCCATTAACAAAAGCTTTATCACGAGACGTAGTCAAGCCTAGAATCTTTCAATTAAAAGAAGGAATTGGCAACTCTGACCCAAGGCTCTGATGGAATTGCAGTCTACTTTACCAAGCTCAAAATCCTGTGGGATGAGCTTTCTAATTATAGATCATCGTGTAAGTGTACTTGTGGAGGCATTAAGGAGATGAAGGCCCATCTTGATTAAGAATATGTCTTAGCTTTTCTCATGGGGCTCAATGATTCCTTTTCAGCCATCCGAGGTCAGATTTTGCTTATGGATCCTATACCCTCAACTAACAAGGTCTTTCCACTGATGATTCAGGAAGAAAGGCAAAGATCAACGGTACACAGTGCTACACAATGACTCGAGGAGCACAGTAGCAGCATGGCTATGATGCCTGCAAAGTTAGATCAAGATTCTTACAAAAAGGTACCTTACCATCAGAGAGAAGAACTGGGAACGCCTTGGTGTACCCACTGCAACAAGAAGGGCCATACTGTGGAGAGCTGTTATCAGCTTCATGGTCTCCAAGTTTTAAGACAGGTCTGAGGTTCAAAGGAGGAAGGGTATATCAGTTTCTGATAGATCAGCGAAATAACAGGGACACCAAGTACCTTAGAATGGCTCTAATAGGAGAGAGTCTCTGGTTCAGCTGCAGGTGACATCTTCACAGCTACAGAGCTTTAAGGCATTGATTAATCAGTCAATTCCAGGTTCATCACCAGAATCCATAGAGCCATAGTACCAGGCTGAGAAAGGTGGAGTATCTGCCTTTCCTTTGACTTGCATTTGATAAAAAATCAGAAAATTTGGGTATTGGATTCATGAGCCACAAAAACATGTTTGTGGAAATTACAAATTGTTATCAAATTCTGTATGGAATTGAAGAGTCACAGGTTATATTACCAGACAATTCTGTCATTAGAAGAAACAAAGCAGGGTCTTGCACCATTAATCAGTTTGTTACTCTAACAGATGTGCTGTTCATACCACAATTTCACTGTAATTTGATCTCTGTTAGTCACTTAGCTAGCAGTCTAAATTGTAAGTTTACCTTTGATGCTGAAAGTTTATGATACAGGACAATTTTTACAGCAGATTGGCAGGGGTTGGAAACTTGGGGACCTCTACATATTAGAAGCAGATTATAGTCCTCATGCTTTGACAGATCATAAAGTTGTCGTCCTCAATAAGATTTCTGTAGACATTTTGCATAGCAGATTAGACATCCATCACCTAGAGTTTTGGATCTAGTTAGAACTTCTTTGAAACAGCATGACAGTTCCCCAAACTCTTACTGTAAAATATGTCCACTAGCTAAGCAAAAGAGACTTTCTTTCCAGATCATACTAAAACAGCTTGTGCATCTTTTGATCTTGTGCATTGTGATGTATGGGGACCATTTCATACCCTTTCCCACTTAGGCCATCAATATTTTGTCACTGTGGTTGATGATTTCTCTCGGTTACCTGGCTTTTTATGATTAAGTACAAGTCTGAAGTTCCTACGATAGTTAAATACTTCTTACCTTGGTAGAAACTCAATTTAAGAGTAAGGTTAAGGTGATTAGGACTGATAATTATGCTTTAGTTCCACTCTAGCAGCTGGCAGAAAGAAGTTCGATGCAAGAGCAAGGGAATGTGTCTTTTGAGGCTATCCAAATGGAGTTAAAGGATACAAGGTAATGGACATTAAGACAATGGAGATGTTGATTCCCAGAGATGTCCAATTCAAAGAGGATGACTTCCCTTTTAAGTCACATCAGAATGCTTCTACCTCAGCAGATTCAACGGATCCAATGTGTTTTACCAAGATCTTTCTTAATCGATTCTTCATATGAGGGTGGTATCATTTCTGTACCAGAGGAAAATTTTGCACCAGAAGCAAGTGGATCAGAATTGGAGGAGAATGAACCAGGCTTGCAAGAACCTGGATCAGAACTCACACACTGATGAGACTCATGTAGCAGGGCAGGATCAATCACAACGACCACAAAGAAAGTTTGGAAGAACACAGAGAAAGCCATCCCATCTGAAAGATTATTACTGTAACAAGATGGTGAGCAATCTATACCCAATTTCTAAGGTGGACTCCAGCCACCAATTCACAAGGCAGTACCAGACACTGATGGCCAATATCTCAGTTGTTGCTGAGCCGAAAACCTATGCATAGGCCATTGGAGACAAGAAATGGGAAGATGCCATAAACGATGAGTTCAATGCTTTGGAAGAAAATGGCACCTGGTCATTGGTCCGACTCCCAAAGGGCAAAGATCAATAGGTAGGCTGGGTTTTTAAACTGAAACACAACTCAGAAGGGCGGATTATGAAACATAAGGCTCGTTTAGTGGCAAAGGGTTATGACCAAAGGGAAGAGGTCGATTATATAGACACCTTTTCCCCGTAGCTAAGCCCAATACCATCAAGATCATCCTTACATTGGCTGCAAAACTGGAATAGGGCTTGATGCAAATGGACGAAAGCAATGCATTTCTCAATGGGGACCTAAATGAAGAGGTATACATGGATCTACCTCAGGGATTTTACATGGGCTATGAAAGGGCTTGGCCCAAGAGAATAGTCTGTAAACTCCATAAGTCCATATATGGCCTAAAACAATCATCAAGACAATGGAACATAATGTTCACCGAAGCTGTCAAGACCTTTGTTTTAGGCAAACTCAATCGGATCATACACTGTTTATAAAAGGGCAAGGACAAGAGTTAGTGGTGCTGCTCGTCTATGTTGAAGATATAGTGCTCGCTGGACCTTCAGTTAAGGCATTAGAAAGGGTGAAAGACTTCCTTCATTCTTGCTTTAAGGTCAAAGACTTAGGTGACCTTAAGTACTTCCTCGGTGTGGAAGTTGCACGACGTAAAGAAGGTGTTTATATCTCTCAAAGACAATACACACTTCAGCTACAGGAGGATACATTATATGCAGGTTCTAGGCCATTATTTACGCCTATGGATCAGGGAGACAGTTTGACAGAATCAGATGGTGAATTGTTGAGTGACCCATTCAAGTATAGAAGGTTAGTTGGTCGACTCTGTTACCTCACTTTCACGAGACCTGACATTGTTTTTGCAGTTCATAAGCTTAGGCAGTATATCTCAGCTCCAAGAACGGGACACATGAAGGCTGCACATCACCTACTTAGGTATCTTAAAGCTGCACCTGGCTACGGAGTTCTTTTCGACTCAAAGCAGAATATGGAGCTTAGAGGGTTCTCTGATGCAGACTGGGGTGCCTGCTGAGATACCAGAAAGTCTGCTTCTGGTTATTGCACCTTCATAGGTGATTCTATAACTTGGAAGGAAAAAAGACAAGCAATAGTTTCAAAATCTTCTACAGAAGCAGAGTATAGAGCTTTGGGATCCTTGGTTGCTGAAATATTATGGATCAAACATTTGCTAGCTGAACTAGATGTTGGTCTAAATCAGGTTCCAGCTGTCTACTGTGACAATCAGTCTGCCCTCAAACTTGCCTCTAATCCCAAATTTCATGAGAGGTCCAAACATATTGAGATAGATTGCCATTTTATCAAGCATCACCTATCAACTGGTTCGATAAAACTCCTTCCCGTAAGATCAAAACATCAGTTGGCTGATGTGTTAAGCCACTTACAGGATGAATTCTACAGAAGTTCCTTGTCAAGATGTCTGTTATAAATCTATATCATCCATCTTGTGGGGGGCTATCAAAACATGAAGAAAATTCTGAAACATCAGAGAAGGTTTGCAAAGCTCAACTCATACATGGATGAAACAGTTCTGTTTATAAATCGGTGTTCTTCACTTCAAGGGTCGCACTTTATTTAGGTCATTTATACTTATAGAGCCGCTCCCACTATCCGCATTTTTTCATCTTGGAGGTAAAAGACGGTTGTGACTGTTGATGAAGAACGCGCGTCTGAGCATTAGTATAAATAGGATTTCTTTTCACCTTTAAGCTTAATCTGTTTTTTCTTTTACTCTGTAATCAACAGTCATCAATAAAGATTGAAATCTTTTCTGCCGTGGATGTAGGATTCAAAGCTTGAATCAGAACCACGTTACACCTTTGTGTTCATCACATTCTTCGATCGAATTCTTGTTACGTGGATATACCAATTTATTCAGTTCACCTTTTTTTTAACAAAAAGTTATTTAAATTATCTGATTTCGTGTTGTATTCACCGGTTCAGCCAAAGCTTCGATATTGATTTCGAATTTGCCCAAAATCATTCTATTTCTTTGGGTTATTGGGATGGTTGGATTCTTGAACGTTTGCAAAAATAGTTTATGTTTCGCACCATCAACACAACCATGCCGATAAAAAACTCAAAAATATTTTTCATCAGAGTACAATTATAAAGGGATTACTCTGATTGCGTTTTTTAAACTGTGCACTATCTTTATTTCTTTGAATTGTGTGTTACACTTCATTTTAGTTTTTGGATCTTATTTAATTTCTTATCTTCTAATTTGTGCATTTATAAATTTAGTTTATAAAAAATCAAATCCACGTTTGATTTCCCAAAACTAAATCCATTTACATTTATTGCTTCATTCCAAAAAGCGACGTCCCGTGATTTCATGGCTTCCTCAAATGATTGAGGATCATCTTCTATGTTATAACAGAATGGGACTTCTTGGGTAACGCTTTCTCTTGTGTTTTCCACAATAAACATAAAGAAATCAGAACTGAAATCACGAGCTTTTCGAGCACGTTTGCTTCGAACATCATGCTGTTCATTGGTTCGTTCTATTACGTCATGTAATCAGATATTCTTATGTATACTCGTATCCTTAATCTGAGGTATTGACTTTAAAACGTTGCTCATCGAAAGTGGCATCACATGACTCCATCACGGTATTAACCGATATATAGTCATTAGGTTCCGTAACATAAAATCTATATGCATTGCTATTTTGTGCATAACCAATAAATATGCACTCAATACCTCTTTCACCCAGTTTCTTTCTTTTGGGTCCTAGAACCTTAACGATTGCTCGACAACCCCAAACCTTGAAATAACTCAAGTTAGGTTTTCTTTTGTTCCAAATTTCGTAAGGAGTTACTTTGTTCCGTTTATTAGGACCTCGATTGAGGTGTGACATGCCGTTAGCAATGCTTCTCCCCAAAACCAAATTAAATCGGGACGCTGACATCATAGAATTTATCGTCTCCATTAGAACATGATTTTTGCGTTCTACCACTCCGTTTTGTTGTGGTATATGTGGAGCAGTAGTCTCATGGACTATACCCGTTGTCTCAAAAATGATGGGCTGTAGTATTCTCCACCTCTATCAGTTCTTAAACGTTTTATAAATGTTTCACATTGTAATTCCGATTCATTCGTGAATATTTTAAATTTTTCAAGAGCTTCGTCTTTAGAATGCAATAAATAGACAACACAATATCTACTGCAGTCGTCTATAAAAGTAATAAAATATTTTTTATTTTCGATAGTAGGAGTACTATGCAAATCACATACATCTGAATGAATTAAATCTAACAATTTTGAAGTGTTTTCTACTTTCGGAAAAGAACTTCGAGTTATTTTTGTTAGCATAGTTCGACAAGTGTTATTTTCAGTTTTGACACGTGGTATCATATTTAGTTTTGACATGCAATGAATTCTTTCATAATGAACATGTCCTAATCTATTATGCCATAAGTCAGGAGAATCAACGATATAAGCAGAACTGATTTTATTATTGGAAATGTTCAACCTGAACATTCCGTTACACAAGTAGCCCTTCCCTACAAACATCCTCCCTTCGAAGTACAAAATTATTTGCTTCGAGTACTAGTTTGAAGCCAAATTTATTCAGAACACTGCCTGATACTAGATTCTTCCTTACTTCCGGTGCATAATGCACATTATTTAGTGTCAACTTTTTCCCGGATGTAAATTCCATCTCTATGCTCCCTATTCCAAGAACAGGGACTTCCGTAGCATTTCCCATGTAGAGGACAATTCCTTCAGGCACTGCTTCCATGTTCTTGAACATTTGTTTATTCTTGCAAACATGGCGGATGGCTCCTGAATCGATCCACCATTCGTCGTCGTCTTCAATCGTATTTACTTTTGATATGACTGCAACTAGGTTATCTATTGCTTTAGAGGATGCGCCATTCGCTTTTCCTTTCTTCAACAGACGACATTCATTTTTGTAATGGCCTGGTTTTCCACAGTGATAGCAACTTCCTTTCTTTCGCTTGTATTGAACTTCTGTGCATTTTTGTCCTGGAATAGCCTTTTCTTTGAAGGTTTGTTCCGATTACCATCCTCAACTACGAGCACTTTCGAATTGGTCTGTTCCTTCTCATTTTCCTGTGTTATCAATTCCTTGCGAAATTCCTCTTCGATTCAAAGAGAATTGGCAAGCTGTTCACGTGAGATATCTTCCTTCGCATGCATTAGATTTCGTTTGAAGTCTCTCCACGAAGGGGGCAACTTGTCAATGACATTAGAGACGATAATTTTCTCGTCCATGACCATTTATGTTGGTTAAATTTATTCAACATACGCTCAATCTCATGGAATTGCTCCATAATTGGTCTACTATCATCCATCTTAAAATTATTAAAACGTGAAACAATAAATTTCTTACTTGTAGCGTCTTCCTGAAGATACTTTGTCTCTAAATCTTTCCCATAATTCTTTTGCCGTTGCTACATTTTTGATAAACGTCGAAGAGTGCATCGCTCATAGCATTCAAGATATGTCCTCGACATATCTCGTCATCAGTATCCCACTTTTGCCTTCTCCTTGCGTCGGCGATAGGTTCTTCATGATTTTCTTCGGGCCTTGGGGTGTTGAGAACATAGCTTACTTGAAGAGAAATTAAGAGAAAATGAATTCTCTTTTGCCAGCGTATAAAGCTCCCATCATCGAAGAGATCGAGCTTTATTAAATTGCTTGCTAATTCTTTGAGTGACGCCATGAAAACGGGTTCAAAAAATCACCTTTAGATTGTTGTGAAAATGAGGTCTGTAGCGATCAAAAGACTTCGTCTTCTTTCAAGTTTGGAATTCCGCAGGAACTTGAGATAATCTGTTTCTAGGCGTGTATCTACAAGCCACTTTCCTAAAGGTGAATTTCGCTCTCTACAAAGCAAACGAGAGAATAATCGAATACCTTCAGGATACAAAGAAACACGCGCTTTTGCTTTAGCAAAGTATGCACTGAATTCTTTTGGTGTATTTGAGCAGATTTGATTGCTTGAGTTAATTCTTTGCAAAAGAATGAACACAAGTATTTATAGTTGTAGAGAGGTTCCTTCTGAATTGGTGCATCTATTCGCCAAAACTCGAATTATTATGTCTTTTCTCAAAAGATATAGCTTAACAGATAAAATGTTTAATTGAAGTGATATAACAATTCATTAATTATTTCCTACGAAGGGATACGTCTCTTCGACTAAGTCATATAATATTTTAATATTTTATTTTCCTTATTCGAAAATAATCAACAATCCCCCGCCATTTTCAATATAAAAAAACTCTCCTTAACGATAAACAAATCTGTAAATCTCATGCATAGATAATGGTGTTCCAAAATATTTGAACCATCACTTAGTGAAGGCTCGATACAAGAGGTCCGAATAAAATGGTGGATACGGCCTTGAACCAATTATTCATACTGACAACCTGTAGAGTCAGTCACACATTTGATTTCTCATACCGCCAGACATTCATTTATAGCGACACGTTATAGACCTTGTGTCCAGTATCCTTCATGAGTGTGTCGAAGTCAAGCTCTTGAACTTCTTTTAAGCGGTCAAACTTTTACACTCACATAGGTAGAGCTATCAAGATACCCCCGTCATTCGATAAATTAAAATACATCCTATAGACCTAATAAGAGATCAAATCCCAACCTACCTTTTTCTTAACGGGCAACAAGTGCTACTTAAACTTGGGATGCATGATATATTGTAGCACTCCAAATCACGTTGATGATGTACTTTGACTCATTGAACTCGAGATTTATAGGATATATCAAGTGTCGGGTTGAGGTTCCACCACGGGTGACTTCGATTTAATGAGCTTGAGACCCATCCCCTTAGACGTCTTATTGACTACGTCTCGTGATAAAGCTTTTGTTAATGGATCTGCGAGATTATTGCTAGATCGCACGTAGTCGATGGTAATCACACCATTAGATATTTAATCTCTTACTATGTCATACTCTGATATGTCTTGATTTTCCATTGTAAACATGATTGTATGCTCTCGCAAGAGTTGCTTCGCTGTCACAATGAATCGAAATAGGTGCCATTGGTTTTTCCAATAATGGCAATTCAAATAGTAAATCACGTAGCCATTCTGTTTCCTTGCTTGCAGAAGCAAGGACAACAAATTCAGATGCCATAGTTGAATCTGTTTTGCAAGTCTGTTTCTTAGATCCCCAAGAAATTGCACCTCCGCCTAGAATAATGATCCAACCGCAAGTACTTGCATGATTGTCGCTGCCAGTTATCCAACTAGCATCAGAATATCCTTCTACAACTGAAGGATATCCACCATAGCATATGCCATATTCTTTAGTTTTCTTTAGATATTTAAAAATTCTTGTGATTGCATGCCAATGTGCGTCACTTGGGTTACTCGTGTATCTACTTAGCTTTCCAACCGCAAAAGCTATATCTGGTCTTGTGCATGTCATCGCATACATCAGACAACGTATCACTTCATCAACTGCGATACTGGTTTTCCGGTATGTTTGATCAACTTTATATTTGGATCAAACGGACTAGATGCGCAAACACAATCAGGGTGATTATATTTTCTCAATACTTTCTGAATGTAATGAGATTGAGTAAGTGTTATCCGTTCATCCCCTCTTAGGATTTTTATCCCAAGAATAACATATGCTTTACCCATATCTTTCATGGCAAAGTTATTCGATAGGAATTCTTTGGTTTCTCAGATTTGATCTAAATCAGTACCAAATATTAACATATCATCAACGTAGAGTCATATTGTAACTCTTTTGTCTCCATTAAACTTACTATAGACATGTTTGCTCAATCTCATGGAATTGCTCCATGATTGGTCTGTTATCATCCATCTTAAAATTATTAAAACGTGAGATAATAAATTTCTTACTTGTAGCGTCTTCCTGAAGATACTTTGTCTCTAATCTTTCCCATAATTCTTTTGCCGTTGCTACAGTATGATAAACGTCGAAGAGTGCATCGCTCGTAGCATTCAAGATATGTCCCCGATATATCTCGTCATCAGTATCCCACATTTGCCTTATCCTTGCATCGGCGATAGTTTCTTCAGGATTTTCTTCGGGCCTTGGGGTGTTGAGAACATAGCTTACTTGAAGTGAAATTAAGAGAAAATGAATTCTCTTTGGCCAATGTATAAAGCTCCAACCATCGAAGCGATCGAGCTTTATTAAATTGCTTGCTAATTCTTTGAGTGACGCCATGAAAACATGTTCAAAAAATCTCCTTTAGATTGTTGTGAAAATGAGGTCTGTAGCGATCAAAAGACTTCGTCTTCTTTCAAGTTTGAAATTCCGCAGGAACTTGAGATAATCTGTTTCTAGGCGTGTATCTATAAGCCACTTTCCTAAAGGTAATTTTCGCTCTCTACAAAGCAAACGAGAGAATAATCGAATACCTTCAAGGATACAAAGAAACACGTACTGCGCTTTTGCTTTAGCGAAGTATGCACTGAATTCTTTTCGTGTGTTTGAGCAGATTTGATTGCTTGAGTTAATTCTCTGCAGAAGAAAGAACACAAGTATTTATAGTTGTAGGGAGGTTCCTTTTGAATTGGTGCATCTATTCGCCAAAACTCGAATTATTATGTCTTTTCTCAAAAGAGATAACTTAACAGATATATTGTTTAATTGAAGTGATATAACAATTCATTAGTTTTTTCCTACGAAGGGATACGACTCTTCGACTAAGTCATATAAGATTTTAATATTTTATTTTCTTTATTCGAAAATAATCAACAACCCCTCGCCATTTTCAATATAAAGAAAACTCTCCTTAACGATAAACAAATATGTAAATCTCATGCATAGATAATGGTGTTCCAAAATATTTGAACCATCACTTAGTGAATGCTCGATACAATAGGTCTGAATAAAATGGTGGATACAGCCTTGAACCAATTATTCATACTGACAACCTGTAGAGTCGGTCCCACATTTGATTTCTAATACCGCCAGACATTCATTTATAGCGACACAATATAGACCTTGTGTCTAGTATCCTTCATGAGTGTGTCGAATTCAAGTTCTTGAACTTCTTTTAAGCGGTCAAACTTTTACACTCACATAGGTAGAGCTATAAAGACACCCCCGTCATTCGATATTCGGCAAAATAAAAATACAGCCTGTAGACCTATTAAGAGATCCAATCCCAACCTACATTTTTCGTAAGGGGCAACAAGTGCTACTTAAACTTGGGATGCATGATATATTCCAGCACTCCAAATCACGATGATGTACTTTGACTCATTGAACTCGAGACTTAGACGATATATCAAGTGTCGGGTTGAGGTTCCACGACGAATGACTTCGATTTAATGAGCTTGAGACCCATCTTCTTAGATGTCTTGTTGACTATGTCTCGTGATAAAGCTTTTGTTAGTGACTCTGCGAGATTATTGCTAGATCACATGTAATCGATGGTAATCACACCATTAGATATTAAATCTCTTACGTAACAATGTCGTACTCCGATATGTCTTGATTTTCCATTGTAAACATGATTGTATGCTCTCGCAAGAGTTGATTCACTGTCACAATGAATCGAAATAGGTGCAATTGGTTTTTCCAATAATGGCTATTCAAATAGTAAATCGCGTAGCCATTCTGTTTCCGTGCTTGCAGAAGCAAGAGCAACAAATTCAGATGCCGTAGTTGAATCTGTTATGCAAGTCTGTTTCTTAGATCCCCAAGAAATCGCACCTCCGCCTAGCATAATGATCCAACCGCAAGTACTTGCATGATCGTCGCTGCCAGTTATCCAACTAGCATCAGAATATCATTCTACAATTGAAGGATATCCACCATAGCATATGCCATATTCTTTAGTTTTCTTTAGATATTTAAAAATTCTTGTGACTGCATGCCAATGAGCATCACTAGGGTTACTCGTTTATCTGCTTAGCTTTCCAACCGCAAAAGCTATATCTGGTCTTGTGCATGTCATCAACATGCATCAGACAACCTATCACTTTGGAATACTCAACTGCGATACTGGCTTTCCGGTATGTTTGATCAACTTTATATTTGGATCAAACGGACTAGATGCGGGAATACAATCAGAGTGATTAAATTTTCTCAATACTTTTGTTGAAACTATTTAATAGTATTCAATTAATATAGTTGTCTTAGTCTTGCTATGCAAATTAATAGTCTTGGGCTAAATTGTAATTAGTCATTTTGTAGGATTACACCACGAGGTGGTATATATAAGTGAACTCCTAAGAAAATTAGGAGTGTGTTGTACAAGGAAATTCAGATCACAAAATTAGAAACGAAATTTTAGAGAGAAAAATTCGTCTCCCTTGTGTGCTCTCAAAGCAATTTCTCTCGCAACCTCCAAAGTAAGCAAATCTCAAACCCTAACTTCGATTTTCTTAGATTTGCTATTCGATTCTTCTAAATTCGATCTAGGTTGGATAAAATAGGATCTAACAATTGGTATCAGAGCCAAACGTGTTAGGATTTGGATCAAATTTGGACTGATTTTTGAATTTTCGGAACTGTTTTTTTTTTAAATCTCGACACTGTTCTTCGCTGGGATTGCTACTGATTCTTCAGAATTTGAATTTGCATTGCTGATTTTGTTGATCGATTGAGTGTTTCTTGTTGATATGAGCTTATTTCTGATCGATCTAACCAACATTCTGTGAATTTTGATTTATCGAATTTTTCTTGTTTGCACTGTTCTTCGTGTTCATAGTTTGGTTTTCTAACAATTCGACTGATTTTGCTTCGATTACGCTAAATTGACTGTTTGTCTTGCTAAGAGCTTCACTTCGATCAATTACCCAGGCTGAATTCGAACAATTTTGTGTTTTGGATCGAGAATTTGTTTTTTTTGCGCATCGTTTCTGCTCTGTTCTAATATGCCTTTCTCTGTTCTTCATTATTCTTCGCCGATCGAAATCCCATCTTGAATTTATTTTTGCTGTTCTTCGCGATTCCTCGCAAATCGACGAGATCAATTGAAATCATCTCGTTCTTCTTCATCGTAGATTGAACATCCAACTTCTGTTCTTCGTTCACCATCCAGAAAAATTTCTATTTCACGCTATAAAATCGGTCAACGCGAGAAATCCGTCAACGCGAGAAAACTGTCCTCGATCGCAAACCCGTTCAATAAGGGTTTTCGCTAGCAAAATCCGTTCTACAAAGGTGCCCGATCGAAATTGTTTGTCTGGATTTTTTTTTCAAAACCCAGCTCCTCTGAGGCACCGCATCATCTCTGTCGATGCTCAACATCGAAGAAAATTCAGTTTTAAGCTCGAGAAATATGTTCCAAGCGAGAAACTTGAATCAACGATTGTAAAACTCGTTCGAGAAATTTTTTACGATCGAAAATCGTTCGGTTTTTGTCGATCGAGAATCAGACTTCATCTTCTTCGCGTGACACTTAGATACAAATATACACACACAGGGCAAATTGCGTTCTAAGTCCCAGAAATTATATTTCAGTCCCTGCAGTTATATTTTGGTCCCAAGTAGTTTTCAATTAAGTCCTGAAAAGTTTTGATCCAAACCTAAATTTTCAATTCAACCCCAGAACTTTCAATTTAATTGATTTCTCACTCATTTACGTGATTTTACGATCGAAATTCTTTTTAGTTGCTTTTACAGGTTTGTCGTCGCAAAACTGTTTTTCGCTCGCAAAACCTTTTGCGATCGAAAAAGTTGATTTTAAAGGTTTAGATATTAAAATCTCAAAACGACGACGTTTTATCAAATCGCAAAACTTTTACTATCGTATAACTATACGTAACTGTTTGAATCCAAAACTATTTTCTAAAAACAGTACCTCGTCGAAAAATTTAACAATTATATTCACTCAAAAAAAATATTGCTTTTGTCGAGAATTATTTTCGATCGAAAGCAGTACCTTATATTGACTTCAAAAAAAAAACTTATTAAAAAAATTCGATCGAAAACAGTAACATCCTAATTGGCACATTATAGAAAAATCTTTTGGTATTACTCTTAGATTTTTAATCAAACCTTATAAACCAAAAACTTTTCGACACTGAAATTTTAAAAGCCAAATATTTTAATCGAAATTAAAAATTCAAATCCATAAAACACGTCAACGATAAAAATATCCAACCAACCAAAAATTAAACTACAATAAAAATATTATGAATCCAACTATAAAGAAATTATAAGACGAAGTTAAAACGTTACAAGACAAAGTGTCACGCCGACCCAAACCTGAGGCATGACAGCCGCCGCGCTTCTTCTCGAGAAACGCAAGGCTGACGACATTACTCAAATAATAACGAGGATATAAATTTGAAGCTCAACAAAAGATATATTTGCATATCATAGGAGGTTTACAACGTTTGTACAACATCGAAGATCGATCAACGAAGGAAATAAAATATACAAACCAAAACCTCCTTCCAAAAAATATAACCGCCAATGGATCCTTCAACAAACCAAAATAAGGTACCGAGTAGGATCAGGAGTGAGCTGAAAAGATGATCAAACGATGGCAAACCTCCTGTCAAAATGATAACCTAAAAGAGGAAAAGGTTTATACGGGGTGAGCAAACCACTAGCTCAGTGAGAAGATAATACAGACACACCTTACCCTCACGGAAGGCGTATCCTCAACGATTAACACCAACACAATAATCAACCATCGAGGAAAATAATTATTTCTATCGAAATAAACCTATTCAACAATCAATTCATCACCCAAAAGTAAGCACGTAACGACAATCCACGTCGTTATCACATAAACGACGAGTGGGTAGCCATAACCTATCTCGAACTGAACTCCCCGTCGAGAGTCAGACGAATCCGTCACCGTACTCTAAACAAATGCTACGAATATTTCTATGAACGATATATATATATATATATATATATATATATATTATAGCATGCATGCCCCACACACCGGTGACGCTGGCCGAATCAAATCCCGATAATCACCTTCCAATAACAATGGCAAATGGATAGGTGCAATCGTCGGGCCACACTCACCCGGGCTTGCCAAACCACAGGCTACTAATGCCACTCTCACTCACCCGAATCGTGGCGGGTTCGGGCTACTAATATCTCGGTGCCGAGTATGTAACATCAAACGAATAACCAATATCACAGCTCACGAGTCACAAATAGCTCAATCATACAAATAAGACACGTAACATCATAAACAAAGTCACGATTAACCATATCAATCCGCAAAGTAATCGTCTATCAACCAAAGTCGCATTACGCAAGTAAATATCTCATGGAGTCCTATAGCCGACAATGCCTTTTCCCGCATAATATAACACATAACTTATAGCCGACCAGGCTATGTGGCATAATAAAAGACAAAACACCGCGAGTCCACACTTCCCACGAAGGAAAGATGTCCCCGTATTATCAACTCACCGGTGTATACTAATTTTCCGAAGCTTCACCGGCTGCCCTCGTAGGTCTTGACGTCGTTCCTCCGCCTAATTAAGAAAATAATGGCTTAAAATAACACTAAGCAACATTAACTCAATCCTCGATCTTCGGGTACTAAAACAGCCGAAAAGAATATTTAAACAGAATCGTAACGTATGTTTCGAAGATGATTAACTGCAGCGGGAACAAACGACAACCCAAAATATAACTCGAAGTATAACGAAAATTCCGAATTTACAGCTGAAAGTTTGAAAATTCATAACTAATTGTAGAAATATCGGATTGATGTAATTCCAGCGGCTACGGAAGAAGTTAGCTTTCCACAGAAATTGATTTGACGACAATACGATCCGTATGACCATGTCAAAATCGAAGAATACAGAGACTGCGCGACAGAAATTTTCTGGTAATAGCTGAATGTTCAAAAATTCAAAAAATGTACAGATATCTGATCGAGCTGGTTTCTGCTGCTGAGAAAAGATAAGGACCTTAGCTTTCAGTAGAAACCAGATTCGAAACAGTCGGAGCACAATAACTACCTCAAATTCACAGATAACTACCACTACGCATAACAGAAATTCTTGAACAGATGGAAGCAATTAAAAACGAGTTCTTAGTGCAAAATTAGGCATCAATCTTACCTGAATAAGAGCTAAACTGAATTCGAACTGTGGAGTTAAAGTTTCGACTCCCTACTCTCTTTTCTCTCTTCTCCCTTTTCTTCTTTCTTGTTCCCACGTTACTCAGTGTCTAGGTTTTCTTAGGATAACTATCATATAAAGTGTGTAGTGGGCTTTTGGGCTAAAAAGTTAATTTTAATGGGCTGTCAAACTAAATACAATTAGGGTGTTATAAAGTATCCCTCCCTCCAAAAAGTTTCCTCCTCGAAACTTAACATACCTAATGGATCGAAGAGGTGTGGATATTGACGATGCATAAGTGTCTCAGGTTCCCACGTTTCTTCTTCCAATTTGTCACTTCGCCAAAGAACTTTCACCATAGGAACGGACTTGCTACGAAGTTTCTTCTCTTGTCGATCCAAGATTTGAATCGGTTGAACTTCGTATGAGAGATTTTCTTTTAGGTCGAGAGGAGGAGATTCAAGTAAATGCGAAGGGTCTGGCTCGTACTTTCGCAGCATAGATTCGTGGAATACGTTATGGATTTGTGATAATTCGGATAGTAGCTCGAGTCTATAAGCAACCCTTCCAATACGCTCGATAATAGAAAAAGGGCCGATAAAACGGGGGCTAAGCTTTCCACGGTGACGAAAACGTAAGACGCCCTTCCACGGAGAAATCTTTAGAAATACCATGTCACCTACATTGAATTCTAGCTCACGCCTTCGATTATCTGCGTAGCTCTTTTGTCGATCCTGAGCCGCTTTAATCCTCTCTCGGATGAGCTGTACTTTTTCAGCCGCGTGCTCGATGAATTCTTCTTGTTCAATTTTCCTCTCGCCAATTTCATTCCAAAAGAGCGGTGTTCGACACTTTCGGCCATAAAGAGCTTCATAGGGTGGCATTCCTATACTAGAATGAAAGCTATTGTTGTAGGCGAACTCCATCAACGCTACATATCTATCCCAGCTGCCGCTGAGATTTAAAACAACCGCACGTAACATATCTTCCAAAGTCTGGATTGTGCGCTCCGATTGTCCATCGGTCTGAGGGTGATACGCCGTACTGAACAATAATTTTGTACCTAAGGCTTTTTGGAGACTTGGCCAAAAGTGTGAAGTGAAACGAGGGTCCCGATCGGATATAATGGACACTGGGATGCCATGTAATCTTACGACTTCATCAACATAGAGTTTTGCTAGTTTCTCCAGACTATCTTTGGTACGAACAGGAAGAAAATGAGCTGATTTCGTTAAGCGGTCAACAATAACCCACACAGAGTCATTCCCCTTCTGAGTTCGAGGCAGACGGATACGAAATCCATAGTGATATTTTCCCATTTCCATTCAGGAATAGGAAGAGGCTGAAGTCTTCCAGATGGTTTCTGATGCTCGGCTTTAATTTGTTGACATGATAGACATTTCGATACGAATTCAGCAATGTCGCGTTTCATACCTGGCCACCAATAATAATCACGTAAAGTTCGGTACATCTTCGTGCTGCCAGGGTGCATAGCGTAGGCTGAAGAATGTGCTTCTTCGAGAATTGCTCTTCGAAGGTCATCGGCTAACGGTACACATACACGGTTTCGGAATGTAAGAAGCCCATCATCTCGAACTTTGTAGTCATTCATGTGATCTTCTTTTTTCTTCGCAACATTTTGTAAGTAGGTATCTTGTGATTGCTTCTCACGAATTTGGTCGAGTAAAGTAGGTCGAACTTCAAATCTAGCAAGCAACGAAGTATCATTTAACTCATCACGGTGCAGAGATATATGAAGACCTCTAATTTGCTCTAAGAGAGAAAGGTATTCCGATTGCATTGATGCCAACGAGGCTGAAGATTTTCGACTCAGCGCATCAGCTACAACGTTAGCTTTTCCGGGATGGTAATCAATGATCAAATCGTAGTCGCTAATCAGCTCCATCCATCGCCGTTGTCGAAGATTGAGCTCTTTTTGAGTGGTGATGTACTTCAAGCTCTTGTGGTCCGTAAAAATTCGGCAGGTCGCACCGTAAAGATAATGTCTCCAGATTTTTAGCGCAAATACAATGGCGGCTAATTCCAAGTCGTGCGTAGGATAATTTTCTTCGTTCTTCTTTAACTGTCTCGAAGCATAGGCCACTACCTTGCCCTCCTGCATGAGAACACATCCCAACCCTTGTCTCGAAGCATCACTGTAAATGGTGAATTCTTTGATTTCTGGATCCGGCAAGGTATGAATAGGGGCTGAAGTCAGTCGTCTTTTCAATTCTTGACAAATCTGTGGTAATATCCTGCTAACCCCAGAAAACTACGTATCTCCGTCACGTTCTTTGGACGATCCAATCTACAATAGCTTGAATCTTCGTCGGATCAACAAAAATTCCATCTTTGGATATGCGATGGCCCAGAAAGCTTCTCTCGAAGCCAGAATTCACACTTCGAGAATTTAGCGTAAAGTCGATTTTCTCGAAGGGTCTCTAGTATAATGCTAAGATGGGCGTGTTCATCGTCCGATCGAGAATATATGAGTATGTCATCGATAAAAACGATAACAAACTTATCCAGATAAGGTCGAAATATTCGATTCATAAGGTCCATGAAGGCTGCAGGAGCATTTGTAAGTCCGAAAGGCATTACGCAGAACTCAAAATGGCCGTATCTGGTTCGAAAAGAAGACTTAGGAATATCAGTTTCCCTAATTCTGAGCTGATGATAGCCAGATCGCAAATCAATTTTAGAAAAGACAGTAGCTCCTTGCAATTGATCGAACAAGTCGTCAATCCTAGGAAGAGGATATTTATTTTTGATCGTCACCTTGTTCAATTGCCGGTAATCGATGCATAAGCGAAACGATCCATCCTTCTTCTTAATGAAAAGGACGGGAGCACCCCAAGGAGATGTGCTAGGCCGGATAAATCCTTTATTTAGGAGCTCTGCTAATTGACTCTTGAGTTCTTTGAGTTCAACCGGAGACATTCGATATGGAGGTATTGATATAGGACCAGTCCCGGGAAATGTATCGATTACAAAATCAACTCCTCGGCTAGGAGGTTGTCCAGGTAGATCCTCGGGAAATACATCAGAGAATTCCTTTACGACAGGAATATCCTCTATTGAGGTAACAGAGTGAGAAGTATCAACGATCGAAGCCAAGAATGCTGTTAGGAAATATTTTGTAGTGTTCAATTTCATTATATTATCTTTGTTGGTTAGCTTTATTAAACTTTGGGCTAGCTCTTAGTTGGGTTAGTTCTTAGTTATTCATGTAATGGGCCTTCACAAGAGGCCCACCTATTATATACCAACTTGTGGTATAAATAGGAAAACCCTAACACATAGTTAGGTGTGCTTGTGTGTGTAGATCAAATAAACAATTTTAGAGTGAGAGAGTCTCCACAAGAACACCACCAAGCCCCACACGCCCCGTACCTAAATTCGATCATTCGGCGTGTTTAATCCGTCCTCCGTCGTATTGTTGGTGTAATCTCGGACCAACAAATGCTTCGCACCCTTTATGCATCAATTTACTAGCCGAAAGCATTGAGATAATAGAAAGTGGTTCAGATTGATCTTCACCTTGAAAAACTAATTCATCACACCCAGGTAGACGAAAAGTGACAGTCTTTGCTCGACAGTCTAGAATGGCGTGATGACGAGATAACCAATCCATCCCCAGAATAGCATCAAGATCGGTCAATGGTAGCGGAATCAAGTCGGCTTCAAGAATAACGTTTTTGATCGAGATGAGACAACCTTCGAATATCGAGTCTCGAATGATACGTTCTCCAAGAGGGGTATGAACAACAACGACAGGTGACAAGGAAGAAGACCGATGAAATAGACGTGTAGCGATATAATCCCGAATATAAGATCGATCTGAACCTGGGTCAATGATAACATAGATCGGACGATCTCCGATAGAAACTCGGCCTAAAGAATCAATGATAGGTTAATAACAAACTAATGGATATGAAGGCAAGAGCAGAGAGTGGGGCCCAATATAGGGTATTGATAATGACAATACGGCAAAATAGAGTTAAATATTTTATTGTTATATAATGCTAATTATTAGTTGGTAATTTTACCTGCTACCACATTAGGGTCCGAACGAGCTTCTTCCTCGGTCATATGAAAGACTCGAGTTTGAGTCCTAGCGGGTAATGAAGGGCCACGCATCCCCGGACAATTATTTACGGAGGTAGGTGGAGGATGGGTCATCGTGCCCCGAGGATGGGTAGAGCTCTGTCCACTAGCTCCGACGAGAATAGGACAAGCCGATTTAATGTGCCCTGGCTGTCGACATAGGTAACACACTCGTGGAGCCTTACAGGGACCGTCATGGTACTTCAAGCAGTTACTACACCTTCTACCCGAATTAATGGATCCTGACGCTACACTTTCGTTTCCCTTTTGCTGCTCTCGAACACGAGACGAACCAGACGTCGGTATATGAATATTATGCGAATAGCCTGAGCTTCGACTCGCTTTCGATGCATTACCCGACAGTGCTCCGCCTTCCCTCTTCTTCTGAGAGCGTTCGGCTAACTTTATGTCGTGTCTGGATTAAGCCTTCCACTCTCAGTGCCTCTTCCACGAGTTCATCCAAGCTTGTATATTTATCTCCAGACTTTAGGCGATCGCGAATGTTGATATTAAGACCATCTTCAAACCTCTTGCACAAGTCCTTTATCGTATAAGATTCAGGAGCGAATTCACGCAGATCAAGGAATCGACTCTCGTATTCGACGACCGTCATATTACCCTGGAAGATGCTAAAGAACTCCTTCCTCTTTTGATCTCGACTATATTGAGAAAAGTAGCGCTCTTTGAACTTTTCGACGAACACGGGCCAAGTAATAATATTTCCGTAAGTCTCCTTAAGATGTTGCCACCATCGACGCGCCTCTTTGCCCAGAAGTTTCGTCGCAATCACCACACGATAAGACTCGTCGATCGACAAGGTGTCAAACGTCTCGATCACTTCCTTAAGCCAAGCACCGGCTTCCGTGGCGTCTCGCACTCCTTCGAAAATTGGAGTTCCCATATCTGTAACGGTCTTCACCAAATCAGGAATATAATGTATGCCTCGTGGATGAGAACCCCCAGATGTCGTATTTGGGGCGGGAATTGGTACACTAGGAGAAGGTAGGATCGGTGCGACGTGAGAAGGGACACCTTGAACTTAAGGTGGAGGAACAGACGACGTACCAAGACCTTGAGGTTGAGAAGAACCCGAAGGTCCCGTCGTAGATGGAGGAACTCCATGCATACGTACATATTCATAGTATGCTTGATATTATCCGGTGTTATCATTTGGTCCACTCGCACGTGAGGTTGTAGTTGCTCACTAGACGGAATAGGAATCTGAGAAGTATGTCTGCGAGGTCTACGAGGAATAGTAGACGAAAAAGGGCTCGGAGGGTCACGATCCCGACCTCGTCCTCGCTTAGTTGGAGGTACCATAATGACTATCAATAAAATAAATCGAAGTTAGAAGAACCATCATATATCGAAGGCACGAAAAATAAGAAATGGATCCATTGGCCTAAAAAACAAAGAAAGAAGCAAGCGACAAGGCTCAACAATGCAATGAAAGCACAAGAATACAACAATGGCTCTGATACCACAAGAACTGTCACGCCCCGACCCAAACCTGAGGCATGACAGCCGCCGCGCTTCTTCTCGAGAAACGCAAGGCTGACGACATTAACTCAAATAATAACGAGGATATAAATTTGAAGCTCAACAAAAGATATATTTGCATATCATAGGAGGTTTACAACGTCTGTACAACATCGAAGATCGATCAACGAAGGAAATAAAATATACAAACCAAAACCTCCTTCCAAAAAATATAACCGCCAATGGATCCTTCAACAAACCAAAATAAGTACCGAGTAGGATCAGGAGTGAGCTGAAAAGATGATCAAACGATGGCAAACCTCCTGTCAAAATGATAACCTAAAAGAGGAAAAGGTTTATACGGGGGTGAGCAAACCACTAGCTCAGTGAGAAGATAATACAGACACACCTTACCCTCACGGAAGGCGTATCCTCAACGATTAACACCAACACAATAATCAACCATCGAGGAAAATAATTATTTCTATCGAAATAAACCTATTCAACAATCAATTCATCACCCAAAAGTAAGCACGTAACGACAATCCACGTCGTTATCACATAAACGACGAGGGGTAGCCATAACCTATCTCGAACTGAACTCCCCGTCGAGAGTCAGACGAATCCGTCACCGTACTCTAAACAAATGCTACGAATATTTCTATGAACGATATATATATATATATATATATATATTATAGCATGCATGCCCCACACACCGGTGACGTTGGCCGAATCAAATCCCGATAATCACCTTCCAATAACAATGGCAAATGGATAGGTGCAATCGTCGGGCCACACTCACCCGGGCTTGCCAAACCACAGGCTACTAATGCCACTCTCACTCTCCCGAATCGTGGCGGGTTCGGGCTACTAATATCTCGGTACCGAGTATGTAACATCAAACGAATAACCAATATCACAGCTCACGAGTCACAAATAGCTCAATCATACAAATAAGACACGTAACATCATAAACAAAGTCACGATTAACCATATCAATCCCCAAAGTAATCGTCTATCAACCAAAGTCGCATTACGCAAGTAAATATCTCATGGAGTCCTATAGCCGACAATGCCTTTTCCCGCATAATATAACATATAACTTATAGCCGACCAGGCTATGTGGCATAATAAAAGACAAAACACCGGCGAGTCCACACTTCCCACGAAGGAAAAATGTCCCCGTATTATCAACTCACCGGTGTATACTAATTTTTCCGAAGCTTCACCGGCTGCCCTCGTAGGTCTTGACGTCGTTCCTCCGCCTAATTAAGAAAATAATGGGTTAAAATTAACACTAAGCAACATTAACTCAATCCTCGATCTTCGGGTATTAAAACAGCCCAAAAGAATATTTAAACAGAATCGTAAGGTATGTTTCGAAGATGATTAACTGCAGCGGGAACAAACGACAACCCAAAATATAACTCGAAGTATAACGAAAATTCCGAATTTACAGCTGAAAGTTTGAAAATTCATAACTAATTGTAGAAATATCGGATTGATGTAATTCCAGCGGCTACGGAAGAAGTTAGCTTTCCACAGAAATTGATTTGACGACAATACGATCCGTATGACCATGTCAAAATCGAAGAATACAGAGACTGCGCGACAGAAATTTTCTGGTAATAGCTGAATGTTCAAAAATTCATAAATTGTACAGATATCGGATCGAGCTGGTTTCTGCGGCTGAGAAAAGATAAGGACCTTAGCTTTCAGTAGAAACCAGATTCGAAACAGTCGGAGCACAATAACTACCTCAAATTCACAGATAAGTACCACTACGCATAACAGAAATTCTTGAACAGATGGAAGCAATTAAAAACGAGTTCGTAGTGCAAATTTAGGCATCAATCTTACCTGAATAAGAGCTAAACTGAATTCGAACTGTGGAGTTAAAGTTTCGACTCCCTACTCTCTTTTCTCTCTTCCCCTTTTCTTCTTTCTTGTTCCCACGTTACTCAGTGTCTAGGTTTTCTTAGGATAACTATCATATAAAGTGTGTAGTGGGCTTTTGGGCTAAAAAGTTAATTTTAATGGGCTGTCAAACTAAATACAATTAGGGTGTTATACAAAGTAACTGAGCTAAATCGTCTCGAACTCAAATAAACTCAGTGGAATGAAGTCACTGAACAATATGAAATTATCCTAACATATCGCAATATCCGGTACACTAGAGTTATCTCTTTAGAGAAAATTTAGTAGAAACTAACACATCCTCTCAGGAGGCGGTGATTCCTAACTCTACATTGTTTAACATGTTAGATTCCTTACAAACTGGGTATGCTAACATGAATAATGAGCGGACAAGTACAAAAGAGTTAGAAGAAATTATCTAAGTCTCAGGAACAAATAGCTAGTCTCGAATCTAACCTTAGGAGCTCTAGAACGAAAATAGATGAATTAACTACGAGCTTGAATTCTAGTGAGACTAAGCATATTTTGTTAGAGAAGCATAGTTCGGTAGTTAAGGAATTAGAAGACAGGCTAGACAACAACCATAAATGTCTACTTAGGAATAAGCGAGAAAAGTCGTCTTAAATATAGACTGGAAGTTGTCAACGAAAAAGTCACTAGTCTTGAAGCTCAACTAGAAAATCTAATTCTAGGATTAGTTAATAAAGTAAGAGTCTAGATACCTGTCAAGCCGAGAAAAGCACCGCTTTTGTTAGCTATGCTACTCTAGACACCGAACGTACGAAGCTAAATTCTATGATTAGAAATTTAGAAAATCTTCTTGCGACTTCTAAGACCGAGGAAGCAAAATTTCATCATTCTGAAAATTCTTCTCTCCTATTCTTACGAAAATAGAGGATTTAAATCTACATTAGAAAGGGAAAGAACGAATTTTGAAGCGGAAAAGAATGCGCTTTTATTGGCAATATCTAATCTCAAAGCTTCCTCACAAGAAAAGTTAATCTTTAAGCAGGTTAAGAAAGAGAAAGAGCCTTTGAGAGCCAATAGATCAAATACTCCAATTTCTAAAGCAGTTACTTTTACATGTTCGTTAAAGCCTATCAATTTTAGAAGTACAAACTAACAAACTTTGAAAGTGGCTCTTCCTCCGCCAAGAAAATTTTCACGAAAATAAAATTCAAGTTCGAGCGCACAAACTTCATCGTGTGTTTCAAATGGTTCTACTAACTTTTCACTTAAAAAGCCTAGACTTGAAAATAATTTTCGAAATTCTTATTCTCATGTGAAAAATGTGCATTCTCCACGTAGGAATTACGACACTTCTACTTTACATGCTTATCACTCTATTTGCTCGTATTCTTACATGAGATATCCAGTCAATATCCGTTCCGAAAAGCATTTACTACGACTAGGTACCTAGAAGACTTTTACAAGTGGGCATTCTAGGAGCACATACTCACATGCTAGAATTACTTATCCGTGTAAAATCAAGCAAAAATGGATTCCTAAGTCGGATATCAAGTCACAAAGTCCTAGTCAAATATGGACTCCTAGAAATATATCTTCGACCAACTTAGGCTCACAATCTATTTTACACGATTTACGACTAACTCGTTTTCTGCTAATAAGGGAGGACCCATACGACGATGGGTACCAAAGTCCCGATAGTTTTGCAGATTTCCCTCATGTATGGAATTCGACGTAGTGGCTCCACGTACATGATAAAGGGATGAGGCCTGAGCTACTACAACTAAGTTTCAACGAGGTATGTTTCAAAACTTACATATGCATATGAGTTTCGTTGAAAAAAAAATATATATACCTATTTTCTTTCAGAACTTTTCAAATTTTTTTTATATGCATTTCATCGCTTTAAATGGTTTTAAAATTTTCAAATGCATATTACGAACGGAAATGATAAATATCATTTTTTCAATTAATACTTTCAAATGAACTTTAATTGAGGGGGAGCTACTCGTTATTTAATGAGGAGCAACCTTTATAATTTAAGGAAGCACAAATTTTAATTCTTGAGGGGGAGAAAACTTACAAAGAGCGATTTAAGGGAACGAGATTCTTAATATTCATCGAGCTAACTACGCAAATTTCTAGGGGGAGAAAATTTGTTTTCGAAGCATTGTTTTTGGGGAGATATAAATATAATACTACTATATTAATAATGTACATATATACATATATATACATATACATATATCCCAAAAAAAAGGAAATATGAAAAAGAGTGAGATATAAAAAAAAGAAAAAAAAGAAAAAAGATGGAAATATGATGAAAAAAAAAGTGAGATATAAAAAAGAGAGAGAGAGAGAGAGAGAGAGAGAGAGAGAGAGAGAAAAGAGAAAAGGAAATATGGAAAAAAAGGGAGAAAAAACAAAGGAAAAAAGGAGAGAGAAAGTACATTATTGCCTCATATTATTTTTATGCTTTCACCTTGTTGTTTTCCCAAGATTGTGTAGCTACAGAGTTCAGTTTGTAAGCCCAATCTTTAATTTTTTTTTCTTCTTTTCAATTGTTGGTGATGATAAAAAAAACAACAAAAAAAAAAAACAAAACAAAGAAAAAAAACAAAAAAAAGGAAAACAAAAAAAAATCAAATTTGTTTCATATGCTTCCCGGTTTTATTCTCCCACATCCAAAGATGGACGTACCACGAAGAATCTCGAGCTTTCAAACGAACAAAATTTTCCAAAGACGATGGTGACGATCTAAGTGAAGATCAAATGCTCCGTATTTTCATCGACCGGCTCCGGCTTGCTAATTCAACTAGAGCAACACTTCTCACGTACCCCGGAAGACGGATTTCATGTTCCTATGGTTCAGTCTAATCCGACTTGATCCTAACCCCGGAACGCGTTAGAGCATTTGAGACCAAGCAAGATTATTTCAATGATGCCTAGGAAGTCTTTGAAGATACATCACTCCTTCATCTCACATAATTTTCGGACCAACCCCCATAGGTACATGTGCTAATTTTAATTAGCTCCCGGGTAGAAGTCGTCGCATTAGGTCCAACGGCGCATGCACAACCTAGCCTTACCCACTCGTCTATCTCTTAAAAGATAGGTGTTTCATAAATCACGGGGAGCCACTTATGCTATCACGTTTCATTCGGGAACGGGAGATATTGAAATAAGTGGTATTCCGCCCCGTACCACACTTCTATTGATCACTCGCGTCTAGTGTGTCGTCATTATCCAAAATTTTCAAATTTGTAGGACACATACACTTTTTAATACACCTAATCTTTGTGATTACGTTAGAACTTCCGTAGACATGTTTTTTAAAAGACGTGCTTCGAGGATCGGAAGGAAGTTCGACCATTGCAACATCAAAGCAACAACGGTTTTGGCCATCTTCTACGAGCTTTGCTCCTAGTTGATATCAACGGGACGCCTATGTGGCCCCGATACTCATTTCGACGGATTGCCTTTGTGGCTTCGTCCGATCATTACCCTCACCGACCTTTTGGTATTATCCTTACCTACCTCGAAGTTAACATGTCGACATCGTTCACACGATTCGTCATGAGGGGGAGAAGAGGTTATGCATACACAATCGGTCGGTCCACCTACCAAATTCTGCCGCGCGTACCACTATGAAACCGGGCTCTCTCACAACGCCACATTCAAAGGAAGCTCGGTACAACTTAAAAAAAAATCAAAGAAAGAGACGACCTACCTTCTTCTGGAACTAGAGACGCTTCTTCGAGGCCGAACCAGACAACTTCCATTCGGAGAAGACGAATCTGGCGAAACGGAGAAGATGGCTAAACCCCGAGCCCTCTCCTCAACTCTCTCATGCCCCTGCTTCCGGAAGAATAAGCAAGGACCGAGGATAGAACGACACATGATTCGTGAAACTGTAATTAAATACTTATAAAAATTAACAAGCCAAAGCACCTGTTGAAGTGAACCACGTCGGACGAACTATAGTCACTTCAGTTTCCCCTAAAAGAAGAGAGACATTGTCGAGGTTTTGGTAGATATTTATTTATATATTTATGTGTTCACCTTATATGAGTACCTTATGTGTGAATTTGTTGATGTGGCATCGATTCGTGCCTTTTCAGTATCTTACATCGACACCTAAAGTTATGTCTTCTTAATTAACACCTTCAACATGCCATTAATCGGCATTCGGGTGCTGATGTGATATATTGACGCCTTAAATAATTATGTGTCAATGAAATAATCGGGTAAATATGCCATTTTTTCTGGTTGGAGAGTGTATGGTTACGGCCGCTGTTCTTACTTAGGGTTTCGCACTTTGCAGGGCTAAACAGTCATACTATTTAGAGCTAATTCGATTTCAGGCCCACTTAGCATATTTTCATTACATTTCAGACCCTGTTCATGTTTCAAATAGAAATAAGGACCTAAAATTAAGTTATGAATAAGGACCTAATCCATGAAAAAAGACATATTTGCTCATAATAAACAAAAAGTATTACGAATCACTACCATTGCCTTCTTCAAACGAGCAAAGTAACCATAAATAAGTGGTATAGACCGTACATGAAGTGGTACTGTAGACCCATGAAGTGGTATGGATGCACAGTGAAGTGGTACTGTAGACCCATGAAGTGGTACTGGTGAACAGTGAAGTGGTACTGTAGACGCGTGAAGTGGTATTGTTGAACTGAGATGTGGTACAGCGTTATAGACCATGAAGTGGTAATATTGAACATAGAAGAAGTGGTACTGTAGACCCATGAAGTGGTACAGTTGAAATGTGTGGGAATTCATGGGTCTAAAAACGCAGTACCAATTCTCTGACCAACAGTATCACTTCATGGGTCCTCTATACCACTTCTTCTCTGGTCAACATTACCACTTCATGAGTCTACAATTCACCGAGAGAATTACATAACTAGTGTTATTTTCATTAGTGCTATTACAAAACTAGATAACTTTTTCATCCTGTTACAAAACTAATCAACTTTTTCAATTGAATTATTATTATTGTCAGTTTTCACCACAAATCTTTTTAATATTACTACATTTCACTATAATTATTTCAAATAAGTAAAACAGTTGCTCTTAATTATATTTAACCCCAAAAAGTTTTTTACTCGGTATTATTTTTCATCTCGCCATTTACCATAGGAAAATCAGTCATACATGATATTCTTCATCTTGACATATATATTAAGAAATATTATCTGATGCATTAACAAACAAAAAAATTCAAGAAAAAATGTAATAAACCATAGAATATTCAAATAATAATTATTCAACAAAAATCAACTCTAAAGAATTTTGTTCACAACTCATCATCATAGTTTTCCTTGCGTTTTTCTTGTGCGACCTTCGATCTATTTCACATGGATATCTTCGTGATCGCTTACGTCCGACCTTTCTTTCTGGACGTAAATAAGGATTATTTATAGATGAAAAGGAGCCTTTCAACGCGACTCCTCTAATGGACACTCAAACTGATAAGAATATGTTGTCTACAGTATCTCAATTCTAAAATCATCTGGAACATATTCACACGGATCGACTTTGAAATATCTAACGGACCTTCGATATACAATCAGTAGTATTTAATTACGAAAACTGAAAAATGAGATTTTATAGTTTATGGAAGTGTTAAAAAAGATTTTGGTTAAAAATATAATTATCGATAACTATGTTGAGAATTTGAAATAATTATAGTGAAAAGTAGTAATATTAAAAAGATTTGTGGTGAAAACTGACAATAATAATACTTAAATTGAAAAAGTAGATTAGTTTTGTAATAGGATGAAAAAAGTTATCTAATTTTGTAATAGTACTATTAAAAATAACACTAGTTATGAAATTCTCTCACAATTCACCAGTACCAATTCTTGGGTCTATCATACCACTTCACTGTTCACCAGTACCACTTCAAGAGTCTACAGTACCGCTTTACTGCTCACCCGTACCACTTCATGGATATACAGTACCACTTTATGTAACACTTCCTGTTATGTGATAACTGATAACAGAACATGCGCGCTGGATACCACTTCATAACTACCCTTCTATAAGGGTATTTTCGTCAATCAACCTTTATTCTATGTTAAATTCTGAATTGGGGCCTTAAAACTATATGATTTCTGACATGGGCCTGATTTCTATTTTAAAAATTACATGGGGCCTGACACGTGAGTCCCCTACTATTTATAGAGGCTTTAGTGTCGTACAGTTGTTTCATTTCTTTTCATATTTATTTTACTCTTTTACTCTTTTAGGTTTAAGCCATACTATGTAGGAATATTTAAATAAATGGCCTTTGACGTGGTCAACGTTAAAAAAGTAGCCTTCAAATGAAAAATGACTTTAATGCCCTTAGGGGGTCTCATGCGCCCATGTTGTGCAGCAATGGGCGGGACCTCTTCTTTGCATGGGCGGGACCTCTGCTATATAGCACAGGTCCCATGCCCAATGTGGGGGGGTCCCCATGTGGGCGGGACCTCTGCTATATAGCACATGTCCCATGCCCAATGTGGGGGGTCTCATGGGCACATGTGGGCGGGACCTCTGCTTTGCATGGGCGGGACCTCTGCTATATGGCACAGGTCCCATGCCCAATGTGGGCGGCTCTCATGTGCCCATCCTGTGCAGCATAGGGCGGGACCTCTGCTTGCATGGGCGGAACCTCTGCTACATAGCACAGGTCAAATGCCCAGTATGGGGGGTCTTGTATAAAAAGAAATATGTGTTGGGGATTTGAACCCACGACCTATTACTTGAATGTCAGACTACACAACCACTAGACTACGGCCCTCCTTCCCACCCCTGTGCGGTCTCGATTTAACATATTGGGTTTTACTATGGAAAAAAAGACACCCTGTAAAAAGACAAAAATACCCTTAAATTGAAGGCTACTTTTTAAAAGTTAGAATCGACGAGGTTATTTTTTTAAAGCTGACCGAGTCAAAGGCTATTTTTTAAAAAGACCCTACTATGTATATACATTTATGCTGTAATTTTCCTCCACGTAGACTTTTTCCCAATATTTTCTATGCATAATATGACAATGATCATTATTAAACTTGATGTGTTCAACAAAAAAAGTTAAACTTAATGTGACAACGTAATGAACAATGTACATAAAGATAATCAATAAAGTTGGTAGTAAAAAAGGATGCGAACATAAGAGAGGTGAAGAATTTCCTAAAGAGATGGAACTTGAAGAAGAAGAAGAAGAAAGGAACATGAAAAATTCTTTATTCTGTTCAATCTCAATTTTCGCTGTTATATTACATTTACACGTGCATTCTAAAATTACATATAGACCTATTTTATACATTTCTATAATGGGCCGACTTATAAACGTAATAGGCCCAGTTATGATTTTAAATACAAGGAAGCTAGAACCCGAACACTTAGGAGCAGCTCTGTTCTACAGCTTGGTTTTTCAAACACTCCCCCTCAAGTGTGGTGTGTATAAAGATCTATCATACCATACTTGCTTAGAAGATATTTAAATTGTTCACTTCGCGTGCCAAAGGCTTGGTTAATAGATCTGCTGGCTGATCCATTACGGAAATATAATCAATCATTATGATCCATCCCTTCATCAATCTTGTCACAAATAAAATGGCAATCCACCTCGAAGTGTTTGCTCCTCTCATGAAATACTGGATTCGTAGCAAGCTGTATAGCGGATTGCTATCTATCCAAACCTGCACATGATGCAAATCATTAATTCTCAGATCATTTAATAAACCAAGTAACCACACTATTTCTGAAGTGGCTGCTGCTAATGATCTATATTCAGCTTCCTCCGTTCAACTATACTCTGCTTCTTGGATTTCCATGTTAGGATTGAGTCTCCCAATTTTACCAATTATCCTGTTAAAGATCTTCTTGTGTTTGGGCCGGATGCCCAATCTGCCTCACGAAAACATGAATTGTTAATGGACTCTTAGCAAACATCCTAGAGGCCTCGTCTTGCTTTCAGATATCTTAAGATTCTATAAGCTGCTTCTGCACTTGCTTTGGTTTGTGCATATGCTGACTAAGTACTTGGACTGCATACGTGATGTCACGTCAAGTAATGCACAAGTATAATATTTTCCAATCAACCTTTGAAAACCAGAAATATCATCAATAACTGGATCATTATCATTTACCTTTTCTCTTACCACCTTTGTGTTCTGCTCTGTTGGGGTGTTGATAGATTTACACCCTATCATACCTGTTTTCTATAAGAGTTCAATGACATATCTTCGCAGGTTGAGACAAATTCCATCCTTGGACCTTGCTACATCAATTCCAAGAAAGTATTTCATCTCGCCCAAGTCCTTCATAAGGAAAACATCATGAGATAATTTTTAGTTAGTAATTATAGTAATATCATTCTCAGTTATGAATAATTATAGTAATATCTTTCTCACTGGTTTATGTCATCAACATAAACCAGCAAGACAATAAACTTATCTTTGTCATGCTTGGTAAACAATGAATAATGTTTTGATTGTATAAAACCAAATTTACTCACAACCTCGACAAACTTATGATTCCATTGTCTTGAAGCTTGCTTCAACCCATATAGTGTCTTGCTCAGTTTGCAAACCTGATGTTCTTTACCTCTTGGAACCTCGAAACCCGGTGGAACTTGCATATACACTTCCTCATTTAAATCACCTTGAAGGAAGGCATTAGTAACATTCATTTGGAACAAAGGCCAATCAAAGATTGCAACTAATGAAAGTACTGTCTAAGGGGTGAAGCAGTCTCATCATAATCTATTCCTTCCCTTTGTGTGTACCCTTTGGCAACTAACCTTACCTTGTATCTCTCTATATCTCCATTAGACTTATACTTAATTGTAAAGACCCACTTACAGCCTATAGTTGATTTTCCTTTGGGAAGATCAACAAGTTCCCATATTCTATTTAGGTTTAAGGCTGTTTTTCTGAGTTCATGGCCTATCCATCTTTTATCAATTCTAGCTTCCTCAAAAGACTTAGGAATGCAATCCTTTGAGGTTTCAGCTGGAAATGCTCTATATTCTGGACTGACTTTATAATCATATTAGGCAGAGGATATCGATCTATGTTGACCATATTTGTATCAGAATATGTAAGGTGATACAAAATCGGCATCCCAGTATGATGGTTTAGAGATTCTACCTGATCTCCTTACCTCTGTTGCAGGGATTTGAGTTGTCTGAGTTGTTATGAGCATCCTATGTCCCCATCTATCCACTAGTTCTTTAGGAATGTTAATGTATAGCTCCATTGTCATATAGCTGCTGATATGGATGAACCAAATCTTCATAGTAAGTCTGCTCATTATGCACTGGAAACTTACCTCTCCTAGATCAGTAACATTAGATGCATATGGAAAAATATTTTCAACAAATAGAACATCCCTGGGTATAAACTACTCTGTTTCTAGTTCTAACAGTCTCTATCCGTTTTGTGTAGTAGAATAGCCCATGAACACACAAGGTTTAGATCTATAATTAAACTTATACTTCTGTTTGAGGACCTTTGCATAACATAAACATCCAACTATCTTAAAATGTGAATATGATGGTTTCTTCCCAAAAATATCTGAAATGGAGTCTTACCATCTAAGATGGAGGAATTCTATTGACAATATACACAACTGTTTTCACACATTCACCTCAAACTTGATTGGCACATTAGAATGAAATTTTAATGCTCTTGCAACATTCAAGATATGCATGTGTTTTCTCTCCACAACACCATTCTGTTGTGGAGTGTAAACACATAAGCTTTGATGGATGATCCCTTTCGAGGCAAAAAAACCATTGCATTCATGCGAAAAAAACTCCCATAATGATCTTGATCTTAGTTTCAAACTGATTTTCTACATATGCAAGAAAGTTGTTTAAAACATCAAATACTTCAGATTTAGCTTCATCGGAAACACCCAACTTGCCCTTGAGCTATCATCTACCAAAGTCAGAAAGCACTTTTCATTATTGTAGGTCATTTCCTTGTATGGCCCCCATATATCCATATGCATTAACTCAAACACAGTTCTATCATTCAACTCTCTAATAGGAAATCTATGTCCAGCATACTTTGCTAAAGGACACAAGGTACAGTATTTAACAGAATCATTCAGCTTCAAGTTCAAGTCATTCAAATTGTCTTCCAAAAGAAATATGACCAAGTCTATAGTGCCACTTCAATACATCATCAGTCACATATGTTCTAAAAACAGATTTCTTATTTGCATTATTAAAAGAATTAGAAACATTGCAACTATATTTCACTGGCAGATTAATGGGGCTTGGGTTGAATATGTATAATCCATTCTCTTGCCTACCAATCCCCTTTATCCTGCTTGTCAAGACTTCCTGTGTAATGAATAATCATGAAAGGAATTCAAATGCACATCTTCATCTTTAGTTAGCCTAGAAACTGAGAGGAGATTATGCTTAAAATCTGGAACATATAACACATTTTTCAGCCTAAGGTTCCTAGTTATATCTACCACACCGGATAGGCTTACCTTACTAGAGGTGCCATTTGGCAGTTTCACAGTATTTATGCAGCTTGACTCATTATTAATCCTAGCTAAAAGCTCACGGTTTCATGTAATGTGATGCTCTGCCCTGTATCTATTATCCACATGTTATCAGAATCTAGACAAGTATCAAGATTACTAAGCATATACCTGAGGTGTTTGCACTTGCTGAAGTATTAACAGCTTTGATGTCCTCAGATTCTTCTCTATCAGCTTCATGATTTGATTGAACTGATCATGAGTGAAGCCTAGGTGACTGCTTGAGTTCTCCCCCTTCATCTTATGACCACTTGCCTCAGGGACAATGGCATTGGTAGCCCTATATCCACTTCCTATTCTGCCTTGGCCTCTTCTTCCATCAAATGCTCTCCTTCCTCCTTTAGATGTGCCCTGTGTACTAGAATTGATCTCTCGAAACAGGCCATATATTCTAGCACCATTAATCTTATCAAATCTCTGTTTCAAATAGTTCCAAATTCTGAAAGCACTCTTATGATACACAATTCCAGAAATTTATTCATAAAAAGATCGGTGTATCCAAGTCATAACTAACGCATCACATCTTCTCCACTGAGGTAAAAGAGAAGAATTTTTATCTTGACACACATGATTCGTCGATGAATGCTATCTTGTTTTTGGCTTCAAGTGTCACGATCATCCTCATACTCCATATTTTGTAACTATCTGATTCTTGGAGAATTCCAGTAGTTAAATCGAGGTTTGGCGAGTCCATGGATGAATGTACATCAGATTGTTGAAATATTGTTTTGATTCAGATTCTCAACGTTAAACCCTTGCTGCTCCTCCATTGTTATGACTCAACGAAGCTTGATCGGGTCGGCTCTGATAGCATGAAGAATTCACAAAGAGATGGAATTCGGAGAAGAAGAAAGAAACATGAAAAATTCTATATTCTAATCAATCTCAATTTTCGCTGTTATCTTACATTTACACGTGCGCATTCTAAAATTACAGCTAGACCTATTTTATACATTTCTATAATGTGCCGATAAACCTAATAGGCCCATTATAGCTTGATTTAGGAGCAGCTCTATTTTACAGCTTGGTTTTTCAACGAGAGGCATGGAATGTTACATCCTTATTTGCAGCCATCCTATCTTCAAGTTTGTACTTGACACATAGAAAATGTATGTATCCTATCCCGGTCAAAATGTTATATATGTTATGACAAATTAAAGCTAAAACATATTTAATTTTTTTATCTCAAGTATTGTTTTTATCGTCGACTATTTTGTTTAATCACCGATCGCCTTAGTAAGATTTCTTTTCTATTATCTCAAGCAACACACGACGACACCGCCAATTTCCACCTGGATTTGTTGCCATGCATATATATATAATATATGTGTGTGTGTGTATGTGTAAATATGAGAATTTTTGCTTTCTTTCGAGTCCCATAAGTCATACTTTTGTTTCGCTACTACTGCTCCATGGGGATTAGTGGGAGTGAATTTTTCTGGTCTTAATGCACTTAATTTAGGAGTATAGAAATTTCAATGAAATGTTAATTGACCGATTCCTATCTCGTCTGTCCAAAATGTTACTACCTCCGTCCCACTTATTTCTTCCCATCTTTCTATTTCGGGCATCCCACATAATTCTTCCCATTTCCATTTTTGGTAAAAAAATTATCCCACTAATTAAACTAATTACACCATTAATATTAAAAAAAAGTCTTCTTGATTTGCGTGTCTACTAATAACTTTTCTCTCTCCATACCTCAAAAGGTGTACTATAATATTAAAATAATGTGGTTTCTTAATCTCCGTGCCCACTAATCTTTGGGAAGAAATAGCCGGGACAGAAGAAGTATAAGAGAGTATCATAAAATTAAATTAACCATTTTATTTTCTTTACAGTAATAAATTAAAAGAATGGCACCAAGTCAATTGATTTATTCCCGACGAAGTCGTTAACGCTGAAGCAAAGTCCTAGACAATGGAACAAAGAGATTTGATTTATTTATGGCCAAGATGGGTTCATCAAAAGAAGTTAGCTTCGATGGGCATACATATCTGAGAAAACTGTGTGGAAGAAAAGCTTGTATTTCTAGTTGATCTATGTAAATTATTGATAATATGTTGATTGCTTCAGAAAGGATCAACTGAAGATACGTTGAAGGCATATCTCACGTCTGTGCTAATAAAATTCGAAACGGTACCTAATATACCATCATCAGAATATTAGAACAATCCATCTACAATTCCTAGTAGAACCATTGTAACAATCATACACTTAATAGAAAAAAAAAAAAAAAAAAAAAAAAAAAAAACTAAGACGAAAAACACAAATAATTTCCTTACAAGGTTAGTTATTTCGGACAGAGACCGTCACCACCTATGAAAAGGTCGGTTCCGTCTTGACAATCACAACACCTTCGCCGCTGTTCCGATTTTTGTTTTCCGATTTCGCCCTCTCTTTTGCGCTTTCGTGCTTCTTCTTTTGGAACGGAAAAACGCTCCTCAATCCGCTCATCAATCTCCTCCCAATAAATTTCTTCTCAAAGAAGCCGTTCTTACCGGCATAAATTCCACCGTCCTCGGACAAAAAATCCCCCCCTAAAGCCCCGCCTCTCGTCTTGTTAATATCCCTTACGCTCAACGAAGATACAGAACCAGTTTGACCCCTCGATATATTATTCTCCTTGCGTTTCGCCTCGGAACTAAATCGAAAACTCGCCGAACGTACCGATTCTACCCTTCTAGAGCTATCCTCGGACTCGCGCAGAATTTTTTTCATTCCGCTCAGCTCCTTCTCCAAAAGCTGAATGCGAGAGTAGGTGGTGTTCATCGCGGTTTTCAGGTTGGACACCTCGCGAAGGGCGGCGTCCCTCTCGAGGATAGCTCCGAGGGTAATTTGGTCTTTTTCCTCTATCGGCGCGGAGTGATTGTGCCCTTTAGGGATGGTGGGCTGACGAAGGCGTTGGTCTGCGGCTGAGATTAAGGAGTGGCGAGTGGTGAGCTGCTCGACGAACATGGCCTGGACTACGAATCGGAGGGGCATTTTGGGGTTTTGCACGGCGTGCATTAGGAGCTTCGGGGACATCACGCTGCAGTCTATGTAGTTGCACATTCGGATTTTTTCGTCTTCGACTAACTTTCCGGCGTTGTCCTGCGATAAATACAACGATCGATTCGTTAAGTACTTCATTGTCTACGAGAATTTCGAAATTAAATTCATCAACAAATCGAATTGTATAATTGGCAACTCCACATTCCGAAATCGACGGACAGTCGAAAATCACACGAAGCGTTTTTATGTCCTAAATTCTACCGGGTGCCGCGTGGACTTTCCGATCATCAGACACCACGCGAACGCCGATTAGAACATACGCATTCATTCGTAAAGGCCATGGGAGAAAACCATTTTTTGGTTCCCATTGTTTGGGGGCAGCCTTTTCTTTATTTTGAGAGATGTCAATTTTAGTATCTCAACGTTATTGATTCAACCGTTATTTTGAACGCATCTAAAGGCTGCTAGGTAACCGAAGAACGTGGGACCAAAACGGCACGTAATTTCGGCTAGACCGGCCTGTCAATTCCGTCAAAACTAACGCACGGTTAAGTTACCCAGGGAGCAAAACAACACGAATCAGTAATATTAAGGACTACAAGTCGCATCTCGGAACATGGAGAACAAAATAAGCCCGAAAAGCCCGTAATATAACTTACCTCGAAATAGAGATCGACGATCCTATATAGAAGGTCGTGGCACCCCGTCAAACGCCGACCCATCGACTCGAGAATCATCCTCAAGTCCTCCGCCGGCAACTTCCCGACTCCATCGAACCAACTTAGGTCGCCCCCACGGCCCATCGTCGAGCCCAACGCCTCGATGCACCGGCTAGCCAGAGAGGACGTGGCCTCGACCTCGGGAAATAGCGATAGGCACGAGTCGAGCACAATGGCCGCGCACTCGCCGTTCCTGGCCACCACTCGGAGGAAGTACTCCTCGGTTTTTTGCACTAAGTTATTGTCTCCCTCGCCGGCCGTCATCTCGAGAAGTTCCGAGGCCGTGCGGAGGGCCGCTAGGTTGAAGGGCGTTATCGCCACGTAGGCGCCGTAGCAGAAGTCGGCCACAAGGGAGAACGTCTGCGCCGTTATTTTTAGTGGCGGAGAGAGGATTATTTCCGACGATTCGCTTAGCCGGTGTTTGAGGTAGTGGCTCCTCGGCGTCAGGGCTTCCTGTGTAATAAATCGTTAAATTTTGTTAGGCGCTAATCGAGCGCCATATGGGCCTAGCGCCTGGACTTAGACGGGGTCTAAGCAATTTCTAAATGGTCATATATTTTTATTATTTTTTATGCTAATATACCAAATTAAATGTATATAAATCAGAAAATATTTAGAAATCCTAAGTCGAATTTTACAGAGATATCAATAACAGAGATAAAAGCGCCGATAATTTGCAAGCAAATTTAAACAAAGAGATGAAAAAAAACTGAACTTGTGAATTATTCAAGAAGTTAAAAAAGGTAGATTTAGGAAGAAAAAAAAAAGAAAAAAAAAAATTGCACCTTGTGAAGCTGGAAACAAGAATCCTGGACATGTATCAGTACATCGGGCTCCTTTCTTGTCTTCAAACACCTAAAATATATACCACATGTAATGTATACATACAAACTTATTACAAGGAGATGAAATTCAAGAAATTTTCGAAATAGTAAGTGACAGAAAATCACAGACCATCTTTGCTTCACAATTCCAGTAGAAAACTCATGCGAAGGAGAGGGGTCGAGCGATGGAATAGAGCCAGAAAACGCATCGCCGTCGTCGTCTTCTTCATAAATCGTTCCCACGACTCCTAATTCATCCCAAGCTTTCAGTTCCAAGCCCATCATTATTTTTTCTCGCTCTGGCCTTTTTTCTTCATATTCTAGACTGGAAAATCTTGATTGAGTGTTAGAGATGGTTATATTATAATATAGCTAGCAATAAATATAATGGGGTTTTGGTTTTGATATCGTTTTGATTTTGTTGAGGATGGTGCAATAACTGCGGTTGGTATCTACTACTGTGGAAATATTAAATGCTCTTAAATTGAATTCATTGATGCCACCCTCCGTAGCTGGGTTTTTTTTTTTTTACCTTCATATAAAGAAGTTGAAGAAAATTGATTGTAGCGAAGATGACTGTTGCGTGACTTGATTATGAGAAATAATGGAATTTAATATCCTTGCCCGTTTGCTATTTAATTACTCAAGAACGAAATTCATTAATCTGGCGTGAATGTCTATGGTGAAAATTTAAAAAAATTTCCATGTGAAGGGGCATCTATCATGCATGCGAGATAAATATTAACCCATACGTTAATAATTCAAGGATTATTTAAAAAAATGGTCTTTGACATAGTCAACTTTAAAAAAATAGCCTCCTAAATGGTAAAAGACCAATGTACCCTTACTTATTCTGCGTGAAATACTATTTTACGCTTCTTTAATGGCAATCAACAACACTTAACGAAAATTACAGCTTTTCACAGAGGTTTACTGTAGAATCTGAAAAGGAAACAGTAAATAAAAAAGCACCCATTAACCCTTTCACTTCACGTTCACGGGCCCTTTGCAAAATCGATCAAGATTCCCTCTTCTCTTCACACCCTTCTTCACATTCGAATTTCAAGCTCCGAATCCATGGCATTTCAGGCGAGATCCCAAACAGTGAAGATTTTTTTAATTTATGAAGAATCTGTCGGCAATTGAAGCTTCGAATCGCACGGGACCCTAATTTGAGGCTGCAGGCTACCCTAATGCGAAGCGCAGGGTACCCGTGCTTGCAATGGTAGGGGACCCGTGCTTTGAAGGTTAGGGATCCGTGTGGAAGTGCAGAGGACCCGTGGGGCAAAGCGCAGGGGTCCACGGCAATGGACCCGTACTTTGTCGCGCTGGGGACGCTTGAAGCATAGCACGGGACCAGCGAGCAATACCATGGGACCCATGCTTGCTAGCGCTCGAGACCCGCGCTATGCTGCACTGGGACCCGTGCGTGCCAGCGCGGGGACTCTCGCAACATAGCACGGGACCCGTCCGTGCTAGCGAGGGGACCCCTGCTTTGTCGCGCTGGAAGCATAGCACGGGACCCGCGCGCATAAGCACGGGACTCATGGTTGCTGTGCTGGGGACCCGTGCGCGCTAGCGAGGGAGGGACTCTCGCAACCTATGCGGGACCCGTGCTTGCTGTGCTGGGGATCCGATCGCGCTAGCGAGGACCCGTGCTACATAGCACGGGACCCGTGCTTGCTGTGCTGGGGAGCCGTGCGCGCTAGCGAGGGACCCGTGCTACATAGAACGGGACCCGTGCTTGCTAGTGCTGCGGACCCATGCGTGCAGGTGTTGTGGTCCCGTACATAAGAGCCGGTGTCCTGCGCAGCACGCACGGGTCCCCAGCGCAGCATAGCTAAGAGTCCCACTTGAGGGCGCTGTGGACCAGTGCGTGCATGGCATGGACCCGTACGTAAGCTCAGGGTCCCCGCGCAGCATGACAGGGACCCGTGCTTTAAATAGCTTATTTCATTCGATCTAATTAGCTTACATTTTCTTTTCTTTCAGGTTACATTAAAGAAGCAAATTGCCGGAGGCAACGATGACTGTGATCCCCGGCTACATATCACGTCACGCTACTGCGAAACGAGCCAGAAGATTGTCGACTGGCTAAACGATGATGAGCTGGCAGTGTTTAAGGAAGGGAGTCCGTTCGACAGGCTCGTCGGCGCTGCCGCCGGTTTCAATCTATCGGCGCAAATGTTGTGGTATCTCATCAAGAGACAGACGGAGCTTCACCATCGTGACGAGCTTTGGATGATCCTCGGGAACAAACCACTCCATTTTTCAAAAATGGAGTATTGCCTAATCACGGGTATGAAGTTTGCAGCCGAACCGGCAGTGAACGTCCGGGAGGAATTCGTCCAACGATATTTCCCGAGAAAAATGGCGGTGACGATTCGTTTGTCGAACGTTGAGCAGCGGTTGGAGGAGTTGGCTGCCAACGATACGGTTCGCGTCGACGATGAGAAGTTGAAGTTGGCGAACCTCTACTTTGTCGGCTCCATCGTGCTGCCCCGACGTTCCAAGAAGGATACAACCCTTCCTTCTTGGATTGTTTATTTGGTCGAAGACTTGGCGGCCTTTGACGGTTACCCTTGGGGCACCATGGCTTTCCAAACGGCAATACGATCGCTGTATGAGATCTAAAGGAAGTTAAGGAGAGTCTGTTGGTCAGTGAATTCGTACATCCACTTCAGGTTAGGGTTTATTCTTTGAATAATCTTGTGAGGTTAGGGTTTCGTCTGGTTGCTAAGATTGTTTGTGTCTTTGGTCTTCAGATATTAGCGTACGAATGCGTACCCAAGCTCGTTGAGAAATAGCTGAAGTTAGAGAGTTGGAGCATGCGAGGCCGCGTATATGTAGGTGGGTGACGGAGGAGTGGCATAGGAAGGGATGTCCGAAGTTGTCGGCTATTGCCGAGGCCGCGCATGGGTCCCAAGTACGAGGGTTATTAATGCCGATCCGAGAAGAGACGCAGGTCGGCTATCTTAGGGACAGCGAGTTGGGTGGCGGTGAGCGAGACGATGTGTACGATAGGGTGGTGACCCTACTCATGGACGGAGTGTATGTTACGTGCACTCGGCTGGCGGCACGTGCAATACAAGCCAATTATGAGGCAGAGTCCGTCCCTTAGCTCTCTATCAGATCACGGCAAGACGAAGAGAGGGGCATGACCTCTGACTATGTGCCGCCGTCCATTCACAGAGGCCACTTCGATAAGCCGCCAAGATTGCCGGCAAGAGCGCCGCCACACGCAGGGCCATCGCACGGGTATGGTTATCCCTCGTCGGAGCAATTCGATGAATTTTCACGCCGTGTGGACCGACAGTTCGAAGAATTTGGCGGTCGGTTCGACACGCTTAGCAGCGGCTTCGGCACGCTTATTGGTAGGTTCGAGCAGTTCGGAAACGACTTTGCGCAGTTCCGAGACGACTTCTGGCAATTCCGAGACGATTACGCTCGACGCTCCGAGACATACGAGGAGCGATTGAACTCGATGCAAGGGTTTGGGGAAAGCATCGGAGTAGTTGTGCAGTCGTTGCAAGAGCTTCGGGACGACTAGACGAATTTATTTGGTCCACGAACACATACCGACGCGCCTATCATGGTAACTATCTTTAGCCCTAATTCAAATTTAATTTACGGCGGAACATTACAATTTAATATGCATCATAGGCGATGAGCTGACCGAAGGGGCGTGGGATGCATTTGTGAGACCGGATCCACCCAGTTCGACGACCACGTGGGAATGGGGATGGGGCCGTGGATGGGACTCGGCGTCTTACGTTGCACCTCAATGGGATGATGACGTCGACCGACAGAGCGAGACGTATTATGAGGTTGACCCATCGACTTGGAGGGGCGTTGACTGGGATCAGTCGACTGGTCCGACTACGGCAGACAAGGGAAAAGCTGTGGTCGAGGCGACCCCAGAGGAGCGGCAGAAAAATCCATCGAGGTGGCTGCAGTCGCCATATACAGAGCCTCCCTCGACTGGTCACGTGGATGTGAGGCACTCGCCCGTGGACGTTCATATTTCAAAGAAACCCCTTATGTGGGGGGTCTAGAGCGCGATATACGGGCCTTGACGGACGACGACTACGTACAATGCGCAGTCGACAGGCATAGACGAGGATGGTTTGAAGATCTCGTCACGCCAACGAGGTGGCTCGATGACATGGTATGCACTTGAACTATTAATTTTGCAATGAACTGTAATTGTAAAGCCATTGTTGTTTTGGTTTTTCAGCATATGAATGAAGCCATGAGAGGGTTCCTGGACATGCAGCATAAGTATAACTTTACTTAGAAGAACGCTGCGTACATGTCTTACGCCTTCAAGACATGTATCGAACTCGAAGGCTTGGAGAAGGGAAAAGTCGTAAATGGGATGCTTCCTATGTGGACCCACTACGCGAGGGGACTTCAGGATGGATGGCCGTCAATCTCATGGATGAACGCAGATTGCATCGTCATCCCAGTACAAAGATAGCACATTGGGTGTTATACATCGCTGATTGGAGGAAGAAGACGATGACGATTTACGACTCCGACGAGTCTTGCGACAATGACATGCGCCACCTTAACAATGCATTGTCGTCACTTCACGTATTAATCCCAGCGATGTTGGTCTTCATGGGATGCATCAAGACTCGATTTAAGAAATAGACAGTTAAGCGCCATCCGAAGTTCACCAAGTAGCAAGGAAGGTAAGTTTCAGTCCTTATTATTCATTAAAGTTTTTCACGACAGTTTATGTATAAGTACGTAAAATTTCAGGGGAGAATGTGGAGTTCGTGTGTTGCGAGCAGCAATGAGCCTCATGTTTCGAGATGACGATGTCTCCAATCTCACAGCAGCAGATTGTAGATTTTAGGAAATTTCTTGCAGTTTGTATTTTTCGTAACGATTTTTATTTCTGGTTTGGTCCAAGATGAATGTAATTTTAATTTTTATTCCGTAAATATTTTAGGAAATTTTTTATTGAAAAACAACATTGGCTTGTAAATTATTTTATCTGAAAGTTTTGAACAATTCTTTTTATCACATCAAATCGGCCAGCAATGTTGTAAGTAATTTTTTTTCTTTATGATTTATGATTATCGAAACTACAACATGAGATTTGACTGTTACTTACACTGACAATATGACAGAAAAAAGGTAACAGACAACAGTAAGCTGACAATAATTGATCAATGATTGTTGACTAGTCAATATAATTTCCGCACGGGTCCGATCTGCTGATCATGGGACCAAACTTACGCACACGGTCCAATTATGCACACGGGTCCCGGGCGTGAGTTCACGGGTCCCGCACTCATGAGCACGGGTCCCGTGCGTAAGTTCACGGGTCCCGCGCATCCACCGGGCATCAGCTTGCACGGGTCCACTGCTCATGAGCCCTGGACCACAGCGCTCATGTGCGGGGTCTGTGCGTTAATTTTCGCGATTTTACAGTGGATTAAATAATTTCGAAGTTTGATTCAGCCTCAATACGAATATAATACGTCATATAATATCATTAATTGCACAATTATGGTCTTTTGTAACTATAAGATACGATTTTTCGGTTGTTACATCCTGACCAACTCACAAACATAAGGCGAGATGTTGGTATGTAAATTTGCTAAATTATTGTGACATCCAACTAATTCAACAACGTCACATTCAAAACAATAATCAAATAGTGTAAATTTTTTTTTTTTTGTATACGTAAAATCCTTAAGAGTAATTTTTTTGGTCAAGATTAATTTTTTTTTCGTCATGGTTAATTTTTATTTAAGTTTTATTATGTAAAAATTTTTATATATGTATTATAATTACTACTTCGATTTTTAGAACCGTGATTGACTGTCCTTTACACAAATCGAAAAGCACGTCAGATTTGACAAGGCATTATGACACCTGAACCAAAGCTGACACGTTTCAGACAAATAGTTGACCAACCAATAATTGAAAAGTAATTGTAAAAGTTCGGAACACTAATTTGCGGGACCAAACTTATGCCCTAGGGACCAAGCAATATGCGCACGGGTCCCCGCACATGAGCATGGGACATGTGCGTTACATGCACGGGGCCTTCGCGCATAAGCACGGGTCCCGCGCACATGAGCACGGGTCCCGCGCACATGAGCACGGGACCTTCGCGCATAAGTGCGGGTCCACTGCCTGTTGTTCTGTATAGATTCAATCCCTTACCAGTTTAAAACACTAATTTTAAAACCTAACTTTCGGTTCATAACTCTTACATTATAAATCATAATTACGTTAATCTAGATAAATAACATTACATAACACCCACAATACATCTATTACATTAGAAAATCCTAAATTTAGAGGTTTTACCTCCTGCTAAATTCGCCAACAGAAGGCAACCGATTTTTCTGTGGTCTTCCACCTTGCCTCTCGCGAGGAGGCGGCAGCATTTCAACACTTCTTTCAATGTGTTCGGACACCGGCCATATAGTACCGTCGTAAGCTAACTTCCACATTTCCAAGCTGTAATAAGGGTCAACTAGTGGCGCCACATCAACGTTAGCATAAGCACAAGCAGCAATCGCGTGTGGGCAAGGAATTCTGTCGATGTCTAACGTCTTACAGCTGCATGTATGCATGTTTAGATCGACGACCTCGTTCACGTTGTGGCCGTAGACGTTATATGTTAGACGCCAAACTTCCGACACATGAAATCTTTGCGACCCAACGAAATTCTCGCGGAGGATCGACTCGACCTTCGGCGTAAACGACGTCGAATTCGTAGCGATAGAAGCTTCTCATGTTCTTCGATGCTTACTGAACCAAGCTGATGTTAACCGGTGAATCGAACCCAACAATCCTATAATTGGAAGTTCTCTATCCGCGCATAGAGCCGCATTTATCGACTCCTATCCATTGGTCATCATGATGTATCTCGATTTGGAACAATATGCCCTCGTCCACCGTTCCATTGCAATCTCGTCAAGATATCCACCCGATGACTTGAATGTTTTACGCAGAGCTTTGTATTGTGCATCGCACTCGGCCTTGGTGTAGGCATTCGCTACCCGCCAGAAAATGAGGCACACACCCTTGTCCGGCGTTTTCGTCTTCAGATTTTGCTGAGTGTGCCACGCGCAGAAACCGTGAAATGAATTCGGAAACACAGCAGGGACGGCATTCTTTACACCGTGGTTTCGGTCAGAAATAATGACGAGTTCATTAGTGTCCTGTACGAAACGACTCAATCTAATGAGAAACCACGTCCAAGAATCGGTTCCCTCGGAGTCAGCAAGACCCCATGTGAGCGGGTATTGATGGTAATCGCCATCTTGCGCCGTAGCAATGAGCAAAACTCCTTTATACTGTCCCCTCATAAAAGTTGCATCGATAGATACGACTTTCCTCATGTATGCAAATCCCTAACGCATGCGTCGTATGCTAAGAACATATATTTGAACCTCCTTTCTTCGTCCATCTCCCAATCCGTGATGCTGTCAACGTTTGGTTGCCTCAACGCATCCAAGTAGGCCGGAAGTAAACCGTAACAATCGTCCCTGTTACCGACTAATTCGTCCGACGCTAGTTGCTTGCCTTTCCAAGCCTTGTAGTACGAGACATCTACTCCCCTGTTCTGCATCATCGACATGATTGACTTGGGTGGCGGAATGTCTTTAGGGCTGGTGAAATGTTCCAACAGAACTTGTGATACAACTGACGAACTTCCTTGCCGATGTCTACGGCGACGATGAGAAACCCCGCATGTGTGCTTGCCGCAGTACGTTCGGATCGAGAAAAAAGTGGAGTCCTTGTCATGTGCAGCTCGTACTCGACATGTGCATCCTTCGGTTGCGCATTTCGCTACGTACATGGTTTTATTTGACCGGACCAATTTGAACTCGAAACACGCATCAAGGGCGACTTTAGTGATCATGTCCTTGACTTTCTTCTTGTCCCGAAATTCCTGACCAACAAAGAGGCTTGAACCATCCCCAAATCCATACGTGCCGTCATCCGCATGTGGAGAGTTATGCTCTGCCATTGTGACATCGTCATTATCATTTTCCGAAGCATAATGTTCCTCGGGTTGTTCGAAATTATCATCTTACCTCCGGTTTAATCTTCTTGAAAACCTTGTATTCAGAAAGATGGTAAGAGTGGTAGTGTCGCCCATGTAACCCTCCACGGGATGGATTTCCTCATTTGCGTCGCACTGCTCTATTACACCGACGTTGAAATTCGATTCATCGTTAAGATGAGCTTGTGGTGGTGTGGCACTGATAAAGGACGCAACCTCAACATGGAGCACGGGTCTAGACTGTGGAGCACCAAAACCAAGGTATGCACGTATACCGTTGTCATTCTCGATGTAGATGGGTCGTGGGAAATCGTAAACTACGCTAGGCATGTAGCTTAACGTGAGTTAGAATTGCCGCTGCGTAGCGACAAAACCTTCACAATCTCATCCTTCACGTCATCTAACGTGCATGTTTCCTCATCGACCAAGATTGATTGCCATCTATGAGTAGGAAGAGGACACCACTTCGAGGTATTGTCCTCGCCAATTATCTACTGACCCTCGACTTGGAACACAATGTTAGTGATCGTCATGATTACCCCCTGCAATAGAAGTAAAATTTATTAGAACCGTAGCCCTACTTGCGAAAACCAATACAACTTGCGAAACCCTAGTTTGCGAAAACACTAGTTCGCAAAAACCCTAGTTGTCGAAAACGTTATTTCGGATGCTGTGTGTGCTAACGTGATTTCTAGCCATAATTAAAGCCCTAACAGCTTCCAATCCCCTAACAGCTTTCGAAAACCCTAACAGCTATCGAAAACCCTAACACATATAGCGCGGGACCCCTGCAATCAGCTGGGGACCCATGCACTGATGCTCGGGACCCACACATATAGCTCTCATGTGCGCGGGAGCAAGCCTAATGCACGGGACACAAGCTCTAGAGCGCGAGACCCATGACCTAGTGTGCGGGACCCATGCCCTAGTGCGCAGCCCATGCATGCGCGGGACCCCAGCACCAGCGCCTGGGGCCCTTGAACTGATGCCCGGGTCCCGTGCTCTAGCGCGCGGACCCGTGCTCCAGTGCGCACGGACCCTGCACTGATGCGCGGCACCCCGGCACCAGCGTGCGGAGACCCTGAACTGATGCCCGGGTCCCGTACTCTAGCGCGCGCCGATCCGTGTTCCAATGCGCGCGACCCCTGAACTGATGCGCGGGACCCCAGCACCAGCACCTGTGGCCCTTGAACCGATGCCCGGGTCCCGTGCTCTAGCGCGCGCGGACCCGTGGTCCAGTGCGCGCGGCCCCTGCACCAGCGTGCGGGGATCGTGTAAACATGCGTGGGGTCCCAGATCTAATGCATGGGACCCTTGTGGATATATGTGCGGGTTCGATGAAGCATGACCACGAGTTCCGTCTTTCCGACTGGAAATTCGAAACTCTCGTGGCCAAACATCATCTCTTGAGACACAATCACGTAATTTCGAGGGTTAAAATTCTTAATTCGAAACGAAAAAACTTACTGTAAAGAGTTAGAGCTGTGAATGTCCTTCCAGACTTGTTTCGCAGACTTCGAGTTCGACTTAGTGACGAAAATGAGGCTGTTTTTTCCTTTAGAAACGATGAAGAAAAAAGGATGGATAGATCTGGGTTGGTATAATAATTATTGCGTGCTGCTGTGCATTTAAATGGGGTTTCGTTTCTTTTATATATATACAGATTGTGTATGTATATTTATTTTTCTTTTTCTTTTATTTTTAGTTCATTAACGAGGGTTTAAAGAAGATGGTTAACGGTTAATGAAAATGAAGGCCATTGACAAGAAAAATGTCAACGAGGCTATTTTTTTAACATTGACTGAGTCAAAGGCCATTTTTTTAAAAGACCCATAATTCAAACATTTCAATCTTTTAAGGAAATATAAAAATTACTTCATATTCTATATGAGGTGTGGTCCTTATTCCTTATTGTAGTACCCTCGAAGTGGTACGACTTCTTTTGCATATGTGTAAAATATGTGAAATCGGTATGTAATTCTTGAATAATCTTATATATACTAAAGAAATATAGGTGTCCTTATATGTTGCCATGTGTTCCATAATAATTAATAGATTTAATATAATAAAAACATTAAAAACTACTCACTATCACACTGTCAACTATAAATAGTTATTTATTAATATAAAATAATTATAGATAGTCAACCCTGGAATGCACGGGTAATAAACTAGTAATAATATAAGTTAAATGGTTTAACGTGAAAAGAAAGTGTTTTCCACTTTGTTAGTGGGCGGTTTTTCCATTACTTTTTTTATCTTTTATTTGTTTAATATAATAAAAATGAACACATGTCAGGAGCAAACTATGGGGGTGTTTGTTTGGGGTGATCTTCCAAAACATTACGGTGATCCTCTCATTTACCACTTATCAATATGTTTATTTAGTCTAGGTGATGAGTCATCACCGGAATGATGGATCACCTGTGTGATGAAAATGGAGTGATATTTCATATTTGAGATCACCCCAAAAAACCTGGGTGATCCAACATCACGGTGATAAGGTGATCTATCTAACTTTTTAATGGACGAGAATACCCCTCATATTTTAACATTATTACTTTATATGCCGTTATAAATATAATTACATGATTAACATAATTAAATCTTAGAAATATTTCATTTATTCAAAAAAATATTAAAACTTATATTTAAAAAAACGTATAAATATAATGCTTATAAATTAAATGTATATTTTAATATTAATGATTATCACATAAAATATCACCTTACAAAAATTTAACACTTTATTTAGTACAGGGTCAAATATGACATTTACACAGCATCACCGTACACGTCACAGTGATTAAACAAACAGAATACTTCAATATCACGTTGATCTGGAAAGTGAAATATCACCTTATAACAAACACATTGATGTCATATCAGCTTAATCCACATTTCGGTGATACCCACATCATCTTGATGTGCGTATCACCGTAATGTCGGATCACCTGAAACAAACACCCCCTATATTTCATTGTATATACAAGATAATGATACTAAAATGTGAAACCCTTTCTATATTACCGAACAATCATGCATTTTTCAAAGGGGCATACTATTGAAATGAAACACATTACATAACGGAACAAAATAACTCCACCTTTGTTCTCGAAACCCGATTAAATTCAGTATTGAATAGAATTTTAATCTCATCTTTCTATTTTACTAAGTGGGAGAGACTTATAGAAACCGTCAATTAGAAATTTGGTGTTTCGCCAGATTAATTATAATTAAAAAAATATAACTCAAACCACGTTTTAAGAAACCCAAATCATGTTCTATTTTTTCTCAAATAAAGATTATAAAAACAAAAAAAAAATTGAGATGTTATAAATGAATAAAGTAATACACACGTTAACCTCTAATGTCATTTAACTGCAATTCCATATTAATTACAATTTGTTGTTATTGACTAAAATTAAAAGTAACATTTAAATACTATTATATTAAGGGCCAATTCGAAATCAGGCTCCCTAGATGTTTAAAATAGATTTCAGACCCTGTCTGAAAAATTTTAGGTTAAAGGACTCATGTTGTGTGGTGTAAAAAGTGGTATGAAAGGTATATGAACTGGTAAGAATAATCGTTTTGTGTTACAAACTTTCACCATACGGGTATGTCAGAGCAATGAAGAGGTAGTGCAGAAATGAACTGGTATCAGATGATCGTAAACTGGTACCAGATGATCATTTTGTGTTACAAAATTTCAAAATACTGGATGTCAGAACAATGAAGTAGTAGTGCAGAAAATGGGTCCTTAAAACTAATTTTTTTGTTAGGAGGGCCTGAATCCTAAATGATACTTATGGGGGCCTGAAATGAAAAGTCTCCTTATATTAAATATGACACCACAAAGTCATCTTATGCCATTAAAATACTAAAATTTTTATTATTTAAATCAAATATTCAAAAAATTATTTAATATTGTTATGATGGCAGCACATGCATCGAATGTGCATAAATTACTAGTTATCTGTTACTAGACAACCTCTTCTGTCCACCGAAGTTATACTCATTATCTATGTTCTTCGTTCAAAATCCACAAAACCAGCCATGGCAATGCGTCCAAGTGAAATCGAACTTATAATTCTACTGTCGTGAATCATGTACGTCATGTCACACATTCAAAATGGCATATTAGTGAAAGGAAAACACAACATTACATAATTAAAAAACAATTGATCAGTCTTTTTAGTTACCAACAGATCGAGCAACGTGAAAACAACGAATTAAGATTAGATAGTTGGTTCGCTCCGCTCTATTAGTAAATTGTAATTATTCTTTGCTTACGACAGATTTTGACCAGCACAACGTTTGAGATTTGACAATTTAATTGCATAGGATCCTTTAGATGTAACTATATAAGTTATATACATAAATGAGAACAAGAGTTCAGGCTTTTTTTCAAAAATAATACCTTTTTGAACTTAGGTATCAAAAATAATGCCATTTCGTGAACTTAGGTGAAAGCGCCACTTGGAATGGCGCGTTCAGAACGTGCCACTCCGAGTGGCGCGTTCATAACGCGTCATACAAGCAAGTGGCGCGTTCAACTTAATATTTAACGTTTTTTCTTTGTTTTGTATTTGATAAAATTTATCTAATAAAGTTCGAAATTTTTTGAAGTTTTTTTACTTTCTCGAAATTCTTTCGTTAAAATAGTTAACAAGTTAATTTTTTTTTACTTTCTCAAAATTTTTATTGTTTTATATTTTAATAAAATTTCATAAATAAATAAAATAGTTAAATTCCAAAAGTTTTTTAAGCAAACCAAACATTACATTGCAAATAAAATTACTTAAACTCACATAAAACTCGGACATTTTCGAAGCAAACCAACATTACATTGCAAATAACATTACTTAAACATACATAAACAAACACTTCAACTTTCAAAATAGTAATAAGTATACTTAGCCTTGTCCACCTCTTTGTCTTGCACGCCTCTCAGATCTATCCATCTCATTTGTAATCCTCGTCATTCGGTTCCTTCCGGCTCCCCTTCGATTTCTACGTTGCGGATTGTGGAACAACTGGAACTCGGCATCATCCCAATAACGCTCGTCGTCCAAAGGAACAAAGCAACCCTCATAAGTTCTCAAATAAGCTTCTTTACTATAATATGCGGCAACGTATTGAGCACTATTAAGCCCAAAACTACGACAAGTTGCTTGTGCATGTGAACATGGTATTTTGAACATACTCAATTAGCGCATGAGCACTGAAGATCACTCAATACCACCACGTACGTCTTAGATACCCTTCCACTTAAATACCTGGTATATAGCTCGGCGGACCTTGTCGCATAATCAACTTCTCTCACTGTATGGCTCTTGAGCCGTTGCTCCAATCACGATACTTCCTCGTGGCATAAGATGACCACGTTGTTTCTGAATTCTCCATCGCAAGGCATGCCTCTTGATACCTGTCAAAAAAATATGTGATAATGCGATGGAAAGTAAACTGGACAATTGGAGTTATGGGCAGACATCGAGCTCCTTTTAAGACTCCATTTAATGCCTCTGATATATTGGTCGTCATGGTACCGCAACGACGACCCCCATCATATGCGAATGTCCACTTCTCCTTTGGGATTTTAGCAAGCCACTTCCAAGCCTTCTCATTAACTTCCTTAGTTTGATCCATCGTTCGCTTAAACTTCAACTCCGTATGTGCCGTGCCCGCTCGATGACATAAGTCCTTTAACTGTTGGTCTTTAAAATCCTTATATAAGTTAGATTTGACATGTCGAAGGCAAAAACGATGAACACCTCTAATTGAATTTCTCTGAAAAAGCAATTCTACAGCAGATTTTATCCCCGTATGACGATCTGAGATTAAACATACTTCCTCATTTTTCAACACGTGAACATTCAATAAGTGCAAAAACCAGTGCCGAGATTCACGGGTTTCTTCATCCACGATCGAAAAGGCTAGTGTAAAAACATTCTGGTTAGCATCAAGGCCCGCAGCAATCAACATCTTGTGCTTATATTTCGTGTAAAGACGAGTTCCGTCTACACATACACCTTTCGGCAATGTTGAAAACCGTCTATGCAAGGTTTAAAGCTCCAGAATACATACCGCAGAATATTCTGATTATTGTTTGTGATATGTCTCCACCTCACACTCGTGCCCGGATTTTGTGCTTGTATGGCTTTCATGAATTTCGGTAGCTGTTGGACAGAACTCTCCCATGTGCCATATACCATCCTCATCGCACGCTTTAAACCTCGCCATGCTTGAAGATAAGAAATTTTGTAGTTGTACTGTCTTTGACCCTTTGTATCACATCCTTTTGGAAGATATTGAGGATTGACCCGAACGACGGAAATCAACATCTCGGCAATAACGTCTGGAGATATGTTGCGATGTTTGTCTGGCAACTCATCCATCAAACATGTGTGCTCCCCAGGATACCTTGTTATCATCCAGTAACCTTTCTTTTTTTTGTGGCATGCACGCAGCCTCCACACGCAGTTTGGACTATGGTTGCAGGTAATATGCCATAACGCGCTGTTACTCTCCAAAACCCGGTATTCTCTTCTTGCATGTTTAAGTGAGTAATCGCTGATTGCACTCTTTAAATGTGATTTCCTCTGGAAGATCATCTTAACGCCAAGGTGACCTTCGTTGTCGTCGTAGAATGAACCATGTCCTCCGTAGTCATCGTCATTTGCTTCTGGAGCCATCTCATAAGTCTCATAAAATGGTACAGTTGGATGTGGTTCTCTTTGCATCTGTGATGAGGTAGGTTGATGTTCGACATTCGGTTCATCGTCATCATCGTCAACAGGATCCGGTAGATCTTCTAATCCGCCGCCAATGTCATCAGCTTCTGAGTCGCTCACTTCCTGTTCATGCTCCGGCTCAATGGGATCGTCAGGGGGAACGATTGTTGATGGACCTGCTTCGTCGAGTTGAGTTTGAGAGGTTGTTTGGTAGTATGCAGATTTGTCAAGTACGGGTTCTTCATATGTGAGGGTTTGATTGAGATCGAAGGAATTTATGTGTTGGACTGACTCGACGAAAATATGCAAACAATTGAAGCCAGAATCTTGATGAAAGAAGAACTCAACATCTTGGTCGGTTTTAACCTCCAAGAGTGTATGAACAACTCTGTTGAAACGCTCGTACTCATACTTCGCATATATTTTAAGAAAGAAATTATTGCTATCGACTCCTACAATGTCGTATAGCAAAGAAAGAAGTTGGAGAAAATTTGTATGACGGGCTAATCTTCGATATGCAACGGGATTAATACTATATGAGACTTCGTCACCACTTTGTTGTATCTCACCACCAAAATAAATAATGACTTGAATAGTAGACATAGTGCATTGTTGAGGCTTATGAAGAATGACTACCACAATGGAGTTATTTATAGGCAAAATTTCTGAAAATAATATAATATGAAAATAATATTTTATGATGAATGATTGAAAGATCGTTGTCGACTTATCAATGACAACCATTAATAAGGATGTGATGTATCACTGTGAAAGTTCTGAAAAAGCTATGATTGTGACATATCACTGTGAAATAAAAAACTAATACGACATATCACAGACATCTTTACAACTGGATGTGACCAATCAATGAGGATGTGATGTATCACTGCGAAATTTCTGAAAAGAAAAAGCTATGCTATGTGACAAATCACAGTAAAATTTTCAAAAATAAAGAAATATAAAAATAATATTTTATAATATTTTAGACGAATGATAGAAAGGTTATTTCAAAATTTATTAATATAATATGAATATAATTGTCGACTTATCAGTGATACATTACTGAAAAGTTGCAGCTGAATAATCGTTGTCGACTTATCAATGACAACCATTAATAAGGATACGATGTGTCACTCTGAAAGTTCTGAAAAAAGCTATGATTGTGACATATCACTGTGAAAAAAAACTGATACGACATATCACAAACATCTTGTTGGAACTATTTAGTTGTATTCAATTAATATAGTTGTCTTAGTATTGCTATGCAAATTAGTAGTCTTTGGCTAAATTGTAATTAGTCATTTTGTAGGACTACTTGTGTAAATATACCACGAGGTGGTATATATAGGTGAACTCCTGAGGAAGTACGGAGTGCGTTGTACAAGGGAATTCAGATCAGAAATTAGAATCGAAACTTTAGAGAGAAAAATTCGCTTCCCTTGTGTGCTCTCAAAGCAATTTCTCTCCCAACATTCAAAGTAAGCAAATCTCAAGCCCTAACTTCCATTTTCTTAGATTTGCTATTCGATTCTTCTAAATTCGATCTAGGTTGGATAAAATAGGACCTAACAATTGCTATCAGAGCCGATCGTGTCAGGATTTGAATCAAAATTAGGATTGAATTTTGAAAATCTGAAATTTTTTTTCGCGGTTACTGTTCATCGCGAATCACTATTCATGCGCGACTGTTCATACCTGAAATTCGATCTGTCTTTCCATAATTCGGCTTGTTTTGCTGTTACTAAGGTTCGATTATATGTTTCTAATTGATCTGAGCATGTTTTCATTGATCGAACCCCAAATTTTTACGAATTTTGAAGATTGGATCGAAATTGTTCTTCGCGAGTTCATTCAGATTTTTCGGAAATTGGACTGATTTTGCTTTGATTGTGCTGAATTGAGTGTTTGTTCTTGTCAATTTCATGATTTCGATCGATTACCCTGACTTTGGTAGACTGATTTGCTGTTTTCGTTCGGATTTGTGAAGAAATTGCATTTTCATGTTCTTCGTAAATTTCATCAATTTCTGGAAAATTTCGACATGTTTTGCTGTTTGCTGGCTTGATTCTGTGTTAGAACTGTTATTCTACGATTTTCGATCAATAACCCATGCTTAATCTGCATTATTAATTTGAATTCTGAATTTCCCAAGTTTTTGCAAGCTTCAGTGGAAGTTTTTCGCTTGGATAGTACTGTTCACGAAGGCCAATCGAAAATTGATCGAAATAGATTTGCGATCGAAAATAGTATCCATCGAGAAACTGAGTCATTTGTCCATTATGATCGAAAGTCAAATTTTTTTGTCGTATTTGATCGAAAATTTTATGACCAAAAGTGGTTTGACCGAGAAATTCTTTTATCGAAAAAGTCCTTAGTTGATTGCTAATGAACCGAAATTCTCTATCGAAAAACTATTCTGCAGTTACATTTGAAAAGTCAAAATCATCTAGTCATTATGGCGTAATCATTACACATCCATCTCATCATCATTTAGTCATTACGTGCATTATCATATCAATTTCTCAGCAAAACATTTGTGAAGCCAACGAAAATTATTTTTCTCTCATATTTCTCGCATAAAACAATCGTCCTTTCTAAAGCCAGCGAAAACATCTGATCAAAAATCTTTTAAAAGACATAGAAACATTAAATCATTTATTGATTACCTATAGTCAAATTGCAGAACATATGCAGAGCAAACTGCATTTCTAGTCCCAAACATACTATGTTAGTCCATGCAGTTACATTTTAATCCCCTAACTGCTTTCGATTTAGTCCTAAAAGTTCTGATCTAGTCCTCAATTTTCAATATAACCCCAGAACTTTCAATTTTATTCAATTCTCACTCATTTACGTGATTTTACAATCGCAAATTTTGTTTTATTGCTTTTTCAAAGTTTGTCGTCGCAAAACTTGTTTCTCGCTCGCAAAACTTTTTGTGATCGAAAAATTTGATTTTTAAAGGTTCAAAATATTAAAATCTCAAAACGACGATGTTTTATCAAATCGCAAAACTTTTACGATCGTAAATCTATACATAACTGTTTGAAATTCAAAACTATTTTCTAGAAACGGCAGTACCTTGTCGAAAAATTTAACAATCGAAAACAGTGCTCTAAAATATTCAGTCGAAAAACTTTTAGTCGAGCATTATTTTCGATTGAAAGTAGTGCCTTATATGGACAATAAAAAAAAGAACTTATTAAAAATTTTTCGATCGAAAACAGTAACATTCTAATTGGCAAATTATAGAAAAAGCTTTTGGTATTACTCTAAGATTTTTTAATCAAATCTTATTAAACCAAAAACTTTTCGAAACTGAAATTTTAAAAGCCAAATATTTTAATCACTATAAAAAATTCAAATCCATAAAATCAAAATATCCAACCCAAAATTAATACATTAAAAACATTATGGATCCAAATATAAAGATATTACAAGACCAAGTAACAATCAGTTTTAATTCGGCAGTGAGACATTATGAAAAATATAAGAATGAACTTGAAAATGTTAGAACACTCGAGGCTAAGATAGAAACCTTAGAAATAAAGGTTAAGGAACTTAGCAAAAATTCTGATGTAGTCCAAGTAAAGGAAAATCAGGATGCATGTAGAGCTACAAATTCCATAGAAAATGCAAAGTCAAACTAGAATTAGAATTAAGACTAACTAGTGCTATCGATATGATCTCTAGTCTTGAATGTAAGCTAGAAACTTCTGAATCTAACCATAGGAGCTCTATTGCGAAAATAGATGAACTAACTAAGAGCTCAAATCTTAGCGAGGCTAAGCATATTTTGTTAGAGAAGCATAGCTCGGTAGTTAAGGATTTAGAGGACGGGCTAGACAACAACCATAAGTGTCTACTTAGGAATTTAGACGAGCAAAGTCTCCTTAAGTGTAGACTAGAAGTTGAGAGCAAAAAGGTCACTAGTCTTGAAGCTCAACTGGAAAAATCTAATTCTAGGATTAGTGAATTAAGTAAGAGTCTAGATACCTGTCAAGCCGAGAAAAGCACTGCTTTTGTTAACTATGCTACTCTAGACACCGAACGTACGAAGATAAATTTTAAGATTAGAAATTTAGAAAATCTTCTTGCGACTTGTAAGACCAAGGAAGCACAATCTCGTCATTCTGAAAATTCTTCTTCCATCGACATACCTTCTATTCTTAAAAACATCGAGGATTTAAATTCTACATTAGAGACGGAACGAAAGAATTTTGAAGCGGAACAGAATACACTTCTAACGGAGATATCTAATCTCAAAGCTTCCTCAATGTCAAAACTCGATAAAGGGACGCCAGCGGATGATCTCGTTCCTACCATCAAAACGACTTTTACTAATTTTACTTCAATTTTGACCAAAGTTGAACTTCAAAGTAAAAGTCCCACACTTTCTATAGTTAAGGAACAAGTCCCACGGAAATTGGAGAACGATAAACCTCCAAAACGGAATGATAAAGACCGAAAGCTTTCCTCTCCCGATCCCGAAAAGAAAATTTTCACGAAAATATTTCAAGCTCTAGCGCACAAACTTCATTGTGTGCTTCAAATGATTCTACTAATTTTTCATTTGAAAAGCCTAGATTTGAAATAATTTTCGAAATTTCTATTCTCCTTCTAATGTGAAAGGTGTGGACTCTAACCATAGGAAATACGACTTATGTGCGATAGATGCTTATAAATCTATATGCTCGTTTTCCTACATGCAATATCCGGTCAAGGTTCATTCAAAGAAACATCTTGTGCACTTGGCCTCGGAGAAAATTTTTAAACCCTCTCCAAAACACACTTTCACCCGAGCGGAAATGCCTTATCCATAAATCACTCCCACATGGGTTCCTATTTCTTCACAAAATTTAGGTAGTCCCGAACAAATTTGGGTACCGAAAGGTTCATTAATGGATGATTTAGGACAACATTTAAATTTGACACCTTTTATGCTTAAATCGTTGTCTACTAATAAGGGAGGACCCACACAACAATGGGTACCAAAGTCCCGATAGTTCTGCAGATTTCCCTCATGTATGGAATTCGACCTAGTGGCTCCACGTACATGATAAAGGGATGAGGCGTGAGCTACTACAACTAAGTTTCAATGAGGTATGTTTCAAAACTTACATATGCATATGAGTTTCGTTGGGAACTTTTCAAATGATACATTTTCGATATGCATTACATCGCTTTAAATGGTTTTAAAATTTTCAAATGCATATTACGAACGGAAACGATAGATATCATTTTTTCGATTAATACTTTCAAATGAGCTTTATTTGAGGGGGAGCTACTCGTTATTTTAATGAGGAGCAACCTTTATATTTTAAGGAAGCACAAATTTTAATTCTTGAGGGGGAGAAAACTTACAATGAGCGACTTAAGGGAACGAGATTCATAATATCATCGAGCTAACTACGCAAATTTCTAGGGGGAGAAAATTGGTTTTCGAAGCATTGTTTTTGGGGAGATACAAATATAATACTACTATATTAATAATGTACATATATATATATACATATACATATATACAAAAAAAAGGAAATATGAAAAAAAAAGTGAGATATAAAAAAAAGAGACGAAAAAAGGGAAATATGAAAAAAAAGGGAGATGAAAAGAGAGAGAGAGAGAGAGAGAGAGAGAGAGAGAGAGAGAGAACATTTTTGCCTCATATTATTTTTATGCTTTCACCTTGTTGTTTTCCAAGATTGTGTAGCTACAGAGTTCAGTTTGTGAGCCCAATCTTTAATTCTTTTTTCTACTTTTCAATTGTTGGTGATGATCAAAAACAAAAACAAAAAACAAAAAACAAAAAGGAAAAAAAAAGAAAAAACAAAAAAAGGAAAAACAAAAAGAAATCAGATTATGCTTCCCGGTTTTATTCTCCCACATCCAAAGATGGACGTACCACGAAGAATCTCGAGCTTTCAAACGGACAAAATTTTCCAAAGACGACGGTGATGATCTAAGTGAAGATCAAATGCTCCGTATTTTCATCGACCGGCTCCGGCTTGCTAATTCAGCTAGAGCAACACTTCTCACGTACCCCGGAAGCACGGATTTCATGTTCATATGGTTCAGTTTAATCCGACTTGATCCTAACCACGGAACGCATTGGAGCACTTGAGACTAAGCAAGATTATTTCGATGATGCCTAGGAAGTCTTTGAAAATACATCACTCCCTTATCTCACATAATGTTCGGACCAACCCCCATAGGTACAGGTGCTAAGTTTAATTAGCTCCCGGGTAGAAGTCGTCGCATTAGGTCCAACGGCGCATGCACAACCGAGCCTTACCCACTTGTCTATCTCTCAACAGAATAGGTGCTTCATAAATCACGGGGAGCCACGTATGCTATCACCGTTTCACTCGAAAACTGGAGATATTGAACTAAGTGGTATTCTGCACCGTACCACGCTTTTATTGATCACTCGTGTCTAGTGTGTCCTCACTCCCCAAAATTTTCAAATTTTTAGGACAATACACTTTTTAATACACCTAATCTTTGTGATTATGTTAGAACTTCCGTAGACATGTTCTTTTAAAGGCATGCTTCTAGGATCGGAAGGAAGTCCGACCGTTGCAACATCAAAGCAACAACGGTTTCGGCCATCTTCTACGAGCTTTTCTCCTAGTTGATGTCAAAGGGACGCCTATGTGGCCCCGGTACTCATTTCGACGGATTGCCTTTGTGGATCCGTCCGGTTATTACCCAACACCGACCTTTTTGTATGTATTTTTCTACCTCCAAATTAAACATGCTGAAATCGTTAACACGATTCGCCATGAGGGGGAGAAGCGGTTATGCATACACAATCGGTCGGTCCACCTACCAAATTCCGCCACGCGTACCACTCTGAAACCGGGCTCTCTCACAACGCCACATTCAAAGGAAGCTCGGTACGACTTAAAAATCAATCAAAGAAAGAGACGGACTACCTTCTTCTGGAACTAGAGACACTTCTTCGAGGCCGAACCAGACAACTTCCATTCGGAGAAGACGAATCTGGCGAAACGGAGAAGATGGCTAAACCCCGAGCCCTCTCCTCGACTCTCTCATGCCCCTGCTTCCGGAAGAAGAAGCAAGGACCGAGGACAGAACGACACATGATTCAAGCATCATCAAGGACTGAAGTTGTCAACCGTGTCCACTGCATCAAGGAGCGAAGTTGCCAACCATGTCCACTGCATCAATGATCGAAGTTGCCAACCGTGTCCACCTCTCCAAACCTCAAATCCGACTCCCTTATCTCAACACAAGGTTGACCCAAATAGGGGAGTTTCGAGTTTCGTGTGCTTTCAATGGGAGAAATGGAACGCGAACTTTCTAAATCCGGCAAGAAAACTTCGTACATCTTACGGCATTTAGGAGAAGTACTTCAAAGGAAGATTCGAAGAGAAAGCCGATGCCTAGAAGACCTGGTGAGCTTGAAGATTTTCTAAAGAGGAGATTTCGAGGACTCGAGGACTCTTCCATTTGCAAGACGAAGGCAACCCGCAATATATTGGAAATTGAATACAAAGGGGGAGATTGTTGGAACTATTTAATTGTATTCAATTAATATAGTTGTCTTAGTCTTGCTATGCAAATTAGTATTCTTGGGCTAAATTGTAATTAGTTACTTTGTAGGACTACTTGTGTAAATATACCACGAGGTGGTATATATAAGTGAACTCCTGAGGAAGTTAGGAGTGCGTTGTACAAGGGAATTCAGATCAGAACTTAGAATCGAAATTTTAGAGAGAAAAATTCGCCTCCCTTGTGTGCTCTCAAATTCAAAGTAAGCAAATCTCAAGCCCTAACTTCGATTTTCTTAGATTTGCTATTTGATTCTTCTAAATTCGATCTAGGTTGGATAAAATAGGACCTAACACATCTTTACAAATGGATGTGACCAATCAATGAGGATGTGATGTATCCTGCGAAATTTCTGAAAAGAAAAACCTATGCTATGTGACAAATCACAGTAATTTTCAAAAATAAAGAAATATAAAAATAATATTTTTTATAATATTTTAGACGAACGATAGAAAGATTTTTTCAAAATTTATTAATATAAGCATAAGCAACTCCAGTAACAGCTTCTCCCTCGATCGGTAAGCGCCATAAAGTACCAACATCTAGCAAGGTCACGGTGGCTTCTCCTGCCGAGAGATGGAAGTGTGTGTCTCGCTACGCCATCGCTCAACTAAAGCTGTGATGAGATGTGGGTCCACCTTTTGAGATTTACAACTATATACGCCGTAAAACCCCATCGACTCCAGCTTTCTAAGTACGCGAATATGAATTTCTCTCGGGTTGCCCGTCGTACCCCATACAGAAACCTCTGGACCCCTCGTTCGAAGGGTAACGTCAAGCAAATTCTCATCTCGAAAAATAAACGAGGAACGATGGGCCTGTTGTTGCGTCAACAAAGACGAATCCCTCGGTCCATAGAGTGAAGTCTCATCCATCTTGAAATATAAAAAAAAAACACTAATTAATAACGACCAACGAATAATGCGACTAGTTAAGGACCAAATTTTAATGCTCGCAACGACGTCCGGCGTACAACCGATGACTACTATTAACGATGTTTAACGTCGACTCGCACCAATGACGACAACCGCCGGCCAACATTTTAAGACTCGCAACGATGTGACGAGTAGAGCTGCAATATTGGGTGGCCCGGCCCGCCTGACCCGATTTTTAACGTCGGGTCGGGCTGACACGAACTTGAACGGGCCTAAGAAATCTTAGGCCAGACCCATAATGTGATGGGTTGGGCCAGCCCGTCGGGACGGGCCTAATATTTGGCCCGGGGCCCGTTAGCCCTTCGAGTCTGATGGGTCGGCCCAATAGGCACAATATATTTCGGTGCTAACGAAATTTAAGCCAAAACCCGGTTTTTTCGGGCCGGGACGGGTTGGCCCATGAGCGACAACCACATCGAAGACCGTCGGCTATGCAATGATGTCACGACCACCGGCAACGACCAACGAGCCGGCGACGAAGCCGTCACCGGTCGAGATGGGCGGAGATCCGGCCAATTTGCCGGAGCGAAAAAAATCAAAATTAACCTAAATCGTCCATACCCACCACCAAGGGTGACCACAGCCGTGGACAGCTCGCCCACAACGTCCGTGCCATCGCGCCGAGGGCCGCCGGAGACATCGCGCGGCCAAGAACGAAAATGTTAAAAAAAAATCAAAAAATTGAAAAAAAATGAACATACCTCACGAAATTGGAAGGAGATTAAGATTCTAGCCTTGAATCAGGGGATTTTGAGTAGGAAAATACCGAAATTGGTTTGGTCCGAGAGGTGGGAAAGAAGGAAGAAAGAGAGGAGGAAGAAGAAGAAGAAAAGGGGGGGGGGGATTGGATTTCGTTCGACTGAACGCCACTTCGTGTGGCGCGTTAGAACGCGTCATCTCGAGTGACGCGTTCAGAACGCGTCATACGAGGTGGCGCGTTAACCTATTTTTGAAATAGGTTTGAATTGGGCATTATTTTCGATATCAAATTTAAAAAATGATTTAATTTTGAAAAAAGCCCAGATTTCATACAAAATATCAGGATTTGTGCAGTAAATATACGCATCGATTAATAAATAAAGTCCGTCACCAAAAATATGAGTTACGCATCGATTAATAAATAAAATAAGTCCATCACCACAATATGAGTTGACCCCTTTTTTGATTTTATTATGAAACTTTCAACAGTCATGCAGTTGATTGTTCGTTCGCGGTTCGCCTACTCTAGCTAATAGTAGCTATAGAGAAAACCAAAAACAATTGCGTCATTAATCATGGGAAAAAAAAAACAGAATAATGGTGTGTGCACGTGTGATTTGCACCGTTTGGTAAGAGATCGTTTTCGTAGATTATGATTTAGTTGTCTGATGGTGGCAAAAAAGTCCACGAACCTTAGCTAACTTGAGATGCCTAGACGAGATGATATCCGCGTTTACTAATTTTCAACCAGAAAAATTAATAATAATAATAATAATATAATAATAATAATAATAATGTAATAATAATAATGGTCATCTACATTCTACGGTAATGCACTGCTCATAGAATACACAATATCAGGGAATAAATTTATGTATGCTAGTGCATAGGGGCAAAAACTCATCCACCTCAATGATGAATTGGAATTAATAGTCTGTTATTTGTCATAACATTTGTCTATAACTGCATGGAATATTTATTCGTGAAAAAACAAAGGTAATCTCATGATTTCAACTTGAAGCATTTTAGTAGATATCTCAAAGCCAAGTGAGAAGACTATGATCCAATTTCTTGTCCTTTCCAATAGACTAATAGATTTATATCGTTTTGGCCCATCGAAACAATTAATCATAGGCCGAACAATGAGAAACATAAGTTCTATGCCAAGGGAAATGTCTTGAGCTGAGCTCATTCCATGTCCTTAAGTTAAAAAACTAATGGGCCGATCCATGAACAGGCAAATTCATCTAAGGCAACACATATTGAAACAAATTAAAAACTCCTAATCAAAGAGCGCCCGAAATCATCTGTCCCACAATAACTGTCCCCCTCTATGTCCCAAATCATCAGGTCCATTAAATTTTAAATCCTGTGGCTCAAAAGTTTTCTCTTTTATTTATTAATTCTTTTAATTCTATATTCCACCAAATTATATAATCATTGTTGTTTCATGTGATTTATAAGATAAAATATATAAATACATCCAATTTATTCCTTTTTATGACGATCAATTTGATATCCATATCATATATTTTTTGATAATCATAAAAATTATATTAATAAAGTGGGACAGGAAATGGGACAGAGGTTGTGGGACAGATGATTTCAAGTGATCAAAGAGTTGAACATATAGCAAAATAGTATCTTTCTATTTTAATGGAGAGAGGCTTATAGTAATTGTTAGCAAATTGATTTGGTGTGACAGCCACAAATTACTATTATACCCCTAATTTTAAATTTATCATCATTACATCTTTAAATTATTTTTTAATTCTACAATATAAAATTATTTTCAAGTTATAATTTCACCTATTAAAATCTAAAATATAAAGTAATATTATAGATTTATATAGTCAAGCACACATCGGATGTGCCAAAATACTAGTATATGTGATTATTATGTGGATTCTCATTCGATCAAATGCAACTCAAATACAGGTCAATTCGTGAAAGACTAGTGGATGCAATAAAATTACCGAAGAAGGGCATCTAATGTTAGTGGTGGTAGGGATAAGAGCTTGAAAACGACATCGTCTATGTCGTTTTTATCCTAAACTACAGTCGATTATCTGACTTTAGTAGTGATATATGATCTCATCATTCATCCAATTTATCACTCAATAAATTAAGAAAATATATATAAGAAGAGAATCCAACGGTGATAAATAGCCATCCGCGGAAACTTGGAACCGCTTGGTTTATACATATATTCATTCGCTTCGCCCAAATACTTTGGAATCTCAACTCACCACAGAACAATACACTCTCACTAACTCCACCGCCACCGCTCACCTATTCACCGCCGCCGCCGGCCGCCTATTATCCTCATATCGCTCTTCCCAAAAAACGCTTTGATTAGGAAAAAGGATGAGCTGCAACGGCTGTAGGGTTCTTCGAAAAGGCTGCAGCGACGACTGTGCTCTTAGGTCGTGCTTGCAGTGGATCGAAACCGCCGACGCACAGGGCCGCGCCACCGTGTTCGTCGCCAAGTTCTTCGGGCGAACCGCCCTCATGGGCTTCCTCTCCGCCGTCCCGCAGGAACAGACGCCTGGTAATAAGTAGTTTCTAGTCACAAATCCTAGATTGGGATTTTCAGATAATTGAGAATTGGACTTTTTTTTTTTCCTTTTCCCAGCGCTGTTTCAGTCCCTTCTGTACGAAGCCGCCGGAAGAACGATGAGCCCGGTGACCGGCGCTGTCGGCCTCCTGTCGGAGGGAAACTGGCACTTGTGCCAGGCGGCGGTGGAGACCATCCTCCGCGGCGGCGTCTTGGAGTTTGTTGATCTTGGTCGTCGGAGCCCGACGACACGCGGCGGAGAGAAGGCGGCGGAGGGTCGTCCGCGGGCGGTGGCTGAGAAGCGAAGGCTGGGAAGTCCATCCATGGACGGCTCTGAAGAATCGGCGGCGACGACGACGACGACTTGTGAAGGAGGAGGATATCTTCAGTGTCATCATCAGCTGCAACCAGATGAGAACGAGATAAAGCTTCTTAATTTGTTCATATAATGATATCGTCACATATGATCTGACTCGTTGTTTACTGTTGGGAATTTAGTTTGTCTTTTATAATTTTTCTTGGTTTATGGGATTAGATGAGTTCAACAATCTTTTTTCTTGTTCTTCGGTTTTATAAAGCCTACTCAAGAAATGTTTTCTTCGTTACTTTGGAATACGAAATTACAAGTTTCCTTGAAATTAAACATAACGAAACATTCTTGATAAAAAAAAAAAAAAAAAAATCAAATCATGACAAATTACAATAAATATTATTAATAATGCGATAAGGTTCCGGCAAACTATGAAATGACGTCTATTTCGCTCGTAGTATTTTTCATATCATAAATATTAATAAATGTAATCGGGGAGAATTATCATATTTTTTACACGAACGTAATTGCGATGCAAGATCGATTATTGCGAACATTAATTCTTGACACGACGATATTCGTGTAAAGGCAAAAAGTAAGGAGAGAAAAAATAACATTTCTGTATAATTAAAATTTCATTTTATTTCCATCCCAATTATGCGGGACAATCGGACATACAGATTATAATTAAGGACCACGCAATAAATTCCAATGATCTTTGGTCCTCCTATATATAATATGTCTTCGTCGATCAGTGGGATGACGACACGAACGAATTATATCTATCACATTTATGTGCTCCATATTATACTCCCTCCAATCAAATTATTTTTCTTGTCAATTATCAGATATTTATTTATTTTTTTATGTCGCAAGTTACGTAATTGTTAAGACAACATTGATATTTCATAAACTAGTATATTCCCGTGCAATGCACGGTATTAGCTGAAAATTAGTAAATTTTATGTGTGCTAGTGGATAGTTATTGACTAAATTTATATGATAGTGGGTAGTTTCAAGTTTTTTTAAATTTAAAATACTTATTGGTTAACCAACATGGGTTTTCTATCTTTTAAAGTATATTATTTTTGTACTAAATAAAGAGATGGACACGTGTCCCCCTATCATAAAAGCTACATTTCTATTTATATATAAGATAAGATAAGATACCCCACATCATTATAAAACTCCCATGTAAAGGGAGGCTAACTGTGGAATAAATCGATTCCTAATACTTAGGAACTATTTTTGCGAGGATAATTTCGACTTCCTATTTTAAAGATGAATCCGAAGGACCAGATCATAGGCCCTAGTTGCAACAATTTCATCGTCTTCTTGCAATATTTTATCATACATATAGATAAGGTTATAGACAAAATCATATGAATGGGGTCTACTTTATTACTTCGTATTGGCCCTTCCGATAATTATACATTAAGTTACAAATAGGACGAGGAACAATGTTTGGCCATTGGAAGAGTTGTAGAGGCATTCTTAACCTTTGGTGTGATGTATGAGCAGAAATAGTATCTGCATTTGTTTTCATATATGATAGATACCATGAAAATGAACGAAATACGTGTCGTCCTCCAATAAATACAACATATTTGTTTATTAGTGTTATATACAAATAAAACAGGCAAGGTACAATCTTTTCCCGGATTCGCTGCGTCATTATTAAATTTCAAAATGGGGCCTCAATTCACTTGCCTTGCCACAGTTCCAAGTTTCTTGACAGTTCACTTTTTCAAAGAAATTGTTCTGTTTAGCTAGCTCTTTTTTGTATGATCATTAAATACATATATTTTTTTCTAAATAAAATTAAGTTCATGTTATTTTACAGTAGAAACTCTATAAATTAATACAGTTGGGACCGGCCAAATTTACTAATTAAAAGAGTTATTAATTAATCGATAACTTAATAATTATTAATTTATCGATAAATTAATATTTTATTAATTTATAGTGTATATAACTTTCAAACTTTCCAAACATCAAATGCAAGGGAAATTTCTTGTTGACCTATGAGAAAACAACGCCAGGAGTTCTTACAATGATAAGGACAATTAGAGACAATATGCAAGTGAAAATTGATTTCAACAAAAAAACAAATGACAATTGATTCATTTTCAAGTAATCTTTTTTCATGTAATATGATAATATTTTTTATATATGAAATTAATTTATAATTTATACGGGACCTATAGAAATTATCGAAATTATATTATCTTATAGTTTTAGAGAATTATTAATTTAGTATGTTATCCCGGGACCGATCTGAAATATTATATTAAAGAGTTTATTAAATTATCGAGTATTAATTTATAGAGTTTCTAGTGTATTTAGTTTCAACAGCATGAAAGAAACAAAACATAAACGAAACCGCGTGGTGTCAACTTATGGCAATACATTAACATGTATTATATTTACTATTAAATAAGCGTAAGGGTGTGTATAAATTAAACTAAATAAAATACTATATATTACGTATGCACACACATTTGAGTGTAACAAAGAGTACCAATATACTATAATATTAACCCTCATTGCGGGCTAGAAACCGCCATAAAATTGGACTACCAATTTAGTTTATTAAAAAGGTAAATTAAATTTAAAAAAATCACCTAATACAATCAGGTAATTACTATTCTCCAAATCTCCCCTCTATTTTTTTTTAAAGATATTTATATAGCACACGCATGCAAAATCATACCAATTTAGATTTGATTGAATGGAGAAAATCCTTTTGTTGCCGAAAAATGTTTCTTGGGCTAAAGTTAAATTGCTTGTTGGGCTTTAAGTTAATCAAATTAACCGCAGAATAGCCATGGTCACCCGATGGCAATATTCATTATTTAATATTTAACTTCACTTGAGGCATTATTAATTAGGTCATCTTCAACCGAACAACCCATTCATAAACCTATTTTGCAGTAAATGTCATATCAAACAGTAATCAACTCCAACCATTAAACACATTCTCAAACTCAAAAGAATATTCTCATAATGTTCCCCAATCACATCAAATTTACTATTTTCTATATTAATGACATATTTTGTCATATTACATATTAGACGACATTATTATTTTAATTTGGAAAAATGCTAATTTTTTTATAAATTGATAAAAAACTGAAAAATAAATAATTATTAGAAATTAAAAATTACAATACACGAGCTAAAAAAATACACGCAAATAAGTAAAATCATACACGTAACAAAGAGATAGATTTCAAGTATCGCCATTTGTATACTCCCACAAATGATCAATAAATACATTACGGAGTGCAATGTGCTCATCTTTATTCCTAGTTTAATGATGATGAATAATAATAGTATAATAATGATAATATTAATAAAAACAACCATAATAATTGACACGCTTAAATACTAGCAAGTGTACTAGGTCGTGTAAGTGGTAAAACGGACGAAGTCCGAGTATCGATCCACGAAGACAGCTCGATTAATTCTAAGAAAATATTCCTAATTCTAATTTAAACTACGGAATAATGTTATCCCCGTTTATCGATGATTTGATAAAAGAGATAAAACACAAATAATAAAATAAACGCAAATAAAATAGGTGAGGATAGAGCGGTTACCGACGAATGTGATTAAGACACATGCTCGGCACGAATTATTCCTACGTCTTCATGTAATATAATTATCTAATCAATATGAGTCATAGTCAATGCAGAATTTCCTAGCATACGTGCTACTCATTTGTCCTGCAATAGCAACCCTACGTAACTAGAGAACCAATCAACTATATGCCTATATGACTGTAGTTCCTATACGTGCATTTCATCTTTATAAAATTCCCCGAGTTTAGACGCTTTCGGCGCCTATGGTCTCAGAAACCACACACACGAAACCGAATTCCATCGCTGGTCGGTTTTTACATAGTGATAGTCAATGCTTTGTTCTAATCGGTTTAATCACTTCGTCCGTCTCATAAACCAATCAATAATCATACGCATGGAGGCCAATTGCACGTATGCATATGAAGCACAAGCAAAGAATACATAACTCAAATCATATGATTAAATAAAATAATAATTGCATTAATACGTAGTCATAATCCGGCCTCGCACGGCCTCAATCACGAAAGAAATTAAGCTAACATTTTGGAAAACGAGATAATAAAGGTATATAAATTCGCCCCTCACGATGGTCGAATCGTCACGCGTCGCCGCGGCGTCTTCCGTCGTGTGAACGACGGAGAAACGCCTTGGAGACCCTCGGGATCGCTCTTAGCTTTCTCTAGTCTTCTTAGCCGTCAAAAGTCGATCCTCTCGTGCCGTAAATCTGCTCTTTTTATTTCAGCCCTAGGTCTGCCCCCTCTTTTTCTATTCGCTGGCTTCTATATACGAAAATATTCCACCGGCTTAAAGCAAATTTTATTCTGATAATTACTCGCTCAATCACTTGCTTATTCGAATCTTGAGCTAGCATATTTCTGTCCATTTGACTTTTCTCCTTCCTTGAAATAGAACTTCATATCACCGATTTAATGCCACCTAACTCGATTGATCCTTGCATATTTGAATATTTGAACTTTGATTGAGAGCAATGACGTGGGTGTTTGGCAATTTCCACTTGCACTTGCATGCATAAGACACCATTGATTTAAGGGCTAATTAGATATCAGGCCCCCTTAACAAGTTTCAAAAGAAATCAGGCCCCATAAAGATTTTAAATAGTTATAAGGACCCAAGTAATGTTTATGTTAGGAATAAGGACCCATTCCCACTAAAATGACATCTTTACCCTTATTTTTTCCGGAAATTACATCAAATCTGCTATTACCCTTCACTGAAGCAATTGCTCTTGAGAACTGAGAAATAACACGTCAAACCCATGATCTCGAACCGAAAGTCATGTCAGATAACCGATGAAATTCGGTTATTAAGGGGCGAATTAGGTGAAAACGATGTACTTTGCCGTGGGTCATAATGATAAAGTGCGAATAATGGATGTTAATCATCGAAAATTACGAAACCAAAATCCAAAAATCGAGTGAAATCTATACGTTGATGATCAAATAAGATGAAATTCGACTCAATTTCATACTGGGTCTTAACACTAACCATACATTTCGGCAAATCGACATGAAAATTTCGAAAATCAAATTTTCCTAATATTGAAACATTTGATAGTCGGTATCACTTTATGCCATTATCATACCACTTCTGTACTGTCATAAAACACAAAGTTTTGCAGGAAAAACAACTAACACGTATTTTGAACTAGTTCTATTTTCATACCACATCACATGCAAATTATACCACTTAATAATATTCTGGTAACAATTTATACTCCATTTGTAACAAAAAATAAGAACGTTGCAGAAGCTTCTTGGTCCTATTACCGTTTCCATTTTTATACAATACCACATCACATGTAAATTATACCACCTAAGTATAGTTTGATACCAATTTATACTCCACTCTTAACAAAAAATAAGAACATTCCAGAAGCTCCATGGGCCTATTATCGTCTCCATCTTTATAAAATACCACATGACATATAAATTATACCAATTAAGTATAGTCTGGTACCAATTTATACTCCACTTGTAACAGAAAATAGGAACATTCCAAAAGCTTCATGGGCTTATTATCGTCTCCATCTTTATACAATATCACATCACATGTAAATTATACCACTTACGTATAGTTTCGTACGAATTTATACTCCACTCGTAACAAAAAATAAGAACATTCCAGAAGCTCCATGGGCCTATTACCGTCTCCCTCTTTATAAAATACCACATTACATGTAAATTATATCACTTAAGTATAGCCTAGTACCAATTTATAATCAACTCATAACAGAAATAGGAACATTTCAGAAGCTTTATGGGCCTATTAACGTATCCATCTTTATACAATACCACATTACATGTAAATTATACCACTTAAAAATATTTTGGTACCGATTTATACTCAATTCGTAACAAAAAATAAGAACATGTTTCGTCATATTTATACCATACCAAACCTCATGTAAGTTATACCACTTCAGCATAGTTTTGTACCACTTCATACTCCATTCATACAAAAATAAAAGATCATTCCAGAAGCTTCATGCTCCGTCAAACATGTTTCGTCATATTTATACCATATCAAAACTCATGTAAGTTATACCACTTTATACTACACTCGTACCATTTTATACGTCATTCATAACAGAAAATAAAGAACATTCCAGAAGCTTCATGATCCGTCAATGAATATGGATCAATATTTATACCATACCAAAACACATGTAAATTATACCATTTCAGCGTAATCTGGTACCAATTTATACTCCATTCATAACAAAAAATAAAGAACAATCCAGAAGCTTCATGATCCATCAATGAATATGGATCAATATTTGTACCATACCAAAAGACATGTAAAACATACCACTTCAGAGTAATGTCGTACCAATTTATACGCCATTCATAACAGAAAATAAAGAACATTCCAGAAGCTTCATGATCCGTCAATGAATATGGATCAATATTTGTACCATATCAAAACACATGTAAAACATACCACTTCAGAGTAATGTCTTACCAATTTATACGCCATTCATAACAGAAAATAAAGAACATTCCAGAAGCTTCATGATCCGCCAATGAATATGGATCAATATTTGTACCATACCAAAACACATGTAAAACATACCACTTCAGAGTAATGTCATACCAATTTATACGCCATTCATAACAGAAAATAAAGAACATTTCAGAAGCTTCATGATCCGTCAATGAATATGGATCAATATTTGTACCATACCAAAACACATGTAAAACATACCACTTCAGAGTAATATCGTACCAATTTATACGCCATTCATAACAGAAAATAAAGAACATTCCAGAAGCTTCATGATCCATCAATGAATATGGATCAATTTGTATCACACCAAAACGCATGTAAATTATACCACTTCAACGTAATCTGGTACCAATTTATACTCCATTCATAACAAAAAATAGAGAACATTCCAGAAGCTTCATGCTCCATCAATGAATATGGATCAATATTTGTACCATACCAAAACACATGTAAAACATACCACTTCAGAGTAATGTCGTACCGTTTATACTATTCTGGTAACAATACATTACGAAACGATACCACATTAAGTCGTACTGATACTAAATAATATGTTATCTAGTACCATATTAATGGATCGAATAATTTCGTAAATAAAAGTTGTTTTTTCGGTTGTGGAGGAATAAAAATCATGGAAATATGATTTGATGTATAATCCACGAAGTTCCTTGATTTTGTTACGTTTTATGCAAATATGATATAAGTAGTCAAGTAATGATGTTTTGATCATGTGAAATGTATACCAATGCAAATCGTAGACAACTATATTTACATCACATTGATTATTTACCATTATGAATTACAACAAATGTATCCTAAACAACATTATACGTCAATCATAGAACAAATCTTACGACAATAAACCTTTAATCGTAACCCCGAAACAGTTTACCCTAAGATCCAATACTCTAAACCAAAAAAATGGAAACCCTTGCGCGAAAACCGCAATCTGTAACACATAAAGTGTTTTTGGTACCACATTATTACAGTAATGTATACTACATAAAAGTTCCCGCCCAAAATAATACACAGATTCAGCTCTCCCGCCCAAAGCAGCGTGACTTGGCTAAACAGTACCACTACCTCCCCAAATGGTACCACTATCTCTCCAAATCGTACCACTTACTCCCCAAATGGTACTAGTTCCTCCCAAAATGGTACCAGATCCACCCCAAATTGTACCACTTCCTCTCCAACGGGTATCACAACCTACCGAAATGAAGAATATTCCAGAACCTTCAAAATGACATATATTCTCGTAAACAGTAATATGTAACACATAATTACATGAATATATACTACATAAAAGTTCCCGCGCAAAATAATACTAAGATTCAGCTTTCCCGCCCAAAAAAGCGTGACTTGCTATACCAGTTTACGCCTCTATTATACCACTTTACTCTGTTTTAGTACCACCTCTTATAAAACTAATACCAAATGAGAATAAGTAATAGTTATCGTCGCTATACCACTTTACGCCTCTATTATACCACTTGACGCTATTTTTGTACTATATCTTATAAAATTATTACCAAAATGAGAATAAGTAATATATCGTACCAGTTCGAGTGAGTAATGCTTCTTATCGTTGCTATACCACTTTACGCTTCTATTATACCATTTTACTTTGTTTTAGTACCTCATTATATAAAATTAATACCAAATTAGAATAATATCTCGTACCAGTTTGAGTAACGTTTCTTATGTAACTATACCACTTTACGCCACTACTGTACCGAACCTTATGGAAACTATACCACTTACGCCTTTCTGATACCACATAAGGAACACTCATCTAAACTACTGGCGATTTCACTTTCATTTCGTTAATCTTGATGGACGAACGATTGAGGGACCACTAAGGTGCGCCGTAATTTCCAAGCTATGGGTCTCTCGAATTTATGCATATTAGCTTTAATTTCGACCAAAAACATGCTCGATTTATCTTATTCTCGATTTAATTTCTAAAAATTATTCCTCACAGATCTTAAATCTGACGATATCATTGAGATTGTCGAGTACACATCAAATTGATTTTGTGCCCAGTATGCTAAAAATTTTACGACAAATCGTTCGATAGTTTTTTCCATTGATACCATTTGCACAACATCTGGAAACCACTTCTTATGGTAGTTATACCACTTTACGCTATCCTAGTACCGCATTATTTAAACCAAATTAGAATAATATCTCGTACCAGTTCAATTACGCTTCGTAACGAAACTATACCACTTTATGCCACTATTGTACCGAACATTATGGAAATCATACCTCTTACGCCTTTCTGATATCACATAATGAACACTCATTTAAACTATTTTTTCTGGCGATCTCGCTTTCTAATACCACTTTAAGCCTCTCTTATACCACTTAACGCTTCTCCTGTACCACATATTAAAAAAATAATACCAAATGAGAAAAAGTAATCTCGTACCAGTTCGAGTAACGATTCTTATCGTTACTCTACCACGTTACGGCTCTTGTATACCACATCATATGAAATTAATACCAAATTAGAATAATATCTCGTACCAGTTCGAGTAACGCTTCTTGTCGTAACTATACCACTTTACCCCTATATTATACCTATTTATATGGTTTATATAACATCCTGCCTTTCTCATACCACATGACGAACGCTCAATTTCAACTTTTTTTTTTCTGGCGATTTCAACTTTCAATTCGCTAATCTTCAGGGACGAACGATTGAGTCACCACTAAGGCGCGATGTAATTTCCAAGCTATGGGTCTCTCGAATTTATGCATATTAGCTTTACTTTCGACAAAAAACATGCTCGATTTATCTTAATTGCGAAATGAATTTCTAGAAATTATTCCTCACAGATCTTAAATTTGACAATGTATATATCATTGACATCGTCGAGTTCACATCAGATTTCATTTTGTGCCCAGTATGCTCGAAAATTTACGGCAAAAACGATCGTCCAAATAGTGCAGTTCGATTATAACATTTGTATAACATCTACTAACACAATACAGTGATATCATACCTCTTAATGTAATCCATACAAGGGCATTCTCGTCAAATCAGATATTGTGTGTAATACCCGCAAAATTTGTACGGGATTACTTCAATAATATTCGAAATGTACGAAATCGACTTTCGAACAAGAAATGATTTCTTTTCAAAACGAGCCCAAAAAATTTACAATTGGGCCCGAAAAATTTAAATGGACCAAAAATTTATTTATGGGACAAATGAAGAAAATAATGGCCCAAAATAAAAGGTTGGGAGTTGGGTCCTTTAATAAAATTTAATTGGACGAAAATAAGAAGTAAAAGCCCAAATAAATAAATAATTTAGAAATAACAACAACAACAATAATAACAATAATAATAATAATTAATTAATTAATGGGGGGCCAAAAATAATAAAAATAATTAGGTACCTCCATGTAAGTTTGGTACAATAAAACAAAATAATATTTCACCTCCATGTGAATTTAATACAATATAATAAAATAAGAAAATAAAATAATAAAGCCAACTCTACAATTACATGGAGACAAAAATCTACACCTAATGCCTTAGTAAGTGAATCAAATACATCTAATACACCTAATGAGACAAGACCTAATACAACTAATACACCTAATATACCTCATAAGGACATAAATGAAATAAGAAAAAAAGAATAATGAGGAGGTGGAGAGGATAACGTGAGGGAGAGGAAAGGAAAGAAGAAGAGAGAAAGGAAAGAAAAAAAAAAAAAAGAAAGAAAGAAAAAGAGAGAAAGAAGAGAAGGAGAAGAGGGAGAAGCTCGCGGATGAGGAGAAGTTCGGGATCGAAACTCTAGGGCCGGGATCATAACAATCCGTTACGTAGCTCTCTATGGATTAAGGTAGGTGAAGATCACCTACATACGTAAACAATATAGGATTTGTGAATTTTACGTGTTTTGCATGTTATTCGTCGAATTCTTCGTGTTTATGTGATAATAATAATGCTTGCATGAATTTTTCGTTGGTTATCTTAGGGAGCACGAGATTGAGTATTTTTAGATCTACGAATATTTGGAAATAGGGATAGAGGACTTTAGATTAAGAGGATAGAGCAAAACTTGGGGAGAATTAGGGTTTTCTAGGGTTTTCTTTATCCATTTCGGCCAAGAGGTTTAAAAATTCATATCTCACAATGTAGACATCAGATTAAAAATTCCTTTGAACAGAATTAAGATTTGCAAGTCCTTTATCTGTGGTTAAAATTTCAAGTCCATCGGACATTGTTTACCTTGTGATCATTGAGAAATCCAAAACTGTCGCAAAACAGCGTATAAAATAATTATTTTTAAAATTTTGGAACTTGATCGAAATTTTACAAAATCCAGGGAGTCTGTGTTGTAAAATTCCTAATAAGGGATATTTTTAAAGAAATATAAAGTTTTTAGGACATATTTAAAATTCGGAATAAATAATTGGGGTCCTTTGGGTAATTTTCAAATTTGGCGACTAGATTGAAAAGTTTCAAAAATCTGGTGGCTGAGAATGTAAAATCCGGATTGGGGAGAGTTTTGAAGAAATATAAAGATTTGGGGCAGATTTGAAATTCGGAATAAATAATTGGGGTCCTTTGTGTAATTTTCAAAAATTCGGGGACTAGATTGAAAAGTTTTAAATCTGGGAGCTGAGAATGTAAAATCCCAACAGGGGAGATTTTTAACGAAATATAAATCTTTCGGGGCAGATCTGAAATTTTTAAAGATTCAGAGCAGATCTGGAACTTAGGAAAATGTTCGGATCCTTAAAAGTACAACTATGAAATCTTGGGGTTTTAAATGCAAAAGTTTAGAAAGATATTTTTAAATTAGAAACTTAAATGATATTTTGAAAGTTGAATGATAGAATTTTAAAATATTAAATTAGGGACCAATTTTGAAATTAGGGTATTAAAGTGAAAAAGATTAAATTTTGGAAACACTTAGTGAAATTTCGGGGAGAGATCGATGAGTAAGGTTTCGGGCCCAGTAATTCGGAATGCGGGCTTTGGGCCCGATTATTTAGCGTACGATAGTTTTCGCATCGGGCCAAGCTGATACCTCGGGCCGATACGTGATATGAAGATTTGCATTTTTATGTATTGCATTTTACTTGCATGACATTTGCATACACGTGTTACGAGGGAAGAGAATCGTGTGTAGTCACGGTGACATTGTATAGTGTTGATGAGTGAGGTAGTTTATGACCGAGTGATGATTGTCGAATGGTATGAGTTGAGGTTAGGACTAAGGCGCACTATATGATTGAGATGTGGGGAGTGGGCCTCCCGAGCTACTGACCCTTGTGGGGAGTGGGGCCTCCCGAGCTACGGACCCCTGCGCGCGCGGGTTGCCTTTAGTACCTAAGCCTCGGGCCCTGAATGTGATGTGATGATATGAGATATGAGATATGAGATATGAGAAAAGAGTCGAGAGTGTATATTTGTGAGATAAGTCGGGATTGGGATGTGAGAGCATTTGCATTCATGCATATTTTCATCTACTGGGCAAAAGCTCAGGGTTTACGTGTGTAGGTAAGATGGCTGATGGCGGTGACTCCACGGACTTTTGAGGGCGGCGCAGTACATGGGACGCGACCTGTGGAACGAGTTTATGTTTCGTGTTTCTAAATTTGGGCTTGGCCTTATTGGGCTTCGGCGAAATGAATCAAAATGTGTTTGGGTTTGAACTTAAGGATTTAGACATCGAACGTATTTGTATTATTATATTTTAAAAGTTTTAATTAAATGGGTTTTTCGCTGCTTACGCTGCGAAAATCCGCCAAAATACGGATCTAGGAAGTTGGGTCGTTACATTGTGTCCTTTAATATACAGCATATTTAATGTTGGTCCTTAAAACTATATTTAGTGTGAGGAGGGCCTGAACTCAAACCCAAAATTACGATAGGGCCTGATATAGAAAGCGCCCTTGATTTAAATAATCTCTTCATTGGGCTTGAGACATTAATGGGCTGAACTTTAACACTTATAACCCCATTCTTGTCATAATTAGAGTGCAGTCCAAGTCCCCACTCGTGTGGTGTTCCATGATCGATCTTGTGCCACAATTGTATCTCTTGATTGTTTCATCCTACATCCGCGTATTCTCGTCATTTGGTCCATTTACCTCGTTATCTGTTAAACAAGTAATATGCACGTAAACATAAGAAATCGATGGTATTTCGATAAATAATGACATAAAACACGCTTTTGCGGGTATAAAAATAATGTAAAATCCTTACTTATCAGTAATAATAACAATAAAATAACAATAATAACAATATAATTATAACAGTATTGATAATAACATCATAAAAACAAACCATAATAGTAAGTATGAAAATAATTTAAAAACATTTTGGGCAAAAATGTAATTTTACCAAATAGGACTTAAATATTAAGTGACATGATGGGCCAAAATCTAATTTTACCAAACTTTTTGGTATGTGAACAGTAAAAACACAAAAATCAGTTGAAAGAGAAAAAATCCACCCAACGCATATCGGGTTCTTCATTGCAGTTCGGTTGGACCTATTTTTCTACCTATTTTGCGTTTTGCGCATCGGGTGGGAAGGTCTTAGGCCATCTCCAATGGAGACTCATTATCCAGCAAAACAAAAAATTATGATTCAATGACACCCATTCCTATACCTAAAAAATTATATATGTGATTCTCTCTCTCCTTTGGACCCATATTTTCGTTTGCACGGTTCATGAACTGAGAACTTTTAAACTCTTACAAATAAGCCCACTTAAAATTATAATTATCTTTAGTGCCATTATAGTATACTAGCTGAAGAACTAATTAAATTTCACTTCCCACACAAAATATAGTTAGACGTAATACACACAACTGAATATTAACGAAAACAACAAACTTAAAAACAATTCATTAATAAACATAATATTATTGAATTTAAAATAATATTATTGTACAATAAAATAATATTATTGTACTATATTATTTTATTGAATTGAAAATAATATCGTTATTTTTTTTTGGCGTAATTGTTGTCTAATTTGTAAATGTAAAATACATGGGTAATATTATAAAGTTGTAAATTTTGGTGTGGGAAAAAATATTCTGAGAATATTCTTTTGAATTTGAAAATGAATTTAATTGTTGGAGAAGAATTATTGTTTGGTGTGATATTTACTGTATTTTGGATTTGAGAATATGTTTTTACGGTTGGAGATGGCCTTAGGACGTATCATGGACTGATTCTTGAATAAAGTAATTGTAAAGGGGAAACAAGACTATTAGGGGGTGTTTGTTTCTGGTGATCCAGTATCATGGTGATACTCGCATCACCGTAATGTGCGTATCACTGTGATGTGGATCAATGTGATAATCATCACAGTTTTTGTTTAGGGTTGATATTTCATTTCGCATTGATATTAGAATATTATGTTTGATTAATCGCGGTGATGTGTGTGGTGATATTGCATAATGACATATTTAACCCTACGTATATAATATAGGTAGGGGTGTTCGTTCGGTACAAACCGAACCGAACCGAACCGAACCGAAATTTCGGTTCCCCCACTCCAAAACCGAATACCGAACCGAATTTCTCGGTTCGGTATTCGGTTATTACCGAATTTTTTTCGGTTATTTCGGTTTTTTACCGAATTAACCGAATTTTCAATAAAAAAATAATTTTAATTATATTTTCATTAATATATATTTTTAATATATTTTTGGGTTTATAAAAAAAGTAATGTTAAATTATATATATATATGTTAATTTAAATATTACTGAAAATTCGTTTTTAAATATATAATTTAATAAAATATAGTTATATTTGTATTATTAATAAAATATAATATATACCGAATTACCGAAAATCCAAAACCTATACCGAACCGAATTACCGAATTTTTTTTTTAATAACCGAATACAGAACCGAATTTCTCGGTTCGGTTTTGTACCGAATTTTCGGTTTTTCGGTTATTCGGTTTGGTTAACCGAATAACGCACACCCCTAAATATAGGTAATGTGAATTAATATGTTTATGTTGAGATGATATTTTAAGTAACAATGATCAATTGTTTTAATATCGAGTTTAAACTTTTTTTACGCATTAATTATAAGGATTATATAATAATCAATATCATTTTATATTATAAATTATTAAATATGTTATTAAGATTTAAATAGCTAGTTGTAAATTCAAAATATGAATAAAAGGATATATAAGGAATAAATTCCAAATATCACCACGCCACCGTAATGTTGGATCACCTAGATTTTTGGGGATGATCAAAAATTGGAATACCACCTAGGTGATCCTTCATTACGGTTATGACTCATTACCTACGAAAAACAAACACAGTGATGGGGAGGTATGTGAAGATCACGGTGATGTTTTGGAGGATCACCTCAAAACAAACACCCCCTTAGACAATATGATTATTGACGTATATTATGCTAGATATCATAATTCATACGCGAGCTTACCTCTTCTAATCTATAACCAAACAGTTTTTGAAAGTTTTAGGGTATATTAAAATTCAGGCCCCAAAAGTGATTAAAAATAATTTTCAGGACCTTTAAGAAAAAATGTTAGTTTAAAAGACCTAATTTTTCGTAAAATTTAAAGATAAGGACCTAAATTACACAACTGTTATAAAGTGTATATGAACTGTTATCGGATGATTGTTTTCTGTTATTTCCAGAACAATGAACTGTTACTGCAGAATAATGAATTGTTACTACAGACCAATAATTGTTGCTGAATAATCGGGTCGTTAAAACTAACTTTTTGTTTCTGACAGGGCCTGAACTAAAATTTCAGACCCTAACAGGGGACTGAACAAAAATTTCCCCGTTTTACCTTCCACAGCAATGATTTAACAATAACTCAATCGTGCATTTCGTCTTGAAATCATATGTTATCATCAAGCACGAAACATTCATGCACACACATACATACAAGGATCTTATCTTGTCAAATTTGGAATATTTTATTTTAGGGTGTCTAGAAATAATAAATAAAAAATATATAACGATGACGACGCCGTCATTCGTGCGAAGTTTGGAAAAGACGTCGAAGAAACCGACAAGAGTACTTACTTAGTAAGCCCCATTTATTAACTAGCTATAGTCGGAGCTTCATATATAAATGGCGATGGGAATTATAATTTCTTGAATACAACAATAATGCCAAAGTGTAGGGACAGAAACGAAAACCAAATAACATTATAAATAAAAATAAATTAGAAAATTACGACATGTGTCTTTTGACTGAAAGTCCTATGTTGTTGCATACCCTAATCACTCTCACTCAGTTCAACTCTGCGTGTTTCAATCATCGAGAATTTCAATCGATAACTCCCCAAGTACGATCTCTACTACAATCAGGTGGGTTTCGAGTTTTTCATTTCCCCTTCGGCCTGGCAATTCTTTTTAATGTGGTTTTTTTCGCGTTTGCGTTTCAGTCAAATAAGCTAGTGGATTGAATCGGAATTACATTGATTGAGGGTTTCTTTATCATACTGTCTAATGCGTTGTTTTGCTCATTTGCTGTGTAATTTGAGTTTGTTTTTAGTGACATTTTGTGCGCTGAATCAATCGAGTGCCTTCGATGTGTGTGGATAGTCGTCGATGAACTTCTAGGGTTTGCACTTTGCATTTGATTTGGGTTCATTCAATTTTGTTAGAATTAGGTCGAATTTGGATCAGCAGGTGCTTACGGTTGATGATCATATTCAGAGAAGGTGGCTTGCCAATGAAATGCACCAGTTGAAATTTCTACAGCAGGAAATCGAACGTGGCGCTCTTGATGGAACTAATCTCATTTCTGGGATTTGAGTAACTAAACTTATTACCATTACGATGGTGTCCATGAATCCTGGAGTCAGCAAAATGTCTTTTCCTGATCATCATCGATTCCCCAGGATAGACACCATTGCTCTAAAACTCCAAATGGAGAAAAGACTCGGCCGGACAAGACTTAGCCAGTATCTCAACCTCCTAAAGAGGTATCTCTGTCTGAAAGTTGCTAATGAAGATTTCGACAGGCTCGCATAGGATTACTGGGAAAAGACAACCTCAGCATTCACAACAGGCTAATTCAATCCATCATCAAGAATGTTTGTGCTTACATGCCTTCTCTTCGAAATCAAGAGAAAGAGAACCCTTCATCGAACGTCATGAAGCATAGCTTTCTTCATGAGGTTCTTTCAAAGTCTCCAAAGAAACACCGTACCCACGTCATTCGCGATTGCAGATTGTTAGGACATCAAGGAAAGCCTCAAGACATAATGATATCGCCAAGGTTTCAGAAACAGCAAAGTGCTACAGAGCTGCTGTCTTTAGGCAGCAAGCCTCCTTTAGAAGTCAACTCTGTAGAAGAGGGCGAAGAGGTTGACCAGCGTAGGTTAAGCCCAGGGATTCACAGTCAAAGCCCACTTGTAGCTCCCATTGGGGTTTCGATCGCAGCAAAAGGAACAAGGAAATCATTTTGCCATCGATCGTCACCCTCTATGGATGTAGAAACCTGCTATAACTACCGTGAACTTCCCTGCGCGAGCCTATTGAAGAAGAGATTGGAGCAAGCTATGGCCATCGGGTGACCTAAAGCTATCAGGGGATTGTGTCAACTTGTTAAACAATGGCCTCGACGCGTACATAAAGAGATTGTTGAAACCTTGCATTGATTTATATGCTTCAAGATCTCAACTTCCGAGAATGCCCTTTTCCGTTTCTATGACTGATTTTCGAGCTGCAATGGAATCGAATCCCAGGGTTCTTGAGGAGATTGGCCTGTGCTGTTTGAGAAGGTTTGTTTTCATGGGGCTGAGGATCACTTATGAAACGAATGAACAACCTTGACTGTTATCTGTGCTATTCTTGATGTTCTTCTTCGGATCTTTTTTCAAACAGTTGTGGTTGATGTTCAATTGGTTTGATCTTTATTGTGATGTCTTAAGCTGCAGAAAATTTTGGATGACGATGCTTGCTCTTACTTAGGTTGGAGTTTGTATATATATTGCTGAGCTGATTTGATATTTTATTTGAGAGATTTTATTGTTTTATTCTGTTAGTCAAAAGTTGTTTTTTCTATTACCAGGATGGTTAAAGCTCTTTCTTTACGAGCGGATAAATGTCAGCTATCTCTTTGTTTTCATAACGTGCAATAAATTTCATTTATGAATGCTTCAAAGTTATATTCAAATTTTAAACATATAGGGATTAGTCAGGTTTCTGTCACTTGGAATCAGCAAGCCGCCACCAAAAAAAAGAGGGTTTTCTCCCCCATCCTCCATTAATGGAGGCGGAGGAGGTCTTTGTTTTCTTGGCTTAGTTTTTCTTTCTGTTTTCTCGTTTTCCTTTCAATAAGGCGCGACAAGCTCCACCTCTCCTCGGCCATCTCTACCAGTCACGCCAACTTCCGCCGGCCGCGCCCACCTCCACCTTCACCTCCGCCGGCCGCGCCCTCCTCCACCTCCACCTCCACCGCCACCACCTTCTACGGCTCAGGGCAGGGGTGCTAGATCTACCGGCCCACCGCCTCACCTCAGGTCCTGTTGGGGCGACCCGCCAGTCTGCAGCCGTCTCTGCCTCCCGTACGTCCGCCGCCCACCCTATCTTCCGCTTGGCCCTTTTGGGTTGTGCCGTTTTCTTCTCGGGGGAGTTTTCTCCTTTTCGGAGTTTTTTCCCCTTTATAGGAGTTTTTCTCCCCTTTGTGCGAGCGTATCCCCTCCCCCCGTGGGAACGTATCCCCTCAGGGTTTCTTTTTCCTTTTTTCGGGTTTGTGAACAGACATTTGTGCTATCACCGGTCTTACGCAATAGAAATGGTCAAATTTGTTGTATCTTTTTTTATTGTTGCTCTATTGTAATTTGTGTCTATTTGGATGATGAAATGAAATCCAACGTTCAAAAAAAAA